>JAWNPM010000247.1:5000000-7500000 GCA_035047505.1 Drosophila parthenogenetica | reverse complement strand
CTGGAAAGTGCATTCTCTGATTGCCGCTAAATGAATCACTTAACCCAGCCAACCAACCAACAACAACAACAACTCCAGATCTCTTTACAGTCGGCTTTATCACACACTCTTCAAAGAGCCGCTTCATTCTCCAATAAGTCTTTTGTTCTCCGACTTGGAATCTCCATTCTATCTGAACAGCGCTAATAAAGTTAAGCTGCAATAAAATTGAAATGTTCTCGAGCATCGAGAGACGACTTTAAGTCTTTAATGTTTCAAGTCCCAGCGATTACAATGTTGTCGCAGCAACTGGAACAGTCGTACATATGTGATTTGCCTCTAAATGGATGCTATACTTATAAAAGTGCTGCCGATTATGATCTTAAATGGAGTTGGGAGTCGTTTAGGTTCACTCCATAAACTTTAAGCATATTTGCACACCTTATAATACCTTGGAGATCATTAAGGTTAATGGGATGTACCCAACGTTAGTATGCTATATAGGGCTGTTAAGAAATTATCTAAAGAAGTGACTGAAATTAGTCTCTGTCTATGTAGAGCTCAAAATCTTGGTATTTTTTTTAAGTACCGTAAGATGTATGAATTATTTATTTAAATTCTCACTTTAACTCAATTTAAATAGGATTTTCTATAGTTTTTTCGCTGGAGAATATATATATTTAAATTTTACTTACTGTGCTTCGTGTTCCAGCATAGTTGAAGCCTTCATGACGTCACGTTTGACAACAGGACCGATGCGAATGGCAGAATACTAAAAGAAATAAAAAATACCAATAGGAAAATTAATTACTAAACCAAATGAATACCAAAATTAGTCAAAAAAATTAAACAGATAGATATCTAAATTTTGTTTAAAATATTCAAAAAATAGTATAAAAATACTATAGTTCCCTACCCACCCTACCCTTCTAATTAATTTCTTAATTTTAATTAAAATCTATCGTTTTTAACTTTCTATAACTCTTACAGAAAATATGTACTAATTACAAATGATCTACCTGTCTAACTACAAAACTTCCTGTCATTTTTAACAAACTAGATAATGAAGCATCAAAAATAAGTTTTCAACTAAACTGGCCTAATAATATACCAGTAAATGAAATCGGAAGTTTATTGTTGATGGCCAATTGTGGGGGATTACAATAGAGCGATGCGTAAAATAGCACAATAATGAATGTAATTGTAATTGTAGAGCGGACAAACAATCGCAATCAGAATCGTAATTACAATCACGAGCTTCAGAGACGATTGCATGCTATATAAAAATGGCAAACGGAAGTGAATGGCAAAAACTGACAAATTATTTGCATGGCAACCAAAAACAATCAAATATTTTTCACTCTCTCTTTTTTAGACCAAAAATAAAAAATAAATATACTTTAAAGGCGCTTGCAAAGCCAATTAAGCAAGGAAAACGAGCGGACAAGAAGGGTTAAAAGGTCAAACTGTAAACCTGACACCTTGCCAATGACGTCAGCGCTCATCAGGCGAAAAAGGAGGTCATAATAAGGGCGTAGTCGGCATGATATGAAATAAGAATTAAATCCAAAAACGGTCAACTCAATTCAATCCAATCCGATCCGTTCGTCAGTTCGTGTCATTTGAAAAATTCAACTCAAAAGGAAAAATAGCTGCTTAATTTTCACAGCTTTTCAGCTCAGCACGTTCCGCACAACTTCCGTTCTTCTATGCACAATTACAAATACATTTATATATATCCATGTAAGTGTCTATTATCTTCTTTTTGGGCTAACTTCCTTTTGCTGTTTGATTTCATTAAAAATGCGGTCGCAACGTGTTTATGAATGAAAATTAAGCAATAAGCTCTTCAAACTGTCATTGTTTGTGTGTGTTCGGGTGTTCGGGTGTGCGTGTGTGTGTGTTTGTGTGTGTATGATGCAGGAAGAATTACTTCCGCTGTTGTTGTTTTTCTCTTTTCATTTATACGTTTGAACATTTACTCATTCATTCATTTACTCATTCACTCGCTGGCCTGTTCACTTATTCAATCTCTTTTTGCTTTGTTTCTTTTGCATACCCTTTACAGTGGGTATAAAGAGATTTTCATGCAGTATAAAATATAACATAATATGTAATTTAATACTAAGCAGTTATTAATTATAAAATATTTACCAACTGGTTTTAAGCCGTATTCTGAGTTTTTATTTAGTATTTATTTATAAATTTTACCACTAAGCTTTTTTATTATGCCTAAAAGAAAGCGTACTTCGCTGTCGCCACAACTCAATTAGTTTGGTGGCAGTTTTATAAAGCTGTTGTTGTTATTTTATGTTCTTGGCAACAAACTGCGTCGCATTAATGAAAACGTTGGCATTGTCTGCTTCTTTGCTCACTTCCTTCCTTTCTTTATTTTAGTATAGAGACGTACACAAACACACACACACACATGGTTGTAGTTGTTGTTGTATTTGTAGTGTATACCGCAAAACATGAGAAAAAGCGCACAAAATTAAATTCATTCATTAAAATCAGAAATACAACCTCGCCGTTTCAAAGCGTAAAAGATAAAGAGAAGAGCAGAGAAGAGAGAGGGAGCGTACAAGAGAGAGCGCCGACTAGAGGGTTGTTCCATACGAACTAACTTTCCAGCTGCTTTTGCTGCTATTTATGAATGAAAACTCAAGTTATAAGCTTCACGCTGCTCAGTCGCCGACGTCATCGCTCGTTTTTCCACCTTTACTAATTTTCCTGCGCTTGTCAACGCCAACTGTTTTATGTCTTCCACGAAGCAAAGGTTTTTCTCGCGTAATTTCTTTTTCGGATGACGTTGCAAATTGCGTACGCAATATTTTTTATTGCAATTATTAGAATTTACTAGAAACACCAATTATGATTGGTTGTGCTTCATCATCTTCTTCTTGAAGTCTTCTTTATTCTTCGGTTTTCTACTGCTACTTGGATTTCCCCTCGGATTTTTCATTTGACTGTGGGCGTTACGCGTTTCCATAACATTATATTCGCATATTTGCATGCAACTGCGTCTCGATTACAAATTGTTGTGCGCGGTGTATGTGTGTGTGTGTGTGTGTTGCTTGCGAAACCTCTCTGTGTTGACTTTTAATTAAAATGCATAGGGGAATCAAATTACCCACACATCCATAATAATATGAGTACACACATGCACACTCATGTGTGTGTGTAGATCTAGCCAAGCTACCTCTAACAAACTGACACTCAATGACGTCGTTGCCTGCGGCAGAGCCCCACAATTATGGCAACAGCAACCGCAACAAAAAAACGACAACAACAATGGAGAAACAACAACAATGCTTAGAAATGGGCGAATGCTGCATAATTACATTTACAGCCCAAATACCTGCATTAAACAAAACATACTCCAAAAGGTAGACACTCCATGTTGCATACATTTTTTCATACACTTTGGAAGAGTACTAAGGCTACTAAGGGACATTGGTCATCGTTCACAGTTTTAACATGTAGTAAAATATTCACATAGTTGATTTGAAACAAATTTAATGTCCAATTTGATTTTAAGTTTACCAAAAAGATTATAAATCAAGAAACCACAAATGAAATGGAACTCTGAAATTGTGAATTCAGAATATATTTCATAAATGTCAATTACTTAGCACGAACATTTTAAAATAGAGTATGAATATTTGGTTTATATTATATTCTTTAATTTTGAACTCGATTACACAAATAATTATTAAGAACAATTTTAATAAAATTAAGTATTTTATAATCTGTTTAAGAATTTCTTAGGTAACCCCAATTCCAAAAATTTAATTGGCTTCTGAATCTCTTGTAATTATTTCAATACTTCTATACTTTCTTAAAGTAAAGGCTCAGAACAGTTTTCATGGTGAATTTATCAGTTATTCAGGGGTTAATTGAAGCATCTATATTTCATTGTTAATAATTTCTATTTCGTCGCTAAGAAACTTACTATATTTTAAAGTACTTCCTCATTACTGTATTTTGCAGAGCATTTTCAGTTCGTTTAAGGACTGTTTAAACTGTCTGTTTTTGCTCAACTTGCTGTTGGGTTTTTCCTGCACAATTTTTCATTCATGAAAGAAAAACGTCACGGACGGACTGGCAGACTCCGGGTTTCGTTCAAGCTTGTTACGTACACTTTTTTGTGCAATTTTGTTCATTCATAAAAGAAAGAGATACAAAGTCAGAGACTCAAATTGTTAGCATGAATGAAACCAGCAACAGCAACAACAATAACAACTGCGTGGTTGCGGGTGTTGCCAATGTGGGTACAATAAAAAAAATACCTACAGCAATGCCAAAAAAAAGCGGGTAATTGTGTATACAAGTCGGCCAAGAGTTGTATAAGCCAAGTGACTATGAGAGGTGCAATGGCATTTTATGAATGGCAGTAACGTCAGTCACTCAGTCATTCAGTCAGTCATGTTGGCCACGCTATATTTGGCCAACAACCGACAACGAAATGTTAATGAAGTCGAAGTTGCAGCCGAAACCAACGCGAGTTGCCAATTTTACAGTTGGCAACAGCCAAAACATTCAAACGGTTTTTCGTTGCACAACGTGCTGCAATTGTGGCAACAACAAAAACTCTTGACTCTTTGGTGCCTCTATTCATGTTGTCTACTGTCTACAGTCTTCTGTTGTCAGTTTTGACTTTTCCGCCTGCGTTGCGTCTCATAAAAAATATGCAGGCAATAGCAACACAACGGGCCATAAGTTTAGACCAAGTCGGTGGCGTAATGGGAAATGCAACTGCCCAAAAACCGATTTGTGGCAAGTTGCGTTGAATAGTGACACAAAAGATTTGCTTGAATACACAGTTAATCAAGCAAATGATTGAATATATAAATTATATACACAGAGCGAAATCATAATAAGCTTTTAAAAATCAATAAATAAGTAAAAAACAGTTTAGAAAGTTACGAAGTAAAAATTTCCCATTTTCCAATTATAGAAATATTCCAACATTTTTTCGGTCTAATTCTTTTTTTTTTTTTTTTGGTTGGGAATTCATTTTGGGATTGATATTTGTTAGCTGCCGAGCAAATTATACTGAGCGGCTGCTAATGAATTATGGTTATTTATATAAATATTATGGCTATTGCTTTATTCTAAGTGAAAATTGTTAATCTTTTAGAGTGTGTGACGCACGCGCCTACGATCGCTAAACACATGGCCTCACTTTGAGTACAATGGATGAGAGAAAGACAAGGAGAAGGAGGAGTTAGAGCAGAGCATGGTAGAAAGGGAGCACTGAGGGCAGACAGCAACAAGTGCAATTACTTTTTATGAATAGAAAGAGCGGCATTGATCTCCCTCTTCATCTGCTGTCGATACGTTCGCTCTGCCGCGGCGTGTTTAATTTATCGAAATGTGTAGCAAATGTTTATTTAATCAATAAAATGAATTACTGTGCACTGTGTGTGTGCGAGTGTGTGTGTATGTCTGTACAAACAAGCAAGTTGTCTACCAAAATGAATGAAACAACAGATAGAATAACAGGAACAAAAACAAAAATAACTTTAAACGTCGCACAGTGGGGCATGTGACGACAAAGCGTGGCGTAAATAAATATCCCTATAAAATTAATTATTATATAATTTATATTAACTCTACATTCTAGGCTTAAAATATCAGTTCAATACTAAGCTATATTTTCTTTTTAAAGCACACAGTGTTCTAATGTCTTATCAGTTTTCAACACATTTTAATCGATATAGTTTCACTGTGTTTCATTGTAAGCTGCAATTAAAAGCAGCACGAGTGTCAAATAGAGAGACGGAGAAAGAGTAGAGAGATAGAAAGAGCAAAAGGAAGACAGTGAGCGACAGTAAAGTATGTATTTGTAATTGATTTGTTTTCTATACAATTTACTGTCTGCTTGTTGCTCTTTTTTTTCTTCATTCCCTTTTTGGAGACACTTCACTTAACTCTCAGTGTGTTATTTTTGTTGTTACTTTCCGTTATTGTGAATTCATTAAACGCGACGCGCGCTCAATGAAATGATGCATGAGGTGCACTGCTCAGAGAGGAGGTGGCAGAGTAGGAAGAGAAAAATAAGATACTTGCAAACAGAGAACAGTCCACTCAAGAAATTATGGCATCAATCAAATTGTATCAAGCAAAGACAGCAAGTCAAAGTAATGTAGAATTTTATCAAACATCTTTTTTAAAAAACTGAACAAGTTTTGAGTGATCGTTTTTGTGACAGCTTTATTATGCAATAATTCATAATGAAACCAATTGGTTATGGTTCTAACACCAGCTGTTTGCTTGAAATATCTTAAAAATCAACAAAGTTATATCAAACTTTAAGTGTTGCTTAATTCACCAAAATTCAATTAAAGATAAGCATAAAAAAGGTTATAAAAATCATTAGACGTTCATCGAATATTTTATTTCTATGCCTTTTTTTTTGCATATTCTTTCAACACACTTCGGATATCTCCCTTTCTCCTAGACACCTATTTTATGGTTTAACACGATTTGCCGACGCGTCTGAAATCAATTTTGTTTTTCTTTTTTTGGCAGACAACAAAAATAACAATTTCCGGTCAGTTTGATCAGAGTCAATAAAAAAAAATTCGGAATCCCAGTTCATATTTCAGAGCGTGGGGGCTTCAAATAATTACGCGAACGCAACCAAAAAAAAAAAAAGATACAGATACGTACACGAACATATACCATATATATATTGCCATAGTAACATAGTTTTGTGATAGACTTAAAGTGCACAACTTCGGTATACCCTATTCAGTTTTAAACGAGTCTTCAAACGTGTAATTGTTCGTTAGTGTCTATTAAGTCTTTAACACCCCACAGTCAGTTACTATTTGGCTGTAGTCTTGTGTTGGCGCTAGTTATTTACTAAATTTGGCTTAAACGAGGGCAGAACTTGTTATATAGCCGGCCGGTGACTGCCCACATTTTCCAATCGGCAAATGAATGAATGCCAATCAAGTGGATTCCGTCCGTCACTTCGTCCGTATGTCCGTCTGTGCGACCGTCATTTTGTCAGAGTTTGGCGATAATCGATTTTTAAAAACATGACGGTGACAAATTTAGCATCTACACTTAAGTAGTTAAAAATAAACTATACGACTAGTAAAACACTCTTTAAATTGAGCTGAATTGATAAATTCTTATCTGGATTCTGATTGTTTATACCGTATGTATACCCTTTTTTCCTATATGCCAGTCTTAAATTACTCGTATCTCATTTGTCACTAGTCTCTCATTCTTTTATTCCGTCAGTCGTTCAGTCTGTCAGTTATTCGGTCCCAAAAGTTGACAACTACAGATGAGAGCGTGTTGAATTATGTAAGTATTAGCTAATTTGCATAGTTGTCGGTTGCGTTGGCGTCTGATTTGGATTCGGATTTGGAATCGGACTCGGAACCTTTCTGGCATGGGAAAGTGTTGAGGCTGCCTTATAAATGAGCAAGATGATGACACTGTGGGAAACCCTAGCAAATGTAGGCTGATTGCGGCTAATGAGCTTGTGGTGTTTTAGCCAAATCAGTTGCCAAATGAGAGCAAACGACTTTGGAACAAGTCTAGTTAAAAGTTGTAGAATAATTTAACTTGTGTGCTGAGAATTTTGATTCAGATTAAACAAAATGTCAAAAAAATGTTTAATTTTATGGAGTAGCTGTTAAGAAAGTTTATATAAATAATTTAAAGATGTTTTTAATAACTACTAAACTTTTTACATTTGTATTTAATCAATGAAACTGATTTTTATACTCGATTTATAATAAAATTGTTCACTAATACAGATACAAAATTTGTATCAATAAATAATTATTGCCGTTTGAAATTCTCTATTGCCTTAAAATCACTCGATATTGGGATTACCTATATTTGGTTTCCATATATATATTTAAAAGTTTTTGCGTCGAATCATGTGACTATGTTCATACCTATTCTAAACATATAGTATTAACAAATCATCAAATGAAGCATACTAAATATATATTTCAATTTAGTACAACCCAAATGCACAAGTTATTAATAATTTAGCCGTTTCTTGTTATTTTTATAGCTACTTCCGCTGAGAATTTCCTCAACTTGCATTTCATGGAAATGAAAATTGAACTTCGTATAAATATTTATAAAGAAATCTGAAAAATATTATTAAATGAAATTCCGAGCTTCAAGTTGCACTATACAAAAAATTCATTCATGAATAAGACGTGCAAAAAATATCTATGTGTGGGTATAGTTATGTGTACGATATAAGTACATATATATATAGTAAAGTGATTTGAAATTTGCAATGCGAGTTTCCATATCCGTTCAGGTATATATACTAGCATATCCATGTATATATGTAGTCGTATTTGGTTGGTATATATAGAGCGCATGATATTTTTAGTTGTGTGTTCAAAGTTTTCTTGATTGGGGGGCAGACAACGCTGAGTTGGATATGCTGATGGGGTTGTGAAGGAGGGGGAAGGGGTTGGGTTGGCGTATGGGGTGGGAGCAGTGCGTGTTGTTGGCTATGCGCCCGCCGCATGGCTGCCTGTGGCATGAATCATTCGATGTGGCCGGGTTTGTACTTGTTGTTTTTGTTGTTCTTCTGTTAGTGTTGTTGTCGCTAATGTTGTTGCAACTATTTGCATCGCATTTATAAAAATACATTTTATGTTTACGCCGCTTTCGACGTAGTCGTTGTCGATGTTGTCTGCCGCATTGGCTGCGAGGACGCCAGGAAGGAGACGGAAACGCAGGTGGCGACTACCAACTGGGCAAAGCGAACGGCCGGCATGTGGATTGGGGGCGTGTATAGGGCGGGTATGTTGGCTACTGCGGTCTGTGGCTTAGGCAGACACAGAACGCAACGATGACGACGTCGCCTCATGCACTCATAATTTTCCAAAAATACTTTTCTTTCGTCTGACAATTTACAACTTTTTTGGTTTTTTTCCGTCCTTTTTTTTTGCCATATTTCACTAAATTCAATTTGTTACAAAATCGAAAATTATCTCAATGAAAAGTTCTTTGACGTCGTAAATGTAAAAGAAGTTTCTATTCAACAGATTAGTAGTTAGGAAATATTAGAAGGCTAAGAAAACATTTAGGAACCAACATATAAATCTAAGGGTTTATTAATTAAGTCTGTGCTTAGGAAAAGAAATTATTACAATATGTGGACTAAAGTCTTCATATATATTCTAAATTTTCTATAAAATATTTTGGAATAATATTTTAAATAATTTGTTTTTTTTTTTTAGATCAAATTTTAGACCCCTTACTCCAAAAAAGAGTAGAGGGGTCTATTAGGTTAGACAGAAGCGATATATGTGAAATAGCGAATAATATAAAGTAGATAAACATATATTTATGATCAGCATAAAAAGCCGAGTCGATATAGAAATGTCCGTCTGTCCGTATAAAGTTTAAGCTCCAACAACTGGTATAAAATTTACAAATACTACGTATATTGCATACTTTATGCGTAAACATGACTTTTTAAGTCCGACACTTACCGGAATCTTAGAGGTACGCAAGAACTCGAGCAAAGCTTCCAGAGAGCCCAAAGTAGAGGCCTGCACATAGACGCCCGTCTGTGCCAACTTAATATGGCTCAAAGCGCTCTTCAGCTCACGAGCGACCTCCTCTCTGAAAAACGTTAAAAACATATTAAAACATGTAGATAAAGTTATAAACTCCACTTGACTCACCTGCAAATCTCAACCTCATCGGGTTTGTGGGCTATGAGCAGATTAATACCGGCAATAGCTTTCTCCAGATCCTTGGCAGCGATTTTGACACCCTGAGCAGCTTTCACCTCCTTGTATTCCACATAGGCATTCTTAACTCTCAGCTCCTTCATGGGTTGTGGCATTAGAAGAGAACGAATCTGTGTGGTTATGGGTCCATCAGTGCCAGCCACAATCATCGTTTGTCCCTCGCGCAGTTTGCCATTGATCAGAATGGCATCGATGGTGGTGCCCAGGCCGGGAATGGCTTTGACTTCCAGCACTGTGGCCTGCAGCTCCTCGGAGTACATGAGACGCTTGGCTAGCATATTCTGGCAAAAGTCTGTGATCATAAAGAGCAAGTTGCCCATGCCCTCGCCCGTGATGGCACTCGTCGGCACGAGGGAAATATAAGTCTTGGGATCTGTGTTTTCATAGAACAAAGCTGCATTGAGTCCTTGCTCAGCAAATTGCAGAATGACATCCTTGGTGCGCTGCTGGAATTCCAATTGAGTGTTACTCTGCTGCTCTTTAATCACATCACGAACATCACGACGAGGCAGCACCTGCCAATCATACAAACGATCAATCTTATTGAGGGCAACAATAAATGGACACTTCTTCTTCTTCAAGAGCTGTATGGATTCAATGGTTTGTGGCTCCAGGCCATGCATAATGTCCACAACCAGAATGGCTATATCACAAAGGGATGAGCCACGATTACGCAGATTACTGAACGACTCGTGACCAGGTGTATCGATGATCAGCAGTCCGGGCAAACGATGCTCGAATCCAGCGACGTTTTTAACATTTTTCGTTTGCTCCTTGATAGCATCGATGGGCACATTGGTGGCACCAATCTGTTGCGTAATACCGCCCGCCTCAGAGTCCTGCACGTGAGTGCGTCTTAATTTGTCCAAGATCTTTGTTTTACCCGTGTCCACATGGCCGAGTACACAGACGACACCAGCACGCAGCTCATCCGTGGTGCGTTTCTTCTCTGCCTCTGCTTGACGCTTAATGATGCGTGCCTCAGCACGTAGACGTCTTGATTCCGGATCATTGGCGGTATTATCTTCCTTCTCAGACTCATCACTGTCCTCGTCGCTCTCATCATCGCTTTCGTCCTCATCTTCATCGGTTTCTGGCTCTTCGGCTGCCTCAGCTTTGCCATTGTTGGTTGTTGTGGTGGTGGCTTGAGAGGATTCCTCCTCAGCCTCCGGCTCGCTATCACTGACATCCCAGCTCTCCTTAACCACCTCCTTGGGCTCTTCTTCAGCTGCTGCAGCAGCAGCGGCTGCTTCCTTAGCTGCCTTGGCAGCCGCTGCGGCTTCCTCCTCAGTGGGCTCCTCCTTGGGACCCTTCTTTTTGTTGGGTCTGATGCGAGTGCCTGTAAAAAATGTTGGTATAGTTTATAGTTTACACGATTTGTGAACAAGACTCACCTGGCCTGGTTACACGCTTTTCATTGGGATCGGGTATTTGGAGTCCCTGTGCCTTGAGAGACTCGAGCAGCGCTTGACCACGTGCTCGATCTTCCTTTTGCTTTTTGGTCAGCAACTTGCCTTCAGCCTTGAGGCGTGCCTTGCGCTCCGCCTCCTTCTGTTTCTTCTTCTCCTTGCGTTCGGCTTCTAGCCGCACTGCAGCCAGGCGTGCCTCCTCGCGCTCATCCTCCAGACGTATGCGCTCCTCCTCTAGCTTTTGCAGACGCTCCTCTTCCTCCTTGCGTTTCTTCAGCTGCTCCTGCATAGCTGCTACCATTGCAGCGGACATACCCTTTTTTTTGGAGTCCTTCTTCTCCTCCTCTGCCTCGGCCTTTTTATCCTTCTTTCCCTTCTTCTTATTCTTCCCACCCTTGCCAGCATCATCAGCCTCCTCCGCTTCGGCTTCGGGCTGAGCTACCTCCTCCACTACCGGTTCAGGTTCTGGCTCAGGAACTGGTGCTGGTTTTTGCTTAGGTTCAAGTGCAGCCCGTTGTTTGGCCAGTGCAGCTTCACGTTTCTGTCTCTCCTTCTTCTCCTTTTTCTTTTGTGCTGCTGTTTTCATGCCACCACCACCGTCCTCATCATCGCCGTCGTCATCCTCGGCTGCTGCATCTTCGACAGCGGCTGCTTGTGGTTGTTGTTTTTTGTTTTTCTTTGATTTCTTCGAGAACTCATCGGCCAGCTCCTCGGGGGAAACAACAGCAGCTGCCTGCGGTGCCTCGCCAGCATATTCCGCCTGCAGTTCAGCCAGCATCTTGTCCAGATCTTCTTCATCGTCATCTTTTCCTTTACGCTTGGATTTCTTGCCCTTCTTTTCGTTCTTCTTCTGTGGCTTCACAGCCTCCTCCTCGTCTGAAGAAATCTGACGCGGTGGCGCTTCATCCTCATCATCGTCGTCGTCGTCATTTAGCAGATCAAATGCCGATTTCTTGGCTGGCTTCGACTCCTCGTCGGATGCTTCGTCGGCAGCCTTTGACTTGACCTTGCCTTTGCCTTTGACATTCATCTTCTTGACTCCCTTTGTTATGGTCTCAACTTGTGCTTCGTTATCACTGCCATCATCGGAATCAGCTGCGGCATTCTTGCTCTTCTTCTTGCCCTTCGGCTGATTCTTCTTATTGTTTGTGGCCAGCTTTTCGTCCGAGTCAATGACAGCATTGGTTTCACTGTTCAACATAAGCAATTTGCATTTAATGCATGTTTAATAGAAAGTTGCCAACGCGCCATCGTGGCACAGTAACAGCAACAACAAGAATAACAACAACAAAGGTACTCACATTTCATCAGCGGATGAACCACCTTCAGCGGTGGTCAATATCTCTTTCTTGCCCTTTTTAGCTTTAACCATCTTTCCTGGCGCAGTCTCAACACGCTTCTTCTTGGAACACCCACGAAACTCCGAAAGTAATTCACTGCTAAAAATGTACACGCGACGGATAGGAAACGACGAGACTCTATCTCCACTTGCCTTCCAACTGTGCTGTCTACAAATAACGATGCTGTTCTCGCTAGCAGTTCCCTTCTTAGCGGCAGCACCTCGATTTTCCTGTTGTGAGTTAACAACTTGGCTGCTTTGTATCAACAAGAATTGACCAGATATGTATGAATTTTCGCACGTTTCGCCGATTCGGTTAGCGAATACGATGCACCTGTGATAGCGATGTGATATTTGCGATAGCACTGTCGATTTACAGTGCTGTCTACTTTCGATAT
This sequence comes from Drosophila parthenogenetica, assembly GCA_035047505.1. NCBI lineage: Eukaryota > Metazoa > Arthropoda > Insecta > Diptera > Drosophilidae > Drosophila > Drosophila parthenogenetica. Next base: position 7,487,117 of record JAWNPM010000247.1, on the reverse strand, counting down.
TTTAGTTCACTGTAAACACATGCTGTTGTTTGTATGCTGTTATGTTTATGTTATGTTAAATAACTTCAAATTCATAAATTTAAAAATTATGTATCTAAAACATTGGTTAAGAATGATAGTGGATTAACGCCATATTATGCAATTTAAAGCTACATGCTTTACATGCACATTCTGAAAACAATTTATATAAAAAATTATCGATAAATATATTAAATAACATTAATATGTTATTTGTGAGCGCTGGCAACTCTAGCGCCTGTGCGTCTGTTGCATTCTATGTCAATTGTAAACAAAAAGTGTGCACTTTGTGTTTACCTTTCTCTAACTAAAATAAATAATGTCTTTGACAAGTGAAACCCCCGGTATCAGTGAGAGTACATCTCCAAACATTGCAGAAAGCAGCATCAGCAACAATAGCGTGGAGGTTTGCAAAAAACCGATTACTGTGCACTTAATCTATTTATTTGTACATAATGTGCAATTCTCAACAGATAAAGAAACTCGACACTCAATCGTCAAGCAAAGTGATGTCGTTTTTAAACAGTGAACGAAGTTTCAAGGAGGAAACAAACGACAGTCATTTAAACCGCCTGCAGAATTTGCGCAACGAACTAAACTACATTAATGAGACAGACTGGATGTACGAAAGTCTAGAGAAGAAGCCGCAACAGTAAAATTTGATTTTTGATGTATTTCATATGTATCACCATTAGGTGAAGTATCTCCAGTCAAGAACGGAACTACAGAAGTGACCCAAAGACTAATACACAATAAGCTTACAATGGGTCACAGGATGTGAACTGATATTTATTTTATCTAGTTTGTAAATGAACATTTTTAATAAAAAAATTTCTTTACCGATAATAATAATATCACTTTTAAGTAAATAAATATCAAAGCAGACTATGAATATTTCGTAGTACTTCCAATGAATAAATATATTTTCTTGTGCAAAACAAATTAAAAAAAATACCGTGGGCTCTGTTAATAAACAGAATTGCTCTTGTTTAACAAAATCGTATTATTACAGTGCCAACCGAGCTTTTACCGTTAACGACCGCCATATTTTGGACCTTCCTTTTTGTATTCCGTTTTGTTTGCTTTCTAGTAAATGAAATGAGATTCGCTAACAAAATATATAAATAAAGAACTGATACAAAATGACCCAGCCAGCGGTGGAGGAATATATCTTCATGCTCACTGAAAAAAATGAGCGTGATGAAGATAAAATTGAGGTATACTATTTCAAAAAGTCTAACTAGACTTTAAATTATTTAGATTTTCAATGCAGCGCCTTTCGAAATCTCATTGGGTAAGTGATTATGCACAGGACATTTTCAAAACAATGAAGGAATCGGAGCTTCGTCGTCGTCCATTGAACTTCTGGTCAACACAAGTCGATCAGAGGCCAAAACTTATTCAACTTTGTCAGTTAGTCGCGCGCACCTACAAGCTCAACCGCAGTGCACTACATTTGGGTAAGTAAAAAGGAAGCGAAATTCTTGTCGGGTAAAAATATACATTTTATTTATCATTTTCAGCAATTTACTATCTGGATCGCTTTATTGACTTTTACACAATACGTCCGGACAAACTGCAGCTTGTGGCACTCACCTGTCTGCACGTTGCGGGTCAAATAGAAAGCATGGACTCCAGTGTCCCACGCTATAGTGAGATGAACTGTTTGATTAAACACAGCTACACGCCCTTTGAGTACAAGGCAGTGGAACGCAAAGTGCTGAACTTCTTTAACTTTGAACTGATGCGACCCACAACAGCCACCTTTGTGGAGATGTTGGCCTGCAGTTTCCTTACCCAAGACGATTACGAAGCTTATAACAGCAAACTGGATGAGTGTCCTGTCCTGGAGGCAACTTATCCACGTTTCAATTGCTTGGAAAAAATGCTGGCTTCACTTGCTCAGCTGCTGCTGCGTCTAGCGGACTATACACTGAATGGTAAGTCGAGGGCTTTTATTGAATTTGATTAATATAAATCATTCTTCAAACAGTTTACAGATTCAGCAACGATCTTCCTTCTCTGCTGGCCGCTGGATGCATAGCTGCTGTGCGTCAATTGAGCGGCGTGCCCGATGTCTGGACACCGTACTTAACACAACTGACATCCTACCCAAAGCATATGGTTGAGCCATATGTAGATATTATCACCGTATACCATTACTATCAGACAACGACCGATATTGAAGAGAAGCCTAACAAGACGGAAAATACCTGGAGTAGTCCGGACTCGGGGTTCGAGGAGCAATTGTCAGTACCGCAAATGGAAGTTGTGGCCGTTGAGGTTGAAACATACAACATTATAACCGTACAGTTGAAAAAAAACGGAAAACAGGTGTCGGCAGTTAAACGTAGTTGCCGTCTGCTGTGCGAAGAGCCACAGACTAAACGTCAGAAGACTCTAAACGATTTTTAGATCTAGCAAACATTACTTTATCCCGAAAAGGCTTTTGAGAAGTCTGCCAATAAATTGTATTATTTAGTTAGTCAGGAAACATTAACTATAACTGGAAGATTGTTAATGCTTAAGTTGAAATTATCCATTTTTGTTTGTTGATAAATAATTATATATTATATAAAAATATATATTTGACCTTAAAGACGATTGTTTTTTTGTCTTGAAAACCATCTGCAAAGTAAATAGAATTAAAACACAGTTGTCTTTTCCATGAGAAGGCTTTCGGTGTTGTTCTTTTAATATTGTTTTTTTTTTTTTTGTATATATTAGCTTTTTTTGGTTTGTTTTGTTTTTTCTTAGTTAACTTGTGTTTTTGTGTATTTTGATTTGTCGGCAAAATTTTGTATTTGTTGCTTTTCTTTTTTTTAATTACTTTGTTTTGTTTTTTTACAATTGGACCGAAAATAGATTTTTAATTTACAATTTTAAAGCATTTACCAAAAATCTGTGGTTCTTGTCTTGTGTTGGAAATAACCTTCTCAACCTTCCCTTTCCTCCTACGTACTCCTCTTTTCCTCTAACGTCCTTTCTCACCTGTCCTCTCACCTATACTCCAAACTCAAATCTAAAAAATAAAAACAGTCAGCGTCTCCTCTTTATACTGTCAGTTTTTGTTGTTGTTGGTTTTCTGTTAATTTCTTTAACTTAGCGCAAATTGAAATTTGCAGATTGATCATCAACAATTGGAATTTAGAATCTACGTAATAATAATAATATTTTTACAACAATTAGTTAAGGTTTTTGGTTTGCGATATTGAGTTTTACAAAGGCTAACATTTGATTTTGCTTTTGTTTTGTTTTCATACACTATTTGGTAGTAGATCGGAATTCTGATATAGTATTTCTTATTTAATTATTGTTGTTTTAAAACTCATCGCTATACGTTTGAAAATATTTTGTGTGCTGATTTCACATTACATACAGTATTCGATGGGAGTACAAAATAAGGTTTTCTCGATTTTACAGCTTATTACAGATGCTTATAGTACTATATGTCTAATTTACGAATAAAAGTTTTCACTTTTTTGTGTGTGTTTTCGCCTGTTACTGTTGATGTTGTTGTTAATCTGTTAAACACTTTAAACTTACGTCACTAACTTAATTAACTGATTTGTAATTTGTAATTGTATTGTATTGTTATCAATTTATCGTATAATATATAAAGTTTGCTAGTTTTCATGCTTAAAAGTAGACATTTAATTTGGCATGTATTGCGCATACTTGTCTCAATTTCAATCAAATAGTTCAATTGAGTTCATTTCATACACAAACAATTATGCAATTATACATTTACATTTATATACAATCCTTTTTGTTGTTCTTGCTCAAAAATGAAAATTATGAAAAGCAATATAAATCTATAGGATTGATGTTGAGTTGATATTGATTAGAAGACCATAAAAGTTAAAGAATTGGCTTAAAATGCAGAAAAAGAAGTGAACAAAAATACAGATTTAAATGTTGTTCGATACTAATCTAGGGCAGCTCTTGTTTGGTTAATTAAAGGAAATAAAATATATGAGTAAACTATAGTCTTAAACTTAATATATGTATATGCGCCATAGATAAAACTAAATTGAGTTATATGAGAGACTTCTAACAGCTAGCTAGATTCACAGGAAACAGGACTTTGATGATCATCACATGTATGTTTGGGTTTTCTTTATGTTGTTTATGTTGATTATGATAGTTATTATTGTGTTTGTTGGTTTATTGGTGCTGTTGTTGTTTATGTTGTTTGTTGATTCTGATTTGGATCGTTGTTATTGTTTGTCTGTGCTGTGTTGTTGTTGTCGTTGTTTCAGTCCTTTGAGTGAATCGGTATCACATATTTATGTCCATACGGACTTTTGTACTTAATGCCACAATCACGATAAAATTTATCTGGTATACCTAAATTACATAAATACAGTTTGCCACATTTATTCGTTGATGGATTTTCTATTGCAGATGCCGCAGCGGCAGCCGAAGTGCTTGAATCTTGAATTAATGGCAATATGGGTAATATCGAGTACTTGATAGCAACATCCTTTATGCCACTAGCTGGCGGATCAATGGCAAGCACCGAAGCACTAGAAAAGGAAGTGAACTTTATATTTATTGTTTTTAAACAAAGCTGGCAACTAACCGATTAACACTAAGCCATTGCTTAACTGCGTCCGATAACTTGGCCGTGTTTGTCGAGAGTATCACAAGATCTGGTGTCGGCATTGCTGAAATAAAGATATATATGTATATTTACTCCTTTTTTCTTAGCAAATTCAAATGCAACTAACCATCAACTGAATGTACTATGGTGTTATCGGTAGCCTTGAACAAGGACACCTCCAAGCTGCTATTTTGTTCTATAAGCTGCGCCTGTTCCACGTAAAGAAGTACAGTGAGGCCATGTGAGGCCAACAGACGACCTGTAGCAGCTCCAATGTTGATTGTTCTGCAATAAACCGAAAAAGAATTATTTTGAAGCTCCACGAATAAAAGGAGCTGTCTACAAACCTCATAGTATTAACGCCATCGCAAATGATGGCAATCTTGGGCCACTGATGATTGTTCGCCGGCGTCAAACGGCGAGCGCCTCCAAGCAGAGTGATGGCCAAATCGCTGGCACCTCGGGCCAGCATATCAATTTGACGCTGCAGCGATAGTCCAGCCTTTTCGGCACTGTGCTCGATTTTATTGCGCACATAGGCCGGTATGGTGGGTATAATTAGCCCGTCGTCAGTTACAAAATCCTTGGTGCCATCGAACATACTCTTAATCTGCCGCAATTGCAATGGTTTGCTGGCCAGAATGTTCTCGTCATGACGATATTTCTTCTCCTGCTGCTGTTTCTTCTGCACGTGGACAGCGTGACGCACAACATCGGGTTTCTGATGCGTCGACTCAATGTCATCCCAAATGGCTTGCTTGTCAAAAAGCGCCAAATTACCTTCAAAATCAAAATCCTCCTGCAAGAGTGGATCGTCAGCTTCGCTGCCAAAGGTTTGCTGCTGCTGCTGACGCATACTGCTCTCACGACGTACACGATTACGCTGCTTGTTCTTGCCATTGCCATTGCCATTGCCGTTACCATTGCCATTTGCATTACCATGACCATTTCCATTAAAGGAATTGGAGTTAAAGCTGCCATTGCCATTGCGCTTTCCATTGCCATGACTGATCGTTCCTTGCAGATAGTAGCTTCCATTAGCATTGCTATTACTATTGCTTATTATATCAATGGGTCGACTGCTGCTGGCAGCTGCATCTCCGCATCCGCTGCTGCCATCGGCGCTGCTGCTACAGTAGCTCTCCAGATTATTAGCGACTCCAGCACCGAAGCTGCCCCCCGGATTGTAGGCTGCAGTTCCCAGTTTCACCTCCACCTTTGGTGGTATCATGTTCCCAAAGAAGGCAGCCACGCTATTCGGCGTCGTCGCCATCTGCTGCTGTGCACTGGGTGCACGTGAGCTCTGCGGTGTCCTGGAAGAACAAAATGCGAATTTGTATAAATTTTATGAAAGCGCTTTGTTTTGGGGAATTAAGCTTACGGGAAAGAGCATCTAAAGCATTGCCCTTTTCTTGATTAATCTTCTTTCATTTTTGATTTCTGATTGGACATATTATTATCTTTACCTTCGCATTCCGTTAATGCCATTCGGATTCGCATTGAGCATTAATTGATGCATTTTATCGGTCAACGCCGAGTTCATACCGGGAGCATTTACTCCACCATTTCTGGTCACGTTTCCATATCCATTCACCTTGGCTCTGGGTGTCACTGATTGTTGTTCCTGCTCCCGCTCCCGTTCGCGCTCTTGATGCACCTGCTGGTGTTGCAACTGTTGCTGCTTGCCAAGAATGTTTGAAAAATGCGGCAATTTAACCGGTGTCGGCTTGTTGATCACCGTTGGTGTTGTCGTTTCCACATCCTTCACGGGTTCAATTAAATTTATACTTTTTATATCGCTGCAGCGTAGCACAACTTCAGCGTTCTGTTTGCGCAGTGGGACACCGTTGCGAAAAGCGCGCACAATTGTTATCTCGTCGGCTGAAATCTTTTTGATCAGTCCCTGAAACACGCCCAGCTCGTCGTCGCAGGTCAAGCTGACCGCACTGCCAATCCAATCTTGATCTGTTAAACCCATGTAAAATTAACTATGGACTATACTCAAAATTTTTGTCTTTCTTTCTTTTGTTATTTTTTGGTTCCACTTTCAGTTTTTTGCCAGCGTTTGCAGTTTGTTTTGCGAGCGCTACGCTGTTTGTTGTTGCTTTTGTTGTTTAATACGCAATTACCACGCACCAACTCACGTCGGTTAATTGGAAATGTTATTTAAATATTTGTTTTGTTTATTTCAAATGCGTTTTGGGTTTTGGATCTATTTGCTTAACATGAATTGAACTTTTAACATGTATTCTTCATTTAAATTTGCGTTTTTCTATTGTTTCGTTTAAATTTTTTCACTTCGCATTTACGTTTTCGTTAGAGACGAGCGATTTTCGCGACATATGCAAATATCGTGGTACTTGCTTCAGTCACTGTGACTGTCACGGTAAATGACAGCATGTTATTTAAAATTTAATGGATATTTAAATTATATTACTGATACTAAAACTAAGCCATTGTTCGCATAAAATATAATATTGCTGTTTGCCAATATTGTAATGGTAAATAAACTGTTTTGTTATTCTTTACTTATCGATAGCTCCCGATAATTCTTAAAAGTATTTCATCCGTCATAGCCATCTCTAGTGGGCGAGTTGCGCTGGAAAATTATCGTGCAAAATGTCGGATTTAGTTAGTTGTCGGATTTTGTCGGGCGTGTTGTGTTCTGTGAAAGTTAATGTGTTAAGTGTATTCAGTGTTTTTACGTTTTATTGTACAAATACGGTCCATTTATATATTTATACATATATTTAAAACAAAAGATGTAAGCGGCGTTCAAAGTAAATACGCGAATAAATCAAATCCAAAACGTATTGTGTAGTTGACACAGTAAAAAATGTACGTTACGAAGAATTTTCCTCCAGTATCATTACACCTATACTATATATACGTACACACATACAGACATGCAAGCATGCATGAAACAACCTATACATGCGCACATCTTATAGTAGAACAATTTAGTTAAAAATATAGCATAAATCAAAATAAATTATTGTGCCAGAGAATGTAGCAATGCTTGTGTATTGTCTGCGTGTGAGTGTGTGTATTTGTGAGTTTATTAAGAGTTAAGACAAAGTTAAATTGTTTGAGTTGAGAGAGTTATTTTGACTGTGACGAAAGCCGGCCAGGTCGACACGCCGTTGAACCTTTTGCGCTTGGTTAATTACTTCGTTTAATGCTTTGCTTTGCTTGCTCAAAGTATTCTATGCTCGCCTACACAAAGGCACACACATACACGCGCACACATGCATGCATACACACATGCATAATTGCAAGCATACAGAGCAGAGCTGCACAAATACTTTGAATCATAAAAGTATTGGCCAAGCAATCGTTCTTTTCTGCTGTTTCAAGCTTTATGTTAAATATAATATGTGTATCATTACACTTTTGACTCACTATATGTAAAATGCAAAAAGTTGATGAATTTACACACAGAGAGCAAGTACCGTTCTTTCTATGCCTTTGTTGTCTGTTGTCTGCTTCTGCTATGCGATATGATGGCCTTGTGTTGTTCTTGTTGCAGCTTCCAGTTATTGTCACCTCTTGTGTGCACATGTTTTGTTGTTATTGTTACAAAGGCGCTTTTGTGTTGGTTACAGACACACATACATACATTCGATATATAGTTGAATTTGATGTTCCGTTTCTTTCAGTTGTTGCTGGTGTGGGTGAGGAGGAGGAGGAAGGCATCACAATGTCAGCACGCAGTAGTAGCAGCAGTGTTGTTGGCGCATCCTCGTCAGCTGTTGATGTGCCACGCCCACCACCACGTCGTCGTGCCGCATCAGTTGCCGGACAACAACAACAAACGCAACAACGACTGGATTACAACAACGGACACGCGCCACGTAGATCGTTGGCCGCTGTGGTGAGTCGACCGGAAGGCTAAAAGTGGGCAGGGGAGTAGGCGGGGCCATTGGGGTTAATTTAGTAATTTCAGTTTTGGAGTTTAGCGCACTTTGCTATCAAAGGTCTTTGTTTTTTCTGCGTTTTTTTGGTATTTCACACTCAATCTAATCATAATCTATAAAAGTGAGTCCACAATGAGCAACAAAATTTATTTAACTATTCGTAAAGCATTAAAACTTTTACTTGCTGCAATAATTTCTGTTTTTCCACTGTGAGAATTATCGTTTTACCCTCACATTCAACTTAGTGGCAATAATTTTTTTCTTAAATGTCAACAATTTTACATTATACATACGAATATAGAGGCAGCTGCATTTTTATTTACTTTTCTTGTTGTTTTTTGTTTTTTGTGTGCTTTTGTTCATTTGACTGCCTTCCCAGGGCTGTGAAGATAACGCAAATTCGCCTGATAAGCGTATCTAAACCCGCGATTATAATATTCTAGATCTTTGAAAAGCACGTTTCACAGCCACTTGGGCTGTGCTCTACAGCATATACAATGGGGGAATGTATTTGGAAAATTAATTTCCACTGGCTAAAACTTAATAAATAAACAACTAGCAATTGCTTGCCTGGGTTAACAATAATAAACACAGACAGAAAACAAAACACTTGAGTTCTATAGCATTTGCAAAAAACAATTCCTGTACAACAAATGGGCAGAGTGTATTAGCTGAGTCGCAGTAAAAGTTTGCAGAGTCTAGCCTTGTCTATTTTTTTATGCTTAATCCGTCAAAAGGAACAAATCCATGTTGAGAATTTCAAGTGGTAATTGAATTTATCAACAGCAATCGTCAGTTTGTTCAATGTGCGTAATTTGAGCCCTCAATGAATTGTTGAATTGAGTGATTTCAAGTTATTTGCTTAATTTATTTAGCAGCTGCTTTTTATCTTCATTAGTGCGCTTGTGTTAACCGCGCTGTCGTCGTCGTCGGCGTCGCCGACATCGTTGTCGTTGTCGCAGTTTCCATTAACGTCGACGTCGCTAACTTGTTAAATGTGGGGAAAGCCCCACCCCCTTTTTACCACCCATCCCTCTTAATGTTAACAAGTCTCACTTAGCGCGCTTTTCTATTAAGAGTTCGAAGCGAGGAGCTTTTCAACTAAGCGCTCTCGATGGCAAAAGTAAGAGTTTTTATTCTCACTTGAAACTACTCTACATGTTATTATTCACAGACATAACTAGCTGTCCATTTATGCCGGCAACAATCAAGTGTTAATTATGCGCTATTAATTGTATCACAATAATACCAAATGTATTTCGTTAACATCAATCAACTACACGCACGCACACACCCACAAGCACCAGCACGCTTTCATATGCACAAGAGTATTTACTTCAAAACATATGTTTTTGTTTTGGTTGCTTTGGCCACTTGTTCGTTGAGCAGCTGCCAGCGCTGCCAGATGTGCTGTCGGTTCTCAAAGCTCAGGCAAGCAAAAGCTTTTATTTCAACAGTGTTGAAAATACTGTTTTGGGATTTTCCCTAGCTATGGTCGCACTGCGTGCATATGCACAAGGCAAAGACATTTAATTCTTCTTATTTTGTCGGTCTTATATTAATAACTGTTAAATTGATTTGTAATCATTATAAATGATTGTTTATATATATATTTTAAACATATGTGGCTTTAAGACGAGGCTCAAATTAGAGGGAACACCCACAAAAGCTTTATGTACCAACAATATTCGGCGCATTTTGCATTGGATGCATTTGGTCACACTACGTTGGAGCAAATATTTTAGTTTGGCTTAGAACGCGAGAGCTCCCGTTACGTGCAACGGCGGCCGTCTCGTGTTGTTGTTTCTATTTTTTGTTATACAAATACAAGCAAACAAAATCCAAAAAAAAGTGGAAAGGCTGACGTAGAACATGTTTCTGCAATAGTGTTGGTGTGCGTTGTGTTTGTTGTTATTGTCTCTATTGCGCTGCTTTTGCGCTCTGACTGTTAATGAGCGATAAATAAATGAATAATTGAATTATGTGCGCATATAACAATATATGTTTGTATAAAAATGCCGCGTGCGTTCGAAATTGTATTCTACACAATTGTGTGAAAATGTGTTAATTATATAAAAAATATCCGTGCGTGCAAATATATCTACCCATACAATAAACCTCTATAAATGTGTACTGAAGAGCAACAGTCAAGCAGCCTTTTGCATTGTTGTTGTCACTGCGGTTGTGGTTTTTGCCACAGTCGTGTTGTCGTTCTCGTTGTCGTGAGCTAAGAATCAACTTCGCAATGTGAAAACAAGATTTTTTACCATCGCGTATTTACTTGAGGTTCCCCATTCTCAGCGATTTGGATTTGTATTCATTTCGCTCAATTTTTTTCGAGGGACTTTCATTAGTCATACGTTTCAGGCCCACATATTTGGCATTTTTTGGGCAACAAACCAATTTCTTTTTGACAGAAGTTTAACCAAAAATATACCAACAAGCCAAGATAAAGATTGTTAAGCAACTCGATCAAAGCAGTGAAAACCAATCTCGGTTAGTTTATATCGAATTACGATTAATATTTATTGCTTTATTATATAGTTAAAAGGCGTGCATTAATTAACACACAAGCGGGCAACAGAAAATAACGTAAACAAAATACATTGATCAAAATAAAAATGGCTGAATCAACAGTATCACCAACAACAACACCAACTCCTCCTGATGATGGTCAAATTCATGGCTACAATAACAGTGATGTAAGTGCTATCGAGAGCAGCAACTTATGCTCTCTCTGAATCTCTCTCCCGGTCTCTCTGCCTCTCCCTGAGAAACCATTCACACCTAACGCTGAAAACGCTAATTATGGTACCGCAAGTGCCGCTCTCAGAAGACCCCACTCACTCTCGCTCTCTCATGCTCCTCCTCATTGCCCAATCTTCGCAGAGAGTAAACAGATTTCATCACAAACTGTAGAAAGCATTTGTGATAGAAATTTCTGTTGTTTCTTTCTTTTTTACAGTTTAGTTTAGTTTGGGGATAGTTTCATTTCCTATTAATAATTTAATTACTTGAATTTGTAACTTTAGTGACGTGCTGATCTATTGCCATGCAAATTATTCAATTTCTACTGCATACAATATATTATATCTTGTTCGAGAATGGAATTTAATAGAACCTGTTATAAACTTGTCTTATTTGATCATTATTTATTTCGTTTTGAATATAAAATTGTTTTGGCCTGCATACCAAAGCTCAAAAACATAGCAAGCAAAACATTTATTGAAAAATTGGGATCAAATTAGATAAACAATTAAGAACTGTTGGCTTAAGTAAAGTTTAAAAAATACTCCTTAAAGTTCTATTTTTTCATTGTTTTTTTTTATAGCTTATTCTATTTATTATTTTACTTTTTCTGCCCCATTGTTGACACAATTTATTTATAGAACTATACTCAACTGAAAATGGTTCTTTTTTTTTATTTCACAATTTTTTTAAGTCCCCTTTGATATATGTGGGTGAGGCTAATATTTCACTCAACATCCTATTAAATGGTTAATATGTAGATGAGAAAGCCAATGAGGAAATGTGTCAAATATGTGCACTCTCTCTCGCCCTTACTCACTCCCCATCTCTCATTGTCTATCTCTTACTGTTGGCAATCCATCAAAGAAGCAGCTCAATTTGTATTAAGCATTCGCATTGACATTTCGATGAGCGGCAAAAATAAATAAATAAAAATAAAATACGAGTTAGAAAATCAATTAAATCAATTTAGTTAATGGCGTGTAACTCTGGTCATTGGGTTTATTAATATTATTGTTGTTCTTATCAACAAATGTCATGTCTCTGCGGAACCAAACTTTATTCCGATATTTGCCTGGTAAACATTTACTATATGCTCATTTGGTCAGATCCATAGATAAAGCGTAAACTTCCGACCGGTACCCTGACTTTAATTTCCAAATTCGAATCGTCACTTATCAGCACACGAGTTGCTTATTCATATATATATTTATAACATTTATTATTCAGCTACAAGAACAAGAAAGAAAAGAATGATACACACGAGCAGCTCGACTGTTTTGTGCCCAGCAAGAAATATTAATTGAATTTTTTGTTTATGAATTTATCTTGATTATTGTGAATTTTGTGGTCTGGCACAAAAATTAGGTTTGGTTTAAGTACAGCTATAAGCACTTAAATTAAACCCATTCTTTCCCTAGTTAACTGGGCTAAGAACACCATAAAAGCAGCTAGAGTGCAATTCGTATGTCACATGTTAAAAGTCAACTACTACGAAGTGGAAACAATAATGGTTTTTTGATAATGAAAATTGCGATAATCAGCAGTGTTTATTTTTTTATTTTGTGTTTTGTGTTTTGTGTTCTGGTTTGTCTGGCAATCATTATGCCAAATTCCATTTGGATTTGGAAAGGTTCTTGGTTATCTTCTCAGAAGCCAACAAGGGACAAAAAAGCTGAACATCTATCACTTGTTTATTGATTGACAGTTGTGGACTTGGCTTAATCGGGTTTTAGGTCACTAAGCAGCTGATGCATTGCGTTCTTTGTTAACGTCATTTTGTAACATGTTAATTGACCAGTCCGTAATTAAATGTACAGACAGACACACACTCATACACAGACATTCGGCAGCAAGGGTAACCGCAAACTTTTCCAGCTGAAAATCAATACACTACAATGCAGCAAGTTCATGGAAAATCCAACATTGGGTTTTTATTTTGCAGTTGTTATTGCTGTTTTTGTTGTTAAAAATGCACAAATGTAGAAAACGTGTAAACACCGTACGTCTGGACACTTTGGGGTCAAAATCGGCACGGTCATTATTTAGTGGTCTAAAAATGCCTGTTTCAAAAAAGTAAAACAGCTAAACAGAACTTAAATTTAACTTAAAAAACCAATCTATAATTTAGTGTTTACTCCCTTTATTGGCCCATTTCAATAGTATTCACTTTCAGTCTATTACGTTATCTTTATAATATTTTTAAAGTTACTAAATTCAGCTATAAATTAGCTGAAACAGCATGACTAGTCACAACTGTGTAGCTTTAAACGTTTTCCCATAATTAAGCTGTGAAAAACCAAAGCAATCAAATGAAATCTTTTGGCTTATAGTATAAAAATGAAATTAAACTAAGTAAAGCTCTTGTAAAGAGAGTAAGAAACAATAGTTGACATAGGAACAATACAAATATGTATTTAGAGAGGCTGAATTACATCATCATAATACGTATCTACAATAAATAAAAGGTTTTTGTATTAGTTACATGGCAAAAACTTGAGCCTAGAATGTTGTGAAAGTCTTTCACTGACTGACGGCGACTGAAAGGCGCCGTAGCTTTTTACACTTGAGCTCAAAGCAATAAGATTTTATTAAAAGGAGCTTATAGATAATACGTAATATCTTAAATATATAATTTATTCAGCTTTACAGTTGGTAACTTTAAATGTTAAGTGTTTTGTCACTCATTTGAGTTAATGACAAGACTCTTAAAGTTTTTCTTTTCCACTCAGGTCAAGGTCAGCAGATGTATATGTATAACTATATTTATGTGACTGTTTCTTAAGAGGCAACGACATTTTGTTGTGACCCACAAAACATCTTATATTTGAGCATTCAGCATAAATTAGTCACAGCCAGCATCAACAACGTGGCGTATGCGTAATCACGGGCATTAAGTATACGCAGCTTATGTCCAACAGCAGTTGAAGCTTTCCTCTGGCTTATGTCTGTATATATGTATATATATAAAGAAATGTCTCCTTGTATATGCTTTCGTCAGTTGCCTGCAGATAATGGCTTAAGATCTGGCGAAAGTTATTATACCCTGCCCCAAAAAAACTTGTTAAATGGCTCGTAATCAAATTGTGTTAAAGGCAGAAGTGCACAATAAGGTCGCAATTCTTTGCAATGAAAGTGATTTAAGTTCAAATTAAGAATTTACGCATTAACGTTTATCTGTAATCTATTTGCTTTATGTAGCGATTACGTGTGTAACTAAGTTTAAGCTAAAACTAAAAAGGGGTTTTTAAGGAGATTGTATTAACTATTATATATTCAAACAAATCTATTACTTTTTGCAGAACGACTCTGGCGACTCGTGTCATTTGCGCATTGTTGTGTTGAGCGGCAAATCCTTGGCCAAAAAGGATATTTTTGGTGCCAGGTAAGTGAGCACTTTAACGGTTAATTCACAGCTGTCAATCAGCAACACAATTCAGAGGCCAACAAAGGCCAATTACTGCTTTAATTGAGGCTGTTTTGACTAGTGTGAATCTACCGTAATACCCACTAATTTACTCATTTGTTAATTTCCTTTAATCTTTACAGTGATCCCTATGTTAGAATCGATTTGAATACAATCAACGGTGATATAAATATTGACTCGGTTTTAACCAAAACTAAAAAGAAGGTAAATTATGAAAAAGACCTCAAAAAATGCGGGGGAAGGTTCACAGTTTGTGGCTTATCTTATCAGTAGTTGGATAGTTGCCATGCACTTTCCACCTAATGGGCTACAAATTCTGTGAAAATGCTGAAAATGAGTAACAATTGTCTTGAGGCTAATGATGTCATAGAAAGCCCATTAAATGATGAGTGGAATATTTAATAACTTATATTTTGTTTCGTTTGCCACAGACATTGAATCCATCCTGGAATGAAGAGTTTATATTCAGAGTAAGTCAGACAAAATATAAATAACTAAATAATAAATCAATTAACTTAAATTTTTCTGGCTTAAACACAGGTTAAACCGTCTGAGCACAAGCTTGTGTTTCAAGTATTTGACGAGAATCGCTTGACACGCGATGATTTCCTGGGCATGGTCGAGTTGACCCTGGTGAATCTGCCCACGGAGCAGGAGGGACGTACAATTGGATCCCAGAGTTATACGCTGCGTCCGCGCAGGTCAGTAGGGTATGTTTATTTGAGTTGCTGTTTGATTTCCTTTATTTAATTTCAGTTCATTTCAAAAAACAAAAACAAAAGAAACAAAACAAAACAAAATGTATTGTAAAAGATCAACAGTTTATTAACCAAAGTAAATTATTAATTAGTCAAAAAGCATACACCAGAAATTTAAGCTTAGACACAAAATAATCAAATGTATATAAATTAGAAGCAAACATTATTAATTATTATTCAGCCTAATTGTTATTGTTTTATACGCTTTACTAAATTCGACACTAGATTTGCTTATTTTGTTTAATTTTTGATTTTCTAGTCAAGGCTTTTTGTGCAATTGTTTATTATTATTATTACTATTATGCTATTTATTTTTGGTTAATTTGAGAATGTCGAACAGTACGTATGTATGTGTATGTGTATGTGTATGTCAGTCTGTGGTGTAATTGGTATTTGGTATTTGATATATTTGGTGTTGGCAGTGTGTAATTGTCGTGCTGTTTGTGTTGGCCTTCAACACTGAGTTGTTGTTGTTTTTCTTTGCTGTATACATTAAAATTTATGCCATACTCTATTTATATATAGCGCTAAATCACGCATCAAGGGTACCCTAGAGATATACCATGCCTTCATACGCGAAACACGCGAACCAAGCGAACCCTCCAGCAACAACAGCGACAATGAATGGGAGCATGTGGAGGCTACTAACTCAACTGAAGTTTCATCACAATTGGTAAGCCGGAAACCTCTAGAAATTCACCTTAAACACTGCTAACTGATTTCCTTATATCTTTACAGCATCCATTTCCTAGCGCTGGTAATGATGCTCTGCCTGCGGGCTGGGAAGAACGACAGGATGCAAATGGACGCACATATTATGTGAATCATACAGCGCGTACAACGCAGTGGGAGAGACCAACCATGTAAACTACTATAGAAAGCATTTATTTATATGTATATTAATCTGATTTATTTTATAGCTTGACAAGCAACAACAGCCAAAATGTTGATCAACTGGCCTCAGATTTCCAAAGACGTTTTCACATTAGTGTGGATGAAACGGAACCGGGACGCGGAGCGGTAAGTGCTGTCTTCTAAGCAGTCATCCAGTTTATTATAAACATACATATTTATTAACTATTACTTATTATGCTGCATGTGTGATTAACAATTGTAAAAAATTGTTATGCATGAAATTTAAATACATTAATCGTCAAAATACATGCACTCATATACACACAAACACCTACACAACACACATGCGCTGCACAACATATGTGAGCCCTGTCATACACTGAAAAAAAAAACACAGCGCTTAAAGAACGAGCTCTCCATGGCAAGTGAAGAAAGTAGCGAAGCTGAAACCGATGAGTTAGAGAATGCTTCTGCTGAGTTAGAGGATGAACAGCAGGACAACTGTCTGCACTGTGGTGCAGTTCATCCAGAGCAGCAGGTGGAGGAGGAGCAGGAAGAAGAAGCGGACGAGGAAGCGGAAGAGCAAGAATCAGGCATTAACTGTGATATACTCGATGGCAACTTGTATCTGCGTCGCATGTTTGTAATGCCCCAAAAGACAACAATATCAGATCAATTTCTTCGCTAGTTTCCACTCATTCTCTCACTGCTAGTTTTTTTTGCATTACATGTAATTGGCTATAAATTTTCGTAGAGTTTGGGTCCATTTTCCATTTGCCAATCATTCGGTTTATAATTTATTGTTGCAAATTTTTGACTGCCCTAAAACTGCCCTGTATACGTAGGATAACGAGGACAATAACAATTCAACTACTGCTACAACAACAACAACAATCTCACAAGAATCAGATAACAACTATAACAACAACATTGATGCTGATTATGCTGTTGATGATGGCCAAACTGAGGTTGACCCAAATCAAATGGTGGATCATGCCAGGTTAATATACGTCCACTTTCGCAGTACAGTGAAGTCTCCCCCGCTGTTTCTTGTCCCCTACACATAATCCCCAAGTCTCTTTTCATTCCCAATCTATGTGACAACTCAGAGTGCCTCTTGCAGGTCTCTTTCCCACTCTACTAGTTTTTTAAATTTTTTGCTTTTGTTTTTACTTTTGGCATTCAGTTTTGTTTACAATTCACTGCGAAATCCCAATGCTCGTAGGGAAGCACAAATCTCAGCTACCAGTTTGCAAAATGATTTGCGACCGGTGCGTCCCGTTCCTTCCAATGCAAATCTCGTGACCCGAAGTGCTGTTTGGGATCGCAGTTTGGGCCGCCCTCAGTTGGACCAAAGGCAGCAACAGCAGCAGCAGCACCGGCGACGACAGCGACTACGGCAACAGCATTTGGTTAGCATATAACAACAACAACCACCACAAGATAAACAACAAACCAACAACAAATACACTAAAATACACTCATTAGAAACACATTAGCAACATTTATACATCCTTGTGTTTGTCTTGTAACAGTCGCTTCTTGTCTATATACACTGTAACCTGTGCCTCTTGTTGTTTTAATGCGTTTTTAAGCTGGTTTTCATCAGGGCAGCCAGAAGTCATTAATTTTTAAATGTTGTTTTCTTGTTTTCCAACTGTTTCCCTTCCAATGTTGTCATTTTTCACTTTGTTCATATGAAGATTTTTGCGAATAATTGAAGGAAACTGTCGGCAATATCCTTTCTTTGCTTTTAATTGAAATAATTCTGTTTATTCTGTTTTCCTCTTTCAAAAAACTCCGCAATTCCTTCATCAATTTCAAATGATTTCCTGTTAACGGCTCTCTATAAGTTACAGCGTTGCCACCTAAGTTTACTAACTTGTTAAATTGGCTGCGTAGACAATGTATTGAATCTTAATAAACCGACGATTTTCTGCAAAAATGGCTGCGTATAAACGTAGTTATAGTAAATTTTGCGTCCTTGTGCTTTTTGTCAGCCAGTTTATTTATTCTTTTCATTTGCTTTTGCTGTCAATTGAAATTGAAATTGATATTTTGATGCTAATTGACAAATCATCTCTCCGATATAACAGATATAGAAGTTAATTCACATTTAGCTCATCCCCCAAAATGTTAAGCATAAATAATTTCGCAGCATTATCATTGCTTTAGATCCAAAATTCATGTGTTTATACATACGTAAATTAAGTAAACTTTCGTAGAGTTAAAGTACAAAATAGTTAAATTTTTGGATGGGCTTAAGATGGTCTAGAACAGCGGAGAGGGTAAGCAATAGTTCCAGGTACAAAGTATATCGAATTCATTTGGAAACTTGGACAAGGATCTCAAGAGCATCTAGAGAAATTCTGAAAATTTATTGTACAGATACTCATACTAACAAAAACTCACATCATTGTAGACTCTCTCCCTATATTTCACTATAAATATTTTTAGTTTAGTTCTTAATCTTATTGTTTAATTAGTGTTTGTGTTTAATGCTGCTTTTTATGTTTTGCCTTAAGTTAATATTATGTTAAGCTTTTATCTTTTACAAAATTGTTTATAATTTTTGGAATCCAATTCTGTTCTGTTTCTTCCGACAATGCAATGACAACTAAACATCATAATGCAACCAAAAACATAACAAAAATCGATTATTAAAATAATTAGAGTGAAGACACCGATCACACAGACAGCCACAATCCCTCAGAGATCTCAGCTCCGTCCACACGACGCAATTCCGAGGAAGACAACGCGGCTGTTCCCACGGATCAAGTAATGTTTCATTCCAATATGCAAAAACTGCACACACATATAGAAATATATATACTATATACAGTAGATATATATACTATGCATGTGCTTGTAGCTACCAACAAACTATACATGCTTAATCTACAATTTGTTATCCTTCTTCACTTTAAACACCTCAATTATGTTTTATGTTGCTTTCAGACCGCAGCCAACGAGGAGGAAGCACTACCGCCGCGCTGGTCCATGCAGGTGGCACCAAATGGACGTACATTCTTTATAGATCATGAGGCACGTCGCACCACTTGGATTGATCCACGTAATGGACGCGCCAGTCCAATGCCAAATCAAACACGGCGCGTTGAGGATGATCTGGGACCGTTGCCTGAGGGTTGGGAGGAGCGCGTACACACCGATAGTCGTATCTTCTACATAGATCACAGTAAGCTTTACCTAAGTCTAACTTTTCAAATGGATTCTTAATTAACTCTTATTTTAGATACACGCACCACACAGTGGGAAGATCCACGCCTGTCAAATCCAAATATTGCCGGACAGGCGGTTCCCTATTCGCGAGATTACAAACAGAAATACGAGTATTTCAAGAGTCATATTAGAAAACCTGTAAGACAATATCAGTAAATACAAACTGAAGGCTTTAAGACTAACGTATCTTTTACATTGCAGACAAATGTACCAAATAAATTTGAGATACGTATTCGCCGTACATCGATATTGGAAGATTCGTATAGAATTATTAGTTCAGTGACTAAAACCGATTTACTAAAGACTAAACTATGGGTAGAATTCGAAGGAGAGACGGGCTTAGGTAAGTACCAACTGAATTATTTAACTCGCTGTATTTTAAACCTGTTTCTCTTACAGATTATGGAGGCCTTGCCAGAGAATGGTTCTATTTGTTATCCAAAGAAATGTTCAATCCATATTATGGCCTCTTTGAGTACTCTGCTATGGATAACTACACCTTGCAAATCAACAATGGCAGCGGTTTATGTAACGAGGAGCACTTAAGTTATTTCAAGTGAGTGCACCGTCTTCAAATCATTTAAATTTATTGAATTAAAACTTGTGTCTTGGCAGATTTATTGGACGCATTGCGGGCATGGCTGTCTATCATGGCAAACTTTTGGATGCGTTCTTTATACGTCCCTTCTATAAGATGATGCTTCAAAAGCCCATTGACTTGAAGGATATGGAATCTGTGGACACTGAATACTATAATTCCTTGATGTGGATCAAGGAGAATGATCCTCGCATACTCGAGCTGACATTCTGTCTAGACGAGGACGTCTTCGGACAGAAGAGCCAGCACGAACTTAAACCCGGTGGCGCCAATATCGAAGTGACCAATGAAAACAAAGATGAATACATCAAGTAAGGACCTTAAGAATTCCAAGTGGGCATGTGTAAGCTAATTAATCCATGTTTTTTCAGACTTGTCATCGAGTGGCGGTTTGTTGCACGTGTTAAGGATCAAATGACTGCCTTTTTGGATGGCTTTGGTTCGATAATACCCTTGAATTTGATCAAAATCTTTGACGAACATGAACTGGAGCTGCTCATGTGCGGCATACAGAATATCGATGTCCGAGATTGGCGTGAGAATACGTTGTACAAGGGTGATTATCATATGAATCACATAATCATTCAATGGTTCTGGCGTGCCGTCCTGTCTTTCTCCAATGAGATGCGTTCCCGTCTGTTACAATTTGTGACGGGTACATCACGTGTGCCCATGAATGGTTTCAAGGAGCTCTACGGCTCGAATGGTCCACAAATGTTTACGATTGAGAAATGGGGAACTCCCAACAATTTCCCACGTGCACACACCTGGTATGAATACACAATACTTAATTTAACTTGAAGAATATTAAATTGAAATTGTTTTGTAGCTTTAATCGCTTGGATTTGCCACCCTATGAGGGCTATCTGCAGCTGAAGGACAAATTGATTAAGGCCATTGAGGGTAGTCAAGGATTTGCTGGCGTGGATTAATAACACTGGTCCTGTGTGCGACGGCGTTGGAAATGTGGGTGACAGTACTTGGCTGTGGCAAACAGTTCAGCAGTTATATCAGGAGCAACGACGACACACAACATCACAGCAACAGCAACAACAACAACGACGTAGAGAACAACAATTACAACTGCTGCGGCAACGCGAAAGAAATCGCATTGCAAACACATGGAGCACCACCGCCACCCACTCGTGTACTTATTTGTTCGTTTGCTTTTGTATTATAATAATTTTTGCTAGTTTCGTACTGTTTCGTATGTATTTTTAAAGGCCGACATAGTCCAATCAAAATGATAAACGTTTATGCTGGGGTCAAAAGCAAAAAACAAACAAAAACCAATTGTAAAAAGTAGTAGAGACAACTATAACTAATTAATATGCATCCATTTTTGCCTGCGTTCTCATGGTTGAAATTGACAACAAATCAACAAAATATATACAAACAAACACATATTATATGAGAAAGATTTTTATAATTGTTATTTTTATGCGATATTTGTCTATGTCTGTAAAACAAAAACAATAACTAAAAAGAAAAAGAAAAAAAAAACAGAGTTATGCTTAACTGACATCTGATAAAGACCATAACTTTTTTTATTCTGTATAACTACGTATGTGTATTTACAAAAAGAAAACCAAGAAAACAAATGATTAATGTTAAATGTGCATAAGTATTTCCAATTTTAATTGATAAAGTTAATAAATAACTAAAGAAGCAAACAAGAGTACTACTGAATCGCAAAATCAAATGATTGTATATTGTTAAAATTTAAATTATATAATGCATTCCAAATGTTTATTAAAGAAACGAAAAAATAAAACACATAACAACAATGATATATCTATATAATAAAAAGAAGGAAACCAAGTAAAGCCTATATTAAAAGAAAACAACATTAAAGTCAAATTATGATATAATAAAAAGAACTACAACTGTTTCAAAGCGAAACAATGAAAAAAAAAAAACGATAAAAAATTCAATAAAAAATTTAAAAGAAGAAAATTTATTGAAGTTAATGTATCTATAATTGAAAGCAAATACCCTTTAGTAAAGTTTCTCCAACCACATCCTTAGGTAAGTATTGCCATTAAAACCAGATCTTTTATAAATTTTTATACGCTTTTATTTCAGAGAAATTTAATGATGGATGCCAGTGTGGTCCTTGATCCAGTCAAGGTAGCTGGTGACACGGGTGAAGGCAGCTGGGTAGTTCTTCTCGCAACCAGCGGCGGAGCCGAAGGAAGTCAGACCGATTTGAACCTTGTTGTGCTCGAGGACCAATGGGCCACCGGAGTCACCGTTGCAGGTGGAGACAGCAGCTGGGGTGGAGACACAGATGTTGGAGCCACGGATGGTTGGGCCATAGGTGCCCATGCAGGCGGTGTTGGAGATGATCTTCATGTGAGCGTACTGCAGATGGGAAGCAACAGCGTTGGAAGAATCGGAGGTACGGCCCCAGCCGGAAGCGATGGCTTCCTCACCGGTGAAGGTGGAGTAAGAGGACTCGATTCTGGGCAGCTCAACTGGACGAATGTCGTGGGTGTATTCAACATGTGGGATGCGGATCAAAGAGATGTCATTCAACAGAGTCCTGCTGTTCCAGCCGGAGTGGATGATGATGTGTTCCTTGTTGACGGTGTGCTTAACCTTGGGGCTGGCACGGACAACACCTCCCAACTGAACGGTGACGGCATCAACACTGAGAAGAAAACCAATAAGATTAGATATGTTCCTTCCTACAAGGATTCCAAACTTACCCATCGGTACAGTGAGCAGCAGTCAGAACCCATTCGTGGCCGATCAGGGAGCCACCGCACCAGGCGGAGGAGGATCCAATTTTCAGGGAAAGTCCCACCTGATAGGGGAACTCGCCTTCCTTGGCGTCATGTCCGTTGGTGATGCGACCCTCAGGCTCACCCACAACAGGCATGAAGACATTACGTCCCTCCACCTCAACTGGAGCACGCAGAGCGGATCCCGAGGCGTAGGCCAAGGCCAAAGCAAACACAACAAGTACCTTCATATTCCAAATCTACTGAAGACTATTCCTTAACCAGAATATCCCGCGTCTTTTATACCCAAAGATTGTACCTAATCAACGTCTTTTGAGCTGACGTCTGTCATTTTTCGAGTGCCAAATGTTTTGATTAAAATATTATCTTATTTTTTGCTTGATTTGTGAATTGAATGAATTTGATTGATATTCTATCTGAATACGTATTTTTTATATATTATCTTAGTAAGTTTCCATACGTTTTACAGCAGACACACCTTTTCAATTGAAAACAAATACGTATACGTAATTTGTTATCAGACGATGCTTCAGCAGAAAAAGTTTTCAAAAGTTTTTCCTTATCTTAAGCAGCCGGATCAGTCTTAAGTTCATTTAGGCAATTCAACTATTGAGTTAGGGTTTTTCACGCGCGATTCTATTTCCGAGAACTTGAGATTCAAGTGGAGACATGTGTTTGGATGCCCAGAAGGGCAGAAGTCGTTTTAAAAGAAGGTTCGAATTAGCTCGAAGAGCGTAAGTTTAAGGGTCTAAAATTTATTTTTACTTTTAGTACAAATTAAAGGGGTTTATAATTTAAGTATTGGAATAATACAAAAATAATTTAAGAACTGTATCCGTAGAAAAATTTAAATTCCTGTGCTTGGAATTTTCAATTTAAAATTAAAACTATTGACTAAAAAAATGTTATATTCTTGTAACACAAAAAAATTATAGTTTAAATACTCAAATGTGTCTGACTTTAAGTTTTAAGCAAATTAAATTTATATTTAAAGCATTAACTAAACGCTTCACACTTTGTTCTACTGAATGAAGCATTTATTCAATAAGTGTCACATACAAAAAAAAATAATAATCAGTTTTAATTTATTTGATTTAATCTATTCATTATAAATCTTAAAAATGTTCACATCTTTAGCTACAATTAAAATCCTTGAAAGATTTCTTTAATTAAAATGCTCAAAAATACTTAATGAGAACTTAAATATTTATTTTCTGATGAAATTATTTATTTTAATCAATTGTTTATTGAAAATTGACAAAAAGTACCTGATCAATGCGGTTTTAAAATGTTTTATTATTGGAAGCGCACACGCCTGTAATCAGTAATTAGCTCCTTGAGAGAGATACCTAGATAAGATACTCATAAAAGCGACTTACTTTGGGAATTTTGCGTATAAAATTGAATGCTCTGTGATTCTGGCCATTCAGAAGTTGCTGCAATTAGGAATCATGAAGTTGTTTGTGACATTAGCTGCCATTTTGGCCACAGCGGTGGCTGCACCTATGGAAGGTCGCATCACTCACGGCGAGAAGGCGCATGAGGGACAGTTTCCCTACCAGGTGGGATTGAGTCTGCACATTGGCGACTCTGGTGCTTGGTGCGGTGGCACTTTGATCTCCGATCGCTGGATCGTCACAGCTGCTCATTGCACAGACAGCGCAGATGCTGCCACCGTCTTTGTGGGCGCCATTAACATACGCGAGGAGGAGCCAGGACAGAAGCGCATCCGTGTGGAGAAGGATGGCATCATTGTGCATGAGGATTGGGATCCCAGCCGTCTGCTCAACGACATCTCCCTGATTAGACTGCCCCATGAAATCGAATTCAACGATCGCGTTCGCGCCGCTACTCTGCCTCGCAAGGATGGTCGTTACTCCAGCTATGAGGGTGAGCAGGCCATTGCCTCCGGTTGGGGCCGTGACAGCGATTCCTCCAACTCCGTTTCCCCTGTGCTGCTGTATGTGGAGAGGCCCATCATGAGTTCGAGCACCTGCAACAAGTACTGGGGTGGCATGATCACCGACAAGCTCATCTGCATGAGCACCAAGGGTGGCATGTCCACCTGCAACGGTGACTCTGGTGGCCCATTGGTGCACAAGGAACACGACGTCAACTATCTCATTGGTGCCACTTCCTTCGGTCTGTCTCTGGGCTGCGAGGTGGGTTATCCAGCTGTGTTCACTAGGATCACTGCTTACCTGGATTGGATCGAGGATCACTCCGGTGTCGTCAACAAATAAACAATTTTACTAGCAAATATAAAACTTAAACTCGTTTTATTATTTAGGGAGTAGAAAGCTGAAAATTAGAAAAATTCCTATCTCAAAGAAAAACTCAAGTTTTGATTTTTATTTTATGTTTTTTTTTCCAATTTTTTTATTGTTCATTTTTTGTTTTGGGCTTTGAAATTTTTATTCGGTTTCTATCGAATAGCGCACAAACCACAAATGCTGTGAGTATTCACTTTCGGCACTAGCGTGTTGCCCAATGAAACTCTCAACGCTCTGCTACAATTTGCGCACTCCTCGAATGCCATTTTTGCGATTTTTTGTTTGTTCTATGTACAAAACTTAAAAATTAAGAGGGGGGAAAAATAATATATTATAATATGTTTTTATAGTTATAATATTATTAATTTTGCTGTGTTGTTGTCGTTGTTTTTGTTGATTTTCCTTTAGCAAACTTTGGGGAAATTTAAATGTTGCAACTTAAATAAGATTTTGTTTTCCAAATATGAATATGTATATGTATGTATGTATTTGTTTGTTTGTATGCATGTGTGTGTAGATAGTATATAGCTTTACTTTTTGCTAGAGCTTAATGCAATTATTAGAAATCGAATAGTTTTTTTTTTTCATTTCATTTAAATCGCGCAACGTTTGATTAAATTTGTTTATGTTTTTTGTTTTGTTTTGATCTAGTCGAAAAAGTACACAAGTTAATTCCCTTCTGATATTACATATATATATGTAAGTTTTATAGATTTATATATAATTTTTGTCATAGTTTATAGTAGTATTTACTTTTGGTCGGCGTTCAATTTAGGAATCGTCGACTCGTGTATTTTTTGTTGCACAACAATTTATTAATATTATTATTCAATATTCACTTTAATGCTATATTTTGTAAATATATATATATATATTATTATATATAATTTAAAATTAAAAACAACTGAAAGCGTCAAGTGATTATCGATCACTTTTCAATTTTCATTTTTAACACAAATTTTTGTTGTTTTATCTTCGTTTTTTTTGTTTGTTTGCAACCATAAAAACTATAAGTTACGAATTCATTATGGGTAATAACTATATTAATAATTTTTTAATAATAATTGTAATAAAACATACAACTTATGCGATCAATTAAATGAAAAAAACTTTGCTAACTAAAAATAAATTTCCGACAATTTGTATGCATTTTTTATATCCACTATTATTTAGTTCAAATAATTTATGTTTTAGTTTGAAATGTTTTAGTTTATATGTGTTTTTTTTTAACTTTTATTTTGTGTGTTTTCTAAGTTGTTTGCATGACACTTTAATTTAGAATTAAAGCGCAAATTCTTCCCTACAACTCCAGTAATTCTCTTTTTCTGCTATTTGAATATTTTGTTTCAAAATTTCGATTTGCATTAGTTAGGGCCGTAGATATTATTTAGTTTTTAGCTAAGCGGAAGTTGTTTCTCTTGTGGCTATATACACAGTTGTGTGTGTGTTTGGATTGGTGTGTGATTAGGTAATTCATTTACTAGCTTACATTCTAGACGGCCGTGCTGCGCAGTTATCAGTTATATTAACCGTTTTTATCTTGCAAAATGATTTGCAGTTACAATAATTCGTTTACAATTATTTTGTGTACTTGTATTGTATGTGTGTGTGTGTTTTGCTTGTGTGTAGATGTGTGTATATATGTTATAGTTACAAATTAATTAATGCTGTACAGAAGTAGATTTTTTCTTATATTTTTTCCATATTTTGTTGTTTTTTTGTGAGTTTCTTGTCGAGTTTTAGTTGACACTCGAACGGGATTTTCTGTGTGGATCGTGTGGATCGCATGTGGGTTTTGTGCTTAACTAAGGTAAATCAATAATCATAATAATAATAACTTAGACAACTAATGCATCTCACCAACAATCAATTACAACTAGCATAGGATTATTAGGTATTTATCTGTTTGTTTACTTATTTTTCTTCCTTTTGTTGTTTATTTTATACATACAGGAGCAGGGAGGTGTAGGGATTGGGGTAGGGGTTGGGTATATGTAGGAAGTGTGTGGTTACATGGACTTCTACGTCTACGTTGACTACGACTATTTCTTGTTGTAGATGGGCAGCGCAGAGGGAGGAGCAATGCCAGCGTTGAGGTTCGCTGACGTCATAACCATGGCATTGGCCGCTGACGACGCGGTCGTCATGGTTGTGGGCAATCCCAGTAGACTGGAGGCCTGGGAGGCTTGCGTTATGGATGCGGTGCCTGCACCGCTTAAAGAAGCATAGGCACCACCGACACCACCAACGCCAGTGCCAACTCCAGCGACACCATTGTACTTGCCATAGTCTTGGGATTTGCTCTTCTTGCTTTCCTTGTCGCGATCCCGATCGCTGTGCTTCTTCTTGCTACTACTGCTGCTGCTGGAGTTGTTTGCGGAACTGTTGTAACCACTATAGGGAGGCATCACCGATGCCGCCTGCGGTTGTCCAACACCGACTCCACCAACACCTCCACCTCCAGGCAACGCAGTCGCTGGTGCCTGCACTGCTGGTGGTAATCCAAACCCTGTTGCTGTGGGCATAGCTGGCATGCCACCACCTCCTGCGGCTGAATAGTTGTTGGGCTCCACCTTGTTCTTGCTGATCTTGAGCTTAAGGGGAGCGGCAGCACCCACTTGAAGACTACCATTGGGATTCGCTGTGGCGGTGTTGGTTTTGATGACCAGTTTGAGGGAATCCATGGATGTGTCCTTGTTGCTGCTGCGATCCTTCTGCTTGTCCTTCTTGTGTTTCTTGCGCTCTTCTTTGTCCGGCTTATCCTTTGACTTGTCCTTCTCTTTGTGTTTATGCTTGTCCTTCTTTTTCTTCTTCTCTGACTTGATACTGCCATCCTCCATCTTGACATCTCCCAGCTTGGTGAGTGCATCAAGTTCTCCCATGGCTGGGCCACTACTCAAATTGTTCGCTACCAGATTTGAGGGCTCCTTTTTGATGTTGATTTGGGATGTGGGTGGCATGGGCTCCAGCAGTTCCGCTGGCGGTTTCAGACCAGGCATGGTTAGGGCATCGGGTTTCAGCAGCGAGGCATTCGTTGTACACAGACTCTCCTTGAGCAGACTACGCACCAAATCCGGCGTTGTTTCAATGCCATTGGACATGGATAAAGGCGCGTGCTTATCCTCGTAGCCAGCATATCCGGGCAGGCCCACACTGTTGTCCAGCTTGCGCACCTTATCGCGTGGCAGACTGCCATCATGCTCGTCTAGTTTATTGAGTCCATATTGGCTGCCAGAGATTTCATTGGCCCGCTTTAGATTGACACTTCCTTCGCGACTTGGTCCCGCCAGTTCGTTTGGATTCGTTTGCCCCGTCAGCAGATCTCCATGTGGCTTTTTATGCGGTGGCAGCATAGACTTAGCCGAAGTTCCACTGCCAGATCCCGAACCAGATCCACTGCTGTGGGGCAGTGTGCTGCGATGCTTGTCCTTTTTGGTGGGCGTCAGACGCTCCTTCTTGGGACTATCTCGATCGCGTGTATGATTGTTCAGCTTGTAGCCCAAACTCTCGTGTGCAGGTCCTGGCGGTGGCGGTGGCAGTAAACCATTGAAATGCGGCTCCTTCTTAATGTCACTCCACTCGGGACTGAACAGAGAGTTATTCTTGCCCAGCTGCTGCTGCTGTTGTTGCTGCTGTGATTGGGAAAGATTCGCTGGAGCCTCTAAAGTGGGTAACTGTTGTTGTTGCTGCTGGAGATGATTGTAGCTGGAGACGCTCTGGTTTTGGCCATAGGGTAGCTGTTGCTCATAAGGCGGCATATTGTGGACGGATGACGATGAGCTAGAGCTGGATGATGATGTGACGGATTTATTGCGATGCGAGCTGTGACTGCCATAACCAGCAGCAGCTGAACCAGGAGCCAGTGCACCATTGCTGCCACCAGCAGCAGAGACAGGAACAACACCAGCATTGCTGCCTGGATAGCCGCCACGAGACATCAGGGGATTCGGGGCATTAACACTGTTGCCATACGCCGGCGGTGCATTAGGATACATTTTGTTACTGCTGCTACCACTGCTGCTACTGCCACTCGATTTGCTGAGGTCTTTGGATGACACGCCTCCCGTGGAGGATGTGGAATTGGATGCGGATGTATTGCTATTACGACCGTCGAGTAACTGTGTCGGTTTCGAACTTGTGGACATCTTGTGTGCACCATGCGGGGGCAAACCCACTGGTGGCATGCCACGCGATGACTTGTGATAGTCCATGGGCATTGGTGGACGTCCAGAGGGTTGGCTTGAGCTACCACGTTGCTGGCTGCTAGATGAGGAAGAGCTGCTGCTGCTACTGCCACTGACGCTGCTGCCACGCTGTGCCGACGATGAGGAGCTCGACTGATGACTAACAGAGGGCGCACGACTGCTGTATCCGGGCTGTTTCGATTTATGATCTAAAAAGGAGACAAGGAGCGTTAGAAATCAATGATTTAGAGTAAGTACTTCCACTGAAATACTCACCTCCATGTGCCTCTGGTGGCAATGCGCCTGGATAATTTGGCAACTTGTGATTGGACGTTGACGAGGAGGATGATGAGTTGGCGGACGATGACGAGTTACTGGAGGCACCTACCGATGCCGAACGCTGATGGCTGCCATCGCTGCGTCTCTGCTGTGGGGGCACCATAGTTGGCGGTGGTAACAGTGCCACCTGTGAAGATGACGACGTCGATGAGGATTGTTCCCGACTATCGTTGCCATTCATTAGCTCTGGCGGTGCGGTAATGTTGGAGTGATAACCCTTCATCATCTCACTCATTTTCCAGTCTTCTTTCGGCTGTTTGTTATCCTTGCTATTGGACGCTGTACGATTGCTGGCTCCCTGTGCAATGGCCTTGATTGAATTCAGTTTGGATTTGAGACGAGCCGGACTCTTCTCGTAAATGGCAATGAACTCATCGGTCAATTGTTTTAGCAATTCCAGTGACACACTCTTGTCCACATAGTAGAACCAATGCTTTCCCTCCGTCGACTGTGGTATCTCCCAGCGTGACCATTTGCAGGCCAAGTAAATGCAGAAGCAGGCAACCACAGTGGGTCGATATTGCAGGCACATCGAGGTTAGATGCAAGCTATGGGGATTATCGATCAGAATTCAGTTAATATCATTTTGTCGAATTTCAAAAATAATAAAAGAAAACAAAGAGCGATCCACCTGCGCGTGTGTGTTTCTTAAAGATGAAGATACTTCTTTAACTCCTTACAGTTTCTACATTCCTAAAGGGGCGCTAAAACTATCTGAACAAGAGTGTCCTTCAATCTAAAGTAAATCAACTGAACTGTACTCAATTAAGTCAACTGATTTCATTTACTATGAGCACAATAATTTTACTAACAGTAAATAGAATTTGTATATATATTAATAGAATTTGAATACAATTTAATATTAAATAAAGTACAATAACGACTCCACTAACTTAGAATTATTTGCTTATGATCGTTCTCTTTAGAATATAAAACCAATTAAGTTAATTAAAGTTTCTGTAATTTGCTGTTGCTCTTTTCTTTGGATATCTATACAAACTAGAGAACACCATATATTTAAAAACTATTAAAATTACGAATTAACTCAACGCTTTTTAATTCTCTAATCCCTTAGCGAACAGGAAAAGATTATAATAGAGGAATATAGACTATTTTGTTGTCCTCGAACTTAAGAAATGACTTTTCTTATCTTTTAGAGATCATCGATATCCCAAATTGACTTTAATGTTTTCTTTTCCTAATACAGGCACAGTTCTTAACCTTAAGCTTCAACAGCTCTTACACTAAGGAAACCCCCAAAGAACAGAATATAGTTAAGTATTTTCTTTTAAATCAAGGTCAGTCTTTATTTTTACTTTTCACTTCTCAGGATTCAGTATAAATGATGAAAAATGGCAGGTACACATATGATCATGAATTCAATTAGCGCTCAAAATCGTTAATAAATGAAGGTGGCAATAAAATGGTCAACAGTAGAATTTCCCGGATTAAGGGACTTATACCTAAGTGCAAATTTATGCGTATGACGGCTGAAGAGCAAGCCGCAGGTAGGCAGACCTAACGAGGTTTTGACTCAATAACAATGGATTAGCACGGGTGCTGTACCACTACAGTACACTGTAAATTGGCTAAAAAGGAGGCGGCGAACATCTGTGTTCACTTTGTTTTTCCACGTATTGTTAACCCAGACTAACACACACACACAAACACACACGCGGAAGCTCTTAAATACCGTTGTAAATAGTTGTAGGAGGAAAAGGTGATGGGGTATGACAATTTCCATATGGAATTGGATACCGTTAACAGTTGCTAGCCATACCTGTTTGAGGCCAAAAAGTACGAGGTTTGCGCCAGATCCTTGCATGCTAAAATATACATATATATTTATCGGAATTCAGTACGGAATTTGTTGCATTCCAAGCCAAAGGCCAAGATAAATCTGTGATCTTGACCTGGCATTGGGAATTGTAGTGTGGAGTACACATATATGTATAGATATATACATGTATTGTGTGGCATATGGAGGAGGGTGTGTGTGCCTACCTTTGACCAGTTGACAGGTGCGCACAACATGCGTGTGTGGATGATCGATGGCCACATCAAAGCCGAGCGTCTGCAGCAGTACGTTCTCGTTGAAGACAAGCTCCTGGGCGAGATCTGCATAGCTCTGATCGGTTGTTTGCGGCAGACACTTGTTGGCCGCTCTTATCACATGCTCCAGCTTGCGTGGTTGCTCCTCCACTTTGGCGGCCAGAAACAAACTCGCCGATGCCATGGAATTGCGATGGAAATGTGTGAATGAATGGAACGCATAGAAGCGATGCATATAAACAATAGCCGTATTTATGCACAGCTGTGACACCTGCAATCGTTGTCCCATCTCCTGTATCAAATACGCCGTCATCTGTCTGTAGTGTAGCTCATCATCGCATTTGATGCCACAACGACGACTTGGTGAATTACCAAGTTGTTCATTGCTAAAGTACCAGATTTTATCCTTTTCAAATGGCAAATTGTTGTTATTGTTGCCATTTCCACTGCTGCCGCTGCTGCTACTGCCGGCGCCACCACTTGATACGGTGCTGAGCGCTGATGCAGAGGCTGAGACGCCTGCGGGCGCTCCTGATAAACTCATTTCTCACACAACAACAACTCCACGCACACAAATACCGCGCGCGATCTTTATGTTTTACGTATGATATTTTAGATATTTATTTTTCGCTTTTGCTTCCGATTTGTTGTTAATTTCACATACGAGCCTCTTTTTTGCTGCGTTCAATTTGAGTTGAAATGCGTTAACGTTGTTGAAACACACACACAATATTTCTGTGGTTCTACTTGATTTCTCTTTATGTTTTGGCTTGGCAGCTGAGTCAAATGTTGTTGTTGCTGCTGCTGCTGCTGTCGTCGTAGGGACTGTACGAAGAAGAAGAGTTTCTGCTTTTTTCTTTGTCGGCTGTGACAGTTGAGTTTGTATTGGTGTTGGTATTGCTTGTGATTGTGCTGCTGCTGCTGCTGCTACTGTTACTGCTTGTGGCGTGGGTTGACGACTGAAACGGGAGTAGGAGGAAAGAAAGGTCGCTGCTGTCGCTGACGCTGTCTGTGCTGCTACTGCTGCTGCTGCGCGTCTGTCGCGTCGGCTGTCACAACACATTTGCTATGAACTATAAATCAACGTACACACATTTGATTCGATTTCGATTTGTTTGTTACACAAATTACACACTTTTTACGCCACTCAAAAATCTGCGTTTTTCTGCTGTTTTGATGGCGTAGAGTGCCTTGTGTGCGTGCGTGCCTATGTTTGCATGTATGCGTGTGTGTGCTTTTCTGGAAATTGCGACTGCTCAACGACGTACATACACAGAGACGAGCCCGACGACGTTTGTTATGCAACT
The DNA here is from genome assembly GCA_035047505.1 of Drosophila parthenogenetica. Classification (NCBI taxonomy): domain Eukaryota; kingdom Metazoa; phylum Arthropoda; class Insecta; order Diptera; family Drosophilidae; genus Drosophila; species Drosophila parthenogenetica. The sequence goes on along the minus strand of JAWNPM010000247.1, from coordinate 7,454,048 downwards.
TGAACATTAATTCATTGTTATCATTGCTCGAATTCCATTTTCTTAACACAAAAACATATCATTTTTAATCTATATTTTGCAATGCAGATGCATCGCAAAAAAATGTGATTTTGGTTTTGGAACGCACAATGACACAAAAAGAAAAAATGTATGTATGTATGTATATGTATTTACAGTATGGCCGTCGCAGTCGATTTCGCCTATCGATAGGCGAACTGACATGTCAAAATATCGCTAAAACCACATTGCGATGTATTGAATGTGTTCACAGCCGATGTTTTCTTGGAAAAGCATCTATCGATTGGCTCTGAGTCACCAAAAGTGACTTCAAAATACTTGTTGTTTGGCTAATCTTATTTTGCTCCTGGAACAAGCCGTTTCGATCACTGACTGTGGTCAAGTGAACTATCGTTTTGCAAGTGTCTGTAATTGTATGAAATTTATAAATCAAAGTATTTGTAGACAAAATGTTTCCATTTATGCATTATTTATACATTTTGAAGCCAAAATTATATATCGCTTAAGGTGTCTCCATTTATTGCGCAGTTTTGCGCTATGACGCCCGTTCCTTTTGCGTTAATGCTCTTTTTTGCGGCAGATTGTAGCAAGCAGTGTTACTAATGTAACCAAGCAGTTGATGGGTGCTTGAACCAATGAAGCAGTGTATGATGCTGGCGCCATCTAGCGTGAAATGGGTAAGAGCAGAGTATATTGTGAGCGATCAAACCCAACTCCTGCTCTAATTATTAGACACACATATATGAAATTAAACAGACATTTAGTTTTAGTCTCATTTATTTATGTTATTTATAAAACAGATAATATACATATAAGTATGCTTATATACACATATATGTATGTTATATATTTTTTTTTTTTTAGCAATCTGTTGATTAAAATATACAAAATTTAGCTAAAAATCTTAAAACTCTAAACGTTCCCAATAACAGTAAATAATTATGCTAGATTTCTTCATAGATTATCATTATTTCATTAAATCCACGTTCAAATAAAACCGTTAGTTTTCCGCATACCTCAACCGATCTATATAATTATCCATTCCAGATCAGATTCGTACCATTCATCGGATTCATATATAAATACTATAAGTATTTTATCTAATTGCTAATTTGTGGCTCGCATTTGCTGATTCGAATGCAGACTTTTCTGTAAATCGTCTGAATATACAAATTTAATTTAAAAAACATAAACTTAAATTTTAAAGATACACATACATATAATATATAATATAAATATAATATAGGGTTATAAACTACACATAATCTGTTTAACATATTTGCTAAAACCTTTACCAAACCCAAAAACCCATTTTCAACTAGCTACTGAATCCCATTCCTTTAAAAATCAAGTTCTATATATTTATCAAACCTCATAAATTGCCTTCAACCCTTAAAATTAATTCTTTCTAATATTTTTTTGGTAAAGTAAAGAGTTTTCAGAGCTTTGCTTAATTTTTCTAGTTATCCTGCCGCAAGCAGAGATAATGCCTAGATTTATAATATAATTAATTTAGTTGGTCTTATCCAGCATGTGTGTGTGTGTGTTTGTTTGTGTGTGTAAGAGTCCAATTTAACAAATACACACATTTAATAATTGTATACATAGATTTATATGATTTACTTAACTTTATATATAGTACTACTAATAAGTGAAACATGAGGTCCAGAAGTTGTATATATACAGTTATAGTGCATAATATTAGAGCTTGGCGGTTCCAAAACTTTTCATTCTGATTGTTATTCGATGTAATTCGATTCGAGGGCAACTGAATTCTATATTCGATTTGGATGTAAAGCTGTCTCCGAGTGGGTTATCAGGGGGAACTATTTATACGATTTTCGTTGTACTTTTTCTATGATTTTGTTCAGTTTCAAATTGTGAATTAGCGTTAAGTTGATGTACCCGACAAAACATCTTACAATAAGTATATATATTTTAAGATAGACATATAAACGCACTTGCTGCTCCCGATCTCACTTTCGAAACCTCAAAAACTGAGTCCTCAACTTGGATCATGTATGTGCCACATACCCGTACACATACACAGATACATATATCTTAAGCTACAAAATGCATCATCTAAATTGATCTAAAATATCTGTATTGTATACTATATAGACTTTGAATATATATATCTTAATATCTTTATGTATAACTATAATTTCTTATGTACTTTTAATGGGAGGTATATGTAGATTTCAAATTTGTAGCGGGTTGCAAATATTTGTATCTTATAAATCGAACATTATTCGATATATATCTTTATATATGTATATATATGTGTGTAGATAGATAAATAAAACTCATGCATATTGAAATAATAATTTTATTTTAATAATAAAAAATAAAAAAATAATCATAAAAAATGTTTACAATGAACAGAGTTCAAAAACTCAAAACTCACTTTCTGTTTTTTTTTTTATTTTCATTATCATTATCATAATCATTATCATTATCATCTTTATCATTCTCAATCATTGAACAAACATAAAAATAAATTGGAAACTCTTTCAAGATATTGATAAAGATAAAGGTACTTAGAGAACGCAACTATATAGTAATGTGTGTGTGTGTATAAAAGAAATATCGAATATTTTTGAATAGATCTAGGAGTTTTTTGTGGTTTCATTACATTTCTTCTTCTTTCTTTTTCACTTTTTTATATGCTTTTCTTTACTTTAGTTTTAACTTTAGTTTAGTTTATGCATTTAAGAGATTGCACTTGTTTTTTTGGGCAGTGTTGGAAATTGTTGTTGTTGTTGTTGGTGTGTGTGTGTACTGTATTAAACTTATTGGTTGGCAGTGTGACAGTTAACAAAAGAAATCAAAAAAGCGTTTACAAAATTATTTTCAGACATAAACTTCAGACCAAAAAAGTATATAAAAATTTGTTTCGTACATTTCCTGTTTCCATTCATGCGAAGCTCCACTGTACGTGCCTTGTAGTTTGCTCACTTTATCCGAAATGTAAGTACAGTGCAGCTTCGTTATAATGTTCACTAAGTTGTTGCGATGTTTGTTGTTGTTGTTGTTGTTGTTTTTTTTCTGTTCTTTAAATATACAAAACTTACAAGATAATAATTACAAGAAAGTTTAGATCGGCTGTGTGGCCAGATACCAGATATATCTATAGTATATATATTGGGTGTGTGTCTACTGTAGCTCCAGTTAGGATTTTGGGCAGGGTATTTGTTTGTTTGTTTGTTTGTTTTGTTAGAAGAAACACTTAAATAAATAAACTATAATTAATGTGTGTAAAAACTAATTAAAACTATGAAATATATTTCTCATCTTTATAAAATAAGCAACAAAAACAATGAGCCCAAACACAGCACAGCTTCAGCTGACTGCGGCTGCGGCTGCGGCTGATGAGGGGAAAGTTGGTAAGGGCTGGGAATAGGGACAGGGCAGGGCCGGGAAAGATCGATTTAGATATAGTATTAGGCTAGGCTTTGTAGGTGTACAGATAATAATAATTCGTAGCTAAAAGTTTACTTCACATACACATATCAAATATCAATAAGAACTCGTCAATAATAATTACAATAATAATAATAATAATCATAATAATAATCAATAATAATAACAATATGCATTGTAATAATAATTAATTAAACGTTAATATTAAATGTTATAATTAAAACACTAAAGCCAATGAATAGATTATTAATTACTACCGAATTCTTCACTTTTTTTTCCTTCAGTTTTTCTTGCTTTTTGTAAATTTACTTAGTATTTTTTTAGTATATACTTGAATCAGTATATATATGTTGTGTGTTTATATATGCATATGCCTAGCAACTATGTAATTTATACTCTTCCGCAGTTATAGAATACAATGCTGATCCTTAGACCTAGAAAAACTCAACATGTACAAAAAACCTTCTCACATTTATCGAAACAACTAAACGTAGCGTACCGTTATCATATACTATATACTATATATACTATATATATCTTTATATCTGCGTGTACATATATATGTACTTTTATTTGTATTTGTATTTAGTTTTGGATGCTTCGCTCTGTTTCTATATATTTCTACTATTGCCGCTAGCCGGTTCAGCTCCCAATTCTATTGCCACCGATTTCCGTAACGTTACGTCTATTTACATGCTCTCTCGCTTACTCTCTCATTCTTTATCCTTCCGACTCTGTCTAAACACCATTACAATCGATCTCGACTATATCCTTGGGCACATCGACAAACTGATAGACAAGTCGCTGGCCATCTACCTTGGCCAAGATGCCGCGTTGGTAGTAGTAGCGCAGAGCTCGTCCCATTGTCTCGTAGTTCATGTCCGGTTTGTTCTTGTGCATGCCCCAGAGGCGGGAGACCGCTTTGGAGTCCACCAGCTTGAAGACTCCCTTTTCCCGGTTCGTCCATTTGATGAACCGGGGACAGTACTCACGATCCTGCAGTAACTTGAGCAGAAATTCCCACAGATATGTTGTGGATCCTTCGCGGCTGCGTCGCTTGACGCCCATTTCCAGTTTGGGTTTGCGGGGCTTTTTCGCCTTGCGCTGCTGGAAGCCGCCCAATTCCAGCATATAGGAGAGATCATAGTTAACGCTCGACGTCGCCGGCTGCTGTATGACGCTCTGCGTGGCGCCAGCGCTAAGCATTGCTGCTGCTGCGACGGCGCTGCTGCTGCTAACAACCGATGCGGCTGCTGCCGCTGCCGCAGCATTGGCAATTGTGGAATGCGTGTGCTGTGCTGCGCTGTGCAGCTGATGTGGATGCGTTGACGTCAACTGCGGCGCCGACAGCTGCGACTGCGGGTGTTGTTGCTGTTGTTGTTGCTGCTGCTGCTGCTGCTGTTGCTGCTGCTGCTGATGATGCAACTGCTGTTGATGATGCGACAGTTGCTGCTGCTGCTGTGACGCATGCTGCTGCTGTTGCTGCTGCTGCTGATGTTGCAGGGAATGATGCTGATGTGTGCCAAAGGCGTTGCCGTTTGTGTTGCGCTGTGAAGCCGCTGCCGTTGGCGCATTGAAGTAGGACGTTGTCAAATAGTTGGGCGCACCCGGCGTGCCAGTATTGACGCCGCTGCCGCTGGACCCACTGCCGCCGTAATAGTTGTCGGGCACTGTAAACGAAAGAATAAAAAAACAACTTGATTAATCAGCTGTCAATCTACAATTTGTGCATGCATGAAAACAGCTAATGCGACCCACTGTGCCCAAAACATTGTCCGCTACTTTTGTGACTATTTAAACTGCACACAGGTACATACAGTTGACGGCAGAAGTATTTTGACAAACTTCAATATCATTAATAATATATTTCTATAAGTAATATATATTTATAAAGTCTTTTAAAAAAGTTTCAAACATATACGCCAAACATTGTGTGTTTGTCCAAATACTTTTGCCGCCGACTGTGTGTTTGTAATATTGTACGCTATTTAGTAAGTTTTGTTTTACATCCGGCGTCAACGGCGCTGCCGTTGCCCAATTCAACTGCCAGTTGCCAGTTGGTGGACACATGGTGTAGTGGGGTTGGGTGGGGTGTTGTGTGGAGAGGGGATCAGAGCAAAAGAGTGAGCGCTGTTGAATAAAATCAAAAGTAGTCGCTTACCAACACCAACGCACAGCCCGAACCAATACGAGAGCAAGCCGCTGCCCGCGAGAGTAACAGACAGAGAGAACGCAAGAGAGAGCAGCGTACGCTTTCGTTCGTATTTCGTTTGTGTCTTTTCATCGCATTGTTGCAATCGCGTGCGTTGGTGTTTAAGCATTCGTTGGCGCTCTCTGAGAGAGTGAAAGAGAGTAAAATGCGGGAGCACAAGCATTGCCACATTGACGTTGACTGCGGTTCGCTGTCGCAGTCGCTGCTATTGTCGTTGTCGTTGTGACCTTCACAATTTGCGCAAAGGCAATGTGTCGATGACCACAGATTTTACACAGCGAAGACTCTCTCACTCTCGCACATACACATGCACACAGACAGTGTGGAGCAAGGCAAAAGCATAAAAGCGGCGAGTGCAACACATTCTTATTGCAATTGATTGTGCTGTGTTTGTGTTTATGTGTGTGTGTGGAGTACATCTGTATGCTTGTGTGCATGTTTGTACATATCGCTATTCGCTTGTTTGCTATTCTGTCATTTTTCGTTTGCTGAACTTTTGTTTTAAATGTCCGTAAGTACATCATGTACATTTGTATATATGTCTGAGTGTCTGTAGGTATGTTTGCATGAATATGTGCATACTGGATATACTCACCCCCAACACTGCGATTCCAAATATTCCGCAATGAATTCGCCGCATTATTGTTCTGGTATAAATTCGGATGCAGAAATGTACCCGTATGCAGGTGCGCTGCTGCTGCTGCCGCCGCGGCGGCCGCTGCCGCTGCTGAGTGGGTGGCCGCTGCCGCTGCGGCTGCTGCCGACGCAGAGCCTGTTGACGTTGCGGACGCTGATGCTGGTGTGGGCATGCCCAGTCGCGCCTTCAACTCGTCTGCGCAGGGCTGGCCACCGGAACTGGAGCTGTCCACGTCGGACACACCGCTATCCGCCGGACTTGGCGGAAATGAACCTGTTCCCAAAAGGAGTAAAAAGAGGACGAGAGGGAAGGGGCAGGATTAACAAGCTGTTAGTTTTATGGGCAAGACCAGCAGAGGGCGTGACCATTGTGCAGTGGTTCACCTTCAGCAGGCTTTACTGTAGTTAGCACACTCACCTGTTGTGGCCGACGTGTAATTTCTGTGATGTGGATTGTGGATTGCACCGCCGCTGAGCAAATTGTGCAGCAGTGGCCGATGTGGTATGGCCAAAGGTTGCTGCTGCTGTTGTTGTTGCTGCTGGTGTCCATTGTTGTTGCTCTGTAAACTGTGTTGCTGTTGCTGCTGCAGCGGTGTTAGTAGCGGATTCTGTTCGGTCTTGATGTGCAGCAATGTTGTTGCACCGCCAAATGTTTGTTGTTGTTGATTCTGCTGCAGGTGTTGTTGTTGCTGTTGATGTTGTTGGTGTTGCTGTTGGTGTTGCTGCTGCTGTTGCTGATGAGGTGACGGACTGGTTGATTGTTTGACAATAGGAATTTCAGTATCTGCAATAAAAGACAAAAATAAATATGAGTAAAAGTCAATTAAATGTAAATTTTTACTTATTTGTGGTTACGTCTCTTAATTAAACATAATTAAATTTATAAATTTAGTGCTTAATAATTTATTTAAAGGCTTCAATTCACACTCGGATTCAATTTGCGAGACAGCGACTTGAACCACTCGAAAATGTCGGGCAACTGTAGCGACCCAATTAAAAAACAACTTTATCTCATCATCCTCAACCATAACAAAAACAGCAACAACAACAATAGTAACCACAACAACAACCACAGCAATAAACATAAATAGTAATTTTTTTTTGTTTTTTTTCAAGCACCGCCCTCAGTAAGAAACCGAAACCTGTCAAAATGTCTAAACTCGCATGAAAATTCAAGCTAATAATATTTAAGTAATTCACAACATATATAATTACACAGAGTTGTTGTTGTTGTTATTGTTGTTATTGTTGTGGCTTGTTGAGCGACATGCAAAAGTCGCCAAGAGGCTAGAAAAAGAAAAAATGCGAACAAAACACAGACACAAACACACGCACAAGCACACACACATACACACTCTCACCATTTAAATGCCCCAATTTGGCGAGCCATGAACTCAAAGCAACAACACAACATCAACCGTTAAAATCAATGACAAAAGAAATGCAAAGTGAGAAAAGATGAAGAGGAATGAGCGACAATAACAACAACAGCTGCAAACCCACAAAAGTGAAACAAAAAATTGCATCTCACTTTCTTTTGGTCGTGTTGTTGCTGCTGCTACTGTTAATGCTGCCACAAACTCTGTCGTCGGTGCATTGAGGCGCAACGCAAGAAAAATGCACTAGTTGTGTTTTTGTTTTTATTTTTTAGTTTTTGTTGTTGTTGAAAAGTAAAAGTGCATTTTCACTTATTTTATGCGAAACGCTGCGCTGCGCTAAGCTGCGGCGGCTGCAGAAGACGAAGAAGAGAAGAGCAGAAGTAGCAGCGAAAGAAAAAAAAGCACAAAAACAGAATTGCATTGAATGTCAAGCTGTTCACACACACACACACACACAGACACAATTACACTCACAGCAAGACACGCACGCACACACATACATTAACAGATGCCGATGCGTTTGGCATACAGTTGTCTCGCTCTCGCATGTGCAATGTGCAGGCCAGCTAAAAGGCAGCAGCAACAACAACAACAAACACTGAAGCAGCAGCAATAAAGCTTGCATGCAAACACATACACACACAAACACACTTACAGAGAGACACATATACAACTGGCAGCAAGAGAGGAAGAGAAATCAGGTCAAGGCTTGTCGGCGTTGTTGTTGTTGTCGTTTCTGTTGTGGTTGTTGTTACTGTTGTTGCTGTAGCTCGCAACGGCGACGAGTTTACAATTTATGCTTTGCTGGCTGCATTATTGCATGTTGTACTACGTTTGTACGCCGAATGTTTGCGTGTGTGCGCTTTTTACAGCTTTTTAAATACACTCACACACTGTCACACACACACACACACACACACAGATAAGTTGCTGCCTCCTCGTCTCGTTTTGATTGCCGCTCGTTTCATTTCGTTCATTCGTTTGTTGTGGGTGAATGAGAAGCATGTAAAAAGTATATTCACACATACACAGACATATATTTTTATACAATAATGTTTATATCTGCACATGTGTGCATACAAAAAAATTAACTTCCAAAAAAAAAACTGCTGTAAAAATATGGCACATACTCGAACACATACAAAATTATTTACCCAAAAAAAAACCAGGCATTAAATCGACCTGTGTTCGGAGTCACACACAAGTCGTGACGGAATCAGCTGTGTCTCTACCTGTTCTGCTCCTCTCCCCCGCTGCCCCACACACCCCCCTCTCGCTTCGTTTCTGCGTCGCCTGGTGGTTTTTTCTTCACATTTTGTGCACCGAGAAAACAACTTTTATGTCTTTTGGCGGAAACTGTAAACATTTAGAAGCAACACGAACAACAAATTTTTTTGTAGAATTTTTCATTTGGATTTTTGGCGATTAGTTTCGTAAATTTGCAATTGCTTGGCGGAAATGCCTGTCAATTGTTGTTGTTTCTGCGTATTTGGTAAATTGTAGTAGTCAAATCACGTGAATATATTTTGTTCTGGCTAACTAGGCGTATGTGTGCCGTGGGCTGGGCAACACGAGGCAATGTTGTGTATACTAGGAAGTAAAACTCCCTTATAGAAATACGCTATGGTTAACTGTCTACAATACACTAGGCGTATGTGTAATATGGCTTGAACTGAATTACGCATACGCCAAGTTGCACCAATAAAGAAGCCAAAAAATATTAAACCCATTTACAGCTATTTACAGCATTAGGCCATTTCGCATTGCAATGCTGCGCCAAATGTGCGATGACCTCTAAAAATGCGGTCTAATCAAAATCAAAACAGAAATAAAAATAAAAAATAAAAAAAAACAGAAATAAAACAAAATACACTATAAAAGCAGGCAACAAACAATTTAATATATTATGAGAAAACCAAAATTGGCCAACAAGCCCAGAGGGTATGCACAGACATATGTGTGTCTATTTGTGTAATTAACGGTAAAGTCATGTACATAAATATATATAAAAATATATATATGTGTGTGTGTGTGAGTGTTTGTATATTATGTATTTCCCTGCCCGAATTTGGACTTGAACTGCCTCGTTGATATGTGTGGCGGTGTTTTGGGACAGTTACATCACAATTCACAATAACACAGACAGTCACAATGGAGTCACAGCATTTGCAAATAGTAGGTCAATGTAGGTATGAATCGTAGTTGTTGCTGTTGTTGTTGCTGTGATTAGTTGTCTTAAACTGCACGCAACGGGTTGTATGTGCCACACACTTGGCCTATCAAATCTAACCACTTTACAGGATATATTTAAGTCGATCATAGTCTAAACTGTCATTAACTGACAGGTACAAGAGTTTGTGCCGTTGTTTTTATTGTTGTTGCTGCGTCATTTGTTTACTGGCCTATTTAACGTATGTTTTGTGGGCGTTTAGCGAATTTTGGTTAATAAATCAAAAAATTTCTTTCAAAAGAAAAAAATATTTTAAAGCTTTGAAGCCGTCAGTTATTTATAAAATGGAAATGTCAGAGTTTTTTTCTTGAATGATTTTAAGGCTGATAAGCTGGCTTTAAAATAGCCAAACTATTATGTAAATTTATTATAAATAATCTGTCGATTTGTTTATAGTTTATTATCAGAGTCAGAGAGTAAATTGTGTTCATTTCCAACAGAAAATGACTTTGTTAATTTGTGTGTAAATAATTTAGTACTTTTGTACATATTTTATTGCATTGCCAAAAACGAAGCTAACGATAATAACAACAGTCGAAAAAAAAAAAAAACAATTTATGTGCATTCCTATGTGTGTGACAGCAAGTGTGTTAGTGTGTGTGTGTGTGAAAGCAATTTCAATTTGACAAGCGCAAGAAGAGCAGCAAATAACAATAAGAGTAACAGCAACAGCAACAACAACAACTAATGCGACACTGTCGACCGATTAACCAAAAGTAATATACGAATAACAGCAACACAGACAAAAGAAAGCAAAAGCAACAACAACAACAACCAATACGACGACAACAACTCAAAAGTTCTATATTTAAATATTATAATTTATGTGTTTGTTTGGCTATTGTACATGCATGTACACGCACACACACACACACTTGTATATGTATATTGTTGTCCTCTTCCTTTTGCTCACTTCAACCATTCCCGCATTCCCATCATGGACTGCTTCCGTCAGCGAACTCAGTTCCCAGTTCATTCCCACTTTCCGTTCCCAGTTTTTGACTGCTCTGCTCTCACATGCGCCCCACTCTCCACTCTCCACATTCTCCCACTCTCCCAATCAGTCTCTCTCACTCTGTCAGTCAGTCTTTCGGTTAAATTCCTGTTCTGTATGTTTTGTTGTTGGTTGGCTTATTTTGGCTTTCATGCCTCTGTCTTTACTGCTGGCGCTGTCGCTGTCTCTGCTTCTGTCGCTGCTTCTACTCTGTGTGTGAGTCTTTCATACTGCCTGTGTATAGGGGTGCAAAGCAAAGAATAAATAATGCCGCAGTCGGCTATCGTGTATTGTTGCTTCTTTTGTTCTTGTATTTGTGAGTCGCAGTCGCTGTTGCTGTCACTGCTGCTTTCGTCGACGTCGTTGTCGTCGCTGTCGTCGTCGCTGGGCGCATTTGTTTGCTTGTGAGTGCGAGTGCGAGAGTATGTGTATGTGTATGTGTGTGTGTATGTTTTTGTGCTTGTGCGCTTTTTGGAAATTCAGTCTCAAGTTCAAGGTCTCGCGGATAACGCACACACATGCAAACAAGTGCGAGACGCACACACTCATGCACGCACACATATGTGCGATTCTTATTGCTTGTATAAGCAATGTACACACACACATACACACATATCAGGCGAATTCTCGTTAGCTGCATCTGTATACTGTAGCTGTGTGTTTACTTTTTGTCGCTGTTTTTTATGTCTTTTTTTCTTTTTTATTAAAATACATATCTACACGAGATATACCAAAAAAAAAAGGGAAAAAAGGAGCAACGCGAATATAAATAAATATACGTATAAGTAAAAAAAAGAAAAAAATGCGAAGAGACTACAAAATTATTCGTCAATATTTCCGCAATAAGAAACGATACGAATTTGTATATTTTTTATTAATTGTTGTTGCCATTTCTTTCCGATATAGAAATGTATAATGTACTATATAGAGGATACAAGTCTGTGCTGTATATATCGATAATTTCGACAACTGTTAATTTTATTTTCGTTTCTTGTTTCTCATATTCCTTTTAATCATTATTTATATGCAGATTGACTCATTCCACTTGAGACGCAATTTGTTAGCTTATTTAACGAATTTTGTAACAATTTCGTGTTTTTTTTTTTTTTTTGGTTATACGAGTTTTCGAATCAGAATTTACATAGTACTTGTGTTTTAAAAACAAAGCGAAAAGGTAATAAATTGGCATAGAGAAAGACTTAAGAAAGTCTTTTTTTTGTAGACTCCATTGTTTAAGTAATTTGACATTAAATATTTTGTGTTTAAATTGTTTTTAAACACATATGTTTTTACTTATCAAGCACGTCTTTGTATAAGTATAAGTATAAGTATAAGTATAAGTATAATGAGTCATTTTTAAATAAATGCAGTATATTCGAATAATGATTAAAATTAAATTTTAAATGCAAGTTGTTAGCTACTTTGAATAGCTTAAAAATGCTTTTCTACCGGATATTACATAATCTTATTATTTTCTTAGAATTTGTTGCTTAGCTGCCAATTAGCACACCTGCCATAATTAGCACTTTCTCTGCAGAGTTCTAAGACATACACAGAGAAAGAAAAGAACAGTTAAAAAGTATTTTAATTTAAGTGGGAGCATTAAGTCAGCTAGAACTAACGGTAGATGGTTATGAGTTAGTCATAAGTTATAATAAATTAGCTAAAAACCGGAAGAGTTTGTATTCAAATGGTGCTTAGAATTTTCGACTTTCAAAATTTTACTTCTAGTGTGGTTTTAAAAATGAGTTATGGAATTTTTCTCACTGTGTATGTTTTGAACATATTTTTATGTCACGCGGCAATAATTTGTTATTACAAGTGTTAATTAATTAAAGATTCTTATACAACTCTTCTCTTCTAAAGAAGTTTAATATAGAAAGATGCGATCTATATTTGTAGGGTAGGGTAGGGAGGAACTTATCCTGTCATTATTTTCCATTCTCGACACCTTTAAACTTTAACCTTTTTCTATTACTGCATCGCTTAATCTGTAGAATTCACAAGCAGTAAACGACAGCAACTTTATCTGATTAGTTAATGTTTCCAATCAGATTTTGTAATTGCACATTGCACACTGTTGCACAGTGTGTCTAGTATTTGATATGTGACATAATCTCAGTTCTCACACACGCACTCTTTCCCTCTCTCTTTTACTCTCTTTTGTGTGCTTTTTATCAATTATCGTGCTGCAATCAATGGACAGATAAGGAGACCTCTACCAATACTAGTGCAATTAAATGCGATTACAAAACTTATAGACACACACACACATAGAAATACTTACACATAGACAGCTAACGGGACAGGGAGCTTACATAATTCTTAAAAAACTCAACTGTATTTGGGTTAAGCTAAAGAAAATGATTTGCTAATTTCTTGCGCTGAAACGAGAAATTTAAGTTTTCCGCGCGTACCTCTCGCTCACACCCGCTGTCTCTGTCTTGCTCTCTATGACCATGTTTCTATATGTATGCACGTATGCGTGTGTTTCTGCTGTGTGTGTGTGTGCGCAGTTGTTGCCAATCTATTCCCAACCTACCTCAAAATGTTTTGCGTTAGGCCTCAAAGCAACAGACCTCGTTGTGCAGCTTGTGGATAGACGTTAGGGAGGCTGAAAGGGAAGGCAACAGCGTCGACGACGATGTCGCTCTTTTCCACTATTTCCCACAGCAACTTACACACACATACACAAGCACAAATGCACGATGAGACATACAATTTTACACTTACACGCACGTTTACAGAAGCTGAAGCTGAGCTGTTTTGTCATGTAAGGAGAGCATAAGACAGACCAAAGAGAGCGCCAGAGAGCGAACATTAGTGAGAGCGTAACCATTTGTAGCTTGTAAGCTTATTCGTTTCGCTCTTCGCCTCATGTCGCAATTGAAAGTTGCCTCGCATTCTGCTTTTGTGTGTGTGTGTGTGTTTGTTTGTGTGAGTGCTTGTCTGTAGGTGTGGGTGGCGGGACTGCGACTGCGAATGCGACTGGGAACGGTTGCTCTGGCCTAGGAGAGTGAGAGTGAAGGCGGACGGGCGGTGGGGGAAATGATGTTATGGTTGAAACCCCAAAAGGTTGAAGGTAAAACAACAACAAAACAAACTCAAAAGCAAAACAAAACAAAACGAAATGCAAAATATAAAGTCGTGTAGGAAAAAGGTTAAAAAAAAATTATTGCATGTTGTAAGAAAAAAATGTAAAATACATATAAACAAATGTATGCATGTATTTATGTGTCTGTGTGTGTGTTTATACAAAAAAAAAATCAGACTAAAGTTTTGCCGAAAGAGTTTTGTAAACGAAACAAACGAAATATTTTTCGTTTAGGGAGGCAAGGGAAATTTCAAAAGAATTTGCATCATGATGACATTAACAGATGATGATGATGTTGATAATAAGGTTGTTAGGCTTGCCAGGAATCGGTTTAAATAAAGCTCTCAATTTTAATGTTTAGTTTTAAGTTATTTTTGCTGATTTCAACGCATTGGCATTTAACTGGATTCGAGGAACCAGCATTAACAATACTTTTTTGTTGCTTTTGCTCTCATTTCTTTTCTGCGGGCAATTTAAAAGAGCAATTATTAAATTAACCTATAAGCAAATTGGTATTAGGAAAATAATACGTATGAAACGGGTATTATCCGAACGACGATTAATCCCACATTGCTGGCAGTGAAGAGTGGAAAAAGCCTAGGAAGTAAGTAAGGTACGATAAGTACAAATATATGAAGCAGTAAACAAAACAGAAAACAAACAGAAATAACTTTCATATTTTTAACGATAAAAGGGTTAATAAGATATATTGATAAGCAGAAAGGAATCTTTGCTTGTAGTAACCCCCTTAAGTACCTGCATAAATCTGTCATTGCCATATGCTCAATAACCCGAATTCGCCATCCACAAACCACAAGTTACCTCCACATTCGCACACACACACACTCGATTCTTATTCCCTTGTTCCTTATCCCAATTCCAATTCCAATTCCAATTCCAAATTCCTCTGTTCTAAACGTTACGCCCACTTGATAGAGCTGCGAGCGACGCGCATTTCCGCTAATACAATAACAACAAAAACTCAAGTACCTGACGCCCTTTTTGCCATCTTACGAATGTACACACAAATAACATATATACTTGTATATGTAAGCTGAGTATATAGTAGATTGTTCTCTGTGTTCCTTAACGACACACTCACACAGAGACAGAAATACTTTTGTATTTATCTTATGAGATTCCCCATAGCCAAATCGGAGCAAAGCCAACATTCGCAACATTGTGTGCACAAAAAAGTCAAAAGAGACGCCCGTGTCAAATAGAGGAAACAAGTTGCTGCCTGCTTAGTATATCGAAGGGTTACCAACCAAGTCTCCAGTCAACTAACATACATACACAAACGCACACATATGTAACAAGTGCCAAGCACACACACAGACTAAACATATACATACATAGTAGTCCCCCAGTTGGCAGTTTGCAGTTGGCGCCTTGGTACTTTGCAGCAACAGCAGCAGCAACGTAAACGGCAGCAGCGCTCAACTGAGAAACTATTTCACACACACACCCATACCTCCACATACATGCTGCTCTCACACACATTACAACATTACAATTCACGTTACACATACTCTGCTCTTACATTCAATTGTGAATGCAGCGCGAATAGCAATAGCAAAAGCAGAGGCAAAAGCAATAGCAATAGCAAAGCAGAGAGCAAATTTGATAGTTGAGCGTAGCGTACGACATTGTCGCTCACTAGAAAGCTCTTCGCACAACATTAGCATGCTCTCTCGCTCTCACGTGGCTCTGTTTGCTGGCGTTGTAGTTGTTGCCGTTGCTGTGTGCGTTTGCCGCCTAAAGTAATCAATAAAATTGTTGAGGTGGGTTAGGAAACTGTTACGAAGCTGCCGCTGTTGCCGCCACCGCCGTCACCGTCACCGTTGTCGCTCTTTTTTTGCTTTTGCTCAGAAAACGTTGGCAGCGACGTTAGCAGCACCAGCGTCGTTGTCGTTGCCGTTGCCGTTGCCGTCGCTGTCGTCTTCTTCGTCAGCGGAAATTGCGCTATTTTAAATAATGTTTATTTTGCGTTTGGACGTCTTTTGTTTTTTTTGTTATTTGTTGCTACTGTGGAGCAAATTTTTGCTTGCTGGCTGTTTGTTTGTTATAAATTCACCAGCGTGTTATTGTTGTTGCTATTGCCAAATTGATATTTCACAATCTTTGTCTAGTGAAAGATACAAAGGCAAAGAGCAAAAGAGCGAAAGAGCCAAAATATCATCCAGTTCAATAGACAACTTTATTTGGGAGACTCTAACGGGTTTTTTTTATGAACTGACGCAGAATATGACGTCTCCTTAATAAAAACTTTGGATTCTGATTTAAGTTTTTGTGCTCTATGCTTTGTTGCTGAACTAAGAACCGTTAAGTATGTGAAGGGTAGAACATAAAATGTATAAACTTTTAAATACCCTGTAGGGAAGCTCAATATATAAAGGACAGGTACCCGTACACATAAATGGTGTGATAGAAAGTAATATACCCTGTAATTAAGTGTAGTCCCAAAATGTCATAAATTTCATATCAATAAAACTCCCATTTAATTTACTACTTCAAATATTCTTATTAGCCTTAACAGGGTATTTTCTAGTTGCTATTTCTAAGCTTGGTGGCTTCACTTACAGTAACGCTTCATCAAGCTCTTCTTGTAGGCGGCAGAGCGCTCTGCTGGCTTCAGACGCATTCTCGCTCTCTCGCAGTGCGTTGTTGCTGCTTCCTCGTCGGACTCAGTGCCGTCAGAGTAAGTGCGTCCACGTCGTCTGCTGCTGACGGCCGAAGCAGCAGCAGCGGAGGCTGCATTTGCTGACGCCGCTGCGGAGTTAGCTGCTGTTGCGCTGCTGCTGAGCGAGAGATCCAGGGGTGAATCGTAGCCATCTTGATATTGCAATTCCAAGAGCTCTTCATCATCGGGATCCGCTTCGATATCCGCATCCGCATCCGCATCCTCTTCCAATGTCTCCTCATCCTCAATGTCACTCATTTGTTGGTGATGTTGCTGCTGGTGCTGTTGTTGGTGATGTTGCTGCTGCTGTTGCACTTGCAACTCATTGCTGCTGGTGATGACACTGCTGCGCTGCAGCTGCTGCTTGCGTTCCCAAAGTATTTTCGAGACGTCATCCAAAGTGCTGCGTGTTTTATCTGGCTCGGATTGTTGCTGCTGCTGCTGCTGTTGGTGTTGCTGCTGTTGCCTCAGGTGATTGTAGAGCACTTTGAACTCGCGACAATCTGTTGGCTCTGTCTCCTCTTGCACCTCGGCAGCAACTTCTGCAGGTGTTGCAGGCTCCTTTGCTGCAGTTGTGGCCGCAACAGTTGCTGGTGCTGCTTCGACTGCTGCTGCTGCATCTTCTACTGTCGGTGTTGCCACTGGACTTGCTGCAGGTGTGGGACTCTGTCGGTCTGACTTGATTTCATCTATGGCACCTTCGATTGCTGCTTCTGCTCCTACTCTCACCTCAGGTATTGCTACTCCCGTTGGATTTGTGGACTTTTCCGTTTCATTTTCCACATCGTTTTCCACTTGCGATTCCTTTTTGCTCTCAGACGCTGCTGGCGCTGGTGATGTGGGCGTATTGGGCGCCAAGGGCGAAGCTACTGGTGTAGGTGTCGGCGTGGGCGTGGCACAGACGACAGCTGTGGGCGATGCCGCTGGTGAGGCCGATGCCGAGCCTGAAACTGAGGATGCGGAGCAGGCAGATGATAGTGATAATAGCGATGAGCTCGAACTTGAGCTGGAACTGGAGCTGGAACTGGAGCTGGACGATGAAGAAACGTTTGAGAGTGCCGCCGTTGCAAAATTATGCGCCGTGGCGGCCACCAAATGTTGCACCATTATCATTTTAGCAGTTTCTATAGATTACATACGTTTAAACACGTTCGAACACACGATAACACGTTACCACATGTTACTTTTCGTTACGCTACGTTTACGTTACGTTACAGCATTGAGGTAAATATTCTTCACTAATTTTGCAGATTTCTTTGCCGGCGTTGCCTGCACTTAAACACATTTTTGTGGCAAGCCATTAACGTGCAACGTTCTACGTGCAACTTGCAACCTGCTCTACTCGCTACATGCAACGTTCGCGAATCCAATTGCGGAAACGTTGCCGTAACGTTCTTACGTTTACAACGTAGAAGGCAACAAATTATTTTGCTTAGCTTCTAGTACGTATGTTTTGGTTTTGGTTTGGCTTTTCTGCCTTTATGCTTTTATTTTTGCTTTTGCTGTCAGCCGCGGCACGTCATTTATCTCTTACGGTATCAGCAAAACTAAAATCTAAAGTCAGCACAAAAAGCACTGCCGAGTGTTTATTAGGCGCAAACAAACGTTGCAGGCGGCGACTGCGACGCGACTGCAGCGTGCGCTGTAATATTCCGATGTTGATGCCGATGCCGAAGTCGACGTTAGCGTCGTAGCCGTCGTCGACGTTTCTGGTAAAGCGCGCGCGCGCCCCACTCACAGACACATTGGCACAGACACGAAACAACACACACAATGTACCAGCGAAAAAAAGAGAGAGAAAGAGAGAGACAGGTGGGAAGGCGAAGGCGACCAAATGAAAAAAAATGAGCAAGCGCTGCGACGGCGACTGAATGGGGCTCGCTTGCTCGGCTTGCGCCAACTGGAAGAGCGCGAGCCAAAAAATGTTGTTGGGGCTGCTATTGCGAAAACGATGTCGGCGTCGCAGTCGCCGTCGCTGCTGCCGCTGTTGTGTGGTGAGCGCGCCAAAATGGCAAAGCGAGCGAACGTAACAGTTTTGCTTTTTGAGAGCAAATGTTTGTCGCTCTCTGCTTCTGTTGATGTTGCTGTTCATGTGTATGTAAGCCTGTATGTGTGTGCATATCTGTATTGCTGCTGCAGCTAAAAGCTACTTGTTAATGTAAGTTTGCATTTTGAGGGGGAGGCAAAGGGAGTTTTTTGTGCCACATTGCATTTCTCCTCTAGGGACATTGGGTAGCAAAGGCAGCTAGTAACCAGTAAACAGGACAGTGGTACAAAAATCAACACTTTTGTGGAATGCCATAACCAACAAAACATGAAAGATAGTTTAAAAGTTATAATAATTGAAAAATTTATTTTAATTTAATTTAAAGTTTTTATCGAAAAGTCCCCAGCCAATTGGCAGTTTCACATTTCCTTGTCATGCAGATCGACAAACTAGATCCCATACATAAACACTTATGCAAGCCAGCACACACACGCAAACACATATGGGCATGCAGGGCTTGTAAGTGGAATTACTGGCTCTCTTCTAATAGCTGCTGCGACCCAGACCCAGTGTGTTTACTTCAGTGGAGCAAGTGGCGAGCTGTTGCAGCTATCTGGACTACCAAATGGGTCAGGCCAAGTCAAAAGGGCTGCGCGATCATGGGGGAACAGCAGCAACAGAGAGTGTAATATTTGTGCTTATGGGAGTACGTGTGTGTGTGTGAGAACGCGACAAGTGAGCAGGAGGCAATGCACAGTGGAACTTTTGTCCGAATTTGTGGAATTAAGACAAATGTTACATAGCAAAGCTCTCATTTGATACACACATATTAAGAACATTTAAAATATTAAAATTGCATAACGAATACGACCGATTTGCATTTATATAATTAGAGTAATGTAAATCACTAAATCGAAATGCATTGTTGAGTTCTTGAGTAATTCAATTAATCACGAAAAATGGGGCAAAAACTCCACAGTACGATGATGGTGAGCCGACATCGCGTCGTCGTCATCGCAGTCGTTGTCGTCGTCGCTGCTGCAATCGTCGTGCAATCGGCACGATTATGACTTAATGCAAGTGTGTGTGAGATGGAGAGCAAGTAAAAATGAGAGAGTGTGCCATTGAGAGCGAGAGCAAAAGTGCTCTCAGTGGCCGACACCGTTTGACGATGGCAGTAGAGCAAATTTTCACTTTCCGTTTGTTTAGTTGTTGGGGGCCTTTCCATTTACTTGGCAATTGCAAGCGTGTTTGTATGTTTGAGTGTGTGTGCATGTGTTGTGTATGTAAGATTCGCTCTTTTTAAATACACGTACATACATGCAGAGAGCTCATCATGATTGTTGTATGTGTGAGTCTGAATATTGCAAATAAAGGAAGCAGAACAAGAGCAGTAGAAGATGAAATTGAAGGAAGAGTTTGGCGTTTTGGGGCAGAGGGTGGAAGCCATGGGGAGAACTTTAATGAGGCGACGTCAACGACGGCGACGTCGACGACGACGACGACGACAAAGGCGACACAGACATACTTTCGTTAAGCTGGTGTGAGTGCGAAATGAGTCCAATGTACCGACAACCAAGAAACAGGAAGATGGCAGGGGAACACAGACAGCTCCTTTGGCTTCAATACAAATACAAACAGTGCGAAGGCGAGAGAGAGAGAAAGAGTGAGTGAGAATGCGAGTGCGATAGAGAGGGAACACAGACATAGAGCTGTAAAAGAATTTTGAAGAGGAAGCGCATTAGGTGGCATTGCTTGGGTTGGGCTCCTTGACTTGTCGGGACTTGACTGCGAATTGAAGTTGGAACTGGAACTGAAACTGGAACTAGAACTGCTACTGCTACTGCTACTGCTACTGAGACTGGGGATTTACTTTGAGGATATGGGAATGAGTTGCTTTGGGGTTAGGCTTGTGTAGTCGATTCATGTTTCATGTTTTAACAAAAGTCATTGAACAGACGAAGTCGACAACGACGACGACTGCAGAAACCTACATGCTCCTACTGCTATTTGGTGTCTTGTCGGCGATGTCTCAGACCAGACAAACGGACGATGGTTAGGAAGTGTCGGAAATGTATCGCTTTACTGGATGTCTCGGCTGTTGCCTTGCAGTCCCTACCAAACCCCGCCGGGTCCACTACCTTACCAATCCCTGTTTCATATGAAAAAATGATGCGAAGCTCCGCGTCATCGGCAGCAACGACAGCAGCAGCAACAACAACGACGACGACGGCGGCGAGACAACATTTTCGGAGTAAACAGCAGTGAATGACCTCATATCATCTAATACACGCGCCATGCACTCAAACCCCTGCCCTCACACGTCCCTGCTCATTCCAGACCTGCCCAATTCTCCTGGCCGACTGAGTAACCTGCAGACTCTCTCTCACTCTCCCACTCCCTCCCTACCAATTGCTGTTTATCTCTTTGTCGCTCTGTCGATTACGATGGCAACGTCGCGAGGTTTGTCAAACTTATTTTTGTGCTTCTCATTCACACGAAATCATCAGACTTGTAATTGTTACGGTTTCGACTGTCGGAGTGGCTCTAAGCAGGAGCGAGTGGGGGTCGAGTTGGGGTTGCAAAAGGGCTTGCTCGAAGGCGGATCCCATTTCGTAAGGCTGTTGGGTGGGTAGAACGAGCGGAGGACTGGGCTGGGACGGCAAGTAGCAGGATCTCTTTGTTCGGCGGTTGGTAATCTGGTCAATGGATGTTGGCTCTTTGTCTGTGCTGCAGGCAGTTGTAGTAGGGTTGGAGACTAAAGCGGGGGCGTTTTAGGGGTAGGGTCGGTGGGGATCGGGGTCACTTGTAGGTTAAACGTACATTCATTTATGATGACTGCTGATTTCGAATCGAACGCTATCAGATAAAGCAGATAATGAAGCCTGACAGATATAGGATTTCAACAATTGGCCTGGGGCTGTAAATTGAAATACAGGGATTTGCGTAAGCGAGCAGAGCTGCTTAGTTTAGTGCCAGAGATTTGGGAAACTGTTGGCATGTCGAGGACATTTTAAAATAGATTATGTAATTAAGTAAGAGTTTTAAAACGATAGATTAAATAAGTTAAACATTTGGACAGACATTTGCGTCGAAAAATGTCTATAAATTATATTTTTAAGTGTAGCTAGAAGTTCTTCACCATACCACTTACAGCTAAAAATTCTTCATCAGGAAATCTCCAATGTGCATATTTTTGCAATGTTTGTTATTATAGACGTAGTTATAGTACTACCATTTGTTGTTATAAGTATTGTTATTGTTGTGGTTGTATTGGCATTCACCTTTTATTTCAAAAAGCTAACTAGCTCAGCAGTTTTATTGCCTCATTGCAAACAACCTTGAGAGCAACTGTTTCCCCATTTCTTAACAACGGCAAAAGCAAAGGTAACAAAAAACACAAAAAAAACGAGAGTAATAAAAAAGCAGCAGAAAAAATAAAGAAATGGTTACACACACACACACACACACACACACAGTGTCGAGTCGAGAAGTTCAGTTACTTAAAAACACTTTTGCTTTTACTACACAATAATGCACTTGACCGTCAGCGTGAAAGACATAATTATCATTATCAATGTGATAATTATAGCATTGGAAGCCCTATCAAAAAAAAAAAAAAAATTCAGAAAACAAGAAATAAAAGCTACCAAAAGTAGTTTATACAGCAACAAGTTAATAAACAGTGTCAACTCTTAGACGTTGCACGCGGCGTATGAGTAATAAGCGATGTAAGTTGTTAACCAAAGTGTTAGCCCTGAGTTTAAAGCCAAGCTTTGAGCTTGATACCAATTTTGTAACACCAAATAGTGGTATTAGCATGTAAGCTAAGAATACTGGACTTTTTGGGTTTCTATTGAGAATAAAACTAAGTTTTTTTCTTCAAAAATTAAAGAGAAATAAAATTATGATATTTATGTGTAGTTATAGTGTTTGCAAAAAGAAAATTTTATAACTTCCCTACTTCTGGCATCGCTTAACGCCTTTCTTCTTCTTTAGAACTCTGTTTATGATTTCTTAAATAAATATTTTGTAGTTTAAGTTCAAATACGCATCTAGTCTTTACCAGACAATCCCAGATAATGGCAACGTCTTACGAGCGACTTTTATGCGTTTTAATTAAACCTCAACGAAATCGAAAGCCATCAGACAGACGACAACAGACAGCAGACGGCATTAAATGTTGTTCAAAGGAAATAGCTGATGTTGCAGCTGATTTGTTGCTGTTGCGTTTTTTGTGGCCATCAAGAGCGACGTTGCTCGTTTGACCAGCGCTTTTCCACTTGCACTTGACAACGAAAATGCCACAACAAAAACAGAAAATTGCTGGCAAAAAGAAAAAACGAGAGAAAAAAAAATGAAAGAAAAACTCGTCAGCAAAACCACAAACAATGGCATCCTACTTTTGGCCACAACAAGTCGCTCATACGCCCCGTTGGCCCGTTAGCCCGTTGGCATTGTTTGCCATCCTCTGTGTCTTCGTTTCCCTCTATCACTCCATCTCCAACTTCGTCTCTGTATTCGTCTCCATCATCAACGTTTGTGATTTTCCTTTCTTTGGCCGCATGTTGCACTTGCACTTTCTTTTTGCATTATGGCGTGTGGAAAAACTTTCGATTTTCTCGCATTTAAAAGCAGCAAAAAGAAAGAAAAAAAAAATAAAATAAAATGCAGAAAAGCAAATTATTTTTACTTTTGCAGCAAAGAAAATGAAAGCGAGAAGTGCAACAACACAGCGTCTGAGATATAGACAACTCACTCCTAACTTAGTTAGTATATATGTATATATATTTAGTTTAAGTGTGCTTCTGTGTGTGTGTGTCTGTGTGTGTGTGAATCACTCGGGACAGGGAAAACTGCAGTCGGGTTTTCTTTCTTTCTTTTGGCTGCGAACAGCGTCCTAAATTGAAAACATGTCTCAAGGGAGTTTGTCCGTCGGGGAGAAGTTATTATGATTGCCGACTTGATTTTATTACGACCACTTGAGGGTCTTGAGTAAAACGCATAACGCAATGCATTAAGTACATGAAATTCGTATACAGTTGACACAACGAGAACGTTAAGAATTCCAGCAGACAAGGAGCAGAAGCGATTTTAGCATTTTGGCGCCCAACGTGGGTATGACAGCAGTTTCCTTGTCAGCTTTTTGCATAAAATAGTTCTTTGTTCAAGAAGCTATTTGACATTTTAGCTAAGACATACAGGGCTGGTCTAAAACTACCCATAGAATACTTAGTTAGTACCACTACTTATTAAGATATTGGTCTAAAGAGCTGCATTTAAATTGAGCTGGGGACTCTAAGAAAAGAAGTACTGTTATATATCCATTTACAACAGAGATTTGTAACTATAGATTTTTTCCTTTAGCTGCTTGAATTTCCTCTTAATAATCTAGGTTTTTAGGAGTTTTAGTTCTCAAAAGCACAACGACTTCCAAAAAGTTCTTTTAGAACGAAAATATTGTATTTCAGCGCTCTTGGTAATCCCCAACATGTTTTTCTTCTTATAATGATTTATTTTTTCATTTATTAATCTAGTTTCTTTAGCGCTTAGAATTAAATCTTATCCCAAATAGCCTTTTTAACACAAAATTAATTTAAATGGCGCCCAACGTATGCCTCCCAACTCTTATCCAATTGATCTTGTTAATCACTTTATAAATTTTTTAATTTTTCTAATTGTTTAAAACTTTTACCTAAACTAGTGATTTTGTATTTCTGCACAAGTTTTGCATAAACGCTCCAATTGCTTTGGAAATTATATGGTCTTTTTGGCCTGGCATTTAACGGTAACTGCAACGTGGTCACGTGCAACCTGCAATGTGGAAAAATCATGATATTTCTAACCGACATTACCAGGTTGGTTGACTTTGTAGCTGCATTCGTATGCATCGTCGGTCATTCATAATGAAAGTGAATTTCGCACAGTTTTTTTTTGCTTTTTCTTCTTCTTCTTCGTAGTCATTTGCTGGCCAACAACATTTAACGGCTTGTTCGCGTATATGGCTAATTTCTAATGCTGTCTCTTGGCATTTCTCTGTCTCCATCTCTTTCGCCGCTTTGGCTCTGTTTGGCCAAAACCAGTTGGAGTAACTTGTTGGCCAAGTCGCTACGTCTGTTTGTCTGCCGCTTTTGGCATCGTCATCATTTGGCCCTGGTAACACTGACTGACTAACTGACTGACTTCTTGGCCAAGCGGCGAAAACGTAAACAGCAAAACGCAAAGGAAATCACCAGCGAGAAAAAAAAAGAAAAGTAAAGAAAACTTTAACTTGGCCAGGCTTTTGCCGACTTGGTACAGCTGTCGGTTCATGCCACATGTGGCGAGTGCAGCGGCCAGTTTCACATTCGATGCTATCGATGGTTTTCCCAACGTTTCTTGGCTAGCAACTCGCAAGCCGGAAAGTATTTATTTTAATTAACGAAAGGCGCTGAAGTGCTGAACTCACACACAAGCAAACACACACACACACACAGATACACACAACCATTCACACTCTTAACTTTAAGACTTTTTCAGAATTCGTTTGTTTTTTCTCTGATTTCCGCTACTTTCTCCCAAAGGATGTTTTGCTCTTAGCCATAAAACAGTTGAGTATTCTTAACCCAACTTTTAGCTGTAAATGGCTATAACCTTGAGTCGAGGGCCACATCAGTTAATCCATATAACTTTGATTACATTTATAGTAAAAATAAATAAATTTTTTATTTTTTAGTTTTACTCATAATTAAGAAATGCCATAAAATGTTGAATTTATTTAATAATAATTGAGTTGTTGTTACATCCCCGTCAGCAACTATTGTTATTTGTTATTGTTATATGTTGTTTTAGTTACTGTTGTTGTTGTTGTTGTTGCTTTACCAATCCATATGGAAATGCAACGAGAAACGTTTCTCGAAGTCTCCGAACCAAAAGTTGATTAAACTGCACAATAACAAACGACAACAACAACAATTTTCAAGTTCAGACACAATGAATATCAATTTGTAAGAGCAGTTTTGTTGGAAATTTTCCAAAATACAAACACACACACACACACACATACTTGCTGTTGATGCAGCTAACAAACAACATTAATTAACATAATTCTCACACATTATGAAGCGTCTGATTAGTACCTATATCGAACAAATATATACAGAAAACCATCTGAGAAACTAATATTAACTAAAAGTTTAAATCAAATGCAATCCAAATGCAAAATTGTATAGTTAAGTATGTATCGCACTAGATTGTTGCGTGCATTTCGTTTTCATTTGATACCCTGTAAACCTAGGAACAACAAGGGCTTAACCAGTAACTTATTAATTTTAAATAAGTTAGAAATAAAATTATTTATATTTATAATGCATATATTTATTATATTTTGTGCATATATTTATATTTTTAATGCACATATTTTTCAAAATTTATGCATTCAAATTTTAAATTTTTATTATGAATTTATATTTTAAAATTTAACTATTTTTAAAGCTTTTAATTTTTTTAATTTAATTTACTGATGAAAACTAAACTATTTTTAGTGCTTTAAATATTTACAAAATATTTTTTTCCGTAAAAATGCAGCTTATTTTTATGCTTTAAATATTTATTAATTAATTTTCATAATTAAGTTATTTTTAAAGCTTTTAATATTTTTTTAATTTACATTCTTTTAATTTCAGCTAAGTTTTATGCTTTGAAAAGCTTTCAAAACATTTTTTCTTTAAAATTCACGTACATAAACTCCACTAGCTCTAAAAAAGCTAAAATGACAACACTGTGCCTACCATCTACACTTGTGGAACGCATGTGTGGACTGCATTAAGTTGCTGCTTCTTTATATTTATGTAGATTTATGCAAACAACTGCATTTAACAGGGTATCTGGCTAGTCCAGCACACTCGTCTAGTGTTGCCTTACTTGTTTTGGTTTTGGTTTTTGTTGTTTGTTTACGTGTTTTATTGAAAAAGATTTTCAATGCCATTATTGTGCATGTCTGTCTAACTGTATGTGTGTGTGTGTGTATGTGTGTGTCTCTATGTGTAAGTGTGTGTGTGTGTGTAAGTTGTAAATGCAAGCAAAGCAAACGTCCGTCTAACTGTACGACCGTCAACCGCAGACATTGGGACAGAGAAGACAGAGACGACAGGCATTAGAGGCGTCGGCAGACGTCGGTGGGGCGGCCACTGACGCTGACGCTGTCGCTAACGCCGATGTCGACGCCGACGCTGAATGTTGGCGCTAACGCTGACGTTGACAGCAAAACAGCAACTGCGACTGCAACAGAAGCAGCAAACAACAATTGCATTGCCTGTAAGCGACAGCTCATCCGCTTGATTTTGATAGTAACTGAGACTAACTTAGAACATGAATTAACATTAATTTGGTAGTACCAAAGAATTTTAAGATAATGATAATTCAAAACTCTATTGATATAGTTTTTTGGTCTGCTTTTTTTTAGTTAAAAAATTAATGATTTTTGTATTTCTCCTGTCGTAAATTACTTTTAAAAGTAATTCAATTCATATAATTTATAGAATTTCAGAATTAATTTTGTTCGAAATAAATTTAAAATTTATTTTTAGAAATAGTTGACCCTCTAAATAACGTAACAATTATTAAATTCCTTAAACCTTTGCATAAGTACGGACATTTGTTTTAAGTACCGTTCAGTTATTCTAAGTTTAGTCATGTTACACTCTATCAAACTGATAAAGCTGCCCTCGTTGTTATCAGAGCAGTGCAAATATTGTTATGGTGGATGTACAGTGTCTGAAGAAAGTTTTTCCAACGACATGGATGGCCGGCAGCCGGCAAATTGATCGTGCAATAATTACTGCATAGCTGCAAGTTGTTGCAGACTAAAATGTTGTTGTTGTTGTTGCAGTGGCTGCCTAGCTAGTGATGATGAAGATAATGCAGATAATTATAATGATGGTAAAGGTGATGATGAAGTTGCTGGAGTTTTGCTGCAAATGGAAAGCAACGAGAGGGAAAGTGTTTTTTGCCACTATTGGCAGTTTTCATTTTCCATGGCATGCTGCTAATAATACCAATCGTAATGCCGCATAATATACACACACTCACACATTGGCAAACTGACAGAGAAACACACAAACACACACACGCACACACACAGAAACACAAACATTCATTCATTGGCATTGAAACGAGACGGTTTCGAGAGAGGCGCATTCACGAGGGGAAGTGGGAAGAGTAATGACAGCGGCAATACGGTAGCCTAAGTGAGATCGATCTACAACAACAACGATAACAGCAACAGCAACAACTGCAAACTGCAAACATAACGTCAAGCGTCAAATTTGCACAAACTGCAAACGGCAAACTGCAAAACGGCAAACGACATTCAACCAATAGAAGTCAAAGTTCTGAGAGAAGGCGACAGATAACACGTCACTTGACTCGAATGGGGACATGGACAACATGCGTGCTAGCCCCCCTACCCCTGCCTACACTGCTTTCCTCTTCCCCTTCCCCTTCTTCTCTCTCTCTCAACCCGTTTCGCTCGCCACACAAATCGACAGACGAATGCGAGCGAAGTGAATCGGAATCGAAATCGTCGTTAGAACGTCGTCGTCGTCGTCGTTGTCGTGGACGTTAACGGCGACTGCGACGTCAACATCGCCGTCATTGTCGAGAGTGCAGCGACACCCGCATGCCCCTACCCCGCCCCTTGTTGCTTACCCTTCCTCTGCTGCCCATAAATTATTCTCAGGTTTTTAAATCGTTTGGTTTTTTTTTTGGGCTCATTTTTTGGTTGATTTTATTTTTGCCCTGTATTGAAAAAGGTCGCTAAAGTTAACCGAAAAGTGCGTTAGCTGCGTTAAGAGGCGGTTGCTACAAAAAGTGTTTTAATTTTTGTAGTCTAAATACAGGGTGTCTTAAAGTCGAGTGCAACCATTTGACGCATTTCCAACTAGTTTTGTATGTTTCGAAATTATTTATGTGTTCTATAGAATTGGCTCGTATTGAATGTTGCAGTTGTTGCAGTTACATGTTGCAACGGGTTGGCACAAAAAAAAACAGGGTGTTTTTATGGCTGTAGTTGCTGTCTTTCGGTAGCCAAAACAAAATGAAAAACAATTTTCTATTGAATTTATTGTTGCCATTGTTGTTTTAACTTGTTGTTCAACACTGTTTGTTGTTATTGTTGTTGCTCTGTTTGTTTGTTTGCCATTCTCACAACATTGTTGCTGTTGTCTCAGACAGCTTAACGCCGTTTTGATTATTGGCAACGAGTGTTTTTGTTAACAGCTTTTATGGGGTATCAGATTTCACTCTCAATTTGATTGACTTGAAAGTGAAAATATATCCTGTAGGGGGTATTTAATCAGTACAAATATAAATTTAAAAAAAAACTACCAGAAGATCTGGGATGGCAATAATAATATTAAATTTAATTAATAAACTTTAAATATTTGAAATAAAACTATCAAAAAGAGTAAAATGTTCAATACCAATTGAAAATAAAATACGTGTTTATTTTTCTGCAGAGCATTTATAGCATTCGATTTAATGAATGGCTCAATTACATAATAAATCACCCTGTAAATGCAACTAACGCACATTTGCCCATTGATGCATGCACAGAAGCACACACACACGCACACAAACATGCAAATGTATGCACACACACACATATACAAAACTTTCATTCTATTTGCTTAGGCATATTTTTAATTTGCGAGGAAGGAGAACAAATAATGAGAACTGCACACCAACTGTGCTCACACTACTACTACTACAACAACAACAAGAACAACAGAAACAGAAGCTGAAACTGCAAGTCGAAGAAAGAGAGACAAAACTCACTCACGCTGCGAATTGTTGGTGTAAAGAACAAGTGAGAGAACGTACGAACAAAACGAACGATGCACAATGAACGAAACGTAACGTAACGATGAACGAGTGAGTGAGTGTGTGTGTGTGTGTTTGTGTGAGTGAGTGAGCGAGTGAGTATAAATAATAATAGCAACAAAATTTCCTTTTCTAGGTCTAGGCCAGATGCACAATTACATTCTAAAATATGCACATACAGTATGTATGTATGGATGTACAATTGTATGTATGTATGTGTGCATCAACATATCTATTAGTCGCGAGTCGCAAGTCGCGATTCTCGAGTCTCCCGATTCTATAAACTTGACAGTCGGTCGAGTGGTGCTTGCACTTGATTATACAAGTATGCACATGTTTATAGGGCTATGGATACAGTAGCTCAAAAAACTGTTTATAAAATAGAGTACAGTAATTTATGATAAAAATAAAATAAAAATGTGTTGAAAAATTTTTAAATAAATTATTTACAATTCTTTTATTTTACTTTTAGTTATAAAGCAGTTTTTGCTGTCAAAATAATTGCTTGTCTCACTGTACTCGTTAGTTTCCATGTTCTTTAGTTCCATGTGCAATTAATTGCTGTATTTATAATTTTGCTATGTCTTCCTCGACCACGCCCATTCACCAGCTGGCTTTGGTCTCATTTTGTCCGCCCATCGCAAGTTTATAAATATTAAAATATATTCTATATTTACAGTCACACATTTTTAGTCGGATTATAGATGCACACACGTATTATTCGTAGTCATCGCACATCCGCCTAATATTTTCTGCAGTCTTTCTTGTTTTCGCTTGCATACCCTGTGTCGAGGGTATAATGAGTTTAATGCGATTTTGATGGGTCACTTAAAAACATATTTCTATAACTCATTGAAATTCTTTGAATTATCTTTAAATTAATTATCTTTTTGTAGGTTCTCAAAACTTTTTTAAAAGTTTAAAAATAAATCAGTAACAAAAGGTAACTACTACTGGGTAAATTAAAATTGAGTGTGCTCGTTTATAAATCGCTTTCTTGTTCTTCGTACGCATGCAATTTTTGCTTTCAATTTTGCGTGCGTTTTCTGTGGTCTTTCTGTATAAATGTATTTGTATGCAAGTATGTGCATGTTTATTTATTTTGAAGGACAGACAGTCTATCTCTCTATGTCTCTATGTGTCGATGTGCCTGGGTGTCGATCTGAATACCGACCAACGCCTGGCTATGTTGTGTCGCCTCAGTCTGTACATATTCCGTACATACGTATGTACAGAAAAACATACAGACATTTCACATTCTAGGCGCATGAAACGAGCGACTGTGGCAACAACAACAACAACAAGTCTTTACGCATTTATCCGTCATATGCATTGGAATGGCAATCGTAATCTTAATCGGAATAATTGTCTTGTCTAATGCGAGCACTCGACATGTTATGTAAATGTTATGTAAAAAGATGCTGAAGTTGGCATTGAATTCTATATAGATTAAGTAATTATAGTTCGACGCGGGTTCAAGTTAACAATGTGACGAGTAATCAATTAGGTTTTAAAGTAAATTAATAATTTTAGAAGTAAATTAAGGAGTGCTGCTCTCGCAATGCTAAGCATAACTCATTATAGCTCAAGTAACGAGTATGGCTGCAAAATAACGAGTAAATTTAATTTCCTGCCTACAACGCGTTATAGCTAAAGTAACGAGTAAAAATACATCATAACTTACATCAGTAACTCGTTAAAGCTCAAGTAACGAGTATGTCTGCCATTAATTTTATGCTAAACTCGTTAGAGCTGTAAATTTACGAGTAAACTTAATTTCCTGCCTACAACTCGTTAGAGCTAAAGTAACGAGTAAAAATACACCCTTCTCGTTGTCATGCTAATTTTAATTGTTACTAAAATAATGCGAATCTAAATTAATTTGATCCCCACTCGGTAGCGGTAACGCATAAATTGTTCCAATTCCGCTAGATATATATATATATATTTACATATATGTGTATGTAGTTGCATATGTATGCGTACATCCAATTAGTCGTCGCTGCGACACAGATACGTTTACGATACTTTTCCGCTCATTTTCCTCATTTGCTTAACGCAATTTTCTTCTTATTTTTTTGTCGCACAAACACAAGTGCAAGAATATATATTCGCTATATGAACCTCTATCATGCATATCCGTTTTCCCAGATATAATGGGAATGTATTCGTGAGTCGCGGCACGATCAGAAGATCATAAAGCCAGACAGAGATATATATCTATTAGATATAGTCTTTGCTGTACGGTATGACTGATGATTGGAGTGGGAGGTGGATGTGGTCGTGGAATTGGATGTGAGTGGCAAATGAAGCAACTGACAGGAGGTGCTAATTAGGGGCACACGCTACGTGTTTGTGCTTGTATTTGTGTTTGTGATCGATGCTTGTTTATTGAATGTTTGCCAATGGGTCATAGAAACAACTGGAACCCAAAGAACTGCCCTCAAAAATGTTTGCTCAAAGACGGAAAATGGATATGCAAACAAGAAGCAAAAAATAACAGAAAACAACAACAGAAATCAAAAGCACTTTTTGTATATTTTGTATAATGAAGCGCCTCGCACCAATGAAAGTAAAGCGACAGCGACGCAGGCAGAGACAGCAACTGAGACAGCAGCAGCGTTGACGATGCGCATCTAAGTTTTTTTTATATGTACATACGTACAAACGTACATACAATTGTTGTGTGGCGGGGGAAAGGAGAGCTTTCGCAGACTCTAGCAAAGCGGCTGTGAATATGTGTGTGTTTGCCTTGCGTTTGCTTTTGCTGCTGCTACAAGTACATACACACACACACACACACACACACTTGTATAGATATGTGTATGCATGTGTATGCGCTCATACATAAAATACATCGTCACGCGAGTGCAGCGAACTAATTCAAGGCTGCATACCACACGCTACAGCAAAGCAAAAATAAAGCTATCAATGTATTAGTGTTGCTGCTCTCCGCTTCGTTGGCCCCGGCAGAGTGAGTGTGTGTTTGTGTGTTTGTGATTGTGAGTGCAAAGCGCTTTGCTCTCAGTTTGCACACACAAATGTATGAGTTGGGGCTCTTTGTGTGTGTGTGTGTGTGTGTGTGTGTGTATGGTTGTGTGTTTTCGTGTGCGATTGTGTTTTTGAGTGTGCAGGCAAGACAAGTTCACAGCGCTAAACATTCAAAGCTGACCAAAGCTAAGCGCAAGACGCAGACTGCGACTGAGACGCAGACTGAGACCTGAGACCTGAGACAACTCAGTGACTGCGCGACTGAGAATTTTGTAAGGTTGTATCATCATCATGATCATGAACATGATCATCATCATCATCATTATCAATATCATCATCACCATTGACGTCGTCATTTGGCGTTTGCCTTTTGTTTTCATTTCTGCTTTTATAACGAGATGCGAAGTCGGCACACGCTCTAATGCAATCAAAAGCGAACGAACGTCGCACAAACTGTGAAACTGCAAAACTGGAACTGGAACTGAAATTGAAACACACAAACACAGTGCTACATATACACACACACATACCTACATTCACTGACACACAAACAACTGCTAACCCGCAGTTACCCCCACCTCCCAGTATTCCAGTTCATTTGCTCAATTCTTTTTGGTGCTCGCTGTTGTTGCTCTTGCTGACAGAGTGGGTGGCTGTGAGAGGAGTGAAAAGGAGGAGTAGATGGAAGGTAGCTTGGCATGGGGACTGCTCTAATGGGAACAGCGAAATGTGTTGCATATGGCACAAAAAAAAAAGGAAAGAAAAAAATGTGGACGTCGCCACATTTCATTTTCATTGGCGCACATTGAGAGAAAATGCATTTCTAGCGGAGATCCCACTTTATTCCCCATTCCACTGCTCTCCTTCTCTTTGCTCTTCTTGTTGTGCTTCTCCATGTGCTTTTACTATTGATATGCTCTATTATTATTTGCAGTTTGTCTGTTTTGTGTTTGCACCTTCGCTTTGTTGTTGTTTGTTTGCTGTTTGCCGTTGGGGTGAAGGTGAAAACTTTTACACCAAAAGAGAGTAGCAGCACAAGAGAGGCAAAGAGCGGCAGTGTGAGAGCGAGAGAGCGGCAGCGACCAAAACGACAGTGAATGACGATCGGTTTTTATTGTTGTAGTTGTTGTTATTGTTGTGTGCTTGGTGTGTTAATGGGTTACAATGCAATTAGGACAGTGTGCTTATTGCTTTATCTCTTTATTGAATTTCAATTGGTTTGTTTTTAACGAGCGCATAGAAGTAGACTTTGCTTTGGATAACTCGAGGCTATATGCCATAAAAGGAACAGATCTGTCTGTAATTACAAATCCATAAAAAAGCGTTGCAAAAATATATAAATATAATAAAATGCTATAAATAATAAAAATAAAAACTTTAAGTTTAAGAAATAACATTTTATGTTTAGTTAAGAAAATAAAAATTGAAAAAAACATCTAATGTTAAAAATTAAATATTTTCAATCCTTTTAAAATTCATATGTCAGATACAATAACTACATGCATTCATCATAAAGATATCACAAACTCTTTGATCTATCCAATTTAACCCTGAAACTGACACACTTAATGCATTGATTTGATTAATCCACTCTAATCTCTATAATTCTATAACTGATTTAAGCACTTGGTCTCGCATTTGTCACACCCAAATCCATATTTCCCAGATCAGTCATGAAGCTTGTTCAATTGTCTGGCGATGATTTCCAAAGAAAAACTAATTAAACATTTTCATCAAAGCTCCAACTCTGACGGATGGAGGCGTCATTAATCAATCCTGACAAAATGGCGTTCAAAATGACATCATTACGTCGAGCACACACACAGTCACACTCACACACACACACTCATAGACAAGAGATACACAACAAAAGACACAAGACAAGGTTTCCAAGCTCACAGACAGGTAAGTGTAACGAGGTGAGGCTCCTGCGACTGTCTCAGCAAAAAGAACACTTAGAAACTGCGGTAGTGAAGCCTAAAAATACCCTGTAATAAAGTGGATTACCTACTGTTACTTTATGACTTGAATTAACGGAATATCTGTTGGTTTGCATCTAAGATTTCTAAGAAAATTGTGCAGAAAGAAAGAAAGAAAAAGAAATTTCATGTCTGAAGTTTATACTTTTACTAAACAAAGAAGAAAATCTCGATCTGCATTCGATATAGAAGACTATGCTCCAAATTGCTCTTAGGGGTCTGTATCAAATCGGCTAGTTTCAATTAGAATATAGTGAGAACTCTTATAAGCATGTCCGTCTACGAGAGAGGCGAATTTTTCGGTATGCTGATAAAGATCAGAGAAAAATCGATAGCGTAAGAGCAGCGTCGGCTTATAAGGACTGTCCGTTTAGAAGGACTTTTCTGTCTTCATAAATTGCTACCAAGCTTTCTGTCCTAATACCTCTGTATTAATACCTATGTAATCCTCCTTCAAGTTATCTAAAGCTATTCTAAACATATTCACAGAATTTTTTATATATACATGTGTATTTCTCCAATCAAAATATCTAAATGTCTATCTATTTATCTATCCATTTATCTATTTATTCATGTATCTATCAATTCTTTCTATCTTTCTATCTATCTATCTACTGTCTATCCATCTTTCTATCTATCGAAGCAGCTTTTAAACTGCCTTTTCTTTTCTACGTCTTATCAACGCATATACCCCACTAAACAGCTCAAATGCTGGGTATTTCAGTTGATATCCGTTAAAACTTGAACCCAGCGGTCACCTGCGTCTTGCGTGCAACAAAACTAACAAGACAACAACAACAGCAGCAACAACAACATCAAGAACAACAACAACAAATAAACGAACAATTTTTAGATAAGTCGCCAAACAAATGCATGAAAAATAAATGCGAAAAAAACATAAAATATATAAGTGTATGTGTGTGTGTGTGTGTGTGTGTGTGTGTGAGTGTGTGTGTGTGTGTGTAAACAACAATTGGCAATCCACCAATCAACAAAATTGTAAAGTGCATTTTGCAGTGGCAACGTTTTGCACTTGAGGCGAACGCAGGAGGGCGTCGTTGCACACAAAAGGGGGTGTGGCGAGCGAGCGGAGACAGGTAGGGGATGGCGTTGTGGTATGGGGAGCTGGGGCACGGGACAGGGGGTGGGGTTGACGCTTAGACGGCGCTGACGGTGGTGACAGTGACGTGCTCGGCCCGGTTCGCTGGCTGGCAATGGACAAATGAACGCCCCTGACATCGTTAGTTGTTGTTGTTGTTGCTGTTGTTTTGGTTGTTGTTTCAGTTGTTGTTCAGTTGCTGTTGCTGTTGCCGCTTTAGTTGTCGTTGTAATTGTAATTGTTGTTTGGCGATTTAAAGTCCGGGGGACACGCAGAAATCCTGATTTGGCCATAACAACGCACATTTGAAAAGCGCGACACGATTTGAAATTCAAATTGCAAATGCGTTGCCAAAAGGCAGGTAAGAAATGCGTGCAGTTGTTGTTGTTGTTGTTGTTATAGCCATGAGCCATGGCTAAAAGCATGAGCTACAAAAAACAACACATGCATATTGGCAACTAGAATAGCCACAAATAATGACAGTTAACTAATCAACAGGCCAAAGTGTACCAGGGATGGATAAGCTAATAGATGCAAAGCACTTGATATCGATGAGAATTTATTTATTAAAAGGGGCGCGAAGCAGTAGTGGGTAGAAAGAAGAAGAAGTGATAGAAGAACAGTAGAAGAAGTAGTAGAATATTAAAATTTAAATGGAATTTTCTAAAAAATGTTTAGTAAATAATAAGCTAATAAAGGAAAAAATAAACTATGTTTAAAATTAGGAATTTTTACAGTACTCTTACTTTTTATAGACTATAGTTCACAAATTGTATTATACAGTAGAATCCGGTTATACCGACTTCGCTTAAAGCGTTTGTCCGGTTATTGCGACGAAAATTCGATGACTTGTTTGATCCTTTCATACAAGTTTGTATGGGATTATGTATGTTTAAAGCGTCTACCGGCTATAACGACGTAAATCGTCGGTCCCTTGAGTGTCGTTATAACCGGATTCTACTGTATTTCATCATATTTATGAACATATATAATTTGAGCCGATTTTAAGACAAAAGTGTCTGTCTCATGAGTTGGTATAACAGTGAAACCTCTTCTAACGTACAGTCCTAATAAACGTACGACCGTCTTAAGCTTAGAGTTCTTGTCTGATACTCCAAATATTTTAGTCAATGTGCCTTTCTCTCATAGACGGACACCTCTTTTTAGAGCACCAAATTTACTCGGCAGTAGCTGTTCGCTCACTGGAGTGTCCACTGTACAAACAAATCGAAATTTCTGTTATTTAATACAACGACTGTCACAAATTAAACACTGCCTAGTTCATAAAGCTAGAGTTCAACACTGTTTTTAAGTACAGGGTCTAAAAAAGATAATTCGTATGTCTAAGTAATAGTATTTAACTATTTTTGGTACATTTTAAGCAGGTTAAGCGCTGGCGGAAAGAACAGTTATTAAGTCAAGTTGAACTATGTGTAGCAAAACAGTTAAAAAAATTATAATTATTCGTGTTTAAATAGCAAAAGTTTTACTTAAAAGAGTAACTTTGTTAATTGAAAAATTAATAAAATTTGAATATTTAAATTTCTAAATAATTATTGCTTTTTAAACACTATATTTCAGTTGTCATTGCAGAAGTCTTCTGCTTTGGAAGCAATCAGTTTGTCGCCAGCCCTGAAGTGAGCGGCTAAAGTAACGAACGCAGAAACTAACGCACTTTTCAAAAAAAAAAAAAAAACACAACTAAAATAAAATAAAATAAACTAAAAAAAAAAAAAAGACTGCAATTGAAACTAAGCGACTATGTCGCTTTGGTCGTGTGTGGAACCCCTTGACATTAATAACGTGGCCAAGTCGAAGTCTAAGCGTTTGCCACTTGCCTCTTAGCCCCATGTCACAGCAAGAGGAGTGCGTTAAGCAGGGCAGGGGTGTGTGTAAGGGTAGCAGTTGGGGCTGGGTGATGGAGGGTTGGATGGCCGCAATAGAACCTTGGACTGATGCTGAACCCTCGAAACAAAAGTGAACAATCTTTGCAGCCGCCGTCGTTGTCGTTGTCGTCGTCATCCGTCGTTGGCCGCTTACAATGTCAACGGCTTGTTAGAGACGTCGCTGTCGCAGTTAACGTCGCAGTCGGCGCTTGTGATTGGACAAAATTTGTTGTCGCAGTTGTGGCAGCAGAAAAAAAAGAGAAAAAAAGGTGCCCACTCATCAAGGGTATCCTTGAAACTGCAAAATTAAAGTTCAATGCTTCTGTTGGGGCGCTTGAACTCAACAGGACACGACCCAGCCGAAAAGTAAAGTTGTCTAGCGCCTGTCAGCCAAACAGGCCAAACAGGCCCAAATAACCCAAGCAGGCCAAGCAACCCCAAACCAGCCCAGCCCAGCCCGCCCCAAAAAGCCGACTACAATGATTGCGCCCATTTTGATGTCTGCTTCGTTTTTTTTTTCTTTTTCTTTTTACGGCTGAACTCGAACGAAAATTTCAAGTTCAAGGTTGCCGGAAAGCAGCCGCCAAACAACAACAACAACAACAATAACAACACTTGCCACAACTCATCCAGGCCAGACAGCTACAGTGGTCTGGGGAGGGGGAAGGGACGGGACAGGCAGAGGCCCATATAAAAACCCAAACTCAAATTCAAGCACGTCGTCGACTTCGTCTTTGTCTGCCTCTATTTCTGTCTCAGTCTAGCTCCCACTCGCTCTCCCTTTGCCGCTCTCTTCTGGAGCCTCAAGCACGCACACAAAATGGTTGCCGCTACGCTTAAGAGAGAAAGAGAGCAAGAGTAAGAGTATGGGCCGCCATTTTGTCTGCCTGTGCGTGTGCTTGTGCGTGACAGTGGTTGCATGTCTGTGTGTGTGTGTGTGTGTGTGAAAAAGGCTCAATACAAATGCAAAAAAAAACATTTCCTACACACAAAATGTTGACGCCAGCTTGCAGCCCACAGTGGCAATATCCTTTTGACCTTGAGCGCACAATTTCCACACGCAAAAATTTATTGACCTGACTGAGTGTTTTGACTGGAGGGGGTGGAGCGTAGGGGCAGTGGCTAGGGAGGCATAGCATATCAGAGCATTTGTTTCTGTGTCTGCGACTGTGTGCCGTCTCGCTTGCACCCAAACGGAGCACAGCCGAAAGGAAATCCGAAAAGCAGCAACAAAAACTGCCGACGTTTCGTTTGCTTTACTCTCCGCAGTTCCCGCTGAGCTCTGTCTGCGTCTTATGTTTTTTAGAAAAGGAAGTAGGTGCCCGCAGAGTTAACGGTGCTTTCGTGGGTTTGAGGTTGGTGTCTAGGGTTGAATGTTCGTCTGTATGTGTGTGTGTGTGTGTGTGTGTCTGCTAAGTCTCCCCCATTGTGTGTGTGTTGGTGTGTTTGGAAACAATTTCTCAGAATTCATAGTCGTTTCGTTTCTGTTTGCATTCGTGTCAATAGACGCTTATTATACAGGGTCTGCTGTGGGTGGTGAAGGGTTGGGGAACATCCTGTCGGGATTTAATAGAGGTACAAGTGAGTGGCCTTTTTATTACTCAAGTCGCGCAAAAAGGGAAGACAAATCGCAGACACTTTGGCTGTAATATTTGCACATTTTGGCAAATTACTACACTTTATGTACTTAACAATATTAACAAATGGCGCTCTATTAGAAATTTATGCCACTTCTACACAGTTTTGTTAAAAGTCTCCGGCTAAATATGTAGCCAAGTCTCACACCTAATTCAGCAAATTCGATATATCAATAATTCTGCACTTAGCTTATGCGTGAACCAGTTCGAAAAGTTTCGTTTAAGCAGAGACACTCACTGTTATTTAGTCACAAACCGCACTGTGGCTGTCAAACTGTTTTGAGGTTCGTAAACTTGCTATGATTTTCGAACTCGATTCGCATAAGCAAAAGCTTTCGAAATACAGTGCTGCCAACTTGGCGCAAATAGATGACATGCGCAGCCAACTTTGTTTATTTGGCGCAAAACAAATTTGATATGAATATTAGAAAAAACGACTCACCGTCTAGTTTATCCAGCCGCTTATCAATGTTCAAACATTTTGCCATTAGCTTTTCCACCAGCAATGGATTCGCTGAGGCGCTGGTCACAGTCACAAATCGCGATTCCTCTGGCGTGCAATCTCCATTGCTGTTGTTATTATTGTTGTTGTTATTGAGCAAATCGCAAGGAAGAAGAAAACCTGCAAAAGGAAAATAAAATGAAATGATTGTTGATTTGTTGGTTGTAATTTGCAATTTACCGTTTCGTTTGTTCGAAACGGATGCAGCCGAGTTGGAGCCAAAGGCTAGCAACGCCTGTTCATGGATATTATTGCCGCTATCGGCTAGACTGGCGCCCACAGAGTCCACCAATCCCTGGACACTCAACTGGACATTCTCTTTGGCAAGCAGATCGTCTCCGGCGACAACGGCAGCCGCAACGCTGGCAAAATCGTTATCGCTGATGACATTGTTGTTGTTCTCCTCCTAGGAAAGAGATAGCAGAGAGGAAAAGGGCAAAAGCAAAAGCAATAGATTGTGTGTTTGTTGTTGTTGTAGTTTTTGGGGAAGAAAAGAGCAAAGGAAATAAAAAAACATAAATGGTAAACTTTTCATTGAGTGCGCTCTTAAATAATAGTTAAATACGAGTATATAATGCATAAAGTCCTGCGCAAAGAGCATCAAGTTAAAGAGCGTGAATGTAGTATGTGTGTGTGTTTGTTTGTGTGTGATTGTGTGCGAGTGGTTGTTTGTATGTGTGCGCGTAGTTAAACTTGTCTGTGTTCTTGGCGGATGTACATTTTCGACTTTGACCTCAACGGTCGCCAAATCGGACAGCAGGCTCTCGATCTCAAAGTTGCTCTCCGAGAGCGTGCGAAAAAGCTCATCGGACGAATCGCTGCCGCAGAGAGGCTCCACCACCACATTAACATTTCTCGCTGCAGAGCCGCTCAGCTCCTGGTTGCCTGCAGTCTGTTGTTGTTGTTGCTGCTGCTGCTGCTGCTGCTGCTGCTGCTGTAACTGTTGTAGGTGATGTTGTTGTAGCGCGTTGCTTGTGCCAAGTGTTTGTACAGTGGGATTGATGTTTTCAGCATTAACCGTGGAATCATCCTGCAGGCAAGCACAAATAAAGAGAAAAAAAGAGAGCGCGTAAGGGATAAAGAGTATTTTTTATTAGAAGTTTAAAGCTTTTACCGTTATGCATGTTGCCAAGTCTAGACCACCAACGAGACGACCATCGTTATCCGGACACCAGAGCAGTGCGTCATCGATAAATGGCATCGCTGATAGGGCAAAGCCTGCACTGCAAATGCCGTTAACTGCCAGCGTGTAGCCGTTTTCTATTTAACCCCTTCACTTGAAAATTTGTTGTTCAAAATTTAACCCTTTGGGTTAGTTAGAATCCTTTAGTTAAAGTTTTTTTTTTTTTATTTTTAATTTCTCTGCACTTTGTTTATAACTTTTGCTTATCACACTTTATAATAATTAAATTTTCTTTCTATAAAAATTGAAAATTTTTCACAAATTGTTTTTGTTTGTAGGCACTTTTTATTAGACGGTTTTGGTTTGGTTTCCGATATTTTATATAAAGTTTGTATAATTAATTTTTTTTTAGGTAAAACTTGTAGTCTTTCGTTTGATTTGGACGTTTTTCAATTTAAACCCAAAAAAAAGTGGTGTAAAAAATAAGAACACTTTAAAATTCGATTAATTACTATGCGTATAACGTATGTATATCAGTTTATCCTTTTGTTTTTCTCTTATTTGTTTAGTATTATTATTATTTTGGCTTTAATTTGTCAAGTGCTGCGATTTGTTTTTGGATATTTGCCGTTTAGCTGCTGATTAATTCTTTAAGTCTGAAAAGAAAGGAGGAATTAAGGGAACTATTAGTAAATAAATCAAATCAATAAAACATTTTATGATATTATTTTTAAGAATTTATATTTTAAAAGTCTTTAAAAACTTTAATTTCGCTTAAGGACACTTCCTGCCTCTAACTATATATCTATAAACTTGTCAAAAACTTCAATAACCTCAGTAATCTTGATTTCGATGGCACTTCCCATACACTCATGTGCTTTTGCTATGCGTTAATTGTTTAAACAATTAGTTGGCTTAATTGCATTCATGAAAAGTTACCATAATTTCTGGTGACTGAATTCGTAACTCAAAACAGTTAAAAACGAGGATGAATTTGATCATTATGATGATGATTTTGAAAGATGATGGAAAGTCATTGTTGCATTGCATTGTTTGAAATGTTTTTTTTCTTGTTTATGCTTTTCGCTTCCGGTTATAACAAAATAACTAAATTTGTTTTTCTTTTGAATCAAAGTTAATTTCATTTAAAGTTCAATAACATTTCAAATTGCGAATTACAACATAAGACAAAAGAAAAGCAAAAACAACAACAACAACAATGGAGCCCTGCAAAAGAAAACTCAAGCGCAGGGAGTGTGGAGAAAGGAAGGGAGGGAAGAGGGCGGGGAAATTGTGTGAAGTGTGCAACAGCTGCAAAAGAAAACAGAAGAAAATTTTGCATGAAAAAACCAAAACAAGCAGCAGCCGCAACAACACCAAAGCAAAATGAAAGAAAAAACAACAACAAAGCAACTGCAAAAAAAAAACAACTTTGGAAAAATGCTTTTTACATAACATGTTATTGAACTGCATGCAAAGCAAACAGCAAACAACAACAACAACAACTACAAGTTGTTCGCAGTTGCTGCATTTCGCTCTCTCTAAGCTGCCAAATCCATTGCAAGTGAAAGTCTAACAACAACAACAACAATGACAATGACAG
Source organism: Drosophila parthenogenetica (assembly GCA_035047505.1). Taxonomy (NCBI): domain Eukaryota; kingdom Metazoa; phylum Arthropoda; class Insecta; order Diptera; family Drosophilidae; genus Drosophila; species Drosophila parthenogenetica. Next base: position 7,411,712 of record JAWNPM010000247.1, on the reverse strand, counting down.
CAGCAGCAGCAGCAACTGCAGCTTGCAAAAAGTTCGTTAACATTGAACTACGAAAGAGCAAGCGACGTAGACGTCGACAGCGACGTCAAAGTCAGCGTCGACTGCAAGCTCAAAAGCGGCAAAGCAAGCTTAGGCGAGACCAAGTAAGAGAGGGCGTAAAAGAGAGTGCAAGAGTAAGCGCAATAATCGACATTACAGCATGGCGCTGCCTAACGCTCTGCTCACACGCTGCTGGCGTCGCAGCGACTGCGCCTGCGCTTGGTTTTTCCATTGCATGCCTGTTTTGCAGTTGTTTGGTGATGCGCATGCGGCGCGGAAAACTCGTTTTCCATTATTCAATACAAGCAGCTGGCAGCGGCGGCTATTCACTTTTCTGCTGGCAAGTTCATAGAAGAAAACTTGAAAAGAAAAGCCAAGAAAATCAAGAAACAACAACACGACAAGCAAACTATAGTTTGCGTTAGACGTCGAACGTTTATGCAAAATATTGGCTTTGCCTTGTGTTTAATAACAGTGCACCACGGTGCGTATACACAATCAATGATTAGGCACTCACACACACAGTCACGCTCACACACTCTCTCGCCTTTAAACACGTTGTTCACATTGAGCTTAAAGCACTTCCTGGTGTTGCTCTCAATATTTCTGCTGCTGTTTTTGTTGTTGCTGATCGGGAAAATGGCAGAATGCTTGAAATGGGCGCGGTTGGACCGATTCTTTGATACTGTGCAGCAGTAGAAATAAGTAAAAGTATGCTCTAATTAGAATACCCTGTAGCAAGTGCATTTAAACTGCTAACAATTAAGAATTGCAAAGAAATCTCAATTAATACTTATGGAATTTAAGGTATTTTACAACACTGCACTGCTAACAGTTGCTTACTATTTTCTTAAGCGAAACTGTTTTGTTTTCTTTTTGTATTAATTATTAAGTAACTATTAAGTAACTAATTATTAATCATTTACTAGAATATTTAATATTTTTCAAGACTTTACTTAGTAAGCTTACATATTTAAAGTCCTTAACCGCTAAATTACTAGTGTTAATTGCAATCTACCTACCAAGTGACTTGTTTCTAATAATAATCTTTGCCTTGTAACTAACTGATCTATATATTTTATCTTATTAGACCCTGTACTCTTAAAAATAGTAAAGAATTTGTCAGAAGCGAAAGGAAGCAATGTTTTTCGACCCCACACAGTATATCGAGTCTACTCGATATGACAATGTCCGTCTGTCTGCAGTCCGTCCATGTCAACACCTCGATCTCAGAGATTATAGAATCTAGAGTCACCAAATTTGGGATTAAAGTTCGTCTATATACGGTACCATTATAACTATCCTTAATACAGGGTCTTTTACAGTCGTCTCACTCGATTGTGTTTATATTATATTTTCGTAGTATCGGCTTTTATCTCCTGCATTGATAACAAATGCACTTTCGTCGCAGCTTCTTATCTTACAGAATCTTTTAAAGTTCAAAGTTTAAGTTGACAATTAAATAACTTACGTATAATAAGTTAATAACAATTGTTAGATAAAACAAAGAAAATGGTTGGAAAACTCACCTCTGATATACATGAATAAATTTGTATGAAGATTTTCCTCAACGTGTTGTAAATAAATGTTGCACGTTAACTTCCACTATAAATTTAACTGTTGTATATAATTAAATTGTTTATAAAAAATGTTTTTGTTTTAATTATTATCCACAAGGCAGTGTAAAGTTGTCCAAAAATTGTTTTTAGTTAGCAAGTTTAATTAGCAAGTTTTCCGCCATGTAAAATGTAGAAACAGGAGTGGGGAAAGCTGGCTTTTCTTTGATTTTCGTGGAAGTTGTTGTATTTAATTGTATTTTTTTCGTTTTATTTTACAACGTATGCGATAGATATACAAGTATAAACTTTTATTGTCATTAGCAACATGGCTGACATTGACCAAATTTGCATGTGTTCCCAGTTTTCTGCTTTGGGCACGCATTTATGGTGTTTGAACGTGCACTGAGGCATTTGATTGGGCCAGCGGACGGCCAAGGGGGGGCGAGGCCAGCGGTGTACCAGTTGGCCAAATGGGCCAGAGGCGCCGACGGGAACCGTTGCACTTTCCCCTCCTATCTCTGAGCGCTGTGCGGTGAACTCTGTAAGGAAACAAGAGGAAGAAATTAAATTAATTAAAAAGTCTATAATCGGGCCGATCGGTTGTCATATGCCTAGCATCGGAACTAAACCATAATTGCCTGTTTGGGAACTGGGTTGGCATTTCATTAAAATTTCCACTTGAAACTGGTTTGGTGGGTGTAGCTAAAAGTGATCGCGTTGCATACATATTTACAGGGTATATATTTATTTATGCATGCTATTTTCATACGTCATTTAAGTGCAATTAATCCATGTGCATATAGGTATTATAGTTTAAAGATGCTACTTATAGTACACACTATTTAAGTACCTGTCTACACACTCACACATACAAGTATGTTTACTTTGAAATCAACTTATGTATGCACATACACACTTACATACAAATTAACATGCTTCGCTTTGGCAAAAGCTTTCCCGCCTGCAGTCGTCGCACGAGATTGAGCTTTTCAGTGCTGCCTAGACACAAGAACAACAACAAAAGAAGCAAGAACAAAACAAAAGCTACGCAAATAGTAGCTGAAAAATGCGTTTGACTTGCGCTCTTTGAGTCAGCACAACAAAGGCGTCGCGAGGTGCAAAGAGTTGATCGGATTGAATGACGCGACTGCTGTAAAGAGAGCGCGGGGGGCCAAAGAGAGGCGGTTTAACATTAGGGTGTGAGCGCCGGCGTCTTTGTTGATGCTCATTTGCTGCGTAAATATGCTTTGCGCCTAGAGCAGAGCAGCTTGCTCTTACTTCTTACTTCTCTTGCTCTGGCTCTCGCCAGTGTTGTTGTTGTAGCTTTTTGGTTTTGTAGTTTATAGTTGTTGCTGGGCATTTGACTGCATGCGTGTGTGTGCGTGTGTGTGTGTACGTGTGTCTGTATACGTGTCTATTCGTGATGTTATACGCGTTTTGCTGTATGTGTTTGCATCGTGACCTTCTCACACTGTCATGGCTACGTATAAAATTGTATAAAAATAAAAGCTTTCGTTTCTATAATTTGTATGCAGCTCCATGCGCGTGAGTGTGTGTGTTTGTGTGTGTGAAGAACATAAGCGACTCGTGCTTAAGCGACAAAACAACAACAATTATAATAATTATATTTCATTGAACAAAATATTATTTATGTTCCGCTCAAGATCGCATTTTTGCTCGCTTAACGCTGTTGTTGTTGATGTTGTTGTTGGCTTTGCGAAGCTTTCAGCAACTTCCGACTTTGTTGGCTAAAGAGATTAAGACTTTGACTAAGCCATAAAATGGTGTATAATTTGGCAATATTATTTAATATTTGGAGTCTTCAACTGCGTCTGCGTCTGCGTCTTCACAGGTGTGGAATGACTTATCAAAGCGTTGCATAATTCTCAAGGTCATCTGTGAGTATTGTTCTCAAATATTGAAGGTATTTTTATAATTTTTTTATTACTAACTTAATTTGCAGCTGCTATAATCGATACTAAGTTTTATGCGTTGCCGACTGTTTAACACTTGGATTAATCACATTAAATTAATCAAAAACAATTTAGCAAGTGGGCAATTTGTAACCTTCCTCGAACAGATTTTTCTCTACTTTTTGTTTCTTTTTTCGTTTTCGATTCGAATCGTTTATTCTGTTTCTGTTTTTGTTGTAACCTTCTTTTTCTGATCGATTCAAGTTTAAGGTCGTAAGCCCTCCACCTCCCTCTACCCACTGTGCACTACCAAACAGTCTTGAGTCTAGACAATGGGCCTAGACAACCCTTGAGTCGCTAATGCCCACTAATGTGGCTTGTAGGGTATTTTGTTGTTAGAGCTTTTACAGGTTGCTTCGCCCAAGGGCGTAACGAATGTTGTTGTTGTTTTTGTTGTTACACGCACATTTGTGTAGTAAGTACAGTAGGTACAAGTGCTCAGTTGTGTGCCTGAGTGTGTGTGTGTGTGTGTGTGTGTGTTTGTGTGTAGCGAAGGCGACTCAAGATCGTCGACTGTTTGATGCTCGGTATAATGCATATTTTAACGGTACATGTGTTTCATTACTGAAAGCCATTCCAGGCACATTGACACAAAACTCATTTGCATTTGACGCCAAAGCAGCCGCTAATAGAATATCAAGTATGCAAAAAGATTTCCATAATTTAATGGAAAGTCAAACACATTTTAAGCATGAAACTAATTAAATATAAATTAATGATTTAATAAGTTAATAATAAATTGAATAATTAAATTTTTGACTTGAATCTTTCTAAAAATAAAACAGTAAATATTTCGTTAATAATGAAATTAAGGCAGTGAATCAGCATTTAAGTTAAAAAATCAACTTTAGACTCAAAATTCCAAATTAATTGGAATATCCCAAATTTTCTTTGACAAAATTAAAAAATTTAAAAAGTAGCGACTAACTAGAGAAAATTTCATTTATTTCTTTCAGTGTACCATTTTCAATGTTAATGATTAAGCCAACAATTATGTAGAAATACACTGCACTACAAGACAAAGCAGCTTCTTGGCCATAAATTCTTTGCCTCAAGCAAACAAAAGTTTTTTTTTAAACGCCCGTGGCACAAACCGATTAAACCGAAACTTAACCGATTAACCTTCAGTTCCAAAAAACATACACGAATTTATGTTTATGTTTAATTAAAACTAAGAATGTGTTTCGGAGTGTTAAACTTAAGTGATGATCAGTGAAATATATGTGCATATCTACACAGATATTATGTACTGGCTAACAAAGAACTTGTCGCAACTTGCATTCTAATAAATGACTTAGTTAAAATAACCATAAATTCATATGTTAGATGGAAAATTTATTCAGTGCCATAAATAGTAGTGTGATTCCGTGTGGCATAAGAAATAAGACAAGAGACATGTGTGTGTAGATACAGATACAGATTCAGATACACATAAAAGATACAAGCGTACATATTTATAATCGAGAGCATAGAAAAATCTTAAGTGTCGCACGCTGTTGTTGTTGTTGTTGTTGTTGTCGGTTGAACTGTAAATTCAAAATAAAATACACATAGTCGTAATACCATTAAAAACAGAATAGTCAAGCACTACTAACCTTAGACAAAAACAAAATGCAAAACCAAAAATCAAAAGCAAAAGCAAAAGCAAAAGGCATATCTAACTACAAAATATAAATATACATTCAAACACAGATACACACACACACTTAGAGCTCGCTGCATGTGTATGTCTGTCTGCCTGTGCGTGTGTGTGTTTGTATAAAATACGCAACCTTCAAAAAAATCTAACAAAGCAAACTTGTTCAATAGTCATATGCGTATCAGGAAGTCAACATTTCAAGGATTGACTCATTGAAAAGTCGAATGCGACGACAACAGCAACAACAGAAACAAGTTAGCTGCTTATACACACATAAACACTCTCGCACTCATACACACTCATTCACGTGCATAGTATAGTATAGCATGCACACAAACACTACGAAATGCAGACACATTTTTATATTAGACGAAAACTTTGAAAAGCGCGCCGGCTAAATGCAGTGCAAAAAATATTTACAGTAAAGCGCACACACATGCACACAGACGCAGCTCTCTGAGATCACTTGCAGTTGCAGTCAGCAGACGACTGTAGCGCTCTCCCTCTCACTGCCGCTCTCTCACACACAACGACAGAAAGATGTGAGCTTTTTGAGCAGTCGTTTGGAGCGTGAGAGTCCAAATGACTGTGCAAGTGTATGCGTGAGCAATGCTTATGCAGCGCTCTTACTTGTAAACTCATTTCTCTTACACTCTGCTTTGCTCTGACTTCATTCAACGTGCTGTTGTTGTGTTTGCTGCATTGTTAAACAAAAAGTGCAAATACCGTACGATTTGTTGTTGTTGTCGCTGCTGCTGCTGGTGCTGCTGCCGCTGCCAATGCTCCAAGCAAGCGTAGCGGTACAATTTTACTTTTCATTGTGAAATAATTTAAAAAATAAAAGTTATTATGTATGAGGTAATTTGAAAAATGTCAATAAATTATTAGTACGACATTTGAGTTAGCAGCGGAGGAGCTTTTAATATGTATGAGGTGTACTTAATAAACATTGTTAATAGGAATAACATGCTTAACTTGTCCGTACTTAAAAGTTCAATATATCGACCTTCAACCTCGATTTGGGAACCTCCATGGGGTTCACTGCTCACATTCAAGGCACTAACACAATAACCTAGCCCACACTCGCAGTCAGAGCCAGGTCTTAATGGCTCCACTTCTGTGAGCCAACACGAATTTAATTTCAATAACGCGATAACTTCTTCAAAAATAAAAGCAAAAAACAAAAACACTGAGCAAAAGCAGCAACAACTTCAATTGAAATTCGTGCCGTCGATCGCATGGAAGGTCGTTGCATTAAAAAGAGTTTAATGACCAAGGAAACTTTTGCCGAAATATGAAACAAAAGCGTCAGCGCCAACAACAATGACGCTGCGTAAGCTGCAGAGCGACAACAAGAACAACAATTCGCAGCAGCAGCGGCAGCAGCAGCGGCAGCGGCAGTGCGCCCACAACTTACGACGCGGCACTCGCACTCCTTTCATGGCAACAACAACAGCAACTACAGCAACACTTGGGAAAGGTCAACGAACAACATTGCCTCCGTCGGTCAAAAGCAGAGTTCACACGTACACATATACACGAACACACACACACACACACGCACACGACTGCATTATGAAGCGGCGCAGCGAAGAGCAACAAAATCCAACGGCAACGGCTGGCAAATTTTTGTTTTGCTTTTGCTTTCGCGTTGAGTGAAGTGAAATGAGTGCGAAGTGAGTGAAGTGGAGTGGAGTGAAGTGAATGGGAGTGAAGAGAAGTGAGTGGCTTTGGGTGAGTGGCTCTCTGAGCCGAACTTACACAGCCTTGTGCAGTTCAAACTTTGCCTTTTGGCAATGATTCGATGAATCACATACGCACACACAAACACACGCAGGCATACACAGCTGGCTAATTAATACATTATTAATTGTTACTCACATTGAGCTATTTTGAGAGCAGGAGGCAGGGCGAATACCGCCGCTTACGTCTCGACGCCTACGACAACCTCAGTCACTGTCTCAGTCTGAGTTGCAGCCTCAGCCTCAGCCCCAGCCCCAGCATCAGTCGCAGCGTAGTCGGATTCATTCACTTTTGTAAACTTAAATAAAAGCGTTGCTGCTGCTGCTGCTGCTTCGGCTGCGCTGCAGCTGTGTGTGTGGCTAACGTCGACGTCTGCGTCAACGCGAGATCAACGCACTTTGTGTGTGTTGATCCCACGAAACAATTTGCCGTTTAATGCACCCCAAAAATGCGAAATAAAACAAAAGCATCAGCAACAACAACAACAACAACAACAAGAGAAGCAAAAGCAACACAAATTTGTGCAGCGAACGGCAATGACTCAATCTGAAGTGAATTTGTTGAGTGCTTTTTTGAGTGCAATTTGTGCAGTTTGTATTTCGATTTGCATGGCTCAGTTTTCACTTTTTAAATAATATCTATGGACATGTTTATACACATAATACACACACACACACTCGCACGCACACACACACACACACATGTATAAATAAAATGCATTTGCCATTACACATTTGCGCTGCGTCGGCTTCGCTGTCAGCGTCGTCGTCGGCGACGATTGCAACTGCAGTCGAAGCAAGTTTTTCCCATTGAAAGCAATAAAAATAAAATCAAAATAAAAATAAAAATAAAAATAAAAAATACAAAAAAATATGGCAGTCAACGAAAGTTGCATGCAAAGACATTGAAAAATTTCGTTGCCGAAAAAAACGAAATAAAACATGGATAAAGAGCAAGACCAAAAAAAAAAATAACACAAATTCCTGCCGGGTCTCCAAAAGACCCAGTGTGGCCGTAGGAGATCAGGGATCGGGTGCTAGGGACGCTCCGGACACAAATACACATACAATGCACTTGGCTCCTCCAAGCCGGACTAACTGAAGCTGGAGCTGTAAGTGTAGCTGGAGGTACTAAACTTGTTTGAAAGTTGCAACTGTCGATGAAGCAACTGCAACAAAGCCAGCAGAAGCGGCACCAACAACAACAACACCAGCAACTTTTTTTTTTTTTTTTTTTTGACATAAACTTGAAAATTGCATTTAATATGAGAAAGCAATTTGGGAAGAAATTGCTTAAAAATATTTTATAATAGAAATAAAATTAAGTACGGAAATGACAGCGCCAAGTTTAAACAACTTTTACTAAAAACTAAATTTAATAACTGTAATTAGTTGATAAAATATGCACAAATTGTTAGCCTTTAACTTGAAAACATTTGTCTTTGATTTTATATACAATTTACTAATAAAATTTCATTTTATTTAATTTTTATTTTTATTAAATTTTATATTATTAAATTTGAATTATTCATAGTGTTATACTCTATACTTTATAATTTTAACTACACGTAATGCCCTGTAGTTTATAGCACCCAAGCGAAAGTATAAGATTCCATTTGCAATGCTCATTGCAGCTGCGATAACGATTAAATTGGCTATTTCGATGACCATTCGATAAACGTTTACTATAAACGTATTCCAAAAAAAATATATAAATAAAAGAAAAAGAAAGGAGAATAAAAGAAATGAAAAGCGCATGAAAATGCAAATGAAAATGCAGATGATGCAGCAGGACAACGAAATTTCACATTGAATGCAGTGCTGCAAACGCAAATAAACAACATCATCAGCAACAGCAACAGTAACAACAACAACAACAAAAACGGAGCAAACATTTGAAGATGCCCCACGCCATGGACACATAGCCATAAAACTGGCCGAGCCTCAAGCAGCAAGCAGCAAGCCTCAATACCGAATCCCAATCCCAATATACAACCATGCCCATGCCCAACATGCCAGGCAACATTAGAAAACTGCAACAGCAGCAAGCAGCAGCGGCGGCGGAGGCAGCGACGCCAGCAGCAACAACGTATACAGTAACCACAGCAAACGAACGAAGCAAATGAACGAACAACGTCGACGCTACAGTCTTCGTCGCAGCAGCAGAAGCAGCAGTCGCTGGCGACGTCGACGTCGAGTGTATGCATCAAAAAAACAGACAGTAAATCTGATTGTTTGGGGTAATTGAACTTTCTTAAGAAATTGCGACATGTACACTTTGAAAAGCTCTGGATTTGCGAGCAGCAAAACGTCAGCGTCAGCAGCAACAGTCGAGACAGCGCTGCAGCTACAGCAGCAGCAGCAGCAGCAGCAGCACAACCAGCACCAGCACAACCAACAGCAGAAGCAGCAGCGACAGCAGCAGAGGCAGCAGCACACAAATGTACGCCAATGACCGAGTTCGGGTGAAAGACCTTCGATAACCATCATCATCATCATTCGCAGAGCAGCAAACGGCAACATCATTAGCGAGTCCGAGTCGTCCGCAACGTAGTCATTGCACTAGCTGCCAGCCAGCCAGCCAGCCAGCCAGCCAACAACAGCAAAATGAAAACAAAGCAACACACACACACCGAGAGAGCGGGAGAAAGAGTGAAAGAGAGTGAGAGCAAGCACGAGAGAGCGGCGTGTAGTCAGAAACGTAAGAGCAAAAGTGCTAAAGAGCGTAGAACTTAAATTGCAGCACAGTGCAAATTCATTGAACTAAATTTTAGTTGTGTGCGTGCTCACAACTACGAGCACACTAAAGAGAGCACTCTCTCTCTCTCTCTTCCCAGTCAATACAAGCAAACAAGCAATAAAACAAAAGCGCGGGAGTTGTTGCTCTCGCTATACGGCATGTTTTTTTGACCCCGTACTTGAAAAGAGTAAAGGGGTCTATTAGCTTCATAGAAATTAATGTAAGCAACAGGCTGAAGAAGGCGTGATCGATATAAAATCGATCAGAAAGCTGTGATTGGTTGGAGAAATGTGATTTGCTGAACTTACTTAGCCAAAATAACCATATAAGCATAACTTATTGCTTCAGAATTAGCTACAGGGTCTTTTACAGTCGGCTCTCTCGACTTACTAGTTTGTTTTTCTATTGCTATTGCATTTTTGCATGTGCATTTGATGTTAGATTTTTTTTATTGTTATTATTGCATTTGCGATTTCGAGGTGCATGGCAAGACCTCAACTAAGGCTAAACTGGTGCCTGTGTTGTTGTTGTCGTTGTGGTTGTTGTTGTTTGTGAGTGTGTGTGATAATAGTATTGCTATAGGCGCTGCCGCATTTGGGGGCTATTGAGATAGGCGCGCGTTTTGATCAGTGCAGCTAAAACTATGGAAGCCTTGGGGCGGCATTAAGTTTGGCGCGTGTAACAGTTTGACAGCAATTGCTGCTAAAACTGTAAGCGGCAGTTTACAGTTCTCTCTGTGCAGTGTCGCTAGTAAAATTTATGATTTAAATTTTGCGCATACAAAAACTATTATTGATTTGATTGATTTCTTTTCAATTTGTTTATTTTATTTTTAGATTGTACATTAATCTGATTAATGTTGTGCAGTTAAAATTTCCCGAATTTCACAGAATTTTTAATGAGTGTAGCGTCAGTAAGCAAACCAGAGAGAGAAGGAGAGAGAGAGAGAGGGAGAGGGAATGGCAGGCGATACGTAATTTCGGCATGAGTTGAAGTGAACGTACTTGTGGCTCAGTTGGCAGCGTCAGTCAATGCACGCTGACGTAGCTGCCAACAAAAAACAACAAAAACAAAAACAAGAACAACAACATAAACAGAAAAAGCAATGACACTGATCCTGGCGTTGACCTCTGACGACGCAGGGCCATTGCCGGCGGTGGGAGCTCAGTTAAGACAACAACAGCAATAACAGTAACAACAAGACAAACGACCACAAATTTCAGTTTCATTTTCGATGCTTGATTCTACTTCGTCGGCTTAAGTAGCCTCCACATCAAGTTGCTGTTAATTATTATGCTTGAAGCTTTTTTTTTTTGGGCAAGGTCATTAAACACACACATACGCGCACAAGCATAAGAAATAAGAAGAGAAAAACGCTGCTGCTGCTGCTACTGACGCTGCTTCTGCTGCCGTCGACGGCGGCAACTTCTGTTTAGCCTGTCCGCAAAACTAGCCACTACTTCTACTCTACGTATCTTTGTATATAAATTTTAGTTCGGTTTCGTTCATGCGGTCTTAATCAAGGTGAGTAACCTTGGCCTTATTTTCGAGCAGCGCACTCTTTGCCCTGCGTATGTGTGAGTGAGTGCTTTGTGTCTGTGTGTCGTGCTCACGCATTGCCAAAAAAAGCAGAAAAAATTAAGAGCTAACCACGGCGCTCACCGAAAGCGTCGCTCACGAAGGCACAGGGAGTACGAGTGCGAGTACGAAGCACTAAGCACGACAAAGGCTGTGAGTGGGAGAGGGAAAGGGATGGCAAGAGGGCGACTGAGACAATTGTTGCTGCTGGCATTGTGGAAGGTCATGATTTTTTCGGCTGCTTGCGTTTGTGTGTGCTCATGTGTATGTGTGTGTGTGTGTGTGAGTGACTTTACTTGACTTACTGGCATTTGGTTTTGGCTCTGCCGAATCTTAATATGAATGTGAATGTGAATTCGATTTCCTTGCCCGAAAACTTTATGCTAAACTTGAGCTTGAAGCTTTGCTTTGTCACTGAATTCTAAAAGAACTCATGCGGAGCTTTTGTTCGATCATTTGTGGGGATTAAGAGTCAGTCAAGGCAAGGTGCAAGCGAGCGTTTATTTTGGTAGGTTTTAATGTGAGTTCTAAGCGGAATTAATAAAATCGGTTAATGGGTAACTATTATTCTGTTATTTTATGGGTTAATTTAGACATTATTAAAGAGTATAACATAAATAATGAGTAATGGGTGACCTTTAGTCGATTATTTAATGGCTTCTAAGTTAAAAACATGTTTAGTCTAAGGGGTATCTTCAAGTCGGCTTAAACTGGTTAACAAAAATTATTGAAATATAAGCACGAGCACGTGCTGTACAAATTGGTAACTTGTTGCCTTTTAGGCCTACTAAATGTAAGTACGCAAGTGTGTCTTTGTATCTGTATCTGTGTGTAAGTTTGTAATTTTGTATCTCAAGCATGCATAATCAAGAGCTGAGCAGAGACACGCCACAGTTTGCACTTGGCCTTGGCAAATGCCGCTTCGTGGTCACCTTGAACCTCAATGTGCCGAATGTTGAGCTGTCCGAGTGTGTGTAGTGTGTGGTGTGTGGTGTGTGTGCTGTGGGGGCAGCAACAACTTTAAAATAAAAATGAAACCGAAAACAGAAACTAAGATTGAGATTGAAAATGATTCGCAGTTTGCGTTGAGTTGGCAGTATGTGCTTTTTGCTACATTTTCAGTCACAATATACGTTGAACTTGCCGCAAACAGCAAACAATAACAGAACCTAGAAGACATAAACCCAAAAAAAGAAAAAAAACATATTAACGGTCGCAGACCTACAAAAACAAAACGTGACTTAAGGCTAAACAAACTGAGCTACAACAACTTTTAAGTTCATGCGTCTGCGATGAGTTTTAATATTGAAAACTCAGCCAACTATACACACACACACACACACATACACATGTATATATAATTTTAGAACTAGTTTTTCGTTTCTTTTTCTTTTTAATTTTTGTTTTCTGCTTTTTTATCGTAGTATGCATGATATACATCTGAAGAACCCAAGGCCGCAAGCTTCTAAACCTTAACTACTTACCTGCCTGCCTGCCTACCTGTGTGTGTGTGTATGTGTGTGCTTAGGTTTAGGTACAACTGCTGAGGTATGCTCGGAATCCATTTGTTTGCCTCGCCATTCACATGCGTATACGTAATAATTTCTAAGGTTGCGCTTTATCAAGCATACGCAGCGTTAAACGCTTATCAGTCACTGAAGTTTGTTTGACAAAAAAGAACACACTACCAAAATCCCAATGAGGTAGAAACATATCTAACAGTTTGTACGTTAGTCCAGCTGTTTTTTTTTTTCTTGCAGTTTTTCTTTTCTTTTATCGTGCAATCCGTGGGGGAATTGACAGCTTTATGGCCAAATATTTAAACTTGTATCAAGATTGAGGCGACAAGTGCTCAACGTCGAATCAGAAAAAAGTAGAGTCACATTTGAATACGTTAAGCAAACTGGTTCAGTCAACAAAAAGCTAAAATTGAAGACTGAAATGAAATCAGAAATTCGTCAAGAAGTTTTTCGTTGATCTCATGGATATTTAAGCCAATTTGCGGCCAGCTTTTGCCAATTCCAAGTGACGATAAATGCATTTCTCATTTTAGAAACAAATTACAACAAAAGTATAGTATCGAACAGGCGAGCAGGCGAGCAGGCGAGCACTACAAAAACAAAGTGCATAGTACATAAATGCATAGCGCACATGTGCAGTGCATAGAGTACTTGTGTGCGTGTGTGTGTGTAGCCGACATCGGCGGCAACATGCTTAGTATATATTTTGAATGGTTGCGCTTTATATTGGCCTCCGAATGTGTCTAGCTTCAATAGCAGGCCAGGGTCATGCGACACCGGGGAGGAAAAACTGACGCGAACCGACGCAAGGCACACACACTTACACACTCATGTAATAATAGTTGATATAAGTGTGTGTGTGTGTGTGTGTATGTATGTGTATTTGTGTGTCCGTTATCGGAAGAAAACGCCAAAAGCTTTACACACACACAAACAACAACAAATTTGCGCGCTCGCGTTCATTGCCTTTGCAAAAGTTTCGATCTCTCTCTCTCCCTCTTGCGCTCTTTGTGTGAGCCAGAGCTGAGAGCGCGCTCTTCTGCCTGAGCGGCATTAGAAGAGCAACAATAACAACGGCGTTTGCTGTTAATTGATTGGCTGCTGGCATATATAGGAAGACATCGCACACTAAAAACTGTACTCAAGTCCAGTTTGAGAACAGCAGGAGCTGGGAACAGTAGCGAAGCTTTTGTCTTTATCGCCAGCAGTTTATCTCTCAGGGCTCTTTTTCTCCCCCTTTTGTTTTGGCAAATCTCATTTGATTTTTGATGAATTTTGTTTGCTTTGGGCTGCTTTTTTTTTCTTTTTTGTGCCTCCACTTTCTGCGGGAGGAGTGGGAATACCCCCGAAACGGCAGATTTGTGAGGTTGGTCAGTGTCGTTGGATCAGATCGCAAGCGAATTCGTGCTGAAAATTGTATGTGCTCTCATCGCAAGTGACCTTTGTGGGAAGTAACTTTTTTATAATTGTCAACAATCGAAAATGGAAATTACAATAAATTACATTAGAAAAACATTAGAGAGTCGCTTTGAAATTTATTACATGTTATTTGATATACCCGATTCGACCTAGAAAATTTATAAAAATTATCAACGGCAGCAGAAGAAAAGCAAAGTCTTCAAGATGAATGATCTCGGCTTGAAATGATAATTTATGAAGCTTGTCACTAACGTGTCTCGAAGGTCTCACCCATCATTTGAATTGCCAATCTTTGGTTTTTCGCCTCGATTAGCCATAAACAAAAATTCAAAAAACTAAAAACTAAAAAAAAGAAGCAGAAACTGTATGTATTTAAGCATAAAAAAATAAAAATAATAATAAATTTTGCGCCGTTGTTAGCAGTTTTATTGTTGCTACTTTTTGTATCGAATTTTAATTATTGGTAAATTGTAATATTGAAGCCAGAGCTAAAAAATAAAAAAATTTAACACAAAAGTGGGGCATTGCCTCAACGTAGCGACGGGTAATTGGAGAACTTAAGAACTTGCGAATAAAAAAAAAAATAAACTCGATTGAAAATTCGGCAAAATTGTGATTGAAAAATGATTCATCATGATTTTGGTTTAGAAAACGAAAGCAGAAAGAAGTTGAAGTTATTTGAGTACATTTCTACTGAAAGTGCAATCCTGTTTTTAACATGACTCACTTCATTCACAATTCAAATCACAAAGATTAACATTGTTTATTTAACTTTTGTTTGCATTTGCTGAGTTTTCCTGCATAGACATGTGAGCATAGCAAAAGCTTTTTCTGTTTTTGCCACTTTCTCAAATTTGCTTCCTGTTTTGTGTTTATCGAATGCAACTCTGCAATAATCGCGAATGCAACACTCGATTGCACGCTAAAGTTCTGGAAAACAGTGAGAAAAATACTGTGCACGCTGCGTATGCGCAATGCCAGATAAAGTACGCTACGTAGTTGAATTTTACAGGATATGTTTGTGTGCGTTTTATAAAAAGATCTCTTACCATTTGCAGCAAAAGTAATCCAATTTGGCGTATATCCATTATGTTTCCAGTAAAACGTACTGAGTGTGTACTCTTGTTGTTGTTGCTTTTGTTCTGTTGTTGTTGATTAGCGTTTTCGAGTTTAGTACTAAAAATAGTTGCACTTAAATGCAGCACAAAATGGCTGCCTAGCAAATATTTGCATTAAAAGCAATTGTAAATATTGCGTATACGTATTTAAAAATCTAACAACACTTTGAGGCACTGTGAAGCTCTGCTGGGCAGTAGACAGTAGACTGTCGACACTAGGCAGTGGGCAGTGGGCGTGTCAACATTAACATTAAGATTAAGCAGTGATGTCAAAATACAACAATTACACAAGATATTTGCCAATTGCGTGGCATTTTGGCAGTGAATTTTTTTTTTTCGATTTGCGATTTTACGATTTTAAGATTTTGATTCAGATTCAATTTTAACACTCACACATTATCCGAACTGTGTATTTGTATATTTATTTATTTCACTTTTACTAATATTTGATTTTAGTTGTGGAGTTTCATTTGACGAATTTGCGATTATTCCCGGCTGTCTGTAAATTTTTGTATTTTCTGGGTAAATTAGCAGCACGGCGGTGGGGTTGGCGGCGTTAAGGGGTGGGGATGGCAGCGAACGCGCGCGTTAACGCTGCAGTTACAATTACGTTTGGAAATTGATTTTGCTTTTTTTTGTTTTTGTATTTTTTTTTTTGTTGTTGGGCGAAGGTTTTTATATATTTGTTTGCTGCTGATCGACTGCGTTGCCCTGTTCGGAATTTTGCGACCGTCCGTTACAGCAGTCAGATGAAGACTAAACGCAAGCGAACGCGTTATTTTTGCACACAGCAGTGCACTGAGACTTACACATACGCAAACGCCACTCACTAACTCACACACAAACACATACGCATTGAGAAACGTTCACTGTGGCAGAGACACGCGCGCGGCTGCTCAAGTTCATGCTCTGAACTTCAAAGCTCAGTTACCTTCATGCACGTTCGTTATGCATGTGTGAGTGAGCAGCAACATTAACACTCACCAAATGAGAGTAAGCACTGAGAGCGGAGCAACAGTGAGAGTGTATTGCACATGACACATGTTGTCGTGTCGCTTTTTGCACTTTTAAGAGAGCGAAAGTGTTATTGCAATTGCTACTTTACAGTTGCAGGCAAGAGTGAAATGAAAGAGAGTCGAAGAGCATTATTAGTGTACGATTCCTTTTTATTTTGTCTGCTATCAAACATAAAAAATGCTTACAAAACATAAAAAGATAATTGTGTAAAAACTTAAGCTTTGTTATTTTAACTGTATGGAAACAAGCCTTGCAAAACTTTCCTTTCTGCTTAGATTAGTTGGACATTTAATAACCATGGAAAGATGTCGTCTATGTGGTCTTCAAAGAGGTAGGTACTTTAGGCAAACCGAACTCATCTGTTTCAATAGTGCTCTGCGAAAGTTTAACAAAAGTTGTTATAGTTATTTAAACAGCATTAGTGAAAATAATTAAATACCTTTCCCGGCACAATACTGTCAGCGCCTGGCTCTCTGCTTGGAATTTCGGGCGCCTTAACAACATCATCCAAATAGCTGGAATCATCGTCCAAGGCCATCTCATCGCCCAAAGCATCAAGTTCAGCCTGTAAATCATCATCATCCACCTCAGGCATGCCATAGGTGCGACCCATTGCCTCCTGCACCTCATCGGCCTGCTCTAGCATATCAGCCATATCGTCTTGGATGTCCTATAGGCATTATAATACATTAATACAATTTATTTACGTAAAACAGTGGTGTCCAAAATGGAGGCCTAATTTCAAGCGATGCCAGAGCAGAAAAATCTGCAGCGCTTGCACTTTTCTCTCACACAACTGTAACGCTTTATAGTGTGCATGTGTGTTTGCACCGAAAGAACTGCTCGTAAAAATACTCACTTCAATTTGATCGATATTGATCTTTTTGTATTCAGTTTTCATTTGCTTGACGCCATCCTTCATGGCAGCCACTGTGGCCTGAGTATCCTTGAGCGATTGAGCCGCATAGTTAGCCTGTTCCATGTTGAACGACTGATTGCGTAGAGATTCGGCTTGTTGTTCATAGCTAAAATGGAAAAGACGCAATTATGAATATTGACACCGTTCTATATGCATAAAGCTTTAGAGTAGTTACGCCTTCTTTTGTTTCAGCACACGCAGCGCCCTTTGTTTCACTGAGTTTTTAGCTGGTGATTCGCGCATTTTGCTCATTTGCTCGCGATATTTTCGCAGCTCTGTTTCCAATTTTGCAATCTTCTCCTCTATGTTGGTAGCCCGAGCATCAACCTGCAATAAAATATAATAAAATAAAATCTTAATATCCAGTATGTTTTTTTTCTTTTGTCTACTTACGCCTTGGATGCAGTCATTTAGACTTGGTCCGGGCTCCTTGGGCTTTCCACGTCCGAAGAGGCGATTCATTTTTTAACTTTGCGAAATCTAATGCACGAAATTTAAATTATTATTTGCAAATTTGCAGTAGAATTTTGTTTGATGACTAATTTACTTCGTTTTGTCCAATTTGTAAACAGCTGTGAGTAAAGTATCGATATATGTATGCAGTGTACTCGATAACCAACACCCTCCCTGGTAAAACAGAATTTAAGATAGCGTTCTGTTATTGTTGTGTTATGTTAACAGTTGACTGCAAAAAATCAATTGAATTATGCCAATTGCTCAAAGAAAAAATGATTATTTAACAGAGTACGATTAATAGCACAACATTAATATGTTAATTTAAATTAATTTTAAGCAGTTGAAGAAATTAAAGTAAATTTGCGAAAACTGTTATCAGAAATACAAAAAGTGCGCGCTGTTAATAACAGCTGATCAGAAATGTAAAGTTTCTGTGAAAGAGAGACAACTCTGTGTCTGAGTTGCCGCAGTCGCGATTGAGATTTTTCTATAAAAGCAAGCGCGTTTGTTGCAGTTGCAACAAATATATTATTTTTTAGTATCGCGAGCTACAGACAAGTGGAAAATGATATGAAATTAACACGCTAGCATTCTACCGACAACGAAACGGTATTAAAATGGTTATATCTATTGAAAATGAAAGTTGTAAATATTGCTAAAAATATACAAGAAGCATCTACGCCGTGAACTGTGTTATTAAATAAGTTTTGCATTAGTATGTGTGCGCGTGTGTCGCCTTAATTCAATTGGCGAAAACTCAATAATTTGCACAGAGTAAAAAGCGGCTGTCGACACTAATTGTACCCTCCAGGTCCTTTGACGTCACAGATCACGACAGCTGTTTTCGTGACGCATTCGACCATGTCGTACTTCGTTGCTGCAAGCGACTAAATAATTTAAGCTAACGAGACAAGCAAAAACAAGATAGCAGCCAAGCATCATGGATAGCGCTATGTACTACAAAGCTTTGCGCGACAGCGCAGCTGATGAAATCGCTGCCACAGAAGCTTCACTGGAGAGCAGCGGTAGCATAACAACGTCAGCACCACGCGTCGAGGATGGCGTCTCAATGGATAATTTTTATCCGGCTTTAGTGCAATGCTTTGGCATAATTATTTGTGGGTAAGTTGGACAGAAGGATTGCAGTATGGGTAGCCCTGCAAGGGAATGTTGATTGTATTTGGAATGGAAACTTTGGAGTTAAAAAATTACTTAAGTGATTAAGGGGAGATAAGCAAAATACAAAAATAAGTGTTAAGCAAATATATTTATTTTTCACACAAATATTGTAGTTAGCACATATTTATCTACTCACTAGCACAGGGTATTTTCAGTCGCCCAGTTGATTGCCTTATTACAAAAGAGAGTTCATGGACTCCCGCACCTTGAACTTTTGCTCTCTTTGTGTGGGAATAACATTTTGTGCTCTTTGTTGTTGTTACTGTTATTGGTTTTTGTTGTTATCTCGTTTTGCATTTTGTGAAGCTCTTTCTGCTCTGCTCTGCGTTGTCTTGTCTAATTTACTCAGTCCAAACAAACTTTATTTGCTATTGTTTATTAGTTATTGGTCACGCGCTCGTTCAATGACCGGTTTGATTTCGTTTTCAGACTCTTATTTCCTTAATTCCATGAGCATACAAAATTTAGCAAAAGAGAAACCAAAAAAACAAATAATGAATGAATGTACTGTACTTAAATTGAAATGTACTTACATTCATTTATACATCCGTGGAAATTTCAATTGCTTTACATGTTTACATATTTATGTGCAAACTTTTTCCCATTAGTCATCAAAACGGTTATACCCAGTACTGAGTGTGGGATATAACACGGCAAACCAAAAACAGTTGCAGCTTAAATTAGTCATAGTAACTACGCTAGAAGACTCAAATTTAGACACTTAAATGTGGGCCATAAATTCTTACCTATTATTTTTGGGGCAGACAAAAACTCAAGCCGTGAAGCGTGTAATTTTCTGTCAGATTTATCTAAAGCTTTTTATAACACTCGGTAGCCGAATTGACAAGTGCTATTATGCAAAAAAAATAAAAAATAGTAATTACAATGCAATCACTTTGTTTAAATCTAGTCAAAGTTACATTTTGTTTTTAAACGGCGATTGGGAAATATTTAATTGTTACTCGTAATTGCAATAAGCGAAAGTAAAAACGTTTAGAGAGTGCGATAAATAATAGCATAACATAATATAAACAATTACAAATGACCTTGCACAAGTTGCCAGTAAACAAAGTACAAAAAAAATCGATCAACATCGGTTGCTGCATTTTGCGATTGTGTAATCGCCAATCGACTGACAATGCAACGAGTCTATTTAGCATACAGTGGAGCCTCGCTAAAGAAAATGCAACGAAACTAAAATATGACATTTACAAATTGGTATCAAACTAAAAGGTTTTAGGTTCATTTATTTAAATTCCTATATTTTTTTAAATATAATTAATGTATCTATTGAAGTAAATGTATCTTTTTCTACATGTACTGTTAAATTTTTATATATTTTATGGTAGTCAATATGTCTTTATTCACTGAGTATGTTTATGCATTTCAATATAACTATTGTGGGCCTTACTGTACCTGCATAACAGTACTTTTATACACTATTCCTAGTGTTGATTTATGCATGTCTGTTTTTGTTTGTTTAGAATTTCGTCTATACTGTATGCTCAGCTGTTTTAAGTGCTGTTAGATGCACGATTATGACGTATAAACCCTGTACTTAGTTGCTGCCATCAATTAGTTAACAACAAAAACTTAAAACTCACATTCGTATATGTTTATAACTATCTATTGCGCGATCAGAATGTTAAGTGCATTATATGATTTTTTAAACTGATTACAATTGAGCTGGAAAATGTTACTTCATAGTAACACTCTAGTCAAAAAGGTAACACAACTTGTCACGATGTAATATAACTGACATATGTTTTAAGGCTTACTGATTAACTAAAGCTTAGTATATATTTTAATTAAAGTGTAATGGGAATGACATTTTAATTACTTGGGAAATTCTGTCAGTTTCTTTTTAAGAAAAATTTTTAATTTAATCTGGATTAAGCTAAGATTGCATATTAAATAATTTATTAGTCTCTAGAATTTTTTAGTTAACTTTGACAGTAAACTTGTTTTATTTAGTTAAATTTAAGCTGTTAGTATAATCAATTTGTCAAGCATAGTTCTCGGAAATTATTTCAGTATTACACCAAATTACTAGCTTTGTATTAATATGTATTTATGTCACAAGACAGACCTTGTCTATAGGCAAGTAAGTGTCACATTCTGCACAGCTGTTTTGTATTTTTCTGCTTTTTGTGGACCAATGAAAGAATTTTCAGTTGAATATATGAGGGTAATTGGGCCGATTTAAGTAGGCATTATCAGGAAACCAGCTGCTGTTGCTTGGTTAGGCACGTGAACGTCTTTTACATGATTATGTTCACATGCAGTGACCCAGAGTCTGGAAATTCATTTAAAAAACATTTGTAAATCAATCTGCGAAAGTGAATCAACTGAATTCCACTTTTATAATTAAAAATTCTTTACATTTTAGTTTGAAACCTGAATGAATTGTTGATTAAAGAGGGTTCCAGTGTCGACTTTGCCTAAAATTAACTACTGTGCCTATTAAAATAAATATAGATAAGCTTCTTATCAGTGATTATAGTGCGGCAGACAGACAATGAAATTAAGTAGCCTTTTTAAACTGTATTGATTAAATTCAAAACGCGTCTCTAATTTAGTACAGCTCGTAGTTAATACATACCTCTTAAATTGAGCTACTTAATTTAATAGATAGTAAACCAGTAAAGACTGTGATTCATCACAAACACGCCCAGAAAATCTCGTCATCGGCAATTTAATTCAGGTTTTTATTTACTGATTTTCTGGGGAAGTACTCCAGTTTTTTTTAAACATTGAGAAACAGCTGCATTAAGCCAGTTGCATATATTAATGCAAATATTTATTTATTTATTTTTAGAAAGATATTTTATTTTATATATAAATTCGGTTTTGGGCGTACCCCAACAAAAACAACGTTAAGAAACATTATTACGAAAAACGAACAAAATAAAATGCAAAACTGGTTTCCATCCATTTCCATTTAATTGCAGTTGTGACAAGTTCACGTGACATTTTGTTGTCTTTTTTACACATGTTGTTGTTGTTGTTGTTGTTTTTGTATTGCATGTTTGTGTTGCGCGTGTATCCGATTTTCTGTCTGGTTCCGCACTTCAATATTTACATATCAATTAGAATGAGAATTATTAAAAAGGGTGTGAGTTGATACATTTATTTGGTAATCATATTTTAATCGTTGTTTTAAGTCATTTTAGTTCTTATTTACAAAATAATTAAAGACTATTTATACTTTATGTAAATATGTTGTGTTTACATGCATAATAAATTTGTTTGCTTATAGACTACACTAATCAATCAACAACTTTTTTTTAAAGTAAATACAAGATTAACATGTATAATAATTATTCAAAATAAGTATAGTTATAGCAAAATTATTATAAGAATTATGTATAATAATTGTAGTATAATTCATTCATTAATTAATATAATACTTATAACCACAAGAATTGAACATTATTAATGGTTGATAAATAATAAAAATAGATTTTAAAGAACAAAATTAGTTACAAGTTAGGAAAAAACCAAATAAAAGAATATTAAATGCTCTGATGTCATTGTCATCTTTATTTTATTATAATTAACATATTAATTTTTAAAACATTAAATTTTTAAAATCAATAGGAATTAAACTTGTACATAATTTGGAATTAAAGATTTCTAGGCCCCTATTAAATTTAACTAATACATTCAAGAATTTGTTTGTTATCATGATAAATTTTCTACCAATTTACATTTTAACCGCCTTTATTTATTTCCAAATATTTTTACAGCTACATAGCTGGACGCTTTAAGATCATAAGCAATGCGGAAACTAAAGGATTGGCCACCTTTGTGGGTACCTTTGCGCTGCCCTCGCTTATCTTTCTATCCCTGGTCGAGCTCAATTGGAGTGCCGTGAACTGGACCTTTATGCTCGCGATGCTCATCTCCAAGGCGATTGTATTCTTTGCCGTGCTGGTTATATGTCTGCTAGTTGCGCGACCTTTGAACTATGCACGTGCCGGTTTAATGGCCATTTTCTGCACCCAGAGCAATGATTTTGCCATCGGTTATCCCATAGGTGAGTAATTGAAATATATTTCAGTTTAATTGAACGCTATCTAAACTCAATTTAAATCTCTTCAGTTATGGCTCTCTATAAGGAAGTGCATCCGGAGTATGCATCGTATTTGTATCTCATGGCTCCCATTTCATTGGCCATACTCAATCCCGTTGGTTTGGTGCTAATGGAGATTAGCAAGATCATCAAGAACAAAGAGGAAGTCACACGTAATCCTCCACTCTGCCCGGAAACCTGTCCAGCCGAACAACTGAGCAAACAACGTCGTTGTTTGGGAGAACACACAATTCTGGTTTGGAATACCATCAAGTCACTGTTCATTAATCCATTGCTGTTGATGACACTGCTTGGAGTTGCCGGTGGCTTCTTGTTTCCCAAGGGTCTGCCCGAAATGGTGGCCAGTGTTTTGCGTGTTTTTGGGCAGAGTTTCTCGGCCACGGCTCTTTTCCTCCTAGGCCTGAAGATTGTGGGCGGCGGCACGGGCACAGAACGTAAGAGTATGGGCATGGGCTTGCTGCTGCCCAGTGTGCTCATATTGGTCAAGATGTGAGTAGAGCCAAGTGTACACCAGTTGTACCTAAATAACTGTATAAATATTTTTCTTTTTAGCTTGGTTTTGCCTCTGGTTTGCCGTCAGACAGTCAATATTATCCAGGCCGGCGATAACTTCAATGACACCACTGAGTTGAGCACCTTTGGCTTCCTTTATGGCACCTTTCCAGCTGCTCCGGGCGCCTTTGTAATAGCAACGCAATACAACGTGGAAGTAGAGTTGGTAAATGATCATTAAGCAATCATTTAAAAGCGTAGAACTCAATTAATCTCAATTTTTCTATACAGATTGCACGCAGCATGGTTTTGTGCACGTTTATCTCTGCGCCACTCATGTTTATCTCGGCCAAAATGATTTCATTGACCAATTTGAAGCCCTTAGACTATTTACATGAGCTGGATGCTTTCTCCTTTGACATAAGTGTGGCTGGCGCAGCTGCCTGTTGCTGGATGTTGGCACTGTTGATTGTTACCAAGCGTTTTAAACGCATGCCGCAACGCATTACGGCCTGTTTGGTTTTGTCGCAGGTAAATCACAGTAAAATCTCAGTAATTTAGCCTGTTAGTTATTAAATTCTTTATATTTTTTATAGTTAATGTGTTGCATTGGTGTCATACTCTGGTCGAAGCTGGATCATGTGGCTCGTTGGCCACTTTATCTGCAATTCTTTTTGTTCAACATTGGCACTTATAGTTCCCGCTTGTGGACAGCTCTTTTGGCCATCACTTTGCTATTTCTACAGTGTCGCAGCTTGTGCTTTGTGCTTAAACTCTGGCCTTATATGGTAAGAAGTTTGTCTCCGCTACAGTAATTCAATTTACTCACATTTCTGCTCCTTATTAGCTGGTCTTTGCCTGGGGTGTGCCTGCTGTTATCTCTGGTCTGCTGATTGCCTTCGACTCCAAGTCCATGCCCAGCGAGAAACAAAATCCCAGCTTTCAATATGGCAATGCACAAGCAGCAATAGCTGTCTTTATGCTTGTCATGTGCTTCATAGGTGTGTAATCGATTTAACTAAGTTAACCCCTTTTAAAATGATGAGAGATTCTGAAACGTTGACGCGTTACGATAGCTCCACAAGAGCTTACAATGATGCACGTAAAGTTTTCAATCTGAAACCAAAATATTTCAACCCAAAACGCTCTTTGCAATGAATTTATGGACTAAAGTATAAACTATCTTTTACAGTCACTGTGGGCTGCCTCGTGCTGCATCAGCGCTACAAGAAGCGCTATGAAAAGTACCTGACTTATACGCGTGAGTTATCCAATCCGGATTCGGGTATGCCCCATAAAACTCTCCACTTTAATCCCTAATCAAACTTTGATTATTCTTGCAGCCTCATCGGATTTGCACTCGACGGTTTCCACTGCCAATTTGTTGGCAAATGCAGATCGTTCTTCAATGCGACAAAGTGTGCGCACTACTTCCTATTCGTCCTCCTCCGACGATGATGAGATTATACCCACAGCGACTGTGACTGTCAATCGATCCAGCGGCGGTTGTGGCTCAGGCAGTGGCAATTGTTGTTCGGGTTCCACTGTAACCACGCCCACAACCACCTCCACAGTGGTGATGGATATTGAGGATTTGTTAAATCGCAATCGACAACGAAATGTGATGAAAGATCTCGACAGCATTGATTCAGCGCCTCCACCAGAAGCGTAAGTCTAGACAGCCGATAAAATTATTCATTTAATTAATCTAATTTGTTGTTGTTTTTGTTTGCAGCCATATGTGCAGCAGCTCGTACAACTGCGGCCCCAGCACGTCTCGTCAGGGCTGCCAAAATATCATAGAACGCTATGAGGAGCAGACGCGCAGCGGGTTGGAGCCGTTGGAGCATACGAGCGACTGCGACGGCCATCAGACATTGAAGCACACAATCCTATTGATCATACTGCTGTGCTCCATGTTTGTCGGTCTGGCTGTTTCCATTTGGACGCTGGTCATGGAGGGCATGTCGGGTATCTATTTGGAACTAAGCTTCCTAGATGCGTTCCTAAACTTTGGCCAGGGTTTGATCGTTTTGGCCGTTTTCATTAGCGACACGGGCGAGTTGTTAATGCCACTGATTAAGTTCTGGCGCAAGATATGGTAAATTTATCTTTTATGTGAATAAGTTGGCTTTAACTAACGTCTGTCTTTGATTAGGTATGGCGCTAATGTGGTTAGTCTACCTCATTGGTCGAATCTGCGTCCCGATACCAAGCAAATTTGCGAGCAATTCCGTAATCATCATTTGGAGAACTGTAAAAAGGATATTGCTAAGGATCGAAGGCGAGTATTACTTTCATTTAAGTACTTTACAGCTTGTAGTATTTATTTATGGTCTGGTAGCCTTGAAGTTAGAAGCAGTTCTGTTAAACTTTTTTTAAAAACAATGATTTTTTAAACAAAACTAATTTATTCGTGGCTACTTAAACTCATATTGATTCATTTCATTCCGTTAACGACCTATATTTAACGAGATCAACTGTCTCTATAACAAAATACTCAAGGATTATATAATTTACAAGCCCCAATTCGCTTCCTTGAATATAATTTTATAGCAGAGTCTTGTTTAACCGTCTCTTCCGCCTATAGTCTGTCCCATTATCTTATTCTTTATTCTTTTAATTGATTTGGCATTCGATTAACCATTTTGAATTGTAATTGCTTTCAGCAGATGGCGCATACGAGTCTATCGCAAGGTCTTCTATGGCAGCGAGTTTGTCAGCTGGCTAATTGAGGTTGGACTCTCGAAGGATCGCATGGAGGCAGTGCATTATGCACGACATCTAGTGGATGGTCGCGTGCTGCGACACATTAATAATGTCTATCATTTCGAGGATAAACAATTGCTATATAATTTCTGCAGTCGCATCTAAGCGACAACATGTGGCAGGAAAGAATTAGAAAAAGAAGACGATGATGATGCAACTACGCCAAAATATAGTTTGTTTTTAATTGTTTGTAATATAAGAGGAAATCATGTAATTTGTGTGCTGTGATTGTACGCTAGGAACAGACACACACAGCTACACACTCTCTTCCACACACACTCATACTGTCAGCCATGCGTTATGGGTGTGTGTGCGTGCGTTGTGTGTACGTTGTGTGTGTAATGTTCGTGTCTATGTAAAATTGTTTATTGCCTATTTATACAGAACGAAGAGGATGAAGAAGAGCTAGCTTTTTGCATTGTTTATTAAACTAAGTAGATAGTCAATATAGAAGCTAAAACTTTCAGCTATAGTGCAATAATCTAGTTAAGTTAATATACTATAATAACTAAAACAAACACAAAGCGCTAAAAATACTGTGCATAAAATAGTAGCATATAAAATTGAATGACTAAAAAACATACAATACAAATTGTACACACACATAAATAATCGAATAGATATATGCATAAATATATACCTCAAGCCTCAACAGGCGCCAAAACAAAACAAAACAAAAACAGAAACCAAAAATTAGAAATGCATTTGTGTCGTCGCGTTCTTTTTTTCAAATTCTCGAATTGAAATTAGTTTCAGCCTCTGTTCTGCTGTTAAGCTATTTGCATTTTACAAACACACAAGTACAGCGCGTTAAAGAAGCTATATACACACATGTACATCTTGTGGTTTTGTTGATTTTAGCCCAGTTTCCTGGAGGGAACGAAGAGCTTATGTTTTGCTGACAAGTGAGTATGAGAACTGAAATTAATTAAGTACTAATCAGGTTTCTTTTGGCATAATATCGCGTCTTTCGATGCCCAAACTTAGAGCAATATTTTGGAAGACGCTTTTTACTATAATTTATTTATTAAGTAATGTTGATTAGTTGGACAACTGGGCTCTCAACAGTTGAGCACCTCTCCTGTGCTTCCCTGTCTACTTGTTTTGACTACGATTTTGGCGTGCACGCGTTGAACAATTTGCGATTTCGTGTTTGTAATATCAATGGGCTTTAATTCCGGACCGCTTTAATGGATCTATCCACTCCACGATGTTTCCATATAACCATTGATTGGATCTGAATTCTCGGACGTTTCGGGCACTCTATTGATTAAAATGTTAATTGTTAAAAAAAAGAGACATTAAAATGCCGCTGATGATGTCCTATGTTTTCATATTTCAACAAAAATAACTTTAACACTACAAAAACCACATACCAAAAAATAAAACAATAAAAAAAAATAATTTGGTTTGTGTGTTTATTATTTTATAATTTTGGATGCACGCCTTTTATATAGCCGAAGTCAACGATTCAATTAAAATTCTTGTTTGTTTGTTATGCAAAATAGTGAGAGACTGCAGGAATTTCTGTAAAATGCAATCGACGTCTGTCCGGCTGTCTTTGCGTCTGTTTGTCTGCAGCTTCCGTTTTGCATGCAATTCACGTCACTGAAAGCGCACAGAAACTGAATCTTAATCCGAATCATCAGCAATTTCTGGATCGATTCATCATGAACCCAACCCAGTTCAAAGACGCATACTTGATTTCTTAGAACTCGCAACAAACTAATACGTTAATTGTAACACTCCCATAAAGGAGCACGACACTTATGGGTGCCATTTATAGAAAACAAACACTAATTTATCTAATCAGAAGGATGTTGACAATATACTCCAATTGGGGACTACCTCAATTCACTTGTTATCAGTTGTTTGATTTATAAGCAGGCACCTCGCATACCAGTCTAAACTGAATTTTTTTCCATATACAATAAATATCGAACTCTATTTTCCGGGAATTATGAAGTCACCCTTTATGGCTTTTACAACAACTATTTTGATTGCATTTGTGCAATTGAAAACTCTGCAAATACTGCAGCGACACGTAAATATTTTGAAATTTCTGATTAGTTTTTAATTGGAATCAATTTAAATTATTGACATATTAATCCAAACTATTCATATACTATTCCTTATAAGGAGCACAATTCGTTTATTTGGAAATTTATTTCTTTTTAGAAAACACTTGACTTTTGATTGACATTGCCTTCAATTTGATGAGATTCTTACTGCAAATATTTATAGAACTTGTCTGAAAATAGTCTGAGAGCAATAAAACTCTGTGATACACTTGTAAAAATAAAAACTATAGTTTCGACACATCAAATGAATTTTTAGAAAATGATTTGGAAACAAGAAATCGGTTTTTAAAATAATTTCTCAGAGTTTTAGTGGCTAGTTTAGTTTTAAAACAAGAAAAAAAATTTATTTTCGGCTGAAGATTAAATACCCTTGCAGACACGCACATTGCGTTAATTTAATTTTATCACTAATCGTTCCAACAGTAACTAATTGATATAGTAGTCCGATTTGAATGAAATTTTATGAGCATTTAGGGAATGATAATAAGTGCACATTATGTGAATTTGTTTAAAATCGATTAATAGACATTGAACATTTTCTTACTAAGTATTTCAACCGATTGTTCCCATGGCAGCTATATGATATAATTGTCCGATCTGGATAAAATTTGGTCAGCTGATGGTAAATGGTAAAGAATGCATATTGGTTCAAATCGTTCAAGAGACACTAAAAATTTGCATACTAAGCATTTTCAGCATTTTTTAACCGATTGTTTCTATGACAGCTATATGATATAATGGTCCGGTCTGGATGAAATTTGGTTTGCGCATGGGATTTATTACTAAATGCATTTACGATGAATTTCGTGGAGCTAGCTCAAAAATAATTTTTTTTTAACCTATTGTTCCTATGGGAGCTATATGATATAGTGGTTCGATCTGGGCGATTTTAACATATGAACTGCGTGTAGAGAGACTACACATGTGTACCAAGTTTCATCACGATAGCTTTAAAACAAAGAGACTGGTTCGCAAAACAACATACCCTCTGCAAGGGTATAACAATTCCTTTTCTTTGTTGGATATTGAAATTAAAATAGACAAAATTTAAATATGGAATATAATTCACTCAAGAAGTATAATCATATGAAAGAATGTTGCAAATATGAAAAATTAAGACATTTTTTTTATAGCAATACATCATTATCTATACAATACAAGGGTATTGACAAATCCATTTTTATAAAGAGCAAACACTTCTTTATGGTATAGATAGCGACTCCCTATTGCTACTTTCGTGGGGTAAGTGTATCTTATTTGCTCACTTAATAATTGCTTAAGGTCGCCAAATGAGTCACAGTCATGAAAGTCTTTCAAACATTTTCTTTTCAGCAGTTATCTAAAGTAGTAACACTTTTTCCAGATAGTACAGATTGTGTGTAATACTTAAAAATATAGAATAATGGCCAATTTGAAGCAGAAAAGTAGTGCAATCATTAATCAGGCACTTTAGGGAGCAGACCTAGTTAGCAGAGCAAATAAATGAATAGGGCTGCAAATAATACGTTATTATTTATGAATTTCATTTTGCAAACTGATGTTTACGCTTCGTGTATTGCTTTTGGGTGGGAGGTTAGAGGTCATTCAACCGCTATAGCCACGCAAAGCTGCCAAAAAGTCATTTTTATGTAGCCATAAAAAGGAGGAAAAAGCAGCAGAGACAAAACAAACGCGTCAGAGGCATAAAGCCTCCAATGTTGTTCTTCACAATTAGGAGGGAAAAACACAAGGATATACAGGGATATAAATTCCGAGAAATCTATGGGGCCAAAACTTCTCGACATTCGTTTTGGGCCCACTCAAAGTCACAGTTCATGTTTGTCTCTGTCTCAAATTAGCTAAAAATAGTCGCCTGCGGTTCGTGTGTAGTGACACCACCGCTCCATGACGCCCTACGCTTTGCGGTGTAGCAGCAGGACAAAAGCGTCCACGCGACGTCAGCATCCAGCAAATTCATGAATTTGTTAACCACTCACATTTCAAGTGTCGCTATGGGCCTTTGCCACCAGCGGCTTTAACAATTACACAAAAAAACTAGAAATACGCACATACAGATTACACATACGCCATGTTGTCGGTGCCTAAAATGGGCTGCAGTTACAGGCGCTGCCGCAGTCGCTGTTAACGTCAACGCCAACGCCGACGCTGACTGCGGCGTCTTTGTTCCCACTTCCGTTTCGCTTTACGGATAATATCCCACTAAGAATGCATCGCATATTCGCGTCTTTTGAACTGAAATCAAGCATTTCTCTCACTGCCCATTGCCCATTGCAATAATTATTCATTCATTCGATTCGATTCGATTTGATTTGATTATTGCGCTTTCAAATGTGCCAACATTTCTATAAGTACTACTATTGTTTTGATATTTAGCAACCGCCTAGGCACGAACTGTTGGTCGAATGTATATTCAAACAAATCTAGAAAACAAATTCGGTTGTTTGTACACTCAGTATACGAATGCCAAGCAAAATAAATATTTAGCCAAATAAAAATGACTAACAAGTACGCGGTTTTTATTGTTATAAACAATTGATATGCTTGTGCTGCATAGATCGTAGTATATTTTAATGTATAACGTATATGTCATTAGCTGCCATTTGGTATATGATATGTATTTGATTTATCCAACATTCATTAAATTTACGACCATACTTATAGAGTATTCGCATTAAAAATTCTACAAACTATTTCTAAATTAAAGGCCCGCACACGCAGTCGCTGTCGCAGTTGACGCCCAAATTAGACGTCGACGTCCGGCACAAGCAGCGCATTTCGGGCCTAAGGGAGGCGATCAAACGAACGTACGAACGACCACCAGCAGCGTCGCAGCGTCGCGACTTCGTCAACACTCGGCCGAACTGCACCGAAGTCGTCGTGTGCCAACTGTTGAGCTTCGTTGTTGCTGTCGGCAAGGAACTTTTTGCCCACCCACTAGAATAGTTAACAGCAGCAGCGCTGTCAGCGTTGGCGTTGGCGTCGTTGTCATCAGT
The DNA here is from genome assembly GCA_035047505.1 of Drosophila parthenogenetica. Lineage (NCBI taxonomy): Eukaryota > Metazoa > Arthropoda > Insecta > Diptera > Drosophilidae > Drosophila > Drosophila parthenogenetica. Next base: position 7,380,383 of record JAWNPM010000247.1, on the reverse strand, counting down.
GTCGCTCTCGCTGTCGCCGTCATCGTCGTCGCTCTTGACTTTCGATTCATTCTACAGCGACGTCTCACTGCAGACGGTGCACGTAACGGAGACGCTGCATCGTAGTGCAAAAATAAATAAATAAAAAATAGTTTAGCGCGTGCGTAACTTTCAAATAGTTGTGGAGACAATCCCTGCTTAGTGACAAGTTTAAGTGGCCAAATTAACGCCAAAACTAGTTTTATAATTTGCAGCAGCTGCAACAAGTGGCAAAGTGGCACAAACAAATCAAAAATCAAAAACAAAAGCAGCAAAGTGTTGACCATTTTCAAATAAATAAATTATTTTTGTTTGCAATTAAGCAAAAATGTCGTCCACAACACCTGCTATACCTGTAGCCGTGTCTCTATCTTTGACGCTGGGGAAAATTATTAACAACACAGCAAACAGTTTAAATGGAACAACAACGGAGGATGCCGAATTGTATAAAAATCGTAAAAGATTGATTATGAGCACCATTATAATGGGACTCGGAGTGCTCGGCAATTTCTTGGCTTTGATTATTTTGGCGCGTAAAAAGCACAATAAAAACAGCAAATACACGTTCATGTTGCGGTAAGTTAAAATATGCGCAAATACATGCATGTCTGTGCAAGCACATACATGTCTACTTGCTATATATGTGTATATAAAACGTATACACATGTGTGTAATAGTTGTGTGTCAAGTGTGTGGCGAGTTCATGGCAAGCCGTGTGCTGTTGGGGTTTGGGTTTATTCAACTTATGTGCGGGTCCAAATTTCCATATGAGCCAAACGACAACGACAACAACAACAACAACGACATCGACAGCTACAACACTATTTCAATTGCCTATATCTTATCTAACTGTTACAAATTTAGCAACAGACTGCGAGTAGCCGAAATCTGAAACGTACACTGCTCAAAAAAGTGTTTTAAAACTATGAAAACTATTCAAAAAGTGCATTAAACACTTGAGGATTTTTTCAAAAATTCAACGCACTTATGGTTTTTAGTACAATATCGAATAAGTTTCAGTTGCAGTGGCTAGATACAGCCTTTTTTGGTTTAGCTCTTAAAATACAGCTAAAATTACCTTGAGGTATAGCCAGAAAATCGTTAAAAATACTATAACATTATTCTAAGTGAGTTTTCAATTATCAAAAAGATTTACAAACGTCTGAGTTAATTTTATTGCAAAGCTCTTGATGAAAAACTTTGATTCTTCAAGCTAAAGCTAGTTAAATTCAGCATTTTGTTTTTTAAATGTCCTCCATGTTCAAGGCTATTTCTGTCAGTGTAGATAAGAGGCTACACGAGCAGAAAATTCCTTCATTTATCATCATAAGAACCCATTAAGTTCAGTCCTCCCAGCCCAGCATCAATTTTCGCTTCGCGTTGAATTCAATTTACGCTTTGAATAATCAACAAAATCACTAAACTGCCTAGAACAGCAATTTGAGAAGACTTCAAATATTCAAATATGGCACGAGTTACGCGTATATATCCCAACACTTTATCTAATATAGAAATTATCCTTGCTGGGTGTTCTGGAGTCGTGTGTGTGCTCTCAAGTGTCACAAAAAGCGTCTTTTTGATCTTGGCTTAATTTGATTGATGAATTCGATTTATATTGTTGATTATTATTTATAGACAAAGCGCTGGCCTCAAGGGGGGAATTCACTAGCTGTGAGTAGGGTGTAGTAGGTTTGTTAAAAGACGACGGAATTCATTTAGCCATAAGTGTCAGTACTTCTATAACAACACTAGTGTTTGAGCTGTGTTAAGAACTGACAGCACCCAAAAATCGTACTCAGGGTGTATTCAAGTCTCCTGTGCTCGCCTGAACTTTATTGCTCGCTTTTGCAGTCGATTGATTTAGCAAATTTTCCTTCAAATGTTTTCGCTTCCCTACTGCAATTGCCCTAATGGAAAATCTTGTTTTCCGCTTTTGTGTACACAAAAATTTTACAACGCAAACATAAATCGCATTTTGTAATTATAATTTGCGACGACTTTATCAACAGCAGCGAGTAACTGTAAACACAAACTTATATATCATATATATTCCATATTTTATATAGTGTTTGGGATAAACTTTATGCGGTTTTACAGTAGATTTTGGTTTGCTATTTCCACCAAATTGTAAACTATTTATATATTACATTTTCCCTAGACAGTGGAAAGCTAAAAACAATTATTCAGAGCCAAGACAAATGATTTTTCTATGTGGGTCGTATGACATTCTATTTCCATTGACTCTGGAAAAAATAAAACAACAATTTCCCGCTTTTGCAGAGACAAACACTGAACTTGTCTGTTTGCTCTAAATAGTTAGTAATACTAGCGTATATTTTATTAAGAATTTTTAGTGCTCTTTGACCCCTAGATTAGACACTGAGATACTACAAGCTGAGTTTTTACTTTAAGTAAGAGTAATTTATCCGCTTAACACCGTGATTTAACACATTAATAGACCATTTATGCAAGTCATTTCAGTTTCTAAAAACATCTCTAAATGTTTTTTTTTTTATATATCACTTAAGTGTTATAGAAAAGCACGTTTAAAAAAAAATTATTTTAATTTGCTTAAAAAGTAAATAAAATAATTGTTTAAAAATAAAATAAGTGTTTAAAAAATTGGCAATGGCTCTAGCACCCAGAGCTATTAACTACAAGTTAGATTATCAAATTATATTTGTAATCTAACTCATAATAAATAAATAAAGTGTTTAAAATAAGTTCATGTGATCATAAAAATAATCTTTTAGTTCTTTTGGCTTGCATAAAAATTAGAGATTTTTTCTCATATCTGGAACTAATAATTGTTTAATTTTAAAAAAGAATGCGCAAAAACAGCAAGCATAAAATTAGTTTAATTTAACTTATAAATACGCTAAAAACGTAAAAATAATTTATTTTTAAATTTTAAAAAGCAAATTAATACATAAAAAAGTCTGAATATGAATATAATATTTTTAAATCAAAGTGTCCTAAATAACGATTCGTTACTGTAAGCAGAGTGTTTCGCAGTTGTAGATCTCTACTAAAACTTTCTTGATTGCTTTTTGTTATAAGACCAACCGAGTTTCTTAAACTTTAAATAAATACAAGTCATTTTAATAATATTAACCTCCATAAATAAATATATATTTATAAATATATATTTGTAAGTATATATATATATTGCATATTTATATAAAAGTAAATAAATTAAGTATATATAACTTGTGCACACAAAGTGTGTGTTCATGTTGAAAGAACTTTAGGTCACTATGAGCTGTAGTTCACGCTAGTGACTATACTCGACGTGTATAGCACAGTAGCATAGTAAAAAACTAATATAGTCAGTAAACTTTAGCTATACTGACTAATGTTTTTATTAATGACATATTCCTTTACTACGATAGTTATACCATAAGAGTTTAGAGTCATGATTTGTAATCAGTTCGTAATCAATGTTTGGTGACAGATGTTAAGGCTGTGGGTGCTTAAGCAAACACTGAATATCCGGCACTATTGAGGTACTATACAGAACGACAAGTATTTTATTACCACCTTGTGCCTGGTCAGTACGAATTGGCTAAAAGCTCTACAATTGCGACGCAATTTGCGGGCAATCGATAAAAATTACAGAATTATTGATGTGACATCATTAAACGCATTTATTGTGTGGAAAACTTTAATTGCGCTATTTACGAGCCATCCCAAAAAAAAGTCAACTCAAGTCGAGAGAGGCTTTCATACCCAGCAAGCACGTCCCTCGAAAGACTTTGAGCCTTTTGCAGTTAATTTATGGGCTCATTCGTAACGCCTCAGTAATCCCCATATCCTTTCGCTTTTCCGCAATACTCACACTCACGCAGAAAACATTTTCATTTCCACTTTACTTTTGTTTCCTTTTCAGTTGCCTGGCCACAAATGATTTGGTTGGTTTGCTGGGCATGTTTACGGCCGCAGTGTGCAAATACAACTTTGAGGATGCACTGAAGATACCATTTTTCACCCATATGGACTGTATTGGCCATGTTGTTTGGCGTTTCTTTGGCGTCAGTTCCGGTTGTATTGCCGCTGTAATGGCTGCTGAACGGTGTATGGCTCTCGCACGACCCTTTATCTACCACAAGGTGAGTTCCCTGACAGTTCTTAAGGGATTTTCATGTAAAATAAATTTAAATTTGTTATAGCACATTACCTACGAGCTGATTCAGAAGGCCATTGTCATCATGTTTTGCGTCGCTTTGTTTATAACACTTTTGCCCCTTTCTGGATTTGGCGCCTACATAGACCAATCGGATCCGAATAACTGGAAGTGTATACGCTACAGGGATGCCACGGGTTTCATTAACCACAGTTACTCCATATTATTTATGATTTTTGGTAGAATACTTTATAAATTGTTATGGAATTTCCTGCTTATTCTTTTGTTAAACTTTCAGGTACATTATTGTGTGTGGTAATTGTTGTTAGCAATTTGTTTGTCGCTCGTGTTTTGTGGATCATCGGACGGAGTCGCACTACCAAGCGTCAAGTGAAATATAATCTGGTCAATCGGGAGAAGAGTGTGCGCAGCATTGACGCCGAGAGCAGCAGCGGCACTACGCTCTACCAAACGCAGTTCAGTAATATTCCACCACCGCGTAAATTCCAGCACAGCAACAGTGTGAACATGTCTTCGAATACATCCCCAGATGAGATCAAGTTTGCCAAACTCATGGCATTCCTCAGCTTATCCTTTGTCATCTGCTGGATGCCACAGATGGTGAGTTGAAACGAGTAAAGCTTAAGTTATTCCTAATGGATTGTAGGGTTTATCAAAATATATATATCCCGCACTCAAAAAAGTACAGGGATCTGTTAGCTTTGTCAGAAGTGAAATGTGCGTAACCGGCAAGAGGTTTTACCTACTCCATAAAGTATATATATTCTCAATCAGCATCAACAGCAGAGTCGATATAGCGATGTCCTTCTGTATGAACACCTATGTAGATCCCAGAGCCTATAAAAGCCACCAAATATGAAATAAAAGTCCATCCGAATCGGACATCTATATCCTATCATCTATAGGGCAAATTGGTTAAAATAGAAAACTGGCTTTAAGCCCCAAATAAATATACATCTCTAGCTGGTATATTTGATTTGAGTACGAATTGGTATACCCCTTACACAAAAAGAGTACAGGGATCTTTTAAATTTTCCCGTCCTTATAATGTATATATACTCCTGATCAGCATCAACAGTCGAGTCGATATAGCGACGTCGGTCTATATGAACACCTAGTTTTTAGAGAATATAAGAGCTAGATCGACCTAATTTAAAATGAATGATTAAGTTTATTTCAAATGATTGCCATGACGCAACATCCGTATCGGACACCTTTATCCTTTTGCATTCATAGGACAAATCGGTCAAAAGTAGCAAGTAGTAAAGACATTTAGTATAAGTTGAGTGAGCCCACACATTATACATATGTATTTGACGATTACAAATATCCCCTCCAAGTTTGGTCTAGATCAGACAGATATCCTTAAGCTCCTATAAGACAAATAGGTCGAAAATTGCATTCAATCGCCTCGTTCGATTTTAACCTCTTACTAGTTTTCTGTTTTACTATTGTTTGAATCTGAAAATTAACTCAACTTTGTTCTCTTTTAACTTTTCTCAATAGATTGCCATACCTCTGGCCATTCGGGATGATCGCGTGCCCAAGAAGCATGTATTTTTCGTAGTTGCCGACATACTGATGGCAGTACACTTCACCCTCGATCCGTACATCTATGTGCTGAGTCGCACCAAGGGCATCAACTGGTCCCTGGTCGGCTGTGTCAAGCGCTGGCGTTGTGGTTGGCGCGGTGGTCGTCTACAGCGATCTCAGAGCGATCAGAGTCGGATAAGGACCACAACAACGGAGCAGAATACCCTCGAATTTAACTGACTAAGGGCTATACTCTTTTGTCGCACCTAATGTACGTACTTAGATTGTATTACGAATAGCGTTGAATAAGACCCGCTGTGGATTAACGAGTATCTCAATGGTGGACACAATCCTTCAGTCCCATGGAAGGAGCTGCCTGTCTGCAATTCGATTTAAGCCATAACTATATAATAATGTATAATACCATATCATGACTGCAAAAATACTCCATTAAAGAAAGTGAACTGATTTTCCAGACCCGCCCCGTTCACATTATCTCACATTTGCACACAATTTGTACAATAATGAATATAATCATAATTATAGTATGTACTTAAAAAATAAATACGAATAAACATATTTTATAAATTAAATAATTTAAGACTTTCTTTTTGTTTACAAGTAGGTTTTTTATTTTAAAATTTAATCATTATATAATTTGAATGTTTTATGTTTTTTGTTTGTTAATGTTGTTTTTCTTTGAATGTGATTTGTTTTTTGTTGTTGATTGTTTTTGTTTTATTGCAATCTGAGACACAAAATCTGGACAAATATTAATATATCTGTGTGTGTGTGTGTGTGTGATGATCTTGGCACGTGTCTACAGTACCAACAAAAGGAAGTGTTTATGCAAAATGAGTTAAAATGTCACTAAGAGCAGAGAATAGTTCTGTGTAAATTTGGTTGCAGTTATACGTCATTGATTCTCATGCAATGCGGATACCATAGTTGTCTGTCTGTTTGTATGATTGTGTCTGGAAAGTTGGGTTTTAGTCATAATGAAATACATAACATCAAGTTATGCTTAATTATTTGTATGTTATATATATTTTGTATTTCGTATTGTGTCTTATGCCCCTGGTATTGCTGCCCTCTATCTCTCTCTCTCTCTGTCTCTCCCTCCTTGCCATTTCTGTCCCTTTCTAGTATCGGTTGTAACGTCCACGCGCACGATTGCGTTGCGGCGTTGCCTTTGGTCCAGCAGGCGAAGCAGCAGCAGCTGCAGCGGCAGCAGCAGCAGCGACTGCACGTGGCTTCTTAGCCGGAGACTGTGCGGCCTCGACTGGAGTTGTTGCAGCAGCTGGTGTAGCAGCTGCAGGAGTAGCTGGAGCAGCAGCTGGCGTGGCTGGAGCAGCCTTGGCTGCAGTCTTAGCCGGCTCTGGTTTGGCTGGTGTCGCTGGCTGGGCAACAGGAGCAGGTGTTGGAGCTGGAGTTGGCTCTGGCTCAGGTTCTGGTTCCGGCTCAGCTTCGGCTTCCTCCTCTTCCTCTTCCTGGGCATCCATCTCATCGCCATTATCCTCACCAGCGGCCTCATCACCACCATCTTCCTCACCCTCAGCGTTCTCATTCATCTCGAAATCCTCATCATCGCCAGTGGCCTCTGATGGATCATAGAGCTCACCCTCAGCACCCTCGGCTGACTCATCGGCAGCGCCTTCCTCGGCAGCTGGGGCCTCGGTCTCCTCAACCTTGCGCTTCTTGCGCTCGTTCTCCTCAATAGCAGCGGCAGCGCGCTTTTGTGCAATCTTTGTGTCGCTGGACTTCTCGTTGATGAACTTAAGGAAGTTGCGGTGATGGGTAGCTGTGCGCGAGTGAATCTCGGCTGTGATTTCAGTGTCAAAGAACTTGCTGCAGACAGCGCATTCAAAGCATTCCAGCTTCGAAATGAGAGCTGATCCAACTGGACGCTGCCAGTTGTATTTGGGCAGACGAGTGTCCACCTCACTGGGAATCTCGTCGCCTTCAGCAAAGTCAAGGATACAATCCTCGGGATCGACGGGTAGAGCCACTTCCTCTTCCTCCTGGCTTTCATTGAGATCTTCACCCTCCTTGGCCTCATCGGCGGCTTCCTCGCCCTCCTTGGCCTCCTCAGCCTCGGCTTCCTCACCCTCAGCACCCTCTTCGCCCTCCTTCTTCTTGTCCTCAGCAGCCTCCTCACCCTCCTTCTTCACGGGCTTCTTCTTGCGCTTCTGTGGTGGACGCAGATCGCGTGTCTCCTCCTCGGCCGTGCTGATGGGCAAAGTCTGACGCTTGCGTTCGCCAACCTTGGTGTTATTCTCTGCAGCCTTCTTCAAGTGATCAGCAGACAGCAAATGAGTGTCGTAATCGATGCGTGTGGCAAACTCCTTGTTGCACTCAACACACTTTGGATGCAAGAACTTCTTCAGCTGCAAATGTCCCTCGGACTTGCGATGAGTCGAAATGTGTCCATGGAAGTTCAAATCGCACATGGTGCAGTAATCCAACTGACGCTGCTTGCTCTTGCCCATGCGCTTCAAACGATCAAACTCAATGGACTTGAGTTGCTCAGCAATCTTAGCCTCCTGACGGATCATGTTGGCCTTTAGGCGATAGCTCTCCTCAATGCCCTCCCGCATCATCAGATGGGTGCGTCCCTTGATGTGATTCTCAAACGAATTGGCGTCCCACATGTGCTTCTTGCACAGATGACAATAGAACATATCATTGGGCACACTGGCGTAAGGCGACTCCTTGGACACGTTGCTACTTATCCAAAATGATTTGGATGTGAAAAGAATTGAAAAACAAATGTTATATTAGTATACAATTGTTTAAACAAAGCTTGTGCGTCTCTCGCTCTCAACACTTGGGCGCCAGTATAGAAGTCACGCTGAAAGACTTTTTAGTTAGGAAAGATACGTACAAAATATGATTATGAAAAGATTATGAGCTGAACTTAGCATTTGAAGTTATGATGTGGTTACTGATGGTTAAGAATTGACGGATGATCTTACAAACAACATTTAAAACCCGTTGCACCCTTTAGATTTGGAATAAACACAGCGGAGAAAAAGTAGAGAAATTAAGAAAGTCGGACATTAAACACAAAAGTGACGGAAAATCGATAAAGCCTCGGAGAGCTCATCTTAAATGAATTTTTCATATGAATTGCTGTTTAAATTTCTGAATGGCCCCCATTTAAATTGTTTAAAATGAATTTAAAATATGTAAAAAGTATAAATAGTATGAGTAAGAACAATTAACTTAAATTAACATCTATCTGATAAAATATATATATCGTTGTTCAATCCATGCCATGACTATAACCCGATAATGACCAGCAGGGATGGGTACTTCTAATCAAAAAAGAGGACTAATAAAGACACATCCACCACTTGCGGAAGGAAATTTGTAGTGATTTTGTTTTTGGAGAACTTATATGCATTTAGATAAATGGAAATTAAGTACTTAAAATTATTTGCATATATTTTTATTTTGAAGAACAAAATTAATGCACTAATAATAAAAAATTTGTAGATATTTTTGAATATTTAAATTGTTTTTGTGGGAAGAAAAATTGCAAGTTGAGCAAATTTTCGCTATTTTTGGTTCGTAAAAAATGTTGGTATTTTGAAATTGAAAATTTGGTATTTTTGTTTTGAATTGTTTTTTTTTGTTTTTATAGTAGTTGTACTCTTACCTCTCGATTTTCTTTTCGCCAGGAGTAATTTCCTTCTTTTTATTAGTGTTGGCATTTTTAGCCAAAAGTTTCTTGGCACGATCAAAAGCATTCTGCTTACGAATGCCGCCGGCGCCCTGCTTTTGGGGGGGCTTGGGACCACCAGTAACGCCACGATTTTGGAAACCTCCTTGGCCACGACGATTATTGAGACGATTGCCGGCACCGCCGCCACGATTGACCATCTTTATAATTAATGTTTGTTTTGTTTTTTGTTTAAAACACATACACATTTTTCATACAGTACATTCGAGTAGATTTTACATAATAAATTTTTGGGTTTTTCGTATTTGTTTGGAAATGCAAATGGAATACATGGAAACAAGATCGTGCGATCGATATCGACATCGAATAATATCGATATGGTACAAAATTAAAATCATTTACGGAATTTACAATTGTTTTTTTTTTTTTTTTTTTTTTTTTTGTAGGTATTTTTAAATATATAAAACGAATTGAGTTTTGATGGCATTAACCATTTACAATAGTTTCATAGGTGATTGGTAAAAGTTTCCATTTTGACGTGATATGGAATTTATACACATAAAATATAGAAGAATAATAAATATAGATAAATATATTCATATAAATATATATTTAAAAAGATGTTTTTGGTCAAATCGGGCGAAACGGTCGCGCAATCAGTCGACGGGGATGTTTTTTAAGTTGTTGAAGTCGTTGGCGTGGCGGCGCGTGGCATTTTTAAGGTGTTTTTTTATATATACAGATAGTGGGCGGGCATGAAAACCGAAATTCGGTAATTTACGGTTTCGAGTTCAAGTCCGATTTTCGGATTTCGAGTGAGTTCGGTCAGAGCAGGAACGTTGAAGAAGAGTGGCGATGCATATTTGTATTTTTTTTTTTTTTTTTCAGTTTTCATATTTTTATATGGTTTGGTTTATGTTTTTTTTTTTTTAATTGGTTGCAGTTGCACCATCAATCAGTACCAGTACCAGATCGGATCGGTTTTCAGTTTCAGAGCAGAGCAGATTAGAAGAGTTCAATCAATCAATCAATCAATCGGTGGCGTCGCATTGGAAGTGACATCGCATCGTACACAGCATTTTAATTGCGTTTTAATCATTTTGCGTTTTATGCAATTTGTGTGTGGAGTTGCGTATTTTATTGTTTGTTTGCGTGTTGCAAGTGCCATAAAAATTTGCCATAATTTATTTTAATTTTTTATGAAATAGTTTTATAGTTTTGATAAAGTTCATTGAATGGCAATTATTATTATAGGTTTATGCAGTTTCACACATAAATAAAACAAACAATAAATAATAATTTGCATAAACAATTGTCCCCAAAGGATACAAGAACAATACAAGCAGCAACAGAAAATGGCAAAGACACCACAGCAACAGCAACAATAATTGCAGCAGCAGCAGCAGCAACAATAGCAACAACAACAGCACATGAAATGCACGCAATGACGACAACGTCGGAGACATCAGAGCATATGATATATACATAAATATATATTGAAATATATATATAGCATGTATAGGATTGATATAGCCACACACATTGGATGCATTCGATATTCGATTCGATTTGCGTTTTTGGTTTTTACATTTTTGAGAGTTTGGTTTTTTGTTTGTTCAAACAAGCATCGAATATTATTTTGGTTTTTTCGTGTAGAAGAGAATAAAAATAAATATTGGTAAATTAGAAAATTTGTGAATTTTTTAAAAAATCCAAAAGATTTTTGATATTTGTTGCTGTTTTTTTTTTGTGGTTGGGTAAAATATTTTAAAAAAGATTTAATTTAAGGCCTACAGCTATTAAGAAAATATATATGTATAAATTACTTGATAAATTATTATTAAATAATTTCTTTATCATCATCATACTCTTTTCATCGTTAAATGGAACATTTGTTGGCGGTACTTATATTTTGTCGTGGTACAAACAAATCAAATTCAACAATTTGTGCAATTTCCTCTCGAGCTAAAGAAACAAAAATTTGCATTTCAAATGGAATAAATGCTTTTTTCGAAAACCTCCTCCTTCACCTTTAATACACAATTTCTCAGCAGGGTCCTTTTCACTTTGTCACAAATTTGTTGAATTGTTTTTAGTATTTTTAGTTTTGTTAAAAACCAAATAACTATGTTTAAGTTTAAGTTCTAACCAAAGTTTGTGTTTCGATACAACAAAAAATATATAAATATTTATAATAAAAATAGAGTTTTTGTTTTTAGTTCTTCGGTGGATACATTTAGCTAGAGTTTCAATGGTTTGTCGTTAAGATTTAAGCTTATTATAAGTGATCGGACAAGATATTCTTCAGAGACCAACTAAACAAGAAGCTTTTTAAACGAGTTATTGATTAATTGTTATGTATTTCGGACCACAATTTTTTATTTTTTAAACTAAGCCACAACAAATCAATTATACGGACTTTAAGCTTTTACTCTGCTGCTTAAGTTCTCAATATCGACTTAACTCCATTGTCAACAATCCACCAAAGAAACAAAAAGCACTCAAAATAAGAAGGAATTATCACTTATTACTCGATAGTAAAAAACAATTGTTAACTGAAATAAAGCACACATACCGGTCCACCACGTTGATTGCGATTTCCCATGCCACCGCGTGGCAGATCCAATAGAGATGGTGGATTCTGGTTCCTAAACAGGTTGTTCAGCAAGTTGTTGGCCAAATTGATGGCTTGGGCATTCATCTGGCCGCCACCTTGACGCATATTGTTACCGAATTGGCCACCGCCGCCGGGATTCTGAGACTCCCAGGGTGACATGTTCATGCCGCCCATGCGATTAGCGCCCATGGGGCCAACATATTGGTTGCCACCGCCAAAGTTACGGTTGCGATTTTGGTTGCCACGGAATGCCATGTTTCCCTTGTTGCCGCTGATCTTTACACTGTAAGCATAAAATTAAAAATATATAAATAAACATAAAAAATCTAAATAGTGAGTGGACGGCACAAACTAACGCTTCGAAAAGTAATAAAATAGTAGTGCTCCTATTTTTTGCATACCTGTTCATAATTTTGATAGAATTTTGTAGGGATTATAGGTTAAGTGACTGTGTGCAGATGAACAAGAGGATTTTCAAAGCGAAATGCAAAAGAAATTAAAATTTTCTCCGCGCTGAAAAAAAGAAGGAACGGCACAAAACATAAAAGCATGAAAACAATCCACAAATGTTTGTGATTAGTGTAGTTAGTATGCAATGTGGTTATATTTAATAAAAAATTATTGATAAAACTGTAAGTTTATTGGCAAATCGTCAGCACTCGATTTCCGCATTGTTTACGCGTATTTGTATACACACACATTCTCGTTTTGTGTATCTAAGGGTGCACGACCCAAGCAAAGATACACATATACATACACACACAAACACAGCATTGAATAAACACAAATGAGGGTTGCAGATATGCATGTAAGCATGTGTGTATGTATTAGGCGTCACATTGACAGTGAAAACATGACGTATACAAAAAATGCATATGTATTAAATGTTACCTGCTTTGTAGAAAATACGTTAAAAGAATTGAGAACGCAGCACCAAATGCTCGAAAGACAAAACTGGTTTAATGAAACAGTCGACACTTCAAAAATTATAACCGGCTCAAGAAAAAGTGGAGACAGCCGAGATGAAAGAAGGTGAATGTCTATCTGGAAAAATAAGATGGCGGCTCTGCGATTCGTGCGTGTTTTGTATGTGTAATTGTGTATGTGTGTGTGCGCATTTGTACTGAGACACCACCAAGCGCTGAGTCAGAAGCCGGCGAAACGAAAAAACGCTTGTGTTTTACGCATTAACTAGTGAACTTTTAAAACAACAAATTTAAAAGAATTCCTGCACCACAGATTAATTGTTAATAATTGACATGTGTTTGTCAATGCTTGCATTAAATAATTAGTAACTACTGCTACTGTACTTTTTATTAGCACACGTATTGCATAAGTTATTAGTTGTTATAGCTACGAATGATTTGTTTTATAGAAAAGTATGCATTTCTTGCAGAGTACCGAGTGCCACCAATAAAAATCAATAATTATATTGCAGGCTGGCACAAGGTTTCAGGCGACTAAGAAAAAATCCTCCAACAGATACACACAGCACCAAAGATTATTTTCCATGTTAAAAGAAGAACTACGTTTAGAAGTATATTAAACTCACGTTAACGAAGTAGCTGCAGTTATATCCCACGACGAAATACTTTTTATTTAATTATTTTTCAAGTTTTTTCTCTTTTTTCTTCAAATTAAAGATGGCAGCCTGTTGTGAAAATATATTTTCACACACGAACGAGGCAACTTTATATGAGGCTGAACAAGTAATGTGAACAGCTTACATGGAAAGTGCGATATTTGTTGCAGGGTTGATTTTTAACGAAAGTGTTGCCACACGGTTTATGCTATTCGATATATATTACAGGGCTGTAAGTGATGGTGTTATCGATAAAAAGGAGTTAAATACTGAAACATTGAGCGCGTACTTTTGAAATAAGTGACGTTAGAGATAACAAGTTAGGATTGTGGATTTTGTGTTCGATTTATTAAATTGCATAAAACCGACGCATATTTTAGCTATGCGACCTTGCAATGCATATTTCAATTTTACATACAAAGGGATTAAACATATTAATTATAAACTTTATATTAGCAATTATCGTAATTATAATAGTTGTGTGTATTTTATTCATTTATCTAGCAAAACTATCGCTGGCCTTTGTGTAACTGTTTTAAGTACCACAGCATAAGGATGATGCAATAAAAATATTGTGACATATTCTGATCTATTACGTGTTTTGTGTCTTTTTTGTTATATTTTGTTTATTTTATTTGTTTGCTTGTTGTCTAGTGACAAGCGTAACTTAACCATTACTAAAGGTATTAGTAGAAGCTAGCACTACTACAGCGAGACACCTATACACACACAAATATACATATACAAGGGGAGATACGTACATCAACACATCGATGGCCCAATAAAACAGCCCAGAAGGTGCAGCAAAATGTTAATTCTTGGGATTCTCCAGGAATTCTCTTCTCTCTCACTAAGCTGTGTGCGTCTTTTTTCGATACTATTCATGCTGATATGCTCTGACGTACATAAGCAACATTATTATCATTATTATGCTAGCTTTTTTTTTGTGTTTTCTAACTGATTTGTGGATTTAACTTGCGCTAATTAACATAGTAACTACAGAAACACTAACCAATAGTAAGTTTGCAATAAATTTCTTATTTCTTGTTGTAGTTTTTCTTATTTTTTGGGATCGAAATGGGAGCGAAACGCTGTTGTCGCCGTGACGTCATCGTCATTGTCATTTGTCGTCGTTGTTGTTGTTGATTTTGTTGTTCTTGTCGTCATCGTGGTCAACGTCGACGTCATCGATTCAAACAACTCGCACACTTAACGTATTTACATAACCCGTCCCCGTCGACGTCGACGTAGACACTGACTGCGACTGCGACGGCGACGGCGGCCGCACCTAGTAGAAGAAAAGCAAACGCTCCTGGGCCGATGCGGAGAGCAGACGCCAGGAGCGTTTAATGCTCACATACTGAATCAATGCCCTAATGGCAATCAGAAAACCAAAGGCGCAAATTAACCACCAAAGCCATGAGTTCTCATGCGATGCCAAGTCCGTTGAGTGCTTAACAATCAATGTCCATTTGGCCAGAGACAACCCGAAGCCGGAGAGTGCACCATAGCGAGCGGCGATCGTGTGACAGAAACAGGTAAGCATCAAGAATCCAATCCAATTAAACAGAAAGGCGACCATAAAAGCCGTAATGAACATTATGTCTGTGCCCAGTAGATTATCTGTGGTGGACAAACTGTTCTCGGGATCACTGGCATCAATGGCGATAAAGGTCAAGGCCGGTTGAGCGGATCGCACGCCGGCATTACCATCACGCAGCGGATTTGGTGGCAGTGGCAGCAATGGATTCGGCGGCGGTGGCAACTGTTGTGTCGTTGGCAATGTCAGAAATGCTGGCGGTAATTCACCATTCAATGATTTCTCCATTTGCACCTCCTCGTACGTGGGCAGCTTGCCATGCAGCTCCTGCGGCAGTGCCAGCTCACTTTGCTGCAGTGTCGCATCATGTGCTCCGTGTGTAGTCAGCGCCAGCGAGGGCAGCTGTGTGCCAGGCAGTGCCAACTGCTGACCACCGTGACCCAGTGCATCCGGCTCATAAGGTGGTGGTGCACTGAAGTCAGCCTTGGGTGGACCAAGTGCATCGTCTCCGCTGCCATTCCCATTTCCATTGGGCTGTTGGTTGTTGTGCGGCATAGCTGCAAGCAGGAAAAGTAAAGCAAAGAATTAATTAATTAATTATTAACAATTTAAACTAAATTACTGGCTATAACGAGCAACAAACTTAGTTATAGTTTAAAAAATCAACTTTTTTTTTATCGTTTTTTCTTTCGTTTTGTTTTATTTAACGTTAATTTGTTAACGCAGCGTCATAAAATAATTAAATTATATTAAATTTAATTTAATAGTTATTTTAATTAGTTAAAAATGAACAGCTAGCTGCCAAAAAATTGCATTGGGTTGTTAATACTTAAACAGCTTAAAAGGCACTTAATATAATCATTTTCTTCTGGTTAAAAAGTTACCAAAAAAGTCAGTTAAATGAAACGTTGTGTAAAGAGCTAAAGGACATTTGCTGTTATTAATTATTAATCAATAATTTATGTTAATATTAATATTAGTAGTAGTTTTAATGCCTGGCTCTCTCGCAGCTTGTAGCCGACTGTAGATACGCTTGTTCCATGGTCAAAATGCGATTGTGATGAGGGCCAAAGGGACGTCGCGCTATGCGCAGCGCCTTTAGGCCATCGACCTCATCGATGCCAGGATTCTCGAATCCCATGTCGGCCACATCGGTACCCACTCCTCCCATGGAGGAGGATTCATGTAGCTTCTGTTTGGCCTGTTTCTCGTGTCGCAAATAGAGCACGACACAGCACATGACCATGAAGATGACCGCCAGTGTGGCACCACTCACGATGCTCGCCTTCTCGAGCATCACACGATTCCTGGTGGGCAAGTAGGTGCCATCGATCTCCTTGTACTCGCATCTGGGTCCCATGAATCCAATTGCGCACTCACAATTGTACAACACTTCGTTGTGGATCTCCACGGAGAAGCAGGTGGCATCGTTCAGGCAATACCAGGCGGCATATGTCGGTGGACATCGGTAGATCGGAAAAGTTATATTCGGACGTGGATCGATTACATTATCTGGCGCTGGTGTGGACGGTGTGGGTGTTGCCTCTGGTTCTGGGCGTGGCTTGGATATGGCACGTGAGGAGCAGGCAGTGGTTAGCGTTAGGGAAGCACTCAGCGCACAGGCAAGCAGCAGGATTCGCATCCTAGTTAGATTCTGTCCCAGCGACATGATCAGCGCGTTGCATGGCAGCAAAGGCGGCAAAGGCAGGTGGGCGGAACAGTTGCACAGAGCACGAAGGCGAACGGGAATGTTTAATGTGTGTTTTTGGGTTTAAACGAAGTCTTGTGTTTCGATTGTTTACTATTATTTTATTTATTTGTTTTTTGGTGCGTTGCTGCAACAGAATAGAAGCAAAGTTGCAATTAAAATTCAACTCAAAAGTTCATAAAGTGCATGTGTAGCGAGTAGCCTAATACTTGGTTTATACGAAGCGCAATTTGGCTAAATCATGAAATCAGACATTTACAAATTTATTTAATTTTGGGTAGCCAAAAAGAGTGCGAGAAGTTAAATTTGAAAAGACTTTTTAAATTGCAAAAAATGATGAAACGAAAAAAGAATCAAAGTGAATCAAATTTGAAAGAATAATTCTTTATTCGTTCATTTGAACTTGTTGTGAACAAAGTAAACACAGCTTAGCATTTGCAAGCAAAAAAAAAAGTTCGTATAAACGTCGTATGTGTGAGTTGTGCCGAGCTGTTTGTATGTGTAGGTGTGTGAGTGTGTGTGCATGTGTTAGTGCCTGCCTTTTGCCTTGGCCAGCCTTGCCCTCATTTTCATTCACACTCTGTCTCACTGCTTCTCCCACTCTCTCTCTCTTCTTATCCCTCTCTTAGCTTTTGCGCTCGCGTTGCTTTTCCCCCACCCCCCGCTCAGTATTTGGGTATCGACCTGAGTGAAATATAACAAAGCAACTTATTAATTAACATGAGTTAAAAACAACAACAATTACAAACTAAGACACAAATAACACAGTTTATTTACCTGGCTCAGACACTGACACTGACTTTACTGGCAGCTTTTGTTTACACAGTTTGCACTTGTTTATTTTTATTGCTTTTTAACCATTTTTATTTTCTTAAACATTTTACAAGCTTTTTTTTCAGTTTAATATTTATTGATATTATTTTTAATTTCAAAACACACACACACTCAGAATATTTTCACAGCAGCGAAAGTAGCCAGGTTTAAAACGCACTTGAACGAAAAAAACACGCGTGCTATTAGTATGCGACTAGCAAATACCCTAGGATAAGAATAAATATTCTTTTACAAGAACATATCAAAATATGTATGTACAATTAAACACAAATTTTTTGAAGATACCGTGAGCTTTTAGAGTAGAAATTATACACAAAGTCTTTAACTACACTATCTCCAAAACTAGTCCTTATAGTTAAAGACACTTTAAAGCAATTTTAACAAACAGCAAAATAAAAAATCGCATAAATAAATGAGTGCAATTAGTTTGACCTTTAGTTCAATTGAATTCATTTGAATACGATTTCAAATAACTGTAAACCATATGTTGTTGTCAAGTAAAAAAAGTAGTTAAAGGCAAAATGTGCGTGGCGAACTGTGTTGAGGACTAATTAGCGAAATGCAAACTAAGTACACAAAAGGGATCCACACAACACGAAAAAATGAATAAAAAATATACAAGAAACGAAAACACGCAATTGCGCAGTTTATTTGAATTTGAATTTCGAATGCGGGTTCTAATTTGACTGCGGGGGATGTTGGCGGTTGGCATGTGTGTGTGTGTGGGTAGGGCACTTAAAGGCATGGTCAGCACAATTCATAACATTAATATAAACAAACACCCAATGGAAATAAACATAACCTTCAAAAGAAAGTACCGCTTTTCACTGTTGTACCGTTTTGTACCAGTTTTAGTGCAAATGTACCGAAAGGGAAGAGCAACAAATGGTACCCATCTCGCATCACGTTTGTACTCATTGGTGCCGTTTAACGTGTACACAGAATGTACTCAATTTACATGCTGATCTCGCGTTACA
Organism: Drosophila parthenogenetica; assembly: GCA_035047505.1. NCBI lineage: Eukaryota > Metazoa > Arthropoda > Insecta > Diptera > Drosophilidae > Drosophila > Drosophila parthenogenetica. The sequence goes on along the minus strand of JAWNPM010000247.1, from coordinate 7,361,745 downwards.
AACACGCACACACACATACACATGACACATGTATATTAATTACAAGAGGGAAAGAGAGAGAGAGTTGGATGACAAGCAGCTGACTCTGCCTGGCTTCGCAGTTGCTGTTTGTTGTTGTTCTTGCTGCTGCGTCTTGGCGAAATAAAAAACGCTGATTAGGCGATAAGTATAACAATGGGCGTCTATTGATAAGACAACACACTCGCAGTTGAGTCACTTGAATGAAAACTATACGTACACCTATATACAAACTTGGGTTTTATTATGAATAAATTGCATGAAATCAGCAAAAAGAAAACCAAAACGTCGTAGGTAGAAAGAGAGAAGAAACGAATAGCGTGGGTAAGAGAACTCCAATAGGCCGTATATGGAAAATGGTACGAATACACGAGTGTGTGTGTGTGTATATATATATGTGACTGTAGGTAGATGGCGTGTTAAGTAGGTAAGCAGTTTATTCGTCTCTTGGCCAACACAATAGTGTAGGCAAGAATTTTGAAAAACAACTAAATACGTAGAGAATTTTAAGGTCTCGGTATTGATAAGAAATTTGAGAGGGACGACAGCTGCAGTTGCAGTTGCCATTATGCAGCAGGTGCGAATAATGCACACACACACACACACATACACAAGCCCATATGCACGCACACACATACATAGATGCAGCTGCGCCCTAAACCAGTTAAACGAGACATGGACAAAGGCGGAAGTCGCTTGAATGGAAGACCTTAAGCAGCAGCTTCCGTCCTCTTGCTGCAGCTTCACGCAGTTGCATCAAAAACTTGAATGAACAGGCACGCATATGTATGTGCGTCTGTATGTGTTTGTAATTCTATATACACATCTAGAACCGTTACCCAAGCGGAGATGGAGAGGGAGCTTGCTGCAGTTAGAACAAGTTTCTCGAATTATAAAGCAACAGCTCACTTGTTCCACTGTTTTCATTCTCTCTGTTGCTGTTGTGCAAGGGCAAGTGGTTTAAAATATATGAATTGAATAAACAACTCAAGCAAACAGGCACTTTATTGCAATAAATAACATTTTAGCACCGTGGCGTAAGAACAACAGCTACAAAAACAACCACAATCACACATGATTATTAATTTACTAATCAAAACACAAACACACACACACACACCCACATATGCACACATTCACGCAACCAGCAGCAGTCTCATGTAAATACAACTGTATGTATGGATGTGTGAGTGTGTGCGTGTGTATACACAAATCTCTTCAAGATGCTCCCCTGGAGCTGTTTTCCCCCTCCTGCGCTTATAATCTTTATACATTTTTTCTATTTCTGTGCTACTGCAACGGGCAAGAACTCGGCACACTCAATGCCTAATTTTATTTTTACAACAATCGAAAATTGAATTTCGTATACCGATTTAGGTTTTCTATTTATTCACCTTTTCTATGCGTTCGTTGATTCGGTTTTCACTTTTGCGCAACGCGTCTCTACAAATGTAGTTATTGATTTGCCAAAAAAAAAATAATACCGAACGTTCACAGAATACTGTTCGTTTACTTTTGCCAACAATTAATGTAAGTGTCACGCGTTGTTCGTTTTTTAAATTTTGAAAATAGTTACAGTTATTTATCAATTACTATTTTTAATTAGTAAATTAGACGGAACAAAACAAATGCGACTGACTACGTGAGCCACATTCTTCTTCTTCACTCGTGCTTGCTGCCAACTTCATGTGACTCGAAAACAGTACTGCGGAATACTTTCAAAAGGAACTAAATAATGCCAAATTTTAAAAAGCCCACTAGTATTTATTTTATCCATATGACGGCCACTTGTACTTTTGTGTAGTGTCACAATAAATAAATAATTATAACATCATTAATATGATAATCCAAATGAACAACATTTTCAGTGCGCGCACTTGAATGCAGACATACTGGCAAAAAATTTAAATTAGACACTTGTTCCATTTTGGAATCCCGTGAACTTGCACTTATCGATTATGACTAAATAGAAATCTATCACTTATCGATAACTTTAGTAGAATTGTAAACAACGACGTGGTAGATTAATACAAATTTATAATTAATCATGGAAAAATTGAGTTTATTGTTTTTATCAGTATTAGCCTTTATAAGCGTAAGTTGCTTTAAGTTAACATAAGTTTTCTTTATTTATTTACGTTCTTTTTATAGTGCCAAACTCAAGCTGAATTCACGGCAGCGAATTGCCGGGAGTTGGGTTTCATTAAAACGCAGCTTATGTGCTCAAATTGTGAGAAGCTCGATGACTTTGGATTGGAAACCCTAAAGTAGGTGAATTACTTCCAAATTATTGAAAAGTACTAAATAAATTTGATTATTTTAGGCCACATTGCAAGCAGTGTTGTACCCAGGATCAAGAACAACAGGCGCAGCGTACCTACGCGAAGGCAATTTTGGAGGTTTGCACCTGTAAATTCCGGGCTTATCCGCAAATCCAGGCGTTCATACAGAGCGGTCGTCCAGCAAAGTTCCCCAATTTGCAAATCAAATATGTTCGTGGCTTGGATCCAATTGTCAAGTTGCTGGATTCCAGTGGCAAGGTGCTGGAAACGTTATCGATAACCAAATGGAACACGGACACCGTGGAAGAGTTCTTTGAGACGCATTTGGCCAAGGATGATGCCAAGGAGGGCAAGAGTTCCTACAGCGTGGTGGAGGATGCGGACAATGATGATGATGACGATTTCCTGCGTTCCAATAGAGTATAAAATTGAGATTGTACCTTCATTTTTTAGTAGTCAATGTAATAAAAAGCTAGCCTAGTGTTTAGGAGCCACAGTCAAAGTGTGAGCTTTTGAGCTTTTCCCCATTCGGCTGAGCAAAGCTTTCGTAACAGTTTGAGAAGCAGCTTCGTTTACAGTTGGAGAACAAGTACAGTTTGAGCGGAAACTTACCATTTCTAATTTTACCGCATTGTGACCAAATTATTGATTCATCGTATGAAATTACTATGTACATATGTATGTATGTATTATAATTTTTATTTGCCGTATTGTTATCAATATGCGGTGGCCGCAATAACAATGCCCGTCTATTGTGGTAGCACCGTCGGACGATCCATGCTTATTCAAAATCGAGCGGTACTTCACCCGCGTCTCATATACCATAAGCGTATGACGTATTAATCTCCTCAAGACATCAAATATTTACGCAGTCTGTCAAATAGTCATTCAACAAATTGGCAAACGAAAAAAAAGTGTTTACCTTTGCTTGTCTCACTTCCCACTTGCGCATGTGCAAGCAGCTTTAGCGTAAGTGTGGTTAAGTCCGGCTTACAGAGGCAATCGGCATATTTAACTGATAGCAATATATCAAGACTTTGTTCTATATGGCGCTTGTTTACACTTAATTATACTGCATATTTATATTTGTACTTATTTTCAATATTTATAACGCCAGGGGTAATTTATTGTTTTAATCATAGCCTGATCCACAGTGGAGCAAAGTCTATTGAAAAGCGTAGCTACAAAATTGCAAAGCAATAATTACACACAATATTAATAAATATATAATATTATATAGTTTGTGTATGTGCTGTGAGTTATTGTCACGCCCTAATGCCAATCAATAGGCTGGCGTTGTGATCAATACTAATTGCTTCCCATTATGACTATTCCTACGATTTCTATGCATATTGCATTATTTGTTATGCACGGCAGCTGCCTCAGAGCCCAGGGACCTTATCATTGTGTGCCATAAAAGCGCATTCAACTGTTTGGCAAAAACTATATAGCAAAAAAAAAAAATAATAACAAATATGTACATATATACTTATGTATGCGTACAGTAGGTCCAAAAAGTATTGGCTTACCATTAAAAATATTTAAATAATGTTATTAAACGTTTGCTAATTTCAGAAAAGTTTTCTAGCTACTGCTCAATATTTTCTTTCTTTTTTTGACGCAATTTTAAGCTAGAAATTTTACTGTACAGCCATTTTTAACTGCACACATACAAGCTCCTTACATGTGTGCGTGTGTTTATAAGTATTAGTGTGCAAGAACGAAATCTGTAAGCTTCCACTCCCCCTTCCACTGCACAACATGTGTTCCAGCTGCGTTTTGGAATGTCGTTTAAGGCGCCCCCTAGATTGCTCTGCTGAACTGTGCTGCAGTGTTGTTGTCAATGTTGTTGTTGCGCTTGTTGTTATTGCTCTCGTGTTTACTGATAACATTTGCGCCTTTTAATGTTAAGAGCCGGTCTGTGAAGCGTGGAGTGCGGTAGCGGAACGTACGATAACAATAATGACGGTATAGTCAAAGCGTCATCGCTTCTATTAGCAACGACAATTTGATTTGATTTGATTTTAGCACTTCATTAAGAAATAACACGAAGTACCTACAACTAAAAGCCGAATATAAACGAGCGGAAAGTGCACACACACACAAACGCACACAGCGTGCTCTCTCTTTGACTCCCACTCCTAAACGTTCGTTCTCACACTCTTGCTCTCTCCCCTGCTACTCTCTTTTGTGCGACTTGCCCTTTTACCGTTACCAGTATCAGCAAAAGTCAAAGCCAAAACGGAACAACACGTTTTTTTTGCTACTTTCTGTTAAATCAAAAGCTTGATTTATAAATTGCGCTTTGCACTTGCTTTTAATACACTCATTTGCTCTGAGTATTTTAATTAAATCAGTATTTTAAATATTTTAATTGCTTCTTTCTTTATAAATATACACACATCATATATTTATAATTTAAATTTGTATTCTTTATAATTTGTTTGCTGATCGCTTTTAAATAAATATGTAAAACAGCTGTTTAATGGAGTTTGGTAGCCCAGTTCGCAAAGGCTAGTAAGAGCTTGTGTGTTTGTGTAGCTTGGGGAGATTAAACTCTACAAATGTTTGCTTAAAGATTGCTAAGCTTTGCAAGCTGGGCACTTTACAGTCTAGCAGCTCGCCTGCAGCACTCTTGCTTGGATTTGTTGTGTTTAGCACTTACTATTTAACCAGTTGCGCAGAGTATTGAACTGTCAATGCGCCCAGTTTTGATTTATTTTCCAACATTATTCGGAAATTGTACTTTCGTCCCCTGCACACGATTACAATGAATCAAGTGAGTTCAAAGTGAGTGTTCGCTCTCACTCTCTGCCACTCTCTCGCTCTCTGCCTGTAGGACTTTGAGTAAGTGTCCCCACACTGACCTTTGGCTACTAATTTTAGCACACAACACACAAACTGCGTCGCGCTTATTAATAAAGCGTCAAATAATAAAAAAAATAACAACAGTTTCAGCTAATTGTAATCTGCAGTCCATTTTACGTGTATGTGTGTGTATGTATAACTAATAAATAAAAAATGTTTGTTTTTTACATATGTATGCATGTACATGTATGTACTTGTTCACATAATTTTACGTGAAATTATTTGCACACTTGAACATTTGTAGTCACTGGAATGCAGTTGGTTTGCACGTAGAATAAAAAGAGAGACAATTTGAATAAATTGATTTAAAATTAAATGTAAGATTTATTTGAAACAAATAACTGTGTTATTACATTGAATATACTCTTATTCCTGTTGCTTGGATTTTAATTTTATTTTTTATTTCCGTAATTTAGAAATGTAATTATATATTACATACACAATTACTCAATTACTTAGTTGTATTGTAACAGTATAATGTATAACTTACATATACATACATACACTCACACGTACACAATTTCGGTAAATTTCCTTTCTTTTTTTTTATTTTTGAAGCTGCACAGTGGAACAACTACATCGAAAAACAGCCAATAAAAACAACAAGAATTTTTCTCTGCTATTTTTTCTTTGCTTTGTTGTTGCCTGCTCTCTCCCTCTTTCGCATTCGCTTTCTCGCTCTTAACATAGTTCAGAAATATTTTGAAATATTATTTTTTTCGCAGCTTTGCATAGTTTGTAAAGGATTTAAAGTTTACTTAGGTAGTTTATAACTAGAGTTTTACATTGACATTAAAAAAGGAAAATGTATGTATACATATGCAAAAATTCTTGTTACTATAATTAACAATATTTATTTGTTTATTTATTATTATTATTATTATAAGTAATATTTTAATTATTATGTAGGTTTAAGTTCTGGTACTCAATTAATAAAACATTTGCACTTTTAAAGCCTGTTACTTGCTTACTCCACTCCTTTGTCGATTTTTCTTAAAAATTTGTATTAGTCGTATTCGCTTAGTAAATTTACATAATTTCATTAAAGTTTTTCATTTTTTTTTCGATTTGGAATTGAAATAAAATTAATTGTGATTAAATTTTGGTACGAAGAATAATTTCATGCGTAAATTACGGAGTGTGATAATTGGTAATTATGTTATTTAAGACTTCATTTCCGATTTGTTGTGTTTTGCCTCCTAACTAGTTAATATATTTAGCTTTAAGTTTTGTAAAAAATTTTGAGTAGTTCGTTTTAAATTTTTTTTACTTGTGGATTATTTTTTTTATTAAATGTTTTCGTGATATTTTGTTGCGTTTCTTGGTATCTGCTTGCTGGCCAAAAGTAAAGTGTTTGCTTTATTTAAGTTTATGTTTTTGTTTATTAACTAAATATTTTTAGCTACATGTAACTGCATATTTGTGATACTGTAATCTTAAAGTTTGGGGATGGCGAATGCAGGACGACACAGCTCACAAAAAACTTTAATTGTCGAATTTGTGATATTCGATAAGTGCGGGGAACACTTTGAATTTAACATTGATAAGGTTGCATGCAGCACAGTAAGAATCGGTATCGGTATTGGTATTGGTATCGAGATTAATCGAATTATCGGTAACAGTAACGAATCTGTGGATCTTAAATACTAGTAATTGCTTCGACGGCACGTAAGGGTATTTTTTTGTTGTTAAATTTTTATATATTTTTAAGGTATTTACATATAGATATATATATCTATATATAACTCTGGCTACGCGACTGATGGTAGCGATCATAGCATTATAAATAATCGGTAAATTGTATCTTTATTTTACAGGAATTTCTTTTTGTTTTTTCTTTAAATTTTTCAGTTTTTTTATAGAACGTGTACAATAATTTGGTCGTAGGTCTAAGACACTTTTTGGTTTTAATCCTTTTCCATTATATAAATAAATACATATACATGTGCATGTATATATCGTTATATACAGAAAGTAGCGTTACATATATAATATATATCTATTTATATTGTAAGTTGTAGTAGGTATTTTCGTGACTTATGTGCGTAGTTAAGTAAAATCTGAGACTCGCTGTAAAGTATATCGTATGTTAACGGTTGTGCTTCGGAACCCGGATCGGTAACGGCTTTGGAGGGTGGCTAATGGAGGGTACGGGGGTCTGGGGATATAAGGGGTTTCAACTGGTTTATCAAGTACACTTAAGGACTAAACTGACGAGGAGTAGTAGTAGGTAAAGGAGGAGTAGATAATGCTTACAACTAGGAACCGATTAGTTGGCTTTTTTTGACTTAGAAGAAAAACTTGCGCACTTCCTCATCCAAGTCGGTGGAGTCGACAAGATCATCAATAACGCCTGGCACTAGGAGCTCAACCACCTCCAGATCCTTTTTATCCTTATCGATGGCTGCTGCTGCTGCTGTTGCTGCCGCTGCTACTACTGCCGCCTGCTGGACATCCGAGCAATTGCTGATTGGACTAGAGGATGGCAGTGGCATTGATACTCCAGCTCCCAACAGCGCCTCGTAGGTGTCCTCGAGCAGCACACCGCTCTCGATGGCCGCAACAGCCTCCTCATAGTATCAGTTGAGGTCGCGACGAAAACTATCCTCGATATTGGGATCGGCAATCATGATAGGATTCTGATCCGACAACATTTGCAAACCAGCCACATCCATTTGACCCAAATCCAAGTCCAATGTGTCAAAAATCTCACGACTAAAATCAGCATTCGATGAGTAATCGCTAAATATTATGGAGGGTATATTGGCTGTGGTGGGTGTATGGCTCTGGGATTGACCCTGTTGCTGTGCATGATGGTGGTGCTGGTGGTGTTGCTGCTGCTGTTGGTGGTGCTGATGGTGCTGGTGTCCCTGATGCTGTTGCTGCTGCTGCTGCTGCTGTTGATGATGATTCATCAACATGTTGGAGTTGCAGGCGTTGCTAACAGGTGAACTGCTCGACAGAGGTGAATTTGTGCTGTGGTGCGGTGAATGCATAGGTGAGTGATGCGGCGAGTGGTGCAACGACAACGACAATTGCTGTGACGCTGCCTGCGCCTGTGACATTGGTATGGGCAGCGGTGAGCTGGGACAACCCAAGGGCGATGGCACCGGTGAGGCGACCAGCGAATCAACTACACCACCACCTCCTCCCCCGTTGCTGTTATTATTGTGGTGCTCATGTGGACCATTTAGACTGGGTCCGCCATTGTGCGTTGCTGCTGAACCACCGCCATTGCTGTTGTTGTTCAGCAACTGTTGTTGCTGCTGCTGCTGTTGCTGGTTGTTGACGCGCCTCAGATTGTTGTTGTTGCTGCTACCCTCGGGGCTGCCACTCAGCTCATTGTAGTCCAACAATTTGCTCTGCTCCTGACTGTGGTAGGGTCCATTTGAGCCATTTGCTCCACCGCCCGCCGCTGCACTCGCCGTGAAGTCATCGAAATCAAGTGCAACAAAATTGTTGGCGAAACTTTGTTGCTCCGGCGATGAGTTGCTGTCGCCGAGCGTAAAGTTCTCAAAGTGATTGTGAAACGAGGGATTCAGACTGTTGTAGGCGGCATCAAAAGCGCTCGACAATTGATGCTGCTGCTGTTGTTGGATTCTTATTGGACTTGCTGGTGCACTCGTGTGCAATTCACTGCCCGATACGCTGCTGAGCAGACCGGGCGAGGAACGGGGACTAGATGGATTCGCGGGCTGGCGGTAGTCGGTTAAATTGCCAGCGACTGATGTGGTATTGTTTGTGTTATTACCACTGTTGTTGGCGCCCAACGTGGGCAGCGGACTGAAGGACAAATGCGGTGAATTGCTAGGCGGTTGGGCGGGCGTATTGTTGCTGTTGTTGCTGCTGCTGCTGGCGATGGCGGACGTTGGCGAGTGCTGTTGTTGATGGTACGGCGAGGGGGGACCCCCCGCACCGCTGCCGGGACTAAACGGACTGGGCGATTGATCACGTTCGCGTCGCTGATTGTGCGGTGACATCACCGGCGATAGCGTCTGATGTTGCAGTTGTTGTTGCTGCTGCTGTTGCTGTGACTGTTGTTGCTGCTGCTGTTGTTGTTGCTGTTGCTGAGGTGTTGCGTAGTGTTGCAGTGCGGTGAGATTGGGCAGTGAGCCCGTGTTGGCGTAACTGGCCTGATCCTGCAGCGGTCTAAACAGCGAATTGGCGAATTTGGCGTTATATGGCGTTTGTTGTTGTTGTTGTTGTTGTTGCTGTTGCAACTGTTGCTGCTGCTGTTGTGCCTGCTGCTGTTGGTGATGCAGTTGCTGCTGCTGCTGTTGTTGTTGTTGTGCTTGCGGTTGTTGTTGCTGATGTATTTGCAGCTGTTGCTGCATATTGTGCTGATGCTGCTGCAACTGTTGCAGCTGCAATTGATGCGGCAACAATTGCGACTTTCTCCTTTGTGGCTGCGGACTAAAACTGCGTCCAATTTGATGCGGCGAATGAGATCGTTGACTGTGTTGCTGGTGATGCGATTGTTGTTGCTGCTGTTGATGTTGCTGCTGTTGGTGTTGCTGCTGCTGTGGGTTGTAGTTGGCGTGCAGTGTATTCATGTGCGTCGCAAAACCAACGCCCTCCACTGCCATCGTCTCCTGCAATGTGGTCTGATGCAACGCCGAATCGGAGTTGGAACGCCGCCAATTTGTGTCCATCGGTGGACTCAAGTAAAGGTTCTGTTGTGTGCCATTGTTGTTGTTGTTGTTACCCCCGCTACTGCTGGTGTTGGGCAATCCCATTGCATTGATCAAGCCACCAGGACCACCCGCACTGCTGCCGTACGGCGAACGATCCTGTTTCCTCTCTGATGGTCTTCGCATGGGTCCCACGCCCACACTGCGTCCTCGTGACTCCCGATAAGCGGTGGGTGAACCACCACCACCGCCACCCGCAATACCGTCCGGAGAGGCACCACCGCTGGCACCACTAGCATTGCCACTGCCACCTCCAGTGCCATTGCCAGCATTTCCCGGCGATGCATTTGCGCTCGCTCCTCCCTCGGGTCCGCCCATGCCAAATTCCATGATCTTTTGAGTCGCCTGAGTCTCGTCCATTTTGGTGGCATACACTTCCTTCATAATCCGCTCGAATTCCGCTGTTCCCTCCGCCTGTTTCTGCTTTTGCAGCGCGATCTTTTCGCTAAATTTGCGCGGATTTGCCATTTTTGCTGGTTCTGTTGCTATATCTTTATTTGTGTATATATATAGGTGTATAGGTGTAGATATATGTCTTTGCTGCGCCTGTGGTCAGTCTGCAAATACAATTAGTTTATCAAAATTGACAGTTTTGGCGGGGAGATCAAGGGTTAATTATGGTTAAATTTAACCCCCCACAGCGCGAATTCGATTCGATTCGATTTGTTTTGCTCTGCTTTACCAAATTATCGGGCGCATCGACTCAAGTTGCTCTCTAAATGGGAATTATATACGCTAACAAAGTCGACACTTAGATACTCTAACTAAGAGACAAGAATTGGCAAAGAAGGGTGTTTTATAAGGGAAAATGAACAACAATTTGCTATAAGAAATTACGTATTCCTTGATTATATATAGTAGCATTCTATTTCTAATATATATAAAATTTCTAGAGGGTTTTACAGATCATAAATTGTCAAAAAACTTTTGTTTGTAACCATAAATCAAAGCTTGATCATAACTTTTGTACACATTAAACGTCGGGGTATATAATTATTATATATATTATAAATTTTAGGCAGTATAGTTCTTGACAAGTTTGTAAAGTTTTCTTCTAGAATTACTAGACTCCAAAGAACTTAGAGTATAGCTAATTATTTGGGGTGCTCGGGGGCTTTATCAATGTGTCAGCGAACGCTCGCTGATAAGGCAGATAGTTGGCCTAACAAATCAGACCTAGTCGTAGCCATAGCTACATCGCTCTCTCCCTCTCACTCTATCACGTTCACACTGCCTCTCTTTCGATCTGTTTTTAGCTATCTCGCTCTAGATGTAGCTGTGTTGTCTCCCTTTGGTTTCACTGCTGTTTCTCAATGCCAATTGCATAACGCGTGCGATATGTAAAAAGGGCGGGAAAACGCGTTGTTCCGACCAAAGTAAACAACGCTTTTATAGTTCTGCGGAATTGTCGCCGTGTGCTGTGGGTAAAGAGGGGAAGCCCCCCTGGGATAGGGGGTACTAGAGGGCTACAGACAACCTGCAGCTGCAATATGCAAATGTTTTGCGTAGCAAACGAAATAATTTTGCATTAATTGATTCGATTTGCGGCAGTGCAAAGTTTTTTGAATTTGTTATTTATTTTTTTTTATATTTTTTTGTTGCTGATTTTTTGTTTTTCTTTTTTTGTGGGATTACAAAACACGTGCCTTTCACAAAACGCATTTCGATTTCCAGTTTCGAGTTTCGTTTCTGATTATGCTCCCCATAATAATGATTATAATAATAACGATATATGGTTCCCCGAATCATAAACCAGTTTCACAGCTTTAAACCATATTATGCTATGTATAAATTGGCATCAACCTGATCAACTGATGAGCTTGTTGGAGACAAAAGACCTTACCAAGAAAACAAAATAAACGAAACGACAACTTAGTAGCTACAGCTACAGATACAGACAGAGACACACACATAGATACAGATACTTTATAGCCCCACTCACAAACTTTATCTCTTGGAAGGAAAACAAAAAAAATAAAAAACAGAAAAATAAAACATGTGAATTGTCGAGTGATAGAGCAATCAGAGCGTAAAGTCATGCGTACTTGGATGTATTCTTATCTTCGGATTGGACACAGATCTTAAATCGTACTCGTGACCAAAAAGAAGTTTGCCAGCTGATAAATCAAAATCAGTTCAAGAGCTGCTGTTCTGTTTCTTAAATTAAAATCAAGATTTTCAATGGAAAATTTCTATTTGTCACGTTTTAGGATAAGAATAAACATAATTTCCAATTGGCAGTTAATAATACCAGTGCGAAGCGGAAAGTAATAGAAATATATAAAAAAAAAAACAATAAATTTCTAGGAAAGCAGATTATTTTTCTTAATGTGGTAAAGTGGTTAACGAACTCTTGGGAACTATGAGTTTCCTTTCCGGATGATTAACAAGAATTGTTAGTAAAATAATCTGGGAAATTTGAGTTAGTTATTACAGGTTAATAACAATCTTTTTTAATCAATAAATCAAACTGTTGACACAGAAAATCAGGACTTCGTTACAAGCCCAGTTAAGCTGCCAATTTTTCAGTATTTCCATTCATTCCAGACATTTGACGATCGACAATTTCCAACTAACGGATGACTAACAATTCGGACGTGTGTGTGAAAACCAATTTTGGCTTAAAGCCCAGCCGAGAGTCTGTCTCTGACTGGTTGGTAATTGGTAATGCAGATCACATATTTGCACATTATACAGACACGTATGAGACTCGTGCCCAAAAGAAGTACATACAATTCACAGTCAAAAATAATGGGCCTTACTAAAAAAAAAAAATCAATATTTAGTAAACCGTCGGTATACTAGTGAAAAATACTTTGCTTTTATTATAAAAGTAGCCGAAAGAATATTTAATTATTATTGTTTTCAGTGTAGATGCTATACTGCCTGCTCAATTGCCTATACCTTGCCACTGTTGCTGGGTGGTCGACAGGCAGTAGAACACATAGGAAATAGAAACTGAAGCATAATCGAATAGAAACAAAATTAACATTCTCACGAATCGATAATGACATTTAATAATGATTTAATAACCCGAAACGATAAAAATTTACTTTGGCTCACATGGGGCAGCGTTGCCACTGCGGTGGGAGCGAATGAAACAGGAAGCAGGTTTACGCCCTATCCCACTGTACCCCTTCCCCACCAATGCCCTGTCCCTATGACTGCGTTTTTTTTTTTTTTTTTTTTGGTGTCTCTTATCAGCTGCTTTATTGGCGCGCGCGCCATGGAATTTTTGAATAATTTTGCACTGTTTGTTTACGAGACACCGCAAAGGGACAGGAGGGAATAGAAGGGAGCATGCACGGCAACTGCGACTGCGACCACCGCGACGGCGGCGACAACAAAAACAAAACGAAAATTATAAACACCCGCATGTCCGAGAGCTTCCTTCATTTCACTTACACTAATGCAAATTTGAGCGGCCGGCGGTTGCAAAACAAAACGAACGAAACGCAAAGTAAAACGAGTGTGAGGGGGAGGTGTGGGTAGTTAGTTGGTGGGAGTCAGTTGGGAGAGGTGGGATTGGCTAGTCAATAGGGCCTTTTACTTACTTGTCAAGCGCGCGCTATGACAACAAAATCACTTGCTCTCTCTCTCTCTCTCTCTGTTGCTCTCCTCTTTGTATACTCTCGCGCTCGTTCTTACTCTCTCGTGCGTTCTCTCTCACTTTTTTTTTGTGCTATTCGCTCTCAAAGCCCCGCCGCCAACTCCAATTGGATTGTGTGCTAAAATATTTTGCTTTGGCTTTGTTGCTTTTGTGGTTTCTTAATTAAAATAGTTATATATTATATATTATTATGATGGCTCTGTTATGGCAGAAAATTTTGGCGCTTTTTTAGCGCCCAGCTGCTTATTTTTTTCCCTTTGTGTTTGTTTGCTCTAAGACAGTACAATAAACCGAGAGCGAATTTAGCGTTTTTTTTACTGCGTCTTCTTCTTCGCCGTACGCGCTAAAAACTTGTCAGCCGTTTTTTTTTTTTTATTATTTATTTGATTGCTGTTGTGGAGCGACTGATAAAACCAGATTTTATATTACGTTCTGCTGGTAGAAATGTGTTGTTCTTTTTATTGTTAAATACAAAAATTGATTTCTAATTTCAGTTTTGAGCGCAGCAGCTCGTTTGTATTGTTGTTGTTTTTGTTGTATTTATTCGCGCCAGTTGGGAATTTGTTAATGGCCGCGCGCAAAGATTTTTGTGATGTGTGTGTTGCTGCTTCTTCTTCTTTAGTTTAGTTGTTGTTGTTTGCTCACTTACACGCACACACGCTAAACACACACACACACACGCTCACCCAACGCTCACACACACTCACACGTTTGCTCGCGCTTATTGTTTTAACGCACAACTACGACGTTTTTTTTTGCTCTCAGCTGCTTGGCACTTTAATTTTTTTTCTTTTTCCTTTTTTGTTTTTGTTGTTTTTCGTTACCAACGAAATGAAAAACTTTTGTTGCGCCTTTGACCTCTTTTCACACCGACGTCGACAGCGGCAGAGACAGCGACTGAGGCAGCGGACACTTTAAAAACTGTTTTTGTATTTTGTTTGTTGCTTTTCCAATTGCTCCACAAACGTTTCCAATTGGGAAACGGGGATTACAACACGCTACTGGGTTCAATTGGGTTCTTTTTGTGTCCCGTTCCCATTGCTATTCCCAGTCCCGATTTGTGACCGTGTTTGTATTGCATTTCCTTGTTGATATATGTACGAAAGTACGTACTTATGTATGTATGTAAATTCAGCTATTGCTCCGTTTTGGCTTTTTTTGTTTTTTCATCAGCAAGAGCAACAACAAGAAGAAGACATGGACACGGATACGAAACAACACACAAAAACATACACACACATACACAAACGCACGCTTTTCATATGTGTATTATGTACACACACGTATTATGTATGTTATTTTCGTTGCACCGCACTCGCACAAAACTTATCATCACGATTCGACGACTGCTGCTGCTGCTGTCGTTTCTTCTTCTTCTTGGTTCATCTTCGTCGTCTTTCTTTTTCAGTTCTTTAGTTCTTTAATTATTGGCACATTTCGTTAAACTAACACGTTCACAATTGTTATTAACGCGCCATGCAACTGCGCATAGTTATCGATGCGTTTTTCAACAATATTTATCGCATTTGTTTTGTTATTTTCACTTTTTCTTATTAGATTTCTGGTTTAGCAGCCGTGACTAAGAATACACTAAAATTGGTCAAGCGCGTGGAACGGAACTGGTTTGCCACGGAGCTAACAAAATGAGCTACTCAGTGTTCCCGCTAGATGGCGTGCGCACACATGCGCCCAACAGTTGCGCAACAGTGGCAACAACTCAACAGTTGCGTGAATATTGCTCGAGACGATAAATATTTTATTTAAAATAAAATAAAATAAATCATAATTAATTGGTATAAGTTATGGAAGTTATAATTAATTTGGTTTAGAAAATTTGTGTTACAGTGGTAGGGAAATTAAATTTAAATATATTTTTTTATTACAGGTTAAACAAACCGTAGAAATATTTCACTGCCTGTGTGTGTTTGTGTGTGTAAAGGTTGTTAGAGGGGGGTGTTCGTAGGGGCTGTTTCCTGTTCCGTTAACGTTTTGTGTCTGGTTTCCGGCATTTTTTTATTGTTGTTGTTGTTGCTTTTGCTGTGCGCCGTTTAAAATTGTTTCCTCAGATACAAATCTGTACGGCAGCAACAAATTTTGTTTTTCAGACACTTGAAATGCCAATTGCAAAAGCAAATTGATGCCTTGGGCCAACATTTAAGTTTCCCCCTCTTACACACACCGTTCCGCACTCTCCTCTTCCCTTCAAACCAGACGACGGGCATTTCCAGTTGAACTAACACATGAAATTGACAGTCAAAATTGGAAAATGTGACCACGTTTAAATGATTCCTACTCTATTTAACTTGGAATTGAGTGTCTCGTCTTTGATATGGCCTATTAAGCAAATTATATATATTTATTCATTTGCTTGATTGGAGTGTCGCTTTAAATAGGTCAACGGGTAGATACAATACAAAATATTTTTGTTTATTTTCCATGTCGTATACTTAATATTTGAGTCGATGAAAGGAAAACAGGAAAAAACGAAAGTGTTTAATAATTTATGGTGCAATGGGCATTATTTGTTTATTCCATTAACTGTCCGGGGACAAATGGGGGTAAAAAATGTATTTATGTGTATGCTAAGTATCTACGTCCTTGGCAAGGACTTTCGTATTATTTTGGGACGAAATTTGTGGTTGGGTAGAGTAACTAATTTTATTGATTTTAAGATAGTTTTGGAGGGTAGGTGGGGGTATGAAGAAGAGAAAATGAGCTAGAAATAGTTTAAAAATGAAGGTTACTAAAAATATAAATGATAAAAAAAAAATGATTGAAATCAGCATATCAATTTTTTATCTTCCTGCCAAATATTTTCGTTACAAAGTCTGTGTAAATAGACGTCGCTCAATTAATTTAATTGGACACACATTTTAAATTTAATGCAAATTAATTTTCAACTACCATAAAATTATAGGGCTCCTCTTAGCGCTGGCAGCATTTCATCCCAGGCTGTCATTATCGTTATCATGGCACATTGAGCTCTTATCAGTGTCGCCTGTTATCATTTGATATCGGAACATGAGACGGGGAACTCTGGAAAGTGGCAAAAAATTGATATTACATTGTGATTGTCTCTCGCATTGATTTCTTAAATTTCAATCAATGTTCTGCCTCGCATGGATTGCTTTTATTTTTATTATGTTTTTATCTTTTTTATGTTAAGTTTGTTTTTTGGGTTTTTGGTTATGAACACCATTTTTTTTGGCTGCGTTGCGTTCAGTCGAGTAACGGCATTTTGGGCACTAACAATTAAAAGTAACGGCAGTTGACGCTACATTTAACGGTATGTACATTCCATTATAAGCATGTACACACACACACATACCCTGGAGGATGTGCCCTGCGGGTGGGTGGCTTAAATTTGTGTATGTGTGCATTAAAGTCGGTAATAAAGCGATAGTCAGTGCTAAAATTTTCATTTTATAGGAGACAAGTGTAAGAGAAATGTAGTTTAGTCGGGTGTATGAAACGACAAGATACCCTGTAACTTGGTTTACTTGACTGAGTGTCCTAAATATAGAAAAAAATATTTTGTTGTTATTATATATATTTTTTATTGATTTTTTTTATACCCATAAATTAATTTTTATAAATAATAGCTGTTTTTTAGTTTATTAAACATATTTTTGTTTGAAAGTTTATTTTATATTTTTTAGTACATTAATTTATTTCTTTTGAATTTTAATATATTTAAAAAAACTAAAATTTCTATATTTGCTGAGCACCAAGCCAAACCACCCTACTTACACACTCCAAATAAGTACAGGGCATAGCAGCACACACCTGTCCCTAAGCTTAAGTTCATTAATAGCAGTATTGCAGACAATAACAACGAAAAACGAGCATAAAACCAACTAAAAAGAGCAGTGGGAAACGGCAACAGAATCAATGGAAATCTGACAATCTAAGAAACCATTTCGCCATGAAATCGTCTTTGTTTCCCAAAAGGTTTCTAATAAGAAAAGAAAGCAAATAAATTGAATTTAATATAAATTTAACAATTATTACTAAATAACGTTTTTAAGAGGTTTTTGTCAACGAGAATGCTTTTTTTATGCGAGTCAAAATAATCGAAAATAGAGTAAAGCAGAAGAGACTGCGCTTTTGTCTGCTGGCTGCAAAAATCGGTTGTTTTCCTTATTCGTGCCTTGAGCTCGTTATCAGCTTGGAGCACAATAACAACAAAAACAATAAGAAGTACAACAACTACAACAACAGAAATTACTACAACAAAGACAACGACAACGACAACGACGACATCTTGTTGCTTGTTTGTTTGTTTGCCAGGCCGCAGAGACAGCAAACAGCAAACAACAGAGTCACAGATAGACAATTGAGTTGGCTGAGTTGAGGCGATGGTGGGCGGTGGTAGGGGCGTGTCTAAGTGAAACTAAGGGCATGGTTAGTGGGAGTACTGAGGGAAATCCTGAAACTGTTTCCGCCTGCATTTGTTGTCAACGACAGGCGAGCACTTTAGTTTGCGCACATTTAACGTAGCTTCCACGTCTGGAGTGGGGAGTTTACCTACCCCCACTCTAATCCCCTAGCCACGCCTCCTCATTTCCTCTCCTTCAAACAACTCTCATTCGTATCACTTTTTTTTGCTATGAAATTTCAAGTGAATTGCTCGTATATTCATTAATTTTACAAACGAGTGCGAGTAAAGGACTGAACAATGCAATTTACTGCATACCCCTATTATTTCACTTACTAGCCCTACTACTGGTGATGCCCTAAATATTTTTGGGATTGGGTAGTTGCTGAAATAAGATATGAGAACTGGCAGTAAACTCTTCACGCAGGCAGCCTTCATAAAATGGGCCTAAAGTGGCTGAAATATGAGTTCTTGGCAGCAGAGCAAGTGGGCCAAGTGGTGCGTTAATAAGCGCTAACAAGTGGTAGTTTAACTATGTGCGCTGGCATGCTTTCTGTGGCCTGTAAGTTGAGAGACGTTTTGGTAGTGGAAACAAATATTAAGTATACGCAGGCGTAGGCACAGTAATGTGTGTTAAAACTAGGGTATAAAATAGGAACAGAAGGAAATGCAAATATCAGTGGATAGTGTTTAAAAAAGTGTCATTAAATATATAAATCTATACTAGGTCACGACGTATACGTAATGTATGTAGCTTATCATTTTCAAGGGTATTTTATGAGTATAACTATGGCATAAAGGTACATCAGAAGCTGTCTTAAAAATAAAGTTTACAGCAGAGTCTAATAAATTAGAACCACTTCTTAATTAGTGTAGTTTTAATATAAAATATGAATTAATTTTCTAATTAGTTAGCAGTAATACTTTTTTCAGCCTTTATATTATTTACAAAATAAAAAAATTATAGCAAAAATTATGTTAAAAGTTTTAAAGAATATATATTTTCTTATACTCATAATTTTAATTTATTTCTTTTACTTTATTTTAAACTGAAAGTTTACTAGCTTCACATTAAGTCATTAAAATATTTTATATTCTCTTATCAAATATCAAAATTATTTCTGACGCATTAAGTTCAAGATTTTTAAAATTTATTCAAATTTAATTGCAGAAATTCTTGTGCATCTCTTTGTTAAACCAATTAATTGTTACCATGCGAACCACTCTACTAAAGCTTCACTGTACGCTGCTCTTTGGACTACTGCTTGGCACTAGAAAAACTGCTGGCTTGCTGGAAGCCTCATTAGCAGTTATAGATGCTGCAGATGCACTGGAGTTGCAACAGCAACAAAATCAGGAACAGCAGCAGACGAGAGCTGAAGTTGTGCTCGACATGGTGCCAGCATCAGGTAAGCAACAAAAACAACAACAATAAAGAAAAGAAGAGAGATAACTAACAACAGGAATGAAGTTACTGTTGTTGTTGTTCATCTCTTGCGCTGCAATTAAGCTTGTTTATCACGCATACGCACTGTAGCACCACTGTGTTTGCCACTTTAAAGCTGTCAACAGCAAAGGCAGCGCAACTATCAACAGCACAACAAGTGCAGCCGGAAAATGGAAAATCGAGAAAAGGAGTAGGAGCAGTGGTAGGGGTAGAGGTAGGGATAGCGGCTGGGATAGTGCAAGTGGTAAAGGGTAGC
Source organism: Drosophila parthenogenetica (assembly GCA_035047505.1). Classification (NCBI taxonomy): domain Eukaryota; kingdom Metazoa; phylum Arthropoda; class Insecta; order Diptera; family Drosophilidae; genus Drosophila; species Drosophila parthenogenetica. The sequence continues at coordinate 7,342,195 of JAWNPM010000247.1, read as the reverse complement.
GCACATAGAGTATGTAGTAGTCAGTAAAAAAGAGATTTTTTCCAAGTGTGAGTGGGAAATGTCAACGAATTCGTAATTGGTATTTCGGATTCTGCATTTAGTTGCACCAGTTTAGATTTTGTGGAACGCCAAAGCAGTGGCAGAAAAAATAGAAAGAAATCCAAAAATAACTCAAGTATCACTAGAGCACGTCGCGAAAGCAGCAGCAGTGCAAAGATTGCAAACTGCGTACAGTGGAAACTGACTAAAAGGGATAATTTAATCGAATTGAGTTGAGTTCTCTCCAGAGATGTGTGGTAATAAATTTAAAAATATTTATTTTGTCTATTTATGTTGGAAAACTTAAAAAACTTTTAAGAAAAATACTTAGATTAATTCAAAACTTTAATTAAAAATATATTTATGGTAGGCGTGTTTATTTTCTGAGATTAGTAATAATAACAAGAAAAAAATATTTTTTGTTGTACAACAAAATTATTTAATAAGTTATGAACACTTTTTATGAACATAGTTCAAAGTTAAAGTAATATTTAAATATTTACTTAGTAAAAAGCTGAAAACTAATTACAGTAAAATCCGGTTATTACGACACTCAAGGAACCGATGATTTTACGTCGTTATACCCGGTAAACGCTTTAACCACACACAACTCTATACAAACTTGTATAAAAGGGCCAATCAAGTCATGGAATTTTCGTCGCAATGACCGGACAAACGCTTTAAGCGGAGTCGTTATATCCGGATTCTACTGTAGTTATAAAGTTTGTAATTGAAGTTTCAACTTACTAAATACCAACCCCACATTTTAGACCATATTCCAGTCATTTATGAATCCTCTTACTGATTAACATAGTCATATATGATGTAATTTTCTAAACATAAATGACTCAATTGTCTGGAGGAAATAGAGCGCTTGACGCTAGTCCATCTGAGAAGTCGCTTATGAACCTTCTTATAAATTTCGAATTCTATTTCGATAATTTTTTCAAACATAAGAAAATTGTATGGCTCTTTATTTAAGGATCAAATTATTCTTAAGTCTACTTTGAATCGAGCCTTGAATTTTTAGAAAATAATTATCCGAATTACAACTAATAAAACTACAATTACAATAAAACACTATAAACTATAACTTAAAGTTTAAAACTAATGTATAAAATAACTAACTAAATAAAAACTTGAATTAAGTATAAGTATTAAGTATATCTTTGAGCTTTTCCGTAAGTTTGGTGTCAAAATATATTTAATTTTACTTCAATATTATTATTGCTAAGCTCTGGTATGAAATGTGTCTACATTTATAACTTTTTTCTATAATTTTTTATGTGCAACATAATTAATTTCTAAAGTATATTAATTAAAAAAACTACAATTTCCTTAAGCACCAGTTTTTGCTCTCCCAATCGTTAGTCTTGCTCACAAATCCCGCTTAGGCAGTTATCACTGTCATCCTCTTTGCAACGTGCAACGCTTTCTTCCGCTGTTGCAAGCTTCACTGGCTGTGCCACCACTTGACAATTGCTGCATCCGCTGCTTGCCGCTGACAAGCGTCGTTGCCGCAGTTGTTCACCCTCTGCCATCAACTAAACCTCTCATCCTTCTGCCACCCTCCCTACTCCTCTTGCCACGCTTTGTCAAATGCTTTCTACTGTTGTTTTCATCTTCCTTCGGCTTCCGTTGCAGCAGTTTCATGTCACACTGGTGTCATTTGTCACGCGTGGCAGTTGCTGTTGTTGCAGTTGCTTGTTTCTCACCAGCTGTGGTTGTTGTAGTTGCTGTTGTCTCATCTCGTGTCATCTCTCATCTTTTGTCGCTTCGTCAGGCCACAACACATGCTGTTGTTTCTTGTTGTTGTTGCTTTTGTCAGCTGCTGCTCAAGTGTTAGCCGAGTTTATTCTTGGCATCATTAACCCTCGGTGATAACACTTAACATACTTAGCCACAAACACACACACATGCACATGCTGCATTCTGCCACGCCCACCACACAGCCCTTGTAGGCTAAATGACTGTCAGTTCGTGCCATTAAAATGCAAATTTCTAGTGGTCACGTGATGTTGTGCAAATATTTTTGTGCAGCAATTCAACAAGAGGAAACAACAGCAACGGCAACACCAACAACAACAACACTGATGACAACAGACCAACACTAAAAAGTGAACAACTTTCGCTTTAGCTTTCGCTTTGCCAAAAGTTGATTCCTCTGTTTTTTTTTTGGTTTTGTTTTCGCTTTCGTTGCTCAGCTGACATTTTAGGTCACTTGTCTCATTTATTTGGCGCTTTTCAACTTTAAATGTGATTTATTGCCAAGAAGCTGCAAAACAAAAAATAGACAGACAAAAACAGAGACAGAGAGAGATTGAGAGAGACATAAAGAGAGAGAGAGAGAGAGTGGGCCACAGTTGCTGCGGTCCGTTGAACATGGCGTATGATTAACGTTAACGCTGCGTATGCATAATGAGTGTTGGCAAATATGCTGGCAAAAGTTAAAAACTGATTTCAAAAACTCCACAAAAAGCAGACATATGGAAAGCAGTTCATGTGCAATTATGAATAAATTCGCCTCGAAAATTCATGAAATAACTTAAAGAGCGAGGAATAGCCATTTGAAAAGCCATAGAAAATGCAATTCCAAAGCAAATTATAGACGGGAAATAAATATATTTCAACTTTTAATGGGATTGAGCTGTGTAATTAAGTATTTGATGTGAATTATGTTTATGAATAGTAGAAGAAATTAAATTTACTAATTTAAAATCATTAAAAATATAGTATTTAAATTAAGTAATCAACTTTAATTTGTAAATAAGCTTTGCAGATTATAAGAAATGAAACTTAAGATATTTTAAACTTAAGGAAATTCACATATTTACATATATTTAATCTTTAAAAGACTTTTAAATACAATTTTTTTAATTTCTTTAAAGTAAATTGACAGTAAATTAAATATAGAGCCTTACAAATCGAAATCAGAGTACAGAAATATTTATTTTAAATACAATTATTACTAAATAAAAAGCTTAAAAATATAACTTTTCCATTTGTATGCCAAATTTAATACATTTTCTTCATAAAATTTAAATTTTTTACCATTCCAAATGAAATTAAATATATTAAAATTGAGTTGAAATCTTTTTTTTTCGATTAAGTTAGTTTATTTATTTTTTTTTTTTTACAATTTGATAAGTTTGAATTGTGATTTAAGTTTAATTTCCGTTATTACTTATCTGTAGTCACTTTTTTTTTATTGTACACTGTGAAATCCTTGCTTTGTTGCAATTGCTTTTCAATCCAACCTTTTTGCTGCGATTATCAAACAATTTGATTTCCGTTTCAAGTCTGGGTAGGAATTGACTTTCCTTCGGAGACTCGATGGCTTGAAAGTTTTCCTTGATTGCCAGCTGGCATCAATGTAATGGCATTGAAGCCTCGTTGAATCGTTGCCTTCTTCGCTCGTTGGCTCGTTGGCTCCACCAGCCTTCTGGCCTTTTGTTTGCCCATCAAAGTCAGCAACTTGTCTAATGACTGCAATTTGATACGCTTATCAATGATTCATGTGCGCATTTGCCAATCACCTGAAAAGCGAACTACAAAATGCTCACAAGAGGACAAAGAAATCAGAAAAAGTGGAAGTGGAAGAGAGATAGGTGGAGAGACAGATTATCTATGGTTACACATTTCATTTTTATAGCAATTGCACTTAACTGACAGTAAGTAGCTAGTTAAATGCAATCTGAGCTCTCAAGTGGGCTCACAGCAGTCTCTCAAGTGTTTTTCTTTCTACATTTTCTGTTGTTGTTGTGTGTTTCTTCAAGAGCTGACAGTAGAGTTTTTCAAATTAAATTTCTTGTTTAGCAGACACTTAAAAGCCAACTTCATGCTTATTTTCTTAACTTTATTCTTCTTTTGCAGCACGCGGCAGTTTTCTGCTTTACCAATTAGCAAAGGCCATAAATTCTGGCCATCTTCCTCGTTGGGAGCTGGCACAGGAACAGGAACAGGAGCTGATTGTGGAGCAGGAAATGTTTGTGGACTCCAGCTGGCTGGCCACAATGGCAAATGAATTTCAGGTAGCAAGCACTTAAATCCATATCGAGCACAGCTAAACTCGACATTTTCCTCATTCTTCCCCGCACTCTCCAAACTTTACACCACTCAGAAAAAAAACGAAGTGTACATAAATCACGCGCAGTTTTCCTTGTTGCGTTGTCTCACTTTTGGGGCATTTTTAACTTTTTGGCTCCATTGGCTGTCAGAGCAATGGGTTCAGGAGCACGTGACCACGCTTCATTGCTCTCGATTCCATTTTCCAAAAGCATTCTCTGAATAATCTGCTTCCCCCTACAGTTTTTGTTCTTTGCAAGGCAGTCCCAAGCGTAGTTTAGATAGACATTCGAAAACATGGCGGATGAGTTATTTTCTGGGATTTGTAATCAAAACTAAGCTTTAAGTGGGTTTTCATTACAATTTTTATACAATTTTTGTTAGTAAAATAGAACTGAGGCTTAAACAGCTTAATTGAGTGGTGTGAGGTTTTTATTTTAATTATTTAATACAATTTTAGCCCCAACATACTCCAAAATGTCTAACCAATTCACATAAATTTCGATTAACAACAGTTATAATGCCTTCACCATTTCCCAACATTTATTAATTTTCGCCCTGAAGTCATAACATTTCATGTTTGGCAAATTAAACACTTAATTTATTTAAATTAACTTAAGCTTTGTGAATTGATTGCCTGTTCAATTAAGTATACGCAATTTTAAACAGTCTTTTGTTGGCTGTTATCTGCTTTAAATGGTTAACTGGTATCAGTAATCGTTGTTATTGAATATTTATTGGGGCCCCATTTCAAATAATCTCCAAGTCCAATCAGCTCACAGCTCGAGGGCACTCTTCGGCTATTGGGAAGCCTAGAAAGTTTCTAATTATAAGCTGGCATAAATGGATGCCGAATGGATAAGGCTTGTTTTTGGCCTCTGGCATCAGAATATTGTGCAAATTCTAATATCTGCCGTTGGCTGTTGGCAGTTGGCTGTTAGCTTGGCTTTGTTGTTTCTGCCACTGCACATGGGCAGCAGCGCGGCTTGTTAGTGTTGCCGAAAGTTTTTATAGCTAAAGGTAACAAAATTGTTTAAAAATATATTTTTTAGCGGATATTATTTACTTTAAAACTGGAACTGGACATTTAAAATAAAATTTATAGCTGTTTCATAAAAATCATTGCATACTTTCAGGCGCTAATTAAATTGTTCTTTAAAGGGATTTTAAATGTGCTAAATCTAGCCATATTATAGCTAAACTGACAACACTTCTTTATGCTATTCCCAGAGACAGCTGCTTTGAGTTTTAAAATTGTTGAAATAATGCAAATTTTTGTGCATAACAGTAACAAGTACAAAAAGGAGGAAGCTTAGTGGAATGAAACAGAGAGAGTGTGAGAGAGGGAGACAGAGTTAGGGGCAGAGCTAAAACAGAAAAGAGCAGAGACTACGCAGAGCATTTGCCAACTTGTCGTGTTGATTTTGAAAGCAGTTAACGCTTTTCACTTGGCTCTCTAGTCTGCCATATTGATAAGAAAAGCCTTTAGGAACAATTAACATGCTCCTCGACAGCACAAAAAATACTGAAACTTACCACACTCACACACACACACACACACACACACACACACACACACACACTTTTATTCGACTATTTACTTTTCATTTTCATGTTTGACTCGACACCTCGTTGAGTGCCAACAGAAAAACTCTGGTCTTTAATGTGGATTTGCTCTTTTAAGCCAAAGTTGCCAAGTTGTTAGTTTGCAGCGGAAAAGTCAAAAAAAAAAAAAAACAACGAAAGAAAAGTAAAAATTAAAGAAAACGAAAACGAAAACAGAGCAATGTACACGAGGGATTACTTTGCTTAATTCAACTGCAAATGAAAAGTGTTTGTTCAGTAAGTTCAATCTGCTCGACGTCCTCGTCGTCGACGTCGTTGTTGACGTTGTCATTACGCCTTGGCTCTGGATTTTGCAACTGGCTTTGGTGCCTTCGTTTGAATCTGGTTATGGTTATGGCCCTGCTACTGAGCCCTGTCGAGTTCATCAAAGCGTAATCTACACAAAATGGCGGCATTTCCTTTGCGTGGCACTGAGTCCAAAAAAAAGAAAACAACAAAAAATGGCAGCAACTTTAAGCTAACTATGCGAACGCTTTACCAAACTCTACTCCTCTCACTGACTCACTCACTCACTCACTGCCTCCCTTTGCCTTTGGGAACTCAAATGCCTTAAGCGCACCATCTAATGGAGTCATAATTCTTCGGCTCGTTAGCAGCAAATACATGCAGCGTCAAAAAGAATGCCAAAAAAAAAAAAATGCCAGACATTTTTCGTAAACTTCACATTTTTGTATACCACGCACCTGGCAAACGTCCAGCTTGTGTCTGCACTGCTAGTCAGCTGGCGCTACACTCTGCTTTACAGGGTATGTGGCAGTTGTGATCTTTTTAAGTGCCTGTTTTAAGCCTTTTGCTGCCTTGTTGGGGCCTCCAACTGACAAGTTGCTTAATTGAAAAGTGTTTTGTTCGGATTCCTTCTACGCTGCTGCTGATTCTGCATTCAATAATTCGCCTTTATTTATGCGAAAGCAGCAGAGAAAGAAAAGGACATCATACGAAGCCGACAATTTTTCAAGGATCTTCCGGTTTTCGTTGTGCGCTTTTCTTTATCTTTGCCTTTTGCTTTTTGCCTTTTGCCTTTCCGGCTCTGAGCGTCACTTTTCATAACTTCCTCTTTTTTGGGCACATCAGTGAGCCTTGGTGTACACTGTACACTGTACAGTGTTCCCTTGTGCCTGTCGCCAGCCTGCCATAAATAATTATGTTATTTTAGATACATTCACTTTTTGTTGTTGTCACCGAAAAATTGTTGCAATAATTATCACATTTTTCACACCGTCATTTTTCATGCACTCAGCGAATCTCGTGTCTGTCATTTTTCTTCTCTTTTTTGTTACCATAATTAGGTATAGGGGGAGTACTGTTGTCACGCCCATTACAAGCAGACGCCCCGCCAAAAATTGTCTCATTTATGTGCTTTATGTGAGCGACATTAGAGCGATAAGCATTTTTTATGTATTTTTAATTAACTTTGATGTTGTTTGTGTCACATAATCGCATCAAAACTGTAGCTTACCCTGCCTTTTGGCCGCGACAAATTGGCCAAATCTAATGCAGCGCTCTTGGCTTAATTGTGTATGGGCATGAGCCTGGATTCTGGTATGGTCCCTGTAGGGTGCTGCTTTGTGTGTGTTTGTGCTCGTCTCAAGTGTTTGTCTATCTAATTGGCAATTTTAATTAGCTAGTCAGCGGCACTAAGCAAAATGTCCAAGTGTTTGCTTTTATCTGCTTACTCGCCTCATACTCCTGCCTTGACGGTGTCCTTCTGACCAGAAGTACCACAAATTTTGAAGCTCAGTTGATAAGATCGCTTAAATTTGACCAGTAAATTTATAGACTGCAGTTTGTCGACCCGCATCGCAGCTGCCGGTGCTGCTGTTGGTGCTGTTGGTGCTGCTGCTGTTGGCTAACAGCAAACATAGCCAGGTTTACCTTTGCTGTGATTGTGTTGCCAGCGGAAGTGCAACACTCTCAGTTAGTTGCACACTCGCTGGGAGGTTAGCTACAGAAGTAACTGACTGGGAGAAGTAACTTTGCTTTAGACTACGTGTTCCTTATAGAAGTAAATTAAAAAAAATTTTTAATTTTAATAATTCTTTTTGTCTGTATACCTTAGGTAATTTCTAGAAGTTTTATTTTGCATGGGGTCTGATGTGCTCATTGTTACATTAATTAATTAATGAAGTTAAAATATAAAATAAGTGAAAAGGTAAGTGAATTTCGTTCTAAAGTAAGGCAGACATACACAAGTTGCAAATTTTCATTAGGTATCATAAATTAGTGGTTTTAATAGTCGTTTCAAGGGGCTTTTTTCTGGGACCTAATCAAAATTTATTTCTAAACTTAATCCAAATTTATTTCTAAACGATTTTCTTAAAATATGCATTTCATTGGTTTCTTTATTTATATATTTTTTTTTATTTTACCAACGAAATTTCTTTCGTTGCACATAAATTTCATTTTTACCTTTTAACAACTCTTCAAGCAGCCCTCGCAAATTATACATTGTATGTATTTAAGCACTTGTATAAAGCATTACTGAAATGCGTTGACGCTGTTTGCAGCAGCTTTCAATTAAGTTGGTATCGTCATCGTTTGCTAGCTTTCCCTTGCATTTCTCTAGAATTTTCCTCGCCTTTTAATTAGCTTGGAAAGTTGAGCATTTTTATCGCTAGCTTTGGCTGACTTAACTTACCTTTTTTGCCCATTTTATTAATTTCATGCTGCAGTTGTAATTGCTGGTATATACATGACATTGCTCATACGCAGCGTTACACCGGAAATTAACTTCTGCACGTTTTGAGGGACTCAAATGGCAAAAATGGCACTCAATTTCCTTCAAAGCATGCATAGAAAGCATTTAAGCCCCTTAAAAGTTAACGATTAATTTATTTCTACACAATTAATTTCCTTTGCAGACTGTACCCGTTTATGATGGATTCCCCATGGAGCTGCAGACTTGGTTAACGGATAGTTATGGCCTAAATGCCCTTGATGTCTATCAGAGTTGGCGAAGTGCCCGTGCTGGGCGTGGTCAAGAGCTTTGCAATGCTGCTGGTCAGTGCTTTGAGTTAGCTCGAATAATGAGTGAATGTTGTCCATTTTGAACTGTATAAAAAATGCATTTATAAATCGTTAAAAGAATATCATAAATTTGTGCATCGTCACGCAGTGAAGTGGGAGTCAAATATTGATGAACGGTATCGAAATTGCGATTTCTGGTACGAGTTCGATGCCGAGCTCGAGTCCGCAATGTGACCATTAAATGTTGTTGCTGTGGTTTTCCACCTCATGGTCATGCCATTGACGTTGTCACAGCGGCAAATAAACGAGCTGCCAGCTGCTGCCAAGTGCACCACGCCCGCTGTGGTGGCTGTGTCAAACATAGGGATACCCTGTAAGCAGCTCAAGTAATGGGCGTAGATTGAATTGGTTAACAAGGGGTAAAAAGCAATTAAAGTGGGCAGCAGACAAATTTGTATTTAACTTTAGCATTGTGGCTATATATTTCCATTCCTGTTGTTATAGAGTATGCTTAAGTCGTCTTTACAGCTTGTTTTTTAGCCTGCTCGCTCAGACTTTGAAGCGTGGCGCCAATCAGTGGCTTGAATGACAAAAAAAAAAAAGGATACAACAGTGACAACAACACGCATTGCTTCGGTTAAAGCACAAAAATCAACATGCAACTGACAAAAAACAAAAACAGCAAGAACCACGACTGACAAAACAGCAACAACTAGAGCAATGGAAGCCATCAACACAATGGAGATGTTCGTATCAGACAGTCTTATACCCTGCCTTTTGCTAGCTTATAAATAATCAATAAACATTATTAGCTAGTTTTAGTGATTAATTATTTAACTATAATTTTTTTCGAGAAGAAAATTATTCAAATATTTTATAAATAAATTTTTTATTTTTCCAGAAAATTTGGCACGTTATGGAGTAACAACTAATTTAAACATGTCTTAGTATAACTGCTAACTTTTAGCCACTTTCCAGCCGTCTACAGCGTATATTTTAGTCACTCCCTCCCAGATTAAGAGTGCACATATTTTTTTGTGCGTATTTTGGCATTTATTTTTTTATATTCGTTTTGCGATTCGTTTTTTTTGCCGTTTTGGGTACGTGGAATTGTTTCGCTGGTAAACAATGTGATTTTCAGCGTGAAATTTTATTCAATCCGCCCAAAAATACAGGCCAATACGTTGCCTACTTCATTGGTCCATTGGTTCTTTGGTTCATTGGTGGGCAATTTGCCTGAAAACAAAGAAAAAGAAGAGCAAACTGGAAAACCGTTGAGTGCTTTCGTTTTGCTGCTTTCTTCTGACGTTTCTCTCTTTTCCACTCGCTAAATAGAATTTTATCGTTTTTATTTAGCTTGCCTTTTTGTTGGTACATATTATTTGATGTTATTTGTTTAAAAGTTTTTTATAAGCATTTTCATGGCGAAAATTGCTTTTAATTGATCAAATTGTTTAAATACAGCGAACATGACTGGCATATGTTATTGACAAGATTTTTAAACACACACGTGTATAATGTTTTTATAGATGCCAAAAGATTTGTTATATACCCGGTAATGACTGATTTGAGTTATTTAGAAGAAGCAATAGCTGCGTTAAACTTAAAGAAAGCAGCAAAAAGTATGCAACATGTTATTACAACTTAAAATAAAAAGATAAATAGGTAGCGCTTAAAAGTATGCCACGGTTTTTGTACAATTTCAATGTGAGTTACAGGTAGTTCTGCGTCGAGAGCCAACTAAATTGTTGTTTTGCATTTCAATTACGAACAAAATTATTTGCAATCAGAGTCACTGATTAATTTGCATATTTGGCTGCGTTTTATGGAAATGTTTACCTCAATTGGTATGACAAAGATCTCGCTATTCAATTACTCGTCTGAACTAGGCCAATTGTGTATCTTTAAGTCCACTTTAAAGTAGTTTAACTTGTCATTTAACTATAAATGATTTGCATTTTTGTTTTCTTATCATTCAACTCAATTTGATTCAATTGGATTTGATGCCGTTCGTTTCGAAATTCGAATCGATTCATCTACATTATTTGCATTCCTCAGTGCACAAATTTGTCAATTATCTTCTTGTTTGAGTGGCGTTTTATATTCAATTAAGTGAGCCGTGTGTTTATTTAACCTTTTTAACTTTTTTGGTTAGCAAAAAACGAAATGAAACGAAACTGATAAATGAATGCATTCGTTTTTAAAATAAACTCATTCGTATTCGAATATACATATACAATGAATGCATTCGTGTTGCCGTTAAAGTGGTTACCATTTATTTAAAAAAATGGACTTTCATTGGTATTTATATAACGAATATAAATACACTTAAGTTGCATATTAATTCAATAAAAATAATGCGATTAATTCAAGGAGATGTTTGTTAAAAGTTGAGCATGAATTTTTTTTTAAATAGATTGATAACTGGATGTGCATATTTTAGAAATCTGTGGTGAGAAACTTGGTAAAAACATAATTGGTTTTGTTTTTTATTGTTTAAATTGTTTAATGTTTAATTTAAATGCCAAAACTGATAGCATAAATTAAGCAAATATTTATACAATTTACATTAATTAAATTCGTTTTATATGAACTGCATTTTAAAAAATTGAAGTTTTCATTGAAAAAAGTCGAATACATATTTGTAGTTATTTTAGCTAAGCACATTTTTCAGATAACAATTTAATAGCCGGATAAAAAAATTAAATCTTTGTTGACAAAAAAAAAAATTAATTCTGTGTTTATAAAATAGGATTATGCATATTTGAATTTTAAGTAATTAAAAAAAAAGGGTGGAAGCTTGGGCAAATAATTGTGCCTATTTAAACTACTTAACACACACAGTTGAAACAAATTGCTGACAAAATGAAATTAAACTGATTATTAACTGTTTATAGGGTGTCTAGCTGGTATACGCTAGACAGTGCCGACGTCAATTTATTGATAACATTCTTGTAATTTAATTACAGTATCAGCAGCGAGCGCGTAAAATAAATAACCGAAATATAAATAAATAAACAGCGGGAAGGCTGGCAACTGAACTGGGGCTGAAATATGGAAAAGGTTTTTTATATGAATTATTATTTGGAACAGGCCAAAAAAGTGATTGGGAGTGGCATAAGGGGGTTGGCGGAATTGGCTCAAGTTCAAGCTGTAACTAATGGCAATTTGTCTGAGTGGCAGTTTCAACCTTTCCCCTCTCCAAACTGTCCTCACCTAAGCGAATTGCGAGATATGTAATGCATGTAAACGATATTGCTTCACTCAACTGTCAGGCGGCATTAAATAATATTTTGCAAGGCTATATGTGTGTGTGTGTGTGTGAGTGTGGTGTGTGTGGCAGGTAAGTAGATGTGGCAGCATCGTCATGGTCTGTGACATTTTTGACTGCATGGCAGTAGCAAAAAGCCGCAGTTCAGCAGAAAGGCAAACTCTGGGGCATACAGAGAGAAGGACAGACCCCACAACCTCCTACACACCCACATCCACACACACTGTGCACATACTGTCACATTTACCCTATGCAGCTTTATGTAACAAAGAGCGTTTTTAATTTTTTAAGCAAACTGCATGTTTCCGTTTGGCATTGAAAAAGCAGCACAAAGGTGCCTATTGTATAACATTCACAGCTGTAAATGTATATATGTTAGTCCTGTTAGTTGGCCAAGGTTAAATTGTGTTATTAGCAGATTGAAATGTGCTAACAATCTGTATCAATCGTCCCTTTTGCCATTAGCAATTTACTGCTGCTGCTGTTGCTGACGTCGACGTGCTCCGAAAAACTGCGGGCCAAACAATAATTTTACCACTGTTTATTATGCAGATAAACAAAATGGCGGACAAGGCAATGTAAAGGAAAGAGACTGAGAGAGGGTAGTAGGTAGAGGGCTACAGAAAGGTGAAGTTTAGTATTGACCTCGTCTTGAGTAAACTAAGCTGACACAGCATAAACTTTTCTACTTTTCCCACACGCAGCCCGGAAGCAGCAGGTAAACTTTCGTGGGTTGCGCTCGACAGTCAAATACTTGGCAAATGGGAGATACTTATACCCAAGCTAAGCAAGTTTTTGAAGATCATGTTCAAGTAAATAAGAAGTAAATAAGCCCTTGTGGAGTGGTATACTCTGTGCTTAGGTGTTTAGTTTGAAGGATATTTTCTTCACATTTTATTTGATTGTAGCAATTATTGATGAGTTTATGTGGCAATACGTTTCAATTAACTCAAGTTCATACCTGGAAAATCGCTCTTTATATTTCTTGCATTTTTTATAAAAATCAACTGAGAAATCTAACACATTGTAGACATTTCTAACATAAACAAATCATTTTTAAATCATATTTACCCTTCAATAGTTTTTCTGCCTATTACTTTACTTTACATACCCTGAGTATACCCCTCCATACCCTAACAAAAGGAAAAGCAGCGAGCGGCAACAGTTGCCAGCAATCATCTAGGCTGTTACCTTATTACAACAACAGCAATAACTACAACAATAACAGCAGTAACAACAACCATAGAGTTAAACTTTGCCATTACGACAATGGGAGTTATCTGCCTGTAAATACATAATCTGCTGTCCGCTGCAGTTCGATGAAAGTTGCCTCTTTGTCCCTGAACTGGGATCCCCAAAGGTTTTCCACTTGGAGGTACCTTGAATAGGGATTTATTTTTATTGCCACTGTGCTATTTTGTTGGTATTAAGGGTTAAGCAGGTGCTTTATAAAACCAACAGCAACTCGGCCCAGAGACTCGCAGCTGTAACTAAAACCCAAAGGCGAGTGTCCATAGTCCACAGTCCTTATAGTCCTAAGTCCTCAGTTCTCAGTCCTTAGTGCGTAGAAAGAAAACGCTTTTTCCACGGCATTTTCTTTAGTTGTAAAATTCACACCTCAAAATGTGTCCCCAAAGTGCAATCAAGAGATTTGTGTCAGTCTTCCAAACATTTCACGGCTATTCTAAGTTTTGCACGGAGTTAAAGGGGTTTGCCTTGGTCTTATAATTAGTTAAGACAACGTATTAAATTAAGTGCGAACACTTTAAGTGCAGTTGGGATTATTTATTAATACGCTCGTAACTTTAGGCAACTGTAATACAGTTGATCAGGAATATTTACGAGGCTTATTTATGGCATTAATGCTAGTTGCCTCTGGTTAAGTCAGTTAAGGGAATGCATTAAATTTAGTAACAGTTTTAAGTCAGTTTAATGCGGAAAAGTGGTTTATGAATTTAACTTTTCATTTTACTCTTTAAGCTGTGTTTAAACTTTAAATGAATTTAATTTCCTTGAAATTTATTAAGCCCAAATAATTGTTAAACCTTTGCTAAAATAGCCTAAATCCCCGAATTAAAACTTTTTCAACTCAATACATTTTGCTGCTCTACTGTACACAAATCCTGCGGCAAAACTGATATCTGGCTGTAAACAAATATGAGAGAAATTTCATCAGAAACGGAAGCAAATTGTTAAAATCAACAAACGAAACATAATGATTTGATAACTCAGAATTGTACAATTTGCTATGCACACACACGGAGTGGAAAGGTTTTGTTGTTATTGTAGGCCATAACTATGCACGGCAAAACCAATTACAATATCAATTTAAAAGGGATTAAAAAGCATGTCCAAGGCTTACCAAGAGCCGAGAGAATCTGTTTCTTGTTTCCTGTGTCCTATGTCCTCGAAAACTACAGAGACGAAAGCCCTGAGTCGGCATCCTCGAAATATACACCTACTCGTAGTATTTATAAGATTTGAGTGCCACACTAATACATAAATGTAAATTATGAATTATGTTTTTGGCCATCAGACCAGAGCAGGCATGGCTGAAGGGCGCAACAGCGGTTGGAGGCAGCAGAAACTTTCGGTCGCAAGTTTAAATGAATTTCTAAGCCAGCAGCTTTTCATAATAAATAACGCAGATAATAAAGCATAATGCTATTGTGCAATAACAAATACGAGCATACATATATTGAGTCAACACTGAATACAATTTTCTCCCAACAGGAGCAACAACAACAACAACAAGTGGCTGTGAATTTTCCCTGTGTATACATGTATTTTTGCATAATTTATTTTGATTTTCCTAATATGCTGATAGCCACAATTTTGTATACAAAAGACCACAAAGTATTTGCCAACGTTTGATAATCTTTGGTCAGCTATCTCACTTGGCTTTGTACATTTTACGCATTTGTACAGTGTTTTGGCCAATGGATAATTTGGCCAGAAGATAAGTGCAGTCTTTGAAGGGCAAATAGACTGCAATGCATCCCTGCACTTGAATAAATTACAGATTTTAATGGTCGAATGAGCAATTTAATTTCAAAATTGTTGGAATAAGCAGCAGTGAAGAGCTATATACTTAAATATACCCTGTACTTGTGCTGAAAGTTAAAGTAATAAAGGCTAAACTAAATTAAACCGTTAGGAAAGGGATTTTAAAAATACAAAATGATGGAAAGAAAACATATTTAATGAAATAAATTAAAAAAGCCTCATTAATTTAGAACTCCCCTAAGAAACCGTTCCGAATGCTGCGCTCAATTCTCGTAAATTAGCCTGGAATGAATAGCAGCAAAAGGTGAAGATAATTGAATAAACAAGCGAACATGTCAACATAACATTAATTTGCGATTACAATGGCTTTACCTGCCCAGCTGCATGACACATGAGATGGCAATTGAGGCGCCGGAAATCCAGAAAGAAGGCGCAACAAGCCAATGACAATTGAAAGGATAACGCGACGCATCCTGTGAGACACAGAGAAACGACAAAGCAACAAGAACAACAACAGCGTTGACAACATCAACACTCGTTTGCCTGCTGCTTGATAAAGGAAATTAAACAAAACAACAACAACTGCGAAAAAAAAAACAAAATAAGCAAAAAGTTAAAGAAAAAGAAAAAAGTTAAGCCGCACAGACAATTGACGTTGCTTAACTGGAAAAGCAAAGGGAAGAGGAGCGACAAGAGGGGATTTGACTGGTCAGGAATTGGGCAGGGAGTTGGCAAAAACACAGGAAGAAAGGGGGAAAGGGAGTGAGAAAGAGAGATAGAGACTACAGGCTACAGCATTTGTCTGATTGTCTCGTTGACATGACGTTGCGCGATTTGTAAAAGGCTTTTGTTTTTTGCTTTTGCCTCCGTCTGACTGTCTGTTCAGCTGTCTTTGCTGTCGGCCTACAAGTGAGCAACACGCGCCAATGATTATGTTGCCGCTGACAACGACAACAGCAACGACAGCGACAACAGCAGCAGCAACAACAACAACAACAGCACTAGCACTCCGAAAAGTGCATTTCTGTGTGCCATTTTTCGGTATAAAGTTGGCAGAAGCTTTTCATTGAGTAAAAGTGACGCATGCGCAGCTATTGCCAATTTTAGACATCGTTTTAACTTGGCCAACACTTCAGTTCAGTTCAGTTTAGTTTAGTTCGTTGTTGACACTCGTGTGTGTTGGACGTTTTCTAGTGCAGCGGCCACACGCGGCGTATGAGCGATATATATATTTTTGGCATTTTCTTTACGCAGAGGCAACAGTTTCGCGTTTATTGGATTTTGGCGCAAGTAGCAAGTAACAGCAAAGAAAAAGCCGGTTAAAGTGTTAAGAGCATGTGATTGTATGTGCTTGTGTGTGTGTGTTTTATGTGAGTGTGAGTGTGGAGTGTGTCGTACTTAAGCTGAAATACTTACCTGCATTGTTTGCTTTAATAAAACAACAAAAAAACACACACCAATTCCAAGAAAATTAACTTGGCACACTCTTTAACAAGTTTTCAAGTGGGTTAATTGATCTGTGTGTGTGTGTGTGTGTGTGGACACATCCATAAAAAATATAGAAAATTAATGCGAAATACAAAACAAGTACTCACAGCACACAAGTGGTCCTAGTCTCAGTCTAACTTCCAATCCGAATTGAGGTTTTAGCCCTTAATGAACGTGCAACAATAGCCGCAACACGCGATGAATGCAACAAGGACTCGTACTGCAAACTAAGGTAAATATACGACTCACCTGTTATTTCAACTGAAACTCAACTAAGAAGTGTTTCAAACAACAAAAGCATAAATTATTGTTAATGGCGTTGGAATTTGGCCAGTAATCTTTAAATACTGGCTATAAAAGATCTTAAAAATAAATAGCCAAACTTTGTTGCATTTTAAACTTTAACAATTCAACTTTGTTAGTTCATAAATTTAAACAAAAAAGAATTGTTATTTTTGTAATAATTTTTTGTTCAAATGTTTGGTTTAAAATTACATGGAAAAAGTTTTAGCAGTTCATGAAAACTTTACTATTTTTAATAAAAACATGCACATAAAATATTTACAATTAAATCTTAAAAAATTCCTTTAGTTTCTTTTGGTAAATTCACTAAAATACAAGTTTATTGCACTGAAAAATCTATAAAATTTATGGCAATATTTCTGGCATTATGATCTTAGTCAAATAACAATTCAATTTAGCGTAGACTGTTTTTTGTTTGCATTTCAGTTGACAACTTGACATATTTATTATTGTCAACTAAAATTTGTCCAGCTTTTATTGAAAGAACAAAAGAAAAACTGCAATTTTAGTGCAGTACAAATGTGAGCAATTTAGTGCTGACAACTTTGACAAATGTTTTGAACAATGAATATATAAATTTTTACTGGAAATGTTGGAAATGGATAATGCTATAAAGACCAAAAATTTAAATAAATATATTAAATTTCTTGCACAACTAAAATAATTGACAAAGTTAACATTTACCAAAAATAAAGGGAGTTATTTTCTTCAATTCTTGTAGCTACATTTTTTAAGACACTTTTAAAGACATTTCTTAAGAAAGTCTTAGGTTGCTCAACTTCTAAAAAACAATTTCCATTTAAAGACATTTGGGCTTAAGTTATAGTATGCATATTGTTGGTCCAGTGAGTTGCAGAAATTCAGTGATTCATCTGTCGGACTTTGCTTTTAAATCATTTGCATATTAATTCTGCTGTTCGTCCAATTTATCTTTGTGCCTTAAAAAAAAAGAAGGAACTTGGAAGTGAATTCACTGCCGGCGCTGCCTTTTTGGCCGATGCGCTGTCCTGACAGTTCCCTGTCGTCTGTGTGTTGCTGCTGCTGTTGTTGTTGTTGCTGCTTTCGGTTGTTGCTTTTTCGGTTGTTGCTGCTTGTTGGTTGTCGGTTGTCGGTTGCCAGTTTCTCTGCTTTGTTTTATTATATCGCGGATGCCGCGCAGCAGCATTTATAAAAAGGTTTTTCTTGCTCGCTAGGGTTACGTGAGTCACCAGCACAAACACACACACACACACAGCTATGTACACCCGCATACACTAACATACATACACCACAACGCTGCTCTGCATTACCGTTATTTTATGACGGAAGTACATTTAAGCAGATTTTTTTTACTTTTTACCCCTTGTTGCTGCCGCAAGCCGCATGCCGCACCCAAAAAGTAAAGAGAACAAGCAGCTATGCTATAGTGGACTCTTGACTGTGATACACCCGTTACATATTTTATCTATGAGCTGTAAGTTCCATCAGCATAAAATGCAGTGCATACTTTTAGGTGCTACATGTTTTCAAAGCTTCAAGCCGCTGCCTTTTTAGTTGTGTTTTGAATAAGTGTGTTGAATTATTGATCAATTGTATTGTTTTATTTTGAAACGGATGTTATTTCTTAAGAATTGTGGGTGTTAAGCAGCATTTTCTACTTTTAAATTGAATTTCTTGCTTTGTGGTGAATTTAATCTTTGATATTTGTGTTTCAATGCTTTAAAAGTAGCACAGACCTAAACAGATCTTTATATACATGACATGGCTATATCTAATCGATATTGCGTATAAATTTCCACTACAAAATATCTCTCTCTGTTCAAAAATGCTATAAAATATACCCTTTTAAAATACTTATAACAGGTATAAAGCGAAAGAGAAACAGCCAAGAAAGAAAAAAACAAGAGCTATGCGATCAAGCAAAATTTAAATATTTTTTACTTTACGCTTGGCTTTTCATTTTCCTGTCTTGCCAAAATTTATTGCCAGCCAAATTGCAATGGCAACAGCAACAGCAACAAACAATAAAAGAAACGGCGAAGGAACAAACTTTTACTCGAGCGCAATAAAACAGGGTTTAGCTTGCATTAGGCCAAGTTTGTGTCAGGCCCTTTCAGAGGCAATTCAGCCCGAACTGAACCCGTCCTCTGACCTTGCTGACACTCTGCTTGGCATCAAATTGTAAACTTATAAACAGACTTGATTCAAGTCAGCTGTCAACGTTTCGCATTTCATAATGTTTGACGTACGTTTATTGAAATTTAATACAATTACCACACACACCTAGCGGCAATTGAGTGTGTGTGTGTGTGTGTGTGTCTGTGTGAGTGAGTGTGGATGTGTGTGCGATACGTGAAAGTAAAGTGAAAGTCATAAGCTCTGAGAAATTACACCTAAATTGGGTGTGAGAGTTCCTTCAGTTGCCAAGTAAGTCAATAAATAAATTTACTTCCGACTGCTGCCTTAAGAATTTGGTTACCCACATAAATGAGGCATATTGGGTAATAAAAACAGCTAGCACATATGCTTATTTCACAGGGTATATTTGACAGTACTACTCGTGGGTCGCGCTTTCTTTTATGCCCAGTTCGCTCTGAATTATTATGTGACATGCGTAATGATATAATCTGTCAGATAGCAAAGGAAACAGATAAAAGAAAGTTTAGGCACATTTCTGACTTTGCCAACTGTAAGAGGCATTTAAGAGTCTATTTAAATTTGCATAGCATTAGCTCAGCGGTTGTGGGGGAGCTGTGGAGCTGGACGGCAAGTGACATTTATTAAGTGTGTAAGTGAGCTATTCAGAATCAGAGCAGCAGAAAAATCTGCTCTTCAAGATGCAACATAAAAAAGAAAAGTAAAGTCCAAGTAGCGCTACTCGGTGTAGGAAAAAAATAATAAAAGTTGTGTAAATCCAGCGTAGCATTGTAAGGAAACAGCGATGCAAGCTAAGCTGGAAATGGAAAAATCTACTCTTACTCGCACTCGCACTTGCAACTGCAACAATGCGCAGACATTTATGGCACGGGATTTTTGCCGCCGGCAGCTGGCAGACAAATGCCTTGAGTATGTCCCCATAGAATGGCATACCAAGCCATACCACGCCATACCAAGCTATACCAAGCCTTGCCAAGCCATTCCATTCCATGGCAGCCTGGGGCCTTAAATTCTAAGGCCGTGTCACCTGCTCACATTTTCAATGTCTGTGCTCACATTAGCTCTTGCCGTTTTTCGTAGCATACTTTTCAGCGCATCCTCCATATAACGAGAATTTTTTGCTTCAGTTGCACATTTAGATTAAAGCGATTTAACAAGCGAACGAGTACGAGTATATCTACAATTTAAGCATGCAAATTTGCTATTCCTTTTAAGCATACTTATGCATGTTTAAAATATCTTAAGCATAAAGTGGCATGACTATGTTATACTCTTCTGTTAGCTCAACTTAACTGTCAAACTTTTTAAAGCCTTTTCTTTAGACAATTTTGGTTTAATACAAATACTGATTAGTATATGTAGCACGCATTAGATTTCCCCAACAAATAAGGTCTCATTAGACTTCGTACTTAAATACTAAACAACTGCCAGTAAGATCATTTATTAAATAAATTTAATTATAACAGTTTGTAGAATGTAGTCTGTAGAATGATTTCTACACTTTCTTTGTTGTAAAATTGAGCATAGGAATTTTAATTAGAAATCGTGGTAAGAAAGTTCCAATTTGCAGGGAGGTCAATGTTCTGTTGGCACATTTGCTTATCAGAATTAGCGTGCTCCACTTTCAACCCACGTCCACATCCATGTCCATGTCCTCGTCATGGTCTTGTGGTGTTTGGCACCGCCTGTCTTAGCTGCATTTTCGAATTAATCACACGAAGTGACGTTAGCAAGAAACCAGCTTAAACTGGCTTTAATTAAAGCGTCGAAGCTGTTGCTCCTTTCCAGCTGTTTCAATCCTTCTCCTTCTTTGCCTTTGCCTTCCCTTGATTCTAAATTTATTACAGGTGCTGCATAAAACATATGCATTCTCATAAGGCAAAGAACAAGGTCTTTTTGCACATTCTGAGCTTTTAGTTTCGCACACGCACACATTGAGAAAATACCTTGGCCTTGGACTCAGTGTGCACAAAAAGTGTGAACAATTTTTATTGTGCGGAAAATTCGCTGGTTTTAGTTGGTTCACATTCAAGCTAAAACACGTTTGCATTATGCACAAGTTACAAATAATTCATGAACTTACAGAACAACGGCCAAGGTAACAATAAAAGGTCAACGCTTTTATTTTTTGTTAATACTTTTGAGCGCATTCCATTATGAAAGCTAACAAAAAATATATGAATTATTTTGGTGCTTGTTTAATTTCCGCTTGGCCATTGTTTTAAAGCGGTTTTTCTGGCTGTTCATGAGTTGTGTATTTTACGCTTGCTTTCCCATGTGTTACACAGATGAGTTGGCTAAAACTGTGCATTAAAATGTGGACAGTCATGGCATAAATTTTTGGTCTAAAACGTCTGCACGAAAAACGTTAACTGGTTGGCTTTCGGTGTTGACGTTTATGATGGGTTAAAAATTGCATTAACATGCTAACAAGTTGGCAAATGGAAGCCACCTTTTACCACTAGATATTCAAAGTTAAATGTCATGGGAATGCCTTTTACAGGCACATTTAAGCCTGGAGTCAGCAGACGTTTTCTCTTATTTTTCGTTGAGCCTAAATTGGGTAAAATTCTTTAATTCCCTATTCGCTGGCATTCAAAGCCATTTCAATTGGTCGCCGTTCCCTGCATTCAGCCAACCTGTCTGACAATTAAAGCCCCCAAAAATACACTTCCAAATGGCAGCTAACCATGAAAAGCGTTGCATCCACCACGTCCAGAAAGCTGCAAAACAATTTGCTGCCATCTTTTTTTTTTTTGTGCTCTCTGCTTGCACAAAAAATATAGTATAAATCTTAAATGCTCTGACATGTGTTCAGCAAAAACAAGGAATACAACCTTGGGCTACTAGCGACGTGGAGATACCCGTTACTCTAATAACTGAGTTGGAAGTACAGAGAATAAAAAATATTGCATACTTTTAGGTGCTC
Organism: Drosophila parthenogenetica; assembly: GCA_035047505.1. Lineage (NCBI taxonomy): Eukaryota > Metazoa > Arthropoda > Insecta > Diptera > Drosophilidae > Drosophila > Drosophila parthenogenetica. The sequence goes on along the minus strand of JAWNPM010000247.1, from coordinate 7,320,368 downwards.
AGTTAAAAAGACTCAGGAAACGCCTTGGCTACTTGGGAATATACTAAAAAGTTTCAGCTAAGCCTTCTTTGATTCTAATACACCCTTTAATACGGCTTGTTACGGGTATAAAAGTTGAGCGCAAAATAAATCCGCACAAAATGAAATAGTCGAAAATACTGAAGTAGAACTTTGGCTGGCAAAAACAGCCTGCAGCTTTGCAAAAGCCAAAAATAAATACAGGCAGCACAATTGGCAAAGGTTGCTACCGCTACTCCCACTGTCACTGCCACACCCACTACTGCTTCTGTGGCAAGTGCTGCAAGTTGAGGGGAGTAATGAATTGGAGGGAGGGAAGTGGGAGAAAGGCGTGTTGGCTGAGAGTTGCCCATTGTTTTGCCGCTGGCGTTGCTTAGTTGCAGCCACCGCAAATTACTTGTCAAGTGCTTTTGGCAATTGACATCGCCTGCTCGACAATTTGTGTCAGCGTCGATCACAAATAGTCTCCACATTGCATATTGCACATTGCACACTCCACAAACCACAAATTCACACACACTCCTTGAGAACACACAGCATTTTATTCAATAACAATTTTAAGCGTGTGCGCAAATATTTGATAAAGTTGTTAGAGAAAACGAGGAATTGCAAATCAAATACAGCGGTGAATCGCGCAAAATAAGTCAACATGTGACTGCTATGCCACATTTTGCAATTGTATCGATAGAAAATTTCAAATTGAATTGCAAATAGCGCAAAGAACTTGCTTAACGCAGAAAAGAAGCAAAAAATAAATGCATTTGTATCGCGAGATTTATTTACTTTTCCGGCTGCAAAGTGAAAGAAATGAATAATATGAATGCCTGCGTTGCACAAATCTCTGGAGATTTGTTTCTGAATTGGTTTTGACAAGCAGTGAATGGCAGGAAGACGGGTATTAAAATGTCATGGCTTTTTATAGGGGGGGATATATTTAGAGTGTATTTCCATATGAAAAAATTGTCTTGTATTTTTAAGAAGAAGTCAATAAATATTTTAGTTACTTTGAAAATACCTAAATTTTAATCAGAAATTACATTTTGTTTAAAAAGTTTGCAGAATTCGGAATTTTAACGACCACCAACTTTATAAACCTTTAAAATCCTTAATAAAGCCTTTAAAGGTAAGTTATGACTACTAGAAATTTAATATAAAGACTTCGTTAAAGGTTCCAGCTCTTATTTACCTACTCAGATTTTTTACTTTATTTTAGATACCGATTTGAGGTTTCTGATTCAAAAACAGATAGACATACTCCACTAACTATGCATATCGTAATAAATTTTGTAAGTGAAGCGCCCAACAAAAATGCGCAAATATTTTTTATGTGTAAAATAAATTGAACTTTAAAGGAGGCAGCAGAAGGAGTAGCAGAGGGCGTAGGGTAAGCAGCAGCGTTGAAACTCAATGTAAAATCACTTGGAGTAGACGGAAAGCGACGAAGCGCATAAATTGTGGCTCGTCTTAGACATCCTTCACTCACACACACACGCACACTCCTCACACACACATGGATCCAAAATTCCTCTTGTTTTGTTATGCTTTGAGGGATTATTTATACTTGTATGCGTGTGTGTGTGTGTGTGTGTGTTATACCTGCAGAATAAAAAAACACAAAGAAAAGAATTGGAAAAAGGGGGGGAAAAAAACGGAAGTAAAAGCAAAATCCGCATCGCAGCCAGTGGACGTTGAGAGCTCATCTCTGGAGATTTGCCTAAATTATGATTTATACTTAAATTTTGCCCTAGTTGCTGCTACTGCTGCTGTGAAAGGCAATTTTTTGCTTGTCTACTTCGTAGTTACTGACACCGCAATTTTCTTTGAACCGATAGGTATTGAAATTTGTGCTCTATGCATGAAATTGTTAAAGCTAATCCGGAATAACTTTTCCTTTTCTTCTTTGTTTTGTCTACTGTTGCGCAAGATTGGGCGTTGGCACGCCTACTTTACTACATTACTTGAGCATTTTAATCGCCCAAATATATATATGAGTCCCGCTTGTGTGCTTGATGTCTCCATAATGTGACAGACGCTTCTTTGCTCCGCTCCAATGCGCACATTCATTTTCCTTTACTCCCATTTTCCCCCACACCCACACCCATTTAACCCGCCCTACCCCCAGTTTCCTTCGACATGTGTATGCAAATCGATAATACACATGAAAGTATATATGTAATAAATTTGAACAACGTAAATCGAAGTGCCAAAGCGAAAAATCGCCTTGGCATCAGGGCTCAATCAGGCTCAAGTTGGTTTTCCTTGCCTTTATTTTGGTAACTAGTTTTTGTTGTTGGCCTCTTTTACTTCTTTTTTTGGTTCGTTGCAGGGCTTAAAGTTCGACCAGGATATTTGCCTTTTATATATAGGCGGAAATTTTGCCTTTAGCTCTGATCCTTGTTGCTGATAATTGTGGCATGGGTAATGACGGGTTATATCGAGGCTGATATCTGACCAAATTTATACAACATGTTTTGTTCTTGGAGAGTACGAATTTAGGTCTGCAAATTGCAGACATTAGAATCAAGAATACAGCTGAATTCATGTAACTTGCATTTAATATTCTTACTTCCGGCTTTAGCTAAAAGAATTCGTTACGAAAGGACTTAGAAAATTAAAGGTTTGATTAGTCCTGTAAGAGAAGAATTGCTTAGATTTAAAAAAGTTAAGCCAACGTTTTTTAAGTTATAATCTAATGGGGTTATTAAGAAAATTCCTATTATCAAGTATTATTATTTGTAAAAATAATATATTATAAGTTTTGTGTCCTAGCTTACCAAACAGTAAAAAGCTTTTGAGACCCATTTTTAGTTTACAGAAAATCCCTAAAAATTGGATTACCTTTTCAGAAAATTTCTGTAGATCATAGAAAATGTTCTAAAAGGCTACAAAATCCTTTAGAGCTTTTTATAAGTATTCATGGTTCATACTTATTTTCTATTTTAGATCTCAAAACCAAATTCTAAACCCCAAACTAGTATCCACTACTCTTAATAACGTTATGTACCGTGTCATAACCACTAACTGGGCATTTTCTAGTCGAGCAGCGTTGATAGCCAAAACAAAAGCAAAAAATTGAGAAAATTAACAAAACACTGTCGATAACAATCAACGCTTGATGGAGACAAAATGGTGTGGTTTCTACGCCAAAATAACCGTCACATGCCAAGTGCATAAAGGCGAAGGCAAATGGCCAAAACACACACGCACACATACTTAAATACAATCACAGCATGGTAGGTCCAATGTGTGTTTACATATATATATTTGTGGGTGTGCACACTTTCATTTTGTTTGTAATGCGTCCAATAATGGCGGCATTACGCTTATTTAACATGCACATACACTCAAACACACACGCACACACACCCAGACGTACAGAGTCATGCACAACTAACGCAGATGTCCAACAGAAACACATGCGTGAGAAGTTTATGGTAGGGAGTGTGCGGTATGTGTGTGTGCGTGTGTGTGGATGCATAAAACTGTCCTTAACCCACAAAACACTGACAAGGGATAATATTAGCATAATATGAGAGCGTCGAGTGGATATGCGTGTAACTTTGTGTGTGTGCGGGTGAATGTGCGCGAGTGTGTGTGTTAGCCAACACAAAGCCTAAGCCGCCGCCTGGGCCCAAATCGTTTGGCGTAAGCTTAACCAAGCGACGTTGCCACAGCCGCTTACATTTGCAGGGAGCAAAGGATAAGTGAAACAGGGGTAAGAGCAGCAAAGAGAGATGAGACAGTGGGCAAGGAGAATTTTAGCGCAAGGAAGAGAAGCCACATTAAGCGTAAACTTTGTTGTTGTGGTAAAATATATATATGTATTTAAATATATATTTCTATATAAATATGTATGGCATTAAACATTGTCTGTGCTGTTGCTGACATCCGGCAGAATACAGTTGAAGCCGTAGAAACCAGCTGCAGGATATGATTCGGAGTTACCTGAAGATGTCATGGGTCGGGAAGACGGTATCAGGTGTCAAGGGCTAAGAGGATTTAACTGTTGTGTGAGTAGAGATGAAATCAATATTAAGCCAATAAAAATTCAGCAATTATTTTGAAATATTAGCTCTTTCTTTTACTACAAACTATGGGTTAGTTTTAATTGGATGTCCTAGTGGCAGAATAAATTAAATGCTAAGAAAATATGTACTTAAAAATTGTTTCAATTAAGAAATCTTGTGTGAGTTAATTTAGGAAATTAACTGTGGTGTCTAAGATTCTTTGATACTTTGGATAATGTTTTCAATTTTAGTAAAAATTTGGCTCAGTTAATTAATTTAAATACTTAAAACTGGTAATAACAAGTAAGAAAGGGTATAGTCGATGTTTCCAATGGGAGCCATAGAATATAGTTGTCTTGGTGAGGATAGTTACTATGGTATCGTACACATAATGTGTAAATTTGATCAAGTTAGCTCTAATAGTTCCCAAGTTATGTTGTTATGAAGATAGTTTTTTACAATTTGAGTGGGCGGTAAAGAGCCTGGCAAGAAAGGAGACGGACTTTCATTTCAAATTTTGTGGCTCTAGCTTTCATAGCGCCTGAGATCTAGGTGACAGACAGACGTGCATCGCCTCGGCTGTTGATTCTGATTCAGACTATTTATACTTTATGGGGTCGGAAACGCTTTCTTCTGCCTTTTACTCACATTTCCTTTTTGACGAACATTTTCTATATTTAATTTGTGAATTTTGTTAGAATAATACCAAATTTGTTAGGTCTCTCAACGGCTTTCTTATGTGTCTTATTTTATTATTTACAAAATTCTCTTCTTAAAATTCTTTTGCTATTTTCAGCACTTTATGCCTTCACCATTTTTATATACTTTGTGTGTTTTAAAATAAAATTAAAAGCAATGTTCGCTTATGTTCAGTCATAAAACATATAAAGGGCTCTGTGTGGCAAACTCTTGAGTTTATACCAAAATTCTCGTTCTATGCTGCAATCTTCTTTTTCCACACTCTTTCTTCCTTTCTCTGTCTCTTTGTGCTCAGCACCTCCCCCCCTGCTTTTAGCCATCAATGTAGACGTAATTGGCAATGTGTTTTGTTGCTGTTGTTGTTGTGGGCTTTAGAAGAAACGGCATTTGAGGCCTGGTCGGTTTAAGATTAACCATATAATGGAGCCTGGCCAGAATGTGCTTTCCGTCTTTATATATATTTATATATATATATATATATATATATATGTTGTATATCTGACGGTTTTTAATAACATTTTATGCCCATTTCGGTATGGCCAAGAGCACAAATTTGAGAGTGCACGCGTTTCATTCCGCAATAAATGAGCCGTTAAACGCTTAAAGTTAGCCATACCTCGGGAGTGTGAGTGTATGAGTGAGTCTGTGTGTGTGTGAGTGTGTGCAGAAGTCTATCAGTATATGTGTGAGGCGTTTTATTGCCGCTTTATTGTGGCCAACTGGCGGCTTGGCCCAGTCTTAGCCGAGTTAAGCGTCATAAACGGGTTAATGACTTGGAAGTTGCTTTTAATGCGCACAGAAATGCTCGGCATTTGTTGTTGTTGTCCTGGTATGTGTGTGTGTGTAGTTGCTGCTGGTAATGTGTGTGTGTAGTGTGGTTGTGCGGTTGTTTGCCTGCATGATTGTGTGGTTGTTACTGCGATCCCATTCAAGTGTTTGCCTCTTCATGTCTCTGAGTTTTTGTGTCCTTTTGTCTCATTTCTTTTGCTTTTTCTTTTTATCAATTTTACGTCAATTTTGTTGTTGTTGTTGCTGTTTGCTTGGGCCACAATATGATTATTTTTTTATGACCAACTTTTAATTTGTTTGCACATGTGTTCGGTACGTGTTGTGCGAGGGGGAGTGTCACTGTGTGTTAATAGAAAGGGCTGCCAAGGGGTTAACACAGCTACTTACACACTTCCGCTCTCTTTCTAACAATCTTTCTTTCTCTCTTTGGTCTTTATATCGCCACTTGTCAGCGTACACATTTATTTTCCTCTCGAGTCTTAGCCACAACACAAATTGCCAACCAGTTGCGTAGTTTTTCTCCACTTTTCTCCCACATTTTCCCGAGCTTTTTCCTCTTTTCTCATTTCGATGTTAGACATTTCCGCTTTCCGTTCCATATACAAATGTTGGGTCATTTTTATTTAACAATATGCGTTATTACCAGGCAGTCGCACATTGTAAGTGTGTGTGTGTTTGTGGCATGTGTGGCGCGTAGCATTAATCGGAGGCGGGGTGAAGCATAAATATTTTATGAAGCCATATTTTGATTTATGCCTTTTGCGAGACCTGCGTTTAGGTGTTAATAGTTCTGGGTGAAATGTGTTTTTCCTTTTTTCCACATACACTTAATGCGTGTTAATCCTTTACATCCCATCGCCCAGAATGCCGTTAATTATTATCGCGTCTCAAACAGGTAATAAGTAGCGGCAAAAATATCCAAATTAAAGCAGGAAATAGTACATTTAATTTATAGCAAAACAAAATAATAATTAAATAATTTTGGATATCAAGCAATTTTTTTATTGAAGAAATTTGTTAATAAAATAATTATAGTCATGAACTAAAATAAATTTTTTATTAAAAATTCTAAATATCAACAAATTTTTATTTGCTTCTAAACAATTTATAGCCAAATAGCAAAAATTTATTATTAATAATAAACTTATCAGAGCTTTGTTGCTTGTTTATTATGCATGCCAAATACCAATCGTTTTGCATAAATATTGTAAATTAAATAATTGAAATCTTCCGAAATTTAATGAATGCAAATTCACAAACTTTATTAAATTTCATTTATTTTTATTTTTCAACAATATTTTATGAAGTATTTTACTAGTAAAATGAGAAGCAAGTAATGCAAATTGATTGAAAATATTTTTGATGCGGGTAAAATGAAACTTTCAGTATGCCAAATGCAGTTTATTTCATTTAAAATTTAATGATAATTAAATGAGCAGATTGAATAAAAATGCAAACAAAATGTTTATTGTAACGAAAAGGTTAGTATCTCTTTAAAATATATTAAATTTCATTTTGTGCTACTTTATTATTGTTTTGAGAATAAACTTAAATCCTTAAATTCTTCTATATAAATATTAAGCATTTTTTGGGATAAGAGCAATTAAACTCTTTTGATTGCTCAAGAGAGTCTTACAGAAATTGCCCTTGGATTACGCCTTCGACCTCGACGCTCATTAAGAATATCAAGTAATTTCCTTACCAAAAAAATAAAAAGGAAAATTTCTTCATTTGCGGTGTTAAAATGAAAAGAGGAAAATTCATTTTGTGACTGCTGACATTTTGTTTTGGGGTTTACGACTGTGTTTTTTTTTTTACATACTGCTCATACTTTGTTTTGTAATTACCCAGCACGGGAATGTTAAAAATTTGTCGAGTTAATGACTGGGCGTTAAAACGTGGAGTACAAAACGTATAAAGAAGAAAAGTCGTCTTATAAATTGACTGGCAGTCATACAGGAAAAGACTTCCGGTTCGCTGGTGGCACGTAGCAGCGTTTTGTGCGCCCTAAAGTATGCACCAGTTAATTTGAATTCGATGTTAGCTGAGCACAAAGTGTGAGATGGAGAGAGAGGGAGTTAAAGAGGGACAGCGGGGGAAAAAACTACTAAGCTGTGTTTCTCTGTCTGACTCTGTCTGTCAGCGGTCGACGGTGTTGCCAACTCAGGCGAAAAATCAAAATTTCCGCACATTGCCTATTTTTCAAAGCATGTGTGTGCTACGTCTGTACTTCTATCTGTGTGTGTGTGTGTGTGCGAGTGTGAGTGCCTCCAGGCAAGTTTATTTGCGGGCATTTTCTCACTGTCTGTCTGTCTCTCCGTCCGTCAGTCCGTAAGTCTTTTAGTCTCTTAGTCTGCCTGTCGGTTTAGTTGAATTGCTGCCTGGCGGTGTCTGTTACCGCTGATGTGTCTTTTTGTGTGAGCTCGTTTCAATCACGTGCTGCACGATGCCGCCATTCAATGTTGTCAAAAATTTATAGCAAGCTGCTGGTGGAAACTGTAGGAAAAGTGGGGAAAAGCGACACTCAGGTAACGTTAACTGGCAACGTATAAAGAAATAAATAACAGAAAAGAACACTTAATATGACGACTGACTTCGATATATCCGTCAGTCAAGTGTATATTTTAGTTTTAGACTTTAATGCCGCTATATCTGTTCCATATATCTCCAATATTGATTAAATTGATTTTGCCATCAAAATATAATATGCCCTAAATTTAAGGCTAAAGATAAATCGTTGCCAAAATCAGTAAACATAAAAACATTTATAGACTTCGATTTTATCTACCAAAATTTGTAAACGTACTTAATTCAATATACCCTTCAGCGCTACTCTTATCGGGTATAAAAAGGCATAAAAACATGCAAATAAAATTAACAAAATAAAAGGCAGAAAAAAAGGAAAAGTCGCTTCGCATTTAAGCACACCTGCCAGGCAATTGGGAGCCCAAAGAAGCCGAATCCCATTGCCAGATTTAAGGCTGAACAAACTTTTGATAACATTACCGTGTGTGCTTGTTCCCAGTTCTGCATTTCGCCTGTATTTCACCTACATCACATAACATTGTTGCGTATTTTTTACAAAGTTCAGCAGATCTTTCGCCGAGTGCCAATTTCAATTTCATTCATTGAAACTTTTTGCGATTGCTTTCCATATTCAGACCTCGATTTCTGATGCGAAAATCACTTGAATTAACAATGCAACAACAATTTAGGCTGGCAAAATGAATTTTAAAGAAATGAATCGAATTATGTCATAAATTCGCAGACAGACGATGCGATGACAACGCTAAAAGCCAAGAGGAGTTCGGTATGGAAGGTTACTAACTGTCAATAAAGCCATTTATGCCAATAAAATTGTTATTGATTTATTATTTCGGTAATGCAATTTACTCGTGAGGATTCTGATTGCTGAGCGAAGCACAAAAACGTGACACGTTGGTCAGCTATTTTTTCTGTTGTTCATTTGTTCCTCTGTCCATTTGTCTGCTTGTCCCTTTGTCAGTTGGTCAATTGAACAATTGTTGCTTTGTGGTTTGGGTTTACTGTGAAATTGCAAAACTCCATTTGCGGCTTAGCCAAACAGCAAACCATAAAAATCTACTACGCACCTTTAGTTGAGTACCAAAAAAACCGAAAGAAAACGAAAAAAAATCGGGAATTAAATTGTGCAGAAAACTGAGAGAAACTCAACCAAGTTGAACAACATAGAAACCACAAAAACATGTTAAGTATCCCAGACTAAACCAGAGACTAACCGATGCCACAAAGCCCCAAAACAAATGGAACTTTCTCTCACTATCTCTGTCTGTATTTCGCTCTCTTGCTCACACTTTTAACCATAAGAACTGATGAACTTGGGCTGTCAGCTCGCAGAGGGACTGTCATTTGGGTATGAAATAGTTTACTGACATTACGACATGAGAAATGATCTAGGAGTGAAAGTTGTCTGAGCCGGTTAAATGATGTGTGCGTTAATCCTTTTAATATGCCCAACACACATACACACACACACACACACAAGCGCCGTCAAAATATACTCATGCCCTTTACAAATTTTAAGCTTTGAGCGCTGGCATTTTAGCTTATTTACAGCTATGTTTGGGATACTTTTTAATTGGAAACTTGTGGAAAAAGGCAGCAAAATCGGCAATACAATAATTTTAAAAGTGTTGTAAGCCAATTTAAAATGAACATAATAATAATCTGACTTTACGATTATGGAAACTGCTTCTCGCTCTCATTCACTGGGCGTGTGTTAATTTTCAGCTATTTTTTGCTGTAACAAGTAAGCTTGGACAGTGTATTTAAATTGTGGCAACACCTGACAGTTAAAAATAAATTTACATATGTTATATTTATGAATCTTTAAACTGCATATTCAAACCCTTCCCCATTCAGCTCTTTCTAGCTTTTTTTGCTGTATCAAATTAGCCTTTATAGCCTCTAAAAAATGTGGCAACACTAAACTCTTTCAGCCTGTGTTTTTGGCCTCGGTGCACCTGTGACGCATGTCCCAGTTTGGGGGCAAAAAGACAAAACAAAAGCCACAATAACAACAGCAACAAAATACTTGTAAACTACTCGTAGAAGGTCATATATTTTCGTTCGCTATTTCAGCTCGTTGTTGTTGTTCTTGTTGTTGTTAATGCTTTGCATGCTAATTAAAAATTAAAATATCCACTAAAACAAAAAAGGAACCTGTGATTCATTAGGCTGGCAGGCGGTGCCAGTGAATAATAAATAAACTCGCTGGCTAATTAAGTGAGGAAGCGACTATGCCGAGTTCTCTCTACTCTCACCTGTCCCCTTAGCCCCACCTGGCTGCACTGACAGGATATTATACTCTTGTAATTTACATGGCACACGTGGCCCCCGTGTCCTGTGAGAATGTGTTGTTGCCTCATTTCGGGGGCAGTCGGCTGGAAAGGCAATCGATATATAGTATAAAGCCAGAGTTCACACACAACCAACTGAATTAACTATGACTAAGTTCAGGCTAGAAAGAGCCAGACACTGTAAGAAACAGGGGGACAGAGCGAGATAACTGCGGACTGTCCTTCATGCCACACAAAACTCAATTCGGTTCAGCAATAATGAAAAATAAATGATATTTTATAAAATTACTTAGTGCAATGCGTACAGAGAACTGACTGCAGTTCTGTTACATAATTTATTGACGTGGCTATCCAATTGGATGGGGGATCTGGTTTAACAATTAATTAGAGGTTAAAAAGGAGAATAAAAAGATATACTATAAATAAAATACATTTTTATAGAGATTTGTATGAAAAATTAACTGGTTTTAGGCGTAAATTCAATGATTCTTTAGAGAAAACTAAAATTAAGATTACTACGACTTATTTTATCTGAAGTAGGCAACTAAAACAGAAATCTTCTGGCCACAGTTGTGAACATCTTGTGCAAGTTGTGTTTACTTTTTGACACAGAAGTTTCGAAGTTTCTAGTGCTTTGATTTTGTTTATTGAACTCATCATTTTCTATTTGTTTGAGTTGCGAGCAGTTAAATTAATTAGCCAAACAATATGGCATAAATTCTCATTAGACATGCTGAGTGAGAGAACGAACTCTAAATGAAGATTTTACCAGCTTTTAGCTTTTAGTTCTTCGCTGCCTTAGCTTCCATCGTTTACTCTCCACATGCCACAAAAACAGCCAAAAGTATGTGGCAGAAAGGCACCACATGCCTCCAACTCTAAGTTACTAATGCTGGCAGAAGTTTTGCCGTTTGGTAGCTCGAAACGAGAAAGGCTAGTCAGTTTTTTCTGGGTTTGTGCTTTGGGAGCACACAATTCACAATTACAATTATTTTTCTAGTTTCGTTTCGAGGGCGACGCATAAAAATCGGAGCTGTCAGTTCAAAAAGCCAAAAACTTCAACGCCAACATCAATTTACCGCATGCCACAGAATTTTTGCCAGCAAACACACACACACCACAGACTAGTACACACACAAATACACACACAGAGAGTAAAACTTGTGAACGCAATTTTCACGTGCAAAGTTTGCAGAATCCAAAAACACACCTGCAAACATAGCCAATAAAACAAGTGTAAAACTGCATGAAATTCCACAAAACGAACTTTAAACACGCTTTTCATTGAAGTTTATAATAAAGAGGTTTATGTTAAAAATATGTTATAAACGTATTGTAGTGTTTTTCAATTGATTTTCACATCTTTAGGGGATTGTGTTAAACTAAACCAACTGACAAGCTTATTAACTTAGTGCATAAGCTCTGTGCCCCATTCGTAGGGCATTAGAAAACAAGTGTAGCGACGTGGCGTGGCATAACATAAGTTGCCGCAAATAAAGCGAAGCAACTTGCACAGTTTTATTTCGTGCGTTGCCAAAAGCAGTGGGAAAAAGTGGGGGAGATGGATGAGGGGGGAATGACATGGGGGGCTGGAGTTGGTAAGAGAGGAATGAATGTCTCTGGCTGCCAGCTAATCTCAACAAACAAAGCGTGAAACTAACAATTCGGCAAATACAGACTCAACCACACTCGCACCCAGACGCGAAAAATGAACTCAGCGCATAGGAAATTGTGGGGAAGACAGGAAAACGGGGGCTAGGGAGAGTACAGCAAAAGTTTATCGTAAGAAGCGCGAGAAAATGGGGAAATAAAACTTTACTTTCAAGTCAGACATCGAATTTATTTTCATGTCATCAGCGCGTTAAGCAAAAGCAGTAATCATAAAACAACTACGCGTAGACCATAAATTGACAAAAGACAGCGGCAGAAAGCGTAGACCTTCTATTTGTCTAGGCAAATAATAAGCTAGCTAATTTGCCATTGGTTTGCAGTAGATTTGCGCATTTTGTGCGCTTAAATTGGCGGCAACTAGGCGTATTTGTAATTTGTCTGCTTAAGGAAATTATGCATACGCAGTGTGGCACTTAAGGCAGCGGAAGTACGGCAAAATGAAAGGCAGCGCGGGATTAGGATAGACGGAGAGCGAAGAAAAGGGATTGAGAAAGCGAGGGGAAGGGGGAACAGAATACGTTAAGCCGGAAAGCAACAAGCGGCTCAGGATATGCGACAGCAGGCGACCCACGAAGCTAAGCTCTAATTTTCTCACGTACTTGTAAATTTTGCGGAAAACCGCAACAAATTCACTTATAAAAGTAATCTAGAAATCGCGTACAAAACAGGAAGCACGAACAAAAAGTAGAAAAAAAGAAAGAAAGAAAGAAAAAAGTGAAGAAAATGCTCGAAAGAAACGACTGAAAAGTCCGGGTGTGTAAAGAATTGCGTTCGCGACACGGCGACAACTTTGCGTTTTATGTCGCCTCAAAATGGGCATGAGAAGTGCCGGAAAATCTAAATGAGAGAGAAAGAGCGTGGGCTAAAAAGGGAGAAGTGGGTGGGAAGGGGCATATTGGAGGGCAGACTAGGGCTGAGTTTGTCAAGCGAACTTAAAGCCGGCTGAACACTTTATCACAGATTTAAAACGAAATGAATGTAAGCACATTAAATGCCCAACGCGTTTGCTTTAAGTGGCGAGTTTAACGTTGTAAAAAAAGAAAGGGAAACGGAAATGGAAATGGGTAAAAAGGTTGAAAACTTTCAAAGTTGCTCGTAGTTTAAGCCGACAACAAAGAGTTAATTAATCAGCAATTTGTAGAACGCAAACTGCGGACTAACAACATTATTTAACTAAGTCAAAAGAGTGTAAAAAAGATCCATGTTTTGTTTACTATGCAGCTTAAGCCCTTTTCACTCAATTCGCTAAGAAAAAGCTATTGGAAAACTCAATTTCAGTGCGCAAACAAATGCCAAATCGAAGCAAATCTGCATAATTTCACACCATTGGCCGCAGTTTGAGTGCAATTAGGCGCACAACTTGTCACTCGCCGCCCAAATCACTCTTTTTTTTTGCTAGCAAAGATTAGTTTATTTAAAAATGAAGCGCGTAATTTTGAGCTGTCAGAATTGAAATTCAAGACGCGAAGAAGGTACGCGAATAAGTTGAATTATCAAATTTGTAGCATAACAAAAGTTATTTATTCTCAATGACAGGAGGGAGAGGCGGAACCCTAACGGGAAATGCTAAGGACCCTGGAGCTATGTGTCAGAGAATTTTGAAGGACCTTCATCATTATCACTGGGCCATGTTTATGATTGTTATTAGCAAGCGGCAAACTTTCAACGCTGCTTTTAATAAACTTTAACCTCTCTTTCTCCCTCTCTAACATTGCATTGAGTTTATGCAAATTATACTGAGGGGGAGATTGGGAAGGGAGTTGATTTTGTGCCATCATTTCTCCTTCGAGCAATAACAACAAATTTCAATTATGCCATAAAATCTATTTAGGTGTATAAATATTTGGAAAATTTGTGAGCACCGCGAAAAGTTGGTCGTTGGCAACGCAGCCTCGGCGTGTAATTTACAGATTTTCTCGTTAAGATTACGCCAAAAGTTTTTCGGGCCATTGTAGTTTGAGCTTTCCACTCGAGAGCGACTTCGACAGCGACATTGACGCATAATTGGCAGCAACATGAAAAGTCAATAAACGAATCAAAACAACAACGGCAACAGCAATAGCAACAACAACTTTTCCTGCTTCCCACTCATTCAGTGCTTGTTGAACAAGTTGTTAAATAAATTTTGTCAGCCACATAAAATTGTAGGTTCGGTTTGGGTTTGTTTTTTATTTTTGTGTTTTCCGTGTTATGTTTTTTTGGTATTGTAAGTTGTAATTAGCAGTGCGGTTATGTATATTTTCACTAAATTTCGTTTCAATTAGAAAACATAAATGGCAAGCGGCCAAGTTTGCCCAAGTTTTCCACGGGGGTCAAACGAGACATTTACACCCCAAGTTCATTAACCAAATTAAGCGTGTTCGTGTTCGTTTTAGCCTGGCCAACAGAAAGTTGCGGCAAACATGCAAAAACACTTGAGAGCCCCAGGCATGTGCCAAAGAGCCAAAGAGCCAAGAGCACTTGTTCGTTAAAGCCAAGTTTATTTAATGCTGCCTACTTTGCGGCGCAGGAATAAATGCTTTTCTCGTCTTACATATCAGTTCAATTTACTTAATTAATAAAAATACCCAACTGAATGCGAACAGGCAAATAACAATGCATACTCTGGCCTCAACTTTGAGAGATTGTTAAGTGGAATGAAAGGACATAAAAAAGTACATGGATTAAATGAGACTTCTTTGTTGCAAAAAGGGATTTACATTTATGAAGTGTCCACAAAATCAGGTGGCAATTTGGATTTGTGTGGAGAAACCTCTGTGGCATCTTCTATTATATTGACTTGGTGGCATCAAACTCACGTTTGCCACATGTGGCAAGTAGCTGGAAGTGCCACTGCCATTTACTTTATTGATTACAGCTTTTTTTCTCTATGTCCAAGTAAATGTAAGACAAAAAAATAAACGAAACAAAAGAAAAGAAAAGCTGAAAAAACAATTTAGTTGTTTTGCTTTCGGGCGAATGATGAGCTTCAGCTATTTGGCCTAGTTGTGGTGGCCTTCAGGCCATAAAGCTGTTGATTAAAGTCTATTGTTAAATAGCAACAAATTGCACAAATAAATATTCAATTCTCGCATATAAAAGAGGAAGTGATTGTGTGTGTGTGTGTGTGTGTGTGTGTGCGTTTGTCATAAATAAGACTCTCTGTCATAATTTATGTAGTTTATCATTTTGTTGTATGTCTGTGCTCCGTAGGAAGCTGAAATCCAAGCAGACGACGTATTTGTGTCAATTTAAATTTATGTAAACATGAAATGGGCAACCAAATGTCCAGCGAGATGTGGTCCTGTGTATCATACACAATATATCATATTTTATATATATAAATAAATTTATACGTATTTTTGAGCCCTGTGTCGAGGGTGTAACGGGTAAGTTATAGCTTGTAACAGGTCATGAAATTTGTATTTAAGGTTTTGACCGTTGCTATACGCAATATTATCTCAGAAATCTTAAGATATGGACGATATTAATATAAATCATATAAAATAAAGGTTTAACGATATTACTAGATTATTTTAGTCAATTTATGAAACGAAATAAAATATTAAAGGACTTATTTTAAAATATATGTATTTCTAATTGCATTAGTGAGCTCCTGTTTTAATAGTTAAGAATAGTGATGTAAGTTAGGTCGCCTGTCATCCGTCTACCTCACTTTCATGCTTATTAAGTTAAATTATTATATAAAATAATAAAAACAGGTATTTAAATTGTAATTATCCATGGTATTTGACAGTCGTGTAAGCTCGATTTGTGCTGCTCAATTTTTTTGCTGCTGCGCCTTTTTTTATGATTTAATGCGCGCGGCACGCCATGACGTTCACTTAGCCATGGACACAATAAAAATGTGGCAACAAAAACAACCAGCAGAAGAGCAGAGTGTGTGTGGCTTGAGGCAGGGGCAGCAACAGACACCGAGACAGAGACAGAGGCAGAGGCAGAGACGAGGCCGGCGGCAGCAGGACACGCCTGCCTCTTGCGCACTTTTGACATTTCATTATCCTGTTAAGTATTCAAAAGTCAACCAAGCAGCCCAAACAACAAACACACAGAGACGCACAATTTGTGAACTCCACCAATCGTCTCGGTCCCTTTTCTACCCGCTAACGTCCACAATCTCGTGCTTGTCCTTGTCGTGTTCCTGGTCATATCCTTGTCCATGTCCATGTTTGGCCACGCCCCCCTATTGTCATCCAGCTGCGTAGCCAGCTTATCATTTATGCCAAACGCGTACTTTTTGGCTTTTTTCGCCCCACTTGTCCGCCACTCCCGCTTCCACCTCCACCCTTCTCCCTCTCTCTTACATTTTCCCTCTCCTTTCTCCGTCACTTTTCTTTGTCATTGTTGTTTTGCCGTTTGTTTTGTCTGCCCGTAATGTCATGCGGAATTGCCTTTGTGTCCTTGGCGTTTATGACATTATATTTGTGTTTCTGTTTGCATCTGTGTGTGTATGTGGGTGTGTGTGTGTGTGTATAAATTACATTACACAACAAGCAATATAACAAACGATAACAAACACCTTGCCAGCAACAACAAAAAAAGAAAACCAAGAAAAAGAAATCAACATACAACATAATAAAGAAAAACGAAAGAAAAACAACGAAAACAATTTAATAAAATTGGATGTGTTTGTCCACGTTGTGCCTTCGATTATGGCTTTCAGTCTGCTTTATGTTATATAATTTGCTTATAACATGGCTAATGACTGTCATTTCCGGTGCCCTTTTACCCCTTACCTCCTGCTCTCCTTTCGATCGCATCAGGAATTTGGCATTTGCCATTTGGCATTGAAGCTGTCAATTTCAAGCGCTTGACATTTTGCATTGCTAACAAAAATGTCAGAGAATTTCCAATAGCAATTTACGGTTTTTCGGGTTTCTTCGGTTTCATTCCCATTTACAGCACATTCGGTTCGACGCTGAGCACGTATTCAGTCTGAAGTTCATTGGTAATTTTTGTGTATTTGCCATCGATTGATTAAAATGCAAAATGCACAACAAAAGTGCAGAGCAAATGCTTTGCTTACACTGCTGACCTCGTTTCCCACCTTCTGCTCCTCCTTCGACTATTTAAGGTCGCTTGCTGAAAAGTATGCAGTATAAATTTTATTGTGGGACGAAGCTTTTTACTCGTTGTTGAAATTACAATTTATTGTGAGCATACGTAGCTTTGTGTCTATTTAAGGAACTTAAAAGCAATCACTGACACATAGCTGACTCGCATACCGTATTCGACTACACTGTAAAAAACTTAACTACTAAAACTTTACAGTAAAATTTACTAAAGTTTATTATAGTATAAGCCTTTTAGACTATTTGATATGTTGATAAAAAATTAATCCAATGTGTGTTCCTAAGATATTCTGTTTTATTTTTAATCTTAAAAAATAGTTTCTTAGTTTGAGTCCTTTCTTTATAGTGTATTGAATTATTTTCTTTTAAAATTTATTAATTTTTATCAGTGTAAATGAAACTTGTATTTATTTCTTTATTGCAGACATTGTAGCACTTACCTGGCAGCAAGTCAGCGTCATCGAGACAGCCTTGAAGCAGCCAATGCAACCTGTACAGACATCATTAGAAGTGACTACCAAACAACACGTGTGAGTATAAAACAGTTGCCAAAGGCGACTGCATACATATCGCATAGAACGACTATATATGTATATATAAGTACGAGCAAACATATATATCTTGGACATGTGTTGACCATCAACTTATGCAATCAACGATTTGGCTTTGACCAGGCAAACTGACTGCCGTTGGGTGCTATGTAAACTACACAGAGACGAGGACTAGAGCGACGACGACAAATGTTTATTTAAGCATAAAGCCACGTACGCTGCAATCACACACAGACTCCCACACACACACACCTCTTTCAAACTAGGAGTACCATACATATATGTATGTGTGTACTTAGTCACAGCTGTACTTGTCTGACTCTAGCACTGGTAATTACATACAGAGTACAGCAAGAGAACATTTCTACTCCCTTTCCCCCTCTCTCTCTCTCTTTTCCTTTTTTCTTTTCCACTCTCCGCCTACTACTCGCTCCGAGGGCTGCTGCATAAATATTTGCTTTAACCTTTTTTTCCTTTTGTATCGTTTGTTGGCTTTGTATTTGCTCTTGGTTTGTGTCACTATTTCATTTCGATTTAAACAAACTTTTCAAACGCTTTTTACTGATTTGTCTGCCGTAATTTATTTATTTGCGATTTTCCAGATATTCAGTAATTGAATTTTCTGGCTAAATACGTCATCGATGATGACGAGGGACCAGCTTGAAGCTAAAATACTTCAAACTTGGCACGACACAAATGTGTTTCAGTCAAGAATATTTTGTACATAAAAATATATATGTTTGTCATGTACTAAAAGGATATTTATTTCTTTGGTCCCCTCCTGTTCCACATAAACTTTGAATAAAAGTGTGTGTTTACCTCCCTTGGGGCCAGGGCTGGCAAACTGTTTGTTGTCGCCTGCTGCAGAGTTCGGCGTGGGAGTGGGAGTAGGAGACTTTTTGTCTTAATTTATCGTTATGAATGAATCACTTTGTGCCATTTTGTCGGCAGCAACTCGTACATTTGGTAGTCCTGAGTTTTCGTTTTAGTCCTTTTGTTTTCCCGCACGTAGACAGCGTGACAGGATGTGCGTACTTTTGACTTAATTTGATTTGCACAAATGAATTTCAATTAACCTGAAGTGAAATGAAATTTATGCGCAGCGTTGACAACTCTAAAGTGCGAATTGAGCCCAAATCAAATTTGTTACTTTTTTGCTAGACAGAAAATGGAAAAGGTTAAGTGCAAATTATAGGAAAATGCACGAATTTCCTTTTCTTTTGTTGATTTGAATTCATAATCAATTTGATTTCGCTATTGATTCCATGTCATATTTCATTGGGTTGATTGTCGGACTGCTCATCAGTCATAAGCCTTAGAAGTGTGAATGAGTGAATGCCTAACGGTAAATATGGCATAATGCAACGTCGGCGCTTATTATGTCAAACACAGTGAATAGAAACGACCGCTGTCAACAAGAAATTTGGAATGAGACAGCGAGTATGTGATTCTGAATGTGATTATGAATGATAACAAGTTGCTAGAATACCCAGAACAATGCTGCTGACACATCGAAAGATTGTCATTCCATCAATTATTCAAGAACACGCAAATCAACAACAAAACGCTTCGACGACAATCGAAGAGTCATCGTCATCGCCATCGACTGTGTCATCGACAGCTTCACCAAACAATTGAGCAAAAGAGCCGAGTTAACCAAGCACTCCCACTCCCACTGCTGGATTGTCAAACAGGAGGCGTGGCTGGTGGCTGGTGGCAGGGGAAAACTAGAAAAAGCTACAAAAATGAAAAGGAGAGAGAGAAATCCAAATATTAAGTGATACAATTTGTATTTGGTACGTTTGCCGCAGGCAAGCAATGAATAACAGGACAGAACAGAACGGAACATGAGCGGACAGGAAGGAACAAGATGAAACAGGATGTAACAGAAAGAAGTCAGGGAAAAACAAAATCATCGACATGAATATCTGAGTGTTTTTATTTATGACTGTACGTCATTCAACATTCTTCGGGGTTATTCGGATTGCGATTTCATCTCAGTGTGTGTGTATGGGTGTGTGTGTGTGTGCTCTATGACATAAACTAAAGCAGAAATCAATCAATTCAACGCCACGAAGCAAAAACCCGTAAAAACTAAGACCCAACAGAAGCTTAGGACATGGCAAGTGGCAAGTGGCAAGTGGAAAGTGGCAAGTGGCAAGCGGCAGTAACAAGCGTCACGAGGCGTTAGACCAGTTTGTGTGTGGAAAGGGAGCAATAAATCGAAGCTTGACATGGTTAAGTGCTTGTGCTTAACAATGGTTTAAGGTTTTTAGGCCTTAAGTGTACTAAGCCTTATTTTCTTTTTGCGTTTGTTACGTTGCTGATAAGGCCAAGAGTCCAAGGCGTCCCAAGTCTATCATAAATTTGTTCCTCATTAGCTCAGGACACAGTAATAAATCTATTGTAATTTGTAGTTGGGTCAAAGGTTGAACTGTTTCTTGTTAACATTGTGAAATACAAAGCGAATTACATAAAACTATTTAGAGATTGAAAGAGTTTCAGACAAATTAGTTTAAAATTGATTGAAGGGGAGATTAACATAAGATGAGGATTAGGTTCTTTGCTGTAAATTGTAAATTAAATATAGAGCAGCTGAGTACGTGAAACAAAAACAATTAAATTCCGCTGAATAGTTAATTTTGTCTTGTGTGTATGCTTATGTGCAGCAGTGGATGCTAACCAATTGAATTGTATTTCATTTAAATACTTACTCTCTTTTCCACTCTTCCTTTTAGCTCGCAGTAATGAGCTCGCAAAGAACGTGTAAGCACGAACAGCTGAGTAAGCCTTCTAACATCTACGCGTGAGTGTGAGCGGAAGCTTCAATGCAGGCAGAGATCATTTAAGCGCGCGACAGAAAAGAGAAAATTTACTCTTCCTGTTTACAGCAGTGGAAGCTAAGATTTAAAGAGAGGCAAGCAATAGCAGCTGAGCAAGCCTCTCATCAGTTGTGAGTGTGTCTAATATCGTATGCTGATAGCCTAGCACTGAGTTTGAGCGGGAGAGGATGCATGCCGATATTGTGCTGAGAAGAGTATGAATGGCATTTGCGTGAGCAGCACAGCAATCTGATATCAATTTTTGGCAATCTCTACAGTGGCGTCTCAGAATTAGTGTGCTAATGCGTTCTGCAGCTGTTTTCTATACAAAATCCACAATTTGTTTTTATATACACTTTGAGTTTCACATTCAATGATTTATTTACAAGCTTTTAGTTTATTATAGCGTAATTATTGATCTACTGAACCTTTGAACTATTTAAACTGCCAGTCAATTAATGAAATTAATTTATTTCAAATTAAAATCACGTCACTCCTTCAAAGTGCTATGCAGATTGCTTTATTTGCCTCGCAAAAGCATAAAATTTCCACAGAAAACCCCAATTAAGCAGCCTGATAATGCGATTCCTATTAACATTTGAATTCCAAGAAGCTAATTCAAATTGTTGGCAATCCATTTTGAAGTAAACCTTAAAGCTTAATAGGAATTATTAGTGGGTAATGGTATTTCAACAGGCTGAACCTACAGAAATTAAAGAAGATTAATTGTCTGCCCATTCAGAATGGTTTATATCATTAATTTTATTCATAAAAGAAATAAATAAAGATACGCAGCCCTTAAATATATTTAAGGACTGAATTCAGACTTTAGAAAGCGCTTGAAACAAGCAGATTGTCAGAATTTGTGGCATAGTAATAGACATTAATCAAATTACGGAGTTTTATAAGGTCATCAAGTGAAATCTTTTTAACATCTTTCAACATTTCTCCTTCGCTTGCCATTGTCATAATCATCCTTGTTTATATATGTTTTTTTTTTTACAAGGGTTTCTCGCTGCATAAATTAACACGTTTGCTGTTGCTGCTGCTGTTGCTGCTTCTTTTGCCCGTAGATACTCATTAATTTCAATGAATTTGCATTCCAAAATGGGTGGAAAATGTAATTTTCCAAAGCCCTCTGTCAGTTGAGTTCAGTTTTTTTTAGTTTTCGTTGCTGTTGCTCTTTTAGCTGCTCATTTCCGAAAGTGACATGGAATTTTTTTGTGTGTGTTGTGTCCTATTCGCCTTGAGCGCCGGATGCTAAGCAGGAAGAGGCGGAGAGAGGTTAGGGACAGTGCAGGGGGGGGCGGGGAGTTGATGAATATGCTTCTTCATCATAATTATGGCAGGTTGTGTTGTGTGTAGTCTACACACAATGTGGCAAGACTCGTATGTGTTGGCCCACTTTGGTTTTCATTAAAAGTTCTCTCCCTTTCTCTGTTTTTTGTGTTGTTGCAATTAAAAGTGTCAATGACAATGTTGCAGCTCCTCGGTACATGTTCTTGTTGTTGTTGTTGATTTTCAGTGTGCGCCTCGTTAGCTTTTATTATTATTGTTGTTGGCAGTGGCATCGTTATGGCCATTTCCATTGCTCATCGCTCTTCGTTCATTGTAATTACGATAATTACGACAAGGAGGAGAACTGCAAGTGCAGCTCCTCTAGAGCAGAGAGCTTAATGAAGCCGCATTCAATGCAATTTAGCCCAAGTCCAGTACGTGTGTGTATGTGTAAGTATGTGTGTGGCATCTTCGTTCTGGTCCTTCCCCGCTGCCCACTCCTCCACAGCTTCGTTTATCCACTTAGCGGCACACGACATTGCGTCGTTAATTGAAAACTGACGCATTAAGCGAAAACAAACTCCCCTTTTCCTCCTTGCCACTCCCCTTGCTCCCCTCTCAATTATAAGGCCTTCTTGTTATTTTTTTTTGTTGTATTTTATTTTATGCCTTTTAATTTTTCACTTTGTAATGCTACGCTGGCGTATTTATTTATTAAAGTTTAATTAAATACCTTTGAAAATGCTTGCGCATGACTGCAAAATATTTTTAATGAGTTTTCGCCTTTTGTGTTAAATATATATGTATGTATATAAACCATATACGTATGTATAAAATATACATACATCATAATAAGCAGGCTCGTGTGCAACGCGTCGTATGCGTGATTTTCAACGTTTAAAAAACCATTAAGCAACCGTTGTCAAGTGTTATTAATAGCCAAACACCCGTGGCCTAAAATGACTGAAGTACACTCAAGTTTTAAGATTTAAATTTAAGATTTTCTTAATGCCAAAATTACTTTTGTTTGCCCTTAACAAATTTCAGGTTTTGCTGTTTAAATCAAGGTCATTGGCAGCACTTTTCCCCTTATTTTTATGGCCCTGCCGTGGGTTAAACAAAAGCAGTTTATTTTTTGATAACTTTCTTTTTGAAAAGCACAATATTAATAAATAATAAAGGTTGCAGGCGTGAAAAACTCAAATGGAAATGCAAACAAACAACCAACAAACGGATGGACCGACGGACGGTGCTTGCTACGAGCTGTAGAGCTTGTTATATAGCCGTAACCATTAGCCATAACCAAAATACAGAAAAAGTGAACAAAAATAAAAGCCAAAAAGCAAGCCAGACATTGAATTGACCTTAATAAAGTCGACGACTACGGCGACTACTGCGGCTGTGGTTTTTGCTTTAGCCATTGCCGTGTCTCTACTCGACCTTTTTTTGAGGGCAACATTTTTCATTCAGATGCCCACTAACCACGCCTACTATTTTTTTTCTTTCTCTCATCTGCTTACAGAAAATGCTGATACTGCTGCTGCCGTTGTTGAGTGTATTTGGTAATAGTCTCATTGCTGGCGTCGAGGCAAATCTGAGTTTGGGCTTTAAGGTCATCAGAGTGAGTTGACCAACAAGCACACACAAATATACACCCACACACACCCCTGCAAATGTTTATTCCATTACTAAACTTCCATTTTCTCTGCTCTTGCTGCTCTCTACTCCTAATTATGCATACTATAGCTGCCAAGGCATATAAATCCCGGTAAGTCGATTTATTTTTTAACGATTGAGCTGAAATGTCTTTAAGTTTGGGCAAATCATCATCTTCGCTTGCCTCAAAATGTACATGAACTCGCAATCAATTTCCAATTTTCAATTTTCATTCAAAATGGTAGATGGTAAATGAAAATTGTAAAATTACATTAACTTTGCGCTTCATTAATCAAAGGCACTTCGGCACCACCGCTGCCACTTCAACTTTGCGTCTTCAAATCAACCCAAAATACAAAATAAATAAATAAAATAAAATAATTTCCAACAAACAACATTCTAACAGCAAAGTGCAACAAAAAACCAAGAACGGACAGACATTTTTCCCATTTAGAGACTCCCATCAATTTTAAATATTTTTCCACTTTTTATACTCTCTGCAAGAGTATATTGGGTTTGTGCAAATGTATGTAACAGGCAGAAGGAGGCGTGGCAGACCCCATAAAGTATATATATTCTTGATCAGCGTCACAAGCCGAGTCGATATAGCCATGTCCGTCTGTCCGTCTGTCTGTCTGTCTGTCTGTCCGTCTGTCTGTCCGTATGAACAAACAGATTTCGGAGATGGTAAGAGCTACAAGTTCGAATTTGGTCTCTATCGACTCGATATTTAGTCAGTCAATACAAGAATCTTTTTTTTTTCGATGCCACGCCCCATTCGCCCACAATGAGCAAAAAACTAGACATACCTCGGAAAAAATAGATGTTTTCGGTTAATATCTCAGTAACTATGGCACTTAGGAATACCAATTTTGGTACACGTGTTCCTAAAGGCCGCATAAATCCAATGACATCAAAAGTTTTGGGCTGCCACGCCCCCTTTTTCCGCAAGAAATAAAAGTAAATTTCAAACTTGCATGCCGTTTTTAAAGCATTTATTCTTATCGTACAGTGTTGTTATTTATGATTCGTTTAAAGACGTATCATGTCAAACTCTCCAGAAAGTTTCATAAGAATCCGACCATAAACAAGAAAGCAATGCAGCAACAAAGATTTTATTCTAAAGCAATGAGCGCGAGAGAGACAGCGCTAGTCGTGCCGACCAATAGTATTCATACACACATATGTATGTGCATACATTTAACGTCAAACGAATTTGTATGTACATACAGACAAACACATGTATGCTTGATTATGCTTATCTTTTTTTTGTTTTAACGTATTCTAATACAAGAACTATCTATTGTAATGTCTGAATACCGATTTAAGTATTATAATTGGGAATAAACGCAGAGAGTATTATACGGTCGGGCGTGTTCGACTGTACTTTTCTTTCTTGTTTTTCTTCTTCTCCTGTTAGCCAAATAAGTAAATATTCGAACACATTTTCGGCTAAAATGAGAGAAGCAAAATATCCCAAAAAATATAGAATATTCACAACAAGCTCTTTTCGGAAAGAGAAAAGCAATTTAGGTCGTTTCAAAAGTGCTTCAAGTGATTTAATAAGTGTACAAGTCTGTGTTGAAAGCAAAACCCAATAATAATAAAGAAAACAACTAATTTTGGGAAAAAATACCATTTTGTGGAAAAGTATGCAAATTTTAAATGCAAGTTATTTGAATTATTTAAGGACTGAAATTTAGAATTTTGTGGAAACTCAGATCTACTCAATCTAAAATAAAATGGAAGCTATTCGTATAAAAATAAATAGAGTATAGTATAAAATAATTATATAATATAATAATGTGAAAACATTTATAAATATAAATTCACAAGCATTAGATACTATTATTTAGCGCCTTGTCTAAATCCGTTCTTTTAAAATTAAGAAATATGCGTAACAGGTGGAAAGAAGCTTTATTGGTATAACTATTCGTGATCAGCATTAGCAGCCTATTCGATACAGCAATGTCCGTCTGCCTTTATGAACACCTGGATCAAGATCAAGATCTTTATTTTTATGAAAGTGCGTCTTTATGTCAGGCAGATCAAGTTTATTTTAAATTGTTGACCTCAACAAAAACTATGTTTGCATTACTATAACTTGGAGCTATCATGATCAAATTTACAATGCATGTGTATTGTACCATTATAGCTATCCTCAGCAAATTTACACCGCAACAATCACAGCTTCGAAATGACCAGAGCTATCCTAATTATATAGTAAAGCGCGCACTAGAATGAGTACGGGGTCTTTTACAGTCGGCTCCACCGTATAGCCTTCCTTTCTTGTTTTAATAAAAACTCAGTTCGTAATTTTACAAAAATCAAAAATATTTTTGCTTACATTTTGGACTACAGAAAACTCAGGAAATAAATGTATTATTCTGTTGAAAAAGTTTTATAAATTTGTACCTTGTAGTTGGCTAATTTCACTGAACATTGGCCAGCAGCAACCGAAGCTAACTAACAACTGAAGTGATTTTAATGGATTTTTCTAAATTCCTTCTTTTTTTTTTTTGTAAACATTTTTCGTATTTTTCTCAATTGTTATTGTCCTGTTTGTTGTTGTTGTGTGAGTTTCTGTCGACATGTTTTCTGGGGCTTCACATGTTGTCGTACAAAGCTTTTCAAAATTAAACAGCATCACGAACTGTGCCAAAAACTTTTCGATTTGGGCTTTACAACAAATACAACAATTTTACTTCTGGCTGTATCGTTGCATATGTTTTATGGGTGTGTTACCAACCATTCCACACCAGTCCCCTCTTCCCATTTTCGTGCTTTTCCCCAAGCCAAAAGCCAAAAGTTTCGAGTCAAATGCCAATACAGTTTGTGCGTCCATGAGCTCAATGCTTGTTGTTGGCTTCTCTTTGCTCCCCTTGCTTGTGTGGGAGTGTGTGTGTTTTTGCCTTTTGGCGCATATCAATGCTCCACACGTTTTGTTGCCTCCACATTCCCACTGCGTTGATGCATTGTCCAGGCGAAAACGGAACAAGTTTATTTAAACTGTAAAACTTGTTCTTTTTCGATTCAGTTACGGATCAGGGGCAGTAGCGGGTGTTAGCTTGTAACTGCTGCAAAAGTTATCGCAACACGAAAAATGTGGAGCACAATATATACGTAAGAGAAAGCAGTCGGAATTAACTTAAAATAAAATACATATATATGAATGTACCAGAACGTGAGGAATGTGCATCGGAAAAGCGAACAAACAAACGAATTTTCTTTAAACCGATATCAAAAGATATCGACTAACAGCATTAATTATTTTAAAAAGTCAAATCAAGCAGCTTAAAGCGTGCAAAGAAATTGGATTTCCAAGAAAAATAGACTAGAATAAAAAGGAAAAAAAACTTACTGGCATTAATGTAAGTTCTAAGGAATTGTGCATACGCAGCGTTGTCCAAAGTATTTTAAACTTTTCGCTTTATGTCACATTCTCTGGCTTGATGTGTATATGTGTTCTGGCCACTGGACACTCAAAACTTGTCGCACACGCTCAAGTGTTGTAAATCTTTGCACAAAATGAAACTTTATTTGGTCATGGTCATCAACGACTTAAGTAAATATAAAACTCTAAGTAAAACAAACACTACAGCTCGGCATAAAACAAATAAACTGTGCACACGTGACCCCAAACCAGACAAAGAAGGAGACAGTCATTGGGCTGCAGGGGGAGTTCTAAACAGAGCGAGTGAAAGAGAGAGACAGACAGAAGTGATGATGATCCAACACAACAGAAAACAGTGGAAAGCGCACAAAAATATGCTACACTTTTTTATCAACTGTCTCAACTAAAAATAAAACACCAAAGGGGTTGGAATAAATGTGCGAAAAGTGTAGCAAAGACAGCAACAACAAAGTACAGCTCAAAATAAAAATGACAAATAAAAAGGAAACCAAACAAACGTATAATGCATGCCATGAAGTTATAGCAAGGATAAGGCGGCGCACTCAGGTCACAGGTCTAAGGTTTGGCGAATGGAAAAACCTGGCACAGGATAAAAGAACACTAACACAGGAGGGGAAGACAAAGATACAAGGACACGGCGAAGACACACATAACTGCTTAAGTACACTCGTGCAAAGCGTAGACATCCTTAAATGTTGACAGCGGGCGCAGATAAAAGTGCTCACATTGCAATTCCAGCGTTCACTTCCGCCATAAGGACGAGCATCGGTCTTACCCTACAAATAAATATGTGCATATTGCAAAGGGGTATGCCGATTTACAGAATTCATAAGATTTGTAAAGGAAACTTTGGTATTTCAAATAAACTGAAGCAAAAATAGAGACTTAAAAATTTAAATTAAATTTGTATTAATAAGAATCATTTGCTAAAACGTTAACATAAAAGAAAATTCTTGTAGAACATTTAAGATAAATAATGTATTGAACAGAAGTCAATAAAATTTTTGGAGGGTATGATTGATTTGACACCTTTGGCAGAGCTGCAGGTGTAACCAGCAATTGCTTGTGACGCAAACACACACACACACTCATAACACTCCCTTCTTGATATGTAAAGCAATGTCACTGATTGTGTCGTTGTGTGTGAGTGACAAGCTTCTTGCGCTTCTATGTATGTGTGAGAGCACAATGTTTGTGTGTGTGTTTTCTTCTGTCAAAGTACATTAAGAAGATTGCACTTTCGAAAATGACACAATTCGCCACAAAGTAAAAAGGTGTAAGGTGTTTCAATGTATCTTGACGAGGCTGTTGCTTGTGGCGCATGTCTTGTGGCAAGCCACACACATTAACACACACACACA
Source organism: Drosophila parthenogenetica (assembly GCA_035047505.1). Lineage (NCBI taxonomy): Eukaryota > Metazoa > Arthropoda > Insecta > Diptera > Drosophilidae > Drosophila > Drosophila parthenogenetica. The sequence goes on along the minus strand of JAWNPM010000247.1, from coordinate 7,292,191 downwards.
CAGCCTGTGAGTTGCAGCAATAATACTTCCGGTATTGTCAGGTGTGCTTCTCATATATATATATATCGCACAATCGAAGCTAATTGCTAACGACATAAACATGTGACCACGTGCCCATATTCATTACCAACAACAACAATAACAACAAGAATGGCAACAACATTAAGAAAATGTTGCATTGCCAATTTTCACATTAACCATTGATGCCAAAATGCCAAATGAATGATGATGCCGCCAAGGAAGATTACATATCGCTTCACTCCCGAACGTATCACTCTTACAAAGTCACGTCCTCGACGAAATCAATTCAAGAATTCCCATTCTACAGGCCACGAAAGTAAAATGAGTAAGAACTTTATTCGACTACGATATACCCGTTAAAGAAACTAAAAGCGGTTTTAGCTTCCTTTGTAAAAAAAACTGTGGCATACTTTTAGGTGCTTGCTATATTAATTAGTTACAAGTAGCTAAGGGATTTTATGGATTTAGGCGTGTCGTGACAGGCGTTGCGGAATACTGTAAAAACTGAAACATGTGTGGGGCTACTACGGAAGTGTTAACAAAATTTTAAGTTTGATTTAAGCTGTTGCTGCTCTTCTTTTAAAAGTCTAAGCTCTTGATTTTCGATGCCCATCAAAAAAATTAATATCTTTTACATAAATTATAACATAAAGTGTATGCTCTATTGACCAAAAAGTATCGGGTGTGCAAAGAGAAAAGTGGAAAATTGCCACAGAGCACGTAGCTATAAGTAGAAGTAGCATTCTTTGTATCTAGGTAACTGCGAAATTGCAAAAAAAAAAAAAAAAGAAATACAAGCAAAAGTCTCGTAATTGTGATTGGCGGCAACATATATTTGTTTGTAGCCCCCAAAAAGCAAACTTTTGTGGCCTAATGGCGGGCCATAAACCCCAAGAACAACATTTGTCAATATCATTTGTGATGAGATCAAGTCTATTGTTTGCCCTCCAAAATTATATGTGCGTCTACTTATTGCATGCCGCAAATTTATAACAAATGCTGTCAAATATTAATTGGTTCTGCAATCAAAGGAAACAGTAGAACGTTGAGAGCTGTGTAAAATGTTAGTTAAAGCACTGGGCTTATGCTCTTGGATATTAGGTGTGGCAAGCACAAGCTGTCAGCTCCATTAAAGTAACTAAGCCGAAAAAGTACTTGAAGCGAAGCGTTCAAATCAATTTCCAGTTTCTACTTTCAATTCTATTTTCTTCTATTCTAAAAGATTTTTGTGTTTTTCTCTTTTCTTTTGGGCTGGATGCTGAATGCTAACAATGGCACTACCAACACTATGAATGGCCTGCTCGTTTTGGCCATGTCTGGTTGTCACTCGGTTTTGGCAACCCCTTTGTCCACACTGCAGCCAATTGCACTGTTGGCAACACAACATTCGCACATGGAGCCACATTTAAATTGGATTGTAAAACTCAATGCGTCTGTGAGGTAAGTAGAGTGGGGAGTGGGGTAAATGGTGGTAAGGGGCATATCGTTTAGTTGGCACTAACCACATACACAGACAGAGACAGCGACACCGACACTAACACAGTCATAGACATAGATTTAGATACAGTTGTAGATAGGGTCAAAGTCAAATGCAGTGCCACAAAGCGTTTATTTTGCTTTTGTTTGTTGTAGTTGCTCTTGTTTAACCAGTGATTGCCTTACTTTTCTTTAGCCCATCCACTACACTCCCCACCTTCCCCTCTTTACATTCTTATCTTTTTTATGGGGTTAACGTTAACACTTGTGTAATTTATTTGCCACACAAATCCCTTTACGGCACTTTCATTTGAATTTAGTCAGCACAACTTCAATTAGAATTTTTAACGTTTTTGAGGAAGGAAAAAATATTTTTAAAGGGCTTAAACAATGCTTTTAAATTATTTATTTTAAAATTAAATAGTTTTCATTTATTAAATATGCTTAAGAAATAAGTTTTTAATTTATAAATATTTTAAAGAGCTTTTTTTGAAGAGTTTATAAAACTGTGCAGGGTATTTCTTAGGCTCAAATTGTTTTAATCCGATGAATTTGAAACGCAAATGAGATTTACGCGCAATTACAAGGTAGCAAAAGCAAAAGACCAAGAAGAAGATTGGCCAAATCTCAGCTAAAGGCGTGTTGGCCAAGAACTAAATCCTTGGCATTGCTTTATGGCCAAACATTTGTCTTCAGGCGGGACGGTGTGTGTGTTTGTGGGAATTTACACCTCTAGCTCAACAATTGCGGTAGTTTATCATTGCTGTCAGACATATTCATACCAAATGGAAACACAAGCACACACATACACACACACTCAAACGCACACACATTTGGAGAGTCCTAATTTATGTGCTGCAATTTTAAGGCCAAGAGAACACAGAGGAAAGGAAACGGGAGACAGAGAGGCAGAGAAAACTAACCAAGTTTTTTTTTTGCTAACAACTAAACGTGGCTAAAAGAGAAAACATAGCAAACGAAACGAAACTGTTTATAAATAAAATAGTGTGTGAGGACAAGAAACAAAAAATGTTAATTTGGCAGGATACTTAAGGCATTAGTTGTTAGTCGGTTACAAGTTGTGCAAGTATATTTCTTGCCCACTGTTGTTTGCGCAAATATTTTGCTTACATTATGACTTTATTTCGGTCTAAATAAACAGGCAGAATGGGGCGATTGTTTTGGCCCACATTTAATGTATTTTAATGGCTTTTGCTTTTGCCTTTGCAGAATGGTCGCCATGCCTGCTCGACACTCTGTCCAAACGAGCAGCTGCCAGCGCCAGAGGATACGATTTCCTGCAGATCACCGCGTCTCGTCGAGGTGCCAGGACATTGCTGCAAAATGTGGCTCTGTGAGAATCCAACAGCTGATGGTAAGTTTAACTGTGTGTGTGTGTCTCTGTGTGAACATTTGTTTTATTTTGTAGTACGGGTCATGGCCTTGTTATTGTTTTATAAGTGTGTTTATGGTCACAGCCGTTTCGTGGAGTCCTTAGTCCTTCCACTCTTCCTTTTCCCCCCTTTCTTCCTTTCTGCTCACAAGTTCATGGCGCCCAGGGGCATGACGTCATCGTCATCGCCATCGCACAACTTAATGCTTTTTAAGCGCCCAACCAAAAGCGCAACGCATATTTATGAAGATGAATTATTCCATGACAAGGCAACAGTCCTCACAGCCAAGAGTTGTAGAAGAAGCAGCACCAGCAACGGCAGTGGCAACAAAATGAGGCAACATCAGCTTCTGTTCTTGGCTGCTTTTGCCTCAGGCTTTCTGGCTACATGGACAGCAGTAGCAGCATAATTACTTACACAAGGATTAAGTGTTAATTAAACGCGCAAAATGCAATAAATAAACAAGATTATTAAGTGCTCTTAAGAGCCCTTACTTCAATTGGGATTTACGCCTTTGTCGCTCAAAATGCTTCAAAATGTCCATTGAAGCAATAACAAACAACTTGCAACTTGGAAATTTCAACTCAAGTGCAAACAGAATAAGCTTTGGAATTGAAAGAAGGGCTTTAAAGACAAGATTTTGTATTGTGTAAGAAAGTACATACATATATGTATTCGATAAAACTCTTTCTCAGGGGACTTAAAATAATATAATGCAATTTATAACGTTTTAGAAAAGAGTAAAGGGAATTTTTGATATTTTTTATTTGAATTCAAACGCAGACAAATATTTAAAAATAAAATAAAACTGGAACTGTCTTTTTTGCGGTTGCAAACTTAAAAAAAAATGTACGTGTTTATGCTGCGGACTTAAAGTTAATTATTTATGTAATGTGTATAGGTAATAGGTATGTATGTAAATAGGAACAAGAAGTTTTGTATTTCTAAGGTGTTTGTGTTGTACATGCCTAACTAAATAAAACTCCACCTACGTTAAAATAAGAGTATGCTGTATTCCCTTATTAATTCAAAGAGTTAAATCCCCGTCCCCTAACATTTTGCCCGTAATTAGATTATTTTATTATTTAAGTGCATTTCTGGGGAATATAATAGCTGCAACTATGTCTGAATAATCAGCTACTTTAGCTGCACTTGGGATTCCTCCATTAGCTGGACTGGCCAATCATAATTATTAGCCACATTATTATTTTTTTAACGCGCTCTCCTTTTGTTTTCCATTTTGCAGTCTATGCCACCTGCCACAATAGCAGCATCAGCGGCAATTGGAGTACTTGCAGCAGCCACTGCGGCCTGGGCATTGCCACGAGGCAGACCACGACTCACACTGGCTGCCATCAATTGAGCAATTTACGGTTATGCGAGAATCGCAGATGTGGCCAAGACAATAAGACCAAGACGAGAAGCAAGAAGAAGAAGAAGAGCTACAGCAGCAGTCATAGCCACAGTCATAGCCATAGCCATAGCCACAGCCACAGCAACTCATTAACGAAGCAGAAGTTGGCATTTAGCCAACTGCATCAGCTGCATCATCACAAGCGAAAAACAGAGCGCCAAGGGGCGTGGCAATGGCAGCAACAACCGGAACTAGATACAGCAGTAGAGCACGAACCAGCACCGGAACTAGAATCAGAACCAGAATCACAACCAGAACATCGCATGCAACAGGAGCCAGCACACAGAATTAGAGTAAGATTTGTTTGCATGCGAGTTTTAGCTTGAAATACGCTGACTTGGCTTTCTTTTGGCCAATTGCAGAAGGGACACGAGTGTCGCAGTCTGCAGCGTTTGGGCCCGGCCAGAATTCGTCTGGGCGAATGTGTCTCCCGCAAACTGTATCGACCCAAGCTCTGTGGCAGCTGTCACCGCGGCAGCAAGTGCTGTGCCCCAGCGGTGTCTACAACAATACAGGTGAGCATGTCAGGTAGACATTACCTGGGTAATGGGTAATAATTTGCAGCTGAATTACTATGAGGAAACTTGCTGATTTCCATTTGATCGACAGAAAATCCTTTCGACAGAAAATCCTTTTGGCTCTTGTTTGCTGCTTGCATTAATCAATAAATTAGCGACACTTTTAATTTAAGACGGCTTGGGAGCTTCTTAATTGAAAGTAGAGAAATGCAGAAAGGAAAGAAAATTGGAAAAACGTTAAGTTGATTAAGAGAAAATGAGATTTGTATGTTAATACTGTTAAGACAGTGAAAAATGTATTCTATTTTTCTATGTTAATTGGCTATAGAAAGCATTATTAAATCACTTTTTTACTGATATAAATTATATTGAGTCCAGTTTATTTATATTATAAATTAATAAATAATTTTTTGTATATTTTTAATCGATTTATTTAAGATTAATTCAAATGTTGCCCAACTTTTAAACAAGTTAAGGGCAGTATCAGTATACTTTCTATTATTGTAGTTTATTTACGGCCTCTTGGTGTATTGGTTTTTTAATTGACTTAAGCATAGCTCCATACTGGTATTAATTGAAAGGCGTCTAGCATTAAAACGTCAATTCGATTGCAATGCCAATTGAAAACTGAAATGGAAAACTTCAGAAGAAAATCAATTGCTCAGTTAGCTGTCAAAATCAATTTAGCACCTGAGCCGATTGCACTTTTCCAATTTATTAAATCACAGAGTGCAGACTGAGCAGTGGCAGGTAACCGAAGTAAAACTCTGGCTGAGATTTGAGCCTGGTGTGCTACGTTCACACCAGTTGACACGAAGGTCAATTTGTGTGTCAACGCAGTCAGTAACAGTTGAGACAGTAGTCAATTGGTTACCATTAGTTTACTCCTGGTTGACGCAGTGTCAACTTGTGTGAAGGCAGCATAAAATTCTACTATTTCATTGCTTTCACTTTTTTCACTCTTTTTCTATTTCCTTCTCTGTCTGTTCCACAGGTTGAATTGTTGTGTCCCTTAAATGCCGTTGATCCAATTAACTACGTACAAAAGCGCACACAGGAGTACAGCAAGCAAAGAGAAGGGGCAGAGAAGTCGACAAGTGATGAAGAAAACGGTGCCGAAGCTGATGCAGAAGGTGAGAGGGGTCAGTTATGGGACACCATTGCGTTGGAGCCCATCGATCAGGAATTTCTGCAATCACATCAGATACAAATTGAGAATAAATTCATTGCCGTCGAATGGATACTGAAATGTGAATGCAGCAAGAATGTGAGTATAAGAGAACGATTGCTAAACGGGTTGGGGTGGGGCAGTTGTAAGCAACAGTAGTTGTGTATAGGAGGAAAAGCCTTCGGCTGGGCTATAAACAGAGTCATATTTTGTGACGCTCATATTGCCATTCCATGCCATAGCAGCATTCATTCAACAGCAATACTTACTACCCTCAATCCCCTTTTTCGTTCTCTCTCTCCCACGCTTCATTTCTCTTTCTCTGCATGTCCATCTTTATCCTCTGCCCCATTATCCACAGCAGCTGCACGAAAATTGCTTTCACTTGTCATTTTAATCGCATTTTTTTTGCTGTTCTTACTTGTAAGCGTTCTCTTTTTTGTTTTCACCCACTCACTCACTCACTCCCGTTCTCTATCTTCGTCTCCTTGTTGCTTTTTGTGTCTATGCACAAATGTTTTGTTTTGAGCAAAAAAATATGACTGCAATTTTTTTGTTGACTTCTTTGTGTAACCTAAGACTACAGTAGTCAGAGCGAGAGTGGGAGAGGAACATAGTTTACTGTGGGGGGGTGGGTGGTGTTTCAGTTCCAACTATTCCAAGTCGCTTCGTTTGTTTACTCTCTCATTCGTGCACTGGCGCCCAGCTGTCTGTTGTGTTTTTTCCATTATTTTGGCGTATTCATCTTGAATGCTTCTGCTTTTGTTATTATTGTTATTTTTTGTGGCTGCTGTTTTTGTTGCTTTTGTTTTTTTTGTTGTATTTCCATTTGGTTAGTTTGCTGCAATTGCAATGATTGGATTTTTATGAATACATTCATCAAAGTGCTTTGTCGCCTGCAATATTCAGTCAGCCAAGCATCAGAAAAAAAATGAATAAAAAATTGTAAATGTGGTTTTCAACTGATGTTTGTCTCTATCGAAGCTTTTATTTATAAAAAATTAATATAAGTTTATCAGACAAATTGCAATGATTTACTTTATTAATACATTTAGTCAATTTTATGTGGAATTTAAGACAAAACTATAAAGGTTATTTTGGAAAATTCCTGGAAATCAAATAACGCATGAACAAGACAATGTTTAGTCTACAATAAACACAAATGTAATCATGTTACATAAGAAAACCCTATCATATAGCAATAAAATGGAAAAATTACAACCAAAAGCAGATGGACATGCTGAAATGGACGTGACTGTACACATATAGCATCAAATTTAGAACTATATCTACTTCTACCTGATAAGCTATCAGATAATTTGTTAATCATCTATTAGTGTCGAAGTCTTCATCTAATTAAAGCCAACATCCACATATAAGTTATAATCTTTGCCAAACAACAATATCTTAACCTAGCTTATCTAACCACACTAAATCAGTATAAGAGGCATAGCGAGAGAGAGGAGAGTGTGTGTGTCTGGGAGAGGTGAAATCGTATAGCGGCAGGCAGCAATTAGTGAAGCAAATATATTTTCGCCCATTGCTATCTTCACCTTATTATGCTCTCTTCGCTGCTTATTAACGCGTCGCTAGTTTGACACTCGAGAGAGCCGAAACTATTGAGCTAAATTTCAGTCGCTTGCTAAGCGCAGAGCGTAGCAGACGTTTCTAGTGTAAGGTGGATTTGTGTCACACGTTGTAATAATATGAGTACTTCCGCGTCAATTCGCTCTCTGAGCAAAACAAAGCAAACCGCCCGCATTCTCATTATCGGAGCTGGAACAGCGGGAATCGCGGCAGCTACTCGACTTCTTGAGCAGGGATTTAGAAATGTGTTGCTGTTGGAGGCGGAGGACCGCATAGGAGGACGCATACAAACTATTCCATTTGCAGACAATGTGGTTGATCTCGGCGCCCAGTGGTGTCACGGCGAGGTAAACAATCCAGTCTATGAGCGAGTGAAGGACTTGAATCTGCTTGAGACCACTGAGGATCATTACGAGACCTTCAGGTGTGTGCGGTCTAACAAAGAAGTGTTGTCAGACAAAATCGCTGACGATCTGAAAGCGATTGCATTTAACTCCATACCGGAACGACAAACCGAACTGATTGATTATAAAGGATCGCTAGGCGATTATTTGTCGGCGAAATACTGGAAAGAGGTGGCCAAATTACCACACGTCAGTCAAGAAGTAGCTGAGGAGTTTCTAGAGAATTTCCACAAGTTCGAGAGCTCTGTGGAAGCAGCAGATCATTTGTATGAGGTCTCGGGACGTGGACATCTGGAATATTGGCTATGCGAGGGAGAACTTTTGCTCAACTGGCGCGACAAGGGTTATAAGACTTTCCTAGACCTGCTAATGAAGTCGAAAAAAGGTGACCCTAAAGATCTCGGAGTACTTACAGACCGTGTGCTGTTGAATAAGCGCATTGCTCAGATAAACTGGGAAGGAGCTGACGAGGTAATTGTCCGTTGCTGGAATGGAGAAGTTATTACCGCAGATCACGTGATCTGCACTGTGTCCTTGGGAGTGCTGAAGGAGCAGCACAGCAAGCTATTTGTGCCTGCTCTGCCAGAGGCCAAACTGCGAGCCATCAAGGGCCTAAAGCTGGGCACTGTGGACAAGTTCTTCCTGGAATACGCTGCAGCTCCGTTACCCAAAGATTGGCCTGGTTTCAGTTGTCTTTGGCTAGAGGAGGATCTACAGGAATTGCGCAGCACCGAAAGATTCTGGCTGGAGAGCGTCTTCGGCTTCTATCCAGTCTCCTACCAGCCTCGCATTCTGCAGGGTTGGATAATTGGAGAACACGCTCGTCACATGGAAACTCTTACCGAGGAGGAAGTTCTGGAGGGATTGCTTTGGCTTTTCCGAAAGTTCTTACCATTCGATGTACCTCATCCAGTGCGTTGTCTCCGCACCCAATGGAATGCTAACCCCAACTTCCGAGGCAGCTATACTTTCCGCACTACTATGGCAGACGAGCTAAGAACCGGTGGCTGGGATTTGGAAGCGCCACTCGTCGACATTGGAGGCCGTCCACGACTACAATTTGCCGGTGAGGCCACCCACAAGCATTTCTACTCGACAGTGCACGGCGCTGCAGAGAGCGGTTGGCGGGAAGCGGATCGCTTGAATACCTACTATCGCTCAAGAACTGCACAGCTGTAAGGGATTGATAAGCTATCTTCGTAAAGCTATCTTTGTAAATAAAAGTGGAAAAACGTGTCAAAATAATGCTGTGCTTGACTTGGTTTAGCGTGGAGTACTAAATAATTGGCAGATAATACTAAATTTAGTGGGTGCTTTCAGTACATTGTAATCCAGCTAAACATCTTTCCAGCTGGAGTATTATAAGCATTATTATATGTCCACTGATCAGATTAGACCGCTGAGCATATTAAGTAGGGATTATCTCAGATTATTTATCTAGTTTGATATTTTAGCTATTATACTCTTTAAACTTTTCTTATTTTTTGATTTCTCTGAGCTATAAAAGCAGCCTTAGGAAAAAAATGGCTTAATTTGCTGACAAAGCTCGATTCGTCAGGATATTTCAGGATTTCGACTTCCAAAAGCCGATAACATTTAAAACTGAAGTGTTTTTTGCTGAATGCGACGACATGAGCATATTACAAACACACATAAAGCGGTAGTTGTAGTATTGGACTAACATAATTGGGATTCCCAACACTGGTTTTAAGCAAACAGTTTGCTGAGTGTCTCTAATATGTGTGCACGAAAAGCATATTCATTTGAACATGGCCAATATGCAGTGAGTTGGCCCATTTTAACATTTGACCAAAACATGTTGACCAACTCATTTGCAACGAGAAGCCGCGGACAACATTGTAATTGCACTGTGGGTGGGCCTGGAAGGGGCTGGAAAGCATGTCCATGATAACACACACTAAGCCACACAGTCATAGAACTGAAAGAGGTTGTGTTTAGAGGCGTGGCACAGTACACTTTATACATGCAAAGCCAAATAGGGACAAAAATGCAGCTGTAAAAATCAGTTTGGCACTTTACAAAGAGCGAGCGGGTGGGGGAGTAATGGAAGGAGGTAGAGGGGGCGTGGTAGTTAGAGAAAAGCAGAAAAAGCCAAACCAAACACCAGGAATGCCAACAATGCCACAACGGAACACAGAACTAAACTTGCAACTCGTAGTGATGCAAAATGTTTTAACTATGGCCAAAACATACACACACACACACACACACACACACTCAAATGCTACCAAAAACTCACACACAAGCACACTCAAACTCTTTTACAAACTTTGCTGCCTGTTGAAAATTCAAATTTATGCCACGTAGAGGCCAAAAGCATCGCCGACTGTTTGTCTGTCCCTGGTCCGTCTTCTGGCCATATCTTCGCTCGCAGATTACTCTCATTCTCTCAAATTACATATGCGACTTTGTCGCCTACCAAAGAAGCAAGCCCAACACCGCATTATTCTGGCCACATCTGCTGCATTTTTCCAGACATTTTGGCAACAGTTGTTGACCGAGTCGAGAAAGCTGCTTTGTCTGGTCTCTGGTCAAACATGTTTGGACTTCAGTTTGGAATTTGTAGTTATCATACCTACTCCCGTTGACAACTGCAGCGATTAGAGCCAGGGGAAAAGAGTCGCTGTAATGAAAATGCATTTATAAATAAGATTTATTGATGCTATTTTAATTTTCAACTTGAAATCACAGTTTAGACCAAGTTTGGTAAGCCTCTAGGTATTTGTTGGCTAAAGGGCATAACTAGATTTTGTCGTCTTTATACATTTATTTGTTTTATTTGTGGAGCTTATATTTCAACCCATTCAATTCGTCTGAAAATCCCTTTAAAATAAATTCAAACCATAAAATATGCTGCACTTATATATTTTATAAATTTTAAAAATAATCGAAATATTAAAAATAAGTATTTTTTGTCTATTCGATAATAGTAATTTATCATTAATCGTTTAAATTTTAACTTAAAATTTTGTTCAATTGCTGGTCATCAGTTAGCGTTGTCCTTTCAATCACATTCCAATCAGTTTAAATTCCCAAAGGTGTCCGCTCCCGGTTGTAGTACTCATTAAGCCGATCCGCTTCGCGCCAACCCGTTTCCGTAGCGCCATGGACCGTCGAGTAATGCGTCTTGCTGGAAGCCTCTCCTGCAAACAATAACCTTGGCTTGCCACAGACATCCACAAGCGGTGCCTCCAGGTCCCAGGGTCCAGTGCGTAGCTCATCGGCCAGAGTACTGCGGAAACTGTAGCTTCCGCGGAAATTCGGGTTCGAGTGCCATTGAGTGCGTAGGAAGCGTTCGGGACGCGGCAAATCAAATGGCAAGAATTTGTGGAAGAGCCAAAGTAATCCCTGCAGCACCTCCTCTTCGGTCAGGGTTTCCATGTGGCGGGCATGTTCTCCAATTACCCAACCCTCGATAATACGAGGTTGACACTTGACAATGTGAAAACCAGTGACACTCTCCAGCCAAAAGTTGTTGGTACCGCGTAATTGCTCGAGATCTTCCTCAATCCATACGAAGTTGAAGTAGGGCCAATCCTGGGGCAGTGGAGGAGCGTCGTACTCCAAGAAGAACTTGTTGACAGTGCCCAAAGTGAGTGCCTTAATAGCTCGCTGCTTCTTTTCGGGCAGAGCTGGCACAAAGAGATTTTGATGTTGCTCCTTGAGGACTCCCAGGGAAACCGTACAGATTACATGATCCGCTGCAAGGAGCTCTCCGTTCCAGCAGCGCAGTTTGAGCTCTCCAGCTCCTTCCCAGTTGATAAGAGTAACGCGCTTATTGAGCTCCACGTGTCCACTGAGAATTCCAAGATCCTCAGGTTCGCCCTCCTTGGAATTCATCAACAAACGGAGGAATGTCTTGTATCCCTTGTCACACCAATGAATTAAATTGTCTCCTTTACTTTCCTCAAATGTTTCACTTCCCGACACTTCGAACAGATGATCGCATCCTTCGTAGCTGCACTGATACTTCTTGAACATCTCGAACAATTCCATAACTTGTTTGCGATCAATGTTTTTTAGTTTGTTAACCTCCTGCCAGAACTTGTTGGTCATATAGTCACCCATGGAGACTTCTGTGGACTCCTCTGGTAGAGAATTTTCAGCAATGGGCATTAAGACTTTCAAAAACTCCTCTGAAAGCAGCTGCCCATTGGATCTAACAAACTTCACTAGATGATCAACTTCCCCAGTCTTGTGGCCAATGTTTAGATCCTTGATCCGCTCGTAGACCACATTGCCAGTTTCGCCATGACACCACTGTGCTCCGAGGTCAACGACATTATCCGCAAAGGGAATGGTATTAATGCGTCCTCCGATGCGATTCTCCGCTTCCAAAATGCGCACATTCTTGAATCCTTTCTCAAGGAGACGCGTTCCCGCCGCAATACCCGACGGACCTGAACCAATAATGACGATCCGAGCCGTTTCTCGGTTCTTTAGTGTCGGTATGGACATATCACAAGTACTCATTGTTACACAAATCGGATTCGAAGCTACAACAGAAACTGAATTTTGAAACAGCAAAGTAACTGATATAAATACTAGTTGAGGTAGTTCTAATCACTGTCGATTTATTTTGTATGTGGTTGCTCTTATCAAGAAATTTCAGTGTCGTATTATTGTGAAATTAATAGCAGTGAGTATTCTTATTAATTGTAAACGATTGTTTTGTAAACAACTCGTGGTTTAAAGGGAAAACATTGAAAATAATGCCAAAGCGATACAGAAACCATATTATATAATGGGAACTGACCTCAAGGTCGCTAATTGGTTCCAAATTAAGTTAGTCACGCCCACTCTACAACTTGTTGTCATTACTGTAGTAATCATTCAATCGATCTGCCTCCCGCCAACCGGTTTCCACAGCACCATGAACCGACGAGTGATGATTCTTGCTGGAAGCCTCTCCGGCGAATTGAACCTTGAGTCTGCCGTCAAGGTCATACAGGGGTGTCTCTAGATCCCAGGGACCAGTGCGTAGCTCATCTGTATAGTTGGTTCTCGAGCTGTAGCTGCCTCTAAAATTTGGATTGGAGTTCCACTGGGTGCGAATGAAGCCCTTGGGCTCAGGCATTTCGAAGGGCAAAAACTTGCGGAAGAGCCACTGGAGACCCTCAAGTACTTGTGACTCGGTAAGGGTTTCCATGTGCCGAGCATGCTCGCCTATGATCCAGCCCTGCAGCAGACGCGGCTGATGGAGCACACGATGAAAGCCAAAGACGCCCTCAAGCCAGTGGAATTTGCTGCGACGTAGCTCCTCGAGATCCTTCTCGATCCAAAGGAAGTTGGTGCCTATACAATCCTGTGGAAAAGGCTGTACAGCATACTCCAGAAAGAACTTGCCAACCGTACCTAGCTTAAGACCCTTGATAGCTCGCACTTTTGCCTCTGGAAGCGCTGGAACAAACAGTTTCTCGTGTTGCTCCTTCAAAACGCCCAGGGACACCGTGCAGATTACGTGATCTGCAGTTAAGACTGAGCCATCCCAACAACGTAGAAGCACCTGATCATCCCCTTCCCAGTTGATCTCGGATAGACGCTTGCTGAGACTGACACGTCCATTGAGCAATCCAAGATCATCGGGTTGATTTGGCTGGGCATTCATAAGTATGCGAAGGAAACTCTTGTATCCCTTGTCTTGCCAGTTCAGCAGAAATTCTCCCTCACAGCCAACAAACTCTAGATGAGCGCGACGGGAGACTTCGAATAGATGATCCGAGGCAGTGAAGGAGCAACGTAATCTCTTGATGGTCTCAAGCATCTCGTTGGCGATCGTCTTATCCACTGCTGGAGTCTGGCCTAGAGCTCGCCAGTAGTGATCAGTCAAATGATCACCGAGCGAACCATTTGCCTCATTGGGAGGGGTTGGCAACGAACTCTCGATGGCAGCTCCAAGCACATAAGCGGTCTCAGGGGACAAGATCTCTTTATTAGAACGCACAAAGGTCACGGCCTTCAGCACATCACCAGTTGGGTCCAACACTTTCAAATCCTTCACTCGCTGGTAGACAACATTTCCGGTTTCGCCATGACACCACTGTGCGCCCTTATCGATCACACTGTCCCCAAAGGGCACTGTATTTATGCGTCCTCCTATGCGATTCTCTGCTTCAAAAACTTGAACATTCTTGAATCCCTTTTCGAGCAGACGTGTGGCAGCTGCAATACCAGATGCTCCTGCTCCCACTACTACAATCGTCGCCGTTTGCTTCGTTTTGCGATCCGCTAATTTACTCATAGTTTGCGTGTGTAAAACAATCCGCGTTTAGTTCAGCTGAAAGATTTACTTGTGACTGATGCGAACAGCGAGATTGTTCAGCTTTTGTAAGCTGAGCTCAGATTTATTTTACAATCTATATTTCTCGTTCTCTGTCTAAGCTTGTTGCTCTATTCTGTTGCTATAATTATGAGATAATTGTTTATTTTGCTAAACACAATTACAGCAAAATTGGCTAGGGAGTAAAGAACTAAATACATTTATTATTTTTTTAGATTACTTAAATTAATTACATTTATGTATTTTTACTGATTGATGTTTTCTTTTAATAAATAATTTAATTTGTTAAAAATTTCCATTTTCACCACTACATATTATATATTAAAATAGCTTTTAATTAGGGAAAAAGTTTAGTAATTTATTAACATACAGAATTCCATCTATCGAGTTTCTACTGTACTTTAAATATTTTTTCTCTCTAATGTTTTAAACAGAGAGAACCAAATTTGTTTGTGTAATTAAATCTCTTGATTCAAGTTCATTGTTAAGCTGCGTTGAGACTCTGTAACCGATTATTAAATCATTATTGGCAATTCTCAGCTAAGCTGTCTCTAAGCAAAATTTGCTCTCTCTCTATCTTTCTCTATGATTGTTTTTCTCTCTCAACATGATATTTGTAGCTAAAATGCACTAAGATAATTGCTTTGTATTCAATGACAAGAATTTTTAATAACAGTTGTCCGAGTTATTGGTTATTAAATATTTTATTAATTATTTAAACTAAAACTATGGAATATTTATTTTATTCTATGTATAAATAAAAGATTTTCAAACTTATTTCATTACAAATCTGTACTAATTATCAGTTCAAACAATTTATATTTGTTTTAATTACTAACCAAATTTGCTAGTAATTACAATTAATTAAAGTGACGTACATTTTAGTATAAATCAAATATTTTACCCCTTTAACCTTGACTAGATTTCATAATAGCTTGCTCAAACACTGATAAAGAGTCACATTGTTGTTATTAGTTAAATATATGTTTATTCAGTTATTTATACACTAGCTTTGAGCACTATAAATTTGTTAACTGCGCTGATACATAAAGGTTAATTTAAACATGTTATGGAATAAGCTTGTTTGTTACTTTATAATTACACAAATTACTTTGATGTGGTCGATTAAATTGTTTATGGGCTGTAATACTAATCAAGTTCAACTTGAAAATTGTTCAGTTAAAATTTACTATTCATTTCAATATCATTTTGATCGATTCCAAGCCATAATCAAATTTAAAATTATTGTGTGTTTAATATGCTAACAATCAATTACTCTCTAACTATTTGACTTTTACCAAACTTTGCCTTGACTTAACTCTGTTAGCAATGTTCTGTAGCTTATCGTACACTAGTTCTTATCCTTATCTTAGCCCAGTTAAGCACTCGAAACATACTGGCCACAAATTGTAGTGAAACCATATTCGCATATCGCTTTTTGTCTTCTATTATTATTATGATTGCTGTGGTTTATTCAACCTTATCATTTTTTTGTGGTTTCTATGCTTATCAGCAATGCTTTTATTTGAGTGCAATATGCATTTCTGCTATTAATTGAAGCATTTAACCACAGAGCATTATAAACGTTATGTAAGACGCTTATCTATAGCCACTCTTTATCAGGGGGAACTCAAGAAAGTATGCATAGAATTTAAGTTAAACTAAGCCATTGAAATGTGCAAATTTATTCATGCAAATTTCTTATTTCTTTTTTCACACAGTATTGCAGTGAAAGCCACAATAATAATCGTGTTCAGAAAAAACAACAGCAACAACAACATAAACCACATTATCTTGAGCAGAAACTAACCATTAAAAGTGATGGTCTAGACGCTGAAAATATAAAGAGGACTTGGAAAAGTGAGGAGCTTCAGGATGCTAAGGATAACGTAAATGAAAATATTGTTAATGACATTAATAATGAGAACGAGGAGAACTCGTCGTCAGAGCAACAACCCGATATTATACCCTATCCGCTCAGTGTAGGGGAAACCAGCTGGAAAGCCGCTAAACTACAGCGACAACCGAAGCGAGAAGAGGAAGAGGCAGACGAAGAAGAACGATGGAAACTCACATAGCGTTAACTGAGACTAAAACTTTTCTCTCGCATGCGATAAAAATGGATTTAGAGTTGAGATATAATTGAAGTAGAAATTAAGATTTGTACAGCATAGCGATATATAAATGTATTTGTGAATGATGGAAGAACAATTGGTATCAGCTCGAGGGTTGATTCACTAGTTTGCGGGTAAATTAAGTAAGCTTGTAAAAATGATAACTAAAATATATTAAATGAAAAAGTGACATTGGAAATGGCTTAGGTAAGTAAAAGAAAAAAATTCAGATATATCAGTTACAAAAACGTACAGTTTGAATACAAAACAATGGTAATAAAACTTATTTTTGCGAGCACATATACAGAACGAATGCTTACAATAAAAAAAGAGAAAACAAATTATAACAAAATTTCAATTATTAACAAAGTTTGTCGAAAAAATAAAAAAAACTTCATATTTAGATGTACAATAAGTGGCTTGCTTTTTGGTAAAAAGATTAAGCGTAACTTGATCTAAAAACTAAACAAAAACACACACAATATCATTCAAAGAGTTCTCGATTGTATGTATGTATGTTCGATATAAATATATATTTATAGTTGTGCTATATACTCGCTTATATACTAACATGCTTAAGTGTATTCAAGACTCTCTGCTTAAGCAAACTAAAATTCAGTTGTGCTTACCATGAATGTAACCGATTTGAACATATCCAGAAAACACGACGATAGACCCAAAATTGTGAATAAATAATGCTTGATTGCTCTACAAGACATATCCCTAAGAAATATCTCAAACTTCTATGAATATTATTTGATGAAAAGAAAAAAATAATAATAATAATAAAAAACAACACCAAGCTTGTGCATACTCATAACCCATATCAATTGTATCCATGTAAGTTACTTACGAATACATGTACTAAAATCTTAGCTGAGGGAATTACTTGCAGTAATAAATAAAAAATCTATATTAAAAACTGTATACAAATTGTTTAAACTTATGTCACTAGTTCTTCTATCCATTTATCCCAGAGGTTTTGCCATTTATCGAAAGCGACTGTTTTCTCCTGCTTTGACAATGCACTATAATGCAATGAGTTCATGACCAACTGTTTTAGGAATCTCAGATCTGCATTGAAAGGAGCAATACCCAGGAAGGCAAAGTAGAAGTCATGGGTCAAGGGAGATGCCCTCCAGAATGAAGGATCATCCGATGATATGACAATCGGAACATTATTCGCTATTAACATGGCAGCCGGATGATTACGGTAATCTTGCCCAAGTTGCAGCATCTGGTTCGAAATGGGACACACTTCCACAGCAATATCCTGATCCTTAATAAGATTCATAGCATATGGATGCTTCACCAGGGCATAACCATGACCAATTCGCCGTGTACCCAACAAAATAGCGTCGATTAGGTTCTCATCTATGGACGTTCCATACCAATTTGTCTCCCCAGCATGAAAGTAAAAGTTGATGTCCCTAGGAAGTTTGAGCAGTGGCTCGATAAAGTCAATTAAAGGACGTCCAAGTTCCTCTTGGCCAACCAAATCGAAACCCGCTAAGAGCGTGGGAAATTCTTTCTGTATAGTATGATAATACATTGGACAATAAAGTGTGAAAACGAATAATCTAAGTACCTTAAAATCTATACAGTTTTGAACATATTGGTCGCATACTTCCGGTGACACACCGCGTAGTGGAGCATATATTATTTTGGCTCCTAAAAAATTGCGATTGTTAGCCATAAAACGTTCCGTTTCCAATTTGTAAATGGCTAAAGTATCAATTTCTTGCAGCTCAGTACCGTCAATACAGTATAGTTTTGGCAAAACGGTTCTCACCTCCAAGTATTGAACACCATCAGCCTGCATTTCCTTCAGGGCATTATAGAAGTAGTCTCCCCAGACAGGAGCATACATCAATAATCCATCGAGCAGACCAAATATGGTCATGAAATTGGACCAAGCTGCATAATTTGACTCGAGATTGGCCACTGGATGCATGCTAAAACGCTCCAAGAGATACTTTTTCACATTCTCCTCACCATGACGATCACGAAATTGCTCCATTGGTTCCCAACTGCAATCGTTTACAGGCTCAAGATTAGGTTTATTACAAGCAAAACGGAACGATATCGCCTCACAACCATTATCCGTTGTACAAATCCAAAGATTCTTGCGATACGTGAGTTCTATCAGAAACTTTGAACTGCACAAGGCAGTGTCATGGACATGTAGAACACCACCTTTGGGCATCTTTTTCAGAATGCCAAATAAAAGAGAGGAGTTGATCTTCTCGAGCAACTCGAAAACTTGTTCTTTACGGTTAAACTTCCCAGGATGCAGGAAACCCTTATCGAACTCTATGGTTTTTTGCTTCATGATGATGGAACTAGCTGCCTTTTCCTTTTCTGTCAACTGAACTTGACTTCCTAATGTATTTGCTTGCTCCAATTCGATCATTGCGTGTCGTAGTATTTCATAGGCCTCGAGAGTTGTATTTCTGAAACTTTTACTCATTGATATTGGCTTATACTTTTGCTTTGCACATTTGGTTATGCAGCGTATTATTGCCCAACACCATTGCAGTCTTAGTATCATTGTCAGCTGAATGATTCAGAATTTTGTTTGCACTGGACATTTAAAAATATGCTTACAAAATTTTAAAATTGTTAAATATTTGTCAATCTGCTTTCACAGGAACTTGAATTTGATTCAATGGAAACTTTGCTCATTATATGAACTGCAGCTAGTGCTAAAAACGCTTAACTTGGAAAGTAGCCACCTTAAAGCAGTATAAATTTAAACTTGCCACAGGCAAGGAAATCCTTTTTTGCACGTTCTTGTGTGTTCTTTACGACACTCTAATAAATAGTAGAGGGGTCAATTAAGTTTGTTTGAAGCGTAATGTGCTTAACAGGCAGAACCACATAAAGTATACATATTCTTGATCAGGATTAACTGACAAGTCGATATAGCGATGTCCGTTTGGATGTCCGTTTGTCTGCCCGTTAGTCCGTGTGACCCCTTAGATCATTATGAAAGCCCGTCTTAATGTCAAGTAGATCAAGGTAATTTTCATTTGTTGGCACGGCCCCTACCGCCCTCGCAAATACAACAAAACTATGATAATTGAGCTATCGCAACCAACCTCTTCAATTACGTTTATATCATGGTTATATCTGTCCTCAATAAATTTGGCTCAGATCGGACAGCTATATTCCATAGCTCCCATTGGACCAATATTTCGAAAATTAAAGAAAATGCGGACTGAAATAAGTACAGGGTCTTTTACAGTCGGTTCGCTCAACTGTAGCCTTTCATACTTGTTGTTCTTATACTATCAGAAGGTCGCCTTTGAATGCTCAGTTAAGGTACAGCTTTCGTGTCTATCTCAGTCCACCCATATTTGTTACTTAATTCATTATTATTATTAAAATTTGAGTCAAGTCTGTATGCACATATGTATACTGAACAAATTGAATTTAATGCTTTGGCTGCACTGGTAGAGGTGTGGTCAACTATTGCTCATATACGCCGTAAGGTTCCTGTCTGGAATTCCTTTCAGTTTAAATATAGCTTTTCCTTGTTAACTAATATAATGTTGCTTTACTTAAAGGTTTCCGTAACCGACTTAATCTAGCTGGGCATATAAATATACAATTAAAATTTTGATAAAGTAAAAACATTAGCTAAAACGAAGTTAATATTGATAACTTAAACATTGTAACTTATTTCACTAATTCTTCTATCCATTTATCCCAGAGTTTTTGCCATTTATCGAAAGCGACTGTTTTCTCCTGCTTTGACAATGCACTATAATGCAATGAGTTCATGACCAACTGTTTTAGGAATCTCAGATCTGCATTGAAAGGAGCAATACCCAGGAAGGCAAAGTAGAAGTCATGGGTCAAGGGAGATGCCCTCCAGAATGAAGGATCATCCGATGATATGACAATGGGAACATTATTCGCTATTAACATGGCAGCCGGATGATTACGGTAATCTTTGCCAAGTTGCAGCACCTGATTCGAAATGGGACAAACTTCCACAGCAATATCCTGATCCTTAACGAGTTGTATAGCAAACGGGTGCTTCACCAAGGCATATCCATGACCAATTCGCCGTGTACCCAACAAAATGGCGTCGATTAGGTTCTCATCTATGGACGTTCCATACCAATTTGTCTCTCCAGCATGAAAGTAAAAGTTGATGTCCCTAGGAAGTTTGAGCAGTGGCTCGATAAAGTCAATTAAAGGACGTCCAAGTTCCTCTTGGCCAACCAAATCGAAACCCGCTAAGTGCGTGGGAAATTCTTTCTGTGTAGTATGGTGAAATATATAACAAGTGTAATTGAATAGGAACAATCAAAATACCTTGAATCCTATACACCTTTGTATAAATTGTTCACATATTTCTGGTTCCACATGGCGAACTGGTGCATATATTATTTTGGCTCCCAAGAAATCTGGATTATTAGCCATGAAACGTTCCGTTTCTTTTATGTAAATACCCAAAGTTTCATTGTGATCCAACTCCGAGCCATCAATGCAATAAAGTTTGGGCAGAACGGATCTCAGCTCTAAGTATTGAACACCATCAGCCTGCATTTCCTCCAGAGCATTATAGAAATAGTCTCCCCAGACAGGTACGTACATCAATAATCCATCGAGCAGACTGAAAATGTTCATAAAATCTTTCCAGACTTCATTATTCGATTCGTGTTTGGAAACTGGATACATGCTAAATCGGCTTAGAAGATATTTTCTTACATTCTTCTCTCCAAGACGCTCTCGATAATTCTCCATTGGTTCCCAGTTGCAATCCTCTTTGGCTTGCACAGTGGGTTTCTCACAAGAAAAGCGAAATGCAATCACTCTACAGCCATTGTCCGTTGTACAAACCCAAAGATTCTTGCGGTAGGTGAGTTTCAGCAGAAACTCCGAGCTGCATAAAGCCGTACCATGAGCATGTAGAATCCCTCCCTTAGGCATCTTTTTAAGAATTTTAAATAGCCGAGAGGAGTTGATCTTCTCCAGCAACTCGAACACTTGTTCTTTACGGTTAAACTTTCCGGGATGCAGGAATCCCTTATCGAACTCTATGGTTTTCTCCTTCATAATGATGGAATTAGCTGCCTTTTCCTTTTCTGTCAACTGAACTTGACTTCCCAATGTATTTTCCTGCTCCAATTTGATCATTGCGTGTCGTAGTATTTCATAGGCCTCCAGAGTAGTACTTCTGAGACTTTTAACCATTGATATTGATTCGAATACCTGTTGGGCACATTTTGACATGGAGCGTATTATTGCCCAACCCAGTTGCGGTTTTAGCATCATTTTCAGCTGAATGATTCAGAATTTTGTTTTTACTAGACATTTGTTCTATAATTTGCTCTCATTTGTTAACAACTGTTAAATATTTGATCATTTGTCAATCAGCTTTCACAGGAAATTTAGAACTTGAACCCGATTCACTGGAAACTATGCGCACTCTATGGCCTATATTAGTTATTTATGTGTGTAACTATGGTGTCAAATCGGTGAGTTATTATAAAAGCGGTATATTGTATTCGTTGTCGTGTTTGTTACATCGACGAGCATGTATTTTATGATCAGAGAAGGACTTCTAAAAAGTGCAATCTGATATATTAAAAGTTGTCTGACTTTCTCAAGACTTGGAAACTCTTTTTATGTGTGAGTTAAAGGTATCTTCTAGTCGGGTCTCGACTTTTGACTGGACTTTTTATGCTTTTCACCCGCGTCCTCAACACCACATTAAATGTCTGTCCGTGCCCAGCATCAAATTGATGAGGCTGCTACTGAATGTGCCGCCATTTTGCGCCCTTTACACACATTCACACACACACACACGCGTGCATACTCCCATCAATTTTATGGGCTCATACATATTCGCCCAGGCGTAAGCCCATGTCTCTCTCTCTCTGTCTCTGTCTGCCTCTTTATGCCCAGAATGCATTTTACGTTGGCCCATAAAACTCTGCTCATTACGGGCGCCAAATCAAAATCGAACGGAGGCCACAGATCCGCAGATACCACTAAGCAGGAGCACGTTAAATTGATACATGTGGAGCACTCCTCAAAAGCATTCATTCGCTGGGCGGAAAAGGGGCGTGGAAGGGGGATGGGAATGTAGGAGTAGGCATTACACATTCATTAAGCATCGACCACTTTTCTGTGCACTCAGCAGCAGCATCAGCATCAGCAGAGAGGCTAAGAGATTTATGGCCAGGTCGTATGTCAGTCTCAGAGCCAAGTCGAATGCATGAGCTATGATTTAGAGATGCAAATGTGGCGGTGATAATGTCGAAAGTTATAGTAACATATAAATAAGCTATAAGAGCCAAAATTATAGTGGGTTTTAGTAGACGAAAAGGTAAGTTTATAACTTTTATTTACAGTAGATTATGGCAGATAAGGAAAAACAGTTTGGACAGATGGTTAATAAAATCAATAGATTGAACGAATTCATTCAATTATTTTTGCAAAATTTTTGACAGTCCAAAACTGTTTCAGCTATCTGTATCTTAAAACTTTTGTTTATTGCCAAAGTTAAAAAAGCAACTTATAGATTAGATTTCATTGAAACAGATAAAGCCAAAAAATATGTCTTTCTTATCACGAATTTATAAAAAGAAATACGCAATAAGAGTCTAAATTGTTTAATATTTTAGCCAGTCTATTGAAAGAGTTGTAAAGTTTTAAGCGGAAATTAATAAGCATTTCTAAAGAACTTTCTGATACTTTTTATTATCGAAACTATAGTAACTACCACTTAGAGAATTATGGCCAGACTTCCGGATATGATTTACGTTTTCACTGTCATCTCCAGAGGGAAAATCAAATCTCCCGCTTGCTTGCACTACTCATTACGATTATGCCTAGATTCCCCTTTTAGCTAGTAATACAATTTATGGGGTATAGATTGAAAATGCAAGGATTAAGGAGTAAGCCGAGTTCTTTATTCAAATAGATTTTAGTACAAATGCTGTTCATTGCTCTTCATGCAGAAATTGATTAGCTATTTAAAATATAAAATCTCTTATATACATAGAATGATAAAATGAGCCTAATGCAATATATAAACGATGGTAAACTAATCGCTTGTTAATTAGCCTATTACAATGGGGATGAAAAATGTGTGAACATGTAAATCGATCGAATTGTGTGCTTGCAGTTAATACACTGATACTAACTAGGTATGTAGGATTAGTGAGGCCCTCTCTCTGAGGGGAGAGGGGTAAGTAGCCCGACTAGCACTACAGGGAGGCGTTGAGGAGGGATAACGCTACCAGGAGAGCTGCCACCACCCGTGCTAGTCAATCCAGACTCACACTGACTGTGGCCGCATTTGGTTCAACTTTGTTCACAAAATCCAGGTACTCATCCCATTTGGCCTGCCATTTGGCCCTTGCCTCGATCTTCTCGTCCACGCTGAGTGAACTATATTGTATGGAATTAAGTGCCAACTTCTTGAGCAGACGCAGATCGGAATGCTGTGATGCAATGCCCAGGAAAGCAATGTAGAAATCGTGGGACAGAGGCGAAGCTTTCCAGAATGATGGATCGTCAGAGGAGATGACAACTGGATAGCCATCGGCAAAGAACTGGGAGCAGGGATGATTGCGGAAATCGCTGACCAATTTCAGCACCTGATTGGACACTGGACTGACCTCAATGGCAACATTCTGCTTCTTGACCATGTCGAGCAGCACGGGATGCTTGACCAGGCCAAAGCCATGGCCAATACGCTTTGTGCCCAGCAGCAGAGCATCAATCAGATTCTCATCGACCGTGGAACCAAACCAATTTGTCTCGCCCGCATGGAAATAGAAATCGATGTCGTCGGGAACCTCAAGCAGTTCATTAATAAAGTCCTTTAGTGGTTTGCCCAGATCCTCCTGACCCACCAAATCAAAGCCAGCCAAGAACTTTGGGTATTTTTCCTACAAAGAAATACAAAAGTTTAACAAATGTATCTTAAATAAAGAAAACCTTAAGCCGTACCTTGATCTCTTTAAGTATTTTGATGTAACCCTTGACGCCCTCAGGATCTGTATTACGCAGTGGAGCATAGATCAAACGTGATCCTATAAAGTCCTTGTGCTCTGGCTCAGCCTTGAAGCGCTCCAGTGTCTCCACATAGATGCGAACTGTGTCCAATGGAGTATAGACGGTACCTTCCATATCATAAAGCTATAAAAGTGATCAAGTAAGTATTGAAAATCGTTTAACGATGGCTACTTTACTCACTGTGGGCAGCAGACTGCGGAATTCCAGATACTGCACTCCATCGGCGTAGAACTCCTGCAGAGCCTTGTAGTAGTACTCTCCCCAGACAGGTGCATACATCAGCAAACCGTCGAGTAGTGAAAAGATTTGCATAAATTGGTTCCAGGCAGCGTTGATATCTTGAAAGTCCGTGGTGGGATATAGAGTCAAACGTTCAGATAGATATTTATCGACCTTGTCGGCTCCGTACTTGGCCCTCACTTCGGAGAGCAAACTCCATTCACACTTTGGATCCGTCAGAGCATCAGGTTTTGCCTTGGAGAATCGGAGAGCGGCGGCACTGAGATCTCCAGTTAGCTGACAAATCCACAGATTATCACGGTACGACAACTCGATAATAGCTTCGGTACTGGCGAGGGCCGTGTCGTGGGCATGCAGCACTGCTCCCTTGGGCATACGCTTGATCAGCTGAAACAGTTCCGTTTTGTTGATGGCCTCGAGCACATTGAAAATGTGCTGTGATGGCTTGAAAAGATGCGGTGTGATTTCTCCCTCCGCGAACTCCGTTAGTTTGGCATTCATAATGGTCGCATTGGCCAATACTTCCTTGGAGCTCAGCTCCAGATCGCTGCCCAATGCTCTGGACTCCTCGTAGTGAAAGAAGGCATTGCGTACCGTCTTATAGGTATCCGAACTGGGACGGGTATTGCCTAGCAGGGCTTCCACATGCGATGTGCTGCCCTCTAGTGATACAAATGTGGTAACGGACAGACCATTTGGCCGATTGCGTGACTCAACCTGGCCAAGACACAGGCAGACGCTGAGCAAAGCGATTAGATTGCAAAACTTCATCATTTTCCAGATCTCAATAAATTTTATTGAATGTTCCGTTTGGCTCAATGTCCGCCAAACAACTGAAGCCCTTGCACTGCCAATGGACTGATTTTGTTGTCCCGTTTCGCGTTCTTATCTAAAAGAGTAGCAAAAAATATTAAACTTCTGAAGTGGTTTTGACATTATCTTTGATTTAACACGTGCTGCTTCTACAGTTTACCGATAAGTCGCAGGCTAAGAAATCTGATTGAAAAATATTTCAGATCTTGAAAGACTCTTTGCCATGGCAACTGCCTGAAATCGCGCCAGAAATCTTGATTTATAAATACCTAAGATTAGATTAAAGTTAATGCCACAATTACCGATTTAGTTTATTGGCTAACGATAGGCATTAATCAATGATTCAATATCAATTTCACATAATCATTAAATTATAAAACCATTTTTTGTTTTTCTATGTGAATTTGTAGTTATTTAAATATATTAATAAATGTTTGGATACAATTTGTGCATATTGAAAGCATTTTACGGGGACACGATATTTATTGGTTTTACTTTTGGTCACATTTTGATTAACTGATCTTTGAAAAAGCATAAATTGGTTGAAGCCAAGAATTGTTTGTTATCCCACACAATGATAGAAAAAGTAATTGAATTGTAGATTTCAAAAATGATCTAGAGAAACAAAAACTATTTGTCCATAATAAACTTTCAGCACAGATTGGGGGCAGAATGACTTTAACTTTGTCCCATAAATGTTTCCACCCAATGGTTCCAATTGCATTGCCATTGATGGAGAGATTTGCGTTTCTCGTCCTCTTTCATGCCACTGTACTGAAAGGAGTTCATGGCCAACTGTTTGAGTAGTCGCAGACTGGCGCGTCCATTGTCAATGCCCACAAAGGTGACATAGAAGTCATCGGTGAGCGGTGCTGCGTTCCAAAAGCTGGGATAGTCTGAGCCAATAACAATCGGATGTCCAGCGGCAATCAGAGATGCCGCCGGATTTTGTACAAAATCATTGACAGACTGTAGATAATAGTTGGACAATGGACAGACTTCGGCAGCAATCTTTAGTATCTTTGTGGCTCTGGTGACTTCCGGATGTTGGGCTAAATTGATTGGATTGCCAATGCGCTTACTGCCCAGCAGCAGTGCGTCAATAAGATTTGCATTTGGTGTGTTTCCGCCACAACGTGATTCCCCTGCATGAAAGAAAAAGTCCATTTCCTTGCTCAGGTGTACCAAGGACATGGCGGTTCCCAGTGCTGATTGCTGACACTCATCGCCAAAATTAACCAAATCGAAACCAATCACAAAATCGTAAAATTGGTCCTAAGAAAAGTTACAATCAACAGAAAAACTTTTAGGTTATCCCACGGGTAAATACCTTAAGGAATCGTGCATTAGCTATATAGGATTTCAACTTGCGATCATTATTATCACGCTCGGGAGCGTAGATCATTTTGAGGCCGAGGAAATCCTCATGGGAGGTACGGAATATGTTAGTGGTAATAAGGAATGTATACGCTGTATCCCAAATGGTATAATTGGTACCATCCAAATCATACAGCTAAGGATAGGAGTTTAAACACTGAAAACATTTTCCAAACTACTAGAACTACTCACAGTTGGAAAAGCAGAGCGAAGTTCTACATAGTTAATACCATCCGCATAGAAATCCTCGAGCATAGCAAGCACAAATGTGGGGAAAAGTGGACGAAAACTGACCAATCCCTGAATGAGACGATGGGCACGTCTTAAATGATTGCCCAAATGAGTTGAGTTCTTAAAGCTTTGTCCCTCGACTGTGAGACTTTTACGCAACTTGTGATCAAAGTGTGGTTTATCCTGTGTACGAAACTCGTTCATCAATACCCATTGGCATTCGTAATCCCCGTTCGGAACCATTATTGGACGATTTTGGGAGAAGCGAAAATCTTCAAAGGCACCGTTGGCCGTAATGCAGGTCCACAGATCAGGATGATAAGTGTGATTGATTAGCAGATCCGTTCGATACATGCCCACATCATGGACATGAAGTAATCCTCCCTTGGGCATATTACGCATCACACCATATAGATCTGTCTCATTGATCTTGTAGCTCTGTAGGTAGTGGGGACGTGGCTGATAGTCATTCCATATGTGATGCATATCCTCATCGATCTTTTTAATGGTTAGCAAACGATCGTTAGCCAACTCCTCAAGTGGATTCAGTTTCAATCTACCTCCCAAGCGACGTCGACGCTCCTTAACCTCAAATTCCTTGCGCAAATTGGCAAATCTCTGTTCCGGCGAGCAATTATAATAATCAAAGCTAAAGTAAACCGTCCACATCAGGGCCAACACTATTGTGGTCACCAACATGACGAGAGTGATGTGCCAGCAGACCGAACTATATTTTGAGTCGCGTTCCCGATCGCGTTCCCGGTTCCTTTCCGCACTGTCGGTGCTTAAACCCCGCGGGGGTAAATTTGTTGCACCCTGGGACATATTGCGCAGTGGATACTTGTAGACATCTTCGCTAATCTGCAACTGCTCATTGCGGGTTGCCATTGCAAAAAATTTTGATCAACCGAAATCAAATATAATATTTTAGAAAAATTTCTCAAAAAAAAAGTATTCTGTGCTAAACACAATACATGACTGAACAAACCAAAATTTGTAATGATTTATGAACAGTAAGCTGCTTTGGGAGTATGATCTGCTTTCAATAATAATTCCTGCTGTGTCTTTGAGTTGTAGTTTTCTTTAGTTACCATATGTAGGTCTTATCAGTCGAATACTGCTGCTGCTGTTGCATTTAAAAATAGCATAAAGAACTCTGCACTCCTACAGATATTTAAACAATCACAGTGCCAGCGATATTCAGGCGTATGTTGCACAATGAATGTTTAAGGGAGGGGCGGAAAGAGTCAGGCGGAAAGCGAGGAACGACCCATATCCCGCTCTGTGTAGTGCTCTTTAAGCGGGCGTTTGCCTGACCAAGGGTTGCATTTATTTTTGTAGCGCTGCCAAGCACCACTGTCACCACCACCAGCAGCGGCACTGTGGTTGAAAGTGCAATATTCATGAGAAGAAAATAGTTTTAATAATGCAAATAACATTTAATTCATTTTGAAGTTCTACTACAATTTTAAAAATTCACAAACATATTTAAATTCCGTTTTGTGTCTTTAGTTAGACAGTTGCCATATAAATAAGAAGATTAAATTACAAAATTTTCTTCATCTGACCAATAACTATAGATAAAGTTACTCTGAATATTGTTAAATACAAATAAAGTGAAGTTTTGATCTTACAAAAAGTAAAGAAAATAAATCTTCCTATTTTAAAATTCAAATAAATTTAATTTCCATACGTTGCATGCCTTACATATCCTATATTTCATAGGCAAACTATGCACTCGCAACCACTGTGCGACATTCGTGGTGGTGTCGCTGTCGAACTCATCGCACGCCTCGCTCACAGCTGGAGCGTACCACTCTGAGCTCTCATTGTGGAAGTTGTGCGAGACACCACAGCTGACTAAAGAACACTGATTCCACAACAACAAGGGTGCGGATTGTAACCGAGACACGAGTCAGTTGGAAGCGCTGAGTTAACGAGAGTGCACACGCACAGAATGCAGCCAAAGTCAGGTATAACTAAAGCTAAAACAAACAGACATTGCCCCAAGGTAAATGGGATTCTAATGTTACTCTTGTTGTTGTTGTTGCTGTTGCAGCTCCTGTTACGCTGACAACGCTCAACGATGATTGCCTGCTGCTGATCTGCGGCCAAATTCCAATTAGAGACCAATTCGTGCTGTTGCAAATGGGAGGACGCCTGCGGGAGCTCGTGTTGCATATTTGGCAGCGCAAATATGCCGATGAATTCGATTGGCAACAGGAGCCGCAATTAAAGCAGCTAAGCGTCAACGAGCAGAGTCAACTGCTCGGACACATGGCTGGGATAACAAGGGCACTGCTTAATCTGGAGCTGCTAACGTGGCCAACAGCTAAAGCGAATCTGGTCAACAAGCAAAGGCTAAGCTTTACGTCCTGTAATCCTATACTGTTGCGGCAATTGGGCGGTGTGTGCCACAGCATTGTGCAACTGCAATTGGGTGCATGTTTGGCCATAACACCCGCAGATCTTGCCACACTCTTCCGACAGCTAAAACAGTTGCAACAGTTCGAGCTGCGTCCAGTTGGTGGCAGACACCCGAACTGCCTGTGCTGCAGCGACAGCTGGGATGCCACTGTCTTGGCCAATATCGAGTATTGCCAAACATTGCACTCGCTGAAATTGCCATCGTGTGCGGTACGTGCAACGGCCGTGGAAATTGTCCAACTGCCACAGCTGCAGCTATTGACGGGCTTCCTTTGCTGCAGTCGCGACATTGACACAGCCAACGGGAGGCAGGAAGTGAAGGAGAAGAAGCGGGAGGTACGTGAGGTGATTGGTAGTGCTGCTGGTGTGGCCACAGCTACAATTTCCGCTTGTCTCACGGCGTTGCACGTTGTTGCCTGTCAAATTGTGGCATTGAATTTGCATTGTCAACTCGATGGCAGCCTGCTACGTTTGCTGCAAGGCCACTTGGGAGTAATGCAACTGCAACGCTTCGCATGGCACTCACAGCTGATGGTGCACTATGATGCCAACGATGGCAGCATCAAGTGGCTGCCACAGCAGCCGCAAGTGGCGCGTGATCTACTCCATTTCATTGGCAGTCAGACGGCGAGTTTGCATGAATTGGATTTCATGCGTAATGTGCATGCCACGCCCACATTTCTAGCACAGCTCAGTGAGCATTTCTTTCGGAAGTTGCAGCAACCGCATCAGGTGACGGTGTGGCACGATGGCTGCCCCAGGCCACAAATGTCAAAGCATCAGCAACTCACAAATGGAAAATGTAACGATTTGCCCTTTGTCGAGTTGAAATTGAATCATTTGACTAATGAAAAGACGAAAGGTTGACTAACTGGGACGGAAGGAGATCGAAGATATCAACTTGTGAGGGGAATAGGGGCAAGACACGTATATTGATTTTATAGGAAAACTGATTTGAAATCTGATATGTATTTATAAATATAACTTAAGCATTATTAAAAGTTAAGAACAGCAATTTATTTTGTATAAAATACTTGAAAAATAAATATATTAATATCACATTTAATGTGTTTTATTTTAAAAGAAATATTTTTATATCAATGGAATTGAGGTGTAGAAATATATTATTCAGACATGAATTTTGGCATTAAATATGTACTTCTACTCAAAAAAAAAATATATCACTATAACAACTAATGCAATAAACAATCGTTATTCTTTTATTAATTAAATAACAATTAAGAATATTTTAAAATATGCCAAAATTTGCATCATATTGTTCTACTTAAAACCATTTAATAAATACTTCATTAGATATACTCTTCTCAAGCTTATGCTCAAAATTGATTTCCAAACTTCTAGAAAGCACTGCTTCTATTGTCTATTTCTTAAAATTTTTACAACTTTGTACCTCAAAATCATTAAATTGTGTATTTATATTTTATACTTTTTAAAAAATGTGGATTTGAGTTTGCCAGGGTTAGGCAAACAAAATTTTGCAATTAACCTTCACATTTAACTAGCTAGCCAATACTTTAGATACCTTTATTAGCCTTCAAATTCTATTAAAATAGACTGCATGTAAGTATGTTGCAAGTTAACTTACAGAACTATCTTTAAGATACTCCCATCTGCAGTAAAAATTCAGCTTTGGTGCCCGATGCGCTGTTCTTTGCGATAAATCGTTATCTCAACACTCAACGGGATCGGAACGCAGTTGCCTCGGAAAGATTCCTATGCAATTGTCGTGCTACAATGGATCCAACACACAAAAGGGAAGCAGTGGCTGAGACTGCGTTGGGCGCCATATCACAGCAATTGATGCCAAAGAATAATACACAAGATGCCAGGGTGAGTTTTAATTTTTGTAGCTAAAACAAATATTATAAGTAACAAATTTTCTTTGCAGCAACAAAGCACAAGTCAACAAGCATGGAGCTCAACACAAGTGCAGCTACAACCCTTTGATGTTGTACAGCAAACACGTAATCATCAAACGCCTCAGAATCCTGCTCGTCGAAGGTCACTGAGTGCTCCAACTGAGAGCACTCGCGATTGTCAAAGAGGTGCCGATCAATTTGTGAGTATATCTCTGCATAAAATACATACTAGAGTCACCATGATATCTCCTCTACTTATCCTCATAAATGTAAGGATTCACAAGAAACTTGTTAAAAAACAAGCAGGCTACAGTTAAGCAAAGCCGACTGTAAAAGACCTCGTACTCATTCTACTTATGTT
Organism: Drosophila parthenogenetica; assembly: GCA_035047505.1. Lineage (NCBI taxonomy): Eukaryota > Metazoa > Arthropoda > Insecta > Diptera > Drosophilidae > Drosophila > Drosophila parthenogenetica. The sequence goes on along the minus strand of JAWNPM010000247.1, from coordinate 7,260,422 downwards.
TAGAGTACAGGGTCTACAACTGTTTGTCTTACAACTATAATCATTATTAATATTCAAAATGATGTACTCCTTATACTTCGAGTTTATACTATTTAAATGAATTCGTTAGTACACAAACAATTTTTGTTCACTTCCAATTGATTAGTACTAAATCTAAGTTTAATAATAATTTTACCACTCCACGATTAATAATCATTAAACTCTTTTTATTGCAGTGCCATGTGGCACAAGCTAATCCCCACAATTTTATGGGACTGCAGCCTTCACAATCATATGTAAGTAAGCAACAAATAAGGCGCTTCAAAAACTACTTACAGCTCAAACATTTTTATATAAATCAAATACTACTTTTATAGAAAATTACGCCACAAGCAACGGATAAGCCAAGGCAATACCCAAACCATCCACATTGCTCAGATGTAAGAAATTGCCTAATAGCTGAATATTTAATTAACTAATTTAATAAATTGAAAATTTGTTATATTTCTCTGATTTTTATAGTGCTGTGGCTCTGGCTCAGGTGGCAATACCTATCCCATGGACATATCTCTTGAGCCACAGCGACAGGAGCCCTCTTCCCGCATGCCAGATGCCACCAATCGCGTTGCCATGAACTATGATCCATATTTTCAACAGCAGCAACAGCCACAACAACCACCGCAACAGAGACTGCAACACAACATGCAATATGTGACACATGATGATTCATTAGATGATTTCGTAAGTAACGTTACAAAAGAAGCCCTCATAAGCCTCATTGTATTTTTCGGTTAGGAACCTTTGCTAAATAGCACAATGATTGCCCAGGACTATAGGGACAATGCGGTTCGGTCTATTCAGGTCGTCCCATGCAGCGCATTGCAACAGCAGCAGCAGCAACAGCCCCAACAGCAGCAGATGCAGCAACAATACAGATCACAATATGAACAGAATCAGGGTCAGTCATATGCATGTTGCATGGCACAACAGGTAAGCAGAGGTAGCTAAAGCAGAGTAACAACAGCAATCCATTTGTTCCGTACTTTTAGCCAAAATCAGCGACCAGTCAAGCACAGTATGCAACACAGCAGAGAATACCATGTCCGAACCTGCAGCGCCAAGCGCAGGTAAATAACTGTTATGTCCAACTTTATAATCTTTATCTTACAAATTTATTGATTTTAGCCCGAGTTGTGTAATTCCTATAATCAAAGCAGCTTCAGACAACAGCCACAGCGAACGCAGGGTAAGCAAAGCGCAGCAAATGTAAGTTCAAAGACAGCTAAAAGTCAAATAGGACGTTAATGGATATATCTACTCCACAGGTGACTTTTCGGGACAGATCGACTCAAAGTCCCTATGCCTACACTGCAAGCCCGGGTTATCAGTCCACTTTAAGCACGGATGCTGCATCTCATTACCCGGCTTCAACTGCAAACGAGTCTAGACTGAATCAAAGTGAATTACCTACAACTGCTGATCTGGGGAAGCCAGTTAAGCCAAGTTGTCAAGAGAAGCCAGTGACGCCCATTAACTACATGACGCGTAAGTAGTCCATGAAATGGGGATTATGTTTTTCAGCTATTAACCTACCATTTTCAGATGAGGAGCTCTACGTGCATCGGGCACAAACTATGTTTTTTGATACTTTGGTCTTGGATCGCAACTGTCCGGGAATTATTCAGGAATCACTCGATGGTCGCGAGAACCTCAATCAATATTCCTTTGAAATAGCCTTTGGCGATAAGATACCCAACGAACCACATCCCGTTGATCCCATGACAATGTTGGAAGCTATAAAAACACGCATCGATTACGAAAGAGAGGAAATCCGTAAGAAATGTCGCACAATTCGAGAAGAAAATTCGAAGCAGCAAAAAAGTCGCGTTGATCGATATGAAAGGAACAGAGATCGGTATGGAAGAACTATCGACAGTGATGCTGAGTTCTATTATTATGCGAATAGGGATGCAAAAAATAAAAAGGGAAGATACCGTGGCGAAATGACTGAACAAGAGGTGATGAGCGAGGACATTGATCGACATTTTAGTTCTAAAAACAAATCGCAAGTTAATGAAAGTATTTTTGCCTTTCTAAAAGCGGAAAATGATTACAGCTCTGATCCTGGACATGCGGTAAGTTTTTCACTATTTAACACTTGCTTAAAAAATATTTAAATATTTTTTCACAACTTGTTTTAGTCCAAGAACTTTTCGGCAAACGTAAACTCGCATGAATCCAACATTTTGGGATTACCAATCAAAACAAAGGTCTATACTGCAACAACCTGGCCCATTGACTGATTTCACTCTACAACAATTGTTTTTTTGTTTCCACGTCATTCTAATTTTGTTGATTTATATTTTTATAAACTAAATAAAGCCATCTTGATCTTTTGACTTATTTCCGAGCAGTCATCACTTGTTCTCTGCACTTAAAACAGTTTAATTCTCTGTTAAGTATTTTAGTATTTCTAGGTGAATTGTTTTATTGCATTTTTTAATCTTTGAGTGAATTTCCTTTATGACAACTCAGCAATTTTTTAATAGAAAAAGCCAACGTATTATAAATAATCAATTAGAGTGGTTTCCTTTTAGCTTAATAAAAAAATTTTGATTAAAGCAAAAGTTTACACATTTGTCGATTAAATTTTGCAGGTTCAGACCAATAAATCGCAATTAAACGCCTATCTATATTTAATATTAAATACAAAAGATATGAAAATACATTTTAAACTGCAAAAAGTTAGAACGCAACAATTTTAATTGCATTTTATCAGCCCTCAATATTTATTTTAAATTAATTTCTTTCAAATAGCGATAGCAAACTTTATAGTGTATTTAATATTTTATAAAAATATGCGATTGAGCTGACTCAACTGGGATAACAAAAACAACAAAAGCTGATGCGACGAATGACAGGGAAATGAAAGCAAAATGTTATACAATAAACTGAATAAAAGCTGTTTATTGTCAGCATACTCATGAATATACATACATGTATATGATAAGTTGAGTATTTTATGTAAAAGAGCGTCAAGTATAAGAGCATAAAACTGAGACAATCTCTGGGCTAATGAACTCTGAGGGGACCAAACCGAAAAGCAAATATAAATAAAAATCAGCTGCTTGTCGTCAGTCAGCTGTTTTGGTGCTTCCAACACGTTTTTCCCTACCACATCTTCAAATTAAACCCTCTTTTTTACACCAATTTGGAGCACAATTAGGAACACAAACAAAGTCACAGCGACTAACACAACTATTAAGTTTAAATTGGCTTTTAATTTGCATGCAAAGTTCTCTTCTTTGTGAAATTTAAGTGCTTTAATATGCGAATTCACTTCGTTTTTTTTTTAAATACTTTTTAGCTGAACAGGCAAATTGTTTGTTTTGTCTCTGTGTCAGATATCAACAAAATAATTTACATAAACATTATTATTATAATTTGATTTAACGAGTTTTTTTGTCATCAAAGTTATTATTTATTTAAATTTTAAGTTCACATTTAATTTACCGTGCGTTTAAAATCAGTTTCGGTTTCAGTTGTGTGTTTCTAGAATTCTTTCGTAGTTTTCCGTACCGCGATCTGTACGCTGAACACGCGTCCCAAAGACTGATCAGTCGTTGTCGGCATTCGTATGAGCAGAACACAAAAATTAAACTCGAATCCGAATCGGATTCCCATTTCCATTTCCATTCCCTTTCCAATCATAATTCCGATGAGTGTTACGCTGAGTGTTCTTTTACTTGTCTACTGATGCCAGAGGGCGACGACGCAGTGTAGAGAGCGAAGATCCAACGATAACAAAGTAAACAAAAAAAATCATTTACGTTTTTATCAAATATAAAACGGCATACAAATTGTAGAGTAAGTAATGTCGCTCTTTATAGGCAGTCCACGTCTCAGCTGCAATCAAAGAGAGCGCAAATAGTTCTAGCGCGAGAGAGTAACAAAGCGTCTGACCGTGAGAGCGAGAGTGTGACCGTGAGAGCGACAGGGAGCGAGCGCGTGGCTGATGACTTTCCCTTTTCATACCCAATGACAACTCTTCAGTCGAATTGGACTTAGTGCCCTGTGCTCAATTTGCCGCATCATTCACTAGTCAATGCACTCGTAAGATTAGCGCTATCGATGAGTGTGTGTCAAACATCAAACGATAAGAAAACACTACAAATATTCAAAAAGTGTGTGGATTAAATACAACTTTAACGATTGCCTTTGAAATCTGATTATAAACGCTTTCGAATTGGGCAATTATTTTTTTTTTTTTTCTATTATTAATGATCTTGCACTTGAAATACTTAAACTTTTGGGGGATTTTTCAACGATTTTTCCTTAGCGAAAATTGCTAAGCTATTTTTGTTAGTGCATTGTTTGTGTTTGCCTTCAGTTCACGCCCAAAAATAGCAATCATTTAAAATGTTAATTATCGCATCACGAATATTTATCTTTTCGCCGCTTGCCGACTACTGTAAACACAGCAAAGGAATTTGATTTAGCATTTTGCGAATTTCGAAAATTTTATGCTGAAAGTATCTTATAAATTTGAAATTGGAAAGTGCGTCAGTCCATGCCACACACGTAGCAACGACATCTGGCCAAATATAATTGTTAACTCTGCTTTTAGAAACATTCAAGTCTTTATTGATTATTTGTTGATTCAAGAAATGGAAACTTTCATTGGATATTCCTAAAAAAAATAGATCTAAAAAAACAAAAATGCTGCCACTTTTATTAAAAATTTTTGTGTTTGTTTTGGCCAATAATGGGATTTCAAATACAAAGGTTAAAGCGGTAAATATAAATATACATGAGAGAAAAGTCATATTTTGCAAAGACAATGCAAATACTTTAAGCAAAATTCAGAATTCCAGACACACTGCACAATTTTGCCATGTACAATGCAAAAGTCATAAATAAATTTACAAGAGCATTGCATGCAAATTTTTAAAGCAAATACACTTTTCTACACTCCCTTTCTCTGTTTCCCTCTCTCACTTTTTCGCCTTTTACCTCTTCGTGGTCCTGGGCAATTTTCAAACTAATATTCCAATGTGTTTGCGTGTGTATTTGTGTGTGTGTGTGTGTCGTTGTGTCCATGTGAGACAGGATTAGACAGACTTAAATGAATTTATGGTTTGTGCTAATCTTAAGGGGTTTTTCACAGGAATGACAAAAATGCAAATATGCAAAGCCTTTGAACGTTTAAGTATTAGTTTTCGGGAATGCTTCATTGAGTTTTAAAGTAAATCCCAAAAAAATATTATAATTTAGAGACTGCACTACGAAGATTTAATAACTAAGCCCAAAGTTTTAGAACAGGCTTTAAAATACGTCATATGGGAGACTCATAATAAATGTGATTTATATAAGAATTCATGGAACTATTTAAGTTAAATGTGTAGTAAATGGATTTCAATACTGATTACTTAGAAATTTGCTAAACTAAAAACTAATAAAGCTGTAGATTAGCAAATTAGGGGAAGGGACTAATTGCGAATTCCAGGGAATAAAATCATTTTCTATTAGGGAATTATAGGATTATTATTAATATAAATATAGCGAATAACACAGGGATTATTCTATAAAATGTATAACATAAATACAAATTTGACATAATTTACTAAACATATTTATTACAAATTTATTTTGAGAGTGTACCTTTCAGTACCGCTTACTCTAGTCAGTTAGTTATTGCTTAAATTGTTTATTTACCAGATTTCAACACCACTCGTATAATATCCACAGGGTTTTTAGACCCCGTACTCTTTAAAAAAGAGTATAGGGGTCTATTAGGTTTGTCAGAAGCCAAATGTGCGTAACAGGCAGAAGGAAGCTTTTCCGACCCCATAAAGTATATATATTCTTGATCAGCATCAACAGCCGAGTCGATATAGCAATGTCCGTCTGTCCGTCTGTCCGTCCGTCCGTATGAACACCTGGATCTCAGAGACTATAAGAGCTAGAGACACCAAATTTGTAATAAAAATTCCGTAACTTTCTCGAGCAGATCAAGTTTATTTCAAATCTGCGCCACGCCCCCCAGCGCCCCCGCAATAAGCAAAAAACTAGACACACCTCGGAAAAAATTGATGTTTTCGGCGAATATCTCCGTAACTATGGCACTTAGGAACACCAATTCTGGTACGCAGGTTCCTACAAACAGCACAAATGCAACGTCATTAAAAATTTTGGTCTGCCACGCCCCCTTTTCCCACACGAACTAAAAAACTTTTCAAATCTTACATGTCGTTTTTAAAGCATTTACTAATGTAGTACAGTATTGTAATTCAAAATTTGTTTAAAGACAAATCATATTAAACTACCCTGAAAGTTGCATTAAAATCCAACTATAAACAACTGAGCAATTAAACAACAAAGTAGCCCATGAAGCGCGTTGTGAATGCACGTGGTTAAAAGAAAAGAGATAACTGTATGTGTATATATACATCAACCGCAATAGTTTGCAAAGAGAACGTGGTCCGGGTGGGCAACGCACTTCTTTGCAAACACAAGACCTGCGGTTCGAACCCCGGCACGGACTCAGAAATTAATTTTTTTTTTATTTTTTTTTATTTTTATTATTTAGCACTATTATATCTTAATGAAAATAATCGGAACCGTTTCATAAGAAGGGGTTGGTGCAATTAGTAGCGTTGCGGCGTGTTCTGCAAGTTGAGTATAAGTTCGCAGGTTCAATTCCCGACAGTGGAATTTACTTTTTTAAATTTAAACAAAAATGTAAATAAAGAATTTTAACTGGTGCAACAGCCAATGGTCTGCGGTTCGAACCCGGCGCAGACTCAGAAATAAAATTTTGTTATTTGTGCTTCTTATCTAATAACATTATTACATGTAAATGAAAATAATCGGATCTCTGTCTGACGCGTTATGCAAGCTGCGTATATGTTCGCAGGTTCAATTCCCGACAGTGGAATTTACTTTTTTAAATTTCAAACAAAAATGTAAATAAAGAATTTTAACTGGTGCAACAGCCAATGGTCTGCGGTTCGAACCCGGCACAGACCCAGAAATTTAGTTATTTTTTTATTTTTTAAATAACTACATTATTATATGTAAATGAAAATAATCAAATTTCTGCCAAATGAATGGTGTTGTGTAACTAGTAGGGGTGCAGCATGATATGGAACTTGCGTCAGTAAGCGCGGGTTCGAATTCCATCAGTGACTGATTCAAATTTTTTTTTTTCAATTTAATTTTAAAACTTAAATTTTAAATTACAATCGTATTCAAATATTAATTTCGAATACAAGGAGAGTACGGGGTCTTTTACAGTCGGCGCGCTCGACTGTAGCCTTTCTTACTTGTTTCTACTTGTTTCATTCAAAATTTATTTGGTTTGGGAAATATTCAAAGTTTCAGAGCTTCTGCTGCTGTTGCACTCGCTTGATATGTAGAAAAATTGCAAATATTTCAGCAAGGCAAAATTTGTTTACAGATTTGCTAACCTGCTGTGTAGTTCACAGTTTATATGGCAAATAAATCTTGCAGACAGCCGAGCACCATATCTGGCCGGAAAACCAGAAAATAATGACTAAGATCGTAATTAGCATTGTTTGGCTGTACAAATCGAGTGCGTGTCAAATTTTATGGCATCAGCATTAAATGATGGAATTATGCACAGATTTTCATTAACAATACATGGTCTTATATATAATTGAAACGTTCCGAGATGTCAGACAGCACAGACAGCCCAGACATCTCAGATGTCGTGAGATTATGAGATGCAAATGCTGTTAGCTGCTTATGCTACTAATGTGCTCCATGTTTTAGCCAGACTCTCTGCCCAATTCCACAAGCGTTGCAAATATCAAATGTTTCGCACACAATTAGCGCACACACCCACATACACATAGCCCCACAGTACCACACATAGACAGAGGAAAAGTAAAACTTCGATATTTGGCTCATTTACAGAATACATGAATTGTTCCCTTCCCTGTTACTGACATGCATCAGCCCAATTGTAGTGAATGCTGTAACAAAAGCGAGGATTAAATACCACGCCCACCTGCTGTGTGCAGTGTCAGAAACAGAAATAGAAATAGGTATAGAAATAGAGGTGGAGATAGAGGAATTGGAATGGGAAACATGTTGATTATGCGTTGTTTTGCCACTTAATGTAATGAAATATGCACAATGCCATTAGACAGCACTGCTGGGCTGCAGGTAACGGGGCGTGGTTGTAAAACCAGATCAGCATTGATTATGTTACGTATACGCTATGTGTGTTCCATCAGTTTTGGTTTACTTCTCACGTGCGCGCAAATTACACAAGTCTCGAGATTGAAACTTCAATTGCACTATTTGATAAGATTTAATAAAATTGTTTAGCAAAATTGTAAATTGAAAATTGAAAATTGCATTTCTCTTTGAAACTGTATTTACCTTGCGTTACTTTAGTTTACTTTTTGCTTCGAGGCTAAACGAGTTCATCAAAGCAAAAACTTTCTGTTGGCTAACAAGTTTTGCGTTTTGGTTTCTGTTAAGCAACGAATTGCAGTTAACTTTGTGTTTTTTACAACTGTTAATGCGCTTTAAAATAAATAAGGGAATAAATTAAAATGGTATATCAATACATGTTTATTTTAATAAAATAGTTTAATAAATAAGCTGATCATTAAAGCTGAAATCAGCATAAATATTTTAGTTGATTTGCTAATATTTTTTGTTAATGAATATGCAAGAATGCTAAGCGAATTTTATCACAATTTTATATTTTAACTATATAAATATTTTATAAATATATTTAATAGATTACAAACAAAATTTTGCTTGGCTAAGAATCATAATTATTTTTTATTTTAAAAAAATTGGCTTTATAATTTATTCCAAATTTTTTTTGGTACAAATTTTGCTTTTCATTTACTATACAATTATTGAAAAGTGAAGACATGATTTGATTTAATTCTGCCCAATCAGCTGCAGTAATTTGTTTGCTTTTATACTCAGCAATCACTTCATCAATTCCGACTAACATTTTTTCCCACTTATAAGGTTTAATGATTGATGAATGCTTGCAAAAAAGCATTATTTACAAAATTTCCACACTAAAATATTGGAAAATGTTTAGTCGTTAACTCTTACTAATGGTTTTATCTCTTTTAAATAGAAATTTCCATTTGCCACTCTACTTTATAAACAAACTAATTCAAAACTGTATATAATTTCAACTAATAAAATTTATAATGTTAAATTTCTCAAATGAATAGACGCATATTTTTGCACTTAATGAAGCGACAAGCCACAACCAACACACATACACACACATACACCGTTTGGGTATATGGGAGTATGGCATAAAAGGCAATTAGCATGCAAAACAAGTCAAAGCTATAAATGCACAGCTTACACACACACACACACACACACACATTATAGTGAAAATACATAAATATTGCCCCACTCTATATTTACATGAGTGTGAGTGTGTGTTTGTGTGTGTGTGCTGCATATTTGTGCTTCTTATTTAGAGACAAACGAGTGCAACAACAGTCGCATCGCTTGCGGCAGCTGCAATATTCGCGGCTGTGCAAATGTATGCAACATTATGCGGCATGTGCACTAAACAGTCATGAATTTCAAGCAGACAACACCTCTCCCCCTCTCTTTCTTGCATAACCCATCTCTTTTGCACACTTATTGCCCTCTCTGTTGAGCATTCTTTGCATGCGTAATAAATGCACGACAAGAACGAAATTGCGGTCTCCTCAGAGACTTCCATTTTGACTTCTGGCCTGAAAAACGACCGCGAAAATTTGTGAGACGCGTTTCGAGTTTGGCGTTCAGTGTGTTTGAATTTTGCGCCAGTATTTCCGCTTTTCATTTGCATGCATATACACTACTGTCTCTCACAAATGCATCCATACAGCATGCATTGATCATGTGCCAGTAATTTGCATGGCATTCGTAAATGTAAATTGCATAGAATTCAAACAGCTGCAACTTGCTGCTTACAGCGTACGACTTGCAACTTGCAACTTGCCCCCAGTCCACAAAATGCTGCAATAAGCATGCTAAACAATCGGACGTGACCTCATGTAGCCCGAACTCTCGGCAAATGGCAAACATTCATCAATTTCGCATTGATTTGTCATCAGCATCAGCACCTGACAATCAGACCAACTATTTGTCAGTTACTTTGTTGTCTGTTAGACAAGTTAACATCAAATGATTTGTTGGCAAAAGGGAGTTTATTATCAATTGACATCTATATTGTTAGAAATCATAACTGTTGTGTAGCTTAAACAGTCAGGAATTGTTGGAGAAAGGGTATTATATATTAGATAACTATTATTCATTCATAATAATATTTAATTTAATGATAACAGTTATAACTTATCAGTAATAATATATAATAGAATAATTACATGTTACTAATTTTAACTTTAATATTAATCATGCATTCGTGACACATTGTAGTTGGAATCTTCAATGAATAACTGAATAAATTGTAAAACAAAAATTCCTTATGAAAATATAACACAAAATTATCATATTAATGAAAAGTGTTTTAGTTTTATCACTTAAGTGTCACCTCGTTCTAAAGTATACTACAAATATAACCAGATAATTTATGTAGAGTTCAGAAACTCTAGTAATCCATGTATTAAAATATATTACAAACAAAACTGCTCCAAATAGGAACCAACTTTTATTCCGCCTACCAAAATGTAAAATAATTAAATTTGGCAGAAAATTTGTGTATGCAAGCCTCTTAATAATTAAAATAGATAAGTAGAACGAACATGGTTTCGAAATTAAAGAAGAACATTAGTTGGAAACAACAAAAAACACACTAAAACTAAAACTAAAATTTGAAATAATGAAGAAGGTCTAATTGCATAGCGAGATTCCCTGTTAAAAAAAACTATTTAGTATAATATACTCCACTGTGTTTGGAGCAGGGAAGCGTGAGTGCAGCGCATTTCTGCTTGGCTGCACACACACATACTCATACACTAACACACGCAGGGGCTGCCACACACACACAATACACATGTATTTGAGCCGGGAAACATTCATGTATGTGCTCATGCAGAAGCCCAGACAGCCTGTATTTAGTTTAACAGCTTGCAAGCGACGACATGCGACACTGACACGACAAGTGTTAATGCGCCACGCCCATGTACGCCCCCTGAACCACACACACCCATACAGATGCAAACATATATAAATAACATTCGCTAGCTGCAAGTGGCGAGCGTTTTTGCTTTTTGCAAATAAAATAATGTTAAAACATTTGTGAAGCCAAACTAACTGAAACTTTGCTCCCTAACTAACACTTTACACACACACACAGCAACACACATACACTCGTCCACACACACACACCCACACACTCAGTTGCACTTGAAAATCTCATTTCTTGCCATTTCGTAACAGCATAAAAAGTTTTTAATCAAATTTTTCAATTTAGTTCTGTGAGCCGTTAATTAAAAACGGCGAATTTCTCTTGCCAAGCATATGTGTGTGTTTGTGAGTCCATTTGTGTGTGTGTGTGCTCCGCCTGCTTATAGTTTGTTAGTTTGACATTTTAGTTCGCCTGTCTGCAGCTCAAAGCAATTTATTTAATTTGCATTTATGCAGTTAAAATGTTGCGCATACGCCACGCACGCCCGCAATGAAAATACAGGTTCTTATTGACAGCAAACTTGTGCCTCTTTTTAATTGGCTGCTAATTTTTTGATGTCAGCCATAAAAGTCAACCATGTGCTTGAGATTTGTGTGATAAGGTGTGATAGATTTTATTACCCAAAAAAGAAGACAAGTCAGAAGACTAAAAGAAGACAAAAATAAACAAAATTATGAACCAACTGTAGGTCAATTAGAGTGTGAGTTTTAATATGAACACATGCTTCAGATAGCAGATATATCATAGCTTATATCATTAACGAATAGCATATGATTCTCTGGTGTAAAGCTTCTTAGGATCATATCACTCATCGTCGCTGCTCCCCCGGGAAACAGACTCAAGGCGAAAGGTCAACATTGTCAGACCAAACTCAATCTACGGGAATGTTACTCGTCCCCAAATTGGGGTGTGGCTGAGTCCTCGATAGCAGTGGCATGTAAATAAAAGTAATTTAATGCTAATTAAAAGCTCATAGCTAGCCAAACGAAGCTAACGCGCCACGACAGACAGTCCAAAAAATCCCCAGAGAATGAGCGAATATAACTTGCTTTCTTTCGTAATCGAGAGTGTGTCAGTAAACTTATCTACATGTAAGCATATAAATATGTGTTTTTGTGTATGTATTTAGACAGTCTTCACTAATGGCTTTCAATTGGCCAAGCCCAGAACTCACTTTACTTATTTATAATAATAGTAATAATAAACACAAACGAAACGAATTCGGCACAACTTGACTTCATTTCCCACTTTATGCAACAATTAAGTCAGTTGAAAAAGCAAAAAGCAGCAACAATAACTGTGATAATAATAACAACAATAGCTGAACAAAAGTCAAGTCAGACCACGCCTAAAAGCATTCTACAGTTTTCTCGACACAAACTGCAAATTAAGTTGTAAAAATACTCGACTCGACCATTGTTCTCTTGCTATCCCTGTTTGCCCCTCACTCGCATAGGCGTGGCCGCGTCTGGGGCAATAAAAGTGTTGCAAATAAAAGTCATAAAAAGAAAAGTCGACGAAGACAATTGACAACGAAGCAAATGACAGCCCAAAGGACAATCAAAAGACAACTGCAGGAAAAATAAACAATGCAAATTCAAAGATTGAGTTCTGGCCCAAGAACTGTTGAGTTCAATAAACAAATCAGTTAAGAACACTTGCCAGCCATCAATTAGCTTAATTAATAGCTAAAAAATATGCTCAAGTGACTGCTGAATAATTTTAGTTTTCGATTTAAGTAAATGAGAAAGGTATTGTGCTAAAGTATAATAAAGGCTGCTGTTGGAATAAATTAAGAGAATAAACTAAGAAGCAAAATAAAATTGGGAAAAATAACAACAATTCACTAACTGTAATATGTTCACATTTTTCGTTTCAAATTGTATTTAGGGCAGACACCCCGTAAGTTCGTCAGTCACGATTAAATATTAAAAGTGGGATATATAAACTATGTTAATTTTACATAATTTAGTTGAAAAAATTACTACATCATCTTCTTATACCCCTCTCTTTATCACTGAAACATTCAACAAGCCAAGCTATTAACTAAAACTAGCTATTAATCATTAATAAGTACTATTTGCCTGAAGGACATGTTTCTTTTGTTAGACTATTAAGCAAAATGGGTAGGTAATAAATAGAAATGTGTATAATTTAACGCGAACAAGTGAAAAGCGCGGCGAACATGAAAATGACAACAGAAAAGTAGTAGTTTTTGTGTTAGGGAAAAGTTTCTTATCACAATGCGCTGTTAGACAAATAAGAGTGTTGTCTACTTAAAGAATGAGAAGGGGGAGAAAGAGATTGAGAGTGGGGGAAACAAGGCGTTACATGGCGTTATAAGCAGTTGAAATATGCAAAGCAGAGAGGGGGAAGATGTAGAACAAGTTTAAAGAAAAGTGGGGGAAAAGCGGCAGCAGAAGAAGAATACAAGGCCCAGGGAACATTTACAATGCATATATTTAATGAAAGTGCCTGTACATATAGAGGGAAAACCAAGAAACCGAAATGAAATAAGAAAACTAAAGGCGTGGCAAGCAAGCAGGCGTGCGGTAAGTGTAAAGTGTTGCATACTTTTTGGGACGGCGCAGGGACACAGACACAAACACGGGCGAAGACATTGCATGCAGCTGCGTTGCGTTGTTTATTTAAGCTGCTGAAGCAGCTTGTACAACTTTTGAGCTGTAGTTGTGTTATTTTCTTTATGCCTCTAAGATTGCCGAAAAACATTTTGGCAACAAAAACTAGAAGAATGCCCGTCGCAGTCGTTTGATGAAGTTGTTCATCGTCTCTACTACTTTCTTTTCTTTTTTATATTTTATTTGGCAGAAGTTTTTATGCGCTTTCCTTGGTGTTAAGTTGCGTTTCAAGCAAATGAATTTAGAAGTCTTATTTAACAAGTTTCTCGGCTACTCGTTTTAGCCTTTTTATCGACAGCTGGCCATAGTGAAAGTTGCACAACGTTCGCCTGCTTGTTGTTGTGGCAATGTTCTGACGTTTTATCGGAAAACTTGGGCAAAGCACTTGAAAATTTGTGTGCATAATCATTCGACTTTCGACCAGGCCAACAACATTGTTATTGTTATTGTTTTAGCTGTTTAGATGGTTTTGTTAAACTTAGATTAGACTCAAGTGAATGCACATATAATCAAACTGAGTTATAATTAACTTTCCAAACTAAATCATCGATCGACTGATTCTGTACTTTTTAAACTTGTAGTATGTTGAGCCAGCTATTTTCTCAAGTGTTCTTAGCATAATTAAGTATTTTTGGCCATCAAACATGCAACATTTGCATGACAGAGCCTAGAACACAGCACAGAAAGAAAAAGAAATAAAGTAAAAACTGAAAAGAACAGAAAAATATCCATAAATTTGTATGTATGTGTTATTTCTTGCTTTTTTTGGTTTCTTGTACTGTATTCCTAATTAAAACAAGTCACGTACATTTTAAATTAAAAGCGGCAGGCACAAAAGGCAGGCCAACATTTCAGTGACCACAAAACTAACTGCGAAGGCAAAAGCGCTTTTCCAAGGCTACACAAAGTGCGATGAAGAGCATGGAGGGGGAAAGAGGAGGCACACTTGGAGGAACAGTCACGCAGACTGTGCCACAAATCGCCAGCCATGTCATACGCAACTTTAATTATAAATGCCACAATAATTGAACAGCAAAACGTGGCCAACTTCCATTTAAGTTGGCGTCACATGAAGCGCCAAGAATACTGCTTGTTAGCCAAAATTATTGTTAACATTTTGCACTAGTTAGAGTTTCCAAAACTGATTGATTTGCCTTACACTGACAAAAAAGAAAAGACACAAGAGTTAGAAATACTTAATTTAAATATTGAATGGAAACTCAACTAATCCTATAAATTTTTAAATATTTCTATAAATTTTCTGTTTTAATTTACTCAACTTTTTTTCAGTGTAACATTTAATGAGCTGTCTCCGTGTGTTTGTTCATAGACACATTGATGACTTGGCCTGCGAGAGTTGGATCCCTGATATGGTACACCAGATGTGTGTGGCAACCACAAACTGCAAGTTTACTAAGTCAACCACATGACCCACATCGTCAAGCATACGCCACGTGCTCCATGTGAAGCCGCAGATATTTGATAGACTCAGTGCGTAATTCCAACTGTTTGTCAGCCAATTATACATCACCAAATGCATCAACAGGGTATATTTGAACTATGTGAAAGTCTAGTCAGAATTTAAGCACAACTGTTAGAATAATTTATTGTTTTTTCCAGTTCAATGTGATATCATCACCATATGAATTCAAATAGCTAGAAAATTGCTAAAACAGCTGCCTTTTGATGTTTTCGGGTAATCAATAAAAAAAGGCTTTAAAATAAAAAGTTCTAAGGAACGAGAGTTAAGATATATAATAAATTAAATATTAAAAAAAAATACACTAAAAATTATTAAACTTTTTTAAGACTCGAAAATGCTATAAAGCGTTTATTTTCGTTTCTTTTGCACTATTTTTTGCAATTTATGCGTTCACTTAAACATTTCCTGACTCTTAAAATAAAATTAGAAAATAATGAACAGTTTAACAAGACTTTCAACACATGTTATGATTTATTTAAATTTATTATTAAGTTTACCAAAATATATTTCAACTATTAAATTGACTTTTAAGCAGTTACAAACAATAGAAACTTGTGAGATGATTCGGTAGATAAAGTTAATTGGAAAATATGATATTTCAGACAAAACAAGAACTGCTGGCCTTTGAGCCAACTACTCGTATCTCTTGTTTATTTACCGAATTTTGTGCTTCAATTAAAAAGTCATTAGAGCCAGAACAAACACACACACAAAGACCCTGAGTGTGTCTGACTAGAAGACAAAGGCCATGTTTCAATGTCGTTGCCCTGGTAACTTGACCGACAAACAAACAGAATGTAAACAGACCTCGACAATAACAACAACAACAACTAGACATTCACCTGCCCTAGTCACCTGTCTTCTAATCAATATTATCCTTTGGCTGTCAAAAGCACAACAACACAAATAACAAAAGGCATTTGCATGCAAGCCTTTTGTACTTGGCTTTCCTTTAACTTATTGTTGTTGTTCTTGCTGTTGTTGTTCAGCCCTTGCCTTTGACCTTTTGCCACACCCACTCGCACTCGCACGCCCTAATTTATATTTAATGTGAGGACAGAAAGAAGTAAAAGGAAAATCAAAAGTTTTGCGCCCAGAAGCAGCAGCTGCCAAGATTCAGATTGGGCCAAGTCTTTGTTTGTCTTTAAGGTGGCAGACGGGTCAACATCTTGTTATTTATATTTAATACCCTACAGCTAATTGCCTGAAGAATGCCAGGACTATCAAGTTAATCCTAGACCATAAAGGAGTAGCACAAAAGCATTAAAACAATTTACACAAAGTATTAAAACAAAATATTATTCAAGTTGCTCAGTCTAAGGATTACACAGTTGTGTTAAAATGAAAGAAAAGCCATTTTACTGCACTCATTTATTTATTTTGTATACGAAAATACGCATTCAGTTGTATAATTTATAAACAATCAAAATTCCATAAGTTTTGAGCTGCTTATAAATTATTTCAATGCGGTTTTTGTTATGCATAAGCAGCTTTCGATGCAAATGCACACAGAATGCAATGCAGCAAATGAAATGACAACAACAAACAACTGAAACAACAACAATGTTCACAACAACAACTGTATAAACAACAATACTAAACACAACTGTCCTTGAATATTCCATTCTGTTGTGTTCACTCTGACGAATCGCATCAGACGTCAAAAGCGAAGCATGAAATTATTTTTGGCATAAACTGTCTGTCATTGTTTCTCTTTCTCTCTCTCTTCTGCTCTCTGTCCCCCTCTTCCCTTCTATCTCTTCTTGGTATGCGGCATTTTCTGTGCACCTCATAAATATGCACATTTGTAGCGTTGCAAATTTGGCCAATGAAATTGCTTCAACAAGTGGCAGAGAATGAAAACTGTTGTTTGATCTAATGCCCACCATTAAAGACTATAACTTATGGTCTATCAAATAGGAATTCCTCTATGTATAAACTAGCCAGCTGTTATGCATTTTGCTTGACATTTGTTTTGGCCGCATAAACAAACTCAAATTTTGGCATGTAATTTATTACAAAATTGACAATGATTTGAATTGTGTTATAAATATCCATTATACTTCCTTAGTAAGATACCCTGTAATCTAATAATTTTGAAATCAGTGATTATTATTAAAAATTTAAAAATTTGAAATTTAAAACAATTTTTTTCTTGTTATTATTTTAAGTTAAAAACTTTTTTTGGGTCAGCCTTTTAGTTCATTTACTTTTAAATATTTATTTTTATATTTTTTATATTTTTTATTACAAAGCCCAAATTTACTACAGTATTTTCTAAATAACAATTGCCTTTTATTCATAAAAGCGGCAAATAAAATAAAAAATTAATTTTCCTTTAGCACTGCGAAACTTTGCCATAAAAAGAGTCGAAAAGTTTATTATTAATTAAGCAAATTGCGCCAAGAAGATATGGCAAAATTGTCGTATATGTGGTACTAAAATGAAGCCAATTGAGATGCCCACGCCACTTACCCCTCCGCCTTTCTCACCCTCAACCGCTTTACCAAAGGGGAAACCTGCTGTTTGCCAAACTTTAACGAGCAGAGCAAAAGGCACTTCCGGTAAAAGAAACTGGAACTGGAACTAGAACTGGGACTGGGACTTGGATTGTGTGGAGGATTTGTTGCTGGCCATGTGCGCCTAAAGCGAGAGAGTTTGAGTAACAGGGAAAGAGAGAAAGAGAGGGAGAGGCGACTACAAAACTGTGAAAAAGTTTGTGTACCATGTTTATGTCCATTCATTATGCAAAAAGCCAAATAGGAGAAGCGGCAACAGGGCGCATACTTATTGCGCCCATAAAGTAAAACACACAAACTGAAACAAAAACACACACAGACACAAAGACAACTATATTTTTGCTCGTTTTTTCACTATTTTGCTGTTTTACAGGAATATTTTTCGTGCTTATGCCGAGCGATACTACCAACTTCTCAGTAGGTTCCAGGTCCTAGGTCCAGGGGTTTGTGGCTGCTTCATTACCCTAATGAACTTGAAAAAGTATCGGGTGCACAAAGACAAAGTGAGTCCAAACAGGCGCGCACAACTTGAAGACATTCACCAGGTACCGAGCAGCCTCACCTCAGCACAGCTGCCTTCCCTCACCGACCCCACTCCTGTCAAACTCCCACTCTGTAGGGCTTCTTAGCGTACTCTTGGTAACTTTAGCGCCAGCAGATTTGCGTGTAATGAGGTCATAGTAACAAGTGTTGACTTTAATTAGTGCAAAGTCTCTGGACTCCCTACCAGCTGACCCGCCCTCCATTCTGCCCCCTTCCCCACTCACCCACTTAACGTGGCTCTTTTGAATATGAAGCAAATGAGGCTTTCGAGCCATGTGATAATGATAAAGTCTTGGCTACAAATTTTCTGTTAATTGCGGCAGCCAAAATGCGAATCAACCTTAAATTTAAATAACTTTTTAATGTTTTAGACTTTTTTGTTTAATTTGTAATTTCGTTTTATAAGCAAATCAAGTTGAAATTGTTATCCGCTTAAATCGGATTACATTTCATTAGCTTCAATCCAATTTGGAGAACAAAAAAATATATAAAGTTAAAATGATTATTTAGGTACTTGAATGATTAAAGCGTTGCCGAGTTATTAAGCGCATTTATTTCCATTTCTTTTGCTGCGCGCACATGGCGTATGATTAATAAGCGAGCACTTCAGTTGAAGAAGTAAAGAAAAATTGGAAAACAAAATAGGTTATATAACAAGTAGGAACCACAACTAGCACGCACAAAGAGCAATAACAATGAATCGACATTGAAGTCAGCGGGAAATGCTTATTTACATGCGTGGAAAACAAGGCCAAAAGGCTAAGGAAAAGGGAGGGAAAGTGGGTGTAGTGTAGTGGGTAAGCCTAGAAGTACCAGCGGCATTTGTTGATTTTATTGACATGTTTCTAGTCGTTCTCTTTTTGCTCTAAGTCTGAGTCTATGTGGACGTGCGCTTGGCAGTCAAATTTCCTTGCTTTGCATGTCCTTTTTCCAGGACTCCCCAAGGCGCTCTTGCCGCTAAGTGGGTAGTGGGTAGTAGTATGTATGTGCGTCTGTATGTGTGTGCTCTTAAAATGCGCCATAAAATTGATAAAATCAGTTGATTGTAAAAATTGATAAATTGAAATTGATTGAGGCAGCGAAAAACACACACACAGAGACACGGGGACAGAAGGATGTCTTGAATGCTTAGAAATGGAACGAAATGAAAGGGAATAGCTTTGATGCCCACATTTTACACTTTAGCATAGGAAACGAAATGAAACGCAACGAATGTAGACGTAGAAGACACCGCTGTGAGTTTTTCTGTTTGTTTGAAATGAGTTTGGTGGCATCCACAAATGGCATTTGTGGCAAGCAAAGAACGCAAACCAATAAATGAAGTTTCCTCTGCTTTGCTTGATGGCTTGAGGGCACCAAATCGCGCCAAGCAGCCATTTAATTGACAATCTGCGAATGCGACTACGATTGCGAATGCTTCGATAAACGATTTTTGCACAGGGAGCATTTATTTTAATAAAAAACAGCAGATGCGCTTAAATTTATGCTCATTACACTAAGCTCTATTTTAAGTTAATTTTGGACAAGTTTTGATTGCTATTTTACTAGAAAAACCCTTTTTAAAACAAAGCTTAAAATATTTTTTTAATTTTTCTTTTTAACGCTTTTAAATACACAAATTTCTGTACTTTTAGCCCGCTTAAATTCATGCTGTAAAAACTTGTACTCTACAAAAAAATCCAGGCTCGTCTGAAATTTAATTGAAGCCTTTAGCTTATCGGTTTGTTTGTTTATGGTTAAACTAAAAAATTAATACCTCAAAATGCTGCTTTTAAGCATTTTTTTTTTAATTTTTTGTGTTAAAGTATAAGTACACTGTTGAAAATCCAGGACCGAAATAAATAAAAATACAGCAGTTGATTAGTTTTAAATTAAGCTTTATGTTTTGTTTTAAGCACGGCACAGCACATTGATCTACACAGTTCTAGAATCTTAACAAGACAGACAAAACGACTTAGCAGCACTTAAAGCGTACTCGTCTAATTTCATCAGATAACATAATGTTAATCTTAATGTTGCCAGACTATTGCAACGATAGTTAACATGACGATCGATGTTGCTTTTGCATGCCAAACATTGAATTTCACAGCACTGCAAACCATCGCGATATGTTTCAACATATGTGTTAATAAACGTAACAATGAAATTCAATATTTAACACACCTCCTCAAAAGAAACATCGATAAAAAAAAGAGTTTTATAAAATTATAACAGATTAATTCAATTGTACATGATTTCTTAACTTGATGTGCTGTACCTTTCTGGGGAGTAATTACAATAACATGGTCCAACATTTGTTGCGACGGATTGGGAAAACCCAGACAAAACCCAACCAGACCATTCTATATAATACTAATATTATTAACATAATAATCAAATTTCAATTTCAAATTAAAGAAAAATTAAACATTCAATTATAAAATAAAATAACAAAAATTTAACATTCAATATGAATTTAAGCATAAACAAAAATGTAATAGGTTCCATACAAAAGGAACAATTAAAGGAAAAATTAAAAAAAATTCAAATTCATAGATCATAATTTTGTTAATCTTCAGTCAAACACATCTGATCACGCAGACTTAGGAATCTCATTACTGGTAGAGGCTTCGTCATCATATCCGCCAACTGACCATCTGTAGAAATAAACTCAACAACAATTATTTTATTAGCAATTTGTTCCCGTGAAAAATGATATTTAATATCAATATGTTTCGTTCGTTTGTGGCATGTTGGGTTATTCGCTATGTTAATGCAACCTTGGTTGTCTTCAAAGATTTTTATTGACTTGTATATTTTAAACTTTATTCCTTGCAATAATGACTTAAGCCATAAAGCTTCCCTGACTGCTTCAAACAAAGCCATGTATTCAGCTTCTGTAGAAGAAGCCGTTACAGAATTTTGTTTCCTACAATTCCAGCAAATCAGATTTAAGGCAAACATTTTAAATATGTACCCGGTAGTACTTCTCCTGTCACTTTCATTACCTGCCCAATCCGAGTCAGCATATCCAACAATAACATTCTCAAAGTTTGAACACTTAACATACGTTAACTTCAAATCTATCGTACCTTTCAGGTATCTTAGAACTCTTTTCAGGCATTGCCATAGTTCTTTGTTATTTTTGCTGGTATATCTGCTCAAAATGCTCACTGATGTACATAAATCAGGGCGCGTACATAACATTATGTACATTAGGCAACCAATCAAGCTTCGACAAGGAGCATCGCATTCCTCCTCTGAGTTCAATGCTTCGTAATTAAGTTTATTTGCAAGTGGGGTACTTACTGGCTTAGACTCATGCATGTTAAATCTCTTCAAAACATTGTTAATATAAGTTGACTGACAAAGACTTAACCTATCTCCACTCCTATCTATTTTAATTCCAATAAAAAATTTTATTTCCATTAAATCACTCATCTTAAATTTGCTCTTTAAATATGATTTAAAATTTGTCATAGTTTCAAGGTTTCTCGTTGCTATAATTATATCATCTACATATAAAAGTACATAAATATTTTTCAAAATATCTCCATTGTCCATTATGTATATACAACTGTCAACTTCAGAGCTTACAAATCCAATTTCTTTCAGTGCTTTTTCAAACATCTGAAACCAGCATCTAGCCGCTTGCTTTAGTCCATAAAGAGCTTTATTTAATTTACAAACTTTATCATTTCCATATGATAAGCCTTGAGGAATAACCATATAAATGTCCTCCTTTAGTTCTCCATTCAAAAACGCGGTCTTAACGTCCATATGGTGAACTTGTAAATTAAATTGATTCGACAGAGATAGTATAAGACGCAAGCTAGATATTCGTGCTACTGGAGCAAATGTTTCCTCATAATCAAGCATGTATTCCTGTGTAAAACCACGTGCGACCAGTCTCGCTTTATATTTGGTTGGACTTCCAAATTCATCATGCTTTATCGAGAAAACCCACTTACTATCGACTAAGTTCTTGTTATCTGGTCTATCAACAATAGTCCATGTTTCATTTTGATAGTGAGACTCCAGCTCTTCTTTAACAGCTTTCTGCCACCTAAATTTATCAGCACTATTCATAATTTCATCAAATGACTTGGGAACATTGTTGGAAAAATTCTGCGCATTCATTAAACAACTGTTTAAAAGTTTGTAAGACGTCACTGGTTTGTTCATTAACCTTTCACTTCGTCTAACATCACATTGCTTACCAATGGATTCCACACCAACACATGGTGTTTCAAGAGAATTTCTAGACTGATCATCTGATACACAAATATCAGAATTTTCCTCCGTACTCTCAGTACGGATGCCCTTCTGGCCTTTATGCTCCTTATTAGGGACGGCAATGAGGTCCACATTCAGCAAATCTGAATTTTCACAATCCTTACTCTTATTAAGGATATCATTATGACCTTTATGCTCCTTATCTTCATTAAGGACGTCAATGAGGTCAGTATTCAGCAAGTCTGAGTTTTCACAATCCTTACTCTTATTAAGGATATCATCATGACCTTTATGATTCCCACTATCATTGGGACTATCAATGAGGTCAAGGGCTTCATGTTCCTCATTCAGGAACCCAGAATCTGCAACAGAATCTGCATCAGCTCTAGCATTCATTGTAGCTTCATCTACAATTACATCTCTTGCAACCACAAACTTTCTCGCGCTTAAATCCCACAGTCTAAAACCATTTGGCTCAAATCCAACAAGGATGGCCTTAGATGATTTCTCATCGAACTTTCTTTTCCTCAATTTTTGATGAACATACACAATAGAACCAAAGACCTTTAAATATTTTAAATTTGGTTTCTTGTTGTGCCACATTTCATATGGAGTTTTGTTGTGGCCTCTTAGTGCACTACTTGGAATTCTATTTACCAAATAAGTTGCTGTCAAAATAGCTTCACCCCAGAACATTTTATTCAATTTTGCACCATTTACCATGGTGCGAGCCTTTTCAGTTAATGTTCGAATCATGCGTTCTGAAACGCCATTTTGCTGGGGGGTATGTGGCACTGTTAAATGGTAGCTAATTCCTTTATCTACACAAAATTGTCGCATCTCGTTGGATAAATACTCCCTTCCATTATCTATATATAGATTAGCAACTTTCAAACTGAAATGAGCCTCGCTTTTTGCTATAAAGTCTTTAAACATTGCAAAAACGTCTGATTTATAGGCCAAAAGATATGTTACGCAATAGTGTGTATATTGATCAATGAATACAACGTAATAACTTTTGCCATCTACAGTAGAAGGTGTTATCGGACCACATACATCGGAATGGATAATAAACAAAGGTCTTTTAATATTTATCTTATTTTTAGATTTTTCAAATGGAAGTCTACATTGCTTCCCATTAACACATGCTTCACAAATTTCATTATTAATTTGCACATTTTTCAAAAGATGACTATCTTCAAACATGTTATGTCTCATGATTTCTAAAAATTTACCTTTACTTAAATGTCCCAACCTTTCATGCCACAAACGATATTCTTTATTATTAGTATTATCTTTATTCATTGCATATGCCCGATGGCATAGCTCAAAATTAATAATGGGAACGTTATACTCACAAAAACCTTCTAGAATTACTTGCCCATCTTTTGTGGCCTTCACACCTCCTGGATGAAACTCGATTGTTACTCCAGAATCTTGCATTCGCTTCACAGAAAGTAAGTTGTGAGGAATTTCTTTACAGAACAAAACATCCTCCAGGGTGACATCGACTTGGCTATTGCTACGTAGCTTAACTATGCCTTTTGATGTGGCATATACATATTCGCCACACTTTGCCACTGCAATACCAATTGGAGATTCCACATCAATGTGATCAGCATACAAATTCTTGTTATTTATAATGTGATCAGACGCTCCTGAATCCAAAATAAAGGACACACCGCCACTTATGGTAGAATGACTTATCACACGTCTTATCATGAATGCGATTCCTCGCTGTGGTACAACCGATGCTGCTTGTACCTGCTTTTCGTTATCCTTACTATTGCTTGCGCTTTGCTTTTTAAATTTAAAACAATCTTTTTGAAAGTGGCCCTTTTTTCCACAAAAATAGCAATTCATATTTGACTTTGATTTTAATTTATTTGAATGAAATATTTTACGGTTTTTCTTTGAACTAAAATTTTGCTTATTTTTAGAAACACCTTTGCTACTTATAGCCTGTAAAACTTTGGTACTTGTATCTTTCGTGTCATTTCTCAATTTTATTTCATGGTCAAGCAACCGATTTTTCACAAAGGACAAAGTTATATTTTCTTCGGACAACGTTTCAATAGCGGTGATGACTCCATCATAGCAGGGCGACAATGTCAACAATAAATGGCTCACTTTGTCCACCTCCTCAACCTTTGCACCTGATGAAATTAATTCGGAGACTAAATCGTCAAAAATACTGAAATGGTTGATTAGAGGTGTGCCACTTTTTAACTTTAAAGACAATAATTGCTTTCGGACAGACAATTGCGAAGCTAGGCTTTTTCGCTCATAAATTGCGTCGAGATCGGAAAAAATTTTCTTCGCAGAATTTTCATTTGTCACGAAGCTTAAAAATGAATCACTTAGGTATTCTATTATAATTGCTTTTGCCTTTCTGTCCTTTTTCAAAAATCATTCACTGATTTCCTGCGCATCATCATTATCCACGACGCTAAGCAAACCCTGTTCCAATAATAAAGAACGTATTCTAAATTTCCAAATCGAATATTTTTCACCGTCGAACGGCTTAATATTACGCTTCACTTTTTCCATGCTACTTCTTTTCCAAGAACTGCGGCGCCACTGAACTAGCTATGTATATGTGTAAACTGCACTTCTCATATACAACAAGCACTCACATATATATATATGTATGTATGTCTTTTCTGTACACACAAAACTGTCCACGGCTTTCCGCGGAATTACGACGCAAATTCTTTTTGCGTATAAGTATGTATGTATGTTTGTGTGTGTATACATATATATGCACTGTCACTATATACATATATTTAAAACTAACAACTAACACAACTTTTAACTATTAATTTATTTGTGCCTGGGCCCATAACCTGTTGAAAATCCAGGACCGAAATAAATAAAAATACAGCAGTTGATTAGTTTTAAATTAAGCTTTATGTTTTGTTTTAAGCACGGCACAGCACATTGATCTACACAGTTCTAGAATCTTAACAAGACAGACAAAACGACTTAGCAGCACTTAAAGCGTACTCGTCTAATTTCATCAGATAACATAATGTTAATCTTAATGTTGCCAGACTATTGCAACGATAGTTAACATGACGATCGATGTTGCTTTTGCATGCCAAACATTGAATTTCACAGCACTGCAAACCATCGCGATATGTTTCAACATATGTGTTAATAAACGTAACAATGAAATTCAATATTTAACATACACTTATTAATTAAGTGCATTGACATGTAATTAAGTAGTTAAGTCCGTTCAATTACATGATTAAATGCAGTTAAGTCCGCTCAATTACAGGGTATAAACTGTTCTTTGTCACGTCAAGCGCAACTATTATTAACCCCAATAAACAATTTCTGATACTGATTACACTTAAATACGTTTAATTACAGGGTATGCTTTGTCCTTGCTGCTGTATTTACATGGACAGCAGTTGAAGCTCACATGACTTTGTTGGCTAACACACACATACACAGTATGTGACCTCAGGTGTTTCCGGCACACACACGCACACCCACACAGACACACTCCGACACACACGCACACACACTCGACATAAGCAAATACCTCGAATTCTGTTGACCAATTGTGTGGCATTTTTGATTGGCATTCATTGCCAATCGATGTTGACAATTTGCAACAATCATTTTCGACAATTGCCAACATTTGAGCTGCCTTTGTTGCCTCCACTGCTGTTGCAAATTTGCATCCATTTAACTAATTCAAATTGCAAAATACAAAATCGACTAACGTTGAAATTTAAACAGTTTGACAATTTTGCTGCTTACAGCGAACAACGAACAGCAGAACAGCAGTCCATAAATTGCACAATGTGCACATTGTGTCCAACAAATTTGGCTTTTAATGAAATTGACTTTCGTTGACGTTGGCAGGAAAACATGATTGACATGCACTTACACGGTCGCTTAAACGCTTTCACTTGGTCACTTTTCCACACAAATTTACCAATATGCATACAAAAATGTGCACATTTCCGAGCAACGATATGCATATTTAAGCAGGCGATAAAATGCATTCCGAAAAGTGTGTAAATTTGCTATAAAACAGCAAGAGATTTCCAGGGGTTTTCTGGAACGTCTGGGACTGTTTTTAACTGCATCAAAGAGTTGGCAGCGATAAACGTTAACAGTTAACAAGTTAAGCGTATTAACGGAAGTGCAGAGTATCAATGTATATACACATATATGTTCCTAGGTAATCAATGTGTCTGTACACAGTCTGTGCAGCTTCTTATATGCTAGTTTAATTTTAATGCTCATTAAAGCGCTTTCGCATTAAAATGGTCACTTAATTGCAGCAATCGAGAACTCTGTAGAATTCTCTGGGAATGTTGAAAAAGTTTTTTAATTACCAAAGTTTTTAGCAGTCAGTTGCAGCTGCAAATTAAATATTTACTTAATATTACTCTCGTTGCAATTTGTTGTTCAATTTAGAGAAGCGTTGTCACTCCACTCTCCCCTCTGACTGCCCACAAATGGCTAACACGCCTACCGTCTATCTCCTGCCGCCCCTTGGCTAAATTGTCTAGAAAAGCGAAGCTGCTTTTACCGGCACTTGTCAAGTTGACTTATGGCCGTGTTGAAGCTTCCCTGGCACCTGTACAGCTGCAGCTGCAGCATTTTCAGGGCACATTGCACAAATGAGCAAAAGTTAACAAGCAGCAAAGGAACAGACGGAGACAGACAGGCGTAGAAAGAGACAGCCTAGCACAGAGATAGACAAACGAGCTGCCTTATTACTGTTTTGGTTACGTCTACTTCTACTGCTGCTTCTTCTAGTGGTTTCCAGCGTCACGCCTTGAGCCTTAAGCGTTAAGCATGTGCCATAGTCTGAAGTTGCACCTGCAACTGCCGATGATCCTGTTGATGCGCGCTCTTAAGTGCCTCCTTTAACCGCAGCGCTCCAAAAAGGTATAATCAGCAGCACAAGTGTGTGTGTAAGGGTGTGTGTGTGTGTGTGTATTGCACTATTTGAGCTTGGAAAACCAAAAGCGTAATTATTACTTAAAACTAATGAACGAACAACTTGTGTTAAACTTTTAGTAAAAACCAAAGAAATTTGCACAAAATGCAAAGATTTTAATCAGTAGAAGAAAACATTTTATAGTAATATAATTTAATCAAAGTAAGCCAAACAAAAAATATATCCACTTTTTAAAACCAAAAATAAAACATAATTTAGGTATTCAGAAAATTTTAAATTATTTGTATTTGATGGTTTGCTTATCGGCAGATTTTATTTCAATATGTGAGCAGGGTCGGAAAAGGTCTGCATCTCATCACAGTTGCCGGAAGAGAGCAGGAATCAAAATCAGTCTTATCCTAATGTCATCCTGTCAGAAGG
This sequence comes from Drosophila parthenogenetica, assembly GCA_035047505.1. NCBI lineage: Eukaryota > Metazoa > Arthropoda > Insecta > Diptera > Drosophilidae > Drosophila > Drosophila parthenogenetica. Next base: position 7,232,539 of record JAWNPM010000247.1, on the reverse strand, counting down.
TTGTTAACACTCAATTATAGATAGTTATCCTTAACATAACTTGCTTAACAGTCTATCTACAATCACTTAACATTAAATGCATTATTAATATCGACTTATTTAAAACACCTTATAACAATTTTAATTAGAGCTAAGTAACTTATTTTGTGTATAAATAGAATTTTATGTTAATAAATTTTAATCAGAGTTTATAAAAAAAACCAATTCGTTCAACTAAAATTTTTTTGGGTACTAAGACTTATAATAATAATAATTTTCTTTATGTTCAGTACCCCTCAAAGGTCTAACTAAAACTCATTTGAAGCTTAACCCGAGTCAGTTCAGTAAACATCAGCTGATTAATAATTAACTTAAGATCCCCAAAAGGAAATAATTTTCTTCAAAGCCAAACCAAAGAAAAACAAAGTACAACTGCTTTTAAAAGTACTAAACATTTCCGTAAAAAAAAAAGTACAAACCGTTTAAAAACCAAACTAGCACAGCTATAAAACTTACAGCACAAAAAACAAAAAACTAATTTCAAAGAATTTACATATTTTCCCATAAAATAAAATTGATCTGCGAAAGTAAAAGCAGCAAAAGTTCTGAATCCAAGTTGTTTGAACCCTACTAAAAAACAAATGCTGTAAAGACTGTAAAAAATCAAAGTTTATGCGTTTTTATCGCTTGACTTGAAGCTGTCAAATGCATTTGCTTTTGTTGTTGTTGGAGTCGAGACATGTGAGAAGCCAGCAAGACGCACATAATTTGCACATAACTTTTGGTTTGACTTTGGCATTTTGTGGCTAGATTTTAATATGTGTGCAAAAGTGGCTAAAAGTTACGACAAGAAAAACAAAGAAGCACAAAGTGATGGGAAATGCATTTGACAAGTAAAAGAATTTAACAGTCGCTTTTTCTGCTTTTATTTCCCCTTTTTTTATGCTGTTGTTGTCTTTGTTATGATAGTTGCGTTTGGAAACTTTTGGCTAGCTTTTAAGTTATGCGTTTCGATAATCAGAAGCAACTGCTGCTGCGGTGTTTGAAGCGGTTATTGTTGTTGTCTGTATGGCAAATTAGCATTTCTGTCAGTGGAATTTCGCAAGCTGGAACACACAATCATTGGCTTGTGGCACTGAGCTGCCTGCAATTGTTTGTTGTTTGCTGTTTGCTGTTCGCTGTTTGCTGCCTGGCTTTGCTGGCGGGGCTTAGACCGTCAGCGAGTACGCTTTAAGCCTTAAATGCAGCGGGAAACGTGGCGTATGTGTGACATGGCATAACTCACTTTGTTTCAAACACATAGACACACGTACACACATATGTGCGCTTTTGTGTGCGTGAAATTACAAACATTGCCAACTTGGCACCAACTCCCAACTCAAGTTTCAGTTACAGCCTGAGGGGTCTTTCAAACTTTGTCTTGAGCTCAAACCCAGCAGCAGCAGCAGCAGCAGCGGCAACCGACAGCGCCATCAGCAACAAGCAAATGCATTGCAACTTTATTAAAAAGTCGTAAAAGTTATAAAAACTACTAAAAGCAATGGTAATAACTTGTTGTTTTTTATTGTGCTGTTGACGCTGCCAAAGGTACAAAACTTTACCGCTCTTAACCGCTCTTGACAGGACCAAAAGTGGGAGGCAAAAACTGCCAACTGCCAACCAAAGACGCATAAAAGCTGCAGCACAAACCTGGCCATGTAATTTGATAAGTGTGGTACGTAATTCGCAAAGAGAAAACCTAAAAATCAAATAAGTTCTATCTTAAAACTTTCAATCCATTTTGCAATTGTCATTTACTGACTGCGCGCGAAAGTATGCAATGAAATTTGTAGGAATGTAACAAAAAACATGGCGACTGCTGGGATCGCAGTCGTTATCGTTATCGTTATCGTTATCGCTGTGGTGGTGGTGGTGGTGGTGGTGATGGTCGTGGTTGTGGACAGTGCTGGCAGATCGTTGGAAATGTGAGTTACATTGTTGCCTTTTGTTGTTCGCATTGGGAAACTGGGAAACAGTTGTGATTGCAGTTCGCATTGTTTGCAGCTGCGGAAACGGATGTGGCCCGTTCTTTTGTGATTTACTCGGTCTGTGTGCCGTCTTTTGTCGCTTATAGGAATAGAGAGGGATTTGGGGGGTAAAGCTAATGTTGTTATTGCTGTTGAGCTGGTTATTTGCTGGGTCAAGCGGCGGTTGCATTGTGTGTGTAATGCGCTTAGATTCCATTAGCCGACATGCTTGTGCCAAATCATAGCTGTTTACTTGAACAGCTTATTAAAGCCACGATTGTTTGAGTTACTTTGAAGTTTATTTTCAACTAAACAATTTGTTCGCAATCATGTTAGGCTCTTCAAATTAGACTACAATGTTTAATTGCTAGAAATTAACCAATTTGCTGTGCACTCAATTAACAATAATGACTTCGCTTTGGCTTTGGCTGTGGCTGTGGCTGTGGCTGTAGCTTTAGCCTTATGCATATTTCATTTACTAAATTTAATACAATTTAGTTTGCATAACTAAACAGCCAAAATCAAGCATATCCCGAAATCAAAACAGCAGTAAATTTAAATTGGGCTGCCAAATTAAATTGAAATTACAACAAGGGCACTGGAAAAAATCGAATACATGAATAGAAAATCGAATATCATAACGAAACTCAATTACGCGTTATGCAACTTTAATTGGCTGCTTTGTTTTGTCCATTGTTGTTGTAGTTGCGCAATTATATTTGCGTTTATTGTGTGCATGTTAGCCAGTAATTAGCATTGAATTAATTTCACAAGAACAAGCCAATTAGTCGCACACCTCACGAGCCTCACGACAATTGAAGTCACCACTCCCCTCGTCGGTTGTGTAATCAGGCTGGACAACTTCATCATCATCTTAAACCTGATTAGGTTGGGTGGAGAGCAGCATAATTGAATTTGCATTTGGATGCGATCAATTCCTTCAATCAAACACTTGGCATGTTTGTCGTAATTACGCAACTTAAGCCACGTTAGAGCTTCGTTAACGAGTGTTTTGGGGTTATTCCCGATTAGCCAGAGTGGCTAGAGTTGCTTTCCCAGCGAAATTGAGACAAGTAACAACAATGGGAACACACTCGGGACAAGCATAACTCTGGGGTAACTTATGTGAGTGTGTATTTTGATAAGCAGTCAAGATTTAGTAGCGGTCAATGTCCCCTGGTCTGTTTAAGCCATTGAAGTTGAAGGAAATTGCATTTGAAAGGCATTTAAAAATTGCTGTTTGCTGTAAAGTGCAAACGCAGCGCCCCAAGCGAAGCATTTTTCATGCCACACGCGCGCCACACTCACATTTTGGCCACAAAACAACACACACTGGACATAAAGCAATACACACTCTCGTACACACACGCAGTGTGACGCACTGGGCACACAATGCTTGCTTGCATTCGTAATTCATGAAAGCAGACGATGTGCTCTGATAAATTTCAGTGGCAAGAACAAGTTGCAAGAAGACGTTGCTCTGCTCTGCTCTGCTCCTGCGTTGCTCTGCTCCGATTCCTGCCTGACTTTGAAAACTTATAACCCACGAGTTTAGCTAGCTCCGTCTCTCTTTCTGGCCCTCTCTACACTACCCCCTGAGCGGAGGCAAGCAAAACTTAAGCTACTGCATTCGCATTCACATAAGGAAACGGATAAAGAAGTTGTAAAATAAGTTGCACGAGCTCAGGCGAATTTTCTAAATTACACAAAATAAAACACATAAATATTTTGTACTCCCAAAGAAAGCAAAATCTCAGCACAATATTATTTAAATGCCTCAATTGTGCCAATGGAAAACATTAACTTAAGTACTATATTTAAACTAAATAATAGTTTTATAAAATCCCTTTGATAGTGAACTTTAGTTTTAAAACTTTTAGCAGTAAGTTTTGTATTATTTTGCTAGCAATATATGATTACAACTGTTATGGAAGGAATAGTTTTGAGCAGAGAAATAGTTAAGGAAGTAAGCCAAGTTTAATACCCAACTTATTGCCAATTATGAGCCACAAATATAAGCAATTAAAATATACTTATTACCTCAATTTGAGGTCCTGTAATCGAAGAAACAGAGTAGAGTATTCTACAAATGGGGCAAACATTTTTATAACTTAATTAAACACTGATTTTGCTCTGCACAATTTTACGAACACTTTTATGGGGGGAAAAACAACGTCGCCAAGGAAGTGCCAAAGAAAATGAAGTGAAATTCTATGCGATTTGTTTTATTGTCCAATTGGGGAGTCCTTGATGGTGTGAGGTTCGTGGTTCGAGGTTTGTGGTTCATTTGGTGGTGCTGCTGCTGTGGTTGTTTCAGTCACTGCCTGGTGGTCAGCTGCCAGCTGGGTATTGGGCATTACTTATAGTATATATATAGATATATCTGCTGTGTCGGCTATTTTGGCCACAGGCCACATTCAACTTATTTTGTGAAACTGCCAATTGTTCGATTCCCGTTTTTTTTTTTAACTTTTTGCCAAACTGAAAGTGACTCAGAACTGCCAATATGCCAGTTTTTGCTGCAGAACATGGCATATAAAAGCAGTTCACATGGCAATAAAGGACTTTAAAGACTAAGAGACAAAACGGAAAGAAAGAGAAAGATAGAAGAGAGAAAGGGAGAGAGAAATTTGTATCCCCCAGCAGCTTGTGCTACTTGTGCCGAGCCCCAAGGTGTCAATACCTGTGTAAAAACTAATCAGTTTAATGGCTTTGTGTCGCCATATTCAACAGAATAAAGTCATTAAAATGCAATTAATATTTGCAGCATTTAATTGACTTAAATGTAAATAAATTCATTAAACAAAATTAAGAGACAAGTTGAAGTTTTCTTCTGGCAGCTGATAAATTGCCAATTGTTTAAGCTAAATTGTTGCAAGACACTTCACTTCAGTTCACTAGCAGATAAATAATTGAAACAATACAATATTTTCGCTGTTTGCAAGATTAAGTTGAAATTGAAATTCCATTCATTTATTTTCCTGCTGTTGGCGGAAATAAGCAACGCCATCAAATCGACTTTCAACTGGAATCGAGTGAGCAATAAAAGCGTAAACGTAATAAAGTTGCTGTGTTGCACCTGCACAGGCAGTGCCACAAACTGAAGCCAAGACAAATGTGTTGTAAATAACGCGTATCAAAGTGTTGTGACAACGCCACTGGCTCCATAAGAGAAATGAAGTAAAATGAAAGAAAACCAAAGAAAAGCAAGAAAAACTCAACAAACAAAGAGGAAGACACAAAAATAAAATATGTTGCACACTTTGCCACGCACAGTTGCACCCTGAAATTGTTGTGTGTTGCATGTTGTATGTTGTGTGTTGCAGATAAAGGACTACACAAAAAAATGACTGCAATAAGTAGATTGAGGCAACAAGAGCAAATATTGCCATGGCAATTTATATACTCCGACTCCGACTACAGGGACTTCAAGTGCTCTACAACTACCACTAGTTGTAATAAATCCTTTGCAAGACACTTTTCAAAAATGCATCTCCTTTAATACAAAACAGTTTGTCACATTTCCATTGAGCTTGAGCTACGCAGAGCAACAGCAACAGCAACAGGAACAGGAAGTGCAGCAAACTTGACCAGGCAAGTGCAATGGTCGGTGATCAGACTAGATGACCATCGACCTGCCACAGTAGCCACAACAACAAGGAGGAAACCAACAACTGAACATGGAGGACCATTAAAAGGAGAAAGCCGAGAAGCACATCGTTGGCAGGACAGTTTGCTTTATGACATGACCACAGACAGCAGCTGCAATTTAGTACTGCTGACTGAAAATTGATATGCCACGAAAATGGCAAAAATTCAATTGAAATGAGGAAAAAATTGAAAAGGGAAAAATAAAACAAAGTAAAAACTTTTGTTAAATTAACAAACAGACGTATTAAAATGGTCAATTTTAAAGTGGTTCTGGCAGTTTATAAATAACAGCGAAGCGGGACTTATACGCATACAAAATACACTGAAAAAATTCGGAACGAATGCTAAATGATGACAAAAATAGAGTAATAAAAGCAAGGAATAGTCTTTGTTCTATGGGAGTTTAAAACTAGATTTTTAACATAGTTCTCGAATAATTTCTGGGTAATTTATCTATTTAATTATTCCATCAATTTTTATTTTACATTAAATTTTTTAATTTAAGAAAAGTATTAAAAAAAAAAGGTGGAAAAAGGTTTTAAAAAATCAAGCTAATATCAAGCATTGTAAAGTTTTCATTTTATATAATATTTTGGAGTCTAAATCTAATTAAAAAATGAATTTTGGAGTAGAGAAAAAAATATTTAAATTTAGTTTATTTATGTGGTTACAAATTTATCAAAAAAAAGACATATATTCTGCAATTTACTTATACACTTCGAGAAGGTTTAAAATAGACTTTAACTTAAATTTAAAAATATTATTTAAGAGTGATTACATTAAAACAGATTTTAATCTATAGAAGAAGATTTAAAATGGTTTTAAATTATGCACTTCTTTTGTCGCTTCCATAAAAAACTATTTTAAATAAAAGTGCTATAATTGGAGCACTGCATAAACTGTTGTGGCTTTAAATATTAGTTTTGAGCATGCAAAGCGTCAACATAACTTCGGTTTAAAATAATTAACATTTACTATAAAATTATTTATGATTAAATTAGTCAATTTTAATAGCAAAATTTATAGCTTAAATTGCATTACCAAAGCTTTGAGTTCTTTAAATAAAATAAAATAAAATAAATTAATTTGATTACGTTTGGCTGGGCAAAAAACGCTTTTCACACACACACACACATACACACACACTGAGTTCATACACATACTTCATTTGAGTTATCGCTTTTATTTAGTGCTGCTTACATATCTTTTTGTTGGTAAGTCCCAGAAAATAAAACACCAAAAAAAGAAATGATGATGCCGCGTCAATGGACCATGAGGCCATAAGGCACAAGAGTTGACAAAACTGAAACTCAATTTCATGAATCGCTCATGCATGAGCTCTGCCAACGCGGGTATTGTTTGAGTGTCTGAATGTGTGTGTGTGTGTGAGTGAATGAATGCTTTGTGGGTACTCTGCAAACTGCTGGACATGTTCGGTGACACACAGTGCATACCTCTACATACCACTACACACAGACAGATGCAAAGCTACCGAACACAAAACTGTAATCTATTTAATAACTCACGTGGCGCACGGAGCTTGGCACAGGGGGCGACAATGTCAGCGCGATAAAACTCAAACTGCAGACAGAGAGTCGGATATGTTGGACACACCTCTGGCTACTAGACGATGCCCCCTGCCTGACCACATAAGGACTCCATAAAGCAGACAGGTGGGCAGTTCCACAGATGCAGAGAAGGGCAGGTGAACTGCAGCGTGACATCATCGAGCACATCGGGGGAATCTATCAAAAATATTGTCATTGTCGCAAATAATTTATTCAAAATGTCATGTCTTTGAGCAAAAAATAATATACCCTTGTAGCGGGTGCTATAGTTCAGTGTAATAGTTTGGAAAGAAATTAAAACCAAGAATTTTTAATTTACTTAGCTTAAATTTGTGTAAACTTAATTATGCACATAGGGGATCAGAGGCAAAAATACACACACACCTATACGCACACACACACACACATAGGCTTACATTATACACAGAGAGTAACATCCTCTTCCTGCCGATAAGCAGAGTAAAGCGGTTAACCGCACACTATGTGTGTGTGTGGGAACGTAACTGTGTGCGTGGGGGTGTGTGTGTGCGTGTGTGTGGTCATGGATTGCTGAAATGCCATTTTGAGGCTCTGACAACTGTGACGTTATTTTAATGAAAATTGACTCATTTCTCATTCAGATAAAGCCAACTTTCTGCTGCACTTTTAGCCCGGCCAACCCTTTTGGCTAACAGTTTTTGGACGCAGCTGCTTCACTGATGGTCGGTTGGTAAGAGCAGGGACATGGGTAGGGATAGCAGGGCACGCAAAGTGCCCTAGGTGCAGACACGTACAGCAATACAAATAAAGAAAACAATAATAGAAAATGGAAGCAAAAGTCGGAGCAAAGAAAATGGCCAAAGAGCTAGAAAAGTACAACAGCTGGCAACGGCAACGGCAATGGGAACAGCAACAGCGACAGGAAAAGCTCACAGGGCATTAGGATTTGGCAGCAGTAACTATAGAGCAGAGTGCAACGACTGGCAAATGCCCTGCATTATGCTACACTGGGATCAATTGTTGGGGATTACGGGATAAAAACTATAACAACCGATGTCGAAAGTGTTAAGTTAATTTTTAAATTTTTATTTTCCAGAAATCTAAGCTAATATCGAGGATTTTTTTAATATTATTTGTTATTCATAATTTATATTTGATCATTAGCCAAAATTCTATTCGTGTTACAACTTCACTACCATAACCAATATACCCTACTTAGTGCAGCGCACTTTGGCAATGCAATTCCCTTTGTATGTCTTAGACAAATGTTTATTTACCATTTGGCTTTTAATTTTCCACTCACGTTTGCCTTTTTTTCCACGTTTTATTTATGCACTTTTCAATGTCAAATAATACTGCAAGAAAACTGCACTCTTTCGGTGGTATAAGTAGAAGATAATATTAATAATTTAATAGATATACAAAACTTAAAAATAAATTGTTATAAAAATATAATAATGCAATTACCTTTTGTGCGTCAAACATTGATAAATTCTTAATACAATAATCAACTTTCAGGCAAAAGTAAACAGTAAACACATTTATTATTATTTGCAATTAGGACTCGTATCATTTGTCAATTAGCAGAGTTGCTTCTAGAGTTGCAGCAACAATTTGTGGAAAGAAAGCTTCAAAGAAATTCATCCAACTTTACTGTTTATTCTATTTAATAAATTAAGATGTTATACTACTAGTAGAAAACAAATAGACCCGTTAATACTTAAAAATCATCCTTTTTAGAAATGATTTCCTGCTCTACACAATTAACATTTATTTTATTTATTTATTAGAATTGTAATAAGTTATTGTCACTTATGCCAAACTGTCTGTTCCGACCTAAGGAAAACATTCCATGCTTGGATCTAGCTAAGAATATTCAAGAAATATCTACAAATTTTATTAAGCGGCTATGTATGAATATTTTAATAATATTTTCTGGCTTTGTACCTTACAAATTCCATCTTATTATTTTCTTTCTTCAAGTTCATCATGCTCCAATCGTTCTGTGGGTCAAGTACATCAAGTAAATTAACCACTTTTATTCAAACGGCTTAGCAACCGGCCCGATCAACAGCATTAACATGTGCATAACAAGCCAACTTGCTTTGATGCCCCGCTTAGTTGTACCTTACATTCTTGGCTTAAATAATGGCCAAAAACATAACCGAACTGGGGTTTCCTATGCTGGATATTTATCCCTTTGCGGAGCTGGTGGATGGAGCGCACACAATTCTGGCTCTTGGTGTCTTCGCACTGGAATGCAGCTGCCATACTCTTGCTGTACTTGCTGCTAGTGCTTTGGGCTAAAATAGATGGCCAGGTGGGTAAAAGCAGGCAACAAATGCCATCAACTAACTATTCACGCTTCAGACGGAAACCTTTGGAGCTGCGTTTACCACTTTTTGTGTACAATTTGCTAATGTACCTGCTCAATGGATACATCTTCTTGGAATTCTATACAGCATCGCGGGTGCTAAAATAGCGCCAAGTGGCAGCCATGGCAAGTCAGCTATGATCACAACGAAATGCGTGTAATTAGCACTATTTGCTGTTAAACTGTTTAATTTAATGTCATTTGCTTATTGACGCTGCATTTTGGTGGTTTTATATCTCCAAAATACTGGAATTTGCCGACACCAGTTTCTTTATACTGCGCAAGAAACGGTCGCAGTTGACCAGTATCATCACAGCAGCATGTTTGTCATTTGCTGGATAGTCGTCAAATGGATGCCCACCGGATGGAGTAAGTTAAACACTTTTTATCAAAGAATTTCTCTCTGTTTCTCCGTTTGTTAAAGACATTTTCGCTTGCAGCCTTTATACCGGCGCTGATGAACTCATTTGTGCACACTATAATGTATGTATATTATGCACTCAGCGCTTTGGGGCCTCGTTTACACCCGTATCTTTGATGGAAACGCTATTTAAGCGGACTGCAGCTGCTGCAGTTCGCACTGGGGCTGCTTTGGGGCGCTCAAGCTATTGTCAGTAAGTGCGAATATCAGCCATGGCTACCGCATGGAGTCGGCTAATCTAAAATGGCCACGCAACAAGATCCAGTTTGAGAGTGTCTTCGATTTCGAGCAGGCTAACAATAAGTTTGAGGGGAACTGCGTTCACAGCTGGCGAAAGTTAAAGTGGGCGATGAACCCCACGCTTAAGCCACAACCACAACATCATTAGCAACAACAACCACTACTGCCACTATTGATCAGGTATTGAATTTTGGCCAACAATATATAAACAACACATTGTTAACAACCCTCTTCACAGTTGAATGGGGAGACTGATTTGGGCAATGAGACAGGCGTCGGTGAGCATGAGCCTGAGAAGGATGATGTGCCAAGATCTCATAAGATTCAAGAAAACACTTTAATTTAAGGCTATAAATAAATTGTCAGCTAAGATTCCCATATTTGATCTTATTTAAAAACAAAAATACGAAACAAAACACTCACATTTTTTAAATCTAACACTTATTAATATTTGTATTAATTAGTTGGAATTCAACGGAGATTTAACCCTAGCAGTACAACTCTTCTTGATTTTAATTCGAAGTAAGTTTTATTTTCCGATGCATAAAGATGAATTATTCTACAATAAATAGGAATTATCAGATAGGTTATGCATAAAAAGGTAACCAAAAATGGGATATTGTGGAGTTCATATCGTGCAATATCTGAAACAAAAGTAATGAAATACTAATCAAGTATATAGTATATATATATACATAGTATATATCAAGTATATTAGGATATATAGTATATATGTATTCAGTTCTAGGTAGACGAATGAGAAATATCATGATCATCATCGCATCATTTGTCCCACAGTCCCAGTTCACGCATTTTGGTTTGGAAATAACGTTCAAGGGAGTTGGCACATCGGTAATACTCGGTTTCTGGGGAATTATAGAAACGACAATTTGAGAAAATACGTGCCATATCGGCCATAAATAAACGACGAGTCTGATAATAGCCCTTCTTTAAGCGTTCTCCCATTGTCTTAAGATCCATGGGATACTTGATATGATCGTAATAGTCGGGGACTTCTGCTGCAGTCACTGGACGCAGGAATGGCCAGGCTGTGGCATGTTGACGCACTGACTGTAGCACAGAGCCAAAGGAGGCGGCCAGTTTTTCGGGATCCGATGATTCCTCCAGAGGACGCGACGTGCGCACGGGACGCATTTGTGGCTTCCAGCCAATTTCCCTAAGTCCTGGTATAGATTCCACGGGTATCGATGGTAGTCCCTCCTTGAAACATGTCAAACCAGGTCTAACCTTTTGAACCTCATTATGTCTTTGTGCAATGAGTTCCTTCAAGATCTCACTTTGATTCCGAATTACTACGATGACAGATCAAGTGATTAACTAAATATTCTAGACAAAGCAATGTATTTACCAACCTGCAATAAACTGTGTATTAACAATGCTTGGATGAAGTTCGCAGTGCATAAGTGTAGCACTATCGTACTCCTTAATATATCCAGCATAAACGGGTCGTGCTAGTTTGATGTCTTTTGAAAAACCTTGCTTCTTGAAATACCCTATGGCATCGCAATCGGCAAATGTGAGCAAATGCTTTATGCCGCGCTGTATGCTGTAATCCTTCAAATGATTCATCAGATGGGTACCGTATCCCTTTACCTGCTCCGCCATTGTGACAGCGCAGAAGACAATTTCGGTAAATCCTTGGGTGGGGAATGGTCGAAAGCAGATGCCACCAATGGGCTGATTCTCCTTGATCAGCGCCAATGTCTTGTGCTTGGTATCAAATACCAGTTGGCTAATGTATTCCCTCGGCATCTCTGGAAGCTGATGGGCAAACACTAGCTGCAGTCCAAGTAGTCGTAGAATTGTCTGTTTGTCAACGGGTTTTGTTAGCGAATTTCCCACCACATGGAACTCGATGGCACGCTTTTGCTCCTCCGCCTTGACGTTCTCATCGCGTGACACATTGACTGGGAATAAAATCTCAGACTTGTTGGTTGTCTTTGATGTGGACACTGCTTTCATGGCCCTCGCAACAACTTCGGTGTGCAAATCCTCCATGTTGTCGCTGGAAATAAAGGCTTTGTTAGCTTGCAATGGCGTACAGTACACAATTTGAGTTCTTACTTGCTGCTGCGTTCTGGAACTTCCTTTTTCACTCTTTTGTGCAGTGGTTCGCCAACGGACGAACGTTTGTTTGTGCTGGCCGATGGAGCAGGGGCACTTGTTATCGTTGCCGTTGGTGCCACTTCCTGGTGACGCTTCCTTTGTTGTATAACAAATGAGTTCGGAGGCCTATAGCTAGCGTCCCATATTGGTGAATCATCTTTGAGCAATTCACCCCTCAATGCCTCTAGAAACTTGGGCATTTGTGTGATGATCGATCTCTTGTCCTCGGGGAAACGATCACGTTCGGAGATACATTTCTTCTTCAGTTGCTGGGACATGTATTGAAAGACGGTACGCAGCAAAGTGCGACCAAACACCAATGAAGTCTCAAACTGTCGCAAGGAGTTGCAAAAAGCCGGGACATGGCAAAAGACAAGCCAACGGGTGTAGTTAATCTTATAAGTGGAAGCATCCTCGTGTGTTAGTGTTAAATCGCCACGACGGGCAGAAGGGGACTCGAAGTTATAGTGATTTAGGAAATTCAGAAACGTCTTGGCCACCTCAGTCATGGTCTGCAGTTCTGTTGGATTCAAATGATTATACTTGTAGAAAACCAACGACAACACAGCTTTTGTTATGCATGGCGACTCGAATGGTGGATCGCCCAGAGGACCACGAATAACGGCCTGTTGGCGTGTCAGGACACACTGACGAAGCAACCTAAAGAGATACAGATATACCTTCTTTGTATCCTCGTCCTCTACACGTTGCATTGACATGAACAGGTTTTCCATGTCAATGATTGCGCCCAGAAGATCGTCCATACTTGATCGAGAAATTTCCGTCAGGTGAGCGATGTGCACTCGCAATGGATGACGGCAACTAGCATTACGACACTCTTCGCTAAAATCTGGACAATACGAGGATTCGACATCACGATGCCTGTTCTCCTGTGGTGTCTTCCATCCAGTGCAACGACATCCTTCAGCTTGACAAGCCGAGTACATGGAAAGTTTGGCTAATTTTTGGGCCTCTGGCAAGTTGAATACCTTCTGCTTTCGCTGCTGAATTCGCTGCAAACTATTTTGCCGAGTGCCTTCTTGTGCTGGTGGTACATTTGCATTTGCAGCTCCAGCTGCAGCTCCGCCTTGAGATGCACCTGACGATGACGCCGCTGCGGACGCTGCTGCGCTGTTAGCATTTTGTTGCTGTTGGGCAGCAGCACCGTTTCCGCTGTTACTTCCATCGATGGGTTGGCTTTTCAGTGTTATAGCCGGGCCGCCAGACATGCCGTTTTAGATGGTCTGTTTGTCTCTTTGAAAAAAATCTAATATATTTTCAGATTTCACAATATGCGAAAATGCAGACGAGGGATGGTGAAATTATGAGACAAACAAAATATCGATGATTGTTGGAACGCAATTGTTGCTTTTCGGGTTTTTCTTAAAATATGCGAATTTCCACAATTTACAAATACTATTGTTTCAGTTAGTTTTTTTTTACTAAATTAAATTAAAGAAAAATATGCTCGTGTAATTTACTTGCACAGTCTTTTATTGTTTTATTAAAGAACATTTCACAATATGCGAAAATGCAGACTAGGGCTGCATGACTCAAATGACTAATCGCCAACGCGATATATCGATATCTCGATAGTCTCAAATTCGATGATTTCACGAATGCCCTTAACGCAGTTCAAAACTAGTCACACAAACAATGAACTAATAACAATAAACAAAGCTACATATATGTATGTATGCAATTTAGCACGTAATAATTGCAATGACAGCGTCTAGCTGTGACGATTTCGAGGATCAGCTTGACAATTTCATCATACGAAAACCCCGAGACGAAAAGAAAAAATACCCGGATTCAAGAAAAGAATCTCGAAGCGGGCATAAAATTTATGATCAGATACCTTTACTTGTGGGCGACATACTGAAATCAATCCTAAACCCAGAGGAAGAAGGTGTCTTCACACTTTCACATCCCAATGTACTGAACTACCGCACATGTTTGGTCTATGGCTATGTTGCAGGCCGCGGTGTACATAATAAATCTTTCTACAAATACTTTATAGACGATGGCACCGGCACCATGGAATTCAATGTATGCAACAAACCAAGGGAAAGTAAACTAATTACTTCGCTGCACAATGAAGCTGCATCGTTAATGGAGGGCAACGCAGAAGCAAACTACAAAACGGTCTCAACTGCCATGATAAGACTGCTAGGAAAGGCCATGGAATACATCGATGGTTCCTCTATACTGCCGGGGAGTAATATCATGCTGTTTGGTCGTCCGAATGTTTATAGAAATCAGATATCTTTGGATGTCATTTCATTTGCCGTAGACAACGAAAGATCTCGCAAACAGGAGTGCGCTTTTGCGGACAGTTTGATAGAATTTTATCAGAGCCATAAATAATAATGGAGAAACGCATGTATTTGTGTATATTGAAATTTTAATCATAATAAAAAATCCAATCCAATCCAATATATACCGATTTTATGTTGTTTTTGCTCGAATAGCAGCACGCTTGCCTGTGACAGCTTGGAAACCAGACTTAATGCTAGCGACTGAGCACCGAGAGCCGCAGGATTCGCACTGTAGGAAGAACAGACGCGTGTCCTTTTGCAATATTGTCTCCGGCGAACGGCAGGTGTGACAGGTTACATATTCCTTAATATAGCGACGTAGCACATTTTCGATTTGCTTTGGCTGGAAACGACCCTTGATAATCAGCTGTTGATTGCCGTCCATTGATCCGCTTGTACCCAATTCAGCCAACAAGAAGTCCAGCAAATGTTTGGGCAAACGATGCAAAGTTTTCGCAATATCCATGAAATTTGCAAATGAAGTTTTCTTGGTGCCCACACGCAGCACCTGAGGCGGTCTCATCACAAACTTTGGTTTGCGTCCAGCGGCCATGTCTGGATTCTTGTCCAGTATGATTTCAAAGACACGCTTAAGCAATTCATCGTATGTGTAGTCACGATCGGAGCCAGCCCATGTGGAACTATTGTCCTCAACTGTAACCATGAAAGTTTTCGATGAAATAAGCATATGGTTTACTGTAGTTCATAGTACTTACCATTCTCTTTGTCTTCGCTCTTTTCGTCATCAATTTTGTCGGCGAACAACTCATCCAAGTCCTTCTTTTTGCTCTTCTTCTTCTTTTTGGCCATTGAGAAGTCCATGTCCAGATTGATTTCTTCCTCTTCAGGATCCTCGGCCGCTGCAGCAGCGTTGACATCATCCGAACCCTCCGGCAAGGCACCTTCCAGTTCATCCAGATTGAAAGGCTTCTTCTTTTTCTTCTTTTTTTTGCCAAAACTTTCTAAATCGAGATTATCCTCCATTTCGGCAGCTGCTGGATCCGCAACTCCCTCATCTTTCAGATCCTCTTTCTTTGCAGCATCATCCAGCCCCAAAGCGGCATCCAAGTCGAAGGTGGTCTTCTTCTTCTTCTTCTTTTTTAACAAAGTGGGATCGAAACCCTAACAAAGTATAAATTACACACAAACTATTAATTATTACTGAACGCGTATGCACAATGGAACACCCACACGAACATAACCTCACAATTGCACGCACAATGTTTGAGTTGCATATATGCACAGTTAACAATCAATTAAGTATTGCATAGTTTAATTGACAACTTACGTCTTCTTCCATTTTCGATTTTTGTTCAACAATTAATTAATTTAAAAATTTCTGCGGTTGCTTTTTATACCAATTTTTGCGTCAGAAGAAAATACACATTTGTGACAGCACGGCAGAGTAAAAGAGTTGTATTTATTGTTCAAAACCAGTTCAAATGAACTGTTCATTTTGTTGCACGAGCGAACTACATTCCTCATGTCATCGGTATATCGTAAAAACAATGGAAGTATTTTACAACACTTATTTCAGTCGTTGCTCATCACGAAATAGCTTTGCAATATTTTTAAAAACAAGTTCAATATTAGGTGTCTTAAATGAAAGTAATATTATTTATGCAAAAACACAATTGAAGTATTTGTTAGTTTAGTGTGAGCATTGTGGGGACATCAAATAAACTGGTAATTTTATTATAAATCTATTAAAATAATCAATTCAACGGACATGACTATTTTATAAATGCACTTGGGTAAGTGTTCGGCTAAAAGCCTGCGTTATAAAAGATGTACATATTAAAATTATACTAAGCTCGCTAAACGCTAGCTATGTGAGCTCATCGATTGTATATAATATGCCTGAACACATCAAGATTCGTTTAAGTCTCTTGCAGCAACTACAAGTGAGCATTGCTTGGATTAACTAATTCGGGTCCCACTCCGCCCGCGAGCCTTTGGACCAGACGTCCCACCTCGTACGCCAACTGTTGCACATCCTAGAACAAAGAGAGGAAATGTAATCAAGTTCTGATAGGCGTAGACTAAATTTGCTTACTTCTTTCGTTGCGGCCTCGGCATAGACACGTACAACATCTTCGGTGCCGGAGGGACGCACAAAAGCCCGTCCACGTTTGTAATTCGCAACAACTTTGTTGATTTCATCTTGAAGACCGTTTGGTTCCACGCAGACGCGTTCCGCATCCGTTGTTTTGATGACATTCCTGTCCTGCACCGATATCTTGAGCAGCTGATTGGGCAGATCATCGTAGGCGGAGCTCCAGTCCTTAACACCCCAACCTTTGTGGTTAAGTATTGTTTCTACCAGCAGCATATCGGAGATGGCATCGCCAACGGTTTCGTTGATGAGATCTATGACGAGCAGTAAGGTCTTGGCATTGTCATTGGTTTTGGCCGCGTCCCGAATAATGCTCTTAGCGTTATCACTGAACACAATTGTGCCATGACCGTTGGCCTCAAAATAAATGCCCACATCGTATTCTAATGCCTTGTGATGCAGATGCTTGACCCCCGTAGGCACACAGGAAACAGGAACCTTCAATTCATTGACAATGTAATCCGTGGATGCTCCATTGGCATAGGCTGTTTGCACCAGACCAATGCGTAAATTGATCTCACAGGTCTTGATCAGATCCATTAAGTAACCCGCTACCAATGTGGCTATGCGATCTCCGTCCAGCAAAACGAATTGTCCATTTTCGTTGGTATAAAAGTAGACAACACGATCGGCGTCACCATCGACGCTGACACAACGTGTGTTGGGCTCCACATCGGGCATCGAGATCGGTGGTCTCTGCTGCACCTTGACGTGATCCGCTCCACACTGCTCGTTGATTTTACCATTGCCAACGCCTTGATTAATGACAGTTACATTTAGTGAATTCTTCATGCGTTTGATGAACTGCAACATTTTCCTAGCACCAACACCATTAGCACCATCAAAGATCAGAGAGTTGCGATAGTTTCCATTCTCGAGACGACCGTCCCGGAGCTTCTCGAAAGCCGTGATGAGTTTCTCATAGTAGTTTTCCTCCGTGGGCTTGCCATACGCCTCCTTTGAGTTGGCTGCTACCACAAAGTAGTGCATCATTGGAGTTGTGACAATTCCATATTCCCGCACATTGCCCTTCAGGGCGATAACTCCATCGGCTACGGCTTTGAGCAGACGTGGACTGTGATACCGATTGTCCATGCCGACGAAGACGTGTGAACTGGTGGTAACATCGATTTCATTATCCTTAATTATTTTAGCCACATGTTGCTCCAATTCCTGATCGCTAACGTTCACCAAATCTGTAGCAATTTTCTCCCAGCTGGATTCCAACATTTCACCCTTGGGATCGATAAGTTTGACGCCATTATCGGGTTCTGGATTATGCGAGGCAGTGATCATAACGCCGATGACAGCTCCTTCCCGATAACGGGAACGCAGTGTGGCCAGGACTCCCATTCTGAACATGACACTGTCCAGGAATTCGGCTCTACAGGAGAAAAAGATACAAATAATATATTAAAATTAGTTGAAAAGTAAAAAATGGTTTTAAATCATTTTCAAATTCGAATTGGAAACCAAAAAATACTTGGAAATTTCGACACGAAACCATATAATGATAATTACTTTTTTCTCCATTGTAAAAATTCTTATCATTAACAAACAAAAGCCACAGAAACATGAGTTCAAACAGTTCCCAACAACTTTACAAAGATAGCTGCACTCATACACTCATACATACATACATTCATACACACTTACATATGTATGTGTGTAGTACAGTGTTTTATTTGTGTACCTTTCTTTGCATGTGCATGTCGGCGCTGATAAACTGTATTCGTAAGAAATTCTATAAATACTTTCAAATGCCAAAATAGTGCACCCGTTGTCGTCTTACTCATCTTCACCACTCCCAAAAAAAAAACTAACACACTTAAACCTATATCAATATCTGTGTTAGTTTTGTATCTATGTGTGTGGGTGTGTTTGAAAGTAAACCAACAGATGATTTATAAGTATCTGCATTGGAACTTAATTATGCTATTAAACATAAATATGCACTTTGGTGTATGAACTCACATTAATTAAATTTTTTACACATATTGTTTATAGACCAAATGTACTCACTTGCCGCGAAATCCAGCTGTTCCATACTGAATAATCTCCTTTGAATTTTTAGGATACATTTCCCTGGCGAAGGCGTAAACGGTTCTTAGATTGATCGACATTTTGCAATAGCTTAAATACTGCTGACTGGTTTTAAATGTGACACTGGTTTTTGTTGTTGTATTCAAGCTTTAACCGGTTGGAAAACGTACGTATTTCAGTCTTAAAACAGTTGTTGTACTAAAACTACTCCACAAGAAACCATCAAAAAGCAACGCGTGTCAGTCCAGTGCAAGAGCCAGCTGAATTTTACCGCAAGAAGAAGAAAATACCAATAGCAGTGAAGCGGCGACGCCCAAATAATTTGAATTCAACTGTGACGTCACCGTTGACCCCGCAGCTGGTGAATTACAATTCAAATTTTGTTTCCCGCCAAAGTATTTGTATGAGTTATTTTGTAAAATTTTTATTTAATATTGCTTGTTTGATTTTGATTGTTTACAAAAATAATAAAATATATATAATTTATATAATGTTTTTGTTTGGCTACATAAATTGAGTTTCGTGTTGTAAATTTTATGGACGGAAAAGTTGTACGATTTGACTTATTAAATTATTTATAACAAAAGTGTATAACTATTTGTATCTTTTGTCTTATGCTTAAAATATTTTACATATAAAGTTTAGAATTTCTTTCGCTTAGCTGTCAGTTGATTTTTGATTAAACATTAAAGATTCGCAATATTAAACAATCTTGTACTGAGGACGGAGATTAAGGCACACTATAGTCTATATAGTTAGCAGATTAAACACTGCAAACGTCAAGATTTTTCCTATCAAATTGTGTTTTGTAAGAGTTAAAGCTACCAAAAAGTAGTTACAAGATATGTAAGATTCATAGAGTAGTTGTGAGATTCGTATAAAATATTCGGAATGTTTACGAGTCTAAGATTCTTTTAGATGTTTCTTGAAATGGTTATGTAGAGGACTAATTAAAGAACTGTCCTCAAAGCTAGAGAGCTCGTCAGTAGTAAGAATATAGAAAGAGTTATTTGTGCGGCTCCAGCATAGCAGTCAGTGATGCGGCGAGCTCTCATAAAGTTACTACCCAAATAGGTATCATAGCGACGACTCTCTGGCGGAATAACTTGCAGTTGCCGCGTTGCATCCTGGAAGATCAGATCATAATGGCCAAGAGGTGATGAGAACATGCTGAAACTAAAGGCATCCACATCCTTGCGTCCATAAAGCTGTTGGGCATAGGCCAGGAGATTGATGTAAGCATGCAATTGGGTTTCATTATAGTTGACTCCTCCACGTGTGACGATAGCATTGGCTTTCACTTTGCCCAAATTGCAGCGTTTGTAATCTTGGAGCTCAGCGCGAGTACCATCGGTGCACAGCAATTCAAAGTCATCGTTTAAAGCATTTCTGGCCCACCATTCCTTGCGCTTGCCACCCGTGCTTTCCATCACAGTGGTGTGCTTCATAAATGCCACATGGCCACCGCCCTCGACGAGGCAACGGAAGGCTCCTGTATGTCCATAATAATCCTCTGAAGCATCGCGACGACAGTATCTGTAGCTCGTACCATGGCAAAGATCACACATGCTGTCGTAGGGCACACCGGTATTGTATTCACTGCTTATGGCACCCGGAACACAGGATTTGGTAAAGTATTCGGCAGCGGCACGAATCGAATCACAACCGTAGGGACGAATCCAGCCGTTGGAGATTAGGAAAGCCATGGGATAGGTCCAACCAGCAGCAGTGTTTATGCCCGTATGACATGTATACTTTCCCTTCAGATAGGTAAGCTCCGTATCAGGATCTTCCTCCTTGGCTACAGCTACAACGTAGTACTCTGGCTCACCCAAATTGTAGACCTCCGACATGAATGGAATTAGGTCGTAGTTCAGACCACCAGTATACACATCTCCGGCATCAAAGACAGATATATCAGCCTTGCCGGATTGAATAAGCTGCATGCAGTTGATATGGGAATGCATTTTCTTACAGATCAGTTCTGGTTTCAGTATTTGTGCTTTGAGAGCAGTCTGTGAAATGTGAAAAAGACTTTAATAACTGTGGGAAATCGAGGAGAATCGAGTTACTTACGCGCATTTTGATGCACTTATCCAGTTCCTGCTCCGAGGTCACACAGAGTGTCATAGCGCTAACAGGACACTCACGAATGCCGTAGATATAGTTGATGGACTTTTGAAGATAGTGCGTAAAGGACTGATCATCTTCGGGTATAGCAATAAGAGCTCTCGATGAGTCCTGGAATAACAAATTCGATCCGCCGTATCTTTTGGATTCAAAAATGCGGAATTTCTCGTAGGGAATGGACACGTTGTTGCCATCAAACTGATTGCGTTCCGTTGTGAAACTATTGTCCAGTCGTTCATTGCGATAATTATTGTTATCAAAACGATCGTAAGGATTCGAGTTTTGGTTGTAAGGATTGTTGTCATACGGATTATTGAAAGTATCGTAGGGATTATTGTTTCGTCCTTGATCATTGTAGTTGTTGCGATCATAAGTGTTATAACCACCGCCAATCTGGGACTGCTGATTAGGTCTTTCCTCACGCACAGCATCAGCATACAATTCAGTCACACGTTTCAAAAACATTTGATACTGTTTTCTTTCACGGAAACTCCTAGCGGAGGACGTAACAATGGCATCTGATGGAACTTGACCCCAAGAACATTGATGGTACTCCGCAATGGGATAACGACGACCATTAGGACACAGCAATTCGAATGTATCCGGGGATATTTTCTCTGCATTAAAAAGAAACCGTTATTTTATTATATACAATTATTTTGGTGATATTTTTTTACTGAATTCGGTGGTTTGGAGCATTTCCGAGACAGTTGAATGCCTCAAGAATGCAACGTCTCCTGCTTCTAGCAGGCAACGGAAGGCACCTTCGTAGCCATAATAAGGATCCATGGCAGAGCAACGACCACCAGAGATTTTACCGGAACACAAAGCACAAAGTCTTGAAGTGAAATATAAATTAGATATACATTTATAAACAGCCTAAGCTTGATTAACTAACTTGTCTGAGTTGTCACCAATTGGATTGTATCGGTCAATCAGCGAGAAGGCAGCACAGGAATTATTAAAATAGTTGGCAGCTGTTTTGACCTGGTTATTACAATCGACCACTTCCATGCTACCATTGTGTTGCAGCTAAAAATATAAATAAATTCAACTATTCATATTTAGACAAATTTCAGACAATTGCCAACCGTATAAATGGGCACAATCCAACCAGCTAGACTGCCAACCCAGGGAAAGCAAGCTCTCTTGTTGCGTAGTTGCGACAGCTCAGTTACGTCCTGGAGCGTGTTCTTCTTAACAACTGCCACGGAATAATACTCGGAGAATCCTCCCTCTAGTTTCTCTTGCATAATGGGAATGAGAGAGTTGTAACGTCCAGCGGTGAAAACATCTCCAGCGTCCAGCGATGTGATGTGCGCCTTTTCCCGATCGAGATTATGAATACATTCCTCGGCACTGTAGGCTCTCGAGCAGTTAAGATTCAAGAAGATATCATCGAAGAGGGCTCGATCCCTTTCAATGGCAACGGTCAGATTTTGGCATTTGTATTGTTCTTCGAGGCTCTTTGTGCACCAAATTATGTCTTTAGCTTTGTGCTCATCGTAATGATGTTGTGCTGCAATAATATTAATTTTATTAAGAAATTTGTTTGGTTTCAAAAAGGCGTTGTTCTTGTTGCATACAAAACAGGTGTGAACGCACACTTGTATGTATGTGTGCGTGTATTGTGTTACAAGTGTAAGCATTACAACGCCAATGTTAATAGCTTTTAGTAATTTACTACAGTTTCTTGACTTGGTAAAACACTTTTAAGATATAAAACTCTTTAAATCTCTTTACGGTTAATGCACATACTTATTTTAAATGCTTAAAAAAATTGTTTGCATACGCACACACACATACATATGTACACACTATTAATAAACAACGCCCAATGTTTAGACAGCGAGCTGTGAACTCCAATTCGTACTCACCGTTGCCGACTATAAAATGCAGTGTGCATAATATGCTCAAGTTAAGCAAGATTTTAAACATTTTCACGCACTTAAATCAATGCACATTTATTTGATTTAAATGGCTTTAATTCACAAAATTATAAAATTGAATGAATCAAAGAACGGCGACACGCCCGCAGCACATAATTAATCGATAGCGTTTGCTTATCGATAGCCGAACGACAAACAGTGTTCGAAAAGAGCATTTGGCGTTTGGCATTTTTTGGCGCATTTTAACTAACTGCAGGTGTTTTGTTTTATAATTGTTAAATAAAAAGTACATTTGTGAATTTAAAAAATTGTGTATTTTAGTAAAATGGCTGTGCTGCGAGGCTGGAGATTTGTGGGCTTTGTGTCCTGCATAGTTGGAGCTGTTGGCGTGACTTTGTACCCGGTGATTGTGGACCCCATGATAAATGCAGATAAATATAAATCGCTGCGAGAACACAACAAAAATAAATAAATATGCACATGCGAAGAATGTGTTTTTAACTATTAAAATGTTGTTAATGTTTGTAATATAAAGATAAATATTTCTTACGAGTGTTTGTGTAATGCATTTTAACAGCTTACAGTTAACGTTAACAGCAGTGCTGTTATAGCACTGGAACTCAGTTATCACAGAATCAGCTGATGACTGATGTTCTCAAAGCTTTGTAAACATATCATACGTGGTCGATTTGTACTGCAAAAACATTCTGCTCTTCTCTCTATTCCAAATTACATTCCAAAGACAAAAATGTCGTCAGCGACTCTAAACCGGAAGGATATTTTGCTGCTCTTCGATGTGGATGGAACTTTAACGTTTCCCCGCACAGTAGTTGAGCCGGCATTCGAGGAATTCTTCTACACAAATGTCAAACCTGCGGCAACAATTGGAATTGTCGGCGGCTCCGATTTGGAGAAAATGTTTGAGCAACTGAATGGTAAAAAGATATTAGACGAATTCGACTTTGTTTTCCCCGAAAATGGCCTGGTACAGATCGATGGAGGCAAGGAAGTCGGCAAACAGAACATTATACAACATTTGGGAGAAAAGACTTTACAGCGATTCATAAATTTTGTGCTGCGTTATCTCTCCGAACTGGAACTGCCCATTAAGCGAGGTACGTTCATAGAGTTTCGCAACGGCATGCTCAACGTCTGCCCCATCGGTCGCCAGTGCACCCGAGAGGAACGTAACACGTTTGCTGCTTATGACAATGAGCACAAGATTCGGGAGAACATGATTGCCAAACTGAAGGAGGAGTTCAAGGAGATAGATCTTACTTATAGTATTGGAGGACAAATCAGTTTTGATGTCTTTCCCCATGGCTGGGACAAAACCTTCTGTTTGCGTCACATCGAAGCCCATTATAGATTTAAGGAGATTCACTTCTTCGGCGATAAGACTGATCCCGGTGGCAATGATCATGAGATTTACATTGATCCACGCGTTAAGGGACACAAAGTTTGCACTCCCCACGACACCAAGAGAATTCTAAAAGAGCTATTAAATCTTCCAACTGATTGTTAAAAATGTATACAAACATATATTTCTACAAATGTCAATAAAAAATATACAAGAATGTTATTTAAAAATGTTAATTTCTATCAAATTTCGTTATGATCGTCAATAATTTGTGAGTTAAGATTTTGGAGTATTACTGTTAACAGAGTTTCGATCATTCACTGACCAATTGGAATCGAAGCCACAAGCGGAATCGGAATCCGAATCAGCCGTCATAGATGCACCAATAGTTTTAGGCGCACGTATTTGATTGGGTGTGGTGGGCATGCTGCTGTACCCAGAGTTAAGATTCGAACTGGAAGTGGAGGAGCAAATGGAATCCCGCGGTGAGTCCGTAGCATTGGAAGCATATGAAGAACGCTTCGAAGTTCTGTAGCGTTTTGAGATAAAGTCCATCGATTTGGGCGGTGGCATTAGATTTTCCGAACGCTGTGTAATGTTATCAGCAGAACCCCATGATTTGTGCACCGCATCGTAGATATTCTTATTGATGGGCACACTTGAACGGGAGCCGAGCATGTTACTCATCCCGTAGGGTACAGTCGCCGATGCTCTCTGATTCTGAGAGATTCGATCCCGTGTCGTACCATTGACATGATGATGATGACGCTGATGAGGGTGACGGTGAATTCGCTGGTGAAGGCGATTGGCTTCTGTTTGACCGCCAGGTCCATATGGCATCATTCCACTGCCATTGCCCCCCACTCCCAAGAAGTTGCTGAACGCCTCGGTGGTTTTCTTTACTCGGACATTCAGTGAACCAATCCGCAGGAATCCCAAATCTTTTTCGACTGCAAAGGAATTTGAAATTAATTAAAATGTTTTACACAGTGCTTATTGCCGTTAGATAACGGTGTGAAAATGAGTGTCAAAACAAAGAATCTATTTATAGATGTTTGCATTCCAAATTTTATGTTGTTTTTCTTTTGCATTTTCTTTCTACTGATAAGAATAACTCTTATCTTATTAAGAATGCAAGCGAACATCGGAATTTTTACGTGGCACAAGTATTTTGACGAAACCTTTGTGGTTGTTATTTCGCGAGTTTGAGCAAGTGTGAATGCAATTTTTTTACCTTGCTAGTTTAACTTAATAACTTTATTTCTTTAGAATAATAATAGTTGACTACTTGGAAAACATGGGCAGAGTTAAGCCTTTTTGTTGGATTGTCAATCGTAGCGAAGTTTAAAGCTGGGATTTCTGTAAAAGACCTTGCAAATGAATTTAAACTGTCGCGTCAAACAGTGCATTGCCAAATTAACAAGTTCAAAAAACATAATTCGGTTAACAACTTGCCAAGATTGGGTGCTAAACGCAAGACAACAACGGATGAAGACAGAGTCTATTTTTAAGTTAGTATAGCCGAGATGTAAAAAAAGAAAAAAAAATTTTCAGTTCTATAAGCAAAAACACATCACTTTAATTTCGTCAAAATATTTATGCCAACTAGTGTATAAAAATTTAAGACACTGAGGGACTTACGTGTTTGCTTTTTTCGTGCCTTGATTTCTGTAAATTAAATAAAAAAAGAAATTTTAATTAAATAGTTAGGAATAAATAACTAAAACATGCACATGCTCAAGAAATAATGAAAATTATGTAACCCAGACATTTTTTTAAAACTTTTTTGAACACAACAAACGACAAATGAAAGTGCGATTAAGAAAACTCATTGAAATCATAAACTTACCAAATAAATGCTAAGTAAAACAGGCAGCAAAATCAAATGCTTTAAACTTTTAACTAAAAAAACTTAGGGAAACTACAAATAAGCGCAAGTTTTAAAAATGCTTAAAATAAAGTAATTAGTGGAAGGAATAATAAAAAAAAAATATATAAAAAATAAAACCAAAAACATTTTACTGCACGCTAACAAACTCGTTAGTTAAATCAACCTGCCTCCAGGTGCCGTTGGTTCCGCTGCAGAGTCGCATCGCCTGAATTTCTACACGAGGTGTTTATGAAAATAAATAGAGGTTCCCCAGTGAGAACTTAAATATCTGTGTATACTAGAACATTTAGTTATTACTTAAACAGCCACATTTAGTCAGACAATGAAAATTAACGCAAAATCTAATTTTTGTGTGAAATCTTTGTGGGGAGTACCACTACTGTTTGACAGTGGTGGCATGCGAGGCGCGCACATGCAGTAGTTTTTAGTATCACACTTTTGAGTTAGTATTTTTTATAGTATTTCATTTAATGCTAATTGTGTTTTAATAGTTTATTTTTAACTGCATGCTTAACTTTTATTATTTTTTTTTTAAATAAGTGATAGTTTAAAGTTTTTTAAGTTAGTAAATTTAAAAAAATAACTTTTAAGATTATTTAAACGCTGCTTTTAGGTAAATATATTTAAGTTTACGTTAAAAAATAATTTTTAAATATTATTTTTATTTTTATTTTTATAAATTTTAGCTGTTCTCTGCTGCTGTTAGAGTTTTAAAAAACAAATTGTGCAACCCACAGTTGTTTTAAGAGTACACCCATAGTAGTTACCATTTTAGTTATATTTATGTTTAATTACCATACTTATTTGGCTTTAACCATTTGTGCCGTTTGTGTAAAACCAAAAATACATAAAGCGGTTTTATTGTGAAATTAGAAAAGCTTTGTTAAACGTAGTTGTAATTACAAAAGATACTCGTAGTTTTAAGCACACATGCTTGGTTTGATTAACTAAGTAGTTGGGTTAGTAACAGGATCTTTATATGGTCGGCTTGCACCGGCAGCGGACCGAAAAGTTTTACGCAGAAAGCTCTCTTTGCGTTTCGCGGGGGCACTGCGACCACCGAAGGAACTTCGCTTTCCCTCCTCCTCACTACCACTGGGAGCAGGACTCTCATCTCTTTTCTCCGTATCGGAATCCTCGTTAACCCCCTTGAACAGCAGCGACTGTACTGAGGGCTTTTTATACCGCCGTGATGGCGATGAGACCATCAAGGACTGTGTACGTGTTACAGTGCCCCCCTTTGGAGCGCCACTTACCGTGGCGTACCGCAATTGAGAGCGTTTCTTGCCGCGTGTCAGTGCGCTGCCGACTGTACCGCCGCTGATCTCATGAGCACCGCCTGAGAACGCACTCTCGAGCTGCGATCCCAGTTGATAGTTGTTGTTTACCTCCACGTCGGGGAAATGTTTAAGATACTCACTGCTACAGGTGGACGCCGAGACACTCGGTCGCTGGCGACTGTAATCCAGGGGTTTATTGCCACTCCAGTCCATAATGTCACGATTTGCCTCTAAAAAAAGTCAGTAAGAAAATTGGATATTTTTATAGCTATATATTCATGGGAAGTCTGTAAATTTTCTTTATTTTCTTAGACTTACTGTACACATTCCAAAGTAGTTCGAATATATTGTGCCTGCCGAACTGAGTGGCCAAATGCAGCGGTGTATAGCCCTAGGGGAGTACAGAAAAATATTGTATGAGTAAAAAGAAGAAAAATCGGTTATTTTTGGGAAGCCGATGATTTAAATATTCATATTCCGTTAATTTGATTTCAATTACTAAATTACACAATAGATTTTAATTCCAAATACTACCAACCGATTATTTCTATGGTAGCTATATGATAAACTAAGTAGTTGGATCTGGATGGAATTTCTTTCAGAGTTTGGAAATGATAGCAAATGCATTTTTAATGAATTTGATTCAAATCAGTCAATAGACACCGAAAACGCTCATACTTAACAGTTTCAGCATTTTCGACCGATTGTTTCTATAGCAACTATATAATAAAGCGGTAAGTCTGGAAGAAATTGGATTTGCACGTGGTAGTTGGTACCAAATGCTTTTTGTTGAGATAGCTCAATTGATTCTTTGGCAGCTTATAATATAGTTATCCGATCAGGCCGATTTTAAAATATAAACAGTTTGCAGAGAGAATACAAATCAATACCAAGTTTCATCCGGATAGCTTTAAAAATGAGAGACCAGTTCGCTTAAAAACAGACGGACGGATAGACAAGGCTGTCGACTGTCGATGCTGATATAGATTCTTGCTATATATATACTTAATATTTTATTATAAAAGGTCTGTAAATTGGCATTTAACTATTGTTCCATCTAATCTTCAGTTTTAAATTATAAATTATACATTTTTTAACTGCTCTTGCGTAACCAATTGGTTATAGGATTGAATTGATTGGAATGTAGGACGGAAAAGGGCTGCTAAAGGGTGTATAAAATAGAATGTAACACACTCGTCGTGATTGACAATTCACTTTGTCTCAGTGTTGTTTTGAGAGAAACACATTTGAGTTGAGTGAGAATTTAATTTGTTTGGAACACGGTATGGTTCAATTTAAAATTGTGTAAACTCTCATGCATAAACCTAAGGATTTGAGGTTGGACACATTTCGGCACAATTGGATTTGCTCGTCACGATTTGTCACAGCTTGGCTGGGACTCCACTACCCTCTCCCTTAGCCCACTCGCCTCTCTGGGGAAGGGTTAAAAGAAGCGCTTTTCACAGTGTGTGACATGTGACGCAGATTTTCGCGTGATTGTGACTTGTGACAAGGCAATCAGTCGAGTCTACTCGCAGCAAACCAACTTGATTCGTATATTATTAAAAGTATTTTCAAATAGATACACTTACCCCATGCTGTGTGGCAGCACGTCGACAGTTGTTGCATCCATCAAGCGGGCATTAGAGCGGTGGAGTGAAAGGATTCATATATTTTAATAATACATTAAATTTATATTTAGTATTTTAAAATATTTATGTTAAAAAATAAATAAATATATTTACTATTTAAAAATAAAATTTTAGAATTTTTCTTAAAAGAAAGCATTACATATTGCCCTTTTTCTCTTATCTCCCGATTTTGTTTCTTTAAATTACTCCCTATTTTTCTTCTTTCATTCAGCTACTTTTTTTTCTCTCTATTTTTCCATCTCTTTCCGTGTCTTTCTCTTTCTATTGCCCTTTATCTGTCTTTGGGTTCTTAAGGGTTTCAAACTGGACCACTGCTCGCTATAATATTTAGTCAAATGAGGTGATATTTTGAATAGATATACCTTTTGGCACTCTAGACATCGAAATATTTAACCGTGATTCGAATTGAAAAGTTTTAAGTTCGATTAAAGTTTGAAAAAGGTTGTTAAAATTTAAAGAAATGTATAATTTAAAACTGTAATGCCAATCGATAGTTCTAATCCTCCTGAGTTTAGCTTGGAATACCAAACAAAGTATTCCAAATCAAAAGCTGCATTGTGACTGATACTTGGATTAAAGAGAAGACAAATCATTATATATTTTTAATAACTATATCTTACAATAACAACTTATGACTTTCAGATGAAATTTAGTAATTTTTTCTATTACTTAAAGTTATTTTCTGTGATTTTGAGTATTTTTCTTAAGTTAAATACCATAATTTTAAGCATGCGGATTGTTGATTAATGTACACGCTCATTTTGAACAGTGTACACTTGAATTTTATTAACAAAACTTACCGTTTTGGCATTAACATCGGCTTTATAAGTGCCCGCAATGAGTTTAACGACATCCTCGTTGCCGTGTTTGGCAGCCCAGTGTAGAGCAGTCTGTGAACAAGAATAAAATTTAAGACAATTAAAACAGAGTCTAGAGCATCGAAGGCAGAGTGCAGAGTGCTTTAAGCCATATTCATAAAGTATCAATTGGTAACAAATCAGCGCCGATGTGACCAATCAGCAGGGCGTCGTTGTTCCAATCTGCTGCACTTCAGCAACTATTTGTTCCAACATCAATTGCATAAAATCCGATAAAAAGTGGAACAAAAAACTAAAAGCCAAAAAGAATAAAGGTAAGTTGAAGGTAGAGTTAAGGTAAGAAAGGGATTTCATTGGAGGCTACCGAAAAAGCGACGCTGTCGAAGATTTTACGATATAAATAAATTGGTCAGTGTCGGAGGCAGAAACTTTTGGTCGCATTGCAGTAAAAGCGAAAAGCGAATGCCTTTTGCCTCAATTATTTTCATGTTAACATAATAATTTAGTAAGGCGCAACGATTTGGCCAACACAGATAAGCTTAAGCCACAAAACTGAGCCACAAACTGAACTGAATCGAGTGCACGATGATTTTCTATAGAATTGTTTGCCACAGTTTCAAGCCAGGCCATGTGTTGACAATGAAGACGGTCAGTTTTTGTTGTTGTTACCGGCCAGGAGCAGGCGGAGCAGAGAAGGGGTAGAGACAACCAGATTGGAGTACAACAAATAGAGTTTCAGCCAAATCCCGCAGTGGATCGGTATGTAATTCTTTTCAAGGGAAATTTGTTTCATGTCTCTCTCGCTCTATCTCTCTACCTCCCTCTCATTCCCTCTGCCTCTCTTGGTCACTTGGTATCGCTGTCCATTGCAGATGCAGATGCCGACTGAACTGACATAGCTATTGCCGTCGATGCATCTTAATCTGCACTCTGTGGCATTTAATCTCATCCATTGTCTTAGCATTTCTTGCTCAAAAGTTCCCAAACAGAAGCTGCAAAACCCACTTGGACTGCGACTCCGTCTCTGACTTCATCTCCGTTTCCATCTCTTACTCCAGCTTGGAGTATCTTATCAACAATGTCAACAGATGCATGGATACTCCAAAGGTATGTACTGTTTTAATCTACCGCAGAATTGCTCAAAGTTTGTTTAATTTTTAAGTTTACCAACCGAAAAGCTTCAAATTTTTAAATGTCAGCCAAAATGTAATTGATTTTTTAGCAGAAAATAAAAATTATGAAATTTTGGCGTAGTTTCAACTTATATTGAGAATTTCTAAACAGTTACAAAAGCAAAATAATGCTCAATAACATTCTTAAACAGGGGTTTATTAAGTTTTGTCAGATGCGAAACATCAACAACCGAGACGATATAGCAATGCCCATCTGTCTGTCCGTCTGTCCGTATGATCACCTGGATCTCAGAGACTATTAAAGCTAAAGACACCAATTATTATTATTATTATTTGGTATTACTATTAAAGCTGAAGACACCAATTTTGGTATATTTTGCGAGCAGATCAAGTTTATTTGATATTGGTGTCACGCCCCCTACCGCCTCCGAAAATTGTGAAAAAGTCATTACTTGAAAACGACGAAAGATATCAGCACTAAATTCATACAGGGTGTATATGGTGCCATGCTTACTGTCTAGGCCAATTTTGATCCGGATCAGACAACTATAGCCTGTAGCTCCTATAGGACTAATAAAAAAAAAAAAATTATATATAGTGTCACTGTTAACTGAGCTATCGGAACCAAACTCAAATATTATGTGTAAAGTACCATTATAACTATCCTCACCAAGTTTGATTCAGATAGGACAACTAAAGTTTTTAGCTCCCATAGGACAAATCGGTCAAAAATGACTTATTTGTAAGGAAAATGAGCACTAGAATGAGTACGGAATATCACTCGACTGTAAACTTTCTTACTTGTTTTAAGTATAGATTCCCCCAAAAAAAATGAAAAGCTGAGCTTAAAGTTCCTGTAGATTTATTTCGCTAGTTTGCAATTTGATTAATAAGTGGCTGATAAGCAAATCGACAGAGGTGTGAAAATGATTATCGCTTTGTCATATGAAAGACGATCGAAGGAGACAACTGGCTTTTGTTTCAGTTTCTGTTGCTGTTTGTTTTTGGGATTACAAATCGTCTCACGCGCAAAGTATCCGTAAGAGTAGCGATTCGTGAGTGCCAAAGGGAGACAGAGGGCTCAGAGGAGGCCAAGGGGGCGCAGAGAGAACTCAGAGCACAGCTTTTAAAGAGATCTGGCTGGCTGACTGGCTCTTTACATATTGGCATGTGTGTCCGTCTGCACGTTTAAATTTATTGTCCATTCCATTAATGGTGGCAAGGGACAGAAATTCTGCGTCTCTGACAGTGAAATGCCATAAATTCTTGCGTCTCGTTCGGATGTGGCATTGTATTTTGCCATCAGTAACAAAACAGAGCGATTTGCTCTCTACACCAAAGTCATGGTGGAATCTCGACGACGTCGACAGCAACCGACGGTGTTGGCTAAGATCGCGGCTAAGGAAACTTTAAGCCGCATTGCAAGAGGAATTTCAGGAGGATCGAACATGGAGCCTGGAAACTGTTAACTGGACAACTGCTACTCTGCCCAGTTCGTGAGACACTCGCGTAGAAGACTCCAATTCTTGTCCTTTTTAATGCCTCACGATCATAAAAGGATGGTCCAAAAATATTTGTCACTCGTTTCTCGGTTTCCAGTGGCAGCAGCAGCGGTGAAGGTGTCACAGCTGGAATCCGATATGGTAAAAATGCGGTAGTATATATGTGTCTACCTATATGTATGTATATTTCTTTGTGCATCTGGATCATGATAATACGGACTCCGATGATTGAAAACTCAGATAACACTTGCCGATGCAAATCTCTGTGTTGTCCCAAAGTCATTGTCTTGAATTTGCAACTTAAACCAAACGATTTGTTCAAGTTTCTGTAGCAGTTTCGTCACTAGTAATGGTAGCAAGTTTTACAGAGTCATAGAGGTATTTCTAGGCTTAACTATCGTTTTTTTTTTTTTTTTTTTTCAAAGAAAGCCTCAAACTTTTTTAATCGATTAATAAAAATAAAAAAATTAATTAAATTTGATGTTTTGTTTGAATGTAAGTAAACATTTTTCTCCACATAATTTCATAGTTCATAATATTTATGGGATAAGGCACATAATTCAGCGCTTGAACAGCTCATGCTCATTGTACTTTGTATATTGAACTTGGAACGAATAAGATAAAATGCAAAAAAAGAGATAAGCAATTTTTCTATTCTGTTTTTATCTCTATTCGTTGTGAAAGCAACGAGATCACAAATAATCCACATTTGATATGGTCTCGCCTAAGCATTTACACTTGTAAAAATCAGTTTGGAATAAAATGTTTAAGGTATACGAATAATCCATAGACTTTCTTATTTATAGTGAATAAATTAATTTACTTCTAAGTCTGTTTTTTCTATGCAAGAGGAATTAAGCTATAGTAGATTTAGCTTTGAATTTATAAATTTTGAAATCAGAAACTCAAAAGTGTCAAATATTCAGCGGAGAAAACCGCCAAAAAATATTTCAAAGTTACGATAAAGTCCAGTTAACGATCTTAAATATATTTTGATGTCAACTACAGTGATTCCCACAATTTCTAATTTATTTCAATGTTTTTTTTTTTTTTTTTTTAAAGGTAAGTTACTTATTGTACTCATCACAAAAATATTGTAGATGTTTAACTGTGCCTTGTTCTAACTTTAAAATGAATATACAGTAGAATCCGGTTATAACGACACTCAAGGGACCGACAATTTTACGTTGTTATACCCGGTAGACGCTTTAACCGTACATAACCCCATATAAACTTGTCCGCAATGACCGGACAAACGCTTCAAGCGGAGTCGGTATAACCGGATTCTACTGTACTAATATACTGAAAGTTTTTCGTATACTTACATACTGCAAATTGTTCCATTGAGTTGGTAAAACGTCCCAGAAACATGCAAAAAGATAAGAAATAAATATAGAAATCATGGAATTATAAAATTGTTAATAATTACAGTAAATTAGTTTTACTTTTGTCAGATATTTTAACGGGTTGTGGGGTAAAATAAACTACACAAAAGTTGATCTAGTTAAGCTTTATCTGTTTCAAACAAATTAAGTGCTAAATATAGTTCTCATGTTAACTGACATTTCGCTTTAACAATTTAATAACACATTGGCCTTGCCTCAACGCCAATTACACTGTCCTCTGATCGGATACAGGGCAGATGTAACACACAGACATATAGACTACTATATAGAAGTAGTGAACTGAACTTCCCCTAATGGTGCCAACTATGATAATGAGGGTCATGTGATACGGAATGTGGGCTGGCAACCAAACCAGGGATGCACAAGCTGCCGCCAAAAAAAAAAAGTGGTCCGATCGCCTGCGATCGCCGTTTCCACAAGTCCACAAGTCGCTCGAAGGCGTTTTTGATCGAAATTCGATATTACGTTGATAAGACACGAATGGCTATTCAAAACTGCTGGTTAGAGTTGGCTAACAGACAGAGGGACACACAGACAGACACACTCGGAACTGGAATCTTTAGCCTTACTATACAGAAGCTGTCGTTTTGATCGATCGTCGGTACATGAAAATTGTCATGTTTAACAAGTATTTTGCTGGTTGTAATTAAGCCAAAACCGGGTCTCTTTCTCAAGTGGTTTATATACAACACACTATATATTTTAAAAGACTTTTTAGTAGGTGTCAATTGTTTGGGAAATTCATTTATCACTCGGTGTTTTACACTACGAACTGCCAAACACTCTGCAATTTCTTTCTCTCTGTCCGTTTCCGACTTTCGATCGTAATGTGTATTTAATTTTTGTTTGTTTTAGGTTTTCCCTTTAAAATTGGGGGTTCATGGGCACTTATTATAGTAATTTTTAAATAGTTTTGGTACTTACACCCTAGTTTTGAGACACATCATTTAATGTTGACAGCGAACATGCGTTTTGAGCGGCAGTTGGAAAAAAAAATAGAAATAAATTAGATTAATGATCAATTTAATAGTAATTAGGAATGTCTTATTAGTAGTGTATTTAGGTAAAAAGAGACTGTTAGTGTTTGTTTAAAATGTAATGAAGCTGTCCGCCTGAAGGAACTGTCCGCGAGTAGAGCTTTCACTGCATAACATTAGTTTTAAATCAAATATTCCTTTATTCGTCTTTGTTACAGTTAATTAATTTTGTAAAAGGCATTTTGATTCCCATTTTCACTCCTTACTATAAAATTTGTTGTCCTGTTTAGAATTAATTGTTAGATTTTACTATGACTCTAATTTTATTCAAAGGATTCTTTTATTCAGGGTTAAATAAATACATTTTATGCATATATTTTTTGTAATTTCATAAAACTATAAAATTTTCGATTTCTACGACTGCATGTCCTTTTGAAAAACATTTTTATTGTTCAAATTTTGTTGTTAGTATAATTTTTATTATTTATTCATTATTAATTTTAACTAATTAATGCTTTTACTTGCAAACTATATTTTCCTAAGCTATTTTAAAGCTATAACATTTTAGATTTATCTCTCCACTCCTTCAGACTAATTCCCTAGTTCTTCTCTAATAACACTCCCGGGATCTTCCGTTAACATGAAATTTCCGCTGTTAACAACGCGGCTTACTTAATTGCCACAACTTACAACAAATCCTTGAACAAGTATTTTGGGCTAATAACCTAGTCAAATCGGAAATCAGATATACCCAACTAAAGCTATTATGGCCAAAAAGAAATGTGTGTTAGTTCCCAGTGTTGAACATGAATGTGAAACAGAAACCAATTATTTTCTCTTTATGCCTGACTGATTAACTAAAATTGATTAGAATTGGGAGAACTACGGCTTGACCTTCTATATGGTAGTAGTAACTCACTAGGCCCAGTTAACATTAACAAACAACAACTACGATTAAAATAAAAAATAAAACAATAATGACAGCAAAAAGTGTTCGCTGTGTTTTTATCTGGAGAAAACAATCTAAATGATATATTAAGCGCAAAGCAAATAACGCTCTTTTTGTCGCCACTGTTTCGGGCTCTTTTTCCCTTTTCCCTCACATTTCCTCGCTTTTCCCTCCGCGAGTTAAGTTCTCCAATTATGCGGATTATTAATTTAACTGGGTTGCGGTCTGTTCTCTTCGCTGTCCGTCTATCTTCATGCCCTTTCCTTGCTACCTCCTGTCCTTTTTGTGCCCTCTTGTGCCTTTTTTGGCCAAGTTGTTGGCCAGTGACCACTTGTCGTTTCACAAGTTGTCAAAACTTGTCATTTAACCGACAATGAGCCTTGTTTGCTTTAATCGTGGTTATTATGCGTTCGACTGAATAAGTCCCCGATAACCGTACCCTCCCCGCCGTACCCTCCAGTCGGATATTATTAATGATACCCAGCTACGAGTGGTATCGGCAGGTGCTACCAACTTCATGGGGAGTGCCTCTAATTAGTCGCAGTCGCTCTACAGTCTTCACTCGACACTCAGCACTCGACACTCTACAGTCTTCTCTGGACACTTGACAGACCCTATAAAATTGCATTATTTATTGGCTAATCCAGCCAAGATTTGTTTTAACTTTATGCTCTAACAATTAGTTAACACTTGCAGCAATCTCTGGCAAGTACCGTCTTAACTACTTTATTTGAGCCATTTGTTAACTGGTTTTAGCCAACAGTCAACAGGCGTCTCATTTGTCAATGCTGCAATCGATAAACTGACGAACAGGTGAAATCCTCAAACAGAAACTTAAAAGGGTTCAGTATTTTTTCTGTCTTTTTCCATTTTTTGCCTTTGGTACTCACGATCAGCTCGTAGAACAGGTGATCGGTTTGACGTCCTTTTGTTTTGTTATTAAGTTGTTAACTTAAATTATTGTTTTTTCCATTCTATACTATATATCCTTTTAGACTTTAGCCTTTAGTTTAAGCCCCGTCGGCCACATTTAACCGTTCATGCACTTATATGACCTGTCCCTGTCCCAAAACAAATTTATGATCCTTTTATGTTTACCATTATTTTTTCGCGCTCACGTTTACTTGGTTTTTTGGCAAATTATGGACACATTCAAAGCATTGACTTTTCACGCTGTTTACATAATTATATTACAGACTGTAATGTCTTATGACCTTATGTATTAATAAATAATAATTTCATTTGATTATGAGTTAAATAATTGATTAATTTGTTTACTAATCGAGAGAAAACCAGGATTATTTAAATAATCTATTCATTTGCTTTCAATCGATATTTAAGAATATCGATAAATTAAGAATAATTTTAAGGGTTTTTTTTTTAACTATTGACGTAGTTTTCTTCTTCTTTAACTATGATTCTGAAGTAAATATTTAATTAATTATTTATTGAAAGAAGAAATCCTGAAGAATATTTTGTAAAAAATCGATTAAATGTTCTAATAATCAAATGAAAGGAAGTCCATGTAATAAGGATAATTTTAAAACTTTTTTTTTATAAACAATTGATTTAGTTTGCCGTAAAGAAGAAAACTGAATTCAACTAGTATAAAGCTATGATTGTCGGGCAAATAATTATTTATTTTTCTGTTAATCGACAGAACATTTAGTATTTCTAATCAAATATCGAGATCCGCTAGAAACATAAAATTAGTTACAACTTACCGTCGCTGGATCCTGCAAGGAAATAAGAAAAGTTACGAAATTAGTCAAATTTATCAACAATAAAATCTTTAAAAAAATCTTATTTAATCTTAAACAGTTTATTCTTAACAAGTCAATACTTTTTTAAAGCCCTCACTCAATTACAGCACAACCCCAAAGGAATGCCGCTTATTTAAGTTATTTTTAAGCGCCGCAGATTATATAATTAGTAGTGTTATTTAAAATTCTAATTAATGCGGTTAGACGACACTCAGTCACCGCACAAGTAGTCGGGGCATTAAAAACAGTGAATTTCAAATTAAAAATTCGTTTTCATTAAGAAGCGAATAAAACGCACAAATATTTAAGTGAATTAAATGAATGAAATCAATCGAAATCATTTCGATTCCGAATCGATTGCTGATTTAATTGTCTGACTAATTGAGAGATTTTTACTGAACTCCCAGGACGCACATTCGGCCTAGTTACTTGCTCCATTTGGCACTCGGCGAGACTTGGCTTAATGACTTGATTTGGGAAGCTGATGAGGTGCGGTCCCAGCTACAGGCACAGTCACAGGAGCAGGTAAGGCTCCAGTTGCCACTAAGATTGCAGCCCCTTGATTAGTTCACCAAGACACACATATATAACTTTAGCTGTGTGGCTACAGATATACAGATACAGATACAGCTACTGATACTGATAGGATTGCAGTTGGAGCTGGAGTCGGAGAGTCAAAGCCGTACGTGCAGAACCGCCGACTCAGCTCCGACGACAATGACTTGCCTTATATGCACTAGCTGGGCGGCTGGTCACACAAAAACAAAAAAAATCAACAGAAACAAAAACAAATACAGAAAAAACCTTAAATTTCATGCAGAATTAATTAACTTCAAGCTACTTGCGCTGCCGCTGGCGACTTTGGGAGCTTCTCTGTTCGTGTCGCCGACGTCGCCGCTGAAGCTGAAGCCGCCGCCGCAGTAGCTGCAGCCGCCCAAGTAGCGGCCGCCGCGCAGCCAAGCAGCGAGCAGAGCTGCGCAAAATATCGTTGCAGTTATCGATAAGTCGACAATTAAATTAGCCTTGTGTTTTTATTTTTAATTTTTCCATTGCATTTTACTCTGTATTTTTGCTGTTACAGTTAACGGGATTTCAGTTTTTTTTTTTCGATATTTTAGTTTCTCATTTAAATGCTCAAAGCTTAGCGAACTATCGATATTTGTTGTCTCGCTCTAAGTTTTCATTGCACGTGACTATCGACATTTTTTGCCAGCTCTAGCAGCGGGTGTGCTTCGCTTTTGCAGCCACGGCTGAAATTTGATGGCTGCACAGACAACATGAGAACACACAGAAGTGCTGTGTGGCGTTCAGCGTTTCGGGATCGCTCTGGAATTTCATTGAGAAACGTGCCCTGTACATTGGGACAACGGCGCAGGTCGTGTCCCCAACGCTCTGTCATGAATTGCACATGCACACAGAGTGCGCCATGCAAGTATATGGCACACCAACACAGCACTAAGTAAATGTGTGCATGTATGTGTGTGTGAGAGAGTGCACTCGCCTTCTCATTTGTATATGCATGTGTGTGTGTATTTCTGTGTGGGGGGTGGGGGATCGTTGTTTGTCTTTCGGATCTATCTTGTGGCGCCATTTGCTACCATTGGCTGGCCCGTGTCGCAATTTAATTACAAGCATTGCTATCAGAGGAGGCGACATTAAGATTTATGCAAAGACTAAACGAGTATTAGGGCTGGCAAATCATGCGATATTTTTTTTAAAGAAAATTAATTAATTTATTTAAATTTTATAAACGTTTAAATGGATTGTTTAATAAAGGTAGAGACCGTATCGAGCCTTTCGATAGTATCGTTCGCTACGACGATAGTTTCTCAGCCCTAGTTTGCCACACATAGACAGACCCTCAACTGCTGGACAGCTCCCATGACTGGGAAATGATATCACGATGGCTCTTTATTGGATGTCATCGTTGGAGTCAAAGTCGCCGTTTTTTTTGTGTATGCTTCTTGTTCTTGTTTTTGTATTTGGATGCACAACTCAATTTGCTGCTCGTGTATGTGTGTGTGTGGATGAATATCTCACAAGTACGCGGTATATAGCCTATTAAGGAGAAGCACTTGTCGGCCACGAATGCTGTAGCTTCTTTAAAATCGAATCACGTCTGACCAATTTTGAATGGCGGACCACAGTTGGGCATACGATACGGGGTTAAAAACTAAGACTTGCTTTGCCCGACAATTTTAGCTCCCTTGTAGGCGATTAAGTTAAATGCCACTAAACTAATTTAAAAACGATTGTAAAAGCTTTTTCGCTTGCTTGCTCACTCACACGCACATGCACACGCACCATCTCTCACACTCTCTCTGGGGGACGCTCTCAATGGCGATAGAATTTCTTGACCACAGTTTTGTGCTGTCAAACATGTTGTCTTGAGCAGCAGCAGCAGCAGCAGCAGCAGCAAATTCATTCAGCCATTCAATGTTCACTGTTCTGTTTGTCACGTACTGCAGAATGTGGCCATCAGAGTCATCAGAGCAGATCTCTGTGTGTAAAATAAATACATACATTTGGCTCTCGGCAAGATTGCTTTTCCATATGGAATTTAATTTGCGCTGCCTCTGAAACATGTAATAATAAAAACGATGCAATTTCATTTGCAATTTACCCCAACCCCGCTCTCTGAAAAGCTCTCTCACAAACACCATCAAACACACATACACGCTCGCACTCTCTCTTCTCTTCCGCTTGTTCTTTTCGTCTGCTGCGCTCAGTTGACCAGTGTTGCCAACTACTTTCGCAGCGTATTACACGCCCGTTAAATACTCGTGAGTTCTTAGCGATGACAAAGAACTCTCGTTATGCAAAATACCTGCAAATATTACAACAGTTAACTTTACGATTTGATATATTGCTCTTGTTGTTGTTGTTGCTAGCGATGGCGCCTAGAAAACAAAACAAAATACAACCGCAGGAGCAGCAGTAGGAACAGCAGAACAGCAGTGGCTTTAGCGGTGGCAACCTGTTGCGCATATATGGGATGCCCCGCGGTTATGGGCATCATAAAACCTTACGAGCTGAATAACAAATACACGTACGGGATGATTAATTTAAGCACTTTTACGAGCTCTCTTCATGGCCCTCTTTTGGTCTCTCTGATTTATTGCCGGACCGTGCGACGAATTTGCGTCAGGAAAAACGCCACAAGAGGTCCAAAAAAATGTCCAATTGTCCGTTTGTCTCTCGGTTGGTAACGGCCAGAGGGCCAATACTTGCTTTATGATTGGGTTTAAGGGGCGATAAATGAAATTAGGGGGCTTAGAATAGCTTTGCACGCAGTTGGGTGCAAGCACTTGTTGGAATATACAGATTTCTTTCTATACATATATTTGTATATAGCTTGTAGGCGTTGTGGCATCCAGCCGGCCAAAAAAATCATGAGTTGTTTTCTTCTAACTCTGTGAACTGATCTCGCCAGGCAAGTAGTAAGTTTTAGCCAAGTTAACAGTTTGGCTGCGCCGAACGAATGGACAAGGCAGTGGAGACCACGACTTGTGGCGCATGTTGCCATCAGACGCATTTACTATTTTGCATAAATCATAATGTAATCTGCATCTGGAAATGAAAACAAACCGAAGCGAAAATGTCCAAGCTTTTATAATTAACTGCGCGGCCGCAAACCGAAGACATTGGCAGGCGACATGCCGGGCACAGCTGCAGGACCTCTATACCTTACTCTCTCACTCGCTTTCTATCTCTCTCCTTCTGTTGGTTGTAGTTTAACCAGCATCAAAACAGCGACAACAACGCGCATAAGTTTTCTCAATGAAGCATGGACCACGTACAACAACAACAACTACAAGCTTACACTTATGCACGCAAATATAGAGTCAGTTTTGTACTAGAAGTACTAGGGTTTACTAAATGACATAAT
Source organism: Drosophila parthenogenetica (assembly GCA_035047505.1). NCBI lineage: Eukaryota > Metazoa > Arthropoda > Insecta > Diptera > Drosophilidae > Drosophila > Drosophila parthenogenetica. The sequence continues at coordinate 7,191,078 of JAWNPM010000247.1, read as the reverse complement.
TTTGTTTTATAGAATTAATTGTTAATGTGAAAATACTTATTTCAAAAAATTTAAAATTAAATTTCACATATTATTGCAAACTGATCTGCATTTATTATTCTGTTGATATATTTCTGGCGCTGACTGTATTCAGCAGCAGCGAGCGAAGCTGTGTTTACCGTCGCGGTCAGAGATTCGTAACGAAAACGAAGATGAAGCCAAAGACGAAGACGAAGTGCAGGCGTAGGCAAAGACGAAGTCAACGAAACTTTTGGCTGTGAATGCGAATGTGGAGGACGAGTACGAATACGAAAAATACGAAAAATACGAATGGGGATAAGCCCTCACTCAGTTTGTGCGCAATCGCAAAATCTACGCAGAGAGCGCAGAGAGCGGTCGGTTGGTCGGTCAACGGGCGCCTGCCAAAACTCTACGTAGAAATAATTTATGCCCCAGCAAAGTCAGCGATGCGCAGCAACACATTGGCGCAACATGGTCCATGGAGCGTTGTTGAATCAGCGGGTTGGATGATGTTAGTCGCAGTAAAAATCAAACAAAATTATAAATTAATGAAATTTATGCACAATAAAATTGCAAAAGAAATTATTAATGCAGTCGTTCACGCTTTAAATGCACCCTAAATCAACAACGGCAACAAATGCAACAAAAAAACTGTGAAACAAAAAAATTATTAATACGGCCAACAGACATGCAGCCTCGCAGCCAGCTTCCTTCCTCTGCAGCCCCTTCTTCTAGCCTGCAGTGGCCCGCAGGCTGTCCAGGCACACGAAATGGGCTTCTTAGGCGCCGGATATGTTCAACTTTCAAGACATGCGTCTTGTTACATTTAAGTACAACTTGCGATCTCCTTTTGGCTTCACGGTATTAAGAATCCTACTTCTCTTCACCCTTCTTTTGCTCGCCTTCCTCCTACTTCTGCTTCTCATCATGCCATATTTTGAAATTATTCCCTCGTGTTGCCACATTTGCCACTTTGAACTGCTTACAGCAAAGCCATAAATGCAATTTCTGACCAAAAAGATCAAGCAGATCGTACAGAAAATAATGTTTTTAACGCAAATTACTGACGTTAATGTTGCACTGATTTGAGCCATAACATGTAGTTCAGTTGGCGTATTTTATAGACCGAATGGAACTAGGGATAGAAACTAGTTCGTTAAACGATTTAAATTTCTATGTGAAGTCTTAAAATTAGACTTAAATATTATAACAACTTAAAAAACTTTTTTCACAACTTCTTAATTAATTTAATCCAGAACAAGTAGTTCAGTTTGGGTATTTTATAGACCAAATCGAACTAGGGATAGGAACTAGTTCGTTAAACGATTTAAATTTCTATGTGAAGTCTTAAAATTAGACTTAAATATTATAATAACTTTAAAAACTTTTTTTCACAACTTCTTAATTAAAACTTCCTCAGTTCCCCATAATTTTTCAGCTATATAAATTCATTCCGCATGACAAATGACGTTTATTGCGTGTAGTTAAGGTCTAATAAACTAGTTTATGAAAAAACGCGTATTTAATTTCAATTTCTTTGTAAAACGACTATCTAAGATCATCCAGGGGCTTAGATTGAAGTTAGATTTCCAAAAAAACCAAAATGTATCTCACCCAAAAGCCCTTTCGCAACAAATTTATTTAAATTTTACAGCGAATTTTTTGTTTGTTTCTGTTTCAGACTTTTGGGTATATTTTTTGTGTGTTTTGAAACGAAGACAGCTTTATCTTATCGCCAAGTTAAGTTTTTTGAGTTTTGAGGTTTCCCTTTAACGAATACATTAAATACGTATATTATTCCCGGAATTATATGTAAAATCCGCTTCCCAGAGGCCCCTCCAAAAACCCCCTCTGCTATCTCCCCCCAGAAATAAAGTCGCTTGAGCTCTCCATCTTGTGCGATAGTATCGTGTCTCTTGGGCAAGTTTCGTAACTTACGCAGAAATCTCCGCTTCAGTCTCAGTCGGGTCGTCTTGGTCTTCGCCGTGTTCAAGACAGGTAGCGCTCTATTGGGTCCATATCAGCAGGCTAAAAAATTAGTTCCTCAACGATGACAAATTAGACGTCATTAAGACGACTCCGACTTAAGTAAGGAGAGGGAGATACAGAGAGGCAGATAATGGTCAGCTATGGTTTGGTAGACACTGTGACCTCATCCTTTCCGAGAAACAGAAGAAGTTCGGAGAGTACGTGCAACAAAAAGGGGCATCCTAGGGACCAGGCCACGCTCTCTTAGGCGTGTGGAACTGTTACTCCATATTATTTATGATAATCTCGATTTTGTGTGGTAGCCACATAACAGTGGAGTCGCCTTCAGTGCAGTTCAAGAAGCCGAACACGAACTCGGCGCTGTGTGTGGCCCAAAGAATCGCGGGACTTAAGGGGGGACTGTAGTCTACCTGTTCTTGGCCGTTTCGCCATACGCTCCAGATTAATGTGAAGTGACATGTTTAAGTAAATGATCCAGAAGCTTATCCGATAATGGTCAGCATATTTGTTAAATGCTGTACTTTAATTTTGTGCGCCCCCTTTTAGCCATCTAATTGAGGTAAGACCGAACGAAAAAAAGGGGTAATAGGGGGGAATAAATCTGCTACAGTCAGGATATTACACAACATCACGAAGCAGCTAGAAGAAGAGGCGTCTTCAGTCTACAGTTCTCCTTCTTTCAGGGCTAAGAAGCTTCGTCTTGGCCAAAACACGATTAGCCTTAAATAGGCTCCACAATAATCATTTGTTTTGGTAGCTCAACAATGCAGTTTCGTATCGATATCGTTGCCAGACAGACAACCGGGCCAACTTAGCGCTCTCATGACCAAGATGCGGCCACCGCCGTTGCCAATGCGCCAGACATTGTCGTCGCCCCTGTTGTTGTTGGCCCAATGTTGCTGCTGTTTGGAACGGTTGCCAGTTTTGCGACAACACGAAGATTAGCATGCGTGACTAACTGAATTTTGTTCTGCCTTTTTGCCTCAAGTCGTGTGCTCGTTCGCTCCTCTGTCTGCGCTTGGGATAATCGTTTCTTAATTTTGCTAATTAATAATTAAATGCTCGATAAGCCAGGCTAATTAATTATGAAAGCCAAAAGAAAGTCGTTTCTTGGCCAATTTCTCCCACTACTTGACTCTTTTTCACATAGTTTTTGACTGTTTTTGCCTTGTTAATTTTGTTGCATTTTATTTTGTTTGTTTTTATGTTTTTATGCTGTTTCTTTTATTTACATTTCTTCATTTTTTTTTTTCTTTTTCGACCGGAACCTTTTTTTATTGACAAGCAAATGCACTCAAGCCGAATATGTTGCGCGGTCTTGGCCTGGCCAATGATCCTTTGCGCGAATCTTACAAACATTTTAGCCGGCTCGACTGTCCGTGATGCGGTGTCCATGCTTAAACTGACCGCTCGCTGCACCCCTTATCCCTTTAGTACAAAGTTTATTTTCGTAATTTATGATGTCGTCGTCTTCGTCCACAGTTTCTGATTTTAGGCAAACGGGAGAGAAATAAAGTACACTGCTCAAAACAGTTTCTAAGCTAAAATATACTACAAGATTTCTCTATTTTATTTACTATGCATGCACATAATTATTTATGAGACACTGTCTTCATCATAATTTAACGTAAACTAATCTGTTTATCTCTGTGTCATCTTTATTTACTGTCCACGCCGTTATTTTCGGCAGCAAAAACTACATATTGTTGTTTTTGCAATACCCTTCAATGAGAGGCACCCGCAAGCGTAAAAAATTGCATTAGCTTCGTGTTGTTGTTGTTATTGCGCTCATAGAAGACAAAAGAGGAGGCAGCAAAATTCAGAAAACTAACGGAGACAAGCTTAGAGAGCGCCACTGCGCTTAGAGCTGATTTGTTTTGTGTGTGTGTGAGTGTGCATCTCTGTACGCATAAGTATGTAATGTAGGTGTAATACTAATACACGCACATATTTGCATTTGTTCGTTTCTTATTCTTATTCTTAAGCTCTCCAAAAACAATTGAGTGCAGTTATTTTTGCTGCGTAGCGTGTATCAATGTAAATTTGCAGCTGTCTTGTCTACGAGCTTAAACTTGGAAAAATCTGTGTTAATTATAAGTAAAAAGTGAAATGCTTAACAATTTGTAGCTTTTAGCTTTAAATTGTGGCATAAAAATGTTTAATAAACATAAGTGATATAAATGTTATATAAATTTAAAACTGTCGTTCTAAAATAAGCTAAAGTTAGCGACGAAAACTAAAAGGCGCTTAATCTAAAGTGCCTTAATTTTTTCTGTCAGTGTTGAGGGAATGCGTGGGACGGAACGATGCGTCTTTTTGGGTTCGTTCATTCCACTGGCAATCACACACAGACACACAACACACACACACACTGTCTTACACACACAAATCGTATGGAAAACTATTATCAGAAGTTTTATGTTAATTTTTAAGCATGTTGCCTGCCTTTCAGCCTGCCAAACATTCTGCGCTCTTGCCAGTGAGAGCACGAAGGAGAGGGGATAGAGAGAGCGAGTGCGGGAGCGAGATAGCTGTCAACAGCAGCCCGCAAGTTGCGAATTGTAATCTTTTGTCATCATGTTTGACAGAAACGGTTGTCGCCCAAACGGCACCTGTTCAGATTCCCTCATTAATTATGCATAAATTGTGTGAGCCGCATTTGATATTGGCTCACAAGTGTTAGCAGTTGCTGAAAAACAATCTTTAATGCTCGTGTTTTTGTCACACTCTTTAAGCCAGAAATTTTGATAAGAAATTCACTTTCAGTTGTATTGTAGGGAATTGAAGCTACACTGCAGCAAAGAAGGCGCATGGAAAGGAAAAAATAAAACAAGTCAACAGCACTTTTTACTGGAAAATTTGTTGTGTTTACTGACTGATCATCCTGGAACCCAAACTATAATGATTGCGACGCTGAAACTATAACAAATTCCAGTTTTCAACATCTTAGGATAGAAAAAATCGAAATTTTATTTAGTTTTAATCGGTTCTGCTTAAATACATTGAAACAAATAAATGTAAATATCAGAACTTTATTTTCAATCTTGTAAATAAAACAATTTCTATATTGACTTTGGCTGTGACTGTGTAAGCCAAGTTAACAGATAGGTTTTTAGTCTGTAAACAAATAAATAATGGCTTGGCCTGAATGCGTGGATACTTTTTTTTTAACAAACGGGGCAAAAAGCAAATAAAGGCGTTGCTATGGGCGTTTAACAAATGTTGTTGAATGTACTCGCCATTGTCTGTGAAGAGTGCGGAGTGACCAAAACAACGAGGTTGGAAGGAGTAGCAACAGATCATTGGAGGAAGTCAATTTGAAAAATCGATTAAATACGAATAAATGTTGAAGGTTGGAGTTAGGCAGATTTAAAAACTCATAACAAGCTGGCAACACCTTCTTTTGTACCAACACACACACTGGTGAATACACACACACACATATGTGGAGGTGTGCAAAACCATGTGTGGGGTAATCCCCAGCATCGGAGCTAACTAAAGACGCCTCTGCCGCTGGCGATTGTTTGCCCAGAGAGCGAGAGGAGCAAATATTATTTATATTTGTTTGCCTGAATTTATGACCCAATGCAGGACAGAGCCACCGGTTGCATACGGCAGTACCTATACAGATATATATATCCATATATGTATATGTGTACATGTATATGTTTGTATATTGACAAATTTCCGGCTTGGTGGACAGAGGACATTGTGTTTCAGTAGCTGGCGCTAGTACATGGAACGGTGGCAGTGAAGACGACAGGAACATGGATTCGCCAAGAGCGAAACTAATCAATATATTCCTCCAATTAATGCCCCAGTGTCCGTTTGGCGGTGTTGATTGCTTTGCATATATCTCCATATATATATGTATGTGTTTGTGGGTAGATATGTATAAGCATGCGGCAGTACACTGTTCAAAAAGAAGATGTTCTTAAAACAGAAAGGGATTTATTTGAAAAGAATGTATTATAAAATATTTTATTTCTGGTATTAGAATTTGTATGTGGACGTGGCAATACACTGTTAAAAAGCCGCGCGTCTTAGACCTGTACTTGAAATTTAAGATGGATGAGATTCTCATTGTAATGACTTTAAAAATTTTTTTACATTAAACAATCTACTTCCCATATTAGAAAAAGGAACATTGAGTGATTGAGCTTGAAAGAGAATAATACCTAAATAAATAGATAATTTATAAATTAAATTTCCATGCAGTTTCCTTGGTAATTTTTTATTATTAAATATTTATTAGGAATAACAAATTAATTTAAGCTGCTTATTTATCCAAATGTGATTAGGTTGGGTCTTTTTATATAAACTAGAAACGATTTGAATACATGTAATGTTATCTAAATTTCTTGAGACTTGAAGTGCTTGAAGACTTTTATTAGTGTGATCATATTCTATGATCTACGCTCTTAAACAAATATAATTCGTGTGTCTTTTAATATAGTTGAAATCCTGAAATGTTCTCTCAATTTCTTAAAAGTTTTCTATGCTTAATTCCTTTTTTTCTCAGTGTACTAACTACAATAACCGTTTCGGAGTGTGTGTAGTGGAGGGAAGTGGAGCAGAATGTGTGGAAATGCAATCACAATGTGCATTCCATTAAACGTGACAAGTTGCCTGTCCAAATAAAGCAACAGCGACCTCATCAATTCGAGATCGTAGGATGCGTCGTCTTTCTGCTATCACCAGCCATCGTGTTCAATAAAATGCAAACGCTTTCGGGATCCGACTTTAAACTGGGCTTTCGAACCGATTGTAATCAGCGATTTTGTCCACTAACAATGGCAGAGCCAAAGGAAGTCCGTCATGAATCCATCATCGTCAATCTGAGAGACGAAAGTCCCCGACTCCGACTCCAACTTTGACTGCGATCTGTGACTGCGAGTTGTGATTGCGGCAGTTGGCAGTAAGTTAGTCAGTGACTTCTTGGTGGTTAACATGGCGCCTGAGTTTGTCGTTTTGGGAATTGCCATCAGATCATCAATAAGATGATCATCAATGACTTTGACGCTGTCGAGCTGTGGACGCGAATGCCATTGTCATTGCTATTGTTATTGTCATTGCTTTTTTTTTGTGCTGGCGGCGTCTGCAAATGCACGTCATTCCTTGCCTCATGAAATGTCACTCAAGCAAAAAGTCCTCCATCCTCCAACCATTCTTTCAATCCATCCATCCATTCGTCTTTACAGATCACCAAAGTCGCTGCTCATCCACTTTGAGTATAGAGAGTCCAAACAATTCAATTGGAGTAGCGAATAAATCACACTGAATGACGCCAGGACTGCTTAGGACGGCTAAGCTGTGCCTCTCAGTATTTCCTTTGTAGCCCAGCATTTGGATGTTTAAAAGGAGTTTATCGACTGTTGTTTGGCTTTGTTATGTGATAAGTACTAAGTAAAAAATGGTTTTATTGTAGCCTAGCACTTGGTTTGTTAAGGGTGACTATCAGATCATGGTCATTTAATTTTTTTATACATGCTTTTAAAGGGTTCTGACTAATCTTCAGAACTTGTAAAGGCAGATTATTGAATTATGGTCATTTTCTTCTTGCATTGATAATTTTATGGTATATCGATGGGTATTAAGCTTTGTAAGATAGCAAAAAATAGTATTAATTTTCTGTTAAACAGAGTAGAAATCAGTCTAAATGTTTTCCTTATAGCCAAGTACTTGTTTTGTTAAGGGAGCTTTCTAAACGCTGATTAGTAGGCCCAATTTTTGTGTAATAGCTTAATAATTAAATCTTACGATGGACCCTTTACTTCTGCACTCCTTTTAGAAGAGCATTTCCTTAATATCACCTCAGCTGCGACTATTTTTTGAGAGATTCTTTTGGTAGTCGACACAGGAAATGATTTGAGCATTTTATTTTGTGTACCATTTTCAACGTAGTTATCTGGGAATGATTTCGAATGTCGCTAATTTGACGACTGCACGATTGCATCGAAAGGGACTGGAGTGGCGAGAGTAAGAGAGGGAGGGAGATGAAAGTTGTTAGTGAAGAAGGGGGCGAGGGAGGCTGTGACACAGTCCTCTTGGTGACTGGTCCTTCGGAGTAACTCCCGTCGATGCATTTACAGATAAGCTCAATTTCGTTTTTGCTGACACTTAAGCAAAAGTCCGTCCACAGTCCAAGGTCCACAATCCACAGACAACAACACAGTGGAACTCTTAGCTCAGATCGATTGGGCTGAAGGCTGAGCAGGCAGCGGAGGTGTACTTAATGCACGTTTTTTGTTGATCGGTTTTTTTTTATTCCCGAGCGAAATGAAAAAAATTCCTTGACAAAAGTCACGGTTAACTGAAGCTTTGTTTCATTCTGCGCTGCACAGCCTTAGCTAAGAATTAAAGTTGGTTAAAATATATATACTTAAGTACTACCGATTCGACTTAAAATAGATTTCACTGTAGGGTATTTGGTTAGGCAGCAAACTGAAAGCTGCGCTCGTGTTTGGACTTGAAGCATGCGCAGGTAATTGTGAATGACAATAATTGTGAAGACATACGATTTGACCCGTCTGGAAGTGCTGGAGTGGCAGGAGCGGGGAGAGGAGAGCGAGAGCACCATTGGAACGTGCAAAAGCTTGGCGCCAAGAGCGCCACCCAATCTATGCCGTGTGTCCAGTGCAGACAGCGAGTGAATGTCATTGCAATTCAACAACTTCAGCTGCATTCCCAGCAGACTCCCTCTCTCACGCTCTTCCGTTCTTCCGCTCTCTTACTCTCTTTAACCTTTCCATTCCATCTGTGGACAGTGGGCCGTACTTGCTTTTTCGTGTGACGCCCCAGTATTTAATAACTTTCGCCTTAATTCATGTTTGCTGTCAGTACATCGATTTTTCATAATTAAAACCGAATTGAAAACTCTGCAAACTTGTAGGAGGCACACAATTCCGGCTTCTTTGAAATTAATTTCATGTTCCCTCCACGATCTTCCGACTTCGACTTCGATTGGCAGCTACTTCAAGGTGGTGCCATAATAAATGGTTGGGTAGATAAAAACCCAACAAAAAACATTCTTGAAATTCGCTTATCCCCCAATCGAAGGTCTCTCAGATCGTGATCGAAATCCATTAATCAAATCACTTAGCTTTACTAAATAAATGCTGAATTTCAGTTCAGTTTCAGTGCAAGTTTCTTAGTAAGAGTTATTACTGTAACTGGCAAAAAAGACATTAAATTGTTGTGCGTTGAAAGCATCAAATAAGTAGTTAAAGTTGTGAATATATTTTGATTAATCATCAAGGAATTAAGGATATATTTTTTTTAAGACAATGTAACTAAAAAAGTTTGCTTTAATTAATCAACAAATTAAATTTGTCAATGACAAAATGTTAGAAAAATGACAAGAATTTTCTAGATTTATTAATACCAATAACACTTTCATAGTACAACGTATGATTTATATTATTTCAAAGAAAAAGTTGCGACAAATTCATTTTAAATCCTAATAAAAGTGTCTATTAAAAGACTACTAATCCTCTCAGGATTAGAATTACACAAATGATTATATTTAAATAAAAATGGCATAGTTGACAACTAAATATATAAATCAGCGCACTTGACTGGGCACTCTCCCAAAAGGGAAATCCTTTCGCATGTCAACTGACAATAATTTCAACAGCACTTGACGAAGCGACGGTAAATCTCAATGAGTGCGCTCTGCCCATTCCCCCACACAAACACACAACTATAAGACATATCCATAGGGAGCGAAATAAAAAGAGCGAAAGAGAGTGGGAGGGGAAGACAGCAAGGAGAGCTCGCTCAAGACTGCAGCGTACGCAACAGGCGGCGCTATTTGAACATAAACACATGGACAGCGCTGTAGTTAGCAGTGTCAGTGTGAGAGTGTGAGTTTTTGGGGAATATTTTTGGTGACATTTATGTGTGTGACGTTGTCGCAGTTGGAATGACGGCGTGACAGTGGCAGGCAAAAGGCGACGCAGAGCTCTAATTAAATTTAATAGCTGCGCAAAGGCATAAACTTGTGCCAAAGCCACCAACGTGGCCAAGAGGGCCAAAGAGGGGCAAACAGACTGTAGTTTGAAGTCGTAAACACATTTGATTTGATTTCTGGAAAGGATTCAGTCATTTCGTAGCGTTGATTGAATTGTCACCTCCATTTAATGACACATCACAGCACACACACACAAGAAATAGACGCAAAATTCAAAGAGATTTTCCCCAAAGCGTTTTTGATGAGTTTTTCTTTTTTCCTTCATAGCGCAAGAAATACTTTTGGATAAAGATAAAGCGGCGCCATCGCTTGACATTTGTTTCATGGTGTTTTTATTATGGTTTTACTGTAGTTTTTGCCAAAGGTGTCAGACGTTTTATGGCTTCACTTGACGACCTGTTGAAAAGTTCATGGTCACTCAAAATTTTACCTTTGAGATTTTCTTGGCATTTACGATGATTTCCCTTTTGGGAATTTCGCGCAAAGGCGGTGTACTCAAAAGACGACTTTTCCGCCGCTTTCTTTTATGGGAAAATGAAAGGGAAAAGTATCTTATCATATAAATCTGGGGTTGGGCTACTTCCGATTGTTTTAATGGCTGATTTTAAATGTTTAATTATTAGAAACAATTTTTAGGTTTGAGCAAATTCTTTAAGCTTGTTTTGACCACGAAAAAAGTCTGCACAAACATGTCTCAATAAGCGTTGGAATTTAAGTAAATTTATTAACATATTACACACTTACACACTACTTTGTCTATATTTACATTAGATTGCATTTATTTATGTACAACCAAAATAATTAACACTAGGATTGTTAACATGTTTGTATATTTTAGACATTACAAACACGCTTGAACATGCTAAATCATTTATATGCCTGTTTCTATGTGTATAAAAATGACTGTATGTAAATAGTGGCAGGGGTAGGAGTTGGGGGAAAGAAGGGGAGAAGAAACAACAGCAAAACATTTGTGTCCAGTCATTGTCAGTATGCAGCAAAAAATATTTTTAATTTGAATAAGTAATTCGAACAACAGTCAAAATCAAAAAGGAATGAACAGCAAAAAATAAACACAGAGAAGTCGATGAAGAGCGAGCGAGCGAGAGCGAGACGGGGTGATAGATAGAAAGACAGAGAACAAAATAAAAACAAGTCAAAACAAATGCGAAACAAGGAAAATTCAATTTACTCGCATGTCAAGCCGAATTGCCGGCTAGGTCAAACACGTTGATGGATGGATAGATGGATGGACGGATGGTTGGCTGAATGGCTGCATGGCTGCCTAAATGAAAGGGACGCAAAACAACAACAACAACAACAACGAGAACAGTTTACATAAATACAAATACAGTTACAAGCTGGCAAAACGTTGCATGCTCGCCGATTGGGCGGTCCGTTACTCTCCCGTCGCACCACAGCTGCTTCTCTCACTCCCACCTGCATCCAACTGACCCCAAGCACACACATACACGTAATACGCTTGTAGTGAAAAAGTCGCGCTTCATTCTGCACACACACATGCAGGTACCGTTGGCTTGGTATTTACATATGCACATGAATTGAAACATAACAGAAAATGAAAATATAAATTGGAACAAGGTGAGAGAGTAAGAGTAAGAGTGTGGAGAGCCAGAGAGATGGAAAAAAGAGAGCCAAAGTTTTTAATTAATACAAAACTTGTAACATTTTATAAGCCGCTTGCAACTACATACTATTAGTCGAGTCTAACAAACAAGCCGTGTGTACACACATACATATACTTTTTAATACACTGAGAGATTTTTGTGTAGGTTTTCCAAAGTCTAATTTTTTGGTATACACATTTTAAAGAAACAAAACAAAATAAATTTACTTTCCATTGCTATTGATTAAAAAATAATTAATGAAAGTGCTTCATTTTTTTACAGTGTATTTCCATACGTACTGTACACAGTATCTAGAAGGAACATTGCATCCATCGCTTTGCCTGGCCACATAGGAAGTCAGTCAGCGTCTATTTGGCCAGGTCAAGAGTGTAACTCGAATTCGAATGTCCGTTGTAAATGCCAGGCAGTGAGTGTTATGGCCATGTTTTGTGTGTTATGGCCAGCATGAATGCCAGCCATTTGGCTAGCCAGAAGTCGCCGTCGCAGTCGATATAGCTGATGATTGTCGCCACGTATCAAGTTAGAAATTTAATTAAACTTGGAATGCAAACAACATCTAACTGCAGGCATAACAAGTATCCAATTGGAATTGCTCAACTGGCCAAATGGGCAGTGCCCAGGAAGCTATCAAACAGTCTGAGTCACTCGGGTGGAGTTAGAGTCTTTTGGGGAGTGGAGTAGTTGTGAACTGAAGACTATTAAATCAGCATGTGAAAAGTAGGAATAGTTGGTAGGGAAAAACTGTAGATTCTATAAAGTATGAAAGAAGCTCTTGAGGTTTTTTTCCTGTTTTAACATTAACATTATTTTTCTTTGTATGTGTGATAAAATATTTGAAACGAAAGGAAATTATATTCCTATAAAACGCATTACTTGAACATGACAATAAATATAGATTTAAAAATGGTATAAAAAAAATACTAAATAATTTGCCACATTCTTTAAAAATCACATAAAGACATACTAACTGAAATACTGCATTTTCTCAGTATCGTATACAAAACATACTAAAGAATCTACATTTTTAGGAAATATTAAAAAAATATTTAATATAAAAGCAACTAAAAAAAACATTTTTTTAAAATCCTATAAAATATACTAAATAATCTATAACATTTTTTAAAATTCATAAAAAAAGACTAAATGATTAATTACATTTTTTTTTACTTATACAAAAAATACTAATTAATCTGTTTTGTAATATTCTATCAAAAGGTTTTGTAAAAACGGTGTTTAATTTAATATATCCCTTACATTTGTGAAACTTCACCAAATTGAACCTATTCGACTTTAAAATACCCACTACAAGACGCTACATATATCAACGCCTTACTCCACCCTTAAAAAATTGCTTTACCAGTTATAAAAAAATTTCAAAGACTTTCGTCACTAGTTACATTAGCATACCGCAAACTTTAACTACGTTGGTAACTCACTCATAAACCCCAAACCGCTGGCTATAAAACACATCATCAAAATCACTGGAAAACGAGTCGGTTTATGCTGAAGTTGAGACATTAGCCTAAATGACAATTGTGAACTGATTTATGACTATTTCCGTCTCGTTGCGATTTCAGTGATTCGGAGAATTGCAAGCGCCGCTAATGAGCTGCCTGCAGTCGAGAAAGATCACGAGAATTTGGAGGGAATGAGAAGTTTTTGAGAGAGTAGAGTGTAGCGCTTATTAATTGATTGCACTTATGGCTCACAAGATTTGCATAGCTGTGGAGCGTTACGAGAAGGCGCTGCGGAATCCATTATTTCCGGGAACATTTGCATTTGTACGGCAATTAGTTTGCATAAGTTGGAAGCAGCGTAATGGACTCCATGGAGCCCGAAATGGGAAACATGTTCAGCTTGTGGCTGACATAAATCATCTTCCGATTGGAGTAGGGAAAGGGAACGTTGGGGACACCACAAAAAATACGCTCGTATTCCATGTTGTAACCGAAAATTTAGTCTAATTGAGAGACACCAGCATGTGAGTCCCAAAAACAGATTCTCGCCTCTTTTAGCACATATTTTTGTAATGCCTTAGAGATTTACACACATGCACACATAGTTCGCCCACCCGTAAGTAGTCGTGTGGTATTTTTTGTTAGTATATTTTCCCCTACATTTGAGTGGCAGAAAAAAATCAAAGTTGTTTATAATTTCTGTGCTGTAACTTAATTTATAGCCATTTAATTTGACATTTATCTACAACAATAAGTTACCAAAAAGAAACCCCAAAAAAAATACTGCAACCCCTCTGAGCTCCGACTATACCTCAAGTGAAATTCTTAACAATTTCTGACATTTATGAAGCAGCGTCAGTTCAAATTGTGGCCGACTTTTCACTAAAATTGTAGTACATATTGTATTATATTTATGCAAAGTATCTACACTATAAATTTAGTTAAACATGTGTTTTTAGCCAAGATAGACGAGTGGGCGTGTGTAGTAGAGGAAAATCATTTTGATGAGCGAACAAATATAAACACGTGTTTTGTTCTGTCAAATGCTTGTAGTACTCAGTTGTCTCTGTCCACGAAAATGGAAATTACATGTACTTATAGTCCTATCCTTTTTCCATTTTCTATTCTACTTTTTTGGTCACAGGAAGAGAGGAGGGGAGTGTTCCCCCGTCTAATGGCCAGATTGGAGCGTGTTCAAGACCCACGCGAGAACTACGAGAAACGACGCCCACTTGAGAAACATGCACTACAAGTGCTAAAAATTCTCAAAACATATTTCACAATTAATTGTCACAGCAACTGTGCCGCCGATTCGTGTTGCACGTACCCCTCGTACCCGATACGCCCCTACTCCACTACCTCCCCAACCCAGTTGTCATTATATATATCTCTGCTTTACTATATGTATTTCTCGCGCATTTTTAAAACTTGTTCGACATGGCAAAAAACAACGCGTTGCTGCTTAATTTGTCGTAATTAATGCTTATGAATAGTTTGTACTTGTCTTTATTTGTTCGAGCAAATTTCAAGGCAAATTCTTTCGTGATCTTTGCCTCAAATTAACCAATACTCTATTTGGCTATAATACACAACTACACAGGTTTTAAGCGCCTCTTTTGGGCATGTAGCGCGGTCTTTATTGGTTTTTGGGCTTGGTGATTTGGATTTCTGATTTTAAACATAAATTGAGTATATACATTTAGAATTAGTAGATATAAAGTATGTTTATTGTTGATCAGCAACAATAGCCGAGGCGATATAGCGATGTCCGCGTGTCCGTCCGTCCGTATGGAAACCTGGATTTCAGAGTCTATTAGAGCTAGAGACACCAAATTTGGAATGAAAGTCCGTATACTTTCGAGCAGATCAAGTTTATTTCAAATTAGTGCCACGCCCCCTGCAGCCCTCGAAAATTTAAAAAAACGTCATAACTTAGAAACGACTAAAGCTATCAGTACTAAATTCACACAGTCCAATCCGGACTCGGATCGGACAACTCTAGCCTACAGCTCCCATAGAACAAATCGGAAAAAAATATAAAATTTGTAGGAAGAGATATAGTGATAATTGAGCTATTGCAAGCAAACGCATATAATTTGAATATAGTACCATTATAACTATCCTCACCAAGTTCGAACAACTATAGCCTATAGCTCCCATAGGATAAATAGGCCAAAAATGACTTATTTCTAAGGCACTGGAATGATTACGGGGTCTTATAAAGTCGGCTCACTCGACTGGAGCCTTTGCTTATTGTTTTAAACATTTTTCTCAATTTTTGAAGTGAAATTAAATTGAAAATCGTGCTCAGTTTTGAGCTGTTAATTATTTTATTTTATTTTACAGACTTTTATTTAAATCTATTAAAAATAAAACTTGCACTTACTTGCAGCTTAACCAGCACTGGATCGTCGTTTGCCAACTTGGCCAACTCCTGGTAATTAGCCTTGGCCATGGCCACAATCCATTCCTTAGCCTTCGGATGCGCTAGAGTAACCTCCGGTGAATCCTTTTCCTCAATTAATTGCTGTGGAAAATGCGACATAAAAAGTGGAAGCATTGGGCATAAATTAATGATACATGTTAAAATGGGGGTGGGTGGGTTAGGGGTGGGGTAGAGTGTGAATTGGTAAGAGTGGTAGGGGGTGTGTGGGGGGAAAAGAAAAAGAAAACAACGGGAATAAAACATAGAAAGCCCATTGAAAGCATTAACGCCAACACAACTCGTTGCGTCTTAGAATTCATGTTTTTACCAAACACACACACACACTCAAACACACATACGAGCACATATGTTCTAATGTTTTCACTCCAATCTTTGTGGCATCCACATCCGAGGATTTGTTTGGTGTGTGTGTGGGTTGGGGTGTGTATGTGGGTGTGCGGGTGTGTGTAAAAGCTGGCATAATTATGCACACACATTCGGCATTCGACGGCGCCGTCGCCATGTTCTTGCCATAATTATGAAGGTAATAATTTTTATTTATTAGGCGCGTGCTTTGGGCAGATTGTGCGACGGGTTTTCCTACAAATGAAATAGAAAAGTGGAAAATTTCTCCACTCCCCCCACTGGCACTCACTTCCCCTATCCTTAGGCACATCCCCTTTCCCTTCGTTGGTTTTTTGTGTCGGTGATTTACACATTTCTGGAACTGAATTGGGAATTTTTTGTGTGCTGGAGTTGGGGGAGAAGCAGACGCATTCCTACTGATAATGAGCACTCTAATGAGCGAGGGGCACACTCACACACACACTCAGCACACACACATGTTGGTACAAAAAAAGGGAAAACATGTGTGTCTTATATTTACGAGCGCGGAAAAACATTTTCGGCAACTAATTATCCATTCGCATAATGTTCGCGATGCTAACAAGGATACAAAGAAAGTAGAAGAAGAGGAAGAGGCAGCATAAGTGGCAGAAGAAGAACAGGCAGAGGAACACAACAAATGTGCGCTGTTTACCTTTGTTTGTTACCTTTCATAATGCGTAACTGCCGCAGGCCAAGTGTGTGTGCGGTGTGTGTGAGGTGTGTGTACCTCTGCGGTGCGTGTGCCGCGCTTTGCCTCTTCATATTTACACGCCACTTGACTTTCTTCAATTATATGCAAGTATATAAAACTTCCCTCGCACAAAAACTCAGGTAAAAAGTGCCGCCATTTGCAAAAATATACGAATTGCCGCATGCAGGTGGGGAGTGGCTGGATGGGTAGTGGGTAGAGTCCCGGCATGACAAGCTGGAAGCGAGAGCGTAACATAACAGGACAAACATTGAAAGGTAAGGCCCCGGGCAAAGTGGCCATGTCAATGCTAAACAAAAGAACAGAAACGCCCACAGTCACTGCCACCCACGCACAACCCACTGTGCTGCCAAACCACCCCACTGTACGCAGTGGCAATGGGCACAAGGGCAGCTCAAAATACTAAAAAAAATGCAAGAAAGGTGGGAACTGAAAGTAGACGAAGTTTTGATGCGCTGACAATTTATGGGAAAGGAGTTTTTAGATTAGTTTAGTCTTCTAAACTAATCTAAAAACTCCTTATAGTGTATAATTTTTTTTTTTCAAGTTTTTAGCACTTTTTAAGTATGTTTAAAGTTTATATAATAAAAACATTTTTCTAAAAATAATTGCCAACCGTTTTTTTTCAATTCCCAAATTTTAAACGAATTTGAATACTTTGTAAAACATTAATAGTGCTAAAATACAGGAAAGTTTTTTTTTAAAACACTTTAAGAATAGTATTTTAATATTTTTTTAAAGTATATAGTGTTTTTAAAGTATGTTTAACGTTGATTAAAAAAAAAAAAATGCTTCTAATTTCTTACATAAAATAGTTTTAAAAACTTTGCAAAGAATTATATCAGCTTAAACACTGCATAAATTTTTCAGCGACAAACTAAATACTTTAGCTTTGTAGGAAATCATAAATATTTTACTAAATTCTGTATCTAGTGGAGTTTTGAGTTAATGTGTTATTTCGATGTTTCAACTTTGTCTGAAATAATGCAAAAACTTGCGCCAAACTATCAGATTTACACAAATTTTGATTTTGTTCAGAAACTAATGGCCAAGTTAAAAACTAACTATTTAAATTTTAATTCCTAATTGATAGTTTTATGAACTAAGCTCACAAATCTACGGGTTTTTGGTATACCTTACTAACTAACTAGTGAAAAAATTATATGTTTTGAGGACTCTTAAACTCATTAAAAATAATTTTAAAACTAAATCTATCAAGCAAAATCTTAGCCCAAAAACTCTTCACCTTTTAGCAGCTTCTAGCTCAAATTCTAAAACTATTTTCCTGGACAAACTAAATTTTAAAGAATAAAATTTCCAGCTAAATTCCTTTGACTTTGTTTCTCTAAGCCACGCCCACTTTTAACTATGTAACAAGCTCAGCGACAAACTGTCAACACCCACAGCAAGTGTATTGGTAAAAGAAGAAGAAAAATGGGTAGCAACAAAAGCGAGTTTTGGCTGTAACCGTAGAAAACTTGTCTATTTGCTCATTTCTCCCCAATCGCTTGTTTGTTGACTGGCTTTCTTATGTCCTGTGTACAGTGTGTGTCCCTTTATGCAAGATATTATATCACACGGCACAGACCAGGGCCAAGCCAGGAGCACGAGCAGCGACAGCACAGACTCGAGACCAGACCCAATCCAAACCCAAGCAGACCAAGAGCGTGTCCTGTGTCCTTTATCCCTGTCGGCTGTCCTCTCTGCTGTGTCCTTTCAGTGTTTGGGTTTGCAAAACTTACCTTTGGCTCGCTTGGAACAGAATGGAAGCCACAAAATGGTCATGTTTGCCATTGTCCGTTCACTGCAGTACAGTGTGTGTTCTCAATACCAATGCCAATGACGGGTGGAGGCGGTACTATCGTCACCAACGTTGTCGTTGTCCTTCTCCTCTCCTCGTACTCGTCGTCGACATTGTTGCTGTTGTAAATTTAACCGCTTCGGGACACACTGCGTTGTTGTTTAACAGCAATAACAACTTTTGGTTTGTTTCCTTACATTTTTAATTGGGTCCTTTGTGGTTGGCCCTGGCCTGGCCTGGGCCGTGATGAGTATAGCTTTGGCTAACTAATTTCTATTGCTGCTTATTGGCTATGTTAACATGTTTCACCAACTTGTTTTTATGCAAAAAAGGGTTTCCCTCTATCCCTCAAAATCCACTCCCAATTTTCCTTAACTCTCCCCTTTCTCCCTTTCTGCCCTTTTCCCTCATTCTATGTCCAATTCCTTTCCATTGTAGGTTTTAATATGCATATTGGGACCTCGATCTGCCCACCAAAGTACCTTCTGGGTTAATAAAAATATATGTGGTTTGTTTGATGCCGCAGTCAGTTGTCATTTTGTTGTCCTTAAAGTTTCCTAAGCTCAAAAAATGGGGATTTTATTTTAAAACTGTAAAGCTTAGTTAGTCGCTTATTGAAGTTACTTTTGAGAAAAGTCGAAATTTTCAAAGTATGATCATAAACAGTATACCGATTTTAAAAGGGCTAATTCTAAACCAATTAAGATTACTCTGGTTTTATTTTCAATAACTTTTCCATATAAGGGGTTGTGTAGGAGATATTCCAAAGTAAGGACGAATCTTTTTTACGCTAATTACTGAAAGATTTAAGTTTGAAATAAACTGTAGAGGTTTAAAAACGGTACACTGATTTACTATGCCAGAATTTGAAAAGAATTTGAAGTAAAAGTGTAAGAACTTTATGAATAACACTGAAGATAAAAACTACATAAAAATGCAGGCTTAATAAATGATTAAGTTAATAATTAATTAAAATACAGCTAGCAAATATTTCTATATTCAATTAAAAAGAATGAGTTTTAAAATTATTAAATACAGAATTTAAATAAAGTTTAAAATTAATTCCAACAAAACATTTTTTTAAGCTACCTTTGTTATTTTTAGGGGAAAATACTGCGCAGCTGTAATAACTGAGATCAGTTTCATTAATCAATAGGCAACCTGTACAGTGGGTGCTGACTAAATGCACAAAATGCCAACTCATTGGGCTAATTAAAAACGCTCGAAACGAATTTAATTGATCAGCCAGATCGCCAGATCAGCCTCGATCTGGGCTCTATTAACTATTACAATCATTACAGTTGCGGCGCCAAAATTTCACGGTTCATTTTCAGTTGGAGCTGATGGGTCTAATCGATGGATCGAGGGATACGTTAGTGAAGATTTTTGGGATCGCGGGAAAATGCCGGGATTCCATTTCAAAACTCTTTCATGAATGATTTGGCACTTTCTTTACGCTTGTTATTTTCTTCGAGGTGATTAATAATTTTTAGTTTATTTTTTTTTGATTAAACAAAATTCGTTGAGTCGCTGCGTTGCAATAAAGATTGTTGGCGCCGTCTATGATTGTTTTTCTTTCTTTTCTTTGAAATTTTAGCTTGTTAACGCACAGATTTGTTAACAATTTTCATAGTTTACGGGCCAAGATGAGCACAATGATTGGCATTATTAAAAAACGGCTGACAGTAGTCTATTTAGTATCAACTTTTGTGGATTTTTGCAAAGCTTAAAAGTTATTAACACGATTTGCTTGATATTTTTAAATTCCTATACATTTTAGTCGAAAATATTTGATGCTTGTAATTGGGCAACATTAATCCGGAAACATGAAAAACGTGAGAAACTCGCGATAAGAATTTTTGTGATGCTTTCCATAAAAGTATCTAGACATGAAGCATTATAGTTGAGTGTGTGTTGTGTATCTATCTATCTACTCTGCACAAATAGCCACTTAAGTCTTTTTCCTTTTGGTGTTTTTCAGTCAGTTTTTATAGCGCTTGACGTGCAGTTGACAATCAGATGCGCCTGTTGACGTATCTCTTTGAGTATTATGGATGTTTGTGCATGGCAAAGATACAAAGATACATCCCATGCACATCCACAGTGGATGTTGTTCTTCGTTTAATGATTTATACCCATCGCCTAAACCCGAATTCTTTTGATTGACAGCTCGGAGTGGTTGACAGTTGTTTGACAATTCAACCCAATTGTAATTGCCGAGCATCTTTTTGGATCGGAAACATTTCCTTCCAAGCGATTTTCTCGTAACGCTTGACAAATTTTCCACATGTTGTCGCCTTTTATTGCCCGACATCTGTAGGGTTCCTATGCATACTTCTATATGCAGTTTCCCTTTCCTCAAATCTAAGAATATCACTAATTTGGTTGGGTACCAAACTACTTAACTAATTTGTAGAGCAGTGTATTATTTAAATTTAAGAAAATATATATATTTTACTTTATTTATCTCTTATGTAACATACTTTAGTTGGTTATTATCTTGAGAATATTTCCCGATTTGACATACATTCTAGTCGTATATTTTTTGGTAGTTAACTGACATTTATAAACATTCTTCGAGGTGTCTTTTTCTTATCTACAAACTTCATCAAATCAAAGTGATTTGAGTACACCATAAAATCGATGACTTTTGAAGCGATAAAGATACTTAAACTAGGAAATGAGTTAATGTAAAAAATGTGGAACTTTAAAAACGGAAAAAAAGAAAGGAAGGAAAGTAAAAGAGAAAGTAAGGAAGTAGGGAAGGAAGGAAGCAGAGAAGAGAAAAATAAACCTTCAAATTTCATTAGAATCTCATAAAAACGAAAAAAATACCACAATTTTGAACTTTAAATATGGCATATAACCTTAAGAAAGTTTCTGAAAAAATACTCTTTATCCAAAAATAATCTAATTATAATAAAATACATAAAAAACAGCACTGATTCGTATTGAAAACAAGGAGGAGCACAAAAACATGCCCATTTCCAAAAAGTTTAACCATTTAATAATCATAGAAAATATTACAAGAAATTTATTTGATAAGTGGAGTAACTGCTTAGATGTGTCTCATAAAACAACAGTTAAAAAACCCTTCTTTTAGTGCTTCCCAATTTATAAAACTTAGAACTTCACATCCACATAAAACAGTTAATGGAATCAGTTCCTAAAAAAGTGCTGGTGGCAAGTCTCCGCTAGACAAGCCAGCAGTTCCAGTTGAGCACAATAAAATGTTTGGGTTACCCCACTATATAGTAGAACTAAGAACAGACCCTCATTGGTCGACGAACTAGTTACAAGATTTAGAGTATTCCTAGCCTAAAGAGACTAAATAACTTAGACAGAAAAAAAACGACAGATTTTTCCACAGGAAATGGAGAATATGTAGGTAAAAAACTTGGATCTGCTGGGCAAGCAGCAAACGATGCGCGACCGTGTCAGTTTTTTTCTGTTTGCACTTAGACAGCGACACACCCGCATTAAATGCTGGGAGACAATCTCAACCGGTTTTCGGTTGAAAGTAGTAAATGTTGGAAGTCTTACCTTTTCTGGCTTCTTCTTGGCCGGTGGTGATATTATTTTAGCCTCTTCTTCGGAGGCCATGCGGTTGAACTTGCGCGTTGCTTCTTTAACGCTGATGGGATTCTCTGCTGCATCTGCTTCTGCGCCAGATACTTTATCCGTAGCAGAGCTGTCCGTGGAGGCACCCGATGAGAAGGAGAAACGCGGTATGTTCTCCTTGTTGGCTGTCTCATCCACGGAGTTGGCACGCGACACGGACTTGGCACTGGGCTCAGTGGACTTGGCAATGGGCTCATTGGGCTTGGATTCACCGCCAGCTGCTTCAGCTGCAGGCTGCAGTTCCAGACGAGCTGGATCAATGCGCTGCATGGCAGCTGTAAACTCATTGACACAATCCCGATAGCTTTCCACGTGCTCCTGGTGCACAACCAGACCGGCGCTGGCGGCAACTGGTGCAGCTGCCAGTGGAGATTGTTGCACCTCGGGAGGTGCAATGTACGGTGGTGGTTGCCTCAGTGGAGAGGCGGCACTTTCGCTAAGCGACACCATCGAATTGGCGCCCGGGCTCGATGGCACCGAGGCATTGCTAGCGGCGTCCACTGCGCGCTCCACCACATCCTCGGACGGGCACTCGTTCAAGTATTTTTTACGCAGTATTAAATACTTTTGATTGTTTTCATTTTTAATCGTTGACAATAGCGTCACATAGGCTTTAAATCGTTTGCGCGCCTCGGCTTCATCTGTAAATACATTTACCAGTCGATTTAGTTGGTAGTGGTTGCAACAGGTAGTTATTAACGTCGTTTCTTCTGTACAAACATGAACTCATAAATATTTGTGAACTCTGACTCACTTTGAGTGTGTGTTAGATATTTCTTGAAATGCTTGACAAGTGCGTGATTTGTCACCTTGCCATCGTTTTGCAGCATATAATTGCGTATATCCGCTATTGATAGCTGCTTTGCATTATCTTTTGCACTCATATTTTACACAATTAACTGCTTATTGTTCACAAATTAAAAACAAAACACTTTAATT
This sequence comes from Drosophila parthenogenetica, assembly GCA_035047505.1. Classification (NCBI taxonomy): domain Eukaryota; kingdom Metazoa; phylum Arthropoda; class Insecta; order Diptera; family Drosophilidae; genus Drosophila; species Drosophila parthenogenetica. The sequence goes on along the minus strand of JAWNPM010000247.1, from coordinate 7,168,129 downwards.
CGCATAAACCCAAACAAACACAGTGTAGCCAGGGCTGCCGAGTAATCAGCGTCAGCTGGTTTTGCAGCGTACAATGCGTGTGTCTGCCCTGGCGCCTTACGGAAAAAAGCTCGCTGCTATGCTAGATGCATGACGAATTTGTATGCAACTGGTTTCGGGTGGGGTGAGCGAAGTAATTAATTTGAAGACATTAAATGTTCTTTTATTAAATTACAATATTATTAAATTGATAAAATTTTGAATTTATTATTTTTTTATTTTTGAATCGCACAATTACAATTATTTTTGTTTTTTTAATAAATTAAAAAACCTAGTTTAATCTCAAATAAAAAAATTTAAAAATAATTTTTTAAATATTAAAAATACAAGCTTGTTAAATGTAAAGAGCTAATAGTTAAAGTTTACTAAAATATACAAGGATAAGTTGATTTATTTAGTTAGAATTTGTTGTTATGAAGTTAAATTCTGTTTTCAAATGAAAATTTGTGAATTTTTTATAATTATTCGACTAATTGCTTGATTTTTCTATATCAAAAGTGCTCTGTTTCAAGGCAATGCGATTAGGCCTTGTTTTGTGGGTGTAAAATTAAAACTGCGAGTGGTAATGGCAGCAACAAAAACTGTATGTCATGTGAGAAAAGTGTTAATTTCATTTTCGATTTGGCAAATGCGATTGCCATGAAAATTACCAAAAGGCCCCGTCGTCATTTATCATCTGCACATGCGAGCAGCAAGTAGATGCCTGCCTGATGCCTGACAGGCCACAGTTACAGTCGCAATAACAGAAGCTTAAGCTCCATGCCAGTTTTGGTCTGTTGTGGATGTTGTCTGGAAGCGACGTCTCTGGCTCTGACTTCGACTGTGTCTCTGTCTCTAGCTCCAACGACGTCGTCGATGAGAACGGCAATGCGACATTGGCTTATGTGGTTACACAGATTGGGATTGTATCTTTCACTTACATTTCAAGTTTCAAATGTCAAATTGTTTTGTTGTCTCAGTGCGCCCACCCAATCTCCTTCATCGTTTCTACCGCTTTACTCCTCCTACTTCCTTCTTCTCCTTTTTCTACTATTCCAGGCCATGTCCATAACCATGTCCAGACTCAATCTCTGGCTTAGACGACAGGCGACAGGCCAGTTTACATTTGCATTTTGCATTTCGCAATTAACAATTGTATAATTTTCAATTAAATCTTTTGCAGCTGTCCGTTTCAAAACGATTTCGAAATAAATCACATTTTTTCATGTCACTGGTTTATTTATAATATTAGTATTTAGTGTATTTAGTTTTAATTTTTGTGCTCTGTTTGCACTAAAAACATCTCCCATATTGTCTAGTGGTTAGGATACCCGGCTCTCACCCGGGAGGCCCGGGTTCAATTCCCGGTATGGGAAAATGTCAGTTCCGCTGAGTTTTTTCACTTTTTTAAATATTGTTAAGTTTTAAAATTCTGAAAATGTTTTTAAAATATTTTGAATACTCGTAGATTGGTTTTCTACCATTATATTATATATTATGTCTATAAATAGAATTACGTTTAAAACTGAGAAAGGGGAAATTAATTTTATTTTTGTATTCTAATTTCTAGTATTTTTTCATTTTTAAAGCATTGCTGAGTGGTTTTTTAATTTTTAAATAGTTTTTTTTTCGACTATTACTACAGAAAATTACAATCATTTTGTATTTTAATTGAAAATGATTTTTACCTGTCTATTCATTTCAAAATATTTTAAATTATTAATTTTTTTTCTTGTCGAACTAATCAAAAATTTTTTTTTTAAGTTTATATATTTTTTAAAAATATGTTTAATTCCATTACTTTTCGTGCCGATCTATAAATATTTTGTAATTGTTTACGCAATCCTTGCCGTGTTTACTTTCGAAAGCCTGTCTAAGTGTATGAGTGTGTGTGTTACCAAAGTGTTGCTGCTGTTGCAAGTGTTGCACGTTAGTTTGGCATTCATTTGTAGCATGATTGAGCAATTGTCGCCGATTGTTCGTGGAAGTGGCGCCTGATAAGCGCCACAAATAAACTGAAATACTCGTACTACAATATATATTTTCTAAGGCAACCGAGCGAGCCGTTCTCTTTGAGCCACGACGATGCACACAGAATTGTTAAGCCAACTCGTTGGCCAACTCAACTACTTTGGCAACAACAGCAACAGCAACAACAACAACAACACGAGTCTCGGCAAATGGCATTCGTCGTGAAGCTCCTGTGACTTTGAGTGTCTACCCCTTGGCTCCTGTGACTGCCAGTTGAGGACCATGGCCTGAGTCCCAGTCTCAGTCTCAGTAACTGTCTGAGTCTGTGTCTGTGTCTGCCTTTTGGCGTCTATTCCGACTGTTGACAACAAGCGCTGCGATCGTCGATAGCTGAAACGTTTGTCTTGTTATGGCGGCACTGCCGAAGTACGAAGTACGGCTATAATTGGCAATTGGCAATTGGGAATGGGCTTATTCAATTTTATGACTCTTTTTTGGAGTTCATGAAAATAAAGGAGTGCAGGGTCTTTTAGGTTTGTCGGAAAAATAGTAGGCAGTGGAAGCCTGAGATCATCGTCAGCTTACGACGTCGTCTATGCGTGACGCTGGATTTGATATATTAAAAATACCATAACTTAATAACTACTGCAGCTATGTGGATCAAATTTACGCACAGTGCTCAGGGTAATGTTTGTAGCTCCTAAACTAAATTTAGTTAGAGTCGAATGACTATATCACATAGCTGCCATAGTAAATCATCGTTTAAATTCAGTATTTACTGTGTACAACTTTTTACAAATTGAGTACAGAGTCTTTTAAAGTCGTTTTGCATGACTTATGCTGCTTCAACTACTTTTTCTCCATGCTGCTCTACTGTCTTCTTCTTACCAACAGCCTAGCTCTATCTGTTTCAGTCACATCGAAGTCGTGGCTGTTGTTTAAATGTTTCCTCTTTCTTTACCAATTTTTTTCTTGCTTTTTTACTTAGCTCAATTCATTTGATTTTATTTGAATGCCTCGTTTGACCCCCGGCGAGTGGCGCCTAAAATTTACATGGGACGGTAAACTGCTGCCGCCCACCTCAGGCATTCCCCAAACCCCTACTCCCAGACTTCCCCTACCTGTCAGCTGCTTAGGGCTTTAAGCAAAACGCTGTCCAGATTTATTGAGTCTGATGATCATGAAAGTCAAACGGTTTTTGATGGTTTTTGGCTTAAAGTAGTGCAGTGCCCGTACTCAGCTGCAGCAGCAGCTGCGCAGCTTTCCACAGTGAGGAGTTGATAAAGTCCTTTAAGCACTCACGGACATCATTATCGAGCCATTACCAAATGAGCAGTGCGCATTATAAATGAGCACATAAAACATAAACGTTGTCGCTGCCCTGTAGACTGAGCTCAAGAGCCGATTATTGCAATTTAACACCCCCGCTACAAAATTTCCTCCGCCATCGTCTACTCCCCCTCCTCCCTGATCCCTTTGCAACGTCATATGTTGCTATTTCCGTTGCCTGCCTCACATACGCACTTAACCAATATCAAAAGCAGCCCGGGAAATCACTCAGATGGTCATAGTTGGTAGGCGAAGGGAGTGTGGAGCGAAGAGCAGGGACTGCGTACAAGGACTGCGGTCAAATGCTTTAACTCTCCTCGGGATTTGGGCTCGTTTCGCTCGGCTTAGCCTCAGCTCCCAAGTGGGATTATGTCACATTTCTCAACTGACATTTGCATTTTGATTGACAAACTCATTTGGCACATTCTCAACACAACTCTGGTCCTTTGTTTAGTGCTTAGCTGGATTTCCCAATTACATCTACTATATATTCGAGTGGATTCAAAGACTTTAACCTTTGAATGTATTTGCACTTGCAACTGTTTAGCATTCGGTGTCTTCAGGGTTGAATTGTTTGGTAGCAACACCATCGAAGCTATTGATTTCTTAATTGGCTAAACACTCACTCCCTTACGATTCAATTATTTTGGGTGTACTTTAATCATGTGCCTGTCAAGCCCTTAAATAACTACGTTTTTAAGAGACCTTCGCATAATTTATTCATTTATAATAAATAATGACAATTAAATAGCTAAAATTTTGATTTTTTATTTTAGGAGAATTTCTTCTAATGAAATTGGTACCTATACAAAAGTTTTCCTTGTGGGGCTTCGATTTGGTAGAGTTAAAAATTTGAGTTTTGTACTGTATTTGGTAGGGACTGCAAAGGAAAATATCAAGTAGAGATCTTTAAAAATTAAAAATGTTTGAAAAATATGCAAAGAATTTTGATTTATTTTGGTACTCTGCTGGACTTTGCTAACTATACTGTCTAGTAGGGGTTAAAAAACATTTTTCTAAGGTGCAAATCACTAAAAGATAAATGCTAAAGATAATTTTGACTAGTTTTTCTTTTGTTTTACCTTTAATAGACCAATTTTATTTTGTTCCGAGTCGAGAAAGTATATACTGTAGCTTCCTTAAAAGTGATCGGTTGAAAATTAATGTCCAAATTGGAAAATATTTTATTTTCTAAGGTATCTACATAAAAATTGAGAGTGAGTAGTCCTGGCCCTTCCACGGATTGGTTTTACCAACAATATGTTGGCTTTAACAATGAAGTTTACGAACCATTCAAGATTCTTAAAATACTTTTAAATTTACTTATATTTTATTTATTTAATTTTATTTCAAAAAGCTCATAATTTATATTGATTTAAATGGCTCAAATTGATATGCATTAAATATGTATGTGCGTGTAGCATTAATTTCATAGATACACAGATACATTCATGTATCTAGGAAATTACTCGCAGCACTTTACAAACATTTTAAATGTTATAATGGAAATCAATTATGTAACAGCGCCGCCGACGATGCTTCCATTTGACAATTTTTATGTTTTGTGACATCCATTAAAGTCGTGCCCGCTGACAATGACAACAGCAGCAGCAGCAGCAGCAATAACAACAACAACAAGTAGAGTAACTGTAACAACAACAAGTAGAGTAACTGTAACAACAACAACAACAACAAATGCAGTCAATGCCAAAAACAATGCTCACGTACATATATAGTGCGTGTCTCCCGCTCTCAATTGTCAATGCCCTCTCTCGAACTCTATCACCGTCCCTGTCTGTCTGCTGTCGTCTGTCTACGCTCGCGCTGTCGCTCTCTCTGCTTTGCCCTCGTCCTGTGCTTCAGCTCAGTGTTGCCAAATCAGCTACTTTGTAGCTAGATCTGGCTACATTTTAAGGCCGATCGCTACCAAATTTTTAAAACAGCTATTAGCTACAAATCTAGCTATTTTCAAATGTTAGAATTAGCTGAAATAAAAGTGCTCCAAATATCGGAATTGGTTGCATATTTGCTAGTTTCGATACTTTTTATGAGAAAAATTTTCTAACACCATATGACAAAGTGAATTGCATCGATAACTTTATCGATAACAATCACTCAAAAAGTGAAATATTCGACTAAAGATATGGATTACGCCGCCACGGAAAATATTGTTTAGACTATGACGATCCCGCAAAGTACCTTTGAAATGCTAATTACAAAATCGATAGCGTTGAAAATTCTGAGTTGGTGTTCATCGACGTAATAATAACAACATTGAATTAAAAAAGTTAAATTTTCATTAAAAAAAACTTACTTAATTTTAGCTACTTTTTTAAGCTATTTTTGAAGAAAGTTAGCTACTTTTAGCTACATTTAGACCTCGCTTTAGCTACTTTTGCTGAAAAAGTTTCGGCAACACTGCTTCAGCTACGTGTTGTGTTGTGACAGTTTTGCAGGCGAATAATAAAAATAAAAATAAAAATAATTCATTTTTCATGGTGGTGCCGTACTTTTTTTGCTCTGCTCTTTTTTTTTGGGTTTGGGTTTTGGGATTGAGTTTGATTTTGGGCTAGGTGTGCGCGTGTGTGTGTGTGTATGTGTGTGAAATCATTGGCATTGCCATTTGCCGGCTATTTTGAAATTGATATATGCATAAACCGCAGTGACAGATGTTGCAATTAAAACGGCATAAAATGACGCGTCCCTCAGCCCGCAGTCACCTCGCTTCCCTGCCCTGTTCTCTCTGCTAATGGCTGAGTAAGGCATAAAGGCAGTGGGTAGTGTAAATGGGAATGAGAACTGGAACTCTAACGGGAATGGGAATGGGAACGTGAACTCACCCCGTGAGCATCTGCATGACATTTATGCGAGTGGCGCGAAAAGTGAACGCTGTCAGCGTGAAGTTTACTCTCTCCCTTGCTCCCTCTCTCGCTCTCGCTCTCTCTCCCTGTCCTTTTGTCAATCTCTTCGTCTGTCCTTGTGTCCTTTTGTCTTGCTGTCCAACCGACAGCTCAATTGTCAAAATAGATTTAAGTGGCAGCAACTGATTTGTAAGTGAGGTACACAGCGCCACCCCTCTCTTTCACACACACACACACACACACCTCTTCCTCTCTTTGTTTCTTTCTCTGTCTGCTGCTAAAGACATCCATTGAGCTGTTTGGAGTCGCTGTTAGCCCTGCTTTGCTGGCTCTGCTTCTGGCCCAGAGGGTGGTCAAAATGTGGCGACCGCAAATGGAAACGCCCCATGTGGTTGTGGCACTCACATTTGTTGCTGTTCCTTCTTTTCTTTCTCTTCTTCTCCTTCTTGTTGTTGTTGTTGTTGCACCGTCATGCTGACCCATTGATTGATTGCATTTGACTCAGCGCCTGTCCGTCCGCAAACTGCAAAAAAAAGTAACAAAAACAAGTGAAAATAGCACAATTGAGTGTGCTAGACAATAAGATGCTCAGTAGGCTTATGAAAAAGGGCTTCATTTAGTAAAATATGGTCATTAAAAATCAATTTATTTAATATAAAATTCATTATCAAAATTGCCAAATTATTAGACTTTTTTAGAGAGCGTCTTCAATTTAGCATACAAAAAAAAAACTTTTAGAAATTTCTAGTTTGATTTTTGACACTCAACTATTTATTTATAACCTTGCATTATTTATAAAGTTATTCTAAGATAAGTTTAATATTACTTTGAGTTGTTAAAATTGAGTATTAAAATCTATGGCATTTGTGCAATGAAATAAATTGACAGAATCAATTCTTAACATGGTCAAAAGTGGGTTAATAATGGTCTCAAGTTGGTTTAGCTACGGCATTTCTAAGCTAATACTTTCACTCTAAACACTAAACTTGTATTTGGGTTAAATAGTTTTATATTTAGTTAACGATTTAAGAGTTCAGTTGATTCTATTTTCATATAAAGTTTGTTATTTGAAAAAATATATCCTAAATTCTTTAAAGAATATGTTTCATAATTCTGTTAAAGTTGACAGCTAAATTATAAATTTTATAGCATTTATTGAAGTACATTTATTCCGCTATTTGTATTTTTTGAATTAAGAAACAGTTTTGTTCTGCGTTTCATTCTTTTTCACTTAGCTATTATACTCCTTTAGACACTGAGTCCTGGGTATAAAAAAAGCAGCTCGTAAAACTCGCCAACAGAGCAAATAATGCACTTAACACTCGGAGGGACACTACGCGTATTTCTCACTCATACAGTCTCCCTCTCTTCCTGTCATTTTTTGTCCTGCTTGATCTCTCTACTGCCCCTTTGCTCCACTTTATTCCATGTCCTTCTGTTCCCCTTTAAACTCGCGGATGCTTTGGTCATTTGTTGCTTAAAGTCAACAAACACGTTGTTTTCGCTTCCACTCCCCCTGCCCACTTCCATACGTCCCCTCTTGCTCATGTCTATGGCTTATGGGTGTTGCCAATCCTCGTATATCTTGCAGCCTGGCAAGGACACGCCCAAACCTTATGGCACAATTCCATCATGTAAGGCACACTTTTTCCACTTTTATAGGTTAATTCGCTTTTATTACATTATCATAAAAAGTAAAACAGCAAAAGAACACACAAAACACACACAGCACACACTCACACACTCAATACACACAACAAGTTTGGCAACAAGGTTTCAGCTTCACCTCCATAGTCCAAACAATGGACCTTAGAGACATGATATCAAACACTCTTCTGTCTCCCCTTCGCCTTCCGTCCTGTACTCCCATTTGGTAGTGAATTATATTAGTTCTCGGCGTGTCGCGCTATAAAACAAGCAGCTCGTAAAAAAATATTCCCCAAAAAATATTTAAGCACACGTTTAACGGAAAAATCTTTTAAATTTTGTACTAAAAACTTGAAGTTTTCTATTTTCCAACACTCCCAAAACGCATTTCATTCCGGACGGTTCTCAAATAATGTATCTCTTAGCTATAACTTGAAAGCAAAGGATATTTTATGTCTATAGTATAGAGAAATTTCAAATATTCAACTTTAAATTCAGAAATAGTTTAGATTTAGATGCTTGGGTTGAAAAACTTTGTGGGATGATTTAAATTTTTTAATCAAACTAAAGATACATTAAATTGTATTCCAGGGTTTGATAAAGCGTTTTATATTAAGGACTTAATAAACAATGTTCTTTATTGACTTAATCTGAATTCGTTTTCAAAAAACTAAAAATATTTTACAAATTTAAAAGAACTTTTGGATAAAAATATTTCACTATTATAATTTAGTTATGATCATTACAGCTATACTCGCGCACAGCTCCCGCGGACGGACATCTCTCGTATCCGGACGTATTTCACAGTTCCAAAAGTATGATTTTCATGCAAAATTCGTTTCTTTAAGCGGACATCTTCTGCAGGCGGACAGCACTACTGAAATTTTGGCTGTCCGCCCACGAGTGCTTTTACTGTATTACATTTATTTAATAAATTGGTAAAGAATTCTTTAATTATTTATATTAGGTGGGTTGTGTAGATTTTTTGATCAATAATATAAAATTATTGGAATAAAAAGAGCATATTTATATTTATGGTTTCATTCTTTAAATATTTTGATACTTTGAACATTGGCTGATTCGAGGTCTTTTTGATTCTGATCTACTTTAAATAATAATAGAAAATATTTTTCTTATTCAATTCTATTTATTTTGTATATTTTAAAAAGTATCTATAATTTATTGAAGCGTTTTTATCTGAAATTCATTTTAATTTAATATTGTTTATTGTTGATATTAGATTTTTTTACTCTTTCATAAGTAGTAAAATTTCTTAATTTTTAAATACTAACAGCTTCAAAAGAAAATCATACCTCCCATTTGACTGATTTGCAATAAATAACAAATTCCTGCTGCCATTCCAATTTAATAAATTAAATAACTAAAATAGTTTCCAAAACGATCAAATAATTTAAAAATACACATTTCAACAGCTTCTGTTTTACCTATGAGAAAAATAAACATAAATTAATTAATTAGCATTCCATTCGCTGAATGAAATGTGCGACATATTGAATTATGTTTTATGGGATATTTGAAAATCTTCTCGAGTAATTAAATGAAAACTTGTGTTGTGTTTTCCATTTCTCTATTGTAATTAAAATTGGTAGCTGGGAATATAGGCCAAGCAGTGCTTCCAGGTTGTTGCGATCGTTTTGCGTCAAGTTGAATTTGGAATAATAAGTCGGCCGGGCGAAAAGTAAACAAACATGCAACTAACCAAACAAAACAAATGGGCGTTACCAAAATCAAACACTACCCCTGCCACGGGAAGCGGAAGGCGGCAAGCGTGACAAAAAAGAAGAAGGAAAACCAAAATAAACGAAAGAATAAAAAAATCAGAAGTAATTAATGGTCGTATTTCCATTTCGTTTTTGCTTTCTTTTGTTTGGCTCAAATGGCATTATGGTACTCTTGTACTAATAAAAGTCGCACCTGTCAATGCAGACAATAGGGCGAGACGGCAAGCACGGGAGAACGGGAAAACCGAAGAAAGCAATGAAGAACAGAAGTAACAACATCACACGAGTCCAACGAAGCATTCTGATTGGTGCTCAGCCCACAAGCCTTTCCAGCCAGCAGTTTGTTTTTCTCCTTTGCTTAGGCGGAGAAGAGCACGCAAAGAGAGCGAGCTTCTGTGTGTGTGTGTACATGCGTGTGTGTGTGAGTGCGTTGGAACGTTTCCCACCACCACCAACAGTAGTACGATTACGAGACAGCAGAGGGCGTCACCGAACTTCCAGCGAACAAAGCGTACGACAGTGGGAGCATTTCCATTCTAGTTGGAGTGTGTGCAACTACAGTCCATAGTTGTCTCGCTCTTACACTTGCGACTGCAGTGCACGAGTGCAACGGAATGCGTATGTTGGTGAGGCCAGAGCAACGGCATTCGTATTAGCTCTCGTGCCGGTTGTGAGTAACCATCCGCAACCAGTTCGTGTTCGAACGTACATAGGTGAACATCTGGAGCGCGCTACCGTCGTTCGTTGCCGTCGCCGTTGCCGTCGCCAACGTTTGCGTATCGTTTGCGTGTGCATCTTTTGTAAATCTATCTGTATCTGTAGCTATAGCTGTTGCTGTATCTGTATCTGTCTGTGTGACGATAAGCGTTGCAATTGTTATGGTTATGTTTATGTCGGTATTGTTGTCGTCAGTTGCTGCTACGCTCAATAATCCCAATGTTGATTCTGGTTTCTCGCTCGTCGCTCGTCGCTACTCGGTGATTCTGAACTGAACTGAAGCTCGTGTTTAGAATTTTGTTAACGCGTGTTCTTTTTACCAACGGTCAGCAAAAAGAAGCCCCAAAAGTTACGAATACAAATACAAGTACGAATATTTATTTCCATTCAATTCGTTTCGAATTCGAATTCGTTACGTGTTTGTTTTGGAATCCGTGTGTGTTGAACTTCCGTTTTGTGGGCATAAATTGAAGAGGTTATCATACTCGGAACTGTAATATATTTATTGGATAATTCATTTAAACGAAAACAATTAAAAAAGTTACAAAAAAGGCGCAAACTTGTTTAATTCTGGCAATGGCCGCTTATACACAATTTGGATACGGCGGTTTCCCGTCGGCTGCGCAGGTGGGTTTTAAAGAAACTATAATTAAGTAATTAAATACAAAATATTACGCAAATAAACCTATTTTATATATTTAAATATCTAAAAATGGTATTATATTTTAGGCAAACAAGACAAATTTTCATATTCGTAACTTTTTTGCCCATAGGTGACAGAAAGACCCCTTATTAGCTTTTTAAAGTTAATTAATTTAGTTACTTATCTAAAAATTCCACAAATTTTAGTACAAAATTAATTAAAAATTCAGCAATTACTCCGACACTTGGCTAAATTTATCCCTAACGATTAACTTTACCCCTGAAAAGTCTTTATTATTTTAATTTTGCACTTAAAATGCACAAATTACTCAAATAGTGGCTTAAAAACCGCTAAAAGCTTTACAGCAAGCAGTGCGTGCGTCCACTCAAAGAACGCACTGCTTGGCAAGCCATAGCGCAGCAAGCAAGCAGTTTAGCCCCACTATAAACTCAACAGACAAACAATGAAACCATCAACTTGATTAAACCTTAGCTCAGTTCATGTCGCTGTCCAGCTTCATCAAATGTCGGCAGATATACGCCATTGTGAAATGTTTGTGGAGATCTGAGCGTATAACTAATTGGCATTCACAGAGATAACGAGAAATGAGAGACGGAGATGGAGACTGGGCGAGAATTGAAGAAGGGAGTCACCGATAAAGCGAAACTGTTGAAAAATCAATAAAATTCAATTGGCAACGATCGTAAATCATAAAATTATAACCGTAAAGTGACAGCTCAGAGCAAGCAATGGGAATGCGAGTTGTGAGCTGCGCGCATGCGCTCACAAAACTACGTGAGCAGGCGATCAATGAAAAAGCAAGCCCAGAGAGAGGGAGTGGGGCAGGTAGAGGTAGGGGTAACGATAAACTTGAGTAGAGGAGTACCTCAGATGCTGCCACACCGATAGTGAAATCAGTGGCGGCTACTGGAGGTCCCACAACAACAGGCCACAGACGACAACGGGACAACGGACAGAGAGCGGCGACAAGCTGCCCAACCTGATGTGATCTACTTTACATTGCAGAGCATACATGTTGGCCCGTTTGCCCGTTTGCTCGTTGGACTGTTCACCCGCTTGCCCCTGAAGCACGCTTGACCGTTTGCCCGTTTCCCAGTGCCCCCATTCACCCGCTTACCCCTTTAGCCCAGTCACCCGTTCACCCGCTCCAACCGCTTACGCGCTCTCCTATTTCTGCTTTGCTACTGTGGCGCTTGCAGTTAGCTCCACAGCGGAAGTGAAGGAGTAAACGAAGAGGGCGCGCGGGAGAGCGGTCGGCAGAGAGGGAGCAACCTTTTTGCTGGTTGGCAACGCAGATGCAAGTCGAGATTAGATCTCTGTGCTCTGCGCTTTAGCGATTCAAAGGAAATTGGTAGTGCACACATGGGCCAAAAGCAAGGCCGCAGCAGCGTCAGTTGAGGTAGCAGATCTTATCAGTCCATCGTCTGCCTTGTAGGCTGTCCACAGTCCAAATGCGACTCCAACTGCAAGTCCAACTCGAAGTCCAAGTCCATGTTGAAGTCCAGGTTTTTCACATGGCGCTTCCTTCGACTTGGATTCGCTCTGTGCTGTGAATGCATTCATGAATAATGCATTTGTGCACGGTTGACGTCGGAATCTGCCATTCGCATAGAACTCCCTATATGGTGTCGCCTATCAGATCACTTGTCATAATTCTCATATTCTGTGTGATCAGGTCTTGGGAACTGCCAACTGGATTGGTCCACTGAGGTCCTTTCTCAGCACCCTGTCTCTCCCCTCCCCATCTTCACTTATTTTTTCACTAATTAAACACGCTAACAAAAAACAACAACAATAAAAAGTTAAATCAATCATTTGTTTTGGAAATTTGATAAATGGTTGTCGTGTCGCGACCTCGAGAAATTCTCATTCTGCTCTTGAGTCATCCACATCAAAAGTTCTATAATAATTTAAGTTCAAGATCGATCTGCGCTCTTTGTTTTTATTTTTTATTATTTTTTGTTTTTATTTTTGGTTCCACAAGGCGATTTATTGTGCTGAATTTTGGCATTCAAGTTTATTTTAATACAAATTATTATAAAATGACACTTTTTATGAAGGGGAAATAATATTTGTGGCGAAATCAATTTTTTTAAATTTTATTTAACTTTTAAAAGAAATATTTTTGTTGGTGGAAAAATGTATATGAATCTTATTAAATTATTATCATGTGTAATATTTTAAGACTTGAAAACAGTTTATTAGTTTTAGCAGATATCTATAATAAAATTTACGAATTTCTTGGGCGAGAAACATTAAAAAAAAAAATGCTTGGGAATTAATAAAAAATCCAAGAAGGGAACGAGAAGACAAATTTCAGCACGGCGAAATAAATGATTAATTTTTACTGTAATTTTGAAGTGAAATTTATTGAGATTTTTAGTACAAAAATATTAGGAAAATGTAGTAATTTGATTGTATTTAAATGAAAGTTAGAAATGATAAAACGATGTAAAGAACGGCTGGCTCCCAGCCAGGCTTACAGTACTTTTGTCCGACTAAGGGAACGGATTTTGTATGAAAATCATGCAGCTTGGGACTATAAAATTCGTTCGGCTATGAAAGCCGTGCGCCTGAGGGAGCTGTTTGCGAGTAGAGCTTTCACTGTGTTTTTACTAAAATAAAATACATAAAAGAAAAAATATAAATATTAAAAAAACTTAAAATGAGTATAATTATTCAGTACAGTAGTTCAAGTTTGAAATCAGTTATTTAAAAAACACCAAAAAGGCTGTCTTTACTAATATATACTTAGTTTAGTATAGTTCCCCCCCAACGACCAAGATCATAATTAATACATAATATGGTAAGTGGTATTCCCTGTAGTATAAAATGGATGTATTAACTTGTATTCCAAGACTCCGTGAGTCATCTTAACTTTTATTAATTTGTGGTTTGAAGAAAAGGTTGAAAATGTTTTTTGGCTGCATTCGCAAGGCTATTTGAGGCCATTTGAAGTGCGAGTGGAGTGAATAACAACTGAGTGTATTCACTTGAGTAATGACTACTACGCGTTGTTTGTGCAGAAATTAAAAACAACAAAATTAAAATAAAGAAAAAAAAAGAGGAGAGAAAAATTTAACATGCGGTCAGACAACATTTTTGGGTGCAGCTTGAATCGATAGATTATGTTAATGATTCGGAGATAATTATGAGTTTGTGGCAGAAATTATAAAACTACGCACAGTGAAGACTCAAGACAGAGGACTGTAGAGAGTAGACTGTAGACTGTAGTCGTCAGACAACGATTTAGACGGGAGCTGTAAACGTAAAGGTAAAAATTGTTGCACGAGGCGTGTAGGTATGACCTTTGGGGCACGACGGCATTCGATCAATTTGTAGCAGGTCCATCACCGCAAAAGTCTTCAGCTTAATTATAGGTTTATCGATAAATTTTGCGAAAAGGCAGCAAGTCTGAAATTAAAGCAGACGGCAGGACGGCAGGACAGCAGGACGGATGGGTGGCAGGACAGACTGTCTGTTGGACCGACTCTTCAGGGGGAGTGCACCAAAAACGTAGCCGTTTCGCAGTTTGTCTCGCGGCAATTTTCAGAAGCCTTCGATTGCATGTTCTTTTGTGGCCTGGACGAATCGAATGAGTTGATCGTTGATCGTTTCATCGATCGATCGAGCGTACGTTTTGGGGCTGCAAGCGTTTGCCTGCCACGCCCACATTTGATTTCAGGCATCTTGCAACACCGTCTTGGTCGGCAGAGGGTTTCTGTCGCTACTATAGCTTCTGCTGCTCCTACTCCTCTTCCTTCTCCTTCTCTTCCTACTCCTTATCTGCTTTTTGCCACAAATTTTGCATATTAATTGACGTGGCTTGCAGCAGGCTTGTGGCGCATGCTATTGGTAAAAGCGCAAAACCCGTCAAGATGGAGGACATCAACTGCACTCCCCTCTCCCTACTCTCTACTCCCTACCCCTACTGCCGGTTGCACTTTTAAATCGATTTCGTCGGCAGGTAATTGATGCAGTCGACGTCGGAGTCGCAGTCAACGTCAGCAGCGTTGAAGTTACAGCAATTCGTCAACGGGGAGCCATCGATGTTTGCAGAAAAATATGGCGAAGCAATTAATCGGTAGAGGATTATGGATACAAGCGGCTTCTGTGCTCCATTTGGCTCCATTTGTGCCCCGGGGGCGATGATTGTGTGTGTTAACACCAAATTCGCTTACATGTTATCGGCAAGAGCATCGTGTAATGGCCACTCTGGCATTTATACCCTGTAGCCTGTAAGTCGGCTGGAGTGGGGTGTTATGGGCGTTCAAGCTATAGGCCATAAGGGATTAAAGCGGTTAAGAGTTTTAACAAACTTAGGATGTTTGTGGAAGAAATAAAAATATTTAAAATAACTTTAAATCACTAGTAAATCTCTTAAATTTTTTATCTTGTTTTAAGTAAAAATTTAGCAAATACTTATTTAATTAAAGAAAATTCAGTACTTTATGCTCGACATAAAAATAGATCGATTTTTTCTACCGCTAATTTGTTCTACGCCAAAATTCCAGTTATTTTTGGGCTTTAAATTTACTTTTTCACAATTTTCCCAACAGAAAACTTACTAAGACGTTACTACAGGGCATTTTTTAGTTGAGTTTATTTGACTCTTCGGCAGCTTCTTGTTTAAATTGCACTGGCTACTACAGATTTCTTGGCCAAGAGCAGGCGTAATGACCACGTTTCCGTTTCATGGCTGATCATCAGACTCATATCAATATTTATGAACTTTGTAGTTGGATCTGGTTCATTCACTGAGTAAACTGTTCCAAGAACACTTGTTAAAGCCAATTGAGCAGGAATTTTCAGTTAAAAATTATAAAAACAACTAAATCGACTTGTTAATCGAGTTGGACAGCTTAAAGCTGTGGGTGTAATGTAATTGTAGTGGAGTTTCTGGGAAGTTTGAGGAGAAAATACTAAATCTGAAATAGGATTAGTTAAGAAAACCTAGAAACAATTTATTAAAATTATTATAACTGAAAAGAAGTATAGAAATGTTATTAAATGAACTACTAAACTAAAAATATTTAGCTATAAATATATTTTTAACTATGAATCTTAGCTACAGAGTGAAAAATCGGAGAAAAAAGATACATTTTTAGCCTGCCATAACTGAATTTTAGGCACTATATACCAAAAGTTTCTTATCTTAAATTATTACTCTCGAAAAAAGGTAATTTTTCTGTAAATAAAATATACATTTATAATTTTTATAGTGTAATAATTTTTATTTGCATAACTTGAAAAGATTTCCGCCCCAAATACAATCTCAAAACCACCCATAAAATCACACTTTCGATCCGTTCAAAGAATTTGTCTTATGCAAGTTATCGAATACGGCAGCAACTGAGAGGGGATTGTCTACAAAATGATCTATCGATTGTTAAGTTAGTTGTAAAAATTTATCAACATTTTGTGATCTCATTTGAAGTGGTTTGAAGAGCGAGTGTGTTCGGTTTTTTATCACGATGAAATTAACATTTTTTCGGTGTTTATTTTTTTGTGAGTTCAAAAATTGAAAATTAAATTTAAATCGTATTGTTGATAAACATTAATTAATTATGTAAACCAAAGGCTGATAAACCTAAAGAAATACAAAATACATAAGCATGTTGTGTGTGTTTATTTATATGTTTAATTAGTTTATCAGTTTTTGAATTCTTTTTTAAGTAGTTTTGTCTCTGTTTTCACATTAAACGAAGTCATTGGCGGCTCGAAAGTGCCACCGAATGGTTTACTTAAGCTTAAATGATGTAAAGATAATACCAAATTGAATTTTAAACTTTTTTCTCTCTGTTTTTTTTGCAGCTTTTACCACCGAATGCGACACAGACACCTGAGGACACGTCTTCATTGGCGATGACAAACGTGCCCGCTCTCAGCCCCGCGGGTGGTGCCGACTGTCAGCAGAGCTCGGGTGGTGCAGGGTCTGTTACCGCTGCAGCCACTGCTGTTGCTGGTGATGCATCCACAGGCGCTTTGAGTCCCGATGCCCTTTCGCAGCATTCAAATGCAGCCACAGGTCCCACTGCTACGGGAACTGGTAGTGTCACTGGAGCGGGTACCATTTCTGATGCCTTGGCCGGCTCCCTGGACAGCAGCGCTGTGGGCACGACGCCTACCACGGGCAGCTCCTGCTGCGAAAACGGTCGACCCATTATGACGGATCCCGTGTCGGGACAGACCGTCTGCTCCTGTCAATACGATACCGCTCGACTTGCACTCTCTGGTTACTCCCGCCTGCCGGCGGCCAGTGTGGGGGTCTATGGCTCACCATATCCATCGACGGATCAGAATCCCTATCAGAGCATTGGTGTGGACAGTTCCGCCTTCTATTCGCCTTTGGTAAGTGAAAGACAAGACGACTAAATGGATTATCTGCACGTATGACTTTAATTGTGTAGTCAGAGGCAGCAAAACGAATGGCAAAAAGAAAAAAAAAGTGGCTAGAAAAAGTGTATGGGGTGTAACAGACTGTTAAAAACCCTGTAGTTATCTGAGACCACACTTTTGTTACATGAGACATACAGTTAAAGTATTTATTATAACAATTTATTAGTTTTTTTTACACTTACCACTAATTTTTACCGCAAATTACTATGGCAGCTCTTTGTTATAGTTATCTGTTTCTACTCCAATTTGATCGGCATGTCAAAAACTATGGTTAACATATGATCAGTTAGTTTCGCTGATATACCATAGCTAGTTTTTAGAGTTTTCTTCAATAAAATTGGTTTTTACCGCTGATTACTATGGCAGCTATATGTTATAGCGCTCCGATTTTATTCAAATTTGGTTAACATATCAGAAATTATGGTAAATATATATTCTGTGAGTTTGGGTAATGTATCTCAAAAGAGTTTCAAGTTATGTACGAAAAAAGCGGTTTTCCGCTAAGTTGCATGGCAGCTATACTATATATTAGTTCGATCCCAACCATATTTGGTCAATATGTAAAAAATGCTATCAGAAACTTACTCAGTGGGTTTGGTTTTGTTATCTCAAAAACTCTGTCTGTTATGACTATTTAAAATTTTACGGCTGCTAGTGACGAAATTGCCCACAAAATTTAAGTAGCCATAAAAAAGACACTCATCTGATTACACCCTTCGTACTTACCATGCACAGAGTCTAAACACAAAGAGTAAAGTAAAAGCTAGTTGAAGAATGTGCACATGAAGGAGGTTGGCCAAGGGGGTGTGGCAGTTAAGGGGTTCAAAGTTGGACAACAACAGCAATGGGAGCTTGTCAATGTATTGAAGTAAATCGAATTATCATTATGGCTGACTGAAGCTCAGTCAAACCTCATTTAGTTGCTGCCTCTCGCTCGCACTCCCCCACTCTCGCACTCCTTCTCTGTCTAACTGTAGCTGCGTCTTGCTTTCGCTTGTGTGTTGGCTTTGTGATATTCGATACTTTGAGCAACGAAAGGCAAAATCATTGGAAACAAAACATATTGGCCCATGGCCTCAATTACACTCCCAGATGAAGCTTCGCATTTGCCTTGTTGCTTTGTAGCTGTATCTATGTGTGTGTAGATGTATCTGTATCTGTTTGCAGGCTAATCGAGCTTATGCGTATGTATCTTTTTGTCTGTGTGCCCTTTGTATTTTCTAAGTGACCACAGAAATGTACACGGCCAACATGCACACAGTTTTCAGTGACACACTAGCTCTCCATACTTTCTGTGGCGCAGAAGTGTGGGATAGGGAGGGGCAGAGCCACGCTCTGCTGCAGACAGCAGCAAAACAGCACAAACAACAAAATACAACCAAATATTTACACATTCGAAACTGAACTACAAGCATCCAATTAATAGGCCAATCTGTTAGTTAGTCCATGTCTCTAAACAGCGTACGCTTACTTAACTCACTCACTGTTTGTTAATATATCTACATTATGTTTTTCATTAGCTTAACTTGTAGGAAAAGAGCTAGTTTTGTGGGCACTGTCTACCAATTTTATTAAGTTTAAACTAAGAAAGTTGGAGCTTTATTTAAACTATTTAAAGTTATATAGTTTTATTTAGCGAATGTCGGTTCTTAGCTTGAAAATAAGCTAAAGTATTTCTCTATAAATCGGTCTAATACTTTCTTTAGATTTCTTAAAAAAGTAAGTATCTTTTGCTATCCTAGAATTTTATAAATTGAGAATTTCTTATAAATTTTGTATAAGAGACTAAATTTAAACAAGTCTAAAGTTTAAGAAAACGTGTACAATTTTATTTCATATATAAATTTCTGCTAGCTTTAAAATCTTAATTGCGCTTGAGTTGACATGATTCACACTTTTTGAAGAATCTTAAATACTAGCCATAAAATTGTTCAACAACTAAATGTCTGTCTTTAGCATACGGTCATTATTAAAATCAGATCAGATTAGAGCTATAATAAATAGCACGTATAGCAGTAATTTATTTAATGTGCATTTAAATTGCTCTGAAAAAGAAGAAGATTTTTTGTATAAACCAATTGATTAATTAACAAAAGATTTAATGTCAAAGCGTTGACAGTTTCTGTGAGTTCAAGCATAACTATAAGTTTTCTTAAATGGGCAACATTTTGATAACTTTATGAGGTAGTTGAAATAACTGAAGAAATGTCTGCAGTTGAGTAAATATTTGAGCCAAAAGTGTCATGTTTAATTGTTATTTACAAGAACAGGAAACTCGCCATCCCTCCTGCTCTGTCCGTCTGTCTCCCCCTCTTTTTCTATACTTCTCTCTTTCCCCTGTTATCCGTCGCTTCTTTTAATTAAGAAAATATCTCGCCCTTTAAATTCCCCGCTGCTGAGTGATAAGATGTGAGTTGCAGGTAATTTTTGGGGGCATGTCGTCAACTACAGTGGGTGCGACCCAATTCTTCACTCCCATTCCCATTTCTCAATTGAGTCTCAGTTGAACTGTGTTAGAGTTGAAGATACCCTGTTTTTTTTTTGCTGCTGCTGCACCTGGTCCAATCTCGTAAATCAGAGTGTTCATGTTTTCGGAGCTTCGGGGGCTGCCTTTGATATGACTCGGAGACATGTAGATAGACTTGAGCGATATCATATCCGATACCTGTTTACCTGTTTCCCTGTTCCTTTTTGTTGCGATCAATTTGGCATTTTGATAAATATATTTGTCACTCGCAAGCGGCGCAACGGCGGCAAAAAGCCAAAAGTCGAAAGGCAAAAAAAGTTTAACAACAAAAACGGGGAAAAATTAATAAACAATGGCATACATGATGTTAAGCAATTAAAAATGTTAATGCCATTTCATAAATCAAAGGCTTCACACACAAAACAACCAACCAGATTTGGGCGCTAGACGCGGTTCCCCGCCCCGAATATACCCCCAGTTAACTGCTGCGAACTGGCCAATAGTTGTCGCTCATAAATCCGACTGTTTTGCGGTGCGCATAAATCGCCAACCGAAACTGAAACTAAGCTTCGATTTGATATTCAAATAAAATTAAGAGTGTCGACCCATAACCAAAATTCATATATAATTTTTAAAATTCGAAACAATAATCGACCATTCCACAAGCTTATTTAATTTGTATTTGTATTTGTTGGTTTTTGTTGGTCTAAATTATGCTTTTGGCTACACATCATTCAGTTCGGGGACTGTAAAATATGGTCTGCGTCAGCATTTTGTTTGTTTCATGGCAAAATATGTTGCCAAATTATAAATTCCATGTTAACAAAATCGTCAACTGTGGGAAAAATCATTTTGTTCGAAAGACCAAAGATTTTAAACAGAATTTTGTTATGTAATTTACGACTCAACGCCAAGCGAGCTAAGCTATGACTTAATTTTATAAACAGATAAATTAGATATTAAAATTGATAATTTTCCTTTGATTTCAGAGCAATCCTTATGGCCTAAAGGACACGGCCGCAGGCACTGAAATGGGCGCCTGGACTTCGGCTGGACTACAGCCCACAACGGGTTATTATTCCTACGATCCGATGTCGGCTTATGGGTAAGTTATGTGTCTGATAAATTATTTAAAATTAATTAGTTTTGCGCATATTGAAGTGAAATTTCTGTCGCTGTCTCTGTTGTCTGATTGACAATTAATTGCAAAATGGAGAAGGTCGCACAATTGTGCGCCCATAATTAATTGTAAAATATTTGCGAGTACTTAAAATTGATTTGAATTTAATTGCCATGGGGTTGACAAACAATGCCTGGAGTCCACTGTAAACTGGGACTAAAAATGGGAACTGACAGTGGCACTGGCACTGGCACTGGCACACAGAGACAGGCGATAATAATAATAATATGTGAATTGTGAAAATTGCTAGAGCGCGCGAAATTATTTATTTATGATTGCGGCGAAAATAATCGCAGTTAATTGCACGCCACAGTGCGTTCTCGCCAAATGCACATACAATAAACACACACTGTACATATAAGTATGTACGTTGCTGTACTTACACGCTTACATATGTATTGTATTCAGTTTGCGCTCATACACACACACGCACACACACACACACACTGGCACGCATGCACAACACAATCCACATATAGTCCACACATGCACACAGCGGCAGAAGCAACAGCAGCAGCGACAGCGACAGCGGGCAGTTGTTGGACATGCAAGTGCGGACGCCACTGTACACTGTCGTAGCTGACGTCGACTGCGGCTGCGACAGCGGCTTCCCCGTTGGACGTTGGATGATGTTTTTAACATAGTCTGGTTGGGGACGGTTGAGTTTGCGTGCAGAAAGCCCATGAAATCGAGCTTGCTGCAATTGCAACTGCAACTGGGATCGTGGCTGGGTGTGGAACAGGTGCGGGGAGGGTGAGGAAATAAATGCGAGTGAATGAAGTAGGGCGAAGCGAGGTGTGAGTAAATGAACGCCATGTTGTTGGCCGCCATATTGAGCCAGAGAGCGACACACGTTGACAGACATTTAAAAGAAGAACGGTTGCGCTTTGTTTTTGTTCATTGTTACAGATTGGCGATGGAGAGAGGCAACAAGAGAGGGGGAGTTGCAAAGAGAGCAGAAGAGTGTGAGTGTGAGAGTGTGCGTGTGCAGTAGGCAGAAATGCTGATGGCAGCACTTTGAATACAAAGAGAGTGGGCGAGAGCGAGAGCAAGAGTGTGGGTGGGGTGTGAATTGGCAATGGATGGTAATAGCAATAAAAGCAAGTGCGAGAGGGAGTGGGAGAAGCGGTGTTAGTGATGGGAAAGGTGCAAGGGAGTGAGCTAGACATGGACAGTTGACAGTTCTGTCTGGCATGTTCATGCCTGCTCACCGCTCATTTGGAGCTGCAGCTGCAGCTGGAGCCAATGTCATTTTGGCGTGCTTGGCATTATTTGTTTAAAATGTGTTCAGCACTGTAAATTGCTACTCACAGATAATAACAACGGCAAAAACAACAGTGTGTAATTATAATTGTTGGCTAAAACCAAGTTGCATGTTCGCTCATATAAGCCATATTTATACTACCATTTACATATACAACTATATGTACATATGTAAACCTGATTCTAAAGTTTTAAAATCGGTTATTGCTTAGTTTCCGTTGTAGTTATTGTTTTTTTACGACTGTGTGTATGTGTGTGTGAACAAGAATTCGATTTGTTAACAAGATTATGAGCCACAAACACAAACACAAACACAGGTAACAACAAAAATAGAATGCGTGGCAATTAGCTGCAAATGAAATGTTGTACTCGTCAAATTGTAAAACATTAGAGAACAAAAAGCGCACTAAACACACACACACATACACTGAGGTTGCAGCCACCAGCCGACAGGCGAACAGTGGGACGCGTAGACCAACGGCGACCACTTTACCTACAATGGTTCCGGTCAGCTTACCACCCCCAAAACACGATAATCATACGTCGCGGGGCCTTAAACTCTTGTTTTATGCACAGCTTATCGTCGCAACTCGCTACGTGCACTAAATTACTGGAATCATAACATTTGTTTTTACCTTCATGAGATGCTTAAGCAAATTGCAGTTGCACTAAAACACACCAGAAACACAAAACTCTTCAAAAGAGTGAAGTCCCAAAGAAAAGTTTTTAAAACCGAAGCTTAATTACACTTGCAGACAAACTCCTTTTGGTAACAGACTATAAAAGATATAAACACTTTCGAGGGTTTATAAGACAAAACGTTGAATGAAGATAAGGAAATACAAGTAATTTGGATCGTCAACTGAATACTCTTGTCTTTTTTAAAAGCAGCGTATTTTACATACAATTTTACTAACTCAATTTTGGTAGTAAATAAGTTTAAAAGTATAAAGTAAAGATATGCAAATGAAACATTCGTTTTTGTTTCCATTTTGTAGGTTTATTTTAAACAAGCCTTAAATTTTTCATTCATTAAGCTTAAGTTAGAAAATACTGTATATATAGTAATATATATTATTTGTTTATTTACCTGAGAGTTCAGAATATTTAAAGAAATTTTACTCACAGTTTAAGCTTAATAAAGACTCAAATGTAATGAAGTTGAATGTTTTTCCTTAAAATAAGTTCAATAAATGTTGTGTCTGTTTAAAAAACTTTGCCCAATCAATAGCTTAAACCGCATCATGGAGGCTAAAACTAGTGAAGCTTCTTCAACACAATAAAATTAACTAGAGACTGAGCAAAGACTTGAAGTTTAGCGAATTGCAACGTCCTTGTGCCAGACAATAATGGCAAAAACTCAAACATCAACTTCAACGCTGCATAAAAATCAGGCGCGTTTTTAGAAGGGATTGTGAAGAGCAGAGGGGTGGGAGGGCATAAAAAATGGGGCAGGACAAAAAGAGTAAAAAGGGGAAAAGGGAGGGACAGAGGGCAAAAAGGAGTCGACAACTCCGGGGGCAGGCAACAGAGTTTCCTTCTTTATCTTGTTGTAAAATTCACCGCACAAACTGTTGATTCTGCGGCACCATAAAAATCCCATAAAAAATTAAAAAACAAAAAAAAAGAAGGAAAAGGGAGAAAAATGAGAAAAAGGAGCACGAAAAGGATGTTGGCTGGCAACTAGGGAAACTCTGGCCAAAGCAAAAAAAGTGGCAAAAGTGAAATGTGTAACGAGTGCACAGATGAGTTGCAACAGCTACAACGCATATATATGTTTATAGTAGATATATATGCCTGGTTTGGGGGCTTAATTTAGCTAGCCGGGCTAAAAATGCAAACGCAATAACGCCTGTTCCCGTTAGGAATTCATCTCGTTTAAAAAGCAGCACAAAAAGTGACCATAGACCATGAGCTTTTTGTTGCTGTTGTGCTGCTGTTTCACAACTATGTTTTACAATATTTCGACGTTGTACTACACTAGTGCAGTGTTGGGTGTGGGCGCCAGCAGTTTAATGAATTCCCAGTGACTAACTACGCCCCTTTTCTCCTCCCTTCCCCCTTCTTTAGCTACGGAGCCAGCTATGATTTGGCGGCGCGGCGCAAGAATGCAACACGCGAATCGACGGCCACATTAAAGGCGTGGCTGAATGAGCACAAGAAGAATCCGTATCCCACCAAAGGTGAGAAGATCATGTTGGCCATCATCACCAAGATGACCCTGACACAGGTGTCCACCTGGTTTGCCAACGCCCGACGACGTCTCAAGAAGGAGAACAAAATGACGTGGGAGCCAAAGAATCGCACCGATGACGACGACGATGCGCTCGTCTCGGATGATGAGAAGGAGAAGGATGATTTGGAGTCCAGCAAAGACGGAAGCTTGGCCAAAGGTACACAACTAACTAGGCCTAAATCCATATAGTAGCTTATATCTTTTTTGGGTCTTTTTCCCCTTTTTTTTCTCCCCTTAAAGATGTGGCTAAGGAAGAGGAGGAGCTGCTTGATGAGGACCAAAAGAACGTGGGTCAAGCGAATATTTTGCGTGCTGGCTTTGGTTATCCCACCGCCGGTTATCACAGCGGTGCTGGTAGTGCTCATCCCGCTGCCTATCATCCCTATCATCATGCGCATCACCATTCGCATCCGCATACGCATCCGCACTCGCATCCGCATCAGCATCCCGCTTACTATACGCAGCCACAGCCGCAACAGTCTGTGCTGTCCGGCGCATTTCACGCCGGAGACAGCATGACTCCGGGTAAGCTGCATAGCGAACACGGCCATGAGCCAAAAAACCAATTAGGCCGGGACTGTGGTGTGCCGATTCCAGCTACGAAGCCCAAAATCTGGAGCTTGGCCGACACAGTTGCCTGCAAGACACCGCCGCCGCCACCGCCAGCAGCTTGTATGGGCCAAGGGCAGTTGATGCCACAGCAGCTGCAGTCTATGCAGCACCAGCAGCAGCAGCTACTGCATCAACAGCAGCAGCAGGAGCAATCACAGCAGCAGTCACAGCCACAGCAGCAGCAGGCTTTCAACGGAGCACCCTACGTACGGGCGCATACCACGGCTTACGGGGGTTTTCTAGGGGCTACGACACAACAGCTGCATACTACGAGTCCGAACAGTGGTCCCTACACCAACAACAGCAGCAACAACAGCAGCAACAACAGCAATCCGCTGGGCAACAACAACAGCAGTCCTGCCATACCTACTACGGCGCTAAACCCAAATTTGGGCCAACAACAACAGCAGCAGCAACCACAGCAATTTCGATCACAGCTGCCTCAATCCACAGCGAGTCAACAGCGGATGATGGGGATGGGGATGGGAATGGGGTTTCCCGAAGCCCAACCCGATACTCCACCCCAAACTCCACCGAATATGAAGGTGCTGAACGGAGCTTTGAGTCTGCTGCCTACCGTTTCTCAAATCCCTACGATCGCTACCTGTCGCACCAGTAACAATCCTGTCTATAATCCCGGTTGTAACTACCCAATGAACTTCTCCACTCGCCTCAGTGAATACGATTATGCGACGAACATGAATCGAGATGATTATAGCAGTTCGAGCAGTAGCAGCTCATCCTCACCGCATTTGCAGCGCAACGAGAATCTGTTCAAGCCGCTCTTCAAGAGGTAAAGTCTAGAAAGAATCTACAAAGCTATAGCTTCTATAACTTTTTATTTCTGATAAAGCCTGACGCCCGTGTAGATGCCCAAAACTATGGAGCAAGTACTTAAACCCACTACGTGCTCTAACAACAATTTAGGTAGGTCAAAATCTTAACTAATTCCTAAACTATTATTAACTTTTACTCCTTCTCTAGCTAAACATTTTGTGGGCTCGTGCAAGTAACGCAATGAATTGTGTAATAACTAATTAATTAATTTAATGTATACCACATTGGCATACATGTACCATATACTTAACATAATATTAATAATAAACATTTATAACAATACCTTACCTTATAACTTTACTTAATAAACTAATTAAAAGCCGTGCATTGTCTTAATACATTTAGAAATATTCATGATTCTTTTGTAACTGGCACACTTAAAAATAAAATATAAAAAACTAGACTTAAGATTATAAACTGTGATAAATTTTACATTGTTTAACAGAATTCAAATAAAAATAAAACACACAACCACACACACACACATTGTCTCTATAAATGCATAATCTATAATAAAATAAAATAAAACTAATTTAAATTCGTTCAATAAATAAATCTTTGTAATTCTCAAAACAAAACGCAAAGTAAATTATTTTATTTAAAGTGCATTGAATTTTTAGCAAAAGAAGGTAAGTTTTTGATTAAAACAAGTAAGAAAGTCGACAGTCAAGTTAGCCGAATGTAAAAGACTCCGAACTCATTTTAGTGCACATTTTCCTTACAAAGAAGTCATTTTTGATTGATTTGTCCTATGGAAGCTGTAGGTTATAGTTGTCCGATCCGGATTAAACTTGGTGAGGATAGTTATAATGATACTGTATACATATTTTGTTAATTTAGTCCTGATAGCTTTAGTCGTTTCCTGGTTATGAAGTTTTTTTTTACAATTTTCGCGGGCGGTACGGGCGTGGCACTAATTTGAAATTAACTTGATCTGCTCGGAAAGTTTGCGGACTTTTATTCCAAATTTGGTATCTCTAGCTCTAATAGTCTCTGAGATACAGATATTCATACGGACGAACGGACAAACGAACAAACGGACAGACAGACGGAAATTGCTATATCGTCTAGTCCCTCTACTCTTTTTTATATGCACAGAAGCTTAACTATTTTTACTTTACAGTGCCTCTAAACTTATCTACTTACCGCCATTAATTGGTTTACAATCATAAGCCATTTTCAGGTTAATTTTCCATTTAAACTTGCAAATTTAAATCATCTCATTATACGCTTTAAAGCGCATAAAAATAGTTTTAATTTTTCGTAATTTAAATCAGCGCTAATTACCTTTTTCAACAATACCTTGTTGTTAATATAATTTTTTTTTTCACTCTTCTGCATACAAATGGAAATTAACATAAATTACCTATTATAATTCATGGCAAGCATGTACTTGTCTGTGCTTGTACTGCATTGTCATCTGTGGCAAACTGAAAGCATCAGCAGAAAAACCAGCGGCTTCTACATGGCAAAACTGTCGAGGAAAAACTGTAAAAATAATTTGTATTAAAATAGTAATTGTTAATGTGGAGCAAGAAGAAGCATTTGAGCTATTTAAGGTACATTTTAAAGAGAGTTTTGGGTGGCAGTTTGTTTGCTGTTAGTCAGACAGAGTAAAAAATTTAAAACTTTATTTTAAGCAAAAATTGTTTATAAAAAAAGCCAGAAAATTTAAAAAAATATTATTTTCTATTCAATCAAACATTTAGCACCTTAGTACATATTTTTTTTTTAATTTTTGCTAAGCTTTATTACCCAGAAAAATAAATTTGTATAATCTATAACTTTTATTTGACATAAAAATCGAACTTTATGGCGCTTTAACAAATGATTTTCACGCCTTAGCACAAACTGTTAAAGTTTGAAGTGCTAACAATAAATAAGGTAATTCTTTGGGCTTAAATAGAGAGAGACTGCGACAAGGTTTTGGCCAACATCAACAGACAAATTACGCGACAGAGAAAACGTTTCTGTCAAAGTCAAAATTACGTGGCAAACTCTGTGGCTACCTTTATGTGAGTGTGTGTGTTTGGGTGTGTGTGTGTGTGTGTGTTAGGGGCACTGTTGTTCTGCGGGGGGAAAACAATTTGTAACGACTATCGTCGTTTGATAAATTAACATTCAGCAGTTTCTCGATTATGCAACAAATTGTCAATTCAATTGAAATTGACAGCGCGCTGAAGGCAGCTTCAGCTGCGGACTGAGATACAGATTCAGTCGCCGATTTAGTCGCTGATTCTGTTACAGATTCATTTTCAGATTCGATTTCTGTTTTAAACTCGATGGGTTCTACTTCAAATCGAATTAGCCGCCGACGATGAAGATGACTTTGCGGATGACGCTGCTTGCTTGCTGCTAACTAGTACAACATGTTATCCTAATTCGCTACTTAAACACGGTGTAGACGGTTTAAAAAGTTGATTTTAAAGCCAATAAGGAAAAAACCATATTCTTTGTTAAACAAAACAAGTAAAGAACACTACAGTCAACTATAAATGACGCAGTACTCATTCTATTTGCATTTTTCTATAGAAATAATCAATGTTTTACCGATTTGGCCTGTGGGAGCTACAGAATATGGTTGTCCGATCCATGGTTACAATCATCATATACACACCATATGTAAATTTGGTTGCGATAGCTCTACTAATAATACATGTCTTACAAATGTCCTATTTACAATCTCTTTGTCCTATGGTAGTTATAGGCTATATTTGTCCGATCGGAATCAAAGTTGGTGAGGATATTTAAAATGGTGGGAGACACATAATGTATGAATTTTCTCTTCATGGGTGCAGTAATTTAAATGTGATTTGAAACCGGAAAGTACCCGAAATTTTTGTTTGAAATTTCCGCTTGCGATATTTTTGGAATTTTCATTTCTTGGTAGGGATATCCTCAGTTAATGTGCCAAAAATTAACGACTTCTCTTATACGGAGAACTTACAGGTAAATCCTTAGGTATGTAGAAGAAGGCTTATGAGGATTCTGCTCTATCAAAAAGCCAAAGCCTACGATTGGTACAAAGGCAATGCCATAAGAGTTTCATTCAGAAAGTGGTATATTTTGAAGGAGATCTAGCTAAATATTGAAGGAGATTTAATAATTTGCATTTTATGCACAAATTCCGGCTACTTTCCGGTTGACAGGTATTCCATACTAGACTTACGAATAATTTGGATTATCTCATTGACTATAATTTTAAGGGGTCTATTTCTAATCTCAAAATCCCCTCTTTTTTTCCAACAACTTTTTAGACCTTAATCCGGTCGCTTAAGAAAGCAAACAAATAATTATACGATCAATTCCTTACCAAAAGCTAATTCCCTATAAATTTTTCAAACATAACTCAAATCAGTTTAACTTGGCACACTTGCTGCCAACCAGCTGCAATTTTCCAACTGGATACATGTGATTAATTTAGTTTTTGTTTAGTTTGACACACTTTACAGACATGTTTAAGCATGCTCATCCGCAGCATGTGGAGCTCTGTTTTAGCTTAAAAAAAAAACGCTTAAATAGTAACAAATTTCTTGTATGTTTTTCCGTCTTTAATCCTCGCTCTTTAGCTCCCCATCCCCTGCCCATTTGAGTTTTTTTTTGGAGCTGAGCCCGAGCAGCGGGGGATTACTTAGTTCCGTTCCCATCATAGGAGTTCCCATAATGCAGTGCGGTGCTATTTCGCTTTACGAGTTGTTTAACAATGCTAAACGGCTCTTGCAGTGAGCATAAAAATTTTCCCATTACAAATGCGGCCAATCAGTAAGCCGGTTAAATTAATCGCATCACATGCCATCGTCAGCGGCAGCAGCAGCGTCAACTGAGTTTACCAAGCCAACGAGTTGGCCTGGCCAACAGCTCAAGTGGTCAACTGTTGGCCAAGTAAAGATCCTTCAATGCGTTTGTGTAGCGATCTCATTTATGGCCCATAAACCATAGAAGGTGACTTTCCAGCGCCGCTACAGGCCGCAAGAGTTGCCCTAAACGTTGCTGTGGTGCCCTGTAGTTTTAATTGCTTAAATGGTGTTTAAGGTATGTGAGAAAAAGTATTTGTTGTTTGCATTAATTAAAAATAGTTTGTAGATATAAACAGCCATAAAGGCAGAAATTTTCATGTTTATTGACTCATTTCCTACATAAAAATTCAAGTAAAAACGATTTTCATAAAATGTTTTCTTTACTCATCATAGGTACAGGGTTGTTTACTGTCGTGCCCACTCAACTCCAGCCTTGGCTACTAATTGTGATTGTTGTTGCGGTTGCAACTGCTGTCGAGAGACTCAACTCTCAGCCTCCACGCCACAATAGCACTCGGCATTGTTTAGTGATCGGTTCGTTTTGGTCACCAGCAGCGAGGATATATGTACATATATATAAATCTGTGTGTGTGTGTGTGTGTGACTGTACGTGTGTGTACGACAGTTAACTTATCTTGCATCCACTTAACGTCTCGCGGCAATAAATCAATCCAATGCTCAAAATCTCGTTGGCAGCCAGAAGGCGAATTAATCACTTTGAAAATTGTTACCCATTTGGAAACTTGTCGCATTAACCTCCCAGCTGCATACAACGAGTTCTCTCAATATCATACTCTCCTGCCTTCTATCAAATCAAAAAAAAAAAATATATTTTTATATAGAAAATAGTATGGCAACCAGTTCGCGATCGTGTGTGGGCAATCCTTTGACATCATGTGAAAATGGATTTAATTTATGATTGTCATGATTGAAGTTTATTGCATTTTTTTTGTGGGTTTTTGTTTTTGAGAAATTCTTTCCCTTTCTCCATTTCCCAGAACTTGATTTAAATGTTATTTGTGTTTATTGATTTGCATTTTCTAGCTGTCTCAAACGATTTTCCAGTCGTAATTAATGGCTAACTTGGAAATTGGTTTGAAATTGATTGGACAAGAGTTTAAATTGTGTTTAACAACTATAAATTAAGCAATTATCGACTGTGTGTTTAATTTATTTAATATGTGTTGAGTTATAATTTGTTTTTAACTGCACTTGAATAATTATTTGCCTTTATTAATTATTGTACAATTTTTTAATCTCTATCTTAATGAATTCAATTAGTTTAATGATGAAATAAATGTCTGAATTTTTATTTAAATAATTATTATTTTAAAAGAAAAGAATTTGAATAAGAATAACTACCTATACTACCTTTTTATTAAAACCATTTTTTTTTATCATTAGTAGTTTTCCTACAATTTTTTAATATATGTCTTTATGAATAAAATTAGTTAATTGATGCAATAAATATCTGAAATATATTTCAAACAATTCATATTTATTTTAATTAGAATAATAAAATAATTATATATATAATTTATACACTCTCTGTCTTAATGATTTTAAGGATAAAATAAACATATAAATGCCTAAAATATATTTTTAAAAAAAATAATTTTTTTCAAATATTTTTACAATCATAAATTTTATTAAGACAATTTTTTATGAAGTTTCCTTAAGTATTTTATTAGATTAAAGATAAAACAAATGTATAAAATATATTTTAAATATGGAAAAAAAAAATTAAAACGATTTTGTTAATAAGAATTTTTGTTTATACAATCTTACAGTTTCCATTTGTACGTTTTTGATTAGATGAAAGATTTTATTAGATTAAAGATAAAACAAATGTATAAAATATATTTTAAATATGGAAAAAAAAAAATTAAAACGATTTTGTTAATAAGAATTTTTGTTTATACAATCTTACAGTTTCCATTTGTACGTTTTTGATTAGATGAAAGATTTTATTAGATTAAAGATAAAACAAATGTATAAAATATATTTTAAATATGGAAAAAAAAAATTAAAACGATTTTGTTAATAAGAATTTTTGTTTATACAATCTTACAGTTTCCATTTTTACGTTTTTGATTAGTTGAAAGATGGAAAAATTCATAAAATATATTTTAACTAATTTTTTATTTTTTCTGAAAAATTTTTGAATAAGAAAATGTTTTTAAAAAATTATTTTGTCTCAATTTTGAAAACAAAAATTTTGAATAGACAATATACTTTAAATTTTAATTCCTTTTTATATGAATAAATGTGATAGTTTATCTATAACAGTTTGTGCACAACAGTTTTCCAACCAATCCCCAGAATTCTACTTCATTTCCATACAATTTATGAGCATTTTCACTTCAAATTTCCTTCGCACCAGTTGAAAAATATCATCTTCTCTGCCTGAGTGTGTGTTGAAGATATTTTCTTAGCAAATTGCTTAAATACTTGTGCCTATTAAAAACAATTAGTCACTGCTATTTGCTAGTTTTATTAAATTTTCACAAATTTTCATATGCATTCGATAGACGATTCACACTCAATTATAACATACCAAAGAACACAAATTTGCACAAAAATAATTAAAGGGAAATTCCTGAAGATTACGTCCTGTTTTGTTAGCAAAGTGGGTAGTAAACGACAGCAAAGGGGTTGTATAAGGATATTGGATGCTAGATGATGTAGAATGCTTGGAGACTGTGGAGCTTGTGCATGCCACAAGCAAATGGTGGGCCAAGTTTCAAGATGCTACAAGAATGCAAAGTGTCATTTAAGTGAAACAAGACGAGAACAAATACATAGCGTTAGAGCTGAAGAGACTCAAGACTCAAGACCCGAAAACCCAAAGACCTTAGTTGGGTAGGCCTACCCAAACCTTCCGCACCACCCTCTTACCTGAGCCCAGTGGGTGTGTGTGTGTGTGTGTGAGTGTGTGTGTTTGTGCCTCATGTCGTTGCATCGTCATCCTTAGCCACGCAGCTTGTGCTTACGCAGCAGCCTCTATAAATTATTGCTGCTGCTTGTCATGTACGGAAATCCTTGTGTCAGTGTAGCCGAAATGTGTCTGTCTCCCTCTCACACGCTCCCTCTCTCGCCTCGCTATCTTACTGCATCTGACTCTGTCTCTGTCTCTGCCTTGGCTGCCTTTGACAGAGGCAGGCAAATACGTTTTCAACAAGATTAGAATTTGGTTGCAACGCACAAAGCCTCAGAAACAATTCAAGCAGACACATCTCGCAACTATAACAATTAATATCCTCCAACCCGCACCGCCTTAAGCCCGCACTTCAGCCCACTCTTAGACTCAGCTTCAGTTTCAGTCTTAGTTTCAGTCTCTGTCTCAGTTTTGGCTTAGAGCTGCCGCACATTGGGGCGTATACGTGATGGCTGTATGTTAATTTCTGCATTTCCTGCGTTGCTCTCTCCTCTCGCCACTAAATTTGGCATAACAACAACTGTGTTTGAGTTATTAGCTAACAACGCACTCGACTATCTGCGCTTTAAGCCAACTAAATTAATAATTAAACTAAGAAAATTAAAGTTAAAATCTTCTTACCAAAAAACTTTCTAGAAACCCAGTCCTATCAAAGTTTTGCTTCCTTAAACGAGACTTTATCAACCAAAATTTGTGTATTTTGTTTAACTGAAAAAATGATTATTTATTTTAATAGTCAAAGGTGAAAAAGTCGTAAGTTTCCGTGCTTTGAGGTGTCTCTGAGTTTATTAAGCGATCCATTAATTACCACTGACCATGGATATTTTAAACTCTATTTTTTGTTGTTGTCTCTTAGCTTTATTTGATTTCGGACGCCTCGGCTTGAATTCTTCTCTAATGGACGTACATTGTTGTCCATAAATCATGACCACACGTGCACCGTACGCCTCAAACCGAAGTAGGCTCCACTCCAGTCTCTATACCTTAGAAAAATTTGAAGAATAAACGGAATTAAACGCCAAACGAAGCGAGAAACTTTAAAAATACAGAAAAGACTCAAAAAAAGACAGAAAAACATTTACAACAACATGTCAAACGCCTACAAAATGTGGGACCCGATGGCCACCAACCAACTTTGCGGAACCGACTTTTTGACATCCCCACGAACTAACGAAAAAAATACTCGAGGCTTCACTGTACAGTGAGACAAATGTGTATTCAGACACTCGACTTGATAAGATGAGTGGGAAATAATTATGCCCATTAGCTAACCAATGCAGGCACTGAAATTTGTTGTTGTTGTTGTTTTGGGTTCGCTTTGATTTGGTAACTCAGCATTTGACAATTTGGGAAAGTTGTCTATAAATATAATAACAATTTGGTAATGAGCAGGTAACATAAATTTAACTTTAATAAAGCAAAAGTTTTAAGTTTAAATTTGGTAGACAGCTCTATATTGTTTTAATTTTAATATTCTTAGGTAATGACACTATCTTGGCTCTAATCTTATCTTAGCTTTATTGTAAATGTTTAATATTTGAAGCCTCTGTTTTGAAAGCTTCTTTTGGTAATTATTTTGAACGAGAAGTGGCTATCTTAGGTCCAGCCATGGCAGAGTTCCTTCAGTTATTACTTTCAGTTAATGAACAGAGAGATTTTACTGTTCAGGCTATTATGTCGCTATTTCGATGATAAATGTGGAAAGTTTATTTTGAAAGGATCGAATTCTCACAACAATTCTTGCTACTTATTATTGCTTAGGCAAACCAAAAATCCGCTCAATGAAAGAGTCTTTTTTTCAGGCAGTAGACATCCTCCTCGATCGATTGACTAAGGGCTATAACTGCCTTAAGTTCTGTCTTAGGTGTACATTAGGCTTTATCTAATATAACCTTAACTGAAAATCTATTTAATTCTAAAATTGTAATATATTTCCTGTTTTATACTAAGCAGAAATATTTCCTCTGAGAAGTTTATTGGATTGCTGTTTTGATTCCTATTGTGTTTTTCTATCAATATTTTTTCTATAAACAATTTATGAAGTTAATTAAATACTGATAAACTCTTTAAATACCAGCTTGAATAATCCTTTTCCTATTTCCTATTTTCTTAATCAAATTATATTTATCTTGAAGACTGGAAATCTAGTTAACTGTAGCTACTAAACAGAACTCTTTGTGTGCTGATTTAAATCAGTTTTATCACCAAAAGGACCCCTTCGGCACCTCTTGGCTCATCATTTAAGTGCTATTAGTTCCCACCATTGACAGTTTAATAAGAACTAACAAATTCTAGTTGGTAAAAGAGATTCATTAGTTTTTCTCTGGGCTTGGTATAAATTTTCTCAGCTTTAGTATTCGTCCCATTGGGTTAAGAGAATGTAAATGTTTTTGATTTTGGTGTTATGCAAATGTGTTGACGAAGAATTGATAAATATTAATGAATGAGATATACAAGCTCATGTTGATGTTTGTCGCCAGAAAGTCTACGAGGCCCTAGAGGTTTTCCAGCCACGTAATTGCGGGGAAAATATAGTTTTTCACTGGAAATAAAATGAAACGAAATCAAATGAAATGAACCTTTGTGGCTAGCATTTTACGAGTGTGTGTTAAGTGTGTGTGTGATTCTGAGATGAGAGCAGGTATCTCAGATGCCCTATCAAATTTCGTTATCCACTTGCGGCGGTCTAATTAACATGACAAAGAAATGTCACTTTGGTAAATTTATGGGCCAAAAGGCACTTTGGTTCTTAGCTGCTTTGGCTGCTTTACCTTTGCTGCAAAGTTGCAGATGGCCAAGATAATATTTACGATGCCGTTTGATTGGTCTTCCAATCGATTTTCCTCTTGCCGCACAGATACAGGTAGAAGCAGAAGGAACAGGGGATAAGAGAGAGAAGGGCAGAAAGAGAGGGAGAGGTCTGTCTGCTAGGACAATTTCATTGTCGTTAAAACAACTAATTTTATTATTCCGCTGACATTTAGCATCTTACACAGGTTTGTCTTACCAACTCTTGCATCTGGGAGGGTCAATAGACATCTTTGGACCCGCAGTGGTTAGACCAGCTTATCTTGTTCCGAGCCCGTTATGCTAGCCATTCTTGTGCTTTGGCTTTGGGCCAACATACAAATAAATTTAAATAGTGTTACCAATTTTATCCCTCTTCTTCTCTGCTTTTTTAAATCAGCTTTAGATTATGCGTTTTGTTAGACGATTTCTCTTATCTTAATGCGTCTCTTTTGGTCTCTTCCCATCTCCTTCTCTCCCTCGTTGTGTTAACAAAAACCTGGAGACAGTTTGTCTGGGCCGTATTCGAGTCCATTATGGCCCAAAAGAATCGTGGCCTGTGTATGTTGGCATTGTTTAATGGAATTTTCTTGTAATTCGTGCTGAAATTGGATTTTAAAGTGCGGGTTCAACATATATAATTTGTTTGTTAATAGTTTCGAATATACGAAATGCGAGCACACGCGACTCTGCGCACCCTGCATGCATCCCCGGCATGTCCTATCGTGTCCTATCATGTCTGGTTGGGACTGTTTACATGCCTGGGAGCCTACTGGCCATAAAATGTACGGTTGTTGCTTAAATCGGGCGTAAGCGAATCAATTCTCATTTTAATTTATTGACACAAACACAAGCGACCTCGCTGCTGCTGTCTCCCTGCTCCAGCCTCCACCTCCCTCTGCCCACTGCCACGCCCTGTAGCCGCTTGGACATTGCAGCAATTATACAATAACTCGACTACAATACAATTTGCATTGTGCGGCAAATTGGCACTGTCCCAGGCGGACCAAGAAACGACCAAAACGCAACGATTTTCATTTAATAAATGCGCATACGCCCTGTGGACCGTTCTGACTTTCAATTGGAAGGGAACATTAACTGCAGCGCACAGAGCACAGTGAGCTGCGTTGCAGTAACGGTGCATGCACCCACTACACATCCCTTTAACCCCCTTGGCTACCATCGTTTGGCAGTTCAACTGGGCCCAAACTGTCCCGACCTGGCCCACAAGCGTTCTGCCTGTGCTGCAATAATTATTTATTGAATTTATGGACATTCGTTTCGTTTTATATCGCGGACTTAAGCGTTGTCCAACACCAGATACCGTAATGGATCCGTGTTCGTGTCGTTGTCCGTCCAATTGGCCCAACTTCACATGGGGAGTTAAAAACGGTGCAGGAAGCTTCAACGGAATGTCACTAGGTAGTTGGCCATTTAAATTGGCATTTCAGTTAACCAAATGAGAACTTAAACCATTCAGTTGGTATTGCAAAAGAAGCGTGTCGGGCAGCATTGTTAACTGGCAGTCAGTGTGTCTATATAACTCTATCAAATTTGTAGATTCTATTGATATTAGACTGAAGAGTTAAGTAGGCAAAAGGCAGGCAGGAAAAGGGCGTTTTTAAAGCAGGCAAAAAAGTGCAGTTTACTTTTTAATATAAGTTAATATTTTAGCTAAATTTGTAGGTTCTTTTGATATTATACTGAATACTTACGAAAGCCAAAAACAGACAGATGAAGAGCGTTTTTAAAGCTTCTAAAGTAGTGCAGTTTAGTTTTGAATATTAATTAATATTTTAGCTAATTAAGTGAAGCTCAATGGTTTTAATAAACCACTGAAATATTATCATAATTTGTACTACAAACTATTATAACAATACAGCAGTGTATACAACCCGAATTAAATTACCATAAATTAACGGCTAGAACTTAGTATTCATATTAATCATATAATTAAAAGTTATATTAATTAAATCAATAGATGCTTTTTGAAATAAAATCATAATAATATGTTTAAAGTTCTTCTACTTAAATCAACTGTATAAAAACCTATAAAACTTAATAATCTACATTAATTTTCCTTTTGATAAATAATCAATTAATATAGTACGCAATTTATAAAATAGATATTAGTATGTTTATTTCTAGTTTTAAATTAAAACCATCTTTAATAAACTTTAGAAATCGTGGCGATTTTAAATTTTTCGCTCCACTTTAAGAACGCTTAACTCCGTAAAAATATGTACTTTAATTTAAATGAAATTAGTTTTGCGGACTATTAACAAATAAGAATCTTTTAAGAACTTTTGAAAAAAATATCAATAGCTTTTTTTAATACGCCGTCAAAAAATACTCAAAATTCGGGCATCTAGAGTCCAGAGTCTAGACTAGAGTACATTTTAAAATCTAGGCTACTCTTAAAGTTAAACCTAATTATGACAATAGTGATTTTTAAATAAATTTACAACAAACTAAACATATAAAACGCTTAAGTCTGTCTAAATTAATCAACTTAACTAAATGCAGTGGTTTTTTGTCTAAAACTCAAAACTTATACGCTAAATATACCCCAAAAAACACAGAACATTAAGCATAATTATCCACAGAAGCGCATTCAGTAAGTTTGTGTAAGTTTTGTAGTCATCGATTTGTCATTTGAATGCCAAGTATTGTATAAAGTGCTGAGGAATAATATGGATATGTGTATACAGACAGGGTATGAGTGTCTTGGGAAGTTGGGAAGTGTTGTCATTGTAGTGCCACGAGACTGTTGTCGAGTGAGTCCAAAAATGCAGGAGGACTACATAATTAATGATTGCTTTTAAAGAGCGTCGACAGAAGTGGACGTGGCTGTGGAAGTGCTGTCAGCGTGGAAAATTTTGTGGAAAAAGCGACGAGGAAAAATGCCTTTTAACTGTATAAACATTTTGCACTTGTTCGTAATTAGTTTACAATGTCAGACTTGTTGCCGTACTTAATTTGTTTGAATCGATTTGAATTAATTTTAATACAGCAAATAATGTTATTACCCTGCAGCGATTAAGCTGTGCTGTATACCCTGTAAAGGGGTTTAATCAAACTTTATTTTCCTTTAAGATTAATGCGTTAAAGTCTCCTTTGCTGGCTAGTAAAATTTATGTACATTTTCTTGGAAGAACGCAAACTAATTACCTGTGAATGCATCCGGGATTTCCATCTTCTGGCTAAATAAAGACAGACAACGAGACGGGATAAACTCGTGTTGTTGTTTTTATTTATTTTCCTTATTTTATGTTGAGTCGAGTACACGAACTTAATCACTAATTACCGTGTTACGCATAAATAAATATGCACTCGACGCTGTCGGGTTTTTTAAGGGGTATTTCGTGCCTGATTTGGACACCAAAGTGTCTCGCACTGTGGAGCACTAAAAATTCGCAAACTAATCTGCCATTTATCACTGGGGAAACTGCCAACCAGAGAGTAATTCCTTGGCCCTGGCGACAGGTACGTACTTGACTGACGCTCAACATGTCGCAGTTGCAGTTGCAGATACATTTACAGCAACAGCTATAGATATAGATATAGATACGGTACTTGCACTTGCATTTGCATCTCTTTAAAAATGATTTATTTTTGATAAATTGCCACGGTCTCCGCTCAGCGGATTCGCTTCATTTTGCAAATGATTTACACGGAATGACATGGAATTTAATTTTGAAATTCTCAAATGCTTAACTCGTTGGGTGGCAAACATGAATTTCCCACTCCCTTACCCCACCCTTCCCCTTCTACCTCTTGGCCGAAACTATCTTCCGACAACACGAGGTCGCTCTGTGACAGCCTCAAGGGGAGAGAATTATGTTTTTCTGTTGACTATAATTATACCATCATCATCGTCATAGGGTGTTTGATTCTCCGAGTTGCTTTGGCTTTTATTATTATCTCAAGTTCCAGCCAAGATTACTATATTATAAAGTTAAGGAAAATAGTTTTGTGGTGGAATATTTTTGAGTTGATTTGGATGAAAATTTAAGGAGGGAAATGAGTTGTTAAAAATGTGAATTTGTGGTCGAATTCTATGAGTAAAAGTTAACAATTTTATGATTGTTTATGAGTTAGAAATTTTTCCCTGTGTTTTCTGTACATATTAAAATAAAATTATGTTTTTTCGAATATGATATGTAAGAATTTAAGCTGTTATGTATCTAGATATTTCAATAGATTTTTTCTATAAAAACTGCTAGTACATTTTTTCTGTTTCCAGCTTAATTAAAAGCTAAATTTATAATTTTTTCGACAGTTCGATATTTCAGATAAAATATTTCACTACTTTTCCAATAAATTTATAAATTTTAGTTAGTTTTAATCCCTTTAATTTACTCCTTTTTATTTTAAGTGTAACACAACATTTCGACTTTATTCCCAATGGACTGCGGTTAAACATATTACAACTTTTCATATTTGCATAGCCAAAATGTTGATTACTTTATTTGAATGACTCGAAACGAGTACTTTTCAGCTCATGTGAGTAGTCATTTGAAATTGTTGTGCGTACTTATTCCCAATTAAACCCAATCAGGCAGAGACAAAACTCTCTGGAGTACCCTTAACTTTTTTGCCATTGTTTGGGCCAAAAAACTTTTACCTGTCGACCTTTGTGTCTCTGTCTCTAATGGCTGCATGTGGCTGTTGTTGGTAGGAAAATGTGGCTTAAATGGCAACTGCACGAGTCAAAATATTTTAAAGAATTTATTTTACTATATTTAGTGCAGTTAGACTCTGTTTAAAATGAATACAGCGAGTGTTTAAATGAAATTAGAAAAATAAACTCTTTTTTTTAAGGTACAAATTCGGTATAGGTTTCTTGATTCAAATGGTAAATTTTTCAGTGGAATATATGGCTAAAATATTTAACTTAAGTATTCGATAAAATGAATAATTGTTAGGCAAATTTTTACTAAAATTAAGTTTGGTAACTAAGTTTAATATTCCGGTCTACTCTACTTACTACATAGTAAAGAATGAAATTATTCCGGGAATCTATCCAGTTTTCTGCGTAATCAAACCGGAAGTTGTTTTAGAAGTTTGAAAGAAAAGTTCTGATTCCAAAAAACCTAATTTGCTTGTATACAAATCAAGTACAGAGCCTACTCCATTCGGAATCTCTACCCCCTGTCTCTCTCCTACCCTTCTACCTCTTATTTCTCTACTTTCCAGCTATAGCTCATACCTGCTTGAAATTCATATATTCCCATATCGAAGTCGTGCCAACTGGGGAATGTCTCAAATACTGACAGTCGTGGCTCATGCCAGAGGTAACACCGTCCATGCTAAGCAACGACAACTATTTAGTCACATAATTGCCTTACTCCAATTCCGATCAGTGCTCCTTCCTCCCCACCATCTAAGGTGGAAAGGGTACGTGGGTCACTTATCACGCGTCGGGCTTGGCACCGATAATAAGTCTAGTATGAGTGTGTGTTTGTTTCAAGAGAAAAAAAAAAAAAACGAGGAAAGGAAAACAAAGTAAAAATACCAATTGGAAATTAGAAATCAGCGTCAATCGGTGCGGCAATCAATCGTGACTGTTGTTGTCGAAATGCCGACAAAAGAGAACGCACGTGCGGCCGAGGGGGTGGCGGTAGAGGTGGGGAAAGAAGGGGAGTGTAGGATTCTGACTTTGACATCATAGCTCATAGCTCATAGCCTAAGCAGTGCCCATTCCGCTGTTTCATGCTGCTACCCATTCCCATTCCATTCCCAGTTTTGGGCTTGGACTGTGTGTCAACGGCACTTGAACCACAAAGAGCACCGATTTGTTGATTTGTTTCTGAAAAGTGAGTAAATATGTTTCCATTTATGAATGTTTGGAAAAGTCGTGTTGTTGTGTGCGCTTGCGTTTTGTTTGAGCAGCAATTCCATTTTCAAGTGGTCGATAAGATGCCAGGTGCTGATATGATATCAACACTGGCAACTGCAACTGATAACGTGCGGTGGTGAGGCAGAGTCTGATACGATTGGTGGCCAAGACTCCAAAGTGTCTGCCTCAAAGTTCTAGCAAACAAAATGGAGAGTGGGGGCTGGGAGTGAAAACTGCAAGCAATTAACTTGGCTCAAACATGTGTGCTGCAACTGTGAAGGGATTGCTGCAATTTGTCACCAAATCTTAAGTGTAACTCTCCCAAAGGGGAGAGAGAGAGAGAGAGTGGGATGGAGCTACTGTATCCTAGGCATAAACAAATTTATTGAAAGCAATTTGCATAAAAGTGCTTTTTGTGTGCGTGTAACGTTGACTTTATCATTTGTACTTTTGCCAAAAGGATTTTATTTTATTACTTTTATGCTCAATAGCAAAAGACAGAGTGAGCGCAAAGGAGAAGGAGCGAGCGAAGCAGTGCAAGTGAGAGCGAGAGCGAGAGGACTTCAATTTAAGAAGATTTTGTGAAGCACATCACCAACACCAACACACACACACACACATACATGCATACAGTACATGCACACATACACACACTTGTAGACATTAAGCTGCACATGTGTGTGTGACAATTTCATGTCCAATTGCTTTCCAGGTGACATGAAACAACACTTAAGTA
This sequence comes from Drosophila parthenogenetica, assembly GCA_035047505.1. Taxonomy (NCBI): domain Eukaryota; kingdom Metazoa; phylum Arthropoda; class Insecta; order Diptera; family Drosophilidae; genus Drosophila; species Drosophila parthenogenetica. Next base: position 7,126,086 of record JAWNPM010000247.1, on the reverse strand, counting down.
AGAGGAAGCGCACTGGGCAGCGGGGAGAGCGAGAGAGCGTGGTGAAGTTGGGAGTGCAGGTGGAGGTGGGTTGCCTGGGCAAGGAGTTGGGCTGTGCTGGCATAAAGCGAAGATGAGACAAAGCTGAAAACTTTCATTCGTGCAGCTGTTGTCAATCTGTACTGCCTCCCACTCCTTTCCCTATCCCCTTTCCCCCACTCTTTGTGACTGTGTGTGTTCTGAGCAATATTAGCTCGTAACTCTTCTGTGCTCGCAAAATCTACATTTAAATTGTTTTCAATATATATGTACAATCTGCATGTTGTGTGGAAAAATGCTCAAGTTATTGTTTAACAAAATGCAAACAGACTTTTCATTTAAAGCTTATGCTTCCAACTATCCCCCGAACACTACACCACCCCCTCTCCCAAGTTTGTGTAGACAGGTTTATATGCATCTTAAATGCCTGATAACATCTGGCAAATTTCTCAGCAGCAAATCTATCGACACAGGAATTTGTTACTTGTTGTGCAAATTAAAGTTTCATTTTTAGTTCGTTATTATTTTGTGTGTGTTTTGGGAATTTATTTGACATGGCGCCATCAAGTGTACACACGTATGTATCGATCACGATCAGCTACTTAAAGTCGGGGATTTGAGTAGTAACCAAATCCTTTGGGACATGTGTCTCTGCTTTCTCACTTGAGTGTATAGCACACTCCCTGTACCACTTCCCTACTACACTCCATCGTATGTATTATAAATGACAGCACGTTAACACCCCCTCTTCTACCCTACGAAAGAAAAGTCCTCGAATAGTGTGATCTCGTCTTACAAGAATTCCACAAAATTGTACTTCAATAAATTAAAATTAGAAGGCAGCGACCAAAAATCCTTGTGCACTTTCAAGTGTCCTTTGACCCTTAAATTCCCGGCATTCGTTTACATTTTAAATTTCGAATTTCGTATTTCAAATTGATTTGTTTGTTTTTTTTTCTGTTGTTTTTTTTTAAGTACTTCAAACACACATTAGGTTTCAGATGACGGTCGAGAGGAGTCGATCAATTCTAAACCTTTGAAACTGTTTGCCTAAGCGCACTTTGAGCGAATATGGAAAAGGATTTGGACATTACTTAGTTCATTAAATTTGAAAGCAACATTTGAAGTGAACATTATGGTTTTTCCAAACTAGTTTGTAAATTTATTTATTGTAATGAAGATTTTTGGATTGACATACCAAAGAAAATTTGGGTTGAAGCATTAATTAAGGGGTAAAACCAGAAAACAACCTTTGAAGCCGCTCCTACTAAAAAAATGATTGAAAAATATTAAATTTATAAAAGATATAATATTAAAAAAAATAAAAACGATGAATAAATATATATTCACACAGAAATTTAAAGTAAATTATGTTGCTTACCATAAGTTACGTTATAATTATACAGTTTACGCAATTTTAAATCATCCACCAATTGATTTATAAATTTATCAGTCAGAGAATTTTGTTTTAAAATTAAAATAGAATTCCAAGAGCTAAAAATTCAAAAACATAATCCACAATTTACATTTACATATTTAAAAGTTGATTAGAAATTGTTTAACAAATTATATTTAATAATATATATTACTTTTCTTTTAAATAATTTTGTTCTATCTGCTAAATATACTTTTGTTGGCTTCTCTTCTATGACTTAATAATTTAATTAAAATAAAAACAATTTCCACATGCTACAAAAATGTACTGTTTACTTAGGAATATCAGCAGATGTAAAAAAACAAACACATAAGGGTATCAAAACTCTAAAAAGGAGTTACGGAAGAAAGTGAGAAAAATGTGAAGCCTTTCGATCGCAGGCCGCCATAAAAATGTTTCCAGTGACAATGAAAGAGGGGAAACGTTCACACTGGAATACGTTGAACTGCGACGACTGCAGCTGCTGTTAATTCCAGTCGGAGGTGGGCGTAGTCGAAAGCAACAGCCCCTGAGCGCAATGAGAATACGAGCTCTGACTCGCTCTCGCTCTTGCGCACAGCGAGCAGGCCTGTCATGTGAAACAGCAAACGTAGTTCGCTCTCTGGTTGGAACGGTCGCTAACCAGAATATTTGCTTGCTTACTCACTCACACTACTCAACTGGCTTTCTCGCTCTTTCGCTTAACGATTGAGTGTAGCGACGCGTCGTTGTCGTCGTCGGCCTTGTGCCTCTGAGCAGAATGTGTCTCTTTTTCTGTTTCTGTTTCGGTTTCGTTTTCTGTTTCGGTTGCTGTTGCTGTTTGTGGGCATCGACAGACCAGTTTGTGTTTAAACGCGAATAGGCATAGCCGCACATCTCAGCTGTGTTGCCTCTGTCGGCGATTTATCGAAACTCGAAGCTTCATTGTTGAGATGCCACTGACAGGTTGTGGAACTCGTTTTATATACACAGTAGACGTTAACTACGATCGGTATTAAATACAACAAAAACAACACGGAGTTTTGTGCAATTGGCAAAGAAATTGTTTTAAAAAATGTGTAAAAATTTCAAATAATATTTAAACAAAAGTACGAAATGAAAAACACAAGGAAAAACACATGTGACAACCTTTTTAACCTGCTGCTGGTGTCAAGTGACGCGTCAAAGTGACCCGTATTTCAAGCCGGACCCGTGTCTAAGCCCGTGCTTGTACCTTCTTGCCCTGTGCTGCCCTTTGCCCCTAATCGAACATCGTATCTGGTGTCCAGCATCAGAGGACATCTGTTTTGTGTCCGATTTGTCGGCTGTCGCGGCCAAAGTCAATAAGGACGACAATAAAAAAAAAAATAAAAGAAACGAGAACGAGAATATGAAGTAAAACGAATAAAGCGCAAAGTCACACAAAACAAACAAAACATTTTCCGGCTCCGGCGACATTAACAGAAACTGCTCGACATCGACAATTTGTTTTATCAATTTTCAACAAGGCCAACAACACAACAACAACAACAATAGCACAGCAGCCAAACAAACCAACAAACAACAAAAGCGCCCAGAGTGCTTAGCTGCGCTCGCGTCGAGCACGCACGCCACCAACAACAACAACAAGAACAACAACAGCATCATCAAAAGCTCCATCTCCGTTTTTACATTCACATCCATATCCGAATCCACCTTCTACCATTCACTCCCACACCCCCTTGGCAACCCACAACAGCATCCACATCCTTACAGTGAGCTCTACTCACACTTGTACAAACTGCCGTTAACATTGCCGTTACTTGCCCAGCGCAAGAATACGAGAACGCGACAATGGCTGCATATGCGCAGTTTGGATATGGTTACCCGTCGGCAAATCAGGTAAGCAAAATTATTTTTGAAATTACCTGATTGTGAAAAAATAACGTGTTTTTAATCATAGAAAGCTGATAATAATAATTGCTATTATTTATAGTACGTTTTGTTGGTATTTGATTTGAAAAACGTTGAATTTAGCAGAAGCTGTCAGCGAACAAAGTTCAATTGAACAAATAACATGTGATCTTGCTATTGTTGCCAATACAAGTGCAGAAAACATTGCGACAGTTGGTAACGCCCTTGCAAACTTTAGTTGGCAAGGCAAGTGCCAAATCAGCTGTGCGCAGTTCAAAGCAAAGCTTCTTGTTAGAAAAAATAAATATAAATTTGACAACTGCAATGCAAAAGCTGCCAACTAGAGTGCTGTCAATTAAAGTGCAATTATTAACATAATCTACAAAATGTTGAACTGTCTGTTAAGCAGTAATTCACTATTTTTGACAATTAGACGACAGCCATGCCTATTATGTTTGGCAACTCCAATCAAAAGTTTCTGCACTATAGTTGGCAATACAAAACACTTATCTCTAAGAGAGTTGGCAATTAAAGGCAGAGTTGACCTTTTTTAGTGCTAGTATATTTATGCGATGGTTGGCAACTTCAAAGCAGAGCTAGCAATTTGCAAGCATCCCAATCAGAACTTATATTAAAGACGTATTAAAATTGAGTGTAATTTCTGATCTCCACGTCGTAGGGTTGTGTATGTGTGTGTGTTAGCTGCTAATTTTAGTCACATAAGTATGTACATATAATTGGCTATGACGTCGAAGCAGTATTTGAAATAAACATAAATTTAAATTTATGCCCAGGGAATGTGACCAACACACATACACAAACACACATACACTTGCGACGGCATGAATATTCAAGCAAAATGGACAGCTTCTGGGCTCGGACGCTGGCTATATATATAGCATATGGTATCTGGTGAATGCCCCAAAGCAAATGTTGCACAATTTAGGACATTTTGCAGCCGTCGCCAGTTCTGGCCATAATTACCAGCGGGTAAGAGGCAGCGGTAATTCAAATTAGTTAGTTGCAGCGCAAGACAAGGCTCCATAGCAGCACAGTCTAATGAAACCAATCTGTGTGTGCGTGTGTGTGTTTGTGCATTAACCCTTATGCTGCTCCCTTAAATTGATGTCAAACCACACTGAATGAATGGGTGTGTCATTTATTATAATATGCAAAATCTGCTAAATTGCAATAATTAAAATAATGAACGCTCAGATTATCAACCATAATTCTGTGTAAATTTCCACAATTCTTCTGCTTATTTACGACTCATCGAGTTTATTAACTCCATTAAGTCTTTTGTTTCTTGGCTTGTTCAATAATGTCAGTACTACAAGTAACTGCTCTTCGTATTAACTTAATTAATGCAGTAACTCTTTGAGTTTAGCATATATACTTGTAAGGAACTTTTTAAATAACATGTCTAGAACGCAGATAATTAGCGTTGGGGTAGGTTAGTTCATAACTTACTTTAGAATTACAGTAAGTTACTTTTAATGTAGCCATTAAATTTAATGCTTTTAATCTGAGGGATTATCCATTTGTTAAATAGATTGGGATGTAAGCTCTTAATTAGCTATATTAGAAGAATTTCTAGACTAAAAAAATGAAAAGACTCTTTTTATTTTATATTTAACTTAGAGTTTTTTGAATTTCTTATAGTTAAAAGTCCTAACATTTATTTATGGCTCACCCATGAATTAAGCATACAATTAGTTATACTTTAAGCATCACAATTAATTGACATTAATTCCATATTTCATTCCCCGAAGACTACAAACATATAGAATTTACAATTCTTTTAAAAAATAGCAGTCGTTCTAATTAGCGAGTGACTACTGTATTTTAACACTGCAGCCACATCTTATACGCTTCATAAATAATTGAAATTCATATTAATTAATTTAATTTTTATTTTAATTTCAACGCCAATTCGGTATGCCAAATATGACACACAAAAATCGCTGATGAATTCAATATGAGTATGAATTTAATCAAGACCTGCTCGGGTCTTAGCCAAGTCTGTGGCCTGTGCATGGGTTTTTTTTTTGGTCCAAAGCAGAACAGAACTGAACAGAATTGTCAACCGAAGGAGTTGAGTTTAGCAGTTCACGCATTTCATGGCATAAATAACTTGAATTCCCAGGCTATAGAGTAGGATGGTTTCATTTTGACTTTGGGGGTACGAGGGACGCAGTGTGGAGACCCGGGGACCAAAGATGATTGCGAGAAAAAACTAATATTTTTGCCGTGTGCATTCCATAATTGATTTATGAATTTTTAATGCAAACATTGAGAGGCAACTGCGACTGCGACGCTTAAAAACAAAGAATTGTTCCAGGAGTTGAGAGGCTGCAACGACAGCAACTACTGAAAACCGAAGTTAATTCAATAAAAGGAGCGACAACAACAACAACAACAGCAACTGACTGCTGTTGCTGTTGCTGCAGCAACTTATTCGCATTAGCAAAAAACACGCATCGCAGCTATGTGTATTGGTTTTTTTGGTATTCGTATTGGTATTGGTAAGGGTCTGGCCAGCAGTGCGAGAGAGACAGAGAGGGGCGTATAGTGCTTTGCTTGTTTTCCTCCGACTTGGGATGAATGTGAAAATATGCCAAATGCCGTCGCCTCGAGTCTCTGCGTTGTCTGCAGCCAAAACCAAAACCAAATGTCGTCAGTCCCAGGCTCGTCTGCTTCTCACCACTGTTTCTCTGTGGCCCCTGTACTCCCCACCGCACGCCCCACTGTACTGCCCCTGTACTTCCCACTGCACTTCTCTTGCACTCTTTATTTTCGCTTATTGTTTGTCAATGCTGTTGTTGTTGTTGCCGGCGCCGTTGCTGTTGTTGTTGTTTCTGCTGCTGCTGCTGTTGTTGCTGCAATTCCAAGTCGACTGGCGTCAGGAGCAACCTTCTATTGCCGTGTAGCTATCACTTTTTGCTGCCAGACTCCTTGCTGTTGTTTTCGAGTGCAAAAACCAAAATCCATAAACGCATCTCGCCGCAGTAGCAGCAGCTACACAAACCACAACACAAAACAGCAGCACACACAACACAGAAACAACACAACACAACAACAATAAGAAACTGCAATCTCCTTTGTTATAATAACCAACGCACTGAGCAATTGGCAATAGGAATCGGTTAAAGCAAGGTGATATGAGCCAAAAGAATTGGCAAAAAGGCAGCAATACATGGGAAAAAACTAGCACGAAATTGTATATATTTTAATTTTTGTTTTAATTAAACTCAAGGTATAACTTATTTATGACAATTACTCAAAAAGTTAACGGAACATAATTTTAAAATATTTTTCTTTAACAGGTTTTTAGCCAGAACTCTATAAATATTCAAATAGTAATAATAAAATATAATTACTTATGTAATTATCTATACCAAATTTAGTTTAAGAATACTTTTGATTAATCTGCTTCAAAAATAAATAATTTAGAAATTATTCTAACACATTCGCACTATTTTTCCCTGTGTACCGTATCGGTTGTATACCGTTTGGGCAGGCGTTTCGTGAGCTTTAACATAAATCATAAAATTAATAACCATAAAGTGACGGCACCAGTTTTTCCAACAATTTGGTCAGAGCGGGTGGCCGCAGACGCTGTCGTACTGCCTTACTGTACGGTTGGCATTCGCTAACTGCGTCTGTCTGCACTTCAAAAGGCCCTGTTAACTTTAATGCCAAATTGCCTGCTGCCCTAATGCTCACAGAATCTTTGATGCATCGTACATTTTTTTTCAGTTTTCTTTATTTTTTTCTATTTACACTTTAGTTTATAATTTTCTTTTGTTGTCGATTTGCTTAGTGCATAAATGTTTCTGAAAGGAAAAGCTGTTGCAAGGTTTGTTGCACGTGCGGCATTCGATTCTTTTGAACTTGTGTCATGCAACAAATGGAGCATTGGGCATTCAGCTGTTGCATCTTCAAAACGTGTGCTTTTGGTGGCTTTTTAGCTAGAATTGAGAGCTGAAATAGTAATAGAAATTTAAAAAAATTAAATTTGATAATTATCAAACAAACTTAATGGGTTCTTTCTGCTATAAATAAGGATTTTTAAAATGTACTGTTAAGTGTTTATTTTTAGTATTTTCTTTTGACAAATTTTAAGTTTTTTGGGCACTCCAAATATTAATGTCTCTGTTTTTTTAATTAAACTTTTTAACTCTTGGTATTTAGCATAGCATATAGTAGCTGTTTAGGCCCTAAAGAATAGCTACGGGCACAAATCCAACTCTCTTTCATAAATCAATTATTAACTCTACTGAGATTGAGTTTTATAATTTCCACAGCTGATAAACTAAATTAGCAGCACTATTATTAGCGGAACATAGTAATTTTTATGGCAAGTCATAGGAATATCTGCCCCTGAATATCCTTCCTATGACATGACAGGAACTGAGGACTCTTCACACCGTTTATCGTAATATTCAAGTCATAAAACAGGCAACTATAAAGCAATATTTAATAGTTGCCAACACTTGCCAACATTTGCAACATTTCCGCATTGTCGAAAGAGAGGAAGGGAGTTAGAGAGAAAGAGAGGGGTAGGGTATAGAGGGTGCTGGCTAAAATCAGCTTTAAGCCAAAGTGAGAACCCCTCGGGGCCATCGTATGCTATGCTATCCTATCCTGTCTGTGTACAGCTCACGATAAAACCCAAAGGGGCAGGAACGGGGACAGGAACTTTACAATACCTCCGACCCAGAGTGGGTGAGTGAGAATCATTAAAAATAAACTGACTTGCGTGCCGATAATAAGCCCTGGACTGGACTGGACTGGACTCAGAGTCTGTTGCTGCTTTTTTGGTCGTTGGCTGCTTTTTCCGTACCGACCAGGCCAACAGTCCAGCGGGTCCTCAGTGTCGACGTCGTGGACGTCGTCGTTCTGCTGATATGTGTTTTTTATGGACGACCACAAAAACTGAAATTGATGTTCGAATCGCATATAAAAATAAAGAATAATAAGAAATGAGCGCGCGCAGCGTTTTGTACATTAGCAGCAAAGAAAGGAGTTGAGTGGGTAGAGAGGGAGAGGGGAAGTGAGGGGTTTTGGGAGAGGAGAGGTAACCCACTTGAGGCCACTTGTTGTGGTTTTTACGAATTCAGTTTCGGTTCCGTCCTCTGCTTTTGGCTCTCGCAGTCATTCATTCAGAATTCATTAGATTTCATTCATGAAACGCCTTCGTTATTCAACAATTTCGCTTGTACCGGGTGCACACTGTGGCCCCGGTGTCCCAGTAACTGGTGTCCGCACGAAATTGCCTTGCGATTAGATATCCCCGCTCAGAAGGTGTTGAAAAACAGCTTGTTCAAACTGGCGAATTACCATTATTATTTAAAGCATAAATTTTGAACTGATTTCGGTCGCAAAACGGTAGCTGTGTTAGCTGTGGCTAAAAAGATGATCAATAGGTGTTAACTGATCCACTGGTTTGTGAGTATTACTAAGAAACTGAAGCATAGAAAACTTGATTGGAAGTTTTTTATGGCTTTGATGGATTGTTTTGAAGTACTTTACGGCTTAGATGTTGGGTAAAACTTTACTTTTTTTGGGTCACAACCTTTGACTGAGGTCTTAGGGGCCCGAATCGGCAATTCGCTGCGGTTATCGTGCAAGCGCATACCTGCGAGTGCCTCTTTCAATTTCTTGGCCTTTTTTTTTGTTGATCGGTTTTTGTTTTTGGCTGGAAATGCCCACACTCAATCGAGCGTTCGATCAGCCCGTTGATACTTCAGCCTCTACCCTCTTCAAAGGGTCGGGATCTGTGCCTGGACCAGGTCTTGACTGTGTGTTTTGGGTTGGATTCGAATTCGGAGACAGGCACAAGCGTATCTTAAATCTGACTGTGATAAATTGAAAATTAATGAAGTGAAAATAGATGGAACGGATCGCAAAATGCGCCAAGCCAATAAAATATTTTGACATTTGGAGTTATCGTCTTAATCTGTTCTGTTGATTTTAACCCAAAGGTTTCGTAGCCACTGCCCTACCCCGACACGGCTCCGATGCCCTTACTCTTGCTTTACCTATACATATAGGTCTATATATATATACTTATATATTTTTTTGTGCTCGTCCTTGAGCACATCACCTGTTTTAAGAATTGCTTCCATTCGGCTTTCAAGTTTTCGTGAAATTTATTCGTTTTTTTTGGCTTTTTTTCTGGCATTTTTTCAGTTACTTGGCGGTACGGCAACCACAGCCGGTGACAGTCAGAGCGGCCATGGCGGGGGATCGGTGCCGTCGCCTTTGTCGGGCACAAACGAGGCTTCGCTGAGTCCCTCGGGCGGCTCGACCACTACAGGCATCACCGGTCCCGTTAGTCCAGGTGCAATTTCGCAGTCGTCGAACAATGCGGGTGCCTCGGTGCTCGGTGCAGCCGGAGTGGCTGCTACTTCGCCAACCGATGGCGACGCCGATGCCATTGGCGGCAACGATGTGAGCGGCGCCACTGAAGCAGATGCTCCTGGCGGTGTTGGTGCTCTGGAGGCACATGTTCGTGTGGCCAACAATATGTCCTGCTGCGAGAACGGACGTCCGATCATTACAGATCCCGTCTCCGGGCAGACTGTCTGCTCTTGCCAATACGACTCGGCCCGGCTTACCCTTGGTGGGTACTCCCGCATGGCCTTACCCTCGGCTGGCGTGGGCGTAGGTGTGGGCGTGTATGGCGGACCCTATCCCTCAAACGAACAGAATCCCTATCCCAGCATCGGTGTGGACAACTCGGCGTTCTATTCCCCACTGGTAAGTGAATTTTCTTAACTTTTATAGCAGCTACACTGTGAAAAAAAAGGAGTTTTATCTAATAATTTGTTCTTAATTAAGAGTATTTTTTTAGACTTTTATTCTTGTTCTCAGAGTCTAAACCAAAATATTTAAGTTACTACTTCTTCTTAGCAGTGTAATTCAATCAATTCACGCTGATTATAAGCCGACAGCTGCTCAGAGCACAGCTCAATGGACTCAAATGCGGCTTGAACTGAGGCTTACAAGCCTCTTGTCAGCTTTGTCCACCTGGCGTCTTCTCCATACCGAATAACTACTGTACTTAAAGCCACTTCCTGTCTATGCCTCTTTTTGCAGAACAATCCGTATGGCATGAAGGATGCCAGTTCTGGTTCCGAGATGAACGCCTGGACTTCAGCTGGTTTACAGTCCACTAGCGGCTATTACTCCTATGATCCCACACTGGCGGCCTATGGGTAAGTTTTCGACCCCGAAAATGGGAGAAAAGTTAAGCGAGTTTTCAAATCAGCTGGCAAAAGTTTTTTTGCATGCAATGTCTGTTGGGGCTTTTTTTTTTTTATTTGCCCGAACTCAAGTCAGTGTTGGCCTGCCCTGAATTCCGCTAAAGGTCTGTCTGAGTAGCGGAGACAAACGGTTCAAATACCTACGAAGTTTTCCGCTTCTCTTTCCTTCCTACTCTTTTAACCCTAAGCAAATGACGGCGCGTCGCGATGCTTTTAAAAATATACTAAACTCAATAAGTTTATGACTGAGAAAAGGGATAGGAAGCAGCAGGCAATAGGAGAGGAAAGGAGGGGAGCTAAGAGGAGCGCAGTGTTTGTGGTCTGCTCTAGTCGGAAGGAAGTTACAAATGCACAGATTAAAATTCCCAGAGCGTTTCTACTGTCGCGGTTTTTTTATTGTGCGTTTTTTTTAGTGAAAAGGAAATTTTGTGAATCAAAAGTGCAACACGTACTCGCCCGAGAAGAAGGGAAAATGGCAGTCCAAAAAAAAAAATAGGAAAACTGTTTTTAAACGTTTTCAATTTGAGGCGACTAAAAACAGTTCAAGCTGAAATTTCTGCTTGTCTAATTTTAGAGACTCCTTTAAAAATGAATTTACCTAAAGTAAATGGACACTTAAAGCTGCTTTGCGGCGGAAATTTATAGTACTGGAAGTGTATGCCTTAAGGAGAACTCCAACAGTATAGTGAATTGTGAATTTATTTTATAAATTTATTTATGTTTAGCTTATTTTAGCCTATTTAAGCCAATTTAAACATAGCTTTAATTTGAATCTATTTAGCTTCTTCCACATTTTTGCCAATCTGGCCCACTGTACACTATGTGGACTTTAAGCCCATACAACCACTTGTCATTTTTTCCTTTGTTCATTAAGTGTCGACTTGGCTTAAAGTATTTACCCAAAAGGTGTGGCAGTCAACAGCGCTATTAGCCAAGTTATTGATAAGCTTCAAGACTTCAAATTCACCGGAAAGACCCAATCACTCCATGTTTGCTCAATGATAGGCCTCTTTTGAGATTAAAGTCAAGTCGTTAGTTGGCTCTAATGAGCTGATAACAGTATTTAATCAGAGTGTTTACTTTTGTTGCCTGTTTTGCAGTTATGGCCCCAACTATGATCTCGCGTCGCGACGCAAAAATGCAACGCGCGAATCAACGGCTACATTGAAGGCGTGGCTGAGTGAGCACAAGAAGAATCCATATCCCACCAAAGGTGAGAAGATCATGTTGGCCATCATCACAAAGATGACACTCACCCAGGTGTCCACGTGGTTTGCGAATGCCCGGAGACGTCTGAAAAAGGAGAACAAAATGACGTGGGAGCCCAAAAACAAAACCGAAGACGATGACGATGGTTTAATGTCGGATGATGAGAAGGAAAAGGAATCCAATGAGGGCTCTAAGCTGCCGGGCAACAACGATTCATTTGGTAAGCCGTCACCTAAGTTACTACCTCTTTTCTCGCTGTGTCTTACTGTCCCTCTCTCTAAACTCCTTTTTCCTATAGAAGTAATTGACCTTAACTCCGTCTAAATTAAGAATTTTGTAGTCGATTTTAGACTAGAACTTTTCTGTGTGCTCCTTCCTACTCCCTTAGCTTTAGTTTTATAAGTAGCTAACTATTTTTAGCAGTGTACTCCAACACCATTTTTAAGGTCGTTGGGCTTATACTCTACATGTTTGTGTGACTATATCGGTTCTATTGTGTGGACTCCATCGATTTGAATTCCTGACCCTGCTTGGCCTTATGCCAGAGAATCTACAGTATCCCCCCTTCAGTCCCGCCCCTTTTTGAGCCCCGCCTGCTCTGCACGACACTGTTTGTAGTTACAGATTACAGATTTTGTGGCAGCGGCCTTTTAAGTACAATTTATGTAGCGAAACGAATGTTATGCAATCTTTGTCTGTCTTGTCGTCCGTTTATTTGTCTGACTGCTTAGGCGACATCCTCCCCGGAAGTTGACAGCACATTGTTGGCAAAGTGGCCTTGCGCCCGCACATGCCCTCTGTTATCCCCCTACCCCTTAACCCCACCCTTTCGACGTCTATGTATGGCCTTGCTCGACTTGGCGACTTTTGTCGCTTGGGCAAAAGGCAGCGGAGTAGGGGTAAGGGGGAGAAGTGTTTCAGGGGGACAACTTGAAGTTGGCAGCGGAAGCTAGAGCATTTTGTTGCTGAAAGCTTTCGCGAGGGTTGCACGCATCAACGCCCACCAACAATTTCAAGGGTTTTTGCCCAGCGTCTTGCCTGTTGTAGACTGGCAAACGCCCAGTTTGCCACTTGCCGCATGGCACTTGCCACTTGCCGCTAACAGCTGGCAGCTCACAACTGGCAACTCGCAAGTGGCAACTCACAAGTGGCAAGTTTGCCTTAACTTTGCGCTACTTTCTCCACTGTCCTCTAACACAAGCCCTAAGTCCTACGTACTCACTCCTCTGCCCTCTGTTCCTTGTCCTCTGTGAACTTGTTTTGGCGACTTGAAAATTAATTAAATTTATATAATTTTTGTCGTTTTTCTTCTTTTCATGCACTTTAATCTCTAGACGCTGGCAATCAACGCATCAAGTCCGAGCTGGGGAAACTGGACAAGGAGCTGGACATTGAGGAGAAACTGGAGCGTGAACCGCAGAATTTGCTAGCCATACGAGGGCTACCAGCTTATGGAGCAGCCAGCTTTAGTCCGCATCCCTCGCACGCCTACAATCCCTATGCCCATGTACATGCCCAGCAGCAGCAGCAACAACAACAACAGCAACAACAACAGCAGCAGCAACAACAACAATCAGCGGCTTTATATTATAACCCTGGGTATGCACAGGGTCAGGGGCAGGAGGCTGGCAACCCTAGCGGCAACCCTAGTGATTATGCGCTTTCAAAAAACCAGCTGAGCAGAGACTGTGGCATTCCGGTGCCGGCGAGCAAGCCCAAAATCTGGAGTGTGGCCGACACAGCCGCCTGCAAGACACCGCCTCCTTCGGCATATCTCGGCCAGAACTTTTACCCCCCTCAGCACCAGCAGCAGCAATCGGCACAGCAGCAGCAACAGGTGTGCAACACCTCACCGACCCCGCAGCATCCTACGGAGCAGCAGCAGGCATCACTGCCAGCGAGCATGAGTATGGGCCCGCAAGCAGAGCACGGTTCGCCGCTGAGTATGATGAGCAGCTACGGCGGAGGATCGCCATATTCGCGGATACCTACGGCGTACACCGAAGCCATGGGCATGCATATACATATGCATCGCGACCTTTCGCACCTGACTGCGAGCCAAGGTCCATACTTGGCCCAGTCCCAGCCTCAGGGCACGGCCCAATCTCAATCCCAGCAGCAGAGGGGGCTGGGGTTTACCGAGATCCAACCCGATACACCGCCTCAGACACCGCCAAACATGAAGCTGATCAGTCACAGCAATCACAGCAGTCACAGCAGCGGGAGCAACAGCTCTACACCTCATTCCGGAGCCGGTCCGGTGGTGTCGGTATCGGTGCCGGGCTCGATATCGGTGCCGGTCACCTCCATGGGTTCAATGCTTTACAATAATAACATCTATGGCAACTATCTGACGAGCGGACGCAGCAATTCGTAAGGCCTATCGATAAACGATAACACGTGGGAGTTCCCGATACCAAATACCAAAACTCTATAAACAGGCCCCCGCGGGACAAGTGCAAAACTCAGCAGAGACAGCTAGAGTGAGGAAAGGAAAGAGAGATAGAGAGAGAGGGAGTGTGTATGATGGGAGATGCCAACGATAACGATAACAGCAAACACACTAATTATTTTGCAATAAATGTAGCTTAAGTACAGCAATAAAACTTTATTTCCTACCATATCATAAATTATTTCACTTTATAACTTTAATTAGCATATTAAAGCAGACGCTGGTTGGGTTAACTCTATAAAATTCAGCGATGAAGAAGCAGACAAAATGGAGTTCGTTAAACTATTTAAAAAGTTTGCTAATCCTTATCAAAGTCTGTAGATAATACAGTTCGATATGTAAATTAAAGACACTCTATAGATTGGTTCATTTATATAGACTATATAGATACTATATATTGCTTTTGTAATCCTATATGATAGCCAGTTTTTCTGTGATATATCCATGTACTTGCGTGTGCATGTTAGTGAAGCGCAGACTTAACGATAACTAAACTTAAATTTAAGATTAGCCCATCACCAGTTTTCATTCAGATACCCTGTAATAGCTTGGGTATGACTTGGTATGTACTTAATCTAGTTCAATAATACGATACATATTAACCGATTCCTAGCTAGTTTCTATAACTTATCATTTACTTTGTAATTTGTATGTATGAATATTTAACACACTTTTAAAATAAACAAAAATAATTAATTAATTATAAATCATTATGAAAATGTCTGTAAGCTCGTAATAAAATATATAAAAAATAAAATAAAATAGAGTTTATTAAAATAAAGCAAAGATTAAACAACGAATGTAAATTGGGAAATTTTATAAATTTTAAAGAATTTTGAACGAACTAGCACATGGTTATACCCTGTAATAAGATTCCAAGTTTCACCCTGCACAGGAATGTTAGTTCATCACATCTTTATACCCTGTTATATTAGACTGCTTTCTACCACTGCTCTTAATGGGTTATAGTACCCCAGATAACACCCCGTACAGGGTATAACTGAAAGTATGTCTTCTATTATTATTTATTTCGACCACGTTTGAATTGCTTGTGATTTGTTCAAAAGGGTAAACTGTCAAAGCGGATTAAATACGACAACTTTTGATCGGTTTGCAACTTTGAATTGTTTCTCTGTTTTTTTTTCTCTCCTCTCCCGCTGATAATTCTATTTTGTCATCAACGATTAATGGATTTTTTCTATTCCGCTGACACGCGTTACAATTTGTATCGTGATCATGACGGAGTGTCTGTTTCTTCAAAATCCAAACGAGAAAAAAAAATAAGAAAAATGTGCTCAAAATGCGACCACACCCAAGAAAAAAGGCACATAGCTATCAATTTAAGTAACGCCAAGAGATCGAGAGACCGAAAGACTGCGAGACTGATGGAAACTCAGATCTTTAATCTTAAGAACCATAAATAAATTTAATACATTTAAAGCATTAAATACTTTAGTTGAACACACTCAACACGTAATGACATAACTATTATTTTAAACTAGAGACTGAAACTGGCGATGAGATGGCAATCAATGAACTTGGTGAGAGCCTGAGCTAAGAGGCGAAAGGATGAGTAATGTTTGCTAGAGACTTAATTATAAAAAAAAGTGTATACAGAAATGTAGGGAAGTAGCTATAGCTCTGGACTGAAGGTTGCAAAAGTATCTTTGAGTATTTAATTATTCATTAATTTCTAGATACGTATCTCAACTAGAAATTACCTGTACTCGTCGAGGGAATTTTTACAGGTGGAATAGAAGACTAAAAAAGGAATGAAGAAGAAATCGGAACTGAAGATTGAGGAATTTAGTTTTAAAGGAACTGAAACTTAAGCATAAAAAATGATCATAGACGAAATAAAACTGCCAAAAAACTAGCTATAGTTTATTAAACAGAAATTTAAACACATTTATTTTAGAAGCCCAGAAAAACAGCTGAAATTAAAGCCAAACTGTCCTTTGACAGTTTTCAATCTAATTAATTTCAAACCCAATTAAAATAGTCATATAAACGCCTATCCTTGCAACGGATTAAGAACTCAAGCGTGTAACGCGTTGGTTTCATGTGCGAATCATTAGATAAATTTCAAAAAATTTTCAAATTAACTGGCTGAATTATGGCGCCATCTGCATTCAATTGCACACTTGGCCAAAGTGCACTGCAGACCGTGTGTGTGTGAGTTAGTGTGTGTGCTGGTGTGTGTAAGTGCATCTGTGTAATTGCTAACCGTATCCTGATCAACCCTAGCACCGCTTAAACGGCTAACAAAAGCTCCACTTTTGCATTGGCTTTTGTCTGACCATTGGCTTTTGCAATTTTATCCACAGAGTGGAAAATGTCAACATTAATTATACCCTGTAAGCTGTGCGACTAATTATGAATGGGTATATGCAACTATGTAATTTGTTCGATTTTACAAAGTAAGAAAATTATTTACGCTCCACTTTTTGTGTCAAACAATTCAACTAACACTTTTAACCATTTACAGGGTATCTTTAAGTGCTTCAATCCCTACTGTAGCCTTGCTGTTTTGTCTTTTATTTAAACGAAACGAGGTCGGCCACATTTTAAATTAACCCAAAACATGTTTAGGGGTTTTCCGCACAATTGCCTCATCGGTCCAAGCGCAGCCATGTGGCATAATGGCTTTTCCGAATGTTGCAGCACCTGACGCCCCTTTTTTTTGGGGGCGATGGGCGTTGGGAGGTACTACTGTGCTATTGTTGTTCATATTCTATATATGGTATTTATAGTAGCATAAATCGAAATACTATGCTGTCTAAAATAATTATAAATTGACATGAAACAATAATGAAATTGAAGGAGAAAACTCTGTTCGTTTAATACAGCAGAAGGTAGAGAAACTGTTTGGTTTATAAGTCGAGACTAGTGTTGAAAATTAAGCTTTAAAAATTCACCGATTTCTCTAGTCATTTGAATGGGCGTTTCTTGATAAGAAATTATAGTTTATTTAATAGATTTAAAGTCTTCAAAGCAGTTCCCAAAGGAAATTTGTTCTAAGGGAATTTTATTTTTAAACAAATAAGAACGAGCCAACTATAAAAGAGCTGGTACTGATTTATCCAATGGCAACTATAGAATATAATTTGGCATAATAATACCCTACACATATTTTGGTGATGTTGATCAAAAATATATATACTTTATGAGGTCGAAAAGGTTTCTGCAGCCTGTTACGCACATTTTGCTTCTGACAAACCTAACACATACAGTGAAACGTTCCTCGGTCGGACAGTTAGTTACTGTACTATAAAATTCGTCCGACTATAAAATTAATCCGGGTAAGGAAGCTGTCCGCATGAGAGGGCTTTCACTGTAGACCACAGGGGTGTACTCTTTTTGAGTATGTCCCCATAAAAATAGAAAACTTATAAATATACTGTCTGAAACGCTTGTCTTTATAATTTCACCAAACACTTTCATTAAGATAATTAATTGATTAAAACTATTGCCTTTTTTATTTGTTGTATGTGTGTTTAAAAATAGTTTAGGAATTGTTGCTTGATAGTTTATAAGTTGTCGAAGCAGATAGGAGTACTAAATAGATGATATATTATAACGACGGCTTTGCCATGGTTATATCTATCTAATGTTTCTTCAGCTTTTCTATACTTTCTAGCTCTTTATTTATCTTCATGTCTACATCAACCTTCATTTTAATAAAAAACTCTCTTAGCTTATGTGTTTAATCTAAATTAGTGCAATATTTTTATACCATTTTTAAACACAAATTAAAATATTTTCGCTGTCATAAAGCACAATAGGAAATGGTTAAAATAACTTGTACAAGAAGTCTAACATTTTAATACTTGCAAAAGTTGAACATAACCGCAGAGGGTCGTTCGGTTGGTTGTTTTTGTGGGGTTGCTTGGTGGGTGGAGTGCGTTTGGCAGGCAAATAGTTGTCGCGGTTCCGATCCCGATGTTGATCCCGAAACAGGTTAATTTTTGGAGTACGGCGACGGAGTCAGTAGACCGGACGCCAAAGACCAGAGTCCGGACGCACACGTGGTACATTATTCGGCAACAAAATGGCCAAAACAACAAACCGCTATAATTTACCATATTTTATGGGTGCGCTGTGGCAATAAAATCGCCAACAAGCGCTATAACTCATTCGAGAGCGGCAGCCCCAATGCCGCAGTGCCGCATGCCGCACTGCCACATGCCGCACGCCGTCCCTATGTTGCAAGCAGAAGCTGCCCCTGGCGCACGTTACACGGTGACCGTGGTCGGGCCTGGGTATGTTTTGCGTATATCCGCGGTTGTGCAACGCGCAGCGAGCAGCGTGCAACGTGTAGCTGCAGCAGATGAATGGCTCGTGATGATTGGAGCCGCGCACTGTAGGCCCGCGGCTCTAATTTGTATCTCAAATGGTTTTGTGGAGCTGCGTTTTCTAATTTATCTATGCAGAAATGTACATTGATAGCGTACAAGTTTATGGCTTTGTTGTCGTTGTTATCCTTGCGGTGGGAATTGTTGGCCCAACTGCACACACGTCCACACGCCCCCACCCAAACGACTCCATGCCCAAAACGCTTCAAATTGGCCAATAAAAACAAAATGAACAAAAGTACAGAAAAAGAGACCTGCTGGCATTCGTTGTGGAAATTTAATTAATTTTATTTAAATTCATGGTGCAGGACACTGGCAAGGACACTGTGCGCTGCCAGTTAAATTATTGCCGCTATGTGTGGTAGCTGTCCAAATGCAATGAAATAAAATAAAATAAAATTAAAAACAAAAATAAAATGAAATTTTTTTGCGGTTTTTGTTTTTTACCCAAAGGACGCGTGTCGCCATTTTTCATTTCATTTCGAGTTGCAAAAACCTAAAAAATAAATAAAAAGTGAAGGAAAGGGATCCAAAAACATACGCAGATCGAACACGGCACACCCCACACTCAATGCGACGCGACTGTTGTAGTCTGGCATACCCGCCAGCTACACGGCAAGAAATTAATAAAGGAGTTGGCAGTTAAACTTATGCTTAAAGTAATTGGAATTAAAAACATAACAAATATTCTTAAACGATTTATTTTATTATTTAAATGTCAAGTAATTACTAAATTATAATTTTATTAAATATATATTTTTTATTAATTTATTTTGATTTTTTACAGTGTCGCTTTGCAGACTGTCGTTTGTCTGTTGATCGGCAAATGGCTGGGAATAATTTAAATATTTAATTAACACATTCCGCCGCTAAGTAAAGGTATGAAATGGAAAACTTGGCCAGGCCAAGACAGTACTAGCAGCCAACTACCACTGCGCCTGCGCCCCTGCCCCTAACAGCTACTGACGCCATGCAAATCGTGAGCTGCAGTCTGAAGGCTCAAGGGCCTGAAGAGTCTGAGGCGTCTGTGGAGTCTGGAAGAAACGTCTCGCGCGTGTGAGTACAATTAATGCAGGAATAGGCGCAATTAAGTTTGTCACAGTCAGAATCCAACTGGCGACTTGTGACTGCAAAAAGTCTGCGCTTATCGCATGATTCCGATCGAGCTTTAACTCCGACTCCAACTCCAAGTTCAACTCTGATTCCGATTCCGAGTCCAAGTTTCAGCTGCATGCAAAAAAAAAAGAACACAAGACGCACTCGCACTTGTTGCCAAAGCTTTTGGGCCTTGTTTTTTTTGCCTCTTTTTAGCATGGAGTATGGCGGCAACCCAAAGATTTATCTGCATCCGGTGTCCAGTTACCAGTCCACAACACACACACTAATACACCCAAACACACACACACACACACACACTCACACCTACTGTCCACAGTTGAATGATGCGCTCCTTGGCCATTTTGGGAGTAAATTTGTGTGCAAATGAGATTTTTATTTGGCTCATGTTTCTCTTTCCATTTTTCTCTGATCGTGTCCATAGCGTATGCCGATTACGCAACATAAAGCCAAGCTAAGATCAACGATTTATGCAAATATTATGGCAAAAATAAACTTAAGTTTTAAGTAGTTAAAGCAGGTTCAATTGGAAATTATTGTTATTTTTATGGACATTTGATTCAAGCTCCTGAGATATCATCATATTTATAAGTTTAATGTTTGATCTGATCTATAATGGTAACATGATCACTTTGAACTGAACATAAGCATACACTTAAGATTGGTTTATTGACTTGAGAGAGATGCTCAATGAACCGCATAATATTTTCAAAAATTAAGTTAGGACATTGTAGCTTAAATAGTACTGGGAATTCTTTCATTTTAGTAAGAAGTTTGTATGCTTTTTGTAACAGGCAGAAGGGGGCGTGGCTCAGCGTCACAAGCCGGGTCGATACAGCCATGTCCGTCTGTCCGCTTGTCCGTTCAACAACAAACAGATCTCAGTGATGGTAAAAGTTACAGTATCGACTCCATATTTTTAGTTTTATTTAAATAGGTTTTTAGGGAACATTAAAAAAAAACCCTTCAATAAACCAGGGACTTCTCTTTTTACGAAAAATGGTCCAAATAATATACAAAACTGTGGTATATTGATTCAGGACACAATCCTCAAATGGTAATTAAAATAGTTTTTAAGGTAAATAATCTTTAGCTCTTTATCTTATTACAAAAATTAAAAAAATAACTATACTTCACCGGTCACTCTGCCATTTTTCTTTCGTCTCTACACACTTTGCAACACTAGTCCAATTGGAATTAGAAGTAATGATAATGGACTCGACAAAAATCAGTTTTTTTGCACTCGCAGCACTGAGTAGAGCTGTGAATTCAAAGGGATTTGTAAAAATGTACGAGCTGTAGGTTGTTGTATGTATTGTGTGTAAAGTGTGTGTAGTGTGTGTTGTATGTTGCCGGCGAAGTCAACATTTTTGGCGAGGACGAATGACAGAAAAAAGTGTGGAGTTTTCAAAAAAGGACCAAACTGAATGTTTAAACCAGCAAAGCCATTTGTTTTCTAGTCCGACAAGATGTTTGCTCGTTCACCAAAATAAAGTACAGAAAGCCCCACTATCTCACTCTCTCCACCTCTCTCTATCTCTCCCTTTTCCCGTTGTTGTCTGTCTCTGTCGCTTGGCTAATGTGCAGCGGGTGCATTTGGGGCACTCGGAACATTTGGGATAACATGCGAACACGGCATATTTGCAGGGATCCAAAACGCCAAACGCTGTTGTCCGGCCACTCAGCTCGTACTAGGTAATGAATGGATGCGAATGCATGACATGGACGCAATTTTCGACAGTCCATGGCAATCTAGGCACAAGGGCAGCACCAGAGGCGGTAGGGGGTAGCGTCTCCCTGTCCGCAGTTTGAGTTCTGCTGATTAGCTCATGTTCAAAGTCTATAGAAAGTACGAGTAGACATAGGCTTGTGTTCAGACTTTTTGGTCGGCAGCGACATGAACAGACACACACGGACACGGACACACATGCACATGCACAGACATGTACACATTTAATGAAACCCTAAAATCTACCTGTATTTGCACCTGCTAACTTAAATCGACTTGTACTCGATGGCTAATAAGTACTTTATTTAACTTTTATATTTAGTTAAGAGCTCGTAAATATGAGCAATCTATTTTTGGATAGTTAGATAATCCTAGAAGAATTAGTAGCAGTCTTTTAATACCTCTAGAATATGTTCTAATTAAAACCCCGGAGCTAACAAGCCAAAGTGGAAAACTTAAAACAATACGAGCTGCAGTAGGAGGCACTAAGGGGCACTGGGGGGTACGAGGAGACACGAGGGAACACGAGGGACACGAGCTACAAGCAGTTGGCTTTTTGGCAGTTATCAGTGGGCGGAGCAATTTCCCCTTTTTGCATGTTCCAATGAAGCAGCCCCAGCTCCACTTGCCACTTGCCGCACGCCGCTTGCCACTTGCAGCAGCTGGAAAGAGCAGTGCCAACTTATGGGCCGTGTGTGCTGATTGTCTGTCTTACTTGCACTCGCAACGAAACCAGTTTCAGCTGCTTCGCAAAGCGCATGCGCCGCATGCAACTCACACACAGACACAGACACCACCCCAGAGAGTACGACACGAACAGAGAAGAGAGCGAGAGAGAGCGGCGCGAACCGGCGGCGTAAAGCACAACTTGCAACGCAACTAGTTTGCGCTCGAACACGGCATTGCGCACATCATGTGGCAAGAGTGGGCGCGCACAAAATCCAAATTCGACTACAGCACAGTCGGCACCCGCTAACACTGCCGCTGCCGTTGCTGTTGCCTCCGCTGGGATGGGCCCAACTGTAACTGTCACGATCCGACGTAAGTAAACTTGAAAAGTGCGTGAGCTACTGAAGCGTAGCCTAAAAAATAACAAAACATCTTTTGACTTTTAAAAAGTTTTATTCAACTTTGTGTTAGACAATGAAAACGGTTTTCGGAGTCTTGAAAGCTTTCAGGGTCATGTGATTTGAAATTTATAATAAAAAGCTTTCGCTAAAGTTTTTTCTCTGTGATATCTACTAGAGGTACGGCCAGATAAGCCTCGTTAGTTACTATATTATTTATGCAACTGAGTGAACTCGTCACTATTATCTAAAGTAATTAACACAAGTTGGCTATCAGTTGGATTTGTAATCGCACAATGGTAAAGCAGTAAAGCAGTGCTAATTAGTTTGTTTATTTGCACTGCTTTTTCCCTCGCCAGCCGCTCATTATGTTAAATATTTTATTGAAAGTCATTCATCAGTCATGCCTCGATTAATTGCAAATTTTTGTGGAAATTGTGCTTCGACTTTTGCTGCAGTTTGTTAGTCGTTAGTTGAGTAAGATGTAGAGGAAATTAGTTTTTAATGCAAAATAGGAAGTTTTTAAAGCAGAAAAAAATATATATAAAGTATTAATTGGGTATTAGTATTTTAAAAAAATATTTAGACGTATTATATTGATATTTATTTGAATAATGTAGAATTAACAGCTTTAAAAATGAAAAAGAAAATTTTAAATATTAATTGTGTTTTAAATGAATTAAATATTATATAAAAAATTAAATAAAAATATTTAATCTGTATATATTCATTATTTATTGCTATAAATAGAGTAAAATTATTTTATGAGCGAAATAGTAAGATTTTAAAATTCAAAATTCAAGCCATTAAAATTATTAAAATTTTAGTTTTGTTTTATTATTTAAAGTCTGAAAATGTTTTAAAAATTTAAAACTTTGTATATTTAATATTTTGTTACATTTCTTCTTCTATTTTTATACAAAATTCCAATTATATGCGTTTAGAATTCTTTCTCTAAGCGTTTCACTCAAAGCAAGCAATGCAAATTAGAAAAAGAAATAGGGAACAGTTGTGCGAACAGCACTGAAATAACTTATTGAAATGAACTGCATTATACCTACTTCATTGCTTACTGGATAGAATCTATTAAATACATAGTTAAAAATTTATATTCAAATCAAAAGAAGCGTTAAGATTACACTGAAAGTCCAGACTAAGTATCTACTACCTAAATTACAGCTTAATTACTTTCTGAGCCCAGTCTAAATTAGCATTTCCAGAGCGCAAATAATGTCATGTTTTGTGTAGAATAATTAAAATTTGATATACTATCTTAGTGGTAAGTAGCTGTTGTAGCTGTTGTCACTCGAAGCTGCCAACTTTCAAATATGAAACAGCATTTATTAACGAGTACTAAAGTAATATTTTAAAGTCTTTAAGTTGATGAAAGAGCACGCAGGTAACAACATATATACAACTAACTATATATAAATATATGTATATTCCGATGTGTACTTGTTCTTAGATCGCGTGACTGTGACCATAAACAGAAAATAGTTCGCAAAACGCCTCCGTCGCTTTGGCAGGCATTAACAATATTGCAAAAGAACCTATTGTAGGGTACGTGAAACGGGAAAAAGCAGCAAAATTATCATGAGGCAATATAATATTATTCATAAATGCAACGTTTTTTTCTCCATTCTTATGCTCGTGCATAAGATCCTCTAGTGTAAGAGTGAGCGGAAGCTAGAAAAATAAAGAGAGCGCGAAGAGTGCGGTCAAAAGGTCCCACCCCTTCCCCTTTGCCCCCTTTTGCTCCCCTTGGTTGGTCAGCTATCCATCAGCTCATCATGTTTAAGCGTTCGTGGCGCCGATAATAAAACAAAGATAAGAAACCAATTTTGCAATTGCCTTATAAGAATTTTTAATTAGACCGACTAAGCCACTGTCGTTGACCATACAACGGAAATGTGTTTCATCTTGATGCAGGTATGTGTGTGTAGACCTAGTACTAGTACCGCTCTCACTACAGGTAACTGAAAACCAGTTGAGTTTGCATAGCACACATGTCCCTAATTTGCATACTTCGATATGAATATGTATCTCAAGAGGCAGATAATAAAAAATAGTATAACTAAATATGTGTTAAGTGCATGCCATTTACCCTTCGCCATATTACACGAAATATTATCCTTATGTTTATATTAAAAAAATAAATTTAAAATATAATTTATAGCCGCATGAAATGTGTTTGCTTTTGGAGCCAGAATTATGATAATATTTTGTCTCATTATTTTAATTTTATCGATTAAAATTATTTTATTTTAATACTTAGGAAAATTACATTTTAAAAATTAAGTATTTTTTTATGATAATTTGTATACTTTTTAATTTATAATTTTTTCAACTTCAAACTTGATCTGGAAAAATAATAATCTATAGCCAGATTTTATTATTTACTTTAATTAATAATTAAAAGAATATTTTCGTTCATCTTATTTACCTTATTGAAATTGTTTAGAAAAATATAAATTTTTCAATATAAAATTTTATTATTCATTTTGTTTTTAACTTTTTTTATTTTTGTTAAATTTTTTCAGAATTTGTGTATATCAAATAACGAATTTTATAATATATTTTTAAAAAATATATTTAGTGCTACAAATTTTACCCAATTCCGTTAGTAAAATTTTCGTTTTGTTCACCGCTCAGGTGTTGTACAATTTGTACTTTTGTCAATAGTGCTGTGCAACGTTTTGAGCACGAAATTCCGCGTGTCCCACGAATAAGTTTAAACAAAGTAAAAGCAAACTGTTTTGTGGTTATGAAAAACTGTCGGTTTTGCCAGAACTAGTGTAGAACAACGAAAACAATTCAATTCGCAATTTGCACCATTAAAAGCATAATTATTCATTTATGCTGAATTTAACCGCTAAATTATTGTAGCGTAGATCGTTGACGGCTGTTGGCTTCAAACGTGGGTAAAGCCCAGAGGATGGGCGGGGGTAGTGAGGAAAATTGAAAGGCAGTGAAACGAGACAGTGGAAATACCTTAGAGTAAAATTCCGAAAGGGTCGGAGAAGCGCCAACATCTGAAATACAATCTATTTTGAACAAGTTTTCTATTTAAAAAATATTTATGAATTTATTTAGTTGTTATTTACCACCCAAGTGAAAATGGGTGTGTCGTATCTGTTGGTCGATTAACTCTAAACTTTTCAATCCGAAAATGTATTCGAAAATGATTTTAATATTCGCTTGCAACGAAACACACAAAACAAAAACGCACTAATTGAATATTCATATGGATTTCTGAATATATTTTACTAGTCGTCTCACTGCACATTGGCACAACATGCAACTTTGTTTCGTGTTTAACTGACATTGTGTACGGCTTTTGTTGTAGTTGCTGTTGTTGCTTTGTAGACCACAGACTGGCTTTATTTGCTGTGAAATTCTTCAATTAACTTGGCTTACGAAGCTTTCAAAGTTACACGCACATTTCCACAGTCTTGTTAAGTGTGAATAATTGTAAATAACAATTTATTTTTATTTCTATTATAAAAGTCCGTTAATTTAAAGAATTCATTAGAGACTGCGCTAGTACATCAAACATTTACACTAAGCCTACTAAAGTTTTAGTGGTAGTACAACTACTAACTGTTTTTGCTGTCATACAAATAATCGTTGTCGCTGTCATTGGGGTGGAAAAAGTGAATTTTATTTACAAAGAAAAAAGTATTTCATAAACGTAAATACAATAATTCCGATGTCAGCTATGTGTGAACATTTGGACCTAAGCGATTAAATGCATTTCGTTATTACATTCCTGCTTATAACATTATTATGTAGTTTTATTTACCACGCGACTGACTACCTGTACTTGTTACCCATTCTCCCCTGGGTGATGGTGTTCACTGACACCTGCCTCACCTGCCTCACCTGCTAGGCTGCCACTGCCACTACGTCACTACTTTTGACGGCAGCCTTTCGTGTTTCACGTCTTGAAGCTCACTTTTTGAGCTACATACAACCCCATTAACTTGATCAGTCAGTTGGCACGCATTTTACAGGAGTCCAACTGAAATTAACATAATAATAAAATACCCCAAGTCAAAGTCAAGTTTTTTGCATCCAAGTGCCTCCAAAAATTCCTAAATAATGTCCTAATTTTCTTATCTCAAGGGAAAATAATAAGCAATCATTTTAAAGTGGTTTTAAAGAAATATATTCATCAATTCTTGCCTTAAACGAAAGGACTTTAACTTTAATTTTGTTGTAATTTTTATACCTCATTAAAATTAATGGATTTTTTAAAGTTATACCCTGGAAAATTCTTTAAAATTCCATACTTTCCGCTGCACTCTGCTTGCACTGCTTGCTTATTTAGTTATTGCAGCAAGCAGTGCAGCCCGGTGTCTGAAAAAACTATCTTAAAGCCTATTTTCAGACTGTTTTTTGGAATTTCTAATTAGCACTAGTACACGGTATTACGCTTAAATACTCTGCCTGAAATTTCTGATGAATAGTTTGCAATTATTTCAGCAAAACCTCAAGAGAGAAAAGTAAAGAGAACAAAAAATAGGAAAGTAGAAAACTTTTAGTCTATGCAAAACGCAATTGCCATAGATTCTGGTGGTAACCCTTTTTGTCTAGCAGCCATTTTAAGAGCCATAAAAACTCGAAAAGTTGTAGGAACAATGTAGACAGCGTGTTTTCATTTTATGCGAATTAAGCTGCCACTTGAACAACTTATTTTGCCCGAACAAGCGACTGGACCGCCGAGACCGACAGTAATTCTCCAAGGCAGGCACTTCAAAGCATACCCTGAATATGTAGATGTATACGAGGAGTGTGTGTGTGTGTGTGTGAGTGGGGGGTTGTGTGTGTGGTGTGTCTCGGCATGTGTGCGCAGCAACCGAGTGTCCACAAAAAGGACTTTGTTCAAAAACTAATGTGATGTGAACACATATATTGTTAAGCTCTTGTTTATGTGCTAAAATTTGTGTATCTAATATTAAATTTGCAATAATTTTAAATATAAACAAAAACTATAGTCTACTTTTAGGCTGATATACAGGAGTGCATACCAAATTTCCAACAGGGCAGGCAGTTTGTATGAGCGATGTCGTCGACTTCCACGTCACAAAGGGCTACAGTTGTTGCGGAAGCAGAGGAAGGGGAGCAGAGGAGCAGGAGGGCAATGCAGGCAGCTGAGTGTCAGGAACGTGATACCCGACAGTCTGAGAGTCCGACAGTCTGACAGTCCGACAGTCTGACAGAGTCCATGTACAGCGTAGGAATGTGAGCAGAGAGACACATTCTCCGGCAAACGTGCGCATAAAGTGTACTTGTTAATACTCGTAGTGTTGAAACGCAGCATTTCCCTGCAAGTACATACCACTATATGTAAGTACAGTTATATATATAGTTGAGAGGACTAAAGGAATGGCATAAAGCAATCGGCATAAAGTAAACAAATTAAAATGAATGCCTGATGTGATTTCCCTAATATACTCACTAATTATGCTGCTTATTTGCTTGTCTACAGGCACTGGAACTAAATTGTCTAACACTTGTGGCTTAAAGGGGTTCGAAAAGAGTAAGTAATTTTTTAAAACTGAAACTTTAGTAAATATATATGTAAAACCAATTATCACTTGAAGTACTTCAAGAATTAAGTCGTTTTCTAATTAAAAAACTGCACTGCTTGCACTGTTTTCCCCGTGCTTGCAAGCAGTGCAGTCACTATAGATACCCTCTTAACCTTAACGGTAATGTTATGTTAAGTGTTTTTGTCTTTTGTATTTTAGTCTAGTTAAAATAATGATGCAGCATTTAAAGTGAAGCGCTGCTTTAAAGTACAGTACATATGTGTACAATGGGTGTGTGTGAACATGGATTTATATACCTACCATATACAGGCTTAAGCATATATATGTCTCTATGTATATGAGGACGTATGCACATGTGTACTTCCGATTTTCCGATTGAAACGCACACGGGCTGATGGCTCATTTACCATAGAAAGTCGTTGGTCGTTGGAATCTGAATCAGAATCAGAATCGGAGTCGACATCCTACCCGTCTAGTGAGAGCCTGGGGACCCTAGGCGCCCAACGTGCGCACATTCGTCAGAATTTGCATTTCAATTCGAATGTCAGGATGACGGAGCGTTGAAATCGGAACAGGGAAGGGGGCAGTGGAAGGGGGACGTAGGTGGATACGGAGCTGGTGGCATTGGTATCCAAATGAAAATAAATCACGTGGCTCTGCTCTGGCTCCGGCTCTGCTCTGTGGCCCTGACGGCAAAAGCACTGCCTGCAAACACAGCCACCATTAAACCAAAAAAAAAAGCGGCAAAAAATTCAGGGAGAGTGGGAGAAAAGAAGCGCCTGAAGCGATGAACCGTAGTCCCCATTTCTGAACTCATTTATTCGCATTTTTTTGTGCGAAAACGAATGTGAAAAGTTTTCTGCCATCATTTTGAGTGATGTCAATTATATTGATTTGATCAGCGAAAATATGTGATTTATCAGACAGTATAACAGTGAGTGGGCGGTCCCGAGGCATTTCCTTCCACCACCCTACAGTCAATAACACTGGCGAATCACATGAATATCTAATGTGCCATACTCGCAGCTCGCAATTCGCACACGCATTTGCTTCATCACCTTTTCATTCAGTTTCATCAGCGTCATCAATCAGTCATCCAAATGGGGAACTTAATGTCCATTGATCCGAGCTAGCTATATGCATTTATAGATACATAAATGTCATATATTTAAAGCATATAAATTGATGGCAGTAAAAGCAGACACCAAAGCAGTGCAAGCAGTGCAAGTTGTATGGCAATTTTCCAATTGGATTGTGGTATCTATCTAGAGCAGCCCAGGCAGAAACTATAAATTTTAATTAGAAATATATTTCTTATAAACAACATTTTAATTTTAACATTATACTTGAAAACTTAATTTTAATAATAGATACGAATTTTTTGTTTATCTAATTTGAGTTTCAGTTAACATTTTACAGCAAAGAACTGATTTTGTAAGCGTCTAGCTGGCCATCAATCAAACTATTAAGTTTATTAGCTTAAGAAATCTTATTGCCTACATTAATTATCTCAAATCTTTTGGTCAACACTGATAATGACCAATTGCCACATAATTTAGCCAACTGCTGTCGTGTTGCCTGCTATTACAAACAGTTTGAAAGCCCAATTTGATTTAACCACTCCCTTCTGGGCAGCGTGATATAAATATTATATCTCAAGTTAAACATTTTATGCCGCATTCTATTGATGTGGTGTAAACGCTGCTGGTTTTTGTGGAAACGCCTACAAAATTAATATACCACAATATAGAAATGATAGCAGTGGGAAATGGGGAAAAGTGGGGAAAATAAGGGTAGTGGGGGAAACACTTGCGGGTGTCATACAAAACAAATAAAATAAATCAAATCGGCATAGAGAATGAAAGGAAATCGCAATTCGAATGAACGCATGTGTGTGTAATGGGGGATGGAGGGAGTGGCAGTGGTTGGGGGCAGGCCATAAGACAAAGGGGAGCTCAGCTTGGCACCCAAAAATATTTATGCGCATTCTGTGCAGAGCCGCGCCCACTTGCGACCCACAAGCGCTGCGTGTTAACTGAATGAATGTTTGTGTCTGGACATGGCTAGAAGAGGGTGTCAGTGGAGAGGCGAGGTGAGGGGGGTTACTTTTAGGGGTTGTTACCAGCACCAATAACTCATTTTCAAATGGAAATAACATCAAATAAAATTCGCGCTACTTTGTCGGCGTTGTCCTCCACTTTTTCCGGCCTTGAATGCCATGTGTGTCAGTTGTTGTTGTTGTCGTGGGTCGTGGTCTGAGTTGTGGTCTAGAGTAAGAGTCATAGTCGAAGTCGTGGTCGTTTGACTGATGAAATATCGTGACAGGCAGTATAAAAGCTATTAAAGCCGAGTGTAGATGGCGCTACTTGAATTTGTCAAAATGTCTTTTTACGCGCTTGCGACGCAGGCGGCGTAACAACAATAACAAATACAATTCCAAACTCAAACCCAAACCCAAACCAAAATTCGAACCCAACACACACACATATGTCACACTCATACACACATGAAACGGGTGAAACTTTGATTGATGCCAAAGTGTCACGCAGGCGCGCATGTGGCTAATGGGCGGTTACTACACACACAGCCGGGTTATAGCCAATATCGTGGTATGATATGGCCAACATATACCAATACTGACGCCACACACACTCGCGGCACTCGATATCGTGCATTGTCTCATAGAAATAATGCCACAAGCTTTTCAGCCTTTGACAAGCGTTTGACAAATGTTTCGCATTTCGTCTTTGGCTTACAGTAGTAACTCTTGTGTGAGTAACAGACAAACAAACACACAAACACACGCACAGACACACTCTCAGCAGCTAATCGAAGCGGTATTATTAATTTAGCCATTACGTCTGGAAATGTGTTGTAAATAATACATGGCTAAAGCAAACACTTGACTGTTAGACTAGACACACTTCAAATTGATTTGCATACAGAGTTTTCCAGCTCTCAAATTATTTCACTTGATTGCTCTTAGAACTATCATAACTTTAACTTAACTTTGATTAGAAGCGAATTGATAGTTTGATTCATACTCGAGCTTAAAATTAATATAATATTAGAATAATATTTTTAAAATAAGTATTTTTTTAGAAAATGTGCTTGTTTTTTAAAACTTTCCACTCCTTTAATCTTCTTTAAAACTAATCGAATTTGAATTCGCTTAAATTATGGCTTTAAATTAATAAAGAAATAATTTTTGGAAGCCCTTTAAATAATTTATTGAAATATTTGTTAGTAAACTTCAGTATTTTAGTGTTGTTTAAATATAATTCTCTGAGTACAGTAGAATCCGGTTATACCGACTCCGCTTAAAGCGTTTGTCCGGTCATTACGACGAAAATTTGATGACTTGGTTGGACCTTTCATACAAGTTTTTACGGGGTTATGTATGGTTAAAGCGTCTACCGGGTACAACGACGGAAAATCGTCGGTCCCTTGAGTGTCGTTATAACCGGATTCTACTGTATATGTTATTTTCTTGTTTTATTCTAGCAATCGGGAAAAAATGTATTCAAGGAGTTAATATGGTTGTGTCATTTAAAGTGGTGTACAAGAGATAATCAAGAGCTAAACAAATTTTTTAAAAATATTTTTAACTTGGGTTATTATCGTAAGAACATTATAGCTTGTATTTAAATCCCGTAACAATTGTTTAAACTCTTAAAGAATCAATCGAATCATGTGCTACTGAAGAAATTTTAAAATTTTAAGTCGCATAGCCTTTGACAGTCTCTTTGGTTTAGCTTAAATGT
Source organism: Drosophila parthenogenetica (assembly GCA_035047505.1). Lineage (NCBI taxonomy): Eukaryota > Metazoa > Arthropoda > Insecta > Diptera > Drosophilidae > Drosophila > Drosophila parthenogenetica. The sequence goes on along the minus strand of JAWNPM010000247.1, from coordinate 7,094,264 downwards.
GTAAACAGCTTTTGAGTGATTATTTATTAAGGCTTAAAGTGCAGGGCAGGACACGTTAGGGCAGGGCTGAATGCCAAAGCAGATCAGTTTGGGCATCCAATGGAGTCCCGCTGTTGCAACTGACGCATCCACAAATAAACGCGAAGCGCAAAGCGTCTCAAATACATCAAAGTAACAAGCTCCAGCTGTGCGCCACAGTGAGCACTGCCCAGAGACAGACACCGAGACAGAGAGACAGTAAGAGGAAGCGTACTCAAATCTATCTCACTCTCACTCCGTCTCTCTGTTGCCATTTAAATCCACGCAGAACAGGGCAAACGGCGCCCACAGTTCACAAAATATGGCACTGACTTAATAAAGAAATGAAATATCGCGAATGAATGAAACCCACTCGAAGGGGAGAAGAGGAGAGCAGAGTGGGTAGCGGTTGGCAGTCACAGCTTAAGACACAAACTGTCCTGGCGCTAGTTCTCCAGTTTGCCCAAGTTTCCCATGCTGTGATCTTGAAAATTGTAGCGCTTTTTGGGCCATAACGCTCGGCTGGAGTCTGGGATTCCCTCCTGTGACAGCCCAAGGTGTCTTTTGATCGACCCATTGATCTTGTCACTCTGCTTCATTAGTTATGATTTCTATCGCCTTGCGTACTGGACGCTTACAATTGTCAGGCACTGTTTTTGCAGCAATATATGTTTGCACTTGAAAAAAAATATATTTTAAATGAGATTTTATTAAATGTATTTATTCGGTATATAGAAAATTTTAGAAATTACTTAAATTGATAGTCGGAAAGTTAAAATTAATTAATTAGGTGTTTTATACATTGAGCTTTATTAATTAGAATCTGTTTCCATAAGCATATAAACTATAAACTTCTGTAAACTTTTTGTTTGAATTCTTATTAGTTATTCCATATAATAACAAGTAAGAAAGGCTACAGTCGCGTGAGCCGACTTTAAAAGACCCCGTACTCATTCTAGTGCCCATTTCTAGTTTAGTCCTGATAGCTTTAGTCGTTTCCAGCTATGATGTAGGGGCGGCTCCCATTGATATTCAACTTGATCTGCTCGGAATGTGAACAGACATTGCAAATTTGGTGTCTTTAGCTCTAATAGTCTCTGAGATCCAGGTGTTCATACGGACGGACGGACATACGGACATCGCTATATAAATTCGGCTGTTGGGGATCGGTCAAGCCTAATGTTACGCACATTTCGTTTCTGACAAACTTAATAGACCCCTCTACTCTTTATTTAAGTACGTGGTAGATAAATATTTGTTTTTTAATAGGCTATAAAAATGTTTCATACTCGCATTAAATTTACAAATTTATTAACCATTAATTTCCGTACATAAAGTTATGAAAGTGTACAATTAATAATTATTTAATTGAATTTAATTATGAATAAATATTTAGTAAAAAACTACGTAAACTTAATTTGTTTATTGCTAGTAAATTGTATTCTTAACTACTAATGAAAACTAATTAAAATGTAGTATAAATACTAATTCATTTAATATGCAATTTTATCTGTTTTAAGTTAGCGTACGCAATTTACAGGGCATAAATGTGTCGATATAAAATTTAAACAGTTTTATTCTTTTAAGTTTACTTAAGAAAACTTTATGGAAAGTCTTAGATCTTAACGCTCACCATTTGATCTATCACATAATAGAGTTTTAAGGAATCGTAAACAAGCAGATAATACCCAGCAGGAATTATTCAGGTTGAACTTGAAACAGTAACGTCAATTTCCATTAGCTTTACAGCACTCGACAATGTCTTTTGGTTAGAAACTAAATGGGTTTAATGGGGCGCAGGTCAGGAATGGCAGGGTCTAAGAGTTGGAGGGTTTTCGGGGTCTTAGGGTTTGAGGGTTTGAGGGTCTTGGGGCTTAAAGTCGAAACCTTTATGCTGTGATTCCTGTGATTGCTGTGATTGCTTCACTGCCTTTTGTGTGCCTTTTGTATTGTTCCGTTGGCTGCCATTGTCTGATATAAATTAAGCAAATTTTGTTTGGGGTTACCTTTCGCATAGTTTCATGTGCAAATCAATGCCCACCCTTCACCCTTTGCTAAGCAGTGGCGTAGGAAGGGGGTGCGAGTTGAGGATTTAAATATATATCTCATATACTCGGCAGGTTTTAGCTCTTTTGGTATTAACTTTTCACTCTAAGCCCAAAACAACGTGCAATAAATTACGTTAAAGACGCCAACGCCAAATTCAGGCAAATTTGCATGCTGCATGCAGTCACCCTCTATGAAAGGGAACTCTTCTCCTTCCACTCTCTCCCCTCTCTCACACGACGCATCATCATAATTAATAAGAGACAATTTGACAATGGCCCTTTAGCGTTAACAGCGATATCATTTTCAACTGTACAAACTCAGCAGCCAAATGAGCAGTGAGTGGTGTGGGCGTGGATGGGGATGAGGGGCTGCTGTGGGGGGATGTGCACACGCACACACCCTCTTGCCATTTTGCGCCAAATTAAATTCAACCTCAATTGAGGGGTTAATTTCTATCACCACGCAAACAAAAACAAAACCGCCCAGGCTGCAGACACCACACACACACAAACACAAACACCAACACACACATAACTAAGAGGGTTGCCAGCTGAGTTCTGGGATGCGGGCAAAACATTATCTGCATCGAGTGAGTTGCACATAGAAAATCATTACGCCATTCGCACCATGAGACGTATTCAATTTGAGTGTCGTTGAGCTCTTTATTACGTTAGTGTGAAAGTCGCGTGCGGGAAAAGCCCGGGAAACTGCAAGAGGGTTTCCCTTAGGGCACTACGCAGCTCTGTTTTGGGCGCTTTGGGCTCTTTTGGGCCAGCGCTTGCTTCATTCACGGTGCGTAACTCAGAGAGGAGGAGGGTGGAGCGGACTACAACAATAACCCAGAAGGGCGTTTGAGGCAGTAGCAGGCAGAGGTTGGTGGGCAGGGTAGGGGGTAAATTGAAAGCATGCTGCCGGGCGGGCTATCAAAGCGTTCGCCCTTCAACCCTTCAACGCACAGAGGCTGTGGCAGCCACACAGAGAGAGAGAGAGAGAGAGACTCGAAGCGGTAACTCTGAAATCCATTAGCAGCCAGCAAGGGCCAGCGGCTTGAGGCGGACGGACTGAGGCATGCAGCGTGAGGCATTCGGCATACGGCATACTGTATGCGGCATGCGGCTTTTATGCGCAACGCGTCCTGCTTGGTTTTTTCGGTTAACCATGCGGCATGCCCCTTGCTGTCTGCCGCGTTCTGACTACTCAATCTCAACGAGACTCATAAACATATGCGTCTCACGTCGTTTGGCGTAAATCTAATGTTGCCATAGTACGGCAAACGGCAAACGGAGCACGGCGTACTGAATACTCGTAGACGTCGTCACCCTGCTCAGACACGGGGGTGTAGTAAGAGCGGGGAGAGTGGGGGGCAACTGGCTACTGCTTCTTTGATGAGGTTACTGACTTTGGCGAATTAACTCCCACTAGCCAGGACGTCCGTACCCGCCCTCTGCCACGCCTCTACGCAGCGTTTGCTGAACCGGAAACCACTGCATTTTGTTGGCCCAAACAAGAGGGTGCCACGCTTTAACGCCTCAAAAATCTCTCTGGGGACACTTTAGCAACACAATGTGGCATTTAAATGAACAAGAAACCTTTAGAGCTTCACTCACTTACCCCCAAAAACCCTTAAGAGTTATATACACACACGATATAGATTTCTATATACACGACTCTGATACACACCTGATAGACTTGGTTTAAATAGCTGTGTTTCCATACGTCAATTTGTTTATTTAAATAACTTACACATAATTCAATATTCAATCAAACTGAAAACGTTGAAGGATTCAACAATCGGATTATTCCATCAGCTTCAACTTATTTTAATACCCAAAACTGACAGGGTTAAGCCGGCATTGCCCGTGTTGTTGTAGTAAAACAAATGGGATTGTTGTTCGAAAGGGGTGCAAGGGGGTTTGTAGAGTAGTTACATACCCTGTGAACTATTTATGCTTATGTCCATTTCATTATAAGCAGACTTTAGTGTGACTTTAGCACGCTAGGTGGCGCCACCGGTGCTGTGATTGAAAAAGGTTTTGGTATTATTATTTAAAAGATCATTTTATACCAGAAGCACTTAAATTATATTTCTAAAAAATTAAAATTTTAAATATAAAGTTTATTAATCAGTAAAAAATATTTAACTTAGTAATTAACTAAAACACAAGAAGTCATACCTCAAACAAAATTTAAATTACACCTATGTGTTTTTTGTTTTTTAATAAAAATTTAAATTGGTTAAAATTTAAAAGCAATAAATATTATATTTAACGTTTTAAAAAGTACATGACTAAAGCATTTAAGATTATTACTATTAAAACTAAATACTTAACAATTTCCATTCCAAAGCAAAAATAATACAATTTTATTTAATAAATTTTAAATACATATAATCATTATTTAATTTTTTTTTTTCGATTAAAAATCTTCCCAAGTCTTCTACTTCAATGCCCATCTCTTCTTTAAAGTTCCAACTGAAACAAATTACGAGTTACCCCTCTAAACTCTGGATTAACTCTCCACTAAGTACAATTATATGTAATCCATATTTATAACTTGATTGATATACTTGTCTAGGAGAAGTAGTTGCACTGAACAACTTAAGTTGTGAAATCTCGAGAACGTCTAGCAAAAAACCCGAAATCCCAGTTGTACACAGTACATAAATTTTATTTATTTATGTTGTAGAAATATGTTCCCGTTTTGCTTTCGATGCTTTCGTTTGGGGGGCAGTGAGGCGTCTCCACACTGAAATCGGCTATGAATATCAATGGGGGGATTGTGGCACGCGTACAAGTCCGGCAAGGAGCGCAGGGGGAGTGGAAGCGGGCGATGTCTACCGGACTCGCCTTGGCTATATAGAAAGCAGACTCTGGTGTGTACGTATGTGTATTGATATTGTTTTTATCAACATTCAACGTGTGCAAACCTCGGGCTCAGATTCGGGCCACTTGTGCCCCTGATGAGATTTTAATTTTATTTTATTTGGGATTGGGATTGAGATTGGGATTGGAGCAGGCTGTGGATAGCTTGTGCTTGAAACTAAGGGAAGTAAATCACCACACTTTCAATATTGAACGTATCGAACAAGGACAAGACGGTCTGAGTTTTTTTCCGGAGCGTGGAATAGAGGGGGAAGTGAACGGAAGGGCAGCAAAATGGTTCTAGGTTTATATCGAGTCACTTTAGATTGCCCCTGGCTGATCCTGATGGACTTATGCTTGAGGCTTACACAGACGAGCAAGCACACACATGCACATGCAAGCGCAGACATGTATGTATGTACTTCCCCGGCTTACACTTGTCCGGGCGAATAAAGCGGAAAACACGGCACAACAAAAACAACAACACAAAAAATGATTGCTCCTGCTGTCGAGTGTTGATTGTTTGCCAAACGAGATAAATGAGCAGAGAGAAAATGAAACTGAAACTGAACTAAAACTGAAGCGTCTTTCGTATTAAATTCATGAAAGTTAAGTGCTTTGTAATTGATGTTATAAAATATTTATGACAGGCCCCTGTAACACCCTCACTCCACCCCACAAGTACCTGGCCTATGGTAGCTCTAAGTGAGAACTTTTCAAACACTCGAAATCGGACCGAAAAATTAACTTTTTGTCTCTAAGTGGCATTAATTATTTAAAAGGATTCCAAGTGTTTTATGCTGTGGTCGACCCACACACACACAGTTCAAGACACCAAATCGTAGGGTATACAGTTATATATACTATATACTCTAACTGTCACTTCAACATCCTTGGCCAGTGGGAATTATTGTCAGGCTTTTGATGCATCTCGTACGAATGATGAATTACATTTGACATCTATGTGCTTGCCACTCACTCTCGAGTATGTGCACTCATTTTGGGTACTTGGTACTTGCTACTTGGCTTCGATATGTTTATTTTACTGTCAAAACATTAAAGCAAAACTCCCGGCTCAGGGCAGTGTCGTACAGGGGATGTTTGTCAGCGAAGGGCGGCTTACTTTGATAGGTTTCCACTTCTGGCGAGGGTGAAAACACCTTACACCCCAGCCCCTCCCCCTGCTAGTGTCTGCGCACTTGGACACATGCCTGGTACCTCAGTCTCCCCAGCACCACGCCCCCTTGGCCGCCCCCGTGGCTGCCTTTGTGGCTGTCTCTCTGCCTTTTGGCTTGTGTAGACAAACATATTTGCATATGTTGGCGGCATATTTTAACAAATCCTGCTGGATTTCCTGCCGCACAGACAACAGATACACACACACACACACACATACACACCACTTACACTCATCACACATCACACACACTAGGGTAACATGCCTTTTTGACAACTCATAACAATCAGTCATCATAAACAAAGCGTCGGGCGTCAGTTTCTGGCTAATGGCAGACAGCCTTCTTGCTGCTTACTGCTGATGTACAAGCATGTGATGTATGCGATGTAATGTACATACACGTGTAAAGCTTACTGCTTTCTTAATTTGCCAACTACACTAATAATCATTAAGCTATGTGCACTTGCCTAAAAAGAACTTGACAAGCGATTAAAGTGCTTGACTTTTGAGAGCTGCTTAAAAATTTTATAAAAATACTAATTAAATACGGAAAGAAATCTATGCTTAAGCATGGTAGTAGTCGAAAATTTTAATTATTGTGAACTTAAAACAAAATTTAAACTTAACTTAACTATTTGAATATATTCTTTCTTAGTTCTTAATTGAGACCCAATTTGTGGCTAAAAATAATACTTAAAATACATAAAAAAAAAAATCCCGAATTTTAGTTCGACCTTTTAGCACTTTTTCCTGTGTACCAAAAATTAGTTAGACTTCTATTTGTTTAAACAAAAAATAGTAGTAGTTGCACTACTTAAGACAACCCAATGAGTTATCATTCACTGCAGGTAAGCGCAGCATTCGCTTCATCCCTTCTAACCCATTTTTTTGTGGCCAATTCAACTGTTTCGTATAATTGTTTAATCTGCCACAAATTAGTTAGCCGGCAGCAGAAGCATGTTTATTGCCTTTTAGCCAAACCATTTATCCAATGGCCTCCCGGCCAGTTTGGCAGCTTGGCAAGTTGGCAGCTTTGGCATCTCTTGACTTCATTTTGGCGTCTTGGGCGCATCTCGAGTTGAGGTCAATTAAGAGAATCCGCAAAATAATTGCCAAGAAATTTATTCGCTTCATTAACTTGTTAAAGGACGTGGACATGAAAGTTAAGCACAAAGTCAGCCACATGAAGTCAGCTAGAAAATTAAGTGAAATAATTAAATCTCAATCGGAATCTATTAGATTGGCCAAGACTCAACCCTTGTCAGCACAGAGGGGGAACAGAAGTGTGAAAGGAAGAAGGAGGAAAGGAAACGGGGCAAAGCGAGTGGAAGTGATATAAATTGTGGCTAATCTGGCTAGGCAAAAAGGGGTTAACGAGTGAGTTTGGGGTTGCAAAAGATTTTTAAACATTTCGGGAAATGCAACAAACTGAAAAGGGGCAAGTAGGGGGAGGGTAGACGAACTGAAGTCTGGCTGGGTCATTTATCACCCACGCAGCATCTTTCATAATCAGGCCAGGCAGTAGGCAAAAATGCAAATGACTCACGGGCTACAAAGGACCAGCCGCGGCTTTTAATTTACAACATCCTACGAGCCAGTTGGGCACCAGCAACAGCAACAGCAGTAGACCCTCATATGCAGCTGACTCTGTATATGCTCCATACAAGTTTCAGTTGCTGTTGTTGTTCTTGTCTCTTGTCTCTTGTCTCTCTGCAACATCCGCCATTGCAGGGCAGACGGTCGGACGTCAATATTGCTTTGCTTTTGCCTTTGCTTTGGTTTTGGGTTTTGGGCTTTGGTTTTTTGAGCATGGCCAGACCAGACAAAAGGTCGGCACAACCACAGTCACAGCCAAACTACACACATTCACACACTCACACACATACACACATTCCGGCCGACTTAATTAATTTATGCACTCAGTGAAAATGCATCGCTTCGGCTTCGAGTTTGGATTTGACTCGGGTTTGGGGTTGGAGTGGTGTGGTGTGGAGTAGGGAAAGAAGTGGAGTGGGCAGCAGTGGAGTGGACAGTTTATTTGGACTTTAGCTGGACATCATTTCTTTGCTCTTCTTGAAAACCCGCCTAATTTCAAAATTAATGAGCGGAATCTTGATGGCCGATGGAAGCGATAAGGCTCATGATTTTGACTGTCAAACGGAGACAGAGACAAAGAGAAAGAAGAAGAGAGAAAAAGGGTGAGCGACACGACTAAGTGCGGCATCCCCATGCCTTTGCTAGCCCCTCATTTCCATGCCCTCTTTGTTTCCCGCATCTGTTCTGAGCCGAAGTAAATCACGTGTTTATTGGCACTTCACTTACGACACCGTCACCAAAGTAACCAAAAATGGCACCGCTTCGACTCCGACTCGCTTGCTGAGTCTGCGACCTCAGAGGAGAGTCACGGAAAGGGAAGGGGAACGGCTAGGGGAACGGTTAAGGGAAAGGCAACGGCAACGGGAATGAGCAGGGCAACGTCATTAATTAGCCGGTTTTTGAAGTGTGGGGAACGGATGGCAAGCGACGTGTTTATTTGGTCTCCACTGTCATCCAACGTCTTATATGTATTGGGACTTCATTTACGAGACTCTTTCTGTTTGTCTTTAATGCCGCACGCTACAGACGTGGCCAGCACTATTAACCACAGCCTAAATAGCCAGAAGAAAGCAAATGTTAAAAAGCCAAACTTGAAATACCAACAAATCACTTTAATTAAACCCCTTTTATTAAAACTTACATCTATTTCTAAACTCAACTGTCTAGCTTCAAATACTCTTGTGTGACTAACATTTGCTGCCACCACTGTATTCAAGCTTCTCTTGCATTTATTTGGTTTGACCGGAAACTTCTTATCTTGTGGCTAATCTTATTGATGTTTCAGATGACGATTTGGGCTTAATTCAGAACTTAAGACAAGCATAAATTTCTGAGTACCGTATAAAATTGATTCATTCAATACTTAGCCATTCCATTGGGCCCGAAAGACACTCAAGCCAGACAAACAGTCTACAGTTTTAGGTCTGTAAAATTTGTGTATCTGTTACCTTACTGATCCTATCTGTTCTATGACCTTCTCAACATCGACTTTCTGTTCAAACAATTTTAGTTTCTTTTAGATTTTCGTAAGAATTATAAACTAAATTTGTAAATAACTAACTTATAATATTTATTGTTGATTTATATTTGCAGATTTGATGGATATTTCTGGTATTTGGACACAAAACATCTGGTTTGCATATAATATTTTATTGGCAATCTGTTTGAATCTTTAACTAATATTATTTCTAATTACAGATGCTGCCTTCACACTGATCGACGTCCTAGAAAATGACTCTAATTTAAGTTAGGATATAAATATTAATACTAATGTTAAGAATAATAATACACAGACAGAGTAACTTTGGTACTTGAGTTAAACAAGAACGAAACAAATATAAAATAACTTTAATATTATTAAAAATTTAATTTAAAGATCTAAAAATATGTCATAGTTTTAAAAATCCTCAAAAGTTCTGTAATTGAGTTGAAGAAATTGAATGTTAATTTATGAATATAAATCAAATACTTAAGAAAACATGCTTTATGTGCATGTATTGTACACAAATAGCATTAAAATATATGAAAATATTTAAAAACTGTATCGAAAGGAAGAACAGAGGCATAGTACCGATTAAAAACTGTTGATTATTTGTATAAGGTGTTTTAATTATCACAATTTTAGAGAAAATACATGAAAATTAATTGTATTCTTAAATATTGTCATGAAATCCTCATATATAGAAAAGTACAGCATGCTTTGACATTATCAAATGATATTGTTTACTTAATGAGTGCAAATATTCACTAGACTGCATAATATTCTTTTATTATTAGGACATTGATCCACTGCTCTGTACATAGAATGATTCTTAATTTAGTTGCACATTATTGAAATTATTCACAAATTTTAATGAACGAGTAACTGTGTAGATTTAAAGTACTTTGGGACTCCGGTTTCCGATCTATATAAGAATTTTTGAGGTCAAGAACTAGCAAAATATGTACACCTGTTAGCAAATATTGAATTATTTAATTGTGTCAATTTTTGATAAAAATATGAAGGGGTGACATCATAAAATTTGTCAAAATGTAGTGATATCGATTAATTTGGCTGTGTTATGGTCATTCAAAGTTATTCTTATATCAATTAAACAATTGGCTATGCTTACTGAAGTAATGATGTCAAGAAAAGAGAGACACAGAAAGAGCCTGCCGCCAGTGTAAGTTTTCTGGCAGCGATAGGAATCCCATTAAAAAGAGAATAGAGTAGCATATGCAATTATTTAAGCTTGAGCAGCTTCTGATGCCAATTAATGCACTTTTTCACTACTAATTTACAGCTAATTTCGTCATGTGAAATACAGTTAACGTTTGCTGATAGTCTAATTAGAAACAAAGTTTCCAGCTGATTAGACGCACACAAATATTTAGCCCAGCCTAAAAGTATGCAACAATTTTTTAAAAATCTAAAACTGCTGCATACTTTTATAAGAAATCAAAGTAGAAGAATTCTGCGTGCTGGCATTTATTTCTAAATAAACAGAAACAATTTTAAGTAATTTATTTAGGAGTGGTAAATATCAAAATATATTTTTAATAAATTGTTATTTAAAAATAATTGCATTACATTTATAAAAGTAACCAAATTGTACTTAATGTTAATAGAACACTTATTGTTATCGTCAAAGACTTGAGAGCACTCACTTAGTGAATTCTTGGAAAAAGCAAAGTAAACAATAATTTGGCTATTGATAAATGTTATTGAATGCCACCCCATTTTGGGTATTTATTGTCTAATGGAATTAAAACTGTATTGTTGCGATTTTACTACCTGGAAGTGGTGGATAATATGGGTCACATCCACGAGATGAATAAGATGAGCAGATGAGATCTATATAATGTGGGGAAGTTGGCAAATCGAGGATCATAAATCATGCCAAACGGTTTTTGGGCAAACTGAACAGAAAAGTCAAACAAAATACGATCACTTAAAAGTATTCAGGCATTTATTTATGTCAAAACATGGTACTACGTTAAGCCAGTTGGCCAACCCTCCAGAAAAAGGTATCACCAGGGGTCAGTCGTATAACTCAATTAAAGACGACGACGAGGAAGACAACAAAGAGAAGGTGGAGGACGAAGATGTCGAGGATAGCAATGTCTCTGCCCTCACGCAAAGCGTCGCAGCGGGATGTCGTCGCATTAGCCACTTTTCTACATCTTCGTCTTCTGATTTTGAGCAGTTGCTCAATGGACAGACAGCCAAGCAGCTAAAGCAGCTAAACGGCTAACTGGCTAAACTGCCAAAGAAACTCAAACACAAATCCAAACAATGCACAAAGTATATGAAGATCGAGATCGTTGTGGTTTTTGCGACGACGGGTGATTGTAAAATAGACGCCACAAATATCAAATGAAACTTGAACTGACCATTCTGAATGGGAAAAGAGTCGCTCTCTCTGTCCCTCTCTCTATCTCTGTCCCTCTCTATACCCCTCTCGTTCCTTTTTTATGTATATTTGTTGTCATTGTTGCTGGTACAGCTGCCGTTGTGTGGCCCGATCCGCCTGCGCAATTGAACCCTGGCCACGACCGACCTCCAAGGGCAAGCGCAGAAAACATGATTTTTATGTAACGAGAACATTGTTCTCGCAATCTCTGGTCCATTGGGCCACCTTTATGCAATTGCCAATTGCTTCGTTGGCGTTCCACAGTTGACTCGCCACAGCAACAGCAACAGCAATGACAACAGATACAGATACACGACTCCTACTCCAACTCCAACTCCGTTCGGCGGATCGTGCAAAACTACAGCGATGGTCTGACAGGTGGCGCCAGCGCCAATTTGAATATGATTACAACGAGTATCTTTCAGTGTACTCGCAAATGGCAATAATAATACAATTTAATGACATTTCTTCTTCGTGCTGAAAGCTACAGGCATACTTATTACACTACAAGTACTAGATAGTAGTTGTATCTCCCATGTTATGTTTTCTTAGGTGTACTAGCGATACGGTAGTTGACTGTATAAACATTGATAAAAAACATGTAAATGATTATAATTAGAAACTAAACTATGTTTATTGGTATCAACAACGGCAGAATACAGCAGTCTATTAAGCTTGCTAGAAGCCAAGATGAACTTAAAAGTTGTAAGAAGGGTTTTCTAAACACATAAAGATTATACGCTCTTAATAAAATTTAGGGCAGATCACTTGAAAATTGTTAATTTGTTTGAAAAATTGTATAGAATGACTAAAGTCTTTTTTAATAGTTATTGTTTCGGTTAAAAAATGCTCAGAATTCTTCTAATTTTCAAAAACTGCAAAAAAGATTTTTAATATTAATATTTAAATATTATACTACTCGTGATTTATTTATTAAAGATTTAAATAATTTGAAATTGGAAGAGGTTTTTATTCAGTGATCTTAAAAACTAATCTTATTAACTAATCAAGTACTACTGTAAACACATAGCCTTTCAATCAATCCATTTTTACTGCTGTTGTTAAAATTACATATCAATTCTACTATTTAAAATGTAACATCTTCTTACCCTGTGACTACAATTATAAGTAGTAAATTGAGATACTCTTTAAACAGCTTTGAGCTACACTTTCGACAGATATAGCAACACATGTTTAATACGTGATTTGTTTAAAATATTTAAGATAGATAAAGCCATTGTCCATTTAATCAAGCATAGAAAAATATCAAACAATTCTTCCTTTAACAACGTGTTGTTACTGAAATCCACTAACATCCAGAGTTAGTTTTCTTATGAAGAAAATACAAATGTTTCCCTGAAAATAAATTCCCCAAGCTTTGCCAATTCCCGCTTAAAATTCTCCCTTTCCCCCTCGCTAAATAAGTTATACCAATAATTGAAAAGTAATCTTCAGACAGATAACTTAATCCTGATGCTTTCCCAATCAAAACTACTATTTATTTAATCACAGTAATCCCCGAGATAGCACAGAGAAATTTATACCAAAATGGGGCGTGTGTCTGTATGAAATGCTCTTGGATACAGCTCAGGAATATATAGCAGAATTTAGCACCAAGTGAGTACACGGCATAGAGTTGTAATCTGGTACACGTGATGTTATTTATGAGCTACCCAAGTATCTTTATTACAACCCTCTGGCATCAATGTCATGCGCTTTGAACTGTTTCATAAATTTCATTTAAGGGTAGAGAAAAGTCGAGAAATGTGGACATAAAATTCAGAGAATCAGAGAGCAGCGTTTGGCAAGCTCATTAAAGTTCGTTTAGCTAGAAGGCAAATACAATGTGCGGGTTTTAATAGGGTATTTAGGATACGAGAGGATACCTAGTAGATATAGTTAAACTATGGAGAACAAGACTCTTAAAGGAGTGAACAGTTTAATAAACTTAAATAATAAATAAAAAAAATATATATCAACATTACATTGGTATCTGTATGAGACAGTCCACGCTGGTGACTAAAGCTAAACTCATTTATTTTAGTAGCTTTATTGATTCACTATTAGAAATAGTTAAGTATGAAAAGTTTTGATATTTATAACATTTTTTAAATCTAAAATCAAAGTCATAAGTATATTTAACCAATAAATTATTTTTAAGGTTTAAAACTCTTTTTCAATCGCAGTCCATTTCATGTAACACTTTTTATTTCCCAGTTTATAGTTGTGTACACTCAAAATTATATTACCCTTTGTAGGTAGTTTAAGGGCCATGCACTACACGGACTGATGAATGAAGAGGATCATTTGAAAAAGTGTCGCTCGTTGAAAGACACTGTCAACTGGCGCCATGTAGGATACGTACAACAAACCTTATCAATGTCCTGTGTCCTTTTTTATCTATGAAGTCGCGACACTTGTGAATGGGCACTGAGAGGACAATAGCGCCGTTGTGGGTCGTACCGAGTTGTCCACATAGAAAGATGAAACTGGTGCGTCTGCATGGCACCGTCGCCAACTGCGAAGATCTTATTTTAATTGCTTGACCGATCGCTCGCTCGATCGATCGATCACACGCAGTGTTGACCTGTGCAGGTCAAAGGACAAGCGGAGGAGCGACAACAACAGTTGTTATAACTGGTAACTGTTGCGTATCGGTTACGCAGTCTAATGAACATAATGTTGTACAAGTATCTTTAAGATGCATTCCATAATTTACGTATGAAAAGACTACCTGTCTGCTGACTACCTGTTCATATCTTTCAAACTTCAGACTGCGAAGTCTGTCTACGTTTCAGCCTCTTCTTGGCCTTTTTGGTATAGTTAATCTGTCCCTCGTTGCGATAACATTTTAGTGCTCAATTTTAACTCTACGCCCTTTTGTGGTTTTGCTCTTTACAACTGTTTATGCCTCTTATGATTGTCTCTTGGCCAGCAGTGGCTGTTGCTGCCTCCGTCTCTACCTTTCTCCGACTTTAACTTTGTCCTGCCGACAACGCGAGTTACTCCTGTCAGTGCCAAAAGTCGTATTGAATGTAATTTAATATGCCTGCCCTCTGGCCATGTTCATATTGGTTATATATTTAAACTGGCCAAGTTAGTATCGAGAAATGCACGTTGTTCACACATTGACCATGTCCATGTCCATGTCTATGCCGCCGCTTAGAAGTTCTATCTCTCTCCCTCTCCCTCTCCCTCTCTTTGCTTTTGGCCATTAAGTTCTCTGGTTTCTTACCAAAAAATAAAGTCCAACTTCGCTCATTTAAATATTTTATCATTGATGCGCTGAGAAGACACTAAAGAGAATTTTATATCTTTTCAGTTCGCTACGTTTTTATCACTCGAATGAACAAAAACATTTGTTACCAATCAGAGTTCTTAATTTTACGGCCAACTTTTGTATATACATAAACATATATATATACTTGTGACAAAAGTGCCGCAGCGACACAAAGTGGTCCCAGACACTGGACACTGCTACAGTGGACACTCGACCGGTGGACAGTCACTTCGTGGATCTTTTGTCGGCTTTGTCGCAGAAATTAGTCGTGTATTCCTTTAAAGCTTGTATTCAGTGCCAGTATCTTAATTGGCTTTGATGCTGCGATGGCCTTTCATAAATTTCCAGCCGTCTGCTATCCATCTCACTCACTCACTCTCCACTTCTGTCTCTCTTACGCTTACACAACTTGTTTACATTAGCGGCTAAAAGCCTTAATGAAAACTCTGTCGGAAAACAAACGACATGAACTCAAATGTTTGAATTTAAATAATTGTCGTTGTATCTTGTCAGTTTCATCAGAATTTCTTCAAGTCTTCAAATCATAAATAATAATAAACAGCAAACAAGCTTGTAAATCGATAATGTGTGTAGCTGATTGAATACCCTGTAAACTGAGCTCCAAAAATATAGAATATTGAACTATGCTATTAAAATTCTTAGCAAACTTTGACTTTGATTTTTGGGAAGTCAAATTTAATAATCAATAAAGTAAGAAAATCACTTAAGAAAGCTATGGTTTAGTATGCGACTATAAAATACCCTGTTCACAACGTTTGGAGAAGCACAGTTTTATTTATTTTCTTTATATGTAGAGAGTTTAATACGATCTTGATCAAATGTGCTGTGATAATGTACATTAGTCAATTTGCTAAAAAAATCTGTGCAATGTTTTATAAAATTATCAAATTATAAAATTTAAGATGCCCTTTTGTACGTTTAGGCCCCATACCAAAAGTGTAAAGAGATCTATTAAGTTTGTCAGTTTTTGATCAGTATCAACAGCCGAGTTGATATAGCGATGTCCGTCTGTCCATTCGTCCGTCTGTCTATCTGTCCGTTTAACTGTCCGTTTGACTGTCCGTCTGTCTGTTCGTATGAACACCTACATCTTTTCATCTATAAGAGCTAGAAACACTAGAAGCAGTACGGAGTCTTTAACAGTCGGCTAGCTCGACTGTAGCCTTCCATACTTGTTTTTTAAGAACTATTTTTATTTTAATATTTTATCATTTAAAATTTAAATAAATGACTTCTAACCGCCCATGAACAGGACACAAAATTTCTTGTTTCTGAATCCTAAAACACAAAATTACTTGTTACTAAATTTTGCCAATCTTGAAATGGAAACAGCCCGCATTTATGGTCAATTAGTTATCGGTATAGGGTATAAAAATAAATAAATGACATGCCTTAATACTATATAAATAAATTAGCTTAATTCTTCTTTTAATAAAAGTATAAATTTTGTATAGTTAAATCTTTCCACACATCTCTCGATCTCCATTTTACAACGTGTTGAATTCACACTATACCCTATAATGGTTCAAACAAAGTGCATATTCATCTTCTTACAAGCTTCGTTCCGCTTTACAAAATACACTCATAAATGGAATAATTGATAAGTTCAACGTTGTTTCGATCTGCTTAAAGATCGCACAAGGAACTGACAAATTGCGGAGCATAAATTTTGTTGACCAGCTGAAGTGAATAAATGTCAAACTTGGTCAACTGGCAAGTGGCCAAATGGCCAAGAATATGGAGCAGTTGTGCGCTTTACCATAAAAGACAAATATGTTAGGAGAAGAAGCGAAAAAGGAACAGGAAGAGAAGAAAGTGGAGGTAGAGCAAGAGGAAGAAGCAGCTCGATCCCAATGTGATCCTAAATTTATGCAGGGCAATAATTTATGCGACTGTTTCGCTCGCTCTCTGCCTCTCTCCCCCTCTGGCTTGCTCTCTCTCACTGAGCTAAGTACACGCTGTCACAATACTTGTGCCTGCCAGTGTCTGTCAGAGTTGTCATGCTCATAAGAGGGTCTCTCAGTTTGTTTTTCTCAGTTTCCCCCCCGCGCGCGAAAAATTGGTAAAATTTCACGGTCATTTGAGCGCTGACCAAACTGACAGAGCGACTAAATGACTAAGTGACTAACTGTCTGTCTGTTTGTCTGACTTATTCCGCTTTCCAACTGGTCAACGCTCACTGGTCAGGGTCTAATTTATAGAGCAGAGCGTTACGGTGGGTGTTTTGTACCAAAGTATTCGGTATTTTTGTTTTTGTTTTTGTTTTCTGTTTATCGCTCGGTGAGATTCAATTTATGCGGGGCGAAGTGTGTGCGGGAGTAGCCCAAATGTAGGCAGGTAAATTGAAAAATGGACAAATGTTGTTACAGATCTGCATTGAGCGGGGAAGAACATGAACCCCCTGCACCCCTCTACACCACCTTATTGGCAGTGCTGTCCAAAATTCCCGAAGGGCAACAAATGTTAACTTTAACTTTGGATTTGGCTTCAGCTTCGGCTTCGGCTTTCTGGCTTAGATAAGCTGACTGCTGCTGACGCTGCTGTCTACTCCTCGCTTCCCTCTCCCCTGCCACGCCTCTGCTCATTGCTATCTCGGCTGTGACAGACGGTCGCTGCTCTGTTGTACGATTCCGAGGGTTGTTTGGCTGCTGGTTTGACATGCAGATGTGACGAGCGCGGATTTGTTTCGTGTATCTTTTCATTTACTCATGTATCTGTAACTCGCTGTGTATGTATGTGTGTTTGTATCTGTGCGACAACAACTTGATTTTTTCCGTTTTGAGCGATGCGCTTTATTTTTTGCTGTTTTCTGTGCGTTTGGGGCGACATTTGAAAATCCTTTTTAAGCTTGACGAGGTCCGCGTCGCACAATAACCCAAAAGCGGTGATAGAAGTAGAAGAAGCAGAAGAAGAGGAGGAAACAGCGTGTTCGCGAGTGCATTTGACACTTTTGTACTTGATGGATTACGCTTAATTATTGATTAAATGGGCTTGTACTTGTCAGCCCCGTTTCGTATCGTTTCGTTGCCTCGAATCCATTAGACTATAAAATTTGAATGTATTTTGAATATGGCAAGCAAGCAAATTAGATTTACAGTTTTTTGTTCTTACTTTTTTTGACGAATTTATAATTTGACACACACCGCACACACACACACACACACACACATTCACTCAGACACTTGATGGATGCAGAGGCTGTGGCAAGTAGGCAAGACAAAAGCTGAAAACTGGAAACAGCAGGAAGCAGAGCGGAGAGAGGAGAGAGGGGAGCTCAAGGAATTGAGACGGGGAAATGTCAATGTCAATATATTTATTGATATCGATGCGAAGCGCCTTTAAACCACATGAATGTAGCTGTGTGGAGTTGGTCACGCACTGGGTACAGAAAGAGACAGAGAAAGACCGCAAGAGTGAGAGAGAGTGGCAGGCAGAGGGAGCTGGAGACACGGCGTTGTCGATTAAAGCGATAACACGGAGCCTTTCAGAGATGCCGCGTCGTTATTTTTCGGTTGTCGCTTCATCTGCTCTGATTAATTCTCTGTGATGAATGCCGCTGCTGTTGCCTCCACTGCTGTTGCCGCTGTTGCCACTTGCTACTTTACGTTTCAAATGGATCTGAGGCAGCTGAAGCAACAGCAACAGCAGCGAAGCTTTGATTTATCGACATTCCGATGACCGTGTGTCCCGTGACTCCCGTGACGCCATTTTGTATGAGGAGCCATCGCTGGCAGCCATTCGTAGGCACCCGCCACTAACTGCAGCTTTTGAGGAGCTTTCGGCAACCAACACAAAAGCTTTGCCCAGCAAAGTGCAAGCAAACGCTAGAAATGAAAGCTAAAGTTTGTCTCAGTTTTTTTTAGGCGCACTGCAACGGGCATAGTGGGAAATCAAATACTGGGTTTATGCTAAAGTGATTTATGTGCTTATTGTGGCGTCTAAAAAGTCCTAGGCTGCTCATGCAGCTGCTGTGCTCACTGTGTGTACAAATTTCCCAGTATTTCCCCTGTGTCGTTGCTCACAGCGCTGCCAGCCAAGCGCCGCCTGTTAAAAAATGGCTGCGCATTTATCTGCCGCAAGCAGCCTACGCGCCAGAAGAGCGCAGCTATAGCACGCGCTGGCGCATACGCTGCTGCCAGCTCGCTTGCGCAACTCTTCCCCTTCTGTTTAGCCCACGACGCGATTTTCCTTCTTTTTCTATTTGCGCTGCGCTTTCCGCTGCTTTTTCTTCGTTCGCTTTGATAAGCAATACAAAACTTTAATCGTCGTTTTACAATTCTAATATGCCAGTCATCGGCATATGTATTAAAATCAATGTACAACAATGAAATACAAATCTCCGTGGATAACAACAACAAAGAGAGCGGGAACAACTTAAAGTAGCTTACAAATTTCATATGTATATAAACACATTTTTAGCTAAGGATTATAACATTATTAACCTTTATGACACAAGAGTTTTGAATTTGATATTTATTGACATAAAATATTTATTAAAAAGTATCTTAAAGATATTCAAACTAAATTTTAACTATTAGAACTCAAGCCTTAGTTTTACCTAAACATATGTGCATTAAATAATTAAATTAATTTCATTTGATTACCATTCATATTTCGTTGTTTGTTGTGACAAATTGTGAAAGCTTAAGCAATTAATAAATTTATTATTAGCGTAAAATTAACAACAAACTTTAATTTATTTAAACACACTTTTTATCTAAAACAATATTTTAGCGGAAGCCCATACACTGATTAGTTAAACAAAATGAATTTTTGTTAAATCAGCAGAGGAATAGCAATTTTCGATTAGAATTGCATGAATTATTCACGAATCAATTTAAATTATATTTTAAATGAGATTTTGTCACTGTTTTAGCTGCTGCCATATGTTAATTCATTCACTAATCGATTCATTCATATTTGTATTCATTTAATACGTGAGTATCTGAAATATTTGTTATGTAAGCATAACGATGTGTGAATGAAATGAGTTTATGAATACGCTGATGTCAAATTGCTAATTTTTAATGAGTTTTCACTTTTCCCCTTTAAGTAATTTAAGTTTGTTATCCACATTTTTAAAGTACAGTTTTTAAATTATAAAAATAAACTAAAGCTATGTTAATATATTTTAAAAATTTAAAAGTTAAGACCAAACATTTCTGAAGTTGTATCTACATAGGCACAAATAAGCTACAAATTTTTTATGAATTTACTGCAAATTGTTTAAAATTAAATAGGGGACAGTTTAAAAACCTTAAAACTATTTTCAAAAAACTGTATATGAAAGAGAAGAGTCTTCTATTCATCGGGGTCTTCTGGAAGTGCTTGAAGTGCTTAATACTGAATATAAAACAAATAAGGAAGGCTACAGTCGAGCTAACCGACTGAAAAAGGTCCCTTACTCCTTCTAGTGTTCCTTCGGCTGTTGATGCTGATCAAGAATATATATATATTTGATGAAGTTTTTATCTAGACATAAGAGACTGTTAGCATATTTTCTGTCTGAGCTTTAATTAACTGAAGAAGTTTACTACACTCTTTGAAATACCTTTACTTTCCGTAAGTTTTCAGTATTCCGATTACTTTAAAAAAAATGTTAAAATAAATATTCTTTAATTATATGTATAAATGACAGCACTTAATGGTTGTTAAATACAAATTATGTACTACATAATAGTATCACTTCATACAAATATTATAATAAACATAATTTACTTAAAGTTTTTCCCTTTTTCCGCTATAATTTCTAGAGCAATCATAACTTTTCTGCATATTAAATAAAATTCCAAACGACAAACTGAATATTAAATTTATTTTACAAATAAAATACTAAACAATATTAGCATTTATTTCAGTTGAAATTAAGCAGAACTAATTGAGTTTCAGCAATGAATTTACTTGGGCAAATGACCGAAGCCACAACCGAATCCACAAATGTCTAAACTATTAACTTGCCCAAAACCATTTCTTACCTTTTTCTGGCTCTTTGCTGGCCCATTTCTGCCCTTTTTCCGTACCTTTTTCTTTTCCCCCTGCTTCAGCACTTCCCTTTCCTGTGTCAATTCATGTGTGGGCGTTAAAATAATGTTAAATCATAACTATGCACAAAGCTCCGCCCAACCGCTAGCGTAACGGAACTTTCGTCCATTACCTACACTGTTCCCCCTTACGCCCCTTACCCTCTCACGCCCTGTTCACACCCAGAGAGCTGAGCTGAAAATGCCTGCAAAATATCTAAAGTTTTAAATTTCGGACATTTGTTCGTCACGGCCAAAAGGGACAAACGAAATAGTCGCACTATTTCAGATCGAGGGTTGAATTTGAAAGCCTCGACCTGAGCATGAACAGGCAGACATATACAATGATATATATGTATGTATGTACATATATGTGGTAGTCATGTATTTGTTTGTGTGCAGTGAGCGCTGACTCGAGGGACTGACATGTGTGTGTGTGTGTGTGTGTGTGGAGGCCTAAGACAAATGTGTAAGGTAGAGAGAGGAGCAAGAGAGAGGAGAGAGCGCAGTCCTTGTAGTTAGCTGAATGTAGTTTGTTTGACATCTATTTAAAAGTTTAATCGGATGAGTGTAGTCTGCGTGGTTAGGCTGACCAGAAACACTGTGTTTTACATTGTCATTGACTTTCGGCACCAACGCTTTTGGCACCAACAGCGACAGGTGTAGCATGTCCACGTTGAGAGATTGTCACTGACCTTTAGCCCATTCCCTTTCCCTCCTCTGTAGCAGCCGCCTGTATCCTTGCTGAGTATCGTGCGGATATATACTCGTATACTCGTACACGTTGTCTGTCATCGGACAACACTTTCAGCAGCAGCGTTTCTGTGGCCTTTTCGGTCGCTCTGCAGCTCTTGCAACACATACAAAATGATAAGAACAGCGTCGAGAGAAGCAAGTAGAGGGAGTAGGGCCTAGGGGAGAGAGAGAGGGGGGAGAGACTGAAAGAGTAGGGGGATAATGTCAGCCTGTCGCCAGCAAGCACTTGAGCATTTTGATCGGCAAACATATCAGAATTTTCATGTCTATCCAGATGATAGACTCTGTGCTGTCAGTTTAGCTATAAAACTAAAAAACTAGCTATATTTCTGTATATTTGAAACAAGAAAAAAGTGATTTGGCTTCAAAACTTCAAAACACAGAAATTTCTTATAAACTTGCAAACATAAATATTTAAAATAGAGGATTAAATTAACACTAATGAACAAAAATAATTAAAGTTTCAAGTGTTGTCCTTTGTGACACATTTCCCTTCAGCCCTGTTCTTCAAAAACCATGCCTTGTCTAGAACTATAGCTACTGCTAACTCACTTAGTTTAAAAGTTAGTTAGACTTGCCTCAAACTGTTACATAAATTGTAATTAACTTAGAATACTCTTCAGTCATTTGACAAGCGAGTGTAGTAATAGACACAGTTCTACCCAGAAGTGGAGTACATCTGCGATAACTGGCAACTTCTAACTACTAACTGCTAACTACTAACTGGTAAGTGGTAAGTGGTATCTGGCAACTGGCAACTGACCATGGCTTATCTGCCGGAGTCGGTAAGTAATTGTCGGCAAATGTTTGCGTTTGTGTTTGCTCTTTGCCGCTATCTGGAGGCGGAAACTTGAAATGCATGAATTCGATTCGACACTTTGTCCGAGTATCGGAGTATCATCGGACAACAAGAATGCTTATTCAAATGTTATCAATGACAACAATAGTTGCCCCCCGTCCACTCCAGCCCCACTACTCCACCTGTTCCTACCTTCAAGTCGTCGAGGTAAGTGCGAAACTTTTAATTAAATGCCTAATAGATGTTTGTCAATCTTGTGGGGCTTTCGATTAATAGACTTTCAGTTCGATTTCGATTTCATGCGGTCTCGTGATCTTTCGTGTCATGTCCATGTGTCTATATGGTTAGCAATTAATTTCTCAACTCCAGTTGAATCGCACATTGGTTTTAACTTGGCTTTCTGCACTTTGTACAGCCAACTGAGTTCAATTGTTCCCAAAAAACTCAATCGACTTTTGCCGACAAACGATAAGCTGGCGCCGTCGACATATAGACACCTAGATATACCTTTCATCCAATTAGATATATTGATATATTAGTATTAGGTTCGTCTGTGATGAATTTAATTTCCTTACCCCTAAAAACTGATTTGATATACTTCTTTTTTTAATTTAATTAATTAAAAACTCCGTGCAGACAAAATCTACCAATTAGTTGAATTAAATATCATCGACGCATATCGAGACGTGCTGAAAATATATTTTACTCATTTACAAAAGAAATGATACAATGGTTTCATCATTCCCAAAATTAGTTTCAAATTCCCTATAAAAACACTGTGAATAATTTTATATTTTTAGCTGCTTATTAAGTGCCAAATTGTGCATATCTTAGCCAATTTGATCGATCTGTAGAGGAAATAAATTAAGAATTATTCATAGCAGAGTATCTAGAAATCTTTTCATATACATATTTTTATACATAGTCATTTTTTTAAGGGAATTATTTATTTTTATTGCTCTACTTTTTCTTTTTTTTTTACAAAATTTCATTCTGAGCTTAAAATAAAAGTTCTATTGTTGAGCACTGCCTGAAAAAGGGGCCAATAGCTCGTAACTGCTGACCAACCCAAAACATATTTATATTTTATATAAATTATATATTGAATTGTCACCTTTTGCAGTTGTTGGCTCCGCAAAGCGCCGCAGCTGAACGCAGCAAATTTACGCTAAGTATATATACTATAAGTGTCTATATAGATATATATATATATGGATATATATGTGCATGGGGAGCACTACTGAATGGCAGTTTGTTGGTCAATTAACTTAGTTTGCTGACTAAAACAAGAAGGGTAGAAGGAAAGTGCTGGGTTTTCATTCAGAATAAGAAACCTGTACATTCTGGAACTCTCTTAACAGCAGATATTTACTACAAGTTGTTTAATTGATAATATGTAAAATATTAAAGAGACATGAAAAGTATTTGGGAAGTGTATTAAAAGATAAAACTGATTTTAGATGCTGACTAATAATTAAGAGATGGGTGTGGCAGAATTGGGGTTCTCCTTAGTAGCTCTGGCACGTTTGTTAATCTCCCGTGCCGGACAGTCACTGTTCCAGGCGGACGCCTGCATGAATGGATTTTGATGAAAATCATGCTATTGGGACTGCAGGCGTACCCATAAACTATATAATAGTATAAATGACTTTTATAATTGTGTAATCTAATTTAAATACAGTAGAATCCGGTTATACCGACTTTGCTTAAATCGTTTGTCCGGTCATTGCGACGAAAATTCGATGACTTCGATGGTCCTTTCATACAAGTTTGTACGGGGTTATGTATGGTTAAAGCGTTTATTGGGTGTAACGACGTAAAATCGTCGGTCCCTTAAGTGTCGTTAAAACCGGATTCTACTGTACTTTTCTAACTCTAACATAAAATAAATTAAATAACTTTGACATACAGTACTTCTGCTTAGTAATGATCTAGCAGCTTGTAGGTGTAATAATCTGGAATTAAACATATTTAAAGTTAAACTCACACTTACGCTAAACAAGGTGGGAATGTGGGAATGTATGTGGTAGTGTGCTCCTGTGTGTGCATTGGTGTGTTTATAGTGGCATCAGTTAGCACTAATTAACTGCAAGTTCCTTTGTGATAGAATTACAAAGTGTTTTTCTGTTTACAAATCATATGCAAATACATTGTACTCGCAATTAAAAGAAAATTATGTGAACACTAACTGGGCGGTCGGACCCCACAGTAAGTTGGCAATGAGTATGCTCTCCGCACACCACACTCCAATTCCCCCTTCCCTACACTAAGCACTCGCTCTCTGCTCTTCGCTCTTCCTTCTCTACGCTGCTTCGCTATCAACTGCTGCTGCTTGCGATTGCAACGATTGAAATATGATCGGCGATCGCATTTACAAAAGTGGAAAACGAAGACGAAAGTGAGGAGGCAAGAGAGGCGAAAAGAGAAGAGGAAAACAAAGTTGAAATCAGTTTTCAGTTTGCAGTTTGCATTGCTTGCAGTTCTTTGAGTTGAATGTTTGCGAATTACAGTTGTTGTTGTTGTTGCTGCTTTGGTGGTCTCAATAGCCCATCCGGTCGAAGTGTTGGACTCTATGCAGGGGGGAGGGAGACAGCAGGCGGTGGGTGGCAGAGCAGTAGGAAAGTGGTGGGGGGGCAAAAACCGTTGTCGACGCCTCAGTCAGAGCCGTTGGCTACATTGAGATTCCGGTGTGGTGTAAGAATGTCGCCAATGACTTTTGCTTACGAGCACAAGTAATCATATGCTCTCCCTCTCACACACTCTCCCTCTCTCACTCTCTCATACTGGGCGTATTTGTGCCTAGCGTGAATGCGATGTATGAATAAAATTATGATTTTGCTTACGATTTTAGCCGTTTTACAACGGATCATGCTTAATTGGCAGAATGTGATTCATGGCGTTTTGCACTTTCATTTCTGCAGTTGCTATTCTTCTGCCTCTTCTGCTGCTTCATCCTCTTCGTCTGCTTGTTGCAGCAATTCTGGCTTTAGTCGATTGTGAGCAATCGCGGCATGGACGAACGGACAGACGGACAGACGGACGGACGGACTTTTGTAACCGATTCCGCAGTTCCGCCGTATCGCGTGTGCTGCCAATGCTCTTTTAAAGGGGCATAAATATTGATGGCACACAATTAAAAAAATATACAAATAATAATAATAATAATAACTGTTGATTACAGCGGATATATATGTACGAATGTACACACACTGTACACATTCGAGCCAATTTTCGCGCAATTATCGAAATTGTTGAAATTGTCGCCAACTGAAATCGCGAATTGCACTGAATTTGGTTCGTTGTCAAACTCATAAATACGTCATGTTCAATTATTACTGAATTTAATTGAAAATAATGTACCGTTATGCCAGTTGCACAATTTGCACTTGCAGCCAATTGACTGACAATTGGCCAAAATGCTTTTAGCTGCCAAAATTAACCGATTATTTAAGCCATGAGGCAAAGCAATTAACTGGTTTACTAAATGCGTAAAATTAACTTATTTTCAATTTGACAATTTGGTTAAGAATTTGGCTTTAAATTTACT
The DNA here is from genome assembly GCA_035047505.1 of Drosophila parthenogenetica. NCBI lineage: Eukaryota > Metazoa > Arthropoda > Insecta > Diptera > Drosophilidae > Drosophila > Drosophila parthenogenetica. The sequence goes on along the minus strand of JAWNPM010000247.1, from coordinate 7,068,247 downwards.
CTGTTTCCTGAGCTGTGCCAACTTAAGTGTCTCATGTTGTGTCTGACAACATTTCCTGTTAACTTGTTTGCCAAACCGACCGAAAGCCAAACAAATTAAGGCAACTTTATTGTCCATTAGTAGCACAAATAGTTGACGTATTTTGACAAATAAGTCAAAGACTGAAACTTGATGTAGCTGTTAACCACAAGAGCTTAAGGCTATTGATTACCTGTGTGATGTGGAGTTTTTAAGACTGGCAATTTTACATTTATTGGCTTGAAAAAGAAAAACGTCGATATATCAGCTTCCGTTTGTCCGTTTGTCCGTTTGAACACCTGGATCTCAGAGACTATTAGAGCTAGAGCCAACAAATTTTGAATGAAAGTCCATCTTGATATCAAATTGTTGCCATGCCCCTTGCCGACTCTTCAACTTGTAAAATTCTCAGCAAAACTACAACAACTGCTAAAATTACTGCAGCTATCCTGACGACATTTACACACTATATGCATCGAACTCAATGCATAACTATCCATATCATGTTTAATCAAGATTGGACAACTATATCCAATTGCTCCCATAGGATAAATCAGTCGAAAATTGCATATTTGTATGGAGAATTTACATTAGAATAAGTACGGGGTCTTTTACAGTCGGCTCGCTTGACTTTAGCCTATTTTTAAGTTGTTAAATATTAATTGAAGCATTAAAATATTTAAATTTCAAGAATTTTCAAGAAAATAAACATATTTTTTATTAATTTTCCTTACTTGTTAAAAAAAACCATGGAAGGTCCTCCAAATGTTGATTAATTCGTAGACAATTTAATTAATCTTTGAACTCCAATTTATAAACTAAAATACAAATTAATTTCCATAAAACTAATAATATTTAAAAATTCTCAATTTAAATTGTTTTTAAAACTAAGTAAAAGCCCAAAAGTCACAACGCGAAAGTGACAAATGAAATAAAATAAAGTTAAAAGCAAAATTTGAATAAACATTTAAAGTTTCCTCAAAGAATTTTTGGCATCTACTTAGTCAAAGTGGAACTGGAACTGGAGATAGAGATGGAACTGGAGTTGGAATTGGAATTGGAACTGTGAATATGCATGAGTTTTGTATTGTTTTTTAGGTCTACGGACTTTGAGCAAACAAACTGTGGATGGAAAGTTTCTTGTGTCTGGATTCTTAATTCAACAGAACACGCAAAGTTAATAAATTTCAAAGTGAATATGTTTTCACCAACATGCACTTAGTCCCCGCTTGGACAGCCGCAGGGAGGGGACTTGGACGTGGTCTTGGACAAGTCAAGTTGGTGAGGGGAAGGGGAAGGCAGAGTGCTGAATGGAAATGTTGCTTGCGGCGTGGCTACATTGTTTGCAACTACAAGTAATTAATTTTACCACTACAAGGTTTTAATGACTTTTAAAAAGTTTTTAGCACTGCTGGATAATCTGGCCCTGGTCCGGCTCTAAGTCAACAACAGCAGCTGTTCAGAGGAGGTGGTTTAAAGGGGTTGGCGGTTGGGGGGACTATCACTCGTGGGCGTGCCGACAAAAGCCTACGACTATTGTGCTACAAGCTTGTAAAAATAAATGCAGACCAAAGGCTAAAGCAAGTGCCTTTCGAGAACCAGTCCAAGTCTCAATCCCATGCCCAACTCTGTGGCTGGACAAGGACAAGCACAAGCACAAGAACAGGGCAAAGAAGCGAGCACAGACTGTTGGCCAGATTGAGTCACAACGTTGCGGTTTTCAGTTTGTTGATATAATTTGAATTTTAGGGTGTAATTACTGCTATAAATGTACGACTATTTGTCCGACTCGAGAAGTCTCAGCCCAAGGCCACCCAGCATGCGGCACACGTTGCTTGCAACAGTTTTTTGTATTCTTTTTTGGCTAACAAAGTGCGAGCTCGAAGCTGAGAATTCGCACTGGGCTAAAAGCAAAAACAGACGCAAATTTCAACCTTTTAATTTGCATTTATTGGCGCAGTTATAAAACTGAATTATGTCTGGCATAATGATTATGATCATGGTCATGATCAAGGCAAACATTGTTTGCAAGACAGAGGAAAGGAAAGAAAACAAGAAGCAGGACTAGAAGGAGGATTAGAAGGAGGACTGGAAGAAGGCCTAGAAAGATTAGAAGGAGGAGTCCTCTAGGAGGAAGGCTAGAAGGAAGACTAGACGGTCTAGAAGAAGGACTAGAAGGAGGACTAGAAGGAGGACTAGAAGGAGGACTAGAAGGAGGACTATAAGGAGAGCTAGTTGGAGGACTAGACGGGCTAGAAGGAGGACTGGAAGAATGACTAGAAGGAGGACTAGAAAGAGGACTAGAAGGAGGACTAGCAGGAGGACTAGCAGGAGGACTAGAAGGAGGACTAGAAGGAGGACTAGAAGGAGGACTCGGAGGAGGACTATAAGGAGGGCTAGAAGGAGGACTGGAACAATGACTAGAAGAAGGACTAGAAAGAGGACTAGGAGGAAGGCTAGGAGGAGGACTAGCAGGAGGACTAGAAGGAAGACTAGACGGGCTAGAAGAAGGACTAGAAGGAGGACTAGAAGGAGGACTAGAAGGAGGGATAGAAGGAGGACTATAAGGAGGGCAAGAAGGAGGACTAGATGGGCTAGAAGGAGGACTTGAAGGAGGACTAGAAGGAGGACTGGAAGAATGACTAGAAGGAGGACAAGAAAGAGGACTAGGAGGAAGGCTAGAAGGAGGACTAGCAGGCGGACTAGAAGGAGGACTAGACGGGCTAGAAGGAGGATTGGAAGAAGGACTAAAAGGAGGACTAGAAAGAGCACTAGGAGGAAGGCTAGAAGGAGGAATAGAAGAATGACTAGAAGGAGGATTTGAAAGAGGACTAGAAGTAGGAAAAGGTAAGATCACTATAAATTAAACTACATTTGAACTAACAGTTTGATTATGGGATACATATACCTAGATATAAGAAATGATGCCCATTAAAGTTGTTGCTTAATCATGAATTAAACTTTAATTATTACAAGAAGAAAGATTAATATTTTCTGCATCGGAATATTTTATTTATCAAAACTATTTGATTTAATTTCCAAACTGAATTAATGGCCTTTTGAATTGGTAGCACTTCCTGTGCATATATACATAAGTATACATATATTTTCTATACAGAATATGTATTAATTATACGACTAGTTTGTAGATACAAGTACCCAAATTCCATACCCCTTTTAGCCAATTCCATGACACCCTTTAATGTGAAACTTCAATGAGCTGCAATTGATGTCTCCAGTTCTGGTGTTTCTGCTGTTTCAGTTGGCTCTGCAGGTCTGTTCGAGTGCGTGTCGTGTCTATATCTATGTCGATGTCGATAATGGGCTACAATACAACGACATATGCTCATACTGGGACTCGATTGGTTCTGTTGCTTTTGGGCCAGAGCTTTTGTAGTGCTCTTCGTGTTGGGCAAAAGTGGCGACAGCTTCGATTCTTGTTGCCTGTTGGTTGCCAGTTGCCAGTTGTTGGCAGTTGTTGTCGGCAGCGAAGGTGGTAGCAAAAAAAGAGCAGAGAACACACTGAATTATAAACATTTTAAATTGAAATAACGTGTCGCAATTTTTTTGTGTTCACTCTGCACTGCGCTCCTTTTGGCCAACAGCAACAGCAACAACAACAACAACGGGAACAACAACAAACAGTAGAGAAACGGAGTTAAAACTTCAAAAACGTCGTTAACGCTTACCTACCGCGCATTCTGCAATCGAATACGATTGATCTTGGTCGGTGGAAGTGTTAGGAGGGTCGGAGGGGTGTTGGGCACAGTGTCGGGGCTCTGATGACAATAGCAACAGAACAGAGACCAGGACAACAGCCGGACAGCAGCAACAAAACAGTCGCAGGAAGTTGAAGTTTGGGGGCCTAAGAGCCGCTGCTCCGTTCACCCCTTCGTGCCCCTACTCCTCACTCCTCGCCCGTCTGTCTGTCCTCGCGTGTCGCCAACGACTGAGAGGTGATGGTGGTGGTGGTGGCATAGGTGGCAATGACAATCGCGACCGGATGCTTCAAATCAGATATTGTTTTACTTTTGCGCCTTCATTCAACATTTTGGATTTCGATTGTCAGCGTGTCTGTGTCGCAGCTTTTGCCTCGTTTTTCCTTCTTTTTCCTCCTTTGGTTTCTGTTTTTTTTTTGCTTCCACCTTCCTTTTTTTTTTTGCGTGGCTTTCTTAGCGCTTTTGTCTTCAGAGTGACTGCAATTTGAGCAAGTTGCGGATTAAATAAATGTCTCCCGTTGTCTCCAGTTGTCTTCCGCTGTCTCCTGACTCCCTACTCCCCTTTATTCCCTAGCCTTCTTCGTTGTTGTAGCTCATTGAGCTGCTCCATTCTTAGATCTAATCGCATTTAACACCATCGCACACTGGACGCTGTTGATTTTATTGAAGTTTGACAAATTCCAGTCCTTAATTAAAATACATTTCTGTTCTTTACACTGCACTACTTGTCCTAGAAGATGTTCAGCCCATAAGGGACAACAGAGCAGAGTACTGTAGTAACTTTTGTTTATTGTCTCAATTGTAGCAATGTGAAGTCTTCAATCCTTTTGGCCAACTTCCGCTTGTCAACGTTTGTCTCCGTGCGAACTTATCAAGGAATTTACCGAATTGGGATTTGGGCTTTTGGCTCTTTGGCTTTTGGCTTTCATTCATGAAGTCTCGAGACTGAAATCCCACCGGGAAAATAAGCCAGACAAAAGACAGCGGGCAAAGAAATCAGCTCAGATGCGATCCAGAAAAAACAGAGAGGAAGAAGGAGAGAGAGAGAGAGAGAGCGAGTGCCAGCGCAGAAGTGTCAACAAGCCAAATTGACAGGCATTGGCAATGGCAAACAGAAACGATTTTGGAGATTTGTCATTGATAAGTCGGCCAAAAAAATAAAAAAAAAACGCTGGCCAAAAGGGAGTCAAGAGTTTTCGCAGAATTTCGTACAGAATGCCAAAAAGACGACAACAAAAAGGGTGGCTGCGACTTTGTCACTGACTTTGTGCCTCCTTTTGCTGCATGTGTGTGGTTTTTCCTACTCAACATTTGACTTTTGGCGTGCGGAGCAAATTAATTCACACCTTGCCAATCCATTGTTGAAACGACAACAACATCGAGATGTACAGCAGAACATACATATGCAAATTGTTTCTTACGAATAAAAAAAGAAAAAGAAGAGGTTTCTGCCTCATCCTGTCCCTGGCCAATTGATGGCCTAAACTGGCAGCATTTTGGCCAAAGCTGTTAGCTGTTAGTTGCCTGCTACAAATAACTTCTCGTGTTCCACGAACAAAACACAACACAATAACTGAGCCAAGTTGCGTCCAAGATAGTGTAGATATATCTATATGTATATAGGTATAGTATGTTGGTAGAAAGCCTGATGTTTAAGCCATATTCATTTGGTAGGCAGCTCAGCAACTGCGTATAATAAATTACAAACAAAATATGCTCATGTCTTCGTGAGTAGACAAAAAGTGGCACACACACAATGCGGCTACCACACGACTGATTCAATCGACACAACAGCAACAGCAACAACAACAACAACGGTCACAACGACAACAAAATGAGTCTCATTGGAACATTACAATAATATTATGTCAGTAATTCGGCCCGAGACGCACTGATGTGTACTCATAGCACATGTACACGTACCTCCCTACCTTACCCCCTCATAACCGGTCCGCGTCGGCGTTGAAAACAAAACTATCGATTCAGATATGTATGCAAAGTGTTGGAGACGACAACGACGACGACGACGGCTGCTTTGTAGCAACATTTCGACCATGCCCCCTCCCCTCCACTCCTTGCTTCTTAGCCACTTTAAGGCCCGAACATTGTGTGGGGTCAAAAAAATAATTAATTTAAAATTCCCGCAACGCGCAGCGAAACGACACATTGAAAGCTCTTAAAGTCCCAAATTACGACCATTGTACCACAAACAACAGCAGCAACATTAACAACAACAACAACAGCCACAATGGGTACAACAACAACAACAATGGCTATGAAAAAACAACAATATTTCTGACACATTTGCTGTTTGTCGTAATGCGATTGTCAAAAACTGAATGCGACGACAACCAAATTCGGTAGTTCGATTAATCTATGGAATGTTAGACACGTTTGTACTACACAAGTTAGTGCAGATGCTACCTTTTAAACACAGTCACTTAACTTAGTTAAAACAAACACTTAAAACTGCTCATTTATTATAGTAAATTGGCTTTTTAGTAGCCAATTCTTTAGTGCCTTGTTTGGAGTGGAAATGTATTCTTTAGAAATAAGTTGTTCTAAAATATAGCAGTAGCTTTAAAAAATTATTTTGAAACAAGGTACAACAATTTTTAAGTGATTTTTTTTAAAGTAATACAATTTAATTAAAGTTAAGAATCTTTTTGGCTTGAAATACTATTAGAATTTTAGAGAATGTGCCCATTGCCCATATGCTCATTTTTTTAACAAGTAAAAAATTATATGTAGTTCAAGAGATATCTAAACAAATGAGTTAATATAGTTTTGAAAAACATTTTTGAAACGAGTAAAGTTTTTGAAGTAAATCTTTCTGTAATCAACAATCTTTGTACAGTGAAAGCACTAATGGCGGACAGCTCCATAAGCCGGACGAATTTTATAGTCCCAAGTGGCAAGATTTTCATACAAAATTTAAACTATAGGACAGCTTTTCAAAACAGGAAGCGACTAACGATATAATTTTGACATTATTAAGATACTTCAGTAAAAGCTTATAGTTTTAGTTATGATAAACATCAATATAATTTTAAATAAAGTCTAATCTTCAATAGTTACAAATACATTTTTGAAACTGAAATTATAGAAATATATTTTCAAATACAATTATTTTTTAATTTATCAGCAAAATCACTTATTCATTACTTTTCAATTAATCATTAACGTTCCAGCTCTTAATTTCTTACTTCTTAATTTTTCAACTTTCCTACTAAAATCCATAAAATATGCATTAGCTTTGAACACTTTTCATATTTTATCTGAGTGTAAGCTAATCACAAAAGTTTGCTCTTTAAACTCAAAAAGTCTTTAAATTGGAGACTCATTCAGAGTCAGAGTCTCAGACAAACAACAAATTAAGTTTTATAGTCCAAAATCGAACATTAATGAGTTATTGGATTAATAGTTGTATAGACAGATATGGAATAGAGACAACTAGCCAATACTGATACTTCCAGAAGGAAAAAGAAAGTAAATTAACACTTTTACAGTACCGCTCGAAGCACCTACTGAGTCGGAGGAATTCGCTGCAACTGGGGAAGTATTCAATTAGTTTGAAAGGAACGAAATGTTAAGAAGTCTGTGACTGTGAGCATGTTTGATAAACACAGCTCGTAAATCATCGAAGAGTTAGCAGACAGTGTGAGAGTGCAAGTGAGATAGGCATAGAGAGATATAGAGATGGATCCCTTGAAGTACCGCTGACGGCTGCGAGGCAGGTGCGGAAAATTACTTTTTATATGCTACCTTTTAGTGGTTTATTATGAAAAAACAAACGCGATCCCGCATTTGAACGATGGGACTATGAGACGTAGGGACTGGCAAACGGCGAACGGCTCATGCGCGGCAACGGGCCAAAAACAGCTAAAGAAACTGGTAACTGGTAACTGGCCAACTCATTGGTAAGACCAACCGTCGACAGTAGCGTGTTTTAGGGGGCGCCAGCGAGGGGGCGGGGCCCAGTTAAGGTTTGCCGATAAACACGGAAGAGACGGAAAACGCTATGAGCGCTATAAGCATAATAAAAAAGCTATAAAAAAAGGCCAAACGAAACAACAAACAACCGCTAGGTGAACAACATAAATCATCAAATTGTTAGGAAGATCCATTATGGCCCATTACGAACACCAACACTAAAAACAACGCGATCTCTGAACTGAATTAAGGCAGAAGAAAGCGAAAGAGAAGAGGGAGAGAGTGGGGGAGTACAGGAGACAGTGAGGAGAAAGGGAGAGCGACGGCAGCATTATTAAAATGCCGTTTTGCTTAATTTTATTTTATTGTTTTTAAGAAATTTCAGCCACGAATACCAAACGAGCACAAGAAAAAAGCACCAAAAAAAGAAGCAGCAAATACAACAATTCCTCTAATCGGGTGGTCGTTCGGAGAGCCCAACTCAGAGCCAGACCCAGACCCAGAGACCATACAGAAGCAGCAGCAAGGGCGACACCAAACACCTCTTGCGAGAGCTGAAGGTAGCGCTAACGAGCACAATGAAAGCCAAGCAAATTCAAATTTATGAATGTGAATGAGACTGAGAGATACGCTAAAGATACGACTATACGACTATGCGACGATCTCCAAAGAGTCGCAACACCAACGCCAAAGATGGTGACCGGGTGTGCAGGCTTCTTTCGGTAGTGTCGGTTCCGTCGTTACCACCGTTCCCCCCGTTCTACGCTACACTCTGTCGCTTCCGTTGTCGTCGGCTGCCCCGCGGCTCGCATTCCGTTTCCTTGGAAGTGGAAATGAGTAATTTTTTTTATTCAATTTTCATTTTTTTGTCTTTTTGAAAAATTAGATTGAAAGGCGTTGATAATGATGCAGTTAATGCGTGTCTTAAAGGCTACCGTTTACCCACAAAAAATATTATTATTAATAAGCCTTTTAATGATCCTAAAGATGGATTACTCGGCCTAAACGGTACATCTGCGGGGGCATAAAAACATTTTATAATGAGTTGACAAGTTTATAGTTTTTCTAACTTATCTGATATAAGAATTAATTGCGTTTTATGAACTCTGAACCATACAAAAGGAGTCTGCATAAGGATATATTGGAAATATTTAATAGGATATACCTAGAAAACTTTCACAATAGGAGTCTATGAGAAGTAATGATATTATTTCTAAGGCATTACCTTAGAAACACCCCTAAATTTGCATACTTAAACCTATAACTGATTAGTTCCTACTTCAAACTAAACGAAATTAGAGTTGAAAGTCATGTTTAAGTAGTTAAAGATCTAAAAATAGTTAATGACCAATTGCTTTATAGATGGAAGGGTTATAGTGGCGGCAGTTCTTTGAAAACCATTTGATCCCCGTACCCCAAAAATGCTTATCGGTAGCTCATCTATGCTAAGCAGTCATTGCTACGTCGCGACGTAGTGTCTGCCGGAACGGCTTCTGTCCCGTGACGTTTACCGGGAGGTCTACATACCAGAGGGGTAGAGTAGGGGCACTGGAGAGTGTGGGGCCACCAGTTTGGTATGGTGCGTAGATGGTCAAAGATTGTTAAATGATACTCAAACAGCAATTTGGAATTTATTTGATGCCATATTAATCGCCATCTAAGGGTTATACATACATTGTTGTGAGAACACACCTTGCCTTCCCTTTGTTCTCGTTTCTCCTGCTCCTCTACGTCTTCTTCTGCTTCATCTGCTACCCCTTCTGTCTCTTCTTCTTCTCCCAGTTCTTATTGTTCTTTGCTCCGAGATATCGTTAATTCGGCTTATGTACATTTTCTGCGTTCCTCCGCAGATCATGTTAATCCTCTGCGATTCCAGCTTAAATTCCGAATTTACTTAACACGTTTTTGTAGTAGACAAGTTTTCAGATGGTCTTTTTCTGTCTACGATGAAGCAGTTAATGCTTCTCTGTAATCTATTTTTTATGTTTTCTTTAAGGTACTTGCTATAATTAATTAGAGAAACGAAGTTTCCCTAGATTTCTTTCAGATTGAAGTAGTATCGGTCATTTATTTTAATCGTTAAAAATTCTCAGAATTTTTTAAAAATACATACTTTCGTATTAAACTTTATATATTACATAATATTTATTTTACTTTTTACAACATTAAGTTACATTTTAAGTTTAATAATTTGAGTCTCATATTGTTTATTATATTTTTAAAATGGCAAAAATTCCGAATTATTTTTATTTTAAAAAATCCTTTAATAGTATCATACTGGTTTTATTGTACTTTTGATTCTTTTGTTATTATAAACAATTATTTAAAGACCTATATTTATTAATTAGAAATTAAATTATATTTATTTTATTTTTATTTTACTGTATAAAACCATACTTAAGCGTTTCTGTAATATTTTTACTTTTGATTTATTTTATTATTTTAACTAATTTTTTTTTTTTAGAAATATAGTTTTTTGTAAATTATTTTTATTTTACTATTTTAAAAAATATTTATAAAATGTATAAATATATTCAGAAGGTATATATATGTTTTTTTTCTTTTTTTAATTTTTACTATGACATGTAACTTAAATTTATTTTGGAATTTTCCTGGAATGTCTTTCGCTTGACAACTACTAAATAATTGATTAATTCCTGTTACATATTTGAATGTTAAAGACAGAATTACAAAGTTGCAGCTGTTTACTCGTGTTGCATTTAATAAAAATCGAATTTAAAAATTGAATAATTCTCAACGAACTAACATTGATGTATGCAAACGAAGAAGGAAAGTTTGGATCACCTTTTGATCGCCTGCGAAACAAATGACTACAAAATGCCAAGAGAGCGAAGGAGAGAAAAAGAGAGGTAGAAAGAGAGAGAGAGAGGATGGTTTGTGACATTGATAGCTTTAATGAGTCTTCTTCTTCTTCAACAAGAAGCATTCTTATTACTATTCACTATTGTGCTATTTAAATGAACACATGTTCCTTCATTGTCAGTGGACAATTTTGCATATTCACAAAGCGCAACTGTTGGGCGCCATTGGCAATTCATGGGGTAACTGTGCATGCCAGAGTGTGTGTGTGTGTCGGTGTGTGTGTAAAGTAATACACACACATATACATATTTGGGAACACATGTCAACATTCCATGAACACATGTACCCAACACACACACACACACACACACAAACACTCACACAGACTAACTGCAGATCTGTCGTAGTGTGCATTGTGGGCGTTGTTGCCGAACTTCAAACTAGGCTATATGTGGTGGGTGGTCTCAATTAATTAATTGCCTTTGCCAATGTGTGTACGTGTGTGTGTGTGTGCCATTTGGGCAAACTGCAATTAAAACACTTACTCGTAAATGTGTCTGCTTTGTTTGTGCGTGTGCGCGTGTGCGTGTGTGTGTGTGTATGTGCGTGTTGGAATAATGGTGTGCGAACACAAACATTGCGCCAGAGGCAAGAGGTCGCCACTCTACACAAATAGTTTGTGACCTTTTGGTTGTTTTACAAACAAGCCCCAAACAGTTGGCGTCGACGTCTGTCCGTTTCGCGCCTCAATGTCACACGACCATGCGTTGTTGTTGTAGTTGTTGCTGCTCTCGTTGTTGTTGTTACTGTTACTTTTGTTGCTGTTGATGCTCTCACTCAGAACAAGAATGAATCGAAAAAGACGCCACTGACGCTGTCGCTGCTGTTGCTGCTTCTGCTTCTGCTTCCTCTGCCGCAGCTGCTGCTGACGTCGCGCCGTCACCGGTGTTTGGAATTGCAAATTGCCAACGGCGCGTCGCATCGTTGAGCCCAGGCCCATTTTAATTGTTTACATTTTATTTTGCTTTCAGCGCTTATAATTATTAATTTCACTTGGCACTCGCCACTCACTCCCCCCACTCCGCTCCAACTCACATCACACCATTTCTCTGCAATTCCGCCTCCCACTTTTCAGCTCTCTTCGCTGCGTCGCCGTCAACATCTACGCTGGCGTCTCTGTCTCTCCGTGGCTCTGTCTTGCTCTCACTCTTGTCTTCGTCTGCATCTTCATCGTTTTCGCTTCTACGTCGCCTCATCTTCTGCTGCTGTGCCGTTTTTTTTTTTGTCTTTGCTTTTTTTTGCTTTGTCTCTCTGTTGTGGGTGTTGTGTTATTGGCTTTTGCGAATGCAGCAAAAAAAGGAATGCAATACGAAGCACAGTGGGAGATGCAAGCACAGCCGTTTACACCATTGAGACTTGTGCTAAGCAGACACAATAAACAAGTTTGTTTATTAAACTTAAACCGAGGTCCACATACACTAACCAATGGCTTGAAGAAGAGTATACAAATTATTAATTTTGTGTGAAGACTAACAGTGACTAGCGTGAGCTGTGGCCCACAGTGCTTAAATTTAGGAAAACAAACAAAGAAACTTAAAGTGGAAACAAAGTATAAAAATAATATGAATTGATTAATTAATTGATTATACAATCACCTAAATTTATTATTAAAAACAAAATATAAATTGATTGCTTATATGTGTTAATTAATTATTCCAATTTGTTAATCATGAATGGGATTATTTAATTTTAAGTCAAGTATTGTAGATTTGATTATCTTGAGACAAAATTTGATTGATTACAAATTGGATATTAACAAAAATTTAAAATTGTATGCAAATGATTGAATGTTTCTCTGTTAATTTAATAATAAATTCTTAAATAGTAAATAACAAGTAAGAAAAGTACAGTCGAACACGCCCGACCGTGTAATACTCTCTGCTTTTATTCCCAATTATAATGCTTAAATCGGTATCCGGATATTACAATAGATAGTTCTTGTATTAGAACACGTTAAAACAAAAAAAAAGCTAAGCATAATCGAACATACATGTGTTTGTCTGTATGTACATACAAATTCGTTTGACGTTAAATGTATGCACATACATATGTGTGTATGAATACTATTGGTCGGCACGACTAGCGCTGTCTCTCTCGCTCTCATTGCTCTCGAATAAAGTCTTTGTTGCTTCATTTCTTTCTTGTTTATGGTCGGATTCTTATGAAACTTTCAAGAGAGTTTGACATGATACGTCTTCAAACGAATCATAAATAACAACACTATACGATAAGAATAAATGCTTTAAAAACGGCATGCAAGTTTGAAATTTTCTTTTAATTCTTGCAGAAAAAGGGGGCATGGCAGCCCAAAATTTTTGATGTCATTGCATTTATGCCATCTCTTGGAACACGTGTACCAAAATTGGTATTCCTAGGTGCCATAGTTACTGAGATATTCGCCGAAAACATAGATTTTTTTCGAGGTGTGACGGGTTTTTTACTCATTGTGGGCGAATGGGGCGTGGCATCGAAAAAAAAAAAGATTCTTGTATTGACTGACTAAATATCGAGTCGATTGAGACTAAACTCGAACTTGTAGCTCTTACCATCTCTGAAATCTGTGTGTTCATACGGACAGACAGACAGACAGACAGACAGACAGACGGACAGACGGACAGACGGACATGGCTATATCGACTCGGCTTGTGATGCTGATCAAGAATATATATACTTTATGGGGTCTGCCACGCCTCCTTCTGCCTGTTACATACATTTGCACAAACCCAATATACTCTTGCAGAGAGTATAAAAATTAAAATATGGAAAAAATATGGAAATAAAAAAAATTTTAGCAAAGACTATTGATAAAATTGACTAAAATTTAATTTTTTTAGTTTTTTAATAGCACAAAAATTCCACTTACTTATTAAAAGATCGCCAGTTTAAGGTAGGGTATACAGCTCGCAGCATACCCAAACAGCCCATTTGTACACAAAGTAATCTACTCAATGGTATTTGCATTTGTGCAGGCAGAATACACAGTTGGCGGCACTGTCGCTGATTCGTTCTTTATTCATTGTTGCGTCTATGCACGCGAATCGCACTCAGACTCAGTCTTTAACTCTGACTCATAAGCGGCCGAGATACTTCACAGAAGAAGAGGCAGAAGAGGAAGATGAAGAGACTGTAGAGTCATACTTATAGATTGTCTACACGAAAGCGACTATCACAATTTCATGCTTGTTTTTTAGCTGTCCACCGTTACTAAGTCTGCGAATATTTAACGTATATTTTAGTTTAGTCTATGTATATTCTATGCATATCGCTTGTGCCAGTTAGATTAGCACTCTCTTCTTGGCCATTCTTCAGTTACTTTTTATGTGAAACTCAGTGAATTGAAATCAGTACATGGTGTACAGTGTTCACTGTACAGTGTACACCGTACATGTCTTAAAGCACAACCAAAGCGATAATTGCCAGCTCATTATAAGCTTTTGGCGTGAGAGTAGCACGATTAGCTTACTTTTAATAATGGAACTGCATAAATATAGCGTTTGTCATAACATTTTAGTTATACTTAAGAGCAGGTCTTATCTTCAGAGTGTTTATAGTTATAAAACATTGATTAGCTATAGTTGGCCTAAGTTAAGGAAGTTTAAAACAAGTTTAAGTTGCGTTTTATTGTTTTTTGTTGGTTTTTTTTTAAATAAACTTAATTGAACAATTTAAAATGGGTTCTCAAAGATAAATAAATAATTATAAATCAATAAATTGCTAAAATCAAAGAAAAGTAGAGATAAAAAATAAGTTTATTATACCTGTTTGGCATAAAAGATACAAAAATCGCAGCTTGGTCTCCCTAAATTTAATTCTCAGGCTAGAATGTCATAAATAAAATAGGTATGTGTATTTTACGATTTATAATTAGTTTTAAACAAATATATAAAACCAAATTAGCATTGATTTTCTAAAGAAAATCGACTAAAGTCTTCAATTGAAGAAGTATGCTGTTATTAACAGTATGTAAATCTTAACAGCTGTTAATAAAATACTTTGAATAGTAAAAGGAGCATTTTGTATACAATTTTAAGCTTCGCACCTCTTACCTCTTCGATTCCGCGATGATCAGTTAGTGTATTTCAAAAGTAATCAAAAATAGGAGAGTAGCAACCCATAGTAAGAGGTCGCTCAAGACACCTATAGCCTTTGTGGCCTTTTGGGAACTGAACTACATACATTTACACATACAATTACACTACGTGTGTGTATAGGTGTGTGTAGATACGTGAAATGCTATGCACATGCGCGTGTGGCTTTGTCTCTGCTGCTGATTCTGCTACGGATTTGGACTCTGACTCTTTGCCTGTTCACTGACTTCGAGTGTCGCTCCCGGAGGGTAAACCAACTGTGGGACGCTCGGTGCCGTACGTGATTCCATGCGAGTTGCTTAGATTTGGGAGGAAAACATGTGTAGCTCAACTGTTAATGTTAATGTCGGACTGTAAAGAGCCGTTGAGGTTGTTGCCGTCCTGCATGCGAATTAGAAATTAATTCGCCCTTGAATGAATATTTAAGTAGATTCATTGAATCAGCTTGCGTTTGCCGCGTGTGCAACTGCATTTGTGTGTTTCCATTATGAAGTGCGAGTAGTGCCAATTGCCAATGATTTATACAACCTTTAAAGACACCTCCCCCGACCTCCATTCCCCCCTTAAAAACTGTCAAACGCCGATCGCCGATCGCATTCCGAGAGCCCGAGAAACTTTTTGTTCTACAGTTTTGAGCGTAACGCATTTGCTGTCAACCGAATTATATTTGCCTTCACTTTGCTTTACTTTACTTGAGTTTAGTTTTGTTTTTTACTTATTCTGTTCCCACGACATTTCACTAGTGAAGTTTAGACCAACTCAGTTCTGTTGGCAACACCTGGAGCATCCCCGAGTGCCTAAATCAAGCGGGAAACGCAACTCAACCATTTGGCAATTAACAATTTTATTTCTATGAGCCACAAACAATGTTACCGCTTTCAACTTGTACCTACTCCCTACTCCCTAGTAGGAACAGTAGCTGGAACTGACTGGCGCGCGTTACGCCTCCATTACACCTTGTTGCAGTTGTTACGCCGTAATTTTATGTCTTTTCTCGGAACAAAGTCATACAAAACGGCGCGGAACTGACTTCCACTCCATTCAAAGATACTCCCAGACTCAGCGACTCTCCAACTCTCAGACTCTTAACTTTAAACTTAACTTCACTTCACTTTGACGATCTTGTGGCGATAATTGCGTGTTTAACTTAACGCTCCCCTCACTGATCTGGCGAGACAAAGCGTTATAGCAATACATGGGAACAAAATCCTAATCATAGCTCAGCTAAGTGTTGGCATAACACCTTTCCATCTGATACCGTTAGTGTAACGATCAATCAGTTAGGAACTTGGGGTTTTAGGGGGGTGTAAAAGAAATAGCTAGAAATATTTGGATTATACTTAACTCTTTGAAAAGAATTCTATTTAAAAAGCAAACTTTCTTACCTCAAGAAAACCTTCATTAATCCATAAAACCTTCCGATGACATGCCACTTCTTCAACTATATCTAACTCCCAATAAGGTCTCTCTATAAAGACACCTGGCTCAGTTGGTTAAGGGCAAACAGCTCAGCATAAATACATTTCATTTGTGCTAAACTTGTGGCCAAAACGGTTGAATGCTTGAATGGCTAAAACGTTGAAACGATTGATCTTTGGTCAGAAAACGTTTAGTAGTTTTGATTGTTCGATTGCTTTGATTGTGTGTCCCACAAATTTGCATAGTCCATTGTGCGAGTACGCATTCTCCAAAGGGGCGGTGGTGTGGGCATGGGCGTGGGCGTTGGGGGGTGACTGGGGTATTGGGCGCCGCATTTTGTCGGCCTGTGCGTCATGGGGACTGACGCGTTGGTTTGTGGCTTGCATACATATGCCGCACCTGCGCCTCCATGCCAAATCCAGAAGTCATGCCAAAGAAGGCGTTTTTTTAATTGCGTCGACATGCCCGAACTACCAATGAGACTGCGTAGTCAGTTGTTGCTGTGGCTGGACGACTGCCCGACGGTGCGACCACCCGACTGTCCGATCGACAGATAACGATAGCTAAAGCTCCGTCGCTGTCGTTGTCGACATTCATTCGCAAAAAAAGTGGCAGTCACATGTGCGATAATCCACTTATAGTGCGAGTGCATAGCCATACATCCTTATGGACATCGGTAAAAACACACACACACACACATATGCGTGAATAAACATCCATAGCTAGACGTCGCACAGTGGACGCTTTTGCTGAAGTCGTTTGCCAAAAAGTATTTTGACTAAAGTAAGTAAAATATGCAAACATTTGTAATATAAAATTAAATAAAATAAATATAAATATATAAATAATAATAAATAAATATAATACAGTGAAAGCTGTACTCGAGGACAGCTCACTAAGGCGGACATCTCCCTAGCCGGACAAATTTTACGGTCTCAAAAGCAAGATTTTCATACAAAATCTGTTCCCTTAGGCGGTCAAAAATACTGGAACCGAGGCAGTCCGGCCAAGGGAGCTTTCACTGTATAATATAATATAATACTATATAATAATTATAAAAATATATCAATTATATGTAAATTTATTTAATTTTTATTTAAAATTCAAGTTTAAAAAAAATTAAATGAAAAAATATAAAAATTTCAACATTAAACATTAAATTATTTTTATTGATATATTAAAAAAAAATATATTTTTTTCCGTATATATACGAATTTTATATAATAATTTAGCTTAGCAAATTTAATACAATTTTTATTTAAGTTTTTATTTATTAAAATTATAAGCGAATAAACTTTTTTAAGTGAAACAATCGTCTAATTTATATATTATTCTTTTTATGATCAATTGTTTAAAATATATAGCAAATAAATAATTAGTTAATTGAACAAGTATGTCAAACATTAAATTAATTAGTAATAATCTGCATAATTAAGGTGTTATTTTTTATTAACATTTTATTTTAATGCTATATATTTTGTCAAACATTTCAGACTTCAACTAACAAATTTTTTTTTATTTAAATATCAAACCAGTTTTGCAATAATTGAAATTTATAATTTTAAAGACCTTAATGAACAAAATTCTGATCAACTTTTCAAAGTCTTACAAAATTTGTATCTTCTTAACTTTCATTAAAATCAAATGATATATTTTTCATCGCTATACCCCACAGTGCCTTGTTCGGAGCCGTCTAAATATTTGTCCTGTCTATTAGAGCAGCTTCGCCTGGCAAACTGTGGCAGCTTCTTGCCTTGTGGCACAAGTTGTGTGCCACATTAGATGGCTTGAGACTATTGTTGTTGATGCAAGAACCGTTTATGGTTCGCATTGTTCTCGTATTACCAACAGCAAAACCAACCAGTTATTAACAGGGATGAAGAGATCAGGAGAGAGAGTGAAAGAGAGGGGGAGCCAATCAGCAGATCGGCTTTTAAAGCTGCGACACCATTTCAAATATTTGCACAGCCGCCATCGACAAGCAATCGAATAGATCCATCGATCGAATGGATGGCTTAAGTTTCCATTACGAGTATGAATATGTGAGTGAGTGTGAGTATTCACTATGAGCATGATCATGAGTTTGAGTATTGAGTATGACATTCGACACTGTTTATCTATTTGCTCACATTTAACGGATTACTGCGTTTTTGGCCAGACGGAAACTGGCCAAGATCGCACTTTGCTTTGCTTTTGGCAAACAACAAACAGCACAGAGTCAGGGGGAAACACAGGGAAAACTGAGAAAAGAGGGAAAAACAGACAAACAGCAGCATCTCCCATACGATCATCAACTAGCCAAGGTGCTCTGTGTGCATGTAAATACATCTGTAGAGGCAGCCGTGCCTCTACCTCTCTCTCTCTCTTTCTCTCTCACTCTTTCTTAAGTTGCATCTGTGTTTAACAAATAGAAATCAATGGCCGCCTTTAGTCCATGGATCAATGGGAATGTTATAATCATGCCAATCCTCCGCTAGATGTGTTCCGACTCATTGGTTGGCCAAGGCAAACAGATACTCGTATTCAAATAGCGACAACGACAACGACAACAACTGCTTGTACTACCCTCTGTAGAGACAGTGAGAAGGGTAGTTTAGTTTGGTGTTATACAAACAACTTAAAGAACTAAGTTCGGCTATGACATGGGTATATAGCAGTCGAGCAGTCTCTAATGAAGACCCGCTCACTTGTTGTTGAAACTGTCAGCGCTGTTTTGCTATTACCTCCTTTTATCATTTGTCTTATTTACCCATTCGCCCTGGGTGTTGCTGTTGTGCATGGCCAGAGATTTGAGCCAAGAGTTGAAGTTGAAGTTGAGTTGGCTTTAACTGAGTCTAGGCACTTGGGCCAGCTCGATTTGCATAGTGCGGCAAGTGGCAAGTGGAAAAGTGGAAAGTGGCAAGCAGGACTGTGGATCGCGGCGCATTAGTCGTGCCTCTTGGCGACACAAGAGCTCAGCAACGAGTTGTTGTTGTTGTTGTTGTAGCAGTTGCCGTTGCTGTTGCTGTTGTTGCCGCTTGCAAAACAGATGCCGCTTGGTTTATTTAGTGCGCGTGCGCATGCGCATGGCCCATCAGCCTGGCCAAGACAACCGGAGACGTTGCCACAAAACGCCGGCGACAGCAGCACAGCACACACGGAGAGTGAGTAAGATAGAGCGCACTAGTGTGTGTGACAGAGAGAGAGCGAGTTAGTTGCATTGCGGCATGGGTAAAGGAATGCTTGAAATGTTTAGGCCAAGTTGGGATTACTGGCGTCCAAACATCGGTCGACTTCAAAGAGTTGCCAACATTTGATGGTAATTGCCGCTAAACGATTTTCAATGTTAGCTTGTAAAAACGTTAACATTTTTAATTTGTGTTATATACTCACGGACAGCTGACTCCGTGTCCCCGCCCAGTTAACACACTCTCCTCTCTACCCTCTTCTCTGCACTCCCATCTCGTATCTACGTATCTACATAAATGTATCTCGGGCTCGTCTCAGTCGCTCACAACACCACAACCAGAAGTTCTTTAGCCACAATTTATGTCCTTTATCAAAAACATGTACTTTAATCGTTACCTGATTGAAAAGCTCATTTAAAACGTTCTTTATTCCAGTTTTCTTTAACATTAGTTGCACTTGGCACATTTGGTCTACAATTCTACAAGTCTGCAGGCAGATATGTCATTTAAAGGAGTTGAAATTTGGCTTGATTTCAAAGCGGAAGTGCTGAAGGCTGAGAGACTGGGAGGAAAAGGGAGAGATTGAAAGGCGAGTTTACTCTTTTTAGAAGTTGCTGTGAGAAAGATCATTTAGACCATTAAGTTAATATCTCATCGTATCAAAAATGTACAGATTTGACTCTAAAAACTTCGTTAAATAAAGCGGATTTAACAGTTTTACTTAAACAATTGAATTTGACCCCACATAAGCATTAGAAAGGATGCTTCTGTTTACAACTCAGCATCAGAGCTCTTAACATTTAAGCCCCCCCACAATCAGTCATTGAGATAATAATGGTAAAGCCTGTTTTATATACCAAAATTGTATTCAATCGTCGCTAGCTTAAGTTGAAGTATAATTTAAGACTTCTTTTTATAAAAATTAAATTTTTAAGTCCAATTTTCACCCAAAAATACAAGTAAACATATTTATTCAAGTGCTGTAAGTCTTAAGAATAAATTTTGTAGGCTCTGCTGCTTAAAACTTACACAGACAAACTCTTTAGCTACCTCTTTTAACGACAAATCGCATAAAAAATCAAAGGAAGTTGCGACAAAAATTCTGATTTAATTGTGATTAACGAAATCAATCCCGATTGCAATCAGATAACGCCGAGTTGAGTGACTATAATTGTACAGGAAACAAGATCTACAGGTTTCTCAAGAGATCATCGTGTCGATCAGACGCAGTTATTTTTAATGTTTAAAGTACATGATGCTGCTGGGGGTTATAGGAGTAGGAGGAGTAGGAGGAGTAGGAAAAGGGGTAGGAGAGACATCAGAGGGTTAAGAGTAAGAAAATTGAATTGATGACTTTGCCAGTTGCAGGCATAATAATGTGACTGACGATGATGATCATAACGACATTGTGCATAAAGTGGAATTCTCGAATCGAAAATCAGCTCATTACGGAGGCTAATGTAAGCACAACAAAGCCATTCTACGAGATTTATTCAACAGCTTTGAGTGTCTGGCAGTCTCCCTGTCTCACTGTCTGCTAAGAAGGAGAATGATGCAGCGCTAATGACACTATGCACGTTTGATCCAAAGGAACACAAGAATTGTGAATTCAGATTTGTATTCGGCTTTCGATTTGGGTTTCGGTGTCGGTGCCGGTGCCGGTGTCGGTGTCGATGTCGGTTTCGTTTTCGATACCAATTCCGATTCAGTTAACGAATGAAAGAAGTATTAATAAATTGAGGAGGCTAGTAGCACTGTCTTCCCGTCTGTCTCTGTCTACACTCTTCAAACTTTGGAGTCTCTTTCGGAGCTAAGGTCAAACGTGAAGCGGTGTGAAAAGTCTTTCATTTCAAACGCAAACAATCGCAACGAGTTTTCAGTGTAGGAATTGAAATTAATTTCATGTATCATCATTAATCAAAACACTCACTCGCGAGCAGCCAAAGAGTGCTTTGTGTGTATGAGTGTATTCACTTTTGGATTGGATTGAATGGAGTAAGTAGTCATGGTCTGGGTTTGGGCCTCTTCACACAACACACACACACACACACACTCACTTATATGAAGGGATGAGTACTTGTATTCTTATATATCTTTAGTTATGAATGTATAACGATATTCATTCTGCAACGACTGACAATTTCAATAGGAGAGGGGGCGAGGAACAGGACAGAGAGACATTCCCCAAGCTCAACTAATCAGCATGCAAAGAAAACAACATTAAGAGTCAACAACAACGACTGGCACTCAACACAATTATGAGAACTGACGTTGCAAGAGTTTCATGTTTAATGACAAGTCACTTTCTGCGCCCCAGTTCAGTCATCGTCGTCTCCTCTCGCTCTCCCTCTCTCCCTCTGTTCCGCCTCTCTTTGTCGTGCTCTCTCGCTGTCCCCTCTGGGCTCTAACGATGTTTTCTTTGGAAAGTTAGAAGCCGTTTCCAGTAGTTCAATTACAACTTCACCTCACTTCAAGCGTTTTGTCCATGCTCCTACCGCCCCCTTCTGCCCCTACTCATACTGCTACACCCACTCCCATTCCTATTCACTGACATACTCCATCCTCCATACTCATAATCATAACCGACAGTTGAAGCAGCAATCTTTTAGGCCAAACAAAATATAATTGAAAAATGAAGACGAACATTTATCTTTCTGGCCCCTGTCGAAATTTACATAACTTTGTTGACTAATTAATTAGTTGATTGCCAAGACAACTAAACAATATGTTAATTATTTACTAATCATAATCATAATAAAAGCTGAAATGCCATAAATTTAGTCAATAATGCTCCCTATGAGGAAATTTAGTTAGGAATCCTAAGGAGAAACTTATTATACCTGATAACTAATTTTTATATATATTTTTAAATTTATTTAAAAATATTTTTTTGAACAAATTTAGTACATATTTATATTTAAATACCTAAATATGTCATTAAATTAATTTTATTATTAATTTTTAAGTCTTTTACTACAAAGTTTTGCCTTTTTATATCTAAAAGTTTTCACATATTATAACGTAAATTTTTAAAACATTTGTAAACAAAATTGCTCTATTAAAATCTTTTCAGACAGCACTAAAATATATTATTAATTTGTTTATTTTATTTTTATTTAAGATATACCCTTAATTTATTTTAATTTTTAATACTTAAACCATTTCTAATCTCAAAAATTTACTTATCGATTTTTCGGTGCAAATAAAATTAAGTTAATTTAGTTTAGCTCACTTTAAATTCAAATTTTATCTTTTTGCAGCACTATAAATCGATTTTGAAAAGGGTTACCAAGTTGGTTAGACAGGC
Source organism: Drosophila parthenogenetica (assembly GCA_035047505.1). NCBI lineage: Eukaryota > Metazoa > Arthropoda > Insecta > Diptera > Drosophilidae > Drosophila > Drosophila parthenogenetica. Next base: position 7,045,713 of record JAWNPM010000247.1, on the reverse strand, counting down.
AAGGGTGAGTGGCAGGGGGAACTATGCTCAAACATGGCCTGAACTATGCACAGTTCATCACAGTTCAGGTCGAGTTTTATAAATTTTTTATGCTTTTTTATATGCCCGGAATGGAGTCACAGAAAACACATTAACAAATCGTGTCTCAAATTAGAGTTCCAACAACAGCAGCTCTGACACCGACAGCGACAACAGCAACAACAACAACAACAACGGTAACAATAACAACGGCAACAAATGTTGTCGCTTTCAATGCGTTTGTGTAGGTTGACAATTTTGGGAACGGTTTCGGCCGTTAACAAAACATGGCATTTAATAATACGTCTACAATACCCATACATAAGTGTTATCGCTGACTAAAAAGCTTTTTGTTGCTACTCGTAGTGTTGCTGTTGTTGCCGTTGTTACTGTTCCTCCTGTAGCAGTGTGTATTTGTATCTTGTTGTTATTTCTGTATCTCGGACTCGCCGCTGCCGTTCCATGTTGTTGCTGTTGTTGATTGGCCGGCGAAAGGTTGAAACAAATGAGGTCGGAACATTTTCAGTCTGGTTTTATCAGCGTTATTAATATTGTAGATTCAAAACAAAACACATGCACACACGTGATGCCATTAAATGCCGTGTTTAATGGTTAATACCAATTTCGATTTATGTCCCCCTTGGCACCCCCTTTGCTCCCCTTCCTCCCCACTCCCTTTGATAACTATTCAAATTCTACCCATCGTCGTTATGATCAAAGTCATGGTGGCATTTCCAGTTTAGCTCAGAAGTTTTGTTCTCTGAATGCCATTCAATTATTTGCTTTTATCAAACAATTCTATTTTGTTGCTTCGTTTAATTTGTTGTTGTTTTTTTGTTGATTAAAGTTTGGTCCTAATTGGCTGTTAAGCTGTGGATAAGGCCAGCAGACAGCATAAAAAAATGCTTAAATTGGAGGGCAGTTATAAAGTTACTAGCTGCAGTTTGTTATGTGTAAAGCGCTTTGTTCTCAGGGAACAGCTGATCAGCGTGCAGGCTAAACTATAAAGCAAACGTACTGAAAATTTTCATAGAACTTGACTTATTGGATAAATTTGGCTAAGGAAGATTCCTAAGAACTTTGTCTAATCTGAAGACACAAAAATTATTAAAATCATTGAACATATTTTTTATTCAGCCACAATTCTGATCCTAAATCCCAAACATAGCTGTAAATTAGTTAAATAATTTAATTAAATATTATTTACTATTTTGAAAGTAATTGTTTTTAAATTTTAAGCTGCCAAATCCAATTTCTAATTTAAAATCCACTGAAACTCCTCAAATTGAACGAATGCAATTGAAGTCTATATATTACCGATGTCTGCTGCACATCGTTGCATATTGTGATCAGAGAAGGAAAATGGAAAAACAAAGCGAAGCCCAAGAGATGAAAATACATATTTTGGCAAAAGAATAATAATTCGGCGAGCGGAAAAATCCGTGACATCATAAATTATCAATAATCACACTTTGTTTTGACAGGATGACGACTGTCGCATCTGAACCGCATTGTTGTCTATATTGACACAACACACACACAAACAAACACAAATATAGACACACATGTGTGTATATATCGAATATATATAGACAACTTCAGGGAGGTATGAGCCGAGATAGAGGCTATTGAATGCTCATTGTGAGCCACAATACTTTGGAACTGCACACGTCCTTGTGCATATTGTGAGGGTATCACAGGATATTTAGGGGTGTTCGGGGGGGTCAACAAAACAGAGCAGAGCAGAGCAGATGGAGATACATAAATGACAGGATGCGGATACGAATGAACCTGGAATTCAGTTGATTTTCATTTTATTTCGTGTAGTTATGCCACTTTGTATAGACCCACAACAGAGAGACACACAGAAACAGCTAGACAAGGAGACAGAGGGATACGCAGACAGGACTCTTCTTTTGGGGTTGAAGTTATCAAACTCGTTTATTACTGCCAATGCAATTTGTTGACAAACATTCGAAATACAGAGAAAACCACATAAGTATTCCTAACTGTGAGTTTCCTTTGCTCTTTTCCTCCTCTCCTGAGTTTCATTTGTTTGTTCATTCCGGGATTTGCCCATAAACGCCAATTGCTCGTAGCATAACAAACGATTTCCTATTTAATACAATTTTTGTTAATATCAAATTATTTGGACTCATTTATTAATGTTTTTACGGCAGTTTATTAGATATTTTACCTTTAAGGGTATGGAAATGGGAATCAGATTCATTACGAAGTATCTTTTAATTTTAACTGGTTAATTAAGAGTAAAAGATTATAAAGGATTATAAAAATTATACAAATTTATTTATATAAAATTTATTTGGTTATAAAAAAGGAAAATACAAAGACGAAATATATAGTATATGTTAAAATGGGCCAAATCCGATGACTATATCATATACCTCCCTTAAAAACAATCCGTTGTTCCTGAGGTATCTCAACCAAATTCACTCCATGAGCATTTAGTACCAAATCCCACGTGCGAACCAAATTTCATCCAGATTGGACCGCTATATCATATAGCTGCCGTAGGAACAATCGCTCGAAAAGATTAGTATGATAATTTTCAGTGTCCATTGAATAATTTTAACCGAATTTACACAATCTGTATTTGCTATCATTTCCCAACTGCTGTCAAAATTTCATGCAAATCGGACCACTATATGTCCTATATCGTATAGCTGTCATAGGAACAATCGGTTAGAAATTCGAGGTATGAAAATCTGGAAACTTGAAAGCAAATTAACGCAATATAAATTACTTCAAGGGGTTAAAATCTGCGTTGAGCACTTCGGCTTATGTTTTAGATAAATTTTAAAATATAATGTAATTTTGAACAGATAGTAATCTGTTTTTGTAATAATTTATTACATAAATATAAGTGCCCCAAAAATATTCAAAGAAATGTATCAAAATTTCCAAACTGCCTTATAATATTATTACTCTTACTACTAATATTGTTATTAGTATAATTAGTATTATAATTACCATTAATTATTATCCCATTATTTCCAATTTTCCTTTCATTTACTGCCTAACAAAAAGGATTCACACAACAGTTACCCATTCATTTGGCTCGTGTTTGGACATGTTTTCCTTTGAAAATACCATTTTGTTGCGCACTTTTAAATACGTAATGATCAGTTAACTTGCCACATGCCACATCTACTCGTCTCCGCATAATATGCAACATCTGTTAAGTTCTTTCCCGGCTGCGCAGTCCTTTATTTTCTGACCTGTAATTGTGATTTCATGGTAATGCTATTAGCAGTAACTTTTCACTCCGTACACCTCCTTAGGGGACCCGTCGAATCTCTGTACGTATTTGCCAAGTCCTAAGCAAATATTTGCTAAACGTAGAAGTGTTTGTTTTAGGGCTGTTTAGACTGGGATTTATTTAGCGGTTGCCCCGAGAATCCGACACTCTGTGGTTATTGTGTGAAATTCTAGTATGTAATGACCAAGTAGGCATGTAAATAACCAAAACAATGGCCTCAAAATGCCAACGTAATGTCCCCGTACCGTGCTGTAAATCAAACACTGTCCGGAAGTAATGCTCACCAAATTGACAGTTGAGTAAACTCGTAAGATCGTTTGTGTATGCACATGTGGTATGCTCTGTACCAAAATTCCCAATTTAATAGCACTAAATATATGAGTAGCTACAGTAAGTTAGAAAAGTATCCAGCAAAATATAAAACAAGTAAGAAAGGATACAGTCGAATGAGCCGACTGTAAAAGATCCCGTACGCAGTCTATTACGCCGTTTTCTAACTTTATATGACATCTTCAAAATTTTCGCTTGTTGATCAATTTGTCCTATGAGAGCTATAGGTTATTGTTGTGCGATCCAGATCAAAATTGATATGGATAGCTATATTGTTTCGTTACACATTATGTGTAAATCTGGAAACGAAAGCTCTTGTGATTTCCAAGTTATGGTCTTATAAAAATGTATTTTTCGATTTGGGAGTCGGGCGTGAGGGAAACTTTTAAATATAATTGATCTGCGTACAACACAGACCGACTTTCATTCCAAATATGGCGGCTCTAGCTCTAATAGTCTCTAAGATCTAGATGCTTATAAAGACGGAGGTACAGACATTTCCATATCTACTCGGCTGTTGATACTGATCAAGAATATATATACTTTATAGTGTCATAGACACCTCCTTCTGCCTGTACCGTTCTAAATATATCTTGCTTTTATCACTTCTTTATAAAATGGTGTCCAATTATGTACATAAAGTTGATCGTTAAGTATTTGAAATTAAGAAAAGTGTGGTTAAGTAGTGAATTTGATAAAATGGTTGGTATTATATAAAAGAACTGATATCGACCCCTATTTGCTGTCGGGAGTGTTTTCATTAATTTCAATTCGACGAGTGGAAAATGGAGGCCAATAATTTGTATCGAATGGAGTTGCGTCACTTAATCCATTTAGCTGACACGACCAGGCGTCAGTTATGACGGGGTCTTTACTGTAGTTTCCATTGGAGTTGCTGTTGGTGTGTGGCACAAACAATGCGTTGCAGGCAGCCGTGGGGCACGCGACGGGACACGCAGCCTCGTCTCGAAGGCTTATTAGGTTAATTACGAGTTTTTGATTGGTAAATTAAGAGCAGCCGACGAAGCGGCCTGCCACATGAGGCGGGCGAGCGAGTTGACTCGTTAAGCGGCACGCGGCAAGCCGAGTGTCTGGCCATCCCCCCGTCCCCGCTATCTCCGATTGTCTGGCAGACATTTCGAAATCAGTTCTCAACTCACTGCCTCAATTCAAATGCGTAAATAATTAATTTAGAGCCAATTCATGAGCTGCTGTTTGCCAGAGTCCCCAGTTCACAGTCGGGCTATCTATGCTACTTGCTGCTGCCACAGATAAGTCGCCACTCGCCAGTCGCTACTTGCCACCCGCCGCGTACCATAATTTATCCGCGCTTGAAAAGAAGCACCGCACAGTGGGTAGTCCTAAGTCACAGAATGGATACAGTAGCCTCTAAGCACGAGCTATGGGAACTCTAAAATTTACCACTTTGACGTCACCTCAGAAATATGATAAATTGTAAATAATTTATAAAGCTAAGCCCCAACAAAAAAAAAGGCTAAATGCCAAAAGCTTGTGAAATTTGTATCGATCGCATTAAAAGTAAACGAATTCGTTCGATTCTATTGATTTGATTTGCGAAAATCAATCTGTAATGCCTCTAATGGAGGCCCATAAACAGCTCAGAGATAGCTCTGATAGCAATATGTTTTGTGTGCTGACACTGTTATCAGTCTCGTTGATAATGCAAACACAATTATTACCGCAACGCAACTAAATGTACTTGCATAGAACTTGTAATCGGCAATAACATTTTGCGATGTTACCGATAAAACTTGGCCACATTCACCATTTGGTATTTATTATACACATTATCTACTCTGTTTGCCCTAAAAAGAACCTAATTCATCCTGTTTTGGTATCGGTATCGGTAGGTGCGTCTAAATATGCACTTTAGTTCAAATAAAAGTTAATTTGTTTATGGTGAAATTACACTGGTTGACGCTGTGTCAATTTGTGCAAGGTCAACTCATAAATTACACACAAAACGAATCGGGTGAACAACAAAATTAACTTTTGTCGACCAGTGTTAAGCCATCAGAATTTTATTTTATATAGAAATTTTATGCACCAAAGAGGGAAGCATGAAAATGAATGGATTGTTATAAAGATGGACTCAGTTGTTAGTTGGGAGTATTGGAAAAAACTACCCTTATTCTGAAAAAAGTAATATCTGTGGGATACATTTGGGCTATGTGAAGTGGTGAAGAAAGAAATAGAAGTATGGAAACTCGTTGAGAACTCTGAAAAAGACACTTAAGCTTTACAAAACAATTTAGAAATATATGAGATATATAAAGATCTATTTGACAATGTTTAAGTGGGAAGTACGAAAGGATTAAAACTTATCAACTCTAAGAAATAAATTTCATTAACCATATACAGAACGGATAAAAGCATAATCTTATTTCAAAGCATATTTCCTTTTAATGAAATACTATATTTAAACAGACAGAAGACTGAAAGGTAAATTTAGGTAGATTATTTAACGAATTCCAGTAAAGTTTCTTTCAAAGCAAATCTTATAATGTTTTACAGATCGTAAATACTTCGAAACATAGAGCTAGTGATACCTAGACCGTTAGTTTCCATCACAAAACATCCTCCAACTCAGATGAAAGGACACAAAGCTTCCCTCTAAAACAAACTTTCTTTACATTTGCCCACTTTCTTCTAGCCTCTGTTCAAACTTGCTAAACTGTAACTATAACTATAAACTATAACAAGAACTGTAACTGTAGCTGTAACGGTAACCATAACTGTACATAAGCAGATAACATCAAGGACCTTTTCCGAACTACGTATTACGTATTACGAGTTTCATATTTTTGTTTCGTTTTCGTTTTGGCATTTGGCAATTCGTGTTCTCCGTCGTTTGTAATAACAAAGTTTCATTTCAACCACAAAAGGGATAAATGGCTCAGCTCGTAAATTCTTGTCTACGCATGGCTAATGTATGCCTATGTACACACATAGATACACCCTAACATACGTGTGTGTGTGTATGTGCAATTTATGATTATTATTTGGGTAAACACATACACGGTACAAACATGTCCTGTAGTAGAAACATGCACAGCGAGAAAAGATAGTCTACTAAAATTAGTCTATAAATTAATGAATTTTTTATAGGCTAGTAGGAAAATAATTTTATGTAATTAAATATTTGTTTTTAAAAATTAGATGGGAGTTAATAAGAATTTAAATTTAAAAATATGTATAAAATATTTTGTTTAATAACATATTTTTAATGTAATTTAAAAATAAACAAATTTCCTAAAATATTCGACAATAATCAAGTATTCCCTAGGTATTTTTGGTTAACATTTTGAATGGATTTCACTTTGTTTTTCCATCTTATTTTCTCTCAGTGTAGTGGGCGTGACATAAAGCGAATTTTATTGCGCGATTGAAGACGCTGCGCTGTAATTTGAGTGTCTATGCCACACTTATCTTGAATCGCTCCGAACCGATGTCGATTGAAAGCTCGCCAACTTGCAATTACACAACAAAAACATAAAGTCACGCACCCACACAGACACACTAACAAGCACACCCTCACACAGGTACTCCCCCCCCACACTCACATACTTGTAGTTACTTTCTCAGAGCACGCAATGAGGAAATAAATCAAACAATATAATTGCTTCTGTTTCAACACCAAGTACACTACTTCGAGTTGCACTTGGGGCATGCCTCGCACCTGTTTTTTGTTGCACGTGGTGTGGGCAGGCATTGATGGAGGAAGTAGCTGTAGATACCACACACTTTTCTGCACAGCTCAAATTTACGGCACGCAACTTTTAGCGCCCAAGCTACGGGCGTGAACTTGTCGGTCTCACTGTATGTCTTCGAGTTCTACTCACCAGTCCTGTTCCACTGTCGTGTCTTTCAAGACGTTTTCGACAGGCCAAATTGTCCTTTTAGGCCGCAGTCGTCGTTGCCGCAGACACAGCACAAAACAGCACCTGCGGCAAGTGGCAAGCAGCAAAAGTGGCAAGTGGCAAGTGGCAAGTGGCAAGTGGCAAGTGGCAACTGGCAACCTGAGGCAGCCTTTTGGAAACAGCTTGCAACTAACAGCATTTTGATGTTTAGTTTTGTTTTCGTTGCGCAGTTTATGGACCTCGACTTAGAAAGTATCGATTGTGACTAAGAACACTAACAAATTGCTAGTTAGGAATGTATACAGTGGAGCTTGCTTATAGAAGACGGAATACTTTTGAGAAAGGAAGAAGGATAAAGCATAGAGGAACTATAAACTATATAGATTTGGGAGTTAATTAACTGAAAGTTTCCTACCGTTTTAACTAAAACTCACATTCAAAATTTATTAACCTAAATTATGTACATTTTAAAAGGAAAGTATTTACTGTGAGCTGGGCATTTCTTAGTGGAGTCTCTAAAATTTTTCCAAAATACAATTTTTTTTCTCGTTTTCACTACACTACACTGTATTTAAAATATATTTATTCATAATTCTATACATTTCAAGGCTTAATAGTACTTAAGCTCATTCTAGTCTAGCATTTCTGCCCTGAACAAACTTTTGAGTTTTTGAAGTCCTTAAAATTCCTGCAGTTTCTATAGCCAAATTTCCTTAACTACCTCTTTGAATTCGTCATATTCTAGCTCGACTGTACCCTAAGGCTAAATATACACAAAATATGGCGCATTATAGACACCCAATGATAGGCCAAAAATAAAGGCAGCGGAATACCCTTGTTAATGTATCTGCTTCCTTTGCTGGCTTTATTATTGTCGGCCATTATTTTATTGGCATCTTTTTATTTTGGTATTGTCATTGTCAAAGTTTATGTACACACTGTAGGGAAGCAGAGTTAGCTAACTACCCTACCTATAGCCACAACTCCCTCCCGTGCTCTATCTCTCTCCCTTTCTCTCTTTGTACCTACGCGTATCTTCGCGTAGTACCCGTTTATTCGATCAGTCTCATTAACAGTCGCGCCGCGGGGTGCGGTAAACGGCGTGAGTAGTTCCGGCTGAAGGGTAAGGGGTATACGCGGGGTTGCCGTACACGGATCCGGGTGTAGCGTGCATCAAATTAGAGCCGAGGGCAAGGTATGGCTGCGGCTACAACAGAAGCGGGGTGGATTTCGCTTCGGGTTTGGGTTTGGGTTTGGGGTTGTTGTGCCCAGGCCAATTTGTATATAATTTAATGCAACCAGAAGTATGTCGATTATAATGGAACACCCTGTACCTATATACGATATAAATATATATATCACACCATTATATACAAACACACACAAAATACTGCTGAAATCCGTCAAAGATGGCCATATAATTACACTTATCGGCACTGGAGTGTCGAGCCTCGAGTCAGAACTTTTGTTGTCGTACACCTCAGGGGCAAACTGAGCGTTGACGATGACGAGCAACAAAACAGCAAGAGAAACGTTAACAACAACTGAATTGACGCCTCTACGCATCCTGCACGCTGCATTCTGCATCCTGAAAACCCGTATCCCGTGTCCTTGTGGACTCAAAAATTGAATCTGTTATCGTTTGCCATTCACAAAACCGAAGACGGGAAATGCGATTGGGATTGCCTTTGACACGTCTGCCTCTTGCTGGTGTGTCTCTGTGTGTGTGCGTGTGTGTGTTACCATTGTTCCACACAAGTTAACAGCGCTGTTCAATTTTTCCGCACTAATTAGATTATAGGAGGCTGGTGCAGATGAAGCGAATGGATTGATGACTCCACGGCAAATCTTGCATCGCATCCAATCCGCAAAAAGAACTCAAAACAACAACAAAAGAAGTTTTTGAACCAAATTCCGACATTCGACATCCGATGTCCCCGACAACCCAACATCCGCAGCGTGTTGATAAAAAGGTACCAAAAAAATACAGAATTGGGCAAATACTTTAATCCTATTAGACATATAATTCAACAATAACAGCAACACATGTCGAGTCCGACAGGAAGGATAAAATTTACAGTCCGATTGTCCTTTTCGCGCCGATTCAGTCAGCCATAAAAAATATATAAAAGGATAAAATATGTGGCAAGAAAGGCAAAAGGATAATGCTTGACATGTTGCCAATTAAACGCCAGCTAAATTTTAATCAAAAGAATCCTTCGATGTCCTTGCTGGAAATAGTAGACATCGAAATGAGCTAAATACATATATTAAGGAAATCAACCGTTGACAGTTTAATAAGCTAAGGAGTAGAGTTAAGTTATGGAAGGATAAAGAAGTTGTATATAAGATATCGGTTAAGATATATGTGTGGATAGCTGTGGCATTAAAATGACTGAGAGAAGAGTGGAGAGCTGAAGAGAAGATCGGATAATTGAAGCGGAGCTTTAGACAAAATACACAAGAAAATATTTGCCAAAAAATCGGTAAATTTAATAACTTAATTTTGAACAGATATAAACTGAGAGTATAGAAGATAAGAGGAAACGATTTTAGTTACTTTCCTATATAGTGGATAATTTAAGAGAAACTTGGGAACATCTAGTGTTAAATTTGGCGAGAGCTCTCACACCTTCGGCACTAAATGAAGTCCAGAAGTCCGAAGGTAAGAGAAGTTTAGTACTTTCCCTAGCACCTTTCCTAAACTTCTATAAACTTCGTTAATTTCTGAACTTCTTTCAGTGTGGAATAAGAAAGAACAATAGAAAAGTATGTCCAGTAATTAAAATATTAATTCAGAGTACACTAAGCAATCCTAACCCAAGAAGAGCACATATCACTGGCGCGTAGAGCCAATAAGAAAAGTTATAGTAACCTAAAAACTATATGGATTCTACAGAAATAATAGCAGAAAGTACAAATAAAAATTGGTAATTAAATAACTGAAAGAGGTGCTGATAAAGGCATTGATTAAAACAGAAAAGATAAGTGATGGGCACAAAAAATAACCAAAATTAGTTAAGAAGTAAAATCAAAATTATACAAATGATTTCTAAAAGTAAATATTGCATTTTCAAGTACAAAATTAATTGCTGAATACGTTGACAAATTAATTATGACAATAAGGATAAGAAAAAGACGAAATCGTGTCCAGAGAAGCGAGAAGCGTAGATAAGTACAGGCCAAGAAGGCACCGAAAATCGCCTACCGTTTGATGATATTATATTAATTTGCTCATTTCACGGTGTTCAACATTTTCGGACATTATCCGGCTTACAAACACACACACACAGACTACTACACACAGGGCATATGTCTATATCGTGTTAGTTGATTGGCTGATCGCTTGACAGATCCATTGTTCGAGTTTGTTTTGTCGATATTTCCATTCAAAAGTCCTGGCTGCCTTTTGAAATCCCCTCACAGACACAATAGGGTTTGCTGCACTTTCTAAACACACACATTTTGCACATCGAATGCTGGCCAGAAAGCCGCTTATGTTGGCCATATTTGTGCATACAACGTAAATACCTTAAATTTTGCAACTTTATAATCATTCTAAGCGGATTAGCAGGCAGCAGAAACCTGTTGTGATTCGACAGCCTTTTTCCGCTTTTCCTTTTTCCGTTTACCGTTTGTCGTTTGTCGTTTGTCGTTTGCCTTTAGCCGTTTTCCATTTTCATTTCTCGTTTATTTGTTTATTTGAGTTCTGTAAATGAGATACATTAAGCGAGACAATGACGTCGCTTGCCAATTAAATTTAATGCCAAAAAATAATGCATTGTTTAGGCCAAAACTATAGCTGACTAACGTCCTCTTTTTTTTAGCCACATTTCAGTCGCAGACATTCTCAACTCGAGTATTATTTCTCTTGTGCACTGCGAGTATAATATGTTTTAAGCATATAGAATAGCTTATTGTTAGAAACTTTTTTAATATAAACATGCATATGCATGCAGCATAAGGGAAAAGGAAGAGGCAGAGGAAGGGTACACTGAAATGAGGACCTTTTCCTGCCATGCGAGTTACTATAAAAATAAGGCTCTTATTGTTAATCAGTTAACAAAAAGTGCTGCGTCTACGAAGTCAGTCGGGCTAAAATGAAAATTGAATAGCGCCCAAAAAGTTGGGCATACAATAAAAAAATGAAGGAGCAAGGAAAGAAACGACTAGAAGTTACTTGTTAGCAGGAGTTATAAAAACTATAGCATACTTTTGTGCGCTGAAATTGGTAGAAACGTAAGTAGCTATAACTTTTAACATGTTTAGCCAATCTTAACGAAATTTAGACTACATATTGATTCGAATAAGTCTGCTTTAGAGTGGTTCTAAAAATCTTAAAAATTGTTTAATTGGCACAGTTTCATTGCAATTAAAAGAGGCTATAAAGGGCTATCTTAAAATCTGATAATACCAAAATATTAACTATAACTATACTCAACTATCTACAAAATTTGACTCGCTTAGCTTGTAAACTGTTCATGTTATAAACCGTTTTAATCACACGCCTTCAAACGACCCTATCTTCTCTTGTTAACGGGTATACTGCAATATGAACTGCGCTCAACCACGTATGGGAAAGCACAAAGCACAAAATCTGAACAAAACCGAAAATATTTTAATGACAACACCAAAAGCCAAAAGTATGCAAACAACAGGCCCCATCAGCAGCACCAACACCAACAGCACCACCACCAACGGCCGTACCAAAGGCATAGCGCCAACTGATAACTGGTAACAGGCAACTGGCAGCAGCAGCAGCAGAAGACAAGAGGAGTGTGTGGCCACAATGATGGCAAAGAGTCGCATACAACCATCCCAGTCGTACCGACACCCGTTTCCATTATGCGCGCTCGTCGGTAATTATTTGCATAAAAATATATATGCAGAGGGTCTAAACAAAACAGTTTAGCAATCAATTATGAAAACACGTTAAATAGGTGAGTGCGAGTGCAAATGTCGCCGCCAGAGGCATAGGAGACACACACACACAAACACACAAGTGAAATACATGCAGACAATGGCTGCAGGAATCCGCACAACACAAAGCAGGGAATGGGCAGAAAAACAGAGACAGAAACAGATACAGTGGGTCTAAGAGTCGCTGAATAATCGACAGATGCACAGAGGAGTTAAGGAAAGGAAAGGAGAGAAGAGAGGAGAGGAGAGGAGAGGGAGCGGGCAGTTGGTACCCATACAGTGCCTACTAAGTAGTACGCACATGTGAACCTACCTAGGAGAGTACGCGTAATGACCGTTCGTCCGCCTGTCCGTCCGTTTGTCTATTTTGAGTAATACGATAAGTGAAAACAAATATGTGAGGCGACAAAGGTTTGTTTACACAACTAAACAGAAAACAGCAGAAAACTGAAAACTGAAAACATTAAACAGAATACTGAAATAATGCGTAATGTGATGTGTCGTAGTGTAAATGTTTGGCATATTTTCAGAGATATCACTTGGTTACACACTCACTCACTCAACCAACTTCAAAGTATCTAAAACATTTCGTTTCGTTTTGATATTTTTCCATTTCTATTTGATTCCCAACACTTTGAGTGTAATCTAATGCCACTTACACTTGTACCAGTATCTAACAAACGAGTAGTAGTAGTAGAAATTGGAATAGGAAGAGCGGGAAGAGGGAGAAGGGGAAATAGAAAAAGCAGCCGCGATGTCTCTCGACTTCTTGTAGAATCTGAGCCCAGATATGAACAAGCAAATCAATCATTAATTTGTCTCTGATACGTTAGATCGTGTAATTTAGCTAGTAGTAGAGTTAGTAACTGCTTAAATATCGTTTAACTAAACTAGTGGGGAATAAATAGATTAAATACTCAGCTCACAGTAGTTTTTGCATTTGCAAAGTCGTTACAAAATTCTAGTTTTTAGCTTAAAATCATAAAACTCGTGTGTTATTTTTGGTTTTAAACTTATGATATTATAATTTGATATTCTTTATTTAGTTTAAAATTTAATTTTAAATAAAAAATTATTTTTATTTCTAAAACCTGATACAATATTATTGATTTCTATATAAAACAGAGCGGAATTTATTTTATTTTCTTATCTTAACAATGAAATACTGTATTTATCTTTATCTAAGTTAAAGAATAAATTTTAAATCTTTTTTTCCAAAATATTTATTTAAGGCAGAGCAAATAAACATGACTTTTTGTCTTAAAAATGTATTAATAAATTTGAGAAACATTGTAAAAGACATGTCTGTAGTACAATAAAACGTAAATTAATTCTAATTCAATCAATACAAAACATTTCTGGAATTTTAGTGTTTGTAAAATAAATTGAACACTTTTTCCTAGTTCCATAACTCTGCTATAACTCTAGCTAACAAATTTATATTTTATTTCTTTTCCGTTTAATACTTTTAACCCATCAGCAGCATAAAATCCTTGAACGAGTCTTGAATAACTAAAAAATCAGTTGAATAATTTGCCATACATTTCCCAGCAAAGCTCAAGAAATGCATAAAAACTTAGCTGCCTATTCCATCTACAGCTTTTTTGACATCCCTCATACCTCTACCAAAAAAGATACAATATCTTTGAACAACTATTGGACACAAGTAACTGTAGTTGGCGCTCACCTGGTGCCTTGGGTAATACAGTGTCTACATGGAAATAACATTAGAGGGAATCCCAGTGAATTGGCCACGCTGACACTTTTATTTAAACTCCCAAAGCTAAAAAAAAAGCTAACCTACCACGATTTATGGTTCTACATAAATCGTTGAAATACTTTTGCTGCTGCTTCTACCATTTTTTGGCTACCCACCGCAGTTAATCCGATTATAAAACAGACAGGGACGGCAGTAAAGTGTGCGACAGAGAGAGGGGTATATTTAGCTGTGATGATGGCGCTGATAATACGCCACATAATTTCGCAGATACTTTTCATACACTTCGTATGTATCTATGCGTCTGCGTATCTTTGTATCTATAAAAAAAAATTGGTGTGGCCATCAAACTTATCAAATTAGCATGTTGAAAATTATAAGTACATTAAACCGACTGCCAAATAAGAGTGTACTGAGCAGTACCCCAAAAGGGGGTGTTTGATCGGAGCAGTACTGCAGTCTGCAGATACATATATATATATTTCTGTATCTTTGCGTGTAGGTACATAAATCCACAGCTCAAGTTGAGTTGTTATGCTTGAGTTGAGTGTTGGCAAATATTTGAAGTAGTATAAATATGACTACCCCTCTCTGTTACTCTCTCTCTCTCTCTGTTTCTTTCTTTCTTTTGGTCTCCCAAAATTTCTCCATTTCTGCGTCATCTCAGCGTCTAGCATTGTTAGCTGTCCAAGGATGTTTGCTGTTCTTTTTTCCTTACTGTTTTTTTGTATCTTTGGGGTTGGAAAGCGTCGCTCCGTTCTCGTTCTGTGTATAACACAGAAAAAATCTAATTTTCCAACTTTTTACGACATTCGCTTGCGCTGAGTATTCAGCGGCAATTTCATAAATATTTTCCGCTTCTTTGCGTTTGCATACTTTGTATGCAAAAAAACATGCCATCATCAGAACATTATCCCGCCGCGTGTAAATGAAATTCCCAGCTCCCCTTCGCACCACCCCTGAGTACTCCCTGGACCGACTGCTGCGTTGGCAGTAAAGTAGTGGCCAGGGGCAGGGAGGGGTATGTTTTAGATACACCACAAATGGGGGAGCGACTTCGAGGGTTGTTGACTTATATCATTTATCATAAGGAATTAGGTTCAAGCTTGTTATTAATATTAGACGTGGTCTTCCACTGCCTCCGCTTCCGTCTAACCGAACTCCACCCTCCGCTCTTCCGCCCCCCATACACCACGCCCTCCTGGTCCTGTGCCCGGCGTGAAGCCGCTAACGTGCGAAGAGCGTTAATAAAGTTCATAAAATAAACAAAGTCGTCTCCGACTCCAACTCCAACTGCAGTCTCTATCCCAGTTCCCAGTTCCCACTCCCATTCCCGTTCTCATTTCTGTCTCATTTTGAGTCAACATGTGAAATTAAAATCTTTGCCGATGTCAATTGAGTTCGAGCGTTAAAAGAGGAGCGTTGAGCGTTTAAGCGCACAGCGCTGAGCACTCGCAGAGAAAGAGAAAAGTCTATTAAATTGAGGCAAATAAAGCCGCTGCTTTTGGCCTTAGCGCTGCGCATTGGGCAATTATTGGGCTCAGATTTAACTCCGTTATGGTAATATTAATAAAATTATGTTAAGAGCAAATAGACAGTTTTGTGTTTATTAACTCGAAGTTTTTATTTTTGAGAACTGAAGTGGAGTTTGTATTAAATTTGATTTGAGATAAAGATACAACTGCTTATCAGATACAATTTTAGTTAAGCCATAAAAATGGCTGGTTTTTATGTTAGTTTTTAAACTTATATAAAATTAAAGTTATATGGAATTCGATAAAAATAATTATAACTCTATACATATTTGTTATTTTTTATAATTATTATTACAGACGGGCTCTTCCGACCGTAAGATACCCTGTGAAAAGTCCATCACCGACTTGAGACTATAGAAATCTTCACTTTGCGTGTTCCGCTTGCGCATGCTGCGTACAAATAATCAGTTTTTGTCCGATTTGACCTATGGCAGCTATAGGATATAGTTGTCCGATCCAGACCAAACTTGGTATGAATAGTTATAAGGATACTATACACATAATAAGTGGATTTGGTCTCGAAAGCGTTAATAGGTTTTAAGTTATTGTCATAATTAAATGTTTTTTAGAATTTGCATGCGCTGTAAGAGGCGTGGCAAAGATTTAAATTAAGGTTGAACAACCTGTAAATTAAAGAAGTCTAAAGTACCAAATTTGGTGTTTCTAGCTTTTGCCATCTCTGAAATCTTAGCGTTCATACGAACGGACAGACGGACTAACAGGCGGACAGATGGTCAAGGCTTGTTTGAACGAACGCAATGTATAAAAGTGTAGATAAAAATTTTATTTTAAGTCTATATTGATTTAACTCAATCCAATTTGATATATCTTCAATAATTAATCTCCACAAATCTGTACATTGTCTCATAAAGTGTTTAATACTTTTGATTAGTAATATTCTCCAAAAGAGATAAAACACTTTTAAAATAATTGATCTCCAAATAAAATAATTAACCAATAGGAAAATTTCTTACTAGGGGCCACTAAGCAGTGTCCACGCGAGAACGTCCGTATGTCCGTTAGTCACTGATATATGTAAAATAAAATTGTACCCAACAAAACCAAATTTAAATTCTTTAAAAAATTTGCAATACTTGTTACTTTTGCAATAAAAACGGTTGTATTATTACGTTAAGAACTGTTGGCTTATTTTTAAACAACCCAAACACCAAACGCAAGACTTGTCGAATACTTTTCTGGCAGACAGTGACGATTATCCTCCACTGAGGCCTTCAGAGACACAGAGTTTTGTTTCAAGAATTGATTTCCTTTGATTTGCGGTAACAAAAATGTTTCCCGTTGTGTCCAACAGTTTGTCCGTTGGTCTGTGCGTCTTGGCCATGTTTTTGGCCCTCCGTGACGCGACGGTTAGTTGTCTCATTATGCTTTGAGCCCTGTGCCAGGACGAACAAGGACATGGGACTCAACTGGCGAACGATTTTTCTGTTGCCGACCTTCGCTGAAAGCGAAGTCTCGCGCTCTCTCTCGCTCCCACTCCCTCTCTCGCTGTCTCTGTCCCTATCTTTTTCCCCAACGTTAGCGCGCTCTTTCACTCACTCTCGCTCGCTCGCTCTTGGCTCTCTCTCAGAGGCAGAGGCAACCCCCTGAAAACACGCTCTCTGCTCGCTTTTCCTGTGAGAAAGTTTTTCCTTTTTCCTTCTGTTTTTTTTTTTTGCTTTTTTGTTTGTTTGTTGCCTTCTTTGCATTGACCAAAAGCCACGCCCTTGTGCATGTCGAAGCGGTGCAACAACACGAGCAAAACCGTTAGATACGAAATCGAAAAAAAAAGGAAAAAAAGAAAAGAAAATTCAATGAAATGAGCCAAGATAAACACTTAAACCTAACGAAAAACGATAAAAACAGCCACAAAAAACAAACACAAAAACAGCCAAAAAAAAAAAGAAGCTAAAAAAAGAGCCAACAAAAATCTAGCACGAAGGCCGAAAAGAAAGTTGCCAAAGGTAACAATGTTTTATGAGCGAACTGGGCTGGAATCATGGCTAAAAGCGGCACAGGCCGGTGGTTGGGAAGGGGGCGGGGCTGGCACATGTCCAATATTCACTTAACGCGATAAAAATGAACTAGGAACAACGAAATCTGGCAGAGAAGGAAGCGCTACAATTTGGCAGGCGGGGAGTGCGGCTAAGGGGGGCCAAAAGAGGCGCTGGAGGGAGTGGTAGTTGGCGTTGCGCTGTGGCAAAAACACACAAAAACATCAGTTACACTTTGTTTAGTCGTTTTTCAAGCGACTGGACACACGTACGTACGTGTAGATACACAGGCATATATGCAGATACAGATACATAGATACAGATACATTTAGAGCCAACAGAGCGACAAACAGACACACTAGCTGTATCTTTATGTGCTGTGTGTAGCTATTGAAATGCCATAGAGCAAAGAGAGAGAGAGCAAAATGGGTGGATAAGGGGAGTGGGCGGTGGGCGGTGGCCATGGCAGTTTTGGGAAATTGGGTGGTCAACGTAAAAAAGATAGCGTGGTTAAACGCGCTTATTTTGGTTTATGATTAAATTTATTACTTGTACGCCCAACCACAACAGCAATAAGAAGAAGAGCCAACTGGAAAAGCAGGGAAAAACAAAATGAAAATTAAGGGAGCTTGAAATACACTGTTATTTTTTTAGGGTCTGTTTTTTTTTTGGGCTTGCCTGAAATTTAATTAATGCGCAGACCCAAAACAAAGAGTGGGGAGGGGTAGGTAAAAGGGACTGGGAAAAGTGGTTGAGGAAAAGGGCAAAAACAAAGTATGCTAACTTGATGTAATTGGCCATTCTTTTAAGCTTCAACCGTTGTGCTAACTTGTTACTTCTTTTTCTGAAATGCGTCTAATTAAACAGGTCAAAGAAAGAGCGAGGAGAGTGGGGGAAGAGGGGTGCGGAGAGGGAGTGGGGGTGTAAGAAAGAGCACTGCTGTGCGAGTGAGCTGGGTAGCCTGTTAGTGGTGTACTAACTGATTCTTGACTCGCGTTTAAACTGTTGCAGTAGCCAACGACAACTGCAACTGGTAAAAAGCACTTCCCCCACACCCCACACGTCCCCCAACACCCACTCCACTCAGTGCAAGTGAGACAGCGAGTGCAGTCAACTACAAGTACTCGCTGCTTCAGCTTCTTTCTGTCTTCTTGCACTACTGAGCAAAAGTATCTTTTAGCTATAAGCACTGTGTGTGTGCGAGTGTGTATGGGTGTGTGTGTGTTCCACGACTCTCCAGTCTACACTTGCCACTTCTCTACACTCTTCACTTGTCCCCACTCTAGCGCCAGCTCTTTATCCTTCGTTCGACATGTTCGTGCCTGTTCGTGCTTGTTCGTGCCTGTTTGTGGCTGTAAAAAAACAATAGGGGGATTCACCCTTTAGCGTCTCGTTTATTTATGATTATCTGTGTACAACTTGTTTCGTGTTCATCGCATGTCGATGCCGAATGTTGCTTGTTTTTGGCCCCAAAAGCATCTATCTATATATCTATCTATCTTTGTATCTTTGTATCTTTTTGTATCTATCTAACTGGCTGGCTTAAACCCTGCCCCGAGGCGCACACATGTATCCGCAGCGCAGAGTGTGCTACGTACAACTTCACAGATACATGTGCAGACACAGCTACAACTACAGATACAGATACTTTACCTTTTTAGTGCCTCGGGATCTTTGCTTTATTAATGATTTCTTGTCTTTTTTTCGCTCTGTCTTGCAACAAAGCTCCTCCCATGCATATCTTTGTGGTTCTCTGTGTATCTTTTGCTGAAGTATCTTTTATCTCAAGCTGTGCATAAATATTTAATGCATGTCCTTTAACGCTGGAAAAACTATCAAGAAAAATCAATCAAAAGTCTTGAATAAATACTCAAACACAGACAGGCAAACAGTCGGTTGGTACAGTGAAGCGTCCTCCAGAGGACAAGCACGTACAGGACCAAACCACAGCGCAGACAGCAGTGGGGAGGGGGTGGAAAACCCAGTCGGGGGAAAACTTGTCAATAGGGCGGCAGGGAACAATAAAAAAAAACAGCGGAAAACGATGGAAAACATTTGCAGATGAATCAATAAAGCGCGCTACGGAAAATCCAAAAATGTATCTTTTTTGTGGTACGTTCTGACCGCGATTCGTTTTTGGCCCACTTGGAATTGGGAATTGGAAATTGAAAAACAGTCGCGTTGGCAAATTTACAAGCTAAGGGACACACACACACGCACAATCGCACACACACGCACAACAAACACCTTTTCATTTGTATCTATTAGATTAAAATTCATGTCGACGCACTCGCACTTGCTGCAGATACAGATACATATGTATCCGTAGCTGTATCTATGAACTCTTGTGTAAAAAGTGGCAAGAAGAAAATTGTGTGCTCGAAGCTCACAATCATCATTGGCTTTGTGCAAACACACACACGCACACACACACACACACACACACACACACCGCTGCTGCTGCTGCTGCTGCTATCTACAACAGAACACGAACAAGAACAAGAAAAACAACAACAACAACGACAACAACGACAACGGCGGTGGGGAGAAGGCGGCTGGGTGCGGGGAGGCGTGGCAAGGCCTTAAGCTTGCCACCAATGCGAGAGTACGAGTTACAGATACACAGATACAGATACGCACGGTTGTGCAGTTGTTGTTGTTGCAGGCACAACAAGAAAAATACAAAAGATACAAATGTATCTCGTGTTCGAAATATAAAAATCGTTAAACAAAGACTGACGTTGTTCCTGGATTTTGGATCGACTGCGACTAACGACTGCGGCCAACGTCGCTGCCAACGTTGACGGCGCTGCCAGCGGCGACAGCGACAGCGACGCTGGCGTTTCAGTCAACACGATGCGAACCGAGTCGACCCGGTCCCAGTTCCAATCCCAGTCCCAGTCCCCAGTCCCCAGTTCGAGTTCCTGTCGCTGTTCCCGCTCCCCTCCATGCCCTGTGCGCCCCCGTTGCCGACTTGGCGTCCGCGGGTGGCAACCTCCTGTGGCATAATCTAGCCTTCCCGCTCTTGCTGCCGCCAGACTGAAGTCTGTCAGCTTTGCGCTAGCTGCATCTCTTTCTACTGCTGCTGCTGCTTGTGGCACCAGCGGTGTTCCCTGGTGACGCTCCCACTAGCGCCACGGAGCGCCCGCCTCCTGCGTTCAAGAGATGTCGCTTCCTGTCAGTGGCCCTCTGCTCCTACCCCGCCCCCTTTGCTGCGGTGGAAGCTGCGGCTGTTGCTGCGGCTTTGCCATCGGTTTTGGCTTTGTTTGCCACTGCCTCCACTTGTGGCAAGCGCGACGGCATTTTGTGCGCCTCCTCAGCAATGACTTAATGTGATCTGAATTTGTTGCAAGCAGCCCAATTACTGCCACACAGCAGTGCATACCCCTGCCCACCCCACCCCCCTACCTACCCCTCCACTACCCCTTTCACTGCTTGCTGCTTCGTGGCAGGTCGACATGCAACGAATGCTTTTGTTGCTGCCTCCTTGTCACTTGAGGATCAGTTTAGTTCAATGCGATCCCTCTTAACTTGCTTGACTTCTCCTTAACAAACACACAGCTACACATACACATATATATAGGTATATATACATATATATATCCAATCAGTTGGTTTTTTTCGGCTCGGATTAAAAGCCATTCTCTGTTTTGAATTCACAATCTTCAGAATCATCTGAGTTTCCTTCTTTTATTTATTTTTTAATAAGGGAGTTCACTCGACTGCATTCTAAATTGGATTTGGATTCGGATTTGAGAGGCATCGGAATAAAGCTGGGATTAATTGAATACAATTTAAAGTATTTTCATAAAACCATATATATAAAAGTATATATCTATACAGTGTTTCATGAAAATACTTTTAATTGTATTCAATTAATTTATTTAGTTTATGTTTCACCGAATGTAGCCGGCTTAACCTAATAACTTTTGAATTATGTCCTATACAGCTCAAATTGGAGTTATTCTGATGAACAACGATATAACAGATTTCTAAATAATTTTTTTCATTTAATTCTAAGACATTTTATTGTTATTTAGTGCTTGTTTTCTAGAGATAAATAAACATTTAGCTATATATAAGTAAAAGCATACAAGCGGATTTTGTATTATTTAATAATAATATTTAAAGCATTCTCTGTTTCAAACTCAGCTTTGATTCTTTTTATCTTTTAAAAATATATTTTTTCACTAACACAAAATTATTTATTTATATACAATCAAAGCTTTACTCGCGGACAACTTGCGGACAGCCGGACGAATTTTATAGTCCCAAGTTGCATGATTTTCATATAAAATCAATCAACTTTGACAAAAATACAGGAACTGTAGTTGTCCGTCTAAGGAAGCTTTCACCGCAGCTAACAAAAAGGCAATCGTTCGTCGAAAAATCGTTTTCAACCTTATAAAAAATGTTGATTTTGGTTCTTCAGTATAAAAACAAAAACAGCGTAGTAACCAATAAGCGCAAACTTTTAAAAAGCAATTGGTATATAAATGAACAGTTGGAAACTCTTTAATTAAAGGAATTACAACCAAAAAAAAAATATACAGTAGCATCCGGTTATAACGACACTCAAGGGACCGACGATTTTAAGTCGTTATACCCGGTAGACGCTTTAACCGTACATAACCCCATATAAACTTGAATGAAAGGAGCGACAAAGTCATCGAAATTTTGTTGCAATGACCGGACAAACGCTTTAAGCGGAGTCGGTATAACCGGATTCTACTGTATATATAAGTCAAATTAAAAGTGTGTATAAAAATCATATACTTTTCTTCAAACATATTTTCTACATATATTTTAAAAATAGATTCGTTTAATAAAACATATCAAATATGAATAAATATAAGAATTAACTTATGAGAATTAAGCCAACATTGAATTGATGGTAAACATAAATTAATTATAAAGTTAATGTTAAAATATTTTTGATAAGTTCTCTTAACTTTAAATAAACACGTTTTTAATCAAATTTTGTACGAAATTTATGCTTTTGAGATTGTAAAATTTGTCTGGCTAAGGGCGATGTCCGCCTGATGGAGCTGTCCGCGAATAGAGCTTTCGCTGTATATCTAATACTGCTAAATATTAATATATGGTATTCTGAATTCACTTTAAAATTCAAATAAAATATTGTAAACTTTTGTAGTCACTTTTTAAAATCAATTTAAGCAAAGAAAAAGTTTAATAAATGTTCAAATAAAGTTCAATTATTTTTAAAGTACACTAATTCAAAATAGCAATAAATAAACAAATAGTGTTTTTAACGCCTTACGGCTGATACAAAATTGTTTTGATGATGTGCACCTTTGTAACTTGTACATATAATCTAACAGTTGTTAAATGTCTGTGGCAACAAGCCAGACAAGGGGTAAGGGGCAGGCGGTGAGGTGGAAAAGAGGCGTGTCACAGGCTGTGACATAACCAACTCACTTACATGAAAGTAACTCGTACAACAAAGTAACTTCATTTAAATGCTGTAAGAATTTGTTTTCTGTGTGTGCGACACACGTTGCCAAGGGGGTGGGAGTGGAAGGGGTAGATGGGAGTGTGTGTGTGTGGTGGGGGGGTGTGACAAGGTGGCAATATAATGCTTTAAATGAAATTTCAGCTGCAGCAGCAGAAGTAGCAGCAGCAGCAGCAGCGGCAAACGATTTCAATTCAAATAGCATACATATGTTCATACATCTTCGCTACATACCAAATGAATCTATGTACATACATACATACACATGTAAGTGTATGTCTCGCTCTCTGTGCATTCGTGTGTGTGTGCAATTATCTTTGTATAAATGTTGCTACAAAAATGATTCAACTACGCTCTCTCAGTCACTCCACTCTCTTGCACTCGCTCTCACACGCGCGTTGTGCCATCACACGCCATGCCATTCGATGGGCTTGCTTCATCTTGCTCTCTCGCTCTTTCGCATGCTTTTGCCCGACGGCGGCGCCGTCACTCCTCACGAGTGGCGTTTCAATTAATTAGAAAAAGTTAAAGAAACCTCCCGTTCCCAAAAAAGAAAACAAAAAAAAGGAAGGCGAAAAAAAAAAACAAATATCTCCGTAATAAAATGTAAGCGCGCATGCAATAGCAGCTGCGGTGGCAGTGGCAGTTGCAATGTCGGTGGCACAGTCGGCGCCAGCGGCAGCAGCGCGGAAGATGCCGCCAATCCAGCAACAGCCAGCAGCCAACGCGGTCAGCAAGCAGAAAAGCAGCAGACAGCGAAGGAGTCAGAGGTAGTGATGGCAGCGGCAGAGTCAGCGCCAGCGGCAGCAGCAGAAAAGAACGATGATAAAAACCTTACTGAACGCAGCACAGCTGAAGCTGAAGGCAAAGCTGAAACTGAAGCAGAAGCCAAAAGCAGCAGCAGCAGCGGCAGAGGTGGGGAGCAGCGGCTGTAGCGCTGTCCCACCCCTTTTTTCACGAGTTTTGTTCATGTTCATCAAGTTTTTCTTATTTCCATTACGGCGAGCGAGCAGAAAGCAGCAAGCAGTTTTCCATTGCTTCGTGTTGTTGTTTATGGCAACAAATACTTGTATAGTCCACCCCACCCCCCTCTCTATCCTCCTCCCAACACTCTTCCCAAACGACAGCTTCGACTTTCAGCTCGGCAGCAGTAAAAGCGGCAGCAGCAGCAGCTACAGCAAGTAGCAGCATTGCACCAACAATAACAGAAACAGTAACAACAACAATAAGAAGAAATAACAACAAAAGGCAACAACAGTGCGTACAAATACATACATCGGCATTTACAACAACACGCAATAACAGCCATTTTTCTAGTTGTTAAGTTAATTTTTTCATGTTCTGCTGGCTCGCTCGCACTTAACACGCGGCAACAGAAACGCGGCAACGGCAACGGCAACGGCAACGACCAAACCAAACCAAACCAGACCCGCATTCGGAGTCCACACGAACGATGTTGACAACAGCCAACAGCCAACAGGCAACAACCAACAAGCAACAACGTGCTGAGCAAATGCGATTCGTGGGCACTGGCACGTGCTATCTCGCTCTCGCTCTCGCTCTTGCCCAACACAAAATATCCCAGATACTTTATTTATGGTCGCAGAGCAGCAGCAAACGACAGCAGCGAGCAGCAGCAAACTCAGATAATTTTTCTGCTTTAGTTGTAGTTGTAAATGTAGCTGTGGCCGTTTGCCGCTGCCTCTGCCTCTGCCTCTGCCTCAGCCACTGCCTCAGTCGTTCCCTTTTGCTGCCCTCATGTAAAGCAACCGGTTCTCGTTTGTTGTTTTTGTGCTGAGCAGTAGCAACACCAGCAACCCGTCTCACTTGCACTCACTCGCTCTGTGACAAACAGCCAGCCCACTTTTAATGATAATCATTATTGCCGTTGTTACGGTCGCTGTTCGTAGTTGTTGTTGTTGCTACTCTTGTTGATACTTTTTCTACTTTTGCTGGCTCTCACAAGTACTCATACACACAAACACACACTCACACTTACACGCATACGCATAGCGAGAGAGCACAACAGCACACACATATAAACGAATTAGGGGAGAAACGAGTTTTGCCAACCGTTGCGCTGCTCTCTCGCTCACACATACAATTATAGAGATGCGTATCTGTGTGTATCTGTGTGTGTTTTATGCTCTTGTGGTAGAGAGGCTCTGTCGCTGCCTGCCTCTGCTGCTCAGTGACTGCCGTTGTTGTTGTTGCTGTTGCTGTTGCTGTTTTCGCTGTTTTCGATTGTCGGTTGTCGTGTAATTCCCATTTGTCGTACACTTTGTAGTTGCTCAAGAAACTCATGTTAGTCTACTTTTGGCTGTTACGCAGATTGTTCGTATCGTTCGTTTCGTTCGTGTCTCTGTGCCTGTGCCTCTGCCTCTGTCAGTGGTGCCAGTGCCAGTGTTAGTGCCAGTGCCAGTGCCGCCTCTGTCAGTGCCCAGCGCTAGCGCCTGTCGTGCCGCTGCTCGCTCGCCTTCAACCAAAAAAAAAAATCTCCATTCAGTGTGCGTTCGCATTGCATTGGCTCTTCTCTCAGTGTGTTGTCTTCGTCTTCGTCTGCGTCTTCGCCATTGACTACGACTACGATTACGACTTCGCCTAACGCCCCCATCTCCTTCGCCCACACGTTATCTCTTCGCCTTTACCGCCGCCGCTGTCGCGTTCATTCAAATAACGAGACCTGGACATCAGCTTAAACAACATTAAACATAGAACATATAACATAGCATTCGCTTCAGATTCTTGGAGTTTGCAAAAGTTCTCAATTCTCAGTCAGCAGCAATCGAAAACTCTGCGACGACTCTGGGACTCTGTGTCTCTGGGATTGTTCGAGCGCTCAAATCGTTTGACCGTCGGCAAGTGCGAAATGTGTCAAATCGGCTAAAAAAAACAAAACAAATCGCGGCTAAAAAGCGGTTAAAAAACGGTTTAAAGGCGGTTTTAAAAACACACACACCAGTGCACACATACACTCACACACACACGCCCTCAAAGAGTGATTAATTACAGTTCTGTGCAAAAATAATTAAACAACAAAAAAAAGAGATCAAATACACAAAAAAAAAGAGAAAATTATTCAAGTAATTAATTAAATACTTAAAACACAATTAGGCGACCGGCACTCAAATTAATGCAAAAATTGTGCCAATTCGTAGTGAATTGAATTGAATTAAAAATCGAAAATCGAAGCGAATTGAATTGAATTTGATTTGAATCGGGAATTGTGCGACTCTTTCGATTCAAAGCGTTTAAAGAATAATTATCAGTTCGACTTGAAAAGCAAATCCAAATTAAATGACAGTGCACAGTAATGAAACCGGTGTCTGTTTAGTAATGGTGCGTATACTTCACTAATTAACAGTAATTTAAGTTTCTAAGTGGGCTTTAAGTGAGTGGGAGCTGAGCTTTGGAATAGGGGATTATCAGAAAAATATTTGGAATATCATTCGCCCTAAATTTGGATGATAAAAATAAAGTGGTTCCTATTTATGCCTATTGGAAAAATATTGTTTAAGCTTTTCATAACAGGAAACGATGGATAAGTAACAGTAATTTACCTAAGGACATAAATACAATAGTTTTTTAAAGTTTAAAGAGAATTGGAAATGTTTTTAAAGTTTTAAGTTGATTTTGAAAGGTTTTCAGGGATAATAATTTAGATTCTTGGGATTATGTGCTAATAAACTAAGAGAAAGTCATTATTTTAACAGGAAATAGTCGTAATCGGTTATAAAGCTGTTAAGGATAACCCATTAACTGTCATTTGGTAGTAAAAACTAGATTTTAAAAGTTTTAGCTCGTTTTAAAAGGTTTCCTAGAAAAATGAATGGATTTTTGGGATAAAGCTATGAAGAACTTGAAGAATTTTATTTATTTTCTCTATAAATATTCTATATCAGAGAAAATCATGTTCAGAATAATCAATATACTGCTTTTTGGTACAAATTGTTTGATTTTATAAGGTTTTCATTAGGAAAATAAAATAAATTCTGGAACTAACAGTTGAAAAATATTCAAGAACTCTTACTTTCAAATGAATTGGATGAAAATTTATGACAAATGAGTTTAACAAAAAAGATTCTTAGTTTTTCGTAAGCTCAAAGTGCACTTAGAAGGGTTTTCTTGAGGAAAGCCGTTCTCTACGACTCACAAAAATTAAAAAATTAATTAACTACAAAATTAGCTATTTACTTAAAATTAATTGAGTTATAGTCAAAGTTTCTTATGTTATTGTAAAAAACAAAGCTTCAGTCTGATCTCAAAAGGAACTCTTACTGCCAATTGGATAAATTTAAACCCAAATCCCGATCGAATTGAAGATGAGTTACTTCAATTAATTTCAACTTGTTGTACAAGTTGTTAAATGCGATTGAACGATTGGACTTGACAGAGAATCAGATCAGCGATAGTAGATGGCGAATACCAGATAGAAGAGGAGCGAAATACATTTGTACTTTTGTACTTTTGCATGCAGAGGAATTAAGGAATTAAAGAATTTCAAAATAAAAATAAAAATAAATCAACAAAAAACCAAAAAATAAATAAAGTAACGTGAAAGTGTAGAAATTTCAGATCGATCTCTGCCAAATCCACTTTGAATCCCAAAATGTCAGCCATACAGACATTTCTTGTGCTACATTTGTTTGGCGTGCCAGGGAGTGTGCATGTGTGTGTGTGTGTGACAACATATGTACATGAACTGTACATGCACACACATAGAGGAGAATGCAATACATATAGTGAGCTTATATAGGAACTGCTGTTTTTGCTGCTTTCGTTTGATTGTCTTCGCTACACACACGCACACACACACACATGCAGACCCAATTAGATGCATACTTAGCATGTCTGTACATGTTTAAAATCACAAAAAAAAAGAGGCCTGGTAATCTGATCTTACATGCTGGCAAATATGGCAAGTTAATGTTGCCTCTTTGCTCAAATGTAATCAATTCAACATTTACTTGACACTTCAGCGCCAACACACACACACACACACACACACACACACTGAGCACTTGGACACACACACACATACTGGACGCACAGACATTAATTACAAATAAGTAAAGCGGCAAGAAACAGCAACAAAGCGCTCTGAAAAGAGCCCCATAAAATGCTTGCGATAAACAAAACAACAGCAAACAACAACAAATAACTACAAAAACAAATAATGTGAAATGCAACTTGTAGAACAACAAAGAAAACTGAAACCGAAATTGAATCCGAAACCGAATACCGAAAATTCGAATTGAAGTCGCAGCGCAACAAAAAAAAATAAAATTAAATGCAAAACGCTGTTTAGATTAAAATTCCACTGTGCGAGAAAGGGATAGCTATACTGCTACATGCAGACGAGTGCAGGCGTGCTAGCGTACGTGTGTGTGTATGTTTGATTCTCTCAGCGCTTGCTTGCCTTCCTACGTGTGTGTGTGTGTGTGTGTGCGTCTATGTGAGAGCAGATATTCAACACTTTTTGATCAATTCCCAACAAGAACGTTAACTATTTGTTTATTCAAATACTTGCGCACTCATTTCGCTGTGTAGTTGGAGATTTAAGTCTCCAGTGGATACGATAGCGTTTTCTTCACTTCACTTTATTTTTTATTTCTGTTGTTTTTGTATTTTTAATTTTAAATTGTCCACACTGAAGTGTTGTAGCAAAGAGTTTCTGTGTGTGATAAACATCGCAGCGGCTGATTCAAAGGCGCCAACTGATAACCCAAAAGTCCCCCACCTCCTTGAAACGAACCGCACTTATGGCCAACATCGGGATCCAAGCCCCATATGGGTCATAGAATTAATTTTTAATCGCGTATTGCCACTTGAGTTTGTCACTTGGACGCAGTGCATCCGTCTATTTATCTATCAATAGGGAGCGACAATAAGCGAGAGCGGGAGCGCGCGAGTGTTTGTTTGTGAGTCTATGTATGTGTTTGTGTGACACAGCGATAAAAATCCAATCTTGCAGCCTTTCGATCATTTGTTAAAAGCGAAAGAGAGAGAGAGAGAGAGAGAGCAAGAGAGGGAGAGATGAAGATGAAGAGAGCGGAGCGAGCGCCGCATCGCAAAAGGCAAATGACAAAAAATCAAGAAAAGTTTACGGAAAGCAAGCAGAAGAGACGATAATAAATAAACCTGAAACTTGTTTGTGTCTGCAATGTGCCGCATGCCGCATGCCGCATGTAGCAAGCAAACACACAAACACACACACTACTTATATGCATATGTGTGTGTGCGAATGCAGTTACAGTTGTTGCTTGACTAAAAGTGTTGACAAAAGTGCGCGATAGGCTTATGTGCACACAAGAAACATGGACACACGATCCACACACACACACACACA
Organism: Drosophila parthenogenetica; assembly: GCA_035047505.1. Taxonomy (NCBI): domain Eukaryota; kingdom Metazoa; phylum Arthropoda; class Insecta; order Diptera; family Drosophilidae; genus Drosophila; species Drosophila parthenogenetica. The sequence goes on along the minus strand of JAWNPM010000247.1, from coordinate 7,016,219 downwards.
CACGCACACAGGACAACGTTGTCGTCGCTGCAAGCAATCGGCTGTGTAATTTAAATCAATGTTGTCAATCGAAAACATGATTTGTTGTTAATGGCGGCAACGCTTTGATGATCGCGTAGAAAGAAGCAGCAGAGACTAGAGTCGAGTAGAGAGTCGAGAATGGAGAGTCGAGTGCCCCAGAGTGGGATATTGGAGGGCTGGGCGGGTTAGGTGCAGGGGTGCACGGGCATAGGGACTACGAGACGCGCTTATCGCACTGATAAGAGGGCCAACGATTTTAATTAAGTTTCTCCGGCCCTCAGTTCTCCCTCCTCCCCTATTCTCCCCTCACAGCCCTTTGCTAGGCAGGTACAGTAGGTAGGTTTATAGACCTCTTTGCCACCGCTTTTTACTCACACTCCTTCCCTTTTTCTTCTTCTTATCCCCTACAGAATGCCGTTTCAACTCGCCTTGCTGCTTCATCGCCTACCACGCCCTCCACAAACGCCGCACAGACGCCACATCCTCCACAAACGCCACAAACCTCAACGTCATCGTCGACGTTGCCGCCGCTGCACACATCCTCCGGCTCAGGTCACGGCCTCGGGCTCGGAATCGGCATCGGCTCCGTGCCGGGGCCAACGCTCACCGCCGCCGTTGTTGCCGCTGCCGCCGGACTGCCCAGCAGCGTGCCCCTGCCACTGACAGTCTCTGGCTCCGGTGCCAGTGGTACCGGCATGGTCACCTCCACAGTACCACCGGGCGCTCGCTCCGGCTCTCCGTGCTCCTCGGCTGTTACGCCCTACGGCTCGGCATCTGCCTCGGCGGGCAGCAGTGCCGGCGCAGGTCCTTCTTCCCTGCCAGCGATTGGCGTAGGACCACCGCCACCGGGTGCACCGCCAGCACCAGGCTCCGCTAATCCAAATCCGAATCCCACACCGAATCCGAATCGTTGTTGCGACACTGGACGCACCATTTATACGGATCCCGTTAGTGGACAGACGATTTGCTCCTGCCAATACGATATGCTCAGCTATCAGCGTCTGGCGGCGGCGGGCGGACTTGTGCCTGGACCGGGAGGCGTGCCACTGGGCGTCTATCCGGAGGGCATGTCGGCGTACCTCTCCGGCATTGCCGCCGATCAGCCGCCTTTCTACGCAAATCCGGTAAGTCAAAGAGAAAAGAACTAAGGGAAAAGGGGGAACAAGGAGGAAAGAAAGAGAAGGGCTGGGAATGGGGAGACTGAAGAGGGGCCATAACGAAACCTTCGCTCGGTCTGTTCATAAGTCATGGGACTAAACAATGGTGCAATAAATTTCTGAATTTGTCCAACGTCCGAGCTGGGACCACCGTCATCGTCGTAGTCGTCGTCGTCGTCGTCGTCGTTGTCGTTATTTGATCGTGTGCCAGAGACAGAAAAAGAGAGAGGAGACAGAGAGGAGAAGAGGAGCGAGGAGAGCAGTGCTTCCGAACATGTGTTCAGTTATTTCTCTGCAGTTCTAGGCAGAGATTTGTCAAGACTTTGGAGCCCAGTCTGGACACTGACACTATGATCATTTGCCTGGTGCCTGAGACATTACCTCGCTGCCTGACCTCTTGAGGCTGCTTAGGTTTAGCTAAAGAGGAAGAGAGAGGAGACGAGAGAAAGAGCGAGCGAGGTTTTGGGTGATATTTCAAGTCGCATTATTGCAAGACTAAGCGAGTCTGGTCATGGACATGTCATGTGCCTGCTTCGTCTGTTTACTGCATACCTCCCGCTCTCCTCAGAGCCTACAGCTCCTCAGTGCCTACGTCTCCTCTGCCCGGCGCTTCATTCATTCTGTCCCATTGTTCGCCGAATTATTTCTAATAGCAGCGTGTAATTTGCTTTTGTTTGCAAACAATTCTATTTGGTTTCACTTCCCTGGACCTCATGCTGTGTCTAGGGTCAAGTCAGTGAATGTCCGAGGAGCAGGAGAGGTAGGGGTAGGGTTCAAGGGACTAAAGGGACATAGGACACCCACTGTGTGCACAAACCATACCGGATCTTGTGTGGCTTTCAGTTCGTTTGAATTTGAAACAATCGCAGAGTCCATTACATGACATATGCAGCTAAGGACACTCAATTAGTATACCCCAGCACCCGTCGGAGCTAAACTCACTCTGTAGACAGAGTCTAGCGACTGCAGATTAATCTAGAGTGAGCTGAAAAGATGTGAAATTTTGATTTCTTTGAGATTTGTGTTTTGAAAGTTCATTAAATTATTTTTTTCTTAGGGGTCTTTAGGCGTTGGAGTTTTCCATAGGAGGAATTTAATTTTCCGCTAAAAAAAAAACCGCTAAAAATTTACTTTTTACTCTAATCAGTTAGATAAATGGCTACATGATCCGAATTTATCATTACAACATTTTTATAGCTATAATATGCTAATTTTGTCAACCTAGAGACAAGACAGCTGAACAGCTATAACTTTAGACACAGCCAGTAAAAATAGCTATAATTTACTTACTGATAACATTACAATATTTTTTACAAGTTTGCGTTATAAAGGGTTTGAGACTGAACATATCTTTTTAGTTTTAGTGTAAGTTCTTGTTTTGCATATCTCGTTCCAGTAGAATGTTTGCGATACTGAAACACTCGCATCGCGTGCAGGTTGCAGTTAGTGTACCGTAAGGATGTGCAGGCAAACAGCTACAATAATTTTAAAAAGAGTTAAGAATAAAAAAATAAAACTTTATTAAAAATTATGCTAAATAAATGGCAGTAAAAGACAGTACAATAGACCAAATTTAGCTACTGAAAAAAAGGCTAGAAATAGTTTTCTAGAAACGATAAACTATACATTACTTTATTACATTTTAAGTGCTACTTCAAACGATTTTAGCCATAAAAGTCAAAGCCATATTTGGGAATTTGTAATCAAGCTAAGAATGAAACACAAAAAGAACACGGGCAAAGCCGCGCATCCATCAATTATGTAAATATTTACATCAAGTGTTTGTGGAATGACTGAACGAATGACAAACTGACCGAGCGACAATCGAACGTCGCAGTTTCCATTGTTCGTACAGTCGTTAATCGAATGCATATAAATTATCGAATATCGATTTGTATGGCCAGAGCTTAGACCAAAAACTGGAAGCTCTGGTTTAGCATAAATTTGGATTTTATTGCCGCGTTTTCCATTGTATCTTTTCAGTGCGTAACTGTGAGTGCGTGTATCTATAGATTTATTTCAAAGAAATTCTCGCCCACCACAACTACTTGATGTGCGTGTGTATGTGTGTGTAGATCAGGGAGGCAGACATTTGTCTTAATATTGATTGAGGCATTTAAATGGCAAAACAGTTTCGAATTTTCCGGCTCTCACAGCTGCATAAATCATCCGACGATCGTAATTAGTCACTTGCGGCATTTTCAAGAGCCGCCGGCGCTAAACTGCAGCAATTTTTCTTAGTGTATAAATATATACACACGTAGCTGACAATTCGGGTACGGAGTTGTAAAAGTGTCGGCTCTGTGCGGTGGATTCATTACTTTGACACGAGCTGTCAAGCGGCTGTCATTTTGCCGCATCACGGGAATATATTTCGTTGTCTTCCATCCTCGACGCATGCTAAATGGTGGATGATGGTTTCCCAAGGTGGATGTGAATGTTGGGATACTTGGAACTTTGTGGATGTGGATGTGGATGTGGATGTTGCACCAACCGTTGCTGTCATTTCAAACGGCAAAACACCGCCTGCCAAACAAATAGGCCAGGCAGGCACAAGTTTTCATTCTGTTCTCATTTCATTTCTTTCTTTCGCTTTGGGCCGCTCCCGTTGAGGGCGTTCAGTCAGCTACTTTTCGTACCTTATTAATAAATTTGTCAACACGCAACTGACAGCCTGTCCGCCTGTGATCCACGACCCCCGCCCCCACTGTGCCCCTTGCCTCGTGCCCCGTGCCCCTTGTCCCTGTCAGAGTTTATCTCTGTTTTTATCCTTGACGTTAGCGCATATGTTGCATCCTGACTTCAGCTGCCTCCAGCTCAATTAGAGCATAGAGTCAAGTCCTGTTGTCGGCTACGAGTCTATTAACTGTTTATGCGTAGTACTTTATGTGCAGCGCAGAGTGACATAAGGCGGTGATGGCTTTTGTGACAAGCAAGAAAAGTGGGAAGAGTTTAAAGGGAAATTAATTTAAGTTATTATCTCATTAGACATAGTAATGAAACTTTTTTCTCTTGACACTTAACAGCTTAGAGAATTTTATAGATAATTTTTAGATATTTTTATAAAGGAATTATATAGAAAAATATATATGAATTATTATAGAAAATTATAGAAAACTTTTTGAGTCTGAATCATATTCATTTTTTGATTCCTCTACTTTTACAAATTAAAATTTTATTTACTTTTAAATTGAGCATCTTAAAGTTAGAAGCTAAATTTTCAACCATTAAATTGATTGAATTTTATGTGATTCATAAAAAATAAATTAGCAAAGACGACAGAAAATTGTGTAGAATAATCTAAATTAACCCGACTTAATTTTTTTTAGTAATTTATAGCTCTATGAAAGTATTTTTGACTATTTAGTCTAGTGCCTGAAGCTGCAGAGCTGACTAAAGTCTGACTTTTAAAGCGATTTTTAACCAAAGTACTGCTACAAAGTATATCCCAGTCGAGCATACTCCTCTTCCACTGTCCCTACTTGTTTGTATCATAGCCTTAACTATTTGCCTGTCTAGCTTACTCATCTGCCTTCATCTCTTCTTATCTTCTGTTAAACGCAAGTATTTCCGTTTCGAGCACACTCCTCTGCTCTTCTTTGAATTCTTTTCAAGTCCTAATTTTATTAAATTATTAGTTTTCCTCTGTCGAGCACACTTAATGCCGCTGCTGCGTGTCTTACTGTGGAGCACACTCTGCAGCTGCAACGCTTTTCACTTGTGCAGACACTCTAAGTGCCACAACACCATCATCAACAACAAGAAAAACAACAGCAGCAGCAAAAACAACAACAAAGAACGAGGCATGAAATTTCGCACTCGAAAATAATCTTACTCGAGGGCAAAAACACAAAGAGCGACTTACGCACCGACATGTGTGTGTTGTGGGTGTATGTGTGTGTGTGTGTGTGTGTGTGTGTAGTGTAAGTGGTATGTCTGTGTGTGTGCTTGGCATATCCATATCCATCCATTTCCACATCAATGTGTCCACATGTCCTTTGGGAGCTGCAAAAAAACTTTTGCCGCTGGCAAAGTTGACTTGAAAATGTTTCTCTCTCTCGGCAAAAAGGCAAACTACACAAATCGAGTAGTCACTCGCTTGCACCAATGACGTTGACGACAATGTAGAGTTGCCACCCACACATACACACACACATAAAACAACCCCAACAAAGGGCAGTAGGAACAGGAGCGGCACAGGGGTAGAGAGGGTAGGAAAGGGGCACAGGAGCGGAAACAGGAACTGAAGCTGTTGAGGATTCTCTGGCTTGGTACATGCACTGATTTGTCAACTTTCAAAATGTCGAAGTGTCGTCGTCGTCGTTGTTGTTGCTGTTGTTGTTCATCTCGGGGTTGTTGCCTGACTTTCCTAATGGGAAGGTGACGTCTCCTGAAGCTGAGCCTTAAGTACTAAATACATTTACTCCTGCTATGCGCTGCTTCTCTGCTGTCTCCCCCTTTTCCCTCTCCTTCCTCTCTTCCACTCGCATTGTTGTTTTTGATTCTAAGTGTTGTGGAAAGTTTTTGTGTTGTTGCCGTTGTTGTTTGGCTTTTTGGCAAAGTTCAAAATGTTCGTTAACAGTAAATTTTGCACTTTTATGTACACACACACTCCCTCACACACGCATGACGTCCTTTAAGGGTGTCTGCGTGTTTGTGTGAATGGCGCTGCCTACAACAAACAAATTAGCAGTCATGGCAACGAACAACAAACCGAACAACGGACCAAACAAACAAGCAGCAAGAACCACACTTACAGCATGGGTAGTTGTAGCAGTGGCAGCAGAAAAACCAGCAGCCGCCTCAGGCACCTTTTCCACAACCATTTCAGTCTTCCTTCTGGGTCATGTACAACTTTATAAGCGCCGTACGCAATAACTGTCAACTACGTGGAAATGTTTCTTCCTACCTCCTCCTTCTTCTCCCTACCTCCTCCCACTCCCTGGGATTTGACTGGCGCTAGTCTCGCTCCCAGCAGCAGATTGAGATTCCATTTGATTCCGATTCCGTTTACGATTTCGATTTCGATTTCGATTGCGTTTCGGATTCAGATTCAGATTGTGATTCCATTCATTCTTAGGTTCAGTACAGACAGGAATGCGGTGCGTAAACGTGCGTTTATTTTTAAATCGAATCAGCAATTAATTAACTCGAGCCGTCATTACGCGCATCATTCGCATCGCATCGCATCAGGCGACAGACCACAGGGCAAACCGCAGCGTAGTGCACCCAAAAACTGGAAGAAGGGAGTAGGGGGATACGTAGAGGAGCCTGGGGAGTAGTGCCTAGAGGGGTGTTTAGGGGCAGAGTGTAGTGCTGCGACAGGCGACAGTCGATTCCAATTTGATTCAATGCGAATTGCAATGTGTGGAGGCTAGAGATGGGCAGCGATCGTGTCGGATTCGTGCTCATTTCGCTCCGCACATCAGTCAAACCCCTAGAACTCGAAAAGCTCAAAATTTGTTCCACAAAAACTGACCCAAATGCTTTACTTGTCCATCTCTAGTATCCGCTGTCCATTCAGTGGTCCATTTAGCCGTTTTAGCCATTTAATTTTTGGCGTGAAGCGTACACAGCCTTATACAATTTAGTTAACAATGAAAATTCAATGAATTTCCAGTTTTTTTCCTTCTTTTTTGTTGCATTTTAACATGAATTCATTAATTTACTCGTCGCTGGAAGCTGCGAAAACACACACCGCACACGGCACAGCAAAAAAGGGTACAAGTAGCATCTAATATACTTGTCTGCAGGGATTGTAGGAGTGTTGGGTAGAAAAAATAACAGTTTTTGTGCTTTGATCAGTTTGAAACTTGTTTTGACACGTGTAGACATGTTAGAACATGTAAATTAGTGTATGAAAGGGTTTATTTACAGGGTATAAAGTTAGCTTGTCTAATTAAGCACATAATATTGACTTTTTCTTAGAAACTGCTCTTTTTCGCTGACTGATCTGCATGAGCGCCAAACGGTAGAGAGTGCAACGTGGACTTTTGTCTAAAAAATGTTTTTTTTTATGATAAAATCCAATAAATCTTACAGTGAAACCCGCCTTAGTAAAATATGTTACTTTAAAATTAAAAAAAAAGTTTTAAGTGAAAATAATACCAATTTTTGCGCTTTTAGCCAAAACTAATCCGCTTTCTACGCCAATCAAGTTCGTGTGTGTTGTACTTGTAATTGTAATGAAGGCATTACTTTTCAGCACAGTGTTCACTGACTCGAGTGTAACATTAGCAGTTGATATACAGCCTATGGCCGTCGAGGATCAGGTAGTACGTGTACTTGTACTCCAAGTCGTACGTTGTAATAATAAACGCGAATTGTAGTTGCAAACTTGTCGAGTATTCATGTTGTATTCATATTTTGCATCACACGCTAAAATCTCGGGAGCCGTTTAACGGTAGCGTAGGATCGGGAGGAGTTTTGCGGAGTGAGAGTAGGAAATTGGAAGCGTGCAGATTGCCAGCAGTTGCGTCTCCTACTGTAAGTGGTAGCAAATGCAACAATTTATAGGATGTTGCACTCGCATGTCCCATGTACCGGCCCGTCCGTGGCCCTGTCCAACTGTCCCCATGTCCCGTGTCCCGTGTCCGTGGCCATGTCCATGTCTGTGGGCAGCACGCACTATAACACGCTCTGCATTCGCAGACTATGGCTAAAACCATACAGATTTGGCGGATATGCTTGTAAAATGGGTGAGGGGTTCAATAGGGGAGGAGTTAGGAGAAGAGGAGAGGTGACTCTGCAGCGGATACTCTTGATGTTAATGCTAAACATGGAACTGATGCTGCACGTTTGATAGTTGAATGCGATTATTGTAAAAGTTGTAAAAATTTTCAAACCGGTTTATTGTGTGTTTAACTTCATTGAGGAATCGTTTGGGGCATCGGGAATCGGAATCCTTGTGCAACTGGTAATTGATCGCTCGACCTTCCGATATGCAGACTTCCAGTTATCCACATTCGGCCCAAATGTAATTTAATATTGTCTTTCGCAACTTGGCCAAAAAGGTTGTAAAACGTTTTGCTAAATGACTTCTGCGAACTGCGAACTGCAAATGTTTTTCCTCGGCGACCTGTCTGCAGTACCCAAAAAAAAAAAAACGTAAGGAAAATAAATAAAAAGGGCCAAGATCTGTTGGTTGTGTTGTTGTTTATCAGTCTATCGCTGAGTTTGACTTGCGTTGACTTGACTCAAAAGAGAGAACTTACCACATGCTGCGATCCGATGTGACCAAGACCAAGACCAAGACCGAGACGAAGGTTTCCGCTAGTCGTGTTGCAAACATTCTCGTATTTTTTGTATTTGTGGCGACACACACAACAAATATTTCCGATTCGCCAGCAGACGTAACCAGCCAAACGACCGTCGGCTTCTGATAACACTACAACAACAACCAGCGACAACTTGGCAACTGTCTGGTGACGAAAGTCAAGTCCCAAAGTCTCAGCATGCGTTTGGAGATGTGTATCGATCGCAGCGTTTACATCATTCTGCTGACCTTTGACATTTTTCTGTTGCTGGTGCCGTTTCTACTACTTCTGGTTGCAAAAAATACACTGAGAAAAATTAAAGGCAACTTTGAATAGAAATTAGTTTCAAACAAATGTGGATTAACTGATTTTGGAGTGGACTATTAAACAATCCTTTAAGTGTTCTAACAAATCATACACTTAAAAAAAATTTCAAACAAATTTCTGCATTTGAAAGCTAATAAATTTCATTTTAAACACAAATTTCTTTATTAAAATTAAGTATACTAAATATATGCCATAAAAATTACAATTTTAAAGCTTACATTTTAGTACACTTTCTTTTTTCACTGTGTACTTCTTCGCCCATGCTCAACAGCTGCTGCAGCTTCTCCTCTGCGCTTCACTCCTAATCTGCTGTCGTTATCACAGCCAAAAAAAAAAAAAGCAGAAAAAACACGGCAACACAGCTGACATTAAACAACGACAACAACATCTGTCGCCGGGAATTTAGACAAGACAAAATTACTAAATAGAAGTGTTTAGAAGTAATTGTCATGTTACATTTAAACAACAGGCATTAAAACATACATTTATGTACATCATTTATGTGCAACTTTAATTACGCCTAGTAGCATCAATGTATAGGTGTATGGGTGTGTGTGTGTTTGTGTTATCAAAAACATAACTGAATTCCACTCGTAGTACCCATTTATAAAGCGAAAGCTAAATCAGTTTCAGTCACGTCTTGTCCTCATGACAAAAGCTTCGATTGCCGCTTATCAGTGGGTTAAGTTTACAGTGGGATGAGTTCTGTACAAATCAGTCGAATAAAGCATCAATTTTTTTTAGCTACTATATAATTGGATTCTTAAGAAATTGTTTAAGTACTGAATAATAATCAAAACGTGGAAAAAAAGTCGTATTTTATGGCAGAACTGTTGTTGTACTATGGAAAAAAAGCCTCAATTTCCAGATCATTTAAAAAAAACTTCAAACTGTTCTTTTTTGCTTGTACAGTGGGTTAAATTGTAACATTTTTGAACCTAGAATTATTATTCATTCCCTACAAACTTTTATTTTGTATCTCTTGAGTACCTACACAAGTCTACCTCTTCAGTGTCTTCCTCTTGCTCCTGCTTATCACTCTGCTAAAAAAGGAATTACACAAACATATGCTTTAATTATATATGCACTTAACTAGTACATAAACTTATCAACACTTACAACAAGAGCTTTTCAGCACTCAAAAGGAAGTCTTACAAGACTATAATTATTTTTTGTATATATTATCTCCGTTATAAAATTGTTTTCTCCCACTGTGCATGTTTTTGATAACGAAAACACACAAAATTTGAGCTTGAAATCGTTAAATGTGTACTAATCATTTGTTTAACATGATTTTTTATAATTTTGGGTTCAAGGTCTTGTCTAATTTCAGAAGACTATACCAAATATTTATTGAAAAATTATTAATTTAATCTTTTTTTTGGTTATTTTTGCAGGCTGGCATTGACTTGAAGGAGAATTTGGTAGCAGGCGCTGCTCCTTGGCCATATCCCAGCATGTATCATCCCTATGATGCCGCTTTTGCTGGATATCCCTTTAATAGGTAAGTGAAGAAATATTTAAATGAAAGAGGTGTAGAGGGGGATAGGAGAAAAGGACAGGAGACAAGAGTCTTGGCGAGAACATGAGCGGTGGTCCGACAGGCTATCAACGCCAACACATCACTCCAAAGACGTGACCAGCAAATGAATAAGTGAATCTGAATGTGAATCTAAATGTGAATGTGATGAGTGTGTGTAGGAGCGACTGTGTGTGTGTGTGTGAATGAATCAAGTAGGGCGCGGCCGTGTGTAACTGAGTAGCAATCAATTGTTGCAAGTTGCACGTTGCACGTTGCATTCCAAATGTGAAAAGCCAAAAGAAATTCGGTCAAAACGTTGAAAAGTAAAAGCCAATACTAGCACACACACACACACACACACACACACAGAGACATACATTTACACATAAATTTACACATAATTTAATGATTTTTACGTCTTTTTTTTATTGTATTTTCTATTATCATTAACGACAATTTATTTGCTTGTAATTGATCGCCGTCGGCAAACGGCAATCGTCCGAGTGGCTGCTTCCGTTGCTGGACAACGGCATACTATACACATACCTATATGTGCATATATATCTGTATATATCTGTATATATGCACACTATATATCGTAAATATCCAAACAAAGTTGTCGATTGAACATTGACAACATTCGACATCGACATCGACAACATCCCGTCACGTCACGTCACGTTCCAACAGGTAGAGAGTGGAGGAGTCACTCCTCTCTCTCCCCTCTCCAGCTCTCTCTGCTGAGCTGCTCTTCTCATTGTTTCTGCTGTAATTGACACCCATAACAGAAATTTGAAAGTTGAGTCATGTCCATTGTCCATATTGTTGTTGCTCTATCAATAATATTCACAATAAATCAATTTTGAGTTATTTTACTGTGACGTGCCGCCAGTTTTCCGATACTCCCAACTACCCCTTCCGCCTCTCCCACACCCCCTCTCTCGCTATTAGCAAATACGATTTCGAATTCAGTGAGCACTATACGACTTGTGGAAGACGCTGTACAGTGGGAACTAAGTCCGGCCCTACCCTATTGTATGCTAAAGGGGCGTGGGCGTGGGTGTCGCTGCATTGTTTAACATCCACAAACGGCATCCACAGCAGCAGCGTCCACACGCGTAGATACCAAAAAAAAAGTACAAAAAATTAAGAGAAACAAAAAAATTACAACAATTTATTCAACTGTCATGTGATCAAAGGCAGAAATGCCTGTCGACGCAGGTGTTTTGCACTCGGCGACACTTTGCTTTTCAAATTTAAATTAATTAATGCAACGCACACAGCGGCAGCAGAGGCAGCGGCTGCAGCACCGACGCCACCGGTGGTAGTAGAGGCAGCGTCAGTAACTGCGACGGTGGCATCAGTTGAGGCGATTCCTCTGCAGCTCTGCAGCTGGTCGGCAACTACAAATGGAACTGCAACACATGTATGCATGTAGCTATCTATGTGTGTGTGTGTGTGTGTGTGAGTGTGCGATAGAGAGTGCATGTATGTGTGTGCAGACATACAGTCACGCACAAAAGTATGTGCCATTTGATATGCTTAATTGCTATTTAAATAATTAAAATAATTGAATAACCTATCATTTATATTTAATGGAAATTATACAAAAATTAATAAGATTTTATAAATATCAAAATCAGCTTTAAAATGCTTAGTTAAAAAATTTAGTTAATATTCAAAATTTTACAGAAAAAGCACACTCAAAAAAAAATTGAATTAAAAACGCTTCATGTTAGAAAGTATTATAAAAAGTTTAAAAAGGAAAAGAATATTACAAAATGGACATTACTTTTTCTCTGAACTGTGTGGCTGCCTGCGCTCTCGCTCTTTCCCGTTCGCTCCCTGCCTAGTTCACTCTGTCGCACTCACACCTTCACATGCAGGATAACTGTCCGCAAAAAGCTATAAAAGACAGTTGCTGCGCCATGTCGCGTTCAGTGCCTATGCATATCCTGGCCAGAAACAGGAACAGGCGGATGAGTAGGAACAGCAGTAGAGGGAAAAGACAGAGGAGATGTAGGCAGAAGAGGAGTCGTAGTCGTAGTCGGACTCCGGTCAGCTTGAAAATATGTTGCCAGACCGCAAACTGCACAATGTGTACAAGCACAGACATGTCACAACTTGCCCAATCGGTTTCATGGCTGGCAAATGTGTTTATTATGAACAAATGTTGCAAACTCCACTCGGGGGCATGACCAATAATGGCATGCTAATAGATACGCAACCAGTTGACCAGTTTAATATGCTACAGATTTTAATTTTAGCCTCCCACCCACAAATAATACCTCTTTCTAACCACACTACTGTCTCTTTCCCTCTGTTTTACAGTTATGGCATGGATTTAAATGGCGCTAGACGCAAGAATGCCACAAGGGAGACCACATCCACGCTGAAGGCCTGGCTCAATGAGCACAAAAAGAATCCCTACCCCACAAAGGGGGAGAAAATTATGCTAGCAATTATCACAAAAATGACGCTAACTCAGGTCTCCACCTGGTTTGCGAATGCGAGAAGAAGACTGAAAAAGGAGAACAAAATGACATGGGAGCCAAGGAATCGTGTCGATGACGATGATGCCAATATCGATGATGACGATGATAACGATAAGAATACGGAGGATAATGATTTGCTAGGTAAGTGTCAAAAGGGGATTAAAATTTAAACACTACCGAGGAAGGAAAAAAGGAAACTTGAATACTTTCGAGGGAGGAAAAGCGGGAGACTTACATACATACATAGGATAACTTGGAACATAGGAAAACTTGAATTCCCAAGAGTAGTTTGAGTTAGATAGGAATTACCCTTTATTGTGTAACTGTTTTTCAGAGGGTGAAAGGGAAATATTCTTTCTAAGAAGAAGAAACTTACTCCTCCAAAGCGGTTTGACGGAAAATCCTCCTTAGAAAAAGTCCTGTTGAATCTTTGGGTTTTCCAACTTTATACCGAGAAAACTAAATTACTGAAGCTGAAATTTGACCTGTTAAAATCAATCCCTTCATAGTTTTGAAAAATTTTAACCTTTAGCTAGGAAACTATACCTTCAATGGTGGGATATGGCAGGAAGATTAAATAAATAAACTTTCATTCCTTTCTAAAAAACCCGACTAACTCCTAAATTTTCTACTCTTCCTTTACAGATGCAAAAGACTCTGGCCTCGGCTCTAATGACGACAAGGATCGCATGGGCAGATTGGGCGACATGATGGCCGATCGTCCTGGCGAGAGCAACAACAGTGAGTGGTCCGAATCAAGACCAGGCTCTCCGAACGGTTCACCCGATCTATATGATCGTCCTGGCACACATCCACTATTCCATCCCGCCGCCCTGCATCATCATTTCAGACCTCCAACCGGTTCTCCTCCCGATATCGCAGCCTATCATCATCATCAGCAGCAGCTGCTGCAACAGCATCAGCAGGCGCAGCAGAATTCGCTGCAGACCGCGGTGGGTGGTACCGCTGGCAGTCTGACGGTGAAACCCAGGATCTGGTCACTGGCCGACATGGCCAAGGATGGCAAGGAGTCAAACACCGCTCCCAAGGAGAACTCTCCGGCGGGCGAGTTGCCACCGACACAGGCTGGTTTCTATGCCCATGCCGGGCAACATCCGCACCAGCATCCATCTCCTGGCAAAATACTCTCGCCTTTGGCGGCCCGCATACCCAACTATGCGCCCTATGTGCGTCCCGATCTCTACCGCGGCTTCTACGGACCCGCAGCAGCAGCTGCCGCCCACTTGAGCGCACCGACGCAAGAGTTTCTAGAGCATCAGCGGCACTTTGGTGCCAGTTTGGCTGCCCACAATGGACTCGGCATGAATCCGCTGCTATGGAAGGCAGCGGTCTCCGGGGCAGCCACTGGACAGCACTTTGCACCGCTCAGTTTGACCACAACGAGCAATGTGGGACAGGCACAGGTGGCACCACCACCAGGTGCCTCGCCCTCGGCGTCCAGTTCCTCGTCTTCGATGGGTTGCGATGTGGTGCATATACCCAGCAGTGGAGGACATACGACATCACAGCACATGATTGGACCCATTTCGAGCAATTCGACTTCTTCCTCGTCCTCCTCGAATTCGGGCAAGATCTCGCCGGGCGTTAATGTCACCTCCCTCAGCGGCAAGCCATGACCCCCATCGCTATCGCTATCATTGTCTGCATCTGCATCTGCATCAGCTTCCGCATCCGCTTCAGCTTCAGCTTCTCCTGATCCGTATGCATTACCGCCGTCGGTAGTTAATGCAACGACCGCTTCTCCGATCTCGGCATTCCGATCCCTCTCACTGATTGCCATACGGGAACATCAACTCCAGCAGCAGCAGCAGCAGCAACAACAGCAGCAACAGCAGCAGCAACAAGGACCCAAATTGGCGCTACTAAGACCATAAGTTTCTGAAGGGATCAGAACGAAACGAGAGCATTGATCGGTCAACTTTCGGACAATAATTTACATGTGATTATTCGGTATTTTGATTAAAGCCGCTTACACCAAATAGCAAGAAATCATCCAGCGTTCACTAAAGGCAACAACCGCAATCGCAAGGACTTTGTGCAATTTTTTGTGGGATGAAAATGATCCTAAAAAATAAAAGATAAAAATATCTAATTCATAATTGATAACTGATAAATGAAAATACATTAATTTTAATATACATACAACTTATGCAATCAGAGCTTATAGGAAGTAAATTTGTAAGATTTAGTGAAAACGAATCCCCAATGACGTCATCAGTAACATCCCCTTTCCCCAAGATATATAGACAGAAAAACACATAATTATATATAGAAAACTGATTACAAGTCTTAACAACTTTTGGTTCAATTCAATTGGCTTTAATTCCGGGCTGATCAATGCGGCAGAGACAAGGATCGGATATAGTAAACATATCAACGCTCCAAGACCCCTACCCCCACTCCTTCCCCTGACTCCCCTTAGCCCCCTTAACCAAATATGCAAGTTAAATGCGAGCAATGATTGAATTTAGTTGTTGTAGTTCATTAATTTTTTGTTTTTATTGTCTTAAGTTATAACTTTGTTCCTGTCGTTTGTAAATTTAATTTATTATATATTATATATACACTATATAATTCTGTATTCTATTGTAATTGACAACTATACCGTACTGTACTGTATACTGTATACTATATATATATACTCTATATGTGTATATGTATTTATTTGATAAATTGGCAACACACAGACACACACACGTTTTACCTATAATAGTGTACGAAATATACGAGTATATATTATACATATAAATTAATATAATTATTGCTGTATTTTATGCACAAATCGTCTGTAAGCTCGCATATAATTCTAGCGCCCTAAGCGGATAGTGTAATATATATAATGCAACTGTATATAAATAAATATATATATATAAATATAAATAAAAAATGAAAATGATACATATAAAAAAAACAAATGTTTTATGTTTTTAAAATTTTGGAAAGGGTTTCCTTTTAAGATGTGGAAGTCGTGGAAATGTTTAACTGGACGCTTTAAAAGATATCTATATCCATATCTTGAGGGACAGCTATATATAAAAGATTGGAGGATTGTAACATTTATAACCTCAACTACAGAAGGCGACGATTTTCAGAAATCAGTTCTAAAAAAATTATCTGTTTTTAATGTGCGGTTTAAAGTGTTTAGTCTTGAATATATAAAATAGGTATTTATTTTATAACTCTATGTGCAGTATTTAGCATAGTCTAATGATTAAGTTTACAGCGTCCCGCAAGACTAGCAGTGATCATTTCCAGTAAAACTGAATTGATGCTGAATATTGTATTATTTTTACTCATAAATAGTACAGGGGTTTGTAAGAAGTCAAATGTGCGTGCTATGTATACGGTATGTCCGTCTGTCCGTTTGTCTGTCCGTATGAACGCCTGGATCTCGAAGACTTTAAGACCTAGAGACACAAAATTTGAAATGAAAGTCCGTCTATATGTCAGGCAGACCAAGTTTATTTCAAATTTATGCCACGCCCATCATTACTTGGAAAATATTCTCCAACATGAGTGCCGATCCCTGTTAATAGTATATATGTTAGAGATCCCATTACTTGTCACCTTTTGTCACTAGCCTTTCACTAAATCAAAGCATAGCATTGTCAAATATAAATTTACTGTAAAATGCAGCTAAAAAATGAATAAAGTGATTAAATAACCATCAATTAAAATTCTACCCTCTCACATATTTATTACCCCGTTAAAAATATAAAACAAATCACTGAACGTTTAACTTAAATAAGGATTTGGTGCTTAAATTGATATTTGTAATTGTAATCACAATGTCAAGTCACTTAACAGTTTTCTGTTTTCGGCTTTTGGTTTTCAGTTAACAGTCATTGATGATGGGCCTTGGTTCGCTTATTGCTGTCGTCATGTCATCGTTCTTGTTGCTGTTGCTGTTGTTGGCCAAGTTGTTGTCATCGTCGTCGTCGACTTCAGGCCAAGACAAAACTCTTTTGGCGATTTCAAGGCGTACGATTTGTTGCACTGCCAACTGGCGACTCTTGACTCTGGGCGAAAATGTGAAAAAGCTGAAAAGCAAAAATTGCATTGGATTTTGCTGGAAACGTGTTTTCCTGTAGCGCAGACCGGAAACAGCATTCGCAAACCTAAACAGAACCAAAAAAAAAAGAGACAGACAAACAAACAGACAGACAGACGATGACTATAACGATGAGCATGAATGAAAGTAATGTACGAGAGCTAGCGGAGGGGGTTGTGCACAGTTATGGGAGTTTATTAAACCTGAGGCAACAATTAGATATAGACATATATAGAATTATGGAAAGCACAAGCTTTAATTTGGTGATGGTATGGCAAATCATTCAAAAGCACGAACTTTTCATTCATGATTTGTAGTTTTAAGTGGAGACATTTGAATTCGGCATAACTGATGGATTGTGCCTGAACTACTCTACTACATATAGAATAAGATATAGGCATATATATACCTTTGGCAAATCAGCCAAGAGCACAAACTTTTCATTGATGAATTGCAACTTAAAGTTGACAGAGTTCTCAAAAATCAGCTTACAGCATAACTGTTAGTGCATCAGAGCCTCTACTACTCCTTAATGCCTCTACCTGCATATGAAAATACATAGAACTGAAAGTGATTTCGTAAATGTACACTTTATTTTGATCTTTGTACCGCCGAAAGAACGACCGGCGGACAGACCAATCAATAAGAGTAATGCCATAAACCGATTAGTTTGTCTAGAGTTGTAACAGAGTTGCCACAATAAGAAAAGGCGGGGTGAGTAGGGGAAAAAGAAAAAGTGAAGAATCAATAATTTGTATAAAAGAAAGTTGTAGGCTCTACCAACTCTGCCGACTCTACATAATTAAATCATTCAACCGAATGCCAAAGAAACTGAGAAATACCAGACGATACTGCTACGGAGGCTACATGGAGTTAATCTGGTGACAAACGTTATCCGTTCCAATTTCAAATGGCGACAGAGTTTTAGCGGCTCTCGGACAATACACGGTCGACTTTTTATGCTTTAGGCCTTTTGTTTGCAGTCACAAAGACGGGACAAGAAGCGACAAAGTGCTCGGCGCATGAAATAATAATTTACTTCATAAAAACAGACGTCAGCTTAATATTTGAGAGCTCTTTTTATTTTTATTTTATTTTCTGCTTTTTTTCTGTTTTTTGTTTGTTGGTTTCTTGCCACTGATTCTTTTTGTGCTCGCTGCTTGGCTACTGGTTTTTTTATTTTTTATATTTCTTACTTTTTTTGTGGATATTCAAGACACCAGAGATTACGCTGCTTGTGTGGGATTGACAGACACCTTTTGTTTGGGCCAAAACGTTTGCCTTCTTCTCTGCTGTTAAAGCCGAAATTGGTAGCAGTTTCGTGGTAGTCACTTCTCAATCGTTTTTACAACTTTGTCATAATATTTCTATGGCACTTTTTACTCACCGAAATACACACAATAATTGTTCTGTCGACACACAGGATTTCAGTCCACCTACACGACTTGCAAATACCCTGTCTTTAAACACACAATTTAATAAATTTTATGCTAATTTTAATCACTACATAGCCGACTTGAACTTGATAAACAAATCGGATGATAATGACACGTCATTAACACACACACAAAGTATGGAATCAAAATCAAAACAATGCTGGGAATTGAAAAAAAAATACTCGTTTTTCAGTTTCAGTTGTGTTTTTTTTTTGGTATTCTATGGAGCAAGCAAATTGAAGCTTCCGTGTTTAAGCAACTGGAACGAAGTCAGGCAAAAACATGTGCAATTTTCGTATCCTATGCCAAAATTATTAGTTTATTAAATTTGTTTATACAGACCGGTCATTAAACTGTTAAACTGTCTATACAAACATAATGTTCGTAATTATACTAGGCAGCGATATCGAACATAATGTAAACATTCTTTATTAAGTTCCGTAAAGAAGAGCTTCATAGCTATTTGTACTAAATTTTAAACAATTTTCCAGTTAACTTAAATTTGGAAAACTTTGGCCATTTAGACAGCCATAAAGGGGTTAAGATACCAATTTTTCTGGCTGTAAACTAATACCAAGCACAGACAAACTTATGGACTTAATTATGAGAATAGTTCCAGGAAATCTTTATAATTTATTCGAATTTTTATTTCCCTAAATATCAAACATGTTCAAATTTAATATAATTTCATTCTAACACCGGGCTATCAAGAGCCAAATATTTCATAAGGCTTTTAAAACTGAACTACAGTAAAAGCTCCCATCGACAGACAGTCGCTGCTCCAGAATTTTTGTCCGCCCGTGGCAGCTGTCCACGTCGAGATCTTTTACTGTATAGTTAAATGAATATTGTATGAATTTAAATGAATGTATGTATTTTAATAACGTTTTCGTTTGTAGAATTTAGTGTTTCTACACAGTGAAAGCTCCTTTTTCCGGACAGCCACGGTTCCAGCTTTTGTCTGTCCGGCTAGGGGAAGCTGTTCGCATGAGGGAGATGTCCGCCTAAGAGAGCTGTCCGCGAGTAGAGGGCTCACTGTATTTAATCGAAATACAGCTCAACAATGACTTTTTTGTCCAAATCAAAACAAAATATTTCTAATGAATTTTACTGCTAAAATTGTCAATTCT
This sequence comes from Drosophila parthenogenetica, assembly GCA_035047505.1. NCBI lineage: Eukaryota > Metazoa > Arthropoda > Insecta > Diptera > Drosophilidae > Drosophila > Drosophila parthenogenetica. The sequence continues at coordinate 6,996,803 of JAWNPM010000247.1, read as the reverse complement.
GCCACTTCCCCAACGCAGCCCAATTCGCCATAATTAAGAAGTGCAAAGATTTAAAAATTAGCCAGTACGAATAAAAAAAGAGCATGAGATTACAGCGTTGACGTGTCCTTTCAACAGTTTTGCTGCTCACACATTTGGGCACTCACACACGAGTACTCGTATTTATTTTGACACATCTGATCCACGCCCCTACGCCCTCCTACCCATCTACATTGGTTACCCTGTGCACTGCAGAAGACATTCACATCCGCGGTTGGCCTTTGATTTAAGAAATTTGTGTTGATGCAGCAAATTAAAAGATCAAAGTGAACTCAAGCGCAACCCAAAGAAGGTGATGTATGGGTATGTGTATATGAATGTGAATATGAATATTCATGAATAAATACTCACTTACATCCGTAGGGAAAGTGACAAATGTGCGAGTTGATTGCTGGCAAAAAAAATGACTTTTGTGCGTATGACAAAAAGTAGGAAAAACAAAGGAAAATGAAAAGAAAGAAAACGAATCAGAGTCGATAGTCGAACGAGTACTCGAAGCAGAAGTGAGTGAGTGCAGTCGGGAGAAGATTATCGCATTGGGTCGTGGTCTGGCAAACAACGCGAACATGTGAATCAATGAGCCACTCACATGTGGGTGAAGTGTTTGCTGTCAGCCAGGTAAGAGTGCCACCTTTTGGCTGCCAGAAGTCTACAGCTACCTTGGGCACTCAGCAGTGCTTGTTGTTGCTGTTGTTACTGCTGCTGTTGTTCTTCTTCCTCTTGCTGTTGTTGTTGCAACCGGCAAGCGAGATCGGTGTTGCAGATAAAGACACTTGGGATGTTTCTTATTGCATGTCGTGATTGTGTCAGTTTGTATGTTTCCCACTGGCAGCAGCAGCACTCGTAGCACTCGTACCACTCGTAGCACTCACAGCACTCGCAAAAATTAAGCAGCAACCAATCATTGTTAAATATAATGCTTGCCCGTTTGTTTAAATTGAAAAGTTTTAAATTATCACGCCACAGCATCAAGACCAAAGCCAAATCATTCCAATTAAATGTGAATCCATTTCAGCACTCACCACAGTGGTGCAAAATGTTGGCGCACGGTGAAATCAATATCAGCATATGCATATAGTACTTTCAGTAACTCACAGTGGTGCGAGTAGTACAAGGAAAATTTGGAATTTATTATGTTTTTAAATACTTGGAAAATTTAAAATATTTATTAAGTAAGCGCATCTATGGCACAGTGGGGCAAATGTAATAATTTCTAAAAAAAAAATGGTTCGTTAAGTTGATTTTTAAAATTTTTAAAGTACAGAAATTGTGTTTTAGAAAGCGCACAGTGAGTTAAATTGAGCAAATAGTGAAACAAATATAAGCTTTTTTATGTTCAGAAAACTTTTAGTGCTCATTAATTCTTAAGAGTATTATATTTCTGGCAGTAATCTCTTACAGTGGTATAAATGATCATTAAATATTTAAATATGCTAAATAGTCAATTTCGAAGCGGTTTGATTACACAGTGGTGCAAAAGGTACCACTTTAATGTTAAGTTGAGTATAAAATATTAAAAGTAGTCAACATATTAATGGGATGTACTTTTATGCAAGCGTACAGTGGGACAAATGGTGCAAATAGTGAAGCACACATGAGGTTTCTTTGCTTTACTGTCTTATAAAAATTCAATAAATCTAGCAGAAATTTACTACAGTGGTAAACATTTTAGCAAAAACTACCATGCATCTGGAATTTATGTTGCTATAAAGTCTGTGAAATGTATGCAAACTTAATTTTCCAAGCGCATGGATGGCACAGTGGGCCATAGCATAATATTTACACATAATTAATTAAAGTTAATTCTTAAAAATAATATGTACTAAAAATACTAATAAAAGTACCGATCTTAACAAGCGCACAGTGGAGCAAATGTGCCTTTGTGTACCTTAAAGTCCTACTACACACTAATTGGCATTGTCTCTATTTGTAGGTCTAACTCATTCACTGAAAAGTAGCTATTACACAGCTTGAATACTCAGTTGATGCGAAATACAGTGGAGCAAATAAACGCTTACACAAGTATTCACACTTGTGTAGAATTTAATAGAGCTGTTGGTAACAAATTGAATACCATTCATTATGATGTTATGAATACAAGCACTAATCATTCACTATTCCAAATTGCTTTGGTGGCAAATAAAGTAGATTGCACCTTGGGGATTGGAGGACTGGAGGATTTGAAATGTTGACAGTGATCGCGCCACACGAGATGACGTACACAAATACATACATACATAAACTTGTACATATGTAGACAGAGAGTCGACAACAAGATCAAGATCGAGATCGGCATAGGGATAGGTATAGGTGTAGGGACTCGAATAGGGACTACAGATCGGGATCGTTAAGTGGCTGCTTACCCATATCATCTCGTTGTCTGTCAGTTGACTATGCCGAGGTGTGCGTCAGATGCTTAATTTAAATTACTCAAGGGGCGGCCACAAGCGAGAGGAGTGGGGAGAGTGGCACAGAGAAGTAAGAGAGCGGGAGAGAGAGCAGCCAACTCACAGCATGAGTAGCTGCGATTTGACACCTCGACTGACAGCTGAAATTGTGGAAAATTATTGAGCGCATTGGAAGTTTTGGAACCCAAGAGGGCGCCCATTAGATCCCTGCTCGTTTCATTCTTCTCTGCTCTTTGCTTTTCTTCATTTCTTTAAACGATTGTTCAGTTTATACCTATACCTATACCTCCATCTATATAAAAACAACGTCTTTATTTTGTGAAGTGCCCCTCACAAGTCGCATATTTGAAAGTTGTGAACAGGGAAACATCGTGACGAGACCTCTAATTTATTTCACATCAAAATAGCCGTATAATTAAAATGTTCTTGCACTTGGTTTGCTGTTTTTACGACTTCACAAACAAATAATCATATATTTTGTAACCGTATCTGGCCATAATTTCCAAAATGCAAGTCGATTTCGGAATAAAGTCTTCAAGGCAGCCAATTAGCGCCCAATTCAGTATAGAGTTTCGCGGGGACTGAAGGATATTTGGGGAGATTTTCGGGAGAAATAGAGACTGTTTTTGTTTAAAGATACCATTAGTTGGTGTATTAATTTTTATAGATTTTTATACGACCAATTTTGAGTAAAGTTTTAAAATGATTCAATAGTTAGACAAGTTAAAAATTTCTCATCTGAGTTTTCAGAAATAAGTTTGTTTTCAGACTTTTTAGATGATCCTACAATCACTTTCGGTTCGTGATTAAATCTTCAGCTAAACCAACTTCCGATCAGAGGATACACCTCTAGACTCTAAGTACTCAAAACAAGGCTGTCCATACCTCTAGGTATCCCAATTGATTCCCTATTAAACCGACTGTATGACAGGGTTATTGAGTTGCCTTTTGGACATTAACTATAGCACGGCCCTCGCTCCTTTTAAGGCCATGCAGTACAATATGTTAACAATAATGAATTCAGAATCATGTCTTTTGTCGCCGAAAACATTTACCGCAACGAAATGAACATAAAACTGTCATATTTTCTGATGACTTTATATTTATGAAGGCCAAAAAATGTTGATCGTAAAAACGAAAACGAAGGAACCAAACGCACAGAACAACCAAAAAGAAACCAGTTGTTTTTCTAACCCCTCTCGAGTGGTACGAGTATATTTTTCGAAGTTATCATTATGAATTCATATTCGTTTCGGGAAAAGAGGAGCCCTACAATCTCGACAGTCAGAACCACACAGGCGGTACGTGCTTTACATTTTAAACGATTGGCAACTCGTCCACACTAATTGATCGCTTCCGAGCGTGGAACCCTACGCGAGACGAGAGATTGGAGTTTCTGGAGTTAAACTTAACTGGACCAAAACAAAATGAAATGTAATGATGTCCTCCTGTCACTCTGACTAGATTATTTCCTTTCAACTAAAACTGATGACTGATGTTTGATGTCTCATGTCCCATGTCCCTTGTCCAATGTTCGTTGTTCGATGCTCGTTGTTTGACATTTGTCAATTGATTATTATGATCAATATTTTTTCGGTAGCCAACTGTTTTTATGATCTTCATAAAAATACCTTCGCCGCAGTACTACCTGTAGGTATGTCAAGTTTTTTCCCTTCCTTCTGCTGCCTTTCCTTAGTTTCTGAACTAATTGCTTATTGCCCTCATAAGCAAGTTGTTCAAAGCTTCTAATACTTATAGTTATACAAGTACATATGTCTACCTGGCTTTTTTAGCTGACTAAGTTTTCTTTATGGTTGGCGCTATCAGCTGCGAGGCCAAGTGGACGAAAGAGCCACGAGTAAAAAGTATTTGCACTGAGAAAAATCAGAGATTTTGAGCAAGAAATAATCTCTAATAATTAAATAATTAATCACTCTATTTTTAGAACTATTTTTTCACTTTTATAATCAGTATTTAAAATGTTTAATTTATTTAAATGCTGAAATGTTCTTTTCATTTACCAATTTTTTTAGTTATAAAAAATAGTTATTATACTATACATAAAAATATTTTCTAAATCATATTTTAATTTTTTTTTTTTTTTCATTTATTAAAAACTATTCTTAATCCAATTTAAAGTCATAAAATTTTTACTTACATTTTACTGTAGTTTTTTTCAGTGTCTTCATTTTCTGCTTTAGTCTGCTCATATCCGATTTCCCGTTGTAAGTCGAATCCGATTCGCAACCCGAGTGTATTCAATATTCCCTGTTGTTTAACACCGAATTCCGGAATATTTTCTTGGAACTAAATTTTCCCAAGCTTTTTGTGTGTCGCGTTGATATCTGAGTAAAGACAGCAGATACCTTGTAGACAGTTTTGAGACCCCCTCAAATATATGTATTTATAAAACTCCAAAGGGGCTTTACTTATGGGTATAATTTGATTTCATTATGAAGTCAAAGTTTAGCTATAAACCAAAATAAGTTAATTATGTAAAACAATTATTGAATAACAGTCTATATACGTTAGTATATTTAAAAGTAGGGGAGTAAACTCACTCCCCAGATTTCATTAGCACAACATTATTTGCCATTTGAATCGAAAGTGCTTGAAACTTGTTTATGATTCGAATTTTTGGAAACTACGCGTGTACATAAAACGCACTCATACAAATCCATTCATATTCACATTGCCATTCACAAACACCCACACACAGGAGAGCGTGTTGAAAATTTGTAAAGGATTGTTGTCCGGTGTAGGGAGAAAGGAGTACGGCGTATGGTGTACGGGGTATGGCATACGGTTGTCGCCACGCTTCTGGGGAAATGTTAAAATGGAACAATCTGCTACATTGTGTAAAAGTGTTCACTGTACACAGCGAACACGGCCAACCACCGTGCACTCGGCATCAATAAAATCACAAAATGTGGAAAATGTGAAAATGTGGAAATTGTGGAAAATGTTTCAAATAGTCCTTGTCGTCGTACTTTGTGAAACTCTCGACAGTTACAAAAGGAGCGGAAGGGGGAGCATTTTTGGGGGCTTTGGGAGGTACTACGACAAAAAGACTTTTGAAAATAAATGGCCTCAAATATCAAATGATTATTGACGCTTTTTATGTTTTAATAATGTGAGAGAAATATTGTATATTAAGGGTTAAATGAACCCACCCACGTCATAAACACTCGTCGCCTTCCTAACACAATAAAACTTTCAAATTCGTTTTAAAACGACACCAACTGTTTCAAAATTTATGGCAAATTTTCTTTTGTAACAGCCGTTAACTTCTAAAGAAAAGCCGAATATGCTCGGTACTTACGAATAAATGTATATGAATATGTCATGCTCAGAATTATTTTTACAAATGTTTAAAACAAAAAGAGATGGGGTTTTTAAAGGGGTTACGGAGGTGATAAGATACTCTACGGTATATGTTTTTTAAGGGATCAAAAAGCTCTTCTAATGTAACTGAAACTAGAAGTTTTGCAGTCGAACATCTCGACTTTAGCCTATTGTAAATTTCAATCAAGAACTTCGAAATGGCTTTTGGAAACATCTTTTTAAAATACTTCCTTTAAAGGGTATAAATTTAAGGGTACAACCCTTTTCCCCAGGTAAAAACTAGTGTTATTACTACACTAATCTACCAACCCCTAAAAAATCCCAACATTACTTCTATCATCGCATTATCGTAATAAATTCATGAACTATTTATAATTACAAATCCAAAAGTCGAGCTGTAATTGGAATTTATGATGTTGTATTTAGACGGATGTTGAAATTACGTTTATAAGTGTTTTCAACAATAAACAAAATGCTGAAGTGCGCATAAGTTTTCCATCAAACACATTTACCTCCAAGATGTGCAACATACAACGAGTATTAGCCAAAGGAAATAAATACATTTATCATTTCTGGCCAGAAACCAAGACAGACCACCCGTCGCCAATAGAGAGCAACAGGGAGAGAGCAAAAGTGGAGAAAGATTACACTGGGAGAAAGGATCAGAGACAGAATTGCATTTCTTTAGGTTAATTTAAATACAAATCGCTGAAAAAGGGCAACGAAAGTTGTAAGCTCACTGAATATTAGTTTCTTATTAGTTTCAATAAGGAAATTAAAATTGTTAATTATAATCGTAGATAAAGGATAGTTTTGTTTATATAAGTAACGAAAAAATATAAAAATTGCTTAATTTAAATAGAAACTCTTGAAATATTGTATTCAGAAAAATTTCAATAATTTAGTGATATTTAAAAACTCAAAAATTGATCATTTCTCACAGTATGCAGTACATCCTACAGTTTAATAGTCAAAATAGAAATTATACTTAATTTAAAATCGAAATTAATCGAAAAATTAGATAATTGGAAAATTCACGCTTTTAACTACCAACTACTTACTTATTCCTCTCAGTGTATGCAGTACATCCTGTAGTTTAGTTCTGTGATGCGTTTGCGTCTTCTCGTTGCTGATTATAATGGCAGAGCTACCGCTGTGGTCCTGCATGAAAGGTCTTGTTTTCCTGTCCAAATTGCCACAATATCCTTTATGTCCATCGATATAATAGACAAAACACACTCGCACACACACACACACCCAGGGAGACACACACAGTGTTATTGTAGTGCTGTGTTGTTGGTATAAATCCCTTAGTGTCAGGCGCTCTCTCCTCGGTGTCCGCCAAAAACTGTATTAAAACGAATACAAGAATAATACCCAAGTCATTTATCACTTGGCATATTGTCCGGCTCTGCGATTGGCGTAGTGCTGAACCCATTTCCCGCTTCACTGACACCATCTCCTACTCGCATTACTTACTGGAACACACACAATCGTACAATCGTCGAGCATCACATGCGTTTCGCACTATAATAATAAATAAATATCGAACTCGAACTCTCTCTCCCTTTCTCCACTCTCTCTCTCATTCCCTGTCCCTCTCCTACTCTCTCTGGCACGAGCAAAATGGTCCTCGATTGAATAGGATGACCTTTTCACTGTCATTTAATTTCGAGCATTGTCTATGCGCTTTGGGAGCGGAAACCCCTAATCTATCCATGATGTTATTCGAAGTGCTATCATTTCATTCAGCGTCCTATTTGAGGGTTGGAAAATTGAATTGACTTGACTTTAGTTTGGTTTGAATTGAGCAGTGGCGAAATATTTTCCTTCAACGCAGGAATTCATTGTCATTTCCCTTTTTCTTTTCTTTCCATCGTTTCTGAGGTCAAAATATTTACGGTCAGCATTTATCTTTCTTTCTTTATAGGAAATAGACACGGCTGTTGGCTATCTGACCAAAATTATTTGAAAACCCTGGGCATAGGGTATTATTACTTCTTTAAGGAACACCCATACACACATAATGTGTAAATTATATTTTGATAAATGTGATAAGCTGAGCAGGTTTCAAAAAAACGTTGAGTGATGGAGTAATAGAGTCCTACTGGGTATTTAAGCCACCCCTTGTGGAAATTACCGCAGAATGTATTCAATAATGATGCTGCTAATATTTTGCCAGACTTAAAAGTGATTTCGTGACTGTTTGACTTTCTGTGGGATAACGAAAATTATAATATGACTGATTACCCCCCTAAACGTAACCATAAACGTAGGTTGCCTTCCATCCGATATACCCACAAATCAATTTATGTTCTCTCCACATATATGTATGATGTATCTGCTGCTGAGAGAAGGGTGGCAAAAACTCGTTTGAAGCAAGTCGATAGAAACTGCTACGGATTAAAGAGAAACTCACAGTTTTTGATCATCGCCTGCGTGGGAAACAGCTACAAATACAAAAAAAAAAAAAAAAACCCAATGATTATTATTAAAAAAAACTACAAATAGTTCAATTTTAACCCATTATTCTTACCACAAAACAAGAGTTTCGCTCATTGAATTAATCAAAAGAAAATTGGCAACGTTGCAGCGGTTTGCCACCGCATCGTTGGTATAGCCAAAACACGTGTCGAGGCTACCACAAACGCAACACGGCATTTACGAGCTGCATGCCCCAAAGGCAGAAAGGTGTGTTCGGTGTGTAAGGATTCCGCATATCATAAAACTGCACTGCGAGGCAAAACAGACCGAAGCTGGAGTTGGAGATGAAACTGGAGTTGCATCCTCATTAAAAACCAACGGAGGCGTGCGCGTGGGTGTGGTAGGCTCACCGTAAAATTTCCATATTGAAATTGAATTTTCGCAATGTTTGTTGCGGTTTGCTGTGGGCGGTGACGCTTTTCAGTGGCTGTTGCAACTGTTTTTCCGCAGCACTGACGGGGCAACAACGAAAAAAAAAAAAATACTGTAGATGCTGCTGTCAATTTTCATTTCACTTTGGGAATTAAAGCAACAGATAAAGTCAACCAGAACCACAATAAACTTATGTATACATATATTTTACATAAATTCTGATGTCGGTATGTTTGTTTATGTTTGTGTATGTATCTGCGCCGAGATGGGCAGTGTTAAAAGCTCGGGATAATTTAATTAAAATTGTAAAATATTTGGCGGATTTTGCATAAGCTTGCAAAATCCCATTAATTCAGAAAGCAACCCATTGTTGACCGCAACACAATCAAAATATGCAAATTTATCGCATTAACTCGTGAAACTTCGAATGCTGCCAAGCGACGCAGACGTCGACGACGAATGGGATAACAGCAAAGAAATCCAGTCAAATGCTGTTGGTAAACAAAATACCATAGCTATTTAATTGAGAAACGACCTCAAGAAACTCAGCAACGACCTACGCCCCCAAACACCCCATGGCCTAACGCCCCAGTCAAATATATAAGATACTGCTCCTTCAGATCGCGTAATTTAAATTTCTTTTTGCTGAAATCTTTGGGCAACCCTTAGAAACATTCAAAAAGGGCAGCAATCCGCATAGAATAAATTCGGTTTCATTAATTTTTACGACTGTGTTTTGTTGCGACTGCTTTGGCAAATAAGTACTTTAACATAAGCATTAAATATTGTGCAAGATAACATTTAATCTTTGCCTCATTAGATATGTATTTTGTATAATGAACAAACATTATTTAAATATCTGCCAAATGTTTATGCACACTTAAAAAAAACAATAAGCAGGTACACTGTCACTTGGAAACGAAAAAAAAAGAACAACAACCACATTCGCTTTCTTATTGACTCAGTTCGATTAGAACGAACTTACTCGATAATTGTTCACTCGCTTCACTAGTTCGATCTAATGAACTAAGTGCATGCTAGTCGCTCATTCGTCTCATATCAGTTCCGAATTGAAATCAAATGAACAGCTCTAAATCACCGCTCACTCTCATTTACCGTTTTTTTGCACATTGTTGTTGCTTTACCATAAATATTGTCGGGTTAAATGTATGTAAATGTATGTTTGAAATATCATTTGCTTGGCGGAAACAAACAAACAGAAGTATGCAAATTTGTATATACAGACAGAGTATGCATATTTTCAACAATGGACTAACCGTTTAAGTAATTGAATATCCATTTTCTTCTGTTTACATTTCCACCAGCATCGTCGGACACTTTGGCCAAGTAGAACAACAACAACAACAACAACAAAAGCAACATCAGCATCAACACAATGAAGTTGAGCTCAAATCCCCTATTCTAGTCTCATTGGCATGTCCTGGGATACCGCAATTGAGCATTTGGCTGGCACATTAACAGCAATGGAAATGTGAGCAAGCAGGCAGCAGCCGGGGAAAGCGCTTTGGAGGTGGGAGGCGGGGTTGATGAAACAACCGAAACCGTAATACTTACCCATAAATGTAGAGTGTTGTGTCTGGTCTGCTCAGCTCTGGTTTGGTCTCGTTTGGCGTAACAAAAAGTGGGCGTTACTTTGCAATCCAATTTTCGGATTTGACTCCATTTAGATGAATTGAAGGATTAGAATAGGCAAAAAGGTTTTCTTTTCCGAAAGCCAATAATGGCCATGGGGAAAATTCAATTTCGCCTAGCGTACTTAAAAATTTAAATGGATTTATTTCGTTTTTCCCAAATTGATGATGTTTTCTAATTACATTTACATAACATTATTATTTTCTATTAGATAGATGCTCATTATGTTTGATGCATAAATTCAAACACATGTTTTAAAATGCATTTTTACGCACATTTCAGTTAGTTATAATAGTTTAAAACCATTTAAAAACATTTTGAAAGGGACTAACTGGAATATACCCTGTAATTATATGTTCTTAAGACACATTTCTTCTTATAGGGGTGTCTTTTAATACCATTCTAGTGGAATTCCTGCATAGAAATAACAGTTCTCTCTTAAAAAACCTTTAGAATTCTTAAACCATCACAGTTTCCATTCAAATATGCTCTGTTCAATTGCTCTAAAGTTTACTACAGGGTACAATTATTTATGGCTAAGATGCCTGGAGCTTTACCGGATTGGTGTGAACCGCCGAAGTCTTCCCCAAAACGGCAAAAAAGCGAAGAGAGTACGTCATACTGCGCAAAGTTGTGTTCTGAGCTGCACAGCAGGCGCTGCACAGAACTCTGTTCTTATCTTATCCTGCTGTCGTGCTTGGATACACAGAGAATATGTTCTTATTTGTGAAATTGCTTACTTGTGCCGATCTCTGACTAACTAGTTTCTACCATCAATGCTGCTCCAGCTTGAAGCTCCTGCTCCTGATGTCTGTTGTTGCAAGTCCAAGTCGTTGTGCCTCTTGTCATTGTAGTTATGTTGATAATGTATAACAACAATATATGAATGCCGAGACAATGAAACAAACAAGAGATTACTTGAAAACTGTTCAAACTGTTGATAGCACCAAGCTGCTAACCAGAAAGTACAAGTTTCTTTTGGCCAACAAGCCAGAGGGACCCCCTGGTGTTAAGCATACAGCCACATCCGATGTTATTTCACCTACGAAAGGATGTTTGCACTCCGATATCGGAGTTTATATCTGACAAAATTATTTGTTTGTACCTCCTACGATATTAACATGACTCAAAAATCACAACAATCGAATGTTTGTATGATGTATGCTCCCTCCTTGTACCCCTTTCGTGCCTACAGGCATTGCTTGTACCTCAATTCCCTAACAAATGTGACGGGTTATCTGGAAGATTTTGATCTGTAGAAAGGCGGCGTAAGCCAAGCCTTCAAAACGAAGGCCTAGATAATCAAAGATATAATTCTTAAAAGTTTCTTGATTAAATTTATATTAATTTTTGTTTTAAAAAAATTAACATTGTAAGTTTCGACTAAAGTTAAGCGATTACCAAGTGAAATAAGTTCTAAAATTCTTACTATTTACATTTTTATGGATATAAATGTTGTCATTTTTCGTCCTTTACATTTCCAGGGTGTTAAAATAATAATTTTTGCTACAATTCCATTATTTGACGCCCAATCGATTGTCGACGCTACCAAAATTAATTTTACTTAAACCCCTTGGCTTCCTTTCAAAAATCTCACCCAAACGAATTAAGACACGTGTATAGAAGCGACTTGATTTTAACACCGAAGAATTCCACCCCCTTGTCTTCTGTGCACAACACCCCAAAGAGTGAGAGGAAAAGTAGAATCTTTCGGTGTGTCGACTCCATGCTGTGAGTTAATTCCTTTCGATGTGGTTATGAATTAGGCACAACTCATCATTTGCAGCATTTGGAAGTGTATGTTTCAGGGTGGGCGTTACCGGTTCTACTTCCTCCCTCTCTCGCTCTCTTTGCGCCAAATATCGAATCAGACACACAAAGTTTGTGTTAACACTCGACCATTACATAGCCGAAAGCCATCAGCCATCGGCCTACGGCATCATCAGAAAGGACAATATGGCACGTGACACGTCCTTTACTGCTGACAACAAACAAATAAAACGTGCCGTCGCAGCTCCCCTTTCGTTACATATGATCCAAAAGATACTAAGTAAAAAACAACATAATGTGCAAAACATATCCCCACACTCTTTCCCTTTTTTTTTTGGATTTATGTGTTACTTTCAATAAGATTTGTTTCGCCACAAAGTAGAAACTTCATCCCACATATGATTCATACATGGAAAAGTAATGTTTGTTCTGAAATCAGCCGAGTATAACGAAAACTTCATAACTTACGCTGAGAAATTAATTAAGATCTTGCTGCTTTTAGCTTTCAGCCAATCAATTGATTGATTTCTTCTCTGACAGTTATCCAGCAGCTCAGATGTCTTAAGCCGGCTTTGTTCGGGTTTCTATGGAATCAACAGGGGAGTCACACTATTTCAGCTCAAACATTGAATTGATTTAATAGTTTGTTGAAATAAACATTACAATCGTAAATTACAAAGGTAAGGAACACTTAACTTAAGCATTTTATCACAAAAAAGAAATTGGTAGTGAATTCTATGGCAAGAAATTATCAATTTCAAATATTTAAATACTTATCAGTTTCAAACTCTGAGAGAAATAATCATATCGTGATTTAATTTATTGATTTAAACTTTTTACGGCAAGTATATTTTGCAAAGGATTGGAAAATCAATTTGAACATTCAAATACATTGAAAGCTCCAACCGAGGTTCCAGTATTTTTGTCCGCCTAAGGGAATGGAATTTGTATGAAAATTATGTTCTTCAGACTTTTAAATTTGTCCGTTAAGTGAGATGTCCGCCTGAGCGAGCTGTTCGCGAATAGGGCTTTCATTGTATTTAACTTAAATGTTTTTAAAATTCAAAATAGTTGTATAAAATCTATTAAAATGTTAACCCTGCACGGCAGTAGTCCAAAAGTGTAACTTCAGCAGGTCCTATCTTACTTATAGAGTAATTTAAAAATATTATGTCACTATTAAGCAACATTATTTGATGCCCACTAATTAAGTGTGTTCCCAATTTCACAAACTACCAGTTTGTTTAATGAGAAATCTGAAAACAAACGTTGAGAGGGGGAGAGACGTGCAGTTGGGGTGGGAGAGTCCGGCTGAGCACAGGGGTTACTTTTGATATTATGAAAGTCACAACGATGATTCCCGGATTCGACTCCTTGGAAAGCCGACGGGCAACGATAGCAACGTTAGCGAGTTTGATGGGTTTTATGAAGGTAAACAAGGACCAACGTTCGCTATTTGTATTTGTTTTTGTTTTTGCATCACTGTCAGTGCACTGAGGAGCGCTGAGCACTGACTTTGACACGTTTTCTGACTTAATTTTAGTTTATTGCTTTTTATGTGTGCGCTGAGAAGGAGAGTAGAAACCAGGAGTGGGAATGAGGGGAGAAAAGTTATCATAGTCGACCCACAAACAGTTCGACGACTGCAGTTTATGTCCGACAAACAATTGGCGTTCTTAACTCGAGCGACGCCAAAGCGACACGTGTTGCGGATGAGAGCGGCACTGAAATGCCCACTGTCGTAATGCTCCTTTTGAAGTCGTCCAGAGACCGAGAACGTGAACGAAACCACCCACCCAAACAGTTAGTCAGTAAGTCAGACAGCCTCCTGCAAAGCAGAGGACAACATCATCAGTTCCAGGGTTGCTCTATTGCAGGGTTACCAAAGTTCGCTCCACTTATGCATGTTGCAGATACCAAGTTTGTTGTGTTTACTCTTCTCACGCTTGTGACTACCAAAATGACGGATTGAAATACATATGTAAATATTTGTTTGTGGGCCGCTGGTCGCTTTCAATCCCTCTCTTCCCCTGGGAGCCCTTATTAGATAGCAGGCACAAGTTGCCTGATTATAGACCTGTGATAATGATAATTGTTTTTTTTCCGTTTGGTTGTTCTTTTTTTTTATAATATATTCATCTAAAAAAATAATAAAACCAAGTCCGACGCGTGGCGTAGTTTATCGGTGTGATAGGTAGATAAAGTGAATAATTGGATTAAAATAAGTATAATTTATTCATTATAACAAAGTCAAAACGAGTAACTAATATTTACAAATAAAGTCGGTATTAATAGTTACTCTTAAAAGACAACAGTTTAAACACCCCCTAACATTTATAAATAATACAAGCCCGCTGAAAGCAGCACCTGTTTCCCCTACTTTTATTAATGCTGAAAAAAGGCAAAAGTATTTTAGAACAAAAAATCATTAAATTTTCAACATCGTACTCGTCCAGGACGAGTAACCAGTCACAAGTGTTGACACAAGTCTTCACTTTTAACTCAGAACATCATTTTCAGTTTGATGATGATGAATTTAAGTGGCAAACGAGTACGAGTACGAGTATTCTCTGATTCCAACATAAAACGATTCTATGCACCCGCCAATATTTGCACAAAAAAGTTAATTAATTTAATGAAAGCCAGTCGCAGTCCAGTGCCAGTCGCATAGATGTACAAATTTATTTGTCTGTTCTACAACATCATTTGCTGTTCTGTGGAATGAGTTTCATTTTAAATGAACTTTTGAGCTAATTTAAAACGAGTAAGAAAGTTTACAGTCGAGCGAACCGACAGTAAAAGACCACGTATTCATTCTATCGCCCATTTATCTCTACAAACAAGACATTTTCTAAAGATCCAGGTGTTCATGTGGTCAGACAGACGGGCATTGGTATATCGACTCGGCTGTTGATGCTGATAATGAATATAATTGATAGAGTCAGAAACGCATTCTCCATATAAAATTGGCAACAACGTTAAATAATACCTTATAACCTTAAAAAATGTGTAAAAATGAGACTGTTGATCAGATCAGCATAATAGAGAGTTGCCTGACTTCAATATACTCTGTACTTAGACCTTTATATATATAAATAACTTTCCTCAAACCCCAAAGCAGTATAAATCGACTCCTTACTTAAATGTAAAAGATACATATTTATTTATTATTTTTTTACACGAAATCTTATAAAATAAAATAATATACTTCCTTTGGTAGGTTTTTATCATCATATATGTATATAAATACGCACATACAGACATATACATTTAAGCATCTGTATAGACACACATGTATTGTATAAGGTTAAAAATATAATTGTAAAAAAATGTATACATTAGCTGCATTCAAATACTCGTACATACTATTGTGTAGTTTTATGAAATGTACATTTTTATAATATCTATGTGTATTTTATGTGTAAAGTTTCCTACACTTATCTTATATATGAGTACACACACAATTGTTTTCCTTAATCCACAATATTTTCCAATAAATTATGTAGATCTGAATAGTTTATAATGGCGCGATGTAGGAACTCGTATTGTGCCTGTAAATAAAAAAAAAAGTATTTAGTATTTATAAAGTTGTAAGTTGAAAATAAACAATAAAATTCGAAGGCTATTTAAATTCAGCTTTGACACAATTTAAACTATTATATTTTAACTACTTACGAATGAATTTAGAAGTCCTGGTCGCTGAGATCGCAATTTCCTTGTTGTTGAACATATGTCAACGCTCTTCTCGAACCGCAGATGCTGAACCAAAATACACATGGCAACAAAGATTGAACTTCGATCAGTACCCAAGCTGTAAAGACAACATTAAATTAAATTTAAGTAAAGTTCAGTCTTAGTATATTGAGTAGCAGTATTCTACCTGCAGTGAACTGTGAGTGGAGATCGACAACCAATATTCTTATGGCTTTTATAGTGTTTGTGCGCTTGGTCCACAAGTTCTATGATTCCTCGGCAGACTTCAGGAACTTCTCCATCAACAGTGGGCCAACCATTATATTGAAATTGTGTAACCTTGAGAGTATCATCTATTTTGCAGTTTGTGACATAGAATTCACGCCGTGTATAATACGGGCAATTTTCACTGTGTACGTATTTAACGAGTATTTGATCGTATTGAATTTCATCATCAGCCCAATAACGTGGACATTTTCTTGCTCCATCGCCAATCTGCAATAAAATTTTATTAGTTATCAGTTAACTGCTTTTATTTTTTAGTATTAATGTTTATCTTACTTCAGAAATCATTATAAGCGTGGAAACACTTTGCTCGGAAATCATTCTCCAAAAATCTCCTATGGTGCTTTCCAATGGATCTTGTGCTATGATAAATGATTCAGTGTTATCATATCCTTCAATAAACGAAGCATTTATGTATGTGGAATTATCTTTCATTGGTATTGGACTCAAAATAACCTATCGAAAAAGTTTGATTAGTTTATCATACATTTAATAAATAAAGCAATTATTTTTCTACTTACTCGATTTCGATCGTATGGAATTATTTCCTGACTTCTATTTTTCGACATATTCTCTTCTGTTTCGCCCACACTGCAGGACTTATTAATTTCGTCTGTAGAGTTTACAAGTTTCTAAAGGTATCAAGAAAAATGGGTTTAATATAGAGCTTGGAAGTTGTATGTCATTAAACGCACCTCAAATTCTGTTTCTAGCAAGCATTTTCCGTCGTTTGGCTTAAACTTAAGTGACTCAATGGTCGATGGCATCATAGCTAAGGGTATATCCGTGTTTCCATAGGTGGCAGTATCCAGCAGTGCCCGATAAAGGAAAATGTATTGTTTCTGTAAAGTAGTTAAAGAATATTGAAGCTTGAGCTACCCCAATAGATTCAGTATTCCTACCAGTGATTGAACCAAAAAGTTACGTTGATGTCGCAGATCACACACCGTATTGAAGATTGAAACCATACTCTCCTCCTCCAGTTGTTGCACCAGAGAGTCGAGCGCTACAAGGGTTCCAGTTCTGCCAACACCAGCACTACAATGCACCAGTATTGGACCCCTTTGCACCGAATAGACGGAATTAATTTGTCTTATAAACTTAATGATACCATGTGGATGCTCTGGTGCCATAAAATCTTTCCATGTCAGATAATGATATTGTGTAATTTGCCGATGATCTTCCTCTTCGCCAATTAGATTCGATTTTGTCACGTCTAGGGATCGTATAATATAATCTCCAGTTTTACGTTCTGTGGTAAATTTAACTGAGATATCTCCAAATTGCTTGGAATCGAAAACCCTTTCTGGCCAATACTTGGCGCATTTTGATTTGTTATACTCCTCCAGATTCGTAAGCATTACTATGATTTCCAAATGCTGCTCCCAAATCATTCGCCAGAAATCGTTTATGGTCGTTTCCATGGGACCCTGTGCGCAAATAAACTTCTTTCTTTCCTTGTAGCCAATCACAAAGTTGGCGTTGATATAGTCTGTACTCTGGTTACCATTTGTTGGGGATAGTTTCACTCTAGTTTGATCGTATGCCTTTATATCGGGATAACGATTTTTGCAAGCATTTTCCTTCATATCGCTGTTCTTAGTGGTGCGATCACTGAAACGATTAGGCAACATTTCATATTCACGCAGAAAGCCATAGTCTGTGTCCTTATGTCGGTTTTTATAAGCCGTAACTAAATCTGTTTTATGTATAGGTCCGGTATCAAAGCCTTTTTGATTGCCAGAGCCAATGAACTGACTGTGATTGTTGATGCGACGTCCAAAGAATTCTCTGAAAATTTAATAATGATACGTTATGAGTAATTGAAAATAAAAGATGTACCGAAATAAATAAATACCTTAGAGAATCTCGCAAAGTCAATGTATCCTCATCGCGCATTGCGTTCTTAGTCTTATGATGGTGAATGATCCATAGAGTTACAAAGATTACAATGCAACCAAATGAAATAGCAAGCACTTTAATGCCAATATTCAAATAAAACTTTGTATCGTCCATGGATTGAATTTGCTCAGCTTGAGTCGCAGGAGTAATGACATCAAAATAGTCACTGTAGGCCATCAACACAGTATCTCCGGAGCGTACTACAATACAAGAATTATTTAATATTGTCATTAAATGTGATTGACTCTGATTATTCTACCAATTATTTCAATAAATCCCGTGTAGTTTGCATTAATGTCGATTTCTCCGTCCCAAATGTCTGGGAAGTTATTCGTTGCTGATGAATCCTGCTGATCGGATGGAGTATTTGTATTTAAATTCGTTTCTTCTTTGTCCATGGCAACCGTGGGGTTACGTCTGCGTCTTTTTCTACTCTCTAACATTCTAATAGAGTTTTCTGTCAAGTTTCCAAGTTTATTTAGCTCTTCTTTCTGAGGCAGCACCGATTCTGAAACTAATAATATATTTAATAACAATGATAATTACTAATTAAAGTATCCCTTACTTGTTTTTGGTGTTGTGTCCTGTGTTTTTAAAAACGGCGTGCCCTGCAGACATTTACGGCATATTTCATCGTTGTCCGTAAGATCTTCGCGATTAGTGGTAAACCGCATTTCATCTCCCAAAAATATTTCAGACTTAAAGTAACGAGTGCTAATCATTTCAGCTAAATAGGCATGGTCATGGGTTTTATTATTACTAATCAGTTCACGATGCGTCGCTATGTTTAGTTTCTCTGGGGCCGGCAGTTCGTTGTTTCCATTCATTATTTTAACCAAAAAGAGCCTATAGCAACAAATTGGTCCGTTTCGTTCGCTTACTTTGGGCAAATAGAGTTTCAATACATATTTGGGACCATTCTTGACCTTTGTCCACATAGTTTTTCCTATGTTTTCCGGCACAGATACAGGCATAAAACAATTAGTAACTGCTGGTTCCCCGGTCTTCTTATGCCGTGTTATCGCAGACACTGTCACAGTGTAGTTTGTGTTGGGACTGACACCTTCGTAAACGGTTTTGTGACTAGGTTCATCTACTCTGCGTATTTTGGGTCCCCACTTTTCACTGTATCTGCTTTCTCCCTGGCTGTATGTATAATTTCCTTCCAAATTAATGAGATATGATATAATCTTGCCATTTGGAGTTTTGGGAACATTCCAACTGATCGAAATGGAATTGAGTCTGGAAATGTTCTGTTGATTGCAATGTATTTTTAGATTCGTCGGTTTCGTGGAGACGCCATCCATTGTGGTGCCATTGACAATCTCTGACCATGGACCACAAGTCTTGGTGAGATCACTGCATGCTCGGACCTGGAATTCATAGTCGGTAGCGGTTTTTAACTTATCAAACATATATGGCAGATTCCTCGAGTTCTGTTGGTAAATGGCTTTTTCAATTAACTTCGGGACTTCCCCTGATTCGGATACAGTCAGCTCAAAGTATTGGATAAATTCTATTAACTCCGGCGACGGTTGATCCCAGCCAATCGTTATGGTCGAGGCTGTGCTTCCAGTGGTTTCAACCTTCGGTATAAACGTCGGATCGTGATCCAATGTCCTGACTCCAAGTGGATATTTATTGGGCGTACCATCACCAATTGAGTTCTTGCCAGTGATGCGTAAATGGTACGTTGTATTGGGTTTAAACGTGTCCAAAACATACGACGACTGGTTGCCGTTTATATAGTGTTTATAGTATTCGAATGTCGGGGATCCTTCTTGTGAATATTGTATAAAGTACTTTTGAACCGGATCATTTCCATCGTACGTGGTCCAGTTGAGAAAGATCTTATTGGCGCCCACAGCCTTGACATAATCAATGCTAACTTGTGGCACTTCCATCACAAGTAAAGTGATCTCATGTGAAGCGGTCTCTTCGCCGCTCGGTCCATAGAGAACACACTTGTAGGTGCCATTCTCCTTTTTGTATACTTCGGTAAACTCTAAGGTAAAGTTTAATCTTGTATCGCTCAGTTGAGTGATTCCGGAGAAGTTTTCGAGATCAGCAACATGACTACCATCTCTTAGCCATTTCAGTTGCTTCTTTGTCGTTGTGTTTTGTGGATATATATCAAATACACAATACAGTATGGCACTCTGACCTATCTTCTGCTTAATTTTATCAACCGTACTTTCAGTGACTTTTGGTTGAAGAAACGTCTGCAAATCGTATTCAATTGAATTATTACTCTTGGGTAGTTGGCATGTGTAGTTTCCACTATCCGATATAATGACATCACGTATGTGAAGAGCATTATTGTGTTTAGCTATTCCATTACTACTGGCACTGGTATTATCATCCGTTATAATATCAGCGCTTATCGTGAATCTGTAAGTAAAGAAAAGCGCAATCAATAAGAGCATAATTTCCTCAGTATTATCAGTTATATGAAATGTATATATACTTAAGAAAATGTTTTTATTAATTTACTGCGTATTTTTTACCTGGTATCCACAGTGCTAATGCTTTTATTATTGAACATCCAAGTCGCCGGCTCGTTATCAGATAAACATCCTAGGGACGTGTTCGTCCCAATCTTCACCCATTCTGTGAAATGAAATTAAGCAGACAGATTTTATAAATATTTGTTTGAAGAATGCAATTGATTTAGAAATTGTTAAAGTTGGTGACAACACTATTACAGATACAAAATTACAAATGAAATGAATGTCCTGCTAAGGAATTAAAACGCCGACAAAATGTCTACAAACAATAAAAAACTTTCAAAATCGTTAAATACACAAATTATGATTGCTAAGAAACGATTAAAATTAATTAATGGTCAACCGGGTGAGTAATTTAACTGTCGAAAGGGGTGGGAGGGTCTGGGATACCCCTCCCAACTGGCTGATATGTCACTCACTAACACAATAAGAACAGTATACACTTGCTTGCACAGTTTAAAAGGCACTTCACTTAGAAACCACATCAGAATAATCACTTTAAGGAAACGCCTCCATCTCCAGTTATCATTTGTACATCCTTTATCGTAAAACAAATAGGCGGATGTGCATTCTCATGTATATACTCACACGCATACTCATTCATATGTATATACTGGGTTTGTATCGCTGTAGATAAATTTGTGTATGTATGTGTATATACAAAATACAAAAAAGTATTCTAATAGCACCAAAAAGACAAAAAATAACAACTCAAACAGACAAATGTGTAACTATTTCAAATGTTTATCACTGTATTTTATACCTCTAATAGATCCTTGCGCAAATTCATTAGTAAATAAGAAAAGTAAAAAAGTCACAAAGCCGTATATTCGGTGTTGGTAAAAATACGCCATCGCCTATTTACTATGTGAGTCCTTTTCGGTACTAAAAAGGACACAAGCGAGTCGTCTTCCTTTTTTATTTATCAATTTCACTGCTGTACACCTTTATAAAAACATATTAATTTATTTCTGGTGCTAGTTTATTAAAAACTGGCTAGACTCTTTTTGGCACAGGGTGTAAGAAGTGCAAAAAAATAATCCCAGCCGTTCCCAGTTAGTATATAACATTTTCATTATTTTGGTACAACAGAAATGGAACACTAACATCTGCATTCATATATCGGTTGCGTTTCCTTAATAGACTCAATAATTCTTTCTTTTATCTAAACATTCATTATTTATTGACTACTGTCAGAACTTACTTTAGAAAGAAAACATTTTTAAGTGTTTAATGCTTATATACTATAACAATTTTTTCTGAAACTTTTCGATATTTATTTTAATTAACCACACAATAATCGAATCGATAGGATAAAATGCGACGCTATCTTGACTACGTTTATTGTATTCAATAGATGCGGCGTTGTAGTTTTCGTTTTCGTTGCCGGTTCAGCTTTTATTGTATTTATTAAATTTTTGGCACAATTATAAATAACTAAAAATGAAGTTGGTGAGGTATGTCAACTATATTAATAAAACAATTGTGATATATATTCTGGATTCGTTTTCCAGTGTTATATACATGTGTAATTACATATTTGTGTACATATAAAGTGTGTAGCATGTACAGACCGACGTCTATCTGTCAAAATGCATATGCCGAATATGACAATAAAACCCCGCGAAATATTTGATATTATTAACACAAATTTTCTTAATTCTGAATTGAGAGCATCTATCAAATTAAAATAAAACGTTTACAGTATAGGAAGACTTTTGTGGACTCGCGTAAAGAAGCATTCATGGCTAAATTTTTTGTTGTCGTATAAAGTTGATGTTTTGTATTATTTGATACCAATTATAATAAACGAAATATCTTTCAGATTCTTAATGAAGCTGAGTCATGAGACCGTAACAGTTGAATTGAAAAATGGCACTCAAATCCACGGCACAATCACTGGAGTAGATGTTGCAATGAATACCCACCTAAAAAGTGTTAAGATGACCATCAAGAACAGAGACCCAGTACACTTGGAATCATTAAGCATTCGTGGTAACAACATTCGTTATTTCATATTACCGGACAGTCTGCCATTAGAAACTTTGTTAATCGACGACACTCCAAAATCCAAGTCAAAGAAGAAGGACAGCGGTCGTGTTGGAAACCGTGGACGAGGCAGAGGAAGTCGTGGACGTGGAGGTCCAAGGGGACGTGGAAGAGGCCGAGCTCCCGCCAGACGTTAAATATGTAATAAACAATAAATAAAAACTACTGTATGGGATAATTTCTACATGCTTCTGGTGCAATTATTATTGCGTGCCTAAAGGCACATTTCTTTGTACGCTGCTCCCATTAACCGACGATGCAGGTACATAGACAGGCTAGGACTACTAAGCGTTTGCAAAGGTTTTTTGGAATGCAATTGTCTCTTAAGATTGTAAATAAAATATTAAAGGAGACAGGCTGTCTCAGTCCGCCATTCATCTGTCTCGTGCAGCGCAATCGTCAATCGATAACAGCATATAGAAACGGGGGTGCCATTGCACCTCTGTTATTCTATTGAGTTATTTGATGATAACAAGAAACGGTCACATTGTTTTAATTCAGTCGTAGTTCTTGTTTTTGTTCAACATTTTAAGTTTTCGTGTTTGCTGTTGAATTTGAGTATTATGCCACCCCCAAGACCAAAGGGGATAGGATTTAATACAGGGGTCACACCAGCTAGGAACAGCTCAAATACCCCCATGTCAGAAAGACAACAAATGGCTTTATTAATCCAAATGACAGCAACATCCTCAACAGGTAAGCCAAATGTAAATATGTATGTCCCCACGTACATACAACATTCCCTGTAGCTCTGTAATTGCGTAAGTATTAATTTAGTTTTCTGCATTTAATAGTTTTGCCAAAAATAATAAGTTACAGTGCAGTGTGAAACATATGTTTGTGGGCATAATAACTTGCCATTCTCACTACATGTATGCAACGCATATGTATGTGTGTATGCATATGTAAATTTGTACATGTAGATACATATGTATGTATGTGTATACTTACAATTTTCAGTGTGATCTTTTTCACGTCGTGAACGGTAGAATTGTGCAAATGTTTGTAACATGCAGTCGATAGTAATTCATAAACTATTTACATATATTCCGGATGTGCCTTCGTGTATGTAAGAGCGAAAAAAGTTAATAACAAAACTTTTTCTCTGCTAAAAATAAGGGAGCAGCGTGAAAACTGCGTTGCATTTTTTTCCCTTTTTTCACGAATGTGTGTGTTCACGCCTAGAACGAATGTTGTAATGAAGTAACTTGAGTGAAAATGTATACTACTTTAAAATTAAGTTTTAAATATTAAAACTGTGTAAATGTAAATTAAAAGTTGTATAATTCTAATAAAATTGAATTTGATTTACTTCCTGCAGAGACATCCCGTGCGCATTCAAAGAAAAATGATAAAAAAGGAGAAGCAGAAATTGACGAACTCAATGCTACGGAAAATAAATTAGAGGCCACCGAAGGTAAAGATAAATCCGCAACGGATGATGCTTCTACGGATGCTAAAAATGCTGAACCAGCTGTTGTAGTACAGAGCGGCGTTACGAGTACCAAGCGAAGTTATTCGGATATAGAGGAGGAGTTTGAGGATCATGGAGATGATGTGAAAAAGAAGAAACGCAAAGATTTGGATAGTGTAAAAGATGCGAAAAATCCTTCCATTAAAATATCATCAAAGATTGAGAAAAATACGAAGCTAACAGCCACAAAGGGTTCACCGTCAGGCAGTAAACTGAGCACTACGGCGATTACCGACAAGGAAGCGGACGTCAGCAAAGCCGTCGACATTGAAAATGAGACAGAAGGCAGTGAAGACTACAAGAGCAATGATAGCATCTATAATGGTGGTCTAAAAGTGCCGCCCCTTAAGATTGTTATACCCCAGCAAAATTGTTCAATCGACACTGATGGAAATGTGCTGCGAACTGGCAAAGTAGCAGCATCCCGCAATGCAGCGCTGCCTTATGTGGTTAGCTCCAACAGCGATTCGATTGACAATATATTGTCGAATCAATGCCTTAGTCCCCACGAGAGTCCACAGAAAGTGAACATCGCTTGCTCCACCATTTTGGATGATAAAAACATTAAACTCTTCAATGACGAAAAGAATTTAAGAGTTCTACGCAGCTCTTATCGCAGTGGCGTGACAAGCGCTGAACGCAGTTCAAACAACTCATCCCCGCAAATGCAAAGTAGTTCGCCATCTCCAGCATCTTCGAATCATGCTAATGATAATGCTGATATTAAAGTATCATATACAAATATGACATCGAGTCCGATTCAACAGAATCAATTTGATCACGACGTGTTACCGAATGTGCCGAGTCCATCAACTTCATCTACATCATCGTCGAAGGAAATAATCTCATCTTCGAATGCTGATCTCCATCCGCGCAAACGAAAGATTAGACCCAAAAACATAAACGATGATAACTCAAAGATTTCGCAGGCGGATACATCAATAGCCTCTGGCGAAACTCATCCGCATGATTATCCATTCACAAATGGTTTCCAAATGTTCTTAAATATTCGCAGGCAAGTTGAGAAGAAATGGAAGAACTTGTATCCAGTTAAACCACGTCCACCGCAGGGTTATAACGACTATCTTCTCACAAAACGAACATACCTTCTCAATGATAATGTGAATACGCCCGAGATAGAAATACCCGATGCCATCCCTGAAGCTATGAGATCGTTTTACTTACAGCAAGAGAAGGCGCGCAGAGAATTGGTCGAGGAGCATACCGTGGAGCGAGAGAAGCTCTGCTTAAATGTTGAGCAGGAAATAATCCGAGTTCATTCAAAGGCAGCTCGAAGTATATCTGGTCAATGTGCACCATATTCTGTTTGTACATTCTTAAAAGATGATGAAATCTATAACATGATTACCCCCGAACAAGATGAAAAAGATAAGAGTGCCCGATGTCGTTTTAACGGCCGATTATTGCTAAGCTGGCTACAAGACGTTGATGACAAGTGGGAGAAAATCAAGGTGAACATAACATTATTTTGATAGGATAAAACAATTTTAACTAAAATTATGTTATTTTCTTAGGAATCTATGGTCTTACGCCAGCATAATGAAGCCGAAAGCCTCCACGCTGTCCAAGTTATGGATTGGAACATCTGCTTAAAGCAAAAGAAATTGTGCGACTTCATTTTTGAAACCACGGTGGACAAGATTCATGTGCCTATGGTCCATGTCGGAGAGGATTTTGATACATTACCAGCATGATTAGTTTTAGTAACAGAAAACTTTTTTTTAATAGCTTGTGAATGATAAATAATTGCATTAATTACACTTAAAATTTGTAATATTCATTTTCTTAACTTCACACACTTATTTATTGTAAATTCTCTCAATAAATATAAGCTAAGAACTGAGTTTAAAGCTTTTCCTTTATTCAAAAGAGGTAATTGTGTTAGCGGAAATGGTTGTTTAATTAGAGTACTTAGTTTTTAAATTAGCTGCAATTAGCTGATATAGTGAGTTAGACTACAGTTGCTTATCGACTGAAGCCCATAAACAATAAAGAACTTTTTGGCTATTTAACAATTAACTTTATTTTGTTATCGTATTCAAAATATTTCGTGCATACTTGATCATTTCCTGAAACAAGAAATTAATAAATTAAATATATGAAGGCAAACCTTTATTAGGAGTATGTTACTTACTTCGCAAGTGTCTAGCAAATCCTTGTTATTAATTATTTGCTTGAGAATTACAGCAGCTGCCTTCTGCTCCGCTGGAGTAACATTCCACTTGCTGTTCAGGGAAAGCGCAGATAAAGCGTACAATGTAGCCTCCAGTTTGTCGTCGTATTCAGTTTTGAACTCCAAATTACATAACAGAACTTTGGCTGCATTCTGCTTATTTATAAGATCTGTAAAGTGAAACAAATATATTCATGGCACCAGCATACATTTAGTTTACTGTACTTACCACGGAATGAATTATCATTTGAGGACAGAGAGGCAATCAGAAAAGCTGCCTTAATGTAAACTGTGGCATGACTGGAGCTTAGGCAGGACAATAAAGTTTGTGTTCCCTTTGTGCGCAGAAACTCTTTTAGACCAGCTGGAAAGTTCTGCACCAGCGATGACACCGCATAGATTGAGCTCCGTGCTAAATCCTCATCCGCATCATTCATGGTTAAAGTTAGTACGGGAATTAACTTTTCATTTAAAAAGTAGTTTTGACAAAACTCATTGTTTTGTGACATCTCTGCTACAATGTAAATGGATTGTGGTCGTAAGTCCCGATTTGGTGCTCTGATATATTCCAGTAACGTAGTTATTCCCCCAACTTTGACAAACGAATTGGCAGCGTCAATGTCGTCGATGTTATCACGAATTATATCTAAACATTCCAGTTTTTCTGCCGTACTGACTGAGTCACTCCTCAATTTCGCCAGCGCAAATTGGACATCGTCGCCTTTCATGGCCAGCGACTGCATTGCACTTTGGAGAAATTCGTTCCGCTACGAAGAGCGTTTAATTAAAAATCAATAAATTTGACATACAAATGGTATTACCTCGGCATCTAATTCGCTTGGATTCTCACTTGGTTGGGCGTCATCTCCCATGTTTTCCACAGCTAATCTTAGCAATCCCTGCAAGAGAATAAAATATAAACAAATTGCTTTCCCGATTTAATTTTGGTTACACGCTTACCTCTAAATTTTGTTTTCGCTTTGGAGGTAATCTGGCTGAATCCATTTTAAATTTATATGTGTAAATTAAATCAATAAATGTAGCTGAAATAATTTATTGTGATGACTGTTAGTAAATAATAACATGTGGGTACCACTTGAATGTGCAATGCTGTGAATATATCGTTTTGTATATCGATAGTTTTCCATTGCTTCTAGAATATGGTAGATTTTCGCATAGATGTTTTGTCATTCTATAAAAATTTGCGTATTTTAGTATTATAATTTTAGTATATTTTTTAGAACATCATTGTATATTTTCAGAATTGGCTCATGCCAATTTACTAACTTGCCAATATATTAATTTATTAATTATATAACTAATTTGTACCAGTAAGTAATTTTGTTAATAGTTATTTATAAAATTTTCATTGTCCCAAACATGTTTCTTCTTCACCGATATTTTGTGTTCCATACCAATGTTCCGTTTCACATGTTTCGTTTCGATTTCTGTGTGTTATGTTTTTACAGCTGATTTGTGACTACGTTGGATAAAGTGTTTTGCTTTTGATTTGGATTACATATAAAATAATAATAATTACAAATAGTGTTGCGAATCAAAAGTCGCCGTTAAGCTGTACGGCCTACAATAATGTTAAGAGACTTGATAACATGGGTTTTAAATACTTACCTCGGAAAGTATTTGGAAAATTTGAACTCTGCCCAATTGTCTGTTGCGTTGTTATCAGGTATGATATAAACATTTATTTTAGGAATCTGTATAAACACATTGCATTTGTATTGTTTATAGGTGAAGTTGAGCTTGAAAACATTCCAATAAGAAAAGATGCTTTGCGATCGTTTGGACTACCAATCGAAGTCTCATCGGGGAGCATTGGCAAAATCAAACTGCAAGTGCCGGTTCGGCAGTTTCGCACGTCGCCGTGGTGCATATCCGTGGAAGGATTGTCTTGCGTTGTGTGTCCCAAGGATTTTGAAAATTGGGATGAGGCAAAGGAAAAACTTCTTGATTTGGAGTATAAGCAGTCTGTGCTGGACACCGCTGAAGCCAATTGGCGGTCCGAAAAGGGAAAGCAAGTGGAATCCTACTACTTCTCGTCCTACAATAATTGGCTCAAATATGGCACAAACATGGCAACAAATATTATTGACAATATTGAGCTTAAAATATTCGACGTGCACTTTCGATACGAAGATATCGTAGACGTGGGCAATAGCAAAATAGCCGCGGGCATTAGAATCGGATCTTTAACCGCGCAAACCTGTGATTGTAACTGGACGACTGGAGCAAATAAAACAATTAATAATGATATTAATTATAAAATCGTGGAGCTAAAAGAGTTGTCAGTGTACTGGGATATACTACATGATGATATTAAGTGCCAGAAGTTTTCCAATCAAGAGCTACTGACCCACATGAATCCGACGTGTCAACAGCGACCACATGAATTTATCATAAAGCCCATTAGTGCCACAGCTAGATGGAAGCGTGAGAAATCACCGCAAGTTATTCGCTCCAAAGATAAGCCTCGGGTCACTTGTGATCTCTTAGTGCCTGAAGTTATAATTGTGTTGTCCAAGGTAATTTGAAAGTATTGCATAAGTTTGATAAAGTTAACTTAATATCTGACTTAACAACTAAACCCTCAAGTTTAGCTGTCTTAAATATAGAAAGTTAATTTATCTTTCTGCTGATAAGATATAAAATTTCGATTGTCTCACAAAAGACAAATGACAATAGAGAATACTTTGGACTACCAAAGAAAATTTAGTTATATGTTAATAAAAATGTTTTTGATTACAGGCGCAGCATGTTCAAATACAGGATAAACTAGCTGGAATTCGTCAGATTAAGGAAATATCGCAATATAGATTAAAACGACCCGCGTTCAGTATTCTGGAGAATCCTAAAGCCTGGTGGAAATATGTACTCGTTTGTCACAGACGAGAACTTAAGAAGAAAGAAGAAAAGTATTTGACACTCAATGAGAACCTGAGATATATGAGATTATATCAAGGGATAATGCTGAATCCCAACGAAAATTTATCCACCGAGGACAAGGAATTTAAATCGTATATAGAAAGCGATCGAGCGGTTTCAGATTTAATAATTCTGCGCAGGATATGCTTTGAGAAGGTGTTCACCAAAGGATTGGCCATCAAACAATACAATGCTACAGGCAAACGCATGTTATTTCATTGGTTTCCCAACTGGATGGGCTGGTACGGTAATAATACGACAGCACAAAGCACGGAGCAGGACGAAACGTTGCAGAATTTGGAAGACGACATTTTGGTAGCTCTAGAGCATTCACTGCAGAGTCAATCAAATTTAAAATGCGATACTGTTTTTGGATATTTTACAATTGAACTGCTCAAAGGGATTGTAATTTTACAAACTGAAGATACCACTAAATGTGGAAAGAATGCCTGTGTAGAGATGCAATTCAATAATCTATCATCATTTCTGCAATTGAATCCAATGTTTACCTCGTATATGGTGGGAATATCTCTCGGAGAAGTTTATTTATTAGATAAAACAAACAATGATTCAAAGCATTGTTACTTAATCAAACCACAGACAGAAAGATCTTCGGTAGTACATCAGTCGGATTTTAAAATGAGCAATAGTAACGCTACAAATGCACCAGATCCATTGTTTCAATTACAATACGAAAACGACGATCAATTACAGTATCGTCTTTTAATTAAGTCCAAGAGCTTAGACTTAATATACAATCCTGATGCACTGGAGTGGATTTTAAAGTTCTTTACCAAATCTACTAATGTGCGACCCATCATTGAAAATAATTATCAGAGTGAAAAGGAAAACAATTTTCTCAATTCCTGGAATCAACTGCTGCTAGGGAATGAGGTGGGTATATGAAAAGCAGTTTGAATTTTTATTTATACCTAACTAATCATTAGTAGTAGTCGTACTGTATTGTCTGCTGAACTTGATTGCACTTTAGTTTTTCTTTATAAATTTTAGTTGCATGCTTGTTTTGAGATTTAAACTCTGGACAAATATCTCATTCCCTTAGAGCCGATTCGGGGACTCGCCTCTTTTGAGTTCATACATAAATTTGCACCACTTCATGACACTTTCACATTCTTTTTTATTAGATCAACTACACACTGAATTATGAACTTTGGCACGCCGAACTTATACCCTGTAACTTGCTGACTATCAGCATCTATAACTAAAGCTGTGATTTCGTTTTATTTTAAGCCGAATCGTAAAAGTTGGACATTTGAAATTGAAGTGTTTGCGCCGCGCATTATATTTTTGGAAAACTACAAGATTAATAATTCGTTAATGGTTCTCATGGATTTCGGAAAGTTTCAATTGGTTAAAACCGATTTTCAAAAAAAGAATTCAATATTTAATACAAAGACTGTAGAAACATATACCAGCGATAGCAATGGTGACGAAGAGGAAACATATCTGACACCATGTTCCACTCCACCTGGATCGGAAAAAAGCGGCTCTGAGTCCCCTACAATTCATGAGCACTTCTTCAGGGATATCATCAATAAGAACAGTCAATTGGAAACTGTTTTGCAGAGTAAAATCTACAACACATACACCATTAATTTTACCAGTCTACAAGTTCTTGTCTGCAAATATCAGGAGAGATGGGAGGCCAGTTTGAAGTCTTCATCAAATTTTCATTTGATTGACAAATTTAATATTACACTCACAATCAAACAGCGTATTGTGTTTACTGCTGATCCGGAATATCCTTCGTTTACGCTCTTTGGAACTTGTCCAATGATTTTAATTCATGGCAATGAGGAGAGAATTAAACATTTCCTCAACATAGTGTATCCAATTACAAATAGCTCCCATTTTAGGGATAAAAAGATACAAAAGCCCGAAAGTAAATTAATTTCTGACAGTTATAATGTCAATGGCAGTCACTTAGTAGCTCAGTTTGCTATTGGTCAACTAATTATAGAAATGCAATCAAAAGAGAAGAGCATTGCGGAGCTACAAGTGATTGGGGCTAGAGCTGGTATCATAACGACAGGTGGAAAGACAACCGTTACCATGTCGGTTCATGGATTGCTACTTGTGGATGCAATTCAGTCCTTCGGTCCAGACTTTGAGCTACTTGTGGCCAGTCATCGAAATGTTGGGTAAGCTGTACTTTTTATTTCCTACATGGAACCTTTTATTAATTGTTGTTTTTCTTCTCAGTATGGATAGCTTTTCTGGTAGTCTTAAGCACAGTACAGCTTGCTCTCCAGTTTCCCCAAGTTCCCCGGATCCAGCAGATTTCCACCGACCAACGAGTCCACACATTATTAAAAAGGCTGTGCAAAATATTCAAAATGGTAAGTGCAATAAATTTGCAATATTTTATACCAAATAACATTAAAAACATGTTTCTTACAGAAGCCACAATGGAATATTACGAAGAGACCGAATTAAATGCTTTAATTAACATTGATATTGTTATAATTGCACCAAATGCAAATAATCTAAACTATGTACATAGTACAAAAATTTCTTTTAATAGTTTAGAAATAATTGGTAAGTATTTAAAATATTTTTTTACATTAAGCTAATTTTTTTGCGTTTTCTTGAAGCTAACCAAGAGACGATACTTGAACTTTTAAATTTCGCCGAACGAATATTTCATGGTCAACAAATAACGAGTAAAGTAAGCACCGAATCGGTAAAAGAACCGACGTTGGAGTTAAATGAAACCGAAGGATCAATGAATCATGATCACAGTGAAATCGTTTTCGATTTCTTTCGTTTAAATGTTTTGATATTATACACAACAAAGCTAGATAGACACGACATTGCCCGAAAAGTTGGTACGCTAACAATAAGCGAAGCTAAAATTAATGTTTCAATGCAATCGAGCTTAAATATACTTGGTTCCCTGGGAGGAATACAAATCATCGACATTACACCGCAAGGTATACGACATCAGCGAATTCTTTCAATCGGAAAAGATCCCGAATCAGAGCTAAATCGTCAATCCGTGCTTAGTAAACTATCCAACGAAATCTATTTAATCAATTCCGATGATGAAAAAAGTGAAGAGATTGATGCTCTGAGTTTTACCACACAATGGAGTAATAACACAGCAATTAGTCTTAAGTTAAGAATGGCTTCTGTATCGTATACACACAATCCTCGGTTTTTACATGATTTCAACTTCTGCATCACAAGCTTTAAACAGAGTCTTAAGTATGAAACTGAACTATCACTACCTAAACTATAAAATATTAATTATTTTGATATTTTCCAGAGAGTTTTTGACTTCAATTGGTAACAAGGCCACAGATATAGCCAAAGAATTTGTACAGCAAATAAAAGACGTTAATGCGCAAACAAAGCCAACGCATTCAAACAAGTCATATGAGGAAATCTCCAGGATCTCGTAAGTTTTGTCTTATTCCATTTCATAATACAACATATTAAATCATTGTTTTAATTACAGACTTGATGTCATTATAAACAGTCCCATAATCGTGCTTCCAGTATCGAACGACAGCAA
Organism: Drosophila parthenogenetica; assembly: GCA_035047505.1. Classification (NCBI taxonomy): domain Eukaryota; kingdom Metazoa; phylum Arthropoda; class Insecta; order Diptera; family Drosophilidae; genus Drosophila; species Drosophila parthenogenetica. The sequence continues at coordinate 6,964,150 of JAWNPM010000247.1, read as the reverse complement.
AGAAGTTTTCATTGCTAGTTTGGGAAAACTTTGCTGTCGAAATGATACAAATGATTCCGTGGAAGGCTCGCTAAGTGATATGAACATCAAATATTTAGTCGAAGTAACAAATATTAATTTATTCTCATTAAACATTAATGAACAAAATGAAGATTGGGCATTCAACTGTCCAATAGCAAGTAGAATGTATGCGAATAAGCAAAAGGCTTCTCCAATATTGCACGATACTGCTATATCTTTAAAGCTAAATCTGGGATATGGTGATGCAAGTGATGAAGAAAGGAAAATTCAAACTGTTTCTGTGAGTAGTCATAAAAAAGATAATTTTATTTTCTTTATTTATCATACTATCCGCTTCAGATCGAGGGCAGCATGGTGGAAACTCTAAAAGTCACACTTAACCGCAAGCAATATAAAAATATGTTAGACTCCATTAAAAATGCGACAAACTTCTCGGATGGCAATGAGAATATAAAACCAAAGACACCAAATTTACATTCAATGAATTCCATTGATCTTGTTAACGACGGTCAACGCTTAAGTACAACTGTCAAATTCTCAGTTCCTGTTTTGGAGATTAATCTGCAAAATGAAAACCATGAGACGTTAGTTAATATTACATTTAAGGACTTTTTTGTGAAGCATCGCATCAGAGGCAGCGAGGAAGACATGAAAGTTATATTAAACTCGGTGTTAATGGAAGACTTAAAGTCCGACATATCATCGCCATTTAGGAATATGGTAACTTCAATTAATCTTGAGAACAGCTACCGACAAAAGAAGCAATCGTCTTCATCGTGCCCGGATTTACCAAGCTTCTGTTGTAAACAGAAGTCAATATCAACTTCAGTTCCCTCCAATTTATGCGAATATGTTAAGCTGAAAAATACCGAAAAGCAATTGAAATCAAAATTATGCAATACAAAAGACTTAAGCGATCAGAAGAAGCACAACTTGGTCATCTACAGATCACATACGAGGCGTGTCCAAAATCATCCTTTGGAAGCAAAAATTGAAAAACAAAATTCCATAGAATTTAATTGTTTGAACCTAACAATTTGTGTAGACAGATGGTACACGATATTTGACTTCTTTGGGTTAATTTCTGAGCCGGAGAAACCGCAACATTTGGTTGAGAAAAAGGATGTACTTCCGGATAGTAAGAACGAATACAACTATATGATCTGTAACTTACTTTAATAATGGTTATGTATTTTATTTTTTAGACGCTTCGGAATTTTACAGCAAACTAAATGTGTCTATACGCTCATTAAACTTTAATCTGACACGGAATGAAGCTGTGTTGTCCAAAATAAACGTCTCCAACGCCACATTTTCAATAATCCAGGAGGCTTCTTTTAAATCCATTGAAGGTTGCTTGGGTTCTATATCAGTATATGATCTTACCAAATTTGGTTGCATATATAAGGAAAGGTTTTTAACAAGCGGCTCAGAGGCTTTAAATTTTGTATATAAAAGGTGGTAGTAATACTTTTTAGCTTAATCAATGAAATAACGAGTGTTTTTCTTAGAAAACTGACTGATCTGGAGCCTCCAAACAGCACTAACACCGATGCCGTGCTGTGGATTAACATGTCATCAGTACACTTTATTCATACCAAACGTTTTGTGGTCGAGCTTCATTTGTTTATAAAAGATTTACTGCAATTGCAAACGGTAAAGTATATTTCTTTAAGCTGAATAATCTTTCTAATTTATTTTCATTTGGTTACAGCCTGTGATAAGAAAACTTAAGAAGCATAATGTGGACAGGGATCGAAGTGAACAGCCTTCTAAGATAAAGCTGTGCATACAAGCTGCGTCTCCAGTGATTGTTTTGCCAGCCTGTTATAATAGCAATCATGTTTTGATTGCTTACCTGGGACAATTCACGCTGAAGAATAGCTTTCACTTTGCCAGCGATGAGTGCATCATTAGTAAAAAGGGAATTACACCTAGTGCAGATGAAATGTTGGATGTCATGCGCATTGATTTGGTCAACATCAATTTCTTTTCCGCTGAACGGAGTACACAGAAATTGGAAACTAACTATGACAAGGAGATCTTTATTAATATTGCCAATACCATCTTCATAAAGGGCAATAGAATATTCAAGGAGTCATGTTATCTGAATGTCCAGGTGGAGCGAAATCTAACTACGGCGAGTACGCGAGTCTGTCCGGACATAAGTGTGAAAGGAACATTCTCCCGATTAAATGCAACGCTGAATATACAGGATTATAAGCTGGTCAGAGGATTTTTAAGTAACAATATTGGAGAACACATTGAGGATGTCTACAACAATTCCTTAAGCAACACGTTCTCTTCAATGGAAACATTTTCGGCTCTAAATTTGTTCACCAAGACTGAAGACTCGGCCAGAGTTATGACAGTCCTTTCTATAAGAATTCTCCTGGAAGATGTTTCAATTTTACTGGTTCTAAATTCCAACACAACGGCCAACTTTGTTCTGGAACCTTTGGCCTGCATTCACTTTATACGATCGCAGCTGGAAATTGATATGTTCAGCGATGGAGCGCAAGACATTGATTTGATATCCAGTAACATATTGATTGTGGACGAGAGACCCAGCGAGGGTAAACATAATGCAAATAATGTGTTTAGAAACATTTTGCAGCCCTCGAAGAAGTGCTCACCCCAAAAACATTCGGCACAAGTCGAGATTCATTGCAGAAAACGTGTGAATTTATGCAAGTACACAATAATGTTAAACGACATGAGAGTAATTGGAATCCTCGACTTTCTGGAGCATTTAAAGAAGTTCCTGGAGGAAGACTCTTTGCCTGTTTTGCCTGTGAGTCCCAAATCTAATCATCCACTGCAAATGGAGCAGGGAAATGCTCAGGCATCGGACACTACCGTCGTTGAATATATAATAAATGTCACAGATTCGGAGATAATATTCGTCGAGCAATGTAATCGATTGGATTCGAATGCTATCATTTTAAAAAGCACCACTGTAATCTCATACAAACCCACTAACAGTTGTGTACCACTGTCCATCAATATAAACCATTTGGAAATTTTCAGCTGCACACTGGACGCGGAGGATGAAAGTGCTTTATCGATCATTGATCCTTTCACATTGAATATAGAACTGAGAAATAATTGTTTGAATATTGTGGTACAGAAGCAATTAAATATTCGTTTATCCTACGTTGATATGAAACTGTTTCTGAGAATGATCAGCACGATACCAAATCAAACCTCCAACCCACAGAATGTGCTCTCCAAATCCAATTCGGAATTTGAAAAAATTGCTCCGCTTCTTGCTATGGGATTTGAAATCACGAATTGCTGGTATGCCATGGAGCTGAACAACTGGAAACTCAATGAAGCTGCGCTGTGGTTGTCCCAACAGAAGCGGAATACGACACAAAACCCGGCAATGGAACTAAAGTCAGCAATACTGGATGCCAATTGTATATCCATGTGTGTGATCGATGATTGCATGGATGCGGATGTGCCGCTGCTGGAGGTGTCCCTTTCAAAGGTCTTACTAAAATACAAATTACAAGGCAGCGCCATCGAAGTGGACACTCTGAACAGCAACAATTCAGCTGAAGGGGATCTAGACACTGAAGTAACACTAAATTATTATAATCGCCGCTTGAGTGGATGGGAACCTTTGGCCGAGAGTTGGCAGTGTACGGCCAAATGGAAATACAAGAGGCTCAACTTTGACAAGAGGAAACGTTTTGAGATCTTTGTGAATAGCAAGCAATTGTTGAAGATAAATATTACCTCAACATTGATAGAACTAATTCATATGGTCTCCAAGAATTGGTCAAGCGATTTCCATTCCCTGGACAATGGAAAGAATTCGAATTTCCGTCAGAGATCGCCGTTCGTTCCATTTGCCTTGCAGAATCTAACGGGTTCAGCGCTGCTCTTTAAGCCCATCTATGCCCAACTGGGAGATTTGACGTGCTCGGAACTGCATCAGCTGGAAATCATTAAAAATTGGATTACCGTCGAGCCCAATGAGATCAAAACCTTCGATTTCAGTCAGAAGAGTAAACTGCGTCACATTGATTCGCATCTCTTGAACTTGCATCAGATTCTTATACAAATCCATGGCTGGACATTAATTGGACCCATATCAATAGATAAAGTTGGCATCTATTTTCGAACTACGATATTGGATTCGCATTATCAGAAGAAAACACGCATTATCTTTGATATATCACTGATGGGATCAGCTCAAAAGCTAATCAAAGTCATGTCTCCACTGAAAATAGTCAACAAATTGGATCATGAAGTTTTCCTGAAGAAGGTTTTGAATAAAAATCAGTTCGATGCGGTTTCCTCCATAAGCACCATCGCTCCCAACGACCAACAGTGTGTACCCTTAAAGTTTCTTGATGCATCCTTATACATTTCCCATGTGTCTAACGATGGCAAACTGGGCACCAATAACGCGGAAACCGATGATGTGGGATTCAGCAATGACGAGATTTCTTGGAAACATTGTGGAAATGATAACGTGCCCAATCTGTATACTTGTTACGATATCAACAGAAGTATTCTATATACACTTATCAATGTGAGCAAGGATCAGTATCCCAGCAAGGAGAAGAATATGCCAGGACACGCGATTACACTGCTCTCGCCGCTGATGCTGAAGAACATGCTCTGCTGCGACTTGATTTTCAACATCAACGGATGCAGCACTGGACGCATAAGTGCCTTTCAAAGCAAGAATATTTATAACATTAATATTTCTGAATCCTTTAATTTGAGCATAACATTGGATAACTTTCAAGTGTCCGGTCAGCTTAAGATTCCAACAAATCACATTGGTGTTGTTGAACCCAAATTGAAGCTGATCGATCCCAAGAAGAGGGAATTACATCTACACATATCGATTAGATGTTTCAAGGGAAAGGGAATCGAAATATACATAAGTGCCCCCATTTGGATTATAAATAAAACAGGCCTGCCACTCATCTTTAAGCAAGAGGGAGCCAACAGCATTGGGGCAGGACAATTTGAGGAGCATGAAACAGCTAGACAAATTGCTCCACTAATGTTCTCGTTCTCCGATCAGGAAGGGTCGCCTTCCCTAGAAGTGCGCCTTGGCAGCTCCCTAGGAGCCAACAATCAGGTAAGTTTTATAGCTTAAATAAGAGGAATATTTAATTCATATTTTATATACTTTTCAGTGGTGTAAAGGATTCCCCTTGATCAAGAACATAACTCACCGTGAGTTGCGCACAGAAGGTGGACCAGGATGCTATACGATCGGCATAAGTGTACGTCGTGGAAGAGGATTCTATTCGAGCACCACTTTCGTTACCATGTCGCCTCGTTTTCATCTGTACAACAAAAGTGGACATCAACTGGAGTTCGCACAGCAATGCAATGTCGTTCAGCATGTAAGTCTATCAATGTCACAATTTTTATTCTTAAATCTTATAAAATTCTTTGTTTTTTAAGGAATATTCGAATGCATCTCATATTATTAAGGCTCCGATGGATTGTAACTTCCAATTCCATTGGGCAAACTGGGATCGAGAACCCCTAATTTGTGTGCGAATTGCAGATGTTGAATGCTGTTGCTGGTCAAAAGGAATTCCCATAAGTGATGAACAGAGTTTGTACATCAACGTAAGGAACGAATGGTGTGAAATGTATTTCTTGAGATTGGAGATCATATCAAAGGATGCAACGCTTATACTTTTATTCACCGATGCCCGAAGCCTACCACCTCCGATTAGAATCGACAACTTTTCAGAGGTTGTTGTGAACTTTTCGCAGAAGGGTTCCAAACCCATTTGGTCAACGCCTGTGCGACCACAGTCCTCACTGTCATATGTTATGGACGATCCTTTAGGAATGCAAGCTTTGAAAATGGAAGCTCCAGGAGGAAACATCATTGACTTTCCCATAGATCTATCAAATAGCAGTAAAACCTTAACTTATTCAAACTTTATATACATAGCATTTCATAGCACCTTTGATCAATTCAAAAGAGATGGTGATAAACCAGATGAGAAGTACCAACAATTGGTATTAGGTGTCTATGACAGAAGGGTGATTATAATGGAAAAGAATTCTGGAGATCGCTCTCAATTGTGGCTAATGAATTCCAACGGTCAACTGGAGCATGAAGGATCCACACCTCCGATACAATCGAACGAGGTGAGCGCTGTTCGACTGGTGTTGGATTTGGAGAAGCCACCGAATCCAAACGAGTTCACACCTCTGGTGGTTCGCACACCCAACAAGCAAAGGGTCACCACACAGACCTGGAGATTTGAGAATGGCAGACTCATGTGTCATGCCAACATGTGCGTTCAGGTAAGCTTAGGACTAATTTGAAGTGAAGAAATCTACTTAAACACTTTCCGTTTATTGCAGTCTGTTAATGGAACCATGGGCCTTAGGCCTGGCACTCAGGCAGTTTTGGGACGTACTAAGTTTAGCTCTAAGAGTACAGACGCGATACCCGTCCCACAACATCTCGTTGCGCAAAAACTGCGACCGGGCTCGGGACAATTGGAAATATCTACCAAAATGGATGGACCAATTCGTACAGTGCAAATTTGTGATATTAAGCTAAAGTCAAACGAAATCATTTTGGCACCCGATCTGCTATGGACTCACGCGTCGTTCAACAACAGACAGATTATTGACAAGGGAAAGCCACAAGCTGTAACCGAATTTCAGGTAAGTACTGTTACCTTTAAAGCGGACCTTTCATAGAGTAAATATCACTTTTGATTACAGGTTAATTTGGAGCTTCCGAAGGGAATTGGTGTCTCGATTATAACATTAAAGCCCTGCGAGGAAATTGTTTATATCAGTCTGGAAAACATAATAGCCGAAGTCATTGATACAAACTTGGAAAAGTCCATTGATCTGAAAATAGCATACGTTCAAGTTGATAACCAGTTAATGGATGCGGCCAGTCAAGTGACTTTACATAGCTCAATTCCTGCTGCCGATGATGAACAGAAAAACGCACTGCTTTTGAAGGTGAAAATGTTGCCCAGTCCCAACCGGAACGCTTTGATTTTCAAGCATTTGATACTGTATGTCAAGCCGTGTATTATGTATCTGGAGGAGAGGCTGATATTGAAAATTGCTGCTTTTCTTGGATATGGCAGAGAGAGTAAACAAAATTCATTCCTACCCTGTGATTATGAAGATTTCGTTAAGAAATCTTTGGAAAATGATACGAAAAGATATTACTTTGAATACTTTAGAATTGAGCCTACTCAGGTGCGTCTATCGGCATTCACCTCGTCCAAATTACCAGATGAATTGCAAATAACGAAAAAAGCACTGGGCCTGACACTGATTAAATTCGAAGATGCTTTGATAGAACTAGACTCTTTCTCAGATAAATATCATTTTGAAACAATCGATATTTATCTGAGAGCGATAAAGAAGCATTACATAAACCAAATGAAATGGCACGCCGCATCGATTTTGGGAAGTGTTGACTTCCTGGGCAACCCACTGGGTTTCGCTAATGATCTGTCCGAGGGCGTATCGGGACTTATCTTTGAAGGTTCCGTCAAAAGTCTGGTCAAAAACGTAACGCATGGAATTTCGAATTCTACGGCAAAGTTAACAGAAACATTATCGGATAGCTTGGGCAAAGTTGTGCTGGATGATCACGATAATGAGACAAGACAACGAATTTTGGAGCTACAATCGAATACATCGGGTGGTCATCTTGCAGCAGGCATCAAAGGCTTTGGATTTGGATTACTGGGAGGAGTCACAAGCATCGTACGGCATACTTACGATGGTGCGCAAGCTGATGGCGTTCCCGGATTTCTCAGTGGCTTGGGAAAGGGTCTAGTGGGTACTGTAACGAAACCAATTATCGGCATGCTGGATCTTGCATCGGAGACAGCAAGTGCGGTACGGGAAACAAGTAGAGATTCACATCGAACTTCGCCAAACCGCAAACGATTACCGCGTTGCATTACTGGTGCTCCTGGCGGCCTTCTGCCCTCGTATTCTAGTCGTCAGAGTAAAGGCCAACAATACCTTTATCTAATAAATCGCAAAAACTTTGTGGAAAAGATCATTTTCTATGAGCCCAACATTTGGAGCGATAAAGAAGCGAGACTTCGCCTACTGGTTTCTACTGAGTATGTTCGTGTATTTTCTTTGAGCGAGGGAAATCCAACAGTTATGTTCGAGTGCCACCTAAGTGAGATATTGTCGTGTCATCACTTGACCACCAATTCGGGCATAACTCCCTCAACAAGCAGTAAGGCTACATCAAGTTACTACATAGAAATATCTATAAACTTGCCGAAAATCACAAGACCACGAATTCGATGTCGAACCGAGGAACTTGCTGAATCTGTTTCCCGTTGTGTAAGTTTAAATTGTATTACTAACTATAACTTATTAATCTCTGTACTTTATTGCAGATAAATTACGCTAAAAGTGTGTTTGATGAACGTGAGTTGTCGCTCATTAAATAATGTTAATACCAAAAAAGAAATAAATAATTATTTTGTACATATTTAAATGGGCTTGTTTTAAAATAGTAAACTTTAATTGAATTGGGTTATAATGATATAGTATGTATGCCTAACTGATAAACAAAAATAAAACTGATTGCACAAGCAACTAATTTATAAAATTGGAAAAAAGATAAGTTACGCTAAAAACTTATCAGAGATAATAGAGTACATCGATTACCACAACTATTACTCAGTTTAACTGCCTCAATAATTAATTTAAACATCAAACATCTAGTTATTTATATTTGGTTTTTTATTAAAGAGCCGTACCCTCCAATAAAGGGACTTTGTCTATGAACTAAATTAAGCTTGAGTTAACTGGATCAGTTCTCTCAATATGCGGTTAAAATACATAATTATAAAGCTATTTCGAAAGTCTTTCAGAACATGAACAGCTTTATTAAAATAGAATGCGGTTAAAATTAAACTCCGTCATTGAGAAAATTAACCCAATTAATATTAAGGAATGAATAAATATATTTAATGTTCGAGTTAGCGTATGTATAAAAAGCACATTGATTTCACAAACATCGCACGGCATAGAAATGTGCTTAAGGCTTAATGGATTTCTGAAAGTGAATAACATAATATGTTAGTTAACTATGTATCACAGTTATTACAAGTAATAACATACCTCATCTGAAAACTCCATGTCATCACGCATCTGTTTTGAACGTCGCTTTTCGGTCGATGTGAGAAGTTGTGCAACTTTTGTTTGTTTGGCCAAATCATATGCCTCCTTTTTACTACGCATTGCGCAGTCCTCAAGAGTTTCAGCCGCTTCAAACATACCCTGTCGTCTATACAGGGCGCCAAGATTCTTCAGGGTTGTGGTTACGGTAGGGGAATCAACCTTAGCAGCTTTGTGCCATCCACCATACTCTCCATATGGGGTATTCTCGCGATTATCATATTTGTGTTCCTCACGTTCTTCAGCCACCTATGATTGAGACAATCATTAATATAGGGTATGTTTAATCAAGAACTGAAAATCGTTGAAATCGAAGAATGCTGAGACAGACAGAGCAGGTCATTGCATCATCATTTCTTTAATAATCTTGAGTGCGAAATAAAGAAGTACATGTGCCAAGTTAGGTAGCTAGCTACAATGGGTTTTCAACCGCTTATTGGTAGTATTACTCTAACTTCAATAAAAAATCATAATCAAAACCTTTAAATGGATATGTAGCTATATATTACCTGCCAAATGGGCTTATTTTTGCTGTCGATTGCTCCAAATTCACGCTCGTGGGCTCTTGTCAATACTTGCTTGTAGAGGATTTCAGCTTCTGCGTATCTGCCTTGTTTTAGATAGCAGCCAGCCAAATTATTTTTAGTTTTGGCCACGTTGGGATCATCAGGGCCAAGCTTTGCTTCATATATATCAAGTGCACGTTGGTAGTACTTTTCCACTTCATCATATTTGCCCTGATTTTGGCAAAGCAAGGCCAGATTATTCAGTTGCTTGGCAACATCTGGGTGATCTTTGCCCAAGACCTTTTCGCGAATCTCAAGAGCACGCTTGCAGAGTGGCTCGGCATCCTTGTATTTACCACGTTTACCGTAGAGGACGGCTAAGTTGTTTAGAGTTGCAGCTACGGCTGGATGGTTTTCTCCCAATGTCTTGCCGCGAATCGACAAGGCATCGTTCAATAAGTTCGCAGCCTCTTTGTATTTGTTCTATTTAGCAAATTTAGCATTAGTATAAGTCGGTATGATAAAAATAGTTTCAAATTCATACTCACTTGATCACGATAAACAAGGGCCAAGATGTTCAACATGGTTGCAACATCTGGATGATCGTGTCCGCTAGTCTTCTCGAGATCCTCAAGGGCTTGTTTGCACAGTGGTACAGCAACTTCATATCTGAAGCAAATGAAGAAATTTAAGAATTAAAAACAGAAAAAGTAGGTGATACACTGATGACTTTACCTGCCCTGAGATGCATACTGAATGACCAGGTTATGGAGCGTTCTCAGGCGAGCTGGAATTTCGTAGCCTGATGTTTGATTTGCGAATTGGCTTGGAGGAGTGGGAGACATGTTGTTCCTGTCTTCGTTATCTTCATCAGGGAATAGCTCAACCACTGGATCCGTTCGGGTCTTTTCACAAGATTCATCTTGATCCTGATTATCATCGTACTTCTTGACAGATGCCATAAATTCAAGATGTTTCTTTTCTTCTTCTAGTTGTGCGACCAATTGTTCGGATGCCTGAAACTTTTGCTGAGTATTGGCGAGTTCATCTCGTAGCCAAGCGTTTTCCTGATGGAGACGACGCACTTGTGTCTTAAGTTTCTGTTTTTCAGCCTCAATATTCTGCATGTGGGAAGTCAGGGCCATCATAACTTGTGCTTCGCTCAATCCAAGCTCAATATTTTCAATATTCTTTCGCAATATATCGGACTTCTCATTATCTTTTTGCACCTCCGATATACCGTTCATTATGGAAACATGTTCAACACGCAAAGCCTCCAAGCCTTGCAGAACCGTTTTCGTATTGCTTATGATTTCGTCTTGCGACATTTGTGTCATTTTGCCGATTTGTTCGATTTTCTGACTGTAAACGCAAAATTTAAATCCGTGTTAGAATTCGCAATAAACAAATGTGCAACTACAGTAAATAAAATTAAGATAATTGGTCCCTCTTCTGCATGTTAAACTATATGTATTTTTGAACTAATTGTTATGAAAAATAATGACGTTTAACTTAAAAGCAACAAATTCAAAGATATTTTGAATGGCTTGTATAGCAAACAATTGTGACATATTAAAATATAGTATATTTAAATTTATTTCTTACATTCTGTAGTTTTTAATGGCTTTTGAAACAATCATTTTCACAAAACTCGTGTACTAAAAGAAATAATTTCACGTAAATCGATAATGACAAATATTGCGCATGCTCAGTGTTGGCCATGGTCTGCATTGAATTTCAGTGGAATATCCTTACTGGTTTGTTCATATAAATAGGGGTATGCTTAAGCGCTAACGTCATATCCTTGGCGCCATTTTAAAACGAAGGGTTTGTTATAATAAACAGAATTTTAATACTTAGTTAAAAATAATAAATCAGAATAATAAAATTATTTTTCTTTACAATTATTATTATTGAACAAGAAGTCAATAACTATATATTTACAAAATAATTATAGAAAACTTTAAAATCATGTCGGAAAATAGTGTTTTATGCTTTTGTTATAAAAACAAAATTTAAAGTTAATAATTAAATATTTCAACATTCGTTTGTGTTGGCAATAAACATGCAACATGTTGCCCAATAACTGTCCAAGTAGAGCAGTGGAGCATTTCATGAACAGCGGCGGCAACAGAGGCCAACTCGACTTGAATTTTTGTAGCATGAAAGTGGTCTGCTCACAACACACACGCACACATACATACACATGCTACTGAGTCAGCTGCTGCATGCAGCGCAACGAACATAAGAAAATACATATTTTTAATAACTGACTCCAGAGTGAGTAACATTCCGTTATGTGTATGTACATGGTGTCTTGAGTGTACCTATAATTACGGAACACACTGTGTGCAGCTATGAATATTCTGCAAAACAGTAATAAAAATTCTTTGTATGCATACATTCTTTATGTATACATCATAAACATATTCACTTCGTATTGTTTAAATCTTCAAGACGAACATTTGTCTTAATTACAGTTTTGCTAACGTACTTACACATATAAATGTATTAGTCATTCAGTAATGGGCATACACCAATTATTTAATGTCGCGTTTAGACAAAAATAAACATATGTACATACAGCAGTAAAGCACTTACACATACATTCATACGTACTTGTCTCTTTCTCTACATATGTTGATTGCCCGCACGGTGAAAAAGTGCACATAAATAAAAAATGTAGTTACGTCTAAATATTTATATTGCTGGCAAACTTATGAATGACAAAGTACCCAGCAAAAGAAATTGTTTATGACGAAAGAACTTCCAACACACACACGTATGAATACTTACATCTATGAAATAATATGTACTATTGTACAATTGTAAGTACATATATTTAATAAAATAGGTGGTAGAAAAGTATACACAGTTTGAGGTTTTGCTTTTGATGTATATAAATATTCACCATTCATAGAAATAATATAAACTTACATGCACAAACACAACTTATAAAAAGATTTAAAAGATACAGATTATTTCTAATAATTTTAAGTATCGAATAAGTTTATTAAGACGATTAAGTTATCAAGCAACTTGTCTGTTTGGAACGTTGGAATGAAACATTTTTTTCAGTCTCTTCGGCTAAGTACGCTGTTCACGCCAAGCAAAAGTGAACTAGCCTTTGTATATTACAAATAGTACTAAAAAACGTCGTGAAGCGAATAAATTAATTAAAGGTTGATATTAAATTTTTAAATGCGTTTTAATTAAATTTAAATTAATTTCCTGTTTAAAAATTTCAAACAATGCAAATTGTAAACTTAACATTTGTATAACAGTCTTTTGAGAATATTTGTAATTTCCAATAAGAAATTAAACCAAAGGGGCGCTCTGCTTTTTTGTGCGAACCATTTAATAAAGAAATTAAAATTAATTTTGATTAGTCTCTATGCTATGTTTCGAAATATTCGGTAACCCAACGAAACTTATTAGTTTCATATGTATAATTAAATAATTCAAATGTATATTTAATAATACAAATATATTTACACCAATAACAACTAATCACTATCATCCTCATCATCGTTTAACATTGCTGCCATAACCTTCGCAAATTGTTCTGCTTTATTTAACATTTCATCGCGACTTAAATTAGGATCGTTGCGTAAATTTTGAGCGGTGATTAATAAATTCTCAAAATCATTTAATTGGTTTTCCAGTTCATCAGTATTGTTTTCATCGGTGCGGCTGGACCCTGCGATTGAAATACAGTTTATTAATTAACTAGTAATTTATTAGTTGGAAGTACTTACTAGTATTTACGTTAGACCAAACACAATTTTTCAGACCCTCGATAACCTCTGCATAGCTTAACTTTTGAGTATCTTCAGAGTTTTCTTCATCCTTTAGTGATACAATATCAAATACAACATTTGTGTGATCTTTAAGTTCATCAATTGTCAATTCATTTGCTTCGCCAGAGAATGAGTTCGTTACTAAGAACCCAATCTGTATTTCATTAACTGTTATAAAGTTGTTTATTTCAGAGAGACATTTAATGAAGGATTTCTGAAAAGAAATACGGAAAAGAAATTCTTCATATATTTATGAACTACTCAAGCAAATAATTTACTCACATCACTCGGCTCAAAATATATTATTAAAGCTTCAGTTGCTTTTTTTACTTCAGTAGGAACAGTTTCAAATTTTCCATCAAAAGGAATTAGGGATATGCTGGTATTATAATACTTAGTTTTAATGTCACATTTAAAGCTGTTTACGACCGTTGAGTCGTATGAATTAGTTGTGAACGCTATGGCTTGATTCAGTTCTCCTAATATATCTGAAATTAAAATTAGAACAGAGTAAATATTAATTATCATAGACAGAGATTTGAAGCGGCATTCATCAGAAAAGCTTTAGTCAGTGTTATGACAAGCAGCCGTGGATCATGGTTAAGTAAAACTGTGAATGCCTTTTTTACAGATTGTTAAGATACACACACATGTTTTAAACAAATCCGTATTCAATAGTTATCAATTTAATACATACTTTCAGCAATTTCCTTTGGAGAAAGGCTTCCGAAAGACAGAATCAAAACAGCCGGATCCATTCTAAAATAAACAATGCTTTCCACTAGTGGTGGAATTAAGTCGATGTTCACGACATCGATTATAAAAATAGTATAGAGTTCAAATGAACTAAAACCCAATCAAAGCAACACCGCTACAGTGTTTACTTTTACAATAACATCACATCTTTCCATAATTTCAAGACAACTGTATGTAGAGAGCTAAGAAAATAAATAAAAAACAGGAAAATGTGGTACCCCGGTCTTTTGTGCCGTATGTGTTACTTATTGATATATTGAATTCGTACCGTGGTTGCAAGACTCGATTATTAAATAGTTATCGATGTATTGGGATTTTAACGACACATCGATGTATCGATTTTGGCATCGTTTTTGGTTCCAACTCTACTCAGGTGTTGCTGAAAAAGCCTCCCTTCGTTTTAGTACAAATTTTTATTGATAGAAACATGCCTCCTAGTAAACTTGACAGTCTCTACCGACGAATGCTCATAACAAGATTTTTTGAAAAGGGATGGGGAAAGCCTGAAAACTTACATAGGTAAGTTAAGTAAGTTTATCAATTATTTATGCACGTATGTGGGCTGCAGACGCGTCTTTCATATCCTTTACGTAATAAGTCAATTGCATTGTTTCCCTATTAATACAATTCAAGTGCACTATTAATTTAGCATACTCTTCCATTGAAATCATAAAAATACAAAAGATTGCCCTTAATTTGAAACTAAATTAGTTACAATTTAACTTAGTACTGACATTTCACAGTGGTTTTGGCGATAATAAGTAGTACTTGTATTTCTGCGATATCCAAAACATATCGTATTTTAAGTAAGGGTATTCCCTTAACTAATGTTAATTTGTACAGGTAAAAGTTTTTTGCCCAGAGGATTAACAATGGTTTAAATAATGATTTTTTATTCTGTTTTATTAAAATTTAATTACATTTTTACCTCTGTGTTTACCCAAATCAAATCGAATTTTGCCTTTGACACTATATAATTAAATTTTCCTGTTGGGGACAATTTTACTCCGCAAATTAAAAATATAATTTAAAGAAACAAGCGGGCTCAGACTTTATGGCTGGCACGAGGACATAGTAAATGATCTCGTCATAACCGATGTATCTAGTAAGTACTACTTGTAATAACATTTAAATTCTTTCATTCACAGAGTATTTCAGTTTCGAAAAATTATTTCCTCCAGAGAGACTTGTTTTAAGCTGGTCCCACGCGACTATCCAGTGGAGATTACTAAGAAAAAGAAATACTCCGACTCGACATTAATTGAAGGGAATTTTACAACTCCATTGGAGCTGCATATGCCTGGTGTTGTTCCGGAAGCAGCGCAAAAAGCTTACTTTCAGTTACTAATTCCCAACAAGTGGATTGACGAAGATCATAAGCCGATTTGCATTCATTTGGCAGGAACTGGAGATCATGTAAGTATTATATAAAGCCTTTTAAATCTAGAAAATAGCATATTGATTATTGTTATTTAGTTTTTCTGGCGCCGAAGAAATTTGATTGCAAAACCATTATTAAAAGATGCAAACATCGGATCTATAATACTGGAAAACCCATTTTATGGACTACGAAAGCCAAACGATCAAATGTACGTCCCAAAAGAAGCATGTTTCTGTCGAAACTTACTAACATTTGGGCTATTCTATAATTCATTCGATTTCATATTTTTTTAAATATACCTTAATGCCTTAATTTCTATTTCAGACGATCTAATTTGCATAATGTATCTGATATATTCGTAATGGGCGGCTGCCTGATTCTTGAGTGTCTTGTTCTCTTGCATTGGTGTGAAAGAAATGGATTTGGTCCTTTGGGTATCACTGGACTCTCCATGGGAGGTCATGTAAGTAGACTCAGTTGAAAGATACTATATATTGGGAGATGTATCTAGCTATGGCTTTTTTTAGATGGCCTCGCTAGCAGCAACAAATTGGCCAAAGCCTCTGGTGCTTGTTCCTTGTCTGTCATGGTCTACAGCATCTGCTGTTTTTACTACTGTATGTCAAGAGCACTCAAAGAATTGTAAACAAATTAATTGACTTTAATTTGTTATAGGGCGTTATGAGTCAATCTATTAATTGGGATATGCTGGAAACGCAATATTATTCGGATGGCGAATATAGAGAACGTCTCTCGAAAATGGTCACCATCATTGACGATGCCTTTGCAGCTGGTCAAAAGTTTATTCAGAACTTCAATCAGTCTCTGCATGAGCTCAAAGAGGACATTGATGATACAAGAAAGATACAATCAAAGCAGTGCGATGCTGATCCAAATACTTTGCATAAAATGCAGAGCAATTCAATTGAGAGTGACAATAGTTCAATATTCTTAGCGAAGTCAGTAGATAACAAAACGATGAATTCAAACAATATTCCACCCATGCCATTAAAAGATATACTTAGTAAAAACATTGTGAACGATCCAGCATTACCAATATGCCAAGCTGAACCGATGGACAATTCAACACTAACGAAACTTATGAAATACATTTTACCTTTATCCGCGCAAAATAGAAGTAGAAAAATTGATATTACAAAGACCAACTGGTGGGAGCGAGAGGCTCTACAATTTATGAGAGGAATGATGGATGAGTGTACACATCTGAAAAACTTCTCAGTGCCATTTGATACCTCACTGATAATAGCAGTCTGTGCCAGAGATGACGCGTACGTTCCGAGAGACGGCTGCTCCAGCCTGGAAGACATTTGGCCTGGTGCTGAAGTCAGGTATTTAGATGCTGGACATGTGAGCGCCTATGTACTGCATCAAAAACTGTTTAGGTAATGCAATTGTTTCGTGATCTTTCCCAGAATGATTTTACAATTTTATCTCTTTCAGGTCATGTATAATAGAAGCCTTTGGTAGAGCTAAAAAGATCTATGGAGATTCAAATTATAAAGGATTGGAAGCAGCAATTAAATAAATCTGAAATATAGAGAGAAAATAGAAGCCTAAACCTAATGTGATTAACAAGCGAGTATTTCGTAATGTGCTATTAAATTGTAGGTGAAGATCATCATAAATAGAAACCGATTGTGCAATGAGCGAAGAGAAAGGGAAAAGAGTATATTGTTGGCAGGGAGTAGTCAAGTTTGGGATGGTTAACCAAAAAAAAAAAGTTCTTACAAAAGTTAGATTTGTTTATTTGGACAACTTTAAATATTGGTAGTTTTAACATCTGGGAGTTCACAAAGGTCATTTTATAAAGGTTTTAAATATTTTGTAACAATATTATTATTGAAAAAGTATAAACGATCTTGACATCGGAAACTCCAGCACCAATCTAACAAATTATACACTTATAATAAATTGTATATTAATTTAAAATTAAACAAAATAATACATTTTTATTAGGTATTGTCATGTTTAGTACTCTGTTTTTTGATAATGCTCCTTTCGGAATGCTGATAATTTTAAACGCTGCGTCTGAAGTGCCTGTTCCAGTTCTAATACTTTAACTTGTATATCCATCTCCATCGTTTTCAGCTGAGACGGTGTCAATTTACAAAACTCGATCTCCTGCTGCTGCTCCGTTCGTGCGTTTCCATCTTTCACAGTTGCGACAACAACTCCCGTTGCCTTCGTTACATTCCGAGAAGCGATTGTCAAGTTAGTCAAATTTTGGCTATCATGATTGGCTTTAACCTTGCTGGCAATAACCAACTGAACGGTACACGCTGCAATTTCCTGGGCAGCTACAATAAGCTCAAAGTTTTGCCCAGTCTCGCTAGTAATCGCAGTATTAGCAGCTTCAACTAAGTAGTTGGCTGCCTTTGCTACGCTCTTTGATGCCGATATCAAACCATCTGACCATTGGCTGTTACGCTTGTAGAATTCGTTCTCTGTGGCATTACCCTTTTGGGAAGACACAATTTCTTGTTGGAGTACGCGGGATTTTAAAATTAAAACTTTAATGCACTCCATTAGGGATGTGCAGGCTTCCAATATTTTCTCATTTACTTCAAGTTTTATTTTACTGTCCGTCTCACGAGATTTGGAGAGTAAATCAATAATTTTAGTGGCTGCTTCCTCAATGGCTGCGTCCATTTCTTTTAGTTCTGTTTGTATGAGTTTATCCAGATCAACGCTGTTTTCGTAATTGTTCATTAATCCTCGTACAAGTTCATTTAACTCGGATAACTTATTTTGTATTGCTTGCACAACGCTGTCAATTTGTGGATTTCTTTCATCCTTTTGAGCAAGTTCGAGCAGTTTCGTCAAATCTGGACTGATAGAATGTACTTTACCTAAAATATCTGAAACGAAATAAAATTCGTTTAATTCAAGTCTCTCGACGGGAATGTGTAATGCTTACCTTGACCCTTTTCAATCGCTGTTGTCGATTTAAAGATCATGTCACAATAGTCATATAATTCTATAAAATAATAGCCTAAATATAAAATATTCTGCAACTTTTCATTGCTTTCGTCATTTGGTATTTGCGAAGTAGTTAAAAGTTTGCTTAGCAAAGTCTCCGTTTTGGAGGATATTTTTAGCACTCCTTCCAAGGGCTCCTGAACCTCAGCGTTTAACTTTGAAGAACACATTTCTCTGACAGTCTGTATTGTCAGATCCCTCATCAACTGTAAGGCGCTTTGGCATTGCTGATTTTGAGTTGTTAAGTCATAATTTTTCTTAGTTGCATTGGTTAATTCTTCATCACGTTGCGTCAATTTGGCCTGTACATCGTTTAAGACTTTCTCCGTTGATACTTTTTCTTCTTTACATCTTACTATAGATGTTTCAGCGAGCTATGAAAGATGTATAGAGTGTCAGAAAATAGTTTAAAAATAATTTAAAATATGTATTTACAAATAGTTACCTGTAGAGCAGTTTTCTTTTGTTGCAACTTGTTTTCGGTTTCTTCTAATTTGTTGTTCAATGTGTTAATATCTTTTTGAAGAGTTTCCTCCAATGCTTTCTTTTCACTTGATAGCTGTAAGCATTTTTCTTCATGTGCTTTCAGGTTATCAACGATTTCTTTCTCCTTAATGGTTAATGTACTTTGTACATCACCTAAAAGTTTCTCAGTTACTGCTTTTTCCTCAGTTAAGGTTTTAATAGATATTTCAGCTTCCTAAAAGTGTAACAGAAGCCGTTAGTAATAGTTTTGGAACCTGAATATATTAATAATTACCTGTAAAGCCTTTTCCTTTTGCTGCAGCTTAGTTTCTGTTTCAACCAAGGAGCCTTGTAAAGCTTGTGAATCCTTTTGAAGAGTTTCTTCTAAGACTTTGTTTTTGGTGGACAGTTCAGAGTATTTTTCCTCGTACGCTTTTAGATTTTCCACAATTTCCTTTTCTTTAACGCTCAGTTGATTCTCCACATCGGCTAGTTTCTGTTCTTTTTCTAGCAGAACTAACTTAACATTTCCCAGCTCAGTTTCGCTTTCCTTTAAAACATTTACCATGGAATGTACCTCAAGATTTTCACTTTCCTTCTTCTGTATTATAGCCTCATATTTAACCTTCATATCTTTTCCCGCTGTTTCAAGGTTAGATGAATGATTCTTTTCATTTTCAATTTCCTGTAGCAGTTTCGCTGTATTTTCTTTATCTGCAGCGACATTTTCGTTAAGTTTTAACATTTCGTTGTTCAGATCCTTAATCTGCTCCAATAGTTCTGCATTCAATTGTTTCTCTTTGTTCAACGATTTGGAGTAATCACTATGCTGTAATGGATGTGGTTAGTCATTTAATTTACAACGAATTATAATAGTTTAAGTCATACCTGACGCAACAAATTTATGTGTTCGTCTCTGATTTGAGTGTACATAACTTTAAGTTTATTGAACTTTTCTGAGGATAACTTTTGTTTCTCCTCCTCTTCAACTACTTTTTCTGCAAGAAAGTAAAGAGTTTATTAAAATTCAACCTTTTTAAAGCATACTTCATACACTTACGAATTAAAATTGGATTATTTGTCAGTTGCAGTTCCAATTCATCTTTCTGCATTCGCATGTTTGTGCACATTTCCTTCGATGATTCCAAATCGTTGCACAACGCGGTGTTATTCCTTTGTAGTTCCACAATATTCTGCTTATAGGTCTGTTCCAAACCATTAAACTGACTGATGCTGGCATCAAGTTTGGCTTTTAGCTGCTGTATCGTTTGTTCTTTATCATCAATCATGTTTTCCAACACATTAATGCGTTGACTCAAAATGTGTTCCTGCTCAGCGGCAATACTTTCAGCCGAATTTGTGTCCACAAGATCTTCCACAACTGGATCTGGATCGGGTTCAGATTGTACATGTACTACGGGTGGAACGTAGCTGCCAAAATCAACCTGAGACCTGAAGTTAGGACTCTGATCTGGTAACTGTGGTACTGTGATCAAATCATGGAAATACTGCAGTGGTCTAACATTTTCGTAGAACAGTTTCAATCTAGCGAAGATACCACAGAAGCGTTCTCTATGTCCACCCAGCACATCGTTAGGTAACTTTTCATGAAGCTTAAACATAAGTCTCACACTCATGTCATACAATGGATTTGAATCCTGTATGAGGGTAATTAAAGGTGCTAATCTGCATTGTCCAGGCTGTGTCATCGACGAAATGCGATAGGTGTTAATGGAATTAAAGACAGCCACTTGTAGAGCAATAATATCATCCAAGTAGTCGAAGATCTCCACGCACAGTTGGAAACTGAAATGAATACAAAGAGAATATATTAAGTTTATGAAACAAAAAAAATTCCGACTATAAATATCGAATGAATAGTAGAATATTAATTGCATACTAGTAATTTACATCCTTATCCGCGGCATGGGCAACTTCAGCAAATGATATCAACAGAGATCCCGGATACATTCGATTCTTGTCATGAAAGTTTAGTTTAGTCACCAACAGCTTACTGTATGCCTTTATACAGAAACCAATATCGTCTTGCAGATGACCCCAAAGTTTTCCGATTTCCAAAATCATATTCGAGTGCCTCTGGGAGTGCTGCAGTGCACACTTGTGGGCTTCTCGTAGTACTTTATGCAGCAGATGACAGAATTTCCAGGCCGTAAATCTGTTTTCCATAATCGGCTGCCTGGTTACAATAGCCCAAAATGTTCTTGCTTCCTTCGATTTGTGGATTATGATGATTACGGAGCGGGCATGCTTCGACTTCAGGGGCGTCTCCATGCCCTTGAGAGCCTTGCCCACACTCACGTTCTGGAAAATAAAGGGAAAAACATTAAAATTTAGATCAGATCGCATGATTTGATAAACTCTTTTGTTTAATATGCAAAAATAATTTTAAAAAATGCAGCTATATTTGGTAATCAGTTTTTTTTTTATCGGTAAACCACGATAAGCGCGGGCAATCTGCTGCCGACTTTATAAACATATAGCTAAAGTAACTGAACTAAATAAAAAATAAACATGTCTGTGAATAGACAGCATAAACAATATGATTCACGGACTTTCGCAAGAAGCTAATGACATATGGGTGCACTGGTTGTTAATGGATGTGTGGAGTTTTCTATTTATCAATAACAAATCTGCGCCGCGAGCTTGACCGATTTAAGCAGCTGCGTCTCTTTCTCCAATAACACACACATACACACCTATGCAAAGATTTAAGTAAACAAAACTGCACTTGTATGTGTGTAAATTGTTTAATTTATTTACTGAATGAATAATGCAATTAATATGCATTGTACGTATGCACATACGGGCCGCACAAACAAATCAACTGCTAGAATTGCACACTTAAGTATGTATGTGTGTCAAGAAACTGGAGCACAATGAAGTTTACACACAACAGATGTACTTGTATGTATGTAATTACATACAACTGATGTATTTGTGTTGTTAGAGTTGTCCAGGATCAGTACGTACCAAGTGAAAAAAGTCCTTCTCTGCGTTAGTTGTCATTTTGGCTCTTTAAAAATTTACTTCACGAACTGTACTGGAAGTGAATCACACTCAGATACAAATGAGTGCATAAGTATCGGGTGTAGGTATGTGCGTAAACTGAGAAACAAAAATTCATTTGAAACATTAATTATCTTATCGGAATTGTATTCATTTGTACTTGTTGTTTGCACAAGCATTGTATATACAAAGTATATACATATGCTGTATATATATACAATAATATTTGTTATTAATTTATCGATATATTTTTTATAAGCATAAAAAGAGTATGGGGATTCCGTAACTTTATCTAGATTTGATTTGGATTTACTTTTAAACAAAAGAAATGAATTATATTGTTAATGAAACAATTGCTTTATATTTAATTAACTGAATAATTTACATAAAAGAACAAAAATAAAGATTAAGTGTGGCCGTACATTTTGCAAACATGCCCACTCGGTTAAAAGGCATAATACAACTTCAATACACACGGTTTCAGTGTGACACAAATTCAATTTGCAAAAATTTAATTTAATAAGATAAAGAAAAAACTCATAATTATGATCATTATTAAGATACACAGAAAATGTTCGGTTCAATAATCAATTCATTATATGAAGTATTTTGTACTCTTATACGAACTCGTTTATGTCATTACTACAAACTCTTGTACTACTTTACTCAACAATTAGCGCCAAACATGGCAGCCAATAAATTTCAAACGAATGTATTGTTATAAGACAAGAATAGAAAAAAGTGTATTGTTTAGTAATATAATTAGCTGCGGTCTGTTTGGGAATAGGTGTTAATAGTGTTTCGCGCTCATTGGCAATTTCACTCACCGCATACAAGCACACAGTCTGTATATGTATACACGTGTGTGTGTGTGTTCGTTGTCTGCATCGTCGCTTTAAAAAATCTCTTGCATTTACAGAACGCAAAAAAATTGTACGATTAGTCTTTTTAGTTTAACTACAATATAAACACTATAGTACAGGTAGAAAATAATTGCAAAAATTATATAATTTAAAGGGATTTTTTATCCTTAAATCAATTTGAGTTCAAGTAATTAAATATTTTATTTTGTCAATTAAAAGTGGTTGATAAAAAATTTGGAAAGGACATAGGACACATAAATATTCTTAAGTGTGTCAAGGACATTTTATAAATTATCTAGATTCCTTGACGTTATTAAACCTCTATAGTGATAAAAAGGATATTGTGATTAAAGGAAATATTTTGAGAGTTTAGAAGTATTAAGTTACTCTAAAAGTTTGCTCCATTTGCCAATAATGTGATAACACTATGACCAAATTTTCACTTGGCGCCCCAAATAACCTAACCTATTTTAAGCAGCATTGCATAAGCGATTTAGAAAAGTTTTTGTCACTAATTTTATTTATAGTAGCCCTAATTTAATGACCTTTTAGCTGATTGATTTTAAAGCGATTAAGGTTTTAGGGAGAAGCAATTGTGGCCAATGTAATTGACCGTTAAATTTGAATAAATTGTTATAGGAAAATGGCGGATGAAGAAGATCCTTGGGGATTCGATGATGGTGGTGATGCTGCTGCTGCTGATGTAAAAACTTCCCTACCCGGATCTGTGCACGACGCGCCATCAAAAGCGGAGAGCGTCAAATCTGAGCCAAGATCCGAATCACACGCACCAGATGCTGGCGGAGAACAGAATCAGGAGAACATTGAAGAGGCTGAAGTTGAACTTAAGGCTCCACCACCACCACCCGAAGATGATGGGTACAGGAAACCAGTGCAGCTCTACCGTCATTGGGTCAGGTATGACTAGTGATAAATAAATTAGTTTGTGATTATCATTAAACAATTGTTATGTAATTGCAGGCCCAAATTTCTGCAGTACAAATACATGTACAACTACAGAACCAATTACTATGACGATGTAATTGATTATCTCGACAAAAAGCAGGTTGGAGTCGCACGCGATATTCCCAGACCTCAGACCTGGGCGGAACGTGTGCTCCGGACACGGAATATCAAGTGAGAACTTTAAAATAATTTAATATAATTTTATTTTAATTTATTTAAATTTTTTAAATTTTTAGTGGCACCGATATTGAATCCTTTGTGCCCACAAAACGGGATAAGCAATTAATTCAAACATTAGCTGCATCAATTCGAACTTATAACTACCATACCAAGGCATATATCAATCAGAGATACGCCAGTGTTCTCTAAACTGATTATATAACTGCCCTACAAAAAAAAAAAAGGAAAAACGAAAAAAATAAGTTATGTTTGATTATTTATCATAGGATGTGAACATAGGAGTTTTGTATATACATATGTACATACCGTATAAATATTTATTACATTCAATATTAGTTGAAAAAACTTCAATTATCTCAAATTATAAATTTCAATAATTCAATTCAAGCTATTACTTAGACTAAGACTAAGAATTCTTTTAAGTTATCAATCGGTGTATTTGTTCATTATTCTTTCAAGATCTAAAAGTACAAATTACCAATTGAGCAATATATAATAACTGTGCAATAAATACATAAATAAATCATATAATAAAAACTATATATATTTTGGAAATAAATTTTGTAATTTTTGTTGTGAGTAAACTTAGGTGTTTAGCTGGCATTAGAAGTGTCTAGCTGGTCACCAGATACTCTATAATCTTGTATCTTGTGATTTTTAGGTGTCTGGCTGGCATGCAGAAGTGTCTATCTTGTGATTTTTATGCCCAGTAAGTAAGTTAATGGAATCAGATACATTCCATGTTCAAGTTTCTTTAGCTTAAATTAATCATAAGCCAAGGCACTTGTATGATCATTGTCAAATTATCGCCCATACCGACCTCAAATGGGCTTCTATTCATAAGTGTGCCTAAGATTTATTTATTCTACTTTTGCTTGTGCTGCCGTAAAGTTATATCAATTCGCACTAGTTTCATTCTAAGCATGAACTGTTGTATTATTTGGTGCCTTTTTAAATTCTGGCTGCTATTGTCTATTATTCAAAGCTGTACGCAGTTGGAAGCGAAAACACCTTGGTAAGTAGGAGTAGTAAAAATAAATTAGCTATTTTATATAGTATTTATCCGCAACACATTTTAGCCCCACTAATGATTTACACGCGCTGATTCTGGCTCGAGGGGGCAGCAAGGGCATTAAATACAAAAATTTAGTTAAAATCAACGGCTTGTCGCTACTCTCTCGTGCCATACAGACCATTAGAAATTCCAGCTGCTTTGAGCACATCTGGGTCTCAACAGACGATGAGCTAATTGCTCAGGAAGCCACAAAGTGTGAGTATTAACGATCATTTCTGTAAAGAAATAGATAAAAAACTATATTTGAAATGAGAGCCATTTAAAAGTTGTAAAATAGTCGATTAATTGAAAGGTAATCGATTAATTGTAATTGTAATCGAACAATTCAGAGACTATAAGAGCTAGAGCCATCGAATGCCATGCAGATAAGGTTTATTTCAAATTTTTGTCACGCCCTCTAACGCCCCCGCCATTTGTAAAAAACTGTTTTCATAACACCATAACTTGGAAACTGTTAGAGGTATCGTGGTTAAACTTACAAATTATGTGTACGGTGCCATTATAAATATCCTCACCAAGTTTGATCCGGATCGGACAACTAAAGCCTATAGCTCCCATAGGATAAATCGGTCGAAAATTGAACATTTGTACGAGCGATTTGTAGTTGAGCGATTGCAACCAAACTCACACATTTTGTGTATATCGTTGCTATAACTATCCTCACTAAGTTTAATCTCGATCATAAAACTATAGCCTATAGCTCCCATAGGACATATCGGTCGAATTTTGCATATTTCTATGGAAAAACTTGCACTAGAAGGAGTACGGGGTCTTTTGTGGTCGGCTCGCTCGACTATAGTATTTCTTACTTGTTTTTCATAACTTTTAGTTGGCGTTCTTTTACACAATCGACCTGAGAAATATGCCCTGGATAAAGCCTCATCCATTGAAGCCGTTCAGGAATTCCTGGGTGTCCATGAATCCATACACAAGTTTGCCTTATTCCAATGCACTTCAGTGTTCCTAAAAGAAAAGTATATCATTGAAGCAGTTGAGAAATTTCAAAAACACGACTGTGTTTTTGCTGTTAAGAGGTAAATACCAAAATTAACTAATTTATGTAATATATTAATTACTCAATACTTGTATTTTTAGATCGCATTTATTGCGTTGGAAAATGGTGGATGGAAAGGTTTTCCCAGTTGATTTTAGCGCAGCCGCTCGACCTAGACGACAGGACTGGACAGGAGATTTAGTGGAAACGGGAATGTTTTATTTTTCAAAGAGGAAACTAACAGACAAAGGAATTTTTCAAAATGAACAGTAAGTAGCAAAATAAGTTTAAAGTTAAATATTAAATTGTTGAACACATAAACAGTTGCTCCATTGTGGAAATTGAGTCTGAAGATGGACTGGAAATAGATTCTAGACGAGATCTGGACATTGCACGCTGCATTATAATGGGGAAAACATAGAAATATCGTGGAAAATAAACATATATGTATATTTTAATGAGTAATGAAGTTTTCATAATATTACACATTTTATAATTACAATTCTAAAGGTAACCATAAAGTACTTTTATACATTTTTATACTCTCTGCAAGAGTATATTGGGTTTGTGCAAATTCATGTAACAGGCAGAAGGAGGCGTGGCAGACCCCATAAAGTATATATATTCTTGATCAGTGTCACAAGCCGAGTCGATATAGCCATGTCCGTCTGTCCGTCTGTCCGTCTGTCTGTCCGTCTGTCTGTCCGTCTGTCTGTCCGTCTGTCTGTCCGTATGAACAAACAGATTTCAGAGATGGTAAGAGCTACAAGTTTGAATTTGGTCTCTATCGACTCGATATTTAGTCAGTCAATACAAGAATCTTTTTTTTTTTCGATGCCACGCCCCATTCGCCCACAATGAGCAAAAAACTAGACATACCTCGGAAAAAATAGATGTTTTCGGCGAATATCTCAGTAACTATGGCACTTAGGAATACCAATTTTGGTACGCATGTTCCTAGAGATAGCACAAATGCATTGACATTTAAAATTTTGGGCTGCCACGCCCCCTTTTTCCGTAAGAAATAAAAAATTTGCATGCGGTTTTTAAGGCATTTGTTCTTATCGTACAGTATTGTTATTTATGATTCGTTTGAAGACGAATCATGTCAAACTCTCCTGAAAGTTTCATAAGAATCCGACCATAAACAAAAAAGAAAACAAGCAATAAAGTGTATATTCGACCGCAATGCCATGAGTGCGAGAGAGACAGCGCTAGCCGTGCCGACCAATAGTATACATACACACATACATATGTATGTGCATACATTTAACGTCAAACGAATTGGTATGTGCATACAGACAAACATATGTATGTTTTAACGTGTTCTAATACAAGAACTATCTATTGTAATATTCGGATACTGATTTTTAGATTATAATTGGGAATAAAAGCAGAGAGTATTATACGGTCGGGCTCGTTCGACTGTACTTTTTTTACTTGTTTTAAGTTAAACCGCATAATATTTTATTTAGAAATTTATTAAAAACAAAAGTATTTAAAGCTCTAAAGTCTGAAATTATTTTAATATATGCTTCGATAGTGTTAAGATCGAGTAAAAAGCAGTAATTTTCATAATGTTTATATTTATATTTTATCTGCTTTTGCAAACTGTATATTCCAAAACTGTAGCAGGTGAGAGAAAATAAAATGTATAAAAAATATTTAACAATTTTCCACCTTTTTTCTTAGATATAGTTACTAAACTGGAAGTCAGCCATAGATAAGGAATAGCAGATAATTTTAAAGCTGATACGGAACCCTTTACAAAAATCCTCAACAAGTATTACTATATAGACACAAATAGTAAAGTTAATTGGTTTGCAGCACTGCACAAATGTCACGAGTTGGGTGCAGATTTGGTGCATTTTGAAAGCGCTGAGAAGTTCAATGCTATACTCGAAAAATTGAACCCATCGAAATGCTATTGGATTGATCTGAACGATTTGGCTAAGCAACACAGTTTTAAATCGATATCAACAGGAAAATCTCCTAAATACCTAAAATGGGACAAGCATGAACCCACTAACATTGGAGGCAATGAACGATGTGTTCAACTAAGGAAATTCTATACTGCTAATTTGGCTATGCATGACTATCGGTGCTCCGTAGAGTGTCATCCCATCTGTGAATCAAGGATCCCCCAACAACTGAATATTGTTGTTTGGTGAGGGACAAAAATATCTCTCTGAATTTTATATTATTCAATTTATAAATAATTTATGAAACTTAATACTCAGTTATATTTTTTTAATTAAATTTCTAAAGGTTTAACATGAAGCACTTTTATGTATATTTTTAGTTAAACCACATAATGTTTTATTTTGAAAACAGTATTCTTAGTTCAAAGCGCACAGTATAAAAGCAGAGCTTAAATCAAGTCAGAAGTTAATATAATATTTCTTTCGCAAGTGTCTAGATCAAGTATAAGGCAGTTATTTTCATAATGTTCTTATTTATACTTTATCTGCTTCTGCAAACGGCATATTCTGAGAATATGCCAGGTAAAAAATAGAGAAATCTTTTTTAAATTTAAGTTTTTATACATCCATTTTCTAGATGTAGTTACTAAACTGGAAGTCAGCCATCGACTCGGCATCTCAGATGATTTTAAAGCTCATACGGAACCCTTTACGAAAATTCTCAATAAATATTATTATATAGAGACCAATCGAGAAGTTAATTGGTTTGAAGCCCTCTTAAAATGTCGTGAAATGGGAGCAGATTTAGTGCACTTTGAAAGCGACGAGGAATGGAAAGCAGTGGGCAAAAAACTAAATCCATCCAGATTACATTGGATAGATCTAAATGATCTGGCAGAGCAACACAAGTTTCGATCAGTATCAACAGGAGAATCTCCCAGCTTCGTAAGTTGGTATAAAAATCAACCCAATAACAACGGGGGCAATGAGCGGTGTGTTAAGTTGGTGTCATCTGACGGTCAGTTTATGATGCATGACTACGAGTGCGAAGGTCTGGGTTATCCTATTTGTGAAACAAATTTGTTGAGACAAGTGGACATTGCTGTCTGGTAAAATATTAAAATAAACCAAATATATTCAAGACTTTAATTTATTAAAAAATAAAAAAAATCATTTTAAATGTCGAGGAGAGGAGGAAGAGGAACTCAATAAAAATAAAATAAATGGCAAATCGATGCAGCCCACAATGTGGTTTGATTAAGAAAATATAAATTATAATTCCAAGAATTATTTGTAAGTGACACAAAGCCGATATATCAGTTATGAAGCTATTTAAAACTGTATTTTAGAGTTGACATCACGCTTAACTAAATTAAATAATTTTCAACGAAATATAATACAATTCTTGTCGCTTTCTCTACTTGCGGACAGCTCCCCTAGGCGGACAGCTCCCCCAGGCGGACAGCTCCCCCAGACGGACAGCTCCCTTGAGCCGACAAAAATATTGTATGTCCGGCCAAGGGAAAAAACTTTCATTTAATATGAGAAAAAATCTGCTTAAGGAAACTCCTAATAGTTATAGTATATAGTACATATTATAGATTGTTGGGGACCCTGGTTTTACGTATAAAAGCTGCAATTTTTAAGTGTCCGCTGTTAGTCCCACCTTACTGTATCGAAGCACGTTTCATTTAAAATTGATACCAAAAAAATATTATTAGTTTTTTGTAGTTTACTTTCGTCGTCTCTTTGTCAGACATCAACGGTTCTTGCTAGGAAATGAAAATTTTAACTTAATAAATTAATGTGATTTTTTAAAAGCAATTTATTTTAAACTAGTTGATTTGGAATAGCAGATGATTTCAAAGCTGAGACGGAATCCTTTACGAAAATTCTCAACAAGTATTACTATATAGACACAAATAGTGAAGTTAATTGGTTTGACTATAAATTGTCACAAATCGAAAACGCCAAAGAACTGAATGCAGTGTTTCACCAAGTGAATCAATCGAAGTGCTATTGGATTGATCTGAGGGATCTGGCGGAGAAGCACAAGTTTCAATCGATATCTACGGGAAAATCTCCGAGTTTCGTAAGATGGGACAGTGGTGGTAATGAACTATGTGTTTAACAGGTTAAATTCTTTACTGGAAATTTTGCTATGAATGAGGAGTGCGCCGTAGACTAGACGTATTTGTGAATTAAGGCTTCCTCACCAAGTGGATATTGTTGTGTGGTGAGGGAGATATACCAAATATCACGGAATATTTTAGTTTCTAAGAAACTTTTAAAATTTTTTAAAAATAAATAAATATTTTGAAATAACTTAAGACTCCTTATCGTTCTTGCTATTCTTTCTATTACATTTATTACTGGGATTCTAAAACCAGCAAAGAAAGAATTTCTATTACTAGGAGGTTTTAGATTTTAGTTTAACCGCAAAATGCTTTGTCTACAATTATAAAAGTACTTTTATTCTCAATCGCAAAGTATAAAAGCAGAATTAATTTTAACTTTGAAATTATTTTGATATTTGTTTCGAATTACTGTACTTAAAAACGGTTGTGTTCAAAATGCTATTAGTTATATTTTATCTGATACTTCAAGTTGTATATTCCAAGGAAATGACAGGTAATGTACTAAAAATTAAATTTATATAAATAAATTAAATAATTTTAATTTTCACAAATTTACACATTAGCCGTCAACTGGGTATACCAAACGAGCGCCGAACCCTTCACCAAAATAGGATCGAAATACTATATAATCGAGACTGATAAACACGTGAATTGGTTTACAGCTGCAATGAAATGTCGTGAAATTGGCGGAAATCTCGCAAATCTGCATAGTATTGAAGATTTAAGGGATTTGGATAACCATTTGAGGAGAGACCTGCGCTACTGGGTGGACCTTACTGATCTGGCGGAAGAAGGTGTATTTCGTTCGTTCACTACCGGTAAACTGAAGACCGAATATCCCAAATGGAACAATGGGGAACCCAATAATTTGGGACAGAACGAACACTGTGTTCATCTATTTCATTATGGTAATAGTTTTGTGTTGAATGATTTTCAGTGTTCCGGACCTTATCCTTATATTTGTGAAGCAAATTATCCCCAGACATTGAGGGTAGTTACTTGGTGAATTATTTGACAAAATAGATAAACAATTAATTTGAAAAAATTATTTAGTTGGCTGTCTTTGTCCTTCTTACAATCACCCACCGCATTTGTTACTAGAAATCCAAAACCAACAAAGAGAGTAATTCCACTACACGAAAGTATTCGATTTTAACCGCGGGGTATTGTGTAACTACACATTCGCAGTCAAAAAACTCTTAAAGTGCATAAATAATTTTAATTGTGTAATGTTTTGGCATCAGCTGGTTAAAGTAATAACCTGTACTTGTCTTGGTAAACTTCAAGCTATAGCTTTGTATATGTATGGGTAAAATTATATTTATTTATTTAAATGATATTTATTTATTTATCCCTAGACGGTGACGTTTGTAGGTTAGTGAATTTATCAAAAAAACTTAAAAAATAAAAGTTCAATTACCTAATTAAATATAATTAGCTTACAATAAAAATCTGACTCAAAACGAGATGATTTTATAATAAGTCATTTGTAATAGGGTTGCGATAAAATAATATTCAAAATAATAAATTGCAAATTTTATCATTTTTCTTATAAAATTCCAATCAAACTTAAAAAAATGTATATATTTATTTTATTAAATCTTGTATAGTTAGGAGCAAAAAAAGTTTTTCTTGTGTATGTTGGCAACCCTTAAATTTTATATAAAAGAAGTAAATTTTTGAAATCACCTCAGTTATTATTTTTCAACTGTTTCGTTCAAAATGGATTACAAAATAATATCGTTATTTAGTCATAGTTTCCTCCTCTTATTATTCGTATCCTTATCCACTGGAAAAGGTAAGCATTAAAAGTCTTCAATTTATTTGTTTCAACTATTAAACCTTAAACATTAGACCCGATTACCAAGCTGGTAATCAGACATAGATTCGGAATTTCTGATGATTTTAAAGCCGACATGGAACCCTTTAAGAAAATCCTTAAAAAATATTATTATATAGAGACAAAAACTGAGGTAAATTGGTTCCAAGCTGTTTTAAACTGCCGCCTTTTAGGAGCTTATTTGCTGCATCTTGAAAACGATAAGGAGTGGAAAGCAGTGGAAAAACAATTGAACCCATCGAGCTGCTATTGGACTGATCTGAACGATCTGGCTGAGCAACACAAGTTTCAATCGATATCTACAGGAAAACCTCCCAGTTTCATTAGATGGTACGAAAATCAACCAAATAACATCGGGGGCAACGAACGGTGTGTTCAACTGGCCAAATACCCGAATTTAGGGTTTGAGATGCATGACATCAAGTGCTCCGAGCTGTGTTTTCCCATTTGTGAGACACGGGTCCCTCAGCAAGTGGATATTGTTGTTTGGTGAGAGATTCGAGTTTACTAATCATTTAAATGTTTACGTATAGAATTTGTATAGATTATTAGATTATAAATGTATAAATTCCCACGAAATTACTTATATATCATTGAATTCCATTTTATAATTACTTTTCGAGACTTTGCTTAACCATATAAGATTTTTTATTTAGAAATTTTATAAAAAAATTTATTTTTTCAGCTCGCTTCGAGCACCGTTTAAAAGCAGAACTCAAGTGAAGTCTGAATTTAGTGTGAATATCAAATAAAAGTTATTGTTATTTTCATAATGCTCTTATTTATATTTTTCCTGCTTTGCCAATCAGTTTATTCAAAGAGTGTAAAAGGTAAAAAAACAAGTAAGAAAGGCTACAGTCGAGTAAGCCGACTGTAAAAGATAATTATAATGGTACCATACATATAATGTGTGAGATTAATCACTCTAGTTCTCCGATACAGATCAATGTAGTTGTTCATTATTTGCGTGGGCGGTAGGGGGCGTGTCAAGAATTTAAAATAAACTTGATCTGCCTGACATACAGGTGGAATTTCATTCAAAATTTAATGTCCCTAGATTTTATAATCTCTGAGATCCAGGTATTTATAGTGAAGGATATTTGCTAAATCGTCTCGGTTGTTGATGCTGTTCAAGAGTAACTATGCTTTATGGGGTAGGAAAAGCCCCTATCTGTCCATTACGCACATTTCGCTCGCTAAAATCACAACTATTTTACGCCTATATCATAGATGCTGTTACCAAACTGAAATTTGACTGTAGCATAAAATTCGCCGACGATTCCAACACAGAAACGGAACCCTTTACGAAAATCCTCAACAAGTATTACTATATAGACACGGAGAGTAAAGTGAATTGGTGACAAGGGAGGCAATGAACGATGTGTTCAACTGGCTAAATACAGTACTAGAAATTTCGCTATGAATGACAATCAGTGTTACGCTCAGTGTTTTTATGTTTGTGAAAAAAAAAGTTAAATTAATTTTTGTAAATTATAAAAATGTGTAAATTTTTAAAATAAATAAAAGATTGGTTATATTTAGCTTTATATATTGTTCTATAACTAAAGTGCTGAGAGTACGCCCTGAAAATAATTCGATAACTATCAAATTTACAGTTTAACCGCAAATTGATTAATCAAAAATTTCCTGTGGAAAAGTATTTTTATCTCAAAACACATAGTATAAAAGCAGAAATCAAATTGTTTCTGAATTTATTATAATATTTGTTTCGGAAGTGTTAAGATCTAGAGCTGTACTCGAAATGTTTTTATTTGTATTTTATTTGATACTTCAATTATTTTACTCTGATAATGTAGAAGGTAATATACAAAATAATAAATGTATTTCAATAAATTAATAAATTTAAGATTTCCTTAGGCACAAATTTACACATTAGCCATCAACTGGGTATACCAAACGACTTTAGGGAGAGCGCCACACCCTTTACCAAAATAGGATCGAAATACTATATGATCGAGACTGAAAATCCCGCCAATTGGTTTACAGCTGCTTTAAAATGTCGTGAAATTGGCGGAAATCTGGCAAATCTGCAAAGTATTGAAGATTTAAGGAATTTGGATAACCACTTGAGGAGAGACCTGCGCTACTGGGTGGACCTAACCGATTTGGCTAAAGAAAACGAATTTCGTTCGTTTACTACCAGTAAACTGAAGACTGAATACCCACAGTGGGACATAGGGGAACCCAATAATTCGGGACAGAACGAGCACTGTGCTCATCTATTTTATAATGGCAACTATGTTTTAAATGATTGTCCCTGCACTGGCTATAATCATGCCTATATTTGCGAAACGAATTATCCACGAACAGTGAGAATTGTTACTTGGTGAATCAATAAAAATAATTTTTTAATTGGAGTTACATGACTCAAAGTGATGTGGTTTTGAGTAATAGTTTAATAATTTATTGTAGATTTATAAATTCATTAAATAGGGTTGCGACAAAGCCCACAAAATGTCAAAAGCTAAACCTTTTTTAGAAAAACCATTAACTATTCATGCCGAAAGGCATTTAAGTTGGGGGTTTGCAAAAGTTGGCAACCCTATATAACGCGTATAAAAGCCGTCCCTTATGGCTAAAATTTAGTATAAATTGGCAGACGGTTAAAGCTTAATAACATTATAATGGCGTACAAAATATTATCGGTAGTAATCCTTAGTATCACCTACTTGACACATATTCGGGGTTTCTTGCTTGAGTCACCCAAAGGTATACGTATTACCTAAAAGATGGTATACAAAGGTTTTTGACCCCTTTTATTTAGCACAACTAACAAATCTGAATGTCAGCCAGACAAATGGAATTGCGGATGATTTTCATGGCTCAACGGAACCGTTTAGAAAAATCCTGGATAAATATTATTATATAGAGACAAAAAGGGATGTTAATTGGTTTGGAGCGCTGCACAAATGTCGCGCCTTGGGAGCAGATTTGGTGCATATAGAAAGTGACAAGGAACTGGATGCGTTACTCAAACAATTGAACCGCTCAAAATGCTATTGGATTGATCTGACCGATCTGGCTGAACGACACAAGTTTCGTTCAATCACAACAGGCAAAGCTCCCCGATTCGTCAGATGGGATCGTACCGAACCCAATAACAAGGGAGGCAATGAACGTTGTGTTCAACTTGTCAAGTACCAGACTGGAATTTTCGCTATGAATGACAATCAGTGCACCCGCAGGTGTTTTCCCATTTGTGAGACAAAGTATCCTCAACAGGTGGATATAGTAGCTTGGTAAGGGCATAGAATACTTAATTCAAGTCTTAATAGTTTAAACAAGAGTTTGCAAGTAAACAAATTTAAATGTTTTAATGATTTATTAAGCTTATACACATAATGCACGCAAGTTTTGAGCGCGTCTTCGATTTTCTTGAATTAATTTAAAACAATTTGCCTTAAGCACAAGTTAAACAAAAGAATAAATTCTGATTACTAATGTTTCTGCTGGTTGTGTTTATAAATTTCCATAAGTTATATATTTTGCTATAAGTTTAAACCATTTAATTGAAAACCAAACAACCCGTGCTAAATTATTGTAGTTCTTTTGGAAATGTATACATAGAAAAATATATATATTATACTCGTATATATCTGTTATTGTTTAAAGTTAAGTTAAGCAAGCAAACTATTAACATCAGTTATTTGTTTATAAACATTATACCAAAGCAGTCTACAACATTTGTTTGTTTTATACAGTTGAGTTGGCATTTATTCAAAATAGTTTAATGCATTTTGTTCATTGTGAAATTTGTTAAATTTGTTCACTAAAATTAAGAATATTGTTTGCTTAACAGGAACCAAGTGTAAACATTTGTCATTCATTGTTTTTTTAAACGCTATAATAAATTTGGCAAATCCAATTGTTAATCAATTTCAATTTTAATTACAATTCCTTGTAAAAAACTTTGTTCTTTTCTTTCGTTTAATTTAGTTAACTAATCAGCAATTCATTGTTTATAGAAAACGCACAATATTATAATGTATTAGTTGGTAAGTTTTGTTCGCTTTCTTTATGGTTTTAAGCATACTAAAATTATTAACAAATCACAGTAAAAGCAACAATGCTAAAAATATTCATTAAATACGTTTATGAATATGTTTAATGTTTATATAATTCATGATTATTATTTATTACACACTAATTCGATTGTTATGGCTTGAGTTTCTTCGATTTCCCAGCGATTTAACAGAAAATTAAATAAAATTAACAAAAATTGATGCACGAGAATCGTATAAATACTCGAAACATCTAAGATTCAGCAAAGAGCAACCAATTGGAATGTTTGGGTCATAAATAGTTGCCAATTCATAAAGTTAACACTTAAACTAAACACGCAGAAATGCATAAAAAATAACAATTAAATGAATATGTTACAAGAGTTATTTTTAAAATAACAAATGGGTTTAGAGAAATGAGAAATCGTGTGGAATTAATAAGGTGATCCATAGAGGGTTCAGTTTAAAGAGCTTTCAGTTAAGGACTCGTGATCTTTAAGCTATGAAAAGTTGTAGAAATTCTGTTAGCATTACAGTTATCTGATAGTTATGTTAGTGTTTGTTATATATACCTGTGGGCGTAGGGAGCGGGAGAGGGAGAGGGACATGTTTAGTTATATACACATTTAGATGGTTGGCTATAAAAGTAGCGTTCAAAAAATATACACGCACATACACACAGGCACACAATTCAAGATTTTACCAAATACCAAATACACTGGGGGCAGAGGATTGGATTACATGTTGAAATCTTTAGTTTAATCATTAATTTGCTGCCGATGGCGATGTAACAATCAGCTGCCTGCCGCAAAACGCGGTTTAGCTGCATTTGCCTCCGAATTGCTGGCGTTACTGCCCAATTCCTGTAGCTCAATCTCGCTGAGTAGAGCCCAATTCTCGCTGTCGCTGTGCACGTGCAGTCGCAGCTCCTTGATGGCACCAATTTTGGCATCGAGCTGACCCTCAGCCACGCCTAGACTATCGAAGGCGCCAACAATGAGATAGCCATCCGTTGTGGTATTGTACGTGCTCCAAACGGATGAGTTCTCACTTAGACTATCGGCGGGTAACAGCTCCACAGTCGTGTTGTAGAAACGATCCGACGGATGCTCAGAGTTGCCGCTGCGAAACAAATATTTACGCAGTATCGTTGGCTGCTCAAAGATAATCTGCACGAGGTCCCCAGGCTGTGGGAGTAGCCCCCAGAAATAGGATTCACCGCGATAGGCACGTTTAAGCACGAAGTTCTTATACGGCGCAATGTTCGACTTGACCACAGCTGGAGGATTGTGTGTGTGGGCATAAAATGTGGGCACTTTGCTGCCAAACTGTTTGTCCTTCAGCTTTTGCACTTTGCCCTTCAGCGAGGAACTGGTGCCAATGTGCTGGAACAGAGATTTACGAAAGTGTTGCCAGTACTTGGCCTTCTCCAGGTTACAATGCTTTTGATCCTTATCTGTGCGACAGACCTTCGATTCAATGAAGTACGTGAGCAGCCAGTCGACGGGTTTGTCGTTATAGAACATTTGAAAGTACGTTATCAAATAGGGTAGCTCAGCACTTTTGAACATTTTGCCAATAAAGCCGAGCTGACAAAAGTCCAAAACAAACCAGGCCGGCTGATCTGGCTTGGTTAGGGCGCTCTTGATCAGCGCAAACTTCTTCATGGTGGTTATAAACTGTCGCTTGGTCAAAATATCATCCTCCAGCTGCACGTAGAAGGTGCCCTTCGAGTGGGCATAGGCCATCAGGTAGGCAAAATCCAGATTTTGTTTACTCCGCCACTTCACACGCTCCAAGGGATCGTTTAACGTGATACGCAATCGCTCAAAGTTGGGATAATAACTAGGAGCAGGGGCTATAATGTCTATAAGACCACTCTCCACATGCGTCTCGAAGCTTGTCTCTATTTGTTTGGCTATCAGTTGGACCGTATCTAGGTCCGTTTCGCCAATATATACAATGATCAGTGTCTCGTTCTGCTCCTCATCGTTCATGTTCTCGATGAGATTGTGCAGTGTACCAAGCAAATAAGATTGCTTCTCCCTGCGCACCGTTGGTATACCGAGCACAATGCTCACATCGCTGCGTCCCTTGCTCTGCAGATACGCAGGGCGCAGTGAACCCGCATCGTCCAGCAGATGTGGCAGAAAATGATACGCATTTGGTAGTCGTATATTCTGCACTGGCACAAAACCACGTGTTGCTCCAGCTCCAATCGATCTGGACACATGCGATGCATTGCGCAGCAACTGACGTGCCTCCGGACTCAGTGCATCGAGGAAATTTCCCACCGATTGTAGCTGTGACTGTGGTGGTAAACTAACATTGGTTAAGTTACTGCCATTGTTGTACTGCAGTTGGCCCAAATACTGGGAGAGCAGTGAGACATCCTCCTGGCGGGCACGATACATGGACTCCAGGTACTGCAATCGCATGTGACATTCGGCCAGGCGTTGTGTCAACGATTGTTCGGTGGATAGTTCGGGACCCAGGATCATCAATATCACAATACAGGGTGCCAGTATGAGAACTGTGGCAATTAACATGCAATTCCTCTGACGTATCTTAAACATATTGTTGTCTCTCTCTATCTCTCTCACACGGTTTGATTCCTTGATTGGTCGTTTAATCAGTTCGAAGTTGATTAATTGAAACTGAAAGAGCATAAAATATTTTCGCATTAATTAAACATTAAAATAACGAAGCATTTAAAAGTAAGGCATACCAAATTTTATCATCGCCAATTAATGATATTGTTCGATATGGAGTCTATAACTTTTCCGTCAGCAATATGCGCTGTAAATAATAAAAAAAATTAATAGTATTAAACATGTATAAAATTGGCTAAGCTATAAACTTTGCTATGTACATATTGGCTCAATGTTAATCGTTTTTCAATACAGCTAAGTTAATATTTGAGATAGTGACTTAATTATTTACTCAGACACTAATTAATTGTGCGGACTTAACAACACTTTTGTTCCTAACGGTCCCATAATAAAAATGCCCACGTCTGAACTCTGTGGCGGTCAAATGACAACTGAGCCGAAAGTTCAGCCGGCGTCGCTACTGCTGCAAGCGGAGATTATTTGTCTACAACACATACAACGAAGCTGCGTACGTTTGTTCGTAAAGTCAAGAGATCAGTTGCACTGCAACAGATGTTCTGCTATGCACAGCCAAGAGCGAGCTTACACTGCAGTGTAATTCCTACTCTCTCTCTCTCTCTGCTTTACATTTTACATTTTAAGAGTGCGTTAGCAGTAACTAAGTTAAATTGCGGGAGGGTGTGAGGGAACTAACACTGATATATGTACATCCTTTACTCTCTCTACATTTTTTAACAGTGTTAGCTGTTAAAGTGTGATTGATTGGAAATGAAGAGCACTTATACTGCTATCCATACATTACTTGCTCTCTTCTTTGAATGCACTTTATAAGTTAAAGTGTGTCCAAACTACATTTAATAGCATTTAGTCCATATTATTGCAATTAGTCACAGGCTCTAACTATTTTTAATTAAACTTTATTTGTGTTTACCAGTGCTAGTTTTGCTGCTCTCGTCGCCACATCGTCGTTTAGCTAAACTGATGGCTGTCGTCTGCACAATTCGCATTATTACGGCACGTTTTAGTGACTAATATAAGTGGGTTGCCCCCACCCATGTTGGACAGTTTTGCAGCTGGGCTGGGCAGGGTCGAGGAGGGCGGTGCGGTAAAGGCAGGCAAAGGGAAGGTTGAAACGTTTAACAAGTCTGGCAGTGGCTTTCGTTGTTGTTGTTGTTCTTCCTTTTTTTTTGTTGATTTTTACACTCAGCCGTGAATGTTGTTGTTCCTCTTGTTGCTGTTGTTATTAACGTCTTTTTGTGTGGCAGCTGTCGCTATTCTCGCCACATGACCTGCAAGCAACAATAGTTGTATAATGTATTGTCACATACACTAAGTACACATACATATACACATATATATATGTATAGAATGTGCGAAATATAAAGAGAAATCTATTTACATGGCCAAGCGCCAAATGCTTGAAATTTGTTCTTCCTCTTTGCCTTGATGTTGTTATTATTGTTATTGCATTCCTCTTCTATCGCCGTTCGGTGGGTAGATGCGAGTGCTAAAATAAAACAAAACAAAAAGTATTATAAATAAATGAGCTAATTCACGGTAATGGCCTAAACCCCCTTATCTACTACCTCAATTAACCTGAGTATGAAACCTATTTGTTTAGCAATTATTTTATTTTTTACGCTAAGACTTTAGGCCATCTATCATGAGTTTATTCATATAAAAGGTGAATAAATGTCAAAGCTCAGGGAGATTATTTTTTGGAGCTATTCAGACAGTTTCAGATGGCCAATTTTATGGCTACTTTTATTACAGTTAATTAGCCAAAATTCATGTTTAAACCAGACTTAAAGCTGGCTTTAAACAGTTTGGAAAACTGGCTAAAACAAGAACACAATTGGTAATTCATTGTTATTTTTTCGTTACTATCAAGGTAATTAAGTCATTAACAAGGTTGCTGCGATTGCTTAATACTGCTCTGTTTATAAATTATAGATAGTATAATTTAATCGCTGGGGCAATGTGTGAACATTAACGGTTCTTTGCTATATTTGAGAAATGAACTACAACAACAGAACGCGATACGGCATCGAGTAAACATAAATAAATAAATAAACAAACATTAGCTTAAGCGTTCAGTGGGTGCCTACCACACACACACGAGCCCAAAGCACATACACACTCACACACACGCAATGTACTACTTTGCACCCGCTCTCCCCAGAGTGTTCATACTCACAGCACAGTACAGCAAGTAAAATACAGTTAATTGCGACAGCTTTACAAATAACGCACAATCAGTGCGCAATTTACGCAACTTTAGTTCAACGACACACCAATTGCGTTAATAGGAACTGATTAAGTGAGAAAACAAAATGCTACTTTTGAATTCGCATTGTAGTCGATTTTGTTGGGTGGTGTCTTCGTCATTTGCAACACTTTTTTTGCCATACGCTTGGCAAAGTTTATACGATTTTGCCGAACAGTTTGGTTACATTTTCGCTAGAGTTGGTGAATTTGTTATGTAAATCCCCAGCTGAATTGTTACAACACTCGCGATGTTTAATGCATTTATGGGAAAAGTTAGTAAACTACTTCGTGAGCAACAATAACAACAATGAGCAACATTCAATTTCAAGTGTTGAAATGCGTAAGGTGCGACCAGTGCTGGTTAAAGATTTACAGAGTTTCCAATGCTACCGCTTATCGATAACTTAACAGAGCTGCTGTTAATTGATTAAATTTGGTATTAACTTAATAATGCAATTGGTTGCAAATGCCGTTTAAAATTTTATCTGTTTTCTATGCCATCTTATTCTATGCATTTTGATTCAAACTTAAACCAAATTCAAGTTTTTTGAACTTAACGGCATTTTTCTGCTGACACCAGTACTCGCTGTTATCAACAGTTCAGCAAACTGTTAATCGTTCTACTGGCAT
This sequence comes from Drosophila parthenogenetica, assembly GCA_035047505.1. Classification (NCBI taxonomy): domain Eukaryota; kingdom Metazoa; phylum Arthropoda; class Insecta; order Diptera; family Drosophilidae; genus Drosophila; species Drosophila parthenogenetica. The sequence continues at coordinate 6,922,498 of JAWNPM010000247.1, read as the reverse complement.
AAACAGATGGTTTTAATTGGTTAGAAAATAAAAGTTTAAAATGACGATCTATTTAACGCAATTAAATGGCACTGGCTATGTATTCAATGCGGATGGTAAGCGTATGACAACTGTATTAAGTTAAATGTTAATGTAATCACCTGTAGACTACATGGAACTACGCACAAAACATAGAATAATGGGTGCTCTTGTGGGCACGACCAACAACAAAGGTTGGAGCTCCAGTGAAGCCGGTAAACAAATTTTTCTATAAACAAAATACATTTTTATAAACAAGTTATGCTGCAGCGCTGCCAGTGGAGTTGACCAAATTGGAAACGCAGTTGCTTATTGAGCAAGAAATTGCGGTTTTAGTTAGCAAATCGGCCGATTTAACGGCGACGCCAACAACTGAAATTTTGCAGGATTACAAATCAAAATTCGAGTCTGATTTATTGGCACAATCGGATGCTTTAAAGGCAGAAAAACTGCGCGAAACTGAACGACATGTGCAGAAAATCTTAACAGGCAAACGCAACAAGTTACTAAAGCAAGGAAAAGATGATGAGGGTGAGTGTTAGTAGACTGTTTTACAGGGTATACATTAAACTTCAACAACTTTTTCAGCTGCTGGCCTATCAACGGAGATGGTGCTCCAAGAGGTGGCCAATAATTTCGTGTTTGAGCGACAAAATGCACTCGTTGAACTGCCCTTTAGCCACATGACAAATCATTGTAAGTATGAATATAATTTATTTATTTAAACAAATTATTTATCTACTTTGTTGTTGTTTTACAGCCGCTCAGCTTTGCACCGCCCCCGTTTATGACAAAAACTCGCTCAAGTTTCGCGTCTTTCGTGACCTGTGGCAACGGGGCAAGTTTATCTCCTCTGGCGAAGCTTTTGGCGCTGACTTTCTAGTTTATCCTGGGGATCCATTGCTCTATCACGCCTCACACCTGGTCATTATACAGGATTCACCAGCCGTGCGTCCATTGGAATTGATTGGCAAGGTGCGTCTATCGGTGATTGTGAATAAGGCCTGTGTTTTTGCCTATGAGGAAACTAGCGGCAAGATTGTTTATCAGAAAGTTAGCTGGTGGAATTCCAGTAAATAAGGTAAGTAGTAGCTTTTAACTTAAGCGTAAAGTAAAAGATAGTAGAAAGACTTTTATATTAAAAAAAAAAAAAAAATATTTTTTCCTTGTAAAACAGGATATTTTGTCGTCCATACAATTAAATTTGCTTGCATACAGTTTTTTTGAAAACTGGTCACACTGCTCCGTGGTTGTATCTTGTATCTGTTCCATTTTCAGATGATTTCGTTTGTGTAGAAATTGGATACAATAACAGAGCATTGCATGACTTTGGCCTCTTCTCCGTCTCTCTATTTCTACGTCTGTGTGCGTGTGTGTGTGAGTGCGCGCACTCACTGCCACGCACATACACACACACACAAGAACAATCGCTATTGTGTGAAAGCAAAATAATATAAATGAAACTCTTGGACAACGCTAGGTCCGCTTTTCGAAATTTCTTGGAGTACTCGCGCCCAGCGCTAGCCTCTCCTCTCAATAGTGTCAAACCTCTCCGTTTGTATCTCAGCAGCAGCAGCAGCAGTAGTAGCTGCAGGAGAGAGGGAAACTGCTGTCGCCACTCGGCAGCAGTCACAGGTTAAAATTTATATGTAAAAATGAGTTTATTATTCCGACGACATTCAAATCGTTGAGATGTTTTCCTTTGTCTCGGACCAAAATTTCGTAAAACGTTTTTTATTTGTGAATATTGGCTGCAGATAGAAATTATAGTTCGATTGACCCCCAAAATCACTAAACAAATTTAAATGTGAAACAACCAAACGTTTAATACAAATACATTCACGTGTATATACATGCATATATACTACTTATATGTATGTGTGTTTATACAACTTGTATACTTGTGTATGTATACGTAAACTGCGTATTCGTTTTAAACAAATTTTTAGCATGTTTCGTGTACTACGTTTTAAGCATTTGGTTTTTTTTTAAATAGACTTCGACAAAATAGAAACAAAAACAAAAACGATAATAAGTTTGCCAGCGCGGGGACGTTGCTGTTGCTGCGAGGCCATGCAATGTCGTGCCGTTCGAATTTCAGCAAATCAGCCATTTGCACCGTGGTTGCTTACCCATTGAATGGCTGCTATCTCCATACATGATAATATAGTTTTAGTTCTTTTACGCTGTGGTCTACTGTGCGTTGCTCTCACACTATGCTCCTCTCACCACCCCAGACCCACCCAATGTATCTTTTTCAGCGTTGCCAGTCCCAAAATACGCTCACTGCTTTAATACTGATTGGACTTTTAAAGCAGCATTAAAATTTCTCGTGTCCAGCATCAAAATCAAAACAGAGAAAATTGTAATCTTGCGTTGTTTGTTTTTTTTCGGCTCTACTCACACGCCGCTCACTTATTACTTCTCAGAGTATTTCGACGCGCCATGTATAGAACTCTCCCTGGCATTATTGTTACTCTTCCCGCCAACAGCGAATCCAAATCATTCTCCGCTCTTAAGCGGGACTTGATCTGCAGAATAATAGGGTAGAGCTGTCTCTGGGTCTCTGGGATGCATGTCAAAAGTAACAGGTGACTGCCTTAACTTGCTCAAAGAGCACGTCGACAGAGTAGCGGGTGGAGAATTTTGTAAGAGCGAGCCGGCATTTAGCAGGATCTGTTGACAGAGGATTTAAGCTGAGAATTTCCCTAAATATCACTTATAATTTCTTACATTGCATTAAAAGTAATATTTATTTTTAATTTTAAATTTAATATTTTACTACTTAAAAAAAAAGATACAATTCATACAGTATACATATTTTTTAAAAATAATTTTTCTTTTATATCTGCCTTTGGTAGACTACAAAATTCTCTTGCATTTGCGTTTCACTTAAATTTATTTAAGTCTGGTAACGCTGTTAGTCAACTGTACTTTCAAGAGCGCGCACTGCCAGCCATCTCTCTCACTCTCATGTGCTCACCGCAGCAACAGTGTCACCCACACTAACACACACACAAGTATATACACTCACATGCACACGCATACAGGCAAACATGAAACCACCACCAAAAAGCGGTTCTGCGCGCATGATCACAAATTTTCTCCGTGTAGAGACTAAAACTCGTCATACGACGCGACCGCCGCGCCGCGCTGGCAGAACGTAATTCGATCGAATACTCAGAGCTCAGTTCGAGTTATTCAACGTTGGCGAGCAGCAGCAGCAGCAAAAAGAAAACCAAGAGCCATCAGCAGCCGTGAGCGGCAACCAAGAAGGGAAAGCAAACCGAACCGAGTATAAAATAGCAGCCAGCAGATTTTTCTTTGCGCTCCGGTGAGAAGATAATTTCAACATGCATAAAATTGCTCGCTCCGGGAGCGACAGCGTGTAAACAAAAAAAATAACAACACAATTGTGAATGAAATTCTAGTTATAAAACAAATTCAACTGCGAAGACTAAATGCGTGGCGTTAACTGTACAAAAGTATAAAAAAACCAGAAGAAAAAATGAAAAGAAAAAAATATGGAAAAACCCGAACAAAATATTCATATTGTTATATCTGTGTGTGACTTGTGTATGTGTATGTGTGTGTGTTAGCGCGCTATTTTTATTTAAAATTCAAAGAACAGAATTTTATATGTTGCCCGTTGCTTAGTTGTGTGTTTTTTTCCAAGTCTAAAGTCATGCATTTCCATACGTTCGTCTATCGGTTCCGAGTGGGGGGGCGGGCGGTTGGACGGCCCACATTTCACATACGAGCTGTAAAAGTTGCTCTCTTGTTGTCTCGCTCTCGCGCGCTCCCAGCACGAAGTTGCCCACTGTTTTGGGAGCGGGAAAGAGGGGCGCGCATGACTGTGCTCCCCCTGCCTTCTCACAAACACTCACACATACATAAGCTAAAACTTTTTCTCGCGAGAGAGCGAGAGCACATGAGTTGTGTGTTATTTGTCTGCCATCTGCTTATGCTCTTTACTCTTTTTTCAGGGGGGCAACGATAAGAAGCAGCGCGCCATTCAGTCGTCGTGAAAGCTCGCGAACGTGGAGTCGTAGTGGAGCTAAAGCAGCATTTTAGCTGCCGTTTATTTAAAATTTCTTGTTGGTACGTTTAAAGTAAAACAGCCTCGTCGTGTTGGCCACAAACAGCAATCAATACAATTACAACGCTGGAGAACAACTGTTGGATTTGGACACGACAGCCCTAATGTCGTTGCCAATGAATTCACTGTACTCGCTCACCTGGGGTGATTATGGCACATCTCTGGTATCGGCTATACAATTGTTGCGCTGCCATGGCGACCTCGTCGATTGTACCCTGGCAGCCGGCGGACGCAGTTTTCCGGCCCACAAAATAGTGCTTTGTGCCGCCTCTCCGTTTCTATTGGATTTGCTAAAGGTGAGTACGCGGCGAGAGCTTTTTTCTCTCTCTTCCCCTCCCACATATACACATAACCTCAACAGTTTTTTATTTTACTTCATGGCATGGCGCTGCCTGCGCGTACAGTTTGTAAACAGAGAAACCAACGTCCGTCTTGCCAAATAGGTTAATATGTATGCGTTTGTGTTCTTGTTATGTGTGAGTTAGTGAGTGTGTGTCTGCAGTTGTGGAGCAGTTTCGACTCCTGAGTGCACGTCTCCAACCAACGTGCATGTGAGCATTGCGTGCTCTGTGTGTGTCAGTGTATGAGTTGAAGACGTGTGCACTCTCGCTCTGTTCTTGGGTTTAATATTTTTGACGCTCTATTTTACGCTCTACAACGTTAAACATTACTATCTCTCTAACTTTCTGTCGTTTTAGTCAGCTAGAGATTTCTGTGTAAGTTTTCATTTGCCAATTGAGTTGAATGAGTTGCGCACTCTGAGCACTGTCAGTGTGACGTTGGCACTATTGAAATACCATCCCCATCCGTTGCCCTTAGCCGCGTATTGCTTATCAACTTGTTTGTTAAAAAAGAAAAAAAATAACTTATAAGCTTTCATGAGTGCCAACGACCAAGAGAGGGAGAGAGAAAGAGAGGGAGAGCAAGAGCGAATGAGCACATAAGCAGAGAGTAAACGGGAGGGGGAGCAAAAGTTGCGCCAACTTTCAGTCCGAATGTGTTAGAGCGAGCGCAAACGAGAGCGCCAAGTGACGGGGCTGGCTGACTGCCTCTTACTTGCTACTCTTGTTGTTGCCATTGCCGTCGCTGTTGTTGGGTGCACACGAGCGCGACCTCTTTTAGCTTATGTGTATGTGTGTGTATCGGTGAATGTACAGTTGATATTGGCTATGGGGCATGCTAAAAAGGGGAGCAGCCTAACAAAAGATTTGATAAAAATTACAATTTAAATATACATAGTCGCCCATAAATAAATTTCTTATATGTATATGTATATACCATAATCTCTCTATATATAAATTTGTTATAAATAAATTCAACTGTTTTTTTTTTTTTGTGTGTTTGTCATAAACAAGTTCTACTGTTCACTGTACAAAACTCATATCAAAAGAGATGTATGTATGTACATACCGACATACTTTGTGCACAAACATATAATATTTTCTGTATGTGCTTTGCCTTTTGCTTTGGTTTTTTCTTATATTTTTTTTCTCTACATTTGAACATTTTTGCCTTAATGTGCTCTACTGTACCGATTTAAGTTCTCTGTTTCATTTCAATGTTGTATTTTTAATTAAAAATTTGCAATGTTTACTGTTGATCAGCGCCAATCAGATATTCACTGTTGTTTGTTGTCCACATGTGTCAAATCGGACCAAAACAGAGCGCAGAGGAGAGCGTAGAACACCTGACACTCTGGCATCTGTCTGGCATCGGCTTTACGCTTATGTTCGCTCCCCGTTCAAAAAGTAAACAGAGCGTAATTTTTAAAACGTCGCTCAGAGTGATTTTGTCGGAGGGAAATGTCAAAAATTGGTTTTATGTGTGAACTCTGCAAGAGTCGTAGTCGCAGTCTCTGTCGCCATAATAAGTGTACATGGCGAGTATACTGATCTCGTTACACTCACACACACACGTTAAATACGTAAACAATGCTCTTTGTTGCTCCCGCTCCCTCACCAAATGCAACCAGCGAAAAGCAACCACTCTGAAAAGAAAAAAATCGATGAGCGTCAGCAATGGCTACAGCGACATCAGCAGCAGCAACGAGAAAGGCACTCTGGCAACCAGACAGACAAGTTGAAGGGAGTGTAGAGTTCAAAGAGCGTGCGGTACGCGGCCTTGCTGCTGGTTTGAGTACAACGGAGCGCTGGCTGACATTTAAAGAGATTGGGTGAGAGGCGCAGGCAGAGAAAACTAATAGGGTTTGCTTTTGGTGGAATGAGGATTAAGAGAGGGGTGTGCTGTCGCTCAGCGCTCACTTTAAGCGCGTCTCTGCCAGAAACATTTTCTACTTGCCTGCTAATTAAATGTTCTGCGACCATGGGAGCGAGTATGAGACCACGACTGTGAGTGCGAGTGCGAGTATGACTGAGTATGCGAGCGGGGTACTCTTTCTTGAGCGACGCAATAGCGGTCATGGGCTCTGTTGTCGACAGTCAGCATCTCCAATCCTGCTGCAGAATGCAGAGCGCGCATAACTCAAATCCGGTTTATACGTTCGGATGAGAGTATGCGTTTGCCTCTGTTTTTCTTTTTTTTACCTTTGTATGTGTGTGTGTATGTGAGCGTGCGTCCAAATGCCCTTTGTCTGTGTGAGTGAGTGTAAGTTTTGTCGTCGACTGTGTTTATCCGTTTGTTTTCGGTGGTCTCACATGATGGCCAATTCTTTTGTCTCTGTTTTGAACAGACGCACGCAGCAGCAACAACACTGATTGAGCGCGCTCGCTCCGCCGCCAGCCGGCAAATCTATTTGGAGCGCCAAATACAACGGCAAAAACTTTTCGTATTTAAACTAGAGAAATTACAAGTAACCCAGCAGTACCAAAGCAACGCTGTGAGCGCGTGAAAGGTGTGCGCCAAAAACATGACAACAAAAGGCAATTAATAAATTTCATTTAGTTACTACAAATATTGTTTATACATTTGCTTAGTTAGTTAGTCTTACATAACTAATAATTAATTAGCATGGAACTTATTTGCTCATCAGCATATGACAAACTAGTTTGACTGTTTTTATAGTCTTGAGAAATAGTTAGGCAAACAACAAGTCAATAACCAATAAAGTCAAATAGTTTTTTCATAAAATTAACTTTTTTTGTATAAAATCAGTTTAGAAACTTAAAAATTGGCATACACTAAAATTTTTCTCTGATTCCACATCTTTCAAGTCCTTATCTGTCCTTAAATGTTTAAAAAATTTTTGACTTATTTGGCTCCTTTTTGTTGTTTATTCTCCAGAACACGCCATGCAAGCATCCAGTGGTAATGTTGGCTGGGGTGAACGCCAACGATTTGGAGGCACTGTTGGAGTTCGTCTATCGCGGCGAAGTGAGCGTCGATCATGCACAGTTGCCATCACTGTTGCAAGCGGCACAGTGCCTGAATATTCAGGGACTGGCACCGCAGACCGTGACCAAAGATGACTACACCACACACTCGATACAATTACAACATATGATACCCCAACACCATGATCAGGATCAATTGATAGCGACCATTGCGACGGCTCCACAGCAAACTGTGCACGCACAGGTTGTTGAGGATATTCATCACCAGGGACAGATTCTACAGGCCACGACACAGACAAATGCCGCCGGACACCAACAGACGATTGTGACTACCGATGCATCCAAACATGATCAGGCAGTGATTCAAAGTTTCTTGCCCGCACGCAAACGCAAACCGAGAGTCAAGAAAATGTCACGTAAGCTCAGAGAAATGGCAACAAAATTCAAGTTCTTGGCTAACAGTATTTCTCTACTTTTACTTCAGCAGCAACGGCACCAAAAATAAGCAAAATTGATGGTATGGAAACGATAATGGGCACACCGACATCCTCGCACACCTCCGGCGGACAAGTGGTACAACAACAACAGGTGCTGGACGAGAATGGAGCTGAAACACAACTGTTATCATCTACGCCAATTATCAAGAGCGAGGGTCAAAAGGTGGAGACAATTGTAACCATGGATCCCAACAACATGATACCAGTGACCTCGGCGAATGCAACAACCGGCGAAATAACAACCGCATCAGGAGCAACCGTTACAGCAAGTGGTGCTAGCGGTAGCACCACCACGCCCAAGACAAAACGAACCAAACACCCGCCTGGGACAGAAAGTGAGTAAACAGTTCTTACTCCTGTAACCACAACTAATATCATATCTTTGCTATAGAACCAAGATCACGCTCACAATCGGAACAACCTGCGACTTGCCCCATCTGTTATGCCGTCATACGTCAGTCCCGCAATCTGCGTCGTCATCTTGAGCTGCGGCACTTTGCCAAACCGGGCATCAAGAAGGAAAAGAAAAGTAAGTCGGGTGGTAACAACACCAACGCTGATTCGACACTAGACACAAGTGCAGAATTCAATACAACAGCGGAGGGTGACAACAGTGGCATTATAGCGACAACACCAGCAAGATCAGGAGCAGGAGCAGCCTCAGGGGCAGGAGCAGCAGCAACGGCAACGCCAATTAGTGGCAGTGGCACGCCAATCACACGTGTGATAGCCACGCCCACGTCAAACAGTAATACGATAATGGCCAGCACTGTGTTGCCACAGCAACAACTGCAGCAGCAACATCAACAACAGCAACACTTAACGACAACAACAGCAACACTCAATGCTGCTGGTGGAGGACAAACGCATCTCATGGGCGTCAGTATAAAGCATGAGGGTGGCGGTGGTAGCAACACAGCAGCTGTGCAACAACAGCAACAACAACAACAACAGGGCATGCAAAATGTCATACACATTGTGGGAGATCAAGTGTTTCTGCCACAACAACAACAGCAGCAATAGAAACTTTTGCTGCCGCCCAAAGCTTACCGACTGCCAAATCATTCCACCTGAACACACACTCCTACACACACCCCACACACACATACTCGCACTCACAACACATTCATGCGCTCACACACACAATGTTTGTAAATAACAACAAATAATTATCCGTCAACAAGAAATGAATTCAGTTCATTTTTGTATAATTTCAGTTTGTAAGTTTTATCATTTTTTTAACCCAAAACATTAACAAAGAAATTAAAGTAAAGTCCAAGAAATATTTTATAATTTTATGCAGTATAACTTCTTGCATATAAAAAACGCTAAATACTCCCAACTATTTTTTAACTTAAACAACAAAATGATAAGAAAAAAAGAAACAATTATGTCGCATATTTCTAAGTTGTAAAAAACAAAATTTCAGTGGAAAATTAACTAATTGATTAACAACAAATACTTGTAATTGTAAGCTTTCTTTGTGGCTTAAAACCGAAATTCAGTTTAAGTTTTCTCTTTAAATAATATATAATTTTATATATATTACAAATTGTTTAATAAATATATACACGTATATCATTTTTATATAACCAACAACATTTTTTTTATACGAATTTAGTTTTGTTTGTTGTTTATTTGAATTGTTTAAAGTTTGTTTTGTTTAATTGGCTCGAGATTTGTGTGCGTTTTTATTGTGTATTGTTTTTGTGCAAGAAAATACTGTAGTAAAAAAAAATATTTAACTTTTTTGACATTAATTTCGATGAAATTTGGAAATTTTCATTATTAATTTTGATACTAAAAGTTGCTAATCTTTTAACTCCTTAAGTTACTCACTCATAACTACATTCACTTCATACCCAAACACACACTACACTACACACACACACACTTTCCGCTGCGACAACTTTGTGCAGTTGTTGGTTTTTCAGCCTCGTTGTTTTAGGTCTTCTTCTACTGGTGTCGCTCCGTATTGTAGTTTATACTGAACTCTTCTTAGCCAACTTTCTTATACTCATTTCCACTGTTATTTTGCAGTACCCAGCGGCAAGAAATCTGGCAACAGCGCATCAGGATCAGCACAATCCCAAGCGGGTGCAAGTGGAGCACTGAACTCGAGTGGAGTTGTGCCTCAGGTGCAAACCGTGCAATCTTTGCATCCACTGCAAGGCGTACAAGTCAAAAAGGATCCCGATGCACAACAGCAGCAACAACAGCAGCAGCAGCAACAACAGCAGCAGCAACAACAACCGCAACAAACAATGACAGTAACAACAGCTGGCGGTCAAGTGCAACAGCAGCAGGTGCAACAGGTGCAAGTGCAGCAGCAGCAGACACTGCAGCATCATCAGATTATTGATGCGTCGGGCAACATGACAACGCCAACAACAAGCGCACAGGCTGCAGCCCAGCAACAGGCAGCGAATCAGCAGCAGCAACAACAGCAGCAGCAACAATTGGTGGCACAATCCGATGGCAGCGAAAGTGGAGCGCCACTGTCGATTGCACAGGTGCAAACGTTGCAGGGTCATCAGATTATTGGCAATATAAATCAGGTGAATATGACTGATTTTCAACAACAACAACAACAACAGCAGCAGCAACAACAACAGCAGCAACAACAACAACAAACACAACCACAACAGACGCTTTGAATAGCAACAAATCACGCAAAAACTTTGACGTTTCGGACGAACGCGTAGAATCCTAATCCTTGTCTTGGTTTTATCCAACAAAATACGCTTTAATTCTCCCGGAATGCGTTCTTAAACTATCAAACTATCCAAACTTGGCCTAAAGTGCAGCAAACTCTGGGCTTAAATGTGGGCAACCAGTGCCCAAATTTGACTTCAGTTCAAAAACCAGTGACACTTGTCTTTAAACTATTTATGTTGATTTTTAAACATCGTTTGTTCAGTTGGATTAATCCAATGTTTCTGTTTTGACTTGAGACAAGTGTCATTTGGTTAGTTTGCTACGCCTTTTAAAAGTTTCTTTTTAGTTTTTATTACCAATTTTGTTGTACAATTCTTAAAAAAATCAAAAAAATTATTGAAATGTTGATTTCACTATAAATATATTTAATTTGTTTTGCTATAGTTATAATTTAAGTACGTGCTATATTGGTTATTGGACTATGTATGTGTAATTGTAATTGTGCTGTAGTTGGACACGCCCCTGACCTCCTAAACGCCTAAACGCCCATATAAGTCCTACTTTCCCCAATTTTGTTATTTGTACGTAGATTTAATTTGATAATCAGGCTAGACTAGACAAAACTAGTCAAAAACTTAATGTGCAGACCCCGATGAGTGCTCAAAAAAGATTTGGTTTAAGAACTTTAATTCTTTTGCTGTTAATAATTCACTTACCCCCTGGGTAGTACTCCATCAAGCCACAGATATCTATAACTTTTAGATTTCTATGCTTCTTTCTGGATTTTCTTTTAACGTTGCACAGTACAAAATTTTTAATGCCTTCCCTAAATTTGTTTACAAATACAAAACAGAAAAATCTTTATAGTTACATAATTATTTCTTAATTTTAATAGTTGCAAATTTTTTTGAAATAAGTCAACGCGTTTTTCAAGCAGTTCCAATATTTGAATTTCAATCTATTTGAGCTGCTTAAAGAAGTAAAACAATTACCTTAACTCTTATTACTTAAATAAAATTTAATTTTATTTAAATTGACAAATAAATGAATAAACCAAAAAACGTTAAAAAAAATTAAGAAATGTATTTTTTGTTGAACTTTTGGTGTTGGATATTATTTTTATACAAATTGTTTTTAAAATTGGTTGTTTTTAGTTGTAAGCTATGTATTTGGTTATTGTTACTAAGATTTATTTATAATACTACTTGATTTTAAATATTAATATATGTTTTTATGTCTGTCCCCAAACCTTCGCCACATTTTTCTTAGTTCAAACTTAACTTTGTGACTAAAACGCATCAACATGAAACTCACACATACATATACACTCAGACACACACCCAGACACACGCACACATATTCACAGTGGGTGTCATGAAATAGTTACTAGTTAAAATTATAATATTTATAAAGTTTTAACTAATATAAACATATTTTTAACTGAAAATTTACAAAAAGTAAAAACAGTTTGAATATTGCTTCCAAAACTTTAAAAAGTTTTTTAAAAATATTTGTTCTTAAATAAAAAAAAATAATATTTGTATTTTGGAAGAATTCTATAATTTGAAAAGCTAAGAAACCTCTAAACAAACCAGCTAAACTGAATTTTTTTAGTTAAAGCTTATCTTTAATCAAAAATAATATTCTTAGCTAAGAAAACTTAAGCTCAATGTTTATAAAACTAATATAAAAATTCCTCTTAATTATTTTATTTTACTTTTATTAACTGTAAACTATTTCATGGCATTCCTAACATTGTCCTGACACAAAACTCATGTGGAATCCATAAACAAATCATTAACGAATCGTTTTTTATCTTGTCTTCTTCTCTCTAATCGCTGCCTCGTTGTCTCTAACCACCAACAAAAAATGTTTAAATATTCGTAAACTCATGCATCATACTCATCAATCAATCAATCAAACAATCAATTCATAAATTTATCAATAATGTTAACAGGGCAACAATAAGAACATTTTGGTAAAGAAGGTTTTCATTTTGAAAGGAGGTAATAATACGTAATGATGAGCCAACGATATGACCAGCGGCCCTGGAGGAGGTGGAGGAGGATCCGGGGGCGGTGGGCAGCCAGCGCAACAGCAACAGCAACAACAACAGCAGCAGCAGCAGCATAGTAAATGCAGCAACAGCGCGGCATCAACAACAACAGTGAACAGCAGCAACACTCACGCAGCAACAACAGCAGCCCAAACAGCAACCACAGCAACTGCTGCTACTAGTAGCAATCTGCAGCGACGTGTATTGCGCGGACATGCAGCGCAAACAACGAGCGGAGAGCGAGTGTTGCTTATTAACTACGTGCCAGGAACAGCAGGAGCAACAGCAACAACAACTTCTGCCACAGGCACAACTTCACAGTTGCCCACACGCAAGATACTCCAGGCCAGAGCCACGGCATCAGCAGCAACTGCAGCAGCAGCAACAACAGCAACGGGAACGGGAGCATCAGCAGCAACAACATCAGTTGCTGCTGCACCAGGCGGTGATGCAATCTCAACGCCATCCGTTTCCTTTGCTGGCCTTGGCTCTGAGGTGACAGTGACGCTGACGCGTACGAATCAACGTGCCAGTGTCACGAATGTCACAGCCGCCGGTCATATTGTTAGGAATCAGCAGACAGTTTATCAGACGACGAGCACAGCGACAACAAGCGGATCAACGAGCACAACACCAATGCACGAGACAGTGCAACACATTGCGACACCAACAACACCACCGCCACTGCGTTGGCAACAGCAGCAGCAGCAACAACACGAATATCAACACGAACATCATTTGGTGGACCAGGAACACATCATAATTGATCATCATCAGCAGCAAACCGATGCAGATGATCAGTTAATTGAATACGATGGCAGCGAGGGTGTTGTCATTGAGGATCATCATCATCAGCAGCAGCAGCAACAACATCATCTGCATCATCATCAACTGGAGTTGCAGGAGGATCTGCAGGATCATGATCCACAGCAGCAACAGCATCACGATGTGGTGCAGGAGGTCTATTTACAGTAGAACAGTGTTATAAACCGATTTAGAGTAACTATAAGTACACATAGTTATAGCTTAGATTGACGATCATCAGTATACATACTAGATGTATGTATAAAATTTCGATTTTTTAGTTAAGCAGACCAAAATATCTGAAAATTTGTTAACAACGTTTGTGGCTCACACAAAGTATTGCAAGCTTAACGCTTTGTGCTGTGGGCAGCGCTTCTTTTTGGCTATAACACAGACCAATACATGTACATTCATCGATAGACACAACAATTTAAATGTTTTTCCTTCTTTAAAAGTCCAAAATTTTATTGTATATAAAAGTAGAGACAACAAGTAAATTTAAAATTAAGAGAAATTAATATTTATTTCATAAAACTGTTGTATAAAGTGAATATCTCTATAGCATAAGTTAATATTCAATAAATCACAACAGAATAAAGAAAAGAAAAGAGTAAAACATAGAAAGATATTTTTGTACCATACCATATGCTTCGATTTTCAAAATAAAATACAAATAATTTATAAATTAACAAGTTAATTATTTATTTTGCCAGTTTAAAGTTTAAAGTACACAAACAATATCAATTGTAAAATACGGATTTCACACAAAAGAAACAAAGCAAATAAAATAAATACGTAAATATATAAAAATATATATCAATTTGGAAGTATAAAGCAATAAAGTGAGTACAGAAAGCTGAAAAGAAAACATAATATTTTTATTACCAAAGGGAAAGTATTTTAAATTACAAAAGTTCAACGTTTTTTGTTTTAAATATTTTATTAGTTTGCCTTTTTAAATGTTGCCTATACACAATTTTCATCTAATTTACAAAAAGCCATTTAACAACTATTTATTTACAAATTTTCTTTATATTCTTTTCTTTCTCTATACAATGTGGCAAATTAAAAAGCTAAAACAAACTACAAACTATGAATTTCAGCTGGCGTAATATACAGAATTTTCATCTTAGTTTAACAATGGAAAACCCGTTGATATTGGCTCACTTCGACCTGGCCGAAGTTGTCATACCCTTGACACAAGACATACGCAGAGGGTACTGTAGTTATCTGTTCTGATATAGTATTATTACGGTCATGGTATCGTACACTCAACAACTTTAAGCAGATTATTTTCACTAGCATCGAATTTGAGCAAAGAGTTTTATAAAATTTGTTTTGTTAATAAATTTCTAAGCATTATATCTACATTATGTTTCGTTATTTGTTTTTGAAATCGTTTATATTCAGTAATTGAATTTCTATTTAACAGGCGCTAACTACGTTTCTAGGCAACGTCTGTAGCTAGTTTAATGAATGCTATAAATATTCACTTTTTTTTTTTTAGATTTTATGCTTAAAATGTCTTAAAATGCAATTTCAAATATTATTGTTCCAAGTTATCTTATAACACTTTTGGACCTGCGTTAGTTTTTCATTTAAATCTTTTTTGTTATTGTTTTTTGTGAAGCATTTGTTTAACTACTTGATTAAAAACTTGTTGAATTGAAATGCAACTTTTTAAGTACCAATTAGTTATCGTTCATCTTAGTTAATTATGTTTTAAATTAAATTTAATTTAATTGATTTACTTTAACGCTCCTTTTCCAAGCTTTAAAAGTTTGTTTAAATTCTTCTTAGCTTAAATTATTTATTTGGCGCTCTTCATGAGCCGACTGCTGGCAAAGCATTCGCCAAAGAACCGATCTAGCGAATGGTATAAATGCGGACGCACATTGATCAGCCCATGATCCTCATCGGCGTAACTCTGTAAAGCCAGAAACAAAGGTTTAGTTTCATTCATTCATTAATGTCTTCTTTTAGACTCACAATCTGCTTGAAGAGAATGTCGTGACGTTCCAGATTCTTGGCCAAGATCATGGCCTGTTGATAGTGCACATTGTCATCGGATGTGCCATGAACCAGCAAGTATTTCTTGCCACGCAGCTTCTGCGCACGCGTGCTCAGCCTGGACTTGGCATAGCCAGCCTCATTCATGTCCGGCAGACCCATGTAACGCTCCGTATAAATTGAATCTAGAATTGAATGTGCACTGATGAATACTATCAAGTAAATTATTAGCTCTATTTCTACCCACCATAGTAGGTCCAGTCGGTTACTGGTGCTATGGAAGCAGCACATTTGAATACACCAGTCTCATCATTGGCCAACGCCATGGCAGCCGCATAGCCACCGTAGCTCCAGCCCCAGATGCCAATGTGTTCAGGGTCTATATAGTTGAACAACTGCGTGAGGTTGCTGCAAGGATTTCAAAGGGATTACATAAAGTCTACAACGTATTTGTTAGTCAGAACTTACCGCGTGACTGTTATCTGATCATTTATCTCCACGGTGCCCAGCTGCAGATAGATGGCATGCAAAAGCGTTTCGCCTCTTAGTCCAGAGCCACGTCCATCGATCTTGGCATAGATCACAGATTGATTTGAGGAAAGGTAGGTGCCCCAGTCCAACATCCATTTGTTAGTCACCTAAAGGAACACATATATTAGAGATTGCTTTAATTTAATTGCATCTCTGAGCTTACGGAATAGGAATCTGGTCCGCCGTAGACATCAACCAGCATGGGATATTTGGTCTTGCCACTGGTATCCAAATTAGGTGGCAACTGCAGCAGCACTTTGGCCTGGAAGCCACCGTCAATGTTAACTGTAAGTATTTTGTGTGTGGGCAGTGCCACGCCCGTCAGCTTAGAGCGCAGCAACTCGTTTGTTTCCCAATCAAGCAGTTTCTTCAGCGTCACTTGAGCTACAATAAAACAGAAGTATTAATTTCATTGTACTCCCATTTAAATAAATAAAACTAACAGTTTCCATAGCTCCACTCGTAGATGGCAGTTGTGGGAATACCGGGTCCCAAGGAAGTGATCACAATTTGATTATTGTCATTAAAGATAGCCGAATAATAATTCTGTTCCACATCTCCCGATGTCATTAGCTTACAAGTCAGACAATTTGGCGTCTGTTTACGTGTCGTCTGAGCGCGTACCGAGTATAGATGCAGTTGCTCGGGATGTTCCTCGGTGTTGGCGGTGTAGAAAATAATGTCGTGTGAGGTGTCCCAGTGGAGAATGCTGTCCACCACAAATTTGCCACTGGTCAGTGGCTCCAATGGTGCATTGAGTACATCTGTGGACAACAATTGCACTTGCTTGTAGTTCTCATGGGGCAGCACAAAGGCGAGGCGAGAACCATTGCGGTTCTTGAAGGGAGCTGTGTAGAGATCTACCCAACCGGTCTTTGATTCCGCGCTGTACAACTGTGGAGGGATAAAAAGTGTATTAAAATAAATTACTCATCATAAAAAGTATTCCCCTTTGAAGACTCACTTGCTTGCGACTACGTCCATCGAAGGTAACTACATAGGCAGCGTTCTGTATGCGATTCATCCAAATGGACAGCACATTATTGTCATCCAACCAACTCACAACAGTGACAATATAATCGGTTTCTGTGTTTAGAGTACTTGGCACTGGCATAGCTGTGAGATGATCATTGTTACCCTCCAGTGCGCTCTTGAGATCGGCCATAAAGAGTACAACACGGGGATTGGAAGATCCCGCTTTGGGATAGTGAATCTCCTGAGCTAGCGGATACTGGAAACGCAAATCACCCGCATCGCCGTAGTATGGGAAATTGATAACATGCGTGGGTGAATCATCGAACTGAATAAAAGCAATTTGAGTGCCTGATGGATTGAACCAGGTGGCTACATTTGAGCTGAACACCTCCTCCTCATACACCCAATCGGGTATGCCGTTCAAGAAGATGCCATTCTCATTCGTGGTAATGGCCACCTCTTGTTCCAGCGCTCCCTTCTTGTAATACAAATTGCGCTCAAAGTTGATGACCAAAGCATTTCCCACGGGAGACCATTGAACCATGCTCATAAAGACAGGTTCATTTCCAATCGTCAGTGGTAGTGTGATGTTTGTGCTAAGGTTACAGATTTCATACTGAGCTAGGAAGCTGTAGCGGAAGTTTTTCTTATAGTTTTTGGCCAAGAGCAGGTATTGACCATCTGCTGATTTCTCATAGAGAACATATTGGGCGGCATTCGATAGCAGCGTCGTCACTTTTTGAGTCTTTGTGTCTAGCTCCACAATGTCCTAAGAAAATATGTCTTTTACTATACAGTTATGTTGGTTTTATAGTTGGTGCTTACCGCCTGATCTTTGTATATTACTGTATTGCCATTGCTCCAGCTGCCATTGAAGCGTCTTGCATATAAATTACCCTTTAGCACATCCTCTAGATTGATGCCCTTGTCTCCGGTATCTTCGTTGTTATTGTCATCACCGTTGCCCACCAGTAGGACTATCAGCGTGGCTACCAGCGCTACGGCTATGACAGCACCCACAATGCTGAATATTATGCGATTACGGCGCTTCTTCTCTTTGGAATAGACCAGGTTCTGTGAAGGGAGATTAAAATTTGTTAATAAATCAAGATTTTCTTTTTAATTTAAACTATAACTTAACGATTTCAGTTTAAGCTTGGTTTTGGAAACCTTTTAAGAGATAAGTTTATTTATAAAAAGTTTTGAGCAGAGTTATCAGTTATAGCCTCAATTTGCTTGCAGTGCAGTGTACTTTTAATACGTTTTTCAGGCAAACTCTTCCTGCTTGGCATTCATCATTGTGGCAAATAGCAATTTGTGATTAAGTATATCGTCAATTCAATAGCTACACACACACAGGTACACACCCCTACCCACACACATCATCTAAACCCGCCCAACTCAGTATTGAGGTAAACAAATTCCCAATTCGATGCGACTTTTGCCAATTTCGCAGCGAACTGCCAGTATTCAACAATCCCAGGCACGTTCCAGAGAGTCGTCGCAGTATGTGAGATATAGAAATGTTTATTGGTTGTGCCGTTGCGCATGCTCAATAGCTTTTGCTTTGAGGCGTTGACCCAAGGGATGGAGGGAGAGGAGGTCGGAGAGAGCGAAGGGAATTCGAAGCGAAGCGACAGAAAGTAAGCCCAAAAATCAAAAGAGACACGACGTTAACTGAAAATGAAAGTAGTTTTCTAGCAGCAGACTAAAGTTGTCTTGAAACTGGTTTTATGCTGTTGGGTGATGCACTGCGGCAACAGTCACTTGTAGTTCGCGGGGGAAGCCCCGGGGGCTGTCGACAATTGCGGCATGACGTAAGCACATATAAAATACATTTACCAGGTAGCAAAATCACTAAGAAATTGCTTTTTATGTAAGTGTCTTTTTTTTTTTATTGGTTTTATAATTTTCAGTTGATTGCATTGCGACAGTTTCAAAATAAAATGAAAATAGTGAAAAAATTACCTAATTGAACTGTCATTACTTGTTTATAACTTATTATGGCAGTGACAATACGTGTTTTTGTATATATTATAGCTTTTTGTGTCAATAGGTTGCCAAAATTTCAATTGTGCGTTGGAGTTGAGCTAAAATATCTCAAGGTTAGGCGACTTTAATGAGATTTCAGTCAAGTAGCAAATAATTTATTGTGGGTTTCTTTGTTGTCTGAGTTTATACACTTGCCGAAAGGTATAGCAAATAAGTTAGTGAAGTAGAAGTAAAGGGAATTCGTTTAAAGTAAAGACTTGGCAGTGGAAGTCAGTTATCAAAAGAACTATAAAAGTTATACCTTATTCAATGATTAAGAACTGATTTCAAATTAGTATTACTTTGAAACTTATTTTTGTTTAAGTAAGAGCATTCAGTTCTCAACTTAATTAAACAATATTCAACAAAAAAGTTTACTTATTTCTTATAAATATTGCAAAATTCAATCAGTGCTTAGTTAAATGCCACAGGCTTACTTCAGGTGCCAAAGAACCGGTTAGATACCATTTAAACTGCATTTGCAGCTTTAATACCAACAAGTTTCTATTACTTTGACCTTTCGAATGTTGCACACATTATTTTTGCCGTTTGTTTAGTCAAGAATCGTTAAGCATTTTCTATGCCCATTAAAATATGCAGAAAGAAATCGAAATAAGATTTCTAACACATGCACACCCACACCCACACACAGACAATGCCACGCCCAGCAGAGACAGACGCCCTTGCCACGTGTGGTCGAATGTCCCCAATGATTTGTTGTTGTGGCAATGCTAAAATATATGGCACCTCTGTGGCAACTTGCAACTGACTACAAGTGCCACAAAGACATGTTAGTTACAAGTTGTACGATTTTATGGTTAGCACAGACATAAAATATAGTAGGTTCCCTCTGGTCTACCCCTACTCCTACCTACGCATCTCCATGATTTGGCTGCTTTTGTATCTGCCCGATTTTTTTTGGGGTCAACAGAGCAGCGATTCATAAATGCAGATCAAATTGAAATTGTTTGTTCTGTTGCTTTAGTAGTTTACTCTACCAGAAAGTGGGGAACTTAGGCTTTAAACTAACTGAAAACTAAATAGTTTTTTAATTAAAAAATATACAATATATTTAAAAATAAATCCTATTATTTAGAATTGTTTTTATAAATTTAAAAGCCTCATATTTGGAAAAGATTTTTTTGTTTGACCTGCGCTTCAATTTTTTTTACCTTCTATTTAAAATTGATAAATATTAATTATATTTTATTTGTAACACTATTATTATTAGACATAGCTTAACATAACATTAAAAATAACTCAAAATTTTCCACCTTTATTTTATAAGAGTATCAAACAAGACGACTTGTTATCTCTCCAAATTTTATTTCAATTGTTTTTGATAGAGCGCAAATTGAAAAATCGCCCGGATTGTTTCCTATGCCGAATACTCTTTGGTTTCTGTTTGGCTTGGAATTGTTTGGGGATTTGTGCATAGAATTTGTTCACAATATGGCGCAATTAGTGGCGCCGGAGAAACCCAAACGAATTCATTAAATAAATATGAAACCGAATGCTTTTAGGAGCAGTCAAATCCCAGGGGCACAGCGGAGAGTAGGAGCGGTACGGGACGGAAACCCAATTGAAATCGACTCTCGACTGGATTTTGGGCTGGAGTTGTAGGAGCTTTGGCTCTGACTCTGCACTTGAACTTCCGGCAATTAGTTGGTTATAGAGAGAAAAACAAGTTGAATGAAATTTATATAACCATGTTGCACCACATGTCGTATACTTGTTTAGTATTTGTTGTTACCCACTCCCTCTGTCGCTCTCCCTCTGTATCTTTCTTTAGTTTTGTTGCTCTATGCCTTCACCAGATGTCCTGCTAAAAAATGAATGAGCCAGCTCGGCCCTCCCACGTTTAGTCTTCTCCGAAGAGGGAATTCTATTTTTTTTTTTGTATTTTTTGGTTGTATGGCTGGTGGCTCACAAATGCTCTGTGGTGGTGAATGCTCCTTGGGGCGCTCTCTGCTTGTCATTTGTCGTTTAGTTTTTCATTAAACTGGCAAAGTTAATTAGTTGTTGTCCTGGGCGTGTCGCTTTTTTGTCCTTGGGCGCTTTTTGTCGTTAGCATTATTATCGTTGTTGTTCCACTCCTGTTGCTGTTGGCCTTTTTAATACAATTATACCAAATTGTGAACACATTTTCGCCTAAACGTATTAGACAAATTATCCACATAAATTGCTCGCTTAGATTATGTGACCAACGCACCAAAATTCCAGCAATAATTTTAACAAAAGAGTTGAATACTTAAGCGGTTTAATATAGTTGCTGTTTAAAAGTTTGAAACTTAAGGGATTTCTGATTCTAAGGGCTGTAAAATACTACTTGAGGTTGGTTTTAATTGCTTAACTACTCGTAAGAAAATGCTTTAGTTTTGCATTTCTTTTTTAACGACTTCAAGGGAATGAAAACAAAAGAAAACTCATTTCATAAATTGTGTAGTCTAAGCCAAAGCTACATGCTTTTATACACCTCGTACTCTAAAAAAGAGTAGAAGGGTCTATTAGGATTCTCAGGAACGGAAGGAGCGCAACAAGCAAACGGAAGCATTTCCGATGCTGTAAAGTATATATATAATCTTGATCAGCATCAGCAGTCCGTCCTGTCCGTTCGTTCGTAAGAACATCATTAACTCAGAGACTATGAATGCTACAGCCACCAAATTTGGAATAGCAGTCCGTCTACTTCGTGAGCAGATCACGTTTATTTTATACCACCCCGCAAATTGTAAAAAAAAAAAAACTATTTTCACAAGACCATAGTTGGGTTCAGATCGGACCACTATATGCTATAGCTGCAATAGTGATAAAAGGTCTTAAGTGTAGCATTTCTTACTTGCTTTGTTTAAAGTTCTTCAGAGTATTCATAAGTCGACTCTTCTTTCACTTTTCCTTTCACTCTGATTTCTTTTCACACCCTTTTAACATTTATTTATTATTGTTTTGCCAGCTATCTCCATCTTTTGCTGCACAATTTGGTTTAAATATTTTTATTTATTTTGCATTTCACTTGACTCAATGAAACACAGATTAATTCCCATTTGCAATGCGGTTTTATACACAATTAAATTAATTATTTTGCTGTTTACATGTGCACACTTGTTGCATGCCACACACACTCATATACGCTCAGCGCTACTCCTGAATTGGCCTTATGCCCTTTTCCCTTGGCCATTATTAAGCACTTGAGCGCTTGACAGTTCATCAGTTTGTTCAATTAGCTTCTCATTAGCGAAGCTGCCATGCCCACAACCGCTCTGGGAAAGGGCCAAGAGCAACAAACTTGTCCAAATATAAATTGGCAGACTGTGTGTGTACGTCGCTTACCTTAAACCGTGTGATGCCGCTGCCACCACCGAAACCGCCAGCACTGTGCAAATCATCATCATCGAGACTGCTGCCACCCACACCACCCAGCATGGACTCGTGCAGCTTGCCACTGTGGCGTCTCAGGTGATAGCTGCCAGTTAAGTTTGAGCTGGAGCTGGCAGGTTTGTAGTAGTAGGGCGGGTGCTGATGTCTATGCGAATGAAGAGCGGCTGACGTGGATGCTGAAGCTGCTGTTGTTGCTGCTGCTGCTGATGCCGACGGCATTGCTGCTGCATCCTCGTAGTCATAGTCCAGCAGCTCTATGGGATGTTCGCATTTGCAACGATGCGGCGGTGTGCGGTGCGGTGTGGTCAGTGTTCCTTGTGGATGCTGATGTTGCTGTTGGTAGTGTCTGCCTTTGTTGCCATTGTGGTGGCTATGACTGTTGCCGCCGATGCCGCTGCCACCAGCACTACTCCCATGAGGATGCGGCGGCTGTGGTGGTGGCGGAATGTCTGCGGGTGTTATATAGATTTTACCACCGCCCACACCGCCAATGGAGGTGTCCTGCTGTTGCATCTGCTTGCTTGGCCAATGGAACTCATCAAATTCGCTCGAGTTGTTGACCAGTTGGTGTTGTAGTTGTTGCTGTTGCTCCCACTGCAACTGCTGTCGGAGCTGTTGTTGTTGTTGCTGCTGTGGTATGTGTCTCATGCAGCTTTGCTGTTGTTGTTGTAGCTGCTGTGGGTGCTTGTGGTAGCGATAATATTGATGAAACGCTGTAGTCGCACTGGCGTTCAGATACTACGATGCAGCGTGCGGCAAGAAGTGAAGAAGAAGAGGAGTAGCCATAAAAATTGTTTGTGCGCCTGTTAAATCTTTGTAAAAGTGTTCGCGTGTTCTTCTGTTTCTCTTTTTCCTTATGTGTTTGTGTGCGGGTGTTTTGTTGTTGGATTTCTGCTGTTCGATTGTGTGTGTTTTGTTTTTCTTTGGGGATATAACGGAAAAATAGACGAAAACACAAACTTGGAAGTAGCAACAAAGCGCAACAAGCTTAAACATATAAAACTACAAAATCATAAAAAATAACATTGCAATAAACTACAAATTATTGTGCATAACGAACAGAAACTACCGTTGAACTTTTGAGTTCAGTGTAAAACTTCCGCAGTGGCGCTGAACAAGTACCAGTTCATGTGATCCATATGATCGTTATAGGTATCGATAAATTGAGCTGGTTCAACTGTTATCGTGTTTCAATAAAATCAGCTGTTTATCTATGCATTTTCAGTGGTAACTTTCGCTGATCAAACTAAATAGTCGAATACATAGCCAAAGTTGACAGAGTGCCATATTTAAGCACGTTACGGCTAAAAAGTCTTTCACAACCAAATTCTCAAATGGCCCGCAGCGTTAGCACACAAAACTAAGTTATGAAATGCAATTTCCACATGGCCAAATAAAGGAGGAAACACAAAAACTAAAACGAGAGCAGAGCAAACCAAAAACCAAACAGCGGCAAAGCAAGTCATAACCGAAAAGCCAAGTGAGATTTGAGCCAAAAATGCATTAGCTCGATTTGGTGGCGAGCTTACCGCAATTATTTAATTACACTGCGAACAACGGTGATTCCCTGCTGGCTGACGCCCAGTCGCTGGTTTGCTGGCTTAATCAAAAGAGCTAGAGTCCGCGGCAGAGGCAGAGAGTCAGAGCTAGACCCAATAGCCAAGAGCGAACCTGCAAACCAGCCAACCAAGTCAAGCACAACACAAAAGAGCGACGAAACTTTTGTTGCAACTTTCGGTGCTGGCAGCCGCCTAGCAATGCGCTCAGCACGACCACAAAAAGGACTCCGAAAGCAACGTCATCAGTGGCTCAATGTCACTCACCCCCACACATACACTCACACACACAGCAACCTACAAAGCTAAAGAGCTACAAAGCTCGAGACCTCGGACCGATACGTATCGCTAATGATGATCAAATAACGTTTCAAATGCGGGGATTCCCAGCAACAAAAGGACACACAAAAATCGTTAGCCCACTTGGCAGAGCACCAGGAAAACTATCTCCATTCCACTCTCTCTCGCACACTTTACCCACTGTCCTTTGCTAACTGTGTCACATGCAGCCGCCTCTTGGCCGGGTCGTAATGAGCGAAGCTTTTACTTTTTACAACCAGCAAGTGAGAAAAGGGGGTAAAAATTCACCTTCTTTCACTTTTGGAACTTGTCTGCTCTGTAGTACAAATGATATGTAAATACCAAACAATTTGCTCTGAACTGAATATTCTTGTTACTCGATTTGAGTCCGCTTTTATTTGATTAGTGCTTGATCAATGCGCCAAAAAGTATGCAACGTTTTCCCTCACTGCCGACTAAGGACGAACTTTATGCGATAGTAAAGGACTTTAACTGAAAATAAGCATAAACTATTAAAGAATACTAATTTTAGTCATAACCAGCAAGCAGATTATTTGCTTGGCTTGCCAAAAATTGCTAAACAAAGTCAAACAAAATGTTTTCACAAACACACAAAAATTTGCAGTGAAATGTGCTAATAAATATGCAAAAGAACAGAAAAAATGCACAAAAAATTGTTGTGCGGCAGCAAAAACTATTTATTTTAGCCTGCACTGATTTGTTCCCTTCCTTTTGTCACACCTCTTTTACATGCATAACTAAAAACACAAATTCAAATGCGCCAACATAATAAATAATATTTTAAAACACACATGCCAAAATCACACGTGCCAATTGTGGGTCTGTGTGTGTGTTCCACGCCTAAAACACGCCCGAAACTACAATGCATACATAATTTCAGCTTTAAGGCAAAAGACTCACACAGACCCACTGTATTAAATTTACTCATAAATTATGTGCTGCAAATGTTTCAAATTAAAATGCTTATGAAAAAAGTCAGTTTACTGAGCTGTGGAAAACTGAAAATCGTAGTCAAATGTCATGCCAAGCAACAGAAATGTAAATATTAAAAGGGTCTTAACTGGTATAAAGACCAAAAATCATTCAACAATTTTAGCATAAATGGAAATGGAAATTGTGTTGGGAATGGAAATTTGGTAGGTAGTTTTTTGATTTTATTTGCCGTGTTATGCAAACCCATTACCAATTCCAGTATCGTTACTGAAATTGGCAAGCGGTTTAAAGTTGTGTACTTAAATTCGTTACATACCTGATCGCTTTGTGCCGTTTCAGTCGCAGACACATCTTTGCCAGACATTTTACAAACGTTTATTTATTTATTTTAAGTGCATAAACTTAACAGTTGTAACTGGTTTAAAAAAGAGAATATTTTCAAAAAATATAAAAATCAATTTTATTTGGTTTTTAAATACTTTTACTACACTTGTCGAGTATTTTTTGGATTATTTAGTTTTTTTTTTTTTTTTTTTTTTTTTTGAAATTTTGCTTTAATTTGATTTATTACACACACTTTTAGTCAGTTTTTGATTGAAATTTCAGTTGTTATTTTTCACTACAAGTATTTGGGCTAGTTTTAAAAAAGGTTTTTAGATTTGATTTAGTTTTAGTGGCAGCTGATGCAGCGTTTTGTGTTGCAAGTCGGTAAAAGAATTGTAGATTTATTACTTTTTTATTTTTATATTTATTTGTATATATTTCATATGCAGTTTATTTGGTTTAAAGTTTATTATACGGTTCCTACTTTGTTGTCTTGTTGTTTACTTATTTGCTTTTAGCCTAATCTTTGTCCACACAAGCGAAACCAAATTGATCTCGGATAAGCACACAGAATTCAACAATTTCTACGCCTGTCATTTAATGCAAATTAAGCAATTTAAACAACAGATAAACAAATGCGTAGAAAAACAAATTTGCGGTTAGATTGTGGACCAAACTAAGCTCAAGATGAAGCCAAGAAAATCCCACACACACTGATACACACCTAAATACACACACACGAGTGCGTTTTGCTTTGCTGTTTGTTTGGTTCGTCGCACTGCACATAACTCGTTACTCATACGCCGCATTGTACGGCACCAAACGTTACCGCTACAAACGTTTCTCCTGCCACCCCCGCACCGCACCCACTGAGCAGTGCCTGTGGTTTTCTATTGTCAGTGGCAAGTTCCAGTGGTGCTGGGTGGGCTACAGGCCCAAAGTAAAAATAAATAACAAATATATAAAATACCAAAGAAATTGAAATTGCGTATACGTTGCCAAAGACAACCCAAAAGACAAGCCACACATTTAAGTCTTACACAAACAAACAGACAAAATCCACATACGAAAAGTAGGTAAGAATTGTGCTGTGGAGTGAGATAAAAAAAAGACCAGAGAGTAAATCGTTGCCGAACAAAGGGAAAATAAATGTGATAAATGTGCCGTGCCCTTTGTGCTAATGTGCTCGAAAATATGTGTGACAACGCCAAAGTTTTCTGGGTATGCGTAATGGGTATTTAAAGTACCAAAGGAAAGCAACGACAACATAGTTATTATAATAACGTAAAGACATCATTTGCATATTGGGTAACCATTGAAATGTTTAGCCAAACAGCAGATGAGTTAGAATTTCATTTCGAAGGAATTTAAAAGGAATTCCGCTTGAAATCACTTTAAAGTAGGCATTTTAGCTGGAAATACTTGAAAACACTTTAGCTTTTACTTGGTTAAAATGACCGTCTATCAATCAAGAGCCCTCAAAAGTGACCAGACGCACACAAAGACCATTAGTTGTGACTTGTAAGCATCTTTAGGCTCTAAAATAACCAAGTTATTTGTGGTCTTGTTAGCTGGCTATTTTATCATCATGTCGTTTCCTAGACACAGCTGTTATTTAGCTGAAATTCATTAAATATTAATGGATTTCAGAGCGACAAGCGATTTGTCGTAAGCGTAAGCAAAAAGAAAATTTTTAATTTTTAAGCTGACAAATTGCTCTGTTATTTCTTCTTCTTACTGACAGGGGAGTAACGAACAAAGTTACACTAAAGACTGCTAATCCCTAGCATTTGAACTGCCTTTGACTAGTTGATTTTATGTTTGTAATCGAAAATGGATCGAAAATGCAAGTGTCATTTTCAACATTTCAGACGACAGTTGAAGGAGGAAGTTTTAAAAGGATGAAAAAATAGCTAGACGAGTCGAGTTTTTAGCCATTTTTAACAATTCCTGCGACATAAGTTGACAGCAATAGTGAGGAGAAAGCTTTCAAAATTGAAGTTATCGATCAATTTTTGCCTGTTTTGCTTGACATACTACAGTTATCGATAGTTTTAGCATAAGTAAATAATTACTTGGGGGCGTCTTTTTTAAACTAATAACAAAATATTTAAAATTATAAAGGCTACTTTAAAATAGTCTTTTAATACTCGTAAATACAAAAAAAATACTTAAAGCACAATTTAAATAATTATTGTATTAAATAAATACTTTTTAAGTGACACCAATTTTTTAATTCTTTCTATTGAGCTACCCTAACAGTCCACACCGAACGTTGACTTATGGGTAGCACTGTCTAAAGTAAAAAAAACCTCAAATCATCTAGTCACGTTTTGAAAATTTTTAGCTCGCTTAGTGTTAAATGAAACTCTCAACGGAATATAAATAAATACCGTTTATATTAAATAAAATGTCTGAGGATAACAACAACTCGACTGGAGACTCGCAGTGGGAGCAAAATGTAGAAGACTCATATGACACTCAATCGCCTGAGACGGAAGGCGATGATGAGCTGATGGACACCTATTCAGAGGCAGGCACTGATGACTCGATGGACAGCGCTGAGATGCAGGAGCCGTCGGTGAATTGGATTAGCTCACCGGATCCCTCTAGTTTGGAGGGCTATGAATGCGGCTCTGAATTTGAATATATGTCCGCTGTAAATGGGGAGACTGCAGAAACAGTCGATGACATTGCAAATGGGGCTGCTGGTGATGCTATAGACAACCCCACCGAGGATACGGCTGATATTGCCACAGATGATGTTCCTGCGCTGCCAATTGCAGCTCAGGTCAACGACTCACGCTTGGATCTGCGTCCCGTGCCGGCATCCATAGATCTGACCCGTTATCAGCCCTCGAACAATTGGCGTGCTTATCAGGCTCACGTGCGTGCCTTTAACCGTCGCATTCCGTTTCTTGAGCATCGCAATCGCCCAGCAGCAGCAGCGGCAGCGTCAGGAGGAGCAGTAGCCAGAGGAGGTGGAAGGACAGGCAGATCTGGCCCAGGAGCCAGAGGAGCAGCTGCAGGTGGCCGTACACGTCCCGTGCGTCTCTGCGGCGGCCAACCCAGTCGTCCACGCATTGTGCCCTTAGGCAGAGATCCGGATTACGGTGGCATCATATACATACGCAATGACACCGACAGCGAGGAGGAACCACCGCTAAAGCCACTGGCGATGGTGCCACGTCGTGGCAATAGTGTCAGTGATCTCAGCCAATGCAGCAGCGATGAGGAGACCACTAAGAAGAAGAAGAGGAGGCCGAAACGCCAATAAACTAGTGCAACAAAGGTAGAGAATTCCTTAATTTCTGCAATAATTCGTGGAATCAAATTCAGAACAATGTAGGAATCAGTGCAGACCATCTTAAGAACTGATCTTTAAAGCCAAAAATATTTAAAATATATAATGTGTTAAATAAATATTTATTTAAAAAAAAGGTTATAAAAAATCGTGTCTTTTGATTTTTATAGAGTTTATCGTTTACTTGAACTGCTTTGCTGGTTCCGTTCATCAGTTGATCGAAATCGAACCACTTTCATAGTCTGGCAACGCTTGCAACTGAAGAGCTGCTGGTAAATACGTCTTTTTCAACACTAAACTTATTCGAGTAAATTATTCTTTGCTGCATTTTTTGGACTTTGGACCTGAAAATAATTTTTAATCTGCAGTTGCTGGCTTAATGTGAATTGGAAATTCTCTGTTGATTTATTGCTTAAAATGGCATTGTTTAGTATATGCCAGAGATAGCTATTAGCCTGATTGTTAGGCAGCGTGTGTAATTAAAGCTGTTTGTTCTGGCCAAATAGTAGCTCTACCCGCTTCACTCCCGCACCTTTAAAATACACTCCATCACCCTGCCTCGATCTTAATTATTTTATGCACATTTTGGGCAATTTGCTTGCTGGAAAAATAACTTGGCTTAAATAATTGTAATCGAAAAATTGCAGTGAGTGGGACAAACAATGGGGCTGCCTCTGAGAGCACTTTGAGGTTTTGAAGGGGAGCGAAATTTTTATTTTTTTTTTTTGGTATAAAAACTATAAATTTGCTAGGCCATGGACCAATGTCTGGCACTTGGTTGGCTCTGGGAAATTTATATGCCAGCTGCCTGTCGTAGCGTATACTCCGCCTACACTCTCTCTCACACACACACACACACACACACAAACAAACACACATAGTTCTTTGTTATGCAAGTTAATCCTTTTTATAGCTATTGTTCAGCACATCAAAGCTCTACAACGGCTCCGCAATCCGTTAGAAGGATACACGCACGCCCTCAGCATTTGTTTCAATGCAGCTGCTGTGGATAAGACCGCAGGAGACGCATGAGATGTAGGAGGTTTACTGCAGCACATGTCACTGCATTTTTCAGCGACTCTGAGAGGCGAGACAACCAACATATTAGCTGCCACACGCCCAAGCTTTAGGGTCGAGGAGGGGCACAAAAGGGCTTAAAGGGACGCAGGGCCCAGAGAGTTGATGTATGTATGTGCATCTAGTTGATAGCTTGGGTAAAAATCTGGTGCATGTTGTTGTGTGGAGGCGTCAGCATCGGCGCTGAAAGTGTTTGTGCGGCATGCCGCAAATTCATTATTATTTCTCCCCAACGCCCACTCAAGCAGCAGCAGGAGCAGCAGCAGGAGCAGTACCAGTAGCAGCAGCAGTATAAACACTCAACATATGAAGTAGATAAGCTGCATGCAGAAAGGTTCGCCCTTCAAGCCGTGAAGAAAAGTGTGCTTAAAGCACTTTTAAGTTCAGCGAGCAGTTTAAAGAGTTCTGCAGCAAAGTGAGGTTATGTGCTGCATACTTTCTGGTCTGCTTTCAATTACTCGCCCACTTAAAGTTTCTGCTTCAAATGGTGCAGTAAAAATAATTATTAATCATAAAAATAAGAACTTAACTGTCAGCAAGCAGTTAAATATTTATGCGCAGGGTGGCAACGCTGCTATAAGAAAAAGTGAGGTTAAGGCAGAATACTAGTATATTTGATTACCAATTACTTTATAGATATCTGATAGCTACTGCTTAAACTTTTGCTGTACAAATTATTTATTTTCTGCAATTATATTTCAATTAAGATTTTTCATAGTTGTGCTAGCCCTCAAAACGCCAATCTGTAATACTCAAGGCATTTAAAAAGGCATCTGAAATTCTTTGCCGTCTATTTAAAACTATTTGTTCTAGTTTTGCTCTGGGATATGCAGCGAACATCAACCCATTTAACCTCTGACCTCTGCTCTGTAATATCCGAGACATGACTGAAGCCTCAGGATAGAGAGGACAGAATTTCAGTCAACTACAATAACTACAAGAACAAGAATTACAACAAAAAACAACAACAACAACAACAACATCTGCAACGACAAATGCTGCAATTTCTCATTTTAATAAAAATGCAAATGTCTCTGGCACAAAGTGAAGGAATGACGCTGACTGCACATCCCTTGCTGCCCACAAGCCACACCCCCATACGACCCCTTGGGCCCACAACACCCTCAACTACTCTTTGGGTTTCACTTGAGCGCATTTTCTTATATTAAACGTTTGTAAAACTTTTCGATTTTTCACCATGAAGTCACAAAACAAAAAGAGAACAAAAGGATGGCCAATAAAGGAAATAAGTTTCCAATAAGTCATGGGAATGCCAAAAGCATCGCTGATGAATTCTACGAGAATTGCTTTTGATAGACATCGAAATAAATGCACTCTACTGCAGCTCAATTGTTTTCGTTGAAAGCTGTCATATGCTTAATTATTCAATAAATTCAATTGAACTAAAGACAAGACAAAAGACGCCTCTAGAGTAGTCCCACAGCGCAATAGTTGAGCTTAAAACAATGGCTTTGAAGTCGAGGGTTTGAGCCAGTTATGGAAATTGGCTTAATCTAGCTGGTAGCTGAACTAAAAGTTAAGAAAGTTTTGATTACGATTGTTTGCCAAAAATGTTATAAAATGATACGATAAAAATCGTTTAAGCAATCAAACTTTATCTTAATATCATAAAAGTATAATCTTAACTATAGCTTATCTGGTTTCTGATAAATTTTAGTATCATAATTAAATTGTTACGGAAAAAATGTTCGATAAATATTTGTGTTTTACTGGAAACTTTTTCTCTTTTAAACTAAGAAGAATCAGTTTGCTCAAAAAAATCTGCTAAAATTCTATAATTTATTTTCTTACAAACATGGCTTAGTTCTTAGCCGAGATTCAAAAAGTTTTTCAGTAAATATAATTTTTATTATAGCTTTATTTCGGCCTCATTATCAGAATATACAAAATACACACTGTAAATATATTTTTCAAGCTTCAAGTTGAAATGAGAGCTGAATTAGATTTAGTTTGGTTTAGTAAAAAGCGTCTTTAAGTCCCCCCACTTTGGTTACTTTTTCTCCTCGGTCTTATTATCGTGTTTTAAGTTAACTGGAGCCACTGATTTAATCATCGACAGCAGTTTTATGGGTGATTTATCGGTGGGCTTAGCGCTAGTACTAGGCTTAATTGCACCTCGATCCTCTGGCTTTCCACAGAATCTCTCCAGACAACTTTGTACCCTTTCGGGTTTACTACCCGAAAATTGCTCAAGTGTTACCTTATCCTTGATGACGACAAAAGCAGGCATGCTATTGACATCATACTGTTCGGCCAGCTCCTCATTGTCATCGACATCGACTTTCAGTACGAGCAGACAGTGCTCATAATCGATGGCCATCTGCTCCACTTGTGGCCCAATGATGGCGCATGGACCACACCATGTGGCAAAGAATTCAACCAAAATATGTTTATTACCAGCCTCTTCGACATACTTATCGAAATCGGCTTTCGATGTGATGGTGATAACCTTTTTAGGTTTGTTCTTATCACGGGCGCTGGATGCCATCGGTGGAAATGGGTTATTTCTGTGTGCAAAATTTTGAAAGCCGAAATAAAATCCAAAAAAAAAAACAAATAATTTTGAATATAACTACATTTGTGGATTGTCTGTTTGATTGAGTGACAAGTAAGTCGTGGAGAACATAGCGATAAGTCAGTAAAGCTATAGAGTACATAGCTAGAAATTTTGGACTATTGGGGACACAAAGTTTTGTCTTAAAATCCTATAGGTCTCTAAACTTAACTTTCATCCCACCCACTGACTATAACTTTTTATAAGTTAGGTTAAACGGATAGGGATAAATAACGGATGTGGATAAAAAATAGAGCATGCATAGCTGTTACTTTGACTCTTAATGAAAAAGGCATCGGTTTCTAAACAAAGTTAGGTCTTAGCGGCTTGAATGCACACACACACACCCTGTTTGCTTGATTGCTTGCGTACCATGTGTGTGGTTTCCACTGTGTGTGTGTGTGTGTGAGTGTGTACTTTACTGTAGTTTACTCAGCTCAGCAGCCTTTTTGTCGCTTTCTGTTGCCAGTTTTGTTTGGCTTGTGTTGCATTTGTCAGGAATTAAGAGAAATGCATCACAGTATCTTGGAACTGCAGCACCCGAAGCAGCAGTTGTCCTACACACACCTACCCCTGCCACCCTCTTGGTTACCCCTTCAAGTACTTGCTGTGTACTCCTGTGGTTCTTATCGCACTCTCTTTTGGTTTTATTCTGCTCACTGTTTACCTTAGGGCTTTGCGTGGTTTTCTTTTCTTTTCTTTGCTTCATTCTTTTATTCTTATGCTTTTTGTTCTGTAAGCCATGTTTCTTGGCAGTTGCAGTTGCCATTCTTATACTTGGCCAAGATGTGCCTGTTGGCTTAAAGTACTTTAAATATGATGTGCCAAAACTTGTACTTGACATTGAGGCATCGTTAATAATCTGCTCGTTAAGTGTACATCCGGCGAGAGTTGACTGTATGCCCCGACAGCAGCTTGCATAACCTAATGAGCAGCATCTGACTGATAAATGACGGCATTTAGCTGACTCACGCACACCACACACTACCAACACACACACAAACACACATGCGCTTGAGCGGAAACAGCAGCAGGTGCAACAAGAGCGAGTACAACATTTAACGTGTTAACCGTATCAGTGTCAGTGTTTTGTCATATTGTGCAATCATTTCAGCATTCCAGTCAGAGAACGCGACCAAGTGCGCGACTTCCGCACGTCAGGATTTAACCCACAAGCAAGCAGTGCTGGCAAGTTAGCTTTTTTTGTGGCTGGCGCTGTAGTTTTTTGGGGTTTCAATGGAGAAATGTGTGAAGTTTGCTCATATAAGTTCCTTCAAACTAACAAGTTAGTAAAATTCCCACAAATCTTCTTTTAAATCTGAGGTAACTAAAGGGGTTATGAAGCTTTGTCAGAAAATAAATAAAACTGTGAAATAAATATATTTTTGCATAGTTTTTTAGTTTTTTAGCTTTTTTTCAAAGTCGCTTTAGCTTTTTAATTCCCAGACCAGCTGTCAGCACTGGCAGCCAACTTAATCCATCTCTCTTCGCTTCTCTCTTTTGGCTTGGCTCTCACTCGCCTGTGCTAAAAGTGCTGACCTCGCAGTCGCACCTTGACACGCGGCGTATGAGCAATGTAATAAAATGGCAGCCAAACAACTAGTGAAACATTTTTGCGCGTTGACAACAACAAAAACAACAACGACGAACGCTGAAACAACAAAAGTATAGAAAATAGGAATTGGAAGTGGAAAAATGAAATAGAAATGAAATGTGCAAAAGACAAGCGAGAGTTAGAAAGAGAGAGAGAGAGATGAAGAGAATAGCAAAAGTCACGTATGTGGCAAGACAAATTGCTTCAAGTGCATAGACGCCACTTTCATTCGCTGTCAGTTAGTCAGTCAGTCAAGCAGGCATTCAGTCAGTGTTTTAGACACTCAGTCATTCAGTCAATTTGTCAGTATTTTTTTTATATATTGCGCATGCTGTTAGCATATTTTTATTGCGGTCAACTATGAATTTAGGTTGAGCATCAAATGCTTGTCGCGTTATTCAGTGAGCATACCCTGTAAAGCGCTTAAGAAAAAGGGGTGTGGACAAGTTAAAATCAGCTAAAGATTAAGATAGACTAGCTACCGTAGTAAAAAATAGTATAAAAATTCAAATTTAGTTTTGAATATAAATTCCAAGCTTTCCATGCCCTGTAAATTAATTCTATACTCAAAAACTACTGAACATAAAGTACAGCACTTAATCTGTGCTGTTTATGCTAATGAAATTTATTTCTTACACTTTTCCTTAGCTAAATTCTTTT
This sequence comes from Drosophila parthenogenetica, assembly GCA_035047505.1. Classification (NCBI taxonomy): domain Eukaryota; kingdom Metazoa; phylum Arthropoda; class Insecta; order Diptera; family Drosophilidae; genus Drosophila; species Drosophila parthenogenetica. The sequence continues at coordinate 6,887,807 of JAWNPM010000247.1, read as the reverse complement.
TAAAACACCATGACCAACCAACGCTTACACTCCCAACTATTTCCAGGGTATTTGAATGTACAATTTTTAGTGGAATTGCAGAGGAAATAGTGTCAGTTAAAATGCTCACGAATAGATATTTAACAAGCGATGGTCGAAATAAAAATGAAAGGCCACATGAGAATCAGTTGCAATTGCTACCAGTTTTATGGAATATTCATTGCGGTTATTCAGAGTTTTTATTTTATTTTACAGGTTTTCTTTTTTCCCCCAGTTGACTGCGTCCCATAAAAGTATGCTACGAAAAGTGACGCAACAGCTTTCGTCTTCTGCTTCTTCTTTTGGCTGCTTTGGTGTGACTTTCTGACAATTTCAGTGCTTTGAATGGCAGCTGGACAACAGATGGCATTCTTTGGAATGTGTCGCCCTTATCACAGTGTCTACTGTCCACTGTCCACTGTCTGCTGTTTAGATAATTGGCTCGGGTCTTGTTTTTTGCCGGTTTCAGAGAAGGAGAAAGATTTTGCCAATCTCTTTGTTCGACTGCATAGAGAAAGCAAGCACGTTTAAGCATGTCCATGTCGCTTTTATTGTTGTTATTCTGTGCTGTCAGTTTTGCCAAAATGATGAACAACAACAACGAGTGCAGAAATTCATTGCACGAAATTTTCATTTAACAAGTTTATGAGTATGACTTCATGCATTTGGATCTTTCGAGTGCGTTGTGGCCTCCAAAGTGCTGTTGCCCACTTGTCGCCATCCCGCCTGGTTCTTGCAGGCAAGTGCACGCACAGACGTGCATGCTCCTGCTGCATTCAAGTGTCAAAAACCAAAACACATTTACATTCATGCTGGGAATGCTGCCATTGTATTCGCTGCCATTCCCCATATTTCTTGGGTAACACTACACCGCCCACGCCCTGCTCCCCCTGCTCTCCTACTACCCTTCTCCTACTCCAACGCTTTTTAGCCGTGGTAAGTAGTTTCGGTTTATGCGGCAGGATGTCAGGATGTTGTTGTCTGCTTGACTTGTTTCTGCTTTCCCCAGTTAGACCGACAAACGAAGCCTTTTGTCAACGTGCAAAATCTCTCAAATTTTATTATGCTTGAATTTGCTGGCACTTCGCAGCTGCCAGAGCCGACAGCGCTGCCAGCTGTGGCACCAGCCACATGCCCTCTAAACCACCATCCTCCACCTACACTCCTCCCTCGTGTTCAGTTACTTTTATGGCGCTTAACGTCAGGCCATTACAAGGCGAAGGAATCAAGCCGAGCAACAATTTGAACATCAACTCCACCTCCACTGTCACTTCCTCTCACACCTCCATGGCCACCTCCATTCTCACATTGACAGTTGGCATTTTGGCAGCAAAAAACGAGGCGCGTCCTCAGCTAGTAATGAGCCCAGTCTGAGTTGAGCTCCGCCTGGATTTGGGCCTGTCTTATGGCCCTGCCATGTTACCAGATGAGGCCATACATTTTTACAAGCTGCTAATGTGGGCTTTATACAAGTCTCAACTTCGTTGCCTATTCGCTGTTTTGTGTTTGTCTGTGTGCGTCTTGAATTTGCCTGTTACCGTTGTTGGGACTTCGATTTAAGCCAAAGTTGCGGCCTGGCAAAGCCTAAACTGCATCGATTTACGAAACACACATTTTTATTCATTATTATTACTTCGAGCGAAACAAACATAAAGTTTTTTCATATCAGCCTTACATTCGCCATATGCTTACACAAGATTAAGTTGGTTATGTCACCTTTAAGCACAGATAAGAAATCATTTTGAGTAAAAGCAGATTGGAAGACTGCTAAGAGTTTAGTTTAAAGCCTATTATATAGTCTTGTAATAAGAGGATTTACGGTTTGTTTTAGAAATCTTTTCTCTGAGTTATTTTATAAAATCTGTTCTACTCTCCAACTTATTACCACTAAAGTCTGACAACTCTTTAGCATAAGTTCCACTGACTAACTGCTTAGCATAATTTATTTAAAATAATAATAAATATAAATAGATTTATTACTGCTTATCAGTTGGCTGCTTCATTTACCACAGTCAGTCACTAAACAAATTAATCATTTTAAAATGCAAATATATCAAGCAACTGGCTGCAGATTCTTCTGCTCTTCTGCTCTTCTGCTCTTCTTAATTTCCCACTCTGCCACCAACTAATCAATAAGTTAAATGTGGCAAGTAAAAAGCAAACAGCAAACGGCAAAAACCAACTAAAGCAAACCAAACCAACTGCTTAACCGGTGAGCATAAAAGAGCTTCAATCAATCAAATGTCACGATAGAAATCATCAGCAGCAACCCAAGCAGGCCATACTCTGTCCCTGCCAATATTAGTATGGGTGGGTGAAAAATAAAAGGGTTTTTCCACCACACCCACCCCCACTAGGAATGCCAATGCTGTGTGGCATTAAAAACCACATGTGCTTCAACACAAAACATTTTATGCTTCAGCTGGTTAAAGATGATGGAAGGTGAGGTGTGTGAGTGTGTCTGTATGGGTGTGCGTGTGTGTTGTGTATACCTAAAGTATATGCTGGCAATGGGCTTTGGGTCTTGGTTACGGCTATGGCTCTGTCTCTCTAACAAGCTGCGTCAACAAACTAAACCACTTTGAAATTAACACGTTACATTGACATTGACAGCTTTATGCGTGGCATGCCGAGTGTCGAGTACCGAGTGTCGAGTAGCGGGTGTCGAATAACGGTTAGCGGGTGTCACAGCAGCTAGCTGAGGTAGTTAGGTGTGTGTGTCTATGTGTGTGTTAGCTGTCAGCTACAGTTTGAGCTAAAGGCATGAAAGGGGCTGCCAAACGATGCGGCAAATATGGAGACCGAACTGAATGCTGTACTGATGCTTTGGCGGCCGGAAGGCGCGCAAAAAAGGCAATTTCCGTTGCGGCGTAAACAAGACTAAAGCTATGACTGTATGTGTGTGTGAGTGTTAAGTGTGTGTGTGTGTGTGTGCGTAGTTTTTATGCGTTGGCATTCAGCGAAACGAAAATTACCAATTCAAATGTCAGCAGTCGTGGGAAAAGCATATACTCACACACACACACGCACACACACATAGCCAACACACACACATTTACACTTCTACACACACTTACGCCCACAAGCACTTGACGCGAAATTAAATTCAGTGTCAATTTGGTTTTTCTCAAGTCGTGCACCTAACGAGGGATCAGCTGGTTTTTGCCTGTTCGTAATCAGTTCGCCCCGAAAAATGCCCCAAACACGCAGCTTAGACAAATTGTTGTGCACGAGACTTAGGCGACAGCCAGACAGACAAGCAGACAGTAGGACTGTGGGACAGACTGACAGCTAACAGAGAGCTCTAGCCATTCCAGCCCCTAATTTATGTGCAATTTTTTCCACCCTTTTTACAACATAAAGTGTAGAAATTGTCAGCTACATGTGCCACTTGTAACAAATATTTTATTAAATATAATTCAAGTTGTATTTTAGTTAAGGTTTAAATGAGAAAATTATAAATAAACTTATGGTAGAGTATTTATAAGTCTGCTTGACTGATTTAACACTTTAAATTATGTTTTTATATTATTTAAAACTTAATTTATTTGTAGACTATTAACCACTTTCTTTCATTGTTTTTTCTAGCCTATTAATCGAGTTTCTAAGTTATTTCTTTCCATTTCTAAAAATATTTAAAATTTCGAATTTTATGCAGAGTATTTACTAGTCTCCTTAGCTTCTTTTTACTGCCCAATTTTTAGAGTTTTTAAATTTTTGGTGCGTGCCCAGCCAAACGAATTTATGCCCTGCTGTTGGTAGGCCCCAAAATTAGTTAAAGGCAATGAAGCCTTTTTGGGTTATTTTGCTGTTTTCTGGGTTTTCTTTTTTGTTGGCAATAAAAAGTGCAAGTGCTGCAAAAGTAAACTGTGTGGAAACATTCAAGGAGTGTACATTTTTACGCTGTCGGTAATTTAATGCTCCGTAATGGCCACCACCCAGAAAAAAGGGCTGGCGCCTAAGGAACTTGTACGGAACTTGTTAAATCCTAGCAATTGACTGAAATCGGTTGGAAATGAAAAATCAGACGATGACACTGGCAAAAAAATAACAAAAGTGTTATAAACATTATAAATTTGCTGCTTTATGGGTTAACAACTGAATTTATGACAAACTTTTGCAAGCAAAGTAAAATTTACAATGGTAACACGAGTTTCGAGAGACTTTTAATCAGTTGGTCATAGATAAGCAAGAAAGTGTTGCACTGACTTGTTTAAAGAACTATTTTAGTTCACTACGGAACCAGTTTCCCATCAGCCATCCGATACTTTTAAGCTACATTCTTGGAACCTGATTATATAGCAAAAAAGAAGCTGCTGCCATGAAATTTCAGTCACTTGATTGCTATTTGATGTCGTACTTTTTACAATCTCTTTGACAACAGCACAAAAAAAAAGGAGCGCAACAAAGATACATAGAACAAAAACAATTGATTTGTTGTGTTAGCAATTTGTTTACATGCTATAAATTTGCAAATCAACGATAATGCAATTTATTTGCTTATATCTGTAGATACACTCGTATATATTTATTTTATTTTGTATTTTTTGTGTGCTCATTTTTGTCGAACTGTCGGTCATTTGGTCTTTATTATTGCATTCGAATTTCGTTGGGCATTTTATGTGCTAGGCGACAGAAAAAATAGGTTCACTTTATTGGATTTGTAAGCGGAAATTTACGAGTCACAGGCTGTCGTAGTATTTTGTCATATTTTTATTTTATACCCTGTAAAAGCTCGTAAATAAAGTTAATATTATTATATAACACAGGCTCTCTGAATTATATATTTTATTAAATATTTTTGCGTATAAGTAATATTTCTTCTACAGGGCATTTTCGTGTCTGGTACGCTTTTCAAAACATTTATTTGTACTTTTTTTGTACAATTGTAAAAACTACTAATTGTTGCTATGGATTTAATGATCGAAATTTGATTATGTGATAAGTTTTTCGTGACATGTAAATTATTAATTATTGTTATCAGTTTAATAAGTTGATTTAATTAATAATTAATGTAACAATTGGCTTAATAAATTATGGTATTTGCTGTTTAGCTTTGTTATCAAACGTTGAAATAATTAATAACATGCTACAGTCGCTAGAATTTAAATAAATCAATAAACTTTAGTTATTTAATCTTTAAATCTGCCTCAAATATTCGCACTCGAGGGTTGTCGCAGCCAAAGGCCACAAATAACTCAAAACAAATCCAACTGTATCCTAATTGAACCATCTAATTGTCAAATAAATTTCAAATTTTATCGCATCAGAAGCTTTACAAACCGCAGAAGCCAAAAACAACCACAACAACGTGAAGACAATAAGCAAGTTCAATTTGAGTTCAGTTTAGTTGAACAACCATAAGAAGTGACTTCCTGTATCGTAAATATTTACGATTTACATAAAGTTTTATTTTATTTTTCAACTGGGCGGCAATTTTGAAGTTTTTCCCTTTTTTAATGCCCAATTGTTGTTGCTGTTTCGGTCTTTGTTGTTGTTGTGTAGTTAATTGAAGTGTGTACTTATGAACTTGGCCAGTTGATCGCATTGGAAAAACCAGCATTAAGGGGTTCAAGATTCAAGGGTTTTTATGGTGTCAGTGGGGAAAAAGCCAGCGCTTTTCACTGTCTGGTTCTTGCTGACCCGCACGCTAAGCTGCAGCAAATGGCCAGCTCATAAGATGCAGCTCTGGAGAAGCGAAAAAAAACGGAAAGAAAGGCAAAAAGGGACTGTTAGACGGTACGAGAGACAGCAAATTGAAGCAACAAAATTGTGTTTTAGTTAAAAACAATTTCTACGCTGCAACGGCGAACTTGAAATCTCTGTAGAGCAGTTGTAAAGGAAACTAGTTTGTAAACTCTCACGGAAATTGCTCATTGATATGCTAGCCAGGTTGGTTGTGTTGTTTTCTTTTTGCTTTGTCAGACGCCAAAAGTAGACTACGATTTTGCATTAACTTTTAAGTGCTTAGCAGAATTATCATTGCCTTGTAATTGCCACACGTATCGCATTACGTTACTGCCACGTAAAAACGTGTTTTAGGATTGTCTAGAAATTGGCAGTTGTTAGATAGAGTATTCAGTCTTCGTCTATTCTAACAACATAAAGTTTAAAGGCTTTAAATATGTGCTTCGAGCATAACTTCTGTTTGACATGTACGTCTCGCCACACTACGGCTCACCTAGCTGCCATTTTTTTCATCATGGCCAAGCACACACAACACTCAACACACACACACACTCACACACACACGTAGCAGCATCTGCAATGTGCTGGCAAACATTTTAGCTCTTGGCAGGCTTCAATGCTCATTGCCAGACTGTTGACATTTTAATAAAAATTATTTCAGTGCATTCGCCGCAATGCAGAATCGCAGCTAAAAGGCTACTCCCGAAAGGAAAAATCAGCAGAGAAAGCGAGAGGGGAGAGGGAGAGTGAGAGAGGCAGAAACCAGTGATTTGTGGCACTATTAAAAGCGCTTAGAAATTGTGCACACAAAATGAGTGTTGGCAGTTGATGTTTCCATGCATTTAAGTAGCGTATCAAATTAAATTTATTATTGCACTTGGCAAAACTGGATCGAAAATCAAGTCTGGAATATTAAAATATCAACAACAAATTGCATTTTAAGTGAAGAAATAAAAATTGCATAAAAGAGAGAAATAAAACGTAAAAACTTTAAAGATATTTGCAAAAATCTTTCGAGACAAAAATAATTTGTTAGAAAATCTGCAGAAGTAATTTAAGTATAAGTTAATTACATAATCCACAGACTTTTACAGGCACCGCAAACTGGTAGTTGTTGCTAAACAGGAAGGGAGCATGCAACAAAATGTTGGCCAACAACACTTGGCTTAAAATTAACGTGGCTCGCAGCGTCACTTGCAAGTAAACTTCAAGTTGTTCGGCCACTTGGGCGAAATATTTTCTTGCTATACCCGTTAGGAGAAGAGCAAAGGGTATGTTGAAGTTGTTGTGGCTCAAAAACTTGTAGATAAACATGTGTTACGGGTATCTCGTAATCGAGTGTTGCCTGTGGCGCTTTTGGCTGTTTTTCTCTTAACCTTTTTTTGCTGCTTTTAAACTCTACACTGAAACTGATTCGAAAGTAATAAAGTTTTATGGCACCAGCCAATTAGCGAACTACGTAGGCAAACTGGCGCCCGACGCGACGGCCGCTAGGGTTATCCCCTTCACTACCTACCACTCCGCTTTTCTCTTACTAACATCTTCTGCTCTTTGCTAGCCAACTCCTTCTTAATCTTGAATTTCAGCAGTCATTTGTATTTTTGCCACATAATTTCATTCAATGTTAAGACCTTGGCGTGATCTTAAGGCCTTGCTCATTATTAGTCAGTTGGTTTATGTGTCTGGCTCGACGCTGTTGGCTCTTATCAGTTATCAGTTTATCAGTTGACTGGGCTTTTGTCTATGAACGGCTTTTGTTAACTCATCCTATAAGCCAAGTTGCCAACTTTGACTGTGTCCTATTCAAAATGTTGGCAATTTGTTGACAGCCTTCGTGCAGATAAACCAACAAAGCCACATGAAGTCTACAAAGCGATGAAACTAGATAGTTACAGGGTGTGAGGAAGAGAGAGAGAGAGAAAGCGAAAGGAGAGACAAAGACAGCGTGTGTATTGTTTCAACTGCTGCTGTTACGCCTTTGGACAGTGCAGCATCTTGTTTGTGGTTGTAATTATTATTTGATATGCTTGGCAAAAGCTGCATAAATTATTTATACAAGTGTTGTGCACGAATAGTTCAACAACTAAGATAATCGCACAGCAGTATAACACAGAGAAAAATTAGACTAAAGTGGGCCTAAAGTGCTAAGAACAAACGGAGTGATTCTAATTTGAGCTTTATACCATTTTTTTTGGCGATCTATGACTAGAAGAAATATTTAAAAAAATTTTAAAATTCTCTTTAACACAGAAATATTTTTAGAATTTCTAAAAAAATACTTTAAGCATTTTTATTCAAGTAAAAATACTTTTTTTTAAGGAATCCATAGTTCACATACTTTTTAAAATCATTATACGAATTTTTTTCACATTTTTCCTTTATTAAATCATTTATTATATATTCTACGTTAGCCCAAAGTATTTTTTTCAGTGCTTATAAATAAACTGCTCAAATGAAGCTTATAAATTTATGAAATTGGCAATAATTAAGTTGTCAATAAGCATTAAAGAGCACTTGCAAACGACACAAGCTGCACTCAATTATGAATATCATTGTGAATGTGAATTATGTACTAAATATTTAATCAACTCCATCAAGTGAAACAGATTCAAGTTAATTAATTGGCCAATGAAATCTACTAGCAGTCGAGTGATTTATTAGGTAAGCTGAGTTTTCTTAAAGGAAGAAACATACTAAAGACACGTGTTTAAATGCTGTTTATTCGGATACAAACTGTAAATTATCCTCTTGATGTGCTATTAGTGTGCTTCCCGCAATTACCACAAATTATACACTTTCTTGCTGTTCTAGCTTATTTTTTTGTCGTTGTTTCTTGTTATCTGAAACCCTATAATTGATTTTTTTGCTGCTGTTTTGTCGTTCCTAATCTGGCCAGGATAAAACACGAAATTACTCAAGTGTATAAATATAAATGTATATATATGACCTTAGGTTGCGTCCGTTTCTTATTTTGTATTTATTTGAACATACAAATTTATTTGTTATTTGCGCAATAACGAGGACGACAACAACACGCTTTGCCTTGCGGCCAATTTGCATTGATAAGGCTTGAATACTTTAAGCCAGCATGCCAAAAATACCAGCAAGTAAATTAAATAAATATTGTAAATATTTGTGACACACACTCAGGTTTTCCTACTATGCAGATCGTTTCCTTTCGAGTTTATCAAATTTAGTTTTTATTTATTTTCCTTTTTTTTCATGTCCTGTTTGTCTTTATGGCTCTTTGATGTTTGCATAAAGTTCAAGTTAATAAAATTCTTTTATGTTTCACTTAAGTCGGGCACATTATGAAAACTAGTTTAGTTCGCACGCACACACACACACACACACATACAGTGAAAGTTACAAACTCCGCGTTGAGTTGCTTTTAATTTAGCTTCAGTAAGAATTTGATCCAAAGTTTTTATTACCATGTGTGCCTGCTTGATTATTAAATGGACGTACTTGCAATCTGCTTTATGGCTGACATTAATAAGCATTGTGCGCTCATACTAACACACACACAACATAGAGATGCTATTTTACACCTACAGAAAGTGTGGCAATTTAATGTTGCCTACTTCAGGGCGTCGGCTGAGTTGCTTCAGTTTTGAGCTAATTTAAAAAAATATTTAAAAATGTTATCTAACTAGTTGTTTACGTTTTGATACTATTAGGTAAATAATAAATCTTTAAATTTATTAAAAAAATATTAAACTAATACCTAAAATTATAAGAAATGAATTTATTTCAGCAAACATGTTGTGACAAATTTGTAAAAAGTTTTAGATTTTTAAAGTACTTTTAAGACAATCTTATCTTATCTTATCATTAAATTAAGTAAAGTTATAAATCATTTAACAGCTACATTTCCAACTACTCCTATCAAAATTTTCTTCGCCTAGCTCTAAACCAGCTAAACTACCACCACTTGCCCTAGCCGAACCTCATTTGTTACAAGAAAATTAAATGTTTTTACATGAACTTGCAACAATGACAGATAACTTGCAGCACACAAACACCTCTGCAAACACACTTAACGTTCATGCTAGTAACAACTTCTGTGAATGACATAAAACAACAACAACAAACAAAGTTGTTTATTTGCTTTTCGGAGTGAAGTTAATTTTGGCATTAAAGAATTGTTCTTGGCCGTCATATTTTTGACAGCTGTTTGAGCCATAAGAGCATCTAAGTGTATTTTTGTTATGGCCTTTTAAATGGCTTTTCGACTGCTGTCGAACTAAAATACTCCAAAGACTTTAAGCCATAAAGATGAAGGACGATTGGTAAATAATTCGCAAGTTTCGCCAAAAAAGGGTCAAAAGCCAAAGGTCGATGATGATATTTATTGCAACAAACGGTCGATTGTAATAATAGAGTAAGATCTAGATTAAAGAGGGATTATTACAGTAGAAAGCCAAATGATTTGGGATGGACTGAAAAGTATATTAAATGGACTAAAATCAAAGTGAAGAGCATGAGAGATTGAATCGTAATCTGTAAACAATTTTTTAGAGAGGCGGTTAAGGTACACTGTAAAAAATTAAGTGAGTGAAAGGCTAAGGATTAAAAATAATGATAATCGAAGAACAGAATATTAAATTTTATGCTTAATATATAATTTTTATTGTGTACTGCTCTAGGTTCAACTTTTAATTAAAGTCTCATCTTTTAAGCTCTAAAATATTCACTTTATAAATTTGAATTGCCCAAGTCTGACAAATAATTTTTTGCTTGTTTTTTCTTTCAAGGCCCATTCCGGATTACAGACTAATCAAAGCAAAAGCCATTGGTAACAGCTCATTGCCAAATGGAAGCGACCAAGCGCCAGCAAAGCTATTAATTAATAGAAATAACAATAACAAGCACAACAACAGTAGCTGAGCACAGCATAAAAGGACTTGGGCTAAAAAACGAATGCCACAAAAGCAACAAATTAGCAACACACACAAACAAACACACACCCAGGCACACCCACACACAAGTACACAAATAACTGTTACAAGGTCCTCAAGTGCTTCTGTTTCACAGTGCAGGACATTCATATATGTATAATATATTATAGATAGAGTCCTGTTTGTCTTCTGGTGTTTTGTGGTAAGATTTGCTGGGCATTATTATTTGAAAATTCTTGCTTGAATTGAAATTTAAATATTGATTTTATGCTCATTCCCACTGAGGACTTGAGCAAATATTTACACTCTGAATGAAGGTGCAAATATTTTGGTATCTGTTTAATTTTTTTTTGTTGCTGCCTTTGTGCCCAGGATACCTTTGTCTGCTGGGAAGACAAGAGTCGGAAGAGACGGAGACAGAGACAGAGCAGCATGCGTCAGTTTCAGTTTACAGCTAGTCGATTGTCTATTGTGCATAATTTGCGTGCCTAATGAAAATTTCATAGATGTTTCAAATGCAAATAGATACAAGGCATATCAAAGTGTGTGTGTGTAGCTGTTTCTTTGTTTGTGTGTGCTCCATTTGTGGTTAGTTTGGGCAGTTTACTAGACTGCACAGTACCCATGCGTATACTTGATTTTCTGCCAACTTTAAACTGAAATTCTTTTGCTTAATTTACGATTAATTTACGCTGTTCTACCGATAAGATAATCCCATTAACGCAATCTTATCGCTTACAGCCACATGACATTTTTTAATGGCTAAAGTGGCCATAATATCGCCCATCGATTAGTTAACCGACATGTGGCACACATTGCCGTTATTTATAGCCAAAAAAATAAGCTTAAAGGGCTGTCTATATATGTGTCAGTGTCAACATTTGCTGGGTCTTCAAACTCTGTTAATTTATTTCGCACAACTGTTTAAATATGCAAACTGAAGCTGCCAACTTTTTGTCAAGTGGAAATTTCAGTGTTGCTAATTTGTAAGCAAGTTTTTTAAGACAAGTGCTGAGTCCGGAACTAGTTCAAAGTTGCAGCGGATTAGTCAGCTCATTACAGCTGCAAAGAGGATTAAGCGAATCCAGGGCTGCACACTTAAAGTTAGTTTTAAGCGTCGCATAATTAATGCCATAAATTAAGAATTGTTTTTAGCTTTCCCTGTGTTTGATAAGATTATACTCTTACACAAAGAAAATTCCTAAAACTAAAAATTCCAAGGAAGCAAAAAACTCTTTTAAAAAAGGCGAGTAAAATAAAAATTACGGTAATTGTAAGCGTAATCAAATAAATTAGACAAGTACGTGCAAGTGCGTTATTTTCAGCACATTAAGTGCCGTTATTGTTACTGGCTGCCACAGTGAAGAGTGAAGAATGAATGAATGAATGACTGTCTGAATGGTTGACTGAATGTGCCAACTGAGAACTGTCTAAATGACTGAATGACTGAATCAACTCAAACGCATTGTAACACTACTCGCACAGCATCGCTTGGACTCTCGTGTCTGCGTTGAGTTTTCCAACATTAAGACAATCATTTTAATTGAAGTGCCACTTGTGCTAGGAACAGTATGCTGCATGTGCTCTGGGCTGTGCCCAAAAATAAAGCGAGAACAACGGACACGTCTCGTCAATGACTGAGTGGACTTTGAAGCTTTGCCGCCGGGACGCACAGTAGGAGACGGAAAGATAAATTTTCAGTTGGGATTTTTTGCTACTGTTTTAGCTCTTTAGTTGTGTACTTAAGGGCTTAAGAGTTAGTTGAACACGCATATGTTTTTGTTATATATGTATGTATGTCTGTGGGTTTCTGACAATCTGACAATCAGTGTAGCATTTCGTTGGATGTTTAAAATCAATTACTGCCCAAACGGACTTGTTTACTTTCATAACATTGATTCTAATTCATGATAAATTTGTACAAACAGCGAATGAGTGAGCTTAGCCAATAACTAAGAGTTGTTCAGCATAAGTAAGAAGAAGATATGTGAGTTATGTACCATAAGTAAGAAGAGCAAACACTTCTGCTTATCTGAGCATAAGCAGCACAGGCAAACAAATCATAGCGTGACGACCGTCCCGCTCTAACACCTTGAGCCTGGCTCTCTAGTTGCTGCGTTAAGAGAGCCATTAATAGATCGCTGCTGAGAGCGCAGCAACAACAGCGCTGTGTTAAGTGTTTGCTCTCTGTAAGTTATAACAATGTAATATGATAGCAGCTCATTTAGAGCGTGTATCACCTTCCACTATCTTTTCTCTTATCTTCTTTCTATTCTGCGCTCACCGCTTTAGTGTGGAGTTAATTGCGCTTGCATTTCATGCAGTTTGCTAATTAAGTTCCCCAATTTGTGTTTGTGTTTTTGCTTTAAACAATTAACTAATAAAATGCACACACGGTTTATTTTAAATAACAACTGATGTCATTTTATGGCGGGGAACGAGCACAGAATGTTGATTTCCAAAAACATATTTAGTGATAACAAAAGGGGAATTTTAGTGCCTGATTTACCTTACTAATCGTGTTCGACTATGTTTTATAATTATATGTTGACTTCAAAGAAATTAATTAGATTTAATTAATTTTTTTACTCTCTGCAAGAGTATATTGGGTTTGTAACAGACAGAAGGAGGCGTAGCAGACCCCATAAAGTATATATATTCTTGATCAGCATCACAAGCCGAGTCGATATAGCCATGTCCGTCTGTCTGTCCGTATGAAGAAACAGATTTCAGAGATGGTAGGAGCTACAAGAATTGATACAAGAATCTTTTTGTTTTCGATGCCACGCCCCATTCGCCCACAATGAGCAAAAAACTAGACATACCTCGGAAAAAATAGACGTTTTAAGCGAATATCTCAGTAACTACGGTACTTAGGAATACCAATTTTGCTATGCAGGTTCCTAGGGACAGAATAAATGAACGCCCCCTTTTTTCGTAAGAAATAAAAAACTGTTTAAACTTGCATGCTGTTTTAACCGATAGCGATACCGATACCGGATACCGATTTTAACATTATAACTGGGAATAAATGCAGAGAGTACAATACGGTTGAGCGCGCTCGACTGTACTTTTCTCTCTTGTTTTTTATAATTTTGTAGACATAGTTTCATTTAATTGTTTAAATAACGTAATTCCATTTTAATCTCTTAACACAATTGTTTATTCTGCTATAATTCAATTATCAGCTAGTGATAACTTTGCTTATCTGAAGTACCTTTGGTTACGCTGCTTTTCAGACGTATCTTGCAGCTACAAAAGTTTGTTAACGCTTTTTGTTAAAAGTTGCTACTGAGTTCTTAACCCGAATGAAAACTCAGTTTGTAAGCGGCAACTACTGATTAACTAATGTATTTACCACAATCACAGGCAACATGCCACACGTTGTATGCCACATTTACCACATATGAGCGCATTTAAATTCAAATTTCAAAAGGTGTGTGTGTGTGGGTGTGGGTGTAATGGTGTTAACTTGTTTGAAAGGCCATTGAGTGCGTTTCTCATTTGCTTTCAATGTTAATTATGTTTCTCGACACTCTCATTATGCATAAATATAAAAGAGAGCGGATTTCTAGTGGGTAGCTCGACCTTTTCAGTTAATGTCCGTCCCTGTCTTTTAAACCCTCTTCCTTCCACTACCCTGCTCTTTCTCCTGCTCACTTTGCTACCTTTTTTTGTTTTCGCTGCCTATTAATATGAAAATTAATCACTCAGCAGAAATATGAGATGCAGGGAAAAAACACGCTCGGCAGGCAAAAGTAAAACAAATTTATATGCCATTTTAATGTTGCTATAATTAGCTCATTTCCCAAGCAAATGTTTTCCTTTTGCCTTATTTTTTTCCATCCTCATATTGTTTACTTTTTTGATGAGCAAATGTTGTTTTTGTTGTTGTTGTTGTTGTTGTTTACGCTGGTTATTTGGCTTTGTTTATTTGCTTTTTAACGCGTTTGCTCTTTTAGCGCTTTTACTGCGCGCGCGTAACACGTTGCGCATACGTAATATGCCAAACGCCTCGAATTAGGCTATGAAATTTTTGGCGTTGCTAATGAAACCAGTTCCTGTCGTCTGCCCATCAGTCCGAGACCAAAAAAAAAAAAACATAGAAATACAGGCCCAAATGCCCAATTGGGCGTGTAGACAAGTTTTGGTTTTATTTCCCGTTTGCCGTTTCACGTTTCCTTTGCCATTTTCATTCTCATTTTCATTTGGCAAACGGGGCCACTTGAATGCGCAATGAAGTCCAACAAAAAGTCAACTAGAGACAAGCGAGACAGAGTGAAAAAAGTAGAAAAATTCAACTAAAAGTAAAACAACTCGTATCTTGAATTTTGCATAAATTCAATGTGAACAAAGTAAAATAGTAAAAAATTTAAACAAATTTCCGGTTTGCAATCGGCAGCGATTTGCTGGCACAAATCTCAGTTAAATATTCATAATGCCGTAAAGTGCAACAGTCCTTAAAATATCCTTCAGCTTATTGTTGACAAGCCGCGTGTACCCTTTCCCCTAACTCCTCCACTGGCTGACCACAATTCTATGAAAGTGTTAATTAAGCATCGCAAAAACAAAAAAAAAAAAATCGGACGTTGGTATTTTAAATAGCATTAAATTGTCAACTTGTTGTTGTCATTGTTTTTCTGTTTTCAGCTGCTGTTGGCGGCTTAATTATTTTTTATAAATTTTTCAGTTTTCCTCTTTCGTTTCTGTGGTAAGTATGGCTGTACCGTTAAGTGGCTGCTCGTTAAATTTAATCAATTAATTTTGCTTTTTGTTTACTTAACTTCCTCGACGCATAATGGGCCAAGTTGTATTCACGGCTCGAAAGTGTTTACAACTCAAAATTATTAATTCGTTCGTGCTGAGTTTTTAATTAAATTGCGACACACAAATGATTGATGGCAGAAAATGTATTAAACTTTGGAAAAGCAATCAGTTGAATGAAGAAATTGCATTCCTTAGTTTTACTTTGATTTAAAGCTTTGATTTAAATTTAAATAATTGCCTTAGCTGCATTGCTTTGTTCTGTTCTCAATTAAAATCAATTATTATTTGATTTTACTACAAAACTTTATCTGCTGTGCAGTGAAGCGACTATTATTTTTATTGTGCACACAGAAACACAAACAAATGTCAATGAAATTGCTTAATTGCCGTTTAATTAATAGCTGATTTGTTGCTATGATATTTTGTTATATTTTACATTACTCAATTGCGCAACTCGTCACAAATAATTGCACTACAAATTGAATATTTCTGTTGTTTTTGTGCAGTGATTGTTCTACAAATAATGACAATGATTTTGTGGAGAAATATAAGTGGAAAAGATTTTTCTGCTGATTACAGGGTATGTTGCAGTCGTTCAACTTTGCTCCCTACACTTAAACTTTACTCCTACACTTGTTAGTTGAGAAAAAGTTTGCTTCACATTAATTAAATCGATTTTGATTTGCTTTAGCAACTTTCATCAATCAGCCGATTGAATATTACGCATACGCACTGTTGTTACACTAAGAACAACAGTGAACGAACGTGGCTAAATATAGCTACGACTATCTGTTCAAAATATATTTCCACAAAATATATATATGCACATTTAGCTATATGTGTAGTAGGTATATAAATATATCTACATAAAACAACGTGGAGCAGTTTGAACGGCCTAAATTTTGGACAGTTGGCCGAGTTGTGAGCTCATAAATGATTTTTGGCCACAGTATATATAGCGAACACATATATGAGCAGACATACATTGCAGTCACATATATTGGTTTCAATTTGTATTAAGTTTAAGCAGCTTAAGTTGAAACTATATAAAGTTTTGGCTTTAGTTAGCTGGGGAGTTTTCTATTATTTTTTCTCTGTTATAGGGTATTCGACACTTGATCACTTTGTAGTTGCTCTCGTGTGATTGTGCTAAGTTGCAACAACAATTTAACAAGTACGTGTAAATATGCAGAGAAATATTGTCGAGCAAATTAACATGCAAATTGGTTTCTAAAAAAGAATCTACATTTTTTAATAGCTTAAAGCTTGAAACATTTTTTTAACACAGTCATTTACATTTATTAAATTTATCAGACATTATTTACTTGTGTTTTCTATTCAGGAATTTATTTTGTGTTTTATTTTAATTTGTTTTGTTAAACTTTATTTAAGTAATGAGTTTTTTAAATCATTTTATTTTATAAACTGCTATTTATTTACCGACTTTTGCACCGCAAACACTTGCAATCAGTTTAATGCATCATTTTGTCTGTTTTGCTCGGCAGATGGCCAAAAGCAGCGTTAAAGCAAAGTTTGGTAACCACTTCATAACACTTCATGACAGGTCTCCCTGCTTATAACGTATCTTCACGTTCATTGCATTTCTCCCTCTTTTGTTTTGTGGAAAATACATAAAAATTTCACTCAGGCCAAGAGCCAAGTTAGGAGAAACCAGTCAAAATTTGCTGGCAAACGTTTTTGTAATGTGTTTCTGATATTTTTGGTGTGTATCATTTCTGTTGTTTGTTGTTGCTGTTGTGGCAAAGACAAAACGGCGGCAGAAGCAAAACAAATAAGGAAAAGTGAAAGAATATTGGAAACCAAATCAAACATTATAACAAGTTGTAAATGAAACGTGAAATTTGATTACAGTTGCAAATTCCCAACGCAAACACAAATACAAAGGGGGGAAGAGCAGGGTAGACAGATAGTTGGAGAGAGGAAGCGCTTAAATTGAGGAATGTGCGCAAAAAGAAAGAAAGAAAAAAAGAAAACATCAAAATTCATATATGGATTCACGAGCTGCATAAACTAATGAAGAATCAGCGCTGGCGATGGCGACAAACAATGCAGCTGAAATCCAAACGCCAACGCAATGGAAATGAATATACGTCCGGCTATTTGTCCCACTGTCAGTCAGTCTGTTTGTCTCTCTGTCTGTTTTGCTTCAAATCCGTTTTGTCTATGCATCTGTTTATTAAAGCACGCGAGTAACACTCACACAGCTACGCAATAATCCAACGCACACGAACACACACACGCACAGTGCGAGAGCACGAGAAACAAGTATTTAAATTGAGAGCGGGTGCTCAGCAGCGAACGCCCGAAACCGAACCGCACGTGGCGACAAACAAGCGGCAACTGAACTCTATGCTGGAGCCAAGGCAGTGGCAGAGCCAACACAGCTGCACAGCTGGAAACGCCAGTCGACAGAGCAATTGAGCGCGAAGCATCGCACAAAGCAAAGAGTGAGAAACAAACCAGATAACGTGACGGCGCCAAACTTGTGCTTGTTATTGCCGGCGAAGCAGTTGAGCAAAACAAACAAAGCGAAGAGCGTAAGTGGTGTTGAGTGCAAGAGAGAGCAGTGAGAGAGTTCAGATTGAGTGTGAGTTGTTTAGTGTTGGCAACAGGTGTCGCTGCTAGCCTTCACGCCATGAACAGTGTGAGAAGTGAGGGAGAGTGACAGAGTTTTTGAAAGTGCGTGTGTGTGTGTGAGTGTTTGCTTGTGCACACAAATGTGTGCGTGTGTGTACGTGTATATGTGACTAAATTGTCGACAAATTGTTTAGAAGCGGATTTGAGTTTTGTTCGAGTTTCATGACTCGGATTACACTTTTGTTTTAGTTCTTGTTTTTGGCTTAGTTGTGTTTGGTTAGCGCACACTGCGTATACGTAATATTTATGCATTGACAATTTGTGTGCATAACTTGAGCACAACTAAAATAATAGCGATTAAGTGCTTAACGTTAAATTAAGTCGTTTATGCATAAATGATGCTCGAATTTCTTTGAATTAAATTTTATATCTCAAATATTATTCCTACTTGCTCTAAGCAGTGCTTTAAACTTTAACCTCCATCAACATAAACTATGAAGTGTCCTTCAGTCGTCAAAGGGAGAGCAAAAAATGGAGAAGAAATTAATGAATATTCCGAGAGCCCTCATCACTTTGACACTGACCTGACCTCAAGCCAAATCCGCAGTATGCCAATTAATCCAATTAGGGAAAACAAACTCTCCTTTCGCCCTTTCGAACGGGAGAGCGAAGGAAAAAAGCTAAACTGAAGCGACAAACCAGAGACCAAGTGCTTTTGAGCAATTAACATTTTTACACATTTCAAATTTGCCAAGCAATGAAATTGCAGATTGAGCGATAAAGTTAAGTAGATTAAAACTGAAAGTTCCTTCAACACAATTTAAATGATTATTATGTGGCTTAAATGCTTATGAAAGTAATACAAAATGAATTTAGCCCACAGGATAATCAATTAATCAGTAGAAATACTTGAATTTAATACGTTCAGTTTGTTTTGCATTTTGCTAATTAAACAACTAATCAGCTTACCTCAAGTAATTAAATTAACCGAATGTCATCAATCAATAAACCAAAAACTAAGACAAATTTGAGTAGGCTTTGCAAATAAAGCCCTTAATGGAATCAAAACAATATACAGATAGAAACAGTAACAAAACTGAAACCTAAACTAAAATAGTTGTTTATTTTGAATTATGGATTTAAGCAGCATT
Source organism: Drosophila parthenogenetica (assembly GCA_035047505.1). Taxonomy (NCBI): domain Eukaryota; kingdom Metazoa; phylum Arthropoda; class Insecta; order Diptera; family Drosophilidae; genus Drosophila; species Drosophila parthenogenetica. Next base: position 6,868,684 of record JAWNPM010000247.1, on the reverse strand, counting down.
GAGAACCGTTTGATGGTACTGCAGTGCCTCAAGGAGAACTCACAGAATATGCTAATGGAGCAGATTAACTTACGTGATCGCATTTCGTTGGTTTTAACCCGTGCTCGTGACACTTTGGCCAGCATTCGTGCTCTGAACACACAGGTGCGTGAGATGAAGGTGACTGTGGAGAATGCACTGAGTGCCAATGAAAATATTTGTCTGCCAATTGATGCAAACATGGCGGACGAAGAGGCACAGGTGGAGCAGGAGCAGGGGGAAGAAGATCCCTTCAAAATGGACGCGGAGGTGGAAGACACTGAGCAAACACCACGAAATGGAGTTGAAGTAGTGGAAGAAATCTATGAAAACTAGCTTATATTTTTGTTTATTTAGCTGTGTTTAATCACGGCACAGTTGGCTTTAATCACATGCAGCAAGTGTTTGGTAATCGACATTAAACATTAAATTGTAGCCAACTATTTAAGCCGTATACATGTGCTTGTATGTATAGCTTCTTACTTGATTTACCCTGCAAAAAAAGGGCAAAGAGTGGAAGCTGTTTCTTTTGGCATCAAACTAGTCTTTAGAAAGGTATTTAAACTTTTGTGTAAAAGGGTTTGATGAAGACTAACTACAGGGATTTTTAAAGTCGGTTTTTTCGTACTAGCTGTGGTTACAGTTCCACAAAATTGCTGTTGACTTGCAACCTTTGCTTGACCGAAAATAATCAATTATGCCAAAGCGTTGCTCGGTGATTGAACAGGGCAACATTTTTGTCGCATAATGAAAAAGCAAAAAAGGAACAAGAAAAGGGCAAAAACAGAGGGAGAGAGAGATGGAGACAGGTGAAAGGGAATGTTATGCTTTACCTAGTTTACAATAAATCACATTTTCAGCCGCACATCAATTTTAAATTCCTTTGCCGTTCTCAAGTCGATAGCTAAAAATGATGTTGAAACCCGAGCTAACTGTATTATGTGATCCAATCAATCAACTGCTTTCAATTATGCTTGCAACAAATTCTGTTGTATGATGGAAAATTAAGTGCAAATATGTGCAGAACTCACATGTTGACCTCTGCTTCAGTTGGGGCTTACGTGGCGTATGTGTAATCCCAAACTCAAAGCTGCTTGCACTCTGCATTTTTTTGTTAATTAAAAAGATTTTGCTTAAGCTTTAGTATGAAATATAATTGCCAAAAAATGAGTTATAAAATTTAGATAAAGAGAAGAGTTAAAAAGGGAATTAAAATGGCACAGAAACTAAAGAACTCTGCACTGAAGCTCGTTAAGGGAGTGGCTGTGTGTGTTGGTGTGTGTTCAAGCATATAGTAAGCCGATAATGCGCCGACAATGACGCGATTGAACAGCACTTCTACGAGTCAGCCGGAAATCGGCTTATTGACTCTCTCTTGACTTTAATTCGGATTCGCTTTCACATTCGCAGCTCGTACTTGGAGTCGTATACGTAATAGCAATCGCAGTCGTTGTCGTATTCGTATTCGTAGTCGGCTTAAGAGTTGATGCTGTCAATTGATAGACCATTAAATCGATAGTTTTAAGCTTTGCTTTCATTTAAGTTCTGTGCTCTCTACATTTGCCAGCCTTGTTATCCCTGTGTGTGTAGCTAAAGGAGCATTCAATTATTCATTTAAACCCAAAATACTTAAAAGCGCAGCAACTTTGCTTTGGCTTTTTGCAAGCAACAAAGCAATTAACTTCAAGAAAAGTTTACAAGCGGATTTAAATGCCTTTTAGGCGCGATATATATTTTAATTGACGTAAATAGAAATTTACACTCAACTTATTACAGAATATAAATAAAATTAGGAAATTGTAATAGTAAACTTCTTAAAGCTATACATTTTACATAGGAATCAAAGTTTTGATTACCAATAAATTAAATAAAAACAATCAAACTAAATTAATAAAAAATCTGCTTCTGCTTTACCTGTGTAAGTTTTTTCCCCCAGCTATTAATTTAATAAAATGCATCAGTTTTACTCTTGAAAACTGTTTGACAGTCTGCCAAGTTGTTAATAAAAATTATTATAGCTTACCTTACTCAATACAGACACAAGAGTTTCAAGGCTTACCTGTAAGCAAAAAAAAGGTAAATAAAATATTAACAGAAGTTTTGTGTATACTTTTCATGTCCAAAATAAAAGGCAAACTAATGCAGAACTTTGTTGGCAAAGTAACTTTGCCAGTGACAGCATAAATAGCTAACGCTTTAAGGCCCAGCAGAAGGCAAGAAAAAATTGTAGCAAATGAGGGCGGAAAAAGGTTTTCATTTTTTTATTTTATTTTATTTTTTTTTGTAAAAGAAAACAACGTTTGGATTTTTTTCAGCTGAGTGAAGCAGTTTTTTTTCCGCCTCAGATTTTTGCTGTTCTCTTTTAACATTAATTTCCATGATTTGATTGAAAAATTGTTAACGCACCAGCAGTTTTGAGGTATTTTAATGTAATTCTTTTGCTTTCTAACGGTTTTTGTTTATGTTCTTGGACGTGAAGAGTGAACTTTGCTCATTAACCGAGCAAACTCTCGGAAAAGTCATTTGGCTTAACTATCCAACTACTTAAGAAAGTTTCGCTTGCCACAAGTGCAGGAGGAGAAGTAGGGAGTGGAAGGAACTTGCAGCTGCCACATGTCACTTGCCACCTGCACAGGTGTCGTTGTCGCTACGTGTTGGCAGCTAAGCACCTCTTGGGGTGTGCCTGTGTTTGTGTATTGATTAAAACGATACCTTGCGCATATTACGCATACGCCGCGTTGCCTAATTAAAGTAATCTTCGTTGTCTTTGTCGATGACTGTGCAAACAACTTGAGTGCTGCTTGTTATTTCACCTGATGTTTGACAAACGTAAGAAAAATGTTTTCCATTTTCCATTTTCCGCTTTCCATTTCTGTTATTTTTTTTTTCTCGTTTTCTTTCATTTTTTTACATTTCGCCAGCAATTTAATTTTTGTGCTTCCCTTTTTCGGTTCGCTGTTTGCGTAGCTGAAATTGTTTTCTATTTGAGGTTGCCCGCTCTCGGCGCAGACAGACAGACCCAAGACAGAGTCAGTCAGAGTGACACCAGCGACTGTCGCAGAGTCAGTTCCCCAGTTGGGTATCCATTTCAAGTGCTCCAGGGCAATGGCAACCTGCAGAAATACTCACTAACGAGAACGAGTAAGCGCTGCTTTGGGCGTTGAAAATTGCATGTTGGCACTTTTCCTTTTTACTTTTTACCTTTTTCATTTTCATTTTCATTTCTTTATTTTCTTGACGTTTCAAGAGTATTTGCTTCTTTAAGAGTGCACAGCGTGCGCGTTGGCTAAGCAGTTAGCGGGGCTAATAAATTGTACTCTTCTCATAAAGTGCTCCCAAGGCACACATATTACAGATTTTTATAAATAAATGGCTTAATGCAGGACTTCTTTAAGCTAAAAATAGATTTTTCTAGGGAAAGCTGAGCTGTGCCTCGTTAGAAAAAATATATTTCCCTAGTTAGCACCCTTTTCTTGCAGTGTAATCAAATCAGCGCTTTGACTACTTATTAAAAATATAATTTTGTTAGTCCTAACGCGCTGAGGAAAGTTTTTGCTAATTATGTGCATAGCAACCCCCGCGTGCAGCATGCAAATGGCGTTGCAACCACACAGAATGCAAACCAAATGGAAATCGTGACACATGTTAATAAGTAAAGTAAAGTAAAGAAAAGTAAAACTTAATTTACAGTCAGTGACTGATTTGATAATTTGCTCGATCAGATTTTCCTTGACAACTGTGAGGGTGAGTTGAAAAAAAAAAGCAGTTTTCCAGCTGGCTTACTGGGAGAAAACTCGTTTTGTTCAAGAAAAATGTGAAATGTGAAGAGGAAAAAAAATTAGGCACATAGTTCGCTTTGAAACTGAGACTAATTGGCATTCGAAATTGTGTCGTGTGATACACTCGTTTTAAAAACAGAACACACACATATATCTATTATTAAACATTCCATTCCAATTACAATTCCGATTCCAATTCCAATTCCAATTTCAATTGCACTTCCATTTATAATTCTATGTATAATGATTCAAAGCGAAGTTCGGGAAATCGATCGTGCACTGAAACTCTGTAAGCTAATCAAGAGTGATCTGCTCAATTGTGTGGGGATCGTGCAGCGTTTGGATCGCAAATACAATGAACCCGATCGCTATCGTGTTGAAATGAAGCCACCGCATATGGACCCCAAACACGCTCGACAAAACTCAACATCCCTGTCGAATCTGTCGTCCCTGGGACTGTCCCGTAACCCAAATGTATCGATGTCTATGCTCAGTTTGGCCAGCTGTGCCAGCAATAAGGTCGAGGGTCGCAGCTCCCACGAACTGAACTCCATTTTTGTGGATCTCAACAGTAAGTGCATCAAATTGAGGCGCGAATTGGAGGCGACAGCGGCGCATGCGCAACGCATTACCGACTGCAGTTTGCGGCAGGAGCGTGTAGAGCATCGCATGCTGAGAGATGCGACGACATCGAAGACTTTAATATGCAAGCACTGGGGCAATAATTTGGGCACTAGTTCCCGAACTAGTTCCAACAAGCGAACGTATCGGTACAAGGACTAAAAGTTCCAACCAAAAAAAAAACAAGAAAAACTCAAATCAAAAAAGAAACATAAAAACAAAAGTAAAACAAGCAAAAAACTAAAAGAAAGATGAAAAAATGGAACAGGAAAAGTGAAGCAAGTTCATGGAAACAGTTTTTGAGTATTTGAGTGTTTAAACTGACGTTTTTTGTGGATGTTCCTCGCTGCTAAGTGCTAAATCCTCCACAATCCACAAGCCACTATCCACCGTCCTTAGTCCACTATTTTAAGCCCCTGCCCCTACCCCTGCCCCTGACCATTTCACACCAAAAACCAACCTACGAACTAACTGAACTATGAACGAAAAGTCGAATAATTTTTCTAAAGACCAGTGATAACGTATTCTGGCACTTTTTAGCTTTTATTAAAAATTACTGTCACCATTATAAGTGAGCGTCAACTTTGGCCAACTTACCAAAAACTCATTTGACTTGACATGAAAATGAGGCAAACTTTTCTCGCAACGCCTGTCTCTATCTCTCTCTACCCAAGAGTGAGAGAGAGAGTTCGAGTGACAACATGATGGCCGGTAACAAGCAGAAAAGCAAAAGGAAAAACAACTCGCGACATGTATCAAGCACAAGTTTTCCCTCACAGCAGCAACAGCAACAATGATAACGATAATAATGATAACGATGCTAATGATGATGATGATCATTCAGGAATACAAGCAGCAGTACGAGGAAGAACTATGTTGTGCTACATGTTTATGGCACCGACAATGGAATTGTGACTCCACAAACTCAGCTGAGACTGAGTCTGAGAGCGAGACCAAGACCGTAAGCGGAGACTGAGACCGTAGCCAGGACCAAGAGCAAGCCCAAGCCCAAGCCAAGACCAAGAACGAGATGAAATATGAAGAAAAACATGAGAAATTGCCAGCACAAAGTTGAGATAATGTAATGCGAAAGTGGCCAAGGCCCAGGACGTAACTTTTGTATAACATTCCCAACTTAGTTCATTTTACTTCTACTTCCTACTTTTCCTCATTTCTTTTTTTTAAAACATCCTCCACCACCATTAAAAGAAATTGTCTATGTGTGTTTGTGTTTATTTTTTTTATGTACGCCTCGAGTAGAAACATTTTTTCTTAACACAAAACAAAAGATGGAAACAAGTTAAAAAAAAAGGGGGAATCACACAGCAGCAACACAGGTTTCTTCTCTGAACTGAACAACTGCTGTCCATTTGCAAGGACATGGAACGCAAGTTTTGCATAGCCCAAGCTAGAACGTGTATTTGTATTGCTGGAACTGTGTGCACTCACTGAATGCGCATAAAAATGGGGCTAACTTTGGCTTTAGTTATGCCTTTTTATCTTGGTTAAAAGCTACAGAGGTGTGGGTAAAAAATACCTTTGAATATCAATTTGAGGGGTGGGGTACTTCATGGCAGGAAGCTCTGTTTTGGACAGACAGAGGTAAAGGCTATAAATCAATTGAAGTGTATAGTGGAAAATTTTAAAATTGATATAAACTGAATTTAAAAGACAAAGAAGTTGGAGAAGGAAACAATGGAACATGAACAAAGGTAGGGGAAGTGATTGGAAATAAATAGGGGAAGGTGCAAGTGTAGATAATTAGGAAGGAAAAGTAGCTAGGTCAGGGAAAGGTTAAGGAAATGGATAGAAATGGGATACAAAATAATTAAACAAAAACTACTGCATACTTTCAGGCTCATGCGTTTAATGAAGCTTCGAGCTGGTTTAGAATGTGATTAAAATATAAGAATTTAACATGCATCGCAAAATTAATAATGTATATTGTTTTTAAAAGATCACTGTAATAGTTTCCAACAGATTTTCAGCTATACACAGCGCCAGAGCCAAATTTAAAACCATTTAAAGCTGCCTAATGTCATACAAACCAAAAGCTTCTTCAATTAGTCCAACAGTTTTACTCTTAGACATGTCTAGAGATGGAAGAACATGGGAGAAATGGGTTAATCAAGAAATAATTCCATTTCGAGGCAGAAATAAATTGAGCAGTAATTTGGTGATAATCCTTTGCGAACGGTTCGTAAACCGATCTGTAAATCCTTTTACATTTTTATATGAACGATTTAGCTTTAAGTTTATGAAAGAAGCTAATGCAATTCGCTAATTTCATTTTTATTTTTATATGCTTCAAACACATAAAATGCTGCTGATATTTCACTTTGCTGGTCAGGCAACTGTCAAGTTTTTATTTATTATAAACAAGGGAGTAAGGGCAAGGAAAAGAGACTGAGCATTGATGTGTGCCATTAAAAAAATTTTATGGCGTCATTTTCATGGGAGTTTTCCAGGGCATCGATTGATATGCACATGAAAATTTATTATTGCTTTAATGGCACAGCTCCTGCCACAAAATGTAGCAGGGCTCAAACGACAGACGAGAGACGCTTGCTGAGCAGCTTCTAATTTGTTAAGGGCCATTGAGCGTTAGCAGCAAACCCGTTTACGAGTAGTTGGCCAAATAACAAAGAGAGAGGAGTGGGGAGAGTGAGAGCAGCCAACAGAGGAAGCCCCAAAACTCTTAGCCGAAAATCAAAGTCGAAAACCGCTAAATTGTCTCAGCTGTGTGTGTGTGAGTATTTGCTGTAGCTCTGGCATTGGCATTTGCTCAACACCAACAAAGCGAATGCTCTGAACGTGTGTGTGTGTGTGTTTGTCCAGCACTATTTGGTGCTCCTTTGTTGGCCATTTGTAAAGGATTTTGCGAAGCAAGTTGTTTAATTAAGACTTCCTGCGGGTCTCTTGGCCGCTTTAAGTGCCTTCTGGCCACGTTGTGGACCTGCTCTCAGTCCCTACGTGCCAGTCAAATTAATACAAATTGAATTAAGCATATCCTTGGGCTATGCGGGCACAAATAAATATGCAATCACTGAGGTTTTTTTGGGGAGTCAGTGGGAGTGGTTGGGATTTCCATTCAATGAAAATTATGATGCTCATAAATTTCTCCTTCTTTTGGCATTTAGTGAAAGCTGCTAAACCAAATCGGCCTTAAAATAAATTTATCTTTTAGTTGCTGTCACTTGAAAACTTGTCTCTGAGCTAGTTCACTTCGTTGACAAGTTGTTTATTGAGTTTCCAAAACAATTCTTTGGTTATTTACTTGTGTCTTTCAAGTTGAGGCCCAAATGAATGACGCATCAAGTGGGCCGTGGGGAATATGTTGTATTTCAAAGACACAATTTAGTCATAAATTTGTGTAGTAGTCAACAGGAGTCTTAAGGAGTCGAAGGACACACAGGAGACGCTAAGCACTTCCGTATGAATAAATATTTAATCAATCAATTTCGACAATTTCTTTTGCTCGCTCGTCAAATGTGCGTAGTAAATATATGTATATAAAACTCTGAATAATACAATCTTCTGGCTCTTCAAACGATGATCACGATAATAATAATGGGCATAACGATAATGATAATGATGATGATGCTGGCAATGCTGTTGAGGCGTAAAACAAGTCAGACACATAAAATTGATTTGATTGAAATGCTAATTCCATGCTCAACAAGGACAAAGACAGGAAAAAGGACAACAAAAGCAACTTTTGTGGCTGATTACCATAAGGAAGCCGGACAAGCTCATTGAGAGTTTTAGCCTAACTGAGCCTGAAGTCCAAGTCCAAGTCGGTGTCCTCATCTGATTCTGATTGAGCCTGTCTGTCCATTATTCGACTTAGTCATACCCAATGCTCTGTAATGACAGAGCGGTTTTGGCCAACAACAAGCAGCAAAAAAAAGAAGGTAGTTCCACTGTACTTGCCACACTGTAGTTCACTTTGTGAAAGTCATCAGTAAACTTCCGTTTATCATCGTTTCGCTTCAGTTTCAATTTCGTTTTCGATTTCGATTTCGTTCTCGTTTTCAATTCAATTGATTTTCTTTGAATGCGCTTTTTTTGCACGCCTCCTCCACCGCCCCTACCGTCCTGTCTTACGCTTCGAATTTGGATTTTGATTTTGATTTCGATTCCGATTCCTGTTCATGTCCTGTGCGTGTGATTATAACCAGAAATGTTATTAGTTTAGCTGCTGTATCTGCTTTTGACAGCTACTTTGAACTGGCAGCTCTGCTTCGTGTGGTCGTCAATACAGGGACGTACTTTAAAACTGTTTGGTTTACCACTCGAACTGATTATGACGATGATTATGATGTAGCATAAATGCTACACACACGTTGATGGACATGTATTAGAACTGTGACAGTTTGTAATCAAATTTTCATTAATGGAAATTAAAGCGACTTTAAAATGAGGAATTCCTGCCATTTTGAAGCGCTTTTTTAGCACTTTAGTTTTAGCTTAAATAACTTAAGGAGCAGGCAGTTTTTCTATGACTCCTTGGGTTACTTTAAACCCAAAAACAAATTTTTAAAATATTTTTTTGGTTTGTTTTTTAACGCTTTAATTTTGTATTAGTTATTGCCAAGTGCTTCTACTTCTGTTACCCTCATAGTAGTGAACTCTTGCATGATTTCTTTGCGCCAAAAATGGCAGAGGAAATTCCCAAGGACCACTAGGATAATATCAAGCCAAAATGCGCGTTGCATGCCACAGACGAGTTGACAGAGTTTGATAAACTGACACAGCAGCAGCGGCAACAACAACAACACTAACAGTAACTATAGAATTTGTTGATAAACATATTTTCACAGTTTCTTGTTGCTGTTGTGATTTGCTGGCTGACAAAATGCTTTTAACATTTTAGCACAAAGTGAAAAATAAATATTAAAATTGAGATAAAAATGAAATCAGAAATTTTTGAGCAACAGTTTATGAAATTATATTAAGCTCTGTGTGGAGTTGTCAAATTATTTTCAATAAAATCACAAACACACACAAAATGCAATAAAATCAAATTTATCTATGGATTTTCCACATTTTCACATTTCCACATTTCACTCGCTTATTTGTTTATGGCCCAAAGCGATTTGCAGTTGGCAAAGTCAAATGCAAATTTTGCAGTTACTCGTATATTTGCTTATTTGTCGGTTAGTTTGTTAGCTAGTTTAGCTACTTCATAGCCAAAAACTTTATCAAAAAACAAAACCAACTGCAGCTGCCGCTGATAATGGCCCAGAGCAGAGTTTTCTTCAAAAACTTGTTTCTGACAAAGCAAATAGCCAACAGAATAAAATAAGTTGGGCATAAAATTTAATACATTTGGAATTTATTGACAGTTTTCAAATAAAAAAAAAAATTTATTTAGTGAAAGTAAAAAATTTTAATTGATTTAAAAACGATTTTTATAATTGCAAAAAATTGTGTATGATAAATACAGTTTCTAGGCTACATTTATGTATTTTTAATTTTTTAAATTCATTTTTTAAGTACCGAATTTTTTATAATTATTCTAATCTTATTTTTATTGTGTTTCTTCTTGTCTACATTGAGTCACTGTCAATTTAGTAAAATTTAGTCCAACTGCAGCTGTGTACAAATGTGTTGAAAACATTTAAAACGAGTCCAAAATTACGAATAAGAAGAAATGAAATGGAATATGCACAATAAAAGAAGACTTTGTTTGAAAGAGTAGTTAATTGTAGTACGAGTGTAGTCTGGTGAGCGGCATAAACAAATGTGGACTGTAAACAATGTGGATTGTGTGTTGTGTATGGTGTTTGTGGAACTAATCGCCAAAAGGATTGTCCTCAATGGTTTGGCAGGCGACAGTGTCGCCAACGCGTTCCACCAGCATATTGAGCTCTGGTTTGTCGAGTGGATCGGTTTGTGTGGATCCTATGTCGCCACAGGACTTTGTATACTTTAAGGCCACTTCGTCCTTTTCGCTCGAATAGGTCTTAAGCTCCTGATGCACCTTCTTGAGGCTAGAGGACAGAAATGCCACACGCTTCATAATGCGTGCCACACGATCATGGATGACCTTGAGCTTGTCTAGACATTGTGGCCCCTCCAAGGACTCAGTGGTTAAGTCTCCAATTTCGGAATTTTCATTTGTTGTCTGCAGCTCATCGGTCTTTTCGCTATTTATCAAAGATTCATTGTCCGACACATCCCAGAAGGAATCCTCCTCCTCTTCTTCCTCCCCCTGCTCCTGCTGCTGCGGATCAATACGAGCGGCTTCAATCAAATCTTCAGACATTTCTTTATCTGAATGATAATTATGATTATAAAATGAGCTTAAATTTTTTTTATTTTAGTTGTTGAAGCAAAAAGAATCTAGATAAGAATGAGTTTTGGGAGCACAAAAATGCTAACTGCTCTGAAAAGGCCATAAAACTCAGGGCCCGCCTTGATTTCAATTCGTTATGAGTTTTTTACACAATGAAAAAGAGAGAAAAGAAAAGAAAACAAAGTATGAAATCAATTAAATGCTATTATTACACACAAAATATCTACGGAGTCAACGAATCGAAATTGGAGTCTGAATTTGCCAGGGAAATAAATCTCTCAAAAGTTTCAACTTTAATGGGCTTTCCGGGGTGGATAGGGAGGGTAGGGAGGTAGTGGGAGGTGTAGCTGAAAGATGGATGACTGAAATGAAAGTCTCGCCATGGTTTCACAGTTGAAATCAAATTCTATAAGTTAACAGGGCCAAGGAGGGCAAAAAAGGCAAAAGGCAAAGGCGCCAACGCAACAGAAGACAAAGGGCAAAAGCAAAAAGCAAAAGGCGGAAATGCAGCATTCAACTGGCATTCATCTCGTCTTGAAATACAGTTTCAATATGCTTGTTTGCCATATGCTTAATACGAACTACGACTACGAGCATACGACTTTATATATTGGTTTATACATATCTCTGTATGTAGTACGTACTTTTGTGGTGCCTCTCAGCGTAATAAAGCAATAAATCTTTTCAAAAGAGAGATGCTTTTATAAAGCACAAAAATATCTTTGTAGACATTTACACACACACCCAAACACACACACAAATGTTAAAATTTCCAATGCATAAAAACGGCATAGAAATTTCTTTGCTTTTATTTTATTTCATTTTGTCTGCACAAATAAATTGCATTTGATGTGTGTGATTTCTTTTTTGTTTGCTTGTGTATTACATTATGTGCTGCAGCTGAAAACATAAAAAGTAGCAAATGGATTTCAAATCGTATTTGACTTTTAGAATGCATTACAAGCTCGTTGCGCTGATAAATAGGCAACGATTTATGTAATCATATATTTTTATTGGCTTTAGTTCGTTTAGAACTATTAATCTAATATAGTACTTAGAGTCAGCTTAAGAATGTAGCAGCAAAATTAATTTTTTTTAAGATATCTGTGCTTTTATTCTATTTCAGTAGAAGACTGCGCTAAGAGCGTGTGAGCCTTATCGTTGAATAACTTCTAAGAGAAGCCTTCGTTCAAAACGCTGCTGATGTCTCTGCTAACGTACGCAGAGCGTAGCAGATTATCTACTTAACGAAACTGCTGCATTCAACGAAGAGAGCGCGCGATCTCTCTTTCATTTTCTGCAGCTCACGCTCTCTGTAGCTTACCAGAGACGCTTCCTTTACTGTGTGCGAGTGAGCGCACAGCTGATCTTAAAGCGCTGTCAGTTCTTGCGTATCTGTTCGTCTCTTTCACACTCTGTGTGTTTGTAACTCCCACCCAATTTATAAACATTTGCTGACTTATTCACTTGCTCTGCTGCTTTAAGAGCAAACATTAAGGCATGCCGACACATTATTTTAGCCACTCTTCATTGCGCGAACTTGTGTCAGTCAGTTTATCACAATTAAAAGAGCATCAGATTCGTCTGGCTGAAGTTCTAATTGATGTTCTAATTGAATGTTGGCCAAAACATTCCCATTTGATATGTGGCCATAACAGCTGTGTGATTGTTGTTTCTAGAACAATAAATAACCATAATAACTACTTGGCTTATAACAAGCAAAACACGCCCACATGGCTGCATTAAAACGCCATTTGCTTGAGATTAATGTGAAAAGGTCATGCGTGTATTAGACGAGAGCCACTTAAGATGAGGCATTGACATTTGCTGTATACCCTGTAAATGAGTGGGAGTGGCGGGTATGCAGGATTAGAGAGCTAAGTAGATAATTAAGACTGAATTTCTAATGATTGTTTGTTTAGGATTACAAATATGTACAGCACTTAAATCGTTTCTTTTTCTTACAGGGTATCTCTTACTTGCGCTGTTTTACTTTGATTTCACTCACTATTTTTATGGTTTTTGTTTGACACGTGACATTATCATCACAAAGACACACAAAAATGCCGTGTGAGAGAATAAAGTGAAATTATGTTGTCGTTGGCTTAAAACAACAAAAGCAGAAGGTAAACCTGGTAACAGGCAGCAGGCAACTTGGTAACTGGCAACTTGGTAACTGGCAACTGGCAACTGCCACCTGACTGCTCGTGTGTCTTTTGTTTTGGCCAGTGAAAGTGACTTTTGGCATGTCTTTTAGTAGTTTTTACATTTGTCTTAATTATGTGGGGGAAGAGGGGCAGGCGGGGGTGTACACGGTGTAAACGGGGGGAGTGGTGTCTTCTCCAAGTACTTGAGAGGATAAGGACCTTGGCCCCAGGACACAATCGGAACAAAACACATCGTAAGGATAACACTTGCCAGAGTGTGGCCAAAAGTGTTGGCTGTATTACGCTCTGCTCTGCTTTAAGCCAAGTTTGTGCTGGTATGTGTGTATGGCATTCATGTCCTTTTGTAATTTATATCACTGTGTCTGAGTTTCACACAGAATTTCCTTCTCTTTCTCTTGCTCCATCTTCTGACTCTTCTGCTTCTTCTTCTTCTTGTTGTTTGCTGCCTTCATTCACACAGCTCACAAATTTTCTTATCTTACATTGAATTAAACTTGAAAAATGTGTTAATGGCCATGTTGCTAGCTTGGCTTCTATAGACTATGTTGGCCTTAATTAAATTCCACAAATTCGCAGTGTGCACCACATGGCGTATGTGTAATATGCTTTGTATTTTGCTTACCAAGTTGTTAATAACAACAATAACGGCCAGAACTTGCCTCTTGGGGCTTTAATAAACATTTATTTCAGCCTCTTTAAATTTATGCCTGTCCTCAGTTGCCACCGCTTTATTTATTTATGTTTAAACTTTTGAATCTGTCGACATGAAAACGACTTTTTTGTGGTAATTAAAAACCTTCAGCACCGCAAACCGAAAGAGAAAAACTTTGTGTACACTCGTCGCATACAATGAAAAATTTAAGTCAACTCCTTTTTGTGGACGTCTTTTTTGTTGGCAGCTTTAGAGCGGCTTTAAATTGAATTTGCCAGCGGCAATTAGCTGCATTTTGTGGCGGATTAGCAACGAGAAAGTGTCACTGAAAATATGAAGCCTTTGTATTAACTGGCTTAGAAGAAAGAAAGATTCTTGACTTTAGTTAATTACTTGGGAAAGAAGGGCATTTTTTTTATTTTAGGTAAATTTAAAAAATAAATTGCTTTAAATTAAAGTAATTTAGGAACAGAAACGTGTCTGGAAAGTGCAGGAATTCCAGACTATGGTGAGTAACTTAGATAAATGGGTTCCATAAAAAGTAGACTCTTTGTGGATAGAGTGGAACGTAAATAGAGAGCATCCCTCTCTTAGCTACACTTAAAACTTGCTTAAAAGAATGAAAAGAAAGAAAGGGGTTTGAGTTCAGTTAATTACTTCGGAAAAAAGGAAATTTTTTTATTTTAGGAAAATTTAAAAAAAAATTGCAAGCCAGAAAAATTTTAAAAAAATTTTAAAAAAATTGCAGGCCCGAAATGTTTCTAGCAGGTGCAAGGATTGCAGGCTGTGGTTAGTAACTTAGCTAAATGGATTCCGTAAAGATAAGACTCTTTGTGGAATGTAAATAGAGTAGGTCCCTCTTTTAGCTACACTCTGGTAAGTAGATCTACAGAGTTGTTTATTTTACTGTATAAATTTAAATATGAAACAAAATGTTATCAATTTGTACACTAATTTTTGTTCAAATTTATATTTTATATTTATTTTTAAAACTCTTTCTTAAATCATTTCCATAAGAATTATATGTTGAATATTTGTTCCGGTCTCTTAAAGTCCCACTATAGAGTTATATTTATATATATATATGTGTGTGTGTGTGTGGGCAAGGTCTACTCGCTACAGATTTAATTTTGAGCCACTTGCGCGCTCTTCAGATGCTCACGCTCTTCACTTGTTCGCTCTCTTCTCTCTTTGCTTGACACCTGCTCTCTAGCTGTGGAACTTGTTCAACATCGTTCGCCATTTTTAAATTTTGCAGGTTAAGTGGACGTTGGCGCTCTTAAAAACGAAATGAAATGAAATGAATAAAAGTCGTGCAATGCAAAAGGAAATCGCAGGTTCGTTGGCAATTTCCACAGCGCTTTTCATAGGCCATTGTCTGAGCTAGGTTGTTGTTGTTGTTGTTGTTGCAGTTGTTGTGGCGCAGCTTATTACATTTTTCAAGTGCGGCTGACTTATTATTTATGCAATGCGGTTAAACAACAATAACTTGTAGTTGCGAAAACTGAGGTAAATCGGGAAAAGCGTGAGGAAAACCCTGTGTGCCTTTAATCAGTCGTAAATATTTTGCAATTTAAAGCTTTGCACGTACAACAAACAATTTTCACACATTATCCAAAAGTTTTCCATGGCAAGTTTTTATCATTTCTTTCGGGTTTTTTCGGTCTTTTGTTTTTGGGAGTAAAAGCAAATTTACAAACCAGAAAAGTTGGCATTGCACATGGGAAAAACATTGCGCATTTGCATGCGAATTTTCTATTGGTGTTGATGAAACTTTCCCAAGAGTTGATAACAAAAAAAGAACGAAAACGGCTCGACAAATAAGCCAGATTTGCAGGCTTCCCTTTCAAACTGAGCCCAAAACAATCTCTACTGTGTATTTAGTTCCAACCATGTGCATATGAAGCATCATTAGAATGTTGATAATGATGTTGCAAACGTTTGTGCAAATGAGTTGGAAATTGTGGCCAAAAAAGTCGGTAGAAATGTGCGCTATAAAACAGGCAACAAAAGGAGAATTTTTAACTATTTCTCAAAAGAACTTTGCTTTGTTTTTGAACTTAAATTCAGTAAAAAATGTCTAAAATATTTAAAGGAATGTATTAGGGTATCTCCTAGTCGTGCTTCACTCCACTTCGCTTGTTTTAGTTTTGTCGAGCATTTCATGCCCTGTTTTCTGTTTGCTTTGCGCTGTCTAGTGTCAACGCAGCTAGTTTTGTTTGCTTTTCAGCCTTTTTTTTCTGGCTAAGGACACGCCTTTCTCTACAGCATTTCCCATTTTTTGTTTTGGCCAAGTTTGTAAAGTTTGTGTTGCTGGCAAATGTCATTGAACGCATGTTTGTGGACAGCTACAAAAAATGGAAACAAATTCACTTCTCTGCTCTTTAAATGCGAATATTTTGACAGCCAAAAAAGTTCAGTTGGTAACTGATTGTTGCGTTGTTTTGACCAAATAAACTCTGAATTGTTTGGCCAAAATGAGTGCTTGAAATTCATAATATATTTGATTAACTTTTAGCTGAACAAATTACTAAATTTCCAACTTCACTTGGCATAATCAGCAATTTGGCCAAGAGATCTAGTGACCAACTGCTGCCAGCTCATTTTGTGGCCATTAAATTGAATTTAAAGTTTTCTCTTCTACTGACCAAGTCCAGAAAATGCTGTCGTCATCTGATGATTTATTATTATCAAAAACTTTTTCCTTCTTCGAATGATTAAAATGAGCAAAAATTGAGAAAACTACGAATTGGCCACGCGAGGCACGATTCAGTCTTCTGACTTTTGTCTGCCTCACAGTTGGCCAAAAACTTATGCCTTTATCACTTGTGGTAGTGCTGGTGGGGGAGACAGTGGGAGGATGCGACATTTTCCTGTCAAATTGTGTGAACTTTTCATTTTTTTTGTTCGCTTTTTTTGCGTTTTTCGGCTAAGACACTTTATCATGTCTCAGACTCAGTTGGAGTCACTCGCTGTCGCTGTCGCTGACCGGCGCTAGCAAATTGAAATGTGACCGCGTCGGTGGAGAGTAAATGAGGCATTCACAGTTGGTTCCACTCCTCCTTGTCTCCCTTTGTCCTCTCTCCCGTTGATGCCTAGAAATGTTCGTGGCGTAGGCATTAAGTCGAGCAAATCTTAGCCAACAACAAGCTGTTAAAAAAAACTCTGCCCGCTTTTGATTACTTTCTTTTCTGCTTTCAATTTTGCAATTTTGAATGATGGAAATATTTAGCCCAGCTCGTAGAGGAAAATAGTAGCTTATGATGTTGTGTTAAGGTCTAAACTTAAAAGCTTACTGGACTTGTAGGCAAAAGAAGACACCTTACTTCAGCCACTGCTACTCCCAATTGGACTGCTGCCTTCGCCTTTTAGGCTTACTACAGTCTATCACCCCTCAAGTAGCCTACTTTCTTGTACTTGACTCGCAGTTGTATGTCGCTCGCTGTCTGCTTTTGACAAATATTTAGCTTAAGTGATTTTTGACAGCAAGCCAGAGTCCTGCGTCGTGTGTCCTTCGACTTAATGCACCCCATGTGTAATGTACACATACTTTATGCTCCGTTTGAGCCTAATTTGTGTTTGACCTGCAGGCCTATGCGGCGTATGCGCAATTTGCCTTGAACATAGCAAATGAAGAGCTCTCGTTTTTATAGAATTACATTAGATATTTGTTAGGGAAAGTAGGCAAGTGAATTAGCAATGCCTTAAATAGGTTACCTTTGCAGGCATGTCAATAGCTGGGTTTGTTTTAGATTCAGTATAAATAAAAGAAGAAATAAGTTTCTTATTTTATAAGAAAAGTTATCTGATACCTCAATTAAATTGTCATTTAAAGATGTAGCAGGGGAAAGGTAAATTCCGAATATGTGGTTGCTGTATGGACTAAGCTAAATCACTACGCCATGCAATCCAAACTTTATCCGAGACTTACACCAATTTGATCAAAGGGAGTGAACATCAAAGCAGAGTAGGTGTTTGTACATAAGGTTGTTGCACAGGCTAAGCTGTAGGTGTAGACACAACCCACAAATAAGCACAGACTTAAACCCAACAGACACTCTTAAGTTTGATCAGCAGAAATAACAGGCAATAAAGAAAAATGAAAATAAAATAATATTCACTCGCATTTCCACTGCGAATTTTATTTACTTAGGCCAAAAGAAGACTACGCTCAACATATAAAAAAAAAAAAAAACATTGAAAGCAAATCAATAAAATCGCTACTTTGTCCCCAAATCAATAAAAGGTTTAAAAATTGACATAGTCTAGTTCCCTGCGTAAACGCAGCGTTAGACGCAGTTTTCCTAGCTCGCTGTCGTATTTGGCGTGACAACGATCCACATCCACGGGATGGGGAAGTGGCAGCTTCAACCTGTACAGGGTAGTGCCCAAATCCAGTTCCTTTTCGTGTAGGGTAAGGGTCATTTTGTCGGCCGCCATGGGCTCGTCGGGCAGGGAAATCTCTAGGATGAGATCTTCACAGCTGGATGAAGCGCCCGTGCGGCGTCCCATCTGAATGGAAATAACAGAGGGTTAAGTAGAGGCAAAGGGTGGTGAACGGGAAAGGGTAGGATAGGGACAGGTCCTTTCTAACCTGCAGAAAAACGTCCTCGGTGCCTACAGCTTGTCGATAGGTCATTGTGTATTCGGGACACTTTCTCGACTCCAAAATATCCGCATCCTCTCGCTCCTGCGCTTCCTGCCACTCCTCTAATGTGGTTGGTTGCGGCTTTTCCGGCTCCTCCAGCGGCGTTGCCAACAAGTTCACTTTTTTCTTCTTGCCTGACGTCTTGGCCCCATCCCCAGCTGGCACCTGTGGTCCTATGCTGCCAGGTGCTAACCAACGATTTGAAGTGACTTCGTGGCTATCAGTAGGGCATGCCATTTACTTACTCTGCTTGTTGGTTACCACCAGGGATTCCTCATCTTCGCTCTCGCTGCAGCTGCTGTACTCGACACCGCCACGCCTTCTCGGGTGGGGATTGAGCAAATCCTGCAGCTGTCGCAGCTGGTCGGGATTGTCAAAAAGCGACATTCTTCACTAGGTTCGCAGTTAGGAAACGTTTTCTATTTGAAATCAGTTTATTTTCTAGACGTATTCACTGCTCGACGACTGCTTTAGTAGTACGAGTTTTCATTTTTCCTACGGAATTTGCTGCGAGGGAAATCGATTTGCCGAGCTACTAAGTTATTGTTTTTCCTCTGGGTGGGGTGGGAAGCGAGGAGTGGGGGCAGGGAGCAGCTGTAACTTGTTTATTATGTTGACCAGGCAACGGATATTGTTTGTTGAAAGGAGGAAGGGTGGTAGGAGGTTAGGGTTAGAGTGTAGGAGGGCTAGAGGGTTCAAAGGAGACTAAGACTCTTGTCTAACGGGTTGGGCATCTTCCAGACCCCAAGAAAACATTCACTGGAGTTTTCTCCTTTAAACAGTAAAACAAGTGCAGAAATTTTGCACTTGAAAAGATTTGAAATTTACGTGTGAATTGTTGTGAAATAAAACTCACTTATTTCACTTGAATACGCTTTAAATAAAGAGGGAATATTTGAATAAAATAAGTAGATTTATTTACTCCTTCAACTCCCTTTGATTTCATTGTTTCTATTTGGCAAATTCTTGCGCTTAAAATTAATCTATTGAAAGTTTTGAAAAGCAAATTGCGATTGTTGATAGTGTCAAACAATTTCATAATTATTGCTACCGTTTTGACCCTATGCAAATGCATTATTCACTGTCAAGGGCTTTTGGCCAACTAGTGGAAGTCCCCACTCCCACTCCCACTTACCCCTCACCGCTAAGCCCTCCCTGTCTGCTCTCCCTGGAAGCATTTCAATTAAAAACTTGCTGCCATTCGGAAAAACTTTTACACAGCAACTTTTCCGGCCCCTACCCCGCCTCTTCCCCTTCCACTCTTTACTCCCGCAACTGAGCCACAACTACTACAGTCGAAAGATGAATTTAAACAAAAAGAGAAGGAAAGAGAGCGGAAGAGTCAGTCAGTTGCTGTGTGAATTATTTCAGAATATGTCAAAAACAATTGTTTTGTAAATTTTTGCAAATTGTATAATTATTGCTGCTGACCTTCACTGGGATTTAGCCTGCTTCGCCTGGTTTTGGCCATGGCCAAGCAGAAATTTACATTTTTCCATGCGCTCCATTTGAAAAGGGCGCTAATTTGAGAGCCCAACTGAATTCAGAATGCGAAATTGTGAATTGTGGCCAAGAGCATTCGACTGGGCCAAGTGCGCAGGCAGCAAAACATGGCCGCGTGTTAAATGTAAACAACATGGCTCCAACTGCCATCTGCCAACAACTGACGGCTATACAATGGCTATGTGGCTCTTATTACAGCAGGACAGTAGGAGGGGAGGCGACTGGGTTTCAGTTTCAGTGAAAAACAAAGGGGTTTTTTGCTGTAGGTTTTTTTTTTCCTTCGTTGGATCTGTAACGTGTTCAATTTGTTTAACACAAGCCGTGCACAGTGCACAAAAACTTGCTAAAGCTGTGAAAAAAAGAGAGTTCAGTGCTGAAATACCCTGCATGTTAAGCTCAACAGCAAAAAGAGAACGAATAACGGAAGTATTTTGCTCAAACTGGCACCACATTGATCTCTTCTGTTTGCTGTACTCTGTTAACACGGGGATCAAATCAAATGGCGTAGAACAGTAAAAAAAAACCATGAGTAAATGAGACAGAGCATCTCACAGTTAGAGCGTAATATTCGTTAAGCTTACTCCCTCCCATCACACACATGCATTGAAAGCACACTCTTTGATACCCACTTGCTGCGCTCTAATCACTGTGATCTAGTCAAAGAGCGCCAGGAACAAACTTCGCTCTCTGTGATGTTACGCCATGTACTTGCAGTGAGTAAAGGAGACAGAGCTTCCATGCGAACGCGTGTCGCGCTTGTTACACTTACAGATCCCTCCTTCATCAACACATGCTAGCAATCTGTAATCAAGTCAGAGAGTGCGCTTAAGAGTGAGCATATGAGCAATAAATGAATGAGCTTACTTGCCCA
Source organism: Drosophila parthenogenetica (assembly GCA_035047505.1). Taxonomy (NCBI): domain Eukaryota; kingdom Metazoa; phylum Arthropoda; class Insecta; order Diptera; family Drosophilidae; genus Drosophila; species Drosophila parthenogenetica. The sequence goes on along the minus strand of JAWNPM010000247.1, from coordinate 6,848,123 downwards.
AACCTTTATTATTTCATGCCATTCAAGTTCCGAATCAATTGCATTGCCCAAGTTTTTAATTTGTTTTAATTATTCAATCCTAGCTATTTCATAAAACGCTTTTAGCTTAACACTTTAAATACCCCTGGAATAATTTCCACAGGGTATGAACATAATAAAAGCGACCAAAAACATTCGGTTGCCGTTCTGGTTCAATGGCAACCACTTGACAGTATGCAGTGGGTCAGTGGGTCGTCTCTCCACCGAGCGCTGTCCTAGTTGGCTAGTCAACCAGTCTAGGACTAATTGTGAAAAAGTTTTGGGCTAAAACCCAAGTAACTTCATAACGTCGCTTCCAGCTAAATGAGTAAATTTTACCTTTGTCCAAAACTTGCTGCATGTGAAACCTTTTGAAAAAGTTGTACACGAAAAAGGAAATATACATAAATGTGCACTGTAAATGTGCTGAAATAATTCTGTTATACTCTTAAAACTATGCTACGAACATGTCATAATTCAAAGATCCGTCGAGTCGAATACTCTCCACTCCAAACCATTTCCTAAGAGAGATTTGTGCTGACAAATTTCAGCTTTAGACAACTATCACGTAACTGAGATTTAACCTTGTTTCCGGCAGCCAAACTAAGGCTATCAGTGTCGTATGAAATGTGATGTGATTCTCTTAAAATCGCAGCTGACGCACGGTGTAGAGTGCGAGTGGGACAGAGTGTGAGGGAGTGTAAGAGAGTGTAGACAATGGTGCGTTGCATGAATACATTTGTAATTGTGTTGTGTTGGTCGCCCATTTCAATGAACTGCAATGCTCTTAGTCCCTAAGAGCGTGGGCAGGGCAGGGGGAATAAAAGTTTTGTTGACAGTTTTCGACCTCTCTTCGCTCCCATCCCTTGGCTTTTGTGTGTCCCCAGGCAAGTCCCAAAATACGAGATACGAGTGGTAACTGATGTGGCAACAGGATTTTTATCACATCCCCAGCACGTAGCACATGCCACATGGTGGCATGCAGTGAAAGTACAAGTGAAAGTGGCATACACGACTCCCTACCACCCCTCTCTTCCTACTCCTCTGCCTGACTCTGCCATTCTCACATCAACGCAGCTGCTACACAATTTTTGCGTATTTGGTTATTTCTTCTCTTCTCTTTTTATGTTCGCTGCTCCTTTTGAATATGATTTGTGAGCTGGCATTTTTTTTTTCGTGTGCCACGAGGGGAGTGGGAGCATTACATAAAATGTAATTAAGAAGGCATTAAGTATCATGCATAAATCATTGAAAACTTGCACATTGAGTTCGTTTTGGCAGCGGGGAAATAGGCGCTAGGCAGGGTAAAGGGAGTGGCAGGTGAGGCGGTAACAGTGTGGGCGTAGGGGGGAAGCTATTATGAGAGATTTAGACCCAGATTGTGGATAATGTGGACGTTGTGGATGCCATAGACACAACCAGCAGGCGAAAAAGAAAAAGAGCTAGAAAATGATTCCAGAATCGCAGCCAAGTTCCCGTCATAGATGTGGGTCTGTTGATTGCAATTTCGGCGACACGATGGCGCACAATTTTGGCCATTTATTTTTAACATTTTGCAAACTGAGCGCACAGCGACAAAAGGAGAACTACTTCCGACATAACAATGAATGCGCCGACTAGCTGTGCTCCTTCTTCGTCTTCGTCTCCGTCTCCCTCACTCACTCTCCAGCAGCTGTGTGCTTGTGTGTGTTTGGAATGAATGCGACTAGTTAAATAATTCCCACAACAACCGCAGCAGAACAACGACGTCGACGTCGCAGCAGCACAAGCAGCAAAGAGAGCGAGTAGAAAAAAAAAGCACACAGGATGAATGCCGTTGCCGCACAGTTGAGCGCGTGCAGTCAACCGTTGCAAAGCAGCGAAGAGAACAATAACAAGAACAACAAAGTCGAAGAGCCAACAGTGACTGTAGTATAAATATAAATATAAAACAAAATGATACTAACCAAGCAGCCACAAAAGCACGAACTCCAAAGGAACACACAAAAGACAAACAGCAAACATATAATCAAAACTCGCGGCAGCTCGCTCAACTTTAAGGAGCGCACATTTTAAAGCCCATTGGAGCACGAAATGACCTGCAAAAAAAATAGACTTGGTCGAGATTTAAGCCAAACGATTGCCAGCCACAACAGCCAAGCGTAGCCCACAGGGGCCCAAGGCCCATGGCCATTGCCAACGGAGTCGTAAACAGAGACACGCTGCGGAAGCTTTGGCGAGAAAGCACTCAAGAGAGGCGCAGTAAATTAGAGTGGGAGAGTGCCTAAGTGAGAGAGTGGTAGAGCGTAAGAGTGGGAGAGCGACGTGAGAGCAGTCAGCTGTTTATAAATGGCACGTGCTGAAGCTTTTTGCTTTGCCAAATGTTTGTTTGTAAACAAGTTCAAAGCTCTGTAAACAGCTGATCGACTGAACACAGCACAGTGGGCTGAGTATGCGCAAAAAGGTATGAAAAGGGATTTTAATGGAAGAAAAAGAGAAATGTTTGAATTAAATTAATTAGTTATATTTTAATAAGTAATAAATTTTAATATTTATTAAAGGTTAGAAAAAACCTGTTAGTCAGCTAATTCTCTTTAAGTTAATCACGAATAGAACTGACCTACTCCAACACAAATTAGTACAAGTAATTAAGCTGTCAATAATTCTGTCGATTTCCCCTGCTCTCACGCTTTCTCTCTCTCTATCTTTCTGTTACCCTTTATTGCAAATTAAAGTGAAATCTGTTAAACAGAAATAATTGAAACAGAGCGTAAACACGACAGGGTAAACTGTGCCAGATTTTAAATTCAAATTTACCGAATACATTTGCATGAATCGTTTAGCAATTATCTAATAAAAACAATGGATAAATATTAATGCCAATTATCGCAGGCAGCGAACGAAAGTAAAGTAAATTTTACAGTGAGTGTAGTATGTAAATGGCAATTAAGTCAAAGCTCGTGCGATTTGAGCCAAATTCGCGTAATAAATAAAATATACGAATACCGACAAGTTCGAACAGGTAATGACAAGTCATGCGCGTAACGGTAGCATTTGATGATCCGAGAACTGATTGGAATACTTAAATACATACGCGTACTACGAAAAACGTATTTAAATTGTAAGTAGATCTGTGTGACTGTGTGAGAGTGAAATGGAAAGTCTCTGCACTTACCTTTCGTCTTCTTCCGCTTGCCGTTGTCGCTCTTCTTCTGCCGCTGCTCGCTTTGCGTTCTGTTCTCTTTGGTCGCCAACTTCTGCGCTCAGTTTCATTGACAAACAAATCTTCAACGCTGCTGCTGCTCAGTTCACTCAGTTCGGAGTCGGTTGAACTTTCATTGGAGCTCAATTCATTATTCATTCTGCCTGCCTCCAGATCACGCTGTCGCAGCACTCGGTAGTTGCCGCCAGCGTCGCTGCCACTGCCGCTGCCGCTGCCCTTGGCGTTGCTCATGAAACGTTCGCGAAATGATTTATAGAGCACAGCGCTGACGCTGCCAATGCTGTTGCGTTCCCCTCCTCGTCCCCTTCCATGGATACCAGCCGCTGACGCCGCAGAGGCGCTGCGTCGCTGCTTATCAGCGCTCTGTCGTGCCGCTACGCTCATTGAGTTTGTGTCTGACTGCAGCAAGGCGCCTCCGCTCATGGTAAATAATGTTCTTGGATCTGCTCAGTTATGCAATGGATGCCGTTGACTTTGTGTGCATCTTGAGATTCGCTTTATGCACTCCTGAGTCCACCAATTGGCACAGTTAACAATCACCAGCAGCTGCTCCGCGCTCTCTTCTGTGCTCGCTCTTCCCTACGCTCTCTTTGCCTTAGTACCGCTCTTCAATCTGCTGTAGAAGTGGGCGAAAATTTGCATAGATTTGTAGTTGTAGTTGTAGTTTAATAAGGGAAATTTGTTGGGTGCGCCAAAACGGTTTGTTTTCGCAAATTTCTAACATGCATTCTTGACTTTATGGCCAAGCAGGCATGCTGCTTCATGTATCTTAAGATACAAATGTATCTTCGTGAGTGCTATGTGGTAAGTGCGTCAGTCAATAGCTCTATTAACAGACCGAGTCGTTGGGGCGAGGCTATGGGCCATGCCACAGACTTGGGGCGCCTCTGTAGGGTATTTATGAATACAGTTATGCATGTGAGCAAAGAGTATATCAATCAGCATAATGGATAATGCTCATAACTGGGGTGAAGTATGGCATTTGGGGAGAGTTTTAAAGGCAGTAGAAAGGAGTTTACAGAGTTTATTTTATGTTTGATGGAATTTAGAATATATTACTAGATATACCAATGCGGAAAACTATTTACACCTCGAGATCATTAAGACAAATTAAGTAATTCAAATACCCAATTAAAGTGAAAGTTCTATAACCCAAACAGTTGCACTGTAATCACTCAACAGTTGAGTTGATTTCAACAATACCTTAACCACATGAGTACATTCTCCCATCCGTTTGTTTTGTCACCTAGCGGTAATCACGCTCTTTCAGTTCGTTGGAAAATTGCTTAATTTGACACGTTCCATAATTGCGACTGAATTTTCTTTTGTAATCCCAACTCATGTTAATGGTTAATTGGAAAGGTTCGACTGTTGGCCTGGCTATAATAGCTGCTGTTCAGTTGACATCACACAGACACCTTAATCCCCCCTTAAGCCCCTCTTTAACCCCTCTTTAATCCCCTTTTCTCCACAGTTTTCCTCCCTTGGGCTATTTGGTTGCATCGAGTGACAGCGAAATGTTAAATTATCCCGTTCAAATTTTTGTTAATTCATGTCTTTCCAAAAGAAAAATATAAAAAAAAATGAAAAACAATATACAGCTGGAAAAATCAACTGCAACGGCAAATAAACATGAAAATGCGAATTTTCCCCCGTCTGTTTGTTTTTCCGTCACTTTTGTCTCTTTGGTGCCTTTGGGGCTTTGGCATGCAAGTGAAAAGTGTCGGAAAACATAAAAGACGCAAATGAGAAGTAAAACGCGAGTAAGTAAAGCAAAAAGTATCGAACAACGAGTGCCAAGTATCGAGTATGAGTATTGACGGCATGGTGACAAAGGCTAAAAAGCTCAGAAATCCCTATCATTCTGGCGCTGACCATACAGAATTCTACTAAAAGAGCCAACTATATTTACTGTGGTTTCTTTTATTTACAACTTTTTATTACTTTACTAGTTTTTTTTTTTTTAATAATTATTAATACGCAGATTTTGGTTTAAGTTAAAAATTTCAAGTTATTCTTTAGCCGGTTTTAGTTTTATAGACCTAAGTTTATTTATTTTTTATTACACTGACAGAAATTAGATTCTTATATACAATACAGTGCATATGGTTTAGAAATATACTGCCAATAAAATAGTTTTAATATTTGTTAATGGTTTCTTAAACAATTCAAAAATATCCCTAGAAATTCATTAAGAATATTCGATCGAATTGTAAAATGTTTTAAGAAAAATATAAATGTGTTTAAATTATGTAAATTATGTTATTTTAAATAACATGAAAAACAGAAAACTTAATTGGAAACTTTAACAAAATGAAAATTTTAAGTGTGACACACAAGATGAATATTAATAAATTACATATCAATAAAAGTAACTATAATACCTTTATATATTCAAAACATATGTCACTTTGCTCGCTTTTAATTTTTATACAATTAAAAAATAATATTGATTACAAATATATTTAAAATCTCTATTTATATCTCATATCATTCATTATATATTTTAATCTTTAACTTGTCTATATTTTTTAGACCTAATTGTTATGATTTATAATTTAACTATTATTTTCTAATCACAGTCTAATATTTATTACAACCACTGCTTAACCTTTAATTTATATTCTTCCATTAATTGATTGAGTAATTTAGTTAAGAACGTTCAAACCCATTGAAGTTTCCGCTGTCAACAACAAAGTAATTAAACCATAACCACTAGGCTTAATAAGCATACTAGAAGAAGTAGTAGTAGTTGTGGAAAAGTAGTATCAGGCTAAAAGTGGCCTCAGGAAATGCCCATTTAACAGGTTATCAACAAAATCTACAGACATATTTAACCATCATTTAAATTCTCACGGTGTATTGACGTACAAGCAGCAAACGCACAGAGGCGCAGAGAGAGGAAGAGATCGAGAAGGGGAGTGGGGGAAGCACTGCTCTCCCAGGGGAAGCAACGCATTGATACACCATGGCAAACTGTCACATTAGCATATTGAGAACGAAACGAAATGAAACGAAAAAAAAAATGCGACTTGGTCGCTGTTGTTTGCCAGTCAAGCAGCGATGTTGACGTTGACGTCTGTCTCGGTCGCTGTCGTTGCTGCCGCTGTCGACGCAGGCAGCGCTGAGCAGGCGCATGCGCAACTTTGTCTTGGACAGAAGATCGTCGTCGTCGGTCCGTTTGCTGTGGTATCAGTCGGTTTGCAGACTTTCGCGTGTGCGGTCGAAAAAAAAGAAGAAAGAGAGCGGGTGCGAGAGAGACCAATGCGTAGAAAGAGAAGGCAAAGGGCAGCTGTACAAAAAGAAAAGAAATAAAAGAAAAAAACAAATATCTGGCTATGTCTGGGCGCGACTTGTTGACAGTTTGAATTATGTGCTAAACGAGCGAGAAACAGAGTAAAAAAAAAGTATTACAACAACAACAATAAAAACAGCAACAAAAGATAAACATAAACATAAAAAATAGTTCAGACCTTAGAAAAAATCGTTGCATGTGATTAACATAATTAAGTGCTGATCGAACGGGGAAAACCGGAAACTGAATTTGTCAACTAAAAAATAAAATAAAATCGAATAAAAAAATAAAGATCGAGAGGAAAATCTTAACGGTACGCACTAAACGCATTTAGTTAACGCCTTTCCTTGCTCATTAACTTATCATTGCACAAAATTGCATAAAGACAACAGCAATAACAACGAGTTTGTGGCTAAAAACCAGTAGAAGATGCTGCTGCTCCACTTACATCATTGGCCATTAGCTTTGGCCATCATTTCCTGCATGCTCGCCGCCTCAGCAACAACAGGAACAACAGCAAGAACAACAACGACTACAACAACAACATCCTCCATACCTGGCAAATATCAGGCTTATGGCCAACAACAGCCCAAGAAGCTGCGTCTTGGCCTGGGTACACCGCTTGGAGTTGGCCAAGTTGGTGGAAATGGAGCCGCTGCCACTGGCGGCAACTCGAGCGCTGTCGATGTCACAGCCAATAAACCTGTATTCCGGCAAAATCCGATCAAGAATTGGTTTGGCGTCTTTAATCGCAATAATTCGCCGCCGGCTCAAGACCAAACAACGACATGTTCTTGCAGGTGAGCGTGGGGAGAATGCACAATGGAGTGTGGGGGGAGTGTGAGTAGAGAGAGAGGGAGGGAAGTGCACAGAAGAGTCAACAAAAAAATAAATAAAAAGCTGTCATGACCATGACAGTCAATTTCCAGTTAGCCAAGTTAACCACAATTCATTGGGTGGCATACAAATCACACATTACAGTTAAAGATACAGATACATTTGTGCGTGATGTGTGAGATTAATTTTCCTGCATTTTCAAATGTCAACAGGAAAATGCATTCCGCTAGAGTATTTAACGAAGATCAACAACAGAGTAGAGACAAGTTTAAAGCACCTTAGGCTTGGGATCGAAGGAGAAACAGGCGAGAAACAGAAGAGTTCTTTCATGAGCAATCTGTACACAAATAATTGAAGTGTTAGTGTTAGTTTGGAGGTAGTACATATCGTTTACTCAAGTAAAACTTAAATCCTAAATGTTTAAAAAAAAACTTTTTAGTTTAATTAAAGTTTTGTTCCCCTTTTGAGCATTTCAATGAGCATTTAAAATTTACTTGCTTAATGTTTTACTGATGAGCTTTGAATCTAGAGTTAATTTGCTTTAATTAAATATATATTTTTTAAATAAAATTTATTGAGCTTTACTTCTTAAAACAATTATGAAAAATATGCCTAATTTTTTAGAGTTTTCCATGAAATCCTTTAATAATTAGAATTAAAGCCTTACTAAGCTTTTCTAACTGATTTATTTTAGTAAAGTTTAGAGTCTTCAAAAGGGCTTTCATATTTTAATAAGAATTAATGCCCTATTTTCTGAGTTACTCTGTTTATAACTGATTAATATTTGTGGAGTTTAGAGTCTTCAAAAGGGCTTTCATAATACTTGGTTTATGCTTTTCATATGATTTTTCCGTAAACAAATTTTCGCTTTTTAAAGTAATTTATTTGCGTTTTTATGTCTCTTAAACTATCTATTTTCAAAGCTTGGTTTAAGTATTTTCTATGCTGACATCAGCATCAGACACACTGATCAACTTTAGTCGCAGTGCTCAGTTCCCAGTTCTCAGTTCTGCAATCTTAAGATGCGCATTTGAAAAGCATTCTTGGGATACCTTCTACAAATTGCATTGTTTTGCCCATTGGCAGTTCAAACTAACCAACTGTCCATCTGTCTGTCCCTCTGCCCGTCTAGAGGGCTGGGGAATTGCGTTTAGGCCCTGGGAGACAGCAGAACTGCCTTTCTAAGCAGCCACTTCAGGGAGTTGAGAGCCAGGAATGCCTTTGTCGGCATTTGTTACATTGGAATTCTACTTGGAATCGCTTGGATTTCATAGCTTGGATTGTGTAAGGTCAGTGATTTTCCGCTCACAAAGATTTTCACTTTTCCTTTTATGCAACGAGCACTTAAAATTTTGTTAATTTGAAAAGTCGTTAATCTAAATTTTATTTTAAACTGAAAGCTAACAAATTCCAATTCGAGTAAGTGGAAAAAGCAATCAAATTGCTTAAATCACCAAATTAGAATGTAAACTGAAACTTTTACTCAATTAGTTCAAATTTAGTTCGTTTTATAGACACAAATTAAAGCTACAAACTTTAGTTAAAAGCCTAAGAGTTTAAGCTTAAAACTCGTTTCGTTTTCTTTGCTTTTTATTTATATTTTATTTATTTTTGGCTTTTAAATGAATTAAAACTGATTTGCATACGATTTGATAATACTCGGAGTGTGTTTTGTATCTGTATCTTAATTCTGCCCACTATAAGTGTGTGGAGGTGTGTGTGTGTGTGTGGGGTATACACGCACTGGCACTCGCACTCATGAGGCCTTCTTTCGAGCCGTGTTCAATGCGTCATGTATCGTCAAAGGGAACGCGACATTCTCTGAATTGGGTCGCATACATTTCTTCGAATGCCTTTCTTTCTGTCTCTTTTCCCTTCTCAGTCTGTTTCTCTTGCTCTTTTGGCCAACAGTTTTTGGGGCAATGACTTCAAAAACAACAAATCCAAACAAAAAACTCTTTGCTGTTCGAAGTATACGAAGTTTATATAATATACTATATTAAATATGGATAAGAGAACAGAACTTCCATGTTACCATTTGGCAAACCGGCTTTCCCTTTCTGCTCTCTTCCTACCCCCTTCCTTTCCCTTCTTTGCACTGCATCTGATTTGCATACGCAAATTTGGGCAATTAAACAAAACAGAAACCAGTTTAATGTAACGACATCTTAATAAAGTCGAGTTGGAAAATCTGCAAAAAGAAGAAAACGTTTAAGCCAAGCTCATAAAACACTTTGACACTTTCTTTATGGCCATATTAACGAGGACTGTTAATCTGTTTTAGGTTATTGAACTTTGAACCAATCGACAGCGTTTCTCATCGATTGTTAGCGAACTCAAGTTTAGACAAGTGTATTTAAGTCTTAGACGGGGAAGATTAAGCTATTGGGCACAGTGAAAAGCTTTTGTAGCTGTTCTTGTTTGGCAGACAAAGCTTTTAGTTAACAGAAATAAACACAAAAGCTGTTTAAACAGGTGCTTTCAAAGCTTCGTTTTTGGAGTTGGTTTCTTTGTAGTAAATCAATAAATTGTCGAATCTTTGAACCTTAAGTGAATACAGCAAGGAAAAGCCTTAATGTGCTTTCAATATAAAGCCATTAATAGAGCTTAGAAATTCAAACAATCTGAATAATTGAATTTTGTATGTAGGCATATAAATTTAAGCTTTAATGGGCTTCAAAACATCGTCAAGCATGTGTGTTACAATTAGGCTCTTGAAAGACTTTAATGCAAGAGCTTTAATGTACTTCTAAAAGGTAAATGAGTGTCTTTTCTAACTAGGCATTACATTACATTACAAAAGTTTTACTAAGATTTTAAGCAGATCTATCAGCTTAGCTTTTGCTTTAAAAATAAATTGAGTTTGTTGGTGTTGCTTTAATGTGCTTTCTGTTAATAAAATCGCCAAGTCTTAGTCTTAAAAATGAAAAAAGTCTACTGTATAAGCTTTAATGAGCTTAGTGTGTATTTATTTTCCCAATCAACCTCTATTTAACTACTTAAGTCTTCGATAAAAATCTTTCTTAATTATTCGATAGCTTTTCCCATCGACTAAAAATTCAATTTCTGTACATCAACTGCTTTTCATGCGCTCTTAAGTGGATGATAATCATTTACTGCCTCAACTCAAGTCCCACTTTACTCATCTCAATGCTTTTGCAGGTGCGGGGAACGCAACGATGAGTCGCGGATTGTGGGAGGTACGACCACTGGCGTCAGCGAGTATCCCTGGATGGCCAGACTGAGCTACTTCAATCGATTCTACTGTGGGGGTACGCTCATCAACGATCGTTACGTGCTGACGGCGGCGCACTGCGTCAAGGGCTTCATGTGGTTCATGATCAAGGTGACCTTTGGCGAGCACGATCGCTGCAACGACAAGGAGCGTCCCGAGACCCGATTTGTGTTGCGTGCCTTTAGCCAAAAGTTCAGTTTCTCCAACTTTGACAATGACATTGCCCTGCTACGTCTCAATGATCGTGTGCCCATCACCAGTTTCATACGACCGATTTGTCTGCCACGCGTGGAGCAGCGAAATGATTTGTTTGTGGGCACTCGGGCCATTGCCACCGGTTGGGGTACGCTCAAGGAGGATGGCAAACCCTCGTGCCTGCTGCAGGAGGTGGAGGTGCCAGTGTTGGACAACGACGAGTGTGTGGCCCAAACGAACTACACACAGAAAATGATCACCAAGAACATGATGTGCTCGGGTTATCCCGGTGTGGGCATGCGTGACAGCTGCCAGGGGGATTCAGGTGGTCCCCTCGTCCGTCTGCGGCCCGACGATAAGCGCTTTGAGCAGATTGGCATCGTCTCCTGGGGCAACGGGTGTGCGCGACCCAATTATCCCGGTGTCTATACCAGAGTCACCAAGTATCTCGACTGGATTGTGGAGAACTCACGGGATGGCTGCTTCTGCGATGAGGATTACTAATGATTCGACTGCTGTACTAAGCTGCATTCAGCTCGTAGTATGTAGTGCTCTAGTTCTAGTATTATCTCTATGCATATTTTTGTACTCTTATGCGGAAAGAACACAAAAAAACAAAACAAAACACACACAAAAACTGAATAAAGTTAACACTAAAGTAGTGAAGTAGTAAAACAGTACATTTCAGACTATATCTCTATTGAAAACCTTTTTGTTTTTAAAATAGTTCATCATCATTAATATTTAATATTCTGTATTGATGTTTTGAACATGTACAGAGTGCTTTTAAGTCAATTTCCACGATTGTTGCCCTTTCTACCAATTTTAAATGGAAATTCTTTTCAATTTAAATAAAATTATGTGAATTTGTTCAAATTTGAATAATCGGCAAGCAGCAACACTGCTTGTGTGGAGCAGTTTACGCTGCTTGCTAGGGGCTCTTTAAAACTGCTTACTTGCACTGCTTGCCTATGCAGCTTCTGCTGCCTCTGGTGTTTCCTAATACAAGAGTTTTGCAAAGTTATTAGCTAACAATATATTATTCTGTTCCGATTCACTATAATTGTTGTAGCTAATTTAGTTTAAAACTTTGTTAACTTTACAAACGTTCAGTTTTGTAGTCAACGAGTACGACAAAACTAAGCAAACTTTCAGTTTCATTGCACTCCACAAAAAAAGCACATGTTGCAAGTTGTTAGCTCCACAGATACACTGATACATTTATATATACATGATGTATATGTAGTTATGCACATATTCACATTTGACTTTTTGACTATGGTGTGTGAGCCCAAAACAAATAAGCGTTAGAAGAACAGCGGAACAAGCTACTTGGAAACTGGTTTCCACCTTTTCAACAGCTGTAGATACAAAGCGACTAATGGGAGAGCGACAGGGAGAGAGATACAATTAATTGAGATGAAGACGGCAGCAAACCGCAACTTGAAAAGTCAGACGTTAACTTGGCCCAGTGATTGGCCAACACAAAACAAAAGACGCAAACAATTTCTCTGTTTACTTTATTTTATGTATATTTTTAATTGTTTAACACAATTTGCGCGTAAAAGAAAGCTAATAGTAACTGATAATATCGCTGATAATAATTATCAATGCTTTTCAGCCAATTAGCTATCGATGGCGAATATTTTTTCACTCAACTCACTTGCGTAATTATTTAGTTTGTCGCAGAAAAAGATACGCGCGCATCCGTCGGATACATTCGATGTTGCACTGAGTATCTTCCAGGTCTCTTGGCCTTTTTTACTTTATTCTGTTGCTGTTTTTACTTGACTCTTGACAGCAGCAGCACCAGCTGTTGTTGTTTACCGTTTGCCGCTCGCGCGCTCACTGAAAATGCCGCAAAAGAGTGCGATGCGATCGCTTCGAGAGATTGATGTCGTCAGAGTATCTCGAGTCTCGGGTGCTAGTCGCTGCTCGCTCTTTGGACCAACTGAGTAGGCCTAGGTTAAAATCTTTTTTTGCCCCACATAAACTACAATTTCAATAGCCTTTCAGTTTGACGCATTCGTACATAACTAAAATATAACTATTTAAAATCAAACATTATTTCGAAACATGGACGAAATCCCGAAACCCGATTTGATTGGAGATGCCGAATTGGCCACCACGTCCAAGGCAGCTCCTGATGTTTTTAGCGACATTGACAAGCGTTTGGGTTTGCTGCTGGACCGGGCCAATAAGCTGGAATCGACGCTGAATCGGTTGAACGACAAGTGCGATAAGAATAATAGCGGTAATGATTCGGACTCCGAGCTGATTTCCAACGAGGAAATTGACGATGATTACAGCTACGATGGTGACGATTTTGAGCTGAATATTAATGATAATGACAGCGAGACTGAAGCCGCTGCTGTGCAAGTAGAGAAAATTAATTTAAATGCCCAAGAGGATTAAAGAATAGGTGGTAATGGTGAATGATTAATAAAGCTGGCTAACTACTTAAGCAAGCAGTTTCTTTTTGTGTAAGTTTTTAGTGGCGCCATCTGTGAACGATGGGCTTACTGCACTGCGCTCTGCACTGCTTTACGACCGTTGTGCGTAGTTCGCTGAAGGTTACACCTCAAGTTGAATACACTTGATTTAAATTAATTTTATTTAAATACAATAACTTAGTGACTTGCTCTTATTTTTGTGGCTTTTCATTACTAATTGATGTTTGTTTAAATTACGAATAACGATATGAATAAAGTCCGACCGTAATCGTCTCACGTGGCTGCTGTTGTTGTGCTGCCAAAGTCCTCATCGATCATCGTTGCTGTCGTGGAGTCCACTGATAGAGCACAGGCTTTAAACGACACGACCTGGCTAGTACACAACTGAGTCAGTTCGTCGAAATACTCGCCGGTTGGGCAGTCAGCCACGGCAATTGTAGTGCCATTCTGACAAATAGCAAAACCAGTACATCCATCATCCGACAAGTTGGCCAACTGAATGGACGTATTGCCCATGTTGACGCAGCGATTAAAGTCACAGCGTATGTCAGTGCGTGGCACACAGGCGCCACCATTCAACGGGGTGAAAAAGCGTCCGTCGGAGCACACACCGTGCAACAAAACCATTGTGCCATCCGTGCTACTCCGGCAGTAGTAGTAGCCGTTGCAGGTGCGATTGTCAGACACAAAACTACCCGCCTCGGGACAGAAATCCGGCTCTGCTGTCTGTGGCGGTGGCTCAGTAAAGCCGCAAGCCACATTCTGTGGGTAGTCACACTGTCCGAGACTCGCACTAAAGCGGTAGCCATTGGGACAGGTGCCATTGACGATCTCATCCTGCCAGCACATTTGCCAGCCATTACAATTCCATGGATCCTTAATAAAAACTCCATCGGGTAGTATATTGCAGTAACTATCGGGATTCGTCATGACCTTGCAGGGATAGTCACGTATGCAAGCCTCCGTGTTGGGATTGTAGTTGAGTCCAGCGTTGCATTCCCCTCTTGTACCTGCTCCGTTCTTGCAGTAGTAATATCCATTGCAGGAGTATGGATCGGCGGTGAAGCCGTTGAGCATTTCCGCACAGGGATTACTTGAGACACAGACCACATCCTCAGCTGCCACACAGTCCTCGCTGTTGCGATCATAGTAGAGTCCGTCGGTACAGCTGCCATTCACAGGCTTCTCATCGATGCACTGTATCCAACTGTTGCAGGTCCTGGGATCGTTTATCTTGGTACCATTTACCACCAGTGTGCAGATTAGATCTGGATCAAATGTGGCAGCCACAGCTGGGGACACGATAAGGCTCATAATGGCCAGGAGTGGTATTAGCCAAGTTGTGTTCCTTGAAATAGGGGAAACTATAAAGAGGAAAATTAATTATTATTAAATTTAAATTATTTTAAACATATTTTTAAACTAATTATTAGATTTTATCACAACAAATAAAATGTATTTTTTATTTAATATAAAATAGTTAAATTGTCAAAAGTAAGAAAACTATTAATTTAAACAAATATAAAATTAAAAAAAAAAAATAAAATGAAATATTTTATGTAATTTTAATTTAATTTAAGCCAGTGAAACTTTTCAAAAACTATTAAATTAATCACTTTAACCACAATCACATATTTTTAATCATCATATTCCATGTTTAAAATAAAGTTTATTAACACTATAATATTTTTAAATCACTTGTAAATTAATCACAATTTATTTCCCACTCTGGCATTTCTATATTTATCGTTTATTGCCATTTAATTGATTCAATTTGTTTATTTTACGCCATAAACTTAAACTTTGTTAATATTTACTCACTCATATTTGCTAAATTGAAATCGATTCCTGTTAGAACTTGTTCGAGTAATGGCCAATGACAAACTGAATAAAAACACAAGAAATAAACAGTTTTAAATACTATTACTATCTATTGTGAAAGCTTAGAGAAATGGTGTCGATTTCTTATCAATTGACAGTTGATAATTCAATAATTAATTAATTTCACTAAATGACAATTGATAAATTAGGGAACTCCATTAAAAGATAAGCAGATTTGCAAATGGTTTATAAATAAAAGTTGTAATAAGCAAGGTCTAATGGGTAGAAACAATTGGACTTATGGAAGAGTTATTTTAAAGAAAGATGACTGTATTTATAGATTGAAAGGGAAACGATAAAATGTGTGACGAATTGATTGGGTAAACTTTGTTAAGAACTCAGACGTAACTATGGGAAAATATTTAGAAAATGGAAATTAGTTTATAAAGAAACAGAGAAGCTAAAGAAGCTGGAATTAAAGTTAAAATAAATCCTAACTAAAAACTAAATAAAAGTACTTCAGTTTATTTTGATACCTAACAATGCTCGGAAATGTTAGAATTTGTTTCACTTTGTTGCTAATCTTAGCTACCAGCATGTTAATCTATATACTTGTGGGCTTTAAAGGAAACAAATTCTCAGAAATTTTGACTAAAAATAAGTTATTTGAATGTCAGATGAAGTTAAAGAGAATTCTAAATGATTCATCCAGAATGGGGGCAGTTGTTCCTCACAATCCTACAGAAAAGCTACCAAAGGAAGAGCTTTTGTTGGCTTATCGTTTTCCAGCTCATATTTTGGCTGATAGCAAAACCAGTTACCTACACAGCCAGGGACGAGATGAGGTAACAATGGTATTAGGAATACTAACCTATCAGACAAGGACTAAATCCGAACTGCGAGCTACTCTCTATAATCTCATCGGAAACATGAATGAGGAGGAGCAAAGTGATACATTGATTATTGTTTTCATTGGAGAAACAGAGTTGGATCATGTACAACAGATTTCAGAGCTGATTGAGAAAAGTTTTGAAAAGTATCTTCAAATTGGACTCATAGACATAATAGCGCCAGACGCTAGTTACTATCCACAGCATATAGAAATAGGACATTTCCTGGAAAAACAGAATCTTGATCTAGCACATCTTATGGCCTACGGTTACTCCAAAGGATCCTACTATGTGCAGCTGGAGGATAATATACTGACCACACCACAATTCATCACAGCCATGAAAAAGTTCGCTCTGATCAAGAGTGCTCTGTCCAATCCCTTTGAGCCAACTTGGTTCATCCTAGACTTTTGTAAAAAAGGTTTCCTGGGCAAGCTATTCAAGACAGCTGATCTACCATATTTGATAACATATCTTCAGTTGTTCTACAATGATATGTCTGCCCTCGATGTGTTGTTATATCTGATCAAATCAAAAATGTGTCACAGAGAAAGGAATGAAATACACTGCAACAAAATGGTGGAGAAGATGTGGATTCACTTTGAGGGGAATTTGTTTCTAAGTGTAGGAAATATTACACTTAAGGAAAAAATGAAGCAAATGGAATCAAAAGTTTTAAATAAGCTATAAAAACCATCATAAAATCAGAATATTTAGTCAAAAATAACTATAATATAGTAATTAAATATCCCGCATATTCGATTTATTCTGGTTGCACCTGTAAATAAACTAGTGGAATATACGGAAGTCACGTCATCTTAAAAAGACCCTGCGCTGTTACATCTGAAGAATAACATATACATATTACTGAAGCCACAAAAACACCCTTACACCTACTTTAAGTGCAGGGTCTTAAGCTAGGGTATATAAATCCACATAAAACATGGGATCACTACACCGATTTCATTTAGTTTCCATTCAACATGAAGTTGTTCCTTACATTAGTTGTTCTCTTGGTGCTTGTGAGCTGCGTGAGGGCTTTGTCCTGGGACTGGGAGGAGTTCAAGGATATCCACAACAAGCAGTATGAGACTGAGGCCGAGGATCAATTGCGTTCGGAGATCTTTCAGGCCAATGTGGTTATGATGGAGGAGCATAACGAGCGGTTTAACGCTGGCAAGGAAACCTTTAAGATGGGCATCAATCAGTTCACGGATCTGCTGCCTGAGGAGTTTAAAAGGCAAATGCTTAGCGGTCTTAATGCCACCAAGGATACTGAGAGCGAAGACGATTTGTATTATAACCCCTCTGAAGATTTAATACTGCCTCTTAGTGTCGACTGGCGGCTTAAAGGCGCTGTGACGGCGGTGAAGAATCAGGGAACTTGTAAATGCTGTTGGGCCTTTGCTGCCGTTGCAACTCTCGAAGGTCAGCACTTTAGAAAGACCGGACACTTGGTGTCACTCTCCGAGCAAAATTTAGTGGACTGTTCCTTGAAAAATAATGGCTGTGAAGGAGGATACATAGGTGTAGCTTTAGAATACGTTCAGAAAAATGGTGGCATCGATACCGAAGAATCGTACCGTTATATGGCCAAAAAGTATCGGTGTCGTTTCCGCAAGTCCCACATTGGAGCCAAAGTGCAGAAAGTCGTCTATGTTCGAGGAGGTAACGAATTTGAACTGGCAGCAGCTTTGGCCGAAAAGGGACCCATTGCCGTGGCGCTGGATGCAGCGCCAGTGCAGCACTACCATAGCGGAGTCATAACTGGAGGCTGCCATGGAGTAGCCAATCACGCGGTAACTCTGGTGGGCTATGGTCATGATAGACAATTCGGAGATTACTGGCTGGTCAAGAACTCCTGGGGCCCCCGACATGGAGAGCGCGGTTATTTCCGTATCGCTCGTAATCATGGAAATTTGTGTCACATCGCCAGCACGCCTGTGTATCCAATAGTTTAAAACCCTAGTAGAGGGTATTGTGTTTTTGTCAAAAGTTTGTAACGCATTGAAGGAGGTATGGTCATAAAGTATATATATTTTCCAAATAATTGTTTCTTATAAAGTTAAAGTCACTTAAAATAATTTCAAATTACATAATTTGTATAACAATTAAAAAATCAAATAAAATTCGAAATGCTTTGATAACATATCAATACTTATGTGTTTGTTGATTAAGCATTTAAGCGAGGCACTTGCTCATTGATTCAGTCGTTTATTTCATTTTCCTGCTGCCCCTTAGCGGTCACCTGTGGTGCCATTTTCATCGGATTTTCACGTGCCATTGCGTTTATCGCCGCGTTACTTACATTTTTTTCTTCATTTTTTGACGTGGTTATTATTTTTTGGGGGTTTTCCTTGCAACGAATGTTGGATCAATGTTTTTATTTTTTTTTAATTTCAATTCTTCCCCAGTAAATGTTAAGGTTAATGCTGGTTTTAAAATTAATAATAATTTTGAATTGTTAAACTTAATTAAAATTTTAATTTTAATAATATTTTATCATTTTAATTAATATTATATTTTTGTGTTGACTGTTCATAGTATGAAAATAAATAAAATAGAATAATTATTGATATCTAACAGTATTTAGTGCTAACAATTATGGGCTTATCATTTTAGTGTCTATCGGAAGGCACAATCCGATGGCCAATCCCGTTGAGCCAACTTTGGTTATACTGGACTTTGATAGAGGAACTTCCATAAGCAATAAATTCAAGACAGTTGATCTGCCCTATTTGATAACATATCCTCAGATGTTCTACAATAATAAGTCTGCCTTCGATGTGTTGTTATATCTGATCGAATCGAATTATTTGTCACAGGGAAAGGAATGAAATACACTGCAACAAAATTGTGGAAAAGATGTGGATACGTAATGTTCAGAATGCGTTCAAAAAAGTTCGAAATATTACACTTAAAGAGAAATTGCAGCGATTGAAAATATACATAAAAATAAAATCAGAATATTTAGTCAAAAATAGCTATAAAGTAGTAATTAAATATCCCGTATATTCGTGCAGATTTATTCTGGTGTCAACGGTAACAAAAATAGTAAAATTAGAAGAACGGATCGACTTTAAAAGACCCTGAGCTTAAAACAAAATTTTTTTACTATGTATAATAATATTATGTAAATAGAAAACAATTAAATATCAAGAAAGTTTGGTTATTTACAAATTGTTTTTTAAATGGGCATAGGTAAAACAAATAACTGAAAATAAATTAATCTACTTACAATCTAAAAAAATATAATGACACAAGTTTTTATTTTAAAACTATAAGTTCAAAAAGCTATTAATGCTGATAAGGAGCATACACAGTTTATTGAATGGCTAAAGAACACCCGCTTACCTATTTCAAGTACAGGGTCCCAAGAGGGGATATATAAAGCCACATATAAGATGGGGTCCCTACACCGAATTCATTTAGTTGCTGTGCAACATGAGAGGAATCCAAGCGATTGTCGGGCTCTTGGTGCTTGTGAGCTGCGTGCAGGGTTTGTCCTGGGACTGGGAGGAGTTCAAGGATACGCACAACAAACAGTATGAGAGTGAGGCTGAGGAGCAAATTCGTTCGGAGATCTTCCAGGCCAATGTGGATATGATGGAGGAGCATAACGAGCGGTTTATGGCCGGCGAGGAGACCTTTGAAATGGGTATCAATCAGTTTACGGATCTGCTCCCAGAGGAATTTGAGAGGCAAATGCTTAGCGGTCTAAATACCACACAGGATACATGGGACGAACACCATTTGTATTACGGTCCCCCCGCAGATTTTAAGCTTCCGCTTAGTGTCGACTGGAGACAAAGGGGCGGCGTGACAAGGGTGAAGAATCAGGGCCACTGTGGCTCCTGTTGGGCCTTTGCCACAGTCGGAACTCTGGAGGGTCAGCTTTTTAGGAAGACTGGTCGTCTGGTGTCACTCTCCGAGCAGAATTTAGTGGACTGTTGCATGGAAAATCACGGCTGTCATGGAGGGTACCCCAGAGTGGCTTTAAAATACGTTCTGAGAAATGGTGGCATCGATACCGAGCAATCGTACCCTTATATGGGAAATCAATTTCAATGTCGCTTCAGAAAATGCAATATTGGAGCTAAAGTATATAAAATCTTCTATATTAGGCCAGGCAACGAATTGGATATGGCAGCAGCTTTGGCTCAGACGGGACCAATTGCCGTTGCGGTTGATGCCGCCCCCATGCAGCACTACAAACGCGGAGTCATAACTGGAGGCTGCGACGGGAGAGCCAATCACGCTGTGACTCTTGTAGGCTATGGCCATGACAGATACTACGGGGATTATTGGCTGATCAAGAACTCCTGGGGCCCCTACGTCGGTGAAGATGGATATTACCGCATCGCACGCAATAGGGGAAATTTGTGCCAGATCGCCAGCGACGCTGTGTTTCCAGAAGTTTAAAATCTTTTTAAAAATGTTTCTAAAAAATTTAAAGTCACTTATAGTATTTATAACAATTAAATGAACTATTAAAATTTGCAGTCATACAGTATACTTTTGTTGTTTTGTTGTTTGAAGCGATGCACTTGTTCTTTGATTCTGTCATTTATTTCATTCTTCAAAGCGCATCCAGTTCGTACAATGGATCCTTGATCTACTGCTGCTCCTTGGCGGTCAGCTGAGGTGCCATTTTTATCTGATTCGATGTTTTAATGCTAACATTAAGTAATGGGCACAAGTAAGCACAATTTGCACAGACTGACATAAAAATTAGATCACGTGCAGCAGATGCCAAGATTTCTATCAATCGCATTGTCAACTTGGTTTGTATTGGACTGTATTAGAGGAAGTTTCCTTGGCAAACTATTCAAAACAGCTGATCTAGCCTATTTGATGTCTGCCTTCGATGTGTTGTCATATCTGATTAAATCGAAAATGTGTCACAGGAAAAGAATGAAATACACTGCAAAAAATAGTGCAGATGATGTGGAAATACTTTGAGGGGAATTAGCAATTTATATATTTATATGTATATAATTAGAAGTTGTATAATCCATAAGAAAAAACTACATAAAATTTTCATATTTAGTCAAAAATAACTATAAAGAAGTAAGAAAGGCTACAGTCGAACGTGCCGACTGTAAAAAACCCCGTACTCCTTCTAGTGAGTATTTTCGCATTCAAATCTCTCGTTTTCGACAGATTTACCCTATGGGAGCTATAGGCTATAGTTGCCCTTTCCAGATCAAACTTGGTGGAGATAGTTATAATGGTTCCATAAATTTCGTCACGATAGCTCAACTAATACTACATGGCTACTACTACTACTACTACTATTCTCTCCTTCACTAGAAGGAGTGTGGGGTCTTTTACAGTCGGCTCGTTCCACTGTAGCCTTTCTTACTTATTCAAACATGCCCTGCAAAAACAGAATCTGAATTAAGCTTTTCCTCTTGAGCTAACTTGGTTTGTACTGGACTTTGGTAGAAAAAGTTTTCTTGGCCAGTTGTTCAAGACAGCTGATCTACCCTTTTTGATAACATATCTCCAGCAATTCAACAATGATATGTCTGCCCTCGATGTGTCACAGAGAAAGGAAAAAAAAATTAGAGAAGATCTGGATTCACCATAAGGGGATTTTGTTTCACAGTGTTAGAATTATTACACTTAAGGAGAAAAGCGATTGCAATCAAAAGTTTTAAATAAGAAATTTTATAATCTATAAAAAAAACCTCCATAAAATGTGCATATTCAGTCAAAAATTCTTAATTATACCATTATAACTAAATGCCCCGCATGTTCGTGAGGAATCATTGTGGTTGCACCTTTAAATAAACTATTGGAATAAGCAAAAGTTGTGTCGACTTTAAAAGACCCACCCCGTTTTAAAGTAATCTCAATTAATGATTTAAAAACCTGTAAAATTCACACTTTCTGAGCCCTTGGTGTGCAAACAGTTGTTTCTGCAGATAAATAATAATATACATATTTACCTTTTTTATTTGGCCTTTGCGCACAAAAACAACTCCTTACCTATTTTAAGTACAGGGTCCCAATAGAGGGTATATAAAGCCACATAAAAGATGGGGTCACTACACCGAATTCATTTAGTTTCTGTGCAACATGAGAGGAATCCAAGTGATTGTCGGGCTCTTGGTGCTTGTGAGCTGCGTCAAGGCTTTGTCCTGGGACTGGGAGGAGTTCAAGGACGCGCACAACAAGCAGTACGAGAGTGAAGATGAGGAGCAATTGCGTTCGGAGATCTTCCAGGCCAATGTGGCTATGATGGAGGAGCATAACAAGCGGTTTATGGCCGGCGAAGAGACCTTTGAGATGGGCATCAATCAGTTTACGGATCTGCTCCCAGAAGAATTTGAGAGGCAAATGCTAAGCGGTCTAAATGCCACCGAAGATACAGAGGACGAAGACGAAGAAACGTATTATGAACCTTCTGAAGATTTTAAGCTGCCCGGTAGTGTCGACTGGAGGAAAAAGGGTGCTGTGACAGGGGTGAAGAATCAGAGACACTGTGGGTCCTGTTGGGCCTTTGCTGCGGTGGGAACTCTGGAGGGTCAACACTTCAGGAAGACCGGGCATCTGGTGTCACTCTCCGAACAGAATCTGGTGGATTGCTCCAGCGCCAATCATGGCTGTAATGGAGGACTCGCGAGCTTGGCTCTAAAATACGTGAAGAAAAATGGTGGCATTGATACAGAGAAGTCATATCGTTATAAGGCCAAGAGGTATCAGTGTCATTTCCGCAGGTCTAACGTTGGCGCTAAGGTCCGGGATGTTGTGTACATCCGTAAGGGCAGCGAGTCCAAGCTGGCAGCAGCTTTGGCTGAGAAGGGACCAATCGCCGTGTCGCTGGATGCCACGCCCCTGCATCATTACAGGCGTGGAGTCTTGACGAAAAGATGCCATAAGAGGGCCAATCATGCGGTGACTCTAGTGGGATATGGCCATGATAGACATTACGGAGATTACTGGCTGGTCAAAAACTCCTGGGGAACCCAACATGGAGAGCGCGGATATTTCCGCATCGCTCGCAATCACGGCAATTTGTGCGACATAGCCACCAGGCCCGTCTATCCAGTAGTTTAAGGGCCTTTTATAAATGTTTTTAATAAAGTTGCACTTAAAGTAGTTTGAAAAAATAGTTTATATAACAGTTTATAGGACAAATACAATTTGAAATGTTATGATATCGTATCAATACTTTTGCTTCTCGTTTCGAATTGTTTGCAACAATTGCTGATCGGTAAATAGTTTTGTATAAATAGTTTATAAACATTATCATTTTGAATAAAATGTGTAAATATGTATATGCATATGCTTGTATATATAATATATTGATTAAGCTTTTAAGCGATGCACTTGTTATTTGATTCAGTCATTTATTTCATTTTCCAAAGCGCATCCAGTTCGTTCAATGGATCCTTGTTCTCTTGTTGCTCCTTGGCGGTTACCTGCGGTGCCATTTTCATTTGATACGAAGTTATAATGCCACCTGAAAGTATTTTGTTTAAACAACTATGGCTTTAGGTAGTTAAAGTCAAGCATTTCTTACGTTTGTTGAGCACATCGTGGGCATTAGTGAGCACAATTTGCATAGACTGTTCGAGAATTGCTGCGTCGCGTAGCGAATTTTGACGCTGCATGCAAATACGCGACCAAACATCAACAACATCTGCAAAAAGAAAACTTTTAGTTTAAGAGAAATGTAGTTAAAAGCTAATTGCTTACTTATAAGTATAGGTCGCTTGGTTTGAGTGCCCATCAAGGCACAGACACCGATGGCCAGCAGCTCCGAGCGCTCTGAGCCCGTCAGACAGTTCAGTATAAGCGGCGAAGTGGCTGCATTGGCGCTCAGACAACGCTCTTGATGCATTTGCAGTGCATTCTGTGCAATGCCCAGTAATTGAGTTGGCGAACTACAAAATAAAGTAACATTTAATTTAAAGAAACTGTATAAACTTATGTATTTTTAAAATAGTTACGCTTTGGTCCATTGTTTAAGCAAAAGCACGGATAAATCCAGCACAGCATCAGCTCCATGCATCGACAATTTCAGCTGATATTCTGTGCAGTGACTGAGCTGCTGCTGCTTCACACAGTTCACAGTAAAGTCATCGTAATGTGTGGTCTGATCCACCAACTGTGGCCAGAAGGGATCAAAGAGCTGTACACAAAGTAATGTTTAGTTTAAGTAGCAGAATAATTGATTAGTTAACTCACCTCGTTAGTGGTATGCAGACAGCAAACAGTGCGTGCCTTCTCCGACCAAATCATAGACCAGAAATCGTTTATGGTATTCGCTTGCGGAGTTTGTGCCACAATTATGTTGGGGCAACCAGCGCTGAGACTCTAAAAATGTAATAAAATTAGATCAAGTTAGAAACCTCAACTTGTTCAAGTCTCACCTTCATGTACGCCGCATTGATGTAATCATCTGTCTGCTTGTCCAGCTTGACGCGTGCATGATCGTAGGGCAAACAGTCGAGCGATCGATTCTTTTCGGGAAACAATTTGGCAATCGTTGTCGTTCGCTTCACGTTGCTGTTCTTATCGAGTTTCTGCTGTAGTTCCTGCCACTTGGTGCCCAGTTGAGTGTTACCATTCAGCATTTTCACGTGTAGATTCTCCACCAACTTCTCATAGCTCTCCACCTCCTTGTGGAAGTACTTCAAGGTCTTGTCGTCTGTAAATGGATCATAGGATCGCATCTGGAATGTTTGCCTATCGGTGACTATTTGCTTATCGCTTGTGGAATGTGTCAGTGAAACCGAATCCCAGTCAAAGTTATCCATGGAGCTTAAGTCCGAGCAATTGGACAGGTTGTCCAAGCTATTCTTGCGCAGCGAATTGGCTGTAGCGGCTGGAGAAGCCATGGGTGAGATTGTGGCAGCTGAAGTAGTGGCAATCACTGGCGTCTCAGTGATCGCCACTTGGCTGGCCGGTGGTGTAGGTGTGGCTACAATCTGTGGCTGCAACAAGGGCAATGGCAAGGGCATTGCACCCACACAATCCAAGTCTAAGTCGCTGAGCAAATCCACATTGCTGGAATCGGATTTGGTTGGCTTCGTCTCCGCCTGCAACGTGGAGGAGGAGGCATAAGGAGCGCTACTTGTGGTTGTTTGTGTGCTTGCAATGCTGCTACCACCACTCTGCATGTATATCGACGGCTTTTGATTGATGGGAGGCGTGGCAACGGCCACAGCCGGATTTGGCTGCTCCGGCTGAGGTTGCAACTGTGGCTGCTGCTGCTGCTGCTGCATCTGCTGTTGTTGTTGCTGTTGTATGGGCGTTTCTCCCGCAGAATGATAGCCATAAGGAGGCGTGTAATAGTTGCCAATCATCTCCTGATTTGGAACAGCGTTCGCTTCATTAGCGACTCCCGCTGTCTGTGTATGTGACACAATGGGTGACTGTAAATTTAGAAATTTCATTAGCTTCGTCGTTGGTGATTAAAGCCGCTTACTCACATCAAATCCCGTTGCCAGATTACTGCGATTGGCCAGCTCCGAGTCCGTGGTGCCCACAATGGCTGCTTGCTGCTGTCCACTCTGGCTGAAGTGACCTGTTCCATGCGAAACCTGTGGAATGTGATTGCTGTGTCCATGCTGATAGCCACTACTGTAGTCGTAGTTGCCCGTCTGGGGATTGAAGCTGTAGCCGGGATGATTGGAGTAGCTCAAGTAGTTGGCATCCACACTTGGAGCAGCTGTGGTAGCCGTTGGATACGCCTGTGCCGCCTGTGGTAAGGACGTAGGCATCGACGTGACTTGTGGCTGAGCTTGGGGCTGGGGCTGAGCTTGGAATGCAGTTTGTGGCGAAGGTGTCGGTTGACGAGCATAAACAGCTGTGTTTTGTGCCTGCTGTGGAGACTGGGATTGAGAGTAGACAGCGGACTGCGGAGCTGTGGGGTAACCAATGGATTGAGCTGGCTGAGATTGGGCGTAGTTGGTCAAGTTTTGCTGTTGAGCATAAGCTGGATACATGGAGAGTTGGCTCTGCTGTGGATAAGTCTGTGCAGCATTTGCAGGCTGATAAATCAGAGATTGGGAAGCTGCCGACTGCTGGCTATAGGCAGACATCTGCTGCTGTTGTTGTTGCTGCTGTTGCTGTGGCTGCTGCTGTTGTTGTTGCTGCTGTTGTTGCTGCTGTTGTGGTTGCGGCTGCTGTTGTTGCTGCTGCTGTGGATATCCCATGGAGGAGTCGCTGGGCTGCGTGGAGGTGGCCACATAAAGTGGCTGCTGATAGTTGTAGTTCTGCGGTGCTGGAGAAGCAGCAGGTATTGGATAAGCACCATAATTATAGCCATAGTTTGACTGCTGACCGTAAGCAGCTCCAGCTCCAACACCCACTCCCATTCCAACTGCAGCTTCTGCCTGAGGCTGTTGCATGCTCAGCGCTGCCATCGCGCCATGCAGCGTCTGTGAGTTAGGCGAGGCCTGCGCCTTGTAGGCAGGAGGAGCAACATGCTGTTGCTGCTGCTGGTACATGGGATTGGTATAGCCAGCGGCATTAGGGTCGTAGTATTGCTGTTGCTGCAGGCTGTACGGCGGCGGTGGCTCGTTGGGTGGTGGTGCCGTGGCATAGGCTGAGCAGACAGCCTGGGTGGGATTCTCGGAGCCAACTGGTACTGGACGCACTGTTGGCAAATAACTTGTGGCATCGATGGTGGGCGTGGAAATGTTGTTGTTCTTGGCCTTCAAATAATCCCGCAGTTTAGGAGCACCGCTGGAACTGTTCACATCAGGCTTAATAACTCCTGCTGGAGGAATTACTGGTGTTGGGACTGCAGCTGGTGGCGCCTTGACGCTTTGCAGCCGCTGCTGACGTTCTTCAGATTGCACATCGCGAGCGGATTTGAATCGTGTCAGAAGTTTCTGCACATTCCCCGCCAGCTTTTTGTAGAACTCCAGGCCCTTGGCTGACTTGGCCAACAAATCCTCATACACATCGTAGGAGGCAGCCAGGGAGCTGTAGAAATGCTCTCTTTTCTGTTTCACATCCTGCAGCGTCTTAAGCACTGGAGCTGCCCGAGCATATGCCTCCGTCAAGGCCTGCAGAATATTCTGTTGGGCCAACAGATTCTGGTCTAGCAGCTGCGTCAACTTATCGTGTTTGGCCAACTCGGTGGCAAACAGTGCCTGTAATCCCTCCTGCCCGCCATGGGCAATTACTTTGGCGGTGATGTCGTCCTCGTTGATGGCAATACGCAGATCAGCATGGAACTGCGCGCGCTGTGCCTTCATCTCGTTCACTTTGTTCACAATCAGTTTGACATCCTTGAAGATCTCCGTGGTGTTCAGCTCTGAGCTGAGCTTGGGCATCAATTGTTGAATCTCCTGCAGTGGACGTGCCAGAATTTTCAAGTTGTTCACATGCAAACTCATGGCTTTGCGAAGAGTATTATTTGACTCTCCAGCTCTAGTGTGGGCTTCACTGTATTTTTGGAATTCTCGGGTCAGTTCGGTGATATGGGCATTGGGTGTGCGCTGCACACCGCTGGCTGTTTGGAATTCCCGCTCCGCTTGGGCCTCCGCCTCGAGCATGTGGGTTAATTCACTGAGATTTGTTTCCACATCGGCTGTGATTTCAGCCAACTGAGACATGGCCTCAATCAGATCACTTATGGCCGTTTTATTGGCGTGCAAAGCCGCACAGCGATCCACGATTCCCTGTGGCAGCTTGTTGGCCTGCTCCTCATTGATGTTCAGATTATCCAGGGTCAGGGAGCTCATGTAGCTGTCCAGCTGTGTGTCCTTCTCCTCTAGCAGAGCTCCATACTTGCGCAGCAGCTTGGCCTTCTCCTCGCTGTACATGGAGCTAGCCTCGTGTGCCTTCATGGGCACTAGACGGGCAAACAGATCGACACCGGCAAACTCCTCATCCGTTATGGAGAATCCAATGCCATTAACCAAATTGGCGCCTTGGACAGCGGCGATTGTGTTCAGCTCCGGCACTGCCTCGTGGTAAATGAACTCGTTCTCGTTCTTGGCGTTCTTTCGCTTGGCTTCCACTACATCAGCGGTGAAGCTGAGCGACTCGTTGATTTCCTTCTGATCTGGCAAACCCTTGGACTCTTTTCGAGCTTCCTCCAGCTTCTCCCAGGCGGCCTAGAAGATAAAATGTTTCAGATACATTTCCAGGAGTTGGTGTAGGATGATATTACCTGGTAGAGAGTTACACGCTCACCCATTTTGCGCTGTTCCTCGGCATGTTGGCCCTGGTACAGGTACAGAATGCAGTTGAGATAGTTGATCTTGAAGCGCACGTACTTCTTCCACAGCTTGTATACAGAGCTATCGATGACCTGGGCGACGGGTCCGTCGTCTCCGCCAGTCAGAAGTGCGGCCAGAGCGGCGCCATAGTAGACCACAATCTGGGCCGTGACCTTGGCTACAATATGCGGCTTACGATTATCGATTAGTGACTTCTCCAGTATGCACTCCTGGGCCTGGGCCAGGGAGACCTGTTGTTGGAATACCAACAGTTCATTGGTCATAAAGTCACCGCCGCTGTTGACGTTCGCATAGCGTTCCCTCAGCTCATTGTAGGCCCAAGCGGCAGCCTAAAAATATAACTCAATTATAGCTAGGTGTGAACAGACAGGTGTGCGAACAGGTGTGTGTTTACCTGGAAATGTGTGCAGGCCATTTTCATGCCATCGCTATCGCCACGCGTCACAGAAGCGCCCGACTGCGTGTGTGAGGCCGCAATGTTGAAGAGAACAGCGGCACGCTCGAATCGCAAGTCGCTCACTTCGTGCACTGTACTGTGATAGAGATCCTTCCAGGTGAATGTGAAGATGCTGCGCTCCGCGAGTTGCGGGAAGCGATTCTGCAGCGCATACAGCTGGCAATAGTAACGCTTCATTATCGGAGCGCCGTCTTTGGTTGTGTGCATCGCCTGATTACGCAGCGTTTCCAGTGCGTGCACCTCCTTGGAATAGGCCTCGGGATCTTCATGATAGAACTCGGCAATATACTGGAAGAGAGCGAAAGAATAAATAGAGATAGCGAACGGGCAGGTGACCGTATGTTTTGTTGTTTATTTGTTCGCCAATTATTGCGTTAATCAGGCAACGACTGTGATGAGTCAGCGCCAGTCACTTTCGCCGCACACCGTACCCAACCCCGTGGGAAAACACAACAAAGAACTTTGAGAGCAGCGACAAAGCTCGGCGCTTGCTGTGGATCAGCTTATGTCTGTGTGAGTCTATCTCTGTTGCACCACTAGCAGCGGTAATTGATTAGTTCGTCGACCGTCGTCTGCTTTCAGTGCCGCTGTCTCAGTCCCAATTTCAATTTTTTTCACACTCCCATTTCCCACAATGATCACCTTTTTCAGCGCCATAAAGGATGTGCCCTCTGGACTGAGCTTGAGGGCAAACCAAAGCATGTGCAGACGCGGCACGGCTTCCATTGTTATTATATTTTGTGCAGTGTTCTCTGCTAATTTGTAATTTGGAAACGATTTCACTAGAACGTACGACAGAAAATTGCAATGCAACTGCAATGTGACCATATGCGTAAAACGCTTTAATCTTAACGGTGCGGTTTTTTAAAATACCAACAACGGTGTAGAACTCGAATAAGTAAGGCTAATTCACAAATTGAAATTAAGAACTTAGTATCTAATAATAAAAACGATGTAAATACGTTTTAATGTATTTAAATTTCAATTGTTAAGATTTAACTAGAATTAAATGAGTGCTAAAAGGCTTTTCTACTGTGCATAATAAGCAAAATGACAGACTTTACCCACTTAACGAAGGTAAAATGGTTGTTGTCCAAAATAAGACAGTACGTGTAATGCACGCTAGAGGTCGCTACTCATGTCTTTAGCTGCCCGCTAGTATTTGAACATGGAAATTAAGCAGCTCAGGAAAATTTGATATATATAATAATTAGTAGCACAAACTTAAAACTCTTGACAAATATGAGCATTAAGACCACTTGACACTTCTTTATAAATTAGTGCTCACAACAATAGAACAATTTGAGGGACTTTATGCGCTGACGTTTCCGTAATGAATGCTCCTAATCCATTTGGTAAACCGACGTAACCCAAAATAGTAGAAAGAACTAAATTTTATTTGCTCAACATAAATGAAAATTTACATTTTTCCAGCGTCCGTTGGCAGCGACAAATGGCCAGCTCACGGGCTTAGTGCGAAAGAAACACAGAGAGCGAGAAAGGAAGCACTTGTTAGCTATTGCTATCTCTTTCTCCGTTGTTTTTCTTTTGTTTATAGTGTTCTGTTTCGCTTTTGGTTAATTTTATTATTTATATGAACTTTTTTCGACATTTTTGTCATGGCTGCTCTTTTAACAATTATTTTTAGCACTTCCTGTGCGAAATTCTAGCCGCAGGAACAACAGCAGCAAAAACTGTTACCAACACTCATACTAAAAGCAAAAGGCAGTTGGCCAACTATGCACTTCCTGTTGTTGTCTCCTTAGTCGTAGTGGTCTGCAGGTCTCCCTGCTCCTCTCTGCCCCCTAAAGCCACCGAAACGTTGTTGTTAACATTTCCGTTGCCGGCAAAGGCATTTGGCTCTTTAAGTTGTTGTTGCGCTCGCTGCTGGCCACATAATTCGCATGGCTAACAACTGCGCAAGAAGAATTTGCTGTGAAATTATTTTTGAAACATTTACACATTTTCATTAATATTTTCAAGCTTTTCTTTTGGCTGCACTTAAAAATCGTATTTAGTTTAAGCTGTGCAGCTGGTATGTGTGTGTGAGTGTGTGGTGCGTGTGGGTTTGTGTGTTTTTCAAAGTGTTGTGGTTTTTTAAATACTCTCTAAATAAATGTTATTTCATAAATTCAGTCTATGCAGCCAGAAAAGTCTAAGCGCTAGCTTAAAGTAGCTTAGAAATAAAGCATATGAAGCAGTTGGCAATAAAAGCAGGATTCAAAAATAGTTCAAGAATTATAGTTCATTACGTAGTACAAAAAAGTTTATTTTGTGGGAAACTCTTAACAATTCCCAGTCAAATACCTCCCGTAAAATGCGTTAAGTCGAAAGAATTTGATTTATTATAGCCATACTTAATGCAATTAAACGGTCAACTTGAGAGCGAGTTTCATTGATTAGGTGAGTAAGCTGTGAGCAGAAAATAAAAGGGAATATCTCGCATAAATCTGGCAAGTAAAACTCATTAAACTTATCACTTAATGCTGAAAACAAAATGGCGTTTGTCATAAAAAATGAACAACAATAAACATTGCTCATATAAGTCTTGGTCGGAAACAATGAATTGCATGTGTGGACAATTAAGAAAAAACAAAAAGGAAATAAACCAAACCGAAAAGGAAAGAAAGGACAAAATGGCCGTTAAATTTGAAATGGGCTCATTCGCATATGTGTGTGTGTGTGTGTGTGAGTGGGTGTGCGTGTGTTTGCAAAGCCAAGACCAACAACAAAGATAAACAGCGACTAAACAGGGACTAAAAACAAAGCCAAACAAACCAAGCAAACCGCAACAGAGAAAACGAAGGGGCGTATGTGCCATAGGTGGGCGGAAGGGGCAGGAGGAGTGCCTGTCGGTTGGGTGCACGCACAAACTTGCGCTCTGTACATAAAATCTACGCTCGGCCTCAAATTAATACGAATTTATGACAATTTCAAATGCATTTTCAACGTCCGCTCACTCCACAGATCATAAAAATGTTTATGCCAAAAAACACGCGCGAATTTTCTTTTTTTCTTTAGCCATACAATTTTTATGTGCTGCCTTGCCACGCCCACACAGCTGCCTGTTTGATTCCGAATGCCGTCTTCTTGTTTCTGACCATTTTTATGACTCGCACACGAATCTGCCCATTTTGTAGGCTTTGTCTTACGAGTTTTGCTCCTCCCCACTCCTCTCAGTTAGATTTTCCTACCCAGTCCAGTTTTTGGGATAATTTTTATGACTACTGACAATGCCACTTCCATTTCCGCTGCCATTTCCATTGCCATTTCCATTTCCATTCCGCCAGGCACGTTCCATGCCGCTCAAAGAAGTCCAAGACTTTATGCACTTTATGCACAATATACATAAATAAATTCGCATTAAATTTGTACTCTTTTAGAGTTTAGTGATGCCACGCCCACTGCCAATGCCTCTTCCTTTGCCAGAAACATTTGCGTAGCTCATAAATACTTTTAATGAGCTGAACGTTTTGATTTTCACATTTTTTTTATTTTTATTTTTATTAATTTGTCGCAGCTTGTCAGCGCACTAGAGAACCGATCAAAAGGGCGTCAGGGGGCGTGTTGGCCTAATTTGTTTGACACTTATTTATATGGGCCCCTATAAATGTTAATTGCTGGCATAATCATTTCAAAAATGGCCCAATAAATACGGGAGCAGAGTAACGAAAGGATTGTGCCTTGTAAAAATTATATGTAGGAATAATAAGGATATAAAACGCTAAGGACACTCTCAGCTCAGCATGGGGATTAATATTTCAAGTGAAGGAATTTAGTGTTATTGTTTCTTAGATAAAAACACTTCATTAAATTGTCATTAACGCTGTGAATTGATTTAATTCTTTAACTAAAATAAAAATAAACTACACACTAAAGAGAAGGGATTTTGGGGCATTAAATAAGAAGGACTAGAAGGAAGAAGTTATTACCAACTTAATCTTTAAACGCTGTTAAATACATATTAGATTTAATTTACAAGCGATCAAAACATTTTTAATACTTTTCTGTTTTTAACCGTTCTTTATTTAGTCCCTGAACAAATTTTGCTCTGCTCTGCCAGGCAAATGACAGCATTTTAATAGAAGCGCTATTCCTGATTTTCTACAACCCAAAAAAAAGCAAGAAAAATAAAATAATTTAAAAAACTAAGCGAGAAAGAAAGTAGTTGGAAAAACTGAGCGCGAAGCTTGTCAGTCAAAAGCAGTAACAACAATTTGCTGCACTTTTTTCGTCTGGCCAAGAAAATTATCGAGCTCAACTTGTATTTGCCGATTATAGATGGTACACTGCCAGAAAAGGGGGGTAAGTCTGAGAGAGGGGATATGAAAAGGGGTTGAATTTTGTGTCTTTTGCTCGCAATTTTCGCCTCCAATGTCAATTGATGCGCATTTCGTGATAATTTTCTTGTTTTCCGCATTAGTGCGTCGTCTGCAATGCAGTGAGGGATTTCAGGAGACTAAGGAAACAAGGTTACGGCGAGGCCAGCGCCGACGAAAGCTTGTCCAATTCATTCAAAATGAAATGGAATTTATTTTTATTTGAAGTTTTATTTTATTTTTGGTGTTGAAAAGTGTTTTGCATTCAAAGTTTTAATGGAAATGCAATAGTTTTGCGATAAATTCAGTTGATTGAGAACTTGGGACTATTTTCTAGCTGTTTTTGAGTTGTTATTGGCATTTAATTGGAGTACATCTTTACTTTAAAAAAACAAAAAAAGAACAATTACATTAGAGTCATTAATTAATGAAGAAATAAAATCTGTAGTACTAGCAATCTTAAATTATTGTTTTAAGCTTTAAAAGGTTTTTTAGTACCTTAAAAAACTGTAAATTTGTAAACAGAAAACAATTTGATATCAGCGTCAATTTGGAGCCTTTTACAAACTTTGAAATCCATTCTGTGGAGCTAACTGAGAGTTGTGTATATCAGAAATGAAAACTCAAGTGCATAAACTGTGCACAATTCAATTATAAAAGTTAATTTCGAAGTCGCCTCGCAACCTGCAGATAGACTTTAAAAGTCACCAAACTTCGTTTGCCGCTGCCAAAAGTCGAGACAGACAAGCGTCAAAATAAAACAGAAACAGCAACAAGCCAAAAGAGAAGACAGCGAAAGGGAGAAGAGTGAGAAAATGGAGTCGTAGATGGATGCAGAAATTGGCATACAAAGAATAATTTAGTTTTGGCAGCCGCAACTAATTGAAAGGTATTTGTTTAGCGAGTGCAGTTGGTTGCCTTCTGCGTGGAAATGAAATTAGAAGCAGACATGTCAAAAGGCAGTAAAGCCGCAAAAGTCACACACACAGATACACTCACCTGCCGACAAAACAGAGATAGCTATATAAAGAACGAAAGAGAGAGTTACAGAACGGTTCCCCAAAGAAACTTGTCGTGTGTGCCGTCGTCGCGGCAATTTTCGCATATTTGTTTTGCTAATTGGATTAATTTTGTGAAAATATTGAAGTTAAGTTTGTCGTTGGCTTCAGTTATCTTGATGCAGTCAGAAAGCGAGAAGCGGCTGAGAACAAACGCTAGCAATGCCATAATGTGAAACGATAAAAACAATTATGTTGCCTCCTAAAAGTAGGCAATGATTTTGAAGGTAAGTCATGTTGCGCATGCGCAGTGTGGGAAGAACTGTTGGTAGAGCTAAGGAATCAAATATATGAGGAGTTTCTTTGCATTTATAACTATCCAAGATTGCAATATCCCTAAGGATTATTTTTCAGAGCAAAAAAAGTATTGTAAATTAGTTTTAAATGAATTGTAGCCGGTCAAAAATTAAGTTCGGTAACTAAAACACAGTCCATAAAATAAGTTAACTCTGCTGCACAATGTAATGAATTAAACTTGAAGTACATGAATATTTATTTAACTCCCTACTCTAAACATTTTATCTAGACTTCATTCACTTCATTCGTTCAATCGCTTATCAGTGCAGCAAACACGTTGCAAAACAATGTAAAACAAGAATTCAACAAATTGGTATCACGACTTTTCGGTTCAAAATGTCGAGGACATTAATTAGCCAATTCGCCGATGCGACACACAGATAAACAACAAGCATTCATTGTCTGAGCCACTGACTCACTAACTGCCACTGCCATTGCCACTGCCACTGCCTCTGAAACAACCCTCCGCACTCTGTCACTCCCCTTTCGCTCCCCTCACCCATTCCTAACTCGCATCTCACACATTTTCAGTTTCAATTGAACTTTTGTTTGGTTGGCAATTTTTCGCAGCTTGGTTTTTGTCGCGTCTCGTTAAATGCGTTGAAATGCAGTCGAAATCGCAGTTGTTTGTGGCATGACACTGATAGGGGACGACTGTGGTGGTAAGAGAAGGAAGGGGAGTGGAAACATTGCGTGGTCTCGTGAAACTGATGCGTTAATTTGATAAAGCAGCTTTAGGGCACTTTTGTGTATGGAGCATCCAACCAAGCAAGGATTGCTTTCTATTACAAAACTCGCAGCGCTAATTAGAGAGATGCATGAAGGCGGGCTGTAAGCTAAAGAGGCGTGCATAGTGAGTATGTGTTTGTGTGTGTCTGAGTAGCGACTGGGAAGCCTCCTGCGATATTTGCTCTCAAATGCGGTGTTGGGGCTTCAAAATATGGTTTGCATTGTGGCTCCTGTGGCTTCGGCCAAACTTTGAAGTTTCGATGTAATGCGAAGATGTTTGGATTAGATGATAACATGTGCATTGTTGACATTATAATGCTTGAACAAACAATAGCTTTGTTGTTCAGTGTGTGGCTGCAGAATTATGCATTGTTTGTCTTCAACTGCTTTAAGCATCAAGAAAGTATGGAATTTAATAAGTTTAAGGTTTATTTGTGTATTTATTATAAACTAGGCAATTCGTTTTAAAGGTTTAAGCGCTAATATTCTTTGTACACTTTTCTGTAGCGCTTCTTGTGTCTGTTTTATACTCTGACCGAGGGTATAAATAGTTTACCACTAAACATGGCACACATTTAACGAAGAGGTAAGGAGGAAGGACGAATTAAAAGACAGAAAGACAGAGAAAAAGACAGCTCACTACATGCCTTTGACAGTGTATTAAAACTTTAAATTTTTTGTGATTTTTAATTAATATTTGCATGGCGTGCATTTTATAAACTTCGTTGACTTAGTTTTTATAGTGTCTATACATAAAAATATATATACAGCCTGATTGTGTGTGCTCTTTAGGGTTTCGACGGTAAGGAAAAAGTGTTTTAACCGCATTTTCGCGACTTGATTCCATTAAACGACATTTTTCTACTTTAATCAAGTTTCATGAGCGACAAATAGGAAAATAAAAGAGACAAAATTGCTCATATGCACTCAAGAGCAGTGATGAAAGCAGAATTTAAAATTAAAGTTTGCTTAACTGTAAGAGTCTTATCTAAAAAGATTTCAATAAAATCAAAAGACTAAATAAATAAAATATGTAAAGCCCAGCACAAAGGCAGACAACAATTGTAAACGCCTTGTAATAACAGAAAGTCAGTTTTTATTACAGCAACAGAAGTCAGCAGAGAGAGAGATGGAAAGACATAAAGGAGAGGGGGTAACTGCATTAAAAATTATATATGAAAGGGAATACGTAACACACTCGTAAATAGAAATAGCAAAAAATAAGTAGGAGCACTCGTATTTGAGAGTGTGTGGAGGGGCAATCGCTAACAACAAACGCAAATAAAAATGGCATTATGATGGAGGCGTTAGACGCTGACATTGGGCGCACTTTGGGGGGGCGTGGCAAGCTGCCGTCTTTGGCGTAGGCTACAAAAAAGCAACACACACACACACAAGCACACACACACACACATGTACACTTGTAGTATAAGTATACGAATTTCTATAATAAATAAATGGCAACTCTTGAAACTCTTGGCCAACTTCTGGGACTCTGTTGTGGAGTGAGGCGAAGGAATGTGAATGTGACTGCGTATGTGACTCGTAGGGAAAATGTGGAAATGTGAAAATGCCAGGCAATGGCAGTGCATGCAATAAATATAAAGATTTGCAAAGCGGAAAATTGTGCGCTTTTTTCGGGAGTTGTGCCCACATTTCCCCTGCGTTTTGCACTACCAATTCCAAACAGCATGCACTGAGAGAAAATATAGAAAACCTGCTTTAAAAATTAGTAATTTATTTTTACAGGACAGCACTTCTTATTTAAATAATTTCATTATATACTTTTTAAATAATTTATTAATTATTTTTTTATACATTTAATTGTTTCTATTATTTTTCACCGTGCACTTCTATCTTCTTACTTACAAAAACAAAATGTATGACGCACTGTCGTTACTTTTTTTTGTATTTAAGAAGAAAATAAATATTAAAAATACAAAGAAAAAAAGAGAGAAATAGAATTGTGCAAAAAGTTGTATAAATCTGCAATGGAAGCCAACAGAAATGCGACGATGGGCGTGTGCCCAAGGAATTTATAGTAACAGCAAACGCGGCGTATGCGCAACATGCGAGTTGCAATGCGATGCCATTGAGGCTGTGTGTGGGGGTGTGCTAGAGTGTGCACGCGTGTGTGTGTGTATGCAAAATTATTGCGTTTGTGAGCGTATTTCCGCTCTTATGACACAGAGACACAAGGAGGAGGGGCGACATACGGAAAGGGAGGGGCATGCGAAAATCTCAACGGGAACGCTTCTCGTTTTGTGTTTATAGAAATTGCAACACAGGCGAGACGCCGACGACGACGACGACGCCGACGCCGACGCCGACGCCGACGCCGACATTGTCTTTACTTTATCGACAAACGGCGACAATATATGTATGAAGTATGCTCCATGCTCATGTCGGCGATGATGCTGATAATGATGATGATGACGATGATGATAAAATGATCATGATTATTACAATGCCTGGCGCCCTACGACGAAGACTTTGTTGCCGTTTCCAAGTCCGTCTGAGACTCCTTGCCTACTTGCTACTCCTGCAACGTTTATTTCGCCTTCTCCTTCGCATTCGCTTACTCCTTCTGCGTCTCCGTCTCTGACAATTGCTATTATTGCTCAAGTGTAATGCCAACAATAAAGTAGCTGTTCATATCTCTACGCCATTTGCCATGCAATATTGTTTAAGCACACCGAGTCGGCTGTAGGCGAGACAGGTACAGTGCAAGAAAGAGAAAGATAGAGCAAGACAGGGACAGAGACATCACAAGAGTTGTAGAAGCAGTTCGCAATTTAAATGCGCATTAAAAGTATAAATAAAATGTTGAGCCTGGCAGCAGCTCTCGAGTAGCAGAAAAGTGAAAGAGGGAGACAGGCACTCTGCTCCTACATCATTCAAACACACATTGCATTCCGAATTAATCATGAGCCTAGAAATGTGCAATAAAATATTTAAGCGCTATTATAAAAGTGGGTTACGAGGCAGGTTGGGTAGGGGGACTGGCTACATTTTGTCGAGAAAATCTATATACTATGTACATGTATATATTTATTTTAATATTTATACCTATCCCCCTTGATTATTATTTAATTTGAAGCTTTCATGTTTACTTTTCCCTAACAATTAAGCTTATAAATTGAATTAAATATTTGAAATTTTAACACAGCAGGTTCAGGCTGAGAATTCTCTGGTAACACCTAAAAACCGGGCTGAATTGCCATCGTTTGTGTGGTAAATCAATGAAGTATTTGACAAAATTCCAAACAGCAGCCAAAAGTCAATGCTAAGTATCTTGTACTCGAGTATTTGGTAATTGGTATTTGTATCGTAACTGGAAAACTTGTTGTTCACATTTTGTGGTTACTTCAGCATCACTGAAACTAATAAATTTGTAGTTCATTTATTAAAGTTGCCATCAAAAGTCTAATCAGGCCGGATTTTGTGGTTATCTATGGCTATGGCTTGCATGTGTATTCGTTGTGTTCTATATCAGATACAAAAACTCATGCAACAGAGCCAACATAACATAAATAAACAAAATGCCACAAAGTGTGGCAAGCTAAGAGAGAGAGAGAGAGAGAGAGACTGAAAGAGTAACCTGCAATATTTGCTTTCGCACTGCAGTGGAAGTATCTTTCTATCTGTATCTTTATTGAAGTGTGTGTATCTATGTGCTGGCATTCAATAACATGTCAATATGGATGTGTAATTTGTCCGTTTGCTGTACAATTTTGTAGATAAATATGAACAAACAACAACTCTGGGCTTTAGAGCTCTGTAGCTCTAAGTTATACTTATATAAGTTTTAAACATGTATTGAAATATTTTTGAAATGGATCATTCCATGTTGGTATATTTAAGATTTATTTATTTTGACTGTGGACTACTAAATTTTAATGAACTTCCGTTTGTGAAATATATTTCCAATTTCATAGTAAAATTTGAATATTGAGTTTCCCAATTAATACATAATAATGTTAGCTCAACAACAATATGTTGAATGATTTAAAATAAATTTCAGTGCACTACTTTGTTGACTTTGATGAGTGATTTCCCTGATTTCTATTCAATTTAAGCCCACAAATTTAGACTGGTGTCGAGTCTTGGCACTGGTTTCTAAGGAAGCTCTAAATTGCTACTTTGACCAGTGCTGGGGTCAACAAACTATTAGCAATTAATCATGTGAAATTCATTTAAGCTTACTTTGTTGCCTTTGCACGCGCATAAAATGCTAACAAAGTTGTTTGACTTTACGTCGTCGTCGTCGTTGTCGTCGTCACCGTCATAAATGCCATTATGGCACACACGTTCCGCCAATTCCAAAGCCAAGCCCCTGTCTTTCTCTTAATTCCCCCTTTTCCCTAGATTTCTTACTTGCTCCTTTCTAACCAATTTTACTTGCACTCTAACTAATGCAATAGAAACAACTGCATCGCTGCAAGTACCTGACTCTGCACATTTTTTCTACTTTTGCTGCCTTTGTTGTGCATTAATTTCATAATGTAATTTTTACTGCTTAGCGAAACATTTAGCTACTGGAGAGAAGCGAGGAGTTTAAGGAGACGCAAGGAGCGTTTACTGCCATTTTACTTGGATACGCCTCAAGAGTTGGCCATAAAAACTGAGCCCCAATCAGAATTATGACCAGAACGATTTGTTAACAAGTTGCTACTACTTTATGCACTTTTTGGCTTAATATTAATAAATATATTGTAACACAAGTTAAAATAAAATAAAATGACAACTTTGTTAATATTAGATTTAATTTATAAATATTAATTTGGAATAGACATTGTTTCAAAACAATTACATTTGGTACTTATAAATTAATTTAGGTACTGAAATCGTTTCCGTTGTCATTTTTTACACATTTTTTACACATTTTTATAATTTATTTTATTTTTTCATTTGTTTCATGAAATTACTTAGAGTTACTTCTATTCATTCCCAGCTTTATCATCTCTTAGTAGTTTTTATTTGTTTTTGAAATATTTTATTATTATTATTGAACATTTTTTCTGTTTTTAATTTTTATATTTATATAATTTGGCTAATTAAATAGACTTATTCTTCTGCAAGCAATAAGTTTATTAATTATGTCCTTTAGTTGCTTTGATTTGGTTACCCTACACATTCCTTCTAGCCTTTTATGTAGCCAATTTGCTTTCATTACAGATCTCAGCTGTCATGTAGTTTTGTCATGAAAAACTGCTAGTTTGCTACAAATTACAATTAATTAATTATATGAATTACTCTTAATTGCCTTTGACCTTTGGCATTTACTTTCCGGTTTGCAAGTTTGAGTAGTTTCTAAATAATTGAACATTTGCATTTGTGAATTACTTAGCAAAGTGCATATTTGCTTACTTGGTTTTGTTTTTGTACAAAATGTTCTCAATATTAATTACAATTATTACCATTGTAATTGTTAGTTATTTGCCTGATGAGTTTGTCACGCCTACCAAATGCCATGACATCGACAATTGTTGTTTGTTTCAATCAAATTAATTGAATTGTTTCGAACTTGTTTGTTCTGTCATCTAAGCTTAGTTTCTTACTATTTATTACCCAATTTTGTGTTGTGCATAATACATGAATGTGAGTTTTATTTAATGCGATTAGTTCGGTAATGACAGGAGCTGCAAATTGAGACACTTTTGATTTATAATGAACACAAAGAGCTAAAAGTCTTAGAGGCCAAAACTAATATAAGTTAAACTTTCAACAGATATTTAGCTAGTTACTAGTTACTCATTAAAATTGCTTAACCAATTTTATAGTTTAAAACTTTATTTATGTGCTCTTCTATTTTTAAACAGCTTTACCGCATTGAAAGCTCTTTTGAGTTTCCTGCATTAATTGAACTCCACACAAAACTTTAAGCCCTCAATAAGCCTTTAACTACAACGAAATAAATAAATTATAAATCAGCATACAACTTTCTTTAATAAAATTAAAGAGTAAAAACTTTACTTCTCACTTGGCAACACTTTAAAGTTGCTGCTTAATGCTCAAACAGTGTCTGGGAAATTTCGGCGTAATTGAATATAAATATTGCCTGATTGTCTGGGGATGGAGGTGCAACTATACACAAGAAGCAGCAGGAGAAGGAGTAGGTGAGGGGAAAAGGGTAGTAGCAAAACTTGGCAACTTGTTTGGGTTTCTTGCAGTTCTTCAGTTCACACTTGGTGTGAAGGCGTCCAATGTCGATGAAATTTATACGCTCTGCAGATTAATATTTAATAAATACAATAACGTTGAAAATTTCCTAACCGTTTTGAGCTCAGTTTGAAATTAATTCCCCAGCTTAACACTCACACCACCGCACTAGCAAGCCAAACGTTTTTCAATGCCTCGCTTTTCCGCTTTCCCAGCTGCAGTTCAACGAGCAGCCAAAGAAGTTTATGTGAAAGTCATACACTAAACTCAAATATGCACTATACACATATGTGCGTGTGTGTGTGTGTGTGAGTTTAGGGATTTCTTTATGCAAATTTGCCATCGCAATGTTATTTTAGCCAAGGATAAAAGCGCTAGCCAGAGGAGTTCAGAGTGAAACTCTGACAAAATTGTGTTCAAAATGCATAAGAGCGTGTATTAGTGAGTACTCATAAATATTACCATATGCACATACGTCTTCTCATACACCCACTCTACCCCTATCCCCCTTTCTCTCTTTCTTTGCCCACTTTTAGTTGTCCCAGCATCTTTGGTTGGTTGTGAAAAAAACTTTAAATATGCTTTAAGTAGAGCTCAAGGATTAACCGAACCATGAAAAATGCTCTGGAGAGAATTGACGATGCGTTATGATAAGATGAACATTATCTCACTCTGTCTCTGTCTCCTTTTGTCTCTTACCCTCATCTCCCCTTCTCATTCTTTTCTGCTTGTGGGCGTTTGTGTCACGGCCAATGCAAATTTCTCTTAACTGCACCGTCAATTAAAAAGAACCAAATGAAAAGCGTCCAGCGTGAAAACAAAAGATACACACAACCATACACTCACACACGAACAGCCACACAACAATCACATTTCCATATGTGAGTAAAAGAAACAGCAAGAGGGAGGGAACGAGAGAGATATGAGCATGAATTAGATAGCTAGCAAAACGGAATAAAACTGAAGTTTTCCAGTCACCACAATGTGCCTAAAGTGTCTTCTACCATTCTCCTATCCACCACATCTCTTAGCTCGTAAAAAATCTGAATTTAAATAAAGTGGAATGAAGATTAAGAAAACTATGAAATGCTGTGACTCGTATGACTAACAAATTTTTCGCTATCTCTTACCCAATGCCCACTGTAGTTCTGTGTATATTGTATCAATTTTGTTAGCTTACTGTTTTTGCATTTCATTTTGAGTTCAGCAGAAATGAAAGACTTTTCAGCATGCATTTTCCATCGCTTTCAATTTTTATGTTAAATGAAAATTAACACAAATTGCCATTGGCAATGGAAATGGAAAATTGTCTCTTAAAGTGCT
This sequence comes from Drosophila parthenogenetica, assembly GCA_035047505.1. Taxonomy (NCBI): domain Eukaryota; kingdom Metazoa; phylum Arthropoda; class Insecta; order Diptera; family Drosophilidae; genus Drosophila; species Drosophila parthenogenetica. The sequence goes on along the minus strand of JAWNPM010000247.1, from coordinate 6,805,620 downwards.
TTTCACTGTTCATAATTAAAACTGATCTAAATAAATACATGCATATACATATATTCAATTGAAATCTTACTCTGGTTTTAATGGCATTTAAATTTAAGTTTCTTTTTATCTTTGTTTAGCTTTAATTGGTATAATTTGGCTTTAAAATAGCCTAGAAAACGAAAAGAAGCTGCTTTTTTTCGTATTCCAAGATTTATGTTAGTAAATTATTAAATATCTTGAGATGTAGATAAATTATTGAAATATTTGTATTATATTTTTAGCCCTAACTCTCAACTTTTTATTACACTTTCTTTGTATTATTCGTTACAAGTGCAACATAGTTGCACAAGTATTTCTATCTCTTCCTTCTAAGATGCATTTAATGTTTGACTCTCAAAACTTGCAGCTGATTTTGGCAAGTCTTTGGAATGATTTTCCCTAGTTTTCACTTCTCATTTTCATTTCCATTCGAGCACTCAGCAGTTTTCTATAATCATAGGCCATGGAATCGTCTTACCAAAGGCACACTCAGCCATGTGTGTTTATGTGTGTACGCTGTGCTTGTGTGTGTGAGTGTTTGTTTTTGCGTGTGTGTATGTGTGTTGCTTTTAACATCGTTTTCTTTTGCCGTTTTACTGGTTTTTACTGTTTGTTTTCACATCTTTTAGCGTGGAGCATCGCCGTCATCATCATCATCGTCATAGCCACCATGATCATTATCATCAACAAGAACGCACTTTGTATTTAATGTTTTTTAATGGAAAAACTTTGTAACGCTGCCGACGGAACAGTTTTCCTATCCAGGCATTTGTCATAGGCGCTTCTTTCAGTTCCTTTTCCCCAACTTAAACTCCAACTCCATCTCTAGTTCCATTTTCATCTCTTTCTCCATCTTCAGTTTCATCTCCAATGCCAATCTCTAACTTCAAACCAGTTGCCCTCGGGGATCCGCTTAAACCACTCGACTGCATTTTGCAACTCTGCAATGTTTGCTTTGCCTTTCGCAGTTTCCCTTCCCTACACTCTCCTGGCATTTTTTTGCTTTTCTAGTTTAGCGTTTTAATAGTATCCTTTCTACCCTGTAAAAAACAGCAAACAGTGCAGCAAATCAGGCTTTGGTTTGCCTCATACCATACCGAAACAAACTGGCTTTTAAATGACACTTTTTTTTTAAATTTTTTACAAACAAAATTAAATTAAATAAGTTAAATTAATAAGTTAATTAATAAGTTAAATGCAGGATATTCTGTTGTCATTGACACCCCTTTAGAGGTTTTGTTGGTTGTGCTCTTTTTGGGTTTTTATGCCTTTTCACATATGCTGCGAACTGACAGACGCAGCAGCAGCAGCAGCAATAGAATGAAGCCAAGGGGTAAATGTGGTACAGGAGGAGAAGGGGTTGGTAGAGGGGGTTTTAGGGGACGAGAAACTGACAGCAATCGAGAGCTGCCTGGCAAACAATTCTTAAGTGCCTTCCAATATTTAAGCAGGCTTCCAATTCGATTGCTGTTTGCTGTCATCGAATGGCGTTGTCTACGCAATTGCAAAAGCAAAAGTAAGCAGAAAGGGGTGGGGTAGGGGGTGTGTGACAAAACCAGGGGGAGCAATTCAACATAAAAAGATACACGACATGTGCCCTTTTAAGAACTTTTTAAGAAGCTTCTTCAACTTGTTCAGTGTCGATTTTTATTTTGACTTCTGAAGCACCAAAACTTGACATTCCAAAAGAATTATTGTTAAGTACTTGAAATACCTATAAAAGTTGTATTATTTTATGATTTATTTAACACTTAGTTAACACTAAGTATAATTAATAATTTAAAAACATTTTCTGCCTTAATAAAAAACAATAAAAAACCTGGCAAACTTGTATGCCAATTGTGTCTTAACTTTTCTTACGATCCACTTCCACCATTCCCCCTTAACTGCTTTTCCTTCGAGCCTATTTGGCATTCTTTTAGTTCTTTTAATTGAATTTGCTCAGCACAAGCTTTTTGATTTGTTTTTCCTACATTTTTCTTCGCTTTTGCAAACTCATGGCATTTAATTAACCTCAATTGCAAAAAACTTCTCAATGAAGGCATATCTACCAATAGCCCCTAGCCCTTATCACGACCCCCACCTAGGGGAACTGTGTGAATTGAGGCTTCAATTATTTATGAGTGGAGCAAAAAGACGGCTGAGTAGAAAAAAAGGGGGAAAAAGCGTAAAAATGGAACTGAACTGAAACTAAGCCAATTGAAATATTCTCACACGTGGCATAAAAGTTGCCGTCGTTCGTTCGACAACATTAGAGACAACTGCCAGGCGCGCCACCTAGCGGTGTGAATAAAAACCACTTTACGTTTGCAGCGAAATGCCTTAAATATTTTGCACACACACTCATACACACATTCAAATGGGATGCCAGCACGAGGCGTTTACAAAATGAAGTCAGCATTTTTATGATAGTCGTCGTCGCATTTATGACATAGTCCAGGGAAAATATACACGTCCACTATGTGAGGGGCGTGTTGCTTCGTGGAGTACTACAGCAACTCCCTATATGTATGGGTGTGTGTGTGTGTGTGTATACGAGCGTTATGTGGGCGTGATGTGTTGTGTGTTTAGTGGATGCTTCAAATGCGGATATTAGTTGTCGTAATATTAGAAAGTAACACTGAGAGAAATGTATGGGAATTAATAACTGAATAATTAAGTTTTTCTTTCTAAAGGAAGTCCTTCCAGAAAGAAAACTAAATATAAGTTTTGCTAAGCTTAATTTTTACTCTGTATTCCAAAAGTTTATAGTTTTTCAGCAGACTTATCTCGTTATAGCCACGAAAATTATATCCACAGCTTTATAAAGTAGTTTCGATGTCTCCAAATTTGCTTACTTCTTCCTGATTTCTCTCAGTGCTTACATTGGCAATAGTTTCTTGTCTGTGTTTCGTGTTTATTTTTTTCTTGCTGCTCTGTGTCCTGGAATCGCGTAATAACAAAGGCGTTGAACATTTGCCATTTTCGCCATTTGGTTGCCAGTGCTGCACAATTTTATAGTCTGCAATGAAAACGCACCTCAACACACACACTCACACACATATACATGCATATATGGGTATATATATGTATATATACATGCATAAGAGTAGCTATAAAAGTGCGAAATGCTCATTTATTAACATGAAGCTTACGAAAATAGCGTAGGTGCGGTTAAGGACCTGGTTCACATGGCCAGAACAAAAAGATAACCACAAAACGACAGAGACAGATAGAGAGCGTGTAAGAGACAGAGAGAGAGAGAGAGAGAGAAAGAGAAAGAGCAAGAGAGGATATTGTGAGGTTGCGACTTGTCCAGTTGCTTGTAAATGTGTTTAAAATTGAAATTTCAATTTCAGGACAAGCAGACAACGTCCTGCAATCCAGCAACAACCGCTGCAGCAACAACAACCACAACAACAAGTGAAACAACAATGTAATGTGCACATTGTTGCATGTCTACAGTTATGCAACGTTGATCATCATCCAAACAAACTTTAAAACAATTTCCCGCACAATTTTACTGCCAAGCCACTTGACAATGTAAACTGCAAGCGGAAAGACGGCACATGCAACACACGTTCCTCCCCCACTCATAGCCACGCCTTCTGGGCAGCCCTTAAGCTAGACAAGTGTGGCAAGTAACGCCCACACCGCCCTCTTCTCATGTGTGTACTTTCTAGGGCATCAGGGACAGGCTATCGATAATGCCGAAATGCTTTTGATTTGTGAAATTCTCTTTTGCACCGAAACCGAATTGCTTAATCGCCTGTGCATAATGCAAGCACCCAACCTCTTTCCCTGCGCCACTCCGGCACTTCTACTTTCCCCTCCCCGTCCCTTTTCTGGTGGCAATTGCATTACATACAGCATGCGTGAAAAATGCATAGCAAATTTGAGCACAAACAATTTTTAATGCTGATCCAAGCGCCATTCAAATCGCACAAATTTTCGCTTACAGTTTAATTATGCGTGCATAATGTTCAATCGAGGGGAAAGCGGAAAGGCGGAATGGTTGTACAACGAAAAATCATTGCTAATCAAAGCAGCTAAGCCCAACTATATATATACATCCGGCTATAGCCCACCTTTTGGGCTTACTATGTGGTGCATTGTGTGCCTGACAGTTTTATGAGCTGGTTTCTGGTCATAAAATGTTTTTTGTTATCCGCATTTTGTTGTAATTTGTTGTTGATCCATAAAACTTGCAAAAATTGTTGCTATTTTGTTAGCATAAAGTTAAATTTTGTGCATTGCATGTTGCATACTTTCAGGCGGGGCTATAAACGGATCGGGTTAGGGGAAGGTAGCACATCAAACAAAGGGGGCAATGCAGTTTTGGGTGACATTTTTTGAACACGACACAAAATTGAACTAAATTAGAGTAGGGTAAAAGCGTATGCTCGACTTGGAGCTACCCTGGAAAGTATTTTATGACATTCAGAAGCAAAACAATATTTGTTTGTTCCAGTTTTAGCTACTAGATAGCTAGACAAAAACGTCTTCTAATTTTTTGTTTGGTGTAATTCCAACTTAACATTATTTTTAGTAGCTGAATGGCTTACCTTCATCGAATTGACCTCCTTCTTCTTGTAAATAACAGCCTTGAACTCCAGGTGGCGCCAGTATTCTCTTATTGGCGTCATGCTGAACTTTTCAGTCGTTATCAAGTACATTTTGTCTCGAACTATAGCCTAAATCATTCAAATATGTGGAAGATATTTGAAAAAATTATAATTTAATTTAAGAAATAAATACCACTAATTTTAAACTATTTAATAAGACACTTAACGTTTATTGAAATTACTTTTTAGTAAGCTCATCCAAATTCTATCATCTGTTGTGCTATTTAATTATGCTTAAGTGCTTAAAATGATGAATTTATTGACTTGAGTTCTCCCAATTGCAGTTAATTAGTCTGAGCTGCCGATTATAATGCACTGAAAGTTTATCTTTAAGGCAAAGGTGAAGTCTTAGCTAAAGCGGAAGTTGAGGCCAAAGCCAAAACATGAATCAATTACGAATTAAACCGATTAGAATTATCAGAAACTTGGCAATGCCAATGCAAATTATCGATTACAGTTCTGATTTACTGAGGGCATTTGGGCTCAGACAGTCAGCTCAAAGATGGAAGAGGGCGGAGAGCCGCAGTGGAGTAGGTTAAGGGATCATCAAACTACCTCAAAACAACATGTGGTCTACAAATTACATGAGACAAATACAGACACTGACAGGGGAAAGAGCAGAATAGCAGAATAGCGTTGGTCAGTTTGAGGATTCGAAAGGGATCGAAGGACCACAGTGTATTGTAATTTCGGGGCTAACCAATACACCCGAAAGCATGCAAAGGACACTTGGGCCAAACACTTTGCCTGAGCGATTGTCCTGTAGGCAGCAGTCAGTTACCAGACGCTAATTAAATATGTGGCATGTCAAAATGTTTGCAACCGAAAATTTAACTTTGTATTATCATATTTTGTTGATTTGCTCCATGAATAAATAAGCAGAAGACGAGTTTTGAGGGTACTGACAGCAGTTATGTGTATATTGATACATAGATCCAATTTGAGGGGCTTTTGTGGTTCACTAGCTCACCAAATTTGCTTCATTAATGCGATTATCAATCACAATCAATTGGGTCTTTATTGCTGCTGAAAAACTAGACGATCTGTAGTTGTGTGTTTGGAAATGTGTAATGCATAAATTGAATGCAGTTAAGTGTGAATTGTGTAGCAAAAGAGAAGTAAACTACTTCTAGTTTAATGTGCTTTAAGTAACTAAAAGTGACTTCAGTTTACTTCTGTTATTTATTAAACATTAGACACGTTATTTTTATGCCCATGACAGCAATGGCCAACTTACATACTTCTGTCAACTGTTCACCGCCTCTGCATATTTGCCGAAATAATTTAAACATGATGACCATATTGTATATTGTTAAGGCATTTGCAAATTAATATTGTCGATGGAGAGCTTCGCACTTATTATGAATGAAACCACAGTAATTTCAAATCAAATGTGGCAGTTCCCAAAATTTTGCACAGCAACACGCACATGCCACAATACGAAGAGCAGCAATAGCAGTAGCAGCAGCAGCAGCAGATGGGGCAAAATCACATTAGGGATTCTGTAAGGCAAGCAAATTGCGTTCAATAGTAGAAGGAATAGGAATAGGAATTGGAATAGGACTGGGATGAATGAAACCAATGGAAAAGGCTCTGTGGTCAGCAGAAATCAGTTGGAGTCAACTCTGGGATGCTGTGGTTGAATCCGAAGTCGAATCTAAGGCAAACAAGCCAAGTAAATTCTTTTCGCCACTTAACAAACAGAAAATTCCAAAAGTCAAAGTAATTTGTTTGTTCTTTTTTATATTTTTTGTTGCCAGCTCCAAATTATTTGTGTATTGTGTGTGCCAAGAGCGGTAGCGTTGCGGGAGGGGCGTAAGGGACGCCAATTGAATTTGACTGGCAAGTGTAACTAGAACAGTCAACGCTTCGTATGCGTAATATTTTTTACCAATGTTCAGCAACAATGGCAATCAGCGTAGAAATGTACGAAAGGCAAAAGGAAGTTGTTGGAATAAGAACTTCACTGATTTTTATGATGTTCAATTTTTGGCAATATTACAAAGAATTTTCACATTGCAAGTTTCCTTTGCCAATTCAATTGAAAGTTTCCCATTTCTTGGTCTCGTTTCTCTCACTCTCTCTCTGGTTTTTTATAGTTATCCCTGAGGCTAATCAAGAGCACAAACTGAAACCCTTTTGACAGCTGTTTTCAGCTCAAACGAGAATTTTCAATTTACTAAAAAACCCCAACAAAAAACGAGTAGGAAAAAATTAAATAAAATACAAGTACTTTGGCAATTGGTCTCACTCCCTCAGAGAGGGAGCTGAGCTGAGAATCAAATCAAATAATCTATGCTTAGGTTATGGCCAGTCTTTATAGAGTACATTGATGCGTCTCATAGCGCTTTTATGGCTCGTACGTGTTGCACGCAGTCGACGACTGCTCAGCAAAATCAGCGAAATGTGTGCAAAATTGTTGGAAACTATTACAATTTGATATATGCGCAATTTAGTTGAATGTACGAGTAGAACGAGTAGTAGTACAAGTAGTGGTATGGGTGAGTCTATGCGGCCAAGTTTGCGTTTTCTATTTCTTTGGTCTTTGAGGCGTAGTTGCCGTTGCCATGTTTTGCGGCCATTTTGTGGCTTGGGGCAACAGCTGTTGCAAATTTGGCCATAAAAATAAATTTTACTTAGCGATTTACTTTTTATTCGACGAAGGACGCACCAAGTTTTTGTTCTTGCTTCATGGCTTCATGAGATTTTAACAAAATTAAAACGAAATATATTTTCTAAATGTTCAACCATTCAAGTAAACTGCCGAAGGTCAAGCACAAGTTGGAAATGATGTCTATTTCAAGTGCTCATTTCTTGTAAATTGTATGAATTATTTAAACATTATCAAATATACTAAAATAGTTGTGTTTGAGTTAACTATTTTGAACACGTTTAACTTGTCTCACGCCCCTGTGTATATTAGCATTTAATTATTAATAAATAGCTAATTAGGTTAGTATGAAAAACTAGGATAATGTTTTAAATTCAGGGGGTATATTTGTAAAACAATCTATTTGGACAATGATGACTCTTTAATTGCTGTCTGTTTAGTTGAATGCATGTTGAATATCAAATTGAAATGTCAACATTTATTTAACTGCCAGGCAAACGGCTATATGGACATGGATAACCTGGTCTACAGTGTGGCCATTTTGGCCAGCAGTTGGGCACAATTGACAGCGAAATGTGTGTAGATTGGAATTTGAATTGTTGGATTTTGGTTTGGTTACATTTTGTGCGCGTTACGTTTAATGCTCACGCAATTAATGCGTGTGCAAAGTAATTTATTTTTCAGCAAATAAAAATACATAAATAAAACAAAATAATATATAACGAACGAAAGCAAACAATGAATGATAAACAGCCGAGGAGAACAATAACATTTGCTGTTGTCAGCTTAATGTCCGCGTGTCTGTTTGTCGATAAAATAACATATTTGGAGATTGGGCAAAGAGTTCGCGGATTATGTTGCAAATAATGTAATTATCCCTAGTATATATAAGCATTAAATGAAAATGCGAATGCAAATGGGTGTCTGTGTGTGTGAGGGTATGTAATTTACCTGCCTGGCGGATTTGGTGAGAAATTGAGTGATTGACGTCGTGTGGTGCGGTGTTAACTTATTACGAGTGACTGCGAATGCGAATTTGATAAAGTGGATTTACAGACTCAACACTATCTCCCTCTCACTCACCCTCTGTAACTCATTTCAATTAAAGAAGAGGCGTTGTGGCAATTGAAAAGGATGAAGAAGTAAATGCCGCGCACTGGGCGTATGCGTAATGCATGAATGCACATTGCGCATACGCCGCTTGGTACCGGCTTGCCCTTTGCCATACTCTCGCTGCGGTTGCAACAAAGTGACATGCAAAAGTCGTAAAAGGAAACGAGCACAAGGAGCGACAACAAAAGCCAAGGGCCAAAGGACCAAAAGGCCAGCGACAGAAAGACAACGGAGGACAGCAACGCGTTGACACAAGTTAATTACAGTAGGTCGAAAAAGTACGAACTTCTCGCCGACTTTTTGGCCGTTCGGGTCGCATAAAATTACTTGTATTACGCGTATACTTCATAGTTTTTTTGTCATTCTTCCCTCACTTCTTTTTCTGTACTTTTCTTGTTGCTTTCATTGTTTCAGCTGCAGCTCTTTTGCAGTCATTACTTTTTACAGCGTCCCTTTGGCCATGTCACTTTAAGCTTAATTGCGCTGCACGCAAAGAGCCTCAAAAGAAAGCAGTAAAGAGGTAGCGTTGATGTAACGACTAGCACCGCATTTAAGCCAAGAATATTCATAACTGCATTTGAAAATTCAAGTGTAACCAAGTTTCACAACAGTTTGCTTAAACACTTTGGATGTCAGGCACAAAAAGTTGTATTTTAAGTAGTTTGTGTGGTCAGTAAGTATTTGTTGTCTTAAATGCATTACAGAGTAGTTTTCTTATTTTTGTTAATTAAAGAATATTTTTAATCAATGTAATGTATATAAGTCAAATGAAAAATATAATTGCAATTGACTATGAAAAATTACACAATCAAATTCATAAGATAATAAACATCATTAATTTCAATTTTGAGCTGCTGTTGCCAATTAGCCAATACAAAATGTAACTGGACATTGGCAATTATAATGCAATCAATATATTTATCATAGAAAGTCAAAATAAAAATGCGTTCAATCATTTTGCAACTGACAGAGTTTAGAACTGTAAGTGAGAACATATTTGTACAGTTGTTGCAGAAGTTATGTGTACAGACATACAGTCAGCTGTCCGCAAAACTTTTCCCACTGATGACCACTGTGCAATATTTACAAAAACAAGAATCCGAAGCATTGTTTAATTGCACGTTGAACAAATTAAAACTGACATTCGTACAAAATCGGGGAAAACTACAGCTACAGCTTCAGCTGACTGTGAAGTGTTGAAGTTTTTAATTTATTTAACTGAAACTATGTCAGACATGTGCGAAGGGGTGTTTGTCAGCTAAAGGGAGAGGCAGTGGGACAGGGGAACAGAGGAGATAGGGCGTCTGCTAGCATTGGCATTAAAATAGTTTTTAGCTAAAAGCGCAAAAGGCAAACTGAAAATTTATGTCAACATTTAAAATGCAAGGCACAAGACTGGGACACAAATGGAGGTGGAGAGAACAGTCCAGAGAGTCGCCATTGCAGCCGCAGGACGATAGGACAAAGAGACAACAAGACGACAGGCGAGAAGCGACGCTTAATGTGCATTTTGGTCACTTAAATGCGCCCCAGACGAGACAAGGGAGACCAAAGAGAGAGGAGAGGAGAAGCAACAAAGGGAGAGGGAGAGCAGCTGGTCTGACAAAGGCGAGAATATGCAGCATATGACAAACATGCACTGAGAGCAACCTGTTTGAAAAACTAAAGAATAATTATAAGAAAAGTTATACTACATTTTCTGATTTCTTATTTTTAAATTAAACTTCAAATTTATGCCTTGCTTTAGGCTCATTATTTATTACTCTACCCCCATTTTTAACAGTGTATATCAGCCTTGCTGCTGGGCTTTTTATTACTGCAGCATATTTATCTTCATCTTGGATGTCGGCGTATTCGAGACGTGCATTTGATGTGCCTCCAACTTTGCACTAGCTGTGTGTGTGTGTATGCCAGTGTGTCTGAGTGTGTGTATGTTAGTGGCCAATGCAGTCAATCGTGCTGGCCATTTGCCTCGTCCTCTTTGCTGTTTTGCGTTTTGATGTCAACGCTTTGCTTTTGGTTTTTATGGTGGTAAAGTTGCCACTTGTACTGCCACCTTCCTCTCATCCCTTCCCTCAATAGTGACGCTCACGTTGCACTTGTGACTCGGCCCTGTGTCGCCGCTGGACATTCATAATTCTCTTTGAATTTATGAACACTAAACTGTTATTTACGATACTCAAAGGCATTTAATGTTATACAAATGTGACTATGGGGAACTAAACCCGAGTCACGAGTACGAGTACGAGGATCGTCAGGCAGCAGCAGCAGGACTAGGAGCAGTAGCCGAATCAGGCAGAAGAGAGCTATAAAAAATACTAGGAAATTAAAGTGTGAACAAGAAGTTTCTGTAGATTGCGGATATTAGTTTTGAGCGATAGTTTGCGGCAGAGCATCAACAAAAAAAGATGCAGAAATATTTCTAAAAAGGGTTAATTTAATGCTGAAACTATAAGAGTCTCTAATTTAAGAGAACGAAGTAAGAAACAGTCTGCTTTATAAGTTATGGAACGAAGAGCTTTGCTGTGAAGTGGGAAAGAGATGAGAGAACTTAGGACTGTGAAGAAGGCATTTGAAAGCTTCCATAAAGTTTAAATTAATGAACTGTCCAACAATACGTTTTAAATACCTGTTGAGAATGAATATTAATCCTAGTTAATAGCAACGAATATTAATATTAAAACTACGGTTTCAACAAGCAAATTGTGCGTTTAGTCTAAAGTACCACATCCCCTATTTTCCCCTATTTTAGTTTTACAAGCACGAATAAATTATAAATGTACTACAGCAAATTGAGCGTATCATAAAATTAATATATGCCCTAAAGGTAATTCATGATGTTAAATTTGTTTGCACAAAACATAATTTTTATACAACTACGATCACATTTCAATGTCACATTAAGCATACGTCATGGTGTACAGCAATTGGACAGTAATAACATAAGCAAATGAGCAGAGGAATGAATGAATGACTGAACTTTGAAGAAAAGCGGAATTCTTGGTCACTTTTGGACTGAATCTAAATATTGATTTATTATTATAGCACAGAGTGCACAAATTTTGTCAACGTCATCAATATAAATCACTCATTTAGAGAGTTAGACAGTCCGACATTTAGTCACTTATTCACAGACATTCAGAGTGATTCACTTGGTATTCGAGTGTGGAGTTCGCTTAGCATATTCGCATATTACTCGTAGTAATTTCCTACATGCAGTTGAAAATGATTTGATAATGAAAAGGAAATTAAGCACACACACTTGCTGTCCCTTTCCCTCTGTCTAACTCTGTATCTCTGTCTGTCTCTCTTTCTCTTGGTGTGTGTTGTTTGTCCTTAGAGAGGTTCAGCTGTTGCTGCCACTGTCTCTGCATCTCGGCCTGCATTTGAGTGCCAAACATCCGTTTCCGCTGTTTGCCAATGTTGTTACTCTGCCTCTGTCTCTGATATCATATGATATACATATGCCTGTGAGTGTGTGTGTCTGGGCTTATGCATATTTCAAATAGTACTGCATATTGCAACCGTTGCCGGTCTGACATTCCCTGGAGTAAGCATCCAGGCAACGCCATTGTATTCCAATTGTTGGTCAGACTCAGTCTCAGTAACCCGATTTCAGGACTCCTTCACATCTCAGATCCTTCGCTACCGATGGCAATGTGTTGCACTATTTTCTGTGCTGCGGATGCAGTTGAGAAATACGATAGAGACAGACAGAGTGAGTATCAGGGACAACTGGAGCATATTTGCATGGCTGTCTGGACAATGAAAGGAAGCTTATTTGGTGTATTGGTTCACTAAAACGAACATCTGCTCTCCTCTTACCCTGTGTTCCTACTCTGCTATAGAATTAGCTATCAGTTTCAGTCTCGTAATTTCGAATTTCTTGATGATTTGTAATAGTATTGAAATGTTATCGATGCCTTTAATTATGTTTGAGCCATTGTCGAAGGGGGAAACAAGTTTCTTGAGCTGTTATTGTTTGCTGTAAGTAATTAATAGCATTTGAATTAGGAATATACATAACGTGATCCATTCATTGAATTAACCTTACTCACTTTTTGATTGAAGTAGTAGCTACACTTTATTTGACTTAAGTACTAAATCAGGTTAAATCTCAATAGTTTTTCTATGTCTTTACAGCTGTTTGATCCCAGTAAACACTAATTGTACTCATTAATATATTAATGACTGACTGCAGGTCAATGACATAACTCAATGCTTTCTTACTCATCCAATCTTTGTGTTTTAAGTATTTACTTAAAGTATTGACTTGTCCATAGATTTCTTAGTTTTGTTGTGGTCTTTGTTGTAATTGTTATAATGACTTGTTTGTTTGTTTTGAGTGCCCGAGGCATAACTTAATTATATTTTGCGCACTCCTTTTAAGTGCCATTGCCCCTCGGAAAATACGCATAGAACGGAATGTCCTTGTTTACTTTTGCAATTGCTCAATTAACTCGACCGCAGGATAATAATCACAATGTAACAACAACAAAGCCTGATACTCGCATAATAAAAATCTCAGTCCTTCGTCCCCGAAACGCTTGAGGGCAAAAAATCGCTGCTTCATTAATTCCAGTTGGTGGAGGGAGAGAGAGAGTAAAGAGGCATTTGTTATTGTAAGCGTTTTTCGTCCTTTCTTTCATTACAGAGTACACAATAAATATATATTGTAAATTTATCACGAATATTTATACTCATATTCATATTTTCTATTTGTTTATTCTGAGAAAGATTCTCGATGTGAGTGCATTTGATTTCGCACTAATTGCGAGCTTGTGTTTCTGGCTCTTTGAAGTTTTGTTCTGGCTGAAAGAAAGCCATAAAATATGCAACACAATTTCCAATTCAATTGAAAATTGATTTTTCCAACCACTTTTCCCACTAACGCCCCCATTTCCCATCCCCATTTCCATTGTTCTGCTGGCAATTTAACAACAACGCCCATGAAACAAAAAGCTATTTTAATTGGCTTCAACTCAGAGCTGACAATTTAAATGCGACTTGTTTATTTTTAAGGCCAGCATTTGGACTGTGGACTGCACGTTTTTGGGCCTGGTCAGCACTGAACTTGGACTCCCAGCCAATTACCATGCAATTTTGTACAAATAGCCACTGCATGTATGTAGTTGTTAGTTGCTTTTATAGTCACTAGAGTGGGAGAAAATGTAGAGAGGGAGAAACAGGGACGCCAAATGTCATGTCAATGTTAAAGCCATAAATCTATGGGCAATATTTGCCAGCGCTGCCAATAACAGCTATCATTGGAGGAGGGTAGGGTCGGTAGGTGCAGTGGTAGGGGGTTGGGGCCTTGTACTCGGTGACATATGCAAAACTTGGCATTACCACATACAAAATGCATTTGGCATTGGCCAAAAGAGTTGGCCCAACTGCCGACAAGACTAAGGACGAGTGTCTCTCCTCTCCTCTCCCATCTCTAGCTGCAATTCCATCTCCAGTTTTAGTTTTAGTTTTAGATTTTCAATTTGGCATAATCGAATGACAAGGGCTGGCGCAGTGGCTAGGGGGGCGTGGCGCAATTGCAGGGTTGCTAACTGACCAAGTGTGCAATTTGCTACTTGTTTGGGCCATTATAAGTCGACCAAAATGACATAGTTAGTACACGGATATTGCATTTAACTGATATTGCTCTGCACATTATGCTCTGGGAATTGCCAGCAATTTTATTATCAAGCGAATCAATTATTTATTAACAGAATTCTTTTGTTATGTCACTAAAAAATGCTCTGCTAACTTATGTATAAGCTACAACACTTTTGTGGCTAAAAAGTGTAGAGTTTTCAAAATAGATTTTATTAAGTTTTAAACAATATTTTTCCGACTCTGTGCACTATGGGTCAAACGCCCGATTTTTAGGAATTAATTAATAACTGTTGAAGTAGTGAAGATATTTTAGTTCAGGTTTTTGCATTTGACTTTTGACCCCAATACGCGCTCGTGGTGGAAAAGTGGGCGTGGCACCGCCCCTCCTTCATTTTAATAGGTGCCATAACTTTTTTGTTCTTTAAGTTAATTGCACCAAATTAACATATTAGGTGAGTTTACATGTTCTAAAAACCGTGTGAAAAAATTGTCCAAATCGGTTGACTTTAACATAAAGATTTCATAGAAGAATTGCTCAAAATTTTTTTTTTGCACAATACGCCTTATTTTAGGTCTTATTATAGCCAATCCAATATAAATTTGTTGTTTTTTAATATAATTATGCCATAAAACTACATATTTTTGCAATGCAAGCTTTAAAACCATTGAAAACGGTGTCTTGCTTGCTTTTCTAGCTTACGTGTCGCAGCTAAACTTCAATGAAAACTGCATTGCATACGACGAGGTTAGTTGCTTAAAATCGGGATTGCGTGAAAAGTGCGCAAAAGTGCACATTGAGCTTATGGGTTTTAACTCATAATTGAACACACTACAAAATGTATATAGTTGCAATGCTACAAAATGCAACAAACTTAACTTTTCTCTTATCAAAGTCAAATTTTTTTTCAAAAAAATGATCTCAGAGACAGATTTTTGAATTACACAAAACTACAAATAGCATAAAGATTTTAGACAACACAAATACATAAACACGAAGTAAAAACTGCGTACCATAATTTCCATTAAAAATTTTAATCTAATTGCATTTATTTTTATTACAATTGGTGATTGAAATTCACATAAACTTTGTTTACAAAATTTAACATGTGCTCGTGCTGTATAACAGCCCTGTTAAACAGCAGATATGTTAACAGAGGGCGCTTCTGTTAAAATTCTGGGTATGTAACATTTACATTTGGAGTATTCCTAATGGATTGTCATAAAAATTATCGAAATTTAATCAACTTGAAAATAAGACTTTTTTCCTAAAAATCCGGCGTTTGACCCATAGTGCTGTGTGATGGCAAGTTTGCAATAAGAATTCAAGAATTCTGTTCTTAGCAGTGATCTGTTAGTTAACAGAATGTTGTTTTTAGCAGCTGTAAACGCCATTGAACTAAGCTCTTAACAGTGATATGTTAGTTAACAGAATGTTGTCTTACAGCAGCTGTAAACGCCATTGAACTAACTTCTTAACAGTGATATGTTAGCTAACAGAATGTTGTCTTACAGCAGCAGTAAACGCCATTGAGCTACGCTGCTTAGTACCTTATCTTATATTATCTGCTCAATATTTTAGTTATTTTGAGTTCTCATATAACTAAATTGTTTATTTAAAGGTTTATTTTAAGTTTTATAGTTTAGTTTATTATTCGCCTTAAATTAAATAACAATAATATTTAAGTGCTTGCTGTAAACATAAGTTTGCCCTATTTTCCGCTTCAATGTCCATTTACACGACTTCCAAATCATTAGCACATCATTAACAATGCATTAGTGTTAACCTTGAGCAGCCCAAAAAATGTAAGTTAATGAAACACACACACACACACTGTTCTGTGTGTGCGTGTGCTTGTGTGTGTGTGTTTGCGTGTTAACATGTACATCATCAACTTTTCAGCACTTAACATACGATTTATTTAACAAGCACTTGATTTACAGCATCCAACGTGAACTGGGTTTGCAGGCTTACAGTTTCCACCTGCTGTAACACTGCCCCCCTTCTACCACCTTTCCCCGCTACCTGTCATTGCCGTGTCTTTAGCCTTTCACGTCAGACTGTCAACACAACTGTCAAGTCTCAATGCCGCGTCCGACTCTGCACCTTTAACTGCTGCCTTTGCTACTGCCTCCGACCCTACCGCTCATATCCTCGCTCTTTTCCCTACAGCTCTGTATCTTCATTTGAATTTACACGATGTTTTTGCTTCTGATTCTGTTTCTGCTTTGGCTTTTGCTGTTGCTTTTCGCATTGCTCCTTTTTGCACGTAAACTGTTTACCTTAATTAAAATTATGTGCAGCACACAAACAGTTGGCAACGCGGCCCCCAAAAATTGTTTGAGCGTTATAATAAAGTCGTTTCCGTTGCCAGCTGTGCGTTCGCTGGCAGTTAGCAGTTAGCAGTTGGGCGGGCGGTGGCAGAGAGTGTTAGCTATAGTAGCCCTGCGTTTATAACCTGTAATTGCATGTGTAATATCTTCTATCTGCAAGTGTAGTAGTGCGTGTCATAAACTTTGGTTGGCAAACAAATCATGTGAGCGGCAATGTTGGCTTGAAAGCAGCTAAAAGGGGATTGGGCAGAAGGTTAGTTTTAGATGGTCAGTATTTAATATTTCCTTTATATATTCTGTTTAGTTGTTTAAAACCTAATTTCTCTCTCTATCTTTAATTTATTTAAGTTCACAATTAATATAAATTTGAGCTTAATACAAATGAAACCACATTTAATTTGCACAAGAGAGCACCACTTGGTTTAATGACACATACAACACCTATGGGCAGTTGCTTCAGGTAAGCACACGTGCAGCTCTGCCTGCCTGTCTCGGCAGCACCACCTCCACCCTTCAACCCTACCTCACCTCTTCTGCTTTGCTGCCAGTAGCACGTGCGTTGTACAATTCTTTACTGTGTGTGTGTGTTTTTTTTTTGAGGAGTGTGTGTGTGATGCTCCTGGCAGCTGCTGTCTCTGAGTGTCAGTTGGTCTGGCAACGCCTGGATTCTCCAGAAGTCTCGTTTCTTCCCTGGCACTCTCTCTTCTCTGTGCTGACCGAGCGCGTTAAGCGTAAAATGATGCAAATTACTCGGAGGTGCAACACCTTTTTCCAGCATCAGCCAACAAACTCAACACCCAAAATTAAATTGAAGCTGCATTCACAACTCGACGCTTCGTTGTCGTCATGGGCTGCTTTTGTCACTTGCACAGTATTTTGTTTGGGCCAAAAAGTTAAAACTTTTAAACTGCTGTCCAGCTGCCACTCCTTTCCGCCCACAGCTGCAGCCCAAGCCACGCCTTCGCTTATCTCTGTGGCTGACAACTGAGCAAATTAAAACGTAAAACTAACTGAGATATTCATTTCAAACTGAGAGAGAGAGAGAGAGCTGCTCTGAGCTGAGCTGACAAGATGATGCTACAGCTTGTCTGCTCCAGCATGAAATTATATCATATATCCATATGGCAGGATTGGGATTGGAATTGGGTCTAGGCAGTTTCTTAATTTCCAGTTCCCAGAGTTGCCCCAATCACTTGCTGTAAAGCCCTTTCAGACACATTGACAAACTGAGAACAATTCAATTTTTTGGCTTTACTTGGGGTTTTCATTCTGTCGCCGCTGCCTTTTGTTGTCCCTCCTATTATTATTATTATTATCATGGGCTGAAACTGGCCTATGTGTTGCTCAAAAGAAAGAGATGGGGACACGGAGTGGAAGTAGCATTGTCTGTAAAGCGAGTGATTTACTACCAAAAGCATCTCCTTCTCCTTCTTCTGGTTTGACTGCTCCACTCGGCGTATACTTATTATTATTGTCGTTTATTTATCTGACGCCTGCGTTTTGTGCGAACGGCATAAAAAGCAATAAATATTAAATTGTGTGTGGCTGGGGATGAGGATGGGGCTGGGGGCGTGGTCTAGTGGTGTTTCACCGCAGAGTGAATAGACAGTTCTATTTGATGTGAAACTTAAACAAGCAATTAATTAATGTGCAGAGCTTGAGTTGGAGTCGAGTCGAGTTGAGTCTTCTCCAAGTACTTTGAAACAAGCTCCTACTCTGAGTATATTATTAAACTACCAAAGAGACTGTTGATGGCATAAATAAATAACAAATAAATGTACATCAAGAGTTTGTATCGATTTTGCTTAAACGAATTTGTATAATTGTTCAATTTCTTCAATGAATTTGAGTAGTGTTAATATCCAAACAATTAAATTACCCAAAATTCAATTTGATTTGCTTATTTTGTTTGTATTTATTGATCTTAAATTTAATTTTATTCTAACGTATTTATTTTATTTTATACAAATTATTCCATAACCACTGCCTAATCTGATTAATCTGGATTATTAGTGCTAAAAGTCGGTTAATAAAGTAGTATGCTATACAGGGAGTATAATCTTAGCTTTACTAAAATATGCACATTTTCGGCTTTAGTTTAAATATTTGTAGTAAAATGAACTTTTTAATTATTATTTCCAAAGCAAAATAGAACAATTTTTACAGCTTTTGTTGGGGTTTCAAAGCCAAAACTTGTTTATATGATGATCAATTCAAATTTGCCAAAACTGAACTCAATCAAGCCCGTAAGAGTTGAGTAAAAGCTGTATATTCTTTGTGTATGCCACAATGTTTTTTGCTAAAGGTTTTATTTTTGTTTCCTTTTATTTTTTGTGTACTTTTTTTCTGCATAAATTTAATAACAGGGTCTGTCATGGGGCGTATGCAGTGGGCGTGGCAAGTACAACAGCAGCTAAAGTTGAATTATGAAAGAGAAACAGAAGCAACAGCAACAACAATTGCAGCAGAGCTCAAACTGCCAACACAGACAGGAGTGCATGTATGTGAGTCTGTTTGAGTGTATGTGTGTGTTGTGTGCGTGAATGTGTGAGTGTATGTTGACATTTCCGGTGGCCACATGAAGCTGTGTCTATCTTTGTCTATATGTGGTGTGTGAGTGTGTGTGTGTGTGTTGACGACAGGCTGGCAACTATGGTCAAGCTATTGGCCAAAATTGTTGACGTTTTGCATGCCCTAGAAAATTGTAGTCAGTGTGGATTGAATTGAGTGTAAGCGACAGTTTATCTGTATAAAATTTAATTATTATATATACCCTAGTTGGGAATGAATTTTGACTACACATAAACTATAAATTTTCTATATATTTTCAAAAATTTAATATTTTATTTAAGTTCCAGAATATTTAATAATTTATTATATTTACCAAATATTTAAAATTCTATAATTCAAAGGAAATCGTCGTTTACTTTTGTGCAGTTTTGCCTAGACTATATTTGAACATTTTCCCCTAGCTTTAAATGTTATAATATATTAAGAAAATATTTTTCTTTTAAATTAAATTCATTACTGGGTATTCGCAATTCAAATTCGCTCGGTGGATAATTTCCCATATCTTGTATAAAGTTTTTTTTGCTGCTTACGTGTTGATGACATCGATGAGCTCTTCGCTTGACGTTGCCACTGACCATTTTCCAGAGTTTTTCCCACAACTACAACTGCCTCACTGTTGGGCATCGTTGATGATGACATTTTTGTTGATTACAACATTGTTGCACATTGTTTGTCTCGTTGCTGTTGCAGTTGTTGTTATTTTGCTGCTACTGCTACTGCTGCTGCTGCTGCGGCTGAACCACACAAACCAAGTGCACTTTCAATATTGAACCGAGCTTGCCCACTGCCACGCCCACTTCGACACTGCCTCTGACCATCTCTCAACATGTGAACTATGCATTTTTCAAGCATTTTGCATACAAATTTTGGTCTGGCTAAAGGCAACAGATATCTAAAGTTAGAGAAAGAGAGAGAGAGGGGGAACTGGCATATTGAATTTTTAGATGGTTCAAATACTTTTATTATGCTTAAAATGCTATATTTGTGTATCCAAGCGAAGACAGTCTACAAAAGCAGAGGAGACGACTCAAAGCAAATGGGTTGAAACAAAGATTATTATTTTGAAATGTTATGAAAACAGTATCAAGTTTAAATGAAACATTTAAAGAACCAGTTAAATGTCTTGCTATTCAAAACAATTAAGTTATCTCTGAGTTTTTACTTTACAAATAGTCTAATGCACATGAAAATAAAGCAGAAACTTTCTTATGTTTGTCTTGAAGAAACTGCTACGCCTCTTAAAACAGACCTTACTACCGTACAGTTAGTCGAGCAGCTGTTCAAAGTTGTTGTTGGCTCTTTTGGTTCATTTCCGGTTTCTTATTGAGTTGCCAACTTGTTGTGCTGTCTGTCATTTTGAATGCAGCGCGATTTCCGCTTCCGTTGCATAGTCAACTGCAGCAATGCTAATGACTGCTCACTCTCTCTATTTCCCTTACTCTCACTCTCTCCCTCTCTCTTTCTTTCTCCCTCTACCTTCTGTCACTGAGCTTACATTTCCGCGCTTTCGCTCTTTGAATTATGTGTGAAAGATAGCTAAATTAAAGCACGCATGTGTCGCTTCGAGGCTTCACCACACACACACCAGACACACAGGCACACTACATCACACAATAGCGCACAGCAACAACAATAACTAAAGTATAAACACAAACAATTTTGAATAGCTTCCACGCATTGTGCCGGCCTGTAAATTGCTGGCTCAATTATGTGAATGGTGCGGCCTCTTCTAGTGGCACAGCCCAACAGCTGTCCCTCTCTGTCCCTCTTACTCCCGCTGTTGGTTGGTTTTTTGCGCTAGTTTATCAGCAAGACAAGGCACATGAATCTGAAACGGTCACAGACCCACACACATTGGGACAACGGCAATAGTCGTGACTCCTCCAATTCCCTACTCGCTTTTCCGGCTACTGTGATCCTGATTCAAACTCTGCGCCTGCACTTCATTGATTCTTCAATTGATTTATGCGTCTAAGCGCCAAGCGGCAATGAAAGCAACAAAATCTGCCAAAGAGTTGCAAAATTCTCTGCATTGTGGCAGTGAAAAGTGCGCGGAATTTGATTTAACCTTTAAGCGGCGTATAGTCGACAACACAAAATAGATGGTAAGAATACATGAGCCAAAAAGCGATAGAGAGCGAGAAATACTGGAAAATCTACGAATGGAAAGCCCATGCATTCTTAGCTAATTTGTTAACTGCATTCCTTATCCAAATCTGTTGCAGAATCCTCCTTATGAGTTTATAGTGCCATTTCAGACAACTCCTAAGGATTGCCCCTAAAAATATGCTACACATTTTTGAAATTTTGTTTTCCACTTATGCTTTTGTCAATATACTCTTAATTATGTAAGGCTCGTGTTTATGCTAATGCTAAGAAACACATAATCTAAATAATTTTGCAGCATGCACGATCAGGGGATTTGTGAGCCTTGTCACAGTTGACACATCCTGTGTCCGTTTCCGGCAAAGCAAGAAACTCTTTTCTTTATTTTTGTTAACACTTTTCTAAACAGACGTTGCCCATTTGGCGAAGGTTTTGTCACGCCCATTTGCGACTGCATGGTACACTGCCCCGCCCCCTTGCTCCTCCACATACGTTGGCTGTACATGACAAGCACAAACATGCGCTCATCGCAGTGGCAATTGCAATTATATGGCAAACTGTGTTTGGCGTTCAAATCACCGCAGGGCCACTCCAAGCTACCAACGACATGAAGCACATGCAGGACATGAAGAACATGGGGACCTTGTGGGAAGTTTGTTGGGTTTTTGGCCTGGAAACTGCTGCTGTTTGCACTGGCGTCAACCAACTACTACTAACAATTGGATTCGGAGTACGAGTGCTGAGTGCCATCTTTAAACAGCAGTTGTGGCCAACTCGTTGTCATCATTTCTTTTTTCTACTCTTTATTTTGCAGTTTATTTGAATGACATGCATGAAGTGTTTATTGCATTTCCAAAGTGCCCCATGAAGCTGAAGCGATATCTAATAACTCGACAGATACTTGTACTACTATTATGGATTGTGAATAAACAAGGGGTCAGAGTTGTGGTTGTTGGTAACAGAATTATAAACTGGCCATAAAGTTTCTTGGCCAAGTTGAGTTTTCAATTAAAGCACTCAAGCAAAATTTGTAAGCGCAGAACTTGAACACAGTCGTTAGCCAGCATGAGAATCAATTGAAGCGTAAATTTGATTTAATTCACTAAACTTTGGGGGCGTGGCACTGTTCGACTGTTCAACTATTCGACTATTTCAACTAGTAGTAAATTTTTGCGACTTGGCATAAACTAACTTCCGTTGCAAAAAGGCAATGCAGTCAACTGCAGCTGATGAATAAAACATGTATTTATGCGCTAGTCAAGAAGGGTGGAAGCGGAGGTGGGTGGGAACAGGGTGGCGTTGCCAGACAGCGGGTGGCAAGACTGCCAAGTGGCACCATTCAGTCAACCCGCTGAGAGTGTCAAGTGTTTTTGCAACTCGACTACTAGTCTAATGGCATTTTAAGTAAATCATTGAAAAGACATTGTCGCAACTTCTTAACATTCGTCTAAGCAGTTTACAGTTTTTCGCACCATTTTCCACTTTAAGAAAACAGAAAACTGTGGCGGAATCTAATTCTGTGAAATGCGTAGTTCGGGAACAATAAAATTTATTTTTAATCCTTAACATACACTCAGTGGCCTTTAAAATTAATAAACTCTTTAACAACTGTAAAAGCCGAACTCATAATAAATACAATTTACTTTTTTCAAGTTCATTCCCTTGTTTCTTGGCCACGAATTACTATAAAATCTGAAATCGCAATCCGTTTAGCAAATTATGCAAAACTTGTCTTAGGCCAGTTAAACTTCTGACAGGACACAAATATAGCGAAAATTCGCTAGCTCAGACTCCTCTCCTCTCCATCACTCTCCGTCTCTCTCCCTCTGTACTCTGTTTAAGCTGCTGTTTGGAGTTCATTTCATGGCCGCTAAGCCGCAACAACTGTCAAAAGCAGTTGGAAAGCACAAAAAGCCTGAACGAACATAAATAAATAATTGTAAGCTACTTAGCAGCGCTCTCACTCTCTCATTATCTTTCTTTCTCTTTTCACGTCTGCAAATCTTTGTCATTTCTTCACTATTTGCGCATGCAAATGCTGCGAGATCTTGTGGCCAAAACCAGTAGTTTAAGCGCAAAGCGGCTTAAATGCCAAACGAAAGTAAGTTCCCTACAAAACTTTAGTACAATTATGAAATAAAGTGCAACTGCATCAAGTGCTGTTGGCCTCATATTAGTTTGTAAATTAATTTATTGTTAAGAAAGCCACAAAACAGCAGCAGCTTGACAACACGTATACGCACGTCATGCACAACGCAGAATGGCGAATTGCGAACTCAGAACTTAGAACTGCGAACTGTAAACTGCAAGCAAAGAAATCAATTTTGATGGCCGTCGTGTTGTAAGTTTTCCACACTTGAAAAGCGTCGCCGTTGCACAGCAAATTGCAGTTGAGTTTCCAAAGTGGAAGAGGAAAAGTTTTGCTTTGAACCCGCGGCTTGTTCAGCGCTTGATTAAACTGCAGTTGCTGTTGTTGTTGCTGTTGTTCCTTCGCCTTTGGTCATTATTTAACTTTTCAGTCAGACTCAAGAACAGCAACAACAACAGCATCGTGAGTAACAACAACAATTAATCATTTTGACTTTTAATCTTTCATTTGTCCTTAATGTCGGCATCTTTATCGCGTCTCGGGCTTTGCCACGCCTCAACTTTGAGCCTTTGGCCCGTTTGTTATTGTTGTTGTTTGCATGAAAAGTTTACAGAATCCTCAGTCCTGAAACATCATCTCATACTCAACTGGGAGTTGATTGCTGGGGCGGAGACGGGGAAAGAGTTTGGAGCCAAGAGCTGACTTCGACTCGTATCTATCCGTCGCTGGCATCCATCTAAGGCTCAGTTTGTTAAGTACGCTTTGGGTCGCTTAAGCAGACTTAATCGCATTATTACTTTTACGAGAGTTTTTCTTTATGATTTACGCCAAAAACCGACTGCAATCCGAGTACGCATTTTCCCCTTTTTCACAACACATTCACAACTTCATCGTCATCATCACTTGACTAAATTTGTTGGAAATGAAAACATCAGAAATGAATTTTTAAGTACGGATTTTGTGGTCTGACATTGGTCGAGACCTGTATGTGAGTGTTTGAGTCTGAGAATAAGTCTGAGAATTTTCACAAATGTGAGATAATTTGAATTTTTCTTAACCTAACGGCAAAAAGCTAACAGTTTTGCAAAGTACCCATAAAACATGAAGTTAACTGGAATTAACATACAAATATAAAATAAGTATTCAAATTGTTTTAATGGCACTTGCATTACTTTTAATACTCTTTCTTTTTTAAGGTATTGGAGTGAGTACTTTGTATAAAAATCCTGAAAATTTCCACACAATCTGTTGATGCCATAAACAATTGGTATGACCAATAAAAATCAACACACATTTACTGGTCATTTATAACTCAATTTCATTGGCCTCGCACATGAGAAATCAATTGAAAAATCACATTAACCGCACACGCAATTATTCTGATCATCATCATCATCACTAACATCGTCATCGTCGTCGTCATCGTCATTCTCATCGTCGTCGACGGAATTCATTTGAACAGATTGCGAGTGGTGCAAGAGCCATAACTGAGAACGGTATGAAGGGGGCATAAAACTCATTACATAAACGTCGACAACAGACAAAAATCGCATTTGACAAATTATTATTACTCTCTTTATACGATATTATACAAAGACTGTGGAAATAAATGGCATTTCGATTTTATGTGTGCCTCACTTTCAAAAAATATAACCAGAGACTCAAAACCAGCAACCATTTCCCAAAAAATAAAGGTCCACCCTAAAAATTTCGGTAATTGTTGCGCACAAAATGAGTGTTAACTGTGCAAATGTGAATGGATGCGAAGTGATAATAAATGGCTGCGAAACTGTTTTGCGGTTCACAAAAATGAGCAGCAATTGGTCAATAGGGTTGCTGAACTTTTTGTGTTTGTGTATTAAGTGCTGAGGTAATCAGTCTAATTGTTGGAACACATATGACAGTATTCGGTACTGCACTAATATACATTTTTAGGAGAACTTTAAAATTGAAAAGAACTTATTAATACTTGAAAAGTCGTCTTAACTAGCATATTTTGTCTACTCTGTTATTTTTCTTACTGTATCGTGAAGAATAATCTAAAACTGAGGCAAAGGCAATGTGTGGGGAGGGAAAAAGATTGCGGTCATTTATTAAGTAGCCTGTACTGTTGTGTTAGTATTATTACACAAATTACTCATCAATTTACTGCAATATCAATAGGCATCTTTTATTTTTTTTTTGCATAAACGCATTTTTTGTCAGTTCTTAATCACGTCAATTAAATTGAAAAATTTAAAAAATATGTGCATATAAGTCAGAGCATATAAAATGTATAGACATTGTCTTTGACAACCGCCGGCAAAACAATTAAAAACATTTCCAACATTTTTCAACGCAATTAATCAATTCTGCAGTCACTCGACTCCCTCTCAACTTTACTCACTCCAACTTGACTCGTTGTTTGGCTCTTATATTCCATGGTTATTACTGGATTTTTGCCATTTACCACTGAATTTCAAGAGTAAAGCAATTACAAGCGGTTAAAACCACACTGCTGGCAAATTGAACAGAAAAAAAGCAAGTTCGAAAATATTTTCCGACCATGCCCAAAGCCAGAAACAGGAATATAAGTATGCATTAAGCATATTCATTGTTTCTCTTTTTTTTTTTGGTATTGTGTTTGTATTGTATTTTTTAAGCCCGAAACTACTTGCTGATGCCTGTAAATATTTAACAAAATACCTTATACACAATATGAAAGTATCTGTATATTGTTAACCTGGCCAACAGGCAAACCACAAAATGACGCACAGACACAAAAATAATAACAACAACAGATTTTTTTTTATTTATCGCCATCATCATCAGCGGCATTCAATCGAGCAGATTGAGCGATTGATGAGAGCTGAAGAGGACTTATGGTCAGTGTCCGTGGAATGGTTATTTTTAATGCTATCGTATCTGGATTTAAATGGTATTTATATGCAGGCCGAGTTTAAGAAAACAAACAAAAATACAAGCAGATTGAGCAAATAAGTTCTGGATGAAAAAATAATTAAATTCAGGGGATACACAGTCAGTTTCTAATACTTTAGTACTAAAAGCAGTTCAGATTTAATATCCATTTAACAATTTTCATAACGTGTATGAAAATGGTTTTATTAAGCGGAAATTGTGTTTGTCAAATGATAGGCAATCTAATTAATAACGCATAATACAATTATAAAAAGCAATTATTTAAAATCAACCCGTTGGTATACTTTATGACACCAGCTAAGTGAAAACTCGTTTGTCCCTTTATTCATTTTCATACTTGCGCCTGTTTTCAGCCAGCTCGGACATCCGGAAGCTTCCGAAAACACTTCCGAGTCCAAAAAAAAAAAAACAGAAAAGAGCAAAAAAATTGCCGTAAATCAACCGCAACACTTTAGACACTTCCTTCCGCAGCGGCTGTGAATGTGCCTTTGGTTTGGCTTTGACAGAAAGTCAAGTCAGGCAATAGACTTGGAAAGCAGCGGGAAATGAGGAAAATGAGGGGAAAAACGGCAGGCAAAGTAAAGAAGTAAAAACGGCAGGCATGTGATTTATTTTCTTATTAATTTCCGTTATTCACGCCGCACACAATTTCCGCTACGTGTTACACTGGGGCTGACCAGAGACTTCATCTCGCCACTGCTCTCTGTCGCTTCCCCTTTGCTTACCCGCTCGCTGAGCTGCTGCTAACATAAAAAAGAAGACTGTAAATATATTGAATACATTATGGACACTCCTCAGGCATCGTTTGCTTGCCTAACAATCTAATTAATCAGCAATAATTCATAAAATTAGAGCTACACAACGACAACAGCAAGAACAACAACAGGAACAGGAGAAACAACAACTAGAAGAACAATAAGGCCAGCAGGAGTTAGCATGTTGGTTGAAACGGGGGCGTGGCAGCTGCCTCGATTGTTTCACACATAAATTAAAACTGAAAAGTGCATAAATTAAAAAGCGCGTTGCGCATACGCCACATGGTACGCTCGTGTTTGTGCTGAAAACTTGCTCGGACCAACGGATGCTCAAGCGATGCTGTATGGCTTTGGCATGCAGCAAGTGGCGCCATTAATAGCATATTAATTTAGACAAATTTGTGGGCATTATTATGTGAAAAAAAAAAAAAATACACAATGAAGAGTGAAATTAGAAGTAGGTACTTTAAATTATTTATTATTAAAGGTCTTACAATAGTAACATACACTATAGGGGTGGAAAATATGGATCAAGTGCAAAGCCGTGAATCAAGTTGAACTCAACAGCGAATGCATAAAGTAGAAAGAGTAAAACCAGCACCCAACAATAGATGCCAATCGAGCGTCGACTATGGAAATTGAGTGTCAGGGTCCAAAATAGTGTAGAGACCACTGTAATCATAAAGAAAATATAACAGCCGACACCATGTTCGCCAAACAACCAAACTGAAGAGCCCTTCTCATGCACATATTCGTTGAAGTACAGTGGTATAGCCATGCCCACAATAATACCTAAATATTGTAAATTATAATACATAAACATAACTAAGGGATCAATTAAATATTTTATACGAACACTTACTAAAAAAGGGACCTGCAAAGGTGGCAGCAAAAGCCATTTTCTCATAGCCCTGCATTGCGGCACCGGAGATGGCAATTAAATCAAGTATGGCATTGATTAGAGAACCAAAAGTGATGTCCATAAAGTTGCCACTTAAATCAAAAACAGTGCCCACAATTGTAGTGAGTACTTCAATTTCGGCGGAGCACATAAAGATGACAATAAATGAACTAGCGCCGCTAAGAATTATAAAAAGCTGAGAAAACATAGAAAAATTAAATAATAAAATTAAGTTTAACATAAATTAATCGATAGAAACTTACGAAATGGTAAACAGGCGGCACATCAGTGCGGGAATGAAAGAAAACAAAAATTGCAGCTGGCACTGTGAGACACAAAGACCAAATTGACCAACTCATGTTGATTGAGATATGCCAATTGTAGTTATTGAAGACATTAGCCAGATCAGCTAGTATAAATGATAAGTTATATATTAACAATAATTTTAAGTTAAGATTAACTTACAGTGCACTAGCGTTATGAATAACCACGGAGTGAATATAATTTGAAAGCAATTGAGCAGCTTGGTCCAGCCATGTTTATAATGCTCATAGTTTACTTCAGGAATTAATATTTTGGTAATAACGACCAAAGGACATTTGAGTATTATGACGAATCTTCCACAAGAATTGGTAAACATCCAGTCCATGTAATCAATTGGATTTAAAGACTCAAAGAATTCACTAAAAAGGAATTGATTCTTTTTATTCCGCGGGTCATGAAGAATGGTTCTTGTCGACACATAATCAACATCATTTGTGTTTGTTTTCATCACGGGTGTGACAAAAGCCGAGGATTCAGATTGTCTTTGATTTTTGGGCGAATAAAAATTAACATTCCGTTTCTTAATGCTCATGTCTTCGTTGCTCTCCAGATCAATCAGAATGGCCATTTTCTTCCTCAACTTATCATTTCTTTTTGTTGAAATTGGCTGTTGTCTCAAAATAGCCATTTGATAGCGGAGCTCTGGAAAGAAAGAATTGAATGCTAAACTTTTTTTATAACTTACCTTATTTCAACTTACTCTTGATAGTTTTTCGCATTAGTATAAGGTCAGTTAATTGAATCATCAAGTAGACAACGTACACCAAAAACAGTACTTTAATACACAAAATAAACTCACAGAAAAGTTATTGATAACCCATTTATAACTTACTAACACTATCCGTTTTGGAAACGTTGCTGTCGTATAGCACCAAAAAAGTCATAAACTCCACGCCGAGCACGAGAAAGAGCAAATCTCTAACAGTACAATGACCGTCCATCTTGAAAGGCTTCAGATAACAGACCATGCCACCACAAACGAGTACTATAACCAGAGCATTACTGATGGTTCTAGTGAACAGAGCCGAATGAGCACGTATGGGAAACGTGTTCGATATGAGATCGGGAAAAGAATTGGCGAATGCCAGTAATGTGATGCCAGCAAAATATTCATTCATGTGGAGTTTGACTGAAATAATCTTCATAACGGGCGCAAGACTGAATTGGGGAGTGTATAAGTACGAATCAGTATACTAGTTAGTTAAGCTATACTCACTAGCTATTCACAACTATGGCTGTTATAAATATGTAAATGATCACAAAGAAGAGATAGAGTAACATCACCAACACTTCAATTCCCAAAGTATCAATCTTTAAAGTGCAGCACATGATCTCAAAGTAATTTATAAGATTTATCAAGTGTATGCAGTCATCTACTTGACGGACCATCATGCAACGTGTTTCAAATGGAAGATTCAAGATACTTAGGCAGGTCATCTGTTGAACAAAGAAAAGAATATCAATTTTAGAAATTAAGAAAGTCCCATTAAACACACGTTTTTCAGATATGTATCGAATTCATTGTCCAAATCCGTCATTTTCACAGTGTTTGAGTCGCTTGAAAGAGTGGCCAACAAGTTTGTTAATAATTATAAGTGTTGTGTAGAAGTAAATGTTGTGTTCACTACAAAATATGTATGAAAGTGTTTACATAATAACTTATAAATTATTTGTCTGAAGTTTAACTGAAAAGCTGTTGATCGTTTTGTGTTACACAGTCAAAATTTAAAGGGATTGGCGCTTAACTAGAAGCGTAACTATGGATTAATTATTTGTTGAATTGACTTTTTTGACATTTTAAAGTGAAGAACATAGTCAAAATGAAACCAACTTGCCTAGGGGTCCCAATTTTTTAATTTTAGGACATTTCCAACTAATCCACATTTAGTTTTTTTTTGTCTTAGAGTTTTAGTTCTTTCGGAAATTTTATATATTTTACTTGACCACACTCGTCTGTTATTTTGAGAATACCTAAATACAGTTTAATGCCAGTGGAAGGAGAGGTATAAGAACAATCCAATCTAGAATCTCTTTTTATTGCATGGCAACCACAAATGCCAGGTCAACACCTTTTGTTGCTCCATCGACGTTCAATAAAATCAAATTGATTGAAGTTTCGCACGCTCTCGCTTTGCCCTTGGGCCGTTGACGCCAGTGTCTGTCATCGCTCCATTTTACACCCACTTTTACTTTCCCCCACTTACTCCCCTTCTTTGTGTTGCTTCTGTGTCCTGCTAGCTGTGAACATCAATTACATTCATTGCCAAACAAATATTGTACAAAGGAATTATAAAAGCAGCCATGCGATTGTCGACAGACACATGTTCCCCTACCAATATCTGCCCACTGAACAGTCTGCACTGTTAAAAAAACTGACGAGGTTTTGTTTTGGTCTGTCTAGTAAAACCCCTAAAACAGACCAAACGAGTAACGAGTTGCAATACCCAGAACTGCAGCTTCTGTGCCTGATGATTCTCCTCTACAGAATGTTGATTGAATGTTGAAACTCCCGTTCTCTTCATTTTTCTTTTGCTTTTCCACCATTTTCACTTGCTCTCAGCTGTTGTTTTTGGCACTTTACAGCAAGCGTCGAATAGAAAAATGCGCCGACATTTTGTAAACAAAGCGCATGCTATTGATGGCCTGAGTTGCAGGTAGAAGTTGGTTAGTTGATGTAGGAACTCAGGGGAAGTTACAACGTTGTGTTGTGTTGAAAGGTCATCCCCTCTTTTACTATTTCATATGATGTTTGAGTCTGCCTAATGCCTAAGCCCAGCCTAACCCAAACTCTGTTATCCCATGGATTGCACACAATAAATGCAAAAAAACTGACCATTTTTTGTACACTCGCTAATACTAAAGGAATGTGTTTGTGTGTTGTCATCTTTTCTATGGGTTTTTTAATTTTTCGGCTGATTGCTTTATTACAGTGAACGATTTTTTTTTTTTGAAGTGGTGTTGGGGTAAATTTATCTAATTTTGTAGGGCTGATAGAAAACTAACTGAATACAGAGTGAACTTTTGTAATTTTGTTTAATGTATAGTTTAAATCTTCCCGGGTTTCTCTGGAGTGTATTTAAAATATTCAATACATTTTTAAACTAACTTAAACTTTTTGAAAGGAAATGTCTATGAAATAATTAATCAATTCATTCATTTACACACAAGGAAAATAAATGAGTCTAAAACTTTCTTGTAATGCAATGCATTTCTTTCATTAAGTGAATTCATTTAATCAGTTAAGTAAGTTTCGCAACTAATTTGAAAATGTTTTATGTACATTAAACACTTTTACTTCCCATGCCGTAAAATAACAGCATCAAAATTAATTTGTGGTTCATAGACATTTCACTGCCATCAAGTGAATGAAATTGGCTTTTGTCAAACTCATTGTCCATGTTCCAGCAGCTGCGAATCAGTAAGCCAAGACTAAATTGTGTTATATAATAAATGCCACATACACCCTCAGCTTATTATTAATAGACTAAGACACACACACATAAACACAGGCATGTGAAGGAAAAGTTCGCTAAGCTCGGCAAAAGGAAATTTTATGTATGCGCCACGAAAACTTGACTAATTACAAATTTAGCCACAGGTTAAATGGCGAATTACTCGTAAATCACTTCACGCAAGCTGAAATGAGCTGAACACAAAAAGAGATGGCACCTATGTGTAAAACAGAAGGAGCGAGTGAGATGGAATCTACTCATATATGTGTGAAATTGTGTGGCAAATAAACAGCAACCGAGCTTCTGAGAGATTAACAGTCCAAGGAATTTTACTATCATTCTTCTTAAGGTTTGTTTTTCTATGCATACCCTGTGCGAAGAGAATAAGCTGTTTGTTATTAGCGTGTTCTGAAGAAACACTTTTAAGTGTTGGTATTTTAATGGTCCACAGGGCGTACTACGGTCGTATTAGCTCGACTGTTCAATCCTCTCTAGCTTATTTGTTTCTTCGTGTTATTTTTTCAGCTTAATAAATGAAGCATTCAGTGTTGTTGCTGCTCTAAGCGAACACTAATAAACCAAATCAATTGTTTTTGTGCACAAGATTTATGCTTTCCTAAGCATAAACTATAATATCGTCAATCGCCACAATATTTCCACTCATTCCAATGCCATTTGTCATTAGTCCTTTATCCTTGATCAAGTTCAATTAATATTTCTGCTGTATCGAAAATTACACAGCATTTAATTCACACAGAAAAGATACTTCAATAACAGTTTACCAGCGAAGTGCCTTCAGTAGCAGTTTGATATTAGAATTTTCAAGCTGAAATTCAGTTTAAGTGTCTTCTAATTAAGCTGACTCAATTGTTAAATAATTTTTACTGCAAAAAAGGTCAATTAAAAACATGTATTTACATTTGTAAGCATTCATAATATTTGCTCAGTTTCCTTTTTATGCATGATTAGTTAGTTGGCTTTTACACTGCAATTTAACTGAAGTGATGAGTTCAAATGATGCTTACATTGAATACATGTTATGACTTTCGAGTCAAAAATCAATTAAAAATGCCCTCAGAGCTTGCAACACTTAATTTGCTGCAAAACATCTTGCATATTGTTTTTTCCAGAAGGCATAATTTTGCATTTTCTGAAGCGCATGAAAATAAATTGTGCAAAAATCTTTTCAGTCAACAATTGGGGAGATAGAGGGACGATGCAGAGATTCAAGGGGAAGATTGCAATGCAAATGAAATGCATGCAAGTAGACAACAGAAATCCTTACACTCCATTTCACAGCGTCAACATAATAAATCAACTTTTGCCTCAGTTTTCTCTTCTTCTCCCTGTCGTTTTGTCCATGTGTCGGTTGTTTGTTGAGTTTTCTAGACAAATAATTTCCTGTCTAATTTTCAGCAGCTGAAACTGTATTGCCTGTGCATTGTGCAACGACAGCCATCAAACGGGCTATAAGAAAATTTTAAGTGCTTCGCCTGAAAGTATGCAACAAACCACACATAAACACACGCCCATAACACAGCATACAAAGGCATTCAACTTGGCTGCTTCTTGTTATTAGAATGCCGCCTGCTCGATTAATATTGCAGTTAGACATCTGCATATCGTAGCATCTATATAAGCGAACGTTATCTTGATTATAGGATTTTTATTCTGTTCTTTATACATCGCTGCTTCTACTAGGCAGTGTTATCTGTTCATATTATTATATAGGAATAGGACTCTGCTTTATGTTTATAGTCAACAATATAAATTCAATGGCATAATGTGGAGATATTTTTTGTATATAAGAAACAACTCTTTTCTTATAAACCTAGCCACAACTTTCATTTACTATATTGTAATAATGGCAAGCTACTCCGATTGACTTAAGTTTCTCATTAATTTAATCTGTTTTTCATGTGCAATTTTCATCAGCTTAACAGCCTTTTTGTCATGTTTATCCTTGAGGTTTTTCATGTATTCTGAATTCCTTCTGACTAACACTTGCAGCTGATCTTGAGCATGGCATTCAATTTTTTTGCAAACCGTCTGTCAGTTGAGTTTTCTTCTTTCTTTCTTTGAGTGCACTTTTTTGTTCGATTTCACTAACAAAGATTGAAAATGTCACGTAGGCTGACACTCCAAGATAACAATAAACATTTTACTATCACAGCAGAATGTCAGCTGAAATGCTAAATTCAAAATGAAAGCCAAAGCCAATGGCATTTGTGAATAAATGGAAAGAGGCGC
This sequence comes from Drosophila parthenogenetica, assembly GCA_035047505.1. Classification (NCBI taxonomy): domain Eukaryota; kingdom Metazoa; phylum Arthropoda; class Insecta; order Diptera; family Drosophilidae; genus Drosophila; species Drosophila parthenogenetica. Next base: position 6,771,966 of record JAWNPM010000247.1, on the reverse strand, counting down.
CTTAAAGTATGCAGCAAATGTGAGTAAGAATATGACTGCGAATAGAAACGTTTATGGCATAAGAATAAGTATAAAAATATTCAATTTCATATGCATTCAGAGCGGTATTAAGTCCAAAACGAATAGAAATTTTTGCACATTTCGTTTTGCATATGGGGACACAGATAAACAAATAACAACAAGTCAGATTCTTAGCCACACAGAGCTTAACAGTCTGGCTGTTAATCTTTTATGTTAATGGACCTTTAATCCAGAGCAAAATGGGCTTAAAGTTTTATAATTTCTTAAAGTAATTGGTATTCCCTTTTATTTATATATTTTATAAAGTCTTGGTGGTCCTGAATTAATATACACTTGCTTGTAAATATTCAAGCTTAGGGTATAAGACAGCAGAACAATATTCACAAAATGACTGTGCTTCATCTCACTCCCTTTAATGCCTCCTCTTTTACAGCTGCACTTTGTTTTGTCGGCTCGTGCTTATCGAGGGAATAATGGTCACCATCATATTCTATTACCCACGTGGTTGAAACTCCGAAAGCGTTTTGCTGGAATTCAATTTTATTCCAGAAACATACATAGAAATGCTCTGTTTATGCCTCAAGTGGACACGTGGCAGCCACTTGCGTCCAAATAAAACAAAAACAACAACTCAGGAAAGCTGCTGTGCTGCTTTCCTTAATTAGCAGACTGTCAAATACTCTTTATATAACTTTAAGAGTTGTAGAGCTTGCAATGAGGATTGTAATTTTCCATTGCATACTTTTTAGCGGCATCAAATATTCAAACATTTTTCTTAGAGCTTTTCAAACAAACTTTGATAGTTAATTTAGCCAACTCTTGTGTGCAGAGAATAAGAAAGGGGAAGAGTGTTTCGGAGGGAAAGAGTATCATGAGTGCATAATTAATTAGCGCTGTCTGTGGTGGGCGTGGCTTCTGCGTCGGCTTTGGCCTTTCGTTTGCTGTTGCTGTTGCTGGTTATTAAACACAGAAAACAAAAGCAACAAACAGGAAATACAAAAAATAAAATAAGTTGTGTAAAAAATGGCGTTGCACATGCAAACATTCATTCTACAAACCAAAGTCAGCTTCATGCAGGTCCTGTAATACTCCTGACTGACTGTGAAGCCTTTTTCAGTTAATTAAAAAGGCACTTCGCTGTCTGATTGTGGGTGTGTGTATCTGCTCAGCAACGAGTGTGCAAGTGTGTGTGCTGGCTGCTGTTTCATTATAAATGGTCAGCGGTAACAAAAACATGAAATACTCTCAGGAGCATAAATCAAAAGCAGTCAGCGGCTCCACAAGGACTCATTTTCCAAATTTCACACACAACTAATTAAAGAAAATATGATGAGCAAATTCGTTAAGAACCGACCAATAAAGTTGCCTAACTAGTAGCCTCTTTAGGCCAATTTTAATGCAATTAATTTTATATTCGAAAGACTCCAATGCGGTTTCTTTAGAGGCAGTGAGTTGATCCATTGTATACAAATATTTATGAATATTTTCGGCAGGAATTATTTAATTTATTTGATTCAAAGCTAAATTTGCAGATTAATTTATTTAAGATTATTTTTAACAAAACTGGGAGCTCAGTTCTTTTAGTCTCTGTATAAGTTTATATCTTCTTTTCTGACTTCCCTACCGACTCTTCAACTGTCTGTCAAATAATTTGGGCTTAGTAAAATACCTTTAAAATGAGCAAACACTAAGTTGACAAAACGTTGTTGTAAAACTGAGCTTACATATTGGCTAAAAGCTGACAATTGACAGTTTACTTTGAGTCTACTTTTAGCTTGGCTAAAATGACAAAATTTATTTGATGTTGTCTAAATTCGGGAAGCCTTCAATTCCCATTCGACTTGAGACTCGAGAGTCGGGACTCGAGACTCCAGGACTTTGAGACGCAACTGTCACATTTGCTTTGTTTATTTACACTTTGTGTGGGTGCGTTGAGAGGTCTGCCTTAGGGGTCAGGAGGTCACAGGGGGTAATACAACACACAGAAATTTACATTTGCTTATGTGCCTGCTGTCGACTTTGCTTTGTTTATGTATTTTTTATTATGATTGATATTTTTTTCTGCTCTGCTGTTGCCTGGCCTCTTCTCTCTTGAGTGGGTGTTTTTCTGTCGGTTTTCTCTCGATTTTTTTCTTTTTTGGGCTTATGGAGTTTCATATTTATTGACAGCTGGCTAAAGGCGCATGTTGTTGACTTGTTTAGCATTTTTTATGAGCCGTTGACAGTGCCAACATTTCGCATTTGGCACAACTTTTAGGATCTCTGCCTCTGAAGTGTCACATTTAATAATTTTGCTGTAAAATGATAAGTTTCCTTTTAGGGTTTGGCAGAGAAGCGCTTGGCTATGTTTTCGACTGGTTTCCGGTTGCCCTCTTGACGTAATCAGCCGTGGCTTTAATCTAACTAACTCTATACGAAGAGTCCTCCAGTTGCTCACTTAAATGTTTCAATTTCCTTACTATTGGCTCTAAAATGAACAATTTAAATATACATTTTGTTGCATATTGTATGCTCGTTAGAACATTGTTCGGTTTTTAGTGGACAACAGCGGCTAATTTAAAGTCCAGTCAAACAAAAGAATATGAAACTTATTTAAATCTCAACACAGTTCTTTTGGGGCCATGCGACTTGCCGCGTTGCATTGCCATGTCTGGTGCCTCGTGCCTCATCGTGGCATCGTCAAGTGCCACTAGAAACAATGCAAATTTAATTAAAATTCCGAAAATCTGAAAACAATGCGCACGTTTTCATCATCTACATTATGCCCCAACACGACTACAAAAAGAGCGAGACACAGAGAGAAAGAGGGGGAGAGAGCCACAAGCTTCTCACCCACTCACCAGAGACATCATCTCTTTCCCTTTTTCCCCTTCTTCACTCTCTCCCTGTGTACCACTCTGACCATGGATATAACAACGCTATCAATGCAGCTGTACAAAGACAATGCACAGTGAATCCTGCCGTCTGGCGGACTGTCTCTCCGTCTCCCCTTGCATGTAATTTTGGTATTTTCTTTATTATATTCAGCCAGTTGGGTATATAAGCTATATAGTGGATTTCGTGAAGAAAACAGCAGTAGCTTAGGTAGAAATGCACTTCCCACACACATTTTGTGCTGTATTAAAAGGGTATTCGGCCGTCGACACTGATGCTTCAAATCCCTTTCTTTTGTCGCTTTCTTTGTCGCCTTGCCGAAAAGCAAATGTAAAGTTTTTGGTTTCGACGCGAGGGATTTATAGTGCGATTATACTTTTGTGTATGCAACGAGTAGTTGCACTGTTGGGATGAGTATAATGTGCTCTTCATAGCCATGTTGTACTTGCTGTTCTTGTTGCTGCCTGCCTGTTGTCCGCTCTGAAATTGCATTTTTATAAAGCTGAGAGCCGCTTTCCCATTTCCCAAAGTTCCATAAAAGAGTAGTTTTTAAATAAACAATGTGAATTCATCTCTTTCCTTGTCTTGTCATCTTCCTCCTTCTTCCTCACTCTGTCAAGGGTCGCGTTCTTGTTGACAACTGTCACTTGGCCCGAAGGCCACTCCCAGTTGCCTCCAATCACCTCTGCCTTCCGTTGTCCAATGTTGCTTTTATTTCCATCGCGGGAGCTGTGCGGTTTTATAGGTTCTTAGTTTTATTTCATATACGAATACGAGTTGGAGCTATTCTCCGTTGACAATCTGGGTTTGGTTGTTGTTGTGAGTCAGTTATTTAGTTACTGTTCTATGAGTCAAGTTTTCTGTGAAATAATTCAAATAAATCAATTATTACTGAGATAAATGATGTATAAGCTATCCAAACTATTTCTCTTTTCCTATTCAAAATATTGCCAATTTCTTTCTTAATCCCAGTAGACTATGGCCTAATCTAGTTTAATGCTAACATTTATTTCCAGACCTATAACTTGAACCTTAACGTCATTACCAACCACTGGACTGTTAACTTTCCCAGCTGATGGGTGACTTTTATTGTGGCTATTATGAAAACTACTTACTTTTCATTTTCACACTAATTATATGGACGGCAAGTGTTGACAATGAATTCACGCCTCTGTGTTGGACAGGCCTTAAGGCCGACTCTTGGCCAAGTAACCACAGCCTCGGCGGCAATTTGGGCGCATAAATTGGCCCAGAGTAGCCAATGTTTAGTTGTAATTGTGCTGGCAGCTCTTGTTACCATTCAGCTGAGGCAGAGTCAGACACGGAGTCAGTGTCGTTGTATCCATGGCAATTCAAGGCTTTTGTTGAAAGCCTCGTGCGAAAAATGCGCAACATTCAAAGCGCAAAGCCGCAGAATCCTCGGAACCAACAGACGCCCAATTGCCGCCCAAAAGCCGCAAAATTTCATTTGGTAAAGCCAAACGGCAAGTTGTCCTTGTTGCCTGAATGAGTTTTGGCTTCATGAACAAGCAGAGCAACGGAACAACAAGTTAAGGGACTTCTTCCTCTCACTCGTCTGTACTTTCTCCCTTTCTTGCATTGCAGTTTAGTTGCTTTCTTGGTAATCTTGGTAAACGTGGGCAACTGCGGTGTTGTTGGAATTGACGGTGGCAACAAAAAGCAGCTTGGTTCCATTGCAGCAGAGAGGGCCTGGATTTAGTGTGGTTTCAAGAATTACGCTTACGCCACGTTCGCTCGTATGCATCAATCAATCTCAAATCATGCATACGACACATCAATTGCTATGAATCATAGAAACCTATCTTATATCATTCTAGGCGCTTTTCTATATTGAATTTTAGGTTATAAATCTTAATTTTAAAATTAAACAATTTTTAGTAAATGTTTTGAGATCAAGGCCTAAACAGATTTACATACAGTTGTTTGCTGTGTCACTTTATTATGAGTTTTTATTTTGTTCTCTCATCGTTACAGAAAAATGTTTAAAAGTGTTGGTCTCAGTTGTTGTCGGAAATGGGGATTGGGAATTGGGAATAACTTCAACTCATTCTTTTAATGCAATCTGTTTTATTTTTTGGCCCATCACTTAGACCCTTTGAAAAGTATAAAGCTCTCTCTAGCAAGACACAGTGTAGAATTGACAGCGCACCCCAAAAGTTAAGTTGGGCAATTTTTAAGACATTGCGTATACGCCATGTTACCGAGTGTTTGTGTGTGTATGTAACGGAACCCCTTTCGTCTAGCTCAAGTTGTCAGCTGGGCGCTTTGCATATGCTGCTAGCTTGCCTTCTGTTTCAGTTGATTTCCCCCGAATTTTCCGTCCCGTGGCGAAAGTGAAAAACAATGTAATAGAAATTTCATAAACTTTACTGCATACTTTTTGGCGCTCTGCGTTTTCGACAAGTGCAAAACGCTCTTTATCTATAAGGATTTACTGTGAAAACCTCACAAAACGAGCAAAAGTTTTAGCTTCTGCTTTTTTCTTCTTTCTCTTTGTTGTTGCATGTTGTGAGAAAAGAGTTGGAGCGGGAACAGTGGAAGGAGGATCGCTGCTTGGCGTTAAATCCACTTAAGCTGCCTGCAGATTTTGGGCGCGTTTTCGCTTTTTGTTTTATGTTTTGCATTCAATGTCGGATTTTTTTCGTTTTTTTGGATAACATTTTTATGCCCTGTCGGTGGAATTTGTGGGCTGAGGTAAAGATGTTGCATTATTTCAAGTTTCGCGCAAAGTATTTAAACCATAAAAATGCGCTAAGAATCCTTCTTCTTCAGTTCTCTCTTTGGGTTTGGCCAATGGCAATTGTCTTTCACGGTTTACCCGTAAACTTTTTTTTTTTTTGAGCATTTAGCTAGAGATTTATTGGCTGTTACTGCAACCGCACCGCTTCGCGAATACCCCTTCCAACGTGCTTCTTATCTACTTTATTACCGCAAACACGTAACGAATAGAGTATTCAGACCTCTTGGTAACTCTCTCTCTCTCTCTCTCTCTCTGTCTTTCTCTCCATCTCTGCTGCTGCATCAACATAATGATATGGATGATTCAGTTTTCATTCAGTTGTTGTCACCGCAACGCGTTGCGTTTTTCTCATTGTATCACAAAGCTTCAGAAGGGGAATTGTCGATGAAAACTCTATGGTAGTACCATAAAAGCGACCATTACATTGATTTACATGCGCACGTTCATGCCGAGCAGCTTACTGTCCATAAGTCCTGCTTCTTACCAAAATGCTCCAGGTCTCTCTCTCTCCCTTACTCCCTCTCGTTTCCTGATATTTTATAGTGCATAGTAAAAATGCTGCATTTGGCATTTTTATTAGCTGCTCAGATGAGCAGAACGAGCTGCGGCTTCAACAGCGACTGCGACTTCGACTACGGCTCCGGTTTTATTAGCAGCTCTTAAAATTTCAAACGGTTTCATTGCCCTTTGTGCTTGAATTCCAAATTTTGAAGTTGAAGCCATTCAATATTATCATCTTTTGGCTACCATAAAAAATAAAAAAACAGTACAAAAAACCTTGCAGCGGATTTGCTGCAATTGCTGCACAAATTGCCGGCTTTAAAGGACTTGAAAGTGCTTTTAATATCAAGAGCCAACATAATTGCCTCTAGTGTAGAAAATAAATCTCATGAAAGCATCAGTAGTACTAATTGTTTCAAGACAACAACAGTTTTCATAACTTTTTTCGCCGTCAACTTTTAGTAGAGAAAAATTGGAAACTCAACGGATGGGGAGAAAGTTCCAATCCCTAAGCCTAGACAATGGCATATGGTAGCGTCATTTTAGCCATTTTTTTTGCAGCTGCATTTCGCGGCATCCTTTGAAGTGAGTTTTTTAGCTTTGAGCAACGTTTCCAACTGTCAATTAAACTGCACTCTCGTCCGGCACAAGCCGATGAAATGGGACAGAGACATGTTCCCAGAGCTAAGCATGGCATTTAGAGGCTGATGGAGAAGGAGCGAGTGGAAAGTGAGAGTAGGCTAAAGGGTAAGGTCTTTATTTCGCGCAGGTGTAGCGGAAAATTGTGTCCTTACACACAGAAATAGGCTGACCATTTTCCAACCTTTTTCCTACATTTTTTTGGCTAGCAAAAATTTCTTTTCAATTTTGTTGGATTTTGTCGGTTGTCTTTTTTTTTTTTTTTTTTGGTAGTTGTTTTGTTTCGAGAGAATCGAATTTTGGGCATTTGAGAATTGTAATTAGTGTGAGGATGAAGCCGGAGTTGAGACTGAGTTTGAGTTTAAGGATTTTGAGTACTCGTATTTGGGAATTGTTTCTGAGTGGAGAGATTTGCTTTACGAAAATCGTTTTTGTTGTAAATGAAAAGAGTTGAGTGCCATTTGCTGGCAGTATTCATAATTGAATTTGATTTTGCAAGCAGACAGAAGGAGAGAGGGAGGGAGAGTGAGTTTTGCTAGGCTCAAGTGTGATTTGGATAGTCCTTTTGGGCTGTTTCAACAAAATTTTGACTGCATAAAAGGTAAATATGTTGTGAAATGTTTATAAAAATATTTAATCATAAATATGGCAAAAGGGATTTCATCAGATTGATGTGGATATAAGCGGTCAGTTTTAGAAATAATATTGTACAAAATATAGAAATGAAAATCGAAACAATACTTGAAAAACTATAAATATTTTATACTCCACTTAGTAAATTGTGTATTTTATACCGAATTTGTTGTATAATATATTTATGCTAAAATAACCGACTTTATTTGGACTATATACAGTCACTTTCTTGTTTTATCAATCACTAAAGCCGCATTAAAATTTCAATATGTTTTTCGCAGCTTCTATTGACGTTTAGGCGATCGAATTGGAGGCAAACTTTTGGCAGAGCCTGTCAAACGGCTGATTTATTATTTATTAGTTGAGACCCTAGCGAACAAGATGTGGATATCGGAGTCGTGTTTCGACCTCAGCGAGGGTCAACCCACAGGACAATCAATCAATTATGCAGCGACGAAAACAAATCAAATTCAAGAAAATTCAAGAAAATGCGAATGGAAAATGGGTCATTTGACAACTGACAACAGGCTGACAGACAGACAATTCGGAATGTGAAAATGAAACTAATTGGATCATTGAAAAATAGTTGACGACCAAAAAGAATTGGCAGCAGACCAAAGCTGCTTTTAGCCATTTCTTTTCCCCCTCCCCCCACCAACCTAATTGAGGGGTTTAAAAATTAATTTTATTTTTTGGTTTTGTACTTTGTATTTTGTGGTCTTCAATGAGCCGGAAAAACTGCGCCGCATATCATTTGAATGAAGGAAAAGGTCTGCTTCAAGGGTACGTGGGCGGCATTGGGCTTTCAGGGGCGTGGCGTACGTGCGTCGCATAGTGAATGGTGTGAAAAATGAAACAGCAGCACTAAAAAGAAAAGGAAAATAAAAAGAAACAGTAATAGAAACCGTTAGAAGCAGCGGCTGCCGTTGACAGCTGGCATAATGAAACTGAAACGCGTGAAATGAAACGGAAAAATAAATGTTGCTCAAGTGTAAAGCGGTTTGTTTTGAGCATATTGTGGCCAGAGGTCGTTTTGACAACATCAAGAAGAGGAGGAGTGCAGAGAGGGGTAAGGGAGGCACTGAGGATGCTGCTTATGACAAAGGCTTTTACTTTTGATGCCTGCTTTGTTGCAAGTTATTGCTTTCCAACAGTGACCATTTGACCTTGCGCCGCTTTTAGATTTCAACAATTAAAAAACAAGAAAGAAAAGTACAGTCGAACACGCCCGACCGTATAATACTCTCTGCGTTTATTCCCAATTATAATACTTAAATCGGTATTCAGACATTACAATAGATAGTTCTTGTATTAGAATACGTTAAAACAAAAAAAAGATAAGCATAATCAAGCATACATGTGTTTGTCTGTATGTACATACAAATTCGTTTGACGTTAAATGTATGCACATACATATGTGTGTATGAATACTATTGGTCGGCACGACTAGCGCTGTCTCTCTCGCGCTCATTGCTTTAGAATAAAATCTTTGTTGCTGCATTGCTTTCTTGTTTATGGTCGGATTCTTATGAAACTTTCTGGAGAGTTTGACATGATACGTCTTCAAACGAATCATAAATAACAACACTGTACGATAAGAATAAATGCTTTAAAAACGGCATGCAAGTTTGAAATTTACTTTTATTTCTTGCGGAAAAAGGGGGCGTGGCAGCCCAAAACTTTTGATGTCATTGGATTTATGCGGCCTTTAGGAACACGTGTACCAAAATTGGTATTCCTAAGTGCCATAGTTACTGAGATATTAACCGAAAACATCTATTTTTTCCGAGGTATGTCTAGTTTTTTGCTCATTGTGGGCGAATGGGGCGTGGCATCGAAAAAAAAAAGATTCTTGTATTGACTGACTAAATATCGAGTCGATAGAGACCAAATTCGAACTTGTAGCTCTTACCATCTCCGAAATCTGTTTGTTCATACGGACAGACAGACGGACAGACAGACAGACGGACAGACGGACAGACGGACATGGCTATATCGACTCGGCTTGTGACGCTGATCAAGAATATATATACTTTATGGGGTCTGCCACGCCTCCTTCTGCCTGTTACATACATTTGCACAAACCCAATATACTCTTGCAGAGAGTATAATAAATAAAATAGAGTTGCTTACACAATTTTCTTATTGTTATGCTTTTGGCAAGTTTCGTAGCCATGTTTTTGACTTTGAGCTGGGCACAAAAAAGCTTAATTCAATAATTTCAAATTACTTTCTTGGGCATCAATAATATCCAATTAGTAAGACACACAAGGAAGACTATTTGATATTCAAAAAAAAATACTTCTAGTTAAGTTAAAATTTATTTTTTAATATCCTTTATTAATCTCTTTGCAAGTATATATTTCAGTACAATTTGACAAAAGCTGTCAACTATTTTAGTATCTTTTATGCCCGTTTTTGCCTTTATTCCTGTTAAGCTACGCTTTGTCTTCCAGCTTACAAGACAGAGCTCGTAAAGCAGCTCTTTGAGACTTTCTCGCCCTATTTCGATATCTTTTTATGCAGCTCCCGACAATCTTCTCACAAAGCGCTAACTGTATTAGTCATACTTTTATGTATTTTTCTTACTCCCCACTGTCGATCTTCTGCCTCTCATGCCGAACACTTTATAAGTATTTATAAGCTTGTCTTCTTTGACTGCTGATGCCGCTTTGTGGCATGTTGTATAGGCAAAGGGAGGAGATAAGCAGTAAGAGGAGAGTGGGAAAGGGGCAGCAGGAAAACTGCTGCATTAAAACACGTTCCATTTTAATGCAGCAAAAGGCAAAAGCATAAAATGCCAAAGCGCAGTGCTTATAAGTAGTAAAAATATATCCTGCATTTCCCCGCTCACTTTATCTCTCTGTACATCTATCGCCCTCTGAGCCCCCCGTAACTCTCCCTCTCTCGCTCTCTCTCTCTCTCTTTCTCTCTCTCTCTCTCTCTCTCTCTCTCTCTCTCTCTGTCTGTCTCTGTTTATGCTACACTTCTGCTTCTCTTGAACTGTCTGCATTTTTCTCTGTGTGAAGCGCCAGCAAAATTTTATGCTTTGACGAAAGTTTTGCTTAATGACAGAAACATCCGTCAGATGTGTACACACACATACTCACATGGCTGGTCACACACACAAATACTACACACACATAAACAAACACAAACACTTATGAGAACGTTGCTTAAATAAATTAACAAAGTTGCCTTGACTGTTGGCTCTTTGCCTATAACACAAAACTTGAAATGAAAATAAAATTTAATTCAAGCGTCGACGCTAACGGCGACGCCGACGTTGACGTTGATTGCAAGCGTCGCTGTCGACGTTGACGTCATGTGTTGCCGTTAAGTGCCATCATCATCAGCAAAAGCAGTAGCAGAAGCGGCAGCACAAGCAGCTGCAAATGCCGTTCTATTCTCATCATCGTCATCTGGAAAGAGAACTGTTTTGTAGTTGTTGGCTCGACTTTTCAGCCAACATACACACACACAAGCAACAACACACACATACAGCTATAAAGTCGGAAAAACTTTGCACGCATGTTGGACAGAAAGGAGCGTACTTTCTGAATTGAAAAATAGTTGCCATAGTTGCCAAACGCCTTTTCACAACGAGAAACCGCTGCAGAAGTCAAGTGTTTAATTAAGGTTTTCCACTAAAGCGGCTTTTAATGCGCAAATGCTTACTCCTAATTAAAAAATAGGTAGTTCAGAAGAAAGGCTAGAGTTTTCAGGAAGAAATGCCTTTTAGGGCAAATTTTTGACTAACGTTTTAGCTACTGAAATCTAAAATTTAAACAAGTGAAATAAAAAACTCTACGTCACTCATGATATCCGCCAATTAGAGTTACGGTTTCTCTGTTTGACCAGACATACTCTTTGCTGTTGCTACTGTCAGACTTTACGCCTATGGCCATATTTTTGTAACAGCCAAAGCATTTTCCTGTTTTTTTTTTTCAACTGTCAGTTGGACAGCTAACGTGGCAAATGCAAAAATTCAGACAGTTCCAACCAACTTTGGTTAAATGGAAAAGAGACGAAGACAAGGTCTGTTAAGTAATTCTATGTTTATTTTTCATTCATTTCTAAAAACATTTTTATGCTCTTATGAAGTTCAGTCCAGTAATCATTTAAATTTAAAGATATCTTGAACTGCTTTGAACTCTGTTTAGAACTGTAGAAGTCTTGATACATTAACATCAACTCAAAGTTTCACTCAAATGATTAATTAGTGTTTATCGTTGCTGCCACATCAAGCACAAATCAATCAGTCGAAGGCAGCATTTGAATTGTTGCCAAATTATTGTCGATCAGTTCACCCTTTGGTCGTAGAGACACTGCCTCCCTTTACTCTTCACTTTTTTCAGGACAATCAGCTTGTCAACGTTTGCACAACACTGCGAAACAAAGCGCAACAAACTAGAAGCTAAGCCTTAGTCAAACTCAGAATTCGTTCCACGATAGGGCATATGACGAGGACAAAGGACTAAGGACACGGTCACGCAAACTTGGATCCATTTTTGGACAGAAACTTTGGTCAACGTCACGAGGACAGGAAGTCGTTGCAAGTGGTTCACAAAGCTGGGAGTTTCACCGAACCCCAAGGCAAGTCATGCTGCAGCTACAGTTGTCCCCCTCTCTGTCTCCACCTCCTTCTTGCCTCTGTTGTGGCTCTTTATGTGTCGCTTCTGATTGGGATACCGTTTGGCATTTCGAATCTATGAGCAAACATTGCAAATGAACTTGGATTGTGCAACTCAACTGCAGTCGTTCATGTTGAAGGACAACAGTTCACAATAATGACGAACAGCACAAGGACAGCAGCTCGTACAGGTAACTCTGCAGACAGGGACAACTGACATTGTTACAGTACACTGACAGGAAAAGTCCACTTTATAACCCTAAAAAAATATAACATGAACATGGTTTAAGCGAAAATGGGATACACTTTTTAGAAACATTTTTACTTTCAATGATTCATTTTAAGTAATTTTTATCAGTGTGCACTCGGGTTGCATTACAGTGTCTGAGAGTCTTATATCTATAATATATCTCAGAGTTTACTTCTGAAAAATAGTAAACTAATTGCAATAAAATTACTGTATGGAATCCTTTTAGCTTCTTTGTGATTTTATTTTTAAACTTTCAACATCGTTACATTTTTTTTTAAATATTAAATCAAGCAGCATATACTTTTCCGTTTGAATTTAAAAGCTCCCTAGCTCCAAACACTCCAAGGCTCATGTGACTGCCACTGTGTGTGTGGCAAGTTGTAACTTCATTTCGTTGCATTCTTCAGCTTCCGCTGCAGCAACTTCAACATTACCCAATCTCTATTCGAATCCCTTCTCGATACTGAATTATCGTTCTCTCAGCGCTATTTCTCGCTCACCTTTTGGCATTTTGTATGCTGAGACAGTTTCCGCACAAGAGCAGTAGTTGCAGCAGCTGCAGCAGTTGCTGTTGTCGTTTGCTGTGTGATTGTTATACCATCAAAATGTGTCATTGCTTTCCAAAAATGCTGCTCCAGGCTGTCTCATTCCCATCTCGTCTAGCTTATGAACTGTGTGAAGGAAACATCTCGAGAGTTTTGCCTTTTGCTGCTCTGCTCTTCTCTGCTCCATTTCCATTTCCATGCTCGTCAACATCATCGTCCTGCTTTTCGTCATCGTCAATCAGGCAGACTGACATGAAAATTATGAGAGTTTGTATTTCGGCATTCATGAATCGACAGCAATGTCATTTTCAAGCAAGCATTCAAAACATTTCGTTATGTTCCAGTTGTGTTTCTTGTGTGTTGTGTTGTGTGGTGTAGTCTGCTTTTGCAGCAGAGTGTATAGCTTATAATTTATGTGTGTGCTGTTGCTGATTATGGCCCCCGGTCTGATTCATGCTGCAGATCACGTACAATTTGCAACAGCTACAACTATGCAAATCATACGCACCGTTGTACGCTATTGCAGTATAAAGGCGACTCAAACAATTGACTCAATTGCATAAGAAACTAAATCTGTAGAAATAGAAAAACTAAAAAATGTGAACTTCATTTTCTAATTATTTATTTCTAGAACAACTTAAAGTAGTAATGAAATTGCTTTAAGCAAATAGTAAACTGCAAACTCATTGCCAGCTGCAGTGAACTACTCGTAACCCAGAGACACCAGCTGCTACTGCCAGCTGACTTAGTTGAGGTAAGATTTCCAAAAAGTTGACGGCAGCGGAGACAGTTGGCTTTTGTTTTAGTTGGCAAAGTTTATGTGCTCGTGGTTTGCTGCCTTGGCAGGCCAAAAACAAATGCAAAGAACGAGGTAGAACTTTAGTAGCAGCAACTAATCGAAGTAGACTTTCATTTAAAACTGCATTTATTAGTGTTTTCTGTCGGGGAGCAGAAAAGTTTTTTCTTTTCTATTTTATTGTCCGAGCTGAGAAGTAAATGAATGAGTTCGCTGTGTGGCAGGCAGAACAAAAGTAACTGACAAACTGACACAATGACCGAGTGGGCTAACTATGAACTGACATAGAGAAGAGACAGAAAGAGACAGACAGCAAGAGAAAGAGAGAGAGAGGGAGATTGGAGGCTTATTGTTCGACAACAGTTGGCACCATTAAATGTCATGTACTCAACGCCAACTCAACTCAACTCAACTCAACTCAACTGAACTGAACTGAGTTCTGCTCTGGTTTACGAATGTCTCTGTCTCTGTCACTTCAGCGCTCTCGCTCTCACTTTACCCATTTTATCTGTCTATCTGTCTGTCTGTTTGTTGGCCAATGTTTGTTTTGCATACTTTTCGGCGCCATTAACAGCAGACAGACAACAACAAGAGCAGTCATTGCCACTGGCTTTTGTCTCTTGTTTTAAAAATTGTGTAGTTTTTGTTTCTGTTGTTGTTGTTGCAACTCCTGCCTGTCTGCCTTTCTGCCTGCATGCTACTGCAACATGTCATTAGGAACAACACCAACACACACACACACAGTGAGTCCAACGGAGAAAAGTTGAGAAAAAGTTAGTCCTTTGCATCTCAGCCCCAGACTCTGCAGGTGTTGTTCTTCCTCCGCGATCCTGTTGTCCTCCATTGTCCATTTATTTAGGAGTCGGTGCAAAATTTAGCCATTAGTTGCTGGCTTGTTGCTGTTGCTGCTGTTTGCGTAGGGTTGCCATTGTGCCCCAGTGTGGCAATTAGTAATTGCCTGACCAACAACCGACCGTTCTTGTTTACTTATTTTTGTTTTATATTTTTTGTTTTTGATATTTGAGTTTTTATGAGCTCACTAGGCACGTAATTGTTTAGAAAATTTGTTGGCCAAAGGCTAGCATTTAGGGTTGTGAACTATGTGGGAGCTTACTGGGCAGAGAATAGGGTTGCCATCGTTTTGTCGTTCATTGCGAAAAATAATCAAATGGTTTGCAATTATGTTACATTTATTATTAGCACTTTTGGGTCAATCGGGTCAATTGACAGCCAAATTGTAATTAGAGACAATGAAAAAACTGCACACACACCCAAACAGTTAAAAGCTAAACTGTTACTGAAGAGGCGTATTAAAAATTAAATGAAATTCACTGAAATTACGGAAATGAATGTGGTTTATTCGCTGGTGATCTGTGTGTGTGTGTGTGTTTAAACGGAAGTTTGGCAAAAGTGTAAACTAGTTTTTATACCCTACGGCAGAGGTGTATTTAGTTTGTTAAAAGTATATAATAGATAAAAGGTAGACCCCTTACTCTGACCTTGTTTCAAGTTCTGTACTGTCACAGGGTATTTAATAATCGATTTAACTTTACAGTTCTGTTGTTGCTGCTCTTTTAGTTAAAAACATATATGAATTTTGCATAACTGCCCCAAAAATGTACCTAAATTTGATGCGTCAATTAATAAAAGTAAAATCGCTATCGAATGACCTCGGCTCCGTTGCACCAGTGTGTATGTGAGCTATGTGTGTGTGTGCGTATGTGTGCATGTATTTGGCAGCAACGGAAATGACAGTGCAGCAACGGCGCAGGAAGCAATAACCGAATTCAGTTACGTTACGCGGAAATGACACACGGCTATAGAATGAGAACGAGCATAAAACCGAGAAGCAATTGCATGTCACATGCATGCCTCCCTTTCGTGTGTGTATGGGTGTGCAAGTTGTTCAATTGGGGCAACTAGTAATATGTAAAAATTGGCACAAAAAGTGCTTTTGATTCCGAGAAATGTTAATTCCTTACCAGAGATAATGAAACTTTGCTCCTGGTAAATTTCCGGTGAGTTTCGATTTTATTTTCCAAACCAAAAGCGGACAAATTTATTCCTTAAATTCTTAAAATACTATTTAAAATATATTAACCTTAATTTCTTCTCAAATAAAACAAGTTTGATTAATTTATAATTTTACAATTTATTTATTTCGTTTTTTCTTGTCATTATAATTTACTTTAATTTCGTATATTTACCGGGTTTCGTCATCATTATATATATATTTATGTATATATACTTTTATATATATATATTTAGATTTATAAATATAAGTACTTGAGTCTAAGTTGTTTACCTTCAATTTAATTCCACTTTTTGGTTGCTCTCCAATCCTATCTTTTTTATTTTACTTTAAGTTTTATTTTTAATGTTTCTTCTTGTTTGCCGGCATTTGCAAGTAAATGCTGATTTATACAATTTATTTGTATAATTATACATTAATATCTGTATATATATATTTATAGAAATTTGGTTTTTGTTTCACATAATCAATAATAAATTATATTTATAATTAATTACAATAAATTGCATAACAAAATTGATTTGACTTGCATGTTTAATAATTTTTAATATCTTTTGTTTTTTGTTTTATTGGGGTTCGTTTATATCAATTATTTATATTAAATACAATAATTGTGTATTGTATATGATTATATTGTTATTGTTGTTTTTCTTTATCTGCTTCTTCTTTTTTTTTTTTTGGTTTTGTACACAAATAGAAAACAATTTTAATTTATATTAATGTTAATATTTTGCTCCTTTTTTTGTTACCTTCGTTCAACCAATTAATTTGCTGTCCAAAGTTTATTTGATGACTTTTTTTTAACATTTTAAAATACCATTTTCTAGGGTACAACAAAACTATGACTTTATGGGGGATATTAGAACCAAATGTATTAAATAACAAATCCAATAAAGAGTATAATTTATCGGTAATTAAATTTTTTTCTGTGCATTCGCCTTTCATCTTTCAATATACAAAAGAAAAATAATTATAATTTTGCTGTTCTAAAAAAGAAGTCTATATAGTTAGTTGCATATTTAATTTGTTGGATTTTATGTTGTGTTAATTACTTGTAAATTTTTAATTGGATTTTTGTTTGTTTGTTTAATTAATAACTATTCGCTTGATGTAGCTAAGTACAATGCCTGCTAATATTTGTTGTTTAGTAATAAAATGTTGTAATTGTTTTTGTATCGACTTCTCTTACTTTTTTTGTTTATACAAATAGCATTTAACGGGACAGTTAATTCCTGTTAAGGCTCGTATTGACTGTCAAAAAGTTTAGCTTGTTAATTTACCATTTGACTCTAAGTATAATTTACATATTTAGTATTAAATAATATGTGATTTTTTTGTATTTTTCATTACATACTTTTTTATAACAATTGCTATCATTTGATTGATGTATTTTCATTCATAAAGTTAAGAAATTCGTTATTCATTTTGCATTAAACAATTTTACATGTAAGCTTACTATTTGACAGAAGCTCAATCTCTGTATAAATTCAATAAATGTAAATACTAAATAATGAAAATTGAAATAAAAATGTTTAAAACATTTACCAAAATGCACTGCAGAAATTAAATAAAGACAACAAGTGTCTTAGTTACTGCTTTTGTTCCTCCAGAGCTCCGGTCTTCTTGTTCTTTTTGACCTGGGCGTAGAGCGAGGCGGCCTTATAGTTGATCGGACCATAATGCTGACTCTCGACATCGGCATAAATGAATTCATCATCGAAACTAGCGGCATTTAATGGCTGATTTGTAAAATAATAAAATTATAATAATTGTGACTCCATGTGTCTTAAAGTTATTGCCATTGAACATTGGTTAGAAAAGCGCAGACATGCATCATTAATAATCTATAACGCCTGTCGTAAATGTTAAACTGATAAGAGCTGATTAGAGATTGAGAAAAGTGTGTGCTATCATAGCATATTGAACGATTTCAAGTATCGAATCGATTGATCTCATAAATTGACAGCACGACAGTTGAAATAAATTATTAACAGAAATACAAATCAATTTATTTATTAAGTAAACAGCAAAAGATTTACCTTGTTTTTTTTCTAGTTTTGTGACATGAAACATTTAGCTGGCATTTTAGTTGGAAAGTTATACAAAATGAATTTAGAATATATAGGTATTGCTGCCTTTGTAAGGATCCTCAAAATCGGACACATGCTATAAGAAATTAACATTTTATTTTAATTTAGAACACACTTTAAATACTTAAACTTCGATGTGTTAAGATGAAAATGTTCTTTTAAGTTAAAGTTTGAAAAGTGTAGAGTATTTTTTAGTATTTTTGAAATGATTTCTGCTTTGCTTTGGTATTTTATTTTAATTTTAATAATAAATAATTAAAAATAAATATTAATACAAGTAAGTTTTTTGCTTTGCTTCTGTTTGGTTTTGTTTCTTTGCTTTCTCTTACATAATAAACATAAATTAATTGCAATTCATTGCATTCTATATACAATACGAGGGTTTACACACAAGTTCTCATATACATACACATCTTAATTCGTAATTTACACAAAACTACTTCAAACTTAACACACATACAGTCAGAGTTGTCTTAATACTTAATGCTTAAACACTAATTATAATAATAAATATTTAATAATGTATTTATATAAATATTTCGGAATGAATCGCTTGTTGTGCTGGGAATGTTGAGTGTTTATTTTTTTATAATTAATTTTTAATTTATTTTTAAGTTTTAATTCAAGCTAACTATATACACTAACAAGAAGTGGAGTCAAAGTTTCAACTTTGACCTTTTGCACACATTCTATATATTCGATTTCTTCATATTGGGTTGAGAATTTCGATCTCCTTAAGAGACCACTCTATATATATATATTTATGAATATATGATTTACAAACAATGCAGAATGAAGTTTGAAGTATGGAAAGAGATTGAGAGAGTTGAATAAGTTGGAAAACCTTCCACTTTTCTACTGTTGTCCTGCTGTTTCTCGTTTGGGGAAATTGTTGATAGTCTAGAAACTATTTTATATTTTAGTTAAGTATAATATCCTTCTGTCGTGACTCTAGCTTAAATAGTTAATTTCATAATTAGGCTAATTATAAATATGTTCTTATTCACTTCGTTCTACCTTATCGTCAGTTTCTTCTATTCGTAAATACTAAATACCTTGTATGCGTCGTTTAGGCCTGTCTAACTGTCTGCCACATTTTGTGGCACTCTAAATATGCACTTCGCGGTAGCTCTGAGTCATAAAGTACCTCAGAGCCCCCGCAGTTGCGTTGGCAATTGCTGCTCTGTTGCTGTTACTGCTGCCGTTGCCGGTGTTGCTTGTGTTGCCGCTGTGGGCGGGTGTTGTTGGCGGTGCTGTGAGATTGTGTGTTGCTAATTCATCCTCCTCATCAACATCATTGTCGTTGTCATTGTTCTCATCAACCATGTACTCCTCACAGAAGGAATAGCCCAAGTCCTCCTCCTCATCCTCCACCTCTTCTGCTTCGGCTTCCTCGCCTGGCTTATCAGCAACATGTGCTGTTGTTGGTGTTGCTGCTGCAGCGACGGCAATTTGTTCGCTTTGTTGCTTGCTTGGTCGTGTAAACATAAAGTCCGGATGCGTTTTAGTTAGCACCTCTAATGCCTCCAACGAAGCGGCAGGATTTAGTTGAGCCGCCATAGGTTGCAGCTGAACCGTCTCCTGTTGTGCTTCATTCGCTTTTTCATAATCAGACATTGTTGTTGTTCCTGCCTCTGCTGCTGTTGTTGTTGTTGTAGCAGGTGTTGGTGAAATTGGCTTAAAGGCATGCCGCTCACTTAGCGCCAATGGACGATAGATGAGTGGCCCGAACTCTTGCTGCTCTTGCCATTGTTGCTGCTGCTGTTGCCTCTCCAGTTGCTGTTGTTGCAATTGGCGACGCAGCTGCTGCAATTTGCCATTGGCCGTTTGTGTGGTCTGAAAGTGGAAGGTGTGATGTTTACGCAACGGCAACCGCATTGGATGACGCACCACCAAACAATCGTAGGTGCCGCTTGTCGTATGGGGCGTGGCACTTGGCATAGGCGGTACATATCTTAAATTCTGATTGCAGTCAGCAATAGCAGCTAATCGACTCGCCTGCAGCAGCAATTCATTTGGCATTAGCATTTGTTGTTGATGATTGCCACACCCCCGCCCATACTCAAGCCCCCGCCCATTGTTGTTGCTGCTAATTTGTTGCGACGTTGTTGCTTCAACGCTGTTGTTGTTGTTGTTGCTGTTGCCGTCGGCATTAGGGGCTTCGGCATCGATGGCATAATGCCGTTTGATATGTGCGTAGGGGTCGCTGATGGTCTGTCGTCGTAGTTTCTTGTTGCAGGCGTGCATGTTGCTGCTGTTGGTGTCGTTGCTGTTGTTGTTGTTGCTTTGCCGTTTAAGTGCTAAAAATGGATTATTGGCCAGCAAGTGGTTTGACTGCGGTTAGTTTTGTGGTTGCAATTGATCAAAAGGCATTTTGCATGCATGCAGTAGCAATTGTATGATTGTTGTTGTTGTTATCGTGTTGTTGGAGCGAGTGCAGTTTTTTGTGTCGTTGTGGTTGTTGTTGCCATCAAAATTATATTTTTTGTATGCATATAAAGCGAATGTGCGACATGTAAAAGAAATCAATTGAAAATAACGAAATAATATGAGAAAATTGTGGTAAATTAAATAAATTTTTAAAATTCTATCGCACAAAAAACAAAAAATAAATTTTTTTTTAAATTTTCTGTAATCTGCCATTCAAAACTTGTTTTGTAACATTTTGTTCCATTCCTTCATTCCTTTTGTTTCATTCCTTCATTCCTCTGCATGATACGTCTCCTATAAACTCTGTACCACATTTATTTTTCTTCTCATTTTACTAATTCAGGAAAACTAACAATAAAAATGGTTCCATTTTAGAACTCCCCTCTACAATACTTATTTTATTTCATTCCATAATTCCCGTGCCTAATACATCTTCTATAAACTCTGTTCTACAATTATTTCCCTTTCTATTTTACTATTACTTCTATTTAGCCAAGTCAGGTAAATCGTTTATTTTGAATTGTTCCGTTGCCACATTCCCTTTGTTAAATTATCGCATTTCTTTGCACATAATGTGTATCATTTGAATGTTCCCTCTTAATACACTTCTTATATATCGAGCTCATAAGTTTATTTGCGTTCCATTCCACCATTCCTATTACATAATGCCCTGTATATATATCCCACCTATCATAACAATAAATAAGAAATTAAAACAGAAAATGAAACAAATTTTTTTCGTTTAAATCGCAGAAAAGTGTTGCTGGAAATACCCAAAAGTGAAATTTAAACAGAAATTGTGTGAGTTTTGGTGCAAATTGCGAGTCTGCCCGCAGTAATTGAGATGCCTGTCAATTGTTTCGAGGAACCTAAAAGGAATCTTGAAGCATACGCACCTCGTGTGGACCCACGCGATGTTGTTGCTGCTGCTGATGCTGCGTTGTTGTTACTGTGGTGGACGGCTTGCACTTGCCTCGACTGGCAACACTAATGCTGCTGGCAACGGACAACATGGAGGCGGAATGCCCAGACTGATGTCCAAGTTGGTACTGTTCGTAATCCTCGGGTGTTGTGATTTCCGGCGTTTGTTGCTGCTGCTGCTGTTGTTGCTGTTGCTTCTGTGCATGTTGCTGCTGTTGGTGGTGTGTTGGATGACGATTACAGCGATTGCTGAGACTGACGCTGACGGTGCCGGTGCCGCTGCTGTAAATTGAATTGCAAGAGCTAAGCGAGGTGGGATCTGTGACCGGAGCCGATGAGGCCGATTCATAGGACGAATTAATATTGAGAGCCGGGGAGGCAGCACGTGTGGTATGGTTTTGTTGTTGTTGTTGCGACTGCTGCTGTCCCTCTAAATTCATGTAGACAGGTTTGCGTACCAGGTTTAGACTTAAGCCCGAAGATGTCACCTTATGCGCCTTGGACGTACGTTGTCCCAATGCCGGTAGCTGTGACTCATACGAACTATTCGAAATTCCCGAATCGCTGCGATAAATGCTCAGGCGTTCGGGTTCCATTAATTGAAAATCAGCTCCGACGCCTGCTTGGACATCAGCCTTTTGCTGGTGCTGGCGATGGTGATGTTTCTTCTTATGGCTCACTGTGACGACAGCAGCTGCACCACCAGCATGCGATGGTTGCGTATGCAACTGCACAGTGGCTAAATTCAGATTAAGATTGTGATTGTGATTCTGATTGTGACTGTGACTGCTGTTGCTGTGACTGTTGTTGCTGTGACTGTTGTTGCTGTGGCTGTTGCTGCTGTTGTCGCCGCCCATTTCAAACTCCAAATCAGCGCTGCACTTGTCCGCCACATTCTCATAGACGGGCGGATCGTACAGACGCATGGGCTTGCCATTGGATTCAATATCGCCATGGCTACCGCCAGCAAAGGAATGATGCCTCTTGCACTTTTGCGCCAATGTTGCTGATGTTCCTGCCCCCGTACCTGCACCGGCTGTTGCTGTTGCTAACGATGCATTCAAATTATACGTGGGCTTTTTCAGCTTATTCCCAGAGCTATTGGGAAACTTTAACGAGTAGAATTTCTTGTCCATATCCATGCGTTCCAATAAGCTGCCCGCTTTACCCCGCTTGCCCCGCTGCATGCTGCCCAGCAGCTCCTCCCCGGCAGCATCGTATTTCTTAAAGTTGCTGGCTGCTAGAAAGGGATTTGTGTTGAGCAGCGCAGAGCTGGGCGCTGGTGGTGGCGGTGGTATGCGTTCAACCACCGCATAAGTGGGTTGATAATCATGTTCGATGGCATTCAAAAGTTGCGCATTTGAAGCTGAATTTGTTTGGAATTTCTGCTGCATTGGTTGCTGCTGATGTTGCTGTTGTTGCTGCTGCTGTTGCTGTTGTTGTTGGTGATGATGCTGCTGATAGTATTCGGTGTAACTTTTGGGAAAGCAATTGCTTAGATTATATTGTATTTGATCGGAACTCGATTCAAGCTGATCCATGCTACGATTGTGAGGGGGCGGGGCTGTGCAGCCACGCCCGTACTGCAAAGTGTTGTACTGCTGCTGCTGTTGTTGTTGTTGCTGTTGCAGTAGTTGTTGTTGCTGCTGTTGGTCGTAGTAGTGTGTCTGCTGTTGAGAGTGCGGATGCGGATGTTGTAGAGTCTGGTGATGTTGCTGCTGGTTGCTCATTGCTGGACCAATATTTCCATTGAGTCTCTTGGGTCGTGGAGCGACGCGCACCACATTTGTGTTGTTATTAAAATTGGTAGGAGTAGTAGAGAACTGCGAGTGCGATGGCGAGGACGAGGACGAAGGCGGATACGTAAACGGATGCGAATTGTGAATGCGATTGCGTTTGTGTTTGCGAATGCGGATACATGCAATGGGATTCAGCAGCGTGTTAAGAGCATTAAAAGAGAGAACATTCGATTAGTTGTCAGTTAGTTAGTTATTACTCGGTTTCTATTCTATTAGCAGTGAGTTACGATTTACAGTTTCAGATTTTACTGTTGCATTTGCAGTTACAGTAAAAGTTTGAGTTGAGAGTTAGTTATTTGGTGTGATTTGTGTCGGAACTAGCGAAACAACAACATTGATGAGAATATTCAGTTTAATTTTGTGGAAAGTAACTTGAATATGCGAGTTAAAAGGGAATTGTGTTAGGTTTAAAAACATTTTAGTTGTAATTAGTAGAAATATAGGAAAACTTAATTTTTCTGAGTATAAAGGATTCTCAGTAGCCTCTTATTTAGTAATATTTGTATAAGGAATACAATAATTTATATAACTATCATATAATCACTCATATTTCCATAAGTTTCTTTTGCCAGTTGACTCGCATATTTCCAGAATGTGTACAAATTAAATAAATAATTAAATTAAAAATAAATTTACAAGCTATACTTCACAAACTACGAATACAAGTATCAATTTAGATATCATGTCCATTTAAAATACAATTTAATAACTTAAGATAATAAAAACCAAAGCCAAACAAAAGAAAGGCAAGAAATTTCACTTGACGACACATAAATCATTATTATTATTAAATTTCGTAACGTTTTTTCTTTGTTTTTCTTCCCTTTTTTGTTGGAACGAAAAACTGAAACGGATATTCTTGATTTCTTGATGTCGTAAGGAAAAGAGGAAAAAAAGAAATTAAAGTACGAAAAAATGGCATTGAAATGACAAATGAATGATGAATGAGACATCATTAGACAAATGGAAAAATGGAAATGGAAATAGAAATGAAAATGAAAATGGAAATGGCAATGCTAAAGCGAAAAGCTCAATGGTTAGACTAGTTACATTTGTACTATTCATAGATAGAATAAATAGACACACTCTCTATATATGTATACTTATACCATAAACAGATGAAAATCAAACCAAATTAATTTAATTATTATATGACATAACACTAATTAACAGAAAACAATATTTAAGATAAATTGTGATAGAGATAGACATTGAAAATAGTAAGAGATAGAGAGAGAGACATAGTGACAAAGCTTCGACTTATTTATATATTTACTTAATACGATTGAGATCAAAGTTTTTATAGGTGATATAACGATATTAGCGATACGCAGTGTGTGGATGCGTTGTGTGTGTGAGTGTGTGTGGTGTGTATGTGTGAGTGTATGTGTTAAACAAATCTGATACTCATTTCTAGGTTAATTAGTTTAAACAATAAAAATAACTGTACCTTGTTAGGTGCCGTTTGCAGACCATGAAACGGTAGATTCTCATACTCGCCAGGTTCCGTTAATGGATCCCCCAGTGATGATGACTTGTCGTTTACTATATAGTTTACGTATACGGATCGGTTCATTTTTGGCGATTAGCGTTGCATTTGATTTTTTTGTTTTTTTTTTAATTCATAACATTTTAGTTGTGTTTTATTTCGACGTGTTTTTTTTTTTTTTTTTTTTGGTAAATCAGGAGAGCAAATGAGATAAACGTAAACGAAAACATTTGGAAAAATGGAAAAAGAAGAAAAAAATTCAATTAGTCAATCAAATCAATAAAATCATAAGCTATTTGGTCTAAAAATCATTTCACTAAAATTAAACTAAAATTGTATTCTCATATTTCTTTGGTTATACCTAGTAATCGGCAGCCTATTTAAATTATATTTACTTAATTCAAATTTTAGTAATTTGAATTATTTCTTTAAGTAGTTAATCTGTGTTCTTTTATTATTGAAAGTCATGCAGAAAACTGAACAAAGGACAATTCACAAGCAGGCAACACTTAAACATTGAAAATGTGCAAGACAAATTAACAAATAAATAGAAAAATAAATATTATTTAAGTACAGTAAGTGTTATAATTAAGATTTATAGATTAACTATTGACAAGTTGCTGATTGCGTTAGCTGATCTTATTCATTGTGTCACTATAAACAATTTTGTTGATGATGATTCGATAATCAGTGTGGATTTTCTCTTACTTGTTGTTGTCTGATTCTCATTCTCTGTCTTTCTCGCTGGTTTAAATGAGCACCTCGAGGTTCGATTCATTATAGTAAATTACTTACAGCAATAAGTTGTGGTACAAAGAGATACAGATTATGCAAAATGAGGATAGATAGCTCTGAATACGAATTACAGTATTTACAATGGTTGTGTGAAACTTGGGAGAATGAAGGAATGAAATGAGTGGGATTTTATTGGGGAAAGACCCAAATATGCAAGAAAAATGTGATGTAAAGAGAACTCAAATGGAGTAGACAGAAACGTAAAGCAAATAGTCTAAGTAAAAAATCGCTAAAAATAATGATGAGCGGAATTTCTTTACAGACTCCGTTTTGCCATTTTCAAAATAACTTCTGGTATAAAATGCCCCCGTACGTATTTTTAAAAGCTTTTCCAATATAGAATTCTTGTAGACTCATGAAATATATTAATAAATATAGTATTAAGCTTCCCTTAGAACACATAGCTTATAGTAATCCTGAAAGTACTGCCTCTCAAACGATATTAGACTTGCAATTCAGCATTTTTCGCACCTTAAAGGTCATATGAGTGTATTCATGTGGGTTCTACCAATTGGCAAGTCATTTTAAGTCAATAACTTTCCATAGATAGACGAAAGTCATGTTAAGATATTTAAGAAAAATATTGAAGATACATGAACAGAATGTACTTATATTAATAAACAGGCAACGAGACGAGAGGCAGGAATTCAATTGAGAAACGTAATCAATGTAAATGATTTATGAGTTGAGTTGGGAGTGAATCTGGATATATATGAGTGTTGGGAGTGAATGGATATATGAGTATTTGAGTGTATATGAGACCTATGTGTGTATGGGAATGACTTGTGAGTTTCTTCTTACTTTGAACGCGTTCGACACGACTCGGAGAGACGACGACGACTGTGCGTTTGAGCAGCGGTGGCAGATTGCTGCTGTTGCTGCGGGGAATACTCGTATTGCTGCCGCTGCTGGTCAACAGCTGTTGCTGCTGGGGTTGATGCTGGCCAGGGCCACGGCGCAACGGCAATATTGGCGGCGGGGGACGTGGCGGTGGTGTGGGGCATTTGAGTATGCCCCGCTGTGGTTGCAGCTGTGTTGCCTCCAAGCCAGGCCCAGCGAGAGCTGTTGCTGCTGATAGTGCTGATGTTGCTGGTGTGACTTGTGTTGCTGCGGTGTCTGTTGGTGTTGTCTTGTCTAATGAAGGCGCTTGAAATGTCACAGAGACATGTGATGGGACACTGCTGGGACTGCATGTTGTCGATGACTGTGTTGTTGCTGTGACTGTTGTTGTTGGTGTTGTGGTTGCTAAATTAGTTGCTGTTGTTGTTGGCGTCTTTTTGTAGGTGACTAGCAATATGTGAAGTTGTGCGTACATGTGTTTATGTATGTGTGTGTGAGATGCAACATAAAAGAGGCAAATGATAAAATAAAACAAATACAAATTATAAGTTTCAAAATTGTCTGAATAGTCGCAAATAATGTTTGCTGTTGTTGTTATTTTTACCACTGCCACTGCAACGTATGCCCTTCAGGCGATGCTGTGCTGCAAAGGGGGACTCCTGGTTGCTGCCACGCCCACGCCAGAATGTCTGCAACAGACCCACATGACTGCGTTGACTGTCCCGTATGCCATCATCATTGTTCGCAGTCCGTTTGGCTCGTCGAAAGACAAAGTTCCAAATTCGTTGCATACTTCCAGGCACTGCAACAGCTGTTGCTACTGTAGTGGCGGCAATTGTTGCCGTGGCAATCGGATTGTCGAGACAGGCCTCAGCTGGATCTGTGGCATCTGTCGATGGCAAGGCATTGTCATTCGGATTAGTCTTCATTGCTGTGGTTGCAACTCCTGTTGTTGCTGTTGCTGTTGTCTCCATCACCGTCACTTCGGTTAGCATTGTGTTATTTGAGTTAGTTTGACTATCATTCAACACGGCACTTAACTGCGTCGACAATTGACTCGCATTTGGATTTGAATTTAGATTCTGATTCTGATTTGGATTCAGATTCGGTTTTAGTGTCATGCGATTCACGGCGAGATTCTCTTTGGTGTCGCTGCTCACGTGCAACATGACGCCTGGCCGCAGTGGCCAGCGTGGCGGCGATTTCGGCACTGCGGCATGCAACGCGCTATTGCGCTCTGTGGGCGGGGGCGTGGCCAGTTCATTGTTGTTCTCCGTTGCGGGCAGCTTTAGTTGCTGCGGCTGTTGCTGTTGCTGCGGTGGCAATAACGTTGCTGGCAACAATGTGGCCGTTGTATCTTGTATTTGCAATGCCACGCCTACTTGCGGTGATACCGGTTGATATGATAGCACACTATATGCAGTAAGTGTGTGTGTGTGTGTCGGTGTAGTTGTGTGTGAGCGTGTTGTCAGTTGTTGTTGTTAGCGTTTGTTTGAATTAAGCAAATCGAGCATCAAGTGATTACGATAACAGTGACAAAAACACATATCGATTAATATAAAACACAAGTTACAGTTGTGTTTGTTGTTGTAGTTGTTGAGTGCACACAATTAGAAAAAGTTTGCAACGAAAAAAGATAAAATTGCAGACAAAAATTATAAAACAAATTAAAAACTTTGTGTTTTTTTTAAAAAGCATATTTGAAACTAATTATTAAGCCATAAAAAAGCATGCAAATACAAGTTTATATATTTATAGTTTAAAAAATTATTTTTAGAAATTTGAAATACTTTCAGTTGAGTTTTTATTTAGTTTTCAGGGATTTAAGATGGTAAGCTAGACAATTGGAATTGAATTGTGATTTTTGTATCTTTATTTTTCAAGGTTTTAAATAAAGAGTATTAAAATAACATAGAAATATGTTATATTCTGAATTTTAATTAATTTTAAATGTGGAAAAACTTTCTTTAATTTTGTAATATTTTTCAAAAGATTTTTTTAGCTCAGCGGTATTAAAATATGTCAAATTTTCAATTGCAAATAATGTTATGTACATCAAAAATATAATGCTTTAAGTACAATTAAAGAAAAATAAAAAAAACGAATGTTTTTAAATGATATTACTCAAATTTATTCAAATACGCATAAAGTCGATTGAATAGGAAAGGAAATGCAGCACTTACCTCTGATTGGCACTTATAGATACTTCCGTATGATCTTTACCAAATGAATTTTTAAATCAAATTACAATTTTTTGTTGTTGTTTGTTGTTGTTGTCGTTGTTGTAGTTATAGATGTTGATGTGTTTTTTTGGTTGTGTGTGTGAAGAGTTTTGATTAGCATTGAAAGCAGCGTTTTATAATGTTGTTATTATTGTTTGTTTGTTTGTTGTTGTTTGTGGTGGTTTGTAGATGTATTTGTTATTGTTGTTGTTGTTGTGGTTACAGCGAGCAATTATTAATTGAAGCAGCATAGAGACAACAGTAAATATTATACACATGTGTATAGATTGAAATATTTATATAGATACAGATAGTCGTAAGAGTTGGCAGGCGAAATTAATTAAAATGTTGCAAGCATTGCGAAAAAAAATAGTATTAATATAATGTTGCAAAAAAACAAGAAAAAAAGGACGCAGAAATTTATTGTTGTTCATTGCGGTTGTTAATTAGTTATAGTTGTTTTCGTTGTAGTAATTTAAAATGTTATTGTTTGTGGTATTGTAATTAAAGTTAGCATTTCATATTGTTAACATGTTTGATAAATATTGCATTGATGTTCCATAAGGTTGAGTATGTGTGTGTTGTTGTTGTTGTTTTAAGCATTGAACAGGGATGCAGCCAAGCAAAATTGTTGTTGTTGTTTGTACAAACAGGCATTCATATGGTAAAAAAGAAAATATATAAGAAATAAGGAAAATAAATAAATAATTATAAATTTTAATTGTGTTTGTTCTTTTTTTGTAAATTATGAATACAATTTAATGATGAAATGAATACAGGGTGTCTGAATTCAATTGCATTTCATTTTAATTTTTTTATCTGTATAAACACCCTGTTAATTTTGCTGTTTTTTATTCAATTTTAAGTTAAAATATTCAATTTACTGGCAAAAAAAAAAAAAAAAAATTACATAAGCACAGCAAAATCGTTAATTAAAACAAATGCAAACAGTATACAAAAAAACTTGGCCCACTTATTGTGGCCACAAGGAGAGAACAAAGCGTTTGAACTGCATATGGTAATAAGCTGGCCTACACTTAAGGAGAATAACAAACAACTAGTTAGGGTAAAGCCGAATTCAAGGGTATTATAAACAATGTCAAGTGTTTTGTAACCTGATTTTATTTCAGTTTCAGTTGAACATGCTGCGAGGCAGTAGAAAAATTGTATGCACATGCAAGAGTCGAAGAGAAGCGAAAGCGAATTTGTAAATAAATTAAATACCAATTAAATTATAATAAAATATTTATAAAATATTTAATTTTCAATATTGGTAGTGGTAAATTGTTGTAGGTTTAACTTAAATCTCGGTTTTGGTTTCGCTTTTTCTTTTTGTATCCTAAAACTAAGTTTGGGGAACATTACCATAAAGTGGCCGAAACGACTAGACTGTTTGGGCCAAGTCAAATGGCATTTGTAGTTGATTTTGTTGTTGTTATACTCACATTTATCCTGACGCCGACGGCGACGGCATATGCAAATAATTATGCAACAAATAATGATGACGGCCAGCAATAAGAGCAAAATGGCGGCAACCAGAATAATGAGCGTCGTTTTGTCCCAGCGCTGCCACCAGGCCAATTGTTCTATAAAGCGAAAAACGTGTGGAAGAGAAACAGATGGAGAAAAACGTAGTGGGGGGAAAGAGAGAGAAAAGAGATGAGCATTAATATAAATGTGTATGTTTGTATAAAAGAAACTTAAAGCAAAGTTTAAACAAAAGTTGTCGGAGAGGGGGACGGGAGAAAAATACTTGCATATCATGCAATTCTTTAGAACAAACTGACATCAGAGCTTAGTCCAATGGCTGCCTACTTAGCCGCTTGACTGACTGACTGAGTGACTGCGTGACTGACTGACTGAGTGTACAGCTAGTGACTGCTGTTGCAAGCAACTTTAATTTATCAACTTGTCACATGGTTCTGCCATTGCAGACCTCCGACTTTAGTTCTGCACACAAATGCATTGCATGTATTACTAACAAAAGTAAACCACCGACAGCATTACCTACTCCTGCTGCTCCTCCCTGGTTTTGCAGCCCTGCCATGCCCACGTAATATGCCATTGTCTTATGAAAACTGTGCTAGGCAGCTGGCAGCAGCATCCTTCACACATTTGTCCCTTCTCTTCCGTTCCCTTTCCTTTAGTTTATCTACAGGACTCGTATCTCATTGTTTTCCATATTTGCTATAATTCAGCTGTTTATCATCCAAACAAATGAATTGTCTTTGCCAACAGCATGCACTATATCTTTCTCACTCTCAGTCTATATATTGCTATCTTTGTCTCTGTGTGGCAGCTGGCTTTGTTTCGCGGCTGTGTTTATCACGTATACGTATATGTGTGTGTTTGTTCGCTCAGTGTATTCACATATGTTATGAGCTATTCATTTTGGCATCGTGTGGATTCGCGTGTCAACAACATTTAGCAGTTGGCGACCACTCCTTAAAACCACCCACCGCCCACTCTTCACCGCTGAAGCCAACCACCCAATGAACCACTAAGCCCGCTATCTACTTCCTATCTTATGTAATTAAACAAGCGAGAGCGCAAGCGACAAATGAAAAATGGCGGCTTTTAGTTTTAGTTCGTTGTCTGCATAAGTGTTCATATGTGTGGATGTATGTGTGTGAGTACGTGCGTGCGTGGGTCTTAGTATGCTTATGCAGATTAGCATAAGAATACGGCTTTATTTTATGGCATATAGTCGGTCATTGGATCATTTGTAAGCAAGCATTAAACTTTAAGGCTGTTAGCAGCGCCATCTGTTGTTCATTTTTAAGTAAATTTCCTTTTTATCAATTTGGAAATGATTAGTGATTAAATAGCCGCTTTTAATATACTTTATATTAATTCAACTTCCATGATTTGTTCACGTATTCAATTTTTAAGACTAAGCAGGTTTTTTGTTAAATGCAGTATAGGTTTAAATTTAGTTTAGCATGCTTCTACTTACTTTTTGGTCGCACTAATTGGTTAAATGCGGCGTTAGTGAGGCATAAGTAATAAGCAAAGGGTAGAGAGATGAGAATGTGTGACAAATATATAAGTTAAGACTTAGAAAGAATGCAATTCCAATCAAGAAACGAGTTTTGGGTAAAGCTCAACTTTTTTCCGAACTCAAACAAGAAATCAAAATTAAATAAATGTTTACTTCTTGGGCTGCTTTTTTTTACCTTGCCACCAAATATAAAGTGCTGAACCAGCTGTCAATATAATAATAGAAAACCAAAAAGTTGATACTTTTGCATAAAAATTATAAAAACTGATGAATTTCTTGGTTATGAATGAAACTGTTAGGAATAATATTTGGTGCTTTATTAAAATGGCTCAAAAATCAAGTCTTTGGTGGGAAAATGGGAAGAGGCAACTAAAAATGCTCTAAAATCTAGAGTGGTACAAATAAAAAAGAAAATGCTGGCGTCATCAGCTGTCAAATTTCAATTCCAATTCAATCAATGAAATGAAATAAAAAGTGGCTTAGTAAGTGGACACAGTAAAAGGAGCGGTACGCGGGCATTAAAATCGCTCAAACCTTTGCCAACCAAGGAAAAAAGAGGAAAAAGTAAGGGAAATACGACTTAAGCAGCTGCGGGAAGAAATCACAGCACATAAAAGTAAAAGTAGAAGTGGAAAAATCTCAACTGATTTTTGTTAAACGTAAGAAAAAAAGCGCTAAAATCAATTTCCGTTGGTCGTAATAAAACGTGGCGCATGTTGGAATAACAGGTAAGCTTCGGATGGGGGAAATCAAGAGAGTTATAGGGAAAATTGTGGTAGGGAATATAGAAATTGCTGGTCTGTTGTTGGGCGTCAAACAATTCCCTAATTGCTACAACGCCAACAACGTGGCCAACATTTTAGCTTAAAGCGGAAGCAGCTAGCCGCCATTTTATGCACGGCATCAACAAAACAGTAAAAAGAAGTAGAAGAAGAAGAAGTAAAACAAATTCAAATGAAGGAGCACCGGAAAGCGGAAACAGATGAAGCAAATATTGACAGTAATCAGCTTCCGTTTTGCTTTTTCTCTCTGTCTCTCTCTTCACTTGTTCGCTTCACACAGTTTATGGATATATATCTATATATATATATGTATTTAAATGCGTTTGAATCTTAGTTTACGTTTTTAACATAACTTACCAGCAACTTCAATCTCACAGAATGCACCAGGACCGACAGTATTGTTGGCCACACAACGATAAGTCCTGGCAATGGCGTATCCCTCCTTTAGTATGTAAAAGCTTTTGTCTTCATGTGTTTTCTTGTCGCCGCTGCCCAGCCATTCGACTGTTTCGTTTTCACCTTTAATTGACCATGAAAAATCAGCCTGTAAGGAGTGATAAATGGAGAGAAAAAGAATGAAAATTTAGTGCACATGTAATAGAGAGCTCAACACATACAAAACCGCTTGTGCACCTTTGCTAGTCTCTTAGTAAATTTCAGTTTTCTTTCCTGTTTCAAATTCTACTCTTTCTGACTTCTTTCACCTTTTTTCTTTGCACTTTTTATGCTACTTCTTGTTTTTGCATTATTTAGCCATATTTCTTTGCTGTTTCTGCTTTGGCATTTCGTAGGTTTCAAGTTTTGCTTAATGGCAATTCAGCTGGCAAAGACATGACCAGAAGGCAAACTGCACTTGATGCTAATGGAAATTTTGAACTGTTTACTCTTTGGAACACTAGAAATGGAATTGCTATTGAAGTTGCACTGTGTTCAGCAGGTACTTCACTAGAGAAATTGTCATAATTTAGTAAAGGGAGGTGAAAACTTTAATTTGAAGTCTTCATAAGAAATAACTCTTATTTCAAATTCATATAAACAACCCTTCTTCGTGTCCTGTTGGCTATCTTAAATCGCATGTGCCCTTATCTATCAGCTCATGTCCTTAAATGCCTCATTCAAGCGAACACAGAGTTTCAATTCGCATCAATCTCTTCAACTGATTGCATGCTCGGTTATTAAATTTTAACTTTACGCCCGTTGAATAATTTCCAATCAAATAATTACGAGCCAGCGAGTTTTCCACCCAACTCTTCGCACGATTTTGCAGTGCCTGTGTGCGTGGTCATAAATCTTTGGGCCAACGAGGTTTGCAGGTTACTTTGTACCCCCTCACAGCACACCCTTATTGTCCACACTCTAACCCCGCGCCGCTCTACCGCTGGCTTAATCGCCAGGCACGCTTTAACTCAAGTAACGCCAAAGCAAATGCAATTTCAGAAAGAGCAGAGCGAAAAGAGGGGAAGTAAGGGAGAACGAGTGAGGGAGGGGAAGATTTGGGGGGAAAAGGAGCAGCAGCAGTTGAATGCTGCACTGATTTATGCGGCCTGGCAAAAAGTGCGAACTCCAAACTGAAGTTCCCAGTCGAGTTCACAGTGCCTGCAAATGCAACGCCATCAGCAGAGGTAACAGCAACAGTAGCTATAGCTTTAGCTGTGGCCATGACTGTAACTGTAGTTGTTGCTTACAGCAGATCCGGTTCCCGGCCAAAAGGTAAACTCATAAAATTGAAAATTCTTACAGCTACCTGCATAAATAAAAACTGCTAGCAAAAAAACTGAAAGCAAAAAAAAAAATAGGCAACAGCCCAGTTGGGTTAGCAGCATCCGTTTGCACCCATTGGCAACACGTTCCCTTTTCAGGAGGCACCACAATTGAAATGCTATCGTTATTGCCATTTCGATGCCCTGCATCATGTGGGTGTGTGAGTGTATGTGTGTGAGGGTGTGTGTTGTGTGAGAGTTGCCGCTTGAATGAAAGTTTACTCTATCTATGGTTATATGCTAGTCCTTAACAGGCATGTCGTGTAATGATTTTAATGTTGTATAGAAATAAGGGAATCAACTAACTTCCTCTTTTGTTGATAATAAACGTCTGTTACTCATATTAAAATATTTTATGAAAACTTTAGTTCCAGTTTAATCACAGCCACATAGTTTTGCTTAAAGAGTAACAGCGTTGCTTCCTCATTTTTGCCTGTTTCTGTTCCGTTTCCCTTCATACTCTAATTGCTTCCCTTAAGCCACACAGTGACGGCCAAAAAGCAGTACTCACCTCATTGGGATTTCCGTAGGCAGTGCAAATTAGTGTATCTTGGTCATCGATCTCTTGCCGCTCTATCTCACAACGTGGCGTGTCTACAGATCAGATAAGAGAGGGATAATAATGTTAGAAATAAATAGCTAAACACACAAATAGTTAACTTTAAAGCCAAGAAAGATATGTGTTAGATACTTACACTGCACATCGATAAATGTTTCCGTGGTGCGATCTCCGTGCTTGTTGTACGCACGACATCTATAGACACCCGTATCATTGCGTGTGATTGGATCATTGATAATCAGAGTATTACCCATGGTAACCGTCTTGTTGGGATACAGCCATTCGTAAGAGGGCTCTAAGGAAGGCAGATAGAAAGCACAATAGAAGCAGCTGCATAAAGGGGCCAAATACAACTGTCAATTCACTTACCCGGATTAGCTTGCGATTTGCATATGACACGACCGGGAATATGATGCTCCTGCACATAGACAATGTTCTCCGATACGCTGATGTTATCGGGTGCGTCTGGATGTGGGAGAAAATAGAGTGTGTGGGGGTAGGCGGTGAGTTGAGTCGTGTGACTGCCGGGGAAATGTTGGAAAATAATACTCACATTCAATGCTTAAGTAGGTGGTGCTATTTACAGTCGGTCCCACCGCATTTGCCGTCGATATGCACATGTATTTCGCATTATCCGATTCGATTTCGAATTTTTTATTTGGAAAACTTGACATATTGAAGTGCTGTAAACGTTGTGCAAAAAATGGAAGTAAAAGAAAATGTGGAACATAAAAATATTTCAGACATGTAAAAATTGGGGATGAATTTCGTGTGTCTGTGGCTGAGACACGTCTCTTGCCCCCCTTCATTTCATTTTTGCAGACATGTTATACAATTCAAATTAATTGGGATTTTATTACATATATCGCATTGACAGTTATTTGTAAATACGCAGATGGAAACTGGTTTATGTGACACAAGTGGTTTTAGCAGGTAATTGATGTAAATCGTACTCGTGTCTCTACTTGATATCCTAATTGCTGAATTTGAAATGATATCTAAGAAAGGAAATTGGCAGTAGGAAACTGTGTGAGTATTTATTGTTTTGTGCTCTACTTGATGTTTATTATGACTTGAGTCGTTAACTCTAAACCACTTACTTATTTAAAGAAACAAAGAAGTATGTAAATGAATTGCTTTGTTTAATAAATATAAATTTATTTTCGTGTTTGAAGAGTGTTTTTATAGAAATCACTCTTTAGTCTACCCTTTAAACCAGTTATCTTTTTAAGCCATTATTCCATCCAACTCTGCGCTACTGATAACACTGCGTATGAGTCATATTGTTCGTCAAGTCCAGTCCTTTGACTGCCTGATTGAAGCACAATGGCAAAAGGGAGGAGTTTACTTACCAGAACTGAGAGCATACTCTCGAAATCGCCAGTTGCCGGTGAGGCATCCATATACTTTTCCTTGACAAAGTAACGTGAATCAGACTTGTCAATCGGAATGCCATTTCTCTGCCAGGCGATCTCGCAGCGGGGCACACACTCAATGCGGCAGGTGAGATTGAAGTTGGAGACGGAGTGTAGGACACCTGTGTACGGTTGCATGTTCTTGATGAAAAATGGTGGGGCATGTACCTCCAAATTGACGGTGGCCATGACACCCTTGCCACCCTCATTGTAGGCGTAACAGGAGTAGTTCGTGCGACTGTCGAGTCCAACGGGTTCCACTGTCCATTCCTTGGTGACAATGTCCTGGAGGGGACCACGCCCACCGCGCATCCAGCGATATCTGTTGGGTTGCGATACCGTTTGAGCCACAAACATGAATTTACCCATTTTGCGATAGAGTGCATAGGATGCGGATGCGGATGCGGATGCAGATGCATATGCAGATGATTCGGATGATTTTCCATTGCCAGTGTAGAGTGTTAATATTTGTGATTGTGGCATGTAAGTGGTGAGCGTGAGCAATGTACAAAGGGAATGATTCAAATGTAAATCGATTAAAGCATGCGTTTCTTTGATTTCATAAGCTGAACGGGCTGTACTAAGACTGGACAATCTGGATAAGGATGCCAATGTGGATGTTATATGTGTGGGATCAAGCAATGCTCTCTCTTCATATTCATGCTGCTCTCGATCTCTTAGTTCTTGTTGCTTTTGCAACAACAATGCCTCGATAGCAGCATCTGCCTCATGTGGTTGCAAGGCTTGCACAGTGTGATAAGCAATTTGATGTGGTGTTTCAGGTGTGTTGTATGATGTGTTGTGGTTGTTGTTTGTTCTGTGGGTTTGTGTGTCTACAAACCTATTGGATTCGGGATAGCCAGGGTCATCCACAGAGCAGTAGAAAATGACGCTCTTCTTCTTGATGGCAATGGGTGGGAAGTGGGAGAGAGTGGCAGGTCCGGGTTCATAGTGCACCTGTACAAAGAATGGAAAAAGTC
This sequence comes from Drosophila parthenogenetica, assembly GCA_035047505.1. Lineage (NCBI taxonomy): Eukaryota > Metazoa > Arthropoda > Insecta > Diptera > Drosophilidae > Drosophila > Drosophila parthenogenetica. The sequence continues at coordinate 6,735,198 of JAWNPM010000247.1, read as the reverse complement.
AGTTATGTTGTAATAAGTTTGATTTGTTATTTCTCTTACCATAAGTTCCTTGTCTTCGCTGCGGTCTCCCCAGCCAGCAGCGTTGTAGCCCTGGCAGGAATAGTTGTAGAAAAAGCCGCGACCAATACTCTCCAAGAGCAGCTTGCTGGGATCAATGTGGCACAGATCCTCCTGAAGAGCAGAAAGTGATGGTTTATAAAAGACTATATAACAGAAAGGGTAAGTAGTAACTCACTCTGGTTTCATAACAATCGGGCAGTTCCTTCAGCAGCGTGGAGTTTGCATACCAACGCACTTTGGTCAACACGGAAGGATTTGCGTCGAGGACATTACAGAATAATGTGACATTCGACTCATCGCTCTCCTTAACGGGTCCTTCAGGTATCATAATAACCTCCACAATTGGTTTATCTACATTGAAAATAATATAATTAATACAATTTTATTCCTTATTCCTTTTTTATTATTTTATGTTTTAATTACATTGCACATCCAGATCAATTTGCTGCTCGGAGACGCCTTTGCCAATGGAGTTGGACAGCTGACAGGTGTAGTTGCCAATATCGTCCTTGTTGGTGGACTTAATGACCAGGGCCACATTCTCGGAATTGCCGCCTTGATAGTGATCCGTATCGTTGACATTCACGATTTCGCCATTGCGATACCTGGAAACGAGAGTAAACAAAGCAAGACAAATTAGTGGGCTCATATTTGGCGAGGACAAGCCGTTGTGTGGCATAATTAAAGGCGCTTTGTCTAGTTAGTTGGTCTCAACACACATGCTCTCATTTATGATGCAACACGCCTATATAGAGAGAGCGAGACAGGGAGTGGAAGAGCGAGAGGAAGACGGTGACATAGGGAGACTGTAGGTCTCTGCTGTTGGATATTTAAAATTTATAGGCACGTTCTGTTTTTGTTTTCATAACAACAAGCACAATCCTTTACACAAACACTACATAACAAGGGTCACAAAAAGAGCGAGACAGAGATAGTGAGACAAAGAGAGGAAGAGTGAAACAGAGAAAGGTATAGTGAATCTCATTGAATCTCTGTTAGTTTCCAGTTTCTGGCATAGACAACAACAAACGACATGGAATACAAAATTATGTCAAATGCTCTTTGTACTTGACATCGTATTGCTGTGCTCACTTATTTACTACTGTGTACTCTGTGCTACTCCCACCCAGCTCACACTATCATTCTCTTTCTCTGTTGTTGCTCTGTTGCATAAGCTTCTACTTCTAACTGTATTCAACTATCATTCATTTTGCACTTGCTTGAGTTATTTTGCTACATATTTTTCTCTATTAACTGCACTCTTTCGCCATCTTGTTTTCTCTCGTCATCTCTTTGTAATGCATTTATTGGCTCGTGTTTTGCTTATTTTATCCTCTTACAAATGCTTCTCAATTTGACGAACTTGTAAGAAAGGAACAGGTAAGAATGCTACAGCTAACTGTGGACAACTTTTACGTGTAACGAATATATGGTTTTCTACCGCTAAAAATAATAACAATTCACACATATATACGTGTACAGTATATGGACAGACGGATACGTTAAACTGATGCCAAACCACAGACAAAGGCACTGCTTGGTACCCTTCGATTTATTACTGCCTATCATAGTATTTATACCCTTGAAATTTTCTTTTTTAATTGTGCGTTTCCCAGAAGCTTTAAAACATTTTACGGACTCTTCGGACTGTGTGTATTGCATGTGTGTTGTGTGTAGCTATGTGTGTGTGCGTAAAATTAAAAAAGCATTGCAACTTTACAGCGGAATAAATGAAAATTATATTTCTCTTCTCAGACCAACCTACACCCACACAGTGTGCTCAATATAAGTTTTAATTGATTTACGAGAGCCAAGAATCGATTTCAAATCGATTTTAACAACTGCAAAAGCAGCCAACTTCATGAAAAAGCAATGCACATTCAGAATTTTCTCACTTTCAGCTTTTGACTGATATTACAGTTACTTTCTTTGGGCCAGAGTAGTTTACAGTGTTGTAGCCTCATTAATTTAATAAGTGAAACTACAAATGTGTGGCACAAATGCTGCAGATCTTCATTATCTTGATTCATTTTAATTATCGAAAGTATTTTTAGCCAAAAGCTAACAAAAGTCGAGACTTCCTTTCCCTTTCATTGTTGCTTCCCTTTTTCGACTGCTTTTAGCCATTTTGGTTAAGTCCGAAGTCTTGTGCGGAAATGTGCGTCCAGGCAAACCGGAAGTGCCCTTAATGGCAAACGGAAAAAGTATTGAAATTATTTTTATATCTGCCTACAGGCCCTCAAGCAGCTCATTAATTTACTCTTGTCTGTGTAAGTGGTGGGTGTGAGTGCGTATGAGTGTTGTGTGTGTGTGCACGACAACAACATCAAGCAAGACATTTTTAATTGGTTGGCAAAGAAAGTTCGAAGTGAACTCCGCCTCTGTCGTCAACAAGCCGTAAAGCCAACGACTTTCTTTGTTTATTTATATACATATATATAAATATATATATGTATATTTTTTTTTTTGCTTTTGCTGTGCCTGAGACAAATTTGTGGTTTATTGCCCGCCCGTCGCTTAAATAATTCAACAATTACAATTACTTTTGTGGTGATTTATAAATTATGTGCCAGACGATGTGTGCATGTAAAGAGCAGGGGCTTGTTTGTTCTATCATTGAATGGCTGCCTGTTTTGACTTGTTAAGGGTTGCTCTACGCTCTCAGCCATTGTTTGCTATTGTCTCTGTTGTTGGAAAAAGAAGGGGGAAACCCACATAAATACACGTACTCTCTATCACCACTCCATCTCCGGTAGATCACTTGCTCCCCTTTCAGCCTATTGTTTGCCATTCGCAACAAATTAAGATTAATTCTATGTAAATATTTCATGCTGACTGCGTTGTAAGTCAGGTAAAACGCTCGCACAATCGCAGAATGCATAAAACAATACCGATTCGATCTCTTTTATCAAATCATTATTTGAGATAGCAATTGAATTATATTACGTGAGAAGCCACTTTAATGAATCATCGTAAATGTGTATCAATAACATGTACATTAACTTGAATCAATGGTGGTGCGAAGGTAAAAGTAGAACTGAAAAGGGTCTACTGTGTTCAGGCTTAAAGAATGGAAAATATTCATTTATTTTTGAAACGTTTCGGACTAAAGAAAACGAACTTTAATTTTTTAAAAACATCTATTTTTAATAGCTCAGTTTTTAATATTTAAAATATAATTTATAATAGAAAATACAGCAGTTAATTATTTATTACTGTGCACATTGCAAGAAACTTTCAGTGCCCCAAAAAGTATGCTACGAATAGTGCACACAAGATGAGAGAGCGTAAATTCAGCTGCCTGAACTCAATGCACAAGCAATTCACTTTTTAGCCACAAAGCCAACAGAGGAAAAGCGGAATAGTTGAAGGTGGGAGTGGGGAAAAGGGGGAAAGATGGAAAGAGTGAAGAGTGTGTTTGTGTGGGGCTGACAGGCGTAAATGAAATGCCTGCTAAATAAATTTTCTGTGTCACTTTTGTATGTGCATTTAATTTCTCAGTTGGCATTAGCAAAATACGTGTATGTGGAAATGCGCCGCAAACAGAGAGAAAAATGTGAATGAATTTCCAAAAGGCTTGTAAAATGCAGCCACTTGACACACTGACAACACGTGTGTTCCTTTTGTGAATGCATGTGAGTGTTGTGTCTATTTATTGTGGCATCTTCATTCATCATGCTCGCAAACTGCAGCGACTTTTGGTTTTCCTTGCTTTTCCTCTGTTGCTTTATAATTAGAAATACGCGTGTAGCTGACAATCAATTATCTTCCACATTTTTGTGCACTATTAATCACGAGTAACTACAGCTATAAATTCAAACAAACTTCAGACAGATTTCTCTGCTGCAATTGACATTGTTTTCAGTCTGCTGGCAATCAAATTTAAAGTAAAGCGAATTCGATTTCGATTTCACATCGATAACTAAGACCTTACTTATTCGTATCCTTCACATTACTTTTGATCAACACCTGCACAAGTGCCAAATGAATGCTGCTCATACGCCGCGTGTGGCATCAATAGCGATACCAGTGGGTTAAATCTCTGAATGGATTCGCAGCTCCAGTTAGAAGCGACTGTTTACGAGTGCAGCTGTATTCACTGTCCAAAATAGTCCTTGCAACGCTGAATTGTGTCCAACTTTGTTAGACCCAACTATTCACATTCTCTTGGCCCTTAGAAATAGGCCTCTCTGTTAGTTGGATAGTTGGTTTTCATGCCTTCGTTGATTTTGCATTATGCGCGCTTTCTACCCGCGTGTCATTGTGCAATTTCAATTGGAGTTGTTGCTGTTGTAGTTGCAGTTGTCGCTGACTCGATGTATGCCCTTTGTTTGCCTTTGCCAGAGTGCAATCTACACTAAGCGAAACAAAAACTTTTCTCCATTGTTGACAGTTGAACAAAAAACATTGAAACAAATTCCGAATAAAATTCCCACTTTTAAGGATACATTAAAATTATATATATAGATTTTATTTAAGAAAAAATATTACTCCTATAATAGTTGTCTTTCAGGAAATATTCAACCAAACTTTCCCCGAAAATGTGCACAGTGTAACTGGCACCCCGCATCCTACAACTTGAGCCCAATAGGAGCAGCAACAAAACGACAACAACGGCAATTTCTGGTTACATTCCATTCGCAGACGCAATCGCATTCACATTCGCATTACGCATTTGCAAGTTTGTTTTGATTTTCGGCAGATAAATGCATCCTCGCTATCGCAAGCTGATGGAATTGGGTGAAAGAGGGAGTGTGCGAGTGAAGGCATGTGTGGTTGTGTCTATTTGGGTGTGTGTAAATAGAATGTGCATCCAATTCACGCACTTTGTTGTGCCTTTTGTTGCGTAGATTTCAACTCTTGTTGTCTATTTACTTTTGTATTTGTTTTTAATTAGATTTTTGTTTACTGTGGAAATTTTAGTTTAATTGAGTTCTGCCGCTGTCGTCCTCGTCGTCGCCCTAGTCGTCTCTGCTTCTACATACCTGGCTTTAAAGTCAAATAGCAGAGCAGGCAGCCTCAGGCCTGACTTCCCTCCGTTCCCCCATCTCACTGCCTTGCTTCTCTCGCCCCGCTCTCCTGGCTGGCACCTTTTGCCCAGGTGCCAACGCAATTCAACAAAGCACGCGTCAGTTTTGGCCCCGGGACCACTGCTATCTCTGTCTCGCTTTCACTCACACGTACACATTTATATACTCTTCTCTCTCTGTCTGTCTCTCTATTACTATCTTTGTCACATGTGCGTATTTGCAGGGTGGATTTGAAAGCAATTTAAATTCGTTTGCATTTCGCTTTTGACTTTTGCATTTTTGGCCGCATTTTGTTAGCCGCCAGCCACTCCCCCTACCCTTCCCCATATACCATTGTTAACCCCTTTTATGCAGTGGCATTTTATTTTGGTTTCTTATACCGTGTTAGTTTATGGATTTAAGCACTTACCAAACGACCTGTGTGAGCGAGGCAGGATTCGCTACATATTCACAATTGAGCAACACTATCTCGCTGGTGTTGGTGACCATTTCCGGTGGACTGACTTTGACAACGGGTGGATCTGTGTGGGAAAGCACAAAATAGGCAGAATATTTAGTAAGCAGTTGAGAAAAATTCGAAATCAAACAAAGTTAGTTGCATCTTAAGGTGGATATCTTTTTATCAGCTTTTTTTTCAAATACTTACACATAACTTCCAACGTCAAAGCCGATGAGATTGGCTTCTCTCGGTTGATTTGCAGCACAATGTTCTCGGCCTCGCAGCGGAAAACGCGATCATTTTCAAAGCGAGTGGCGTTAAAAATCAACTCCGATTGAGTGTGGTAGGTACCATCCTCCTTCTCAAACTGAATCAAAACAAAGTAAATATAAAAATAAAATACAAAATAAATGCAATAAATAAAACTTACAGCCTTGGTGCGTATCTCAGTGAGTTCGTTCTCCTCTGGACTTATAATTGCAGTGGTATTATACCACGTCAGGTTAACAGCGGGACGTGCGCCGTGTATCTGTGAAAAGTGAAAAAAAAACAACTGTTATACATATGTAAACAAATGACAACTTGTCAAACGCCCGATGGGGCGTATGTGTAATATGTGTAGTAGGAGTAAGGCAAAAAAAAAAAACGTTAGTTCCCAGCAATTGCCATTAAATTTCCATTAGAGACAAGTGCACATATTCATATTTCCATTAGGGAACAATTTTATCCAAGACTACGAACCAAGCACAGGGCTAGGCAGTAAAACAATTGCATAAAATTCCATTAAACATAATACGCAATCAATAGACAATTTTGCATAATTTCACAGTGCACACTGTGTAGCAAGTCCTGTGCTTCAAAGTGCTTCTAAACTGCAGCCAATTGAGCGTTTTTTTCCATTAAAATGCAATGCCAAAGACCGAGTCAGAGGCCCAGACAAATGACAAGGCATTGTTATATGTACAGACAATTTTAAGGCTCAGCATGTTGGCTCAGAGGGTACTTGGTCAGAACAGTGCCACAACTCTCTACACTTACGGCGACTACGACGAAAAATTGCAAAATAATTGACAGTTAATTATTGTCAATTACTTAGAGTCCAATGACAAGAACAACGGCAATGACAGCGTGCTCTAAAAACTGTCTAATGCACAGTGTTACGAAGATAGTTGTGTAGTTCAATTTAATTTTGGTAACTAAAGTATTGCTTTATTTAAAAAAAAAAATAAAAAGGTTTTTATAATATATATTCAATTGTTTTGAGAAGAGATTTATTGACCACTTCTTATAACATATCCCATTTTCTATTCCAACTTTCGGTGCAAAAAATGTATTTAATGTATTCAGTTGCAAATATCTTTGGTTGCACTGTGTAACAACAACTCTAAACTACAGTTCTGACTGCTTTTGCCCTGATTGAATGCCGAGTTGAGGAAATACTTACGTCACATGTTAGCACCACTTTGCTGCCCTGCACCGTATGATGTTCCACGCCATTGATGTCTATGCTCGTGGGTCGCACTGCAAAAAAATTGTTTAAAAGAAGTCAAAGAGTTTGGGTGTCTGTTGGAAAATTGCTTAAAATGCTCGATTCGTAATTGGCTTGGAGTGTTTGTGTGTGTAGGCGTGTATGTGTATTGTCTATAGCTCGTTTGCCATTTTCCTTTGCTTTTCTATTTCCTTTTTCGTTTTACTTTAATATAAAACATTAATAATGGCAATTTGCATGCGGAGAACTTTGGATTGCTAAGGCTTTTTATTTTCGACTTTGGTGTGTTTTAGAATATGGCCGTATTGATGTAGGTATGGGCAATCAATCAATTTGTTGTGCCCACTTTGTAAATGAAAAACTTGGCTTAGTTGCTCAGTTTTATGTTACATTTAATGACATTCATTAATTGCCTCAACAAAAAATGTCAAATCATTCGTCAATCGAAAGAGCAAGATACACGAAACAAAAAAAAAAAAAGAAAAGTACAGTGGAAACTGGGCAATGGGAAAGTGGGGAAAATGTTATTCGATATTGTCAGCTTTTAATTAGAAAAATTTATTTGCATGACTTTCGTAAAAGGCTCTTGATTTGGCCTCGGGGAATGTTGTTCAGTCTGTAATTAGAAGGGTTCACTTTAAATTTGCCAGGGCTGTCGCCTCTTTTCGGGTTAATGAACCCAAAACATGTCAAAGTATCGCGTCACTTGCCATCTTTTCTTCAATGTTGTGTTTTCTTTTCTTCAAAATTTATTACAATTTTTAATTTATGTTGATTAAAGCAAGGAGAGCATGAAAAGGCCTTAAAGGAATTAAAGAGTTAAATATGAGTTCTTTAAACAAAAATTTTAAAACAAATAAAGATGATTTCTAATTCTTCTAGGACTCCTTAAAAAAACCTGCATTTTCCAAATGGGAACTTATCCCCGATTCTAATAGTATTGCCAATCTACACTAAGCTCACATAATACTTATGACAAACATACTTTTAGCTCGAATTTTAGCTCGTAAAGTTTACTTAAACCAAAGTGAATGTTTGTTTGTTTTTTTCTATTTTGTAAATTTAATCATTGCTCACTCCTATTTGGAGTTTTATGTATTCTAAAGTTCAAAACAAAGTCGTAAAATAAACCGAACCCTTTTTAGGGATCCCTCAGACAGTCATATAACTAAGCACACCTTCATAAAGAAGTCGTTTTATATAACTGACTCATAGCTGACATTTTACGATGAAATAGGCCGCGTTGAGTCATGCCAAGATTGGGATAAAATACGGGCACTTTTAGATGATGACTCACCTTGCAAGTCGACACTAAATTTAGTAACAATTGCATTTTTAATAGCCGCCGATTCCACACGACATTCAATATCCTGGGCGAGATCCTCACGTGACAATTGCCAATCCAGTTCCAGTGTCGAGGTATAAAGACCGTCGTTCAGATCATGAGTCGGTGAATCTGTTGAGGTAAATGAATATTTATTTTTATTATTAATAGCAGGTGAAACTCAGGTGACTCCTACTATCTAATTAAAAGCAATTATGATAAGCAAAATGCTTTTAAAATCAAAACAAATAAAGTTCCCCCTGAAATCAGTTCAGAATCAGAATTTGTTTGGGGTTTTGTACCCTTTTCCGCATACCAGTCGCTGGACAAAAAAAAAGGGTTGCCGAACCACAGACCGACGCCAATTAGAGGGCTTTACAATAACAACAAGTAAAATTAGAGGAAACGGAAATGGCGAAAAAAGGAGGGAAAATAAAGTAAATTTTGTTGGCGCCTTGTAGCCCTCGTGTTATTTTCTTTCATTGTAAATTGTTCGTGGGATTTGCAGGGCATAAAAAATCACTTTAAGTGCTTTTCAAGGCCAGCCAGAAAAAAAGGTAAAACCAGAAAATGTCTGAAATATTTCAAGTGGCCTGTGCTGCTACCTTTAAATTCTAATGAATTTTCTGGCTTTTAAAAATAGAAATCAATTAATTTGCTTCGTGGTTTGATGTGTGCGCTAAGCCTTCAGTGAGCGCGGAAAAAAGCTCTTAAAATTTTAATGAAAATCGCCACTAAGTTTATTTTTATGTTTTACAATAAAAGAGCATAACATTTTATGGGCTGACTGCTTCTGTGGGTATTTGCCTATTCCGGCACGACTTAAGCCCCTCTTCCTTCCTATTACCCCAAAAAAAGAGAAAGAAATCAAACTGACACTGATAAGAAAGCCAAATCCTTCCGTGGCCTGGACCTGAACCTGGACCTTTATGACCTTGCTCGTCAGTCACTGCATAAACTTTGTGGCGCATCGTAAACTCAACTCAGCTCGACTCGACTTGAGTCTCAATTCGTTACTCCATCCAAACCATTTCCATGGCCTTATATCAAATTGGCTGCTTAGCTGCCTCATTCTCTTCCCCCTTTTGGTAACACTCTGCCATTCTCTAGCACACTTTTTAAGGCAGGAGAATCAATAAACGCGCTTCAGCAGTTTTTATGACATGAAACCTTCTCCCACCTTGCCATAGTTGGATTTGTTTTATACTCACATGTTGCCAGCCGTTTGGTGCCTCGCCACCAGCCCACATCGGGTTGGGGGCGTGTATTCTTAACGGTACAGGTCGCCTTGAGGCTCTGCCTTTCTTGCATGGGTCCCACGATGCTGCCGTTCTCAATGCGGTCGCCTTTAGCGTCCAAAATCACAACCTCTGTGGGTGGCACTGTACGTCCAAACGGTCCAAAACGACATTTTCGTGGGTGTATGTGTATGTGTATGTGTGTGTGTTTATGTGTATGTGTGTTCAGTTGTATGTGTTGACGTTGGCGTTGTGTGTGTATGTGCGTAGTTCAATTTTTTTTTACATTTTTACATATATATTTTTGTCGGGAGGTAAAAATGTTGAATATGTGTTTTTTTTAATAAATCATATTTGACCTTTGCGTTATATTTAAATTATTATTAAATTGAAAATAAACTAAAAATTTAAAGCAATAAATTAAGAAAATAAACGGAATGAAGTTGGTAAACTAAGTGGTGAAAATAAATGTTGAAATGCGAGTTGAATGAGCAGATTACAAGCTGTAAATTCAAATTCTTAACTCGTTTTTGTAGTAAAAACATACCAAGTAAATTTACAGCTTTAAAAATAAATTAGCTTGGAAATACTTAAAATAAAAATTATAAATGAAATGTGAATTTTTTTAAAATAATATTTGTAAAACCCAAAACACCATGACATTCTCATTCACTGCTGAACTAATAATGTTAACTGTCATTCAACTAAATAAATAAATTAAATTTTAAAATAAATATTCTTTAATAAGAGTTTTTTGTTCTCTTTTGTTTTAAATAATTTAAATTTACCAAGGTTTTCTACGTTTTGGTTGCGCAGTTTTTATTTCATAGCCAAAAACGTTTTGTTGTTTGTTTTTTGGTTGTCATTAAATTTGTTTTAAAGCAATTTTTGGAGTTTAAAATAGTTTCAGTTTGAGTTTCACATCAGGTTATGGTTTTTAGTATTCAGTTTTTTGTTTTATTTTTTAGTTGAGGCACACAGTTCAATACAGTTTTTGGGTTAACGTATAGAAAAAAAAAAGAATTTTGTTGGTGAGTGCACACGTTTTTTTGGTAGAGGTGTGAGGAGCGGGCATTTGGAATGGAAAGAGAGAGGCATTTGGTCAAAAGAAGAGGCGTGGCATAGTGTTTGATTTAGTTTTCGATTTGTTTTCGTATTTTTTTGTTGGTTAGTTTTGGTTTCGGTGGAGTTTTGGTTGTTTTATTCGATAGCAAATGCATATAGATATAGATGTGTATGTATATATGTTATATGTATTTTAGAATTTCCATGTCGATGTGGACGAGCGTTTTGTATGCGATTTTTCAAATCATTTTCGATCAGTTTATTTTTTATTTTTTTCGATTCATGTGTTTTTTTTTATTTTTGTGGGACAATCAGTTAAGAGAAAATATTTGCATGAGTTTTGACACGTTCAAATGTTATGGTAAAAGAGTAAAGTTTCGATTTGCACTTTGGCAATGGGTTAACATTTGGTATACACAGATAGAGAACGATATACGACTATATATATACATGTATGTTAAATTCATGATGAAATTATTGTTTATATACAAGTGGATGGCAGGCGTGTAATGGCAGGCAGGCAAATATCATTCACAAAATATATATGGTACTTGTATCAATAAACATATTTATTTTAGTCATTTGCAGTAAAACGAAATCATACTGAAAATGCAACGAATTTATTGACTTTCAAATTGAAAACTATTTTTGAGAGTTTTTAGAAACAAATTCATACGGTGGAATTGCATTTTCAATCTGAAATTTATAAAATACATGGCATACAGGACAAACACAATAAGCAGTTTCCTTATTCGTCTTCATATCTTTCTGTGTCATGCAAATTTTCACAGATTTTCCCTTTCACCTGGCGTGTTTTCTTTATTTTGTTAGTAAGCAAGCTCCATGCAAATCTTTAATGGTTTTGTTTTCATTTTTATAGGTTCCTTTAGCGGTTAGTTTAAGCAAATGAAAAGCACAATTGATTATTACAAATAAACAGAAAAGAATAGAGTTCTCAAAGTAAGCGCAAATTATAAGAGAGACAAATTTATGAAGCGATAACTTGCAGTATGATTAGGACATGCAAAAAAGTTTTGAAACGCAAAGAATTCGAGTTGGGAGATTGGTAACTTACCTAAGACTCTCAATTCGACACGATAGCCATTGAAGTTATCACACGTTTCTTCTGGTATAAAAAATGTTGTATCACATAGATAGATATCCTCGTCAGATATTCTCAAGTCCTTAATAACTAATCTGTATGGATTCTGCTCAACAGTTACTCTGAAAGGAAAGGAGTAAGTATTTTAAAAGATCTGTCTATACTAATACTACTTTAAAATATTAGTTAGTTGACTAACCTATTCTTAAATTCATCGTTTACACTCGTGACATTGCTATCGCCTAATAGCATTGCAGCGATGCGATCATCGCCTTTGAACCAGTTCAGGGAATGAAGTTTTCCGCATTTCTGTTCATTCACAGGACAGGTTAGCACCACATTTTTATTCTCATGCTCCTGAATGGTGCGATCTGTAAGAAAAGATTCAAGTAAATATTGAAATTCCATGTATTAATACACAAAGTTAAGCAAGAGGCTGCAAAAGTGCAGCACAAAGGCAAAAAGGGAATAAATATATCGTATCAAGACACAATCAACGACCTATTCAAATGTCTGAAAAGGCAAAGGACACGCCATGGGGCAGGGTGAAGTGAGCAGCCATATGAATAGGGTCACCATGCAACCTCTGGCATGGAGAGTGTTGTGTGTTTAGTATTATAAATTCAAAAGAACGACACTTTTTGCAAGTCAAAACACCTTAGTAGACGTCCTACAGGGCGCATACTTTCTATGGGTTGCTATAGAAATATTCAGCTGCTGTGGAAATGAACAAAAATGATTCAATTTGCATGGCAACCAGTGTTGGCCAACGACCCACTGAGTCGAAGCCGAAGAGAAGCAATGCAAATTCAAAATTGAAATTAAAGTGGCCTTTAAGTAAGCCTTTAAGTAGGCTATAAATTTATTCCATTCTTCGTCTGCTTCTTCTGATTTGTAAACTCAAATGTTTACATAATGTTTTAACATATTTCTGTTTTCGCTTCTCTTCCTTCTAGCAAATTCTTTATATATTTTAGCATTGATTTATTTATGGGCCATGCGGCGGTTTTTTGTTCTTGAACTTGCCCACAAATTATGCAAAGTAAATATGTGATTTGATTTGTTGTCGTCTAAGGATCTGAATGTGGAAACAGAGCTTACTTTGGGCAGAATATTTGCATAGCAAGTTTTACTGTAGCTAAATCAGTTGCTAAACGTTTTTAAGTAGTTATTTACATGTTGAAGCAATTATGTTGAAAAGATTACTGAACAGATGTGGGAATAACATTTGAAAGATACTGAATAATTCCTAATGTTCTTTTTCTACTAGTAGTATAATTGACATTCATGTTTAGTTTAATAATTTTCTATTGCTAAAGACATATAATTTGATACTACACTTATATATATATTTAATACGCAGCTCATGTCATGTTGCATGAACTAGTAGCTCACAAAAGCCAACAAAGTGGTTCCGTTCATCTTAAGTTGTAATCAATTCAATTACCCAAAAAGCAATATGAAATGTGCTCACAAATCCCACATAAATGTAAAAGCATACAAATAGTTTGCGGTCCATAGAGGCACACACAAACCGACGCACACACTCACACTCAACTACACGACAGAAGGAAACACACACACACGCAATTACACACGCTTGAAATGCATAAAAAATACAATTTACTTATCGGCCCAAAAGCCTATAACATAATTTGAAATTTACGCTCCATTTACAGCGGTTGTGTGAGTGTGTCCGAAGAAGAAGAAGCACAGAGTGGGAGAGTATGTGTGTGTGATAAGAAATCATTTATTTCGCACGTTTGTCACGAGAGTTTCAGCTCTGAAAACTAACTTGTCCATTTTGAGCCTCATGTCTGGCTGAAAAGTAGAAGAAGCAGAAGCAGCAGAAGAAGGAAACTCTGCCATAACCGGCAATCAGTTTTGTCTGGACGGATTCTCTGACTGTCTGTCTATCTGTCAGTCCGTCTGTCTAGCAGTTCGTCTGTCTGTATGTCTGCTTCTTCTGCCTGGGCTTTCTATTGCCTCTGTCCACAAATTTCCTGCACTGTGGCATATTAGATTAGGCGCCCAGTCGCTTCATGTTTCACATTTTTACAGCAGCAGCAGCTTCTCTCGATTTATTTTGCTATTTTTTCGTGCTTTCTTTTTTCTTTTTTCTTTATTTTTCAATTTTTCTATTTGGATTGCTGGTTAGGTTTTCGTATCTGCTTTTTCCTGCCTTTTTTCGCATTTCTTTTGTACACTTCCTTTTCCGCTCTGTGCTCTGTGCTGGTTGCTTCCTCCAATCCTTATAAAATTCAAACAGACATGTGAAATATTCAATTTCTCAACTGTCCTCGTTCTCAGTCTCATTCCCATTTCCCCTTCTCATACATTTCTAGGAGTTACTGTAATGCGTCGTATGTTGTGCTGAATTAGCCGTGCCAAATGCTTTGCTCAGTGTGTGAGACTACCTTCAACGTCTCTCAATCTGTCTGTGTCTGGATTCTGGGCCAATACGATGCGGGCTTTTTCTAAAAACTAGTGGGAAACGTTTGTTTGACTGCTGACTAAAGGTTTCATCAACGTGTCAGATGGTTCAAAGGGTTTAGAAACTGACCACTATTTGGTTAGCTCAACTAATATTATATAAATCAAGCTCTACTTATTGAAATTCTAGAAAGTATTTCTATAGAACTCCATAATTCGCTTAAATTTTTAAATTAAAAACTTTTCTCTCCAGGTGATTCTGATTCATTGTCAAGTTTGAATCAATTTCCTCTTGTGCTAGAGCATAGAAACAATAGCCAAATTAGTGAATCAATGAATGCATGACAGAGCATGTCTCCAAGCTATTTTTAATCCCATAAAAATCTCATTTGAAATTTCAACTCATAAACCAAACCGTTAGCAACTTCAATCGCCATTCACAATTTAGCCAGTTGGGCAGCTTTGATGGAAAGGGGCGCGAGGAGGGTCAACTTTAACAGCTGCTGTGGAAAACTTTTGCCGAAAATTTCGCCACTGCTTTTATAATTGTTCAGAAATGCCAATCCCAATGGTCTTTGGACTCGTTTCATTTTCGTTTCTCTTCTCTCTCTCACTCCCCTCGTCTGTCTCTTCATTCAATTCAAAAGTTCAAAAATTTATCACCTCATTTTTCAGATTTCGACTAATTTGTACCACAAATCTCTTTGGCTACACCTGCATTCATCCAAGCGAGTGCCAAATATTACAAAAGTTCCCCCCAGTTTTGCACCCACCTCCGGTAGCACTTCGTGCGATTGTGTCCCACAAAAGATTGTTAGCAATCAACTCAAGCACCAAACTTTGATTTGTATGACCATAAATCGCACTTCATTTTTGATTCAACCACCAGGACCATCAGCAACCCAGCACCAGGGCACCAGGGCAGCACCCTTTGCTGCCTCTGCTGCCAGCAACCACTACACACAGTTTTGTGGTTGTCTGTTCATAAATTTGTGCCCCTCCACAAACTTGCCAAAAAGTTTTGCTTCCCAGGCCAAGGCACATACAAAACCCTAACCCAAACCCCAACACCTAACCTCAACTTCTGCTTTAAGCCTTTGGCAAACAGTTTTCTTATCTGTCAGCCATGTGTGTGAGCGAATGTGTGTGTTTGTGTCTTTTCTTCTCCTCCTCTAGCCATTTGCTTTTTGTATGGTGTGTAAACGTCTTTAGCTTGGCTTTTATAATTCTATTTCCGTTTCCGCAACAGCGCTGGCACAAAAAAAAAACTTTTTGCTTGCCTTGCTCATATATTTCAACATCTTTTTTCCATGTCGACCATTTCCCCTGACTTTTCCTCCTATGCTGCAAATCAAACTTTTCCACATTTAGTTCTGTGTCTGTGTGTGCGTGTGTGTGTGGGTCTTTGTTTGTGTGTGTGTCTGGCTGCCATCATCATTGTCATCATCACCAATGCCGCTTCAGCTGAGCACTGGCTACAGTCCCATGTCCTTGCCCATGTCCGATTCGTTCTCATCCTTTTCCTGCTTTTTGCACATATCGTAGCATACTTTTGTGCGCCAACGCTTTGACATTGAATTTGTGTGTCATTTAGCGTTCACTTGTGTCTGTCTAAATGTGTATATGTGTGTACATATGTGTGCGTGTGTGTAAGTGCTTGTGGCTTACTCTAAACGTGCTTAGAACTTGCTTGAGTTACCCTTCGTCTTCTCCTACCACATTCTCCGAGCCCTTCTCCCCTCTGCTCTGTCAACAACCCGCATAATTCAGCGTCAACTTCGCCTGACACAGACACATTCTTAACTTTGTGCGTGCGTCTGTGTGTGATTGGTTGTGCGTGTGTTTGTGGCTTGCATTTTGCGGTCGCTCTCTGTTTATCTTCCGACTGTCTCACAGCCCTCAAACCCATTTGTTCAACGTCCCGCTTGTCTTCGCTCAAAATAGCTGCATCATTTTTCACACACGCACACATACAGAGACGAAATACACACATATACACCCAGACATGGCTGCAGACACAATGTTTTAAGATGCAATTGATTTTATCTTCTCTTATAATTTAAATCTTAGATTCGAAGATATAAATTGATGTTTAAAACAGATTTTTATTTACATTTAACACCAATATTGAATAAAGTCATTAAATATCATATATTTTAAAGCTGAGTCTAGGCTAATGTCTTTTAAAAACTGTTCATAGCTTTAATTAAAACAAATTGGACACAATTTTAAATGTGAATTTCACGTAGTCTCAGCTTTTCAAGGCTGTTTAGTTTGTTGAGATATTCCAGGACTTGGGGTCAAGTGGTGCGAGTTGCTGATGCCAATCGCAGACACAATTCGGTGATGTTAGTGTACATTAAAATGGATGGCTTCATTTTGGCACAAATTTAACAGAGGCAATCAGCAGAGAGTATGCAATAAAAACGCTTGAGCTTCATGGGTATACGCTAGGTATAAACGCATAAAAATTTAATTTCTAATAATAATATTTTATGATGGCCACTCGCTGCAATATACCAACAACCAATCTACACGCACACTCCAATACTCACCCACACACACACACGCACATCTACACACAGGGAGAACAAGCAATTAGAGCACCAACAAGCACACAAAATGCATAAACGATTTTAATGGTCAATTTCGGGCACTTCTCAAGAGAAAAGGGGAGAAACGAAGAGAACGTGGAATGCAGTAAAGCCAGAGGAGGAAGAGAAAGCAAATGGAACAGGAGCATGGGGTTACTGCTACTGTTGTGTCCTGTGTCCAAGGCACAGAATTCAATTTGGCCGCTTGGCCGCTTGGCCGCTTGCTGTTGGCTCATAATTAAATCTTGGCTAGCTGCATGTCCCAGTCATTAAAGTAATATGTTTTTAGCTAATTACTTACACACTCATACACACACACACACATGCATGTAGTCATAACTCAATTGCATGCTCGTGTAGCAGTTGCTGTCGCTTATTAAATGAAATTAAAAACTATAATATGAGCTGCACTTTGCCAACTAACAAAGTGTGAATACTCTCTCTACCCAAATTAAAACGAGTAAAGGGTTTAATGTGATTTTTAGGTGATTTTATCAAAAATTTCATCTTATACTGTATAGAAATTTTGATGGTCTCATTTGGAGCAAAGAGTATGCATTGCAAAGAACAGCTGTAACTGTTGCTTTTTAATTAATCTCAAATTATGAAAAATTTAATTGAATTTAAAGCAGCTACAACAGCTGACATCGGTTCGATTCACATATGGCACAACAGAAATGGTTTGCGCCTTAAAGATTTCCTTTCTGTTTTGGAATTTAATTTATTTCTATAAGCCAGTCTGTATGTATGTGTGTGTTTGCTTGCTTTTTTGTGCATTAATTCCATTAAAAGCGCTTCGATAACATGTTTCACGCTTGGTCGCTTCCATGGCGTCGGCTCCTAAAAATATGCAATACAAACAATTTTTCATGCCGCAACGTTACCCTAACAGTCAGTTTTTCCTGCTCTTTCTTTCTACCCCTCTTTTCTCTCTCTCACTCACTCGTCTGCTCTCACGTGCCTAGTAGGTTGCATGGGGCACACGTTCGAAGTCGTGTGCGCCACACAGTTCGCCTGTATTTTTATGGAGAGCGCACAAAAAAGTATGCCATGTTCTGGCTGAGGCTGCAATTCCGTCTTTATGTGTGTGTGTGTGTGTGTTTGTATGTATGTGCTTATCGCTTCATATGTTATGTATAATAACATCACCTTCATCTGCTATTCATAGCATGTTCATCAATCAATTAATCGATACACGCAGCACAGAGCACCAATCGCATCGCTAAAATGAAATTCTGCGAAGTTGTGGGAAATGGAAAATGCGAAAAGTCTGCTGTCTAGGCAGCGCACTGGAGTGGAAGGCGTTGTAATATTAATACAAATAAAATATAAATACAAATAATTTATTTATACGAAAAAATAAAATGTAAATAGTAAAAGTTGCGAATATTTGCTAAATAAATAAATAAACGGGGCAATAAATTTATAACACGTTTACCCTGAATTAAATTTTATTAAATCCATATAAATTTATAAATTATTCTTTTATTTTGTTACTACTAATAATTGAAAACTAAACATTTGTTCTAAAACTTCCCTGATAGCAATTTTTGAGTGACTTGTCAGAATATTAAATAATTTGTCTTCTGTTGATTTTACTTTCTTAATTTTTCTTATTGTTAACTTAAGCAATTAGATCTAAGCACTTTGACTGCTGAAAAAGTTCTGACTGCAATGACCAGCATGACAAATATGCTGAAATGTGAATGAAAATTTCTTGGCTAAAAAGTCAAACAGTTTCTGATTTGTGGAATACTTGGCGGTGAGGGCACAACGACAGAGATTGTTGGCTGGACAAGAACAATGTCAATGCGACTGGTAAGCGTTCCCCAAAGGACAATTAAGTTGGAGAGACTGAGAAGCACACACAACTCAACCAGAGGACACTTCTCTTGGGAGACACCTTTATGAACTTCGGGAGCAAACACAACACAACTAACGATAAGCGCTATGATTATGGTTTCTCTACAAGTAGAAGGTAGGGCTGGGTCACTTATTTCTCACCTTGTGACCGTCTTTTGTGTGTGTGTATATGTGTATGGGAGAGAAGGGACCACGCCCACTATGCCATTGAAGAAGGGGAAGTTCTGGCTCAATTCTCTATCAAGTTGAGCTATGTTTTTTGTCGATTGTTCTGTTCGCACTAATGACACATGTGGACTATGTCTGTATTTGTCTTTTCTTTTTGTCGTTGCATACTTTAAGGCGCTTAACACGTCTTTCAACATATCTTTGCTTAGTTGCCTGTTGTCTACGCTTTTACCTGCATTTTTTTTTTTTTTTACTTTTCTGTTTGTCACTTCTTGTCACAAATGTTCTTTAAGCTTAAACGTGCTTTGCTTTTGATAGCGCTGATTACCACAGAAAAAGAAGAAAAAAAAGAAAACAGACCGACAACAATCGATCCATTTCAGTTTGATTTTGTAACGCAACTTTGTATGTGACCTGCTGAGATTTAGTTACTGTTACTTTAAGTAAATTTGCAGACTGGAAATCGTGGAGATTGTCTGGGCACAGTCCGAGGAAAGTCTGTATAGGTAAGCATAATCAAAGGTTGATTGAACTCGTTGTTAGCACGTTTGGCTCTTAATGCAATAAATGTACTGGGTCAGCTTGAATTTCTTAGGGTTTTAGAAGATACTGGTACTTACAATGCTTTTAAAGCAAATAAAAATATTTAGAACACATTTTTTATTACTTTTTAAGTATTTTAAACCTTTTTTCAAGCCAACAACTGATCACATTTTCTGCCTTGTAAATTTCTACTATTTTCTGTCATATTGTCAACGAAATTGAAGCAGTTTCAAATGAGAATTTGTCTCATTTAATAGAGGCCGTCTGCATGTTTGGGCATTTTAAGCCATTTCTGGTAACAATAAGCAGCTGTTGTTCTGTAATGCTTGAAAGTGTTGCAAACCCTTTTTTCTGTGGCTTAGTTAACCAAGTGTGAACACACACTACGAAATACGGTCAAACATTGTGCAAGAATGTAACCCAAAAGCTTCTAATTCTCCATCCATTTCGAACACAAATACCAGAGTACAACATCTTTTGGCATTCACAAGTGTGTGTTTTGCGTCTCTAGCCTCAGAAATTTGTAATCCCAGGCATGAAACTTATAGTTGCTTTTTAGGCCTTTTAAATTATGCAAACTGCTTTTGTCAAGCACACACACACACACACACAGACTAGGGGAAAATGCAGGAAATGCCGGGAAACTCTTGCGAAACACATGGCACTGAGAGTCTCGGCCTGATGTGTGTGTTGTCCAATGCCCAGAAGCATACAAAATATCTTATTACCGGCACTTAAAAGCACCACTAAATTTTAATGTGACAAAGCACCGAAAAATACCAGACGAGGGAGACGACATACCAAGGGGGCGGGGCTAGAAAGGCTCTGGAAACTAGCTTGTTGGCCAAGGCGAAACCATAATTTAATTTAATTACAGGCAGCAGCAGTTGCTAAGCATAGGTTCAATAAAGTCCTCAGTTAACATTGCTGCTACCCCTCTACCAGTCCCTTCCCCACTTACGCCCCTTTGCTAAATAGTCAACAATGTTCCCACAAAATTCATGTTCCCGAAAAATGGTTCGGGTTGGCACCCACTCATTCATTATGAATGTGATTTCGCTTTAGCTGCCACGCCCACTTGGGACACTGCCTGGACAGGGGCAGACTACAAGTGGAGTGAGCTCCAGAGAGGGCATAGGAGGGATTGGAGGGAGCCGAAGTTGTCGCATACATTCATAATAAACTGCCACAAATCTCAGACATGCAAACAATTTTGAAATTTGCCCCTCGCAACTCATGTTGCCAGTACTTTTGTCAGTGTTGTTGTATTCTCTGGTCTCACTTCTCTCTGCCGGCCTGGCCTAAAGTGCATGACCCTCAAATGTCCTTAAGCTGTCAAAAATAAGTGTCAAAAGTGGGCAGCCATCCCAACCCCACTCGTCTGACGACTGAAGCCAGCCAGCACAATAACAACGAAATAATAAAAATGAAAATGAAAAAAATAAAGTAAAACATAAACACAAATTTTTATATTGTTACTTATTCATCTGTCTCTGTCCCACTCGTACCCGCCTGCTCTCCTTTTTAGTCTGTCCCAGTGGAGTAAGACACAATGAACAATTCCCAGTCAGCTTGCTGCTCGCAGTCTGTGCCCCTTTCTCCACACCTCACGTATTCTGCCTGCTCCTGGCATGTCCTTTAAGTGGCCGTTTCGGCTGCTGGCCACGCGCGATGCCTACTGAAAAGCCGCCATATTGAAATTATGTAAACGGCTGTCGAGAGCACCGGAAACTGCGTGGCATTCGCTTTGTCTACCTCGAGTTGGCCTCCACTCCCAACTCCTCCTACTCCTCTAATTTCTGTCTGCCTCTACCGCTCACTTAACTATATACAATATTTTTTTTTCCACTGGCACCTGCTGTGCCACTTTACTCACGTTCTCCGCCCACTGCCCCGCTCCGTCTGTCTTTGTCTGTCTCACAGCTGGAAAGCTGTCCTTACTGCTGGGCTTCACTTCATTTGCATTCATTCCGTTTGCATATTTTTAGAGTGTGTACCGAGAGCTTGTTTATCAAAAATTAAAGGTTAATTTTACCTCCGCATTCGTCGCTGTCATTTAATTAGTCTCCCCGCTAGGAGGAGATCCATAAATTGAGAAGCTGCGTTGATTTGCAACTGGCAGTGAGTAATCATCAACTTGCCCTTGCTCAGTTCACATTTTTTTTCTCCTTCATATTTATCCCTACTTTCTGTGTGGGCGTGACCTCACGTAGTGTCGGCAAAACAACAAAAAAATATGAGTGAGATGAGGGAAAATATAAGTATTTTTCTTCTTTTTTTATGTTTTTCATGCTTTATTTGTAATCTACTTTTTGGAGCATGAATTTTAATTAGTTGTATGCTCATTTAGATTGCCGTTCGTTGTGTTTACGTGTTGTTGGATTTACACAGTATTTGATTTGAATGTGTTTCATAAAAAAGAGATGAAGATATTTACAGCGAGGAAAGTTGAAAAGTAGGGAAGTGAAAGAACTAGTGGGCTTGAAGCAGCCATTGCCAGCTAGAGTTTAAGGATAAAACTTAATGACTACTGTCATTATCTGCCTGATATTTATAATTTTTCTTAGTATTTATAGTAGTAAATTATTTCAATAAATTCATTACTTCCATTAAGGACAATATTTCTTATCTAAATTGTTACATAAAGTGTCGCTACAAATTCAATTTTATTTATTTTATTTTAACTAAATGCGATAATCGATTTTACAGTTTAATTGAACACTTTATTCAATCGATGCACTATTATTATATAAAATTCTAAAACTGAAAACCAAAATGATTATATAAATTCAACCTTTTATGAAATATTGTACGAGTAAACTGCGTTGAACTGCAAATTTAATTCTGATATGCAGTGAAAAAAACAAATTTTCTTTTGTAAAGCGTTTTGCATGGCACTGCTCTGGGAAGTTCAGTTAAAATGTTATTATTACAGCCACTTGAACCTGACATTTCGCACATGATTCCCAGAATAATAATGCGGTTCACACAGACACACCAACACTCACACTCATTCACACACACACCGTAAACAAACTCTATTGTTATCTTTTACCGACCAGTTTTGTACTTTTACGTAGGCCATGTAATGACGCACCAGAATTTCGGCCAAATTTGATGTCTGTTTAAGCAAATGAATAGGCCAAATTGTTGTTGTTTGTGTGTAATAATGTTGTTATCTTGCTCACTTTCATTTGTTTTAAATTATTAACTCACTTTTTCTTGGCCAAAAGCTGCGAGACCAAAAGTAAGCAATTTACGTGCACATATATCATAGGATGTTGCAGTCCGCTTTCTCCCTTTCCCCGTTTCTCCACCATTGTACCTTCTCACTACTTCCCTTGACGTATAATTAATCTAGAGGGGATCTCCTAGCTACCGCCTAGTTATTAATTTGGTACGTTGCCTTTTGCAGAAGCTCGTTTTTGCTGGATTCAAGCAATGTACGCAGCGCACTTGTCAAGATTTATTTCAATTTGTTACGCACACTCACACAAACACACATGCACACATGCTAGCTAAATGACTCTTATCAAAATACTCACACATATACACGCACACACTCACGCAACAAGTCAGAGAATGTTGTGAACGTGCAAAGGTTGCCGTCCTGCGGCCTACGTGACGTTGTCCTCCTTTTTATATGCTTTTATTTCATACATTTTTCCGCAAAGTAGGCAAGTTTTTCCTCGAAGAAAAATGAGACACAAAAGTACTGTGTAAATGTGTGAAATTAATACACACACACACACACACACACACACACACACACTCGCAGGAACACACGCACACACTCATGAATCTGTCGCAGCTGTGAATGCTAGCGAAAACTTTTGCGTCTATAAAATATACGTTATTATTGCATTAGGCCAAGTCGGCAGCAAAATAAAAATGGAATTTATGCCTTTTTATACACTCTTTTCCCCGCAAATTGATAAACAACACACCCCCAAGTGCACACACACACACACACACACACTTCAATGCTGCCAAACAACTTATTTAGTTTTCCTTAGTCGACGTGGCAAGTGTTCAAATTTATGAGTTCCAGGCAGCAACAGTTGTTACTCCCTCTCACGAGTTTCTCTCTCTCCCTTTTCTCTGTTTTTCTGTTTAACCCTCACACTGCTTGTTTTATTAACCCCAGAATGCCTTGTTTTATCGTACTTGTTCCCACTTCATTGCGACTTGTTCCAGTCGTTCTTCTACTCGATAATTACATTTGGGAAACTCGTTGCTTGTGACGCTTCGTTGGACATTCGCTGGCATCAAACTGCAGTCAAACTGTCCAAGGGGGCAAAGTGGTTGAAAGGGGAAACATAAGGGGGTTAACAGAGGGCAACTCATTTGCCAAAAGTTGCAAGTTCATGTGGCAAGTTGTAGGTCAGTTCCCCACACACAAACACTCACACACACAGACACACACTCACATAGCAAAACAGTTGCCATTTGAAGCGTAACGCGGCAATTGCAACCAAAGAAGACATTTCTCCTTTTTAGTTATTGTTGTTGTTGTTGTTTTTGTCGTAGCCTTCTGTTCCCATCGGTTACGCTCGAGCGCCATCTGTGGGCCATTTCCAAACACCCCTTCGCACCTCTCCCTCGCACAATTTTATAGATGCTATCAAGCTGATAGAAGGTACAGTAGACATACTTGACCCGGCAAGCGAACCAAAGACTCTATGTGGTAGATAAATGTCTGAATTCTTGGCAAATTTCCACAATCATGAAGGGAATTTTGTTTTTAGGTAGACTGGGAGGTTGCCATGGAAGTTGCAGCGTATAACTGCAGAAGGGTTTTTGCATTTCCTGCTCTAGCAGCTGTCGATTCAGTTCCAGTTCAAGCACTCAAAATCAATAATTTTAGTACCAAATTTCGATTTTTAACTTCTGCTACTTACTCACTGAGTTACTCAAAAGATTCACTTGTTTATGGGTTAGAAACATACCTGAAAAGAATAAGAAAATATCAAATCATTAGTTAAAAATTCTTAAATTTTAATTTTTTAATCGAATTCCATTTGGAAATTAGTTTATTTTGTATAATCCATTATTTTCTAAACAGAACCCTTTTTGGTCTATTATAAATCCCAAAGTAAACCCAACTCAATTGCATAGCTACTTCAATCAATCAACGCTGACATTGAGCAGCTGGACACGCCCCCAAGCGGAACTCAATTACACTCAGCAGCAAAACAGAGAACGAAGTAAACTAACGATTCGGCAGTGACACAGTTTAAAACCTAAACATGCTCAAAGCTAAAGTGTAATTACGTCCGAAAAGCATTATTATAATGTGTGCGAAACACACAGAGGAGTGGAAGAAGAAAGGGGGAGAATAGGGCGAAAAAAAAACTGTTTGGCAGTCAAATGTGCCGCCAACATGCGAAAATTTATTTATGCACAAGGTCTTGGAACTACATGGAAAATAAAGTGAAAGCAAGAGCCACAAGAACGAAAGGAAACGTGGAAGGAAGAAGGAAAACAAGAACTCTGTAGGAGGGATTGTCAACGATGGTAGAGAGCTATGGTAGGCGAAGTAGAGGGAGAAACAGGACGAGAAACAGATCCTACATTCCGTGTTGGCTTTTCTTTCTCCCTATGACTATGTGCCACTTTGAAAAAAAGGGTATATTGACAATCCTTCTCTATTTACATCCAAAGAAGTATTAATGGCATCAACTGCGACAAGACCTCAAATCACCAAACCTTGCAAAAAATAAAAATAAGTTCTGGCACTAAATTTACAGAGTATCTTGTAATCGAGTACTTTTCTAAAAAGCTCTCTACAACTGCTTTCCTGCCACTACTTTATTCAAAAGCAAAGGTCAAATGAAACGGATGTCCCCGCTGAGGGATGGAGATGAGAATTTGTTGGGATTGCTCAGGTCAGAGACAGGTGAATGGGGACAACAGCCAAAAAAGCTGTGACATAATTTTGAACTACACTTTTTTTGGTTTTTCTGTTTTTTTTTTTTTTTTTTTTTTTTGGTTTTTGTGTTGGCCTTTAGGTTTATCTGTAAACACATTTGCTGGCCGCTTAGGTTAGTTTCGGTCCTGAGGGTTTTTTTTCTGGCTCTTCTTTCTCCGGACACATCATAATGAAGCAATGAAGTAAATGGGGAATGGGATTTTTAATGGAATTTGTGGTTATCGTGTCGTTTGTTTTATTTATGGAGAGAAAAGCAACACATTCGGGTTGAGAAAATTCACGTTATTGTTATGGGTCATTGCTGTTGTCATTACCTTAAACGTTGATGAAGGTTTTCCACCCACTCATCCCCTCTCCCTGACATATTCCCAGTTATTGATAAGAAGTGGGATCAGTTTCTGGGGTATTTGTGGCAAAACCAAATTGAAATTGTTATGTAAATGTAAATTCAATTTAAAATTAATAATGAATTAGGGTTAAAATTGGACTTGAGGTTTGAGAGGACTTTTGAAGACAATTTGGGCCAAGAAATAAGTTGGAAGTAATGGGAAAAGTTTTGCACAAGTAGGCGAGAACCAATAAAAGTGGGTATCATGGAGATTGTTAGCTAAGAATGAGGATTATTTATTTGTTTTAGAAAAAAATTGAGTTTTTAAATAAGAAAAAATGAGCTGTACGTTACTAGGTAAAGAAACAGTTTTATGCTATAAATTTAGATACTATAAACTTTTATTTTTTTTAGAGAATTAATTCAGATCGACGGAAATTGGAAACCTTTAGCATTAAGCAATCAACAGCTATGCAAAAATAAAAGACTAAGCTAAAGCAGGAGTTAAAACCACGAAAGTTGCAAAACAAAAGAAGAAGAGGAATAAGCAGAAGAGAGTGAATAACTACAACAAAAGAACTACAAACTGGCTTGCAATTCAAACAGCAGCAACAATAACAAAAGCGAGAACTGAGTAACAACAGAATGTCGGTAGGTAGAGGGTTAAGGTGGGCTAAGACGGGTTAAGGATACAGGCAATATTCTGGCATAAAGAAGAAAGAAACTTGTTTTTATAGTGAGAGAAGGGAACGAGTGTAGGAAGCGAGTGAGGTAGAGAGTAAGCTCAACGGGGACTAAAGGGTTTTAAAAAAAAACTTTGTCGAACCGCGGCACTTAATTCGCTTCGCTATCAAAACAGCGACAACACACACACATACAAACACCCACACACACACTTGTACACTCATACACACAGAAGTGGCACCCTCGCCTTGCCACATGTCTGAAGTTGTTGTTATTGTTGTTGCTGCTGCCGCTTCGTCTGCTTCTTTGTGTGGTCCAAAAAAGTTTTTTAATAAAAATATTAAATTTGCATATGTTGCTCGCAGACGTTGGCAACGCGAAGCTCTCAGCTCTCAACTCTCAAGCCAGACATTTTGGGGTTGCCTTTGGTTACCTGTGGCAGGAACTGCTTTTGCCGCCGGAAGTGGTAACCAGTCGGCAAAGCGAAAAAGAGAAAACAGAGAGAAAAACAGAGAGAGAGGTAGTGTGAGCGGCTTAAGTGTAGCTGGCAAGTGCGTTTTTATTGCCAGCCTAGCCTAGAATTCACCACATTCTCCCTCTTTTGCTCTCTGTTGTTGTTGCTGTCGCAGACATTTATGACGCATGAGAGCAGCAGAGACGAGTGAAGGCATAGAAACAACTTTGGCTCAAACCACTCACTAAATTAAGTTCAAGTGAGCGCAAGTGCGGAAAGATTGGCGAATTTTTGCCGAGTTGCTATTTAAGCGCTGATTAAGCGTCGAAAAGGCAAGGAGCAATGCAAAATAAGAAAGAAAAGTTGAAAAATATAAAAAGAAAAGAGAAAAGGATTGACAGGACTTTACTTTATGCTTATGAAAGGAGCTAAGCGATCGGGAGTAAGTATCTTTTTTCAAGAAAAACTTTAGATAAAGTGATTACTGCAGCTACAAACTAAAGGAATAAATAGGTATATTATTCTAGTTTCTGTAGAATTTAAAGATATTGTAGCTACTGTTAAACTTCTTACAGATTAGGAACAAAAATCGACAAAAAAAAAATATAAAATTAATACATCCAAATCATACTTTCTTTAGATTGTATCGTTTCCAGGCTATTCTCCTTTCGAACAACACCTTTTGTCTTTCTTTCATCTTTATACAAAATGTCATACCAATACGCCCCCTGTTTGTTAAGGCTGAATATTAAACAAGTTTTTGTCAGTCAATTAAAGCCATAACATAATTGAGACAACTGAAAAAGTGCAACTATAAAAGATACACTCGTATCTTTTGTATCTTAATCCCAGTCACATGGGCACTACATGTATCTCTGAATTTATTTGTATCTATAAACGTATCTGTAGCTGCAGCTGTAATACTTGCTCATCTTGACAACCTTTTGTTGTGGTTTCCACAGTAGCCTCACAGCACATAAAAAGTGCATGTGCCCAAGCACAGAGCAGATTTTCCCGAAGTAAAAAGGGGGCGTGGTGGAAAGGGGAGGGTAGTGCCAGGTGGGTGTATTGCACAAGTCAGAAAAATGTCAAGCGATAAGCAAAAGCCGCTTACAGTCAACTTGGGCCAAACAAAACGTCAACAGAGGGGAAGAGGGCTCAAAACGATGGCACTGCCAATTTTCTGTTTGACAGTATTAAATGTTGCTCTGACAATTGTCTTTATATATTTTTGATGTGGTTTGCAATGAATGCAGAGCAAAAACTATAAGCGATTTATAGTTCAGTTGAGGATTTCACAAGAACATTGAAGTATTTAACTATAAAACAAAGAAATGTGAGTTTAATCTTCAGCAAAGCTCAAGGAAACCATAAAAAGTATTTCAGCTTAAAGAAAATTAGTATAGACTGGATGAGTGAAACTTATTTATTGAAACTTTAAGCTTAGAAAACAATTTCTAGTTCAATTAAGTTATTATAGAGATGTTAAAAGAAGTTCAATCGGAATTTGTTATGCAAATCACACTTTGGAGCTAATTTAATACATTTCCATTATGCTTATCTTTAAGAATGAGACTCCCACACCTCTTAACACCTAAAAGCACTGACTTCATAACTTTATTTAAAGAAGTTTCTGGTACTTCTTATAAAACAACAAAATTTTGACAAGAAAATGTTGCGTAAAAAAGTTATTGCAATAAAGCATTACATATTATAATGATGGGAACATGTTACTGCAACAACAACAATAACAACAGCACGAACCAAACTAACAAGCAAAAATGTTGTCAACAAAAAGTTTTAAGAAAGAGAGGAACAGAGACTGCTAGACAGAGAGGGAAAGAGAGCGCACATTGTAGAAAAGTTTTGAAACATCATCAAAATGCGCTCAGGCCTAATTTAAATGTGTTTGAACTTCTTTGCGCCTCGTTTTATATTATGTATTTACATACAACAACAACAAGAACATCAAGAGAACAGAAAAAACTTGAAAAGATTTCTTCTTAAAATATGAAAGCTTCTTTTTGACTGAGTTTTGACTGCGAAATGTTTGCACAGCTTTAAGTTTCAACACCAAAAAACGTTTCTTTCTCAACACAAACACAAAAAAGTTGCCTCCATTTTTATCCAAGTTTTCCTGGTTTTTATTTGTATTCGACGTATGTCGCATTAATGCAAATATAATCTGACCACGCCCCTGCGCCCACTGCTTGGAGTTGAACAAATTACAAATTGAGAGATGTGTCAACACTTTTCGGACTCCAACAAACTTGACCTCAAGTTAAACTTTAATGCAGCTGCCGACAACTTGCAACTGACAAAAGAAAACTTAAACTCTCTGCTAAGTTTATAAGTTCTTAAGTACACATATCACCTGCTTGTGGAAAAGGTAAAGGAGACAGTGGAGGGGAAAGAGGAGTAACCACAACAAATGTGGTTTTTGTTTGGCGGACTTAAAATCTTAAGCTCAAGTGGCAAATAACACCAACCAGCAGCAAAATGATTTATTTGCAGTGGAGCAAGTTTTGGTTAGTCAGTGTATAAGACTATTATGTGATATATAAAGATACTTCTACTGCTTTGTAGTAACAATGCAAAGAAATTGCCACTGAAATACGCAGCTAAAAGAAAACTTAGCGAAGTTTTAATGCATTTTTCAAATGACTCACGTGTAGCTATAATTAATTCGCACTTCGGGAACGCATTTTCGCCAAACAGTTTGCTTCAAGTGCGAAATAATTTACACAAACAAACAATTAAAGGCAAACAAAAGTAGGCCCACTTGCAATGAGTTCTAGGTTTTATAAATAGCAACAGCATAAGCAAATATTGCGCATACGTCGCATGAGTCATGAGCAGACTATTAAGTGCAATAGAAATGAGAACGAGATACTTTAAAAAAACATATAGAATTAAGTACATAAAGTAGCTGTTAATATAGAACAACTATTTTCACAGTAGTTCTACTTCTCTAACCCCTTTCGATTGAAACTTTTTTTTCTAATTGAACAAATATAAAAGTTAGGCAAAATTTTGTCTCTAGTTAGTCTCTGGTCTGTAGCCGTTGTGGGTTAAAAACTCATTTGGCTGATGAAGTTGGCAAACAAACCCGTTTCGATCATTAGTCACTTGGAGTTGTGAATGTAACATGATACTCTGGATTGACTTGGTAACTGGACAACCCACTTCATATCTTTCTCTCTCTACCTGCCTGTCATAAATCAGTTTCAGTTCTCGACCCTTTCAACATGCACGAGACGAGAAGTTGGCCATTTCTAGCGGTAATTCAATACCGAAAAACCCAACTCAATCCCAATCCCATTTCCAATCCAAAGCACTACTCGACAGCTACGCACAAGCCAAGAAAACAAACCAACAATTGGCCACGATTCGATGTCAAGGCTTTACAACAGTTGCAATTCCACAGGCTACACTGACAAAAACCAGGATGTTTAAATACAAGTTATTTTTTTGAAATTTTAAAATTACATAAAGATGTAATGGTTATTAAAATATTAAATATTTTAATTAAAACCGCAACAATTTTGATTTCATAGACTGCTAATTTTTTCTCACTGTGTACTCTGCTCCCAGTCGACTCTTCTAGCTTGCAACATGCCACAAAATCAATGAGCATAAGCTATTTGTAAGCGTGCAAAACAACTGGCAACAGTTTCGAACAGTTGGCAAATTTTGAAAGTGAAATTTGATACAGGAGAGCCGACACATACGCACGTTGCATGAATATATAGCTCTAGCTATAGCCATAGTATCTGCAACGTCTGGTGGCAACTTCTGGTCGACAAAACAAACACGCTCTTGTATGGCTTCTACTGAGCTCCTTTATTGCTTCCTTTACCAGCTGCCACTTTTTTAGCTTTTGGTGTGGAATAAGTTGACCAAGTTGACACGCAAAAAACAAAATCAAAATTGCTTTGTCAAGTTCCTATTTAGTTCGAGGGGGAATCAATGCAGAAAACTAAGTGCGTATCATTCCAGGAACAAGAATAAGCCTAAAGAACTATTCTAAAATATATTCATTAACTTTATGCTGCCAATATGTGTTTAATTTGTTCTTCTTGGAATACCAACCAGTTTTCAGCTCACTTTTTTCACTAGCTTTTTATTTAATGAGTTTCTGGTATTATGTTACAACGGAAATTTGATTTTTAATACCTAATTAACTTCCGTTTAGTGTATTTAATGCTTTAAACGGGAACTTGGGTAAGAAACAACTCTATTTAAACTGTTCTGAGTTTACAGTAAATTCACTAGAATTTGAATGAAAAGTTTGAGTGAAAAATGTCAGCTAATGTCAGTTTACCATGCACTCTGCTAATACCCATAATCATCATAATCATATTAATTATTTCCTACATAATTAATGAACATAATTAGTTTTATTTTCCTGCCGCTTTGGTTGCTTTTATGCATTTTTCATTTCTTGAGAGGTTGTTGTAATTTATTCATAGAAAAAGTCATGCAGCCATTAAAACTTGCAAATTTCAGCTTGATATGGACACCTGCATACACACACACACACACTTACTCAGATACACAAAGGTACGGAAAGGACACAGTTTAGATAACAAATCTAAGCAACTTCAACTTTTCTGCTCGACAAACGCCTCAAGAATTTGTTTAACGCGTTGCATTTAATCAATGTCAGATGTGTGTTTAAGGGGGCTGCTTGGGAGGCGTGGCTTTGGTGGCAGAACATTAGCAAATATTTGCGCTGCACTTTGCCTGAAAAATGCAGCCATTTAACATTGGGAGTGAACCCAGAGGCAACTGCAAAGAGAATCACAGTAACTGCGACAGGTGCGTGAGTCATGCGAGAATCTCATTTTTCCAGCTACAGTGGCACCTGCCTGGCATGGCAATTGTTCTTAGCCTGCACTCCTAAGTTTTTCATTCTTTACTATTTTTTTTTTTTTGGAGGAAGCACCTGAATGACAGCTAACCATTTAATTTGTGTGACACCTCCTGAGAGTCAAGACTCGAGTCTCAGTTGCAAGCAACATTTGACTCTTCAGATGCTTCGACTCGCTTTGCAGTTTGGGCCAAAACGAATGGTTAGCTGTCAAGTTGAACAAACTAAACGACAGTTTATGCAATGTCAAGCGCCCTTATACCTCTCCCTATCCCTTCCTCCTCCCTTTTCCTTTTCATTCTTTTCCATGTCAGAGGCTGACAAGTCAACAAGTCAAAAGAACAAAAGGAAAACAAGAAAAAAAAGTAAAGTGCAACACAAAAAATGGATTTTACTCTAGCACATAATTCTTAAAATGCGCTTTAACAGTTTTTCTATATTTGTTTACAATGTTTTCTCTTTGTTTTTATCTGTATTTTGCATATGTGTAATGTTTTTATACTTTTTTCGGTTGTATTCTTTGTAGTCAGTTCATATTCATGTCAGAGCGCCCCAAAACATGCAACATTTCCTTTTGTTTGCGTTCTGAACGCAGCCACAAACATGACAGGTTAATTCGACTGTCAAAACTGGAATTTATCAAACAACCCACGCGCGCTCAGGAACTCAAAAAATGGCAGAGAAAAATAAACAAATATAAAAGAAATAAACCGCAACTCGCAACTGGACCAAAAAGCCCCGAAGGGCATTACAAAACACCATGGCGGACTTTACTTTCTCTTTGTTTTTCTTTCCAGAGAGCAAGGAAAGCCAGAGAATACTCATACGCCCTGTGTTTACGCAGAGTGTGCGTTTTTGCTAAGCCGCAATCTCAACAGGCTTAGCTAACAATTGAGTAACATATTTATTAAGAGCTTCTACACATAAACACAGTCTACAGATTAAAGTGAAAGCTCAGTGGATTATGATCTGCACAAAAAATGGCACAAAATAAAATAGTCTGCGACTGTTAATGAGCTTTCAGCAGACATTTAATGGGTGCGACTTATTTTAATTTTAATTTGGAAGGCACATTGCGGTCTGGGGAAATCTTTCCTCTTAAAATACACTTTTTTATTTTAACTTAAACCAATAAAAACTAAAAAATTGTAGAATTTATAAAGTAATACCAGTTAACGTTGACCAAAGTTTAAATTAAAATTTAAACTGATTTCTTCTTAAGCTCATTAAAGCTGCCTTTCATTATTTGAAAGCTTAACTCCATTGTTTTGCAAATTCTAATTGAACTGCCAACAATGCAACTTCATTAGTTGAGTTCCTTTGTCAGTTATCCATTTTTAGCCACAATGCTAATCCAATTCGAGCTTCATTTCAAAGCTCATCACAAAGTCAACAGTTGGAAAGAGAGAAAGAGGTAG
This sequence comes from Drosophila parthenogenetica, assembly GCA_035047505.1. NCBI lineage: Eukaryota > Metazoa > Arthropoda > Insecta > Diptera > Drosophilidae > Drosophila > Drosophila parthenogenetica. The sequence goes on along the minus strand of JAWNPM010000247.1, from coordinate 6,702,161 downwards.
ATGGAGATAGAGAAGAGAAAGTTATTCCCCTGGGAGTGCGGAGTGGAGTGTACTCCGACAACAAGCAGACTTCATTTGCGGAGCTCTTCAACTTGTTACATTTACAATAATTACACAAAATCTAAAAATCTCTAGTCAAACATTTGCGCAAATCAAACTGAAAGCATACGAAGAATTTTAATCTAAAATGCAAATATGAAAACTCAACTCAACTGAAGACACATGTGCAAGTCGAGTACAGTAAGAGACAGGGAAACAGAGGCAGACAAATAAGTGTGAAAGAGAGAGGAGTGAGAAATGCTCCCCAGCGAAATATATTCATAACAATTCTATTAATTTTTCTCTTTTGTGCAATTCAGGCTCGAATCCAAGCATTGTTTGACAAAGCGGCAGCTGGTGTGGTGTGGACTGGATTTCTGGGTGGTTTATTGGTCGGATTTTTGGGTGGATATTTTGTGGGTGGTTTTTTTGATGGCTTTGGATTGACTGCGACGCCGTTTGCCAATTTGCATATTCAATTGCCACAGTGACAGGCCGTTTCGCAGTTGGTATAACTCGTCTCTCTTGCTCTGTGTGCTGTGTTTTTCTGTCTCTTTTACTCCATTTGTCTTCTCTTGCCTTTCCCACTCGTTTACTAACAAAATTGTCTGACTATGAGTCAGTTAGCTGACAACTGAGTTGATTATAACGAAGTGTCTGCTTTCCAATCTTCAACTGATTTCAATTTCCTGACTCACATACTTGCCTTAACTACTGCCCATCTAAATTAACTGGAAGGTGATTATAGTTTTAAGATTAAAGCATATTAGATAATATTTTAACTACTTCATCTTTTTAAATTAAGAGACTTTAAATAACAGCGGTTTTTAAAGATTTTCTGACTTCTTAACTTCTCTATTTGTTTGTCGCTTTGCTGTGACGTCACTCTGGTTTGAAGCATTGCCTGTTCTTAGCCCCGTTTACGTGCTCGGGCATATGTTCGACTGGATTTTGCTCACTTTTAGAGACCACTACAACAACGACACTTGAACTGCTCTTCTCCTACTTCTACTTCCACTTCTACTTCTGCTCAAGTCAGAGCCGTTGACAACTTGTTGTTGCTGCTGCTGTTGTTGGCGGTGGGTTGTTTGAGTGGTTTGTTGGCTGAGTGGTTGGATTGGTGGCTTCTATTTGTCACACTGCTCCCATTCTGTGCTGTTGCATAATTATGCAAAGCGAGAGAGGGAGAGTGAGTTAACTTCCTGCCACGCCCACATGTGTGTATGCGAAGGCATCTCAGTTAGACGACGACGACGTGCCTGCCACTTAGCAATTCAATCACATTTCGCTGTACTCCTACGCACTTCACTCCTCTTACCTCTCCTCTCCATCCTCATCCCACTTGTCACTTGCCACTTTTCACTTGCCATTTTCCACTTGGCGTTTTGTGAACCATTTCCTTGTGCACATTATAATTATCCTTGCGTTTAATTAACGTGTTTACACATACATAGACCAGTCACTTACACTCCCACACTCTCTCACACACTTTGACACACACACCCCCCAAACTGTTGACCGAGTGACCTCTCGTAATTTGCTATTTTTCAAGTCTCTCTTCTAGTTTGTGTTGCGTTGTCGCTTTTAATGGCTGTTAATTTTGTTTTAAACCGAGGGTAAATTTAATTGCGGTTTGATTGTCGCTCTGTCCAGCACAGACAGCACCTACGCTCTCCTTCTCCCCCTCTCTTTCCTTCTCTCTTCCAGTCTACTTCACTTTGCGCTTTGACTTTGGTTAATTCAATTTTGTTTTTGGCGTTAATCAGCATCGGTTGGCCAATTCGCATTGACAACAACAATTCAATTAGCGCTTTAATTGATTTGCGTTTAGGTATTTGTTTGAGAGAATAAATCCTCATTTCCCACTCCTTTTCGTCCTGTTTGATAAATGTTTCTTTGCGGCGGGCGGAACTATCTATGCCGGAAAAGGGCCAAAGCAAAATTTTGAACTAGATTTAAAGAGTCCCGCTTCCTTTAAGCCCAAGACATTAAATTCTTGCTGCTTAAAGTCACTTGCAAATTAGGCAACTTTAGTCACTCAACTGGCAAGTCTTAAGCTCAGTCATTATATCATTTTATCGGTTCAGTTTAACTGCTTCATCAGACAAATTACATGATGTAGGAGAGCTCATTTTAACAACTCTCAAGTTGCCATATTTAAATCCAGTTGCAAATTTAAAAAACCATTTTAAAAGTCAAAAGACACAAGTCCTCACCAGTCGTCCGTCGTCCTTTGACTCTCCATCTTTGAGCACACGTACGCACAGAAGAAGCAAATTTTATTTTATGATAACAACACGAGAACAGCAATGACAACAACAGCAAGAAATGATGTTGCATGTGATGTTGTCACAGCACCTACGCATGAGTGTGTCTCTCTCTCTCTCTCTCTCTGTGTGTGTGTGTGGGTGTGTGTGGCATAAACTGAGCATGTGATTTGTAAAAAGGAACAAAACGACACTGCGAAATTTTTGCCTGAAGAAGTTTTCCTTTCCCTTCGCACGACAATTGGCACGTGTTCAGCAATACATGTGTGTGTAAACATGTGTGTGTGTGTGTGTGTGTGTGCGTGTGTATTTGTGTGTTTGTGTGTGTCTGCTTCCGTCTTGGCAGTCGTATTATAATACTTCCCATGCCCCCTTAAGCCCGCTTTTTTTACTCCTTGAGTGAGTGCCGACTACAGAGTTTCTCCTTTCTCAATTTCTCCTTTTCTCCTTTCTCCTTTTTCCCAGTCGCCTTATCTTGATTTGTGGCAATTGAATGTCATGTGCAGAAGTAACTGACAGCATAAACATTATCAGCAACACATGCATAACAAACATCACACCACTCCCCCCTCTCTCTCACTCTCTCTTCAGACATTTTCCAATCCCTTCCACATTTCCTTTCTCACACACAACATTTTATAGATACATTTGACGATATGTCGCGAGTGTATCGCGTGTGTATCGCAAATTTCTCGTACGTTTTCAATTGTGATGCGTGGCTTACTCTCATACGGATTCTGATTCTCAAATCTCATGCTCATTCCCATTCCCATTTCCATTCTCATTCGGTATCTGCGTCTGATTTGGCTGCTGATTCAGTGAGTCTTAGCCAATTTTGGCCGGGAAACAGGTGTTCAAAATTAGTCAAAGCAACACACGGTGTCGCTTATCGATTTTCCCTTGACTTGACAGACAAATATCTGATTTTATTATCTGTCTAAATTAACTGAGAAACATTCTGCTTAAATTTAAAGACAAATTTGATGAAGAATGTATTCGAAATTGAAATAAGAAAGTCATTTCTACGTAAAATATTTAAATTTTCTGTTCAGCATTGCCTGCTTAACATCTGTACCATTAAATACCCAAAATATAGCCTTAAAGTTTAAAATGCTTTTAGGCATTAACATGAGAGTGTCCCATATAAATAGCCAAATGATATAAGACACAGAAAGCACGTTTGTTTCAAAAATATTCTGTTTTTATTCGAAAACATGTGAGTGTAATCGAAATGCAATTGCAAATGTTACACGTCGATTATTTATAGAGCAAATTTTACAACATTTTCTGGCCACGTTTTCTGTTTGTTGGCTATTGACAAAGCCAATTGAGTGCAAATAGATTAAACTGCAGACACAACACAAGTGTCGCTGCACAACAGCAGTATCGACCCTCGTACAGCTGTCATAAATTCTAGCCAGAGTCGACTCTAAAGTTAAATAGCTCGTGCAAAGCGCATAAACTATGCAAAATAAAAAAAATATGATAACAAAAAAAAAAACCAGAAACTCTCTAATGAAAAACGTAAAAGAAAAATGTGCAAAATATGTGAATAAAATGAAATGAATTTGCACTTAATGCAGCGGAGGGTATAAAAAACAGCTAGATGTCACACCAGTTGGCTATACGAATATTAAATGCTCTATTGGAAATGTATTTAGAGAGTTCTTGCCGTTATATGGTATCTTAAACTCCACCAACATATTTTTATAACTAAACATATGTGCTCATAAATGACTTCACCGACTTGTAATACCCTTTACAAAAGTGTACATAAAAACATGTTCATTAAAAGCGGCGCCAAAAGTTCGCACATAAAATTTGCCTTTACGCTAAACGTGTGAAGAATTTGCCGCTCCGAGCTTCTGCCCCTCTTCCTGTCTCTCACACTCTACTATCCTTACTCACCCCTCCCCCTTCAACTGCTTTATGCCCAGTTTATGCGCTTAGAATACTTTTATATGTTTTGCTTAACTTTTGTTCAGCATTTTTAAGCATTTTTTCTTTGCTTTCAGTTGCTGCTATAAAAATGTATAATGAAAACTTTGGGTCATAAAGCATATAACATGTGCAGTCTGAGCAAAGAACTCCCCACGCCCTGACCCAGCCAAAGGCATCCCTTCGAGCTGAGTATAAGCCAACTTGTTGTTGCTGTTGATTTTCCCATGCAACGAACTATGGGCCAAGTGGGTGGGCAACAAGAAATTGTCCAAGTCTGTGGAAAAGCCAAAGAACAAAGCTGGGAAACGATTTCGAGTACAAGTATTTGCAGCGGCCTCAAGACAGAGCGAGAGAGAGAGAGGAGGAGGAGTGAGAGAGGCAGGGCGGTAGTTACTCAGAGAGCGAGTGAGCGACACAGGAAACATTCCGCAAATGCATTTCCCATGCACACGTTTTCATGCACATTTAAGAAGCGGCTCTCCACTCCTTCCCCACTCCGGCCTCTGACTATCACGGAAATGCATATTTAAGCCACAGGTAACAACATCCACTATGAGCAGCTCGTAATTTTAATTTAATTAAAACAAGAGAGCAAAAAAATGAAAGAATGTTATGAGCCAGAGTGACTCCTTAGTTCACTCCGCCTCCACCTTCACTTTCTCACACACCTGTAGTGAAGTTTTTTTTATATTTCTGTTTTTATTGTTGCCTTGCGTGTCACATTTCATTTCAATTGCTTTTCTTCACTCCCCTTCTACTTCTCCTTCTCTCCCTTCCCCCACTCATTCTTCAATATTTTTAATAAGTTTGTTCCACATTGCCCATTGCTCAGCCTTAGTTTAAGTGCCCTCTCCCGCTCTCTGACACTCTCTGCCTCCTCTTTCTTTCTGCTTCTCTTTCCCATCCATCTTCTTTCTTTCATTCGCTTTTGGCTTAGCCGTCGCCACATTAACGCTTAGCTTTTTTTTTGGCTGCTGCTGTTGTTGTAATTAATGGTGTGATTTTCTTTTTGCTTCTCTGCTTTCGTCAACTCTTTGTCGCTCTTTTTGTTTTCCCTCCCTGCTCCCCCTCTTTCCCTCCCACACTCTGTTGATCTCTTCCCCCGCTTAAAGTTTGTAATTATTATTTATTTTCAAGGGTCAGTGATTTTTTCAGTCGACTTTTTTATTCTTTTAGTTTTGTTGCTTCAATTGAAATTTGGCGTGTGAATGTTTTGGGTTTGTCTTAAATTTATGAATATTTTATGCCAAGTTTCCAACAAGTTTAATATTAAATAATAACAAATAATTCTGAGTCTTCTTTTAACATATAATTTGACAGAAAAAGCCGAGAGTGTCAAAGCAAGCAGCTCTGACATGCAAACATCTGTTTTTATTTGCGAGTTTTTGCCAAAACTGTAATTACTCTAAAGGTCACTTCACGTTTGTAACAAAAGCTGTAAGTAAGCAGTGTTCTGTGCTGCATAAACTACAAATTCTACTACTTTTTTTAAATACTGCTCTTAGTTCTGTCACTTGCTGTGAAATCCCTTTTAATGTATGCCATCTCTCTGTGCACAATTATAAGCATTTAATGGCGACATTTGTCGCTGATTGCAAGTGCATCATATTCATTGCCCCGCCCCCTTTAGCCCCTTCCCCTGCCAGGCAGCCATGCAACTGCATTAATTATGCATTTTCATGTTGCATATGCGAATAGAATTCGAGCATTTAATGTGTTTGTGTGTGCGAATCGCTAATGAACAAAATGCAGTTAGTGCACTCAGCTGCCTTTTGTTGTGTTGGCCTACAGCTGCTGCCGCTATTTTAATTATGCTAAAAAGGCAGAGGAAAAGTGCAGCTCACAGTAAGGGGGGAGTACCAAAATGGAGTTGAGGGAAATACAACAAAGTTACAAATGTTTTGCGACTCTGTGTTTTTTTTTGGCCACACAAATGAGCTGCCTTTGTCTGGCAACACCAAATTTTATGCGGCTATGAAATCATAACGAGTTACATTGAAACATTTCAAACAAACATGCAAAAGTCTCTAAAACAAATGTGCAGTAACTGCGGTTGTGTAACTACTGAGATACTCTGTAACAAACTGAAGTCTTTTTAGAGGGAAACGAATACAATTTCACTGAATTAATCCTTGAAAATCTGTAATCGTTAATTGAAGAGAGCAGGCTCCTGATACACTGCAGTAAATTGGAGTGAAGACATGAGTTTATATGCATGACTTTAAATAGTTTAATAAACTCAAATAAAAGTACGAACATGACTACACATACTCCTTTTTTCGCACACTTTTAATGGGTATGATGCCAATGACAAAGTGTATTTGGCGAATCTGTTGGCGGCTCTCTTTTAATTTTAATTTAAATTTCTATTACAACGTCGTCTGGTTTATTATTTAATTAATTATGCACTTGCGTTCAACTTTTTTATTATAATTAATTTAGCGCAGACAGTGTAAAAGGAATAGCCAAAGAGAGAGCGAAAAGAGAGGAAGAATAACAGGAAAATATGGAGTCTACAACTCTGGCTTTTTCTTTATTACAGCTTCTTCTCATTTTTATGTTTTTCTCTGTTTTCTGTTGCCGCTGTTCATTAGCATTTGTTGGACATCAGCTTTTGCAACTCCTTGTCTGTCTTGTGTTTCCACTTCTCCGCTCTGCACCATTTTCTGTTCCCTTTTAGCCTGCGGAAGCAGCACAAAAAAATTGCATAGTTTTTTCCCTGACTGAACTCTCATCCTATTTCATCTTTTTCTCTCATCTTTCTGTCTTGTCTAACAACGTCCTTATTTTTTGTTGTGCTCTTGTTGCTTGTTGATGAGCTTGTTGTGTGTTGTTAGCCGGGGCCAACAAAAAAGGGGCGTTGCATCGTGTGGTTTGGCTATGCATAAGGAAAAATGGCGGTGCGAGCGGCATGAGCTCAGCTAATTTTCTTATGAAACTCTTTTGCGGTATTTCAACGATGATTTCTTCATTTTTACTTTTTTGAGGATACCAAAAAATTAAAAATAAATTAAGGGAAAACAAGAAAGTTATCAGTAATTAGCTGAATTTAAAATTCGCAGAGGAAACTCTAACAAATTTGAAAGTTTGCTTTAAAACAGTTTGGAATTTAAATTAAATCTTTTACAAAAATTAAAATAAATTATTTTTAGAATCTATTTGAGCTAAATTGGTTGCTTTGTGCAGTTTAAATAATGTGCAATTGTTAAATTGTTAAGCGCATAATTAAATTTGATTTTGCGATAGTTTCTATTAGATAAATTCTATTTAGGGTAAAAGAAGGACGATTACCACGCCCACTCCCATTCACAGCCTCATAAATAATTATAATAATGATTCCCTGACTTTTTAATGAGTTCCGACTGGTCGTAGCACTGTAATCTGGGCAGTCACAGCTACCCCGCCTCGTGCTGCTTATAATAAGTATCTTTTTTCCCCTACTGATATGGGGAACGTTTAGCACTAGGGGTGGGGGCGTTAATGAAAAATGGGGGTGGCACTTACCTATTTCGGCACTGACATGAGCAACAATTGCCAGCAAAAGCAGTGGCAACAGCCATGTTGTTCTTCTTGTTGTTGTTGTTGTTGGTTGCCTTGTAAATCCGATTAGTGTTGGGTTTGAGGGCGAAGGCGCTTGGGCTGGGCTGCAATTGCTGTTGCTGCCGCTGTGTTGTAAGCGCCTCAGCAACATGTTGCCAGTGTTTTAGATGTTGCCAGCTCGTCGTACGTAATGTTGTTTTTGTTCTCTTACACTTGTCTTGGGAGCTGTTATAATTTGGGTTTTCTTTGCTTTTGTTTTTGTTTTAGGTTTTGCTTTGGCTTTGGCTTTTCCGTCTGTCTTTCCGCACTCACGCACATTCAAAGGGGGGTTGGTCAGTGGGTAGGGGAGGTCAGAGTATCAGAGTATTCAGTGTAGAGTGTTCGTTCGTTTGTCAGTTGTTCTTTCTTCTAGTTGTTATTGTTGTTGTTTCTGATGTCGTTGTCAGATTTCTGTTCTGTTGCTGCTTTGTCGCTTTGGCATTTAGTTGACTTTTTTGTTGTATATTTTATTTCATAGATTTTCTTGTATTTTTTCTATGGGTTTGGTTTTGGTTTTCCGTATACTTTTTTTGTTGTTGCTTAGAATTTCATTTCCTTTGCGTCGGCTTCACACTTTATGCTTTTACTTTGTAAACTTTGGTATTAAATTTCATTTATTGAATATTTTGCATTTGTGCTGCAAAAAAAGATGAAAACGAAAATATTTTGATTAATAAAAGATTAAAATTGGAACACTTAAGGCATAGAATAGAAGTAAATATTTGCATAACTTTAATGTGTTCACTGATTACTAAGTAATACTGAGTTGCTGCATAGTTTACTTTAATATTATTAATATATTTGCTTAATTTTTAATTTTTTCAATTGTTTTATTTCAGATTTTAACTTTTATGAATAATTTATTATATTTGTTTATGATTTTTTGTTGAATTACCGAAGTTCATGTATTTATTATTGATTATAAAAGTTAATTTAGGAATTAATAAGCCAATTTTTTAAGTACTTTAATGAATTAATTCCTTTTGGGCTTTCCTTCATATCATTTTGATACTTATACCTTATTTATAAGTGGAATAACTTGATATTGATATTGAAACGTGTCCCAATTTGCCTGCGGTTCGATTATTTTGTATTCAAGACGTATTTGAATTTCAGATTAGGTATATTCACATGCATACACGCACACACACACATACGTACTTTAAGATGACAAGTTTTCCTGAAGCTGGGAAAATCAAATTTCACACGTGTTCCATTTGGCAATTGATACGATTTGAGTTTCTTTGAAATAATTTCACATTTCCAATTATTTAAAAAAAAATAAAATTGTTGTTATGTTTGTTGTCTATTAGATTATAACTGATAGATTTGATTACATCAATTTGTTTCTTGTGTGGATTGCTTAACAATTTTCAATCAAATTGTAACCTTGAAATAGATACTTGTATTTGGATCAAATACTGAATATAAAATTCGATTAGGTGCGCTCGAAACTTAATACTAATGAAGAAAACTTTGCAAAGAAATTTTCAATTGAATTTGCAAAGACCGAAACTTATTTTATTTCATGCCACAGGACAAAAAAAAGAAGCAAAATAATCAAAGCCATCGATGGGCAAAATTGAAGTCAGTTTCATTGTGGTTTTACAGAGGGAGTGGGGCAGAAAGGTTGTTTCCCAATTTCCTAAAAGTATGCAGCAAAATATTTAGCAATTTCTTGCTTCTGTTTTCATAGCAAACTGTGGACGATGTTTGTCCAGTTGAAAATGAAAATGGAATGTGAGGAGCTGGGGGTGAGAACTGTGTGGGAGCATTTGCTTATTGATTTCGTTGAAGGCCATTCGTACACGCGGCGTATGCGCAATATTTGCCTTTTGGCACTTGGCAAAGCGAACGAACCGGGCAAAATAAATAAATAGAGGAGAGCAACAACAAACAAATAATATTAACCAAAAACTAAGCCAAAATTTTGTTGATGAAAACGTGACTGGACACATTGAGTGGTCCGCACACACACACAGTTAGACACATACAAGCAGATATACAAACACAAATCGGTATACAGTATATCAAACTTGGTCAATTTTGTGTGTTTCTAGGACACACAGTGGCCACCAAAAGTAAACCGACTTTCCTCCCAATGCTACGCTATTTATATACACATATATTTTCTCTCATTTCGTGCTCAACTTTTGCCTTCCTCTAATATTCAGTTTATGATGTTTTATTGAAAACTTATTTCTTCTTCGGAATATATTCCTATATATATAATAACAGTATATGCTGTGACTGCGTGTTTAATTCTGCCGCTCGACAAATTCGCATAATTAAAGCAGAAAACGAAAAACATTTTCCATTTTTAGTGCTCAGCAGCAGAGACGGAAATTACCTCGCGATAGCAACCAAATGAGTCTGTCATAAAAGTTGTCTTATGTCATATGAAAATTCATAAAGCTCGCAAAATATAAAATAAAAATATAATTCCAATTACTTTGGCAAGCTTATAAAACGCGAAATGACACAACAGCAACATCAAATCTTTCTTGACAGTGACAGTCATTTGTATTTATCTTCAAATTGTATGATATAAATTTGATGTAAGCACTTTGCGATGGGAATATAAATAATTAAGTCGAAATCAAAGCGAATTATTTCGTTCAAATTGGAGAGAGTGACACAGCCGAATTGGAATTTAATAATTGCTGCACATTTTCATTTAAGTTTAAAAATGTTAGAAAAATTATTAATAAACTTTCTCTATTTCTTTTAAATTAAAAATTACTTCACTCAATCAATTAAGCTATTTTCTCGACTTAAAAAATAGTCAAATTTTTCATATTTTTCATTCAATTATTTGCTACTTTCCCAAGCTAGCAACACCTGTCTGTCTACCTGTCAGCCAGTACATCTGCTTGTCGACTTTTGAGGCCAGCAAATATCTTATGAATTTTCTTTGTGTAGCCAATCTTAAAGCCATTTGCTTTAATTGGCTGTCAAGTAGAGACAGGCAACTAACTAGCTGTCTATTCTGACTACCAGCACTCTCTCTAGCTCTTGCTCTGCATTGGTTTCTGGGAATCCAGGGTTCCTGGTGTGCAAGAGTCCTGCAAGTGCTTGATTGACAGCCGCTTTCGCTGCTGGCTGCCATTAATCAGCTTAAACAGCTGGCGCGTGCGAAATTAAAATATCTGTTAAGGGCGCCAAATGAAGTGGCATCAAACTGAAGCCAAGGATAAGAAAAACATGCTTAGCTTGAGTTAGGGAAAAATATGGGAAATCATAGAAATATTTAAGACTTTCAAGTCTTGTAACTATTTAAACTGTTTTTAAGTTTTTTCTTAGTTTTTCAGTTTTTTTGGAAGTTTTAAGTACTTCATTTTTGATTTATTTTTGATACGTTAATCTCTTTTGGCGTGTCCTTCAGATCCTTTTAAATCGCTCCATTTTTTTAGCATGACATGAAGTATGTGTGTTTGCTTCGTGTAATTTCCCGTTATGTGTGTTGTTACACACACACACGCACAGACACAAACATGTGTATTTGTTGCTTCATTTATTCCATTTCTCATTTCTTTTGCGACATTTCGTTGTTTCGTTTTGTTTCGCTTCTAGTCGATTTCATTGCTCTCTACCTTTTGGAGAATTTCTCTAGTTACGTTTCAGTTTCTCTTCCTCTATCCTTCTCTGCGTTTTTCTTGCTTGGCCTTGTGGTCATTCAACTGTAAGCGAACCTAGAACAGAGAGAAAAATACATAAAAAATTATTAGATTTTACTTATATTTGTGAGTTGTTTTTTTTCTGGCGACTTTTTGCTCATATATATTGCGGACGGTCTGACTAAATTGCTTTTGTATGCATATGCCGGATGGTTGGATGAATGATTCTTTCCCTCTCACACACACAAACACACACACACTCATACTTAAACACAATTGTGGGAAATTAGGCAGAAACATATTTAAGGCGATTTTCTTGATGAGATATCGTTTAATGGTTTGCTGTTTATCTTTGCACGTTCTTTTGGCCTCTAATGAACAGTCAGCAAGTCAGAAAAAACTTCTACTACTTTCCTTCCTGCTTATCCTCCCCTCCTTTACTTCTCTCGAGAATTCTCTGCTCTAGTTGCCCCATCATCTTGGCATTACATTCGTTTTCAAGGCTGAAAATGTGCTGGTGCTCAGCGTGGCATCAAAATGTCTGCATATTAAGTATACGCACGCATTACGTATACGTACTTGTTAAAGTGCCATTGATAAACAACAACAACAGCAAGTTTCAGAGCAGCAATCATCGCAATGGGGCTCATTTTTTGACAAGTAAACACGCAAAGATTCCCAAACTTGTATCTTATCCAGGCTCATGGGAACAATATCGAAAGATCCAATAAATTTATTGGCCAATAAACTTTGAAATCATGAATTTTAAGTTTCGCTTACGATGACGCCACATGATGCCATCTAGTGAACGATAATCGAGCCTTTGACTCGAGTAATAGTGGGAGTATTTCCACAGCTAAATGAGTGTACTTTAGTCACTTTCCCAAAGCAACAAAACATTCGGAAAAAGAGCAACATTTCCATGCTTTCTTTGAACTTTCAACTATTTACCAACCGCTTTCACAGCTAGTTATTTCTTATCAATGCTGAGGCCATTAAAATGTTAGTGTCGACGACATTAAACGGTCCATTAATAGGTCTGGGAAACCGACAACAATGAGTAGAGAAATGGCAATTAAATGTCAAACATTTTTCATAATAAACGTTAGCCTTTTTCCAGCTAGAAATATAAAGTGTGCCCCTATTAAACTCATTCAAGTATTTGAGTATTTCTTTTGCTTTAATTAAACAGTTGTGAGTGCAGCTATAAATCTTTACCGGGTGTAACTATAAATATACCTTGAGTTATGTTTATGGCTTACGAAAGCGTCGAACGATTCGTCGACACGTGAGTCGCGCATTAAAAATGGCAATTTTGTTGTTGTTTTGTTATTTTGTTGGTTTTTTTTTTCTGCTCATTGCCACTTTCATAATTTGCACAATATTTTAAGAGGACAGGAGACAGAAGCATTTGCTAGATTCCAGTCAGGATCAGCGACTAGCGAGCTGACCATATTGTTTATGGCCTGGACGAGTAGCTAAGCCAGAAGCTTTTTCCATTGGCTTACAGTCTGTTCTTTTTTTTTTTTTTTTTGTTGCCTCGAGCCAAAGACAAACCCATAAAAATGTCACAATTCATCAACACCGCTAAGTAGTTTCGTATTTTATAACAGTCAACGGGGGGCAGTCTATTCTTTTTACATTTTTTTCATTTTGTTTATATTCATACAATAAATAATTTCCTTTTTTTAGGCTACAACTTTTTAGCTGGGCTTTTAGCATGACCTCAGCGAATTTTGCCAAGTGGTTAACGCGGTGTTGACCTGCGATGTCCACCAAAATATTACACATAGTTTCAGCTATATAAACAGACTAACCTTTAATAAGTACATTTTTTTATAACTTCTTTGAGATGTGTATAGAAATTTATGTGCTGCTCTGAAAGTGTCTTTAGTGAGCATTACTTTCTCATGAATTTTAAGCTTGAACCTGGTCAAAAATTAGCATAACGCCCACACAAATGACGTCAATGGCAAAACAATGTCTTCATAATATGAATATTTCAGGGAAAAACAATGCTGTCAAAACATCAAGTCAACTGGAAAATTAGAATTTAAAGCACTAGAAAGGAAAGCGCATTGAAATGTAACTGAGATAACAGAAATACAATAATATAACACGAATTTCTCAAGAACTCAGAACTTAAATATGCAAAGTATCGGAAAGAAAGCTTCAAGATGGTTTGACTAAAGAGAAGCTTTAACTCAGCTCAGGCTACTGAAATTTAAGATACTAAAAGACTTGAATCTACTGCTTAAATGCGCCTATTTTTGAAATAACTTAAATTTGAGTACCTTTATAATAAATTTATTTCAGCAGTTTAGTTTAACTTATGCTGAGTTTTACATACATAGAGGTAGCTGAAAAAGAAGTAGAGTTCCCATTTGGCTCCTTTATGCGCAACATACGTCATAAATTCCAAAACTTTTAATTGACTTGCCAACAATTAACCGAGCCAAGGCAGCTTGGGCTCATAATCAACAGGGCAACAACTTAAACAATTGCCCATACACTGCCCTAGTCCAAAACAAAATGGCGTCGCTCTGCTGCGCTTGTGTTGACATAAAATTAAATATATATATATAGTACATATACATATTATATCCATCGATGAGCGAGTCAACAGCGTCCAGAAACGCAGCAAAGTGTCAGAAAAGCTTTTAAAAAAATTTTGCCATGGCTTCGCAGCTGCCATTGTTTCTCTCTTTCTCTCTGCCTTGCTCTCTGTTTCTCCTTCTGTTAGCATTTTATTAAATGCATTTATAGCTTTTTTTTTGGTGCGTTTTTTCAGCCATATTTGTTGTTGTTGCTGTTGTCGTTGCGGCTGCCACTGTGCAAAGCTCATGCATTTCAATTTTTTATACTGTTTACGCCATTTTAACTTTATTCTGTTGTTGCTGTTGTTGTGGCATAAGACAGAGACAACAACTATAAGTATGTGTGTGTGTGTGTGTGGATAGCCATGGCAAAAGTGAAATGGTTATCGCGCTTGTTTGATTTAATTTATTGGCTTAGCGCCATTGTGGCCTGATGTGCAACACTTTACACACAACACTCTTTTTTTTCAGTCTTCTCCTCACTGGAGGGAGAGCAAAGTGGAGCAGAGTGGGTGGGCAAAAGGTGGTACTGAGGGGACTGCCGTGAAGTGGCTTTTTGGGCGGCCAACGAGCGCTTCCAGTCAATCTACTCGACGCTCGACTTTAGAGTTTGTTGCATGTTGTTGAGTTTTTGCAGCTCGCAGTTTTTTATATGATTATACTGCGTACTTTTGCTGCACAGTCAGTGAGGAATATGCAAACAGGCAGATAGTTCACTGCAAATTTTTAAAAGCAGCTCAAATGATTAGAGAAATATTCGTCTCTATCATTCTCTAGTACTCATTACAGGGCATCTACTAGTCGAGCACTCTCCGTTGTCCTCACTTACTTGCTTTTATTTAGTAGAGTCGCTGTTGGCTCTGATAAAAGCTGCTGATTGCTGGCCGTGTCTTGTGGCCTCTGCCGAGATCCGTTTTTCTGAATTTACACATTTTGTTGGCCAAAACGGGGATTGCTTGGCTCCCAACATGGCCAGCATTGTTTTGTTTGGCTATAAAAATATTTAAAAAAATAGCTAGCAATGGAAGTGTTTGTTTACAACAAACTGACAGAGCTTATGGACTGCATAAATTAATAGTTTCTGTATTTATTTGTTTGTTTTATTTTCATGTTATTAAATCAATTACAAATCCTTATTTTCATTTTGGCTCTTTGTACAGCTGAAGGTTTTCCGAAGAGCACTACAAACAAGAGTCACAATTTGCCTAAAGCAGCAAACTCAAATCAAAACAAAGGAAAGTGAGAATTAATTAGATACTCTTCTGTAAGTATTTTATGAAAAGGAATATGGGCTTGAAGAAATGAATGTAAACGGAATATTTTCTTCTGACTATACAGAGAAAAACGTTAGTAAACACTTTAAGGAAAGTACATTGTTAAATTATAAGGAAAGTTTTTAGACAACTTTTACCTAGATTCAGTTATTTCTATTCTACAGGATATTTCTTAGTCGCCTACTAACAATGATTTTTTAAAACAACAAACGACATTTCTCCTCTTAGTCATGGAAAATGAAATCAAAATAAACAAAATTAAAACTAAGCAATTGAATTTCTGTAATAAATTATGCAATAATAAATGAAATTATTTATTGAATTTACTTTAAACGAGTGAATTGTGGTAAATCAGCTGGGAATCGATTGTTGTGTGTGATGAAGTTGTTTTTTGGGTGACTTTTTGAGGCGATTTGGGCGACTTGTGTGACTTGGCTTTAATTTTAATGTGAAACGCACTTAGGAGGCATTTACGTGGCATACATAAAAAGGACTTTCATTTGCCTGCCTCAAAGTCACATGTCACATGCATTGAAAGTTTGATTCGGCAGCCAGTAAACACCAAACAGACGCCAAGTCACGCACACTTTTATGCCACAAACAGGGGGCGGGGCTGGGGAGTAAGTGGGCGGGGTTTTATCAGAGACACATGTCACAAAAGAGGGGGATGGGGGCGTTTGCTTGCCCTTTTTTGACATTTGCTGCCAAAGTTGATATTATTAATTTACAGCGCGTAGAGAACAGGCAATGGTGGTATGTGCCATGTGGTATGTGGCATGCCACACGCATTTTCCTACCACTTGCCACATTTATCGACACACAAACACTCACACACACACAGGGAGCACAGGCTATAATCATAAAATCATTTTATTGCGCTGCCAATTTCATTATTTAGGATTTTAATGTAATTTCTCCCCGTTGGATTTGATGTGTAACATCTCAAATTTCACTTGGCTAAGCAATTGCCCAGCCAATTGGCAGCAGTCGTGGCCAAAACACTATACATCAAACAAAATATATAGAAACATACAAATATATGTATAGTTATATGGTATATGGCGCTAATTGGGCCGATGTATGGGGGTCAAAGAAGATAAACTTTCAGTCTAATTAATTTGCAAAAACTCATTTCATTTGTTCTTTTGCAATTCTCAAACGTGTGCTTAACACAACTTTGCGTGCGCTGAGTGCAATAAAAAGTAGCACAAGTGTGAATGAGTCAACCAGACTAGAAGCTACCCTGTCTCATACTCGAAGCTGGCTTTAATTTAAACTGCAGTTGAAAGTAATTGACTTTAAAGTATTACAAAGAAGTCTAACAACCCATTCAACCATTTTGACTGCTTACAGGGTATTTAACAGTGAGTGAGCGTCTGGTAGCAATGATTAAAAAGGCAAATTCAAACAAGTCTCCAGAGGTGTGTGAGTTGTATAAACACAAAAAGTGTTAAAAAACCAAAAATAACCCAAACAGGATTCGTGGTGTGACTTTTGGTAAGTTGCACATAAATTGAGATTAGAAAAAGGTAATGCTCATGTGAGTACATGTGTGTGCGAATGCATGCCTCTCGTAAATTCATCAGCATATATCAACGCACACCATCTAACGCCAAAGTACTAAAACAAATAAATATAAAAATAAGCAAAAGAGTTAAGGTACAGGTAATACGACGAGAAAATACCCTATAAACAGGCCACAGAGTGAGCCTTAAATTAAATTTAATTTAATTCGAATTTGGTTGATTTTCTACAATTTTTGATTTTACTTAAATAAAAGTCCTTCAAATATTTATATGAATTTATATTAATCGACACATAGTTAACTTTATTACACTTTCCTCCAGGGTATTCAAACACTCAAAGGATTATGCTAAAACACTGTAATCAAAATAAGAAAACAAATAAATAAAACGCGCATGAAAAGTGTTTCGTGTGAAGTTAACAATTTGCGTGTTTTGTTGTAGATTTTGTGCTTATATGACTCGACTTTAAGGCTTATCCTTTCTGTGGCCCACTCAAAAACTCAGCGAGGGAGCCTGGCAACTCTTTCATTTTAAAATTACATACGCTTTGCAACACTGCCGCACAGTGTTGCTGAAAATGCAATGCAATTTTGGCTGCATAATGTAATATTTCACGCTAAGATAATTTTCAATTGTTTGCCTGGAACAAAATCCCTACCAAATGGCATTGCCAACATGTCGCGACATGTAGAATGTTTTAAAAATGCCTAGATAGCTGCTAGACTAGTAAATGCCCTATAAATTTACTGAAATTACTGGAGATCAGCAAGAAAATAAGTTTTAAAGCATTGAAACAACAGAGGTAACCTTTCGCTTTACTATTTTTGAAGGGTATCTCAAAGTTTTTTCTATATATGACATACGGAAGCCAGACAACTGGGCAGGCCCTAAAACAATGCGCCCAAAAGCAGGCAACAGAAGGTCTTTATGAGCAATACTCCAATGCGAATTCGAGCCAAAAATATGATGATGCATGAACGCCAGACATTGCAATTGCCAGGACCCCGGACTTGTTTAGTCTGCAAACAAAAAACAGACACTACTCCCAGAACCAGTTCCAGTACCAGATACAACTCCAGACTGTCGGCAAATAAAGAGTAAAACAGAAACTATACGAACAACACCAAAACATCATCATTATAAAGCGAGCATCTGAATTTTTATGACACATGTCCAAAGCTCATATGAGAAATATCATTTCGACTGCGTGGTAACAGTTTTTCAGTAGTCTTTTCTACATGCTCCTTTTTTTTTGTGTGTGTAAGTAGGGGCGTGTCTTGGGGCTCCTGCGCCTTTGTTTATGCAGCAATTTATGACATGCAAAGCAGCAGCGGCAGCAGCAAACACATGACAAGGACAATGCCCAAAACATGGGCGACCTCTGGTAATACGCTTAGCAAATATTTATGCGGTTGGGCTTATGCCAAAAACAGGACAGATCACCAAAACCCCTACACACTGCGTGTGTGTGTGTGCGAGTGGGGAAGGGAATGTCAAAGTCATTAATATTTTTATTAGGTTTACTACGAACTGTTACCACGATTGCATATGCTCTGCAAACATTTTAGCATTTCTGTTGATGTTTAATTAGTTACACGACACACACACACACACACTCTCACTGACTCATACACGTTTATACAGCGCATATGACAAGCGCATTAATTGCTTTTTTATTTGCTCGCTTTATCATTGGATCAAAACATTATGTAAGCGCATTTGGAATCGATTTGGTTTCATTATAGTTCACTACGGTCGATAAACAGTCACAGTGACTAATTAAAATCGATATGAAATCGAGGCCTGGCAATTAATAAACTGATACATGGGCATTATGGTCCTCCAGGGTCACTTTTCTTGTCACAATGTCAATCATTATAAGTGATTGTACCTGCTGGACTCACCATGCCATTGATTATCCTTCAATTTAGTTATTCTATTAAGTAAAAACGTTCCCCATTGTCACATTAAATATGGGAATAGGTAGATTAGTGCTCTAAGGGTGGGAAATGGAGCATGTTTATTCAGTTTTGTAGTAAAGCTTAGTTTCATTGAAGAATTTTGCATACAAACTGAAGCTAAGAAACAAAGTCCTCACCCTCGAATCAATTTAATTATTTTAATCTGTAAGAAAATATTCTTTACTAGATTTATATATAAAACTATATGAGAAGTCTACCTTCAGTCTTCTAAATTTTTGGAATAATTTTCCAATCATTATGCAGTTCCTTTAGCTGGAAAATAAGCCCATGCCGCCAGGTGTAGAAACCACTTTGATAAAGAAAATATTGCCAGCGACACAAAGGGAAAGCAAAGGCGGCTGAAGACAGAATTATTAGACGGGTTTTTTCCGCAGAAATCCAAAGGGGGCTCTGACACCTTTGGCCAGAAAGAAACTCCCAGCGGATACACGTCAGAAGCCCAAAGACGAAAAGAAATCAAAATGCGCGTTTTTAATGTTAATTCTTGGAGCACAGTGGGAAAAGAGAGTGTGTGTGTATGTATGTGTGTGAAAAGAGTGTGTGTTCTTTGCTCTTGAGTATTTTGCGTTGTTTTTTGTCTTTGTTTTGTTTGGTTTTGTTTAGTTTTGTTATTGTTGTCGCTTTTCCCTTTGCATAAGAAATGGGCTGCTCAATTGTTGGGAATTGGGAAATTTGTTTTTGTTTCTTAGTCGCGACAGGTGAAGTGTTTATCAGGGCATTTGTTTTTTTTGGCTTGAACCAAGCCGGGAAAAGTAGAAGCAATGGTACACTCAGAAAAAACAATTCAAATTGCTTATAAAAATTTAATTTTACAATAAAAACTTTAAAAATTTTAAGATTTTATATTTAAAAGAAGTTTTTGCTGTAGAAATAAGGGCAAACTATTTTTAGAAAATTAATTGGAAATGTTTTCTAATATTTCAATTCAGTAAAATTAATTTAAAGTAGATTCACTTGCATAATGCCCATTAAATTTCTCAATTTAAATTTTTTTTTACTCTAAATTAAATCGCAAGAACTTTTCTTAGTCAGAGAAGCACCTGCAAATACTTAATTTCAGCTCTAGACTAACTGAGTGCTGTGCAGTCAGGCCTTAAGATTGAACAAGCTACAAGATGAGCTGATAGGGAAGGGAGAGAGGGAGTGAGCAACACTTGACCCCTGGCTTTTGACCTTACTCATGCGCTTGATTGATTGCACAAACGAAATGGAATACAAAAAGTAAACTAAACTAAACGACCTGTGGCCAGGTGAGCTAGAAACAAGCTAGAACAGTTCAGGCCAGGTTAGTACACATTTCGACCATCTAAAAGGTATGCTCCAAATTTGACTTGCCAAGCAATTCCCAATCAAAAATCAACTTAACTCCAACTTGAGTTTCCTGACTCGAGTCCAGTTTTGTAATTGTAACAAATGAACCGAGTGCACTGGCATTTTTCATATGGAAGCCAAGGAAAAGCTGGAAAGTATTACCCATTCCCCTGTACCGTTTACCTAGGACAGGACCATGGCAGGTCCTTGGGGCTTGTGGCTATGTAATGAAGTCGCTATTGAGTTCTCAAGTTGTCTGACTGATGATTTGATTTGCTTCGTTTGCTTTTCAATTGGCCGTCCAATGATACGAACGACTTCAACTAGACCGACATATTCGAAATTTACCAAATTTAATTGCATTTTACTTACATTTCCTCAGTTGTGTCGCTCTCGATGGCTCCAATCTCATTTGCTATTTGCATAAATCCATAAAATTGCAAAATTTATTTGCATATCATTTAGAATTTCATACTTTTAAATGCATAATAACATATATATGTATGTATTCGTGATTATTTGCAATAAATTACGTTATTTATTATTGCATTTTCCATCATTTTTTGATTGTTTTGTTGGTTTCCATTTGTAAATTAGGTTTAAGATCTCAAACAAAAGCTTTAACTGTTACATATATATTTTATTTAATTTATATTCTTTTACTATAATTTATTTGGCTGATTTATTAGAATTTTTGTTTACTTTTATAGCTAATTATGTGTGATTGTAATTTCATTTGGGTAATTTACATTGTTTTAATATTTATTTAGCATCGTTTTCCATATTTCATTCTGATTTATAATTCATAAAAATTGTTCAAGTTCTCAAATACATTTAATTACTTTGTTTGTAGAGCAAACAATATTTGATTTGATTGAATTATTTGAATTTCTATGCATTTCTGTTTTTGTTTAAGGTCTTTAAATTTATTACTCTTTAATTTTGGCTTGTCTTGCTGGCCATAAATATTTTATACAATTTATTTTAAGCATTTCTTAAATTTAGAAACTCATTTTTCTCAACTAAAACTGAGCCTAAATGGTGAATTGTGATTCGGCTTTGTCTGGCTTGAGAATCACTTGTCTTCCAACTCACGTAACGCCCATTACACGCACCTCTAGAATCTTCCATTTTCCGCTAAATCTGCTACTTTTTTTGCTTTTCCTGGCACATGTGCAGCGGCGCGTATAATTCGCAATTTAAATTTTGAAAATAATGTTTTTTTTTTTTCTATGATAAAAAGCAATGCACAAAAAATAAAATAAATAACATGGATTAATGAAAACATGTAAAATGTCATTTAAAATAATGCCAAGTGTGAGCGAGAAATGAAATGCAACGTTGCCAAGTGCGAGGGTCAGCCATTTAGGCCAGGCCAACTGCTCAGCAGGCTGATGCGGCCAACGGTTCGGGGTTAGGTCAGGTTACCCTCTGGCAACGAGCACACGTGCACTTGTCTCTGCCGCTGCCCACATCCCCTTGACTCCTCTCCGGTTCAGCAGATACCGGAGTAACCCATCGCAGTCATCGTTGTCATTGTCCGCGTCGTCGCATGTGGTCATTAAAGGAATTTCCGTTGTGGTCATCGAACCGTGAATTAAAATGTGCACACAAAATGTGACCGTCTCTCTCTCGGTTTGAGGGAGGATTCATTCATTTGTGGCATGCAACGTTTTTTAAAACAAAAAAAATAATAATAATAACGAAAAAGTTGTTTGGTTTGATTCCTGATGCAGGTTGAACTTGGAAATTAAACAGACAGACCAGCAGAAAGAAAAACAGGTGGCTTCCCACACGCTGCTTTTCATTTTCGGAACTAAAGTTTACGGTTTTTCTCCGCATTATTTAATCAGCTACTATTTAACATAATTATACACCAGTTATTTATAAACCTGTGACCTTTTAGTAAGAACTGTAAAGTATACAAACTTATTTTCACCTGTCACTTTCAATTTGTTGTTAGTTTTGGAATTTATAGTTTGATTCACGCAGTTTGTCATCAGTGTGAATTTTATTGATGTTTTTCCAGTTTTGGACCAGTTGAAATAATGTCATGTGTAGACAAGATGTCAGTACTATATATTCCCAATTTATGACGGTATTTAAATTATGGTATATATGCCATCTGCTCGTCATAATGAATTTTGTTTAGTAGATATTTGCTCAGCCAGCATATATAAATACTATAAAGAACTGACCGATTTTACTTCTGCGATAAATGTGTACATATGTGTATATATGTGTATGTATATCGCCAGGCATGACACATTTTTTTGCGAAAGATATAACAACAAAATCGGCAACGACAACCAAAAAATCGTGGCGCGCTATTTTTAAAATCGGTAGCGGCTATGATATAATTTTGCCGATTTGCTTAGCCGGCGATTTATATATATACAAATAGGTACATATATATATAAAATATATATATCTGAAACATCTACTATATTATATATATAAACATTTTATTTTCTATTTCGTTTCAGCGCAGAAAATATTTTCAACATTTGCTCATTTTTCGTACCAAAAAAAACACACACACATCACTTTATATAGTTTAGTTTTATTTAGTATTTGTTATTGTTGTTGTTTTCTTCGACAACAGTTTTATGCGTCCGATTTACTTTTAGCTGTGACATAAATTTATGTTTAATTTTCTAGCTAAAATTATATTTAATGTGAGTTATTACAAGGCAAACATAATGCAAAAGGTCGTTCAAACTATTTTTCTTTTCCAATTCATTAAAATATTTTCGCGTTGAGAACATAATTTCATTTTTTATACTTTGGGACTAGTTTTCCATTGCACCGGAAGCTGATTTCAAGGGCATCATTTGTCGAAACGATTTATTTTTAAGTACCAAATTTATTAATTTGTTAGCTTTATTAGAAGTTGGGTTTTTAGTTTAACTTATATACTTTTCTTTTTATTTATACAATTTTGTATTTATTTTTATTTATATTATTTATAATTAAATTAATTATAGTAATTTATGTATTTATATTTTAATTTTATAAATTTGATTATTTTTAATACGCATTTCTTTTCAAGCTATTCCAAATGTGTATTTCAAATAATTTTTTGTCGTTTATTTTTCACTTTATTTATTTTCTATTTTCCTTAGCTGCTTTTCAAGTTTTCTTAGCGGACATTTATTTTACTTTTTGCTTACTTTCACATAGCTTTCGCTGAGTATATATCAGTGCATAACTCAAAATTTAAATTTATATATTTGATTCTTGTTGGTTCACACGCGCGCTGATTACTGCCAATTGTTGTTTGCCTGAGACGCTGCTACTGGTGTTGCTGCTGCTGTTGGCCAGGCCAAAAAAGTGACAACAACGTCAGACACAATTCAATTCGATTCGAGTCGAGTCGAGTTGCTATTTTGTTGGTCGTGAAGGCGAGCGAAAAAGAGACGCGCGCGCTTTGGGAATCGTCTACGTCCACGTACTCGACGCACGACGTTCAAAATGAAACTGAAATCCACTTGACGGCTGAACAGGCAGCCAAAGCCAAGGCAGCTAACAGCGCAGCGGCAGTGGCAGTGGCAGCGGCAGAGACGTTAACAGCAGCAGTAGCAGAAAAGTCACCCCTAAGTGGCCGCCGCGTAAATGGTGCCGGCTGCGTTGGCGTTGGCGTTAGCGTTGGCGCTGGTGCCGACGTCGACGTCGACGTCGTCGTTTTCTTTGCGTTGTCTTACAGCTGCTGTGGCCAGCGCCAGCGCCGTCGACGTCGCTGTTATTGCCAACTACATTGTGGACGTCTCGCGTGTTGGTCAAGTGCTTTGGGCCCAATGCGACCACAGAGAGGCATGCCACATGTTTCCCGTCTTTTGTAGACTTTTTCCGTTATTATTGTTGTTTTTAGCTTGTTTTTGTTGTTCCACTATAAATTTGACTTTGGCATCTGCGTTCAGAGTTTCCTTTTTGGCTGGATTTAGAATTTGCCAATGTTGATATTGTTCCAGTTATTGTTGTTGTTGTTGTTGTTGTTATTTGTTGGCCCGGTTTTCATCTTCGCATAATTTGATTACTTGATCATACGTTCTTATTGATGAAATATGTTTGCTTTTATGGCCCGAATTCAATTGTTGGCAATAAATTTTAGACGGACAACCGTTTGTCCGTTTAATTCACATGTGCACCACAAATTGAGATTTACATTAATTCTCTTTGGCTTTACATGCTCAGACACTTGTTTCTTGGCCAACAACATCAAGTTGATTAGCCAAGAAAAAAAGGCCACACAAATAAGTAATTAATTGGGGGTAAAAACTCAATTGACTTTCGATTTTCTTGAAAAAAAAACCAAATTTTGTTTACTCAGTACTTATACGAAAAAATCTTTATAATATTTTTTTGGGGAAAAGTTTACGATTCTGAAATTAGCTAATAATTAATAAAAGTTTCCTATAGTGGAACTTGAAATTTCGTGTTAAAAAACGTTTTCCAAAAACCAATTCCGTTAAAAATCATACTTCTTGAGAATTTTCCATTTGTCGTTAAAATTTCATAAGTATTGTTGAAAAAACTTTACTATATTTTGGATATCCATAGTAATACAGCCATAAATTGTGAATTCGGTTGTAAATCTGCCGATCTGCTAAAGTCCATATATATTAGCTTACTAACTGGGCCACATTAATATAAACAGATCTAGATATATATATTTGCATATATATTCTGTGTTCTGCCCAATCCATTAAGAAACAAATCTGAACAACCAAAACATTTACACAACAAACTACAAATCGGCTAGTAAAAACCCACTAGCCCCTAGCCTCTCTGGCCCCTTGGCTTCCCGAGTATTTCAACTGCTGTGTGGATGATTTACAGATGTGATCTTTTTTTTTTGGTGGGGTCTTGAGAGTGGAAATAATCTATAGAAAGATTTCAAGTTCAGACATAAAAATATCAGCGCTAATGTTTCGATTGACATCAAAAGTTTTGACGATATTTGGGTCACAGACAAAACAGACATTAATTAGCTGCAAATGCTGGAAAAACTGCGAGAGGAAATGATGTAAAGGAGAGGGGAGGGAAAGCAGGAAACAGGGAATGATTTTAGTACGCGAATTTGTGTGTCTGAGATTTATTTTTGGCGCTTGACAAAAACAAAATAAAAGCAGCAAAAACGAAACAATTTGAAAAACGCACAGAAACCTCCAAAAAGGACAAAGCAGAGAAACAAAGCGAAATGAAGGAAAGTGGCAAAAGGCACAAGCAGAAGCAGCAGCAGCAGCGAAAGCGAAATAGAAGGAGAAGGAGAAAAAAAAGCTGGCCGGCGGCCAAAACAAAAGTGCGCACGTAGATAAAACCAGATACTCTACAAAGCAAAAACTCTACACAGTCCAAAGAGACAGAGAGCGCGGACACTTGAGAGCGCTAAGGCAGCGAGAGAGCAGCGTCGCTGCCGGCGCCAACAGTAGCAGCGGCAGCAGTGAAGGCGGCGGCGGTGACTGCGAAAGAGCGTAGCAAAACAAAGACGGCAAAGAACGACAATGTCTTCTTGTATTATAAAAGGTGGCGGCAAAACTGAGGCAACGCCGTCTGACACCTGTGCGTGCGTTTCCTTCTCTCCCTCGCTCACTCTGCTCTGCTCTTTGCGTCTCTTTCGCTCCCCAAACGACTCGTTTATTAATGAGACATGAGGCTACCTCTGCTGCTGCTGCTGCTGCTGTTGTTGATGCCACGCGCCCTCTCACCGTAGCAGGTGTCTGCACAGGTAGCACAGGGTCTCCGCTCAGCTTGTTTGCATCCAATGCGATCCGTTGTTAGCCCTCGTCGCTGTGTAATTGAGTGTGTTGCCGACTCTTTTATTATTTATGTATTTTCATTTTATTCGCTATCGCTTGCTGCCCTTTTCTGTTATTGTTTTCCTCTCCCTCTCTCTCTCTCTTTCTTTCTCACTCGCTATCCCTCCTTTTTTCGCTCTTATTGCCTGGTTTAATCCTGGCAAGTGTCCATGCAAAGCAGATGCTGAATATTTTGATACAGCGTCCGTTTTCAGTGCGTTTTCCTTTTGGCCAACAGCCGAGCAGCTGTTGACTGTTTTCCTTAGCGTTTTTTCTTCTGGCCTATTTGTATTTTTTTATTGATTTCATTGTGTTTACCTGTGGGAACAGGTGTTGTTGGACATGTGAATGTGCGATTGAGTTAAGATGCTCAAAGACGCGAGATATGAGCAGAAAGAGTTTGAACGACAATGGAATACGCTGAATTTATTTAAAGTAAAACTAAGTTAAGCATTAAAAATCAAATAAAAAAGGTTTAAAAAGGATCCTATAATTTAGCTACTACTTCACTTTGACTTTAAATTCTCATATTATTGAAAACAGTTTCTTGACCTATACCAACCACAAAAGTATCTTAAAGCTATTCAGCTCTCATTTTGGCTACTTCATGCCTAACTTGGCCGATTCATTTGTAGACTACACACGTAGTTAACCTCTTAACTGGCTAATTCAATTGCCACAAAATGAGAATTTAACTTTTAATCCTCTTCTTTTTTGTTGGCTCTGCTGCGACACGCAAATGAAATTGCGCAAGTGAAAAACTTGCCAAAAGCCAAAGAAAATGCCGTGAAAATTAAGGAAAACTGAGACAGAGTCCTTGCAAGCACGAGACCAGACCCACACCAGTCTGAGTTTTCCCGGCTGCCATTCGTGATTTGACTGGGGTGGCTAAGGAGTGAAGGGAGAGGTGCAGAGGCTTGGGGTAGTCAACGAAGTGCGGGTGTTGAAAATGTGTGCGATATGTCTGCTGAGTTTGCCAGCTTTCGGTGGGAAATGTTGGCAATGTTCGCGCTTCGTTAGCTTTAATTTCAGTAATTTGCAGTGACGATTTGGCCAAAAAGGCGACCAGACGCCGTTAAAACAAAACTCGAAGACGGAAAAATGAAAACTGGAAAACCCGTCGCGACATTTTCACGAATCAAGACGCAATACACGGCGAAAATACACAACGACAACAACAAAAGAAAACACAACTTTCGCTCTCGCTGGGGACAAACACCGAGAACTTGCACCTTTGTTACTTCTACTCTCCTTTCCTACCGCTCTCTCCCCACCCCTTCTTCCTCTTTCCACAATTCTCAACTCTCGCTTAATATTTAATGACCATTGGAGTCGAACTTCTAAGGGCAAAAGTAGGCTTGTGGTAGGGGTAAAGAGTCATGATGAGGGGGTTGCTTCGGGGGTTGGGGTTTGTGTGCAGTAGAAAGTCTCGAGCGCTGTAATTGCAAAATGTTTTGCCATGGAATTTTATTTACATTTTCCATGAGCTGCAGGAAAGCTACTACACTGAAGAAAATTAGAGGAGCTCTAGAAATCAAATACGAAGTTCTCAATAAGGATAATTTTAAGAGAAGCATACTAAGTTAATAGAATCTATTCACTGAAATTAAATTTGTTTAGTTTTCTACATTTTCTAATCACAACATATTTTCAAAATTTTTAACAGTGTAGTACTTGCCTTAGACGCCTCATTTTCCGAGTTAACAGTCTCTCTCTCTCTCCATCTCTCTCTATGTCTGCTTTTCTCACACTCGCTCACTGACTGAATTCCAATGCGAATTCGTTTCATTTGAAAGCTTTTCATTTCTGTCTGCCTTTCGCGTTTTGTTTCCTTTTCCTCTGCTTTCTCCCCCCTTTGCCACCCTCTTACTGTCTCTCACTCCACCATAATGAAGTGTACGAATTTGCTAAAAAGCTGGATTTCCGCTTCCATGTCTTCCTCTGTGTGAGTGTGTGTGTCTGCTGTGTGTGTGTGCGTTTTCTTAACGAGTTTAGCTTCGTGTATTGCAAGTGAAGAACTCCAGCAAAAGGCTTAGCAAATGTTGTTTGTCAAATTTGCCAAAACGAAAATCTTTTCCTTTATGCAACTCTTCGGAAAATCTAGCCAGGAAAAATTATATACGAACAGCATTTGAGAAATGTGATCTGTACTAAAGCTAATCAACGTATGAATTGAGACAGGAAACTCCCCAAAATAAAAGGAAATGCTAAATAAATTGGGTCAGTCAAGAAAACTCACGAAAATCGAATGTGGAAAAAGGGAAATGCTGAGCTTATGTTACAGCTTCCATAAATAATCAAATCAATTGATACATGACCAGATTGGGCAAGGAAAAATAAATGTATTTGGCTTATTTGAGATTTACCTTGAAGTCCTGCTTTCTTTCGCCTTGAAAGGACGTTTTTAAAATATTTATAAATTTATTTGTACTGAGAATATATTTTAAATATTTTGTTTCAATTAAAAATGTTTCCATTAGTTTGCTTTAATTACCTTAAACCACAATCTACCGCATCTCTTATTATCTTCTTTAATCTAAATTATTCTGATTTTAAACAAAGACTACTCCCCTTAACCCCCTTCAGTAAGTTTCATAGCAATGAGCTTTTGTAGTGACTTGCTCTTAATTGAAGTTCTTTAGAATCTACGTATATATTTTAATTTTCCCAGCGTAGAACAGCATCTAATCAAACTCGCAAGCGAAACAGAAAAGCGAGTACCACAATATGTGGAGCCTGCACTTCCTTTGTTGAACCTTCAAGCCCCTACAGCCCCCCAGCCCCCCTTTTTCCCATTTTCCACTTTCCTACATTCACAGTCTGCTATTCGTTAGTCTTCAATCTAAACCAATTGTTCTATCGCTTGCAACTGTTGAGCGGAACACATGTCAAAGAGAGAGACAAAAGACTGTAATAAAAACAGCTAGAAAGGGAGAGAAATAGAGATAGAGGGAGAGAGGTCAGACAGGAGAAAGACATGGCCACTGGCGGTTGACATGATGACGTGTGTAATGAGCAAACAAATACGCGCGTTGCAGCTAAAGTAACAGCAACAAAAACAACAACGACGAGGAAAATGGAAAAACTCGCTGCAAAAAAAAGGAAAATTGTAAGTACAAATACAAATAAATAATAAAAGCAAATACGAGTAGCAACAATGCCTGCTCGACATATCCTGCAGCAACAACAGCGCAAAGGAGACAAATAAAAAATAGAAAAAAATGGAAATAAAAAAAGGGAATCACTAATGAATCCGGCGAATGTTTTTAGCTACAACTTCACGTTGCAGTTGCATGCGAAATTGTGGCGAACGGGAATTTCGAATGAATGGAAAATGAAATTGTTGCCAGTGGACGGGAAGAGGAAGCAGAGGGAGGGTAGAAGGCATCTCAAGGGGGTAGAAAGGCCAACAAAAAACAAGAAATAAAGGCAAAAAATACGCCGCTTTTAATCCCTAATGTCAGTTCACGTTCAATGGAGTCGAGTCGAGTTCGAGCTGCTGTTGTTGTTGCTGTTAGTTACTGCTGCTGTTGTTCCTGTTGCCGTTGTTGTTCTGGTTGCTGCTGCTGCCTACCCTGTTGTTCTGTGGACGCCATTTCTGCCATTTCTTTTGCCAACTCTTTGGCAACCTTTTCATAATATTTTCTATTTTTTCCGTTGTCTACGAACTGAACCCGAGCGTACGAAACTGAACAGAACCGTTACACATTGCAACGGATGCACTCCGTCCGGCGCTTGTTGCCGGAAAAATAACTCGACAGCAGCAACAGCAAATTCCCACGTTGTCGACTTGTTGTTTATTTAATTAAAAATGAAAACAATGTATGTTAACCCGACACTCATGCCATCCTGTTTTTATTTACACCACAAATACACACACAAACACACACACAGCTAACTTTACAAAAACAAATTATTATAATAATAATATAATTAGAATAATTGTTGACAGAAAACTCTCCCCTATAGTTTCTTAAGCAAATATTTATACAAAAAGATTTGAGAAAAAATAATAAATTAAATTAAATTATTAAAAGATAAATCTGAAGCTTTTCTTTTTAAATTAAAATATTTTTTTATGCTAGAAAATTTTCCATTTTTCCCTATAGTTATTTTCTTACAAGTTTTTCCTACCCAAAACATTATGCAAATTGTTGTGTGGTTGATAAATAATTTCATGTGCTTCCCCCAAAAACACACACACACGCACACAGAAAGTAGGCGCGTTGCTGCCTTGCCTCATTTAAATGTAAAAAGGATTAAAGTTTTCGGTGTAGAACTTTGTAAGCGGTGGGCGTGTCTTGGTTTTCACTGCTACCGCCATGAAGTATCCTCCTTATGCCAATCGGAAGTTGAAGTAATTGTTCAAATTGCACATTTGTGTGCTTTAATTGTTGAAATTATGCAGAGGCCTAAGTAAAACGCTCTGAGACTGAGGGTTGTTCCAAAAACTTTTTGAAAAGAGGGTGCTGTAAACGACGGCTAAAGAGGCGCTTGTTGTTTTTATGACTTTTGTTGGCTAGGGGGCGGGGTGTGGCAAGGCCGCAGTGATGTTGGCCTTAAGTGGGGCATGTAGGAAGTGGCAAAGTACAAGAAAAAATTATATATATTACCTAGAGAATTCTGCAATAATTTTACCATAGTTTTTAATCAAAGGCTGGCTGCTATGGCAGTTCAAAGATGATTTCTGGTATTAAAACTTTATATCAAATTGTCTAATTAGTTAAGCATTACACACAATGGTTTATCTAACACATAAACCTGATTAACCTTTCGCAAGGTTAATAAAATCATAAAAATGGATTTTATATTTATGAGTTGTCCTTTTTGAAAGAACTCCCTAAGTACTAGACCAACTGGAAGTTGCCTTGGGGGACGACGACGTCAGTCAGAATCAAAGCAAAGTAAAGTAACATGTAAGATTTATGTTTTGTGTCGAGAATTGAATAAGAAACAAATAAAAATGGGGACAAAACTGTATATATAGAAAAAGATATATACATCTCCCTCTACAAACAACTTTAATGCTTTCAAAGCCGCTGCCAAGAGGCAAACACGAAGAGCTCATGTCCTGCTTGAAGGCAAAACGCGCTTGGTAACTATAGTAAGAGCGTAGACTTGGCCATAACCAAAAGCTGACCAAATCCAGGCCTCGGGCTAGTTTTCAGTTGAATACATTAAAAATCTCAAGAGAAAAAAAATAAAAACAGAAAATAAAAGAGACGCCATGCAGAAGAGAGCTCATTAAATGCACCCTCAAACGGGCATAACTTAGCCACGTTTGTAAGTGGGCGGAGCTGGGGATGGGGCTGGGGTAGGGGCGGATCGTGGGGCTCTGGCTAACATAAATCAGAACGCGCCTGGCAACTTAAAACGCACGTGCGCTCGCATATTGGCCAAGGGCAGGAGAAGAGGGCGTGGCAGGAGGGGGTCGGGAGGAAAACTCGATGTGGGGACTAACGGTTCAGTCTGATATAATTAAGCATCATAACTCGAGGGATATTTGTATTGTTGCACAGACAGACAGACGGACAGACGGAGGGAGGGAATACAGTGCTCCTTGCGTTCTGGATGAGGCAGGAAATGAGCAGAAGCTGGCGCACCAAGCACGAAAGTTAATCAAAACTTGTTGTTGTTGTTAATGCTGTTGTTGCTCTTGTTGTTGCTATTGCTGCTGCTGCTGCAGCATAAGGCGGATAAAGTTTTATGTAGTGCAAAAATTTTATAAACTTTGCACAAAACAAAAGCAGCAGCAACAGCACGAAAGGTAACGAGGAACGAAATTACTCAAGACAAAGACAGTAAAAGACATGAATGATTGCAGAAAAAGCAGAAAGAGTCTTTAATATAAATGTCAAGCATATCAAATGATCTACTAAGGGATACCCTACTTTAAGGTAAGAAACATAGGAATATCGTAGTAATTAAAGATACCAAAACTATGACTTAAATAAATTATTTCTAAAATTTTCGGAGTTTTTACTACTATTCTTAACACAGTAATATTTCTACAGATTTCCTTACTATATTCAAATTTTTACTACTATTTCTACAATTTGTATAAATTTTCCTAGAATTTTTTAATGTTACTACTATTCTTCAACTGTTCTCTAAATTCCTGAATTTATTTCCATAATTTCCCTTTTATTTTTCTTTACTCTTTATATACAGTTTTAAAATGTGCTTCATTACAAAATCCTAATAATTAAATGAATTTTTAAAGGGTATTTCTACAGTCGAAATGTTCAGCTTTCCAACGAAAACATACTCAAAATGAATATTTAATTCAAGCGACTGACTCTTATTAGGAATTTAAAACGCTGATGAAAACATGCACATTAATTTGAAATTTAATATACCTTCTCTGTATAATAGGCATAATTGCAGACATATCTGGACAATGGGCCAAACAAGAAGGAAAAAATTGAAGGGGAGCTCCCCTTTGTAGCTAGCCTTGGGCCAAATTGTTCGCTTGAATGGTTGACAACATGTCCTCGACATCAGCGTTGTTCCCTTTTTGATGTAGTCGAGAATTCCGGACGTAGTCGAGTCCTGGTCGTGGGTTCGGGCAGACGGTTTCCCTTTTTGGAGCGCCTTCCGTTGACAAGCAAAAGGAAACTTTGGGCTTAAAGGGAATTAAATGGCCGAGGGCCGTTCAAAATCCAGACAAAAGAAACTCTGTCCCGTGCCGAAAGGTGTGAGGCAGTGAGCGAAGGGGGCGTACAGGTGTCCAAAGGGGGCGGGTATGAATACAGAAAAGAAAACATGCTACAAATGTTGTTGTATTGTTTTTTTGAAGTTGAGAGACAGTCAAAAGAAAAGTAAAATAACGTTAAGAAAGCAAAAACAATAGCAAAAGTTCAAGTTGTTCTCGATTGGGGAATAAAAGGGCAGTAGAGAGTTGGGGGTGGATCGGCTGTCGGTGGTTTGAGTGTGCCTCCAACAGTCTTAGGGCGTGGCAGCTTCGGTCAGCGAAAAGTGTTATAATGAGCCGACTTTTGTTTAGGCCAACCACGCCGTCTAATGGCCTAATTACAATGCCTTGTATTGAACGAGGCCTCAAGTGTTTTTGGGGTTGTATTTGATGGTCCTAAGTTGAAAAGAAAAGTTTCTTTTGTTCTTCTGAACTGAAAACAGAACATAAATGTGAAAAAAACACGACTCTGTGGCATCATAAATTATACAAAAGAAGTTTTACAGATTCTAAAAAATAAATCAAATACGTTTTAGAATATATTTAAAGCTTTCTTATCTTTGAAATTTAAAACCTACAATGCATTTTTAATTGTCATGTAATGTCTGTTTAATATGCTAGGATTTACGTAGCTTACATTGCACAAATTAAGCTTAAAGTATTTAAGTCATTCATAATTTTGTGCTATGCCAACAGGTGGAAGAAGCTGTTTGGCTACATGCCAAGCTCATTTTGCTATCCTTAAATATCCATTATTGGCATTTACATAAAATCTAATTAGTAGATATCACAACAAGAGTGCTTCACACATATATGCATGAATAAAGTACGTATAGCACACCTCAACCTTCGGAGAATTACAATCGCATCAAGCACAAGCGGAAATAAGCGCAAGAAAAAAATCATAGCATACTTTGCAGGGCATTCAAAGTTGCCTTTTGCTTTATACAAACAGACACGCTTACACACACGCACACAGCCATACACACATGTACGTATAGCGACTGACTGTCATATCATGTGCACATCACATCAATTTGCAAAAGAAATAAAATGGTAGTGGCAGCCACTTAAGCCAGGACGAGTTGCCTACGAGGAAGCACAGAGAGAAGGAGAGAGAGTAAGAAAGGAAAAGGAAGAGGGGAGAATGTGTAAGAGAGATTGCGAAAGAAAGAGAAGGCAGCAAAATGTGTTTGCTTGTTTAACTCATGTTAGAGTGCGCTCTGCAAAGAGAGCAGAGTTTTTTGGTGGACAACAACTGCTGCGAAGGGAGCTGCTACGTGCGTTACTCAAGCTGTCAATTGCAGCCTGATGAGGCAACTTCAACACTCTTCTGCTTTGACTTCTTCTGCTCACACCTTACATTTCATACGCCAATACGCAAATCAATTTGTGTGCGATTCTTGCGCGAAATTTTTGCTTTTACTCCACAAATCAAAGGCGAAAGGAGGGGAAATGGCGCTGAGGGGTGTCAGGATCGGGGGTGAAGGGACACCTGATTTATCTTGCCTTGGCTGAAACCGTCTGTGCAACTGTTTGCCGCTTAATGATGTTTGTCGCCTGTCGAACGCGCGTGTAAATTGGAATACGTGTGACTCCACCAAATGCCCTTTCACCAATACCACACCCCCTATCTCCCACACCCTTAAGCCACATCCCCTGCTGCCTTCCATTCGACTTGCCGCATGTCGTGGCATGCAAATTTAAATGTATGTAAATGGTATGCTTCTCGCGCCGCAACGCAGACTAACGCTGCCACGCCTACGTCTCTTGCGCCTCATTTGCATATAAGAACTGTACATATGTTACAACCCCTTCGCCCACACCTCTGCGCTGCCAATACCCCCATCTCCTTCTGGCTTAATCCTTTTTGCGCGCATTAAAAGCTTGCCCCAAAAATTTGTTCGTAGACCTCGCGCTGGATTTTTGAAAACATTACACAAATTTTATGCGTTCATTTCTCCACACTTACCCCCGTTTTCCAATCCCCTTACCCACTCTCTCTGCAGTCTGCATATATCTCTTTTATTTTTGGTTGCTACGCCTGTGGTTTTCTTTTGTTGTTGTCGTTGTTGCTCAACGCTTGACTGACAGCCAGACATCAAAATCAGCTTAGGGAATTTTCGCTTAATAGAAATTTACAATGTTGTCCTGACTGTGTCCTCAATGTCCTGTGTCCTCCGTTCTCTGGCCTCCGTCCTCCATGTCCCATGTATTCTGTGTTCTGTCCTCTGGCTGGCGTTTGAAATTAATTACGGCCTCAGACCCGGCGGCGGCTTAAAGCGTGTAATTAGTGCGACATATAATTGAAAAGGACTCAAATGATATAGCCAGAACCCGACTGACTGGCCGAGAGCGTGTCCTGCATGCCCTGCATGTGTCTGGCTCTTGCCAAATGTCACAACATCCTATCAGCATTTTAAATGTAGAGGCCAACAACATAAAAATAAATACACATTTATATATGCATATAGAAATAAATTAAAATCAAATAAAAGAAAGGCGGAATTACATTTCAATAAAAAAATAACTGAAATGCATTTAATTAAGGGAATATATTATTTAATCTGATTATATATGAGTGCTACAAAGAATAAAAAGAAAAGTATTACAGGATTTAATCAAATATGATATGTAGAATAAACTAAAGAGATTTTCTGGCTTTATATAAAAGTTACCTGTTATTTAATTGATTGAATATAGAATTATCTGTTTTGCAACTAAATATTTAATGACATTTGTACGGAATATAAGCCCTTAAATCCATAAAAACTGGGCCCATACAAATCAGTTCACGTACCCCATTTAAATATCTTATAAATTTGTTGTTTGCCTCTAGATTTTTGACACAGTATCCTTTTTTAATACACTGCCCATCTGTTACCTGTAGTCCATTATAAAAAATATTGATCGCTTCAATATACTTTTTCTTCTATGCTTTTCTTCATCTTTCAATTGAATTTCCTGCTCCATTTATGAGCCAAATGCATTTTCAATTCAATAAAGTCTGAAGCTGAAGCTAAAGCTGAAGCACAAACAATTTTTGGTCACAAAAGCACCAGCAGCTGCACTTGCAACAGCAACAAAAGCAACAACAGCAGAGAAAATAAAAACTGCAGCAGCCTTTCGGGGGCCAACAAAAAATTCCTTGAGCTGTCTTAATAAATCGCTGCCCCACGCAGCTCCAACAGCCCAAACGGCGTTATCCTGTAGTAGCAATTTCCTAAAGGGCATGTCCCTAATGCAGCTACAGCTTCTTTTCGTGGCGCATTAATATCTATATACATTTTTCATCTCATGCTAGTGTAGACAATGCATACAAGTAAGAATGCAGTAAAAGTGAAGTAAACGCATTGACGTAGAGATGCTCTGCAATTACTTCAAATGTCTGTTTAGAATCTCCAAAGACTTCTTTCCCCAGTTTTAAGTAAGAGGCTATAAGTTACTTATTTAGAAAGACCTAAATCAATTATAATTCTCTCTCTAATTTGGTTTCATTGTCAATCATACCCTTATGTTCTTGTCTCTCCTATCCAGGGTATCCCCTTAAGAAGCCGTCAGCTGAGCTGGACGCATTTTTGAGATATTTCTGTGTCATCATGATGGCATTTTTGTGTTTGCCGACTTCCCCCTTCGCCAGCTGCTGTACACACTTTCACTTTGTCAACGCCCATTTGGCTGATAGAAATTTTCGGGCTCGTAATTGAGCAGCAGCTGCTTGGCTGCAGGCGATTTAAATTTAAAGCCAGCAAGTCAGCAGCAGCAGTTGGCCAACAGCAAGCAGCCCATTTAATTAGCTCAATTAATGCGTCCTCACGTCGCATTTGCCAACGGAATTGTCGTTAACTCCACTCCAAAGTTCATTTGGAGAACTCTCGGCCTCCACACGTTCCGTTCCGTAAAGTCAGTCAGCTTTATTTGCATTAAACTGTCAAACTAATTGACAATGACGCCAATATCTGCTTTGGCACACTGCACTCACCCACCCGACAATCGAATGTGAAGTTGATGTTAAGTCAGTTAATTAAGATCGAAGTCACGCGAATATAATTTTGAGTTTTACTGGAATAGCTTAAGAATCACTTTAATTATTTATTGATTATTTAATACATTTTATTCTGACACTACAAAGTCTTTTAAAAAGGAAGTTACCCACTTACTTTAATCAAATATTTACAAAGAACTCTCACCTTATCTGCAAATAACTTTTGTGAGCTCGTTACTCCAAATTTATTTTCACAATTCTCGTATCTTTCATCTATGTCAAAGTTAGAGAAACAAAACGCATTACATGAAATTCAATTTTCAATAATTTTGAAACAACTTTTTCGCTGAACAAATAACAATCATTAAAAGGAAGTCCTCAAGTAGCGCTCATTTGCATCTGATTAAAAATAACAAACAAATGGAAAAGAAAGGCAAAATAAAATAAAACTTTTCAACTGTGTAAGGTGATGTTAATGGTGGTGTTGTTGCTCTTGTTGTTGCTGGTGCGAAGGTAATGCTGATAATTTTAAAAATTCAATTTAAATTCTTGGCTCATATTTCAATTGCAGCACGCGTCGTATGCGTAATTTTTTGTGGGTTTGTTGCTGTATGCGAATGCTGATAAATCAGCTACATATCTTTTACATAACTGACATTTGTCAGTGACATGTGAAGCTGCCAGATGGCAACTGGCAGTTGGCAGTTGCCAGTGGGTAGCGAATCGCCTGAATTGTCATTGAACCACAGTTGACATGAGCAGTCTGTCAGGGTTGCACTGGGAAAGTAGTATTTCCCTAGGGACACTCTGCTTCCGCTTCCGTTGCTGGCATTTCTTTTCCCTTCTCGATTTCCCCTCCACCCGTTTCCCCTTTTTTGCTGTAATTCTTTTTTTTTGACTTTATGACTTATTTGCCAATCAGCAATTTAATGACTTCCTCTTCCATGTGCAGATCTCGCTCAGAATATGTTTAATTAAGCCACTCAATGGTAGCAAAAAACTTGACTCGGGAAACTCTTACTCAAAGGAAAAGGAAAAGCTGTTGACTTTTAGTAGCTGCAATTGACATTTGATGCATTTGCAATTTAAAGAGGTTTCGCAGGCAGCCAGGAAAAAATTTCTTATTTGCCGCTCGAATGACGTTAATTCGTCTAAGGAAGTTCCACTCAAATCGCTGCCCTTCGCTCTCTTTACTTATTCTCTTGCTTCTTGTAACTGTAACGAGTGAAACAAGTCCGTAAAAAAGGCAAATAAATGAAATTCATTTATACTCTCGCCCAGACATAAACAAAGTAGAATCGACACAAATTCCACAGAGCTCGCAAACGTTTTGTGTCTGGCCCAAAAGGATAAACGCATTGCCCAACCCACACACACCCACACACATACACAGGCAGAAAATAGTGAGAGAGAGTGGAGCCACCAACACACTCAAAGCATATTTGCATTCAAATTTTGTAGCAACAAGCAAACAAACAAGCCAAAAGGAGGGAGAGAAAAGAGAACGTGGGGGAAATGTGTAGCAAAGCGGGAGGAGAGGCGAGAGAATATAAAGCGCTGCAATTGCCGTAACGTAGCCAAGCGAGGCGTAACCCACAAAATCACCCGAAAAAGAGAGCAAGAAAACTCGTGTAGAAAAACTGAAAGCACTGCACTGCAAGAAAAGCAACAATTGATTGATGGTGATTGATAGTAAAAGAAGGTAGTTTGTTTTTGATTGAGGTGGGAAAAATGTGTTTGAATTTATAGAACAGAAATTTTTAAAAGATTATTTTAAGCAAAGATTGTATTAGTAGATTCTTTAGCTGTTCTTCATCAAGTAGTCTAAGGAAGAGGCTATATTCTTCGGCTGAAAGAAGCCTTAAGCAAACACAATGACACCTTTTATGTAATACTTAATCGACTCTTATTGCTTGTATACCACAGGCTATGTTCATCACTTATGCACAGCGTTTATAGAACCCATTTCTCTTTTCGAATTTCATTTTCCCTTTCTTTTTTACCCACCGACGTCCTTAATCAAAGCTTTCTTCTCTTACTTCTTTTTCTTACCGTGTACTCAAACATTTCACTGTTCAAGTGAAATTTCGACAGTTGCAGCACAAGGGAGCACAAAAAAAACGAATTGCAGCGCCAACCGAAAGACATATAAAAATCTGTCAGTTTGAAAACCGCGCACATGTATCGCAATCAGGATTCGTTTCTGTTGCTCCACCGCTGCCGCTTTCCCGCGTTTCCCAGCGGCGGCTTTTCCTCAATTCGACTGAATTTTTCCCGTACCACTGTCAGTACTGTTGCACGTCAGCTTTTGTTTTGTTTGCTTTAGCCACCGCCACTGGTACTGCCAAGGTGAAGGTATGCCAAAAAGGACTCGTTACCCATACGCTCTGTGGTACTGGGCTTCAGACTTGGCAGTCGATGGATGAACGCGGCTACACGAAATACAGACACCCTCTCAGAATGAATGACTGCCTGAGCAACTGACTGATGAGCAAATTGTCTGACTGACTGAAGGACTGACAGACAGACAGACGGACTGACGGACGGACAGACAGAGGGGTTCGGTTAGCTCAGCCAACAGCGCAGACCTGACGACCTGAAGACCTTGTTGCTGTTGAACTTGGCAGCGGGTCAGAGTGATATGTGTGTGAGTGTTTGTTGGTTTATTCCAACTGTGTGTGTGTATGCCAGTTGCTTACGGGAATTGAATTGAGGTTAGGTGTAAGGCGGCGACATGCCAGTACATGAAGTTTGATTGAGCCGAGTCTCAGCGTCGAGACTTTTTCTTGGCAACTCTTCCAGAATTTGACGCCTTGAACGTAGTGCAGTTAGTTCAAATAATGGAAGGAGTCACTAGTTTGGTTATGTAGCAATAGGCCTCACAATTGTTTGAGTTACTAGTGATTAAAAACAATCAAAGGCAGCTTTTTATACTCTATGAAATTATTATTAAATTGAAGAAGTGTTTGAACGCTATGTAGGCATAATCCGAAGCCAGTAAACAATTATTTCTGAGTTTAATACACCTTAAAACCTAATCCAAGTTGATCTTACTACCGATTAACTGCTAATCCTATTGCGTTGTAGTTTATCTAACGCTAAACAACTCAATTTCTGCTCCAAAAACAACACAACAACTCAGTGCAGTGGGAAGTGCGATGCGTGCGAACAAAATAAATCAGAGCTAATGCAATTAGAACTAAGCACTTGTCAATGCAAAGGGCCAGAAGGGAGTCCGCCGTCGTCCACAGTTGTCCCCCAACGAGAAATGAAGCTACAAGCACAAAATGGAGAAGGAATGGGATTGGGAGTTGGGAATGGTGTTTTAGGAAGAGAATCCACTCTACGTGAGTTTCTCTCGAGCACTTTTGAATTATTTACGCCAAGTTTGGGGTGCGATAGTCCGTGGATACATGGAAATACATGGTATACCTATGGCATGTTTGCACCTGCTGCCAACCGGTTTTCCATTTCCCATTTTCCCATTTACCGTTTTGCATTTTGCATTCGCATTAGCAATTGTCATTCGAGGTTAAAAGAGACAGGGAGAGAGGGAGAGAAGGGTGGCAGTTGTTGTTGTCGCTGTTATTGTGCATTTGGTAATCTAAAATGTTCTCTACTAAATCACAAAAAGTGTCAATTGCACTTCAGGTCGCTGAGGGGCAATGGCGTGAATTGTTCCCATTTTTATAGCGGATATTTGAGATCCACTTTCCCCACTGCTCCCCTAGCCCACCCCTCAATCCCTTCACTCTTTCTGTTGTTCCAAATTGATGTCAATAAGCGATAATTGAATTAGCGTTGAAATGCACAGTGTACACTGTGCTACATTGCATTGCCATTGTTTTATGTTCGCAATCAGAGACTGTTTCAGTCCTCCTTTCTTCACTTTCCGCCAGCTCTCCCTTTTGACCCTATTTTTACTGGGCTCTTGGCTCTGTCAGTTGCACCTCCACAGGATGCCGTTTATCCTATCTAGAAACATTTTTTTTTAGTGTTAAATGAATTTTGCAATTGTCAATGTTTTGTTTTGTCGTCATCGTCTTTCCATTTGCAAGCGCTTCCCCCTGTCCCGACCCTCTCCCTTTCCCTCTTTCTTGACTTCTGCTAATTGTTTGGCCGCTTTTAGTTTGTTATTTACTTGATTTAACTGACAGTTCGTTTTTCCCCTCAGCAGTTTCGTTGACATGATTAGCGTTAATTGAACGCTGATTTCTTTTAGCTGATCAACGAGATTTCACTTGTTTCCTTAACACATATATACACGAATAAACTGAAAGCTTTACTCTTTGTACAGGATTTTCAGCTGAGCTTCGCTTAATGGCTATTTAGGGAACACTCAAATTCGATTTGAAAAGCAAAAATTGGTAAAACTTCAATTAACATCAATCTGTGTTAATTTGGCTATTCAATTTCTTTTACTTTGTGTATTAATTGTTAGTGCTTAATTTAGTTTGTTTAATCAGCTTTCAATCTAAGGAAATGAATAGACGATTGAGTTTCAGTGAAGGTACCAGTACACATGAACTATGAAACTCACCGAGGTACGATATTTAAGATTGGAAATCATATTGTGTACATACCTGCAAGGAGAACAAATATTATTGTTAATATTAAATTAAATAAATAGTTTATCAGTTATCTCTACAAACTTATGATAAATAATAAAAAATTTGTCAAGCAAATTGAAGTTAACATTTTAAATTCATTTTTCAGATAATCGCAGTGATTTATCTTAACTATAAGAAAAAGAAATATAAAGTTTATAAAATTTTTAACTCCATTTTAAAACCAATTTAAGTTAATAACCCTAACACAGCTAGTACAACATATTTTCTGGCTAAACACTTGAAAACGTGACTCAGATGCATAAAAAGATTTCAGTTTAGCAATTTTGCAACCATGAGAAACTTTTTTAACAGCCTGTAGTGTTTAATGAATGCAATTGCATTTGCGAGCTAACATTTTGATTGGGTAAATACTCGTATAAATGTGGAAACTACCTGGCTTGCACTTCATAACATGGTTTATAATACACAGCAATCTTAACAACAATTCCCTGTTTACTGTAGTCGACGACTGCTCGCTTTAACACCTTGCGGAATCCAATTAGAATTTTTTATGGCCTACACCCCATTTCCGGGGTGCATAACTGTATACTCGCTGTAGATAGGCAAACAAACCTTCAACTTTGACTTGGCACGCACTGAAATCAACAGCAACTCAAACCTTTTATTTTTTTTGTGTTTTTCTATTTCTTTTTTGCTTTTTGTACATTTTTTATTGCAATGTTCAGTTGTAATTGCTGGCAGTTTGATTGCGAACATGCGCGTTGATGGCAAACTATTCTGGGCAAGGCTTTCTTTACCCATTAAATTGTGTCCAACGACTCCTTGATTTGTATTATAAAATCATTTTTCACGCCGACATTGCCAACACTCTACACCCTTCCAGCGCAGAAAAATTAAACACAGCAGAGTTGAAAGTCGGCAAAGGAGTCTTTGGTCTTTGGTCTTTGGTCCTTGGAGCTCGCAGACTTTAGCCATAAAATTGGCGTTAAATTACTTTGCACGCAGCAACAGGAACATGGAACAGAATAAGAAACAGAAACAGAAACAGCGACTCTGACATTGATGTTTCTCCTGCTCTTGACACAACTCAAAGCCCAGCCATATTGTTTTTACCCAGGAAAGGGTTGTACACTGTGGAAAAGTCTAGGCATGTTAGTTTACAAAATACTTTAAGGTGCCATTTCAAGCAATAGTATAGCTGATGAAGAAACAAGACTTCATGCATTAGCTTCACTTAAATTATTATATTGGCTGAGCATAAATAATTCCTTTTCGTTACTTTAAGATGAAAATCGAAACTTTAAACACACTTCCTTCTCAGTGTAGCAGGGACGCCATTCTGCACTGTTATTGCAATGCAAATTCATCACGTTATCGTTAACAGGCCGTAGCCATAGCCATAGTCATGGCCAAGTTAAATCAGCAGGAGGCGGAGCAGGAGCTGGCGAGCAATTCATTTCAGTCAAGTGCAGTGCACAGCACTGGCTGTGAAAAGACACTCGGACTCGGTGAGGAGGACTCCTCGGATGCCTTGAACTGCTCCCTGTGCTTGGCAGCACTTTAGCCGCAGTCTGTCCACCCGTCTGCTAGTCCATCCTTCCGTCCAACTCTCCTGCTGTCATCAGTTGCCAACCAGGCACAGGCTTTCATTGTTTGTTGTCCTGTGTTTCATTTTCTGCTTGGCTTTTGCTCCTGTATCGTGACCAGCTTCCCAGTAGCCTTGCTCGTAGCACCTTGCTCCGTCTCCCTCTCTCCCACTCTGTGTCTTTGTTATTGCTCCTGCTCTGTAGTCTCAGCTCTTTAGTGTAATTGTTTGTTGACCTTTTGGCATTCATATTCATATCTGTCTTTGGTCACAGCTCACAGCTTACAATTCGCATTTTCACTTCTTTCATAAAAATCTACGCATTTTTCATGCTTCCAAAAAACGAATTACATTACTGCCACATTTTTTCATTTGTAATTCCCCTCGCAATTTGTTACAATATAATGCAAATAAATAGAAAAAATACACAATATGTGTGTACTTGTTGTATATTTCAATTTTCTGTTGAAAAAATAACAATGAGAGCAACAAATTTGAACCTTTTTGGCAGAGTAGAAATATCGTCAGCAGGTGTGAAAATGTAAAACATTTTTTATACACAATGGAAAGGACTCTAAATGGCATATTTGACTTATGTCAAGTGTTGGCAGATGATGGCGAATTATGTTGAAAAGTGGTCCTAAAGTGTGATGGGACTCACAAATAGAGTTGTGGGGAATGTGTACACGTTTTGAGTAAGGTGTGTACACACTTTTTGGCCACATTTGTGTGAACTTGAAAAATGAATAGCTGGGGAAGGCACAGGCTCCCTCT
This sequence comes from Drosophila parthenogenetica, assembly GCA_035047505.1. Classification (NCBI taxonomy): domain Eukaryota; kingdom Metazoa; phylum Arthropoda; class Insecta; order Diptera; family Drosophilidae; genus Drosophila; species Drosophila parthenogenetica. The sequence goes on along the minus strand of JAWNPM010000247.1, from coordinate 6,658,621 downwards.
AATCGCTGCCTACAACTGAAATTGCAAAAAGCGTTGCATACTTTCAGGGCTATGAGAATTAACTCTCAATTAACAGAAATCCAGTGACCATAAATAAGCTCTTAAGACTAAACCACATTTAAAAGAATAGTTTAACACACTTTATAGCTAATTATTGTTACTTTAGCTTGAATCTAAAAGATACAACACCAAAGATACGAGAGTAATCATCCATTTGTCAGCCTGAGTGTTGACTGAACATAAATTTCATGCAGCCACAACCCTTGCCATGCCATAGAGTTGCCACTCTCCACAAATAAATACATATAACATACATACAAACAAATGCTGGGCTCCCTTCAAGATTTCTCTGTGCAAACATATCTTATATAGAGGTAGAGCATTTTGTGGGCAAGTGTACCAAGCAATTGCCGTAATTGACACAGCAGGGCCGTGCAAGAGTTGCCAAAGAGGGTAGTAGAGAGGAAAAGGAAGTGGATGTGGGACTGGGGAGACATAGAGGAACTGAATGCACTTTAGCTGAAATGCGGCAAACTTAAACTGTAACTGAAAAGACGCTTAGCATTTTGCGGTCATTCTCATAGTCGGCGCAATGCAGCAAACTGCAACCGTAGCAAAAACAATGCCACGACAGGGATCCAGTTACCAGCTAAAAAGACAGACAGGCAGACCAACAGTCAGACAGACAGAGACAGATAGACAGACAGACTGTGGTACAGACAGTCAGACAGTAGGGAACCAGGGACCAGGAACTGTTAGCCAACCGCAATAAACAATAAAGTGTAGCAGAGTGCAGTGTGAAAGTGCAGGAGAAACAGCCAAAAAGGCAACCAGCCACAGCACATAGTCACATGGTGGAAGATTAGCAGCGTATAAATAATGGTTGCCACACAAAGAGAGTGAGAGGTTGAGAGAGAAAAAGACAGCAAGAGCAACAGAGTGTGCTAGTGTGGTAAATATTTGCGGCTGTGGGAGCCATAAATATTTTTTTTTGTAGGTCGTCGCCGCTGTCTCACTGTGCCACTTGAAAAGGGGTTAAAGCCAGTTCTGGTTGAGATAGGTCGATAACCTACACTCAACAAAGTTTGCCTTTGAAATCTAGTTCGTCAAAATATAAATAATTAAATTAGTTAAATTGAATATAAATCACTGAAATATTTGTCTGCTTTCAAATAAAACTTAATTGATTTATTTATTATATTTTTTCATAACTTTAAGTTGCACATAAAATGATTTAAAATGTTTTTTATTATTTCATTTATGAAATTCAATTTGCTGCTGAGCCAGCTCAAGAATTTGTTCAAAATTTCATAAATTTGTGGCCAAACCACAGACGTGTGTTTCGATTCCCCCACTGCCTAACGCCAAAAAGGAAACAAAGTAGCCACAAAAAAAAAAAAAAAAAAACACACAAATAATACAATGTAAATCCGCAGACCAGCAATACAAATTTTGCTAAAAAAGAAAATGCAATTGCAGCTGCAAAGAAGAACAAAAAAGAACAATTTATACTTATATGAATGCTGCTAGAATTTGGGTAATAGTTGATGATATGTGCTCAGGTTTAAAAAGCTCAAAATTTTCCGTGGCATAGTTGTGTGCCTGAAGTTTTTACTTTTATTTGTTTATATACAAATAACCATAACCATATGCACGATATTTAGGTCAGAGTGTGGAGAATAAGGGGCACAGGATGGGGAAACAACTGGAGGGGATGCTACAAAGTTATGCGAATGAAAACTGTAAACATTTTTCGGTTTATGACTGGGCACAGAAAATATCGTCGTCATGACCATAAATTTAAATTTATAGCAGTCCAAAATAATGAGCAAAGCAGTAAAAGTTTTTCTACATACTAACACACTCACATACACACACTAGTACACACACATGCAAATTAACAGTTCTGCTAAATGAGCAAACAAAGCAAAAGCTGTAGAAGAAGCGTTGAGTAGTGAAAGCTGCTGCTGCTGTTGGCGCCTTGAAGGCTGCAATACCAAATCATAAACACAAAAGGCTAAGACTACCTGCTGTTTATAGCCATATTCAGGCAATTCATGAGTGTGCGTACGTTGGTGAGTGAGTGTGTTTGTATTTGGCATTCATTGCCGTTCTGTACAGTAAAACATCGCATAGCTAAAACACTCGTCTTCCTATCTCTTTTCGTTACACTCTCTCTCTTTCTCACTGTACTTCAATGCAGCTGGACCATTATTTTCATTAAAGGGCAAAGATGTGGAGCATACACATACACACTCGCTTGTTAGGGCACGTCCACATGTACGGTTGAGTTACAAGTCAGGATTACAGCTAAGGAGCGAGTGCAACAACAGTGCAACAACAGAAGGTATTACAAAAACACCAACAACAACCACAACTAGAATAACAACAACAGCAAGCAAGCAAATCAAAACAAAGCTGACGACAAGAGTTGTACAGAAGTCTATTCCCAGCTCTCTTCTATGCTTCCCGTCTCTCCGCCGCTTTCTCCAACTTCAACTTTGCCCTGCTTGGCAAGTTCGAAAGGTCAACGCATTTTATGGTAATTTCGAAAGCTTACAAGCATCATTTTGCAGCTGAGCTTTCGGGTTCCCTCTCTCTCTTACTCTCTCTTTCTCTCCATTTTCCAAGTGGTGTGTTTGCTTTTGTCTTTTGTATTAAGAAATTTAATACGTGCTTAGTACAACGAAAATTGCTTCGGATTAAACTTAATCGCACAATTCAAATGTTTGAGCATTGCGAATTTGCTCCGAATTCGTTTCGTAAGATTTGCATAATTTAATGGATTATTTCGCGCATAGATTATAATGTGATTGAGTTTGAATTTGTGTTTTGAGCTTAAGAAATTCACATTAAATACTTAATTGGCTTTGTAAAGTGTATCTACCGATTTCTACAAAAAAGGCATTCAAAATATTATGAAATAATACTACACTTTCGGCTCTTAAGGGAGGCCGGTGGTCGAGAGCGCGTGAATATTATTTAGGCTTTTTATTGAACATATTTTACACACAAAACTAAAAAAAATAATAATAAATAATTTTAAAAATGGCGCTGAGCTTCGCCCTTTTGAAAAATTGCACATGGCTGGTGTGACTGATTTTGGATAATCTTTTCATCTGAATCAAAAAACCAAAAAGAATAATATTAAAATCGAAAATAATGCGAATATCGTTCCAAAAATTTTACAATATGTTTTTAAAAGCCTATATAAACCTATTCTGTTACTTAAGCTTCAACTCTATGTTTACCATTGCATACTTTTAGGTGCTATAGTTTATTAAGGCTGTTACCGAGTTTCCCTTCTGTTTGTGAGTGCTTTTGGTTGTATGTGTGTGTTTTCACTCAGTTTTTTTAAGCCACTGTCCCCTAAATGCAGTTGTCGTCATGCTCCATGTTCGTGGGTCTCTCCTAATGTCGGAGCAATGTTTTCATGCCGTTGACTAGAGCACATTTGCATATTAAGGTCATACAACGTGTCTTTCTTTTTTGGAGTAAACAAAATTGATTTGTGTTTCAAAAAAAAAGGAATATGTGTATAATATTCTTGAATATTTAATAAACTTATTTAACGAAAAGTCGTTTAACATTAAGTGGTTTAAAATATTTAAATGGATTTCAAAAAATAATTTCCTTATTTTCCCCTCTTAAAGAGAACAAACCCCAAAAACTGAACTGCCAATTAGTGCAAATTGCAAATTAAATAGTTTTCTTTAAAAACATAACAATGCTTTAAACAAAGCGCAAACAACAGAGCGGCCAAGAAGGAACTGAAGGGTGGGAACACGGCATTTTGTGCACTGGGGCAAACATCCGCGTCGTGTAAAGAATGAACTTGACATACCCGCAGCTAACGCAGCAACAGCAGCCGCTGCAAATGACAAAGTGTTTGCAACAGAATGGGAGACAGGCGAAGGACGTAGATCAGGAGATGCCATGGGGGAGGAGGTGGAAGAGTAGGTGGAGCCAGGAGTCAGGAGTCGGAACCGTGACCGTCGCAATGGGCGCCACAGAGCGGAAACTCTTTGGGACCACAGAAAGCGCTGAGTTGTGGGCGACAACTGATTAATAGAATATGCGAATAGCAGATTCTCTGCAAAAAGACTGAAAGTGGAGCTCAACGTTTTCTTAAGAGTTTATTTAATTCCAGGGTATAAGTCAAGTCTTATATACCCGCGAAGCTTCATTTGGACAACAACAGTGACAGCTACAGCCACAACGTTAGGGAGAACATGAAAACAGATCCACAAGGAAGCCCCCCGTTGGGTACTCTGACTTTTGGAATGGGTTTCGCAAAGCTTATTCGAATGCCAGAGAGTCATATTTTTTATATAATTCTATTTTTTTGTTTACTTTTGTTTTTTGGTCGGTTTTTTTTTGCATTTTTATGCGGAGAAATATTTTTGGCGAACAAGGCGACAACAGCGAAAAATTTGGATGAAAACTTTTGAGCGGAAAACTTTGCTAATTACACGCAAAATGTTTGGTTTTTGGGACAATGAAAGCAGCAAAAATTCTTGTTTTTTCCATAATTAATTTGTGGCAACAACGGATTCTCCATTACCAGCAATTCTTTTTCCAAGAGAACTTTAAATTTGAAAACATTTAAATGTTAATTAATAAACTGAATTCTCTCGAAAAGTGGAATTCATTTTATACTGCAATAATTTATACAGAAATAGTTTATAGTGGAGAAAATACATTAAATTGGATATTAAATAAAGTAATAAAATAAAAAACTATTAAGTCCCTATGAAATTAATGCCAAAACTTTCCCGAATCCCAGCAAGAAACCCCTTTCTTATATAAAAAACTATATAATCAACAAAATGATAGCATTTGATATGAATGTACACCGACCGTTGGAAGCTTAAAGAGAAAGAGGCACAGCAAAGACTGCACATAAGCATTAATTAAACTTGCAATGCAATAAAAACATATAATAAAAGCTCAATATCCAACATAAACACTTGAGCAAATTATGGCGTACTTACAACTTGCCAGAGATAACGGTAAACATATAGCGTGTGTGCATATGCGCAAAGTCCCCAATAACGAGGCACGAGGTTTCTAGCGGAATTACGGACGTGGCAACAGTAGCAACAAGGTACAGTGGGGCGGAGATAGGAATTTATTGAAAGATAGAATATGGATAAGGGAATTTTATTCCTGAAGCTAATGAAGAACTCTACAAAAATCTGTTTAATTCCTTATGTTAGCATATTTCTCTGCAACGTCACACATGTTTTTTGCCCCACTGTGCCACGGTAGCCCATTGAGCATTAAAAATCAGTAAAAAGAAATCAACAGACATTAAAAGCGTTGACGAAGAAAGCAAAGGCTGTGGCAAAAGGGAAGGGCGACCGACGTCGAAGGCGTTAAGGATGATGACGCCACCGATATGGCAAGTTGCCAGGACAAAAGCCGAAAGCTGAAAGCTGAAAGGATAATGTAAGGCGCGAGTAGCAAACGGAGCAGAACAGAACAGAACGACAGCAAAGGAAGAGACATGCATAAAAATAAACACAACTTAAGGCAACAAAGTTGTGTTTTTCCGTCCGTATGTCCATCCGTCTGTCTCTCTGTCTTTCTGTCTGCATATACCTGTGATGAAGGCACCTGTGGGCGCCCCAAGGAGCACTCGAAACTGTCAATTATATAATGTTACACAATGTTTATTATAATTTTTATGTAGCTCGACGTAATTACATGTCTTGCGCTAATATTTATTAAGCTTGTACACGGTAATAAGCAAAAAAGGTGTCGTACACTTTTATGAGTTTATTAATGAGCTCGTACGCAAGAGCAACAACAACAACAAGAACAAGAACAACGTCAACGCCCTCAAGTCGGTGGCGAAAGCACCTTGGAGGTTTCGCTTCATTCCCATATCCAAAAGGGGCTCACATGTCCAATTAACGAAACTCATGGAATCACGTATACGCAAAACTAACAAGCCAAAGAGACCGAGGAACACGTGAAGTGTGTGCACTAAACTTTAAGCTATCAACACACGTTCCGAATCAACTTGAAGCTTCGAAACTTTGACTCAATTAACATGTTGCCGATAGAAGCTATTGCTTCTTTTGCTACTATTTCTGCTCCTATTCCTACTCCAGCTGGTACTACACTCCCCCATCTTCAACTCTGCCCTGAGTCACGTACACAAAGACCCAACAAAAACGTTGGACACTTGGCAATGCGCTGCTGCTGCCAATGAAGCAACAATTTTCCACAATGAACTGCTTGTAGACGTAGCGAGGTCAGTTCATTGGGCAGAACACGAGGACGAGGCCAAGTATCCGGGGCGTTTGATATTGTGGCCTAAGGATTGTGGTTGGCTGAATTATTATCTTTTAATTGGGTGACATGTGTCAGCGGCTTTTGTCATTTTCTGCGCGTGTTCAGCCAATACTTCGCCTCACATTAGTCAAACAGCTGTAAGGATAATGGCAAGGCAGTGCTGTTGTATTTGGCAAATGCCAAGAATAATAGAGTATGGTATCACACAGAAAGTTCTTTTGAATGTGTAATGAATTGGGTTTAATTGCTTTTAGTATGTGTTGATAATTGTAATTAAGAATTTTATTATTGGACGTGTCGTTTGTTCTAGAAATAAGTACTTTAGGTACAAGTTGGTGAAGGAAGTTAATCAATTTAAAAATCTTTGCAGATGTTAATGCCATTTAAAAGACTTAAAACTTGAATGCTGCTTTCTTTAAAGACTCTTCTAGGCCCAAAAGCCAAAGAGAGTTCACTCTCACTTAAAGCCTATGATATTCTCATTTCGCTTTTGTTTCCAAACTTAATTTCATGCTTATTATTTTTGGAGTATTTCCCCAGTCTCCCCAAGGCGACACACTGTTGATAATGAAGATGTCTACCATTATCATAATCACGTTGAATAGTCATAATGATGATGATGAGTTATATGCTCAAAGCGAAATTAAGCAACTCGAAAGCATGACACATGCCCCCACTGAGACCCGCATTGTGACTTTGACTTTTTGCAACAGCGAGCAAAGTGAATGGAGAAATAGGGGAAAAAGAAGCAGGAGGAATAAGAGAAAGAGAAACACATAGTCAGGCCACTGTTAGCAACGCCTTTGAGGCGGATTCTGTTGCCCTGTTGGTCCTGTGCGTGCGTCAGCCATTAAATTAAATAATTTAATGCTCGGCAAGCGCTGAAAAGTATGCTATGAATTGTGTGTTGCTCCCCAACAGCTGGTCATGATGTCCTTGAACTTCTTGCGATGCCGACGAGTTGCATTTCAAAATTGTGCAAATTACGTGGCATTGCAGACCGTCAAAAAGTTGTGGGCTCCCCGCAACCTTCATCCCCCTTAGCCGGATACGTCTGTCATTATTCAAACGCAGGCCTAAACTTTTCCAAGCACCTTTGGGTGCTGTGGTATAAAGGAAACTGCCTAAAAAGTCAATGTCCTTTAGAGTGTCCTGGCGTGCATGTGCTTGAGCTGCGAGTTGCAAGTTGCGAGTGTCGAGTCGAGTCGAGTGTCTAACTGTAGACTTCAAACTTGTCGTTCCCATATAGTAGTTTACGTTCCGTGCTTGTTTACACACTCAAACACACGACTTTTCCGACCGCTTTTCCTGCTTTCCTCAATTTTTTTTAATGGCACACTTCAGCGCTTTTCGGTGGCTTCTCTTCGTCGTCCATTTTTGCTTTAAACGTTATTATAGCGACTTTTTATAGACATATAAATATCATCGTTAAGTTCGTCATAAAAAAAAAGAGGGAACCAACTAGCAAACATGGCTGTATGTGTGTGTTCGAGTGTGTCTGTGTGTGGTGCTCTAATGATCGCTTTGGCCAGATAACGTTAGCCATGGCTCTGCACAAGGATTACTCGAACATACTTAGTGCAGCGCAAACAAATTACTGTTAATTAAACTCGAAATTGTTGTGCGCCGCACTTAAAACGACTTTAGTGTTAGTTGTCTAAGTATGGGTGTGTGTGTGTGTGTGTGGAAGTGTATATGTCAGTCTTTGATTGTGTGTATATGATAACAGCGAATGGAAGGAATAGCTGACGATATTGTTTGACAGGATGAGGTACCCTCTTGTCCCGCTAATTACACAGATTCACTCGTGGTTATCTTCCCTCTTTGTCTATTATGCTTGCCCCACTCTTTCTCTTTCGCTAACTATGTGTACACAGAGTCAGCGAAAATTATTAACTAAAGATTTAGAGCAAAAGAGTTCAAGTGCTTCGACGCAGTTCGTAAATTAAGTTTGTGTTTTAACTTTTTAATTAGATAATTTAATAATTAAACAACTGATAATATTTTAAACTAAATTATAACTTTAAGCAATCAATTGGCTATTATATTATAAACTGCAATACTGAAAAAGTTGTATAAAACCATAAATTTCTTACTTCAATAACAATCACGGCTCAAAGGTCATCACAATAATTTTCCAGCACTTAAAATTAGTTCTCTTTTGTTGCCAGTTACACCGAAAAGACTCTCAATAAATGTGCAATATTTTCAGTTCAGTTTGCAGTTGTTACGTGCCAAATGTAGCAAGTCAAGCGTAAGTTCTTGGATTTGCGAAAGGCTATTTGCCAGTTTAGAAAATAATTTCACTAAAAATCTACTGAAAATAGCCACAGCAAAGGGGAAGTCAATGAACTAGTTCGTTCTATGAACCTTTTGAATAGGTAATTACAGATTTAATATGGATTACAAAGGGGTCAGCTCTTTACACTGGCCTTGCACCTAAGGCGGCTTTTCAATTTTTCACTCAACAACATTTCGAAAAAGTATGCAAATGTCTGCATTAACACATTTCCTCATCTAACATGCCATTAGTCAAAGCCACCAACAACAACAACAACATCAACAGACAGCAGGCGGGGAAGGCGAGAAGAGGGTGGACGTAAGGGAGTAGCTCTAAAAAAAGGGAACAAGGAAATCAAATAGTTTACCTACCATTAATTACCGCCAGGGGCAGTTTTCTCTCTGTGTTGGGCAGGACGATGACGAAACTTTGAAGCCGAACCGAAGCCCAAAAACTTTACCTGCCTTTGCATACACACATCTGCACAAACAAACACACAGACACACAGGTAGTTGTAGAGGTCGCTTTATGCGTCAGCCGCAAAGTATGCAGCAAATATTTAGATATGCCTAGGTACCCTAAGAAAAGTTGTGAACAGTGAAGAGAGGAGTAGAGTAGAGTGGAAAGAGGTAAGCCTTAGCCGTCGTATTAGTTAAAAGCGTTCTGGGGGCCACTTTGGAACGCTTAATTAACACTTTATTAGCTTAGCTTCAACGAAAGGCTTAACCTGGCTTATACGACCAGCCGCAAATAGAACTTGATATGCATAGCCACAAAAAGGAGAGAAAGCAGAAAGCAGAGGGGTGAGGGACTTGCGTGTATGTGATTTTTGTGGTAAATATGCGAACGAACCACAAAAATCTGTAACAAAAATGCTTAAAGGCTGGAAAAACTATTTCGGAGGTGTGGCACTTGGGCTATTGCGGCTTTTTTCGGTTACGTTATCGGGCAAAAGTAATTAGAGCTAGGGCTCCGAATTTGCATTTAACTGGAAGTACGAAAAGAGAGTGAGTAAAGTGAACTGAAGCGATCCAAATCATATAATCTAATTAGGCTAATTCAATTTGAAATGAATGGCTGAGCTGAGCAAAGTAAACATAAAATTTTTAAACATGAGGTGAGTAAAGTTAACTGAACTATATGAAATATTTAAACAAAATGCAATTGATTACATAATTAATAAAACACTGTAAATGCTTACCAAAGAGTATCTGCTTTAAATTAATTCATAAAACTAAATTGCTGGAAAATCTGTAAAAACTTGTTGAGCAAGTATCCTTTTCCTGGCACAAAATATGCATAACAAGCAAATAAACATTTAATTTAATGTCTCAACTCGAATGTCAACTTAAAGTCGGCTTTTGCCTACCAAGAAGTGGTCCTTTGACCAAATTGAATGAAATGAGGAGAACAGTAAGCGGGGGAATGACGAGCAGCAAACTGTGAACTGAGAGAATGTCCAAAGAAACTTATCTTAATTGAATTATCAAAAATTATGCGGCACACTTAAGACGATGGCTGAGACAGAACCAAGGGAGGAAAACTGTTGCTAGTGCCATTATATCGAGGAAGCGGCTCTTGAAAAAGCCCACAACAAAAGGACACGCAATTTGCTTGCGGGGAGGAGTGGGGGAGCTAAGAGGCAGGGCTGTTTTACCTGACAACAGCTGAGGCAGCTACATTTTGTGGCATTTAACTTTTTAAATGTCGGAGACGCCAACAAAGACGAAGACGAACAAGTTCTATTGAGGAACTAATGAAGACGCTTGTCGATAATTTATGGCCACGCAGCACGCAACTTTGTGCGTCATGTGGCATGGGGCATGCCGCAACAAACTGGGGGAAGTACGATTTTTAAGCGATTAACTGTTACTATAACATAATTAACAAAGTCACTACAGCACTCTCTCTTTTTATCAACTCCTCTTGATGTTCACTGCAGCGCCATCTAGCGTTGAGATTTGCACTTCAGCTGGCGTTACATTAATGAAAATAGCGTGTAAGTGGCATATTTAACTCGTTAATTGTTTCGCGTTGTCGCATTCACCAGACAATAAATCATTTGCCTACATTACAGCGTGATTAATGAGTATTCAGAGGCAAAAAAAGTTTTGATGAATATATTTACCAATGGGGTCAAAAAGGAAAACTTGCTTCCCGTATCTTCATTAGTTTCCTAGACTGGAAAAAAAATATTCAAAGCCAATTATTATGATTCAAAAGTTGCGAATATTATGCAATTTTCCTTAATTTTGAATTAATATGTAACTTTCGAGCAATGCTCTCAACAAACCAAAATGGTTACACAGTCTAACAATTTACAAAATTAACAGTTCTCATCGCATACCTGTTAGGGCAATTATCTAATGTGTCGGTAAACTTTACTAAATACCTTCGTAATTAATCTTTCACGCCCAGTCAAGTGTCGGCACACACAGAGAGCTTTTTCATTATTTTTACTGTTTTCCATTAACCTCAATGTGTAATTTATATAAATAGGTTAGAACTGCCACTTCCCACCCCAAACTTGTATTCAGAATTTTGTAAAAGTTTCAAGCGCTCAACACAACGCCATCAATTGGCATATATTTTGTTTTTTTTTTTTACCAAAAACATAAAATATATATATAAAAAAAAGATATGGAATGCAATTTATTTCAGGTCAAACACTTGAACTATTTGTAGTTGCTTTTTCAATGTTTTTTTTTATTTTTTTTTTTTTGATTTCCAGCCTTTTATAGATTTTGCGGTCAAAATTAGTTTTGGGCTTTCCAAACAAAAAGCGCGGCATACTTTTTGAGCCCACGGCGAAAGTTGTGCATAAATCAAATGAGGCGGGGGTGTGGCAACGCCCACTGACAAACGTTCCACACCCCATTCGGTTTATGAACGAAAATCAATAAAATGCGCTGCAAAGTAGGCTATGAAATTTTCCTGCCAGTCTGCAGTACCTTAAAGTGGCTCAAATAAACGTTTCTCGTATTACACGCTAAAACGATAAATGATTTTTTATATTTAAGTTTTCAATTTAAGCTGCACCGTTTAGCTTATTTGGTCCTCTAAACTTTGCCAATAAAAACTGTGGAATTTCAATGGGGAAAAACGAGACTAAATAAGTGAATGACTAAATAAAGTAGAGTCGCTGAGTGTGTACACTTTTTTGCTGTATATCCTGTACTAATAACGTGTGCATAATTTTTTTATGTTTCTTAAAAGAGTAAAAAGTTAACTAAAATTAATATATTTATAAAACCATCAGTACATATATTTAAAACATATCAGTGCACCTTATTAACGCACATCGTAAACTTATTTTGAACATTTACCCATTCGTTTTAGAACTCAGACAGGTCTCTGTTAGGGTATATAATAAAAAATATTCGCGATTCTTGAGTGGATCATCAAAATTGTTGCCTGTCTAGACTGCAAAACTTGTTTGCTGATTTTTTTCATTTTGTTGTGTGTTTGGTTTATTACAAAAATTGTTTGGCTAAAGTTTGACGTTATGCCTCCTATAGACAGCAAAATATTTTCATGCAAACACTCTCCTAGTTTAGGGGCGAAACATGTTTCAGTCTATAATTCTTTGTTGTTCTTTTTGCTTAAGCAGCGAGTACAGAATAAAATCAGTTAAAAATTTAAAACTCTGCCGGAAATGCAATTAATGTTCTCTTGTTTTTTGGAAATTTTCTAATCCTGGAACTCTTCTCTGCGGCACGTAGTCAACTAGGCGATAAATTCGAACTTTGGACAAATGGTTTTAATCAAGAAAGTTGCAAATGTTTAGGGGTTTCAAGGAGGTTTTTCATTTTGCCAACGAGTTAAGTGAAATTAAATCGAACTTAGATAAAGCAAATTATAATTAAATTAAGTAATTTTTAGTTCTTTTTCGTAATACATTGTTATTAATTATAAATGGTTGATTAATATAAGTTTTTTAACCAATTTTTCTCTAGAATATTTCAACTAAAAATCGTGATAAGCGAAATACTTGAACTGCAGCGCAAAGCGGAGCTGAACTCACTTAATATTTGCCACTTGAGTGACCCGCAGATTTGGCCTCAAATTAAGTTTTCCTGGCTGAAATCCATTAGCGCAGCGAACGAAGAGAAAAAAACCACGAAATAGGAAACTTCAAAGGGCAACAATTTTCTTCTCTTTGCCACAATTGTTTTTTTTCCTTACAGTTTTTTATGCCTGGTCACTACTCTGACAGCTAACGACAGCGAACATCGAAGTTTAGCTTTGCTCTTACCATTTTTTTCACCTATTTTCTTTTTTGGGGGAAAGGGGGTACAAAAATAATCACTTCGCTAAAAGCAATGACCTGACCCGGTCAACCATTTCCCTGCCCCCGACCCAACGTCTTACGTTAAGTGCAGTCCGTGCGATTTTGCTAGTTTGAACGAAAAATCTTTCGCTCATTGCGAGCTGCGTCTTTGGAAGTTTCTTACTGCTTCTTATTTCCCGCTCAGTCCTGCGGCGCTTTGCGGTATTACGTGTACGTGCTTTTCATACCAAAAAATTGTAAGATTCGTGCAAAATTTACCTCAAATGCGGCTACCATTTGGCGGAAAGGAGAAGGCACTGCGCATTGCGGACTGCACGCACTTCATGGCGCTTGGTTTTAGTTTAACATCATTAAGTATTTTTAAATGAGCGCCGCTTTGAAATTAAAATTAGATTTTTTGCTCTTGAATTTAATTTGAAATTCAGCCGTTGCATAAGAGGTAGCAGAGGTGGATCAGTAAGAAGACAAGAGAAGGAAACGTCATCGCTGCCAAACCGCAGCATTTAAAATCCTTAACGCCCTGCAGGCTCAGCGTATGCTTTGGTTGTGGGCGTGTGTGTGTGTGTGACTGTTGCACACACATAATTAAGTGAATTATGCATGTGCATATGTGCTCGAGGGGTGCACGGAATAAGGAAGGGGTAGGAACACACTGTGATGTTTGGCCTAGTCCCGTGGACTTGGCTTTTGATGCTTTGCGTCAGCAGAGAACGGCTAAAACTCGGCTAGAAAAATGTAACGTAATTTATTTCGAGTGACTGCACACACAAATGAGTGTGTGTGTGTGTGAGTGTGAGTGTGTTTGTGACTCTTGACCAGCATTTCATGTTGTGGCATTTTAATTTCATGGCATACTTTTAGGCATCAACATAATTTCGTATGCAGCTCATGAATTTCGTTACGAGCAAACGAGACAGTAAGAGAGCACATTTCTCTCACTTTCCCTCTGTTCATCTGGCTATCTAGGAAACAGTGTGTCTGACATTTCTTTGATTTGTGTTGCCTACTTTTCGGTTTACTACGTGACGAGACCAGTGACTGTGCCTAAGAGAATGTGCCGCAGGAAATGCTTTGTTACACCAATTTTAACAAAAAATATAAGCATCACAGCAACTTGAGTCGAAACTGTTAATTAAAATAGAAATTTACCCCAGTTTTTATATATTTACTTTTGCAGCGATTAGGCACCAGTTACCTCTTAATATTTCAGTAATTAATATTTAATTAAAACGAAATTGTTTTTGTAGTTTTTTCATTTTAACATTATTTACAGTTGCGCAATTATTTTCTAAGCGCATACTTCAGTGCACATCAATGGACAACAGGAGCAGAAGGAGAACGAAATAAAAATTTAATGGAGAAAGGTAAGTGAATGAGGCTATTTTTAATGCATATTCAATTGATTACAATTCTAACCTTGTTGAATTCAATTTATAAAAGGCAGGAAACAATTTTAAGTCGCGTTCAGCTGGAAAATTTGTAATTAATTAGTAACAAAAGCGGAAATTGGTCAAATTAATGAAAAAAGTAATAGATTTTAGCAGCGCCCAAAGCAAAATGTTGTCAAACGTAAAACCAAAACTTTAAAATTTGTATGCGAATTATTAAATATGTGAAAAACTAAGTTTAAAACTAGGATTTCTTGTTGAAATTGTTTAGGAAACAACTGATTGTACTTTAAAAATACTTTGACCCCATTTAATATTTATAATTTCTTATTCAACTTGTGTTCTTTTGGTATCATCAACAACTTTATTAAGTTTTTTTCCCAATGTTACATTTATTAATAGCTGGGATTCTTTTGACCCCATCAATAAATTATAATCCAGGGTAGCACCGGTTATTGTGGGCGTGTGTATACGCCCCTACGGAATTTGGAACTAGCTGGCCTGCTGACGCCTTAAAGAATACTCCTCTTACTTTACCATTCCCGGAATTTTTTCCACGTGAAACGTCATGAATTACGTCGTTTAGCTTTGACCTTTGACGGGTCTGTAACATATTTTTACCCTTGTAATTTTTGTGTTTTATTTTCTGTTGGTTCCTTTCAGGTTTGTCGTTTGCGTGTGTGCGTGATGTGTTTATTAATTTCTCCGTTGCTGCTGTCCATCGTTGTTGTAGCTACTATTGTTGTTGTTGTTTTGCAGCGGTCGACATTCAATTACGTTTTAAGACCAAAGCATTTATGAAAATTAAAAAGAGCCAACGTACCTGGTAAGAAACAAGCACACGAAAACCAACAAAATGAGTGACAATTTGTATAATTAGTCAAAAGCAAAAGGGGCGAAGGCAATCAAGTACTAAAGCGACTACTGGGCGTATGCGTTATGCCGGAAATTGAGAGCACCGTTTGATGTGGTGTCCCCAAACATTTGCTTTATAATTATGCCACAAAATTCTAAAACAATTTTTTTATTCGACTTTAATTTTCTGTTACATTTATGTACAGCAAGCTCTCCTCAAAAAGTAACTTTGGGTTAGTTCTAAATGTGGATTTAAAGTACTGCAACTGACCCGTTAAGTGGTTGCCACACGCCAAAAAGTATGCAACATTTGTTGTGCCTAGCCTCCAACATTTCGATTCTCACTCTCCAGCTGTTTTACGCTCTCTCACTGTCCACTTCTTCCACTCTTTCTCTGGGAGTGCTGCATAGTTTTAGGCTGTTGCACTTTGTCCATCTGATAAGGTGGCGACCTAATGGTCTTTGGTGTTTTCAGTGTGTATTTTGTATTAGCTATGCAACACCCCTACTCCCACGCCCCCTAGCCCCAACCCTTGAAACCCCTTTCCTGCCACTTTAGTCTGTGTGCGTGCCACAGAAACGGAAGTTATTTCAGACGTTTTTATGCCTTTTGTTTTGGGGTTTGGCCTTTGTTTCGTAACCCTTTTTGATCACTTTACCGTTGTTGTTGTTGTTTTTATTGGTTGTATATTGTTGTTGTTGTAGCTATGCGTGAGTTGCAACACGAGGACTACTAACTAACTTACTAACTAACGGGATTTCGTGTGCCGTTCATTTTATTCAGCTGATAATCGTTTAGACCATTGCCAGACACATTCACTAGGTAAACCCAAGCCAAGAGCCAAGTTCAGTGTACCCCAAAGTGTGGCTAAACACCGGAAACGGAAGTGAAAGCGCAGTTTTTGTGTGTTGTTACATTGAAGTAACGATCCAAACGACGACAACGACAACGACGAAATTATATTTATGTACCACCACGTTAAGTTCGCTTCAATCTCAGTTTAACTATTGATTTTACTGTGCAAAGGAATTTTAGGAAACTTTACTTTAGGCGAGAGTTAAAGCTTACTAACAGTAGCTAGAGTTTTTCGCTCAAACCTTCCCTAAGAAAGCTATTTATTGATCTCTTTTCCCAGTCCACGGCGTTTCTCAAAAACGTGTAAGCAATTTTTTTGATTTGGACCGCATTCTTTGCCAAACAAAAAATTCTATAAACAGTTTGAGATTGATTTAACGAACTTGATTTCTGCATTAACTTGGCTCACTCCTTTTGGCGTAGGTCAATGTATTTTTTGTTCTTTCGCTATCGATATTGAAATTGTTTTTGAAGTAAATACACAAAACTTTGCATTATTAAATTTGGCAAACTGTCTGGCCAATTTATAAGCAATTGCGAGTGAACCCTAAAACACTGAGCCCTGAGCTTTGAACCGCACATCAACATGAAGCAAATGAATATTGATTGCCAAGAACAGATGCTGCCAAATAAAAATATTTTTACCAATCACCCATGACAAGCTGTAAAAAGGTATTTACTTTACTTGATTTTGTTGTCTTTCCTAAGAAAAAGTATTTGCCAACTAATTTAATTAATCAAGCTTGCAATTGGAATTGAAATTCTCGCAGCCATTTAATGAGCACTTTGGGAAAATTAAACTCGAAAAAAAAGCATGTCTTGGGCAGATTCACACACCGTCAAAAGGCTCAACTAGTTGGGCCAAAAGCACAGTTACAACAAGAACAACACAAGTGTCAAACAGCAAAAGGACAACGCAACAACATACAGAAGGAAAAACGAAAAAAACGAAGAATAAAAAGGCTAAAAGTTTTCGGCTCCTTTTTGCCGCTTGTCAATGAAAAGCTGCGCGTAATGGCAAGAAAATGTAATAAAAATTTGTAACGCCATCAACGTTTTGCCGATCCCTCATCTCCTTCTCCATCTACGGCACATTCTCGTTTCTCTGTTTGTCTCTCCCATTGAGGAAGCAATAAAAATGTCGCTTAATTGCAAAAAGTTTTGCTTAGATTTTCATTATTTTATTGCATACTTTTTTTGGGTTGCGTTGGCGGTTTTTCTTTTGTTCCATTTCGTTGTCTCTGACCTCCGTGGGTCCCTGTTCTCTGGGTCAGTCAGTGCGTGTTGTGTTTTGGGTTCATTTTCCCACACGACGTGTGTTTTTTTGTAAAGTTCCAAATTTTTGGTTGCCGGAAGCGCAGCAACAGGAAACATCTCATATTTTATTAACCGTCGACCCGCCCAGCAGCAGGATATTGTTGTTCCAACTATAGTTTCATAACCAAGCATTTGTTTCTGACACAATGGTAATTTGATAGCAAGTAATATAATTTACTTAGGAGTAGGAACTTTACACTGAGCAGTAGTGCAGGGTATACTTTACGTCAAGCAAACTAACTAAAGCGATAGATTAATTCATTTTTTGTACACATTTCTTTTTCTACCGCTTTTACCTGATATTTTCCGTATACACTTCTACTACCACACCGCTTTCTAGTCTCCCACAAGTGTAGCATAATATTTTTCAAAATAAAAAACAGTTTTGCCGTCTGTTGACTTTTGTCGACCGATTTTTCACTTTAAATAACTGCAGAGCTATTAAATGCATGCCTGGCCATTTAAATGCATATATTGTTTGTTCTCCTCACGGCCACGTTGAAAGCGAGTAAACGGATTCATGCAAATGGCTCAGTCTGGAATCGAGTCATGGCGTCAATGTGTTGATATTATGCGCATTTTTTAAATGATTTTCAGTTGATCCACAACAAATGAAAAATAAGTTTTCTATTTAAAATTATTGGTGGTAGTGTTTCGACTGCCAATTTGGCTTGCATATAAAAATTGAATTAAAGCGCAATAATAGTAAAGTTTTAGTCGATTTCCAATTATTTTTAATTCAGTGAATTACAAACAGTGCAATAAAAAATCACTTGTAAATAAATGTACACAAAGTGTCTTTAAAAAACTCAGTTGTCCACTCGTTTATGTGCTCTGAGCTGACACACACACTAGTCAAATACACACACACACACACAAACACTTTTATTGCACACGTTTGTGTGTTTATATTTATTTTATTTTTTAAGCTCTACGTTTTACCGAAATTTAATTAAAAGCACATTTTACACATAAAAATAAATATTAAAAAATGTTTGCGCACTACATAAATATGTGGGCAAATTAAAAAAATTAGGGCAACCAAATATCTTTATCCCTCTGACACTACTTTTTTTCACTTAAAAGGTAAATTAATTAAGCGAAATTTAAATAAAATTTTTTTGGGGTGTTGGAGTTATATAAACACGTAAGTGGCACAGAAACTAGAGTAAAATAGTGTAGGATAAAGAGAGCAGAAAGCATTTGATCTTTAAGCTCAACTTTTAAATGATTCATGCTGTCCTCTATAAGTAAATGTAGCTTATCTTTTTCAAGCATTGACATTCCGTTGACACCAAAGGAAAACTATTTCCCATGTCTTATAATATTTTCTGCAGACATGTTCTACTTTCTTTTCCATTTTATTTTAGGGCTCATTATTCATGCAAAAGTTGGCAAGAACCGTCATGAACACTCGCTGCAACATGCCACTTGCCTCGGTTCTTGCCCCAATGGTGGCGATTTAATGGTGCATTTATTGCCAATCTATTTGCCGACTATCAAGCCGTTTGTGTCTTCGCTGTGACGTTGATACATTTGCTAACGCGGTAAGAAAGCAGGCAACTGTTTGTGTGTGTGGCGCCACGTGTTGAGTGCCATTGAAACTAATTGAAAATGCGTCACACACATAGGCACACACACAAACACGGACTCACGCAAGCGTTGCTAAGAAAACTTTGCGAAAATCTTTGTAGACAAAGTTTTGCTGCTTTTAAAATGGAAATGGTTGACACGAAAACACACACGCACACACACATCTACACATGGGACGCATTATTATTAATAAAATATAATGCAGCAGCTGCTGGTGATCCACATGTATGCGTATGTAGGTATGTGCGTGTGTATTTCTATCAAAACTTTCTGTACACCTTTATTTATGTGCATGATTTATAGGGAAATGACATTGATTGATTTGGAATTGATGGTGTGGAAAACTGCAGTAACAGCAACGCTAGAAACAACAATATTGAGAGCGACAACAACAAACTTGGCGTCAGCTCAGTCAGTTGGAAAAATTTTAGCTTAAAAGTATGCTACACTATTTGGGCCACATCCAATTTAAATTCCGTGCGTGAAGCAGGTAAAATAATGGATTCTGTAGTGGTTTATTTTATGCATAGCTCTTAAAATGGTGCAAGAAAAATATAATTTAAATTCGCTTTAAATTAAAGCATTAAATGCGCTACTAAGCACTGCCTTGCAACTACGTTAATTAGTAATCCTCCTGCAGCTCAATTAAATTTATTTGATAATCAATTTACAGCTGTCTTTCATTTTTTTATAAAATAATTAAATATATATTTTTATTTTTATTTTAAATAAATATTTAATCACAATCTATTTACATTTTTCCGCAGGTTAAATAACAAAATTTTACAATTTAAAGTTTTTTTGCAAACAAATTTCAATTGTTGACATGAATAACGCGCAGAGTTTGACGTCATCTGTCACTCTTACAGTTACAGTTACAGTTACAGCTACAGAGTAACAGTTACAGCAACAGCAACACGTGACAGGCAGTCGCAGTCTTGCCAAAATAATTTATTTATGCGAAAAGCCAATGGTTTTTTATATTTGTTTGTGTATACTTACAGACAACATATGCAGGCGTTGTGGAGGGAGGTAACAGTTACGAACGCTGAATAAACTTGGCAAGCGAATGCAGTTTTTTGTAATTGTAAATTGTGTAAATAAAACAAAAGTTAACCGACTGTTATTTTATTTGTATTATAAGGCGTTGTATATTTAATGTTGTTTATTTGTTTGTTAAATAAAATCAATGAAAACTGATTGGCTGCGCGTGAGATAGAGTTTTGGGGTTGGGTAGTTTCATTGACATTTGTAGGTCAATTTACAAGCAATTAAACAGATTCGAACACTTTAAATTCTCTCTGAAGATAACAGGGAAGCGAAAGGTGGAACAGGCAGCTACCATGCTGTCATGCGGCATGCCTCGAGTGTGGCAGACACGTGCCAGGGCTTCGACAACTCAAACTTGATCCTCTGTCGGCAAACAGTCGCCGCTTGCATGGGTTAAACAAACTTGAAAGCTGGAAGACAAGCGTTAAAGCACGTCCCGACCAGCAGTTCATTCACTCCATTTTCCTACCTTCCTCTCGCTCCGTCTCTCCTTCTGTCTCCTCGGAGTTTAATGTCAAAAATTGCAAAATGACTTTGATATTATTTGGCGTGTGCCGCAGTTGCAGCTTCCATGTTAACACTCGCGAATCCTTGTTGCAAACCCCTCGCTCGCTCGTTTTTCTCCCCATTTTATTTCTCTGGCCCCTTCTAGTTTATAAGAGAGACAGCAGCTGCCTGATGCTTTTGCTTCCGGGCTCAGTGGCGCATTTCATGTGCTAATTAGAAATACGTGATAAAAATGTGCAGCAGAAAGTCGCATCATCGTCCTAGTCAACGGTTGTTGTCCTTGTTCAGCTCCTGATTCTATTGCTACTGCAGTTCTCGTTGCTCACTGCTGTTGCTACTGCAATTGCCATTATTTTGGCCATGGGGATATGTGCAAATGGGTGAAATTCTGCCAGACTTTTGGCAGGGCTTGCCGAAATACTTATGAAGATTGCAACGCTTTAGAGAGAGTTATCAGATTGGGGTATCAAGGAATCAGGGAAAATAAATTGTTTAAACTGCAGCAATTCAAGCAGTGAGTTAAGAGATACATCTGTTAAATAATTACTGCCTTTTTAACGCATATCTATCTATACAAAATCAGCTTTTTGCTTTCCTAAAGAGCATTCACCGACAACTTTTCTTTGTTTGCTTTTTGGTGGCTAATACTTTTTGTCCGCTCTGGCAGCCATTTGGTGAGCAAAGTTTTTTAAAAGTCAACACGTGACTGACATTTCGAATGGAGTATTAAAATGTAGTTTTCATAATGGCTAAAGGATGCACTCGGTAGTTACTAAATGGCCAAAAGCCATCAGCATATTGAACAAATTAGCAAATACTCCAAAATTACGTGCTGGCAAACTCAAGCACAAAATCTTATTTTGCTCATCAATCGATTTTGCAACTGGCAACTGGCACTTGGCAATGTCTCAAAGTCGAGCTAACTCTGGATGTGACTGAGACTTAATCCAGCCATTTGAATCTGCAATATGCAAACAAAGAAGGCAAAAAACTTTTTGTGACTCAACTCAAGACATAAATCAATATTTTCAAGTGCACTTCCACCCACACAAACACACACACACACACACAGACGATAGAGAGAACGCAAAATGGAGTAGGAGGATTAAGGAAGTTGTTGGTTTGGATGACTATCAGAAACCACTTTGGTCGGAAATAGCACAATATTTGCACTCTCACAGGCACAGCCCACCAACTACACCACTTTGAGGGCGAATTTTACCTGCTAAATGCTCGCGACGCGTCACCAAAAAAAACAGCCAGAGAAATATGAATAAAAGGCATATCAAATGAAAAATTTCAACACACACACACAGCTACACACATAAAGCAAATATTTTTTATGTGATATTTTATCATTTAAGCTGATTTTGCTTTTAGAATTCAACGCGCATTCCAAATTCTGGCCCTGAATTTTGCCACTCAAAATGGATTCTTGGGATTTTCACTCACCCAACGAAAGAAAAAAAATAAATTCAGAAATTTTATTTATTTAAGCTCGCTCAGTCGCCTACATCTTAAAGCTCCAAGGTGTCCTTTGTTAGGTGCCCCCAGCACCCTCTGCTTCTTTGTGTCTCTTTTCATTTCTCTATGTCTGTCTTGTTGTCGCTTAGCTTTTGTGGCAATCGATATAATTTACCGTATGTCGAGCACGTGCTGGCATTTAGGGGCGCTTCACTGTACTCTGGGCCAAGACATTGTAACCGTTTTTTAAATAACTCAGCGCTTGTTGCACCTACGGAATTTTAAAGCAACAAATGTTTAAATTTGAATGTTTAGACACAATGGAATAAGTCATGTTGTAAATCGATGATAGGTCAATTAAAGCTAAGGATTTACGGGATAAATATTTAGAAAATCATTTAAAAATATTCCAAACAACTCCAAAATTATTAATTACTTTATGTCCTATACTTAACTGATTGAACATCAATATTTATTGGCTATATTTCTGAATCCACAAACAGTAAAAAGCTTAGATAACAGTTGGCAGTTAGCAGGAGATAAGTTCATAATTTCTAATCTCCTAGGGATCAGGACATGTGGCAACTCATATGCTCTTAGCTGCCACAAATTAGCTCAACGGGCTGTTAACAAAATTTACATGCCTTATCCAGCATCTAATTAACGCTAAGAGCTTTTGGCATCATCACATAAGCCAGACCAACAGTTGCCAGCTGCCAGCAAAGCAAACAATACAGGATTCACTAAGGGAAAAGAGGGGAAAAAACTTTAGAACAAGCGCATGAGGCATGCATTAGCCTGACATGCATCCAGAGAGTACTACACGTAACTCTTTTATCCGCTCTTTGCCTCCATCTCTCTCTTGGTATCTTACTGTCTCTTTACTCCCAACTAAAATGCTGCAAAAATGCGCTTCATAACAAAGTAGTCGCGTTAAGTCGACAACGCAGCAAAAACAATTCTTAATGCCTAATGAAAAGCAATGCTGAAGTGAAATGGAAACGGTATCAACACTAAAAAAACGAGGAAAAATGTAGAATATTTTTATTTTCAAAACAAACATTGGTATAAAATGGGGCAAAAAACTGCTGCACCGAAAGAAATGAACAGAAACAGAAAGAGAAAGAAAGAGAGAGAGAGAGAGAGAGAAAGGGAGACAGAGCTAGAGAGACAACCAACGTATATTCATATCTATTTGTTTGGCTGTTTAGCAACAAAGTTTCCGGCTTTTTGTGTGGCATTCCCCGCGGTTCGTTCTTCACGCAAGCAAAAAGTGACAAAAGAAGCTGTCAGTTGGTTTCCCCAACTGTTAGCGTTTTTTGTTTATAACTAAAAGCCAGAGAATCAAGCAACAAAAAGCATTGCTAACAGCCTTTGAAGAGCTGGGAAACTTACATAAATGGTAAAACCATGTTGAGCATTGAGAGAAATGCGAATGCGAGAAAAAACTCAGGCATTTTCTAACTATTTACATCATCACAAGTCTAATTGGTACGAATAAGGTTAAAAACTAACGAGTTGGGGTTAGAACAGAGTGCAGTATGCAGATTGAAGCCCAGGAATGTGAATTATTATAACACAACAATAAGAAGTAAAGGGGAATATATCACAATATCTTACAGGAAAGTTAGAGTTGTAATTAAGGTAGAATAAGTATACAAAAGTGTACTTTAAATTGATCTTACAAGTCAGATACGTTTCACAATCGAGTTCTCTGTTTATACCAACTGACTTTTAAACTAAATAACAGTTTACCCTGGTATCTAAAGCCAATCGAGCAAACTGTTTTAAATTAGCCATCAATTCGCTTATAGATACGCAATTAGAGCTAATCGTTATTTAGTCAACAGTCAATTAACTGTGAATTATTAAAACGCTGTGAGTAATAAGTAAGAGAAAGCGACAAATAAGCAGAAAAGAGACAAGTAAAAAGAGGAAGAAAGAGATGGAGAGGAAACAGGTCTTTGAAACATGTGGAAGCTAACAAATTTGAGCTGCTGTCAAATTAACCAAAAAGCGGATTTTCCGGCTACTGTGTGTGTGTGTTTGTGTGCTGCGTGTTTTGTTTTCATGAGCCTGACAACGACAACGCGACATTGAGCAATTATAAGCGACAATAGCAACAACAAGAACACGAACAAGCGCATTAATACCATGACACAAATTCCTAATCAATCTTCACGACTTATTCATGCATATAAACCTGCGCGGCAACAAACCTCCAACACACACACCAAACACCACACCGAACACCCACTGCTTGTGTGCTTAACCTCGACTTGGTGTGCAGTGTATAAGTGTACGTGTGTGTTTGTGTGTGTGTGTGTGCAACGCTGGCTGTTTGAGTTTTGCAATTACAACTTAAGCATACAATCATTATCATAATCCTTAATCGATATTATGGCTTACAAGATGGCAGCAGCAGCAACAAACCATAGCTTAAGAGACAGAGGAGAACACGAGCAAAAAGAGACACACGGAGAAAGAGAGCGAAAAAGAGAGGGTGTGAGAGCAGACAGTAGACAAATATCTACATATGTGTGTGTCTGTGCATGTGTGTGTGTCTGCGTTGCTTTTAACCCACTTCCGGCCACGCTGTTGGTCTGGATGACTGCTTCCGCCTTTTGCATCGAATTCAAATTCCACATACGCCGAGTAGGTTTCTTGGCCAAACCAAAAGCGAAAGAAGGCGAGAAAGCAGAGAGCAGCTGTTGATGGAACTGATGCTGATGGAAATGGAGGTAATCCTTGTTAATGGATGAGAGAGTGCACTGCGAGAAATCAAGTTAAAGTACCGTAGACCCTCAAAAATCAAGATATTAAAACCATTTATATTTTTGATATAGTATCTGACTATGATAAAAGGGCAAACTCCAATATTAACGCCAACAGCAAGTACATAAATTTACTATGTAATTAACTACATTATTTTTAGTAGTGTACTGTCTGTAGTCTTCGCTGTTAGTCAGCGGCTCGTGCACAATTCCTTTTGTGTGCTTTGGCTGTCGTTAATAGTTAAATTGCTGTTAACAAATTTAACGTCCTTAAAATGTATTACCAAGCCAACGTTGGATCGGCGCAAGCATCATTGTCCTGTAGCGGCCGCAGGATTAAATAATAAAGAACAGTGGCAAGTTGCAAGCTTCCACAAGCAGGCTAACAGGGCCAAAAGACAACCTGCTTAAAGCTGCTGCGCCGGTGTCGACAAAGCGTTAAATGAACGTTGAAAATTTGATTTCAGTTTTCTTCTCTTTTCGTTTTTTTCTCCCATTCTGGCGTTGCACAATGGGGCGTATGATTATTATTGGAGCAACGACGTTTTTGCTGTGCGCGGCTGCTGCTGTTTGCGCTTTTGACAGCCAAAGGACGACAAGGACCACGAGAGTACGATGATGTCGTGTACGTGTTAAGTGGTTATTGGTCTAGAGCGCAGTTTGCGAATGGGCTGCGATATCTATGGGTGTATGTGTGTGTGTGTGACGAGGCATAAGGTGACAGTTCAAGTGATATTTGCATTAGATTTTGTTTATATTACTGATATTACACATACGACATAGGGGACTTAACCAGCTCTGAAGAGCTTGAGTTCACTTTCATAGCACAAGTTTATGCATATTATGCCCATTACACAGCGAAGAGAGGAATTAGGTGTATAATCCCCTAACACTTTTTGTCTTTGAATGAAATTTAACGCAGAAAAACTTAAAAATTCAAACAGCTTTTTCTGCATTACAAATATTTATTTATTGCTTTGAAAAGTCAACTTGTTGTGACTCCTTTGAAAGGATTATTTAAGCAATTTAAAGGCTTTCTTTTGAGCGCAGAGACAACGCAATTTGAGAATCCATTTTTCGAGTGACCATGAAAGACAACTTTATTTCGCAACTCCCACACCCACACAAACTTTTAAATCACAACAAACAGTAAATCAACAGCAATGACACACTCAGACACACACACACACATGTGTGTATTACAAACTAGCAATCTCTTTAAGCCTTTTGCAGCTTGCCAAAGTCAGCATGGAGAAAAAATAAAATAAAATATCAACTCTCGAAAAAGGAAGCAAGAAAAAAAGAAAAACTGTTGTACAAAACAGCAAAATCCGCCAAGAAGTATGCAATAAATCACAGTAAACGCAGAACACACAAAGAACCAGACAGTAGAATAGAATGTGTGGAGACGAGAGCAAAGAGGCGAGAAGAGCAATGTCGTCGTCTCTCACTCTCACTTCCCTCTCCTCTCTCTCTTTCACTTTTTTATGGCCTGCATACACATAAATTTGTGTACGCTTACAAGGTTAGTTCAACAGAATGGAAACTGGGTTAGATGATGCCACAAAACTGATAAAAATCAAATGCTCCCTCCACACACAACACATTCTAAGCATTTACAACAAATGCCAATAGATGCAGCATTTGAAAAGCGATTTACGACACCGTGCTGCCGCATAATATGATATAGTAGAGTGCTACCAGACGGGGGGAGGGGAGCAGATCGGTGGGTGGTGGGATTGTTGGCTAAGTCCTGAATGACGCATCATTTATAACTTGGCACTCAACAGAAATTGTAAAACAGGAACAGACAAACGGCAGCCACTTTGAACGCGAATTAAAGTAATAAATTAGTTTGGGCGTGCGTCGTGTCTCAACATGACAATCTGCCTTTGCTCTCCTCCGGCAAATTCCTGGCCTCCTATTCACATGGTACCCACTTTGTGCCCACTCATTTGATTTGAAAGCCTTCACGCCACAAAGGCATTCCACACAGGCAGGAATCGAGCAAATGTTTTCCAGCACGCTGACTTGAAATTTGCCTTTGCTCTTACTCCTCCTCTTTCCCTTTCCCTTTCCCTTCCCCTGCCCGTTCCTAACACACGCCTCCACTCTCGCATCTTCTGCTGCCTTTTTACGCTAAATTGCTTTGCATTTTCGCTGCTCAAAACATATTTTTAGCCGTGCTACATTTTTCATAATGCCCTGAAATGGTTTTCACCCCTGCCACAAATATTTTCCCTTCACCACAAGAATTGCCCAGAGATGAACTGTCTCTGATATCTCTAAACTCAAAGTTTGTCTCCTCATACTCAAAGCCTTATCCTGCCATAGTCTTAGATAATCTGCGCGTTTTTATGGCACTTTCTTTTATGATATTTATGCACGATATTTATCTCAATCGTCTGACTTCGTTTGCTGTTAACTTCCCGCTTTTGTGGCATCATTTTTGTTCCCCATCCGACAGTTAATATATTGAAAAGGTTTTCAAAAATGATAAAAGCATACTAAATTCAGGCAAATTTACAAGTACTTCCAACTATAAACCAAATTATAGACAAGTCACAGGCATATAAAAACTAGCAGTAATCGTTTATTTACGAGTGCAATAAACATTTGGGTGACTGTTAAAACTCTGAGATTTTTGGATTGAATAGTAAAAGTTGTGTTAAGTATACAGTCATTAAAACTGCAAAAGAATCTGTACAATAACTTCAAAAAACCATAAATTATTTCTTCTGTAAACCTACTTTAAAGAAATAATTTTAGTTTTTGATTTGATGATAATGTAAATATTTCAATAAAGGATTTTCTGATTATATAATAAAAATTTTAAGCTGTGTTCTTTAAATAAAAATTGGCAACTAAATTTAAGAGCTAAAAAATGCATTTCTCGAATGAGCATTGATTGACTAATAAAATTCTTAAAAATCTATGCACTTACTTACTTTATTTAAGACTTATCACAGAAAGTGACTCACCTGTAACGAAAAAGTAAACAAAACTTTGTTAATTAAATTGTTTTTTTAAGGTAAGTTCAAAAAGTCTAAGAGTTCATTTTCGTAGCATTATTTTGGTGCGCTTCATTTTAAATAATCAAAAGCAACTCGTAAACAAAGATGAAATATTTCAACTATGCTTATTACACTTCACGGAAATTTACATTTCCACTTGCATAATTAAAAAGTAAAGCCACAACGGCAACACCAACAACAAGCGCATAATAGAACACAATATATAAACTAAAAAGAAAAGCGGGAAAAGGGACGACAGAGACAGAGAGAGAGAGAGAGAGGGAGACCTAAAGAGTGCATAGTAAAAATAGCGAAATAATATGCTTATTTCCGCATTGCTAAACATAATTTTCTTCTTGTTTTCTTTCTGCCACTTCTTTTGCCTTCCGAGTACAACTAAATATTACGCTTATTTTGACGTTAAAAAGCTTGTTGAGAAATTAAAAAAGCGGCAAATGCGCGGAAGGCCAAAATGAAACACAAAAAAAAAAGAAATCAAAACAAAACAAAAGCGAAAAAAATGTTTACGTAAACGAAACGAAACGAAACTCAAAACCAAACGGCAAATGCAAATAAAAGTGAAGTTCCGCCAAATGTTTTGGGGAAAACGAGGTAAACAAAAGGAAAAAGAAAAACCGGAGCCAAGACGGAAATTTTTCACCGGCTTTTGTTGCGTTTTTCTAACATTTTCTCGCTGATTTCTTTTTCGCATTTCCACTGCAGTTTTTTAATTTACTACGCTGTATTTTTAATAACATGAGAAGCAGACTAGAGAGAAGGAGGTTATGGAGAGCATAATGGCGGCTGCTTTCTTTTTTGCGAATTTATTTTTACCACACATTTTGCGAGCATATTTTGCGATGCTTAAAAGTTGCCTACGTGGAAAATGGCGGTCGACCAACACACAGAAATACAAACAAAATGAAGAAAACTCAATCGTCTAAAGCGGCTATAAAAAAGCAAATCACTTTACATAGCCGCACTGTCCCTTTTCTCTCCTCCTATCGCTGTCTCGCTTTCTAGTCTCTCTCTTTGTGGTGGCGTATACGTTATGAACAATACGTATACGTTATATCCTTTTTGCTGTCTGCTCAATGTGCAGCCTTTGCATTCATAACGCGACGGCGAAGTACAAAAAAAAAATGTTAATGAATTTGCATGAATGAATATTTGAAATGCTGTTGCTGCTGCTGCTGCAGAACCCAACAACATTTTCATTGCTCCCAAAAAAACAAGTAAGAAAAGTACAGTCGAACGAGCTCGACCGTATAATACTCTCTGCTTTTATTCCCAATTATAATGTTAAAATCGGTATCCAGATATTACAATAGATAGTTCTTGTATTAGAACACGTTAAAACAAAAAAAAAGCTAAGCATAATCGAGCATACATGTGTTTGTCTGTATGTACATACAAATTCGTTTGATGTTAATGTATGCACATACATATGTGTGTATGAATACTATTGGTCGGCATGACTAGCGCTGTCTCTCTCGCACTCATTGCTCTCGAAAAAAATCTTTATTGCTTCATTTCTTCCTTGTTTATGGTCGGATTCTTATGAAACTTTCAGAAGAGTTTGACATGATACGTCTTCAAACGAATCATAAATAACAACACTGTACAATAAGAATAAATGCTTTAAAAACGGCATGCAAGTTTGAAATTTTCTTTTATTCCTTGCGGAAAAAGGGGGCGTGGCAGCCCAAAACATTTGATGCCATTTCATTAATGCGGTTTCTAGGAACACGTGTACCAAAATTGGTATTCCTAAGTGCCATAGTTACTGAGATATTAGCCGAAAACATAGATTTTTTTCGAGGTATGTCTAGTTTTTTGGTCATTGTGGGCGAATGGGGCGTGGCATCGAAAAAAAAAAAGATTCTTGTATTGACTGACTAAATATCGAGTCGATTGAGACCAAACTCGAACTTGTAGCTCTTACCATCTCTGAAATCTGTTTGTTCATACGGACGGACAGACAGACGGACAGACAGACGCACAGACGGACAGACGGACATGGCTATATCGACTCGGCTTGTGATGCTGATCAAGAATATATATACTTTATGGGGTCTGCCACGCCTCCTTCTGCCTGTTACATACATTTGCACAAACCCAATATACTCTTGCAGAGAGTATAAAAAGTGGAAGAGCGGAAAGGCAGCAAAGTCAGAAGAGAATGGCATAGCAGCACAGCACTTGCTGAGATTTCAGCGCAAAGAATTTATGCACGAACAATTTATGAAAGCATGCGAAAATTTATGGCCTCTAATATTATCAGCAGATTAGAAAAGTAACTGGAAATTATGGCCATGTTTTAGCATTTATTAAAGGTTTTTTTTTTCTCTCCTTCATCCTTTTCGTATGCCGTTGTTATCCGAATTTCAGTTTGAACTGCGCAAAACTTCTGGTTTACAGTTAGAAAATTTTTGCATTTTTAGTTTTGCATTTTCTATATAAATCCATGTCGAGGCCATTGCATGTTTATTATCAATGGATTTCGCTTCACTTGTACAATTTGGACGTTTCAAGTGTTTTAATTGACCCTAATTGCATTTTTATGCTAATGAGTTTCTCGATTCTCCAAATGTGCTTTTCAAAATACCCAGCTGTCTGAATACAAATTTGTATTCATTGCCTTGCAGTAAACAGTGGAGCTCAATTCCATAGAGTGTTATGTAGGGCTAATGTAAATGCTTAAAACCCAAATGGAGGGTAGCAAAAAGCTATTGGAGATTCTGCTAATTATTATATATTAACTTTATTTATGAATCATTTTGAAATACATTTATATATATAATCATGTGTCTGACAACAAAATAAGCTCATCAGCTCTATGGGAACACGTTAACATCATCGATAGTTCCGTTGATGCTATCGAGAGCAACGAGATCGGCTTTTGCGCGCACCTCTTTGAGAGTGTCATTGGAGGTGCTGTTGGAACTATCCAACTCCAGAGTCTCAATGAAAGGTTCATTGGCTGCCATTTCCATGCGATCAGGAATAAAAGCAGCTACAGTCACAGGGGCTTCTCCAGGCTGAGGACTAGCCATTGTACCAACGGCGGGACTTACATCAACAGGGTTAGAAGTAGCAGCAGAGGAAGCGGTAGTTGTAGCAACTGTAGTTTTGTTGTGACTGTGGCAATCGGCACGGCTCTTGCGATTTCCTTTGGGATTGGGCTTGCAAGGCTTTTCCTTAACCTGTCTCTGACTTTGAGCCTTACTCTTGCCTTTGGACTTGGGCTTGGGCTTGGGCTTAGATTTGCCGGTTGCTTTGCCCTTGTGCTTCACTGTAGTTGTTTCTACCTCTGCGTTTTGTGCAGCTGCTGTTGCTGCAGTTGTTGTTGTTGTTGTTGTTACTACTTTGGTTGTAGTTGTTGTTGCTTTGGTTGCTTTCACAGTTGATCCCAGTTTTGTAGTCTTGGAATCTTTCTTAGTAGTCGAGTGTTGGGCATGCATGAGAAACAGATCTCTGGGTGACATAGTTGTAGTTCCCTTTGGTTTGGGAGTTTTCTTGGTCTTCGACTTTTCCGACATGGCAGGATCAGGCATAGCTTCGGCACCAGCTTCTGGTCCAGCTTCAGCCTCAGCTTCGGCTTCTGCTCTGACAGAAGTCACTGCGAGCACTACGAGTACAGTCAGAACTAAGAGCAGACGCATTTTGCAACACTTTTTCTTTGCCTCTAACTGTTTTACAAGAATTGTTGAAAGCAAACTGAATTATAATTTCATTTAGTGGCAGCTTTTATAGTCCAACTGCAGAATTGATTGAGTCAGCATTGGATAATGTTCTACCTATTTTATTCAACTGTTTTCATTAATCGATTTTAGTTCTTCGATTAGGAAAACAGTTGAGATTATAAAACAGTTGCTCACTGGGCCCTATAAATAGAAAGAACTATCATCTCTTAGACACAATTCAAGTTTAACAATCAAAAGATAAAGTTTTACAATGAAGACTCTAACTTTTGTCGTAGTTTTCGTTTTGAGTTTTCTGGCAGCTCAGTCTAAGCCATTTCAGAACTCTATGCTCGTCTATATGAAGTCCGGTAGTGAAGGATTGCAGTCGATGGATGTGCCCTTTGTGAGCTTTGATGACATGGCTTTTGAGACCCTAAAAAGTGATGCGCTGAGCACAACAACCGAGGAGACAACCAGCACATTGGGCACAACCACAGTGGAAACCACAATAGCTACCACCAAGGATATGAGAAAGAAAAAGCGTCATAACAGGAAGAACAGGTCCCGTGTCCTTTAGAAACCTAAAGGAAGTGTTTATGTGGGAAAGATGTAAAATGAAATGAAATAAAAGAAACTGAACATGAATAAGGAAAATGGATTTTATGATCAAATGGTACAGGGAAAGGTAATTGATCTGATTTATAGCTGATCTAGACAATTTACTATCTTAACATTTAAAATTCTTGGGGAAGACTTTAGGTTGTGTAAGTTACTTGACAAATTTAAGCTATGGTATCTATAAATTACATCAAATGGTTACGGACTGCATATAAAAGCAGGATTTATTTTATTATATGTGAGCAGTTAATATGAATTTTGTTTTTTAGCGCACTTTTGAGAGACATTTCTTCAAAATCAGGGCGCTTTCCGATACCCCACCGAGCTGTTTAGTTCATTGTTTTACCCTGAAACAGATATCACATTGAAACAATTACAACATTATAATTGAATGTTATAAAACAGCTTTAAAAACAAATTCTGTTAGCTATTTAAAGTGATGACCAGCAGTGTATTAGTTAATTATCAAAACACAAGAAACAAGCTGTTAATAAATCTTTGAAAGGAATGTACACAAAACATATTTATGCAGTCAATCGTTTCATCACCACCTGCTTGGTTCAAATCTATAAGAAAAATATGATAAAAATATTTCTATTTATACTTTATATCATGAACATTACTTTCACATTGATGTCACAAACAATCCCCAGTATGATAATCCAGAAGACCACACTCCATGCATAAAATACTGACAACCGATGTAGATTCGGTGGAAAAGACTAAAAATGAGGCTATCTCAACAACGATATTGCCCGACTTAAAACAGCAAGTCTGACCATGAAGTTTAAAACAGTCGCCACAAAAAATCCATTAAATAAAAACAAAATTTCATAAAATTAAATAATACTTTAGTATCACCAGTATTTAGTCTCCAAACAGAGCGAGAGAAAGAGAGAGAGAAATTTCTCAAGCTAAAGTTTTTGACGCGTCGTGTTCGCCAAAGTTTTGAATCAACTTTCTTTCTATTTTTTTGAGAATTGACGTTGCAAACGTTGCAGATGCTGGATTTGTTGTTCTTTCTCTTTCCATTCTTTGTATCTGCACATGTTTTCTTTCTGCTGTTTTGCTGCTTTTTTGGGCCGTCAGCTGTGTCAACATGGCCAGGAGAAAAGCGTGTGAACTTGACGTTTGGAAATGGCAAAGCAAATGCAAACTTTCACAAGGTGAAAATCGCAACAGATGTTCGCAAATTTGCCTATGTTACTTCAAAAGGGTATAATGGATCTGAGAGAGTATTTGAAACGCCTGAAAAGTGTTGTACTTAATGTGAAAAGATTAACAAAAGTTACGTTTATATGTTAAACAAATAACCTTTATGGAGTTTCACAAACTATTGATAAATAATAGTACCCAATCATGGTAAAAAAAACAACTATTAGGGTATTAATTCGTTTGCTAAGCGCAAGTATTTGTTTCTTCGTTTGCTTAGGTGGCGTATACGTAACGCAGCTGCCAAGTACCGTGTGTCGTACAGCATTTTTTGATGCCCGCTTAGCCAGGCAACTTGCAACTTTCCACAATCCGAGTGCTGAACTTGACACTCAACATTCTGAGTTGCTGTTAGCCTAAAAACTTTTACCGCCCATCGATAAGCATGACATCACGCGCCAGCTAATAGCAAACGTGCATAAAATACATATACCTGAACACATACACAAACATATATATGTATGTGGTATTTTCGTATTTTATACGTATAGACAATGGATTTCGTTTTTGGTCTGTCGCCCCGAAACAAATATGAAATGCACTTTTAAATGTTAAATAATTCACTGGCAATTGCACACGCAGAGCCAACGTCAACCGGCGCCAATTTTATTCACTAAATGAATTTATGAACAGTTTGTGACATATTTTATTCTGAATACATAGACAATACTCACGGCCGCTGGCCGAAAAAAATTATATATATACAATATATAAATTTAATCGATTTAGCTCTTTTTCAGCTAGTTTTTTGCAGTTGCTTTAATCCAATTTAATGCGCCCATTTTTTGCCAAACTTTTCTGTCTGCATTGATGCAGCGTGTACATAAAAATCATAATAAATGAATGAATATAAACTCAAGCTTTAATTGAAACTTTAACGTATTTTAATGTATTTAATTCAATGAATAATTGTGTTAAGAAATCGTTTAAGAATGACAGTTATTTTGAAAATTATTTCACTAATTGTTAATTATATAAATAAATATACAGTTATTTAAATTGCTTTCTTCATTAATTTTAAATTATACTTTAAATCATAATATCATTTTTCAAATATCGAAAGATTAATTAGATATAATATTATTAAATGTGATTAAAAGTTTAAGTTTATGTGCTGAATACATAAATTTGTATACTCTTGAAATAAATAAATAATGTATTGCGCCAAATTTGATTAACTTTGGAGACGAATTATTCAAAAGTATACGCTTCCCAGTGCTACAAAAATTACAGTAGTTACACCCAAGTAAAGCTTCGGATTCTTACAGCCATTAGGAACAGAAGTTAGCTCAGATTTGACAGTAGAATCGATGGTTGAAGTGCTCAATTCGTGGCCAAAATGATGTGCATGGGAATGAGTTGAGGTTAAAATTGTTGCTTGTTTCTTAGAGGTTGTAGCTTTGGTAGAAGAGCTCGTTGGTAAAGATTTTGTAGTTGTTGTGGTTGTTGTTGCTGCTGCTGTGGTTGTTGTTGATGTTTTTGCTTCAATTGTTGTTGGAATAGTAGCTGCAGCTAAAGTTGTTGCCGTGGTTTCAGTTGTAATTGTTGGTGTTGCTGGTGTTGTTGTATGCTGTGTTGTTGTTGTTAGTACAGTGGTTGTGCTCGGCGTTTTGAACCACAATCCTTCGGTGGTTGCATTGACGGTTGTACTCCGTGTTGTGCTCTCCACCGAAGCTCGCGACTTTGTTAGAAATTTTTCAAATATATTAGTGGTCGATTTAGAAGCAATCGTAGTGGGGATAATGGAGCTGCCTTGCAAGTCCTGTGCCCTTGAAAAGGCAAGAAATTGAGGTAGAAGAATCAACAGTAGCCGTGCGAAATACATTTTGATTAAAGAAAGGCCCAAGACTTAATGAGGCTAAGAAAAATATGGAACGAAGTTTTATAGAGCCCAAGGTAAGTACCTAAAATAACAACCAAATCCAGACGACAGTGAGTCACTATTTGCAATGGGCTGGCCAACAAAAGCAGTTGTCTTAAACCAGTTTGTATAAAAACATTACCCAAAGTTCTTTTGCCGTGATTTGGTGCTGAAAGGCAACAGGCCAACACATCAAACATAGAAATTTATATAGTAGTAGAAACACCGAGTAGACCAACCGACAGCCGTTCTGCCTTTTGGCCATGCACATTTTTATGGCCTTGTGGTATTTATCAATGCAACTGACAATCACAGAGGCAGCCAAGCGACCACACAACAACAGAAACAACTGTAGGCCAACTGGAACACTCCATAGAAGAGAAAGGGGCAGTGGGGAAAACAGCCACACATCGTCACCAGGCACCACAGGCTCGGACATTTGTATAAAAAACATTTCATGTGCTGTGCTGACACATGCCATTTTTTCAATTCATTAACTATTTTAGCCATAAATTACTATACAGCAAATACAAACAAAGAACAACAAGAGACCTGCTGGCTGAGGTAGGGTTATCTGCATAAAACTCTGAAGATATATGGTGTTAGTTGTGGCATTCAAAACATTAAACTTAGATAACCCGAAACAAAATATTTTTAGAAAATATGAATGTCAATAGTTGCCGAAAGATTTTATTGAATTGAATTATAGGTTTAATCGACTTTAGCTTCTGAAAAATTAAATGTTTATAAAGAAAAAATATTTTGAATATTAACTGAAACCTTTAAGGACTAAATCTACTAGTAAATTAATTTAAAATACACCGCGTTTAAGCTACTTTTCCATTTTACGTTCGAAAGTGATCTAAATATTATTAAAACTTTAGCTTAGCTATAGCTAAGCCTAAGAAGCAGTACTGAAAATTCATTAAAAAAACTCTTTTGAGCGCCTTTATGCTGTGGAGTGAATTGAATTTTAGCCATAAATAAATCTGTGCTAAAACCTGTGATCTCTCAACAACCGCTTCTGCAATTTAATACAAGCAATTCATATTTTGGCACTGCTAGCAACTAATCCCTCGAAACAAAATCACACACACACACAAGGAACTAACAATTGCTCAAATATTGAAAACAAAACAAAGTAAAAGACTCAAAGCAACAATATACTAAATGTGAAATAAATTCTGCCAGTTTAAAAGACGAGTAAAAGCACAAACAAAAAATATGAAAAAAGGAAAAAAATAAAAAAGGAAAACAAATTTATAGCACACAGTATATTTTATGGATGTCGAAAAACATTTCCCCAAGCGCTAAAATGCAAAAGCACACACATGGAAAATATTTTGACACAGATTAAAAGCACAGCAACAACAACAACTAGAATAACAATAACAACAACAAGAGCAGGAACAACAGCAAGTACAAACATGCATAGCTAACATTCAGCATTCCAAACAGCAAATTGCAATGCCTCAAAACACAATACAACGTTGTTCATTTAAATTTAAATGAAAGGCAGCCACATTCGTTAGGAAACCCCTTTCTCGATCCTCGGGCGATTTGGCAAACTGGGAACTTGCAGCGCGACAGGAACTCGAAGCGTTAATTCTCAGGCAACTGCCAATGGGCAATGGAGTTTTGCGTGGGAATAGGAGTGTAAAAGGGAGTATGGGTGGGCGTGGCATGTGGAGCACTGACCTTAATCAAACAAACGCTAATGCCCGATTTTCAGCGCCACAAAATGCTGTAGCATCTCCAACACCAAAACCAACACCAACACTAACTCCCACTACACAATTCATATTTGTTTCATAAAAATGTGTTCCATTTCAATACATGCTGCATGCCTCATGCCTCATATCTCTTGCTACATACCGCATGCCACCATCATGCTGCAAAAATATAAAACAAAAGGAATTTTCCATAGCTAGTTCCATAGAAAATTTTACCCTGTGCAATGTAACAAATTTTCTGTGTCGTTTGCCTTTTATTTTTACATTTGTTGCTTCGCTGAAGTGAAAGAGTTTTCAATTCGTTTTTTCCTCTTTTTCCCTTTTGACTTTTATCAATGAATATTTATGGAATTGAGTGTGTGTAGCTTAAAACCAACAATAAAAAAATCCAAATAAAACAAGTTAATAAATGAATTGCTGCAGGAGCTGCTCAAAATTCAACTTTATGCCATAGTCTAGACCTGAGAGCCACGAATGGATGATGGAATCAATGTAGACTGAAATGCCTCAAGCTATCGATGCGATTTTTATTTTATTTGATTAAATTTTAGATAATTAATTTACTGATCAGTTTGAATTATATTTTATTATTTAGTAAAATCCTCACAGTATCTTGTGCATTTAGTTTGCGTCATTTTCTTTGGTTTTCCTATTTTCCTTCCTGGACATTGGGTAACTGCTCTATTCTGCATTCCGTTATATTTATTTGTTTTCTTTGCACATCTTCCATTTTTACACTTTGCTTTCTTATTCTTTTTGTTTCTTTTCTTGCTTTGCTTTGTTTTAGTTGTTGTGGTACTCCTCCTTTTCCATTTTCTTGGATTTCTTGTAGTCCTAACAGTAGTTGGTGCCGATCTCATTCTTCGTTTGAAATTTGGATTGGATTTTGCTGATGCTACAGGTGCTGTTTGACTTATTTTCTCATCTTGTCCCTTCAAATGCTCTGGTTGATCAATCGTTGAGCGCTGTATAGCCCAATCCTGCTCATCCCTTACTAAGCCCGGAAATTGTGTGAGTCTATACCGTTTTGTAACATCGTTTGAACGCCATTCACTCGGTGCGATTAATCCAGGAATATCGGGAGTCCGAGGTGCGGACTGCACCACCGCAAATAGCAGCACAATTAGAGAAAGCCACGTCTTGCCTCCCATTGAAAATTATTTCTATATCACACTCTGCACTCTGAGGGCCTTTTATTGAAAACATTCTAACTAAAACGTCAACACTTCAAAAATTTATATCAAAGAAAAGTAAAACAAATGTTCAGAAGTTTGAAAGATAAAATTTGTGGTACCACTTAAAGTTCCAAATTGGATTAAGTGAGTCATAAACTAATTATATTTCTACCTCTATGGAAATGTATATAAAAAATCTGGTAAGGAGTGGGTACAACGAAGTCTAGGCTACTGTGAGTAGAAAATAGAAAAGTTAGAGAAATTAGTAGTAAAAAACTAAAAAAAAGTAGTAGCATAAATTTGCAAAAAGTAGTAACAATTTGTTTTTAAATTAATTCAAATTACGGTAAATTATGTGATAATATAATAATTAGCACCTAATTCAAGTGAAAAAGAATTAAAATGACAATTTAAGTAATTATTATAAAAGTACTCAAAATTATTGAAATCGCTCCTCTACTTGTTTGCTGCTAAGATATATGACCCTTAACCACAAACGGTTTCACTTAGCCAACTTAAATCCCAACTAACTACCCCAATTCTCATTAAACTTTGGCCATTACACTCCAAACTCAATTGCAGCTAAAGTAGAAGCCGCTTAATGTGCAGCAAGGCAAAGAACAAGATGATGAACATAATGTTAATGATAATGGTGATGAAGATGAAGATAAAGATGATGACGATAAGGAATGAAGGAAAAAGCAACGGCATAAAAATTACAAATTAAAAAACGCTTGAAAATAATAAAACAGGCCAAAAGCAGACAAAACAAAATACGGAAAAAATACAGAATAAACTTATTTCTTTTGCTGGTTTTAATTTTTTTTCGCCAAGCCAAAAGCTAATTAAGCCATTGCCATGGCACAGACAAAGACAGACATAAAGACAGAGATAACGGTAAATGGGGGAAGACGACGACAAAAACAAAATGCAAGTCGTGGTAAAAACTAAAGTAAATTGAAAACTAGGCAAGCAAAGAGGAAAACTGCAGCTCAAGGAAGCTGTTAAATAGCTTAAATGGCGTTGAGCGTGTACGACATGTGTTCAGCAGCAAGTGGGGGGAGAGGAAGCAGGAGATGGGGGAGGGAAATCTCTGAGTTTTCGAGGGGAAAGTGGAGCTAAGGAAAGACTTTTTGCTCAGTGTGTAGTCGTGCTCAAGTCGGCTTGCTGCCAGTCAAACAAATCCATTTTAAACCTTAAGCCTTGAGTAAACAACACGCTCACAAACACACATACACACACATGAGCTGGCGCCCACATTTGGGCTGGGCGTGGTAAGTAGCTAGTGCCATTCTTGGCTGCATTTTGTTTGTGTGCATAACAAGCAGAGAAGCAGGAAATTGAAATGAAATTGTAATCCTTATTTCTCAAGTGGATGGCAGTGCTTGCAAGAGACAGAGAAAGGAAGAGAGAGAAGGAAGTAAGCGAGAGGGGGAGTGTATGCGCACGTATGCATATTTATATGTTCGTATTTGTGGTGTTTACTGTACAGGAGCTGAGCAGAGAAACGACAGGACGCGGAAATGCAACCGCTAAGCAGACGTTTCCTGGCTGCCAACATAAAAACAAGAACAGCAAAAACAACAAAGATCGCGCTATAAATGCTACAACAAAAGCAGGGAATAACACAATTGTAATGCTTTTTGTTTGGAGTTCAAAAATAAATTCAGAATTGTTAATTTGTTAAGATTATTAAGAAGAAAACTATTTTATAAATTCAACTTTTAAAGCTGTGAACAAAAATTTCAATTTAATACATGCTAAGTAATGATATAATGTGAACTTAATTTTCTAATGCCACATATATCCTGAGGACTTAAAAGACTCATCACGTTGATAAAAGACGCTTTTACAATATTCTGTTGATCCCAATTGTAGGTGATCTATTTGGCACAAAGTACAGAGCTGTTGTTTCATTTTATATCATATTATATCTACAGCTGATCAATTCAGAATACATTCCTTAACATTCAGTTTCATACAGATAAAACTAGCTTAAAATAGAAAACTTAACATATTGTCAGCGAAAGAGTCTCCAATCGTTGTCCTTCTACTTATTTCTCAGCTGTTATTCTGTTACTCCTTAAACTGCAAATCGACAGACGCCTAACATATCCGGTCGTTGGTGGTGTGTGTGCGTTTTGTTTGGCACAAAGTTAACAACGAGAAAAAATTCTTTTAGCTGACAGAGAGGAAGACGAAACTGTTGGATCTGCAGAAGCTGAGAGTTCGAGGTCGGCAGCAGCAGCTTTTGTTTTAGTTTTTGCCTGCCAACTATGTTTATGTGTTTTTTACAACTTCCTGCCTTGTTTATGTGCCAGCGTCGTCTGCACTTTTAATCGTCGTCTGCTGCTCTGCTT
The DNA here is from genome assembly GCA_035047505.1 of Drosophila parthenogenetica. Taxonomy (NCBI): domain Eukaryota; kingdom Metazoa; phylum Arthropoda; class Insecta; order Diptera; family Drosophilidae; genus Drosophila; species Drosophila parthenogenetica. The sequence goes on along the minus strand of JAWNPM010000247.1, from coordinate 6,618,283 downwards.
ATTTGCTTCCGTTTTGCTTCTTGCCTCGTTGTGGCATTCAATTTTTTTTTTCAAACTACTTTTCTCCTTCTTTTTCAAAACCACCCTTTGCCAGCGCCGTGTCAGCGTGCTCGACTCTACTGCAGACTGCAAGTGTCTGTTGTGTCGCTGACATGTCTAAGGAGCAAACTCTTGGCCTGGCCCAAAGTGGCAGTGGCAGTGGCACTGGCAGTGCCACTATTTTCGATGCCTTAGGAGGGGTTAAGAAAGAAAAAAAGGAAAAACTTTACAAGTAAATGTGACAATGAACAGACATAAACACGTTTTGGCTGCACAAAACTGTTAAGCGGGGGTGTCAAAGTCAGCAGGGAAGGCATTGGACCAAGGAAAGCTCTGCTCAGTTTGTCTTGTGTTGAAAAACAACACATGTATGACTTAAATTGTTTATAAACGGGTGTGAGTACGAGTGTGGGTGTGAGTGTGTCAGTGTGTGTGGATAAAACTTTCAATCCAACTGAAAAGTAGAAAAAATGAAAACAAAATTGTTCACGACTTTTTACAGTTTGTTCGTGTGCGTCACAAATTGATGGAAAGTTTAATGACACGTTCGATTAAAAGACATTTCATTGAGTGGCATGGGCGTGGCATGAATACACTTGAGTATGATTGCAGCATGATGAGTGCACAACGAGGCGTATGCGTCATTTGATAGATCGGTATAAGTTTTGAAGCTTATACTTTAATCAAGCGTAAATACGGGTGTATTCAAACATCAACTCAAGCATAATCAATATGAACAGCAGTCCACACTAGTGCCTAAACATCGATTGGCTAATAGAGAAAAGAAAAGTTCAAAATTCATAATTTATTTATTTATTTCCTTGTCTCTGTTCTAACGACTTGATAGTCACTGTGCCTGAGGCACATATGAAACCGCGAACCATTTCAAGTAAAGGCCGAGACTGGCGTCGCCACAGAGCCAAGTCAGCAGCACTGACAGCTGTTACCACATTTCAAACAACATGTGCCTGGTGCATGGATAACTGAATGACTAACTCACGACTGACTGAACAACTGACTAAACGACTGACTGAATGCCTGTGCCAGGCATTTTCCTATGCATAATACAATTCAGTTATAGTTGCAGTTGCAGTTCCAATTCCAGCTCCAGTTGCAGTTGCAGTTGTCGTCGCTTTATTTCTGCTGCCTTGGGCAGTGCCAGCTGAATTTCATCAAGTCTCTAATACAATTTGCCGCAAGTTTTCAGCGCAGTTGGCCCAAAAAATATATACCCAACGTTTGGATCTTCGCAATGCCAACTCTGAACGGAGAAGTACGAGCTGAGAAATGCTTCAGAGTTAGCCTCGAGCCGTTCATCAATTTATTTAAATTTTGTGTAAGCCACAGCAACTGACAGCAGGCTGTCAGATGGTACGCTGGCCACCGCAAAAACTTCCGCAGTTCTTCACTCTTCTCCCTCCACCATAACTTGACTTGACTTGACTTGAGTTCAGTTGAGTCGCTAACAAAATTACGAAGAGAAAGCAGCTTTGTAAAAAGTTACAGATGCAGTGCAAAGCACTTTTCACTATTAAATCATATTTTGTTCTCCTTCCCGAGTCTCAAGCTGACTTTTATGCCGTCTGCATCAGTTTCATCCTCATGCGCACATAATTTCTACTTATGTACTTTTCTGCTCTTGCCAGCACATATAAAATGTATTTTATAGTTTTCACTAAAGTATGAAAAAATAAAAGAAAAAAAACTTGTAAGAGCATTATACTCAAAGTTTCAATGTGCATTTCAATTACACTCTGGTGCAAAGTGTTGCTGGCAACGCTCGAGAGAGCCAAAGAACCAAACAAAGTGCCAGCAAAATAATAAAAATAATGCAGCAAAGTGGAGAATATGTTGTGGGCGTGGCTGGGCCCAACATTGCACACATTCTAAACTGACATGCCATTGTGTTCCGCAGACAGTGAGAGAGTAAGACAGCAGAGAGTGACATAGAGAGAGAGAGCGAGCAAACATCTGCTGTCTTCTAATTGGAATCAAGTTTACTCATACGCCCCGTTGTATGGTCAGCTGCCAACGCTTTATCCCTTTGTCAGTTGCTAATAAACAAGAAGCTGGCACATAAATTGTTGACATTCTACCAACTGCTGCTGACAGTAAGGCGAAGAGCGAGAGGGAGGCGAGGAGAAAGTGTGTAAGAGAGGTAAGCAGTACAGCTAAAACATTTGTCATATGTCAACTGGACAACAGTTACTGCTGGATAAATTATCGAGAAAGAAAACTATGTAAGTAGAGCTTAACACATTAATAATTTCGTAACCCATAAGTATTTATGGATTTAAAAAAGCTTAGAAAAATTAGTAAAATTTATAAATAAATGTATTTATTTAATGTAAACTTAGTTAGATAGTTTATGTTAGTTTCCAATAGTTCATACTCACATTTGTTACCCAAACCATTTCAGTCTAACTATAAGTTTAAATAAACAATATTTTTTACCGTTTTACGACTCAAAAACTACTTTCAATCCCAAGCACCAGAATTGGCTGTCAGCCATTATCAGAAGTGTCCTTCTGTCTCAAATGCTGGGCGCCTGTCAACGTCCTTAGCCCGGCCCAGTGTTAGTTCTGGTCCTTCTTCTGCCCTTTTTTCTGCTTTTATTTTATTATTTTTTGCCAGCACCTAGTGCGAGTTTTATTTATGGCTGCTTTCGCACGTGCTAAACCCTTTCGGGTTATTTTTTCTTTTATTTTTTGTGTTCAGCTTATCTCTCTGAAGACAAAGCCATTGCTCCTTGACTTGAGGGCGGCCTGGCATGTCAACAGGCAGCCACAACAGGCGCCAATCCGGCTCCTTAGCGTTCTAGGTGTCCTTGATGTCCTTGGCGTCCTGACTGGCCACAGTTTGCTGCTCACTGTTGCATCCTCCGATTCTACTTCTCGTTTCTTTTTTTATCTTTTAATGGAATTTTAAAATCAAATAATTGGTTTTGTTAAATTTTCAGTTGTCCGCATTGGCGACAGCGAACTGATGCTGCAGGTAAACGCAGAGGACAGCAGGATAATGGGACAGCAGGATACAATGGCAGGCACATGCCGCCTGCCTTTTTTTTAGTTGTTTCTAGTTCTAACTTATGCAGCGTTTATTCTGTCTAAGTTATCGCTAACCGTGCTATTGCTGTTTATTGCACTGAAAAGGATACGTGATATCTTTGTTGTCCAGCGACAACACAAACTGTGTTCAACTGTGTTTGATAGATTGCCATTTGCGGCAGCTTAATCGTGCAAAGATATAGTAAAGAGTCTTTAGCTTATCTACCCATTATAGTTTGTGCATTTCTACTTATGAAACATGTCCTTTTTGTAGAACATTTCAATTCCTTTTCCTATTAATTCAATTAGGACTTTTACTTTATGCTGCAGCATTAAATTTCTTTATTCAAATGATAAGTAAATTTAAACTTAATTATAATAAATATATAATTTTTTTAACCAAATGCCAACTTCAGTTAGTTAATGGTTTAGTCGTTATCATGTCCAATCTGTCAGTTAAGTGCTCCTCTACTTGTGGGTGGCCTTGAGCTTAGCAGGCTTGGCTTCCTTGGCTTCGGTCTTTTCGTCTTTGGCAGCTGCTGCAGCGACTGGAGCTGCTGTGGTGGTCACTGTCTCAGCTGGGTCCTTAGCAGGCTCTGTCTTAGCAGCTGGAACTTCTGCTGGAGCTGCTGCTGCGTCTGCAGGCTTTGCAGCATCAGTAACAGCAGCAGTTAGGGTTGTCGCTGCGGTTGTCAAAGTTGTTGCCGTTGCTGCTGTTGTGGTCTTGGCTGCTGTCTCCTGTTTGGCATGACTGGTTTGATTCAATGTGGAAGCTCCTTTCGTATTGGAAGTAGACCAATGAACAACATCGCCTGTTTTGGCAGCTGCCTGGTGTTGGCTATGATCGGCCAAAACGGCAACGATCACGGCAACAAAAGCAATCAGGCAAAAAGTGTTCATGTTGATCAAATTGGTTTTCTTTTTTTCAAGTTGAACTAGATGTTGTCGATATGGCTGTAGCTTCTACACTGTATTATCCAATGGATTTGTGGTCTATTTATATGCCAGCAACAAATGATTTGTTAGTTTTTCAGCTGTTTATGAGTCGCTGTCTGGATTTGTTAATATTTGTATAAAACACACATTTCTTTCCCGTAAGTTATTATTTCTAGGAAGTTTATAGCCTTTTGTTTAACAAAGAAAAGACCCCACCTTGATATTAAATTTAATATTTTTTACTGTTGTCCCATTAAGAAAGTCATAGAATTCTTGGCAACTTGCTAACAAAATTATAAGTCAAAATTGCTCTAATGCCATAACGCACAAGATTAAGGGAATAGTGATAAAGCTTTGATAAAACTTGTGCTGGGTGTTCTTCTCTGTTGATATTCTAAGAAAATCGAAGCTTTGGCATTTGCAAAAAACACACTTAAAACTTTTGTAGCAAGTTACTTTCAATACAAGTACACCTGGTAAGCCCCCTGCACACTCTGCGGCACATGAAACTTGACCTGCATTTGCCAGAAGCAGCTAAAAGCAGCTGCAACTGCATCTAAAACATTTGCATTCTCTGGGTAAATGGAACACAATGCGAGTAATGTACATAAATCAGGAATGCATATATGCACTATATATCAAATATATACAAATGTGTGCAGATATATGCATGTATGTGTGTTGCTTTCATATTTATATTTATATAGGCGAAAAAAGAAAGCAATTTGAATGGAAAAACGAGGCGAGCAAACAATTTACCCCACGGCGTTGACGTTGAAAACGACTTACGCAAATGAAAGTTACTGTATGTGTGTGTTTGAGTGTGTGAGTGTGTGTGCGACACAGTTACAAAGTATGTTGGCAACAACAACAAAAGCCAGCCCCCGCCTCCAGCGTCCAAAAGTCGTTCAAGTCCAAATGCAAAGTGGAGACCAGAGTCCAAAGTCCTTTAGAGAGTTGCTACTTGAGTAGCAAGTGCGTCAATATGGAGCAGCTTAGTGTGCCAGTATGTGTGTGGGTGTATGTTTGACAATGTCATTGGTGCGTGGCAGCAGGAAAATCCCTTACTTCTCTACCTTTTCTTTACTTTCCTTAGATCTTTGTGCGCTATATTTGCCAATTCACGTTATAAACTTGTTTTCAATTTCAAATTCAAATGCTGTCCTTGCAAGTTTGTGCCTGGATATGGAATACGGGATACGCTCACAGGACACACAGTGACATTTGTAGCCAAGACACATGCACTTTAGCGGGAAATAGCTGAAGCAGCAGCAAAACCTTTTTACACAAAACTCGCTCTCTCTCCCGATTTCTTTGTCTGCAAAAGTTGCATTTGCATGAAATTTCTTAAGTCTTCCTCTGCCACCCACCCCCCTACCCTTCCTCCCTCTCAATCCCCTTTGAGCTTGACTGGCGTTCATAATGGCCCAACGTGTTCTCGTAAATTCCTACACTTTTCCACATTTTGATCGTTTCATTCTTCTCATGTGCATTTGTCCCTCTTCTTCTTCTTCTTCTGCACTCCTCAGTCCCAATTTTTTCGCTTCTTTAAGCAAATTTAGCTTTAAAAAACTTTGATAAAATGGAAAAAGTTTTATAATAACCAGGCGTGTAGTTATTAGAAGCTGTCAGATCAAATCTTTTGTAATTTGCTGGAATTAGCTACAATAGATAAAACCGCCAGATTTTTCCTTTTCTTTTGCTCTACAGACTTCGTGTGTGAGAAATGCATGTCTTTGGGTCACTTGCTTGCAAACTTTAACAACTTTTGGCCAAAACAAATGGGGCTACTCGAGATAAAAAGTTTTTAAATTCTATGGAAATTTATTGGCTTTAGTAAAGTCAAAAATTAGCCGTAAAATACTAGAAATAGCAGTTAATATTGTACCATTTAGTTTAGAGTATTTTAATTTCTCTTTAACTTTAATACAATTATTAATTCTTAAAGCTTTAAACATCTCTGTTTTTCACACTTAATGTAAAGTTTCTGTAACAAAATATTTCTTACCTTTTAATTTATTTAAAGGCAAAGCGAAAGTCGTGATCCAATTGACTTGCGCGTAAGTATTTTGCGTTTAACCAACCACATGAAATTCAAATGGCGAATGGCAATCGAAGAATTCGCAAAAGCTGCCCAAATACATATATTGTATATAAAAAGCCAAGTTTACGAGCTGTAAAGAAATGAATTTAAGTTGAATTTATTTACTGGGGCAAATCTTGTTGAAGCGTATCAAAAGCACCTGGTGAATTGAGTGTAAATAATACTCAAAACTTACAATCGAGCCTCAAATTTCTAATACAAATGTTTGCATAGCCAGTGTGCGTATGTGCGTGTGTATCTGTAAAAAGAATAACACAAATTACGTATCTTTAAGATACGCCAATTTTAGGTGAATTTAAGCTGAGCAAAATTTTGTCGCAAACTAAAATGTTTTACGTGTGGTTACTTAGCCGGAGCCTCTAGCTGCCGCCCACCGCCACGTCGCCTGCTCCCAACTGGTACCCACTTTGCATTACATATAACACACCAAAGGAGAGACAAGTGAAACATGTGAAATTTCAGCAACAATGTTCTCGTATTTTTGGGGTGTACAAAATGTTTTAACACACACAGACACACTTCCACCCACACCCACACACACACACATTCCCACAACTCAAAGACATTGCTTAGCAACAGTTACGCATATTTTAAGGACTCCGTCGCTTGTCAGCAGCCATTTTCCTGTACGTAATCGAGCATTTTCTGCTGTTCGAAACATTTTTAAAGTTTGCTGCAACTCGCGCATCTTTGAGATACTTTTCGTTAGCCACTTTAATAATGTCGAATACAATTTGGAAAATTGCTTTACACGCACACTGACAACCTGTTCAATGTGTAGCATGTGCGTATGTGTGTGTGTGTGTGCTTAGCCTATTTCTTCCACAATCTCTGCATCGCTTCGAAATATTTGTGTGTCACTTTGGGTATTTGTGTTATTTTAATGGCCAAATGCCTTTGGCTAATAATGTTGGGCAAGAGCGCTAACTGAGACTTTGTCCAAATGTTATGAAGATAGTTAAAATTGTCTAGCTTAAAGAGGCGACCTGATTGGAATTTTTGGCATTGCGTATACGCACAGTTTACTTATTATTTAGAGTGCTAAATGCAATTTGTTTACAACATGTTTGTTTAAAGTGCGTAAAAGAGTTTGCAATAAATTTATTAAATTACTCAATAGAACAAAGCGACTGTTATTATTCTGAGTCTCCATTTAATTTCTATCCTGCTTATTAATTGGTTTCAGTTTTGTTTAATTTTTGTTATTAAAGTTAAAGCTGAGTAGATATAGTTTAATTTGTTAAGGCTTTTCATAATTTTGATGCATTAAATTTAATTACTTTTCTATTTAAAAACTTATTTTTACTTTCTTATCTCGTCGGCAGCAGCGACCACACTTTCTAATCTTTTTCTAGCACTTGCATTAATCTTACAATCACATTGTGAGCCCAGTTTAATTGTAACTCACTTTACATACAGCTGAAAGCCCGTGCTGGCCTAATCCGAATTCCATTTGCTACACTAAATTCAGTTAAGCTGAGCCCAAATGCCTTCAATTATGCTTTCAACATGCTGCTGCTGCTGCAGCTGCTGTATGCAACTAACGTGGCAGGTCATGTAACTGTTACCTTTAGAAACAAACCAACCTTTTCACACACACTGGCACACACACATCATCATCATGGCCAACGGCAAGCGGCTTAGAACTTAATTTCCTGTTTCCACTCATAACACGGCAGGTAGTTATGCCGCTGACAGGGGACTGGGGGTAAAGGAGTAGAATGGGGATTTACCAGCGTATAAAAAAGAAGTCAACACAAAAGTCACTTAATTAAATGTTGCTCATACGAAACGTGGTACAAGCGGATAAAGAAAAAGTTTCCCAGCAAAGTCGCTGTGCGTTCACAAATCCTTTGAGTGACTTTAAGTTCCAACCAAACCCCCTGCACATAAACCTACCCCTTGGGTAAATACACTTAGCTACTGCCAACAACACCTTCAACAAAAGGGCTAGACATCCTGCCGACTTAGTCCTTCTGCCTGCTGCCTTCACTGCCGCCAAGACGTTGGCAGCTACATCGAAGCATTGCAATTTTCGTTGCACAAAATCCCCTAATTAAATGTAAATTACAAATTGCTTCAATGCCAAGTGACGGCAAAAGTGGCAAGTGGCAAGTAGCAAGTAGCGTTGTCATTCCAATGCCAGACAAGTCAGCTTGAAGTAGCAGCTCAAATTGTAATTTTCATGCTTATTACAATATTTATGCTTGCCAAGCAGCCAGGAATATCCCTTGACTCAGCTCAACTCATCCCGACTTGACTTTGGCTATGGCTTGTCTCTGTCCTGTTGCCATTTGACTTTTCAGCGCTACTTTTTGTCTCCTTAGTCTTCTTCTCTTTCTTTTTTTTTCGCTCTCGTCGAATTGTTTTCTTATCATTAGCACTGATGAAATGTAAGCCAAGTAGCAGCGACTGACGTCAAAGTTTCGTCCTTGCCGTGTAATGGCTGCCATTTCCGCTTTAGACGACACGACACGACACGCGCCACCAAAGCCAAAACCAAAACCAAAGACATTCCCAATGCCAACATCCAGAGCACTCTCTGGCGACCCAGCAGCTCAGCAGTTTCCTGTCACTCCTGTTCAAATTTTCCTTCCTCATCTTCCCTTTTCTTCCCATAAAGATTCTTTGCTTTCGCTTAGCGGATGGTAATGTCGCCGTGCGTCTCCAGAGCTTAGGTAAATGCAAATCCTTTTGCTCAGCGAAGGAGTCCTGCATTCCACAGACAAAGTGAGATATTTGCATTAAGTTTTTAACAATAACTGAATTTTAGAGCAGAAAGGGCTTGATTTTACTACATTTAATGTAGTAAATTTATAAGTATAATAATGTAAAAATAATTTATTTAAAATTAAGGTATACTCAAGTATCTGTTGATGAATTATTTAATCGTCAGTGTAGTGTACAGTGTTGATGCAAAATAAAATCATTAAACGTGAAATAAAATCCGTCAAAGATAGTAAAAATATAAGCCCATTTTAATATTTCAAAATATAAACGCAAAAATCTGAAATTTAAATGCTTTTAACTTAAAAATATAAACCAAAATTCGGTTGGTTTTTAAGCCACAAACTTTTAAAGTTGCCACCACTTTAAACGACTTTTTTACTATTTTTATTTAAATTAAAAATTCAATAAAAATAATTTGAAATGCTGTGAAATAAAACAGCTAAGAACCTGGCAAAATTTGTCATAAAACCGCTGACTAAAACAGCGCTGATATAAAAGCATTTTAAAGCTGCTCACGCCATAAACCTAAACAGGCAACAGACATAAAAGTGAACAGCATAAATCAAAGCCAAAACTATTTTCATTTTGGGGCCAAAATCGAACGCTGCGAGGAGCCATTAAACCGCTTGCCATTAAAAGGCGGTAGTAAAAGCTTTACAAAATGGTAGAACCACGGCTAAAAGCTGAAGCTAAAAGACTGAAGTTTGTCTATGTGCGAGCAAAGAGAGAGAGTCAAAGTGATGAGAATAGAAAATGGCTGTGTGACTGAATGACTAACTCGCTCTCCAACCGACTGACTGACTGATAGAAGGCGCAAACGAAAATACCAAAAAACCAACTATAGACAGAGTGACTTCACGACGGGTAAAAAGTTAAAGTCGCGTATATTTCGGCGATGCTTGACTGCGAGCAAACCGCACGCATAATAAAGTTAACGCTCTGAAAGGCGCACACACACACACACGTGTGGGCGTGGCACGTATACACGTTTGCAGCTAGGCCCGAACTGGTGCTAGACCTGAACCAGAACCAGACCGAGACCAGAGCCTGCGGTTTAGCAATTGCTGCAAAATTTGACAGTTTTCCAAAAATTTTCACAATTAGATGCGAACTACGACAATTGCAAATGGCTGCCAGGCTTAGAAATGAGTGTATGTGTGGGGGTGCAGGGGGTGTTTGCGTGTGGTAGGTGGTGGACTGAGGTAAATGTGTGTTGGTTAACAGTTTGTCGCCGGCAACAAAACTCTTAACGTAGCGCTCGTCAAGTCACTGATTCAGTTTCAGTTTCAATTCCACTTTCAGAGTCTACTGACAGCGCCTACAGATTTTTATTGCATCTGACATTTACACATTTGATGTTTATTGAAGTATTCGTGTATGTGTGTGAGTGCTCTATGTGTGTCTGTGTGTGTGTTTGGTTAAGCGGTCGTGCGGCTATAAGGCAGCCGCTTCATTGACATGTTCACATTGTTGCCGCCGTCGCACGTGGCGTATGCGCAATGTTAATGATTTGAACAGCGGCGGCAAGTTGTGGCAAAAAGGGCACAACAAACCACCAAAAAGTTCATTTTTAGTGCCACCTAAATGAAATAGTTTAGAGGGAGACCTTTAAATTATGCGGCTGGGGCGAGTGATTAAATGTGTGTGTGTGTGTGTGTGTTTATGGCCTATTAATATTCAATTGTGAATGAAAATTTGTGGGTTTAATGTGTCCCCAGTGTGCAATTTGAATGCTATGAGTGTTGAAATGCAGAGAAAGTTTGAAGAAACTTGTGTGGTTAACTGATTGATAAGCCAATGAGGAAAAGAAGGCAGAGAAAGAGCGGAGCGGAGAGGGGAGAGAAGAAATTGACAGCATTTATTTGTAATGACAGCTAAAGCTTGACAAAATAAATTAATAATGAGTGAAGGGAGACAATTCAATTAAGCTTTAATAATTAATTATGTAAATCAGTAACTGGTAATAAATTGATTTTAATTACAAAAAATATATTTATAATAAAGTTAAGCACTCGCGAAAGTAACTTAAGCCGTCCGCATATTTAAATATCTTTAATAAGGTAGCAGATAACATTATCCGATGCTTTTTAAAATAGATAAAGATAGCCAGAAGCAGCAAGTCCTGCGACTACTTTCCATTTCATTGCTATACTCGTAGCTCCTTCCCTTTTCCAACCACTCCCTTCTTGTCTTACCCTCTTCACCTCTTAATTTTGCTCTCTCTCTCTCTCTCTCCCGACAATATCCAACTTTTGTGCCACTGCAACGCCTGCTTTTTTGTGGTGGCAAGCACTTTTCTATGGCCAAGCGAGGCTAAAACAATTGACCGCTAAGCTCCGGCGCAGGCTGCAATCTCAGCCAGAGTCAAACGGTTAGAAGCGAAGGCCGTGGCAAAAATAACAAAAACTATAAAAGCCGAGCACTTACAGCAACGCCCCAGCACTTGACTAGAATTGCGACTATTTGAGTAAAGCTGCGTGGCACAAACATGGCTGAAAATGCGCCCAAGATGGGAAACTGTCCAATGGCCCATTGGCAAAGACCATAACCATAAAGGACGCGAACGAAGCCGCGAGACACGTGCAAGAGCTCGATTATTGGCAGAGCGTGAGAAGCAGCAGGGAAGGAACAAACTTTGGGTAGAAAAAACCAGAAGAAGAAGAACTTTTGAAGCACACTTACAGGCGCTAAAGCTCAAACATAAACTGAGACTGAGTCTGAGACTGAGGCGTCAAGAAAACTGAAGTGGAAAATAGCATTGCAAAATTACGCAAAAATCGAGAGCACAACAGCAGCAACAACAACAACTGAGAGCACAAGAAATAAAGAAAAGCAAAACTAAGCAAAGGAAAATCCATGAAAATGCCAACGCATCAAAAAACAAAACACAAAAGTTCCGTTTGTTCAAGGGCAGGGGGAGAAGAACTGAAAAGCAGCGAGAAAACACACACATAACACTTGCTAACAAGAAGTGTTTGGCGTTGACACGCGTACACCCTAATACAATAGACACACACACTCTCAGACTCACACACAGTGGCACACTTTGACACACAGTCATCAATAGCAATACAAAGATAGCGGTACAATTGCTTTGGCAGCCATTTTGAGTGCCATTGACAGATTTCCCTTTTGATTTGGTTCCTCATGGCCAACAAAATGGGCTGCTCTACAAGATTTGTATCCATTGCAAAAGGGAACCAGTTGTTCATTTGAGCGGAAAACACAAATTGCTAACTGTGAATGCGAGTACACGTGGATGAGTTTCCAAAAATATACAAGTTTTATTGGAAAATTTGAAATGCCGACAACCTAGCTACAATTTGTTTCCTTTTGGTTTAAATATTAACTCAATAAACTCTTGAATTTACTATATTGAATAATAGTTTAAATTTGACAACTTGCTTGTCTTAAGAATAGCTCATTCTCATAGAGTCTAGCCTTTGTCTTTAGAATAGCTAATTCCCATAGAGTCTAGCCCTGAAAATCATTTCAATCCAAGTTTCTTTACTTGCTTCATTCACTACTTCATCAACATCAATCACATTTTTTTCAGCTCATTCAAACCACAGCATTTTTCTAGCAACCAAAATTCCAAGAAGACTAAGAGCAAAAGATAACGGCGCCAACAAACAGTCTACAAAAGTGAAAAGAAAAAAAATTAAATGCTTTGTTCAAGAGTTTTTTCTTTTTGCTGTCATTTGCCAAAAATTTTCTTTACTTTTCGCTGGATTTTCTCGAGCGCGTTATCTCAGAGAAAAAGTGTCGGACAGCTACGGCGAAAGCAGCGAAACTTGTGTAAACAAGGCAACAATTTAAAAAGCAATAATTGAAAACCTTTATGGCATGTCGAATAAAAGTTTTGTCAGCTGTGTGGATGCCACGCCCCCAACCCGTAATACAAACAAACACTCACACACACACACTCTCGCTAAGCAAACACAACTAAAGCGAACAAATTTGTATTAAAGCTTAAGAGAAAATTTCAGGATTTTTGTTGCATACTTTGTGGCGTTCTCTAAGCTGATTAAATTGGCAAATTGGCAATAGACACGCCTACGCAGCGCCCACATGCTGAATAGCTACAAAAAGCGGCCGAAAGCAGCTGCTAAGCTCAGACACGCGTACTCCCAAAATCAGTCGAGAAACTTTTGCTTCACCGACACGCCCACCAAAAAAAAAGCAAAGGGAAAATGGGAAAATGGCAAATAACAAGCCAACTAAATGCCCTGAGCCAAAATAGTCATACAACGAATCGATTTCGTTAGTTGCAACTTCCTTCACTAGTGCCACAAGTTTCTCTGACTCCATTTAGTTCTTTTAGGCGTTGCCAGTCAAATTTTCGCATGTGCGCGCCAAATTAGATAGCATTCAAAAGCAATAAAAAAGAAACTTTTGTGCAATTGGCAACAAAAGGCAGACAGTGGGACTTGCATATCCGGAAGTGCCCAACCAATCCCAGTACCTAAAGCCAACTCGTTGCCACCACAAACTAAAGAAAAATTGGTAAATAATGGCGTAGGTGGAGTTACTTTTATAAATTGACTATTTGTAATTGTAGAGCAAGCTTAGCAATCGACTAAATAGATTGCCATATAAACGGCATATAGGCAAAAGCACTCGCAATAAACCATACTAAAAGTGGATATAATAGATGGCAAAATAAAGAAGATTGAAATGGAGTTAGCGAAGGGATTGATTTTAATTTGCAGAGTACAAAAAAAAGTAGAAGATTTTTGAAGTTAAAAAAGCTATTAAATGAAAGCAACGGGAAAAGGAATAAAATTTAACAGATTTTATTTTTGACTTTTCTTCCAATACCAAGTCTCCTTTAAATATTAACTCAAGCCTTAATAGTAATTATAATGACTTTAAAAACCACCAAAGATGCAATCACTGCCAATCAACTTCAATTGGCTTTCTGCCACGCCCACAAAGGTCACAGGCAAAGACAATCAAATGCATAATTTGAAAAAAATAAGTAAAAAGGGAATGCAATAAAATTTATTGCCTCGTTGCACAACTATCGGAGTTGTTTTTTTTTCAAAAGGATTTCCGTTTTGTTTTTTCGTGCTCAGCGAAGGACAAGTCAAGTCCCTGAATTCCTTGCAGCTGTTGGTGTTGTTTTTTCAGCTGCTTTTACGTTATTTGAATTTGTCTAACGGGCGTGTAAATAGCCTTGAGCAGAATTCGGCAGACATTCAATTTACAGCTAACCACACTTCTCTTCCTACTTGGCTTAACTCACATGTTCGAGGGCGTGGCAGTCAGCCATGTTTCTTCTGTGTTTGAGTGTGAGTGTGTATACATATGTGGTGCCGGAAGTGGCTCAAAGTCATATCCTGTGTACACCAACGTCCGTTTTGGCTGCACATTTGCGCCTCGTTTTTAGGTTTCCCTTTCCTTGCTTTCCCCACTTCCGTTTTCCAACACATTTTACCAGTCCAATCACTCGTCTAAAATAAAAGCGCGCCCAATTGGCATATATATCAAGGCAACCAGAATTTTAAAATTAGCTTTATTACACTGACTCTTTTATTTATGTGTGTGAAACCTTTGGCTGTTAATGGGCTTACTGCCAAAGTGTTAAGATGGAAGCCTTATATGCTCTCGAAAAGCTTCAGTTGTTTCTTATTCCGACTAAGTGCTTATTATAGCATAAGGAGATGAAAATTAGCTTTACAATTATGATAAATATTTAAACATAAGTCATACGAATAGCAAACAATTTCAGCGCTGCATGCTCAATTTTACCATTTTGATAACTTCCATTTACATAAACCTTGGCCTATCATAATTTTCTATCTACATCAAAACTATATTGCCAACAATCACTTTTGACAACTAACAACACTATAAATCTAATGTTTAAATATTCAAACTACAGTTAATAAACGCACATTGCACTTCTAACTTCTTATCGCATTAGATTAATTACCCCATTGGAGCATAAATCTTTTGTTCAAATTAATCGCGTGGGTTTATCAGATGTTTAATATCGATTGCAGTGCATAGAAAACCAGGGAAATGATTACGCCTCGTTCTAATGCAATCAAGCAGTGAAAAGTGCAACAGCATTAGGTGGGCAACAGGCAACAAAAATTGCATAACATTTTAAAACAAAATTTTTAATGTGTTGAACAACAATTAAAATCATTTTTACACAAGAAAATGATTAAATTTAAATGGTCAGCAAACACGAACGAGCGAATGAAACGAAACGAACGCCTTTGGCAAATGTAAACCAAATTAGAGTACCTGCATTTTATATAAATATTAAATTGAAAATGCAGACAGCTCACGGCAGCGTGAAAGCGGGTAGAAAGTGAGAGGAAAGAGTGGGGTGCGCCTGCAAGTATGCTTTAAATTAAAACGAGCAACAAAATGAGGCAACTGCACGATACACACGCAACTCACACACACCCACACACAACCATAAGCATATGGGAAATTTTTGGTATGCGACTTGTGCGAGCGCATATAAAATAAACACACACACTCTCGCGCAGTGACTCACATGGTTTGTGTCATGAAGAAAACCCTTGAAAAAGACCGTCAAATGTTTTGCCAAAATGTTTAGTATTTGTTGAAATAATATTAGCACGACAGTAGGTAAATGGTTGTGTTTAAACTAAAACAAATAAAATCTTGAATAAAAAATATTTTATTTAAAGATCACTTGAAGTGATCCGCTTTGCTGACATTTCCAGTGATAAAATGGTAAACCAATAATTATAAAACGATATTTCCAACTACCTACTGATTGTTACGCACATATTCGCTTATGCATTAAATTCATACAGCTCGGAAAACTGCTGCTCTCCTTGTCCAAAGGAAAGCCTAAAAGTACTTTTTATAACACCCAATAAGGCTTAACTGGGTGCGTGTACGTACGTGAAATTAATTTGTGATGTCCGTTTTGGTTGTTACTGTTGAATCATAAAGTTGTTTTTGTACTTTTTTGCTGTTGTTGCTTGCATCAGAACAGAGGAATTCTGTTAGCGCCAAGCCCAAAAAAGTATGCTACAAATTGGCTTAATTCCCCAACGAAAATAAGTTATTCCGTTTATTGTGTGTCGGTGTGTGTGTGCATGTGTATGTCTTTGTCGTTGTCATTGTCGTCGGCGCTTAGCGCTCAACGCTTTTCATGTCCCAAAAACTTTTCGCATGTGTTAAAATTAAAACTTTTCTTTTCGGTTTTCTCTGCGGCATGTGTGAGTGTTTGCGTTGCGTTGCGAGCGTTTTTATCTTTTATCTCGCGCTGGTCAGCAGTCTGCAGTCCTCTGTTTCTACCACTCCCTTACCATTGTCCTCTGTGAGTGTCTCTTTCTAAATCTCTAACTTACCTCACTTGACATCTCACTCGCTCTTTCCCTCTACGTAAATTTGTTATATTTCTCCCTGTTTGTTTTCCTTTTTATCTCAATTATTCAGTCAAGGTCAATTTGTTGGTGTGTGTGTTAAGGTGCGGCTCGCAACACAGTACACGTGGCCAGCGTGTGTGTCCTTTGCTGCTTGCATATGTTAGCAGGCAGGCAAGCCTGGCAAATGTGCTTTTGTGTTCAACCTGCTTCGAGTTGCGAGCTTCGAGTGTTGTCACGTGGCTCACTTTTAAATTGAGTTGGCTAAAATGTGCCAACTCGAGCTGAGTTTCAGTTTGAGTTCGAGTCTGTGTTTATTGTTTGGGCCATAAACTGACATTCTTTGTGGGCTTCTGTGGCTCTAATTGCTAAGGGAATTGCTGCTGGCCGCATAAAAATACACACACACGAGAAACACTTAGCAAAATATCATTAAAAACGGTATAAAGGTTAACATTAACTGTATGCGGGCTCCAACTTAATTTTCGAACTGACAACAGTTAAAATAATATAATTTCAACAGAATTAACTTTAAAGTTATATTCACACGTTTTAAAACATTATCACTTTTACAAAATCCACTTATTAAACAATTTGATCTGACATCAGAACAACCTAGGGAATTTATCATATATTTAATATCTTTTTGTAGAGCTCTTGACAAACCTTTGACTGTTAAAGTTACGACTGTTAAATTCTGAATTTTTCTTCTGTCTTTCTTTACTGCCAGCGATTTCCCAAGCTTCTTGCCAAACAAATTTCTCTTGATTAGCATCAGGTTTGCGATAAACAAGCCCCAATGCATTTTGCAGCTCGCACATTAACACTGTCCGAGGGAAAAACTGCAGTTCTCTGCTATTCCCAGTCTCCTCTCTCTACCATATCTATGCCCACTGTATCTATCTCTTACATACTTCAACTTTGCATCCATCTACAATGTAATTTATCTATATCCACCCACCACTTGCTCCACTTCAAATATTTACAAACCTTAATCACACTTTGTGATGTTGCAGCTGCACTTGAGAGGCGAGAAAGCAAGCTTGGGTATAGAAAATTTCACGTTACTTGCGCTGCTAGCGAGCGGTGCTAGTATGCAACATAATTTTTAACCTTACCACCGTGGCATGCACATAAATTGTGCAGTTACCCAACACTGGCCGCGTTTGCCATTTCCACCTCCAGTTGAAGATTAACGCGCTCGCGAGCATAAATAACAAGCGAGTGCCACAATTGAGCAGGCAGCAAGAAAAATGCAACAATAGCGAGAAAGGGAAGAAAAACGAAGAGAGTAGAAAAGAAAAGTCAAATTTATATTTCATAAGTAAATCTCAGGGAAAGAGAAGAAAGCCAGACAGGAAAAGGGAGAGGAGAAGGAAAATCTCTTTTGGGTATAAAAAACTTTTGCATTACGTGCCGAAAAGTCAAAGTGACGGCAAAAGTCAACAGTCGAAATTGCAACCCTGCAGTTAGCTTTGCAAATGAGACGCCTCAGGGCAGCTCCACCCATTTAATTTCTAGCGTTAGAACGAGACAACACAAGAGAGAGCGAGAGAGTAAGACAGAGCACGTCTGGATGGCTAGCAGCATCCTTAGCTGAATGTAATAAAAACCTGAAGTACGTTTGTTTGATAATCCCATTTTAATATTTATAGTAATAAACGCTTTTACGCGTTGGCGCTTCGACTTGAATCGTGTGCCACGCCCACCATTTGACTCAAGGGTCCAAGGGCTGTGTGGGTTGTGTGAATTGTGGATTGTGGCATATTGGCCGCCTGTTGCCCGCCAGCATTGCCGTTTGAATGTCTTTTATTAGATGACTTCTGTGGTCTTGCTCTGGGGCTGTTTTCCACCCACTCTCTCCCTTACTTGTATTATTTATACCTGTTTTTTTTAGCTCACAATCAGTGCAGAATTCTTCGCTAAATTGGATGAGAAATTTTATGTTTAGTTGAACTGGTTATCAAGTCCATTTGGCACATAAGTAAGACGACTCACTCGCAACTCACATCTCGACTATTTTTGCAGCACTTACATATTTGATTTGTGCTGATTGTGTCTCAAGACGCTGGCACAAAGTTCATTTTAAGTCAATTTTGCAGCAGTGCAAATTCATCTGATTTACCTTTGTCCCTAACAATCCTCTCTCTCTATCCCTATTTCTTCGATTTTCTTGGTATCTGCCTTTTTAGAAAAAGGATTACTTCGGCAGACGTCTAGCTGGTAGCTTAGATGAAAGCAAAGTCAATCCAATTGTGCTTGTCTAGCTTTGAACTGACAGAAAGGCATACAGACAGACAGCGAGACAGTCAAATCCAAATGCCTTGCATATACATGTTTGGTATGTTCTACGTGGCGTATGCGTAATGTCATTCAGTGTTCTACTTTGTTACTCCAACAAAGCTAGCTCAATTTAAAGCTAACAACCAAAAATGATGGATTTGAAAATCAATAAGCCTTTCTAGGTAAACCAGAATTGTATTTCATTGATTATTCGAGAGAGCACAGCTAGAAAGAAAAGAAACTACTCGTTAACCTCGAGAGGAAAAGTTTGTGCAAGTCGCAGTTATGCAGCGGAAATATTAAGCTTATAAAAATAAAAGAAAGCAAATCCATTGTCACATTAAATTCAACTTACTTTCGGTTTTGCTTCACAAAGTTGTCGCTGCCTTTGTTCTGTTGGAACGGGACTTGACGCCATTTGTAATCAATGTCGAAATAATATGGCGGTTTCGTTTACGTATTTTCACTGATTTCCCAAAAGCAGACGCAGCACCCACAACTTGGCGATAGTTTTCTTTTGGAAATGCATGCAGCGTGGCAAGTATTCGTTGCCTCACCCACTCCTCTGCGCACCCTTCCTCCTGGCAGGCTCTTAGACGGCCGCCAAGGATTTGCCGGGTCTCAAAAAACTTGGTCCTTTCGCGCTGGGCTGCTGCTGCAGCTCTGTTAGCATTATCTTTTGGCAATGCCAAACACTTCCGCCGAACGACAAGAACGATAAATTGTTGCGGCAAAGTGTTAAGCGTGGAAAAGTTCATGGCAAAGTTTCGATGTGCGCGCACTTTTATTTAGGGTTCATTATGCTTTCTTATGCTTCTCTTCGACATTCTCCACTGCCTGTCATTGTTTGCACTATTGAAAATAATGATTACACGCTTACGTTTTGCTTTTCCATTTCCACTTTTCCCCACCCAGCGCATGTGTGCGGAAAATTATGCTCTGGCTAAAAGAAATTGGCCAAAGCGAAAACTATAAGCCGATTATCAGCAGATTTGCTACTATTTTTTTTTGTTTTCTACTTCGTGTTGCTGCCCAATGAGCCACAAAGCGACAGAGCGACAGAGTTAGAGGCAGAATTTTCTCGTTTTGGTAGAGCAAAGCCTTCGACATTGCATGTCATCAGAGTTATTAGCGATAATGCTCTATTAATGGGCCGCACATTAAATGGAGTCTCATATTTCTTTTAGACCGCCTCCGCAGAGGTAACAGGTAACAAAAGCGACCAAAACTCTGCCATGTGGCAGCAGTTCAATTAGACACCCGCAGCTGCTGATTGAGCTAAGCCCATGAGTCTGTCTACTACCTGTTTCCCCTGGGGGTTTTGGGATTTGTTACCCCAGATTGCATTAGGTATGCACTTTGAAGCTACTGCAAGGATTTAAAGTCATTTAGTAAAGTGAAATGAGCATTGAAAGTCAGTTAACAGCTTACAAATATGTTAACGTTTGACCAGATCAAAAATAATATGCTTCAATTTGCTTCATCAATCATTTTTCAGGAGCTGAAACAGCTGCTGGAATTATAGATTTTTCATAGAAGTGAAATTCTCATAATGTTCATCAATCAATCGTCAAGCTATTATCAATCATTTATTGGGAAAAAGTATGTACAATGAAATAATTGCTAAACATATAGAATTATTAAGCATTTTTTAATAAATTATAGAATAGAAAATATATTTAAAGTGTTATAAATAAGAAACAAAAATGAAAAGACTTTAAGTAAAAGAACTAAACTATTTTTTTGTAATTCAATACGTGTTTAGAAATAGTAGTAACTGATACAAAGGACTCTTCTTTGTAGTTTGACTGAATACATGTGTTGATTGAATAAACTAGATACTGTTAAACTTGCATATACCTTACTACTCAATGCCAATTGAACTAAAGAGAAAGCGAAAACTCAGTCTAGCATAAAAAAAGAAAACTGCAAGTAACAGGAGCATTGAGTTAAAGAGTAAAAGCAGTTAAAGGGGGAAAATGCTTCAACTGAGTTGGGGCAGCTATGTAATAACATTCGCAGCTATTTAGAGCAATTTCTTGCACGCTTTTCTCAACTGTCAAAGGGAAAACGACGTGACACAAATGAAATGTAACAGCAACAAAGACACAGAGTGTGAGAATGAAAGAGAGTGAAGGGGATAAAGGGCTAAAAACTAGCTGCTTTAACTTATTTTGAGACTATGAGTGGCTCTTGAGCAAAAGGAACTTGGCATGAGAGCTCGAAGGCATACAATTTTCATTTCCGCTTTTATTTGCAGTGCGAGCCAAAGGCAAATACCAAGGCACAGAGTAGGGCTAAAGCTACCGAATACCTTGTTGTAAAGAAAAGAATTTCTTTTGAGTTACTTTACAGGGGTAACAAAATGAAAAGAAGCGAAAAAAACAAATAAAAATAAAACAGAACAGCAGAGAAGAAAAGTGAAAGGGGGAAGCGGCGTTGGAAAAAAAGACACATGTGTCCTGCTCTGTCTAGGACAAAGTTTGCGCCATTTGCGCTGCCTTAAGGTGTGTTTAATGAAAAGTTGCCAACTGCCAGAGTCCGGCTGCAGAACAAGAAGATAGAGAATATAGCAGATCAGAGCAGCAGAGGTGGAAAGTACAAAGTAGTAGCAGCTGGACCACACAATAGACAGACAATGGTCCAAAGGATGCAGTCGCTGCTTTCTGCTCAGTTCCATTCGCTTCTATTTGGTGGTATACTGTGCTGCTCCTACTGGAAGCTGCATCAATATCCTGTTGCCATTTTGCGCTATTTACAAATGAAATACGCCGCAAGTTTTCGAGCCAAAGTAACCACGAAAATTAAACTTTTGCCTCGTTTGTGTTTGAGGAGAGTGTGCGGAAAATGAGGATGAACGAGGTGGAGAAGTGGCCAAAAAGTTTGCACAGAAGGAAGAAAGAAAATGCAATGAGGAAAATGAAATTAAAATGGGCGAAGTGAAGAACCAACAAGGTGCAATTGAAGTGGGTATCCTTAAAGTGGATACCACAGAAATTTAGATTGTCTAGTTGTGCAAATAGTGGAGATTGAGCCAAACAAACAATTTTCCAACCACCAACCAATAATAAGTATATTGTAAAGGTAAGTTTAACACTTTATTGTAGCCTAAGGGGAGTAGATTAAATTAAAGGTAGAATATCACGAAGATTTCTAATTTAAGTTACAAGAAAATATTTAAATAAATTTTATAGTGTTTTGAGTACTAAAATAAATTTGAAGTGCCTTAATAAATACTTTAAATTCAAAATAAATTTCTTTAAATTTGTATTTAAGATTTATCGCATTTTAAAAGCCTGCTCCTTCTTATCTGACCCACTTTAAATGGCCCAATATCATTAATTACGCATCTTGTCACAGTTTAACAACTTTTTACAATATGTTGTTGAAACTTATGGCCAACTTTTATCGACATCATCAGTCACACAACTTGTAAACATAAAAAACGCAAATTTCTATCAACTCGACAAGATCTAAACAAACTGTTGAAATTACAATGCCATTGAATAAATGCTGCCCATGGCCAAGAAAAAAAGAAGCAGGAGAAAAATAGAAATAAATAAATGCGACACGAGGAAATGCTAAGAAGCGAAAGAAGAGGAGACAAGTAAACAAAATCTGTAACATCAAATTTGTCAAGTTTTCACGCGGACAACAACAAATCAGATGAAACCATTTGCTCGGGTATTTTGCGCCTAAAAGCATGCAAACAATGCACTGAAAGAAACTAGGAAGTGGATTTCAAAGCATAAATAAAAGCAGTTAAAGAAAATGATTTAAAAATAATTAAATAAAGTAGAAAAAATACATAAATTTTAAAGAATCATAAATAATTATCTGATTACAAAAAATTTTAGTTAAACTTTTTGCTTTTGGCCAGTGCATTTGGTAAGATTTTTAAAATGTCTTGTGCTGTTTGGATAGAGACAGACAGACAGCAGAGAAAGAAGAGATTGCGCCACACAGTGCGAGAAAAAAGTCATTGGACGTGCCAAAGCTTTGAATGCCAAGTGACACTTGAGTGGAGTGTTGGGCAGTCAACCCAAGGGGGATGAGTACGCAGGGTCAGGGAAGTTTTGGGTCTTTAGTCTGGCACGAAAGAAAAAAAAATCGATGAGACATCATTCCTTGTCAAATGTTTAAGTAAAACGGCCAGCACTTATTAAATTGAAAATATTTTCGTGTTTTGGCCAAACTTTAAGGCCCGAAAGGGCCCAACAAACCGGCAAATAAAAAAAACAACAACACTTGAGCTTTGATTGATGGCTGTCGTTCTGACGCTTTTGCCAGCTGAGAAATTTAATAAATGAATGCGGTTTTGTATTGCCGAGCACGAAACGATGCGATACGAGTATGTGGAATCGTACGTTTGAAGTTTATCATAGCAGGCATTTGATTAATTGCTTGGGTCATAGACCACGCCCTCATTCCAGCCACTCCCCCCACCAGCGCCTGTGGCAACATCAAGTAGAAAATACAACACACGATGACAGCTGGCGTTACGTCGTCGACTAGTTTTCAATTAAAAAACTTTTCACTTTACTTCTGCCCACACTGTGGGGTGTGGGCACCATACATACAAAGTTGTTGGCGCCCAACGTGACTGCTTGTCTTCAGATTTTACGATGTCGCCACTGAATTAATGTAAATCCTTGTTATCCCTCATTTTATGTACCCGCTGCCTGCATTTTTATATGCATCTCAGTCTTAGTCTTGTCCTCCATCTTTCCCTTTCCTACCACTCCCACGTCCTCCGCTCTCACTTCACTTCTGCATTGCGGCATTTTGTTGTTTATGTCGCCTTCAGCCTTCCAAGTCTTTTGCGGTCTGCTTCCACTTCAGATTCGACTACTTTTTATGGGTTTCTCTACTCCATTTCCTCCCTCTGCTTCTCTCTTTCTCCGCTTCTCTATTTTTCCGTTTTACGGTCAGTTTTCGTCTGTTTTGTAATTATGGTCACGTATGTGCCGCAAAAATTTTATGTCCAGAGGACAATCCAAGGCAAAGAGACGCATTAATTGCAACTTGTAAGTCATTTGCCCACTGGCGTCTATTTTATCTGCCCAAAGCCGAAGAAATAAAACTTATTCTCAGCATTTGTCATCAGCTGCAGAGTTTCAGGGCTTAGTTCTTAAAGCCATTTATATGGCTAAATTTAAGCCTAAAAGCTTGAAGAATTTTTAAAAGTTTACATTTTAATTATTGGAATTGATTTCTGGACACAGTGAGTTCTTGCTTACTTTAATTTAGTATTTAGATATTTAAATCAGACCATTCTTTGCGTATACTTAATATATACTGTTGTCATATTATTTTATTTGTTTAAATTAATAAAGTACTTAATTTGTTATTGTCTTAAATGGCCAATAAACGCATACAGTTTAAAGCTCTTTGGAACTAATTGAAATGCCAGACATGTAGCTAATGTGAAAGTGATTAATTTTTGAATGTACTCAGACTGCGTAGACTGAGTACCTAATCGATTGATCATTCAATCAATCAGTTAGTCAGTTAATCAGTGTAGAAGCCAAGTCATTCAATTTGTATGCAATTTTGACCACAAACATTTGTTAATTGACCGCAGTGGAGGGCGAGTGAGAGAGAGAGAGTGAAAGTCTGAGTGGGAGAGAGCGTAAGCAATCGTGTGCTTGTGTAAGAAAAGTAAATCGTATAGGCAAACACATCAACACACACTCCTACACACACTTGCAGTTGCAGTTGCACAAATAATTAATTATGTACGCTCAGTTGCATTCGAAGCAGCAGGAAGTGAAGCTGCGCTCTGTTGACTGCCAGCTAAATTATGCCAACGATTCCTGAAGTCCTTCCCAAAACACCCAGCAGAGTAGCTTCCGCTCCAATGGACTTACGGACAACAAGCGGAGTATATCTATATATACATATATATAGTGAGAGAGAGAGAGTCCTACCGTCTGTTTGCCATGCTTAAGTGCCGATAATTACACACCTTTGCTCACCTTTGCCCACCAGACAAGCCAACAACACTTGGCCATGTTGTTCGTTGTCCATTGCAATCTCCACTGACATCATGCTGATACATCCACGTGTAATCGAATGACATTTAAGTGACACTTAGAGCTTAATCGCTAAACAGCTTCAACTTGGTTCACAGCTCAGACGGTTGATTGTCTTGCATTGCAGATTGACAGCGTTTAATTGCTAACTCATGAGCAAGAGAAATGCTTATGAAAATTGTAAACAACATCTATATTAAAAGAACTATAAAATAAATAAGACATTACGGTAACTCTGGTGAATAAATCTAAAAAAAATCAAATAAAATGTTAAAATCTTTGTTCAGTGTTAGTTTGTTAAAAGCATTTTTGTGCAGCTTTAAATCAAGTAAAAAATATGCAGTTTACTTTACAAATGTAAGCAAAGATTTTAATTAAATTCTAAATAAACTTTTGATAAAATATCCTTAGCCAGCAGTCGAACTTTACCAAGTTAAAGCAACGCTTATTCGCAGACATCACTTGACTTTGCAGCACCCAAAAGCTGTCAGCCATCAAACTAGTTTTGACTGTAGTTTATGGCCAAGGACTAGACACATTTCGAGGGCGCACTCAATTCTCACACCTAGACAAAAAGCTGGCGAACAGGCAAAAGAGGAAGTGGAAGGGAATAGATGAAAGAAAGCAGACAGATCAGTGGATGGGCAAAACATGTGCATAAATTTCTACAGTTCGACGTACACATAAAGCCAGCTACTTATGCCAATGCCAAGATGCCACCACAAATAAAAAGGAAAAACGCTTCGGCACAAAGCCACGCATAGAAGAAAAGCCAAAGCGGGAAAAAGCAGGAAAACCAAGCAAAAGCAAAGAAAAGAAAAGTTGATACAAAAGTAGCCGGCGATGCCGACGGGGCCAACGAAATTGATTTTCAGGCAATTTGTTCGTTTATGGATTGTTCCCGGAAAAACAGCCCAAGAGTGAGTGAGATGGCCCAAAAAAAAGAGGGAAACAGCTAGACCAAGTAGCTGAGAAAATGGCGATAAAGGACAGCTGCTTCTACTTTTTGGTTGCAGAAGATGCTATCGTCTTTATCGTCATCATTGGGCAGCCAAATGCCCAAAAAACGTGAGCTGGCAAGTGAGAAGATGGCCAACAACAACTACCAACACAAAATACGTTAAGAAAAAACTTAAATCCTCCAAAAGAAAGCTCATTGACTGCAACACTTTGACACCTGACAGCTGCACACAAAAGCGTGCGACGTATTACGGCGTAGTCGCAGTCCCCGGCCCACTAAAATTGCGCCGGACTCAGTCTAAGCACTACGAAGTACATGAAAACTATGCGCCTCAAGGCATGAGACTTATTTGTGTTGTGGATTTGGTAGCTGCGGGTTCCATGAAGCTCATGCTTTTGCATGCTGGGGCAAGATTAAGTGGCGCCATCTAGCGTGTTGTAGTGTTGAAGAGTTGAAGAACCAGACAAATTAGTTTTGATCTCTTTTGATTGCAAATTTCAATTATTATTATTTAAAAAATATTTTAAAAATTATTTACACCCCTGTAAAATAATTTTTATGTATTTCTTTTTAATTTCGTAAATTTTGCCGAATTTTAAGTCTAGTTTTAAGCCTTAAATCAGCTACAAACTCCTGCCCATTTGTCTATCAAATAACTGAAATTCGCCTACTCTCTGAGCATAGATCCATCTGGGCTTTTACCATTCCCAATACTCAGCTGTCGGTTGTCGTCTGTCTGCTGTCGCCATCGCATTATTCAACACGAGCATAGGACATTATACAAGGCGTTCGTTTTCGGGATATATATTTTTGGGCTGAGGGGATTCCCCGCTGCCAGTTTTTGGCAACGACCTCAGATGCTGCTGCTGATGTGCCTGTCAAACAGTTGGGCAATCACTCAGTCAATTTGGCTTTTTGGCTTACAATTTTACTATGTTCACTGCAGTTTTTTCTTTTCATTATTTTCTCTTTTTTCTTTTTGGTCTATGTGTGGTGGATTGGAAAGGGAGTGGTCTCCTTTATGGGCTGGCTAATATGTCTGTGGTTTGATTTATGGACAGGCGGTGGACGGAGTCACCACACGCCATTAGCTGGCAACAAATCTAAATCCGTAGTATACTGTCTGAATGTCAAACTGTGCATCAATTTGACTATCCAATTATCTGCGTTCTTTCATTGCCCCTCCCTGTCTCTATCAGTCTCTTCTGTCTTTGTTTCTGTTTTTATTTTTGTTCCTGTCATTTTATAGTCTAATTTTGTATACAAGACTTTGGTTATCTATTACTCTTGGTCAAAACCATTGAGAATTGTTAACAAATAAATAGTCTATCGATTTTTGCTGGTAATGATTCAAACTAAATGCTTATAAATTCCCGACAAACTTTTTAAAATTTAATTCTAAATGGCATGTTGCAGCAGTCTGTGAAATGCTTGTGATTTTAGCAGCTAAATAGTTTGAGTTATGTCTGGCAACACACAAGCGTCACTCCAAATGATTTATACAAATAAATTCTGATTTTCAGCGGCATTTCTAACAAAGACTATAAATGGGACTATTGACTTTAGTTTGCGTTATGTTTTGGGTTGCAGAAAGTCTAAAATAGTAGCCAAAAAACTGTGAATTTAATCTGGGTTTTGGAAATTATAATATTACTTACATTATCATATTTTATTGAAATTTTTTGCTTTCTTGTTTAAATATTTGAATGTCAGTGTCACACTTAAGTTTTGGCTCAAACCTAAAGGTCAAACATGCCAGTGCAGCCAAAAATAGCGTACAAACTTTAAAGGTCAAGTAAAGCTCAGTAAATTCAGTTATTTAACCCTTCTGACAGTTTCATAAACTGCCTTCAAGTCAAAGAAGACACACAATAATCCCGCTTGGCATTCAATGTAAAATCATGACATTTCCAAAGCTCCATAAAATATTTTCTGCCTTTAAATCTAACCCTTAAGCAGTGCTTAAGCGCATTGTAGATTCATAAACCAAAACAAAAGGAGACCGTTACCCGTCATTAATATTTATTTATGCGCCAATCATTTACAAACAGCGAGCCCAATAAACATGAAATTCACTGTCCCAAAGTGGGCCAATGGAGGGTGTAAAGGTGAAAGGGCCGCAGGAAGACCTTCAAATTCCGCGCCATTTGTCTAATAAAGTGCATAAATTTAAATTATGCAAAATACCACAAGTAGACCAATTCAAATGCGTGTTACAAATTGCTCTTGGAGCATATTATAACAAATGATTGTGACATAAATCAACAAATAACCAAATAAATGACACACACAAACAAATATCATTTTTATAAGAGTGTAAGCAAAACTTGCCGTTAAGTTTTCTACGCGAGCAGATAAAAACCCATTAGATTTTCTAATAAATAGCAGCATTAACTAAACATAATGAGCACTTAAGCGCGCACTTCCGGACCCCGCCATAGCCACGCCCACAATCCCCAAAAAAAAAAAAAAAAGAAGTGGAACTTGGCCGAGACACGACAGAGTCGGCAATGCCATTAAATTCAAACTTCCTGTGTGTTGTCGTTGGTTGTGTCACCATATCTGTGTGTGTGTGTCCTGTGGCAGGACTTTGTCTCACAGCTGCTTTAAGTGTTGCCTAATTTACTACAGCAAAACGCAAGTTAACTGTGGCTAGTTTGTAGGTGACTATTTAATACACTACATCAAAAACAAAGTAGCTAGAAACTTTGTTGGATTATTTATAGTGTCTGTAAAAATAGGTGCACAAACTATGACATAATTTAAAAATTATAAGTCGTGCAGTTTAAATTCACAGCAATCATTAACTCAAATGTTTTAGCATTATGATTATTGATAAAGTTTAAATACTCTTCCACAAAGAGTAGCAGTCAGTAAGTATGAGAGAATGCTAAGCAAAAACTGTCGCTTTGGGTTGAGTTTTTGGTTGTGTGTTCACTTTGAGTTCGGAGTTTGGGGGTTTTGGTTCGCCTTTTGCTTCCTTTTGTGGTTGCTTCGGATATTAAGGACATTAAATCCACATTATTCATTTCGTTGTTGTTGCTGTTGGAACACAGACAACAGACAATGACAATCGGTGCTGCTGCGGCTACTGCTACTACTGCGTTCTGCGCTTATTAAAGCCATTTGAGAAATTCACGTGACCGTTGCGTATACGCCCCGTTGGCCATTGTGCGATCATCGTAAAATGAGTAATTGCCAGCATGTTTCAACGCATTCACATTAATGAGTCCAAGTGTGTGTGTGTGTGTGGGTGTATATGTGTGTGTGAGAGAGTTTCCCATTTTGATATGTGCAGAATTTTTATGTTTAATCATTTTTCGGCGTCTTTTTTATTACCTTTCACATCAAGTTTTTGGCTCATTTTCTTTTTGCTCGTTGAGCATTTTGACCAAAAGAACAACAAGCAAAACAACAATAACTACAACAACAAAAACAGCAACAACAATTGCAAATTACCAAATCGTGACTAGCGTAAATTTGGCCGCTTTATGGCCATAAATTTGCTATTTGCCGAAAGTCCTGCTGCGGACCATTTGCAGACAATCAGAAAGACTCAAACTCCAAACTCCAGTTGCTCAAGCAGTCGGCAAATTGCTAAGCGGTTATTAGTTTAAATAGCCATTGAAGTTTCTTGCTTAGCTTAAATAGCCGCAAATTTGATATAAATGATTTCATTTATGCTATACAAACAGCAGTTTGGCAACAATTCATTTAAAGACAGTGATTTAAGCAAACAGTATAGTAGTAAGGTTTTTTAATTAAATATCAATATTATATTTATTAAACTTTTACTAGAATTGATTTGGCAACTTTTACTCACGCTCTTCCTAACGCTGCTCACACTCAAAAACTTTCCACAGACAACATGAAACACCTGAAGAAAGCAAACTCGAAATAGAAATCGAAATAGACAAAGGGATACAATTTGCGCTGCTAAATAAACAAAACAAATGTGCAAAAAAAAACAAGAGAAAAATAACTTGGATATATATTTATATATGCATGTGCGAGCAAACTTCTAAGACAACATTTGGCTAACGTTTGGGGGGCTAAAAAAATACAAAAAAATGAAGGAGGAAAGGAAGCAAGGTGAGAGAAACAACGAGAAAATGAAATCGAAACCGGAAATCGACAGACAGCAGCATCACAGGTTGCAACTGATGCTGTGGCTGCCTCTTGCGCTACCCCCGTGCTCCTTCTTGCCTCTGCCTCTGTTCGTGTTGTTTGTATGTTTTGCACACTTGAATTGCTGCTCATTCAACATTCATTCATATGGCAAAGGATTCAGATCCAGGCACAGCACAGAGTCAGCCAACTGACAGTCACGTCAGCGACTTCGACAATGACTGAGACTCAGACTGAGACAGAGACAACGACTGTGGCACACCTCGTGTCGATATTCAAATATTTTCCGTTGACAGATTTCACAATTTTCCACTCTCATACCTTTTTTCTTTCCTCTCTCTGTCTCTCTTTTAGCTACTGTCTGCTATTGGCTCTTGGCCTTTGCACAAAGCACAAGAATTTCCTTTTACTTATTGTTCATTCATTTCACCGCAGTTTCTTTGCCAGTTCTTCTCTGACTAAAAACGCCCATTGGGCACACTTTGGGTTGCTTCTCTTCCTTTTTTTTTTGGTAACGAACTGAGGAGCTGGCTTAGAACAATTGATGTGTAAAACTTTGATTAGGTTTGTGAAGTGTGGCCTAAAAGTAGGCATCAAATTTCGGCTGCTTTTCGCCGGAAAATGTTCACAATTGTAACCATAAGACATTGATTTTTCTTTGTTCTTGCCTGAGTTGTTTGAATGCGATGAAATTACATTTTCTACCAAAAAGGATGTGAATCGAAAGGATACACATTCAAAAATCTAAGCGGCTTTTTATGGAGTTGTATGATTGAAAGATAGCGGCGTAAGAAAAGGTAATCATAGGCCTTTCTTTGGGCTCTATCAAAGCTATTTTATTATAAAATACTGTGCAGTCACAGAGCTTAAATTGTTTAAATAAATTTCACTGATTCACACACTTTTTAATGCCATTTAATCATTGAATTCGAAATACAATATGCCGTTAAGTATTGCAATAAATTCAATAAGAAATCTCATTGGATTATGACTTATAAAAACATCTATCGCATAAAAAGTCCTTTTTATATGTTTACCATAAAAATACTTAAACTGCACTCATTAATTTTGTGGCAAACGATACCGAAAAACGATTTACTTATTTAACAATCAATTCATTTGGTAATTGCTAAATGCTGACCATTAATAACATTTCTCTGAGCTGCATATTATTTTCTCTCTACCCATTTTCAATTTTATCACCACTTTTCTCGGTCTCTTTTGTGTGATGTCAATAAAGCACATCAACAAATAATTAATTATGAACACGGCATTTAAAAGTGTATACAAAAACAACAAAAAACAGTTGAATTCAATGTTGTTAATGAGTAGAAAATGCTGTGAAATAAGATAGACATTTAACATAATTATATACACGCCTGTCGTTTAACATTTTTCTTCATTAACTGCCAATAAAACAGAAGTGGAAAAACAATTGACAAAATGCATAAAAATATTGAAAAAAAAGGGATATGATTCAGTCAGTCAGTCAGTCACTGACACGTGTTTCCTATACAGAAAACACAATTTCATTTGGGTTTTTGTTCTGGTTTTAATTACTTCACAGAAATCTGAGTAAGCAACTCGAGGCGCACACTCATAATTAATTGCATTTAATGCAACCCGTTAATGTGCAACACATTAACAATAATTTGTAACAATACACACATATTGATGAATACATAAATGACTTTGCTGCCTTCGTTTGATAGTTTATCAATTATCAAACTTTTAGCCAAGCAAATCCAAGTCTAAACTCAATTTAAACTTATTTTAGCCATCAGTAGCTGCTTTACAGCTGTAAATATTTAAAATAACTGCTGAAAACTGCAGCTGTTTTTCAGCTTTAGCCCGGCATAACATATCCTCAGCCTGCTTGTCCAATTTCCCGCACCTTTGCCATATTTTCTAATTTGCTGCATCGCTCACCTGGCGAATACCCTGCTACCTACACTGCTTCTTCTCTCCCTGCTGTGCCCACTCGACTGCTTTACATATTTGCCGCACATTCTAAAAATATTTTTGTTTTTACTCGTTTTCAAGAGAAACAAAAAAATTACCCCAAAAAAAAAAAAAAAAAAATACAACAGCATGAGAAATGTTTGAAATTCCACGCAAAAGTATGCAACGAGTAACATTTTTTTGGCTAGACATTTGCGTAGCTAGAGGAAGATGAAGTTTGTTGCAACTGTGGGCAGGGGAATAGTAGGGCAGGGTGTGTGGTGAGCGGTATTGGTTGCGGGGCATTTGGCAAAGTCAACGTCAACATGCGGCGAATGCCAGACGGAAGTTGTACGCAAAGACAATGACTAAGCACACGAGACAGACGGACAGACAGAGCAGACAGACGCATGGGTAGCCACAGAAGCAGAGACAGTTAGAAAGAGAGAGGGAGAGAGCTGCAGAGTGAGAAGGGAATGCCAACAATATGCATACAATGCAAAGCCACAGATAAAGTTTCGTTTTTCTCTTTTGTATTTTTCTTTTATTTCATGTTTTCCATTTCTCAATTTTTTTCTAAAATAAAAAGTTTCCTTGACAAACCGCTGTGCAAATGCAACTGCAGTGCATAAACACACAAACACACACAGTCTAGGTGTGTGTGCTGCTGGTGTGCATAGTTTGTCAGCGCAAATAAAAACATTCTTAAGGTATTTGATGAACATTTCAGCTACAAAAGCAGCAGTTTAACAATTTACCACGCCAATCAAAAGCTTAGAAATGTCCTTCGATAACTAACTAAAATGACATCATATTTCATTAGCCATTACAGTGGCATAAGGACATTAAAAACCCTTTAACAATCTCTATTTTATAGTACTAAAGTACTTTAAGCTCAACCAAAAGAGCTTCTTGAGTGGTTTGCTTATAGATAATGCAAACTAACCAACACAACAAAGCCTGTCAATCTGAACTCGTCTATGCCCTAAAAACCTTACACCACCCAATCAGCAAACAAAATTCTACGCCCACATGGAAAGGAGTCTATAAATTCCGTGGGCGTGTTCAGTTCAATTAACTTTTGGCCCAATACCACACAGAAAAACAACCATACATTGAAAGAAAAAAGACGAAACAAAAAGCGAAAATAAAACTTAAGTTTGTAAAACAGTTTAAACTTTCGGCTTGCCAGCGAAATTTTTAGACAATGCGTTCACACAAAAGGCGCTGGGGGGAGACGTGAAAGGGAAGTAGTCAAAGACAGTTAAATAGAGAGAGACAGAGAGTGTGGGAAACAGGAGTGTAGTTTTCTTTTTTGTTGTTGTGCTGAATACTCAGCATTGACATGCAATGTGGGCAGATACCAAAAATGCTAGAAGCCAAAAAGTAAATGCAATTCTGGCCAGAACACAAATTGTGAAAGCCATGCTCTATAATTTGTGTACGCTAGCAGACATGTACTTACTGCATGCACTGTATGATGTATGTATAGTTTGTGTTCTTGTTTCTGGTATTGATAAAATGCGCGTTTAAATAAATTGCAGGTTTAGAAAAATGCAAGCAAGCACTAGAAATAGATACTTCAACTATTTATATATCTAAATTTAACTCATATTTATTTTTAGCTATTCATACAATTGTTTCGTCATAGGATACAGGCAGTTTACGTTGCCTTGATTGACCTATAAACCCTTGAACCTGGCACCTGGAGTCAATCAATTAACCCGACTCAAAACTGGGCGTGTCTTGTCCATTGTTTGCGCAAAAGTGCGATTTTGATTGATATTTGACATTTATGCGGCACGTTTGCTCAACTCCTTTTCCATTTGTTATCGTTGTTTATTTGCACACATTCGAAAGACTAACAACCGACATGGATACTCACACACATAACACCCCACAACACTTCAGTGTGTGTGTGTATATATAAAAGTTCTATGAGCGTGCTTTCGACGTCAACAAACAATTTTCGACATTTCAACATTCATTAATCAAAACGGAAATTATGGGGAGGCGATTTCCACACAACACACATATGTGTGTGTGCGAAAACACAACCAAAACACAAAACACAAAACAACTGAGCATAACACGAAAACAATAACAACAATAACAAGCAGTAGCAAATTTAAGGACTTTTCGCTTGGCGTTTTGTGTGCTTTCGAGTGTGCAGTTGAGCAAATTCTGTA
Source organism: Drosophila parthenogenetica (assembly GCA_035047505.1). NCBI lineage: Eukaryota > Metazoa > Arthropoda > Insecta > Diptera > Drosophilidae > Drosophila > Drosophila parthenogenetica. Next base: position 6,584,529 of record JAWNPM010000247.1, on the reverse strand, counting down.
GCATACTTTTCAGCGCTGCCATTGAAACTGCTTAAAAATTTCTGCAAATTAAAGCAAACAATAAGAGACGAAGGTGTTGAAAAGCAAATAAGGAAGTGTACTAAATGGAAGATTTACAAAGAGCAATATGTGTTATTTGTGATATATTAATAATTAAATTTAACAATTGAATGAATGCTACATTTAAAGATACATTGGACTTTAAGGTAATAAAATAGTTATTAAAAATATGGAAAAAATATTCATAAGCACAGCTACGTTTAAGATATTTTGATATAAGATTTTAACAATTTTCATGTCAGAAATATTATATACATTTCATAAACTTAAGTACAAATTAATTGCAGAACCCTTAACTATTTAGCTGCACACAAGCCACACATGCAGAGCAGGAGAAACTAATGAAAAAAGTATTAAATTGAAACCATTAGGCGTAAACTGTATAGAACCATAGATGAAACTATCGTTTTAATTAAAAATTGCCGCGCCCTGAGAGTAAAGGATAGACAGCGAGGCCTATCAAAGCTCAGCTTACTGAAATGGCCAACTAGCCAACTGACCAGCTGTCAAACTGGCCATAATGTTGGCCAAATCTGCAAAGCACTGGCCGTCACTGGTGTGTGTGACGAGGCTTGAGCGGTTAACAGAACAGCCCGCTGCGTTTTATGACGCACAATTGAAAATGTCGACAGACTCAACATAAATACACATATATATACACTCTGTCTTTCCCTGTGGCTCTATGCACATATATCTTTCTCTCTCTTCACATGCATGCCATTAATAAAACGCTTACGCGCTTTTGTGCGGCCAAAAATACCACAACCATGCCACGCCCTTTTCCGCACGCTATATCAACCTTTAGGCCGATATGTTTGGCCTGCTAGCGGACCATATAAATGCGCAAAAGTGAAAACAGTTCTCAAAGCCTAGCTGGCTGCAAGTTGCCCCCTTTTTACAAACAACACACACACTCAACTACATGTGCATATGGACCATATGGACACACGATATGTCGCACACACTTCGTTTTTTTGGTGTGCTGAAAAGTGCGTCATAAGAACACTTTCATAAAGGCGTATATATATAATAAAGACCGTGATAGATGGCAAACGTAAAGCAGCTTTTCATATCGCAAAACAAATATCACAAGTAAGACATAGTGAACTACAGCTAAAGTAAAACATTGACTATTAAGTTTTGGGTCGAACTTTAAAGCTATTTATGGCTAAACTAAAACTCTTAGCAAAGTAATATACTTTGCACGATAGCAGCAGTATCAGCAGTAGCAGAAAAGTAATGTTAAAAAATATTTATTAAAATATATATTTATTTTTAAGTCCCAAAATGTTTTCTTTACTCAAATTAAAGTCTGAAAATTTCTTATTTTAAATAAAAGACTCCCAACTCACTCTACCTACCCCCAAAAGTCCAGCATACTTATTGAAGTACCCTTCAAAATGCTACCACAATCAAACTAATTTTGCACGATGCTTCTATTTGTAAAGTTTGCGTGCCAAACGCCACAAATCGATTTAGCAAAAAAACGAAAAAAAAAACACAAAACGAACTTTTGGAAAATGTGAAAAATTACAAGGCATGAAAAAGGAGCACAGAATAATGACAGTAACAACAACAAAAGCAACAAAAAAACAAATATGGAGCATTTTGAAAGCGATGTTATTCGATTTGTAACAATTATTGGTCGTTACGAGGCGCAAAACAAGCAGACCAATTTCCTTAGTGGAGAGTTTCTGTTTTTTCATTTTTCCCTCGTCTGGTTACCTAATAATTATTGCACATTTTTGTGGCATACTTTGCGGCTGCTTGCAAGCACGAACGAACGTTGAACGTGTTTGAAAGCTACCAAACCATGCTAATGCTTTTGAAATAATAACAATAAATATAATTGACATGCAAAAATGCCACGAAATGTCAGGAAATATTTATTATACCTACAACAATAATAACAACGACAACAAATAAACCATAGACATTTTTGTTAATATTTGTATTTGTACAGTTTTAGTTCCATACTTTAGTTCTGCCACTTTTCCATTTATTGGTGGCTGTAATTAACGTTAATTGATTTGCAGCTGCTGCTGTAATTATGGGACTATTTTAAATGGCGTTGTGGGCGTGGCCAACTGACCCAAAAAAAAAAAAAAAACGAAACACCAGCGAAAAACCCACAACGACAGTTGTGAGCTTCAAAAATCGCCCATTTCATGTATCTGAATACCACTTAAAAGCGCTTTATGGAGTACATATGTGACTAGGGCTTGCGCTTTAATTTATAATAATTTTTATTTAAAACAAGTTTAAAGAATTTACAGTTTTAAACTTAATTTTAAAAGCTGTTAATCGTTTTCCAAATATGTACAGGGTATCTGTTAAGAGTTTACTGTTTTCAACGTCAGATATCAGCATGTTAATTGATATTCTCGCTGACATTTTTATGGCTTTTCGTTTTTGGTTTAACGCTCGCAACATTTTTGGCCTAAATTGTTGCAGTTTATTTATTTAAATTTATTAGCAACGTTTTGTATTTATTTTTTGGCCCCTTGAATTTAGCGCTTAACATTTAAAATTCAATAAAACGCAAAGCGTAAGTAATAAAAATACCAAACAGCCAGTGTCCTCAATGGGCCTGGTCAAAGGGGACACTTTATACTATATATATATGTGTGTACCCAGTGCTAATGTGTAAAGCAGCTGTTATTGTTTTTAATGTAATGCACTATTAATTGGCTGCAATTATAATATACCAAACAGAGCTCAGATAAAACTGTCTTTAAACAAGTTTTTAAATTTTTCTGCATTTTAAAAAGTTACTTTATGTATTAATTAACATCACAACAAACTTTCTGCCTAACAAGTATTTATTTTTAATGCTTTAATAATATTTTTTAATAACCAAAAATATAAATTTCCTTAGTGAATTGGAAAAAAAACATATTTATAGACAAGTAACCAAACAGAAGAAATATTCTTTCAAAGAAATTAATGTAAAATATTATCAATATTTTTTTATTCTCCACTCCATCTTCCTCTACCCCTCTTCATTAAAATGAAACCATTTACAAATACCAAAGGCTTCAAGAAACCACTAGTATGCATATTTAATGCATATCAATAGCTTTGCAACGCTTTCATAGACGCTGAGTGCATCTATTTACTTTTCTTTTGTTCCACTTTTCCAGTATAATGCCGGCAAATTCCCAGAAGCAATTTCTCATGCTATTTCTCCTACCCTTCTTCTTTTTCAATTTGTAACCCACGGGACAGACAAAAGCATCTGCAGTTATGTAGTTGTTCCCATTGATGTTGTTGCTGCCGCTGCTTATTGTGATGGTCGGCTGCATCTTGTTCCATCATTTTTGTTTTCCATCTCGTGCTACACTTCAACCGCTTTTCCACTTGAACAGTGAGCTTTTCTTTGGTCGCACTCAAGCGGCGCTTCAATTCGCACTTCACCTGAAGAGTCCCGAGCCCAGTTGGTCTACCTGAAACTGCCTCCTTGCTCAAAGCTGTGGCAACTCCTTGCCATAAATGACAATCGAAGCTTGCACTTTGCAAACAAACAAAGAAAAACAACTGAAAATCCCCCGCAGGGCTTAAACAGTGCTAAACCGCAATTAAAAATGCATCCAAAAAGTAGGCAGCACTTTTTTCTGACATTTTTCCTGCTGTTACTTTTTCTGTTTATTTCGGTCGTTTTTTAATATTTTGATTTCATCTGCAATTCGCCGTTGGCATTTCTGAGCGTAATTGTGTTTAATTAAAATACTTTTCGCACTTTTGCTTTGTTGATTGCATATTTTGCCAGAGTTTTTCAGTACTATTTGTTGGACTGACTGACTGATTGACTGACTGAATCTCTGCCTGGCACTGTTGAAACTTTTCTTCATTCTGTTTTTTCTGTTTTCTATTTTCAGTTTTTTTTTTCGTGTTTGCAATGTTCTATGCAAAACTCTGTTGAAAATGATTTGCATTCTTTTGCTGCTCACTAAAAGAATTTTAATATAGTTTATGGTATCTCGTTTAACTATTGTGGAAGCCTTTTACTCTAGGTATTTTATTACTAAGCGAAAGCTTATTGGTTGCAGTTGCTGTTCATTAAATTATTGTACTCATTTTGAAGCTACTATTGTTGCAGTTTCAATGTTTTTCACATTAAAAGTGATGAGAACTTTTTGTGGCATTGAAACGGTAAAGGAAAAGTTTTCTACATTTTATACAAATTACTGTAATCATTCAGTAATTTTGTTTTATAATAAAACAACTAGAAAACTTTGTTTTTAGTTTCTCTGTTTGTTAAAGCTTTAAACGAGTATATTAAAATTTAATATTAATTTTCTGTTATCTTAGTTTTTCATATATTTTTAATTTAACCAAATTATAATGCTTACAGCGAATTTATTATTTATTTATAACACTCTCTGTTCTTGTATTTACCTTAAGCATCTGTTCTTAAGCATTTAAAGTAGCCTTTAATATTTCTCGCTTAATGCTTAAATAATTTTGTTTTGGGCATAAGCTTTTGCCGGCATTTAAAAGCAAACAAATTACAGACTAATCAACAAAATAAAAAAATTCATAATTTTCTTTAATTTGGAATGAAATAATAATAATTAAATTTAAGCAAAGCTAATTAATATTTTTGATTTATCTTCCTTAACATAAAAGCGAAATTTTCAAACATATAGCAATATTATTATATTTTATACATTTTTAAGAGGTAAAAACTTGGCTTTGAATATATTAATATGTCAGTACCACAATTTAAATCGGACTTTTTGGTATTTTAAATATAAATAAATACAGCCATAATTTTTGTCATATTATTTAATTTATCTATTATGCAGTCCATAACTCCTCTATTTACTTAAATCACAAGTTAACCCAAAGAATTTTCGAACTGAATTTCAAATGCAGCCCAGAAGTATGCAACACTTTTCACTGCTGGTTTTAAACACGATATGGAAACAACTTTCATAGCTTCTTATAGAATAACTGTAATCAATATATAAAATGGAACTTACCAAAAGTGTCAACTCCATTCAACGATTCCTCGCTTCATTCGCCATTTGTTGCATTAAATTTTAATTAATTTATAATAATTACAATTTCCGCACTTGCTTTTGTACGATTTACGATTAATGCCGTTTTTGTTTTATTAAGCTGTCACATACACGACTTGTGTTATTGATAATTATTTAAAATTTCATTTAGGTTTTGTTGCAAGCTTATTTATAAGAAGTGACGACTGTTTTAAAACTTTAAAAGGACTTTTAGCATTGAAAATATTTAAACCTAAGCTAACTTTTACTACTAAAATCTCAAATAACTTCAAACTCGCTTTGCTTGCTTGTTTTGGGCAACATCTGACGCACACACACTAAAATAAATTTCCATTTTAATAGCATACTCAGACGGGCTAACAAATGCTAAAAAACGTACACTATAAAAAGCATAAAAAATGCATTCACTTGTCATAAGCAGAGCAGAGTGAAAAGCTACTGAAAGGGAATGCACAATTAAGGCACAGCTGTGACTACTTGGAGCTGGTGTCTTTGAAATATTTATGAAGTAAAAGGTGCGATAAGCACACAACTTACCCGCCCCAAAAACACTGTATGTGTGTGTGGCTGTAATTACACGCAATTTGATTAAAAGTATTTGTTTTTTTTTTTTTTTCTTAGTTGTTTAGCTAAACACTTAACGCAATTACTTGGGACGCATTGCGCTTACGATAGCTGCAAATATTTGGTGCCTGTTGTCGTAGGCTCGCGCACCGAAAATAAAATCGAACTTTTCGCTTAAATCGTTCGTTTGCAACTGAAGCGACAACTGCACACGGCTCGACAAATTCGCTGCACTCGTTGGAGTAGCGAACACTAAGCAGCCAGTCGTCAGCTAGCAGAGACAGCGACAGCAGCAGCAGCAGCAGCACCGACAACAGCAGCAGCAGAAGCAGAAGCAGTAGCAAAAGCAGCAACCAAAAGGATTCCAATGCGAAAGCGAACCGAAGCTGAGGCGAATGTTTGCGTAAAAGCAAACAAAACAGAGACGTAGCGCCGGTACCGTTAGACGCATTCGTGATTTTATTCTTCCTGCTGCTGTCCCATTGCCAAAACGTTTCACTAACAAAGCGAAGACTAAGTTTAAGCAGCTGCTAAACTTGTAGCTTTTAATTTATTTAATACAGCTTGATATTTATTTATTTATAATTTATAATTAATAGTTTGTTTTGCTAGAGCGTTAGCGGCAGCACAGTCAAGGGCAGTGGAGTTCGCTCTCTCTCTCTCTCTCTCTCGTTTTTATGGCGCTCTGCATGCTGTTGCACACTGGAAAGCCGGAAAAATGTTAGTGCAAGCTGTAGCAGCTGGGAAACAGTCGCTTGTCATGCAGTTGATCAAATATTTGTAATTAAACTATATGATAAATAAAAAACAATACTTTTTAAACTAAAAAATATAATTTAAAATATAAATTAATTTAATTACTTTAAATTATATAATTAGTTCTACTCTTATAATTAAGTTTTCTTTAAAGTACTCAAATTAATTCATTAAAGCCGCTTCCAGTCAGCGCTCTCTTAAGTAAACAAACGCGCTCTCTTAAATCCATTGCCATAAACTGCACGCAGCCGAGCTTCCAGTGTTTCGCAATGCCAAAACGTTTCGCCGAAGCTGCCATAAAACTTCCAGGAGCACCCACACATGAGCATCTCCATATTTGCTAGCGCTCTCACACTCTCTCCCATTCTCTCTCAGTCTCTGTTGGTTTTGCTCAGCCGTGTCTCTCGGGTGCTTTTGCTCTCATTTAAGTGCTGTGCTCCACATTTCAAAGCCACAAACTGCTGACAGCTGACATTTTGGAGATGTCATTTCTAAATGCACGGCACTCCACACGAGCACATCGTGCGGCGATTTACGAGCACGACCCGCCAAACGAAGTGCGAAAGTCAAAAAGAGAAGGAAACAACAACAAGTAGAGTGTAAAGAAGAAGCAGAAGCAGCAGCTACTAAAGCTGAACCTATCCCAAGAATAAATACAGATAACAGCAAAGCTTGCATGACAATAAATTAAGCGAAAGAGCTTTCAAAAATTAGCCACTTGAATTTGAAACACTTTTTACCGCGCGCCTAAAAGCGTGCAACGAAATTTGTCGTTGCTTGCTGCAAACCGATGCTGTTGCTGTTAACGCTAATCAGCTTCCATTTTAAAATCCCCAACTCGCAATTTGACACGCACATACCCCCCACCGCCACTCCTTCTGCTCCACAAACAGATTTCATGCTCATCCGCTTACTAAGCACGGCTTTTGTTCCATTCCATTTCATAGTATTCGCGGCCAATGGCTAACAATATGTATATCTATCTCACTCTCCCTCTCTGCTCCGTCTCACTCTAACTGCTCTGGCACTACAGGTGCCAGATTGTTTAGGCCCCCAAATCAATTGCTCGCAACATGACTAAATCTTTTGGATACATGAAAATTGTTTAGTATGTTCTGGCTTTCGACAGCAAAATGGGGCGTGGAAAGGGGGCGGCGTAAGGGGCATTGCCTAGTTTGACATACCCGATGGACCGGTCATTGAATACAACAACAAATTTTTCAGCTTGTTGCACATTTGGCGTGTTTGGTTGCAGGCTGCGTGTGTGGCACATATCCGTTGCCATTAAATGACTCACGACACACGGTGTTTCGAGAGGGGATATATTCAGATTTAAATCCATTGCATGTCCAAGGGATTTTCCATTTAATCCTACTCAAGCTACTTATTATGGTAAGTCGTTCAAATACATTTTAAAGTAAATAAAACAAATTTTTAACTTATAATATTTAAAGTGCAAGTAGAGTACACAGAAAAAAATCACTCTAAACTTTAAAGCAGAAATTTATCTAGAAAAACGTATTTAGAAAAAGTAAGAAAATAATTTTAAAATATTTTAAAACAATATAATTAAATATCCTTTACTCTGTTTAAGATTAAGAACTTATTTATTTATCCCTTATTAATGGCTTCCGTTGGTTCAGGAAATCACAAATTTTTGCTTTGAAATATTAGACAAAATTTTGTAAATTTAGAAATCCCTTTCAGCGCTACCAAAAATGAATTTGCTTATGCAATTTATAGTGTTTATAGCTGCTTTAAACCTAGTGTGTCTCATGCGACTCATATACGAAATGTACAGACAGCACCACAGTGCACACTAAGCTCAGAGGTCAGTGATCGGATGTCAGCGGTCAGAGTTAAATGATAAAAGTATTACAATCCAGCAAAGCTTACTTTATAAAGTTGTAGAACTCGTCTTTAATACTTTTCGGAATCTTTCAAAATTTCTATGCACATGGAAAAAAATTCACACACAGAAAACGTAAAAGTAACACCAAAACTTAAAAAACAAAAGCTCATAATCAGTTAAATCATCAGCAGCATGAAGTTAGACGAGGCTGATGGGGACAAGAATTGTACTTGCTCCTGTGGCAGCCTCTTCACAGAGAGTGAAAAGGACATCGAACAGAATTCGTTACAGGAGCGACGCTACACCTGGTTGGATAGCAATGGGAATCTAATGGGTCGCAAGCTAACGGACTACGAGATGCAACTGGAGGACGATGTACAAAAATTACAGGATGCTTTATTCTCCATCTCCTCACACTACGCCAAGATACAGTTCCGATTAAGTCAGATCGCCTGCGCTACAGGGAACGAGCGGCTCTGTTTACTTAAGGAACTGCAGCGAGTGACCTGTCAGGGCATTGAGGCCAGTCGGAACAACGATGAGCTGCCCACCTTGATGAGCGATGCCTTCAGCATGGGCGATGTGCGGCTGAGACAACAGAAGATCATCACCCAACTGAGGAATCGTCTTACTGATCTCGCCGAACTTACCGACACGACTTTCTGCAATGAATCCGACAGCAGCTACAATTTGCGGAGGTGTGAGAGAGCCGAAGTCGGTACTTCGTGCGAGTTCCACGGAAGTAACATGGAGCACGACAAGTACTGCGCCTGCATCGTGTGTCGAGAGATGAAAGGATACCCCAAATTACCTCCTTCTCAGCTGGGTTACCTCAGCGAGGTGTGGCCTTACTTGGGCGACAGTGACGACGACTGTTGTGGCTGTCCGAAGAAGAAAAAGTCCAAGAAACGGCGCAATAAGCGTAAGGGTAAGAAGCTGAAGTTATTCAAAGGAAGAACTTCACGTATAATAAATCCAGGTCTATACTATCGCATGCCTCACGAGATAAAAAGTCCCAGTCTAAAATATTCCAGCGCTGCCTATTTAGGCAAAACACTTCGAGAGAAAAGTCAGCTAATTTCAATTCTGAGTAATCTCAGTGCAGCAAGAGCTCCAAGACAAAGATTCCAGAAACCCTTATTCATAAATTTAAAAGGAGAAAGAGCCTTTAGACGCAGAACCCAATCGGAGACGGCAGTTAGAGGAAAAAGTCCCGGTCCGCCAAAGAGCTCGCGCCTTAGAATAAAACCAACCTCTTTAACAAACACCGCTAGTTCCGAGAAAAGAAGCCTGGAGTCATTTTCCTCTGCTGCCGGTAGAGGAAAAAGTCTTGGTCCCAAAGTTCCACAACTGTCAATGACAGGGAGTCGAAATATACAGGGAGCAATACCTTTTCCAAACCTATCGCGTAGCAAAACATCTCAGAAAAGAAGCTCCTCACAGCTTCTGTCCAGTCAGGATAAACGAAAACCAAGCAAAAGACTAAGCGATAGAAAAAGCACCATAAGCCTACAAACCCAAAGCCAGGAGAACAGTAAGAAAACTAGTATTAAAGAAGGAATTCGCAGATCTTCCTTTTTCAGTCGACTCTCAAATAGATGGAGCAGAAAAAGCAGGAAAAAGTCATCAGCTGACGAAACCGATAAGAATCAAAATACAGAGGAAAACAAAAGGGATGATGGAAGTGAAAGAGACGGCAGCTCTTCTTCCAGTCAGAGGGCGCGAAAACGCAGCACTAACGAGCGTTCAGATGATAGAAATCAATACGATAGGAGAAGAACTGAAAGCGCCAGCAAACCAAAAGCTTCGATTCCTCGTCGAACTTACAACACGTATGACTATCAATACGATGATAGATATAGTAGAAGTTCCAGCCGAAGACCTAATGAATCTGTACGAAACACCCCACGAAACTATAGTGAAGACCAGGATATGGAGGATGATCAGCGTAGGAGCAGAAGAACCAATGGCTCCCGTGTTCCCAAAAGAGGTGATGAAACTGATGCAGAATGTAACTCGCTGAGATCCTACAAGTGGAAGCAACCAATTTATTCTTATTCCAGCCAAAATGTCAGCTGCAAGAAAACCTGCGGTGGAAATTGTACAGAAAGTGGAAAATGTGACAGAATCCGGGACTGTTTCAAAAAATACGAGAAGAAACAATCGAGAGTGTGTAATTCAGTTATACGCAGGTCGGTACTGGGATATGCACAGATCAATGGATCGCAGAGACTTGTGCCGCGTTGTTATCGTGATTTGCATCAAAATCCTTCCGAAATCAGTCGAAAACGGTGGGGACAATACATACCAAGAAACAGAACGAACAAGGAACAATACGATGAGGGTAATCGAAGTAACAACAGAGATGGTAAGAAGAGTTATCAAAGAAATTTTACTGAAGACTTATATAAAAATCAAAAGGAAAGAATAAGATATAACCGGCCTAGGGATAGGCCCAGAGCAGAAGAATACAAGGAGCGCATCGAGAGAAAAATATTTTCCAGAGCACCCAGATATATACCCCAAAATAATATGGACGAGTACCGGGATAATAGCAGAAGAAGTAGAAAAGATGATCAAGCATCCACACGAGGAAACTCTCCTGGAGGAAGTTCTTACAGAGAACCCGAAAGATCCAGGAATAATGTTACTTCAGAAGAACTCGAAAGGTTCAGGGAACAGATGAAGAGCAAGAAAACTCCTTCAGATGAACTCGATAGGTACAGGAATCAGAAGAGGAGCAAGAAAACTTCCTCAGAAGAATTTCATAGGTTCAAAGATCAAAAGAAAAGCAAGAAAACTCCCTCAGAAGTATTCGATAAGTACAGCGATCAAAAGAGGCGCAAGGAAAGTAGTGTAACTAGCAAAACAGACAGAGGATCAAAACGTGGAACTTCCCAGGAATCCTACGAACGGAATCGGAGAGAAAGTAAAAGAAGCAGCCAGAATAAACCCCCTTCAGAATCGGATAAGATAAAAGATCAAAGGACGAGCAACAGAAGCAGCACAGCCAGCAAAAAAGACGAAGAATCAAAGCGAACAAGTAACCAAGATGCAATCCAACGTGAACGCAAAGAAAGTCGAAGGAACAGCAAGAATTTCCCCACAGAAGAGAGGGACAAGTACAAGGATCAAAGGTATAGTACTAGGAGTAGCACAGCCAGCAAGAAAATGAGATGCTCAAGCTCCCAAGAAACATGTGACCGAAGAGGAAGTCGAAAAAGTTCTCGAAGTCTTCCCGGAGACGCTCAAGGGAAGAGCAACAGAAGCAGCGTAGAAAGCAGAAAATATGGAGCATCTAAGCTTGCAAGTTCCCATGAAACCACCGAAGGAGAACGCAGGAATATTTCCTCAGCGGAATGGGATAAGAAGAGTAATCGGAATAGTATAACTAACAGAAAAGAAAAAGGATCAAGTCGTGGAAGTTCCCAGGAAACATACGAGAAGCAGCGAAAAGAGAGCAGGTCCAGCAAAAGAAGCTGGGACTCCCGCGAAGAATATCGCCATACAGGTCACTCCAAAAGATCTAGTGCAGCTAGCAGAAGAAGTCAAGCTTCAATACGTAGCAGAGCATCAAGGGAAGGTGAACAGAGTCACAGAGAGAGTCACAGAGAGAGTCACAGAGAGAATCACAGAGACAGTCAAAGAAGCAGTAGATTAAGCAAACATGCATCCGAGAGAAAGTCTGAGAAAAGCGAGCATCAAAGACAGAGCCAAAGAGCCAGCGCTGCTAGCAGCAGAAGAGACCACGAATCGGTGCACATCAACACTCAAGACGTAACACAACGAACCAGATTGAGCACAACGAGCACCCAAAGTGGATGGACCGAAAGTATACCCGATGACGAACTTTTTGTGCAGCGCGAGGAGCGACGAAGCTTAAAGGTTAATAAGGAGCCACCACCCAAACCCAGAACTAGCTATGCTGATGCAAACATGCTGTCGCCTGAGGCCACTGGAAAAAGCGCAGCATCCCAGGAGTCAAGTCCACAAAGTTTAAGCGTAGAATCTGCATATAGGCGAGAGAGCAAGACGCCATCGCCTTCTCCATTTTCTACACGATCCATGGTGGAAATGACCACAAATATCGAAAGGGATAACACAAATCGCACGCTAAAGAACCATTTGATTTGCCAGAACGGACAGTGTCGTGTAAATTGTACGAAAACTGTGCAAATTATCGAGTGCCCCTTCAAAAATCAAGCTCAACAGACTCAAAGGAGAACCATCCCCACAGAAGCACCACAAACTAGTTGTCAATGCTCAAGAAATCGTTCAGTTAATGATCAATGTTATTGCGTACGATCCCAATCGGCGAACTACCAATTAACCCGTCCATTTTCCTACCATTCCATGTTGGAGTTACCATTAGCCTATCCACAAAACGTCAGTAAGCCTCGAAAAATGAAATGTGAGGTGAAAGTTTGTAAGACCATTAAGGATCGCAAGAATTTGGTAGACTTAATTTGCTCAAAACCCAAAATCAAGATTATAAAATGCGCTGATATTCAGAGTCCCACAACGAGTATTACTCAAGCCAATTTGACAGAAGATCCATCGGTCTATAAAGATGCCATCGAGGATGATGCACAGACTGATTGTTAGACTGTCAAATCAAGTGAGATAACTCATGGATTCCCAATCTCAAGTCAAGCTAAAATGCTACCAAAATATAGCTTTTAACATTAGCTATAACTAGGAGTTTTTTTTAGTGACTTAAGATTGGAAGACCTTTGATTTCTGAGGGAAATACAGTCATTGATTTATATATTTTTTGATGCATTGTTGGGTAAAGCGTAATAAATGTTTGCACTTATATCTTTAAAATAAAGTTAAGAAAATATACAATTGTCTATTGGAAATGAAAGATAAATTTATGGAGTTTTTTTTTTTTTGTCTCTTTAAACTTGGACCTAAATCAAGCTGACACGCGGTAGAAACCTAAATCTTTTCTATAAGTTTTAAATGAGAAATTGTAGACTGAATCCCATTTAAATACAATAAAATCTAATTTTCTAATTTTCTCTCGTAGTTTTTCTGAAATCAAAATCGTGGTCCTGATCTGCTTCAAATACAAAGAGCTAAAAGAACAAAGCATTCGCTATAAAACACATAAATCCAGTCGAGTATTGGCTCAAAAACTGTGCTCTACCCTCTGGCCATGGTCATTGAACTCAGCCAGCATCCCTTAACCGTGTTTGCTCTACCAAGGCTAACAGACAATAAGACCCGAACCAGTTTCTGTAATCGTGACCATCGCGACGTTTTGGCAATTTTCCGCGCATGTGCGACGCATTTTTTGCCAGGCAACAATCACTTAGGTAGAGAAAGAGACCAAGAGCAGAACACAATGAACCCAAATACCGTCCAAAAGGGCCAAGGATCGTATGGACCGCATTTTGAGGGTTGTTTTCATCATCTTGGCAAACAGCCTCTTTGTTCGCTCTCCCTCTCTCAACGTCTCTTTCTCGTTTTCCATTCATGAGTGCATGTAGCCGCGTTCCAAAGTTGGTCTATATGATTTTTGGCATGCCCACATCTGGTTACCTCTCACAGGGTCTCTCCCCTCCTCTCCTCTCGGCTCTTGTCCCATGGCGCATGCGCTGTTGGGCTTATCTTTTGTCTCATTGTCGACTGGTTTTTATGACGCCTTCTGTATTAATGCCAACGGCGTCTTCTTCACTGGGTTTTGCCTCACATCTGGCCTAATGTGTGACAAGAAGACAGGCAGGGAAGGAGAGAAGGGAAGCGCTACATCTACATGTGTGCGGGGTATGCTAATGGTCTGTCATTCTTAACCATTACAAACTGTTTTGTAGTGTGAAGATGGTAAATAAGATAAAAACCAATTGATTGTTTTGGAAAAACTGATTTGGTTCTGGGGAAGATTAGATAAAGAAACGATTTAACGATCTTTTTATGTAATATCTAAAGAACTGATCGATAATCAGTTTAAGAGGTTCTTAAAATAAATGATAAAGTAGTTAAAAAGAGTTTTTTTCTCACACTTAATCATTAATCAACTGTTAACAAGATTAATTTCAGTGCAGAAGTTCTTGACATAGGTACAGTTGAGATAAGATAAGGAAAAACCTAAGTTGGGTTAGGGAAAATTAAGAAACTATTGGGATAGGGCGCTAACAAAAAATCTAAGCAATAAAATATAGGGAAAAATCGAATAAAGATGGAAAACTTTAACAATAGTAATAAAATGAATACATTAAATTTCTAATACATATTTTCTGCAGACTTTGATTCTTCAAATTCAAAATTAATTGAGAAACTTTAGTCACACAGTATAAAAAATTTCAAGTAATTTTAAATATACAAACTTTTATGATTCATAGTAGAAACAAAAATCACAAGTTTAGGATCCATTAACACTTAAAAACATTTCCATTTTCAACTTCAAAATAGTATAATAATGTATTTTATTTAACGTTTCTTTCGTGAATATTTACAGCGCTTTGCAAACGACGATAAAAAGTAAAAGAAAATATTTATATTAATTTCGATATGGATATTTAAACTATAAATATAATGCATTTAAAGTGTAATATTAATATTAATATATTTAATATATATTTGCCACTTTTAAATTAAACTTAGTAAATAAAATAATCAATGCTCTTCATGCTGCATTGGCAAGAATTCAAGTGTTTGAGTCTTTGTACCGTTTTAAGACTAAATAAGAGTATCTTCTTCTCATCTACGACTTAAAAAAAATATGTAGAGTAACTAAAATGAATGTAAAATAAAAATATTATATAGTATTTTGGTATATTTGTGATGAGACGTGAGGGAAAAAAGAGATTAAAGTATTACTTGGTTCACTAAACAGTTAATTCTTTTAATAGATGCGACTTAGAACTAAATTAACGTTTATAATAAACTAAATCTCATACATTGCTAACATTCTTTGTCTTTTTTGTGTCTTTTGCTTTCTTGTTTTCATTTTTGGAAATTCTTTTTCTTGGTTTCTTTTTTGGGTTTAGCTATAAAGAAGTGATTCCATAGGGGTAACTACATTTGGTACTAGTTCTAGTTCTTGTTCTTTTTGGCATGGCACAAATTTGGCATTGAGATGTGTAAAGGTGTGTAAAGGTGTGTACAGGTGTGTGTGTGTTTGTTTTTTATGGCAATTCGTTAAATGAGAAACAGTTTTATGGCAAGCATAGTGTGCGTTTGTGCGCGTGTGTTTGCTTTGAGCAGCTGCATTAATCCATAATGAGCTTTACTTGAGCTTCACTGCTATTAAGACTACCCCGTTCCCTACCCCAGAGCCCCCTGCGACCCGTATTCTTGTCCCTATTTGGCTGCCTCGCATTGTTGCATCTGCACCACAAGCAACAGTATGCGATTCATCAGATTATCCGCCTCCGAATCCTCCATGCTATTCAACTTGGCCGAAATGAATCCACAGAACTTGGAATTAAGCACTTCTCGCACCGTTTGCGGCTGCGGCAACTCGAGTCCACCCACAGCAGCAGCTGCAGCGGCTGCAGCGTTTTGTTGCTGCCGCAAATGGCGATGTTGTTGCAACATTTGATCCTCATAATCATCACCCTCGATATCCGCATCCTCCAGCTCATCGGCGTCCCCATTGCGACGTCGCTTTCGCATTGTTGTTGGTCCATTCTCTGTAGCGCCGTTAATGCTACGCGGTGAATTCGAATCGAGTATGATGGGATAGGGAAAGTCAGCATCAATGGCCTCCAGTTCCTCGACCTCATCCGACACATTGCCCGCATCCTCATCACCGCTGCGCAATGAACTCGCATCCAAATCGTCGTAGCTCTGCTGATGGGAATTGAGTTGTCCACTGTCGTTTCGGGTCGAACTCACGCGACTGTCGTTGTGGGCCTGTGACTGTGCTTGAGCCTGTGCCTGAGCTTGTACCAAGGCCTGTTGGTGTGCTGGCAGTGGCTGAGAGGCCACGCCGCCAACTCCACTGCCGCTGGCATTGCTGCTCGCACTGCTGCTGCTGCCCCCAACGCAACCCGTCGACTGATCCAGTTCCGGTTTTACATAATAATCGCAATAAAATTCATCGCTGCTCAAATTTAATGTCGAGCACTTTGACAAATTCAACACGGCGCTAGATGAATCGTTGAAAGACGAGCTCAGTTTCAGGGCTGCAGCAGTGGCTGCTTTACTAACACTCAGTAAACTAGTGTTGTTGTTATTATTGTTGTTGTTATTGTTATTATTATTGTTGTTGTTATTATTATTGTTGTTGTTGTGCAAGTGTTGGGCAAAGGCGCTCAGGCTGAGATCACTGGCATGAGAGGCGCCCCTAAAAAGCAAGATAAAAAATAAATATAATTAATAAAATATTTAAACAGAATTAATACGAACAAGAAAAAACGGTTATCTCCAGCTAGCCGAAGATTAAATACCCTTGCAGTCATGCATATTGCATTCATTTTGTTTTAGTCACTTATTGTTCCTACGTTAGCTATATTATATAGTAATCCGATCTGATTTTAACATATAAACTGCGTGCAGAGAGAATATACATGTGTACCAAGTTTCATTAAGATAGCTTTAAAACTGAGAGACTAATTCGCATAGAAACAAACGGACAGACAAACGGACAGACGAACATGGCTATATTGAATCGACTTTATAAATTATTTGTTAATAGTATCTTAAAGGTTCATCTGTTGAAATTTTTGAGTTCATAATAAAGAAGAAAACTTGAGTTTGATATGTTCCTATATTTCCAATGATTAAAATATTTTAAAATAGTTTTCAGCCCAAAAATATCATAAAATCTCTACATATCATAACTCTAAAGCCTCGCTCAACAATCACTAAAACGTTTCCCAGAAAAATCTCAGTCGTATTGTTATGTACTTTCCTTCCCCCACTGTAGCTCATCCAAAAATAGCCCAACTAACGAAAATGGACGCCCGAAACAACCCCAAAAGACACAACAGAAGAACGTGCTTCTACGACACAAACCCCAAAACTACAAAAAAGAGCCAAAAATCCAAACCAGAAACTACCAAAAACTGTTGATGGTTTTTCCCTATATCAGAGCAGAGGTTTGGCTCGATTTCCTGTGCTGCTCAAATTTCAAGCGCATTTTCCGCAGCTGCTGCACTGCCTCAAGCCGCAGACGTGGCTATAAATAGCTGCAAAAGACTAACAAGAAAAAGAAGACGAAAATCTCGCACACATGTAACGACCCTACCCCCCTTCAATGCACTACACTCCCCCCGCGATCAAAATTTGGCTCAGAGAGTTGAGAGTTCAGTGTAGCAGCAGGTAGTTGACAATTGGAAATGTAAAACGATATGAGGCGATGCAGACATTTTCCATTTTCCACAAACCAAATAATCACGGCCAAATGCATTTTCACATGTTCCAAAAAACCAAATCGCTTTATTTGCTTGCGGTCGTTTTTGTTGTCGTTTTGAGTTTTCAATTTTGGTTTAGTTTTTTTTTTCGACTGCCCCGACTTGAGACTTGTTTCTTATCACTGTTTGCTTCCGCTGCTTGTCATGGGCATTTCAGACTAATAACGGACAGTTTGCATTCCCATTTAATTGCGTTCTTAGTTCCTAGAAATTCCCGTCTTAAGGTTTATCAGCTCAAACAATTTTGCGGCTGCCGTTGGTCAAGTTATCGCTGTTAGCTGAGTTCGCCTGATAAGCCACGATTGACAACGTGGCCAGATATGGGATTAAGTCCTTTAAAACGCAGCTACGATACGTTAGATTATAATACGGAACACTGATTATAGAAAATGTAGATTTCAAACTATTAAACCTAAAAATTGTGTTGTCATTTAACTACACAGAGAGATATCAACGAAACTAATGTTAATTTTTAAAATTTGTACCACATAAACAGGTTAACCTTTAGCCTGCCAATTCCAGTTACTCCCACGGGTCACACTTTTTCCGAGAAATTGCAAAATGTGAACAAATAAATTTGTAAATTATTTAATCGCAGTAAATATTTTTTAATAACATTTACGATATTATTACGCAAATTGGGTATACGCCCAGTAATTTTGTGGGGCCACAAGTGACGCATATGCAAAAATAATCTCAAGACGATCGCAATAAGCCCGCTCCCCTTGTGACCACATTCCCCAACGCCCCTGGACTGTGATTTTGTGGGGCGCGGTTGGTCAAGCAGCCGAGCATTGAAGTATGTGGGGGTGTGGTGGGGGAGGAAGTGGCCCGCAAACAATTTCATAAATTTTTCAGCTCATTTGCTTATTAAATCATAAGCATGACACAGAACCACAGTACACAGGCGCAGAGCGTCATAAAGATAGAAAGCGAAAAAGAGACAGCGAAAGGAAGAGCAGCGGGAGTGGAAGTGGGAGGGGGCGCAAAGCCCTGGTCACCAGAGAGAGAGAGCAACCCCGTTGGCTGGCTTGGTCTCTGTTCGCGCATATTTTTAACCCTGATCCGTTGGCAGCGACGCGTCGCTTCAATTGCTCACCCATACGCAAACGTACACGCGCACTTACACACATACAGACACACAGGCGTACTTACATACAGCATTATTTTTTCTCTCACAGTTCGCATTTTTAATCTACGCTTCGTTATAAACTTGGTCCACTCGCCGCAATCTCATCGCAAGTTCATTTTGTCCCGCTGATTGTCATTTTCATACACTCACTCTCTCTCGCTGTGCGCGCGTGCGTGTATGTGTGTGTTAATTTATCATCCTCTCTCTAACTGTGTTGCCCACTCATACTCTTCTACACTTACTTGCTCGCTCGCTCACTCTAGCAATTGACTGTGGCTCGCTTACTGCATTCGTTCTGTTCATTTCGTTAATTCTCACTCGCTCTCGCTGCCACCACCAGCAGCGCAGTCAGTAGTCGGCAGCAGCCAGCAGCTAAGGCTAAAGCGTTTGTTGTTGGTCTTTGCAGCTTCCCTCGATTCGGTTTTTGGTTCAAGTGGCGAATGCCGACAACGACGACAACAACAACGACGAATACGACGACAACAGCAGCAGCAATAATAAGAGTAACAACAACAACAACGTTGAATAATTTTCGCTCTGGACGAGATCTGTTTTTATGGCTCAAGCCGCGTTCCCGGGCCGGGTCCGTTCAGTTGTCTGTTATCAGCTCAAAATAATAAAAAAATTTAAATATGTGTGTGAGTGTTTTTGTGTGTGCGGGACCCGGGGCCGCAAAATGACGACTCTGACTGTGTTGCCTCAGCTCTTGTTGCCGATGTGGGTACAGTCAATTGAAAGGAAATGGCCTTATTTCATATAAATACATGTACATAAAGTACAACACACAGACATGTACGCTCTCATGGGCTAGAGGGTAGGGGGCAGATGGTATGGGGTTGGGGGTGGAGCCCACTGTATCGCAGAATCACAAAACTGACGGCTCTCATGAGCCCATGAGCCTGGTCATTTCTTTGTTCGAATTGGTTTTTTCCGTCACACACAGACATGTGTGTGCATGCATGTGCATGTCTGAGTATTGGGCAGATGTTTTTACAGAGGCTTAGCTGAGATTTGTCTGGTCGTCTTCTTTCGTCATGCAAATTACACAGCGATGCAACAACAACGATAAGAGGGGCAAAAATACCATGGTCACCAAATGTCAAATAGTGAAATAAAAATAAACTTCCAAAAATCAAAAAAGTTTCAGTTATTTTTTAAAACTTTAAGACAGTTTTCAGAATATTATCTGTTATAAATTTAAACTATTATGACTCATTCTGTGCTCTGGGGAACACACAAAGTTGTCTCCTGATAAGGTTTACCAAGAATTAGCGCAGATTAGTGCTCGCCTTATCGAGAGTATGGTCAAAACAGATCCTATGTATAACTTAACCTAAAGCGCATATAAGTTTATTTTTAAACTACCGCAATTATGACTAAAATAAATAACTGTTGTCTAGTGAGTCAGCCGATCCTTTCCCTATGATCTGGAGGCGTTACGCCCCGAAACCCATAAAATGAAACGACTTTTCACTTGACTGAACAAACAATGGAAGAAATGGTAATCAAAACGAAACAATAGGAATTATTTCAGCTTCAAAACAAGTTCGATTGAGTCATCATGAATCGCACGCAACGTGGCAAAGGAAACATTCTTTCAGACCTATTTTCAAATTCTGCTCTTTAATCCCACCCTCTTTCTTTCTTCTTCTCCCTTTCTCACTCTTACTCTTTCTGTGCAAATGCGAAAAGAAAGCAATAATTGTGGCTTTTTGAAATGAACTTGCGTTCGGTTCAAATCGTGATTCGGACGTGACAATGATTACTGCAAAGGGGCTGATAGGCTGATTCGGAATTGGATGAGAAACCTTAACCGCTAACACAAAGAACAGAACCGTTATTCACGCTATGAAGCCGATCTTTGGCCCCCGTACTTTCCGTACACCGATTCAGAGTCTGATTCCGTTTGCTTTTGTTATTGTCGTTCTTATCACACACTTACTCTGCTTGTAATATTAGTCAAGACGCTCTGAAACATGGGAAAGACAATGGAAACTACGCGATGACTCGATTGAATCGATCAATCGGTCAATAATAACCAAATTCAGGTGGGTATAAACTGAGCCACTGATAAGACCCATATATGTACATATATTATTATTGCGGGCAAGGTTTCTAAATCGTTTCTAGGTTATTCAAGCTGATCTAAATCAATTGTGGGACTTAGCCACGTCAGGCTGAGTCCAAAACTTTAAATAAATTAATTGCAAAATAATGAAATTTTGCTAAAATTAAACATATTATGAGCATTTCAAAAAATGTTGCAATAATAATAATAATGAACTGTAGGCAATTAAAATATAGTAATAATTTAAATAGAATAAATTTATATAGTAATGTTTGGCGCATCAAGGAAATTCCCAAACACAGTCAAGCAAAATTTGTGTATTAGTCTACTTCCTGCCTAAATAAAAAGGGAATTTTGGTAGATTTTTACTCACTTTCTTTCCCGAATAACGTCCCTGAGAAAATCCATGGCCTCATAGAGACTCCACTTGGGCTTAAATCCATTGCCCATTAGCTTGACGTGGGCCAATTCCCGGCGATAAGATTCTCGCAGAGATTTGAAAGCTCGCGCCACACGACGTCCGGGCGCATTGAACTCTCTACCAATGTGCTCCCAGGCACGATTCTTTTCCTCCTCGGCACCCTTGAAGTTGGGTAAACGGGAGTCCCACAAAATGGGATTATCGTGGACCATTTGTATGAGTTTTAGCTTGTCGGAGGCGTTACGCCGTACCACTGTAAAAGATATGTTCAAGAATTGTTGTTGTCATGCCCATTGTAATTATTTTTACTTTTATTTTCTTTTGTTTACGCACATTTCTTGATCTTCTGGGTTGGAAGCACGGTCAATTCGCCCTTGGGCTTCATGTCCAGCGCTATGGCTGCTGCGGCGGCGCTCATGTCCTGCAGCGAATTCGTTGTGATGGGAGAGGTGCCCGAAGAGGCGGCAGCGACGGCGGCGGGCGCCATTTCAATTTGTATAAAAAATTTTATTGTTAGCAGCTTTGAGTTTTTGCTCTTTTATTTTTGTCACTTTTCACTCGACACAAAAGTTCACTTTATCACACAATCAATTCACAGTTTCAGTCGCGATCGGTTGTATTATTGGGTGGCGAATGCTAGAAACGACAGGGGCTCCTACCCTCTCACGACCAAGTTTAGACAGCAACTAAAAACCAAAACCAAAAAAATAACAACCACCGCGAGCTGTGACGGCCGCGACTGACGACAACGTCGGCAGCGACGCTGGCAGCAAGCCCGCATTTTCGAGGCGAAGCCAAAGCCAACAAGAATGAATTTGTGAGTCAAAACAAACCGAACATGGAATGCTCTTTACACTTCTCTATTATAATTCACACACACTATTTTCATAAATTGTATATTTCCAATTTTTTGTTTAATTATTTGTTATATTTTTGCTGAAAGTGTAATCTTTTTTTTTAAGTTCACACATTCTTCGCATACTACACATGAAATCGTAAGTACTCATAGTTAGAGTATAACAAAAATATCAACGAGACTCACTACACACTCACACACACTGTCAAGCATAGACATGGGCAAAACAAAGACTCAGGCGCAGGCGAAACAGCCACACAAATCACGCGCGCTCAACATGCGCTGTGCTCTCTCATCTATTTACGCTCATTCGTACGCTGCTGTTTTGCTCTGCTCTGGCCTGGTCGCTGGTTGCTGGTCGCTGCCTGGGCCAATTCACAACGTGTGTGCGCGTCGGCATTACCGTTATCGACGTCAGCGTCTACGCCTGCGTCGACGTCGCTGTTAACGATAGCGCGACGCGCGCATTGAGCTCAAAGAGCAGTCCAGGCCGTTGGCTCGGGTACGGCTCGGTTTCGTTTTCGGTTTTGTGCTCGGCTCTCTCTTGCTCTCTACCGACTGGCAATCAGACGGAAAAACGCCGTTTAATTGCAACAACAGAAAGTAAAAGCGAGCAAAAGAATGAGGGCAAAAAAAAGCAGAGCGACTGAGACGACAACGTCACTCACACATACGTGTGTGTGTGAACACACATCAACAAATCAAGAAATGAAAATGTGTGTAACACAAAAATCCGTTGACGCGTTGTAGCCGTTGTCGCTGCTTCTACTTCGCCGTTTTATTGTTAGAGATGGGCAAATGATCATATTCCTTATGCGATGCCCTACGAGTTTGTTTCTCAGCATTTCAAAACGAAATAAGATGATTGGAAATTATGTGTTTAAAAATAAGATCAGTAACTAAAAATCTATAGTAACTTAATATAAATATAATTTTTGTATGCGTTTAAAATAATTTGGAGACTTTATTAGTTGATTACTGTCCAACTTTAATTATTTTTATTAATAACAATATTAAGTGTAGGGTGTTTTAATAATCTAGCGTTGCCTGGCCTTTCGCTTGCATTCATTAATCGTCTACGTCTACTTTGTAGATCAGCTAACGGACTCAGGCCCTCTCTCGCTTCGTCTCCCCCTCTTTATGTTCTACTCTTCCCACTTCCTAGTCAACAATTGTTGCACTTATTTCATTTTCCATTTCGTTGCTGTAATGCATTCAACTTTCTGTAATTTCAAAAGAGGGGAATGAGTGGAATAGTGTATGCCTAAGTGTGTGCGTGTGAGTGAGAGAGGGGACTGCTTGGGGAGTGCAGCAGATTTGAGCCCGCTTAACGAAGGTTCTGTTCTCTTCTGTTTGGTGGTGGCGACGTCGGCGTTGGCGTCTGTGACTGAGGTCGCGTTCAATTGCGTTTTAGTTGAATTTATTAATATGCCCATTTTGTGTTCTGTTCTCTTATTCTTATTCTTGTTGTTGCTGTTTGGTTTTTTGTTTTCGTGCTTTACATTTGGTTCGGCAACAACGGCTTCGTCTTGAGTGTGCTTTGTTGGCTTGTTTCGGTTGCCGCTGTCGCTGCTGACGTTGAAGTCGTCGTCGTCGTCGTTGTCGCACAGTGGTCGCAGTTCAGCCGCTTGTGAAAATTTACAACACAGCCAAACATTTGGATCACACATGTTGAGCCCAAGGAAAAAGACTGAGCTAGCCAATGTGCACAGTGTGTATCCCTCTCACACTCTCGCTCTCTGTCTCTCTTAATGCCCAACATTTGTGTCTTGCAACGTTCGGAGCATTCGTTGACTGTTCGCAGATAACAAAAAATTCCCCTGCAAGCATTTAAGCCGCTGAAATCTAGTAAATATAATCAACAACTCGGCAATGGCAAAATAAAAGAGAGCAATATAAATCGAGCGTATGGGTGAGAGGGACAGAAAGCAGTGAGTGCTTTTGTCTGTATGTAATTTATGCCTAATGAACTATTTCCGGCCAAGTGTCAATTAATGTATTCTGTATGTTTTTCAGGCCCTCCGCGTGCTCCATACAGGCCACAAGGGGCAACAACAACAACGTGCCCGCACAAAATGTTGTCATGATCATTTCTGGCAAAAAAAAAAAAATTCTGATTTCCTCTCCCGTTTACTCTTATTACCCAGAACGACGTTTGGAGCTGCCGTTTCCGCTGCTTCTTCTTGATTTTCCATTTCTTCGTTTGCATTCTTCAAGCCAAATTGAAAGTCATGCAAGCGGAATTTATTTACTGTTGATTCAATTTTCATAACTTAAATTAGCTTTTTTCTTACAATTTTTTCAAATGTATTTTTGCTGTTAATTGGACGCTCATAAAACTGTTAAAAAAAAACAGTTATTCGCTGTGTAAGCGAGAGAGATGTGAAATGTTATAAAATGTTTTCAGGATCTTTTGAAATTCCATAAATTTTATTCAAAATTTTACCTATAAGCGAAGACAGTGGTTGTGTTGCTACAATTCACAGATATAATTCAAGCCGGCTGTGCAGGAAATATCATTCATATGAAAGTACTTTGTTCTATTATCCATACAGATGCAGTTTTCCACTTGGGAATGATCGTTGGGCTCCCCAATGTGCCAACTGTAGAAGGGGGCGGGACGCCCCGTGGTAAGTGAACGGTACACGCCCTCGTGGCCCAGATCATTGATATCGATCCAGTATTGACTTGTTGGTAATTTGGCTGTTAGTGCATTGAATTCTAGCTGATTTTGTATGCTAGCTAAGTGTCCGCCCATCTCGATACATTTGTGGGCAGCGTTAAACCAATTCGTTCGTTCGTTTTCTTCTATATAGTAGTATTTGGTGCCGATTTGCTTGAATAAGTTTTGGTAATATTTTGAAATTTCCTGCGGCGAACTTTGTTTAAGTTGAGACACTTCATTCTCTAATCTCTTCAGCTTTTCCTCAATATTTTCAAACTTTTCCACGTTGTCCGTATTCCGTTCTCCTTTCTGTGTATTAATTTGCTTTTGCAGTCCCACTGTATACTCCAGTACGGGCTTTACTATCCCATAACAGTATTTACCACAATTGGCCTCTATAACTTTGGACTCCAAGCAGTTCTAAATTTTTAAAAAATGATTTTTTACCTTATTAATCAATTTACATGTTAAGCTACTCACTTGTGCGCTTATAATCAGAATTAATCCAGAAATAACATTGTATAGTAATATAATCTTCATAGTGAATCACTTGTGTGATGTTAAACCATTAAGTCTAGGAGATCGCACTAAACTAAAGCTCTGCTTTAAAATATATAGCATTTTTCCAGAGACTTTGATTACAGATTAACGCTATCAATACAAATTAAATATGATTTATTTGTATTAATTGTGACTTTCAAATGTTGATAAAGAAAACTGATAATGGTAACTACTAGACGGACAGGCTGACATGGCTGAAAAGACTTAGACTGGACTTAGACTGGAATAAAAATTTATACAGTAAATGCTCTATTCGCGGACAGTTCCTGCAGGCGGATAGCTCCCTTAGCCGGACGAATTTTGTAGTCCCAAAAGCATGATTTTCGAAACAAATCTGTTCTCTTATGCGGACAAAACTACTGGAACCGTGGCTGTCCGTCCACGGGAGCTTTCACTGTATATTAAAGATGATTTCTTAACTCATTTTATTATAAATTTTGTCAGCTAATGTCAAATCGAGGCCTCAAAAACACAATGATAAATTCCTAGTTTCCGGAAATACGAGGCTCTACCATGCCCTATGCCCATAAAAATTCGATCACTTGGCGTTATCGAAGGTAAATTAATCACAAATTCAATGCAAATACCCAAAGTGGGCTCTGACTGTAAATAAAGCCAATAAATATTGACACAGGTCAGCGCAGAGTAGCGACTCTAAGGATGGTAACACAACGAATTTGAGTGCAAAGCAAAAGCAAAAAAGGGGGCCGAAAGAATTACGATCTGTAGTAAACTGTTGCCGCTTTATAAATATATGAAAAAAATTTGTTTTTGATTGTTGGCCGTTTTCTATGGATTCGATAAGCCCGAAAAGAGTGAACCCTAATTGAAGACGCAGTCGAAACCCAGCCCAAAACTCAACCCAACTCAATTCAATCAGGCAATAAAATTCTGTGTGTGCTTAAATGGGGAATGTTGTGTCAGTCAACAGCGATAGAAGTGAGGGTAGATACAGAGGGGGGTTGGAGGGTGACCCATCAAGACCAAGTTCAAAATAATTTCCAACCAATATTATTTTTGAAGAAGATCGCTTCGACGTGAATTTAAGCGATAAAAAATTGGAAGAAAAAAAAAACGATCGCTTAGAGAAAGAGAGAAAACGATCGAGCAATCAAGCAAAACGAGCCCGAAACGCGAAAAATCAGTTGACGTTGTTATTGTCATTTTGTTGTTGACGTTGTTGGCGTTGAAATATTTAAATTTTGACCCAACCCCAATCCAAATAAATTTCATGGCGTAATGTTTGCAGCTGTATGCGAGTCGAGTCTCCCTCGCTCTCTCACTCACTCCCTCTCTCTCTCTCTCTCTTTCTGCTATCTCTTTCTCTTCGTCGGTTTCCTCGGTGTGCTGTACTCGCTTTTTGGTCTCTTGGGGTCAAAAATTTGTCGCATATCGTTAAGAACCCAAAGACGACAGCAACGTGTCCATAAAACCCAAATACAACAGCGAAAAACAAATGTCGCAGTTTCAAAAAAAAAATACAAAAAATCAAGAAACAACAACAACAAATAGTTGGCCATGTGCTTGACGACTCGTAACGAAGCAGCCGTAATACCCATTGAATACATTCCCCAAGAATACGAGTACACTCATCGTATGTATCTAGGCAAAACGATACTCGACGGATAAATAGATACAAAGATACATAGATGGTTGCTTGGATTGTTGGATGGATGTAAATGAATGCGTGTTGTTCTGAAGTGGATACGATCGCATTGACACCTTCTGAGACGAATTACCATTGTCTAGCGCTCAATTTAAATAGTCGACATGGGACTGGAATCATTTGCATTACTTGATCTTCTTCGTGAGGAGATCTTTAGGGGAAAGTTAACAAGACTTTAGGAAATAAAAACATTACTTTTATTAGTTAAAGTAATAGTTTTATAAGTAATATTTTATTTATAAGATGATTCGTCTTAAAATAGTTGAATAAAGAATAAATAATTTATTTTAAGTCATAATGATGTAAAAAATATTCAGAAAACACAAAACACAGTTCCAATATTTTTATCCGGGCATGGGAGATGTCCGCATAAGGCAACGGATTTTGTAGGAGAATCGTGAAACTAGTTACTATAAATTTTGTAACCGATCTCGTTGCTATAATATTTTTTTTTTTGTGGTTTTGTGTAAAATTTTACCTCTTTTATTTGTGAAAATAACAAATGTCTTTTCGTTCATGTTTTGTGTAATACATTTAATGTGAATTATTTTATTTTCACTTAAAGTTCGTTACATTACAATGAGATATGTATAAAATTAAGTTTGTCTATTAATTTTATGTATAAAAATATTTAAAGTGAAAATAAATAGTTTGGTAATTATTAAAAAACACGTACCTTATAAACAAGTTAAAGATTGTCATTTTAAATAAATAAATTATTAATTTGCAGGCCATAAATAAATAAAAATATATTTTGAAGATCATTTGGTATTCGACACTTTCCATAAAAGCTTAAGGCTTTCAGTTGTTTAGCCAATAAAAGGGCAAGTATGCAAGAGTGTGTGTTAGTGTGTGTGTTAGTCTGTATCTTAGTCTGTGTGTTTGTTACTGTATATATATCTCTAAACACGCAGCCCGCACATTTAATAATTTTCCATTTTCAAAGCTGATCAAATGTTGCTAAGAATATTCTTCCAACTGATGTAGCTGATGTTGTTGTTGTTTTCTGTAGCTTGATTGCATGTGTTGCCAAACGTCAGTTGCAGTTTTTAAATGAATAAACAAGAGTGAGTCACACACTTAAAGATACACAAACTCATAGAACGTATCTATGAGATACTTGTATTCATTAGTTTTACCCCAAAGTCAGGCACCAATCAAAACGTTTTTTCTGTGCTGCTCTCAGCTCAGTTTATTGCCCATTGCAGTTGTTGTTGTAGCGATTGTTGCTGCTATTGTTGATGTTGTTGTTGTTGTTTGCTTGTAATCGCGGTTTGGCCTACACCAGCACCCGGAGCTGCCTTCAATTCGATTGTTGTTGCAGCTATCGCTTATCGTGCCACAATGTTGATTGTTGTAATTGCTACAAGTTGTCGCTGCTGTTGTTGTTGTTGTTGCTGCTGCTGGCCATTGGCCGTGGACTGATAATATGAGGCTCCGAGCTCGAGTGCTACGCGGTTTTTAGGGCTTGCCACATGCAAACGCTGCTTCTAAATGAAGTCTTTCCACATGTCTTGCTTATCGCCAAACGTCTCTCCCTCCCTCTCTCTCTCTCTCTCTCTCTCTCAGTCCTTTCTTTTCTCTCCCCTTGTCTGGCCTAAACAACTTCCATTTTTTGTTAATTACTCAACTTGGCTTACCTAAAACGAAACAACAGCGAACAGTGTGCACTGCAGAAAAATATAAAACACAAAAAATTAAAGCAGCTTCAACTTTGACCCTTTGTTTGTTTTCCTTTTTCCCACACGTCCGTTGCAGAATGAGAACAGAAAAATTTAATTAACAATTTACAGCAACATTTCGGCCATTGCTACTAACGTCGCCCCCAATACTTCCATCTCGCTTTAAAAAATAGTGCAACTAACTTCGGTTTAAATGACAAGGCCTGAAGTAGTAAACTTTGGCATATCCTGGAAAAAATATAATAATATTGTAAAAAACACTCTACAGTGTATTTTAAAATAAATTATAAATATATAAAAATACTATAATAATACTAATACAAAAATATTACTAAATATAATACTAAAAAAATACTTAAAAAATTAAAATTAATTGAATTTAAATATATACTATATATATAAACATACTTTATTAATTTTAATACTAAACAAAAACTAGAAAAATACTAAATAACACTAAAAAAATACCAAATTAATATATAAAATTGTTAAATATAAAGCTAGCTTAAATATGTAATTATATTGAGAATTGATATTTTTATTTTGTGAGCTTTATTTTTATTCATAACAATTTATTTTTGCATTTTATTTTTATTGTAAATTAATTTTAAATTTCTTTACTTCAATTGTGATTTCTATTTATATCAATTTCCATTTATTATAATTTATTTTAAAAATTACCTTTTACTTAATTTTTTTTTTTTTTTTTGGTTAATTTTAAACTACTACAATTTATTTATTTTTTAACTCAGCATTTCTAATTACGCATTTTTTCACATTTCACTGTTGATTGGTATTCGCATTTATCTTTTATTGTTTTTTTTTCCCTAAACTCCACTTGCTGCTTTCTTCTGAACAGATTCCAGTCAAATAACGCCACCGTATTATTAACTATGCTGAATCGTATGATTCTATATAGATTATATAAGCGATCCATAATTAATTCTGGTTAAAATAAACAGACTTTCTCAAAGTGCAAACTGCAACTGCGGTTGATTTAGCAACTTTTGAAGTATTTATATATTGAATGTTAATAATTATGTACAATATATATACAGTTTATTTAAAGAGTTAATAAGAAGTTCTGATTGTATTGTGGTTTGTATGTAGTAAAGTAAATAAGATATGCTAATGGAGATGATATATTTAAACTGTGCTGAACTGATAAATAGGGCGTGTTATAAGAAAGTAATCGAAATATTTTTAGTTAAAGAAAAAAAAAACTCTTAAACTAAACACAAAAGCGAGTTTTTAGATTTGAACATATTACAAAAGCATCTAAAACAAGAAAGAAAAGTACAGTCGAACACTCCCGACCGTATAATACTCTCTGCTTTTATTCCCAATTACAATGCTTAAATCGGTATCCAGATATTACAATAGATAGTTCTTGTATTAGAACTCGTTAAAACAAAAAAAAAAGCTAAGCATAATCGAACATACATATGTTTGTCTGTATGTACATACAAATTCGTTTGACGTTAAATGTATGCACATACACATGTGTCTATGAATACTATTGGTCGGCACGACTAGCGCTGTCTCTCTCTTGCACTCATTGTTCTCGAATAAAATCTTTGTTGCTTCATTTCTTTCTTGTTTATGGTCGGATTCTTATGAAAGAAGAGTTTGACATGATACGTCTTAAAACGATTCATAAATAACAATACTGTACGATAAGAATAAATGCTTTAAAAACGGCATGCAAGTTTGAAATTTTCTTTTATTTCTTGCGGAAAAAGGGGGCGTGGCAGCCCAAAACTTTTGATGTCATTGCATTAATGCGGTCTCTAAAAACACGTATACCAAAATTGGTATTCCTAGGTGCCATAGTTACTGAGATATTCGCCGAAAACATAGATTTTTTCCGAGGTGTGACGGGTTTTTTACTCATTGTGGGCGAATGGGGCGTGGCATCGAAAAAAAAAAAAGATTCTTGTATTGACTGACTAAATATCGAGTCGATTGAGACCAAACTCGAACTTGTAGCTCTTACCATCTCTGAAATCTGTGTGTTCATACGGACAGACAGACAGACAGACAGACGGACAGACGGACAGACGGACATGGCTATATCGACTCGGCTTGTGATGCTGATCAAGAATATATATACTTTATGGGGTCTGCCACGCCTCCTTCTGCCTGTTACATACATTTCCACAAACCCAATATACTCTTGCAGAGAGTATAAAAACAAAAATATCTATATTTCATAAAGTAAAAAGTGTTTATAAGCAACTCTTGTGAAGTTCAAAACTCTCCCACACATTTATCAAAAAAACCCCCTTTTCCCGCACTCATTTTACAGGGTATTTCACAGGCATTCCACCAACGCCGCCAGCGCTTGTACGCGAGTTAGTTAGCCAGCGCGTGCGAGCATGTTGCAAGTGCCACAAGCCACCAGCTAGCAGCCACCAACTCTGCCCTCGTGTTGCCAACTGACATATGCAACTGCAGCGGCTGTCAGCAGTTATCACTCAACAATCGGGAGCAGTTAAGAGCGGTCTTTTGACCCTGCGACCCTTAGCCTGCCAGAGTACAAGTAATTACACGAGAACATGCCAGTGAATGGGGCGTGGCACGTGATGGGCTTTGGCTGCATTCACATTTAAATGGTAAACCATATTGTTAGTTTAAGCAAACAGCAATCAGGCCAAAACAGCGACTGACAACACTGCGAAATCCCCAAGAAATGTCCTTGTTATGGCCAAAAGACATGTGGCAAATTATAACATTGACCAAGTCAATGCCAGCGGTTACAATGGGTTAGTTTTCAACATATCTCATGCACTTCTTGTTCTTGTTTTTGTTAGTGTTGGTATTGTAGTTGTCAGTTGTAAAGCAACTGTCATAATCAAGGCAAGTTGCCCGCGGGGACCCAAAGAACAAGATGAAAACATCTGCAACATTTGCTATCACTGCTTTTCCTTCAGCTCTCGAAGGCATTGAAACTAGCACAAAATTTCGACTTGATCTGGGAACTGCAATAATGATGAATAAATTGTTTAACTTGAAGATAAAGTGAGTATTTGGTATAGAAACAGAAGAAATGATTATATAATACATAAATCAATTGTTGATTTTTTAGTAAAAGATATTGAAGTACTAATAGGCTTTAAAAAAAGTTTTAAAAAAGTTAAACTAATACGATTTTGAACTATGAATTAACAAAGATAAGTGTAGCAGGCCCTAAAAAAATATTCATTATTGAAAACATTTTTAAAAATCATTTTCTAAATATTTAAAATTTTAATTATAATTTTAAATACACATCCCAACTTCTTAGTATAAATATTTTAAGTATTAATTATTTATAATGTAGCAGTTCTGTATATAAAAGCCTCTTTTCGTAAGCATATCAAAGTTACCAGAGCCTGAAAATATGCAACGTTGAAAGTTTAAAAGACGCTAGCTTTGGGTAAATGGGAATCCCTCTGTTAATTTTGCGTTATTAGAGCCATTCCAGATGCAACTTTGCTTAGAGAAAACGGGTGTGTTGTGGTGTTAGCTGCTGTGGCGACTCGAACTACTTTTAACTGTGCCACATTTCTTGCAGTCTCTTCACTTTCGCTGGCAAAATGTGTTTTATTAGTGTGAAAAAAACCTACTCATTTTTTCCGGTTGTTCTTTCATTTGTGTCGACGATTTTTTCTTCACACGCGTTGCAAATTTTTTGATGCTGTTGCTGTTGTTGGCAGAGTAAACATGCACCCGAAGCGCAATCTAATTAAGTGAAGTGTAGATTGGGGCACAGGGCACAGGCTAAGGATGAGATAGACCTGATGGACGTATGTGTGCTCGTATCCTTCCACTCAACTTGCGTCCTGCCATCTTTTGCGTTCTCTGTCGTGCTGCTGCATGCAATTTGCTGCTTTGGTTCTTTGGTTTCTTGCATCACAAGTTTTTCTTTTACTTGCAGTTTTTCTCTCTGTCTCTTTCTCTTTTTTGGTTTGTATATTACACTTTTTGTTGCCTTCATTCTTTAGCTTGTTCGAACAACATTTAAATTGGCTAAATGGTTTTTCCATTTCCACCCAGTTTTCTTTCTACTGTTTTCTGTTTGTGGCTTGTCAGTTTATTGCTCGAGTGTTTTCCGAGATTAGTTTTTCTTTCCCCTCATGAGTGTAGCTAAATTTTTACTTACAGTTTATAAATTTTTAAGTAGTTGACAAGTTTGAAATGTCTTGAAAGCTATACGAGATGAGGTACAATATTTTAAAGCTTAATTAATGTTTTTTGTTGAACATTTCTTTAAGTCGTTCACTGCGTGCTCTGCGGCGAATCCTTTTGTGCAAGTCCTTTGTGAAATATTGTCATTATCGTATTAAAAGCGCCTTCGGTTAAATGGTCATGTTAAGTTTTACGAGTATTTACAAGGGCAAGATATTTACCATGTGCCCACCGCACTTTAAGCCCAGTTGCTGCCCGTTTTAACCTTTTTTCCATTGCTTTTATTTTTGCAATCGCTTTGTATGTATAATTTACGCATTAATTATATGGCAGCGTGCTGGACAATATAAACAATTGCAAGTTAAAATAGCGGCAAAACAATATGCTCAAGCTTAAGATACCCTGTACAGTATTAAAGTGGCTGGTGAACCTTTAAAGGTATTAAATTAAAAGAAAATTCATTTAGTTTTAAATATTTTTTATTAAATATTTTTGAAAAATTTTTTAAGGGCCGAAAACTCGCCTCATTTATCCTACTCGCCTTTCTAGGTTTATCTACAGGGTATGCGATTATAATGGCCAAAATGCAATGCACTTTAAATGCAACGATTGTAAAAATTACATCCAAAGATATTTGCTGCTGACACGCGGTCAACTCTCTTTCCCTCTCTCTCAAACAAGAGCAAAAAAAAAAAAATATGCAGCAATTTATAATGTGAGTTTATTTACCGCAAATTGTTATAAATCGAATTTTAAGTAGAAACAAAAATGTATAAATGAATAAACTGCAATAAAAAAAGTGAGAGAAAGAAAAATATACTTCACTCAGCAAATGGGAAATAAAAGTGTGTGTAAAAATATGATAAATTACGCATACGCACGGTGTATCTGCCGCAGTCACTGCAACAGCCACAACTATCTGCTGCTGTATGCAGTTAATTGCCATTTTTAACAACACTTTTTGCATTGTACTTGTTCCTTTATGCCACAGCAATATCATCATCATCGTCATTATTCATCAATACATCATAATTGTGTAAAAGAAAATAACTTTAATGATTTGCAACTGGCTTTGAATCCGCTGCGGTAGGCAGTCAGCCGAAATGAGATCAGCAAAAATTTAAGGACATGGTTACTGCATTACGAATCAATTGTATCCTTTAAGTTATGCGTGCCAAGTGAGTAAATAAAATTAGGTTTTTTAATATTTATCTGGGCGGTTAAAACAATTGGTTGATTGGAAAAATGTGTTAAAAATGATTACTATAGACGGATTGCTTTTAAAGTCTTTAATAAAACAAGAGTGTAGGCTTTACATTCTTTACAGTAAACAGCATATTTAGTAGCTTTAACAGCTAAACTAAAAACTAAACTTTCTTATCTTAAAACAGCCATTAAAATACAGGTCAAAAAGAAACTTTTCTATTACAATTTTGAACACAAAATGATTGACCTGTAATATACCCTAGTTAGTAAACTATCTGTAGCTTAATTCCTGGTATTATTTATATTTATGATAATTCAGAAAGTTTTACATTTTTTAGCAGATAAAATTTTGCTTTAATCTTACACACTCCTCGTTGAAGAATCTTCTTCAGACTGTTCTACCACCACCGTCACAAATAGTCGATAAATACATATAAACTTACTTTCGATTGTCAACCATAAATTGTAAATTTAATGTGCCCAAAAGGCTCCTTACACACACACACCCACACACACACCAGTCGGCTTGGCAGTCAGTGAGTTGTCAAACAGTTTTATTGACTTTCTATACAAGTTGATTTCGGAAGCGAACTCATTCCATACGATAAATAAACAAACCCAAGGCTCAGTCTGGCATCCCAGCAGTGGGAAAATAAACACTTGCCCGAACAGCACTCACCAAAAGCAGCAAAAAATACCAGATCAATGGCTAGGGCCGTTTAAAAATCAGCAAAGAAATACGAGACCCTGGCACGGGGAGTATCTAACATCCCAGCTCGTACAAGAAACAGATTAGAAAACTTCAACGGCTGACCAAAGTCAAGCCAAGTTGTTAAAAACTTTCCATCTTTTGCCCTCCTTTGGTAGTCGTTGTTGTTGTTGTTGTTGATGTATTAACTTTTCCTGGCCATGCCTCACTCCGCGGGTGTCTCTCAAATTGAGTGGGGACTGTACTGTGTGAACGTGGAAAGTATCTGTTCGGACGTTTTAAGTGTGTCGAATATCATCCTAGTGAACGAGTTGTTACCCCAAATTGACATATGGCGTTGAAGTTTCTTAGTCTTTGGGATACGGCAAAAACTTCACTTAACTTTCTTTTACCATAGTTCCTGCTACCGTTCTTGTTCCCGTTCTCGTTGTATTTTTGCGTTACCAGCGCGTTGTCAATGCCGATTTTTCCGCTTGTCTATTTTGCTTATTGCCAGGGCCAACAAAGTTTTGACCAACTTTTCATGCCGTTCACATGCAATGCAGCTTTATCGACATTTTGCAACTTGTGCTTCCATTCTTTTGCTATTTGCCAGCTTAAATCTCAACATGTTTGGCTGTAAAAATCTTAAAAGAACTCTTGCCAGCTGCCTTTAAAACCGCTGTCCAAATTAA
The DNA here is from genome assembly GCA_035047505.1 of Drosophila parthenogenetica. Lineage (NCBI taxonomy): Eukaryota > Metazoa > Arthropoda > Insecta > Diptera > Drosophilidae > Drosophila > Drosophila parthenogenetica. The sequence goes on along the minus strand of JAWNPM010000247.1, from coordinate 6,549,098 downwards.
ATTACACATTTTAACACGTTTGCCAAGCATCACTTAACACTTCCGAGTAGCGCACAGCTCGCAATAAACTTGAGAGTACATTAAGGGCAGGTGGGATTACGGAATTGTGAATACTCTAATAAAAACATAAAGTACCAAGTGACTGAAATTTTATAAATATTTTCATTTAAAGCTGACTAAAGAATATTTTTCTTAAATTATAAAATTTATGGCTTGCAAATTAATATTTTGTGGTTAAGTAAAATTATTTAAATAGCAAAATATTTTTAAAACTATTTTAAATATAATCAAAAATTAAAATAGACATTTAAGAAGCAATAAAAATTATTAATCCGATTAAAAGAGGCTTATAAGTGTCTTAACTTGTGAAACAAAGCAAACTACTAAGCTGTTTAGCATTGTTACAATTTTTGTTGCCTGCTTTTAGGCGGCACTCTAAATTTCTTTGCTTCTTAAATAAAACGACTTTCCCTTTGTTTAAAACTAACATTTTCTTGAGCAGACAAACGCTCTAGGAAATCTAATGGACCCTCTCTCTCTTTAAGTAAAATCATTTGATGACTGACAGCGCTTGCCAGTGGAAAAGGAGTAAATGCTAAAATACCTTATTCTACACATTCGAGTTGTGCCTGAAACACTACTTCCTATTGACGACCGGCTCTGATGTTGCCTTTTAATGCCCCAGACACATTGGAATTTGTGCACATTACAAAGAAGAAGTCGAGGAAATGTTGTATTTTTGGCTCTTAGTCGACGTGGCAGCTGCTTTGAAGTGGTTTATACTGATTAGTCGGGTAAATTGGCTTAAAAACGCGCGGTTAACAGAGCGAGAAAAGCTGACGGGGGTAAAAGCGGACAGATGGTGAAAAAAAAAAAAAACAAAATATGTAGTTGAAATTACAGTTGAGCTTTCTAGCCATTCAGACAGTCGCTGCAACGTTGTTTAGTTTATTGCCAACGCGCTTCTAATTGGCGGTTTTATAGTTTTAGCTGGTAATAGCTTTGAAATTTTGCCAATGGCTTCTAACACCGTTTGTATGACTGGCATAGACTGGCAGTCAAACCGCCAGCAACACCGCATCACATCGCCAGCAGCAGCACCGCCAACAGCAACACCAGTACCACCACCGCCATCACCAGGGCGCTAATGATGATTGGCAGCTGTTAAAATGATTAAAGGGTCGTCTGCAAAACGTTTGAATTCTCCTCCTCCCTCAGCTTATCCTTTTTGGCCATGTCAGCGTTTAGAAGTTTTCGCTTAAAAATGTTAGCCGAGTATTGAATTAGCGTTATACCAATTAAAGACACTTGTCATTTGCAGAGTTACAACCGCAATTGACTTGCAAATTATAGAGCGGATTTCAGTTCACCAAATTTATGTCAATAAAGTTAAGCTGGTTAAGGGACTTTAAATTGTAGCAAAGCTTTAGACCCTGTATTTAAAAAGTAAGAAAAGTACAGTCGAATGAGCCCGACCGCATAATACTCTCTGCTAAGTTACTCTATATTATAATGTTAAAATTGGTAACCGGATATTACAATAGATAGTTCTTGTATTAGAACAAGTTAAAACAAGGACAACTTAGCATAATCAAACTATATGTTTGTCTGCATGCACATACAAATTCGTTTTTACGTTAAATGTATGCACGTACTACATACTACAAATCGGTCGAAAATTGCTTGTTTGTATGAAAATATGTCCACTATATTGAGTGGGGAGTTTTTAACAGTCGGTCCGCTCGACTGTAGCCTTTCTTTCTAGTTTTGAAAAACATTTTCTATAAATTTTACTCAAAATATAAAATCATTTCCCCTCATAATTGGTTAAATTACACAATATTTGAGTCCAACTTTCCTTAGAATAATAAATATTTTTAAAAATAGAAAATCAAAACATTTGACAAGTGACAAATTTTGTTGAAAATTGTTGCAAAATATTTGTGTGCAAATTATTTTTTTGCCTTATGCAATAAACATTTGTGAAATGTTGTGAGCACACAGAACTTTTGATTAGCATTTTCCGCAAGGGGAAAATGGGGAAAAGGAAAAGATTCTGTGCATAAATCGATCAGCTATTGCATTTTTAGATTAGCATTTCCATTTGGCCAAAGTAATAACGATTTGTATAGGGCACAAACCGATGTGCTCCACCTCCTCCGCCCTCTACACGTGTTCAAATTGTTATGTATGCAGTTTTTGAGACACATTCAGTTCAAACAATTGCAGTGGAATCATTTTGCGTGAGAAATTTTCAATTAATATGCGCAATTGCAATCGAGTGCGAGAGTTTTTAGCATATTTCGCATAGGATTTTTGGTATTTTTTAGTGCCATTTTTGCCATAACTGCAGTTTGGGTTTATGTTTTTGGCATAGCTTTTCAATTGAAGGGGAAAGTATCCCCTCGATTTTGTATTCAAGTGTAAATTGCATTGCAGCTGCGACTGGGTCGGCAACATTTTTTCTGTTAGATTTTGCATTTTGAGTGGCATGGCATGCGAATGGGAAAAAGGGGTTTGTTTAGAGCTTAGGGGGAGTGGGAATGGGTGTGGTTTGGGCCATGTTGTCGCAGGTGGTGCCACAAAATGTGCCATATGTGATGACGCCAAGTAGTTTGCCGGCACTTGACAGACATTCATCCATCTATCCATCCCACCATCCATCTATTCGTCCGTCCATTTATCCATCTAGTCAGCTCTTCAGTCAGCCATTTCTTTGGTTGTTGATGTAAAGAATTTACAATTCAAAATGCCACAAAATTGTCTTCGGTTCGCGTGCTACATCTATTTGACAGCTGTCACTGACGGACAACTTTTCGTTACCACACACTAGAGCGAGATGGCAGCAGTGTACCGAGTCTTTGCTGCCAACTTTGTCTTGGCGCTTTTGTAAATGCAAATTTTCAATCAAACTCGAGACGCCTCTGTTGTCACTTGTATCAGCGCTTTCATCTACATCTTTTAGCTTCTGCCTCGTCTTCTTTTGCATTTCCCTCTTTCACTTATTCTGGCTTGTTTTCTTGCTGTTTCTTGCGCCGTGCGTGTCCGCTGAAATTCAGCCTTTGCATATGCAACACATTTCATTCAGTTGCAGCGACTTTGCCAAGAGGCGCACAAGTGCGAATAACCAAAACAACAGTTAACAATTGGTGGAAAGTACAGACGACAAGGCAGGCCAGATTTGGGCAGAAAATAATCAGTCGTCGATAGGCAAAAAGGCTTAACTTTCCAAAATTAAACAGGACATATAAAATGCTAAAAAGGGTGTAGAAATTTCGAATAAAAAATAATGTATGTGGGATCACTGGTAAATGAACCCAAGAGAACCACCCGTAGTACGTCATTGCTCACTTCGTTCTATATTAAAAAGTTCTTTACGATATTTCGATAGAAAATACTTCCCTAAATACTTAGCTTGCGACGAGAAGTTGGAAAAGAGAGCACTTTGCATTTGGACGTCGCCCCAGAGAGATCACGTTTTGAGTTCATTGTTTAAATTAAATGTTGTTTTACTGAAATACATCTTATAATAATAATTAAAACTAAACGACATAATTAAGTTGTAAATTTCGTATTAGAGCAATGAGAAATTCTACATGTATATATTTTTAAAATAATTAATGAATAAAGTGGCTTATTCTTACTTATAATTGCCCAAAAAATATTAATTAAATTTATTTATTTTATAGAAAAAATATAAACCCAAAAACTCGGAAATTCATTCTAAAAATCAATTTTTTTTACTATAAAGTGTTCTAAAAAAGTTAATTTCCACCCACTGTAATTCAAGTATTCTCCGCATAGTTTCTATAGCTATTTTTTTTTTGAGGGGGAATGAATGCTGATGTTGATGTCAGCGGAAGTTGTTTTGCATGTTCGACAGTTGAATTTTTCGAGTTTCGAATTCACAATTGGACCAACAAAAATAAACAACAAAACAAAAAAATTGGTTGTCTATTTGGTAACTTAAAGTTTCAGTTTTATCCTTTTTTGTTTAAATCCGTTTGGAACTAAACACCTGAGGCAATCCCAGCAGAGACTTTATTGATGTTAGTTTTGTATGGCATCAAAGGCAAACCGAAATCTCTAAAGGCGCTCAAAGTAGTTTTACGCAAAGTGCCAAAGAAATGTCAATAAATGGCTTGCAACACATAAAAAATACACACACAGGGAGCAGCTAAGAGAAAGTAGTAGAGAGAGAGAGAGAGAGAGTGGCGGAGAAAGAGAGACAATCCTACAGTGGGATCGTCAATTGGGCACATTAAAAGCAGAGCTTGTAAAAATATTTTTTCTTTGCCAAGTAATGGCCTCGACAGCAAATCTTGTGGCAATCTGGTTGTCTCTTTTCCTTTCTTTTCGCTTTGCTTTGCTTTGCCCCTCTGGTGTCCTGTGCTGTTTGCCACAAAAATATCCTTTTATGATTTATCCCAGCGGTGCCAGTTAAAAGTTGCACAAACATGCGGCCAACTATGGCCCATAAGCTTGAGCTCCCTCTCTCTCTCTCTCACCCCAGTTCTATATTATCCGGGGACATTTTTAATAAGATTGTGTGGGCGTGTGGAGCCAAGTATATATCTCTCTCTGTCTGCTGCTCCTCGTCCCTCTTTCCCTGCGGCTTGTAAGTAAGTTATTTAAAATTATTTATGTGTCAATTATTGGGGTTTTTTGTATTACGAGCAGCAAGCAGGGACCCAAATCGAAATTCGCCATCCTCTGGCGATTTATGGTTGAATGGGAGCGAGTAAAAAAAATGATACTATACGTATTAAATAGCTGGAACATAAAGTTATACGAATTATGGGCGGTCAGTTTACTCTAGTTTTGTTCTGCAATTGCCGTTATTTATTCTGGCCGGTCAAAGGGTCACTCGCTGGATTATAGTAAATTGTGGCTGCCAGGAAAATTAAGCTCAAAACTAGTTTTTTCGACAATAATTTACTCTACATTTTAAGTAAGTTTACAGTATCTTTTAGTCGACTGTTTGGTTGACTTTTATTTAACCCTTACTTGGCTGATCGATAACCTATCGATAGCTGCAAGTTTTCACTTTATTTGCTATATAAACCTAAATAAAATCCACACTAAACAGAGAGGCAAAGGCAACAGCAAAAGCCAAAAATCGCGCATCATTTACTGCTGTTGGGAGTTGCCAGTTCGCTGGTTTGCCAGTTGCAGGCAACCATGGCCCAGTTATTGTCAACAGGATGCGGCAAATATGCCACTTTTATGGCACGCTTCCGCATCCGGCCCATGTGTACCGCCCAGCGAGCGAGCGACTCTCGCTCGAGAGGTAACAGGGCGGATATAGTTGGTAAATTACGGTGCAACCTGCACCGAGTCACTCCCAAGGGAGTGACACACAGAGAGCGTGGAAAGATAGAGAGGAAGAAGAGACTGAGTGGGAGAGTGGTGCGGAGAGCAGGCAAGCCAGAGACAATGGGCGTGTGGAAACTGTGTAAAAAGAAATGCAAAGTGCCAACGCACTAGCAGAAGCACCTAAAAGTATGCAGTGAAAATAAGACACGATTTGAATACGAGACGCAATAACAGCGAATTTTCTATACGCTATTGGGCTTCAATTTAATAAAAAACATGCTTAGTGCTCAGCTTTGAAATAAAGAAGAAAAACTGAATTTATTTTTAAAAGCAAAAGAAGAATTTTTAGAAATTATTTATTTAGCTGTTTTACATTAAATCAGTACATAATCAGTTTTACTTTATTAAGTTACTTGCATTTATATTAATATTAATATTTTTTTAATATTTTAATAAGAAATTTTTCTGAAATTTTGAACAAATTAAAATTTAATTCTTTTGACCATTTATGGGAAAAGATCTGAAATTTACAAGAAATTTCAAGCTATATAAAATAGTTTCGTTAATGAAGTTTTAATATCAATTTATTACAAATTCGCCAAGACTATATTAAAATATTTTGAATACAATTTTACCACAAACATGTTAATGAATATATATTTATTTTTAATAAACTTAAAGCCCTTCGTCTACACTCTAAATTTACTGCTGCAATTTACAAATAGAAATCCAGGCTTTAGCTACGCCTCATCATATAATCATAAGACCCAATGCAAACATATAAAAATGGCATATTAAATGTGTCATAAAGGGCAAAGGGGTGGTAAGGGGTGTGGGCAGGGCAACTGGTATCGATAGCAACAGTTACAGAGTTGGCAGTTGCAGTTAGCCGAGTTCGGTAGCAGCCGGAAGCAGATGGTGGCAGCTGTTGGTAGCGCATTTTTAAGTTTTACGTGTGGCACGTGCGGCAAACATTGCCCAGCCAAGGATGAGGATGGGAACGTGGAAGCTGATGCAGATGCAGATGCAAAAACTCTGAGATGCAAATGTTGTTGCTGTTGTAGCTTTCAGATTGTTACCACACGTGTGTCTTGCTCGCTTTTCTATCCCTTTCTCTCCCTCTCTCTCCCTCTGCTTCTCTTGCTCCCATTCAGTTGTTTCACGACTTTCAGTCGCGCGTTAAAGTAAAGAAAAACTGTCAGCTTTGCAAAGTGGGCGAGTTGAGTGGGTAGTATGGGGCATGGCACTTTAAGCCATAGCCCGTGTGCCACAAGTTTGAGTTACGGGCCGCATTGTCAACGCTGGGTGCCGCTCTCCCTTTCTGCTCCACTCTCTGTGGCAATCTGCACAGCTGCGTAAGTACAACCACCGCTGGGAGTCCTCACAGCATTCCTGATTGGCTATACATCTAAATGTGGAGCACTGCAGCAGTGCCAGCTGGGATCACTAAGCAATTGGGCTAGTTAAAGACAAGTTAAGACAATAGCTAAGGTTAGAAAGATTAATTAAATAAAATCGAAAAATAATTAAATAAATAAAGCTATAAACTACTAATAAATCATAGTTATGTATTTATTTATGCATTATTTATACCATTTTTAAAACAACTCTCAAAACAGCTGCCACTTTTCCCACTGCTACACAACTCCGTTAATTTTATAGGCCATCAAGAATTTTTCTAATACTTGGCCAAATTGCGTGTAAGCCTGAAAAACTGCAGCTCAACTTGGCCAACAAAACACAGCACAAAACTATCGTTAAATAAAATCAGAATATAAGCGAAAATGAAGCAACAAAACCAACAGTTCTGAACTTAAAATAAATTTTTTTGACTCCAGTGAAGCACAGAACAAAAATAATAAAATAAGCAAAAAGTGCAGCAAAAACTTCTTAAATAAAATAAAATACAAATATAAAAACAAGAAGTCGACTACCCAAAATGGCAAGAAAAAACACGCTGAAATAATGGCCCCAAAAGCCTTGGCATTAACTTGAGTTTAACCAAGAAGAAGTTGGGCGAAAGAGTTCGGGAAATGGAGCACAGGATGTGTGCTGGGTTCTCAAGGATATGAGCGGGCATAAAATTTAATGCCTGATGCTGGTGGCTGCGTTTGGCAGAGTTTCACCCAAAGGATATGTCAAATAGGACGACACCAGAGGCAGCTGCAACACAGCTCGACACTGTTGCATTATGAATGCGGCATAATTTAAGCACTGCCATTCTGATCACCTAAACTTGCCACAACTTGCACTTTAAGCGAGTCTCCTTTTTGTGGCTTACTTAGTTGGCCTTTAAGTGTTTACTTACCGCTTTAAATCTCGACCAAGAACTTTTGGTATGTGCTTCGTTCTTAACGTTTTTGTTTTATTTTTTGGTCAAGTGTGCGGCGTGCGTGCCGTGTGTCCATTTCCAACACTCAATCGCTTCTAAATGTGCCACAGAACTTGCAGCTCAAAAACTTGACAACTTTGGCATTTGCAAGTACTTTGAAATTGACTTGCACTGCAGCTGAGACGTGCCCAACGACAGGATATTACGTGCATAAGTGACTGCACTGCATTTGATTTGAAAGTTTTCAACACACGACACACAAAATAAGCATAATTCCTAAAATTAGTGTGGACATTTTAAAGTTGGGCATTTGATTAATGTGAGTTTAATTCGAAGGGGGAAAAAGATCAGTAGAAAAACAGAGTAGAAGCCATAAAAAGAAGCCCAAAGGTACAGAGTTTTAGTAGCTTTTTTCAACCATTAACTCTTCGCTTTCAGGTGCGCTTAAAATTGGTTTAATACATTTGATAATTTTAAAAAATAAAAAGCTAAGAACTATTTACACATATGTTCATCAATAAATTCCCTTTTAAAAACTTCATAAAAGATATCAACTTCATTAACAGCTTGTGATATAATTTACAATAAATAAACTTTAAATAAAAAACTCCAACTAAAATTAGTGTGGACACTTTAAAGTTGGGCATTTGATTAATGTGAGTTTAATTCGAAGGCGGAAAAAGGTTCTGTAGATCAACAGAGTAGAAGCCATAAAAAGAAGCCCAAAGGAACAGAGTTTTAAAAGCTTTTTTAAGCAATTAACTCTTCAATTCCAGATGCGTTTATTATGTTTCATCATTTTTAAAAAGTTAAGAATTATTTACACATATGTTCATCAATAAATTTACTTTAAAAAACTCTGCAAAAGATATCGACTTCATTAACAGCTTGTGCTATAATTTACAATGAATATACTTTAAATAAAAAACTCCAGCTAGTTTATATGCAATAAATCATGACCTTAGCTTTTTTTCCATTACATAATTTTATGCATTGTGTTTGTGCCAAAAAACAGTTGCTCAGAAAAAATCATTTTTATACAGAAAGTGTTCAATAAAAAGAATAATGCATAATAAACATTGAATTGTTTGATTACTACTCGACGTGCAACGGAAATGCGTATACAGTATACAGTGAACAGGACACGAACACACAGCTCAGCTCAGCAGCAATTCATAAAGTGTCCTTTATGTAAGTTGTTGTTTGGCTATATGTGGATATAACTATGGATATCGATGACATTGTATACAATGGAAATCTAATCTATTTTTGATGAATTGCAATTGTAAATTTCAACAATGCAAACGAACCGAACGAAACGCTTCAAAGGCAATGGCGAATTATTGTGAACAATGTATGTGGCATATAACTATGGACAGATAACGCTAGAAACAACTATTACTAACTATGTACTACACTTATTTATTAACTAAACAACGCAATAAAGACTTCAGGTGTTATTACCTGTGCTAAAATGGAATACTTTACTTAAAAAGTGAGTTACTGTCAGACTTAAAACTGTTTTCTTAAAAATTGTTTTTAATTTTAAAATAATAAAATTATTGCCTTATTTTTAACATACATTGAAGACAGACAATTTAAAGTTTAACATTTCGAGTACATATTTTAAATAATAAGACCACAACCATAAATAAATTTTCTTAATAAATAACGCTTAAGTTGAAGTGAGTTAAATGAATAAAAAAACTTACTCTTTATTTAAAAATAAGCTTAACCACTAAAATTCTTAGTTAAATCTGAATTAAAATAATAAATGTTCTATTTTAAGTAAAGCCAGAGTAAACATATATTTCTATTTTAAGCATTTAATAAAAATATCAAGTATACGCCACGCATTTGTTAGAGCAAAATGTAGTCTAATACGCATAGTTGTACGCTTTCCATTATTTGCTATTATTTGTCGTATATAAATCTATTTTTTTGGCTCTTGTATTTTATTTAATACTACAATTGAAATGGGCGTACAGTTTATGTGCCTTATTTCTGACTAGTTGGTCATTGTTTGGGCACTTTTGGCCACGTTGTTGATGTTTTTGTTGCAGCTCTTGATGCTGCTGATGATTCTGATTTGGTATGCACAAAAACAGCGAGTGCTCTGATAGAAATTGTCATCAATAAAACAAATTGTTGTATTGTAAATGCCAATGAATTTTTATGCAGTTTTTGTATTCACTTCTATATTCCATTGTTGCCGCAGTTGTTTTGTCAAAAAATTAAGGACAAGCTGGTAGAAGAGACCAAAGAGAAGACTTATTTACCATAAAACATGCAAAGAAATCTGTTTATGATTGATAAACTACAAGTTCGCCATTCAAGAGTTAACAAAATGCTTGAAAATCTTTACGAACGTCGAAAGACTAGGCAAATTTTTTATAAGAATTTCATTGTCTTTTGAGCTGATGTCTATCTAAATGGCAGGCCATTAATAACAACGACAACAGATAGAGACAGACAATCTTAGCTTATAAATATGCCTGACTAAATTAACTGACCCACAAGATTGACGACAGCAACTCAACAAGAAGCCAGCACAAGACAGCCAGTTGGCCTTAAAAACTTACAGCAAATGCCAAAAACAAAAGGCGAAAATGTTCTCGTAAATTTACGAGAAATAGAGAGAGAACACATTAAAGAGACTGAGAGAGGGAGAGAATGTGAGCTACAAACAATTAAACAATGAAAAGTGGACAGCCAAATGGTTGGGAGCCAAACTGAACAGGTGTGACCAGGTACGTACTTTATTGCCTAGTTACGAACTGTCCGCACTTCATCATCAATAGCAAAGAGAGAAGGCCAACTGTCGTTGGCATTACTCAAGGCATTTTAAGTGTAAAGACTTAGCATAGTTGCGCATTTTAATGCCCTGTAGCGTTTACTAGAATAAGCAATCCTTCTATAAAATTATGTTATGCCGAAAAGTATGCTATCGAATTTTTCAAACCCTCTAGTCTCTTATCTTAGATGAAAATCCATAGAAAAATTAAGAAATTAATTATTATTGCCATAAATTATTAGAAAATTTCCATATTTTTTAAGTTCAGCGCTTAAATTAAAAAAAAATATATATATTACAGGGTATTTAACCGTCTAACTGCAATTTTAACGTGCTGTGCATGTGCTCTCTGTTGTTGTTGTTTTGCTCGTTGCTGTTGTTGTCTAGACAAAGGCGCGTGCCAGTTGCCAGTTGCCTGTAGACGACACCGGCGCCTGAAAGTAGACAACAAAAAATTATTATTTATAATTTGTGTGTGCGTGGGTGTGTGTGTGAAGGCAACACCTCTAGCAGAGCAGGCACCTATTGTCTGCCAACAAATCTTTCGACTTTTGAATAAAGTTTAAACTCGAAAGAGGAGTTTCCAGTAAGTCCAGTTTTCGGTTGTTGCTGTTGCTGTTGTCCCGTTGCTGTTGCTTTGAGTATTGGCATTTATTGTATACGTTCCGGTACATCCCATTGTATTTGAGTGCCTATTGTTTAAGACTTCTAACACAAGTTTTACAACATTAAAATTATTGCGCCTGCATTGCTTTTGTCAGTTCAAGTGCAAAGCAAAAGGCAGAAACATGGCAAAAAGCGACAAAAGATAGGCTGTAAAAAGAGACAGCCATAGTCGGACATTTTTTAATTAAATTCTGAGTGCCAACTGTAAAAATAGACGAGTTTTCCGAGCACTCGGCACACTCTACCCAATTCATTCCACGGCCACGTTTTAATTCATTTTCAGTTTTCGGTGCGCGTTTCTTTACATTTCAATAAACAATTTTTATTGCCACGCTGCATGCCTAACGGCCACACGCCACTTGCATCAATATTTTGATACATTCCCTGCAGTTTTTGCTCACAAAAAGAAATGCAATGCAAATTATGGAATTAATGAAGGGAAAAAGCGCAAATATTTTGATTAATTAATAAAATAATCGCTGAGATGCCAATAGCTTGAAGCAATTGAATTTTAAAAGCGAGCAATGTTAGTTATGGATTGGAAACTAATTTAACTCATAAATTTACTTGTCGCAATATTAGTTAATTAATTTATTAATTTTATGTCTATAAACTGTTTCATTTATTTTTTTTTTTAGCCCCTGATCGCAGTAAATCTTCTTTACAATATTTTTAGCCACGTTAACAGCCACCCTAAGACAACCCTAATAGAGTAGGGCGTTTTGGAGAGTGGGCGTGACAGGCTTTGACTAACACGCGCTGTTTGTTTTCAGTTAAATCGCAACAATCAGCGCTAATTGGAAATTTAACAGTTCATAAAAAAGTTTTCGACGCGCCAAATTCACCCACACACCACGCCCCCAATTGCCTTAACCCCTTGCCAGCATTTTACCCCTTCCAAAGCCACAAACATATGCCATGCTTGTAGTCGCAGTTGAGTTGTTGACCCAAATAGCATGCTTTATGAAATAGCTCCCAGCTCGGCAGGTGGGCAAAGTAGGAGCGGGGAGTGAAGGTGTCTTCATTGATGGTAGCTGCCTTGAAAGCTGTTAGTGTACACCTGTTTCTATTCATACATCAACATGTACACAACACACACCCCCCACACACACACACTCACAGTTTAAATAACTATCAGCGTGTGTTTCATTTCACTTTTGAGCTGGGGAAAATGTGAATTTTTTCCAATGTTTTTGTGCTCTAGGATAACACTAATTTCGCACCACTAATTACAGTTTTTTTTTTTCGTGTTGGCACACCCCACACCGCCCACTATACCCTCCTCTGCTTAACCCACTGTAACCCCGCTCTTTTGCTTCCTTTTTTTGCTTTCTTGTTTTTGCCAACGCGTTCACTTTGCGTAATTATGCGATGTGTGTGTGTGTGGGTGTGTGTGGAAAATTCTCGAGTTTTGCTACTTAACTCTGTTGGGAAATAACGTTATAAAATTTGCACAACAACAACAAGCAGCCCACATGCCAAATGTCTGCAGTTTTCAGACTCAAATGAGTATTAACTGTCGTCCTAGAATATTTTGCTTGACTATTCATCATACGACACTTTAAGATACTTAAATTAAGAACTAGCATTTCAAGCGAAGTCTGCCAAGTTGGGCTAATATTTAAGTTAACTACTTTAAGATTTAAGGAAACTTTATGAAGGATTTTTCTTGACCTCAGAGCCTATTTAATTGGCAAAAAAAATGAGCCTAGCTCAAGAAACATTTTTTTAACCAACTGCAAAGTTTATTTACTTATGTGTAAGCTTAAAAAACTCGTGTAATTTTATACAGCGTCGAATAATAAATATAAATCAATAATTAAGGCAACTGACAACGTCCACTGTCTGATCCTTTGGGGTTTCCACTTTTGCCATTTTTCCTCTTGTTTTTCGTTGCAGCTGGAAGGGAACCTCAAGCTTTTTATGACCATAATGGGCATACGTATAACACGACCACGTATCTGTATCTCTATCTGTATATGTATCTCGATTTCAATGCAATATCCGCATCCTGTACTGCCTACATGGCTCGCTTGGCGTCGAGGTGCAGTCGCCATCGCCTTTAACGTTTCTCCCAACAGATGAATGTCTGTTAAATATTTATGAGTATCGAAATGTTGCCTCAATGCATATTATAACAAATGAAACGTCAATTTCATGCGAAAAATGCAAAAAGTACTGTACAAGGATCAACGCTACCAATGTCCCAGGACTTGTCTCACTGGCAGTTCGATCTATCGGTATGTTGAGGTGTGTGTGTGGGTGGGAGTGTGTGGCTGGCCTGGCCAAAATGATGGCCTATAGCCACTGCTAAGTGCAACCGTTCCAACAAGTCTGACAGAGGCGTGTCTCTAGACTCGTTTGGTTTCCGCACAATTTCATTATGCATTTTTATGCATTCCCCCAAGCGTTGCACTCTTCAATTTTTACTACCTTTTGCTAGCCAAGATATCAGAAATTAATAACTGAAATTATTTTTTAAAAAAATGTACGTAAAAATTCTACAAATTTTTTTTAATATTTTACGTGAGAACATTTTATATAAATTTATTTTTCAGATGTTTAAATATTTTTTCTAAAATAACCTATAGATTTTTCACAAGAAAAAGCATTTTAAATAATTTTTAAAATGATTTTCTGGTGGAAAATAGTACAAAATAATTAAATATATTTTTTTAAATATTTTCCAGTCACTAAATAAAGTTCAAAGCTGTGTATTTAACTTAAATTTAAATAATACTTTAACAATTAAAGCTCCCACAGCCAAATCTGTAACAAATTTACTTACAAATTTCCTCTCTTCACATTAAATAGATAAAGCCATAATGCGTCCATTGTTTTCGGTCAAAAGGCGGCAGGCGGCAACTCTTTAAATGGCCATAAGAAAAGTTCTATAGGCCGTTAAGCGTTGCCACTTTATGCAAATTAACTGTAGCAGTGAAAAGTCCATAGAGGGAAAGGAAAACTGAGAGAGAGGAAGACAGGGCGAATGAGTGACTTTTTCAGGCTAAAAACGATTAAACGTCATTAGCATTATAATAGCATCGCGACTTTGACTTTGGACGTTAAGTCAAGAAAAACGCCTACCCGACGTTCGGAAGAGCGACCTTCCAGTCACTTCCTCCCTTCCTTCTCCTACACTCTTCAGTGAAATGAATTGCCAGTCATTCATCTTCATAGTAGCCGCCACAACAAAAGTAACAACAACAACGGCAAAGTCATTACAGTTTCATTTTAATTGTAATTAAAGCGATTATTATAGCACAAGTGCTGAAGATTTGTAGTTGTTGTTTTTGCTCCCATTTCCCTTGTATCTTTTAAATTCCAAGCTTAATCTTTGCTACCTGCAACTGCTACCTGTCAGCTTTTATTTTCAATTTTCAAATCGCGCCAACTTTTTCTATTTACGCTCGTTTCAACGCCCAAAGGCGCTCAAAAATTTGTTTTTCTTGCTTAAAAAAGTTGCAAGTTTTAGTACTGAATTTGTGCTCCTTCGGTGCTTTAAAAAAAAAGTTTTAGCTGAGTTTTTTGGGGCTAAACTTGTAGGAAAACTGAGGCTTACAACTAAGTTGATTTTGTTAGTTTGCAGCCATTGAAGGGAAATTCATTTACTTATTTTATTTTGTTGTTAAACATAACAAATGTAAGAGTATAATATATACATTTTATAAACTTAAATAAAACAAAAAAAGGTTTACATTATAGAGACTGTGTTCTTTAGCAAAGAATATTTAGCTATTTATTGATTACTATAGTCTGTAATTTAATTTACAAATTTTTAGCATATACATATTTAAATATTTCTTAATTATGCTTACATTCTATGCATTCCAGAGCACGCTAAATTTACTTTAAATAAATTGTAAAATTATTTATATATTTTTAAATTTATTTACATTAATACAATGTCTTCTATGGCACAAATACAGACTTAATTAATGTTAAAAACTGTAACTAGATTACAAATCATCAACATTTATTTGATACCTTCAGCTGTGTTTAACTGCAAAGATAGAAAAAATATTAATTGAAGTCAGTTAATCAAAGTATTTCAAATGTTTATGGCAAAAGTATAAAAAAAATGTAGCTAATAGGCTGAAATTTGATCAAATCGAATCGAAGTCATAAAGCTTTAATTAATTGTATGCGGAGTCGAAAAAAAAGTCAAAAAACAGTAAGAAAAACTCAATTAAGAACCCATAGATCAGTTTTAATGGCCGCTCGTCTAATTAAAAGGCCTTTGCACAAAAATATTAGCCATAAAAAGTTTTATGGCCACAAAAGAGATGCTGTAAAACGTATCCAGGCAATTAGGGAGCAGCACAAAATAACATGCATAAAGGTTAAAGTGGAGAGCACACGACTCTGCAATGACCAGTAGTCAGTTTAAACATATTTATTGGCAAGTGATCGAATATGTCTCTAAGAAAATATATTTTGAATAGAGTTCAACAGGCTGAAAGGCTTAAAATTTATGCCACATTTGGCTAAAATACCCTTTTGTCCCATTATTACAATAGCTCAAAAGATACGGGGCTTAAAGCAGGCAGTAAATTGCTGAAAGGAACACAAGAACACACATACACACGTAGAATGAAAGGCAAATATTATTATGAGTGAAAAAAGCAGTAAAAGTGTAGAGTGAATTGAGCTGCAACAATGACAAGATTCGAACACTTGCTCAAATAACTCGAAGGCCTCTTTTTACCTGCCTTTCATACTATTTTTTGTTTCCTTTGGTGTGACATTGAACTGGTAATTCCCATAGATGGTCACAACTAACCGCTTGCTTGACATCCAGTTAACTGGGCTGTAAGCTTGTCGCCTAATGAAAGCAACAGCAGTGTGTGAAAAAACAGTGTGCTGGAGTAGAACTAATATGCCAGGCTATACCCTGTAAACAGCTGCAGAAACGTAATGTATTAGAGTATGATTAAAGCTGCTAAAGGAAATTGGAGTATAGTGAACTCCCATACTATAATTTAGTCCACTCTACCCCAGTTTACCCCCTTTATTTAACTTACAGGGTATGTAAAAAGCAGAAGTGAAGAGCAAAAAATAACAGAAGCTACACACTTGACATGTGTGTGTGCAAAAGAAAGAGAAGGCAGCCAATGCAAAAGATAGAGACAGGGAAAAAATCGAGATAACAGAGACTCAGTTTTCTCTACTGCCCTTTTCACCTCTCCCAGTCACTCTGTGTATATCTTTCGGCGTGGATTCTGTGGATTTTACGCACTGCTAAATAAGCAATTTGCAAAATGTCCAAACCAATAACATAACAAATGACAGTGGCTCCGATGGCGTTGCGGTTAGCTGACTGGATAACTGGCTGGGTTTTCTACGCTTTTCGAGGAGCTGGCAACTGCAGCTATCTCGAACTTTAGCTGTAACTGTAGCAGCAAACTGCAAACTGCAGCTAATCAAAATAAAGGTTAAGGCAGTCATGCAACATCGTGGGGCATACACTGAGTGTGAAAGTTTTCCAACCCTCCACAACTGTCAACTTGTGTGGTTCGATTGGTTTTTCACCTTCAACGGATTGAGAGACTTCAAGTGGCTTTCGGTTTATTCAAATCTAGCCAAACATAGAGGGGTGTCCACCAACTAAACCACAACAACAAAAAGAAAACTGAAATTGAAATATGCAGGTGTCAGCAGTGGACACAATCGAGAGTGTTTTAAGGGCAGCCGATAATTGAGTTATAAAAGTCACCAACAAAAAAAAATAGAAAAGCAGACAAAACTCCACAAAGGACTGTCCATTATGCAATTGAATCGAACTCTGCTTTTCCATCCAAAATTCCCAAAGCTTATCACAAACCTTTTTGCTCTCGTTGTGCTTTCAAGTGAAAATCTCATTAATTGGCAACGCACCGCAAAAAGAAAGAGATGGAGAGAGAGACAATAAACCAAGTGGCAGGATAATGGCAAAACTCTTAACGTGCCACAGCAGCCTCTACTAAAAGCCCACTTTAAATATTAAAGTCAAAGTTGGCCAAAATTGAAGAGGCATCAGAGTGGCACCCTTGTGTGTTGCCTGTTGTCATAGGCCCATAGACAACGTTGACAACGTCAACAGCATCAACACAACCGCAAAACATCAAACTGCCGTGCACGACAAGCAGGGAGATGTTGCATGCAACTCAATCGTAGTCCACAAGCACAGTAGAAACAGAGTTACTTGGTTACGTGGAATGGACCAGAAAACGGAAAAGGAGTTGGAGACGGAGACGTAGACACGGATGGACCAACGAACGGAGTCTGGGCAACTTCGAGGTTACGGAGGCTAAACGCAAAGCCGTATAATTTACAGCACACCTCAGTGGGCTGAGAATGTGGTGTTGGCTCAGCCAGACAGACAGAGATAGCAGTGCACAGTGGCACATGTTATGCAGAAAATAGGAAATTAAGTTAGCATGCAAATAAAGAGTTCAATAAAGGTAAACAAAAAATTCGTAGCCTACTTTTTAGGGCAAGTCAATGTAGCATAAACGCATTAAATTTAAAAGAAATAAGCTGCTTTTTAACTGTTATTAAATTTATAGACAACTAAACTAATTTGGAGGAAATGTCAGTACTCACAATCAGCTAACAAAAAATTTTTTTATAATTTTTTTTTTATTTTAAAGTATGACTCCCGAAAATGGCAACTTTTTTAACCAACCCCGAACCAGTGTGCAGAGATGGTCACTTGCCTTGTTATGCATTTGACAGCAGCCACGATGGGGGCGTGTCAGACACCTACGCTGATGATAATAATGTAGCCAGAGAAGCGTATGTTGTTGCTGATGATGATGACGTTACTGCGTCTGTTTATGAATGTTACGTGAACCAACGACGACGACATTGACGCTGACGTCTCTCATAATTGGCGCTGTGCATCTTGGAATTCCACAGCAACATGTGGCACCCTATTGTGGGTGGGTAGGGGCGTGGAGGAGGTAGCACAAGGGCAGCATTTAGCAATAGACGTGCCGGAAATCAACTTAACGCAACCGCAAAAGCGAAAATTCATCTTCACTCTTTCACTCACAACCAAATAGATTTATCTTCTACCACTTTTTTCCCAGCAAAGTGCTGCTGTGTGTGTGTGAGTGGGTGTATGTCTCGTGTGTTGGCATTTTCGATAATTGGTGTGTCCATGCTGACCGTTGTTCCAATGATTCCCAACTTGCGACAGTTCCCTGACTGCACATTAAGCTGCGCTTTTGCCCCTCCCCGTATTTCCAGACCCTTCCCTCCTTTCACTGCCACACAAAATTGACTTAATGATGCTTCGGTGCAATAGCAACAACTCCGCCGACGTTGTGGCGACATTTCCTACGCACTCAGTCAGAGTCACTTGCTCCCTGTGGTCCCATAATGATGCGGTGCATGTTCCAGCCAGAGTGTCTACTTTTCAAACCACTTTCCTCTTACCCTACCCCTGTTTAGCATGTGCAATTCGCTTAACCAGAAGAGTTTTGTGGCATACAGGCGCCTTGAAGCATGCTACAATTTATTTATTAAACTTTCAGCTTGAAAAATATCTAAGAAGTTTTTGTTATTCAATAAAACTAGTTCTGACGACTTTTAGCTGCTCAATAAAATTTATTTATAGGCTTTGACAAGTTATTTGCCAGCAACAATATTTATTTCTAAGAAATATTTATAGATTTTTGTTGATTTTAACAGTTTTTAACTAGCCTAAGAGCACAGTTTAGCTTACATATTGGAAAACTGCAACTGAAACTGAAACCACTTTAATTGATTTGCTAAGCCAACTAAAAACAGTTTAAAAACAAAATATAAATATGCCCAATAACTGCCATGAGCAGAAAAGTCAAAAATATTTGTAGAAATAATTGTATCCTTTTTTTTTTTACAAATATTCATAAAAATACATTTAAATAACTAAATCCGCATGTGCAAAAGCAAAGTCTTGGTAGAGGAAAACAACTTAGTTATGTAAATAATGAAAAAGATAAAAGATTTTGCATGCACAGCTTTAAATTCAGATTTTTCACTAGAAATTCATAGTAATCCCCTTGAAGAAAATCAATAAGGGGGAAAATACATTAACAAAATGAATGTAAACTAAATATTCGTTTCGTTTAATGCACAAGATAAACACAATAAAGAAAACAAAAGATAAACAAATTGAAAATTTGAAATTTTCGTGAAAATTTTGTAAAATATTCCGAAAAAGCAAACACAAGGAACGGGGCATGGGTTTCTATTTGGGGTTTCTCTGGCTTTTTAGCTATTAATCAAAGCAAATAGCTGAGCACAAGAGAAAATAAATATTTAATTACCACTCAACGGCAAATTGCAAAAACAATGCTCAGCCGAAAAGCTGTTGTAATTGTTTTGTTTTATGTACAACAAGAAAAGGAAAAGGCAAAGCAAAAATATTTTCATATTTTGTAACCTGCTCTTTAGTTGTATTTTAAGCCGCTTTTTGGGCTTTCTTTGCATTTCATTAGGGAAATGCATAAACAGTTCCCACCTCCTTTCGCCTCTTAGCTGCTTAACTGTTGCATACCTGTAGGCGCCAGCAGAAGTAAACTAACTGAAGCGTCAAATTTAAGCGTCAAAACTACTTTCAATAGTTAATGTTATTAATTTGGCTTTTTATATAACAGCTAACTGCACATTTGACTGTTAATTAATTGTGTACAGCTTGACAAGTCGTTTTGAAGTGGCAAAAAACCCATGGAAAATTCAGCTAGCAATTTATAAATGTTTTTCACTTCCATTTCAATTGATTTTAATTTCCATTCGCCAACACAATTCATTTCATTTCGTTTCGTTTCAATTCATTTCGCCACAAAATAGCAAAAAATATTATTTGCCTTGCTTTTTGGCTTTTATGGCAATCAATTTCTGTGGCTACTATTTTCAAACACTGACTATGCCATTAATAGCAGCTCTTTCCCCAAAATAATATCAACGATTTGTGTACACTCAATTATCATTGATGTGCCTCTCACAGTGTGTGTGTGTATCGCTTTTTGGGTAAATAGTTTGTTGATTCACACACTTTAAAGTAATGCAGCGAGCATTTGTTTACCAAACCATCTAAATATGGACACAAATTAGCAAAGGTAGGACAGACAGACTAGAAAGTACGCTACACTCTTTAAGAACCACTTTAATTAGGAGCTAACTAGTCAGACTGCATAATAAACTACTCTTAAAATAAAATAATAGATCATTAAACATAATTTTTAAAATCTACAAACTGCACAACTTTTTCCTTCTTTCCCTTTCACTACCAAAACTTTTAATTAAAAAGCAACTGCGCTTTGATAAGCCTATGATAAGAAAAACTTAATATCTTGTCAAAAATACTTAACGCTGATTGTCATACACTGAGTTATAGAGCCCCCCCCACACTCGCCCCATTGCTAATGATGATAATTTTAATGAATAACTTAAACAACTTTTGGGAGTAGTGTTGTCAGGCGGCTGTTTGATGCGCCCGACGGCAAGGCAAGGCAATCAAAATTATTAATTTATGAAAATTTACACAAAATTTTCAAGCACTCCTGTTGACTTCAGAATCCTTTTCGTTTCCTCTTCTTTCATATCCTTTCGTTGCGTTTCGTTTCGCTTCGTTTTGGGCAAAGTTATGAGCACATCCGAAAGGTAAACTTCCATAAAATGTGCAGCAATAAATTTTGCAATTATTTGTGTAAGAGAGAAGCAAAAAAAGCCAGTTACTGCAGAGGAGGCTAAGGCGCCATTTTTAGTGCATGGCCATTGCATAACAAAATGGCGTCAGCTGGCGTCATTTTTACGCCCGATTGATGTGCAATATATTCAGAACGCGTCAGCCAATGTCCAAAAATGTGCCAATGACACGAGCTCAAAATTCTCTGGGCTCAAAAGTAGCTGAATTTAAAAATTACTTGAATTTTTCTTTGTAAATTAAATTATTAAATTAAATTATCTGTTATTTAATTTACTAAATAATTTATAAATAGTTTTTATTATAATTTTAAAACTTTTTCTTAAATTGTCTGCTTTAAAAGGATTAAATTTCAGCATTTGATTAAAAAATACCTCAATTTTCTTCTTTAATATAAAGTTTTCTTTTGATTTTCCTAAAAACTTATGGCTAAAGTCATATATATTAAATCTTTCTTAAATTTCCACTAAAAACTGTTTGAACCAGTTAAGCTGTGAGCTGAGCCTTCAGTCAGTGTCATTGTATTTTTTGGTAAGTTAAATTAATCGCTGGCAAAGCAGCTGACAATCCATTTCTAAACCGATTTTATTGGCAGTCGACTTTGTGGCGCTGCTGGCTAAGGGGCGTGGAGAAAATGGCTAAAAGAGGGGAGGGACAGGGGTACGACTGTTGGCAGTTTTATGATTGCAGCGCACGTCGAAGACGCTGCACGTCATCAATTCTTTTGACATGTCCTGCGGCCATTAATGCTTAGCTGAAGAAGACGACGACGACATGCTTGCCACAGCAGCTAAGTGTAGCTGTGTGTATGTCTCTGTGTGGCTGTGTGTGTGTGTGTGTGTGTGTACGTTTCCGCTGTCTTTCCGTTGCCTTTTCCCAGTGGCTGTGTCTCAAATTAACCTGATAGCAGTGACTGCTTTACGTATGCTATCGAAATTTTCCCCCAATGCCAATGCAGGAAGCATTTTGCCACTCATCAAGTCAAAGTCACAACGGAAGTGGAGCGAAACGCAGGCGCCTCCTGCTCATTAAAAATGCAATAACATCTAAAGGACTGTTAGCTACTGACTTGACTCCTCTGTTTATTGTTGTGTAAAATCCCATATTAATAGCAGTCAATATTGATATGAGAACTAACTGAAATTGTATCCTATTCTCTGCTCAGTTTGTGGCATTTCGACTACAACTTGCAACACATACGGTTTCGGTTTCAGCTTTTGTTTTTGTTGCCTCAATAGACCAAATTGCAATAATCATAATAATTCTGCTGATGGCCAATTAGCATATGCATTTCATTTGTTACTGCCATTCTCCATTCGATAATCAAATCTATTTCCATTTATGCATCGTATTTTATATAATTTCAATGTTTTCACACTTGAGTAATCTTGCCACAAGGTAGTTGTACCTTCGGACAGAAAATTCAAATATGTTAATATTGAGTTTAATTACTGATTTCCTGTACTTTCATTGTCCTGCGGTTACAATGGGTCTAATTAAATCTATCTGTTGTTAGACCCCGTACTCTGAAAAAGAGTGAGGGGTCTAGGCAGAAGGAGCGCTGTCCGTCTGTCCGTCCGTCCGTATGAACACCTGGATCTCAGACACTATTAGAGCTAGAGACACCAACTTTGGAATGAAAGTTCGTATACTTTCTGAGCAGATCAATTTTGTTTCAAATTGATTCCACGCCCCCTACCGCCCCCGGAAATTGTAAAAAAGTCATAACTTGGAAATGACTAAAACTATCAGGAGTAAATTTACACAGTATGTATATGGTATCATGCTAACTGTCTTTACTAAATTTGATTTGGATCAGACAACTATAGCCTATAGCTGCCTTATGACAAATCGTTCAAAAATTACTTATTGTAAGGAATGGGGAACTAGAATGAGTACAGGGTCTTTTACATTCGGCTCACTCGAAGACTTTAGATATAAAAGAGCCTCAATAATTAATGATTTAAATATAGATTAAATATATTGTTTAAACTTTAAAAAACTTGGCAATCCTTTTGAAAAATCGACAAAGTTTTGAAAGAGTTATAAAAATTGAATGCTTACAAAATTTTAATATTTAAATTTATAAAAATTTTAAATCAAATCCACAACCTTGTCTGAATATTCTAAATCCCTAAAATGTCTGCGCACACAGTGTTGACCTTTGCCAGCCCACAGAAACCCCCTTCATATACACACACCCCTACACACACATGCTAAACTTTCTAAAAATCAATTCAAAACTCTAAAAAATCAGCCCGCAAAATCGAAGTGCAAAGTGCAAAAGTCAACATAGAATAGACTAAAGAAAAACAAACCAAAACTGTCCATAAAAGCAGCAAAATGTTCAAATATTTTAAAACATTTAGTGGGAAAAAAATCGAACATACCAAAATACTCCAAAAAAGGGCAACATATTAATCAAATAAATGCGTTTTTATTATGGCTAAAAAGTTTGGCAAATCTTCTATCACAGTCTGACAGCAGTTACAGCTACCAACAACCAGAAGAGGGGCAGCATCAGCCAAAATCCATTTAACTTTTACGACTATTGTAAACATTAACTTGCATATGCAATTTTATGTGCAAAAAGGGCTTAACGCCGCGAGCTATGCAACAATTTTCCTAACTTCACAAAACTTGCCTCATCCTGCAGCCAAAAGCTATAGCCGAATAGCGACGCCTTAGACATTGTAACCAACTGTGATTTAAGTTTTTTATTATACAGATCGGAGACTGGCAGTCCTATTTTTAAGACGGGAAAATGGAAAATGCTTTCAAGTGTGTGAACTGTGAGTGTATGTGTTAAAGGAAACGTTCAATTTATGCATATAACTAGCTGAAGTGCGATTTAATAAAATCAGCTTTGGAGCTGTGCTTTTAAAACATATTTAAATACCCTGTAAAATGTAATAAGTAAAGAAGTTTTACTAAAAATATTAATAAATTAAATTAAATAATTTTTCAAAGGATTATTTCTTTGTCAGCTTGATTTGGAGTGTCTAATTTAAACGAACTTTTTACCAAAAAGAATTATACATGCTTGAATTTTACAAATAAGTTTTATATAGCCCTTTTCATAGTACTTTTCTAAGCCTTAAAAGAATACTAAGTTTAAAAAATTCTACTAATTTTAATTTCGTTTCAACTCTTGTATACTTAATCCTCATACCCCTTAGTAACTGTCATTTCCCCTCATCCCCTCTGCAGCTCTTGATATGCTCGTTAAAGTAATACAACTTTTTTGTTGTTCATCGTATTTCGCAGATTTTTTGAATCAAAGTTCAGCTTCGGTTTGCCTCTATCAGCAAACGCTCGCTGCGTTTCATATAACGATAATTTATGGCAAATTTATAATGTTGTAAGTGCCAACAAACTTGCTGTAACTATCCATAAAATGCCGCACACACACAGTAGCCACCCACTGTGCTCAAAACTGTGCGGAATTGAGGCTGAGCTCGTAAAGCTGTTGCCATAGATACGAGATAGGAAGGGTTGGAGATAGTGGTGGGAAGGGGGTAGGGCGAAGGAAAGGAGTAGTTTGGGAGACGCGCAGAGTTGACGGCAAAGCCACAACAGCAGCTAAAAGGCTCACACACACACACACACGCCAGCACATTACAGAAGCGTCGCTGCATAAATATTGCAAAATCGTAAATACACACACATACACATACACCAGAGTGTTAAGCGTATGTGTGTGTGAGTGGGAGTGGAAGTATTGGATCTGTTTTACTAGAGGTCAGCTTAGAATTTAGACAGCCTGTTTTAAGTTAACTACAGGGTATTTTAAATTTAAAACTGATGCTAAAAAGGAACTATAAACAGTGTAAGATCTACTGGCGGACAGCTCCCTCAGGCGGACATATCCGGACAAATTTTACAGTCGCAAGAGCATGATTTTCATACAAAATTCGTTCCAATAGTCGGACGTAAATACTGCAACCATTGCTGTCCGGCCCAGGGAGCTTTTACTGTATACAAATAAATATAAATAATGAATATTTAAAAAAAAACAAAATAAATAATAAAAACTCAAACCATAAAAATAATTTAAGAAAATTTTCTAAAAATATAATATATAAATAAATAAAAAATAAGTATTCAAATAATAAATAAATAAAAAAAATAATTTAAAAGTAATAATAACAAATTTTTAACAAATTTTCTAAAACTAAAAAAAATAACCATTTTAAAATGTAATTTTTTTTTTAAACCTTATTACAAAAATCATATACTTTTAAAGCTTTTATTCATTTATGAGCCTTCCTTTTTACATTTAAATATATACAATCCATGATCTATAAATTTCAATAAAAACATAAACAAAACTAGCTTTTATTAATTTTTCTTTTCAAAGCTAAAATTTGAGCTGATTCACTCCTGAATATTAAACTTAAAGCTGTTAAACTTAACAATAAATTACTACCCCAATAAAAACTACCATAAATCATTAAAATTAAATTACTCAAATTTCCAAACAAAAACATTTAATAAATGTAATTAAAGCTCAGCCAATAAATCAAGCACAAATCGGTTTAATCGCTTAGAAAAGGCATAAATTAAAGTAATTAAGTTAATCGTTGAAAGGTGCATAAAACTTTGTATAAATTTATTATTAAGTGTAAAATTAAATCCTAAGCTTTAATATTATATGAAACAAATATAAACAAATCGAGTTTGACTGTATCTTTCATTATTAAAATTTGAAATTGGCCAACTTGAAATTGAAATCGTTGCCTTCGAGCTAAGAGCAATATGTGGAAATTTATTGGTTTATGTTTTTTGTGCCAGTTTTTGATACCATTTTTTCGCCATCTCTCTTTTACTCTCCTCTCTCCCTTACTCCTTCTGTTTATTTGCTGTTACTTTGTCTCGGTCATTGTCCGTTGTGTGATGCTGTTGGGTTTGTTCACTTGGCATGTTCCATGGTTTTGGCTTCGGGTATTTTATTTATGCGTGAAATGCTTTCGAATTTTCGCAAACTTGCAACGTTTTGTTTAGTCGGATATGTTGCACTCCGTCCGTATCCGTGTCTGTCTTCGTGTCCGTTTGTGTGTGTGTGTGTGTCTGGGCCACTTTAGCGTACGGAAATTAAAACTTTTTTATGGTCCTGGCAAGCTGTGTCTGTGCAAGTGTGTAAAAAAGCAATATATAGAAATATATATACCATATATATACATACATATATATATATATATATACGTATGTGGCACATAAATTTCAATATATTGTTGCAACTTGCCACAATTTCAAGTGGCGACCACACAAATTGGTCAAACTAATAAATTTTGTGGAACTTAACTAGTTTCACAAGTTTTGTGTGCCAAACATCACCAAATGTTGGTCAAAAGAATATTCGCAAACGAGTAGGCAAAATATTAAAAAAAAAGTTTTGTACATGTTATGTAAGAAAAACTTTTAGTCTTTGTAAATAATTTTAAAAACTTCATGAAAAAGTTGTGTAATGGTGTGTGTGGTAGATAAAACATATTTAAATACACGGACAAACAGGGTATTAAAGTACAGTAAAAGCTCAATTCTCGGACAGCTCCCGCAGTTGGACATCTCTTCTACTGGAACTACTGGAACCGTGGCTGTCCCCCCACGGCAGCTTTCACTGTATATGGAAGGTATGGAATATCTTTTCAATCTCTTAACTTTGCCAATGAAAATATAACTGTGCCAAAGAACATATCAAAGAATATTAAATGAATAAAAAAGTTAACAAATAAAACTACATTCATTTCAAGTCAAACTATGAAAGCAATCAAGAAATCCCCTTATAAATGGTCATTATTTAAACATTATTTTCTCTCAGCACACATGATTAGTTTCCAACAATCATAATTAAAACAGGAATCCCCAGTACCACTAGTAGCTCCAAAAATAAAAATATTTTCATACCAAATACGTAACACTTGGAATCGGAATACTGAATTAGTCGGGTCAAAAGTGCTAAAATTTATACTATAACCTGGGATTTAAAGCTTAAACAACTAAGCTCTTAATCACTCCTCAATGCCTCACTCTTTCCAAGTTCAAACTCCTTTAAAAACTTTCCCCAAATTTAAACTCACCCGCGGATTAGATCCCCTGAGCTGCATTTCCCTCCTCCCTTATTTCTCCGCTATCAGCAGCAGTATCTTGTTCATCAGCTCATTCGCTGCAGTTTCGTGCAGTGTATTCAGTCGTGCGGCTAGGAAATCGCCAAACTTGATGTACAGCATTTCCCGCGGACTCGGTTGATGACGCGGTGTGCCTATAACACCGGCAGCGGTGAAGCTGCTGCTGCCTGGGGAGAGACGTCCACCGGCGCCCATCATGTCTACGTCGACAATGGGCGGACAGGGAGCAGCTCGATCATCGTCATCCTCATCGTCGTCGTCCTCGTACTCGAGATCATCGTCGTCTTCCTCCAAATCACCTGCATCCACGTCGATCAGTTCGTTGTTGGTGTTGATAATCAGATGCGGTGGCGGTGTGGCATACAGCGGTGTAGCACCACCGATTTTCGCCTTCAACTGTTGCTTTGTCTGCGGTCGTATGGTGGCAAGTTTCTGCTGTGATTTGTTGCACGTGGCTGAACGACTTGCCGTCTCATCCTGCGAATCGGGCTCATCCTTGATGTAAATGGAGGGGGAACTGCTGCAGGAACGCGAGCTGTTGCAATGCGGTACGCGTGCCGGTGACGTCACCGTCGACAGCGCCGTCGCTGTTGCTGTCAGCGTCGCCGTCGACACTGCTGTTATGGGTGTCACCACATTTGTGGGCGCACTGAGCGTTGTCGCTTTTGGCAGCACACTCAGTGACGTTAGCGTAACGTCCGGTTGCAGTTGCAACGCCTGCAAATGCTGCGCTTGTTGTTGCAACCCCGCAGGCAGTTGGCTAATGATCGGCAGAATTGTGGCAGGTTGTATGGTGGCTGCAACATTGTTAGTTTTTGTAGCTGTGCTCTGATTATTGGGATTGTTTGGATCGCTGGGTGCAAAGTATTGATACTCATCGTGTGCCACACTAGAACTGTTGTTGTTGCTGCTGCTGTTGTTGTTGTTGTTTGTGGTGGAGTTGTTGTTGTTACTAGTATTGTTTGTGTTGTTGTTGTTGTGGGCGCTGGAGGCTTCCTGTGCGCTATGCTTGATGCGCTCACGAGATCTGTTTGATATAAAGCAAAAGTTGCGGATTGACTTTTGAAGCTTAAGATTTTATGCAATTTTGAAGCTGGTAAAGCTTAAAATATAAAATTTGAAATAAAACTGACTTTGCCCTGTTAACTTATCCATTAGCTTACAAGAGCTTTATATGGTGGTACTTTTATGTGCTTTCAAAGCTCTGTTTTTGCTTAAAGTGTTGAAAAAGCAACTTAAACAGTGTACAGCTTTTGAGTGTGCTTTTAGAAAGCTTAACTATGTTAGTGTAATGTAAATTTGATGTAAAAGATACCACACAAAAGCTAAAACAGACTGGAGCTTTAATAATTGAAGCTTTAACAGACTTAATTTATTCGCTTAAACATAAACTTGCAACTTAAACTTTTACTCACTTGCGCTCCCTGATGACCTCCTTGAGAAACGCCATGGCATCGTAGTACTCCCACTTGGACTTGAATCTCGTAGTGCCCAGCATTTTCTCATGATTCAGTTCGCGTCGAAAGATCTCCCTTAGAGAGGTGAAAGTGCGCTGCACACGCTCCCCGTTCACATTGAACATGCGACCAAGTTCGTTCCATTTCAGTGCCTTCTTCTTGTCGGAGCGTTTGTAGTGGGGCAGACGACAGTCCCAGAGTATGGGATTAAGGCGCACTAGCTCGATGAGTCGGCGCTTTTCGATGTTGTGACGAGAGAAGGCCATGGCCAAAACGTTGGCTCTCTCACATACACAAACTCTCTCTTAACTGTTGTCTGTTGATAATTGTCCTCTTTTGCTACCACTACCAAAGGACACACTGCGCATGTCACACACGCATGTGATTGTTCCTGTGTGTGTTTGGGTATACGTGTGTGTTTTGTTGGCCTGTTTTGGGATGCTGTGCGTGTTGTGAAGTGAGAAAATCGTTAATATAATGGTCAACAAGCCGAAAAGTATGCAACACTTAAAGTACTTCTTAAAGGGGTTTGAGACAATTTGGTCATTGTTTCCGGCCTTAAGTTCAATGAACTGAATGGTGCTTAGTTAAGGGTAAGAAAATCACAAAATCAGTAAATGAGTAAACCAAAGTGTGGGTACAAAGTGTTGCGCAGGCAATCAGCCAGCAATTAAAAGTATCACACGATTTGAGACGATTGATTGGGTAAGACGAAGATGAGATACCCTAGCTAAAAGATTTTTAAAATTATTTGAAACTTATTTTAAGTTAATTGTGTATTTTATGACTGTTAAACATCAATAAGACTTTAAAAAAAATTATGCATATATTTTTAATTCAAAGTTTTAGGACTTTAAACTAAAAATAAATTTTTGTCAAAACTTTGCTATAGTTCAAAATTTTTATAAAAATATTTTCTAATTTCTTGCTCATCTCTTATTTGATTCCGTCTCTATTAATGATCCCACTCACATTTATTTCAGGTGAAAATTAATGGAAAACGAAACCATATCAAATCGAAACATATGAATTTATATACCTATGTATATACCGATACATATATACACCTCTACTTCGCACACTTACAATTAACCAAACAAATTGTATAAAATAAACAATTTCAGCTTTCGTGCTACGCATTCTGAGAACTCATGTGTTGTGGTTGAGAATGCAAAAGGTACTGGGTATACACATAGTATATAGGGTATATACACATGTTGAAAGTATGGAGGTAGCAACCTATAACTATATTTAATTTGTGTGTTTACAAAATTTATAGTTGTGGTAGCTTCAATTCTATGTAAAATATATCAAAATATTTTAATAAATGCATTTTTTTTTTGCTGCTTTGCTCACGGGGGTATGGGTACTACAAATTTATTGGTATAGGGGCAACTTTTCTAAGAACTGCAGCTTAATTTTGTTACTTTAGTCATGATTCCCGTAACTTCCGTTAAATTTTGAAAATGTTAAGAGTTGAGGAAATGTTTGTGTTTTTATTATCTTTTAAGTCGACTTAATTATATAAAATATGCTGTAATTTAAATTATAACACAAGACAAATAAAAATATTTTTCTTTCGTTTTACAGATAAAATTAAATAAATTTTTAAACTATCATTAAATATATATTAGTCAAATATATATTTTTATTTAAATAAAGTTTTTGATAACCAACTTTCGTTAAAAATTTTAGCTTTCACTCACTACTTCTTACTTACCAATCCTTCGTTAAGCTTCCTTTTTGTTAGCTGCTGCTCTCACAAATTTCGCCTCTCACACTCACACTCTCTCTCTTAATTTTTTTCTCTTCTGCTTACTGCTTACGTAACGGAATTGATGGCGCTCTAGCTGTTGTTGTTCTTTTTTAATTTTGCCAATTTCTTGTTAAACCGATTTTCAATTGCTGCTTTCTGCACTGCACGCACACACAAACACACACATACATATACACAAAGCTAAAAATACGCGAAAACAACGAAAAATCGCTGATACCAAAAACAAAAAAGAATTATTTCGAAAATAATAATTAAAATAAAAACACAAGAAAACAAGAAGAATAATTTCGTGTACACACTTGCACTTGCTTTAATTTGAATTCCATTTGGCGTAAATGTTTCTATTTAGGCTTTAATTACCACACACACAAAAATGTATTTATTGCGGCCAATTTTTTAGTGTTTTTTGGAACTTAAATATTTGACGGCTCGCAGGCAACTAAAAATTATTAAATGTTCGTTATGTGTCTGTGTTTTTATTTAGTTCACACATTTAATGTTGTTTATTGTTGTCGTTGTTGTTGAATTTATTAACAATATGAGCAGCACGTTGAGAATTTATTTCAATTTATTTCAATTAACAACACACAAAACGTACGTAGTTGCTGTTGTCGTTATTGTTGTTATTGTGGCACGGCTGTTGCTGCCACTTGTCGCAGTGTTAGTAATTGTTGCTGTTGTTGTGCGTTGTATGAAGGCTATGCAGCAACTATTTGCCACCACAAAAATCTGTAAACGATGCGAGCGCGAAATGTACCACAAATTTCACCAATACAACTGCAGTTTCTGTACAAACGCACACGTACACACACAAACGCACACACACTCACCAACAATAAGCGGGCGGACGAAATGAGAGTAGCAGCAACAACAACAACAACAGTAAACACAGCTACTACACATACACGCACTCACACACACATATAGGCACAATTGCAAGCTCAATTGATATACATACATGTATGTATTTGTATATATTTATTAAATTAAAATGTTTATCGCTTTGTCTAGTTGTATTTAGCGGCAGCAAATGTTTTGTTGCCACTTCTTGGCAGCAGCTGCTGCTCTGCTCTGCTTGTCGCTGTTTTTTCACAACTTGCCCCACAAAAACCAAACTGTAAACGAACTTAAATTTTCTTGCAAATTGGCGGCGCAGCAGCCACTGATGAGCGCACGTAAGCCACATTCAGAGAGCGCCGCGCGCTCTGCCTTTACTTTGCTTTGCTTTTACTGCGCTCTGCCAATGTTTTTGTTTGTTTGTGTGCAAAGAGAGTGAGCAAAGCACTCTGTCGTTCGGTCGGTCGACCCACGCGTTGTTTTCGTGCTGCGTTCGTTCTCTTTAGTTGTTATTAAAACGCTGATGCTGCTGATGCTTCTATTGCAAAAGCAGAGAGGATGCTGCTTCTGCTGATGTAAACAATTGGGGGAGACATGTGCGC
Source organism: Drosophila parthenogenetica (assembly GCA_035047505.1). Lineage (NCBI taxonomy): Eukaryota > Metazoa > Arthropoda > Insecta > Diptera > Drosophilidae > Drosophila > Drosophila parthenogenetica. The sequence goes on along the minus strand of JAWNPM010000247.1, from coordinate 6,517,513 downwards.
TGTTGCCAATAAACTTATACAGAGTGTTATCAAGTGAAACATTTATTAATATTGGTTAGTTATTGTTAAAGAATTTGAAAACGGAAGTTAATAGAAACTACATAAATATCAATTAAAAATGCTTCATTTTTTTATATATATATTTCTAAATGCTAATCTTAAATTATATATGTATAACAACTGATCATGACCGCATGTATTTATAAATATTTTATGCAGAAGCCATAAATCCTCCTCATATCTGGGAACAATACAGATATAAATGGACCCCTGCCAGCTCGAATTGTCTTATCAACAAATGCTTGGCAAAAGCAAATAAGCAAATAAACAAGAAACCAAAACCAAAACTAAAGCCAGCGCGAAAAGGGGCACACAGACTGCGAGCAACAACAACAAACAAATGTGAGTACTCGTTAAATAAACAAAAGAAAATCGATAATGCCCAAGATTGGCAAGAGCAGCAAAAGACGCAGCAGCCGCTGATGCTGTCGCTGCCGCAGCAACCGCAGTAACAGCGACGAAACAAAAACAAAGCAACAAGCAAGTCTGCAGCAATGCCGACAATTTTAAGAGAGCGCATCAAAGAGAAACCAATTTGAGAGCGAGGGTTGCGTTTGCCCTTGAAGCTGAGCCATAGAAATACTACCGTTGTTAGCAGACGGTGAGAGATTGAGATTGGCAGAGCCCGCAGCCACAGCAGAAAAACAGACTTAGGCAGCCTAACGTTAACAATTGCATGTTAACGCAGCATCTACTGTCGTAGGAGAGAGCAAATATGTGCTCTCTTATGTTGTTGTTGCTGTAGTGGCTGTTGCTGACATTTAACAATGCGAACAAATACAAACACCGGCATACAGACGAAACACGCCCACATACACGGGCACACACAATCACACACACACACATGTGCATACAAAGACAAATATTCAATTTGCCGCTTGCTACTGCCTGCAATCAACTTTATTACTCGCTGCCTCCGCCGTCGCTGCCGCAGTTGTTATTTACTTTTTTTTCGCTTGTGTATCGTTGCCGTCGTCAACGGCATCGCGGCATTGACGTTGACGCGGACGCGGACGCTGACGTTGATGTCAACGTCGACGTCGGCATTCGTATTTATCAATCGTTCTGTGGGCCATTGCAAGTAAAGCTTGTATGCCCATCATTTTATTCCATTCCCTGCATTCGCATTGTTAGACTTATCAACATGCATATGCATGTAAATCTGACTGTGTGTCTCTGTATACATAATGTACGTGTGTGCTGATGCTGATGAACCGTTCAGTGCTCGGACACACGGTCCAATATTTTGAATGAGATTAATTAACAACAATGCAAACGTTACATGCGTTCACAAGTATTTACATACCTTCAAGTTATTATTCTCAGAATTTTGAGTGTGTTCGTTTATAAACCAACTTTGAACTAGTTTTGTACAGATATTTTTGATTGTGGCTGTTCCAACGCAATTTGGTGCATTCTAGAAATGATTAAAAAGCGAGAATTCTTTTAAACAGCTGAGTTGGCAGCACTGCTCTTCGCTCCTCGCCTTTTTACTTACTTTTTTCTTTCACAGCCTCTCTCGACTCATATCCCTCCCTGCTCATTCTATTCGCAGAGCTTTTTATTATTTCTCCTATTTCCCTTTCTTCACGAACTCTTCGCTGTCGAAACTCACTCCGTCTCTTTCCCTCCTACTTCGATCACAGAAAATATCCATTTACTGTAATTTGACAAGATCTCTTTTGAGCCTTTGCTTCGCTTCATTTGACGATTCTGTAACTTAACATAACTTGACAAAAACAGAATGTTATTTATTTGGTTATGTTATCTTAACATTTGAATTGCTGCCACATATTTAAAATATTTAAAATATTTATGCTGCATGTTTTAGCTTAAATCACAAGCAATATTTTGGCCTTTTACTTGCCATAAATTAAAATCTTTCTGCTGGCTGCTTTTGAACTGACCCAAACTGAGTTGCGTTGGCCTAGTCCAATTAGCAGCGATTGGCTACGGCCAACAGCTAGAACAACATCATCAAGTCAAGGCAAAATGGAGGAAGAAACAAATTTGGTCAAAGTTAAACACAAAAAACTTTTCTCGGTGCTCCAGTGCAGCAAAGTTTTTGAGCAGAAAACTTGTGAATTATTTAAAATTATGCTAGTGCAATAGGCAATTGTGAATTTTCAGTTTTTTCTCCCCTTTTTTTCTCTGGTAAAGAGCAATAGAGTAGAATAGAGTGCGGGGTACGGAGTCGGAGTACCCAAAAAGCCTAGCACACAGTCGAGCTCACTTTTTTTTTCCAATTATTCGTCTGCCATTTGCCAGCAAATTGAGGTGAAGCATTTAAAGGCAAATCGGCTTGGGGCTTGACTCATAAACAGACTCAACTCAGACGATGATGATGAAAGACACTTAAAAGTTTGTTATCTTTCAGTTGGAGAATTTTTCTCAGTACCCCCTTCCACATGCCTACTACCTGCCACTGTCCCACTCTGTGCAGCTGCTCGCCGTCTGTTTCCATTAAAAATCCATTTAAATATTATCTTTTGCGATTTCTTCTCGTACACATATCGTCTCACGCCTTCCGTTTGACATTTAGCCGACAAGATACTTTTGAAAATTCCACAGATACAGATACATTTAATGAGCTACAAGCAATTCATAATTATTCCGTTCAGTTAATTGTGATTTAAAGCGTTAAATTCAAATTCAAATTCTCACTCCTTTCATGATTCAATAAATATTACTAATAATTTATAATTGACTTTGATTTTATGGAATTTCAAATGTTTTTGGTCAATTGTAATGCGAGTGCCGCAAAACGCAATTAGCAAAATCCTTAATAGAATTATCTACAAATTGTTTGTATCAAATTCACAGACATTTTCAACCTCAATAAAATCGTTTCTCCTGCTGTGTTACTCCCACACTATACCTATCCCTTTTTATCTGAGGCTTTTTTTGAAGTGAGGCGTGGAAATTGCTCAGTCTGACGTTGAGATATATATATTTGCACAAAGTGTTTGGTATTTTGGAAATTAATTGGCATGGGACAAACTAAGACACCCTGTAGTCTGAAATTATGAGGGGTTTATGGTGTCAGTAAAAGCACGGAATATTTTGTAGGTGAAACAAAAGTAATGAAAATTATGTATTTATTCTGGAATATTGCAATTTTAGCACTTAGTCTGAAATTTAGCGGACAGAAGCGGACAAAGCTGCTAAAAGCTTTCTTTAAGTAGATTAAAGCTTGCACAACGATATAAATAGTGATTAGGAACTAAAGCTTTTAAAGATAATAGCTGATAATAGCTTCTACAAACTTTCCTTTTTATTTAGAGCGCAAGAGCTTTTAAAGTGTATGAAAGCTTTTACAAGACTAGCTATGCTAATACATTTAATAAAAATAAGTTCAGTACACTTTATTAGGCTCATCTCACTAAAACACTAAAAGTTTGGTTAACCATTTTTAATGAACTTGAAAGCTCTTTTTCTATCCCCTTTCACTATTCATTCCGTAGCCAACTTAGCATTTAAACATTTTTTACAAGAAATTCCGCGCTAAAAATGAACAAGAGCCTTGTTGAGCTTTTAGAAAATTAATATTCGTGGAGCTCTTAAGACTCGGGATTGGAATAGGGCAAAACCTTTTGAGGCCGCAGCTTTGGCAAAGTCAAGCGCTCAATTACGTAACTTTATGTTTTGGTTCACGGAATGTTTTATTTACCTTTACAAGAGGAGAAGGAAATAGAAAAAAAGAGAGAGAGTAGAAGAGGCAGAATGAGCTATAAGTCCAATTTTATAATTTGCATATTCTTCGCTTCTTTTTAGCCCTGCAAAAGGCAAAAGCAACGAAGGAAAACAAAGCGCTCCGAACTCTGGGCAAATAAATGCAAAATAATATTACGAAAAGTTGACCGAAAAATAGCGAAGCGAATATTCGGGGGATGTAAAGAGAAAAGAGTGGGGAGCGAAGCGCGACCAGACGGGGTCAGAGTCGTTGCACTCAGCTGGTGCGCCTAAAAGCACACACTTCATTTCTAAATAGAATTTTGCAATTTGCCAAAAGTTTTTGCTTCTTTTGCGCCATTCCCTTTTCTGCCCATCGGCCATTACTTGTCCATTGATTTCAATTCCCTCAATTCCGCTCTGTTTTCCTTTATTTTTCTGTACTTTTTTCTGGCTACTTTTCGTCTTTGGTCGCTTTGCTCATTGGCTTCTTTTGTGTGCAGTTTTTCCGTATTTTCTTTGCTCATTCAGTGTTTTTTAATGTGCAATTTAGCAAAAATTTCATTTTGATTTGATTTTCGAGTGCCACAAAATGATGTCTTGGCAGTGCAAGGAAAATGATGAAGAAAATTTAAAGGAACATGACGAAAAATTCTGATAGTACTTAGAGATTGATTCGATGTAGACTTTTTATAGGGTATGTTGTAAATCCCCTTCCAAGTTAATAAAATATTTTTACAGTTTTTTTGTGAATAAACTTTATTATTCCTTATGCTTCGGAGGGGACAGATAAAAAACTACATTTAAAATCATAAATTTAAAAAACTGGGGCAAGGGATCATGTCGAGCAATCAGCTAGGAGTGAGGAGTTTGTCCCCCCAGCTACCAGAACTGACTAACTCTGTGTACTATCAGGATCAATTTGGTTCAATAGGCCTAAGTTCGGGTGATCAGCAGCAGCTTAATGGCGGTAACGATAACGGATGCGACGCACGGTCTTGTAACGGTAACCATCCTTGCCAACCTCGGTACCCTCATCGGCAGCCTTAACCTCAGCGGCAACTGGGAGTGGAGCCTCCACAGGGGGCAAGTATTCACCGTTGGTGGCCTCAGCGGCAACGGCTTCCTCAGCAGCCTCAGCCTCACGACGGTGACGACGGAACTTGAGCTTGCGGACGGTCTTGTAACGGTAACCATCGGCACCCAGAACGGTCTTCAGCTCAGGGGCAAGCTCAACCTCAACAGGTGGCAGGTATTCGGCAGAGGGCTCAGCAATCTCGGAGACATCACGACGGTGACGGGCACGGAACTTGAGCTTGCGCACGGTCTTGTAACGGTAACCATCATCGGCAACCTTGGTGTCAACGGGCTCGGCGGCATCAAGAGGAGGCAGGTACTCCTGGGTGGGTGGCAGATATTCCTGGTTGGGCACCTCACGACGGTGACGGAGCTTCAAACGGCGCACGGTCTTGTAGCGGTAGCCATCCTCGGAGAGTGGTGCGGCCTCAGGCTCGCCCACAGGTGGCAGGTACTCCACGGAGGGATCCTGGACAGCGGGGTCCGCGGATTGGGCAGCGGCGTAGGCCACCAGGCAGAGGGTGAGGGCACCAATGAAGAGTTTCTAAAAGAAAATCGAATTTTTTTCGCACAAATCATTTTAGAACATATTTTATTTAGAACAGTTTTTTTAAAGTGTTTTAAAGCCAACCATTTTGGTTAGAATGGTTGGCTTATCGTTTTAGTACATTTAGTACATGTGTACTAAAAATAAATTTTAGAACAAGGCTAAATACTGTTTTTTTAAATACATTAACGATTTAGATAACTTGTTGCTTGTGTGTTTTCATTGCTTCAAATTTAGCACAAGGGTACTAAAAATATATTTTTAGACCACTTGAAATACTTTACTTGTGAATTATTTTTAGACGTCATTATCGATTTAGATCGATAATGCGCTGTATAAAATTTTTAGTACATCTGTACTAAAACCAGCAAACACTCACCATGCTGTAGCTTAAGTCCTTCGTAGAATCGAACTATGCGAACTGACTGAAGATGTTACTGTGTCGTAGGTATTGAACCCAATGATATCTTGGTCCAAATCGCCAAGCGTATTTATAGTAAAATAAATTGGTAACAGCTACAGCTGATGATGGTCTAAAAGCAACGAGATCTGGTTTTGAACCAAAGAAGAAGCAGAGGAAACAAAACGTACGAAAAAATGATCGAACCACATGAAGTCAAGTCAAGTGCGCATCAAAGCCAGCTTGGGCTCTATTAACCACTTGATAATATGGCTATGACGAACCTACCAATCATTTTGGCCGCACGATCCGTTTGGCTAAACGTCCGCCTTCAGCTCTCAACTCTCAGCGCTGAGCTAGCTACGCACTTGACTACAATTATGATTATTATTATTATTTGCTTTGTTTTTTCTTTGGGGTGATCAGGTTTTTGCATCTCAAGTGGCTGTAGATACATCATCTTTGTATCTTTTGCTGGTAACTAAGGTGAAGGTACAAAGCTGACTAAATACACATTTTACTACTCGTTACAGTTTGTGGTTTGGCTACCGTATTTGCCTACCGCTTACAACACAATGGGCTGTAAATTTTAATGATTTAAAAAAAAATTTAATTTAAATTTAATTTTGTAATTTTAATGAATTTTATCTACGCATTTTCGGCCACTTATTTGGCACTCAATCGTTAGGTTCTTGGCTCAAGTGCCTCAATGAGAACACTCGAAACGTTCTCTGACCTTGAATATTGCCACATTTGAGCAAATTTGTTTCCTGCTTTGTTTTCGGCCACTTGAGTTTATTAACGTATCTATCGCTTTGTTGACCATTGTTGTGTAAGCTTGAATTACTTGCTTGTAATTGAAATACGTCGTAATATTTAACAGAAATTCTTTAAGCTTAACTACGTTTAATATAAAATTTATTCTTAGCCATTTTCTCTTAGTTTTTTGCCAATTTTGAAAGCGTCTTTCGCACATATGCTATTTTTGGCCAACTTGAGTGTTACTATATTTATGAAGCAATTATCTTCAGTTATTTTTGGTCATAAGTGTACAATGCCACAAGAGAAAGACACGTCTTTAATTTGGTAAGCAGCTTGTAGTTGGACAATTGATAGATCAACAAGTATTTGATGGACATATGGATATATATAATCGATTAAATTCTTAAAAAAGTGAAGAGAAATACTTATAGTTTTTTAGAACATAAACTAAATTAAGTTTCAGCTAAGCAGACTTATTTTATTTATTAGACCCCGTACTTTAAAAAAGTGTAGAGGGGTCTACTAAGTTTGTCAGAAGCGAAATGTGCGTAACAAGCGGAAGGAGGCGTGGCCGACCCCATAAAGTATATTTATTCTTGATTAGCATTAACAGCCGAGGCGATATAGCGATGTCCGTCTGCCTGTCCGTTTGTCCGTCCGTCCGTATGAACACCTGGATTTCAGAGACTATTAGCGCTAGAGGCAACAAATATTATAAAAAACGTCACAACTTGAAAACGAATAAAGCTATCAGTACTAAATTCACTCAGTATGTGTATGGTACCAAGCTAATTGTCTTCACTAAATTTGTTTTGGATCAGACAACTATAGCCTGTAGCTCCCATAGGACAAATAGGAAAGAAATAGAAAATTTGTATGAAGACATGTAGTGTTAGCAGAGCTATCGCAACCAAACTAATATATTTAGTGAATAGTATCATTATAATTGTCCTAACAAAGTTTGATCCGGATCGGACAACTATAGCTTATAGCTCCAATAGGACAAATCGGAAAAAATGAGTTTTTTGAAAGGAAAATGGGCATCAAAATGAATACGGGGTCTTTTACAATCAGCTCACTCGACTGCAGCATGTCTTATTTGTTAGTACACAATTCAAACTTAAATATTTAAATCAATAATTTAAATCAAGTTAATTTAAATATAATTTTATTATCTCTGGCCAAACTTTCAACTCCAATCCTTTTTAGCCATTTTGTGCGTATTTGCGCTAACCTTAAACCACACACAGTTAGCTCCATTGAACTTATCTACATTTCACTTAACTTTGCTCAACTTCTCTCCACACTCGAATTAACTGCCCATCATTAATTCATTTGAAGCACTCATAAAAACACGATCAACACTTGACAAACACAGACAACGGGCAAATACAAATGACAGCAATAATAACAATAATAATAATACCAACAACAACAGTAATAATGGCAATAATGTGCAGCTCTTGAAAAATTATGCATTTAACTGAATCGTAGGCATTTAATTGGCCACGCCCACTTGGCAGCAACAAGCGCCCAATAATATTTCGATTGTTTGATAAGGCAAAATTGTTTACTCACTGCAGAAGGACAATGGCAGACAGTAGGTGAAAGAGAAGAGGAGAGAAGTGAAGTGAAGGGAGCAGAGTAATGTAGAGAGGAGAGGCCAAAAGGACACCTTGCCAGGATATGCTGTGCATTAAAATGAAATTAAATGGATGCAATAGCAATTTCAGTTATTGTTGTTGTTACTGTTGCTGCTGCTGCTGCAACTGTTGTTGATACTGTCATTGTTGTAACAAGCGTTGCTGCTGTTGCATATTTTATAATGCGATTGAAAGGCAAAAGCGGTGGTGGGGGTGGCAAGAGTATCGGGCAGCTGAAGTGACTGCGCATCGTTTGCAGTTTGTTTGCATTTTTTGGACAATTTAAATCGCATTTCGCAACCTGAATGCTACAATAACATATAGGCTCACTCACCAGGCGTATACGCAACAGCAGCAGCAACAACCACGAGGGCAATAAATCGACAGTAAACAAATGCACATAAAATAGACAACATAAAGTGCATAAAATAAATGCAAAGCAAATGAATTTGTGGATAATGAAGCTTTCCAATATGTTAAGTTTAATACACAAAGTAATTGAAAATTGGCTGCTTAAATCCTGAGCTGGTTAATGTTTGTGGCTTAAAGGAGCGTTAGAAAGAGTATAAAGAAAAATGCATAAGTAAGAATAAGCTGTTATTTAAAATAATACTATTTATTTAACAAATAGTTTGTGGTTAATATCTAAAAATCAAACAGAATTTTCTACAGAGTTTCTCTACTTTTAAAATAACTTAAGTTTTTGCTTGATATTTATTATTTATTAAAGCATTTTTAACCATCTAATTTATTAACTATAAATTTTTAATAATTAAAGTACACTACTAGTAGGTAAATGCTACGATAGCTTAGCGTATAACTTAGCTTAGCAGATTTCTTTAACTAAATGAGCCTAATGAAAATTCTTTATTCACACGTCGGTACCTTATCGTGACTACAGCGCCTTTAACAGTCGAGCAGACGCCACTTAAACTATCAAAGTTATTTTTATTATTATATAAACAAATAATGTCTCAAGTTTCATCTGCATAATGCATAAACTAAAATTATTATTTCCACTCAAAGGCTATGCAAACAACTGCAACTTGGCCGCAGTTGCTATCGCAGTCGCCGCTGCAGTCGAAGTCGCAGTCACAGTCGAGGTCGCTGCCGCTGCCAACTGTAATGGGCGCGCAGTCATGAGCTGCCGCACTCACACTCTTTTTGCTCTTCTCCCACTCTCTTCACTTGCTGCTGCTTGGACTGATGCTGCTCAGTGATATCTGCTTATGCGTGCGTTCATTTGCCTCTGTGCATCTGCATATATGTTTAATTGTGTGTGTATGTGTATTAGTGTTTATGTGTGAGTGTGAGTATGTGTATGTGTGTGTGTGCTGTCTGCCTTTGACTTGCTTCCATGATAATGTGTCATTATATTAAAAGCTTTGCAAATACGCCACCTACCGGGCAGCAGTTGAGCTCCCTGGGCAACTTAGCTTGGAAATTTCATTAGCGTTCAGCTTTTGTGGTCCGCTTGGCTGCTACTCATGTTCTTGTTGTTGTTTGTGTTTGTTGCCCATAAAACTAAGACGCCATTGGGAATTTGCTTACCAGCACATCCTGCCCTTGCATTCGTGTGCTCTCGCGTGTGTGTGTGGGGGGGTGTCCGGGTGTTGTTTGTGTGTGTTTGTGTTGTCTTGTGCTGGCTTTAAGCGTTGCCTCAAAGTAGGCAATTAATTTGTTAATTGTCGTGAATATTGTTAGCCAAATTGATGGCATTTGATGTGCCTTGGCCAAATTCGTTGAGCGCTCTTCAAGCAAATTGAGTTTTCGCGCATGCAACGAGCACAATTAATTTATCTGCCAAAACAGTTTAAGACTAATAAACTTTGGGTTAGAACAGAGGCAGTGCTAATAGTTAGACGTCATTTAATTGTTAGAAATATAAAGATAAATTAATATTTGTTTTGATAATAAATAGTTTAAGTTATGCTCGGCTTTAAATTGTTTAAAGTTTAACAGTGTTTACGTAATTAATCGCCTTATAGTTTTATTTTAAATTCCTCGCATGCATTCATTTATATAAAACGTTGTCATTGTTTTAGTTTCATGCACTTCATGCGAGCATTTGATGGCCTTTTGATCTTTTCATTATGGTCTGCTAAATACGTAACCAGTTGACACACCAGCCCCTCGTACTACCGCCCTTCCATGCGAATTTATGGTAAAGTGGTTGTTATTCTAGCTGAGGTGCAAGCGATGCAACAGCGCGTATGATGAATTTTGTTTAATGCCTCAATGCGCCACTTTGCCAAAAACAGAAATGCATTTATGCTATTTACGTATAGTTTTTGGGGTTTTGTTTATTTGGTCAGCCGCCTGCTGTGTGTGCGTAAATATAAATATAAATTGCAACAATTTTTTTTTTTTTTTCTTTTTGCATATTGTCGCATAAAATGCAATTAGTGCGGCAAGAGCGCAAGTGCAACACGTTTGTGGCTTAATTGGAGAGTTGCGTAAAAATAAAGGCAGAAAAAAAAACAAAATACAAACTGTTAGTGCATAGACTTACAAAGAGAATTTCTGTTTTGCCATTGCAGTTTTAAAATCCTCTCAAATTCCTGAATAAGCAGAACAAAGTCATTTATCGACTTGTGTTTCTGGTCATTTAATTAACACAGTAACTAGAACATTAAACAGAATTTTTGTATATATTGTTTAACCCATTAATTAATATTTTACAAAATTAATGGCTTTTAAAAATCAATAAATTAAATTAACTTAAGTAATTAAATTACATGTCAAAGATCTAAATGCTGTTTAATTATTTTAAATATTTAACTAAGAGTTTTTATTAACACAAAGTTTATTTTATAATACAAATTAAATAATTTTTCATTGCATTTTGTATTTAAATATTTAAAATAATCGTTTTTCCTTGTATTAAGTTAGTAAAAAATATAGATATATTTTTATTAAATTTACTTTTTAATATTTAAAATGATCTTAATAATTGTTGACTCAAATTTTGACTTAATTTTTTTTTATATTTCTGTACTGCATAAATACCATGTATACGCCATGTAACACCTGTCGTCAGCATCATCATTATCAGCTATGCCACCCTCCTCGCTTACTCCTTCCACTCCGTTTTGGACACAACAGCAGCATCATTACAACCAACCACATGACATGGTTCAGGAGTCTTTTTTCCGCTCGTTTAGCATATGTTGAAAATGTTCGCATAATGGTCTCTTAATCCCTCGCACTCGCAGTCGCTTTCTCACCCACTACTCACACTCTTTCGGTCGCTCTGCTGTTAACATTTCGACCACTCGACGACAGTTTTTGCCGCTTTGCTTGTTGTCAAATAATATTTATATAGTATTCACAAAATGCGCGGATTATTTTCTTAATTGATGCTGATCGGCCTATTATACGTATAGTCAGCTGGTCATACTGGCCCGCCCCTTACTTCCCCAACTCCTGCCCACTTGGGAGTTTTGTTCTCTATTTAAAATTAAATTTGGAAAACTTATTGCGAGTTTGCGGTTGCACAATTTATTCGCACTAAAAGTTAATTTGATTTTGTTGACCGCATGTAAAATATTCAAACTTTTTGACTTTGACAAATTTTTGAAGCGGGATAACGAGGTCAAATTGGCTCGGCAATGGGGTCAAAATTTTAACCAACGCTATGAAATATTTATGGCATTTTTTTACGAAATGTTTCAATACTAAAATTTGTTAAATTAGGAACATTTTTCAGATATTACAAAAAATAAACAAATTTAAATTTTGAGTTGCAATTTATTCAATGTGAAGCTTAAATTCTGACCTTAAAATAATGAATACTAATTAGCTATTATAATTATTTATATTTTTTATTCTTTCCTGCTTAGTTCTATTCATAATTTATTTAAATTGTCATAGAAAATCACTTGAATTCGTCTCACATATGCGAACTAATGCCATCAAATTGAATGCTAAATCTATTGAGCATAAAGACTCAGTTAAGTGTGTCTGTGTGTGCATCACCTCATTGTTGTTGTTGTTGTCTCACTTCAGGTAGCATTCACGTCCAGTTGCATATTACAGGATTAAGCACTTAACAACAATTTCACGCACGCATTTTAAATTAATTATGCGTTATTTATAAATAAATGAAATGCACACGCAACGAAATGATGTGAATTTGCTCCCCTTCCACACCCTCCCTTCTTGCCCCTCCGTGAATACTGCCATGTATTGGTAGTAATGCCACAAGAGGGTGCTGCCAGAGGATTTGATGTTGAAAACCACAGGACGAACATGTTGCGCTTAAAATACTTTGCTAATTTTTCGCTAATATTTGCCAGGTGCATGTTGTCGTTGCTACTGTTGTTGTTGTTGTACCTCTCGATGCTGTTGTTGGGATTTGTTGCTGGTCGTTTGGTTTGTCTGCCTGTCGGAAATAACAAATATTTAAACGTATTTAATTAAAACTCACAAATGAAACCGCAACGCGCAATGAGCACTGAGTTTTTCCCTGGCCCATAAACGGATCCTGTTGCTGCTTCTGCTGCACTCTTTCCCTACCCCCTGCTGCCGACAAACACACATACTCTTTCAACCGTTTGCATTTCATTTTATGCTAACACACACACACATACACAAATACAAGCCTGAACGCGGCTCAAATTATTGTTTATTTATTTACAGCTACAGTCACTGCCAGTGTGCGTGTGTGCGTGTTTGTGTTTCTGTTTGTATTTGAGTTTGGTTCCCTCTCGCTGCGTGTATATGTGGTCTTCTAAAACATTTCGGTTTCGTATTTTGGCGATATTTGGTTGTATGGCTCATAAAAGCATGTAAATACTCTAATACCATAAACCTGCACAAAAGTCCCCATTGTGAAAATATTTTAAACTATTTTTATGGCAAAGAAAAATAAATTGAGTCTTTAATGTGTAAGTTTTAAAGCAAAATCAAAATTAAAATAAAGTTTTTGCGAAATATAAAATAGTTGTTTTTTGTACTTATTTCCTTTAACATTTTAACGATTTATGCATTACTTTCCCACAAAATTATCTTAACTGATTAGCTGTACTAAAATTAAATTATTGTTAATCTAATGTCTACTTAGCTAGAGCATTGCAAAACTGTTGGTAAATATTTCCAAAATCCATTGCATGCTTTTAGGCTGCTGATTTTTATTTAACGATGCGAGAAAAGCAAATTTTCATTGCATACTTTTGAGTGCTCATTGTTATTTGATGCAGCGCCAATTGCGTTGCTCATACGTCACGTCAGTCGAGCGCGAAGCATTCGAAATTTGCGGTTTTCGAAACTTACAACCCTTTTTAGCAGAGTTTATTGAATTTTTGGTCGAATGGGATTTTCATAGGAACCATTTTAATTAAATTTTAAATGGTGTAATAGTAAACGCTTTTGTTGGCACTTAGTAAATAATAAAGTAGCTAAACAGTTAAGAATATTTGATGGCAACTACCAACTGAGTTCTTTTATTTAATTTATTTCATTGGCTTTAATTTCTGTACCCAAAACTTAGCCTGTTTTAGTTACATGCTACGTGGACTTTTTTCTTTCGATATATATAAATCCACTCAACTCAAAAAAAAGGGGCAGCAAATCTTTGAAAAAAAAAACTTACAGCTTTTCCTTTTGTTGCTAATTGACAGCGTGTGAAAAATAGAATCCTTTCGCAGATGTGCACATACAAAAAGACGAAGAGAATAAAAAATTCTATTACAAAATACTGCACTAGAAAAAAAGAAGAAGCAGTAGAGCATTGCATATGTGGGTGTGGACATCCTTTGATGCTTAAGAGTTTGATATCCTTTTAAAACGCATAAATTAGTTCTGCAAAAAAAGAGGAAAAGAAATAACAGAATAACTAGCCAAAAGGAAGACCTACAACAAAAAAATTACGTTCTCCCAGCAGTATCTCACAGCATTTCGCAAGGATATATGCATACGTACACATGTGTATGTGTATTTGTTTGTGTGTAGCAGTGTATGTTTGTTTGCGTTTATCCCTGCAACTTTGAACTGGCTTTTTGGCTCGAGTTTGAGTTTTTGACTTGCCTCTGTTATTTACTCTACTGCGTTTTATTTCCTGACTTACTCGACGAGCAGAGAAGCTGGAAAGCAACTTATTTGCCATTTAACTAAGCTGGTTAGCTAACTGTTTCGAGCTGAAACTGATGCAGTAGCTACCAGCTGTAGAGCTCTAAGAGAATTTGTTATTGTCCGGTTATTTTGGTTAATGCGGGACAATGCTCCAAACTTATGACTGTTGAAACATAAAACAGAAAAGAGTGCACTACTGTAGTTAAATCCTGAGACTCCAACTGACATTGTAGCATAGTCTAATAAACTGTTTTGGTATTTCCCCGAGTAGCTATCTTGCAATCAAATTCCCTGGAAATATTATACTATAGAAATCAGCAATATAATTGATTATTTAATCATGTGCTTCTTGTTTGATTCTGTGCTTGATTAGATAAATAAAAAAAAGCTTTTTCGCAGCACCATGTGGGGTAGATGATAAGATTTAGCCTTCAGTATAAATAATTTTCAATCAAGCTACAAATTTCTTTGATTTTAACAGGATAAGGTAGTTAATTATTGAAAAACTCTGAAATCTTTCATGCCAATCAATTCTTGATTTCCAAGCTAATGCCAAAGATTAAATTAAGGCTAAACAAATGCGATTAGTTTTAACCTTCTGTACTTGCTTTAATCGTTCATTTAAAGACTGGGAATTTTTCATGTACAGCATTTATTTGAAGTGGTAACAAATTCGTTTTTGTTTGTATAAACTTAACAACTAAATATCTTAGGCTTTTAATATGAAATTAACTTAGAATTGTACAATTGACATTACTTATAATAATGATAACTATTATTATACAAACGAAAACAAGAATTGTGACAAAGAAAGTGATAATTAAAGCGCTGTATACACAAATATATATAGTATATTTACAAATATCACAACAAATTGGGGCACATTATGTACAGAAAGTTAAAGAAAGGCAGCAAAAACAATATATAAAAAATAAAATTAGATGAAGTCGTGTGTGTCTAAATTTCTGGCGCATAAAAATAATGTATAAATTTAAAATCATTTAATTTTTATGCGCAATCTATTCATCTCTCTCACAAACACATGCCAGCTAAAAAAAATGTCAGCGAGTTAATTACAGTTACTAGATGAAGTCACTAGCAAGTTAAGTATGTGGGGGGGCGTTTGTAAAAATTAGTTAAGCTCAAGAAGTAAAACTTCTGCTTCAACTCTCAGCTGAGCTTAAAACTACAAGGCAACTTATAATACTTTATTTTTCACGCTCTACCCAACTCTAAAGCTTCTCGGAATACTCATAGGCTGGGGGCGGTGTTTTAAAGGTATTACCATTGCCATTTTCCACCTTCCAATCGGGCTCGAAGGCAGGATTCTCGTGCTGCTCGGAGTTTTGCAGTGCATTCGCTGCCACTTCGGCGTGATTCCGATTTCTTGTGATTTGCGTGGAGTTGCGTATGCCGTAGGCAAAGTAGATGATATAACCGATAGCAATCCAGATGAGGAAACGTATCCAGGTGAACAAGTCCAGCTGGAACATGAGGTACAAATTGACAAAGACACTCAGGCAGGGCACAAACGGTACCAAGGGCACTTTGAAGGTCAATTCAATGGTCGACACGGGTTGTAGGCCAATAACAATGCAGATAACAACCAACAGTAGACCAACAAGACTCAGTGCCACCACACCGCCAGTTGCCTCGACTTCAAAGACCTTCATGAAAATGCACCAAATGATGCAGAAGATGGCAAAGACCACAATGCCAAATTTGGTAATACCCGATGTCATTGTATTTGGCTCTTTGTACGAATTGCAGAAGAGTTGTCTGAATACATTGGGTGCACGCACGGAGACCAATTTGGTCATCTTTTCATCCTGATAGCGCAACACGAGCACACAAATGGCCACAATCGTGTAGGCCAACAATGTGCCAATGGACATCATGTCCACCAATTGATCCAGATTGAACAACATGGCCATAACCGCTGCAAAAATGCCCGACACAATGGTGGCCAGTAGCGGTGTTTTCGTATACGGATGCACTTTCGACAGACGCTTGAAGAGAATGCCATCATTGCCCATGGCATACAGAATACGTGGCAGTGGGAACATGGCACCCAACAGGCTGGTGCACAAGGCAAACACGGCGCCAATTGTTACAATCCATTTGATTGTGTACCACTCGACAGCATCAAAGGCCTTGGGGAACGGTGCATCGGGATCCTGCAGGTAATACGGCAACATCATGGTCAACACCGTCGAGACACCGAAATAGGCCAAGAAGATAATGATCAGCGACACTACAATGGCCAGTGGTATGTTCCTCTTGGGATTAATAGCCTCCTCTCCAGTGGTGGCTATGCAATCGAAGCCTACAAAGCCATAGAAACACTTGGCAGCACCAGCCATCACGCCAGCAATGCCAAAGGGCATGAAGCCGCCGCTACCCGCCCAGTCAGGCACTGAGCTTGCGGGCAGACGCCAGTTGTCAGCATTAGCTGGAAGAGGGGGGGAAATATATTTTTATCTATTTTAAATCAAACTTAATTAAAAACTCACCGTTCATGCCACCAGCTACAAGCACAATGCCAATCGTCACCAGATTCACGCTGGTGAAAATGTTGTTCAGAAAACTGGATTCCTTGGCGCCAAAGGCTAAAAGTCCTGCCAGTAGCAGCACCATGCCAAATGACAGAAAATCAGGATAATCGCCAAGAAAACTCACATTAATTGGCATCGATTCATTCAGCGCCTTTGACATGTTGTTATCAATCAGTGAGTCAAAGTAACCGCTTAATCCACGCGCCACTGATGCCGTGCCAATCACATACTCCAAGATCAAATTCCAGCCAATTGTAAAGGCCACAAATTCGCCAATTGTTACATAACTGTAAACATATGCACTTCCTGCTTTTGGCACACGTGCTGCAAATTCCGCATAACAAATGCCCGCAAAGGCCGACGCAATGGCGGCAATCAAAAAGGAAATGGTAACAGCCGGACCGGCTATATTGTAAGCCACTTGACCTGCCAACACATAGACACCCAGACCCAAGGTGCTGCCCACACCGAGCGCCGTTAGATCGAAGAGGTTTAAGACGCGAGCGAGCTGCGATTCCGCCTCGTGCACATCGTCCGTTTTACGGCGTGTGAGTGCCTTCCAAAAGTTTGACATGTCTGCAAAAAGGATTAAAAATATTGACTAAATTATTATATTTATATAATAAATATGTTTGATAATTAAATTATAACTTAATTATTTCTAATTATTTTGTAATGGTTTTTTTTTTTTCAACCAAAGCTATTAGAGACATCACTGTTTCGCTTTCATATGCATTATTTCTAATAAAAAAAAGTTAATTAAAAAACTGTATAAAAAGAACTTAAAGAATAAATTATTATTTAATTAAATTTAAAGTGTATTTTAATAAATTATTAATATAAATAAATGAAAACTAACTTGACCAATATGTTTAATAAAATCTAAATAAACTTCTAAAACTTTTAAGCTTTCTCGTAAAACTAAACTGAATTCAGTTAAAATATATATTTGCCTTTTATTAGTTAAACAATTCGCCAGTTTTTTAAAATATTTTTATTATTAATATAATAAAGCAAATTAAGCTAGGTCTAACTAAGAAATTACTGCATATACTAAATACTATCTTGTATTTATATATATTGTCCAGGTCATGTTGATAACTGCAAGCTGTTGTTTATCTTATCGCACTCTCTCTCCCTCTTTCTTCCTCTCTCCCTCAGAGCCCTGCAGTACAGGTAAGTAACTGTATCTGTTGATAAGCTCAAGGCAACAACTGCTTTTAAACTCTAATGCCGATCGAGCTTTAAGTTTTCTTTCAAACTATAGCACAACCAGTTTTGTTTTAATGTTCCAACTTAACTGAATTATTATGCCAAACACGGCTGTAATAACAGAAACAAATAAACTTTCAAGGCTTAGTTTATACAGTAAAGTTTAGTTAACTGTTTTTTATTTAAATTTGTTTATTTTATTTTTAAGAATTTTAATTTGTTTTTGCTTTAATATTTTATTATTAAAATCTTGTTGTGATTTTGACAAGAATTTTGTGCATTTATTTTTAATTAAATATAAATAAATTTACTGAATAAGCTAATTGTGTTTATAAATTTTAAATTTGAGCAGTGGTAATAAAAAACACAAAAGAATTGAGAGCCAGCTTCGGTTTTAATATGTTTTGTAATTAAAAACATTCTTTTAATTTCATAGAATATTTAAAGCCAAACACAAAAATATTTAAATAATAAAGACGAGACTAAATTAACGAAATAACTCTCTGTGTTGCTAATTAACATTTTTTGTTTAAATTTAAATTAGTCGGCAATTAATTGAAGTTTGGCTAAGATAAATAAATATTTTTTTCCTTTCAATTGTTTATAAATTTATAGATCTTTATCAGCAACCTGTGTTTTAACAGCTTTTCTTTTATATTTTAAAATTTATTGAATGCTCTAATCTACTCAAAACTTTTTCGGCACTTTTTCAGTCAGTTAAATAATTTATTTAATTTATTGTTCCCTCGTTTTCATTCTTTTTCGACGCCATATAATAAAATTACCAATTAATCATCAGTATAAAAGAAAGAATGGCCAATTATATTATAGTCCATAGCTTACTATTTTTATAAGTGTGTATTAAGTATTTACAATCGACATTTTGATCGATAATAAAGTGTTAACGGCACTTCGTCATGTTTCAGACATTTTGATAGCAGTAAGCGAACTCCAGAACAATATCGATAAGTCTGGGGGACTAAAAGACTAAAATGTAGCACGCGCCCCGTTTCAACAATCTTATCAATTATTTGTTTTTGTTGGGATTAATCCTTAACACTTGGTTCTTACCCACTCAAAGTTGATGTAATTACGTGGATTTTCGATTTATGCGAATATAAAACTGTCCAATTGAGTGGAAATGTTGAATAAATATTTGTAATCGTTAATCGTTAAACGTTAAACATGCGATAATCTTTCATGGACAAATCCAGATCAGATAAGCATTTTCTATATACAAAATTTGGTTACAAATGCTGCGTCATTCCCTAGTTGGAACTCTGTCTCTATAAGGCAGACAACCAGTTCCGTTATCTCATGATTAATGTTAGCATTAAGTTAACATTTCCCACGCAACTCAATGGCGAGGTCAAGCGCCGGTTTTATAGGTCAAATTTGGAGACTTTACCTCAACTATATCTCATCAAATTAATTTTGGTTATGCCAAACACGCGCCCTACAAGGCTACTACCATAAACACCTGTTTGCGCAGGTGTATCTGCCCCTTAGCTGCTTGAGGAAGTCAATAAATCGGCAATGCAAAAATTAAAAATTTATTGAATTTTATCGTTAACATGCTAAGTATATAAATCTGATGAATATACCTTGAGACTGTCAAGGAAATCTTGAAGTACTTTCACTTTAACTCTAATCAATATCAGATAATGTTTTTTTTTTTTTTCAATTTTTTCAAGTACAGCGATAACTCTTAAAACAAATTTCGATTTTTGAACTTGTTTGTTTAATTATTTATATGATCTCATCCGCTAGCATTGACTAGTCCCATAAATTTAAAACAAATCTTACTATTATGGGTCACTAATAAAGAAAAAACTAGTTTTAAATGTAGTAATTATAAAGTTCCCAGCTGTGCTGTGATTTATAACCAGCTAAAATGGTTCTAGCCAGAAGACACCAGTTTATTTTGTAACTACAGCAAGTTTTTTGTGCTCTTAAAAATTGATTTAAAATTTCAAAAAGTAACTAAATAAAAATCTTAAGCAATTGGTCTAAATTTTAATATTTTTTTTTGCATTTATAAACAAAAATTTCATTACAATGCCATACAAATCTACTGACAAGCAGTCAAAGAATTTTTATACATTTTTCAGGGCAGCAAAAAACAGCAAAATTAATTTTTAAATTAAAAAAAGAAAGTGAAAGCTCCATTGACCGGACAGCCACGGTTCCAGCATTGTCCGCCCACGGAAGATTTCCGCATAAGAAAACGGATTTTATATGAAAATCATGGAACTAGGGACTATTAAATTCGTCCTAAAGGAGCTGTTCGCCAGAGGGAGCTGTCCGCAAGTAGAGCTTTCATTGCATATGAAAATAGACTAGTAAAATATTGCTCTAAGGCTCTTTGTCACACTTCGTTTTTAAAAAAATTAACTACGTTCACTTTTCTATAACGAAAGTGTGGCAAATTATATAAAAATGCTTAAAACTCAGAACTGTACACGTATCACATTGCTATTTAGATGATAACTTAGTCACAGTTTGTTGTTATTTCTACATAATGTGTTTCATTTTTTATTATTATTATTTTCAAGTGTTCTTGTGATAAAAACACACGTTGAACTCAAACGCATTTGTGACTTTTTAATTGCACAATTTTTATGATATCATCAAAGGCAGCAAAGTATTAAAACTAATGAGTTTTTTTTAAAGCAATTCAGTTGTTAAAAATGTAAAAATTTTAACGGAGTCCTGTGCTAGGATTTATTTATTAATAATTCACATACTTTTTTAATTTTTGGTTCACAAATTTCTTAAGTTGTTGATTTTAACACAAATGTTCCACTTTAAGCACTAAACAGCAACTGTTGGTGATCGGGTAAAAGTTGGTAACGCTTCACGGCTATAATCGGGTAACGAAACTTCAGAGTTAACACAAAATTCAACGACCGCGCGCGACGCGCTCCAAAGTCGTTCTGATCGTGAGGCGTTGGCGTTAAAGCGCTTAAAGCTTTTGCTCTGGCTGCCGGCCAGTAATAATAATAATAATAACAGCAACAACAACAAAACCAATTTGTTAACAACTTTTTCTTAACGAAAGCGAACCGACAACAACAACAACAACTACACGGCGTTGTAGCATTTTCCAGTGCTCGATTTCCGGTTAAAACCGATTTTTTTGCAGCTTTTTGGCTAAGAAGTTTTTTTTTTTTGCGGCTAGACTTGTAACATTTGGTTGAACCCAGCGGTGAGATAAGTTAAACAGATTAAGCATGGTTATACATAGGTATATATCTCTGACCTCTGACGTCACAACGATTCGTTTTTTTCGGTGTATACCGCGTAGTTGTTGCGTAAAGCGGGTATGCTGAAAGCTCACTTAATGAAAAGGTTGTTTTGTAAATTAGTTTGGGTATTTAATTTAAAGCTGTAAATATTTTAATTTTAATAAATATTTTTTATTATTTAAAACTTTTTCCAACTCTTATAATTTATATAAGTAATTTCTACTACTTTTTATTTAGTTTACAGTCTCAGTTATCTTTGTAAAATGTTAACGGGTATCACTCAAGCTAAAGATCGCTTAACTGGTTACTTTTAACGAGTCTTTACTGTCGCATGTCGCTCGTGCCATTGATTAGTCTAGCGGCTTTTGGGCCGCATATCAGAAAAACCGTCGACAGCTTGTTAACCACTGTTAACCCCCCTACGGCCCCCGCTGCAGCTTTTCAGTGTGTGGGTTTCATGATAAGCGCCAAAAAAACATTCAGACACGTCGCCCGTCGAGGTTTTACTGATCCGACAACAACAATAACAATAACAAATGACAAGTTAATAGTTGTACAAATGTCGTTAAACTATCAACAAAGTTATAGAATATATCTTCAAGTCGATTGGGAAAAACGGCCTTTGGCTTAACCTTGACACATTGACGGCTTTAGATAACTGAAAAGTGTTGAAATCGTTGTAGACTTTGCTAGAAAAGATACGAATGTATCTGTGAAGTTCATTACTCTTTTGTGCAGTAGCTGCAGCGTATTTGTGGGCAGTAGTTCACGCTGAAGACATACAAATAGCTTGAAAATATTAACTAATGTAAAAACACATTTTTTTAATAATGAAAAAAAAATATTTTAGGAGAATTCATTATTTAACACAAAAAAAGATAGTTTTATTTAAAATTTTATATTAATTAAATTTTATAGAATTAGTATAGAATAGTATATAAATATAGAAAATTATAAAAAATATTTAAAAAATTAATTTAATTACCAATGTAATTTTAAAATGATATCCCTTAAAAATTTTATGTTTTTATTATTTTAAAATTATAAAAAATATTTTTTATAAAAATGAGTTTGAAGCCCAATGATATAAACTAAGTGTTTTCGTTCTTTAAAAATTCAAAATCAATTATTAAACCAATAAAAAAATTTAAAATCTAAGTCAATAGAAATTGCATATTTTTGTTATTTTAAAATAAAAAAAAATATTAAAAAAAATAATTTATAAACTAATAATACAAATTAAAAATCTATGCCCATAAAAATGTTATATATTTATTATTTTAAAATTATAAAAAAATATTTAAGAAATATATAAATTATGTATTTTTAGGTCTAGTCAATTCCATTACAACGAGTGCCTACTGTAAATTTCACGTGACACAATCCATTAAGACGCCTCACAAGTGCCGCATAACAAGATTTTGATTTGGTTCGAGCCCAGTAGTTTTCCATTGGCCGCAATGGGGCACCACCACCACCACAAAACACAAACACTCAAGTCTAGATTCAACTGGCGAAATTGGCAATCGACAACCGAATTTAAAATGCCTGCAACAACATAAGCATCAACTTGACCAACAGAAGAATTTAACAGAAAAAACAAACAAAGTGACTCCAAAGTTCAGGCAACAGGCCTCGAGCAAGATCAATGACTTGAAAAAAAACTTCTCGAATGCAGAGCCTCAAATGGAATATTGTAGAAAACAAGCGACAAGTGGCAACAAAAAAATAGTTGACAAACGTGTAAAAGATTGCCAAAGCGAGTTATAGACAAAATCAGCTATGCAATAGGCCCAGTTGAAATAGACCCAACTGAAACTGAAACTGAAGACACCCCAATGAACCCAAAGCCCAGCGCCAGCCCAGCACAATTCATGCCTGAAATTTTCTATCTCAAACGTGATTACTGATTCAATTCACAGTCAGAGATTATTTGACGTCATTAAGCATTAAGCAAGCCAGGGACGTCACATCTTGTATATCAGTTGAAAATTGACTGCTAATTGAATTGCAGGCCAATTAACTTTTTTCAATTATATGCAAATATTTACACAATTTATTGTCAACTTTATATTGTAGCCAATAATTTGTTGGCTCACCGACACTTTCCGCAAATATTTTGACACCTTTACAGTTTCTCTACATTGTGCCTTAAATACCTTAGATAAATACAACTGACGTACCAGTCAAATTATATAGATATATTGGTATATATATGTCACAAATGGATATCTGTCTAACGATAACACAGTTTGAGTTATAAGCCTTTTTTTTTTGCTTTCATTTATGGTTTGCAGTTTGATTTATGTTTCTGCCTAAAAAAAACCTATAAAAATGCTATAGATTATATATATATTTTTGTGGTTCTAGGTGATTAGTCATGCAAATGAATACATATATTAATATTTAATTGCTCACCAGGAGAGTTAAATATTTATTGTAATTGTTTGTAGAAAATTCTTTAGAAACTTTATATTTTTTAGCCTCTTATTCAAAGCATTTAATTTCAAAATAAATTTCATCTAAGCATAAAAAAATGCAGCTCAAATTTTCGTCTATAAACTGCTATAAATTAATTTTTTATCCAACCCATAAATTTAAAACTATTTAACTAACAAACCCCATAAAAATCACTAATTTTGCGCTAAAGTTCTTTACAAATTTCCCGCTTTATTACCAACTCAAGAAATCCACTCTAATTACCTCGTGATTATAATAAATCCATAAATATTTGGAACTATTTTCAATGCCTAACATAGTTTATAATTTCCCCCATAAAATACTTTTCAAAACAGTTCTGCTCTACTCGCTTGAGAGCCGATTATATGGCTTCCTGAATGCGCAAAATGGGGCTACATCTTGTCAGACATCTTTAACTTGGGGTACTTGTATAAGTCTATAATCGTCGAACCCCAAAGTCTGGTGAAACACGCATTCGCCAAGTGCAAAGTCGGCCTGTGTTGGCCATAAAAGTTGATTCCCTTAATAACCATTGCAATTAAAGTAAAGTGGGTAAAGTGGGTAAAAAGGCAAAACATTCATCTATGAAACATTTGCCAGACTTTTTTTGCTCTGAAAGATAAGGGATAATTGCACATTATGACGATTCTCAAACTGAGACAAACATAATTTCCATGTTGTGTCGACGCCTTGATAACGTATACGTTTACTTTTTTTTCTATTTCTTTTCATTTATTATCTTGAACTGTGCCTAAACCGTGGCATTATCTGGGCATATGTCTAAGTTGATAATCGGAATGCAAAGACATTTGCACTGCTCTTGTTTTATAGATAAAGACTGAAGTACTTTCTTTCCCTTTACAGCGGCAGTGGCGTCCCTGTGTCCCAGGAGGGGCTTCCAACACCCATTGATTGACTTTTCAAAACACTTTCTACAATTATTGATTACAGTTCTGCGACTAATAGTTTGATAAAGGAAATGCCTGGCCAAATAAATCCCCCTTTTATGTCACTACTCTGCAGGCATATATAATTTACGATATTTTTATTTTCAAATAAATATTTACCGACTTTAGGCACGAGACGACTCGTGACAAGGAATTTTCAGTATCGTATAACTTCCATAGCATATAGTTCAGTTATTGCGGGGGGTTTTAAATGTAGCTCTTATTTAGACTTTTTAACGATAAATTATGATAAGCGTACTTAAAATAAAAAGGTGTTAAGCAAAGTGTATAGCTCAAATAATATATCTTATTCTGTATTTGCACAAATTACTAAGTATCTTTTAGCCAGAGAGCGATACTTTGGTAGCCTTTGGTTTAGATTGTTTTGTATCTTCCTGGTGTGATGGTCTGCAGTTCGGGAGCTCATAACTTTTATCAAGAATAAAAACCTTACCCACTTTAAAAAAAATTATTTAAGAATTTTATTTAACTTTGTATATATTTTTAATTGAATAAATTTATAAGTAAATATTTAAATCAAATAAATCTGTGTTTTATACTGACTTTTTTTAAAGCCGAAGGCTTAAGACAGCCCAAAT
The DNA here is from genome assembly GCA_035047505.1 of Drosophila parthenogenetica. Lineage (NCBI taxonomy): Eukaryota > Metazoa > Arthropoda > Insecta > Diptera > Drosophilidae > Drosophila > Drosophila parthenogenetica. The sequence goes on along the minus strand of JAWNPM010000247.1, from coordinate 6,492,259 downwards.
TAAATTTTAATCAGTCTTTACTGTCTTTTAAACTTCAAGCTTCAAAACACGATTGTTAAATTTCAAATCAAATGCAGTTAATTAATCAGATAAACACAGATTTTTAGAAATTTATTGATACTGACGTGCAGATGGGGAAGTTTTGGAAAGATTTTATGAGCGATCTCTGACGTAAAGCGGGTATGATGACTGCAAAGCTAATTGAAAGTTGTTTACTAATTTAGTTAATAGCTTAACTTATTAATTTATATAAATAGGAAACAAATTCTTAAAAAGGGACTTATGGTAAACTAATAAAATAGAAACATTCTGTGAAAACGTTTAATATTTTAATAACTAAACAGGGCCATGAAAACTGCCTAATATGTTAATTTTTGTTCATTACTGGACCAAATAATAATTCTAATTTTTTAAAATAAATTACAATAAGTTCTGAGATACACGTTGCTGGCTTTTGTTATCCACTGTAATGGCAGCTTTTGTATAATTTTTATTAAAAAACCCACAGCCTAATGAAGTCACTGAACTCGATTCATACAATATCTGTTCGTACTTTTGCCATATCTTTTACTCTTCGTTTTGGTTTTGACAAATTTTGCTTTATTTTGGAAAGTTTCAGTTTCAGTTTTGTTTTGAAGAGTCTTATAAAAGTTATTGTTGTTGCTACTTTGGCGACATTTACATTATTAACCATTTTCATTTTGCCATTAAAAATAACGAAATTGTAATGAACTGCCATCCGACGGTTGTCAGCTACATTTTGTCGAGCAACCAGTCGAGTCAACTCTACACGACTCGGCAGCAGAACAATGGTTTGTATTTTAATGCGGCTTGTTGAGTGCTCACTGTGGCTTGTAAATTGTTTGTGACTTTGAAGCACCGCATGCGGTTGCATTTATTCAACACACGCCGAAAAGGGTGGTAAGCAGTGGGGAGGGGTAGGAAGAGGCTTTAGCTGCACTGCCTATGACTCTTCAAAAAAAATGCAGGGTGTGGGTTTGGGGGAATACCCTGCTTGACATTTGCCTGCCTGCCGACTGCAAAAAAGTCAAAGGCTGCTTGCAACAAGTTATTCAAGCGAATTAATTACAAATATATATATTTTTTGTAAGCTTGGAGAATATACAAAATGCCAGAAACACAGAGCATTGCCCCAATATAATTATGGTGTACAAAAATTGCGGGTAATATAATTTATTAAATATTTGCTACACAAAAATACACCAAAAAAGTAAACAAATTTTAAAATACACATTGGTGTAAGAAGCATATAAAAATGTCTAAAAATACATACAGATAATTATTTTTATAAATCATCAAATTGAAGTAAAATAATGTATTTTTAGATCCCGTACTAGAAAATAGTAGAAAGGTCTATAAGGTTGGTCAGAAGTAAAATGTACGTAAGAGGTAGTTGAAAGCTTTTCCGACCCCATATATACTTGTTCAGCATCAACAGCCGAGTCGATATAGCAATGTTCGTCTATCCGTCCGTCTGTCTGTCCGTCCGTCTGTTTGTCCGGCCGTCCGTTCTCAAAAGGTCCTAGATCCTACAAGACTTTAGGCCGTATAAATCAGTTACGTTCGGACAACTTAGGGCCATAAATGGCCTATGCTCTGGCCCTTCCAGGAGGACATCTGGTTTAACCTAACCTAACCAACGCACCTACCGCCTCCACAAATTCTTAAAAACCATTTCCATAACACCTTAACTTATCCTGACCAAATTCACACATGATGTGTATGGTAGCATTATAACTATTCTCACCAAATTCGATTCAGATCGGACAACAATATCCTATAGCTCCCCTAAGATAAATCAGTAAAAAATAAGAAACTTTTATGAAGACTTGTAGTGTTATTTGAGTGGTCACAACCAAACTCTCATATTATGTGGGTATCATAGTTATAACTATCCTTACCAAGTTTAAACCGGATCGAAAAATTATATCCTCCAGCTCCCAAAGGACCCACAGGTCAAACATTGCTTATTTCTATGAAAAACTCCGACCCACAATGAGTGCAGGGTCTTTTACAGTCGGATTGCTCAACTGTGCCCTTTCCTACTTGTTTTATTTAAATTCCCAAACTATTTAATACATTCTACTAAATTTCTCGTCTCGTCTTAAGTAAATATCAATACAGAATATTCATGTTAATTTTATATAGTCTTTGTAACCATGAATTGCCCTTCGCAATATAAAACTCCTTGACTATCGCCATTTGCATGGCACGACAAACAACTCTGTAAAGCCCTTAAGTGCAATCATAAAACATTTTAAAATCATGTCTAATATAAGTTTTCCCACGGCTTTACTTTTTAAAGACCCATTATCATTATCAACCGACGGAGCTCATCATGTTTTCATGCACTATTTATATACACTAGAGTATACTCTATGCAAGGTAATATAATATTATTGAATGACGTGAAAAAATAGAGTACTAAAGATAAGAATCTATACCTAAATTACTGATGAAATACTTTAGAATTTCTGTTGAAGTACCAAATCAAAATCCTATTTAATCAAGTGCAGATAATTTATTAGATTATTGTAATCGTTGGTCAAACGAATTTTGGACACGCTCACGCTTACGTTCTTGTTACCAGGTAACGCTCTCAATGACATTTTCATTTTTAAAGTTTATCAGACCAGAAACCACAAACTGATAGAATTGCTCGAAGTGCGCCCAACATAAATAACTAAAATTGATTACTGAACCTGTTGAGTTATAAATAAAGAGTAGAACAGATAAAACAACAAGCACTTCGTCTCAAATGTACTTCAATTAAGCAACATCATTAGTTGGTTGGAAAGGAAGCAAGTGCTCTACGAAAACATACCCTGTAATAATAATTTAATAAAACATTTCGAAGAAAGCTCTTTTAAAAAAAAGTTTAAAAAAAAAAAAAAATTAAGAAAATTAAGAGCAATTAAAAAATTTAAATATATTTTAAAAAAATAACTCTAATCCATTTTTTATATGTTGCAAAATAGTAAGTAATATTTATGGTACCAAATTTTTTATTGATAACTTAAAAACAAAATTGTTTTTAGTTTTTAAATCTTTTAAAAATAATTTAAAACTTGTATAATTTAATATAAGTAATTAATAAACATTTTATATAGATTACAATAATATATATTTCGAAAAAATATTATTTTTTGTACATTTTTTAAAATTGAAACATAAATAAAATTAAATTTTTAATAAATTTTTTAATATTTTTATCAGAAATTCCATTTTACTGTTAATAATCAGTTAATACTTCCTGTTATATCTCTATTATACCCATTGTTAGAACTTTTCCAATTGCAGGGCATTTAAATAAAATTTTTTAAGCCTCTCGTAGACAGACCTTCACTACAAAAAAACAATCATTGGTACAACAACAATTGACATATAAAACTATATTTCCGTCAACAATCGAATAAAAAACTACAAGTGGAGAATGTAGAATGGAGAATTGAGACTGGAGATAATGGAGAATGGAGAACTCGCAAACATTTTGCCCATAAAGAGACCAAAATGATGTCATTACTGTCATTAAAAAAAGTGGCTCATTAGCATTGCCAAAAAGCGTAAACAGAACCAGAAAGAAGTAAAGCAAAAAACGTGAAATATAAACAACTAGAGAGAAAGAGAGAGAGAGAGAGAGAGAGAGAGAGAGAAAAGAAAGTAGTAGGAAAGCAAAACATGTAAAACAGCTGCAGCAAAAAGCAGAAAAAAATATTTAAAAAATAAATAAATAAAAAGCAATTAAAAGTGATTAAACTACAATATTATTATTATGTTCACCTACTATTTGTGTAGCTGCTTTGCTTTTATGCACTATTTAAATAAATGTTTTTTTTCATTAATTTTTTTTGTTAATTTTCTCACGTTTCGGGTTAAACACACGACGACGACAGCTGCACATTGAATATTTTCAAAAATTTGTTGTCGTTTTTATTTTATACCTGAGAGATACTTAAGATCCGTTACTGAAGAAGGAAACATTCGATGTGTTTTTATTTTATTAACATTAATTTATTTAACATTTCACGTTTTATATAAAAATTGTGCACACACTTGACGCGCTTTTTTGGCTTGTTAAAAAGTTTAAACAAAAGCAGCGAAAAAAAAACGGATGTAAATTTATGTAAAGAAGCGTAAGAAAGCAAAGGAAAATAAAGTGAATTGGAAGGGAGTGCTGAACTAGCAGTTACCCTGTTCCAGGCAGTAGACAACTTTCCCAAAAAAGGCTGAAAAATATTTAAAGTGCACAACTAGCAGTTACCCTGTAGCTAACAAACCATTTTTTGCATTGCCATTTCTTATGAAATTTAAGGTTTATACCCTTTATTGTAAGTTATATAAAATTTCACAACTTTGTAACCCAATTTGTGTAAGTTATATGACTACGAGGTATCATAAAAACGCTGATAAACTTTACCCAAAACAAACTTAACAATTAAAGCAAAAGCACAAAGACAAAACAGACGGCGTTAACTGCAGTAGTGCTTACAATACCCTGTATACCTAAAGGGGTAACTAGCACTATAAATAAATTATAGCTTTTAATTGTCAGTTTAAAGACTCATATACTTTCGTGTGGATATAAATGTTTTATATACTAAATCACGTGATGGACCCTTTGAACCCTTCGAAACACATTTCACACAATAATCATTGACTCATAAATTGCTACAGCGAATATGTGGATTAGATAAGGGAATTTCCAGAATTCATCATAAAGCAATACACTGTAAACAAAACGTGCTCCAAACAAAAACTATTTATTAAATGTTAAGTTATTTATGCATACAGTTAGAGATCAGACAACTATAACTAGCTGCTTATAAATAAGAACTTGTTGCTGTTGTCATTAAAAATTCAAATACTTTTCCAAGGGGGATTCCTCTCACAAGTACTCTGAGTTAGCCACGCTACAAGGTGAACGGGTTAAGGTTTTCAGGTGTGCGGATAAATTAATCAATTTGTGGGCCTTTAAGTGAAGAGTAATGTTAACAAGGGAATAACAATAGTTAAATACACTTAAAAAAGTGTATAAAAAAGAGTATGTATGCAAAAAATTTTAACAAAATAAAAATTTGAGATGAAAAATGTATTAAAATTTATAGTATTCATAAAAATTATTTAATCATTTATTTATTAAAATTATTATTATTATTTTTATTTTATTTTATTTTATTATTATTATTAATATTATTATTATTATTATTATAATTTTAATTATTATTATTATTATTATTATTATTATTATTATTATTATTATTATTATTATTATTATTATTATTATTATTATTATTATTATTATTATTATTTTTATTATTACTATTATTACTATTATTTTTATCAGTATTATTCTGGCTAACACCTTTAACCATTTCGTGCCTACGCTGATCAGTGCGTACGATAGTGCGTCACTTAGTGACTAAGGTTAGGGTAAGATAGTGAGTTAGTGCGTCATTTATTTACTAAGGGCCAACAGTTTTGCACATCAAACTCAACCAACAATTATGATGAGATTTCTTTCCCACACATTTCAAAATTAGCAATTAACAAAATAATTGAGCTTGTAGGCAAATGTATTAAATAATTGCATTGTAGTTTTCCAAACAATTATTTTGAGGCTGGAAAAAATTGAGTTTATGGCATTAATTGTCGACTTGGTAAGAGGCCACGAGCTGTCCGTCTGTCCGTCTGCCACTTCGTCTGGTCTGTCTGTCTGGTGTCTCTTTCCGTCTATCCGTTTGGATTATCAATTTCAATATTTTACCGGATATTATTTGCCGTATGTTTTTCTGTTTGCTTTGATAAATGAAAAAATCCCATTCTTTATTCGCATTTTGTGGTATTTCTTTTGTCAAACGCAAATAATGTTTATTAATAATATGTCATGCATGACAAACAGAAAAAATATAAACAAATAATAGCAAAAGCATAAAAACATGATTAAACAAAAATGATAATAAACAACGAAATTAATAGAACATTTTTAGACGAGTTTCATATAATTAAATCAATTTAATTTAATGAATGTGTGCTAATTACGGGGAATAGAGTTTTTGTATTTACTATAGGGTATTTTAGTTTTAATTTGTTAGACTAAATTTCATAGCAACCTAGTCTATAAATGGTCAAATTTATTAAACGTTAAGCTATCATTTGTTCTTTATATTTTCTGTATAAAAAAAAAACCCGCAAAAAAATCCAATAAAAATAAATAATTTCTTTTGGAACTGTGAATTAAAATTTTATTGGTAGCAACGCCTTTTTTTTTGCTCTCACTAATTCATTTGTTTAGCAAATTTATATATTTAAGCCCCAGCCCAACCCCAAAAATACCAAAAGTGTTAATGGATCTTACATGCGGCAGAGAACACCCCGTAAAAATAAACTATATAATTTAATAATTTATATATTAATTGTGTAATAAATCAAACTTGTTTACCTTATTGGACTGAGCCTTATCACACGCTCGTGTAACCGTTTTTTTAAGTACTTATTAACGTTATTTGTAAAAGTTTTTAATTTCATGTGTTGTTGTCAATCAGCAGTTGACAACAAAATTGGGTTTGATCTGCTTTAGTTGCGGGTTTTATCTTGTTTTTTGTAATATGTAATTGTTAAATATTGAATTTCATTGATACGTTTATTAACACTTATGTTGAAACATATCGCGATGGTTTGCAGTACTATGAAGTTCAATGTTTGGCATGCAAAAGCAACATCGATCGTCATGTTAACTATCGTTGCAATAGTCTGGCAACATTAAGATTAACATTATGTTATCTGATGAAATTAGACGAGTACGCTTCAAGTGCTGCTAAGTCGTTTTGTCTGTCTTGTTAAGATTCTAGAACTGTGTAGATCGATGTGCTGTGCCGTGCTTAAAACAAAACATAAAGCTTAATTTAAAACAAACCAACTGCTGTATTGTTATTTATTTCGGTCCTGGATTTTCAACAGTAATAGACCCCGTATTAGAGTACGGGTAGAGTAGAGTGGTCTATTAAGTTTGTCAGAAGCAAAATGTGCGTAACAGGCAAAATGAGGCTTGGCCGATCGCATAAACTATATATGTTCTTAATCAGCGTCATTAACCGAGTCGATATACTCTATGTCTATCTGTCCGTCTGTCCGTCCGTCCGTATGAAAACCTGGATCTCAGAGACTATTAGAGCTAAAGACACCAACTTTGGAATGAAAGTCCGTATACTTTCCGAGCAGATGAAGTTTACTTAAAATTTGTGCCACGGCCCTCCCGCCCGCGAAAATTGGAAAGTAATAGTATTATACCATTCTGTGTTTATTTGATTCGGATTGGACAATCATAGCCTATAGCTCCCATAGGACAAATCGAAAGAAAAAAAAATAGAAAATTTGTATGAAGACATGTAGTGTTAGTTAAGCTACCGCAACCAAACTGATATATTATGTGTATAGTATCATTATAACTAGCCTCACATAATTTGATTCGGATCGGACAACTATAGCCTATAGCTCCCATAATACAAAACGGCCAAAAATTACTTATTTGTAAGCCACTAAAATGAGTACGGGGTCTTTTACAGTCGGCTCACTCGACTGTAGCCTCGCTTACTTGTTTTATTTAATTTTAAAACAATGGAATTATTGGCAGTTTAGTGTCAAGTTGAGTTGAAAAAAAATTAGAGAAATAAATAAAAGCCATAAATCTTTTTGTGCTCTTTTAGCTATTTTCTGCTAAAAATTTTACTAACACTTATCACTTAATTTTAAATATATTTTTTAGTGTACAAAAATAAATTTTGAGTCTTTAAGACAAAAGTTTGCGCAATTTTGAGGCCTACACACCCCAGCTTACATTTCTTTAAGGTCTTTCTAGTCCTTTGACGCCACGCCCACGTCACTAATTAGTTATTATAAATTACAAATTGTTGCCATTTTATTATGCATTGCCAATTTGTAGAAAAGTTGTGGAAAATGCAAATAAGTTGAGCATATTTGGCTGCCTGAATCAATGTATAGGCTCGCAGGGCGTAGGGCGCACAACAAAACATGCCACAAATACTTGATGTTGCCCCCAAGCGAAGTCTCTTCTACCCCTTTCCCCCCATCGTTCCTCCCTTTGGCATGCTTTAGAACATCCCGTGCATGCCTTAACAAATAACTTAACAAGTGATTAGCCGCAGAAAACTTTACGGCAGCATCAAAGTTGCTTTCGGTTACTTTGCCAGCCAAAATTATACAGCACACTTTTAGGCGTATTTCGAGCATAAATTATTATATAAAAGGAGAGCTTACATTTTTGGCCATGTTTCACTTAAGGGGTTAGTTTTACTAATGAAAATTGTGTCTGCATTGCAATTTCTACTCATGATGAGAGAGAAAACTTAAAGCCCCTGAAAATTGTAAGCGCATGCTAATTGCAGTCAATTGTCCAACTATTCATAGTATATAGTACTATAGTATCTGAATATATAGTGTATAGTGTAGATTATATGACTTGCAAGTGTCCAAAGTATTATTTATTGTCCAATTCACGGTTTGTATCAGAGAGACAGGTGCCTAATGCGGAAGTTCTATTCGAGTCGAGTAATTAGTTGCAATCGAGCTTTGTCTGCCTGTGAATTGTGTCTATTTATTTACAGACTATATGTAGATCTCTCTCACTATACCTCTCACGTCCCTACCTCTCTCTTCCCCTGTCTGTATCATGCTTTGCCCCCTTTTAGTTAGCCAAGTGCTGTCTGAACTGGTCCAAGGTTGACAATGGAAAGTGTTAGTTATGTGCTAGTTATAGTCGTAGTCATGGTTATAATTATAGTTGTATATAGCTTACTGAAGCACAGGCTGGGAGGGCTATGAAATACTGATTATAGGGGAAGCTTTTTAGCACTTTGTATGCATTTATTTTACATCTTTGAATCTATTATTTTTACACGTAAAGTTTACTTTTATTTACTGTGAAACTTCTACAGAAATGTAGACGATTTCTAGTAAAAACTATGATTAATATGGCATTGGTATATAGTTAGCTTTTCTACACTTTTCACTATAAACAAAGGTTTAAAAGTGTTTAAAAAATGCTCTGAAATGTCTGGATATTTTTATACTTTAGCAACTTTTAGCAGCTATCTTCAAACCCAAATATAAGTACAGTGAAAGCTCTACTCGCGAACAGCTCCCTTAGGCGGGCAGCTCAGTTAGCCGGACAAATTTTACAGTCGCAAGAGCATGATTTTCATACAAAATTCGTTCCCTTAAGCGGACATCTCCCTTGCGCTGCCAAACATTTTTGAACCGTGGCTGTCCGCCCAAGGTAGCTTTCACTGTATTAAAAAGTTATATAAATTATTTTACAGCTCTTTCATTTTACAAACTTTTTTAAAGTTTTCTATCAATTTTTGCTCCAAAGTTGACACACAAAAAAGTATCTTTTATTGTTCTGACATAAGTATATGTTATTTCAAAATTGTTGTTATTCGAGTGTGAGTTAAGTATGAATGATATTTGCAGTTTTGCTTGGTCGAAACCAGTTCTTAACTCGTTTAAGGCAGTGTCATTGACGTTCAGTTTAAGCCAAATACAATTTTTATGGCTTCGAAAAAAAAAATAGAAAAAATAACACAAAAAACAATAAAATTATTAACAAACACTTAACAGCTTTTCAGCATAGAAGCATTAGAATATTCGCATAATTATTGGAGTAGGTTAGTTATTTTTAAGGAAGAGTTTTTTTTTTATATAAATAAATAGAAGTTTTTAAATATTTTAATAAAAAATATTTTTTTAAGCTCGTTAAGAAAAATACTTTACTACAAAAATTACAAAAACTAATCCAAATAAGTTTTGTAAATTATTTCAATATTTTCCAAAAACCTCAGAAACATTGTTTTTAGAAAACTCTTGCACTTTACAACACTGGCGTTACCTCAGAATCAGTCAACGTAGCGACTTAATTTCTCAAATTAACACAACAAGGTAGCAATTGTTAACAGCTGTTATTACACAAATTGTTAGCATTAATAACAAAATAGTAGAAATTAAGCGAAAATTGGCATGTAGTAAAATTCAAACCGACTTCTACGAACGTTGGCGATGAACTCGCGCGCGAGACAGACAAAAGATACGCCAAGTTCAGATGCAGATGCAGATACGTAAACAAATGAGCAGAATTAACTGTGAAACACGACGACAATCACAATAGACAGCAAACAAACCAACAGACAAACAAAAGAGCACATTTCATAATTAAGTGTTTGTAGTCACACTAAAGTATTAGAACTGGTCGCAGCTGCAATGCGCTGCAAATAATTGAAAAACTTTAAGCTCTCGATGGAAAACCCTCGAGTATCTAGTCTAAATTGTCATAGAACTTGAACGTTTCAATTGCTAAAACATTTGTCATTGAAACAGAGTTGAATGCACCCAAGTCATTCCAATGGTATTTAGTCTCGCCAAAAGCAATTTATACCCTGTACTTCTTAATCACTTGAAAAGGTATTACAAAATCACATACAGTATATTTACACGCACAAGTATATATATTCTTAAACTACATACAGTTTTATACGCCTGGCAAGCTCTATCCTCTTAAGATGCAGGGTATACATTACTTACACAAAAAAAAAAACTTATTGACAACAAATTTGATGCATATGAAATGCAAATTGAACTTAATTTTATAAATATATTAATATTTTAATTAGTGAACAAGAAACAATACCTAAATACAGCACTCTAGAGTCCATAGAGCTGATAGTTTACATGGGATACTGATTACGCTGCTTAGAGGTGGAAGGTTGCTGCACCGGCGAATCGTTTGCGGATATGCCGCATTGCTTCTGATAGACCAGACCGGCTACTCCAGGAATGGTATTGCAGCCCACGCAGGCGTGCAGCGTCTCATGTATGAATATATCACAGTCAAGGCAGAAGAATTGACTGCAGTAACCGCACTTGTAGACGCTTTTATCCGTCAGCGCATTGAGCACTTTTATGCAGCCATAGCACTTGCGTAGTCCTTCACATTCGGGCTCCGACACTGGCACCGATTCAAACGACATCTCCTCGAAATTGGGTACAGGAAACAAATGGTGGTAGGAGCGCGCTAAATGCGGTGCAGAGACGAGTGTCAGACCACAGCATTGACACTCCACGGGCAGTTCACAGTACTTGCTGTTGCATTGCGGACAATGGTGTCCCGTGGTGGACAATTCACTGGGCTCATCCAGATTCTCTATGTGGCACATGCACATGGAGAGTGGCGCATCCTTTCCCTCCACCTCGCTTTTACTGTGCGGAAAGCCCATGCGTATAAGGGAATTATCCTGTGTTTTGGCTGCAGGCGGTGGATCCACCTGCGACAACAACTGGTCACGATAATGCGAATCATCGAGCACGGCTCCAAAGGTGCCCATCGTTTGCTGCGTAAGATAGCGACATATATGAATTTCCGCCGATAATGAAATAACTGAACAACGTATCCGCTCCTTTTTTAGCTCTTCTATGGTATGCTTTATGTCCACGGGATCGCAGGTGGTCAAAGAGCCCATGATGATCACAATTTCACGGGATGCGTGCGACGGCACCACCTTGAGTGTCTTCAGTGCTAGATCCAAGCCATTTTGAAGCGACGGTTCACTCGTCAGCGGCACATGAACCAAACTGCAAGACAGCAGGTAAGAAAGAGTTCCACATGTAATTGGAAATCAACAAACCCTTCCAGCGCCTTAAGGTGTACCCGCGATGTGCCCGTCAGTTCGCTTATCTTCTCTGCGCGTTTGGCCTTCAGCGCTATGATGCCCAGTTGACTAATGGGATTCTGATCGAAGAACTCTTCAATGAAGATCTCCAGCAGCTTAAGCGTGCACAATAAGCGTGTGGGTTTCAAATCTGGTACGCTCATAGACTCTGAACAGTCCAATACTATGAACATGTGCCGCATCATACCCAACCGATTTTGTTTAGTCTTCTCCGCCTGTCGCTTGCGCTTTGCCTTCTGTATAATGTCGGCAATAGCGCTGTCCAGCATTCCATCATCATCCTCCTTGATAGCTTCCCTGTGGACCAAAAATGCATATTTTTGTTAACAACAAAGACTTAAAATAACATCCATTTAAAAGTTTACCATGTCTTCTCGTATCCTGTTTCCCAGCGATACTCCTTCTGATCGTCTTGTTCATCATCAGCCATTTCAAGTTTTAAATTAATTTAATTTCTTTTAATAATTACAAAACGAAAGAAAACTCTTTGGCTTCTACAATATTAGGCCGGCAAACAAAAAAGTGTGCACACACTAAAATAAAGTAAAAAACGTGCAGCTGAAATATGTAGAGTTGTCATTGCAACTCAGAAATACAAATTATTTTTGTTAATATCTAGGCAATGGGTTACTTATAAACAAAAAAAAAACTGGTTATTTCTGTTAATATCTACAGTATTTATTTTATATAGTTGAATATAATAATCTAATATTTTCCGTAACTGACAATTAGGCAGTGTTGCCACATTGACACTGGAAACACAACACACAACGTGATTGGCTAACAGAGGGCTTCAAAACTCGTGCGAACGAAAAAGGCCGCTACGCCGATGATCGAGCATATACGACTTTATCGAAATATTCATTTACAACAGATTGTGTGAAATTAAATACTACACGATACTAAAGTATGTATAAATAATATAAAATAAAATTTTCAATATTATTGCATTTATAATATAACTGAATTTATAATGATTTGTGTGTGACTACATGTAAAGAAGCATACACAGAAGTCACCCTAGCTGTATCCCGAAAACAGAACTGGCCACTTCGTTCAGTTGTACAAACTTTTTTGGCATTCAGAGTTGGCGCGCGTGCAACTGTGAACAGCGTTGCTCTAGTTGAAGAATAAAAACAGTTAAATATAAATTAGTTGTTCAAAAAAAATAGTATCATCATAATTTTGTTGAAACTAATTTTTTTTATGAAGGTGTGTACAAGAAATGATAAACGCAAAGTCACATAAATGCATGTGAAAAATGCATACAGAAATTGCCGAAAACGGGCTGTGTAATGCAAATTTCAATTCTGTGCAAGATAATTGATTGTATTGTGGTAAATAAGAAACAAAGCGTTTTAAAATCATTTTATCAATGGTTTGTCTGAGTGCAAAGTGTGTAATCATTTATTTAATTTATAATTTGCAAATGCAAAAAAGCGGCGTTTTGGTCTGAAACGGCGGCTGGTTTTAGATAAGCATAAAACTGACTTGCTGTTGCTAAGTATTCATAACTGCTCAAGTGTCTTTATTCCTGTTAAAAGTTAATGTTTTTGCTGTTGCATTTTTCGCGCCCGGTTTTCTCTGTTTTGTGCGTCTACACTTTGTACGAGTGTTCGCTGCATTTTTGGCCATTATGCTTTGTGCTCGTCTTTCTTCCAAGGCGCTGTAATCTCGGCAACTATTACATACGGGCTAATTTCACCACACTGGGCTGCCATTTGTTAACGTTGCCACATCGTTGCATAAACACACCACGGCACTGTACTTTTTTTTTACTCGCATGTGCGTGTGTGTTTGTGCGCGTATTCACTCCAGTTTTTATTTGTTTTTAAATTGAATAAATAAAATAATTTAAATCGTACATTTTATAGCGACAACGTTGGTGTTGTGTATAATGTTGGCACAGGAGATTGCACCAACAGAAATTGGCAAACACGCAAATATAATTAGAGGTAAGTTAGTAAAATTAAGTCAACAAAAAAAAAAAAAAAAAACAATAGGAAACTGACAGAAATTTAAACGTTCCCTCCACTCCGTCTTCTTAGCTGCCCAGGAGGAATTAGCCAATATGGATGTGCTCGTCTGTGGTCGCTGTTTACGCGCTTTTAACTTTGTAGAGGAGTTTCGGTCGCATAAAGACGACGATGCATGTGAAAAAGAAAACTCAAATTTAAAAGATTCACTTGATACAAAGCCGACAATCTGGGCATTTACGCTATGGAAAGCCACACAGCTGCACACACGCAAGGGAAGCAACTCTTCGAATTCCTGGGCACTCTACCAGCACTGGGTGAAGCTGGAGGAAAGTGTACGCGAGCCCTGGATTGTTGCCGGCAAGACAATACAGTCGTTTGGCAAAATCGGACACGGCCAACTTCAGGATATGCCAGTGCGCATCACTAAAACTGTTGTTAATCCCAATAATAACAACAATAACAATAGCACTGCTAACAGTAATACATCCAATGTCTCACCTACAAGAAGTAAGAACTAAAGATTCCTTTCATACCAGTGCCTTTTTTTATTATAAAACTATTTTGTCTATGTAGAATCTCCCGCTGGCAAACTGCCGACTGTCGCATCTCAATTAAAGGATACGGAAAATGAGCGACCTAAATCCAAGCCTGGAACGCCAACACCGACGGGCGCCTCAACGCCAGGCACCACAGTTGGTGCTGTCAAGAATAACAATCGGATTGCCATTCGTGTTGATCCTAAAACCGAACAGCGAACGGAGGAAGCTGTGGAAAGTATTGTAGCAAAACGATTCAATCCCAGGAGAAGAACTCACGAGTATCTGGTGAAATGGATTGACAGATCGCACAATGAAAACACTTGGGAGGTAATGGCCAACTTGGAGCGTGTGCCATACTTCCTACAAATGTTTGAGAAGCAACTTGCCCGTCAGAAGCTCAAGCGTGAGAAAAGCTTAGACGCACTGAAGCGCATGCAACAGGAGAAACAACAGGACAAACAAACAACGGTAGTTACAGGCAAATCGGATTCAGCACCACTTAGCCCTCAATCATCGGCAGCAATTTCACCCAATTCATCGGCAATAGCTGCATCTCGTCCCTCGCGTACTTCGAAAACCAAAGCTATGGATCAATTCAAGCAATGGGTTAACGAAAGCGGCGGCGGTGAAGGCTCCACTTCTCCATCATCGGCCAACGAGGAAGAGTCGGCCACGGAACAGGATTGGTCAACGGCTGCCACAACGCCAATGGCCATTAAACGTAAACTTAATCATACGGATTCCAGTGCAGATGGTTCAGGCTTAAACGCCTCGAATGACTCTATGGAATTAGAAGATCTTGAGGAGGATTTAATACCATCGCATACGGTGAAGCGGTTAAAAAACGGAGGTAGCTCCGTGCAGTTGAATAAGCCCAAAATTCAATCATCGATGCCAACAGCACAGGCCCGCATCAATGGCAATTCCTCATCGTCGTCGCTCAGCGAGAAGGAGCACAAAATGGGAGAAATCATCTACACGGATGACAGCACCAGTTCAGGCATGTTCCGTAAACCGGAAATGCCCAATACACTACACACGGTATGCCTACTTATCGATAAGTAGTATTTGAAGGATATTTGATCGATAACTGGAAACAATTTCTAATAAAATCTTTTCCTTTCTTTCTAGAAACGTCAAAAAACCGAAGGTCCAGTGCGGTATTTAACGCGTTCAGAAATGAACAGTAATAGCAGAGGAATTTATCGCATTGAGAGCTCAGAATCCAGTGGAGGATCACCCGTTCCCAGGACCAACAACAGTTCTGTCACTGTTGCGACTGGCAAGCGCGTGGCAGTGGGTCGATCCTCTGCCAACAACTCGCCAGTGACTGTAGCTCAACGTCCACATGTGTTACGCTCATTCGGACAGGGGCCTTCATTGCAGCGACGACCGGCTGGCACCAGCAGCACGCCCACGGCAATGCGACAGGTGGTGGCACCAGGCCGTGGAGGAGCACAGCCTGGAGGTGGCCGCATGGTTGTGGCACGTGCCAATACACCACAACAGCGAACGGTGCCGGGTAAGGCTGTTACGCCGGAACAGAAGATACTGCAGCTATCCAAGTCTGGGGATCTCAAAGTAACGCGAAAGGTGATGACGCGCGAGGATCTATTGGCGCAGCGAGCAGCACAAATGCGACAACAACGGCAACAGCAAGCACAGGCCTCGCTGCAGCAACAACAACAACAGCAACAGGTGCAAATCCAGAAGGTGCAACAACTGACGCCACTACGGCAGCGCACCACAAATGCAACGGTTGGCAAAGCAGCGCAACCCATGCAAATGGAAATGGAAATCGAACAGGAGGAACTGCCACATCATCAGGCCCAGTTATGTCCCATTACTGGTAAACTAATTGGCCAGGAGGAAACGCAATTGCAAATGGAGCAGGAGCAGCAACAGGAACAGCAGCGTGAACAACTAGAGGCTGCCGCACACGAGCTGCTCGGCGGTGAGCAGCAAGTGCTCACCAACGAAGACGGTTCAGCGCTGCTTGTGCGAGGCGAGGATGGCACTGTCTACCAGGTGGCTGGCAAAAATGCCGAAGGACAGACCATACTTGTCACCCAAGGTCCCGATGGTGAGCAACAGTTCGCCTATGTGGCCGCTGCCGAGGGTGAGGATCAGGATGTGCTGACACTAGACAATGCTGTGGCCGAGGCAGTAGCCGCTGTAGGCCAGCAAGGTGAGCCCACCGCCGATGGTGAGCATATACTGGTCAGCATGACAGAGGAGGAACTGGCACAACACCAAGCAGCGATGTTGCAGCAGCAGCAACAACAGCAACAGGAGGCGACACAAGCGGGTAGCACACCGCATACGGCGCAAATTCACATCACAACCTCGGACAGCGATGGAACTGAGGCACAAATACCAGCAGAAGTGGTTCAAGCGGATTTACCATCTCCAGGTAAGACCCTTAGCCTATTATTTAATAACTTTTAATAATCACTATCTGTATTTGCAGGTGGCACGCGTCGCGTTGTTTTGTTGCTGCAGGATGGCACGTTTATGATGACTGAAATGCAGGAGGATCAGTTCAAGACGCTAAATATCCCGACGTAAATAAACAAAACAATATATATATATATCTAAACTCCTAGGCATATGTATATGTAGCTAATAAGCATTAATCTGATAAAGCTCGGGCCTTTGTTGTAAGCAAAAACAGAAGGAAGATGATAAAAAGAAAAGGATTAAAGGATACAAAAAAAAAAAACTAAAAGTAATACAAAAAAAGAAAACAATAATTAAAGCCGCTTAGACTTAA
The DNA here is from genome assembly GCA_035047505.1 of Drosophila parthenogenetica. Classification (NCBI taxonomy): domain Eukaryota; kingdom Metazoa; phylum Arthropoda; class Insecta; order Diptera; family Drosophilidae; genus Drosophila; species Drosophila parthenogenetica. Next base: position 6,475,209 of record JAWNPM010000247.1, on the reverse strand, counting down.
ACCAAACCATTAGGCATTAACATTTACATTCACCCCCTCATCCCCTGTAGCTGCTCCTCCCACATATGCCAATCATATCGCACTCCAATTGCTCTCAACTTAATTTCCATTTATTTCTTATTTTTTTATAATCGATCTTTACTGATATTTATTTAACACTCGATGCAATTGTTAGTCCAGTAAATAAATTGGATCGACAGCAATAAGACAAAAGTTTTGACAGTAGCGTAAATGAGATTCAATACTGGATCTGTTATGGCATATATATACGAAGCTTTCGTATATATATTTATGTATTTATTTAAAAACTATGCAGTGTTGCGATTGTATGGTTATTTTTCATGTATTTGCGGAACATTAGCAGATCAAAAATCAACTGGATATCAAATAGTTTGACCCTAAGAGATGAGAAAAGAAAACTTAACTACAAATATAACTTGTAATTGTAATAAATAAACAACAAATCAATTAATTTTAATTTAATTCATTTACTTACGATTAATGAAATGTGTAATTTTTTATTCTAGGCAACAACTAAATGCAGCAGTTGCATTTTGACAAAAATAAACGTGAAAAACATAAACAATTGAACTGCAACAAAAGTAATGACTACTCAATCACACACACACCCACACACAGACACACACACACGCATTAACAAATTGAAAATTAGGCATATAGAACATGTAATTGTAATATTATAATTATTATTATGAATTGTACATTATTTAAGTATTTTTAAACAAACAACTAATTAATTAATTATCAGCAAAACGACAACAAGCTGCTGTTTAATACTTTTAAATTTGAGCAAAACAAAAAATAAAGCTAAAGAACATGCCACAAAAAAACTAAAAGAAAAAAAACATTAAACTTAATTGAAAGAAAAATAGCTGTAAAATATATAAAAACAATATTTAAACTAAAATAAATTAAGTAAAACATTTCCTTGGACATTGGACTAAAATTTAACAAGCAGTTTTTTTCAGAAAGGATGGAAAGTTCTTTTCCAATTTTCAGATACGATCATTAATTTGAGTAGAAGTTAAGATTATTCCTAGAGATTAAGATCTGGATTACCAATTGGTATAGAAAGAGTACAGTTATTCAAGTGATATGTTTTTGTATATCATACATTTATTTAAGAAAAATTATTTTACAAAGTATTGGACGACTTCTGGAACTTAGCTATAAAGAATCCTACGGTATCCAAGTCCTTAACACGATTATCTAAGCTAGGGCCAAACCGCTGAAGCATCTCACACTGAGCCTCATTCAAATCGCCCAGTGGCAGGCCTGGCGCACCCAACTTGGGTGTGGCATCTACAAGTTGTAGCTGCGGGAACTTACGCAAAGCCCAATCCACCAGTTGTTCACACTCGGCCTCGGTGACGGTGCAGGTGCTGTAGACGAGAATGCCACCAGGTCGTAGTAGTGGCACCGCCTGGGTGAAGAGACTACGTTGCAGGTGAGGATAGGATTCCAGTATTTTGGGTTGTTTAATGCTGCAGCTAAGCTGCGGGCGATTACCCAATCCGCTGCAGGGTGCGTCTAATAATATGCGATCAAAGCTACCTGAAGCAAAAGGCGGTTTCGTAGATATGCCAGAAGTGTTTTCATCCCAAGCCTTGGTGGCATCAAACTGATGTGCTTCGATGCAGCTGTAGTTAGACAGCTTTGGGAGCATACCACGCACACGACTGGCAGAGTTATCTAGAGCCACAACTGTGCCCACGTTGCTCATCAGCTCGGCAATGTGTGTGGTTTTGTTGCCTGGCGCCGCACACATGTCCAGGATACGTTCACCAGGACGTGGCGCTAGCACACGAACACACACAATTGAGGGCAGATTCTGTAGCAAGGCATCCGCATCGCTGAGATCTCCTATCGTTGGCACTCCACTAGTGTTTGTTATCATTTGAACAGCAATGCCCGAAGGCAATTGCTCTTTGTTGTTATACAGTTGATGGCGTTGCATAAGTACTTGACCCACACCCAGAAAGATCTTCTCCTCGCTGTCGTAGACTTTGGCAGTTCCACGTTTGCATTTGCCTGGCAAATCCGCAAACACATTTACCATCTCATTGAGTTGTGTGCCCGTTTCCATAGCCAGAACACCAGGTGCGAATATGTGGGCGCCTCGTAACAAAGCAGCTCCACAGCTGGTGTCCACAATGAGCTCCTTGAGTGCAGCGTCATATGTCGGGTTAGCGGGCGTTTCTAGCGGTGCAATGCATAACATCTCGGGTAATTGGGGTAGTCCGTAAACTTTTGGCGCTTTTGGACCAAATTTCTCGCTTAACTTGGTCTCCAATTTAATTTTATAGTCTGCTACGCTTGTTCTCAAGACGTTGATTCGATATGTTGTGATACGTGGTGTCTGGCAAAGCCATGGTAATAATTGTGGCAATTTTGCGGACTACGGTAATAAATAAATTACAAATTTTTAAATTAATATTCCGCCAAGTGTTATCGCATTTCAGTGTATCCCTAAATATTTTAGATTAATCGAGTTATCGTTATTTACTAATCTGCTTCTTACACGCTATAGTTGACATTAGCCTGTGAGCATGTGTTTGTTATTGTCACAAAATAATTTGAATTGTTATCAAACTGTCGACTCACGTGCACTTTTAGTATTTCATTTTCCAGCAGCAATCCTTTGCCTAAGAATGGCGTCTTTGGATAAAACATTTAATTTACCCACCAATCGATATACACACAAAGTATGCTTGCAGTCCCGGCTACTTGTCATCTCTTAAATTCAACACACCGGCCTCGCTTGTGGACAAGACGTGGCAGCATATGAGAGTGCCGCATGATAAGTCACCACGATTTTGTATAGTGTTACTGCTCTAACACACGACCATGCTTACTTTTGAGCGTACGTTCGGCGTTGGTGAGTTTGCAGTTTTTTCAACGCAAGTGTATTCTCGGTCAAGTTTTATTTCGCTCTGTGATTTTTTGACATTTCCAAGCAGAAATTTCTAAAATTTCTGCTCAAATTGGTGGGCATTTGATTCAATTATTTGGTGCGTATGGATTTTCAATCATGTTTTGGGTGTTTACGCTACAAAACAGCGAATATTTAAGAAAAGCTGGTTGCGTTTTTATCTTTTGGTATGAAAAATGCTGCGAAAGCAATGTGGGTGATGTTGGTGTATTGGTGTAGAAATTTTGACACACGACACATGTAACTATCGTAAAAAACGATGTTAGTGAAATTGCAATATTTGCGACAAAGCAAATTATCCAATATTTGTTAAATTATGAATAACGTAAATTACTGAATTAATGCAAGATTTATGTTCTATTATATAATAAACAAATACAGCATTTTATCTCGAAAAATGTGCAATCGATAGGTCGCACTCACGTGCATATCGATTCATGCTATCGCATACAACTCTGTCATCGCCAACTTGTACATTCTTCTTTCGCCGTCGGTTTGGCAGCAGAAAATTTTATCAAAAGAAAATTTACAAAAAGGCTGCAAAGAAAACGGTAAATAATGAGTGCAAAGTGCCAAAGTTCAAATCAAAATGTATAGGCAATACTCAAAGTGTAAAACCAACTATTATTTCAATTAAAAACTAAGGAAACAAGTCGGCCGCTGTTTGACGAACGCAAATGAAGGAAAAAAAAGCATACGTCGCCGTCATCATTTCTTGGTACTCATACAAAGGCAGTTACACACAGGCACACATACGTGTAGAAATTGCATAGGGCTGCCAAATGTGTGCGTTGTCTAGCAGTGCATTAATTTTTCGTGCAAACAAAGAAAATTGTACAATTGTTCAGTTTTTCAGGCAACTTGTATTGTTGAATAATTGTTATCTGTGTATAATGTGCAACCAAACCACCGAAAATGATGACTATTATACACGCATATTGGATTTAGGCAACCCTAAACTCTCGTGTTCGTATAAGTGTTTGTGTGTTGTGGCTGTGTAGTTGTATGCAGGGTGTTGCTGCTGCTGCGGCGGCATATAAAAAGTTGCTACGTGTAGTTTTCATTTTTCTTACACATATTTAATGCGACATTACGACTTTCTGCTCTTTTTACTTTTTGGCAATGATTGCAAGTTAAAAATGCTTAAGAGTAATTTTAATGGCGTGTTTCTTTCTATATGTTTAGCTACACATACATATGCAGTAATTGGTTTATTTGTTGTTATTGGCGTAGGAGAAGCCTTCTCACTTTGTAGGTTTTAAGTTATTGAGCCAATCAAATAAACTTTCAATTAAATTGCATACTTGAGTGTGTACACACACGCACACAGACACATACACATATACATGCTTACAAATACTAGTTAAAGCCGCCGCTGCTTGATGGCGCTACTTAAACTCTCCCGCTCCAGCTGCTGACTCACCAAAAAGATTTTGAGCGACAGCCGCGTTGCCCTATGGCCGAGTCACTTCGCTCGCTTTGCATTCCAACTGATAATTCGAAATATTTACTCCCAAAACGTTATACACGTTAATTATATATTTTGTTAGTCGACTTGAAATCAATATCTTATCAGTTACGCGACGTGAGCATTAGCGATGAATGTTAAATTCAATCAAAGCTATTTTTGACAACAGTTCGCTTTGCTTTGTTTTTAGACATACAGATTCAAACATCTTGAACTTGGAGTTGCCATTGAACTTTTGGAAAAGCTTTCTTATTGAATATTTCTACACTTTCTCGCTGTGCGTTGCAGAGACTTTGTTGCTTCTATAAATACTTGTATTTAACAATTTTTATGTTAGTTTTCATAAATTTGATGATTTCGCTTTGGGGTTTCCGGTTTACTCACCGCTTGTTAAACACGTCAGCTTAACAATCGAAGCTGTTTGTGTTGAAATTTAATGGAAACAGTGTGCAATTAACCGTCCAAACCTAAACAACATTCGACATAAACTTCAGTCGTAATTATTTGCCTGTAAGTCAATGGGGTTGTTTTTTCCTTAGAGTTTTACCCATATGCCAGGCAGCAGGTTAATTAAGTTAAATTAGTTGTAGAACCATTAATAATTAAGTATTTTGGTCTGTTTATTTGCAGTTTCTTCACCGTCGCAAGCAAACAAATCCAAAAGGAGTTGCATAATAACAGCAGTTGCAACTCGGATTTGAACTTGTTTATAATTCCAAGCTAAGCAAGAAGAAGGCAGTAGTGTAATAATTTTTATTTAACAATCCCCCTCCACATTGAAAGACAAGAAGCAACAGCAGCAACATGGGAAATGTATTCGCGAATCTATTCAAAGGCCTCTTCGGTAAAAAGGAAATGAGAATATTGATGGTCGGTTTGGATGCCGCTGGTAAAACCACAATTCTGTACAAACTCAAATTAGGCGAAATTGTTACAACGATACCTACCATTGGTAAGTTTGAATATTTTGTTTATAGAACTAGATGAAATTTATATAACTATTTTAATTTACTTTCTTTAGGTTTCAATGTGGAGACTGTAGAATACAAGAATATTAGCTTTACAGTGTGGGATGTGGGCGGCCAAGACAAAATTCGTCCATTGTGGAGGCATTACTTCCAGAATACACAAGTACGTCGTTATTTTTAACACAACTAGAATAAGTTCAGCTTATCCATTTCCTCCTAGATGATGTTAACAACTTGTTATGATTATTACTATGATTATTCAAAGTTTATTTTGTTTCAAGACGGGACTGATATCCACATGATACTCCCATTATAGTTTTTATCTAAAACTTGGACTCGATTAACATATGCTTATCTCGTTCCATGTACACAGGGTCTTATCTTCGTCGTTGATAGCAATGACAGAGAGCGTATTGGTGAGGCGAGAGAGGAATTGATGCGCATGCTGGCCGAGGATGAGCTTAGAGATGCAGTCTTACTAATATTCGCCAACAAACAGGTATGTTTCGGTTTATTATTTATGGTATTAGGTGTTTTTTGATTTTGAAAATATTACGCATTAGGAACTATTTAAATCCGGTTTTGATTTGTTAATAATTTATTACTAAAACTGTTGATGTCACCGTTTTTAAATTGATTAAAGGAAAAACATATTTGCCACTAGACCAACAAGCACGTGTAATTGATAAAAAAAAAAAACCGCTATGCTGTAGAGATAACAGAGCCGTGAAATTGCACTTTCACTAATTGCGAAAATAGTGCCATATATGACCATAGTTTCTCTAAGCGAACAGCTATTGTAAAATAATCTAAATGGATTTTTTTTTTTTTATCTTTTTGTGATATTTAGGATCTGCCAAATGCAATGAATGCGGCTGAAATCACCGATAAGCTTGGCTTGCACTCACTCAGAAACCGTAATTGGTACATACAGGCGACGTGTGCAACCAGCGGCGATGGACTCTACGAGGGACTTGATTGGTTGTCCAATCAGCTTAAGAATGCTAATCGCTAAATAAAACTACAAAAAAAAAAAAAAAACAACTGCAACAACCACAACAACAACAACAAAATAATTATACACTAACTTTGATTTAAAAAGCAAAGCAGCAAGAAAACCTTCAACCAACAACAGCAGACGTAACGGCATTCATCATATATGTATGTGGGAAATAACAACCAGCAGCAGCAAGAGAAACAAGATCAACAACAACAACATGAGCGAGAATTGAGGGTTCTGTGCATTTCCATATTCCAGCTATAACACGCAAAGCCGCAGCGCATAATTGAAATTCTTTGAATAATCGCAAACACCGCATACAAAAAAATTGCAAAAAACAACTTTTTTAAAGCAGCATCAGCATATAAAAGAACGCTATGATTTAATTTAAATTTATATATATATAATTATTGGATGTTTAAATGCAAACACAAAAAAAAAACAAAATGAGTAAAAAGAGAACCCAACCACCACAACAACAAAAATGAAAAAAACAAGTATATGGTATAAAAATGTCTTTTTAAGTTATTTTTGTCGTACCCCCTCATCAATATATATTTCTTTTTAATTTTATAAATATAAAAGTAATAATAACGAGAAAAAACAAAACTGTAATTGTAATTGCTCTTTAAAAAAAAATACAAGAAAAAACCAATTAATTTTTTCGTTTGTGTCCGTCGGCAGCAACACAAGTAACAACAAACACACATACATAAAAGAAAAACTATATGAAAACGGAACGTACTATTTATAAAGGTAATTCTAAATAAAATTTAAATAAACAAAACAAGCTTTACTTTTCATACACGTCTAGGAGCTAGAAATTTCCATCTCATTTAAATCTTATAATCGACAAGCACTAGCAGCAGCCGATAACATGGTACATGCACCACTGTTGAAAAGGCATTATGCAACACTGCCGGCACAATTTTTGCCGCAGCTGGAAGGGTTGCAAAGTTCGATAAGCCGATAACCAAAAACTGTCCGTCTGGTGCTTGTGCCAATTTATAAGTAATTTTTCAATTAAATTAACTCAAAAATAGTTAGAAAACTCAGCCAAAATGTCAGCCAAGCAGAACTCCAAGAGATCAAAATGGGCTCTCGACTTTAACGTTAAGTAAGCATAATAAATCAAACTATTTATTCTATGGGGGACTCAAAGTTTACGTGTGATTTAGCAAAAATGCAGATATGCCCTCGCCGCCTGGCTACAATCCTACGGCACTTGTTAATCAGACTGAAGTTGTGCGTGACCAACGTTTGGTAATCAAAAAGTCCTGGGATCTCGCTTTAGGACCACTAAAGCAGGTAAGTCTGGCTTTTTTCTTATTGTTTCTGTTTTTACTTACTAACTCTATATATACTTTCAGATACCGATGAATCTTTTCATTATGTACATGTCTGGCAATTCGATATCCATTTTCCCGATTATGATGGTAGGCATGATGTTGATTCGACCCATTAAGGCAATGTTCACCACGCAAGTCACATCAAAAATGGCCGAAGGAGCTCAAGGAACTGGTCAGCGTATTGTCTATATCCTGGGAAATCTTGCCAATGTCGCTCTCGCCTTGTACAAGTGTCATAGCATGGGTCTTTTGCCAACGCACGCCTCGGATTGGTTAGCTTTTGTGCAGCCCCAGACTCGATTAGAATATTATGGTGGAGGTGTTTCCTTCATTTAGAATATATATAAATTTTTAAAATAATTTGCTTTATTTGATCATAGATAAAAATTGTTTAAACAATGAACTAAAGTATAATATAATATTATTGTCTTTCCTCTCGATCAGGGAGCTTAATCATCCAAAATCTTTTTGGCCTCCTTTTTGATATCTTTCACGATTTGCTCGACTGGTGTGCTGTGAAATAGTATGTACATGTTAATACTGAGTTTGCTAATCAACTGATAACTTATGGTTATGATGATGATTACGCGATTAAAATTTAGTCACATTAGACCTCCACCTTCTAGTTAAATATCAACGGATTTATTTTAAATTTATATAGCGCATTGTATAAGTTACATTTTGAATACTAATATAAACTGCTTGGCGCATAGATGATGATAATGAGGTGTTATAATTTTAAAAAATAGCTTTTACTTTTTCTTGCCATCGACAAGTTCGCGAAACTTTTCATTTGCACGTTCCACCAGTTTTTTGGGATCGTCCACACGAGGTACCTGCAAGGTTTAAACAATTAGTTGTTAAATTACTTCATGAATGGTTATACAAACATACCTCATAGTTCTGCGATACATAAATGCCGGTATAAACTCCGGCACCAAAGGTCAACTGAAATAGAAAAGTTTAAATTATACATTTGGAACTGCAAAAAGTTTCAAATTTGTTGGTTTGCTGACCATAGAAAAAAATATTACACGACGCCATGTCCATAGCGGTTTGCGTGGACATGGTGGCAATGCTTCACACTGAGGCGGAGGATTACATGGTTGGCTACACGTCGATGTGCTCCTCCGCATCGCGATCTGCATTCCCAGTCCAAGCAGCTTCATTATTATTCTTGTAAAATTTAATTGTAGTGTGAATTTCCAAAAAAAAGTAACAAATGAAACTGACACAACAACAAAAAGTAAAGAATTGTGATTTTATATATGTTTGAAAGAGAATTCAAAAAAAGTGCGTCAAGAATCAAAAAATTTAAATAAAATACTGGTTATGATCACTGTGTCATTAATCGATACATCGCACGCATAAAACGTTATAGCCAGGCATACCATCAATATTTTATGGTATTTAGATACATTTCGTAGAAGAGTTTGGACTTTGCACCTCATGCAAGGACATTGAAAGGAGCATTGCCCCTAGCCCGCGCATAATTTGCATATAAACAACGGACAAAGACAATGAGAAGTGAAGCTTTATATAATTTTTGATGTGACTGTCTTCTTCACAGCTGATTTCACCAAAAATTCGCATATTATATGTGTTAAATGTTATTGGTCTTTCTTTGTTGTACGATAAGCAGCGCAACAACAGTAACAACAACAACAGTGGGAAGAAGCATTAAATCATCGCCATAAAAAGAACAGCTCGAGTTGTTGTTATTGTTGTTGCTAAGCGCGGACACCTGTCGCCACTGCTGCAACTCTGCCACATTATATTTCACCAGTTTGCACTTATTTTACTTTATACTTACTAAAAACTTAAGCATTGTCCAAATATTAAAATCCCTGTTTTCACCCGCACGCGCCAGTGTGAGAATCAAAACAACAACTGCGTCAAATGAAATGCCAAAAAAACGAAAACGGCGCGCCGCGTGAGAGCGAAAAGCGTCGTATGTGTAAGTGTATAAGTGAGAGAGATTTCAAAGTAGACTGCAAACAGCTGGCACACTGATTTTCAGTTCTCTCAATTTGTTGTTGCTACTTTTTTTTTTTTTTTTTTTCGTATTATCTAATCAGAGGCAAAAAGCAATTTAGTGCACTCTTTGTAAGTTAACTATTAAATGTTGTTGGACAGTGTACGTTTAACGAGTATTTAACGGCCGTTTAATTTTGTATTATCGTTATAAATATTTTTATTATTCACAAATGCTGCCGACCAATTTTGAACAGCGCGACGAACTGAACGAACAACGTGTAAATATCTTCAGAAAAAGATCAAAGCAAATGCCTATAATTAAAACATGTTAGTTCATGGTGCTCTGTCTGTCTGTGTGTCCCGAATACATAAAATTATATATGTAGAAGCTTTATTGACAACTTTCTCTTTTAACCTGCATTCGTTGTTTCTGGCATTCAAATGCGCGCCTTTAAATTAGGCGGTTATGCCACACTGGACAGTACAATGTGTGTTGTACAGCACTTAACATGACAGTCTGTATAAAATTGCAATACCTTTGCTATTCTTGTGTTTATTTTTCTTTTTATTAACAAACAACATTTAAAACGGGTTTCACAATTTACTTAACAACAGCTATACAAATACACGCTACACGTTTACCACATTTACACAAGCACAAGTTAAAATCTTCGATGTCTATTCTAGCTTAAAGTAATCCAATAATTTTAGCCCATTCTTTAGGCTAAAACTGCAGGCCTTGTCTTCAAATAAATGAATGCCACGATCTAGGGGATAATTACATATTATTAGTCAGTTGTTGTAAATTAATGATTTATTTTTCTCACCATCATAGCAATAACGCCCAACGCCGGTAGAACAATAGTTCCGATTTTAGCCTGATTTTCTGCGTTTTCCAATTTACGTTCCTTCTTCTGCTTGCGTGTCTCCTTAACTTTACCCTTTAATTGGCGCATTGTCTAAGTGTATTACATTAATTAAATCATAAGTATGTTAATTTTAAAGTCAATTAATTAAACTTACGTTTTGACTTTGCTTCTATGAGTGCTGACGTGTAGAGTTTAAATGCGTGCGTATAATCGGTCAACCATCAACAAGAGCGATGCGGGGCAACCGTTTAGGTAGCTGCTGCCTGGTTTGTCAACAAGTAGTTTCTGGATTGTTTTCAACACTCGGTCTTTGGTTGCTCTCTTTGAACACTCTTCAAAGAAAGATGTGCATGTTGCTGCTGTTGTTGTTATTTTTCTTATTGTCACAGCTGTGCCAAGAGGCACACCACTAAGAAGGTTGTGCAAGAGCGAAGATTCAAGCTAATCTGTTGTTTAGAAATTTAGTAAAGCGTCTTAGAGAATTATAGAAATTAAGTACGTAAATAATTACATTTTTTTAAATGAAAGTTAATTATTTAATACATAATTACCAATGCTGTTGGCGGATTGTTTATGCGAAATAGACATTAAGTACGTCAGAAACTTGCACACGCCAAGTGCAAGTTAGCGGACGAGCGTTGCCAGACTGTGTAAAAAGAGAGTGTCGCCTGTGTTGGTAAACCATAAGACGCGCGCTTTTCAAACAGAGACTAAATAAAGTTAAACTTAAGCAAAACTTGTTAAGCTAAAATCTTTTCAACGTTTTGACTAAACATTTTATGAATTATTTAATATATATCAAATATTTTATTAATTTATTAATTTTGCTCAAATTAAATGATGCGTTGCATATTCCTTAATAGAGACACACAAACACGTTAACAAGTGTGATATTTGTAACTGATACTGAGCGCTGCATAAACTGACTAACATTAAAGTTGCCCTTAGCTTAAAGTACTCGCCCACAAGTTGTTGCTTCCAGTTGTGGCATGATGATATGTTATTTTGTACATTTCTTTCTAACCCATATTTCTTTTCAATTTGCCAGTCGTTTTGCCGGTTGCCGTGTCGCCTATTGCCGTTTTGCTAAGCTCTCTTGGCATGGCTCCAAGAGGCAGTGAACCAGATATGCCCACTAACTGTTGCACCTTCACCTTTAAATGCGATTTTGAAAATGTATGAGCAGTTCCAAATGGGCTTAGTAAAAAGTCGGGGCGGGGCAAACCACAGCAGTCACTGCTTGGGTTTCCTCCGCCGTTTCCATCTTCAGCTCCGTACCTATCTTCATCTATTCGGTCTCCTCGTAATCGTTGGTGAAGCTCATTAAAAGGCATAGCTCAATCTTTAAGGCACAGCTCCTCTCTTACGCTAATTGACAGCATTCTTCATGGCCAAGGAAAGGAATTGCTTGTTCTGGTTGTTGTGGAAAATGAAGCAATAATAATGCAAAATGCCGATTGAAAACCGTTGCAAATCATTCGAGACGCACGCCCAAGTTTGTGCATCGATAATGAAGCATTCGCCTGGTTGACCAATGTCCAACATTTTGGCATCTAAGTTCGTCCATTACCATAAACGGCAACCCGATCAATTTGGACACGGATTATTGGCAACTATTTAGTTGACCAGTCAGACAGTCGGACTGACAGACAGACAGGCAGGCAGTCAGACGTCAGCGGCTTGGCTCTAAAATGCCCCAAAGCTGCCACTTGTCCATAGTCGTCAGACTGCCGTAAATTGAGCTTTGAATTCATCTATCTTGGAACACCCTTGCCCCCTGGTTTCACCCACCACCACACCCCCCTCGCCATCCCTCGCCCACCACTGGATTTTGGCCTGAATGTGCATGGAGCATGTCGAAAATGCATGTTTCCTGATCGCAGCTAAGGCTAAATCTGTGCAGTGTCTTCTACTAAGCTTCTTGGCTTCTAGTTCTGCTCCAAGTTAAACATGAGTTTCGACTTGTTAGTTAGTATGAGAGATGTGATCGTGACACGAGCATGAAATCAAAAATTATAAGAAAGAAGCAAAAACTGCAAGCAGCACTAAAAAGCGATAGTATCGAATAACATTTCATTAGACCCGCTGTCATCCCTAGCACTGCCTCACTCGGTTCGTAAGCCAGGTTAACCAGCTAACCAACTTTGTTGGCCGTTGATTGGCCACACATTGTCCAATTGTCCGCTTTGCTGGACTGAGCTTGAGCCTGATTTCAAGCCAAAGTCGAAACCAAAGCCGAAGCTAAAGCTGAAGTTGTGGCTTAAATCCCCGATTCCTTTTAGTGACTTAGCTAAACTCCTTATTTTGATTGCCAAGTCGTAAAATGATGGATTACCGAGTTGGGATTTATTTCTTGTTACGGTCATAATAGATTATCTTTGCTCACTCATTGTCAGAACGTTTCGAGCCTTCTGCTTTCGACAAATGCTCGTTAGCCATTCGTTTCCACTTGGCCCATGCCTACCGTTTTTGGCCCCTTTTCTACGTTTTGCGACTTTCATGGCCAACAAGGGAGGCATTGCCAGCTCAAATCTGGCTTGATTATGAGGCTTTAAACTCAGTCTGCTAGCAGCTTAATCATAACTTCTGAGAGGAAGGGATGACAGGAAGAGGTAGTAGCCAGGAGAGGGGAGTAGGGTGTCTAGGGGCCTATGATTAAGTCGATTAAAAATAACGAAAACTGCTATAAAATTTAACTTTTAACTAGCAAAATGATTAAATGCGTTGCTTAAATGTGTCTATGGTAGCATCAACTATGGCATTATTTATTTTTTAAGCTCTTTAGCTTAATTATTTTTTATTATATAATTTATTTATATATACACCGTTTGGAAGGTAGTAAGTGCAGATGTAGGAAATTTAAGACTCTTTATGGTAGCAAAATTTACAAGAGGAGAGAGGGTAGCAGGGAGACTTAAATGCATGAAATTGACGTCAAATTAAGAACTATTTTAGCAATTCAATTTAAAGTAATTGTGCAAATAGTTGGACAGACAACCGACCAAGGGGTTGACTTGAATAGACCCTGTATTTATGATTTCTTGCATGAAAATTATTCCTGATTCCTATGATAGTAACAACGGAGCCATAGTGAGAATAGGCCTCTGTACGGCTTTTAAAATGTCAGAATATTTAAAATTATACCCTGTAATTGTAAGCAGATTGTCTATTGTTAGGAAAATTTTAGTAGACACCTTGCACAGTCGAGATTGTCTATGAGCATTGAACTGTTTTTGGGTTTTCCACTCCTTCTACTGCTTTTCCTTTTCTTTCTTTCACTTACTACAGGGTCTAAACATACACAAAACTGTAATTTAGTTTAGGGATTTATTTGTTAAAGGTAAGGTAGAGCTGATATTGGTGTAGGGTAATGCTTGTTAAAGCTACTCCTTTTAGCCATAGTAAGCGTAGTACTGCGGAGCGGCAACATAGGCAGAGGTGGTTGCAGCAGGTTGGGCAGGAGCCGCTATAAACTTGGCAAATGTTGTTGGTTGCACAAAGCTCACAGCGCCAGCGGGATAGTACACAACGGAAGGTGGTGCAACTGGGGCGAGGGGCGCCGGTGCGGCAACTGCAGGTGCTACAGGAGCTGCTGCTCTGGGCACCTCAACCTCCTCGGCGGCATCGTCGATGTCTTCCTGGGCCTCGCTGTTGGCCACCAAGCGAGCGGGTTTGGCTTGCAGGCGTGCAGGTGCGGCAGTGGGGAGAGGAGCAGGAGCGGCAGCCGGAAGGGGAGCTGGAGCAGGAGCGCTGTAGAGTTGCTGGGGCTGTGGAGCGCCGTAGGTGCGCGAGGGCTGGTCAATCTGTTCCAGACGCGCAGGCTGATAGTTGTAGCCCTGTGGCTGCTGCTGTTGCTGCTGCTGCTGTTGCACGTAGCGGCGACGCGGTGGCAGCTCCGCTTGGCAGAGACTGAGGCAAAGGGCGCACAGCACCAAAATGACAGAGCTGCGTTTCATTGCTGTAACTAACTGAATCGACTGACTGAATTATCGGCTCTTAACTGGGCTTTATATGTGCTCGCAGCTCCGCTGTCTGCTTAAGATGCCAAGCGCGTGCCTCAATTGTTTTTTGAGGGGCGGTGGGAGGTGGGAGTGGCCCGACCTCAGTGCAGGCAAAACAAAATTGACATTGACCCCAAAAAAAAATAAAAAATACAAAATGAAATAAAACAAACCCCTCGAAATTGTTTCGTTGCATTTGCATTTGCACTTTTCTGTCTTTGTTTCTATAATTTATTTCTTTATATATATTTTTTTATTTATTTTTATTTTTTTTTGTAACCCAAATCGAAGCCACAACAAATGCTCCAAATGCCACATCAAAGTCATCGTCATCGTCATCGTCAAAATCATCATCATCGTCATCAATATGCAGTTGATGTTCTAACAATTTGATTGTACTTTTTTTTTGGCTCGTTGCCCACGTGTCAGCCGTCTGGGAGCATTTATATACTCTGTGATTGGAGTGTTATGGGTTTTGTTAACAGCACGCTGACGAAGGTCTCCTTAATTTTATAAAACCGAAAGTAGTTAAGCAAATATAACCAAGTCCGTTTGAACAAAGCCAACGATCTCAGAGTTGGTAAGAGCTAGCGTTACCAAATTTGGTATGTATATTGCTTAAATGTGCAGCTACCACTAGTATTTTTAGAATTTTACTACCAAGCTCCTGACGCTCACAGACCGCTATGAAATATTTGCAAGCTGAATTTAGCAGGCATTTTCGAACGTATTCTGCTTAAAATTAGTTGATTGTTAGAAAATAGCATTTTTAGGCGATTCTGTGAGTTTCATAAAGTTTGGCTTATAAATAAAAAAGTTATGCATAAAAATGCGCTTAGCAGTTAGCTTTGGCTCTCCACTACTCACTAACACACATGAGAGTAGCATTACAGTTATTCCAAGCTTATTTTAAGCTGCACCCTTTAAGTTGACAGGGTATATTTCAGTCTGGTGTGCTCACTTTCTCATATTTGTTGCTTGATTTGTTTTTGGTCAATCATTAGATTGCTTGTAGCTGCGATTTGTAGAGCAACTTGTAGTTTAGTCACGTCCATTGTAACACTATAAATTAACCCAGTATTTGTCCAAGAGTTCGAGTACATTTACAACTGTGGACTTAGGGGTGGGCTGGGGCGTAGGGGTGCTTGGGAGGGGAACCATAAATGCAGGTGACAAAATGTGTGTAATGTAAGCAAACTCGCAAATTATCAAGCGACTAGCAGACAATTAACTGGAAATACCTTTGGCTTTGCAGGGGGTACACAGGAAGAAAACAACTTCGATTATAAGGAAAAGATTTAAACGAAAGATTAAAGTTACTAGAAAATAAAACTAAGACTTAAAATCTTTAAATTTTATACCAAGAAAGTTAATTAAATTCTGAACTTTTTCTAGTTTCAATTTAAGTCTCAACACCTTTATTTGCTCCATATTCCAAACTGATTATAAATCTTTTTCCTGGTCTATAACAAATGCTCCTATTTACCCCCAACACTTTCAATAACAATCGATTAGAGTGTTAAATTTAACTACACAGCCCAATATAAAATTAATCAAAACGCTAAGAAATATGAGTGGCAAATAAGTAAGAATTTGTAATAGATTTAATGGGCTGACGCCCCCTGAGAAACGATCAATAAAAATCAATTGAAATTGAAATTGCGGTATGCAGATGGGACTTAGTACAATATTTACAACAATTTCAATAAAAATGCAACAATTAATTGTGGTAATTAATTAATTAAATTGCATTTGCCACTGCCGCAAGTTGGCCAAGACTTTGGGCCAACTGGTCTGCCTTTGGGCCAACTGGCAGATGAAGCCGTTGCCGGTTTCTTTTATTGCTCAACGGGTGGCCCACAGGTGGTTACAGGTGGGACACAATTACTAGTTGGTAGTCGGTAGTTGGCAGTTGCCAGACAGTGGCCATGTCGTTTTGGCCACTTTATGGGCCACTTGAGAGACGGCAATTTCAGTGTGTTTAGGCCGTGGAGTCATTACCATTTGGCATGTGCTGCTTGACACTTGACTGCGACTAACGCACTTTGTCACAACTGTACCTTAATCCTAACGAATTGTTAACTAGATTTCGTGAAATTTCACCAATTAACATTCCCAATTTTACGGTTGTTTAATTATTTAACTTTTTTGACCGTGTAGTCAGAAGGAGTAAAGGGTGTTTTAAAATTGTGTGCATAAAAAGCAAATCATGGTATTTCTGACCGCTTAAAGTATATATAAGTAGTTGATATAGCGATGTCCGTCTGTCCGTCTGTCCGTATGTCCGTATGAACACCTTTTTCTCAGAGACTATAAGAGCTATAGCCACCAAATTTGAGGTAAAAGTACGTCTGCTTCGCGAGCAAATTAAGTTTATTTTAAATTGTTACCACGCACCCTACTGCCACTCAAAAATGTTCCTAAAAGCATAACTAGGCAACTACTTGAGCTATTGTGGCAAAAATTACACATAATGTGTATGGTACCATTATAACTATCTTCACTAAGTTTAATTTGTATAGGTCAACTACAGCCTATAGCTCCCATAGGGCAAATCGGTAAAAAAAAGGATATTTGTATGAAGAGATGTAGTATTAATAGAGCGATCGTAACCAAACCCACATATTTTGTGCATATTATGATCATAATTATTCTCCCAAAGTTTAATCGGGATTTGACAACTATATTCTTTAGCTCCCATAGGACAAATCGGCAGAAAATTTGCTATTTGTATGGTAAAATGAGTATCGTGAGTACAGGGTCTTTTATAGTCGGTTCCCTCCAGCCTTTCCCACTTGTTGCCTTATAAACCCATTGACAATTTTTCGAAATCCTTGATCTGGATTGTGCGCTCCGAACAAGAGCTCCAAATTGAAGTATCCACAGTGAGGGTACACCCAAAGTCTGGGCATGTGGAGTTCCTGGAATCACCAACGCCAAATGTACAGTGTGCACTGTACACCGAACAGAGTACAGTGAATATTGTGCATGCGAGTCCATTAGAAATAGGCGTGACATTTGTATCTATTGCAGCAGTGGAAAACTGGGCGTCATATTTCAATGCGTTTTGGGTCTCGGGGTGGCTCGCAGCGGGAATTATGTAGATATGCAGATGGAACGGACCCAGTCGCACTCGCTGATGTAGTGTGCTGGTGTGGTGGGACAGTGGGGGGTTGTAGGGGTTAGGGGGAAATGCGGGGCACAATTAATTTTCGCTTGGTAGCTGCTGCTGAGAGATCGTACCCGGAGACCGGATCGTCGTTTCAAGCAGCAAAAAACAAAAAAAAAAAAAGAAATTTTCTCTAATGTGCGCCCGGTTTACATGGGATTTTCTGTAGTGATTTATTTTTGCTTTTAGTGTCTTTTATTTTATGATTTATGCAGACTGCAAAAAGAGCAAAAGAGCAAAAGAAAAACTAAACAAATCAAATGAAAGACGGTCTCGTTCTGCTGCTGTCCTGTGTTGGCCTGGCCTAGTCGACTCGTCTCGTTTTGGGGACTGGACTGGTCTGATCCGATCTCGTTTCTCAGTCTCCAGTTTTGACTTTGGCATTGGTGATTTTTCATTATTTTCATCGTAGATCAAAATTAAGTGATTTTAATGATGAAATTTATTGGCGCATTTATTTGTACATGATTTGGCCCAAACTAACAGAAACAGGCAACGAAAATGAAGAGTCCCCTGGCCTCTTAGCAGTTGGCAGACCTGTCTCTGGGCCCCGGGGGCGCTATGCCAATAAATATGTTGAACGTGTGACAGATTTCGTTAGAAAGATAAACGACTTTTGGCTGTAGGCTGGGAGGTCTAACCAAATTTATTCAAAGTGCATTTCCAGCTTGAACTTCTGCTAAAGATCAAGCTCATTGTAATGACTGTAGTTTTTTTATAATTTTCAAAATATTTTTAACACAAAACTAATAAATTTAATTACACTATTTCGTGCTTTGTTCATCAGTTTGTGTATTTCAATATTTTTCTTTCGTGTTTAATGTTCATAAGTATTTTGTTGTCTGCCTGTTTTTTATTCTTCTTTTCCCTACTTTTTGTTAATTATTGCGCTTGTTTGCGGTCTGTCGAATAATGTTGAATTTGCACACAAATTCATTTTATAAATTATTTATTAATATTTGGATTTCTTTGTTTGGTCATTGCTGCATACAAATGGCGCGTGATTAATTTATGTTAACAAATTAAAACAAATAAAAAAACAAACTACAATTTGTGGCAACCCAAATAAAAAGTAACTTATAATTATTAATAAATTAATATGCTTTACCAAGTATCTAATAATTCAGCGCAAAATAAACAGAATTTTCATAATTAATACAAAAATAATTAATGTGAAGCTTTTGCTATTTTTAATTAAAAAAAATGAAATGTTTGCTTTAAAATTATGTACTTAATTGCTGCATAGAGTAAACAAATGGAAGAATTTAAATAAAATATATGAAATTGTGTTTTTTTTGCTAGAAAATGTAGTTACCACTAGCTAATACCCTAGAACTCTTTTTCGTAGCCTTTCTCCTGTCTTAATGAAATAAATAATTTTTTAATATTTATTAGCTATATTTATTATAATAAAAATAACTATAATTATGCTTCAACATGAATTAGCCATAGATTTGCTTTGGTATGCAGCGACTAAGGGCAAAAACCTGTGTCTGTAATGAGATTTTCTACTGGAGTCATCAACGCATTCCACGTGTCATCTTGACGTTCATGTGCTGCTTAAGCGCAGACAATTAATAATGAAATTGTTAATAAATGACTTTGTTTTTTTTTCTGTATAGTACGCGTTTTTTGTTGTCTCCATAATTAATGCGTAGAGACAAAAAGAGAAAAAATAAAGTGAGTAAGAGGGCAGAGAAATAGAAGAGTTTCAAGCAAAGTCCAAACCAGACGCTAAAATTTCCAATTCTTATCATTAAAGTCATGCAGTCCCTCTGCTGCTGCTTCTTCTTCTTTTTGTCAAAGGTCAGGGACTCTTGGGACTGTGGGTCTTCTCTACAAGCATTTCCCGCCTCAGATAAGAATTTGAAGCTAACAATAGAGTTGCATTGTTCTCAAGTTTTCTTCGCTTGCAAATGGTTGAATGACTGAAATACTTAGCTGCTTTGGCTTATATTAGTACTAGTTAGTATATATATTAGTTTGAGTGGGTTTAGTTGAAGTCTGCTCGACTGCTACGACCTGTTGCCCAGCTAATCAAACATAAATTTGTAATGAAAGTCACGAAATCTGGTTTAAACAGGCACAGACACACATTTGGTTGGCCAGAAAAGGCAATTGAAAATATTTATGAAAAGCTGTGGAGGAGAATTGAATGATAGACTAAAAGATGCTCTGTAAAGGGTAAATCAAGTTATGAGTTATTAAAAATGGGTTAAAAAGCAACTACGGCGCTGATACTAGTAGTAGTAGTAATAGTAATAGTAGTATTAGTAGTAGTAGTAGTAATATCAGTATTAGTAGCGATAATTGTACTAGTAGTAGAAGTAGTAGTAGTAATAATAATAAAAATAGTGGTCGTAGTAGTAGACGTAGTAGTAGTAGTAGTATTAGTGGTAGTTGTACCAGAAGAAGAAGCAGTATAAGTGATAAGTGTAGTAGTAATGGTATTAGAAGAAGTAGTAGAAAAAGTTGCAGTAGTAGTAGTATTAGAAGATGTAGTAGAAAAAGTAGTACAAGAATAAGTAGCAGTAGTGGTGATAGTTTTAGTAGTAATAGTATTAGAAAAAGTAGTGATAGTTTTAGTAGTAGTAGTATTGGAAATAGTAGTAGAGGAAGTAGTAATAGTAGTTTTTAAATAAATAAATTGTTATAAATATCTTTAAAAAAGAACTTAAAATGGTTACATGCTGGTTATTAAATCTTTTGACTCTTTGACTAAGACTCCCCTTTAAAAATACCCCTACGTGGTATCAAAACCACAGTCAAAAGAAAAAAATGTTTGTTTGCGTGTTTCAACTTGAAATCGCACTCGACTTTTATTTGCTTAAATGAGTTTCGCTTTTGAGAGCTGATAAAAAAATAAAAAAACTAAAGACCAAAAAACAAGGAGAAGAAAAAGAAAGAAGAGGAGGATGAGGATGAAGAGGAGGAGGAGGAGGAGAGGGGAAAAAAAGAAACTTCCAATTCCTGGCGCGTCATGTGAATTACGAGTTTTGCATTTAACTAACCTTGAAACAATTTCTGTTTGCTGTTTGGCCAACCAAATGTTGCCCCTCTCCTCTACCCTCCCCGCCCCTCCCTCTTTCCCCCTTCCGGGCACTTTGCTAAACTGTCCAAAAGTAGCAGTCGCTGTGGAGTCGCCTGTCCAGAGCTGAAATTTGATATCTGTTGGAATAACAGCAACGACGATGGCGACAACCTGTTGCCTGATTTGTTGCATGTTGTAGCAGGCAATCAACAGCTAACAACAACAACTAACAACAACTAACAACTACAACTACAACTACAGAAACTTGTTGTTTGTCACCAAACCGTTGTGTGTTGTGTTTGCTGTTGTTGTTGTTGCCCACGTGGTGTCATGAACCCGCCAATCCAATTCGGGTGAAAACTAAACAAGGCATTTAAAGTTCGAGAGAGAAATTTTCATTTTGGCAATTGTGGAAAGTCGTGGGCTGATTTTCTCACGATTGAACTCTGCAAATAACTGCAAATGTGACAGCGAAAAATGCCAAAAAACGAAAGGAGTAGCATTAAAAAGGCATTAAATGCAGTGGTTATCTAAATGGGAAGACCCTGTACTTGGAAAGGAGACAGGAGTTTTTAATATTTATAAGTTTAAAGTGGCATTTGAAAAAAATTATAAAACATTTTGTATTTTAAATAAAATTTATATATGCATAATAATAATAATAATGAACATATTAACTATTTATAAAAGTTCTTATAAAATATTCTTTATAATTGTTTGTTTTGGACAAAGATTTAGATAAGGATCTTAAAATATAGGTCTACAAGATACAGAATCTGTATTACAGATGCCTTAGGCACTAATGGTCGCAAATTAATATATTGCCAAGAAGACTTTTTCATAAAAACTCATAAAAAGCTTTTATTATTTCAATGGTATACAGGGAAAGCTCTAATTGTGGACAGCTCACTCAGGCGGACATCTTCCTTAGCCGGACGAATTTTACAGTCTCAAGATTATAACTTTCATGCAAAACATCTCCTTTTTGGCGGACAAGAACACTGAAACAGTGGCTGTCCGGCTAAGGCAGCTTTCACTGTACATACGAATGTTCCACAACATGTACAGGGTCATTAACAGTCGACACTAAAATTTTATTTCAGAATTTTATTACGTATTCATCTCACAATTTTTTTGATAGTTTTAGATGGATTTAGTGGCAAGAAATAAACCTTAAATCACAGGATACAATTAAAATATTTTTAAATTTTTTATTTTTCTTCAAGGTTTACTTGAAAATGTTTCAAAAAATGGATTTATCTAATTTTGTTTAGAGTTTTTCTAAACAGATATATTTTCTTTTCTAAAAACACGTGTCTATAGCTTAAATGACAGCTGAAGAAGCGCCGAAGAATCACTTCAAATGTTGGTGGTTGGGCGACAAAGTGGCCAAGTGGTGCAGCTTAAGGTGGTGGCTAAAAACAAAAACAACAGCAAAGACAACACCAAATACAAAACTCAACTCTTTAATTAAGAAAAGTAAAAAAAGTGCAGCAGAAAGCGACTTGAAAATGACGAAATGCACTAAACCGTAAAGGAGAAAATATCAGGCACTAGAGTGGGTACAAAAAAAAAGGGCACGAGCTGAGCTGATTGGGTTGGATGATTCGGCTTAGGTGGGGTTGGGTGGTTTCTTTGGTGGTCTCAAATAACAAAGCTACACGTGAATGCGAGCGATGAGAAACCAAAAGCGACTGTCGCTTGGCAACACTTGAGCTAACACGAGAGACACGTGTCACGGCAGGAACAGGGCCAAGAGCAAAGGGCTAAAGGCCAAGGCCCTGGTAGAGCAACAGCGCCACGAAAGTGGCTAATTAGGGCTGGCAAAGGAGTGGGCGTGGCTTATGGTACAACCATATAGCATTGGCTGCGTGTCAAAAGCTCGTTGACATGACGCGACAGGCGACAAAAGCGGAAATTTTGTTAGGGAGTTTTGGGAGTAGAATAAAAATTATTTAATTCTGCAAAATTTATGGGCTGTAAAATCATCAAAACCTTAAATTGTTTTTTTATAAATAAATCACTAAAAATATATTAAATGCTGGCAATTAAAAACATTTTTAAAGTTAATCTGTAACTGTGTGGCTTAGCCCATTAAAGCCCACACATGTAGCTCCCATTCTGTTAATAATTTGTGGCTAACTGCTCAGCAGCACATCCGCTGCCTAATCGCATCTACGTGTGCTTAGTTAAAGATACAAGATACATCAGTGGGGCATTAATCAAACTGACGGCTAAGCTGCTCTGCATAGCCTAGTAAGGGGTTAAAGGCGGAGGGGTAGTGACAGTTGTTAGGGGCGTTTGCCGACTGAGATATCGTGATGGCTAGCAACTATTAATATAATTATGTAAAACAGAATTCCAGATGCAATTGCAACAAGGCAATTTCACAATTATCGCATGTAACTAGCAAATTCCAGTAACTTGTTATGAAATCTGCAACGAACAGAAATTGTTTATAAGCACGCAAACCCCCTTTCTACAACCACCTACCCCTCACCCCTGCTGTCTGTTACCCTCTTCAGTCTGTTACCCTTTTTTTCTGCTGTTGGCTAATTGAAAAACTGCGTGGCTGCCCCTTCTTCACAGCTTGCGATGTGTGGTCTTATCATTGACAGTTGTCAGTGCCTATAACTGACACCTAACACCAAGACCATTTATGCTTTTTTTATTTTTTTTTATTTTGCCTCTCATCACATCCTTTTCTACATGTTTTCTATGTTTTATTCTTCTTTTTTCTCCCAGTCTTATCGGTTCGTGTCATTTTACTGCTGCGAAATTCTCTTTGACATGATTTGTCAGTGATTTGGATTTGTTGTTTGGTCGGTTAGCTGTAGCTCAGTCTGTAGTTTATCTTGAAGTTTGGCTTAAAAGCCTGATTGACACCAGATTAAAGATTATGCTCAGCGGGCCAAAAAGAAACGACACCGATAATCATCTGTAAATGTTGGCTTAGACTGTGCTTTGGTAAATACTTGTCAGTCATGCATAAGAACTGCAGGATAACTTGATTGATTTATGCTGCTAACTAGGCTTTAAGCTGAGCAGCAGCATTAAAGTTTATAGCTTTCAACGGCTACGATTTTAAGGGAACTAGAAAATTTGTTATATATATTTTTTTGAAAACGGGTAGACCCTCGATAATTTGTTTAATTTTTGGTATGCCTTGAACAAAGGATTTTTCAAGGGTTTAGTCTTTTACAATTTTATTCAATAAGCTTTTGGTCAAATAAAAGCTGTCTTGGTGTCTAAAAATAATCAGTAAGTTTTTATTTGAAAGCTCATAAAATCTATTTATAGTTGGCCTCAAAAGCTTGAAGTCTTTTATACTTAGAAGATTGTTTACTTTTATTATTTTATTGCTAGTCTAATGGTAACAAAAAGTTTATTTTTATATAGATAAATTTCATTAATTGATAAGCTTAAAAACAGCTCTTCGTCTCTTTGATTAAGCGCTTGAAAGTCGTTTAAAAATGCTTCGATTAAAACTTCTGTTAAGCTTTTCTTAGAAGATAGTTTAAATGACAAGCTTTAAGAAGCTTCGAATTTATTTTTATTTAATACAGGCGTCAGTTTTTTCTGTAATTTATACATGGAATGCTATTAATTGCGTTAAAAGATTATTGCAATATGTGGCCTTCTAATTAAGACTAGGATTAATCGAAAGCTCTTGGCAGACCGTAAAGCTAAAGCTCTTAATAATAAAGAAATCCAACCGGATTTGTTAACAAAATCAACCCATTAAATATGCGAGTAATCAGAATTGGGCGCGCCCATAATCAGCCAACAATTGTCTACAAAATAGAGAGCTAGCAGAGGGTAAGAAGGAAGAGAAAGGAGAACTAGAAGTAGGAAAGAAGTAGAGAAGGAGGCGTCATGGCAGGTGATCGCTGCTGATCATCGGCAATGGATTTGAGCTGCGTCATTGATTGACTGCAATTGAAGTGCTCGTCACGTAAAACTCTGGATACAAAGAGGAAAAAAGGCCGTCAGACGATCGTGCTGTGGACTTGAGAATTGAAGAATAGCAGAATAGGAGAAAGGGAGCATGGCATAAAGGGAGGAAAGGGTGTTGGGCGGGTTGGGGAACTAGCCTAGGACAAGCTGGATGACGACGACAATTGAGCGCTAATTATCGCCTCATGCAATTCATTTGGAGATCCACCTATCTCTGCCTCTCTCTCTCCTGTACTCTCTTACTCTTCCTCTGTCTCTTTCCCACTGCTAAGCGTGTGTCAAAGGCATTTCTTTGGCACAGGCGTGAATTGAATTCGCATCTGGGCGATGATGATGAATGGGGAATACCAACAATGCACCAACTCACTGGATAACTACTTCATTTAGCTCTTTCTCTCTCTCTCTCCTCTCGCTCTCTGGCGTGTTCTGTTTTTATTTTGCAGATTTGATTTATAGCGTTGCAAAATTAAAGTTGCACACACTTTTGTTATGGACCATGAATTGCAGGAATGCAGCTGACGGGTCTTCAAGACTTTGCGGACATTGCGGATACTCCTGGTGTTTGAATCGCTGACGATTAAGTGGTTAGCTCATTAGCCTCGACAATGCGTTGGTATTTGGGTTAGTTTAGGTCCTCTTTGGGCCAACAGCATTGTTGTTTGCTGCCTCATGCCACATGCCACATACGAGTACTACTAACGGTTAACGACTTGAACTTGCAATTCTTTTTCTTTCTCATCTCAACTGTCTTCATCAAGAAAGTTACAAACCAATTAGTAAAAGCCAGCAAAGATTAAATTTGATTTATCTGCAGTTTTTGTTATTAATTAGAAATTTGAATCAGTTTTTTTAGTTTAAGTTTTAGAGAGTAAACAATACATAAAATATATGTAGTAGCTTTCTTTTAGATAAGCTTAGAAAGCCGTAGATTAGATTATAGCCAAAAAATAAATATATTCTTAAGACTTTAAGGCTAGTAGGTCTAAATGTCAATAGGCTATCTGTTGGCTTTCCTGACTTCTGCAGCAGTTGTGGCAACAAAGAAGCAGAGAAGACGGTAGTCCTGTTCCTCTGCCACTGTCCCACCTTAGACTCACTTAGGCAGCGCCACCTTTATACTTTCCTTTTCAATGAGTTTTTCGATATATCCAGTAAACAACCTCAGCAAATAGCTAATTTCAACCAAGACTCGGAAAGGTTTTCTATAATTCGTTTTTCGCAAAACGGAGTAACCCTTAAAATTTCCCTCTGCCCTTTGTCTCCCATCCACTATACCAAACCTAAGCTAACCTATGGCCAAATTAAAAAAATAAATAACAATTATAGCGGAAAAACTAAAAGTTTTAAGCTTTTGTTAATCAATTATTAAAGTGTTTAAAGTCTTTATTTTACCAAATTAATTTTTTAATGTAATGTCAGCTTAAGACAATAAATAAAAATCTAAGCTGAAAATATTAAATTTAAAACTATGCATATTTATTTAAAAAATTTATAAACTATTAAAATATACAATTAAATTATAAATTACAATTACTATTATAAAATACAATTAATATTAAAATATTCTAAATTTACTGTTTTTTTTCTTCTTAAAAATAAAATATTTATTTAAATCTTAAGTTGAAGTGCAGCGCGCATAATATTTCGTAAATTATAGTATTAAATAATTAAAGATGATAATCTTAGCTAACGAAAAGCTTCTGCTTCTACTGCTTGAGTCTTATTATAATTATCTGTCTAAATCGGACAACTCAGAGGGTTATCGTGCAATTGATCAGCGGACAAGCAACGATTTATCAGGCCTCTTGTTGTCCTCGAGTGACCGATGACAACTGCTGAAATGCAGCTCCATCAAATTGGCGACAAATGCTGTTGGGGCTGTAGATGTGGCTGTGGCTGTGGCTGTGTTGTGCCTGCTGTCTGGTCATCAATTTAGACCGTTAACACTTTATCAATATCTGAGGATAGTCAGGAGCAGAAGCAGCAGCGACTTAGGAGGTGGTTTGGTTGACTGAACGACATCAAAAGCGAATTACCGCCGTCAGATAATAATAAAAAGAAATAAAAATAAAATGCAGGTGCCAATGAAGAGACGAGCAGACGAGACACATAGAGAGCGCAGAAGAGAGAGAGGGAGAGAGAGGGAGAGCGATATATGTAGCTGCCGCAGGTCTTCGATCTTTTGGTCTCTGGTCGCCGTCTCGGCAAGATCAAGAGTCGGAGCGTGGCTGATAGTGGATCGTGGCTCCACCTTTTTGTTGCTGTCTTCAGCCAGCAGCGTTTTCTCCTCTTAATTGACGCCTTGATTTGCAGCCGATTGGCTCTGCAACACATTTACTTTGTTGCCTCTGTTTTCCAACATTTCTCCCTCACTATCTTTCCCTCTCTCTCACTAACTCACGATCGCTACACAAACAAATATTTTCAGCTGTTCCAAAAAAACATAAATTTGCTTATTTTTATCATTTGTTATTCAATTGACCTACTTTAATTTTCGAATTCTATTTTTAAACCATTTTGATTGCTTGTATTTTGTGCATGAGTTCAAATGGGTTAAAGTTCCGGCTGTGTACAACAAGCAGTCGTGGCCGAGCGGTTAAGGCGTCTGACTAGAAATCAGATTCCCTCTGGGAGCGTAGGTTCGAATCCTACCGGCTGCGAAAAGTCAAAACTTCTTTTTTTAATTTTATTTTTATATAATATACATTTTTAAATTATATTTATGAATTTTAAATATTTTTTAAATTTAATAATAACACCTAAACTCATAAATTTGCTTATACAGCAAAAAATTTGTGATTTATAGTGATTTTAGCTATTTTTCAGCTAATTATACAGGAAATTAATGCCTTCAACTAAAGTTAGGCATTTTCAATCCGTCTCAGGCTGATGGTTTTTTTAATTTGACACATTTACGATACACTTGTTAAGGAATCTAAGCAGCTGCATTTTAAGTACTACTACCAACTTTAAGTCAGACTAGTGTGTGTATTATTATCCAATCTTTCACTTAAATGTGATCGCATTAAATAGATGTCTAGAGAATTGAGTTGATTTGTTTGCCGTAGCATTCCGAATACCTCAAAACCCCCCCTCCAAGATCCCCCTCTTCTCGTGGGCATTTAAGTTGCCATCAGTTTGGTTGGATAACAATCGTAGGATACACTGCAATTAGGCTCATTAGCATTACGCATTTAAATAAATTGATTAAACCATCTGAAGAAGCAGTAGCTGTCACGGACAGGGACGGGGGATACAGGCAGAAAGAGAGGCAGAAAGACTTGGGCCTATGACCAACTGGAAGCGCACAAGTTCCAGTTTCAGCTGCGAGTTATGTAATTACAAGCTGGAATGCCAAAGCTGCTCAATTTGGCTGCAACGTGTGGCAAGCTCGAGACGGCACAGGCAGGCAGTCAGTTGCTGCTGCTGCTGCTTTGCCACATGCTGCACAATAATCAACAGTGGTAGGCAGCAGTCAGCAGTCAGTAGACAGTAGACAGTAGACAGAGAGAAGGCTCTAATTAAAAATAACAGAAAAATATAGGTTACACCTCGACAAAGACTGCAAAGTCATAGAGGTGCAGCAAGGAAAGGGGTGGGAGGGGAAGGTGAGGGACAGAAGAGGGAGGAGCAGCTGTAAGGCAGGAAAAAGAGTTGAAGCCAAGAAATGGGAAACATTTTCATCAAAGCAAAATATGCAACAGGAGAAGAGTGCCAGGGATGAGAGGCTGAAAGACAAGCAAATAGGATAGAAATGGGGAGAACAGCAGAAGGAAAGGGGAAGAGGGAGGCAGGGAGACAGAAAGAGTGACAGAGATAGACTTACAGAGCTACACTGAAAAAGAAAAGCATTTAAAATCAACTGATAAAATTTATTTTTAAAAATGTATTTATACTCATTAAAATCACCCTTAATGGGTGATATATTTTGTAATAAAAAATGTTAACTGTAAAGAATTTTATCTGAAATGTTAAAAAAAGTGTTACAATTATAAAAAATAATAATAAAAACATTGTTTAGTGCCTAAATATTATAAAACTTATTTCTTTCCTATTTTAGAAATAAGCTCTTATAATCCTAGAAGTAATAATAAGACTAATAAGACCCACTCAAGGAACAATCTTAGTTCTGATATCATTGCGTAATTTGTTTAAGTGTATTTATCTTCTGCTACTGAGTTCTTGCTGGAGTCTGTGGGCTGGGCAAGTGGCAGCAAAAAAAAAGCAAGAAAAAAAATAGCAGCAACACACAAAAATTAATGGGCTGTAATTACGTGCAGCAACACACAGCAACAACAACAGAAAGACAATTCACTGCACCATGGTGCACGGTGCATGTGGCACTGTGGTATGCCCGACAACCGAGACGAAGCATACGCTCAGTTTGAGACTTGAAGCTTCAGAGTTTCGAGCTCCATTGTCTTTTATAGAAAATTAAAGCCTAAATTTGCTTGTGCAAAATTTACGACGTGTTTACGATGCCTTAAATTATCGGTTACGCTAATGCGTTGCTGCAACGCGAACTTCATTTACTCGCTTAAGTCACTTGCGGCACTTGTTCTTATAAACTGGGTTCCACTCTTCTGACCACTCCCCCAGTCGATTTCGGTCTTGCGTAACGCTTGGAGGCATCATTTAAAAATTTTTGTCACTTTTTATAAAAGTGGCGAACTTTAATGTTATATTTTTTTAGACCCCGTGCTCTTTAAAAAGAGTGGAAGGGTCTATTAAGTTTGTCAGCAGTGAAATGTGCGTAACAGGTAGAAGGAGACGTGGCCGAACCTGTAAGGTATGAATATTCTTAATCAGCATCAATAGCCGAGTCGATATAGAGATGTCCGTTTGTCCGTCCGTCCGTTCGTACTAACACCTATAAGTGCTAGAGCCACAAAATTTGAAATAAAAGTCCGTGTAAATGTCATGCCGATTAAATTCATTTTAATTTTTTGCCACGCCCACATCCGCCTCCGCAAATTGTAAAAACTTCGAAACTAATAGTGCTATTGTAACCAAATTTATACAGTGCGTGCATGGAATCATTAAAACCATCATCACTAAGATTGATCTCGATCGGACACCTATAGCCTAATAATTTTAAATAAGCATAAAAAATGAATCTTATGCTTCTCCGATCTTTTCAAGCTTCAAACTATAGCCAACTTTTTGTTTTCACTCAAAAATATGTGTCTATTCTATATAGTAATCACTTCTTATTTCAGTAGTCCTAAAGTTCAGTTTAAAAAATTAAAAATTTTTTAAAAATTGTTTAAAAATTTTTATACATTATGAATATTGAAATGCCCACCTTTAATGAACCACTGAAAGCGGCCAAACGCAAGCGTTCTGGCAAAGTAATTTCCAGAAAAAGCACTAAACTTGGACTTACAATACCGACTGCGAATTCATCGAATTCGACGCTGATCGGCGTAGACAGACTAGAATTGAAATCCAAGCGAGTTCATCAGAAGAACGCTCTAAAGGAGGTAGCTATATAAGTGTAAGCCGATTAACGATCCATACTAAACCCTAAACTTACAGCGAGCTAAAAGAAGGTGCTCAAGTGATCATAAATTGAGACTGGGAGGCGAAGTTGAGGAAGTGATTGGAGATTCTCAATTGAATACGCTTAGAAGAGAGGAATTTGTGCAGCAAACGAATGCCAAATGTGCCTCCCCAATGGGAGTACTCATGGAGGTCAGTCCACCTACTAAAATCCCCAAAGATCATATAAATTTTAGCCTAAATTTCAGAAGGGCATACGCACCTGTACGGACAATGGGACCAAGAAGAGTTCCACTAAGAAAAGCAAGAAACTTTGTAGAAGAAACTCTACCCAGACTGGAAAACTAATAAAACAAAAGAGAGAAGAATTCATCAGACAATTAAGTTCCGATGTTAGACCCATTTACCACAGGGAAGTGCTGCTAGAACATGGCTTCATGATGGACACTGAAATACCTTTGGAAACCTCCCTAGATATGCAAGAGATTATTAGAGACATTGATCGTTTTACGGCGACCATGGACACATATCCCCAAAGAATCAATTGGCAAAACTTTCATTTTAACCTGCTGAAGATACACAAATACTACATGGACAATTTGCAGGACAAAGATTCCGACACTGAAGTAGAATTAAATGTAGAGAACGCATTCGAACCATTAAAATCAATTATCAAAGGCGGACGCGATAATCATGTAGAGCAGAAAATCAATAGTTTTGATTTGAAATCGGAGCAATTCTATGCGAAATATAATCAAACGCTACTTAATCGGGAGAAGGCTTTTAATGATATGATGGCAGTGCAATCAATGAGCCATGAGATCGCACAGAGACTCTCAGAAATCGAGATGGAAATTCGTGAATCTCGTAAAGAACTTCAACAAGGTGTGCAGAATAAATGAGGTTAAATTGTGGGTTTCCCCTCCTTTTGGCTTTTTTTGCGTATCTTGAGAGAGCTCAAAATGATATATTCAAGTTACCAATTTTGCTTATGAGCCCCGTTTTGAAGTGTAGCAATTATCGTGATTATTACCTTGTTAAGGTAATTTGAATACCGGAAAAAAACAAAACACAAAAAACAAAACTCGTCTGTATTGTCTGAGAAAGTCATAAAAGGTGTGGCCAAACCTAAATTTTATGTCTGTCCACAGCTGATGACCGTTAAACGTTATGCAATAAAATTATTAAGTATTCCAAATTAAGTGATAATGGTGGTACGGATTTTATATTAAATACTTTTGGGGAGAAATGATAGTTGAACCTTTGGAGTCTTGAAATGTTCAAATAGATTACCTAATAAAGTGAAAGCTCCTGTGGACGGACAGCCGCGGTTCCAGTAGTTTTGTCCGCCAGCTGAATATATCCGCTTAAGGTAACGTATCATGCTCTTAGGACTGTAAGATGTCAGCCTGCGGAAGCTGTCCGCGAAATGTTTCCTCAGTCCTAGTAACCTTAGCTGTAGCTGTAATTTTTTTAAAATTTCTGTTCCCACCTTTTTTGTTGTTACTTATAATTTTGATATCAAAATTTGTCGTGTGTTTAGTTTTTTCCCCGTTTTTGTGCCCAGAAATTGTAGTGTTAATTTTTTCCAAATAACCGATGGAGAAGTTTAGTTAGATCGAGATGAAACCATTTCAGACCACGAATTTTGTGCGTGATTTGCTAACCAGCGATTATTATCCCGCGTTCGGTCCGTTTCCAAATACGCCGGGATTGAATCGGTATAACAGAACCGTAAATCAGCGAAAATTTAAATTGTTACGCGAGGAACCGATAGAAAAATATGTTCCGACCAAGGTTCAAACCACACAGCATTATCGACGGTATTTTAAGGGAGATGGAGGTCGATTCACCTTTGACATCGCGATGCGAAACGATGACGTGGCTACTGGCTCCCGGAACACTACCGATCTGGAGTCGTCGCCTGATCAGCAACATGATGGGTTCGTTGCGTCAACTGAGTAGAGAAACCAAGTGGTATGACTACGATGTCGAGATCACCGATTATCTCTGGTCCCTCTGGGGTAGCCTGCATCCCACGGCAGGTTGCTTTGAGATACAGGTGAGAGGACGACAGACTTTGGCCTGTTGTGTGATGGCCTGTTGTGCAGCGAGTGCCTTTCGGAATCTCGGCGAGTGGACGCCCAAATTTCTGGACGCCATTGTCGTCAATGGGGACAGGTATTATCGGCAGAGTTTGTCTCAGAGCTCGAGTAGTGATCAGAATTTGGAACTCGGTGATTTGTCACTGGAATGCGCCTTCCAAAACATTCGCTTTATGGTCCAAACGCAGCAGGTTTGCTTTGGACAACTCTACAGTGCGCCAACCACCGGGATCATGGGTCTGTTTGAGGCCCTCAACTTCTTTTTTACGCGCCACAAGTGGGGCATACTTGAGTGCCAGGAGCATTACCTATCCTTTGGTTACTCCTCTAATCGGGATGGTGGCTATTTTCTCTACGATTGTGCTTGGGGTAAACCCTTGTTTCCCGATTCGATGGGTGCTTCCTATGTTCTGCGCACGAAGCAGCTTTTCCTGCTCCTCTACTGCATAATTGTTACCTTCGATGTTAGGAAGAAGCACATTGATTTCGAACTCTTTAGCGTCGACATCAGTCGCATTTCGGGACGTCATTGAATCGAACAAAGCATCGAAACGAAAGTTTGGAAAAGTTGTACTTGTCTACATGTACAGTATGTTCCGAAGGAATTAGTTAGCTGGATTTTCATTATAAATCTATAATTGTATATACAATATAATAATATGTACAGTAATATATCTATAATATACCTTTATGCATCCCTACTATAGGACTTTTTAAAAGGGGGGAGTTATGAGATAGGATAAAATATGTTGGTGGGAAGGGAAGTGGAGGGGAATGGATGGGAATTGAATGTGCAGAGGAGATACTGAATGATAGGGAATGTTATAAGCGGGATCGATCATGAGTTGTGGATTCCGTTAGGAAAGACAAAATCTGTTGGGTAGGGAGAAAAGGTTTGATTCTTAGGAGTAAATAGGATGAAGAAAGCGACTGTATACCGAAATATATTCTCAACTTTCCTATATCTTGCTTGCTAAGGACCATCTACCAATCTTTCATTCGCTTAAAGAAACTTAACACATGACCAGGACTATCTTTTCCCTATTTTCCCGGAAACGCATAGAAGTATCTTGGTGACAAAGACGCCACAACATAAAAGCCCTTAAGATGTTAAAACCAATAAGTAGGTAGCCGCTTGGTCACATCAAAGCTGAAAAGCGGAAAACAGCAAAGCAGAAAAACCAGAAAGTCAGAGGAAAAGCGTTGAAAAGCACTGAAAAGCGTTTCATTCATATCTGATTCCTTAAGGCTAGTACGCTGCATGCAAGATAACTAAAGCAAAGACAACAAAAAAAGGAAAGGAAAACAAAACAAAGTAATACCCTTAGATTGTAATCCGAATTGACTTCATTCAGCTGTGCAGAACAGGAACAAACCATTCAAGAAAAACTCAAACCAGTTTCGTTTCAAAATCAAAACAAAGTTATTTTAATTTTTTCTTTTTTCTACAACAAATAAAGTAAGAAACAAACCCGTCTACTACGTGAATATGCAAAATACTACACGGAAACTGTGAATCAGTTGCGAGTACAGAACAAATTGCACACAGAAATAAAAATAAAACTAAATAAACTGAAATAAGGTGAAATACAATAAAACTGCATTCCAAAAACTCAGTCAAATATGAGCGGGGGAAAAAAGGAGCATTAAGGCGATTCCCAAGCACAAGACAAACTTCTAAAAAAACGAAGGAAAAAATGATTAAAAAATAAACCAGAAACCAAAAAATAAAAACCAAAAACCGAAAAAAAAACGAGCGAATAAGCAGCAAAACCAAAAAAAAAAATCCGGTTTCGTTTTCAACCAGAACGAGAGTTGTGAGTTTGGAAGGTTTTTGTGTGCGACGCGATGTTGGTCTTAATTCTGCGCTTGCCCATAAAACAGGCCCACAGGATAGATGCAGAAATTAACCGACGGTTGGGCGGGGGCGGGTGTGTGGTTTGAGTTGTTTTGAAGTGCTGTTATGAAGAGGGCTAACCAAACCGAGTTGGCCAAAAAGTGCAAAACGTAGCAAGACTCTCTGATAAATTTCAGGAGACGAACTTGAAATTTAGATTTCGAGAGCGACCGCAAACTGTTTGCTGCCAACGTAGACGTTGCCGTCTGCGTCAGCGGTGGCAGTGGCAGAGCACGCAGCGACTGCACGCTGTCGAACGAGTTACGAGTGCAGCTTAGTGTTGGGCATCGGAGAAGGGGTGGGGTATGTATTTGTATATGTAAGAGAGTGGCAGAGCGAGAAAAAGAGAGTCAGTTGGTTGGAGCAGCGGCTGCTGCGTCAGTGGAGTTTATTTTTTGCACATGCACACACAAACAATTGCACACAAGCAAATATTATTGCAGTTTTTATTGCCGCTTTCGTGTGCCTGTGTAAAGGGTTGAGTAAATCTGTCTGTGTCTGTTGCTTATTGCATGTGTAGTAGTTGCACTCACTGCCCGTTCGTGTGGCTGTGTGTGTGAGTATGTTGAGCAGGAGCATTTTATTGATTTCTTGTGTGGGCAAAAAAAAGTCTCGCATGCGTTTAAGTTTTCGGCAATGACAAAAAGTGGGATAGAGACATAGAGACCGAAAAAGAAAAAGAAGAGCGAGTGTTAGAAACTGAGAGCACTGCCCTGTAAGAACTTAATACAGTAAAATAAGTTATAAGTTATAAGCTGCAACTTAGCAAATTTGCTCAGCAAAAGCTTTACACCGATTTCTTCGCTCCCGTTCTCGCTCTCTCGTTGACTACGGACAGCTGCCAAAAGTGCAGCCAAATATTCTTTTGCTTCCTTCTCACACGCTCTCACACACACAAATACATACTCGTAGTGGAATTGCAGCACTCACACTATTGCAGCTTGGTCTAGGTAAAGTTTGTGTCAAAGTTTTATTAAAGGTTCAAAAGACAAACCAATAAAAAAACTAAGCTAGCGCCATCAGTTCACACCTTAAGTCATGTCAATTGAACTTTCAAATGAGAAAGAGAATGAGAAGTGAAAAAGGTAATAAAGTTAACCAAGTTCATTTTATGCTGGCAGACAGCGTGCCACCATTTGTCCCACAAAATCCACAAAACACGTTCCATGTTCCTCGTTCTGGCTGCCATTTAACTGACCAACTAAACGAACTGGACGAACCCAGAGCCAAAAGCCAATAAATAGCCCAGAGGCCAAATGCAAAAATAAAATACTGAAAAACTCAAAGATGCACAGCAAACGAAGTTCGAGGTCATTGCATTGCACACACACAAACACACTCGCTTACATGCACACACACTCCACTACAAATAAATAAAACAACAAATGAAATGCGCTCTGCTCTACTCTGCGCCGAGCTCTCTTCTCAGCGTCTGCCAGTGGCAGTAAAGGTATGAGAAAGGAGAGGGGAGTGAAACGTGTAGGTAGCTAAAAAGTTCAAGTCAAAATTGCAAATAAAATAAATGGAAATGACTAAAAAAGTGAAATCCACAAAAAACGACCATGGCAAATGGCAGCAGCACCAACAACAACAGAGAAAGACTAACTGCAGTTGGCAGAGCTTTCATTGTTGTTGCTTCGCCGCGCTGCGCTGCGCTGCTCTGCTTGGGCTGCTGCCTGTGGGGGAGTTGGCAACGCGGCGGCGACTGCCGTTTGGTGCAAAAGAAATAAAAACGCCTGCATAAAAACTATGTGCATGGCTAATCGTGAAGTAATAGACAAGGCGATACCCTGTACAAATATTTTAGCAACTCTTAGCACTACAAAAACCTTTGGAAAATGAAAAATAATAAATAAAATTTAAATTTTAAGTAAAAGTGGTCTATTGATACCAGCGACCCCTTTGCCCTTTTGCTATGTTCAAAGGGTATTAAAAGGCGTAGCAGCAAAAAATGACAACAGCAGAAAAAGAAGATTGATGATCTCGCTCAAGGATATTTCGTTGTTCTCTCTACTTTGCATTTACTTTAACCCACACAAGCAAGCAAGAATAACAGTGAATGGCTAAAAGCTTTTGCAAACAGACAAAAGGGAGCAAAGCTCTCGATTGAAAGTTGAAAGAGCAAATTTAAATAGGAGCAGCCATTAAGTTCTTAAGACTTTCGGTGAAATCAGATAAATAAATGTGAATTAAATGATGCTTTATTTGCGGATTCAATAAATTAAAGTTTAATAAATTCTCAGAAAACTAAATATATATAATTAAATGGAATTTATATATATTTAACTGGAAAATAAATAAAAATTTAAGAGTAGGAAATGTTTATAATATTTTTATTTTCTTCTTTTGCTTAATGTTTATTAAGCCCTCTTAAACTAAGTCTTAAATAGCCTACAAATTTCCGACTGAAGCGTTTTTTCTTACCAAATTCAAGTCGAGCTATAAACTTGCCTATCATTATTGCGTGGATCTACAAACTGTTGCTACACTGCTCTAAGGACTGCTTGTAGACTACCCAATTTACACACACACATACACACACTCGCAGCGACACATTTTTAATGACTAAGCGTCGACTTCACAGCTACTGCTTAACGACCAGCGGCTGACTGCAGTCCCCCTCAAACACCCAGAGCAGCTCCTAGTTTATTGTTTTTAACGAGTCCAGACGTTTGGCCTGCCTAAGCTCTGCGCCAGCCAAGTCTCTTCGCAGCTCTCTCTCTCTCTCTTTGTGCTGAGGTGCCACTGCAAAAAAATACTTAATACGTTGCCTGCGTAGGCGTAAATGCTGCCGTTTCCCATTCTCTCGCTCTTTACCTTACTTCTGCTAGTTTGCTAGCTTCTCTCTTCCCTTTGCTCTTCTACTCTTAGTTGGTCAGTCACAACTTTAAGCTGCCAACTGACTGACTCACTTAATGACCGTTCGCCGAAGCGTGCCCCAAAACGGCAGCAATTGCTCTTGGTTGCCTTCTTCTCTTTGCTTTTCCATGCTCCTCTCTTCCTTTGCCACTTGCTCATCCACTTGAGGTTTAATGACGCATGATTTCGAGTTTTGCATTCAGTTCGTGTTTAGTTTTTTGTGGCTTTGCCTTTTGTCCATTTGCTTCCCAACTGCAGACAACAAAAAGAAAAAACAAAATCTCCAAACTGAATCTCATGCAAATTCTGTTGTGTATTGTACATACCCTGTAGTTAAATTTAATGGAGTGTGATTGCATTTCACATAAACTGTGCACTAAAATAAACTTTTATTTTATTTTCTGATTTATGCAGAGCTTGTTTAGTATTTGTAGGGTATTTGTAAATTTGGCTTGATTTTATATCTAGTAGAAATTAAAGGGTATTTCCAAAGTCGCACCCATTAGAGTCAAGCTTATTTAAAGATTCTTTTTATGAGTTTGCGCTCGTATTGTTTTCATTTTGATGAATGCATAAAAAAGCGCAAGTGATTTCCAAGTGGGGCACAAAACCGAACAAGTCGTGAGTACAGGCGAAGACAAAGTGCGAAAGTGGGGGAATGTAGGGACGAGGAAGCGGAGAAAGGGAGTAGAATAGACATCTATGAGTCGACTGCGATTGCGACTGCCTTGATAATTGCAAGAAGTCTATCCACATTGTTGCATGCTAAGTAGCATCGAATGTGGTACTCTCCCTCTTGCGCTCTCTAGCTGTCCCAGTCTGTCCTTCTTACGCTCTCCCGACAGACGAAACTTCAGAGCTTCCCAGGGAGAACGTCTCTAATACTCGCTCATATGTAAGTGTGTGTGAGTGTGTGAGTGGATATGGGTCGTCATCGTCGTCGTTTTTGTTGTTGTTTTTATTGTCGGCGACAAAGTCAACGAGTTGGCAACGCCGTCGTCATTTACATCTTCTACTGTGTGCGAATGTGTGTGTGTGTGTGTTTATGTTTGTCTTATTTCTTGGCAATTCTGTTTTGTTGCCATTTCCTAAACGAGCCAAACCCAGCCCTGGCACCATCCCCACCAGTGCAGCCCTCGTCATGGCCCTGCCTCAATGTCAAAGCGCAGCACTCGCATCTTTATGCCACGGTCAAGGGCAACATCGCGTTGTTGCTGGAAAGAAGTAAGAGAGGAGGAGCGTACAGAAAGGAAGAGAGAGATTACACACACTCTAACTTATAGTGCTTTGTTATGGGAAATTTTGAGCCGTAGCCATGCTTAAAATATGTTAACTCTCTTAACAAAAGGGAGTTCGAAGAAAAAGAGAAATTAATTACAGATTTACTTTCTTATTTTTAAATTTATTAAGCTTGGTTTCTTGCAGGGATGATTGGATGTGTGTAACGTCAATACGTTTAAAAATTGAACCCAATCTTAGAGAGAATAAACAATTCGATTAATTGTTTCAGGCAAAGATTAAAAACTTACTAAGTCTTTAATGTTCACTTAAAACCCTCAACTAATGCGAATTCCACTTTAAGCATTGGAATCAAATTTAGAATTCTGGCTGAATACGTGTCTATATGTTAAAAATTTGATATATTCGTGTAGTTTTCATGTTGGACGAGTTTCCCGATCCTGATTGAGCAGCAGCGCCAGTCGCTTCTTCCAGATTTTGGCCGCTTTCTTGGGAATTTGACTGCCAATCGATTTGTCAGGTGATCTAACACCGATACTGTTACCGTTCAATAAATGCAGTGCACTCATCGTTCCGTTTATAATTTGGTATTGCTGCTTGAGTTTATTCGTACGTCTTTCAATTTCCCGTATATATAGTTCCGTTGAGTCGATGGTTATAGCCGCATTTATTGGATAGATCTCGGTGCTATGGTATGTTCTTTGTGGTCTCATAATTTGCGTATAGTTTCCAAAAGATTTCTATCGTTGTCACTTTTATTGCACTAAAATATTATTAAGTTTGTTTTTAAGTATTTTTTTGTACTGATCATCTGACTTTTACATCCGTAAACCTACTGAGAAAACTTAATTAGAGACGGATCTGTCACAACTGTATTATTGATTATTAAGCAAGAGGGAGAGTGGGAGAGGGAGAGAAGGAGAGCCAGAGGGAGCAAGAGCGAGACAGCGAAATCTTTTGGTAATTAAAATTAATTTTCGCTGAGAAAAAAGCTATAAGATTGAAACTCGAAGAAGTTGTTAAATCTAGTTTTCCCAGTTCGGGGAATGATAAATGGCGTCTAGTTAGCGTAGCGCCAAAAGAGAAACAAGTTCAAGTATTGATACCCTGCACAGCGCTCTCTTGTGCCACCTGTAGTCGTCTCTTCGTCTTTGTCTGCTTCTTCTTCTTCTTCTTGTGTTGTATTTCAATTAGAGCAAAAAGTCGTCCTCAACTGCAATTAGCAACAAAGTATCTGGCAATGTATGTTTTCGCTATTATCATTTAAATTTATGTTATGGTACTACATATATTTGTTACGGCCCACTTCGCAGTCACCCCACTGCCTCTCTTACCCCTCTTGACGCTCTCTTACTTTCTTACGATTATGGCTAGCGTTGGGTAATTTGTTAGCAGCCAGTCGCCGTCGCCGTCGCCGTCGCCGTTGCCGATGCAGACTCCCAGATAAAATGCTGCGCTTGTTTCAGCTTGCGGCATTTCTCGATGCGAACATTCAATGAAAATTAACTAGGGACAAATTGTTGATCGTGCTTTTGGTTCTCTTCGGGGTCTTTGGTGCTTGTAACCCATGAAAAGCCATTATACGCTTTACGGCCACTTTTGTCTCTCGCTCTTTCTTTCTCTCGCCAAATTATAAGGCTTAGTCCAGCTTAGATTACTCTGTCATAAGCATAACAGACATTCCAGTAAATTTGATTAACATTTTTCGCTTACGTAAATCACGTCTAATTGTAGGATCAGCAGAAGAGACTTCCAATTTTATGACTTCAGCTACTGGAAAGTTCATGCTCTTAAATTTTTAACTGACAGCCTAAAAAGCTCTTTTGATTTTCGACTTTAAGTTGCAAATATTGAATACTTGACTCTCTACGCTCCCTTCCCTTTACTCTTCAGCTTTGTTGCTAGAGGCTGACTCTTGCTCTTTTAATAAATGAAAATGTTTTTAATTAATATGCTTCAATATGTCGAGTGCGGCACTTTACTTCAAGCCTCCCCTAAAACAACAGCTTCCACATGCAGTCCAACGTCCACCTCGCCTCTCACCATACACACACAAGCTGCTGTTGCTGCTGCTGTTGTGGTTGAGCAGTTAAAATGTACATTGCATATGGCGGGCGCCTTCGTTTTTATTGTTTCATACCCATTCGTATAATTCCGTAGGCTAAATTTCAATATTTTATACATATAGCACATGCATATATTGTGCATATGTAAATGTACAATAAGAATCCTTCAGTGAAGCATGCAACAAAATAAATACCCTTACTCCTACCAGCTGCAACAATCATTATGGCTCAGTTCTCTTTGTCAAGTTCTCTTATTTTATTCATAGCCCACAGTCATGACTCTTTTGTAGATATATTTCTGTTTTGTTCTTGTTGTTGCTGCTGCTAACGCTGACGCTGACGCTGTTGTTATTGCTGTCACTTTTGTTGCTTTTCAATGGACAACGGCGACTTTTGTTGATTTGCTTTTGTGCGCTTGTTTCTCAATTATTTATAACGCAGTCTGTGCGAGTAAACGAGACAGTGCATATGCCTTCAAACGCTTCAATCTATTAATATAATGAGACATTTGCTTTGCTTTGTCTTAAGGTTTACGCTTGCTTAACTCAACCATCCCATATTGTCTAGTGGTTAGGATACCCGGCTCTCACCCGGGAGGCCCGGGTTCAATTCCCGGTATGGGAAAACAAAGTCAAACTGATGAGTTTTCTTTTTGTTGGTTTTTAAAAATAGTATTTGTTATTTTTACAAGTTTTATTTATATTATATTTACAGTGTTGACTGCATTTAATAGTAAATACTTCGTTCAATGTTGTTTCAAAGCCAGATTTTTTGGACTTTCCTTCTGTTGAGTGAAATTGTAAGCATTTTTAACTGTCAAAAAGCATTGGCATTATACACTTATATCATAACAATGCATCAATGTCCATTTCGTATATAATACCAGACTGTTTCCTCATTCAGTTATGTGAATGGACGTGTTTGCATACGAGACTCTATATATTTATTTGTGAGCTGTGAATGCTGCATTGGCCTGTCAACTCTGGCTCTAGCTGATGAATGATATGCGATATCCATCGTATGAACAACCGACGACGTGATGTACTAGGAGGAGTGTTGAAGTGCTGACTGGGATCTAGGACGCAACTGGTTTCATTGACAGACAGACATAAAATTTATTTGATTTTTGATGACTTTTGACCGTCAAGTTTGAAAGTGGAAATATATGAAGATAAAGTTCGAATTGGATTCATTTATCAAAATTAATTAGCTTTAGTCACTTACACTTAAGTTGCTCCCTTGTGCCGGTAATCCCAATGCACTTCAGTACAGGACTTTACTACCTTTACTCCATTGAATTTCCACTCATTTCCGTTATGTTCGCTCTCAGTCCCTTGACCATACCCTGCATTGTTCATTGCATTTCATCGAAACAAACCACAAACTTCATTTATAAAATGCGCATTCATTTCGAAAACTCGCAAACCCAAACCACTCAAAAATTGCTAGGCAGTTTTATTTAAAAATGCAAAAGGCTTTGTCGCTCGGATATTGCCACCGACTCCGACTCCGACTCCGACTCTGCCTTCAATTTCAGCTCCGACTCTGACTCTGACTCTGGTCTATAACATGCATTAAAATTGGCAATCGTCCCCGTGTGGTTGAATTGCTGACAACATCGAACATGGCCAGTTCCACACCTGATGCAATTGCTGCACCGCCATTACCTGTACCACCGCCGAATACACTGCCTGGCGAACAAAGGTTCCCAGCTTCATTAGGTGTTGCCAGCTGCCGTTGCTGAACAAGGACATGCAAAAGGAGTCTCTACCACTCCTACTGCTGTTGGGAGTACCAAAAGACAGCCTTTGCGAGGGTTGCACTGGGAGTTTTTAGCAGTACGAAGATTTGATTGAAGAAGACTATGAATATAATTTTGAGTTATTTTTGGTTAAAAAAAAAAAAATAAAATAAATTTATAGAATTATTAGTCTTAGTTAAATGCTCCCAAGGGTCTCTTACTTTTTGTTAGTTACTAATATTATAAAAAATTGGTTTTATTTTTTTAAATCACTGTTTCAAGTCTTGAAAAACTTTCAAAACTCTACAAATTGTTGTGCTTAAGTTTGACTAATTTTTTTCGAGTGCATGTCAACCCTTTTTCGGCTTTCATCCGTTTTTTTCCGACTACGCCTTCAGTCTGTTGCATTTTTTGGGCAATATGGGCGCTGAAAGGCGTTGTGAGGGGTATGGCAGCCACTGCCAGTGCCACTGTTGCTGCATCCTTGCATTCTGCCTGGCATCCCCTCTTAATCCACCGCCCCATTGGCCCTCCTATGATTGCTCGAGCGCATTTGCATTTTTTATATTTACAGTTTATATATAGTAAAGCAACTGCATATTGCTTTCTCTCTCTCTCCCCCAAACACACACACCTGTGCAGCATGCGTTGGTCTCTTTGCGTCTCTTTTTGGCGCCATAAAAATCGATAACAACAAAAAAATTCTCAATGCACTTCATGTTGCCATTGTTGATGTGAGTTTTTTCAGCTTGTATAATATGCTACATATATAATTCTATATATGGGCTGTGTGTATACATATATCCTATCCTGTTTACGCATGTGTGTGTATATAAGGCTCAGACCTTATCGCATATCCTACAGTTTCAGAAGCAATTCAACCTCCTCCACCCTCACCAAAATTCAAAGAGAATGGACTTGCATTTTAAGTGATTTAATTCAATCAGTCCTTGTTCCCGATGTGTACAAACAATTGGCGGCCATATATCGTATGTAGATTTTTATGTCTGACGATAGATGAGCGAACAAACGAAAAGATCTTGGGGTTTGGGGCTCACTAGAAACAGCTTCGTTCTTATGGTGTGTATTGGGACACGTGGCACCAACCATCCCATATTGTCTAGTGGTTAGGATACCCGGCTCTCACCCGGGAGGCCCGGGTTCAATTCCCGGTATGGGAAACTGATTACAATAGGTTTATTTTTTCTTTTCTTTCGAATATGTATGTAATGTATCTTCTAGCTAAATATAACTGCAAGTAGAACGTTAAGAAAGAGCTCTATTAATATTTTCGTAGATTTGCTCATATTTTTCATTATATAAATATTTAGAATGTATTGTATCTATAAGATACCATGCCACGTAATAAGTTTCTTACGGATATATCTCCCATATT
Source organism: Drosophila parthenogenetica (assembly GCA_035047505.1). Classification (NCBI taxonomy): domain Eukaryota; kingdom Metazoa; phylum Arthropoda; class Insecta; order Diptera; family Drosophilidae; genus Drosophila; species Drosophila parthenogenetica. The sequence goes on along the minus strand of JAWNPM010000247.1, from coordinate 6,431,662 downwards.
GTCTAGTGGTTAGGATACCCGGCTCTCACCCGGGAGGCCCGGGTTCAATTCCCGGTATGGGAAACCGATTATTTTTTCTTTTCATTCGAATATGGTGTGCCTTGAGATTTTATAATTCCCCTCAACGTAATGTATCTTCTAGCTAAATATAACTGCAAGTAGAACGTTAAGAAAGAGCTCTATAAATAATTTCGTAGATTTGCTCATATTTTTCTTTATATTAATATTTAGAATAGATTGTATCTATAAGATACCATGCCACGTAATAAGTTTCTTACGGATATATCTCCCATATTGTCTAGTGGTTAGGATACCCGGCTCTCACCCGCAGGCCCGGGTTCAATTCCCGGTATGGGAAAATATCAGTTCTCTGAGATTTTCAAGTTTTTGTTTGGATAACTGAATTTTGTTTATTGAAATGGGTCAGATGGTTTTTAATACAAGGCAAATTTCGTTATAGATTATTCTGTGTAAGCACAAATTTAAACTGCCTGAAAAATCTTTAAAAATAGCTTACTTCTATTTTAATAGAAATTTTAAATGTTTTGGGATCTTCTTAAATAGTTAATCTAATTATAAATAAATTTTCTTTACGCATTTCTGGCTCTGTATGTGAACAAGTATTTTGAACTCCAAGCGATCATCACTCCCATATTGTCTAGTGGTTAGGATACCCGGCTCTCACCCGGGAGGCCCGGGTTCAATTCCCGGTATGGGAATTACGAAAGTGGAAAGTTCTTTTTGTTCCTTTTATTTAAATATAGGCATTTGAAGTTTTCCTATTTAATTTGTTAAACAGAAATGTTATTCCTGTGCCTGCAATTAGTCAATTAGCATTGCAATTGATTTAACTGTAATGCAGTTTCAATGAAAGTCCTCTTAGTAGCTACTCCAGTTGAGAGCTATTCAGTTGCCAATAATCCAATTACTGGACCCCATATTAACCATTGGCTGTAGCTGTAGCTGTAGCCCAATTGAATGGCCCATGTGCAAAGTAAATTTGATTGACTTCAGTTTTTGCGCTGTTTCAATGGATTCAGAACGCGATGGCCTAGAAAACAGGGAGGGATATGATTGGGGGGAGGTATGCGAACTAAAGATGCATTCTCTAGGTGGGATACTGTTGCCAGCTACTACCGAACCTGTAATTGAATATAATATTCGATTATTGGTGAAAGGAGCGCAAGAAATGCAAATAACACGCACAAAAATTCGACGATGAGCAAATTAAATGAAAGCAACGCAAAAATAACAAGTCTATTTTTTATGTACATGCATGGACGTGTTTTTTGGGCTGGGAAAATAAACCGCATTGCATAAACAGCCCCAGCAGAGTTGCCATATACATAAAATATTCCCCAACCAACTTATATACACATACATATAGCATATATAACATTCGGAGCTGACCGAGGGATTCTCCATTCATTCATTTACTCGTATGCTGTACATAACGCAGTTAAAGCCCATGGTCCATGTCCATACAATTGTCAATCCCGTCCATCACCCAACCCACTGACGTCTGACATCCCCCAGTCACCGGCTTGCCACCCCCTGCCACACCGTTCTCCCCCCTTTGATGCGTTTTACTGCACTGACCAAGCTCTGTCTCCATCTCGCTCCGACACCCCATTGGTGAAAAATAAAATAGAATAAACAAATAAAACCTAGGCTTGTATTAATGAAAAATTTCGTACATCGAATTCGCATCATTAAAAATAAACCCCACTCGGGTGGGAAAATTATAAAAAGAAAAACGCAAATTGAAAACCGCCGAAAAAAAATTCGCTTATGTGCAAAAGAGTCGCAAAATATTTTTAAGGGTTGCATTTTTTACCAGCCACACGACACAAAAAAAAATAAAAGAACAGCAAACATTCGAAAATGTATGGAAATCAGTCGTGTTTTATTTTCATTATACTTCGCTGATGATTTTTTCTGTGTAAATGGCAATGCAAATACACATGCATGTACATGGCAGTGTGTACACGGGCAGTGTGTGTGTGTGCATGTGTGTGGTGATGCATTTTTGGACATGTCCAAAACAAGAGTCGATCATTTCTGAAAGGGGTGCTAAAAATATATAATTATGTTAAGTTGCTTGAATTAACGTAATTTTTAAAAGTTTACATTACGTTTAAATTTAAACAAATTTAAATTTTAAAATTTAAAAAACAAAATTTTCTATTTTTCAACTAAAATAAAAAAAAAACAAACTTGTCAGAAGTGGGATTCGAACCCACGCCTACAGAGTAGACTGCGACCTGAACGCAGCGCCTTAGACCACTCGGCCATCCTGACTTCTTGATGCTCATCGACAAAAGATGGTATAAACAAAAAGAACAAGATTCTTAAGAGCTCACATGGGGAAAATGGTGTAAATTAATTATGCCATTACAACGAATATAAATTTGATGGTGAAACTAAAAATAGAACTGAAAATACAAGATCAGTTGCATACAAAATAGTTCAAGTGAAGAAAACAAATAATTATAACTATTTAAATAGTCTAAAAATTAACACAAATTTAAAAAATTATATATAAATTTAAATTTGTATAATTTTAAACAGTTTAACCCCTTGATAGCCATTTTAACTACACCCTTGACAACAGTATTTACTTGTGCAACAACAGAAAAGCATATGCGGTAGCAGCAAAGGGAAAAAAAAATAAAAATTGTTTCACATGCGCAAATTTGTTGGGTGGCTGCATGTTGCATGTTCAGCTGCAACAACAAGCGGTGGCATCAATCGGGGGCATGGTTAATCAGCAGCGCCATTGAGTTCACAGAAGCCACTGCCATAAAATATGCAAGAAATTTGACTGCAACGAATAACAAATACGCTAGGAATAGGTAATAAAAGGAAAGGTTCGAAATTTAAGCCAGAAAAAAAAATAATCAAGCATTCGATCTTAGCATAGACTTTGTTAAGACTTAAAGTCTCCTAAAGTTACACTTTTTCTCTACAAAATTATACACTCTCTTGCTGTTAAGATACCCCATTTTATAGAGCACCTTGGCTGACTAAAAATTAAGCAAAAATGCGAAAAATTCCAAAAATATATATTGTATTTTATTTTAATGTCAACCCATATATGCACACACCTTATGTAGCATAAATATGTAAATAAGCACTGGGTACATAAAAGGGTCTATGTACAAAGGGTCTGCCATTATGTTGGGCACTTTGGAGCACTTTTTTACTGGCTATTTGTGCGTAGCCCAAACCATATTACAGTACAGTCTGTAATCGACAAAAAACTGTACTTTTATAGGGGTTAATTTTCAGTTTTGGCCGACGTTTAATTATACAAATGTTTTGTAATTTTTTTCTATAGAGTTTAGCTTAATGATATTATGTATTTTAGTTAATGCAATCGAAAATGCCAATTGATTGGCTGACACTCGTCTGGCATTTTCGCATTTTCCATTTCCCAATCTGCAATTAGCCAATGAAAGTTGCCATTGTTATGCAATCAGCATTTTTCACGATTATTCACGACTCATTTGTGGGCAACCCAAACCCTTTGGATTATTAATTAAAAATAATTGCAATGTTTACAATGATTGGATAAAAAATATAATGAATTATATGCTTGTGATATTTTAATGCAATTGACAATAATTTGCATTATTTTATGGGCATTATTTGCACAACTCCCCCCACTCCTCCTACTTCCGCTTTTCCTCATTTAAATTATGCAATAATTAATTAAAACACAGACATGTAGCATAAAATTTATGTAGTAGTTGTCTTTGTTTGCAGTTTACGTTATTTATTTTATTTATTTAGAGTGTTTTTTTGTCTAGGATATGGTATGGACATTTGATATTAATAAGTGTGTTTTATGTGTACATTAATAAATGTAGAATGCAATTAATTCAGGAATTAAAACTATTTTTTTTATAAAAAATTTAAATGTTTCATTTTAATGGTATTATATGATTATGGATTATTTTTATAATCTTTTGTCCGTAAATTATACATATAAAATGGAAAGGTAAAAAATTCTTGACTTGAGCGAGACCTTTGGTAATAGACTCTGTACTTACTTTGGAAAAATCATATGCAATATTCTTTAAAATCAGTAATCAAAGAGCTTCGTTGATTATATGAACTCTGATCGTAAAGATTATATACACTGGAAGCTAAAAATGCGTTCTTCTCCCTCTTCAACAAATATTTTTCTGTCAAACTTAAATGTTAATTTTAATATTAATGTTAATATAAATGTTAATGTTAATGTAAATGTTAATGTAAATGTTAATATAAATATGAATATAAATGTCAATGTTAATGTTAATGTTAATGTTAGTGTTAATGTTAATTTCAATGTTAATGCTAATGCTAATGTTAATGTTAGCATAAATGTTAATATAAATGTTAATGTTAATGTTAATGTTAATGTTAATGTTAATGTTAATGTTAATGTTAATATAAATGTTAATGTTAATGGTAATGTTAATGTTAGAGCACCACCTGCTATTTCCCAAACTCCATAGATCCCTGTAATTTCAGTAAGTACAGCTGCTTAAAAACACAATTTGTTTTATACTCACCCAATAAAAGCACCCAAAAAACCCTCCGTACACTTAGTTTATATACTATACATAATATACTATGTTTTATAGACGACAATATATGGAAATTCCTGTTGGAATGGCGTACGCAAAATAACAATAAAATCGAATAAAAGTGCAGCCACAAAATGCAAGCAGCAGCAGCAAAAAAGCACAAAAATAAATAAAATAAATTACAAAAAAAGTAAAAAATATATTAAAAAAACTGACGATGCGTCTGGTTGTGCCGCCCAATACCAGGGCTGCATGAAGGGTGGCAACACACGGTGGGTTGCAATTTGGTTGGTCGGCTTTTCGGGGCAGGCAACTGACTCGTGCTGCAAAAAATATAATAATAAATTGCATTATAATTTCTTTTTTATGGCAAAAGTGCGAGAGGCACGTGAAAAATAATACGCATGAAAGCAGGCGAGCTACAAAAGGGATATCATGTACGCTAAAAATAAATATGTTTCGAAAACTTTTAGTTACAAGTTTTAGATTCATGAAAGTAACTCAAAAGTCTCAGAAACTCTTTGGGTTTGGCTAAAAAATATATGAACTTATAGCAACCCTAGACCTACTTAAGTTTTAAACCTTTTCCACAGCTCAACTGTGTATGATGTGCATTCGAAAAATGCGAAAACGCATCTAAAAAAGAATTAACAAAAAAATTGTTGCTTGCAGCGAATGAGAGGCATGCGCGCAGCAGGAGTTGCAGCTGGCAGTTTTCCGGGTAAGGGGTAGCATAAAAAAAATAACAACTGGACTGAGAGCGCCATTAATGTGTTGATGCAGTCGCTGTCGCTGCCGTTAATGCTGCGCTGCTGCTGCTACTGGCGCTGCTGCAGCGTCTACTGATTATGTTGATGATGCTGCAACAGCAAAATAATCGAATATATTAATAGTAAGCTAAAGCAGACTACTGACTAGGGAATACCTGTAACTTTACTGTGAAAAAGTCCTTCAAGCTGCAAGAAAAAAACTGTTGCCTACTTATGAGCTGACATCTTGAGGCAACTATATCATCGGCTTTCTCGTAGCTATAGCTAGACTGTTGACTTGAATAATTAACAAAAAAAAAACGAACTGATCCTTAGATAGTGAAATGGTGAGCCAGCAACAGCTGTTCTAATTTTAGGAGACAGAATTTTGTTCACATACTGGCCAACAATTTTAGCATAGCCTAACTGCGCGTGGCACGGGTATCTCATAAAATAAAACACAAAATGCAATTTCAATCGACACAAAAACTTCGGGTGTGTTAAAATTACAGCAGCGCGTGTTTGTTTGTTTGTTCATTTGTTGTTGTTGATTTTTTGGGCGCAGCATTAATAGGGCTGCTAATTATTGACAGCCGAATGTGTACCCCAAACTCTGCATTCCTACCACTCTTACCAGCTCTCTTTCGTTGCATTTGCCACCCACTTCTGTGGCTTTTGCTGCCGCAGCGTCGACGTCATTCATAATGAGTTTTTTTCGCCCGGAAATTGTTATTGTCGCTGCTGTTGTTGTTGCTGTGGCGTTGCATTTGTTGCAGCGCCTCGTTATGCAAAAAATCAGTTTCGAAAATGCTTTATCAACAGCAACACACATTCAAAATTTTCGGTTTAGTCGCCTAGGTTTTATTTTCGCCTAATTTAGTATCGCATTACAACTTTGGACCGACACTTGACAACGCTTTTTTTCGGACCCAATTAACAACAAAAAATTCTAAAAAAAACTACTACAAAAATAAACAGTTGATTGCGAACAACATCAATGTGAAAAGTGAGTGCTAAATATTACGCATACGCCGAGTCATGCAGCGTATACGTAATCTAATACGTTATCAGTTCTCCTAACTCTGCAAAGCGAGTGTACATAGAGTGAGTGAGTGAGTGTGAGAGTGTGTTTGTGTGTGTGCCACCCCTAATTACTGCAACACAGTCACTGCCCATTCAAAATTCCAAAAAAAATTTATAGCCGAACTCCCTATTGAATTTTCCCTCTCTATTTCTCTATTACGCTGACGTCGACGTCGTCGTGTTGCCAGCTATTTTGTGGTTTGTTTCTCTTGTTGTTGTTAGCTCTTTTTTTTTGTGTGTGTTGGCTTTAACTACGCGCCAAACTGATTAACAAAATTAGTTTAGAAAACTCCGCACTCGCGTACGAAACAAACAAAAAATTTGTTCGGTTCTTTTCGCATCAAATCAAATCTAAAAAAGTTAAAAAAGGAAATACACAAAATAAAATCATAGGAAATTTTAATTCTAGTCGAGCTTTGGCGTAGTGCTGTTTATGCTACATAACTTTTAATTCTATTAAAATAAAATGTGTTTTTTGAAATACCATTAAAGGAATTAGTGGGCTCTTGCTGCAATATGGAAGAAAAATGTGTAAGAAAGTTTGGTTAAAATATTTAAATTAAAATGTTATGTGATGTTTAAAGGTGTAGAACAAAAGCAAGTCTTTCAAACTGTGATTTAGTTGAAGTTTTGACAGTACTTTTACAAGTCTTTATTAAAATTATGCCGAAGAAATGTGACAGAAGAATCTATAAATATTTTTATGTATTTCAAATATTTTTCAGAATCATTTAAGTGTTTTTTTCTACATTTTCTACAAACGTTTTTGAATTAGTTTAAGCTTAACTTTACTGTAGTTGAAGATACTTTTTAGATATTAAATCAACTAAATTTGTGTCAAAAGATATTTAACCCTTAAATGAGATTTGAAATATGTAATTTTAATTATAATTAGATTTTTCGACATTTATTTTACTGTAACGGATCTAAGGACTGCAGCATAATGAACTAATAAGACATAAGTCAGTGTTCAACATCATAAGCACCACAAAACTTTGAGATATCTTTACCATGCTCAAATATATTGTTAATGGTATAATTTTCTTATTTTTGATAAAAAAATTAGATTCGTATTTCTCCTAGGAACGGAGCAACGGTGTTAGCTAAAATCGCTCTTTAATTAATAAGCCGATAGAAAAAAATTTTTAAAAATATTTTTAATTACATTTCTTTATACCTAATGACAAAAATCTATTATTTAAATTTTTCTCAATTTTTTCTTAATGTATTTAAATATAAATTATGTTATTTTGATAATTTTTATACATTTTCTAGTAAAAGAAATAATTTTCTTTTTCCTTATTAAAGTTCTTAGCATTTAATTCGCACATCTTTCCTCCTAGATATGCAACATCTTTTGCAACGTTTCACTGCTGCTTTAATTTCAATAGAAAATGTTGTGTACAAGTGTGTGTGTGTGTGTTAGTCTGTGTGATTGTGTGTGTGTATTCTAAACGACCCCGACGGCGGTTTTGTTAACCATTTTGTGATCTATTTTACTCGCAACGAGAGTTTTTGGCGCTCGATTCTGCTATTTGTGTGTCGTGCCAAAAGGGGGAGTGAGAAATTGGCGAGTAACGGCGGCTAAGTGGTGGGGGTAGGGTTGACGGGTAGCGAGTAATGGGCACTGACGCAAAGACTCGTCTTGAATGAAAGTCAAAGTAAAAACGGCAACAAAAAACCTAAACAAAACATAAAACGCCACGCGAAACAGGCGAGGCGGCAACTAGAAAACAGAGAGCGCCAAAAACTTTTGATAAGGCCAAAGCACACAACACACACACACACACACATACAGTTAGGTGGAGGGTGGGGGGTGGGGGTATACATACATATATGCAGAAGAAAGGCAAAACAACAAGAGTAAACAACAAACAACATGCGAGTTTTGCTTCTGCTGCCGGTAGAAAACGAGCAAAAGAAAAGAAGACGACAACGAAATGCAGCGCGAAAATGAAAACGTCGCGAGACGATGAAAGGGCGTCATATGTTGGCGGGGGGTGGGGGTTTGGGCAGCGAAGAGGCGTGAGTTGGGCGCTGCTGCTGCTTACGCTGCCGCTGCCTCTGTCTCTGCCGCTGCTGCTGCTGCTACTGTTCTGCCGGGTTGAATGCACGCCGTGTGCAAGCGAGCTAGCTGTCTAGTTGCTTGCCTACTCTCGGCGCCTCTCGCTTGCTCCCGTTCTCCCGCTCTCCCAGTCTCTGCACTGCGCATGTGCGCTCTCTCGGATGCTGCAGACACGAAATGTGGGAGGAGGGGGAAGTCGGTTGGGATCAGTACTTTTTTTTTTGTGCCTCACTTTTTGGTGGGGGCGGACAGGTGCATTTATTTATTTATTTCGATTCATTTCCGCTTTTGTGTGCGTTAAATGAAAACTCATTTCCCTTTGATGTATGTCGTTGTTGTTTTTGCTGTTCGGACATTAAAAAAGTAAGAGAGACAGACACATATGTGTATATAGCGCAAGGCAGACAGGGAACAAATGCGTGCGCTCTCACTCTCACTCTCTTCGTTCGCACTCGCACTCGCTTGCTCGCTCTCGCTTGCTCGCTCTCTTTTTGGGTGCTGCTGCGCGATAATGAAAAAGTATAATGCACCAAAGTGACATAAGGCTGTAAATTAAGCAACAACAACAACAACTACAGCAAGTCATGTAAACTTTCGGTCATATACATGTGCACACATGTGTGCGTGTGTGTGTGTGTGTGTGTGTGTGGGCATGTATAGAGTTATTTACCGTTATCTGCATATGCTGCACAGCTGCGAGCAGTAGGAGAAACAAGATGTCGCTGTCTGCACACCTCAGCGACAGCGAGAGCGAGAGCGAGAGAAAAACAAGCAACGAATTGGATAGGAAGAGCAGTGGTGGAGTGGGAAGGGGTTTGGGGACAGAGGAGGTGTGCTGGGTTTGTGTGGTCCAAGCTAAATGCCCGAAGCTTTACAGCTTTATGCAATTCACGTGTTCACGTGTGTGTGTGTGTGTGTAACATTAAATTAAAAGCCCTTTTCATACCAAATTACAATTATGCTAAACGTATCCCATGTGCACACACACACACATACACCTATGGGTGAGTGTTGTCTGTATGTGGCTAGTATATACTAAATAGCACATACAGTTAATGGCATTTGGTGTGACTCAATTTGGCCGCTGGTCCATTGATGCTCTTTGATGGTCGGTCAGGAAATGCTTGCGAAATTGAAGAATTTGCATAAATATTCGAAAAAGCGATTTAATGAAATTTCATATGCAAATTATGACTTTAGGATATGACAAATGCATAACAAAAAGATAGCCAATATTCCGGTTCTTAGTAAAGTCAACAAATTGTCATTTAAAAATATGCAGAAAAAAACAAAAAACAACTTTTACTAAAATTCTTTGCAGTAGCATTTATTTTTTAATAGTTTATTTTTAAAGTTAATAGAATTTTAAGTGTATATACTTTACAAAAACAAATTTGTTTAATTAAAGTTTATATTTTATTAATATTTTTAATTTATTTAAATAAATTGTCCATAACTCAACGATTACTCAAAAAACAATCAGAAAAGTAATTGCCATTTTCTATTTGCTTTTTTGCTCAATGTTTTCAAGCAATCAATTAATATTATATGTATGTATGTGTAAATATTTATTTAGTTGGTAAATTTACAAAGCGCCATTAGGGAATTCCCAGTGTCTAGATTTCTGGCTTCATAAAACCTTTTTTGGCTAATTCATATTTATTGCTTTTCCATTTCTCTCGTGTTGTTTTTGTTATTCTTTCGGCTTTGTCTGTCTACTGCGCACCCGGTTTATAAAGCAGCCTCCCTCTCTCTTCTAAAGCGAACATATGCTCACCCCCCTGCCACTATTCTATTCTCCAATTCTGCCATTCCCCCTTTACAAGAGGCTTCACCGTGTTGTTGTTGTTGTCTGGGTTCGCAAATTTACATAGGCAAAGTCAGAAGCGCAAAAAAAAAAAACCAAACCGGATCGCAGCTACACAAACACACACACAGCGTAAAGCTCCCTAACCGGCACACTCACACACACAACGCACACATGTATGAAGCTCACCCACATATACAAGCTTATTTGCAAAGATAACAAAACAAAAACCGGCTTTTTATGCTTTTTTGCCACTTCTCTTTATTGTTTTTTGGCGAATGTTCGAAGCGACCTAATATTTTGTTGCTTTAACTAATTTTGCAAACAACAAAAAAAAAAGAGAAAGAGAAATACATACATATATTATAATAAAATAGTAGAATTGTGAACCGAGTGCAGCGATAAGATAAGACAAAGGGCGCCTTATCACAGCTGTATAATATAAAGTTTATAAACAATTCCATAAGTATTCTATACATATATATGCATACATATATTTTGTATATATTAAATGCATAATAAAGCTTGTTCTTAACCTATACCACGCAAAGCAATTGCGATAACAAAAACACAATTAAAAGCGCACTCTCTTACGCTTCTTACTCTTCTTCCTACTCACACTCTCGCTCTCCCTTTGAGACGCCTTTTTTGAATGCCGAGGCCAAGAGGTAATCGCTCTAGAAGAGCACAGAGCACAGAGCACCGAGTACAGAGCACAAAGCACAATAACAAAAACAAACATGCCAGACACAAATGCCAATGCACGCAAAAAGCTAACAAAAGTTTCACTATGTACTACACACACACACACGTATATATGTATTTTATTGTGTGTGTGCCTAACTATTTGAAGTTGTCTTTTTATTTGCATTACTCTTCACTGCGCATTGTCTGTGCGGGTGTATGTGTGTGTATTGAGCGGGTGGAGGTGAAACGTTTTTGTTGCTTCTATTTCTGGTGTCGTCGTCTATTTGCGCAAAATTTCTTTGCTTGTCAAGCGAGAGCATCAGCAGCAGCAGCAGCAGCAGCAGAGAGCAAGAGAGCAAGCAGAGAGAGGAAGCTTTGATATTGGGCTTTGTTGCCAGTTTTCGTTGATTACTTTTTGTACCGGCACACAAAAACTAAACAGCCGGCAAATGTTTTTGTGTGCACACACTCTTCGCCTCCACTCTGCGCTCTCCCTTAATTTGTGTTACTCTATTTTGTCATTGTATTTGTTGTGCTCTAACGTTGGCGCCAAATGTTTGGCGCTGTTGCCACACCTCTCATTGCTTAGGATTTTAGCTACCCATTATTATTATTGTTGTCGTATTTATTATGGTTTAAATTCTGCTTCATCTAAATCTACAGCAATTGGTGGTTCGATATTAAGGGATTCCAGAGATTCAGTAGGTTCCATCTCCATGTACCAATCGTTCAAGTTCTTCAGCATCTTCTTCCAATCTCCATCTGGCATATTCTCCAGCGATTCAATGGATTTTCTACCAATATTCTCCAATTGATTGACCCGCAGGCTCTTCAGTTCCCTATAGGGCGATATTAAGTTATTAATACTCAAGGCATCGGGTATATCCAGAATATTATCATGATTCTCGACATCTTCGACATTTTCCAGCTCAATTTGCGTGTTGTGCTTTTCATCGGCTGCTTCCAGTAGAAACTGAATAGGAACAATACGTTTCTTAACTTCCTGTAGTATGGAATCGATCTTCTCGTGTCGTTTGAGGATCTGCTGTAGCTTCAGGCGTGTGTACTGGATTTTCTCCAGCGCCTGTGTCCTATCAATTTCCTCCTTTCTCATCTGGACGGCTGTTGAATTCGATGTGCAGTCGCTGCGAATGGGGTTTATGGTGAGTGTATTACTTTCTTTCCAGTGCGTCAGTTTTCCCATCCCCGGAGACTTGTTACCCAGAAAAAAAAGGCGTTCTACGTAAATGTTAACAAATCAAATTTTGTTTTGAATTGAATCCGACTGAAAACTGACATGAACTGTGTAGTAACTTTGATTGAAATGGTGTTAAAAGGGCTACAAAAAAAATATGTTCCGGAAAAGTTGTAAAATTCGAAAGGATTTTACTGTCAAACCAAAATAGGAAATGTTTCAATTCCATTTATAAGCCACCAAACCCCATTGAAGTACTCCACTTTAATTTAAGCCAAATGTGTTTTTATTTTGTTTTTAAATTTTGTATAATTCAAAGTCAAATGGTTTTTGCTCCTTAATCTTTTCATCTACAGCATCTAAACGTTGCAGAATCGATTCCTGAGTATCTAAAATTCTCTGCAATCTTTTTTCTGCATAATCGAATAGATCATCAACTTGAAATTCCTCACTCGAATCCTCTACATTATCAATATCTACCAAGTCTGGCGATTTTCTACCCACACACACAGTATAACTACGCTTTGTAGAGAGTTCCTTTTTCTCTTTTTCCTTCATTTCGTCATTCTCGTCATCGTCCTCATCCTTGTCACTTGCTAAATAGGGCATACGAATTTTTTGTAGAATCTGCATGCAACTCTGGAGTGAAATTTCAATCTCATTGCACTGCTGGACAGCCTGACGAAGCGTCTCTCTAGCCGATGTAGCCGGAGGCTTAACGTTTTTCTCCATTTACCGTGTCTTCTTTGTACGCCGGCTTTTTAATAAATTTCAGATCTGACAAAAGAGTTCATCTGCTCACTAAAATTTCTAGAATAAATCTGAAAGTTTTTGGTAAAACTTAAAGTTTGTTAAAGTTTCGATCTACAGAGGTGACTTTGTTGAAGTTCCGAGTTTAGAGATTTTAGAGCTAAGTTTTCCTTAAAGTCTAAAAAGTTTTAGAAATTCAGAAGGTTTTTTTATTATTTAATCCAAACTTCCACAACTTCTCAAGTTTCATCTTGTATTTTTGACCACTACATAACCACAATCTTCTATGTCTGTTATTCTTCGCTCTTTCGTTCTAACTATGCATAGTCAAAGCTCAACATTTAGCACGTGGCAAGTCTAAAATTCAAAAAGAACATAACAACTCTCAACACCTCCTCACTACCTCACCCACCCCCCACATGATTTACCCAGTTCTAAGCTACACAATTTTCAAATCGTAACACTTTCACGCGCTTTGCGCCAAAACAAGCAGCGCGAGGAGTAAGAGAAGAAAGAGGATAAAGAGGAGAGAGAGGAGACAGCCACAGCTATGACGCTATAACGCTGGTCAGACGTCAGACCTGTCGCAACTGCACTCGCATTTATACACACACACAAACTCAAATATGTATGCATGCATGTACTTATTCAGACGTGCGCTGAGAGCTTCGCAGTGGCACTGTTAACGTTAACCCTTCACTGCTACTGGCCGTAGCAATCACCCAAACTACCAACAACTTCAACTCCAATACCGACGACAGCAAAGGCACGCGACGTCGACAGCGACGCTAACGCTAGCAGCGGCAGTCGCGCGACAAGCACGCACAGAGCGGTAATAAGAGAGAAAAAGAGAGCGAGAGATCCCACTGCCCATGCTAACAGATATATAGCACAGAGCGAAATCCATGCCCTGCCACGATACTCAAAACATACTCAAGCACACACACACACACATTCAAATACATATATGCACACGCACACCTCCAAGTTGCTTTTTGCAAATGCTTTTTATTTGCTTTGTTTGCCTTCGACTGTGCTCTCTCGCTCACAAACACAGTCACACATACAGCAAGTCTTGGCGCTCTCGCCGCTCTTACTCTGGGTACCTGTGAGTGCAGGGGGGCAACAATGCCGCAGCGACGTCGTAGTCGTTGCCGTTGTCGTCGTCATCGTCTTTTTGCGTTCGCATCGTTTCATTTCGTTTCGTTTTTGTGGCCGGAGCGCGCGCCTCTGTTAAAAAGCTCGTTCGAAGTCGCTGCCGTTGACGTTGTTGCCGCCCCCAACACACACCCGCGCCAACATTTTTATTTTTTTCAATTTTTTTCTTCTTTTTGCGTTTCTGTATTTTACATTTCTTTTGCTCTCTCAGCTGCGCTCGTCGTCGTCGTTGCTGACGTCGCAGTCGCTGCTAACGCGACGCTGCGTCGCTGCTTGGCTTGGCTCGTTGGATTTCATGGGGTTCTTGAGCGTATGCAAAAGATTTTTGCACATATTCATCTTTTTGGCCGTTTTCGGTGCGTTTCGTAGAGCGCGCGTTCGCGCAAAACTTTTCAACCATAAGTTTTTCGCGCTAAAAGAAATTTCTTGTATAAGCTACATATTCCACTGTGTTCGGTTTCTTCTGAGTTCTGCGTGTTCTCGGTTCTCTGTTGTCTGTGTCCGTTTTTTTGTGCCTTCAACCTTTTTTCGTCTTATTTCGCTTCTTTTCGGCGTCTGCAGAGATGCCGATACATCTGAGCTTCACTTGAGATACTTACACACACACACAATTGCAGATACATGTACACAGTACTTCCTATATCCAGCAACTCGTGTTATTTTCATTATACTTAGTTAGTGTGTGTTTTGTTTCGTTGCGTTTAGTTCCCTCACACAGATAATGTATCTGAAGAATTGTCAAGCGTTTGGGAGTGTATGCGTGTGTGAGTGTTTTAGCGGCTTTTGAAATAAACAGTGGAAAAATTGCAAAATTTGTGACTGAAAGAATTCTTTTAAAGAACTTTTCGGAGGATAAAAAAGTGTAAAGTAGTTAAAAACGTGATTTTGCTGAAAAAATCCAACTGTGAACATTATATACAATATTTACAGAAATTCCTATATGAAAACTGCAGAAAAGTGAACATACAATTGTTTAACTTAAGTAAATAACTAAAGAAACAAAGCTACTGAAATGTTTTCAAGAACGATACAAATATTAACATGTTAAAAAAATTTTATATGTTAAAAATACAGAAAACATTCTATGGATAATACTGAGCATAACTATAAATCTCAAACCAAAAGTTGTAAATATTTTGGCAGAAAACCACCAAAGTTCTATTTACAAACAAGCTAAAAAGAGAACTCGTTTGGAACTCTGTGTAAAACGGTTTCAAAAGTCAATATATCACTTAAAATATAAAGTTTAAATTTACGTGTGTATTATGCATGTAACTTGAACTCAAAAACGTTTGAAAAACATGAAAATATAAACTGTGTTCAAATTCCAAGTAGTTAAAAATGTGCTAAAAATCATGAATTTCAATTTAGTTTTCGAAATGTCAAAGAACTTTTTTGCCGATTTAGTTTAGTGGCGAAAAAATATTGCGAATGTGCTAAAAATAAGTGCAGACAACAATTTCAGTTTAAACGCTCTGTACATGTACGCTGACTGTATAATAGATACTGTATCTATTAGACATCTTTCTATACATAGAGAGTATTAACTATCGTTGCGGTTCGGCAGTTTTTCTAATACTTTTTATCGTTTTGTGTGTTACTGTTTCCATTGTTGGCAGTTAATTCATTAGATGCACTGTATTTGGTAGATACATATGTAAATAGTTACTGAATCTGTCAGTTTCATGTGCTGTTTTGTGGTTATTCCCTGTATAATTATTTTATAAGTGTGCGTGTGTGTGTGTGTGTGTGTGTGTTTATGTGGTCAGCGTCGTGCATTTGCCGACGCAGCAGCGGCTGCAGCAGCAAAACTTTAGCATCGTGACGTGTCGCCTTAATTTTGTTGTTGGCATTAGATTTTATTATGTATGATTTGTGATTTTCCCTTTACTCTTCTTATTTCTTATTTGTTGTCATTTTATCTCTGCTACTGCCCCCACCCTTCCACTCATAGTGCTAGTGCCTTCATCCAGCGGCGCTTTGAACTTGAAATGTTTGTTTGTTCGTTTAGTTCTGTATTTCCATATTCGCTGTTTTGTTGTTGTCGTTGTCCTGCCATGACGCTTTTTACTCTCTCTCACGCTTTTGCTGTCGCTCTCACGTTGGCTCTCACGCAAAGCTTAGACAATGCGTTTTGTCTATGCAAGCACGCGTGTCTGGGGTTAGGTTCGTTTATTGTGTACAACAAAAATCAAAGAGCGGGTGTAAGTGGGAGAGTGAGGGAGACTAAGAGTGAACTGTCTGCGTCTGTAGTTTTACATGTATTTGTAAGTGTTTGTGTGTGTGTGCACTTGCCATGTGTTTGATTTAGTAAAGCAAACAAAGAGAGAGAGAGAGAGAGAGGCTGTGGGAAGAAATGATATCGATAACTATAGTAGTGGATTAAAGTTTTGAAAGTAGCGCGCGTTAAACTTTCAGTGGATTAACAATAATAATAATCGTTAATATTCTTATTAACTGTCTACCGTCGGCTCATTTCGCCGACGGGTAATTAAATATTACTTACCAATTTACCCATTACTAATTGTTTTCTGTTCTTCTCCATTTTAGGTGCTTTTTGACTGTTTGGAACATTTTTAAAGATTACGTTAAAACGTTGTTGATACTTATTAAACTATTGTTTTGTTAATTAACATAATAAACATAATTCTAATAATAATAATATAATAATAATCACGGCAAGTCATAATAATAATAATTACAAATGTAATAATATAAAACTATATATATAAACAACTTATGTGCAATCAGTTAATAATTTTTTTAATTTATTCAAAACATTCTAATTTTCAAACAACCAAAAAAAAAAAACAAGGAACAACAAATTCTACGACAACTACAACAACAACAACAAAAACCATAAAAGGAAATAGCAACAAATTAAAGTTAACTTTCAGTTGTAAGCGAAAACCAAAAGTGATTTTTAGTTAGTTTCTCAAAATTTAACAAACAAAATTCACAACAAAATTTGGAATACAACAACAACAAATACACAACAACAACAACAACTACAACCACTGCAACAACAACAACAAACAAACCAACCGACAACAACAACAGCAACAATAAAAGCAACAGCAACTACAACAAAAATAAAATAATTAAACTAAAGCAAACAAATAATAATAATAGCAAACAAATTGTAACCATAATAGAGAAAAAACGATAACAATAAACGATAACAGTAAACGAAGTACACAAATAATAATAAAACAAAATCAAAAAACAAATACAAAAAATAAAAACAAAATCAAAACCAATAAGAATTAAAAGCCAACCGAAACACAAGCAATAAACCAATCAAACAACAGTAACGATAACGATAACCGATACCGATAACAATAACTACAAAACAGAAATAGCAACAAACCGAAACGAAACCGAAATAGCCTTAAAACAAACAGAAAACAAACAAACTAAAACCCCCGAAACCAATATACCGCTAAACCGATAAACCGATAAACCGATAGACCGATAACCGAAACAGGATAAGCAGCAAACAGCAAACAGCAGATAACAGCAAACAAACTAAAACACAACAACAAAATATAGAAAATAGCAACGAAAACAGAAGTGAAAACAACAAAACAAAAAAACTCAAAAGTCTCAAAAATTCTAAAGCCAAAAGCCAAAAGCAAACAAGAAAAGCAAAAAAGAAATAGCCAAAATTTGTTAAATTTTTTGTGTCTAAAAAAAACGGGAAAAAGCCAATAAAACAAAATTTTGTCGTTAAAAAAATAATAAAAAAAGAAAATAAAAAATAAATTGAACTTTTTTTGTTACGGTTTCAATTTTCGTCTTTAAATTTACGTTCGTACGAAAAGCGGTCAAAAGCAAAAAAAAAAAAAAAAAACTCTAGAAAAACTAGAAAAGAAAAGAGGAAAAACAAAAACACAATGTTCTGAAAAGCTATCAAAAGCTATAAACAATTTTTCAAAACTTTGATGAAAACTAGAAAAAAGGTGAGCAATTTAAGCGATCAAACAAAAAGGAAAAGTTCGAGAAGAAAACGAAAAAAGGAAAACTAAACGGAAAAAATCTTTGTGAAGGAAAAGTTTAGAGGAAGGAAAAAGCAAACAAACATTTTGTGTGTGTGTGTGTTTTTTGGCTGAGGAAAGCACGGAACAGTTTGACAGACATTGAGATTATATATATGATTAAAATATATATATAAAAAAATATATATAACTATTTGAAAGAAAACTAAAATTAACGTAATGGCAAATATTCATATCGTGGCAAAAACTAAAAAACCTTAAGCAAAAATCATGTAAAAACCACTTTCAAAAAAATAAAAACTAAATATTAAAAACAATTTCGTACATAAACAAATTAAATAATTATTCGTAGTGCAAGAAAAGCAAATAAAAAACCCGACAAAAAACCCCATTCAGATAAATACAAAAAAAAAGATATTTAAAACCAAAAAGTTTTAAGCTACACATTAAATTATATATTACATTTATAAATAAAAAAGAAAATAATAAAAACAAAAAATATATTTGAGAATTTAAAAACAACATCAAGGAGCAAGAGAAGAACAAGAAGAAGACAAACAGTTTTTGGGCCCAATCAAAAATTAGCAACTTTCTTACCCTCATCCCCCGGTTAACGAACAGAATTTAAGGCAGTTTTGGAATATAAATAAATTAATAATCATAAAAAAAAATATCAACAAATAATTTGGCATACAAAATTCTGGTAAGTAAAGAATTTTAATATTTAAAAAAACAGGCAGAGAAAAGTTAAGTTAAGTTTTGCATGAAACTAATGATTTTCCATTTCGAAACATATTTTGTTAAGCAAAAAAGTCAAAGGATTACACAGGATTATTTTAATTATAAATAATTGTGAAACGAACACGAAAAATATATTATTTTTTATACACTTCTAAACATTAAAATAGGCATGAAAACTATTTTTTGAGTAACAGTGAAAGCTTTCTTGGTCGGACAGAAACGGTTACATTATTTTTGTCCGCGAAAGGGGTATGTCCGTCGAGTGGAACGTCCGGTTAATGGAGCTGTCCGCCTGAGAAAGCTGTCCGCGAGTACAGCTTTCACTGTATTCAAAATTATTTTATACGAAGTGTTTTTGTTACCCAGAAAATAGTTACTTAAATTAATCATTTTTTCTAAAATATAATTTAAACAAAATCTTCGGAAAACTTCTGAAGTTTTTATTTTTTAACTGATTTAAAACAGTATAAATATTTACTATAAATATTTGATTTGAAAAACATCAAATAATTAAGAAAATTGCTAAAAAACTCTAATTTTTTATATAATAACTTAAATTAAATAATTTTTAAACACATTTCATTACATAAGTCCCACTAAATGTAGTTCAAATCACTAAAAATATACTAGACTAATAGTTAAATTCCTCTGCCTACGAGTACTTTAGACCACATAAAGTCCTTTTTATCGATTGTGTCGTTAGTTCCCCGCAAAATTCTGCCATTTCAAGTGCAATTTGCATAATTATATAAGAAACGTTCGATGGGAAAAAGTACAGACTGACACAAAACACACAGTCACACACACATACACACACACACACACACATATGTACGGTGAAAGTGCGCAAGCGAGACAGAGCAACTGGTCAATGCAGTTGAGTGTGTGGTGAGCAAAGGAGACGGCAAGAATGCGCGCCAAAAAGTATGCAATAAAAAAGTGCCGTTGTCCATGCGCCTCACATTATGTACACATAAGAGAACGACTCATATATGTGTGTGAGTGAGAGGGGTGCTATGTGTCTCATCTACATGCAAATTGCATTTACGCGCAAAAAATTAATTATTGAAAAAATTGCGCGAACACCCAAAAGCAATGGCAGCAAACGACGAGGGCTGAAATACCACCCCAGCCCTGAAATGACAGGCCAACCATCGAATTGCTTCCAGTTTTTTTCCCGTATCTTTTGGGTGTGTGGGGTAGGGGGAAATGCCAGTGGGCAGTGGATAGCTTCATGGTCAAGGGGTTGTGGTGGCTGGGGGTAGGAGGATAGGCTGTGGCTGCGGCTGGCAATTGAAAATCGAAGCACAAAAGTCGACAGGATGAGCGCCCAAAAAACCCAAACCAAAACAAACCCAAAAAAAAAGTGGGAGCATTACACATATTTTAAATGAATTGAAATAAAATTTCGTATATAAAAATGTGCGCGAGAATGAAATGAATTGCGTGGTAGTGTGCATGTGTGTGTGTGTGTGTGTGTGTGTACATAAAAGTACAGTTGACGCCACACATTTTTAAATGGCAGCTATAGCAGTTGCCAAGGCAGAAGAGGACTGGGAAAAGGGATTGTGTATGGCAACTTGGAGCAGGAGCAGGAGCAGCAGTGGCAGTGGCAGTGGCAGTGGCGTAGTGTCTGGAAGGGGTTGGTCACTCAGCATCCTTTCGACGTCGAGTGTGGTCTGTTCATGTGTGTTTCTGTGTGAAAGAGACAGACTGTCTGCATTGAGTTTGTGGCAACACACCCCCTCTGTCTCATCATCAGCAAGCCTCCCCGCATGCCCAGGCACTGCAAGTAGCTGCAATTTTAAGTGGAATGACTACCGTTAGCTCTGTAGCCCCCCGTCTGCTCACCTACCCAACGGAAACGAGCGCAATTATAGCTGTCCGTAAATGCGTAAGCCCTGCAGCAGCTCGGCACGGGAAAAAAGTACAGAATTACACATGCTTTTGACAGTGTAATTATAGAATAGATTTTATAGTAGCTTGATTTAAAAATAATACATTTTTTTACTATTTTAAAACTGTGATTTGTAGTTCAATTTCACTTGCTTCTTGTTTTTTTTGCTGTTTTTTATAAACTTTTTAGACATAAAATATTAGAGAAATTATTAGATTTATTTAGGGCTTTAAAAAAAATATTATTAAACATTTGCTTTTAGTCTGTCAAATTATTGAAAGCTTGGCTTATGTAACTAAATCAGCAGAATTTTGAACAGATTTTTAACTAATCACTGATTTTTCAGCTTACTAAGTAGTAGAAAAGTAAGCTGATTTCTTAGAAAATATTTTTTTAAATTTAGTTTCACATAAATATTAATCCCAACTATAACTCCCACATAGTTTATACACATCAACGCATTCGTGAGCGCTGTCATTATAGAGACAACTTAAATTTTCTTCGTTTCTTTTTTTCGACAACTTTTTTTTTCACTTCTCCTTCGCCTACTTCTTCATGTGGTCGTGTAGCATTTTTTTTTTGCTCATTTTTGCTGCGTTTGCACTTGGCAACAGCAGCTGCACCACCAATTGCACCAATCGCACCACCGCACACACAAAAAAACGCACAGCTCCCCCGCACACAACCCCCTTAAACCGTCATCCCCTTTGCCCGCAGCTCCACCCACCCAAAAAGCGACGCATCCAACGAACCGCACAGAAATTGCACATTTTCAGCTTTACTTTTCATTTTCATTTTCTTTTTTTCCCCATTTTCTTTTTTTTCTGTGTTTTTTGTCTTTTATCTCTTTCCCTCATCATTTTTTTGTGCTCTGTGTTTTTTTGGGCACATTCTTTTCCATGCCATTTTGTTAATTTTATTGCAGTTGCTGCGCAATTTTCATTTTTTTTCCATTTCCCACTGGGTTGTTGTTGTTTTTGTTGCACTGTCATTGAATGCAACTATAAAACGGAGTCTAGAGCAAACGTGACATATCATTACCCACAAATAACTGCGTAGGCGGTAGAGGGGAGAGTTGGGGAGAGAGGGGACTTCTTTTTTTTGTTAGTCTATAACATACGCATAGATTGAAGTTATCAAGTTTGTTTTTGTGTTTTTGTAGCTAAGGTTTCTACTCTAAAGCGCTTGCTGTGGAAATAGAAATGTAAAGTTTGTTAATATATAAGCAAAGACAATTGTTAGTTAGGAAAGAGGTTTAAACTATTACTTTCTTATTACTATTTAAAATATAAACATTTTAAATTAGAATTCTTTGTCTTGCCAATTTTGAGTCACTTTTGTTTCTGCTCTATACCAAATCAGCGATTGGCGCTGCCTGATTTTTTCTTAACAACTGCTTGTTCTTCTCGGCTTTAAATCTAAGTTTCTATTTCTAAATATTTCAAATAAAATTTTAAGTCTTATTAACTCATTTCTAATCATTGCCTAGACCTAAAGAGGCACAAATTTCAGTTAAAATTTATGCATAGATTTTTTCATTTAATTTTAGTTTAAATTTATTAATTGGAATTCAAGTTTATTTCGTTAATTTATTACTAAAAATGTTTTCCTATTAAATCAAACTTAAATTCCAACTTTCCGTGCTTTACATAAGTCAGCTTTCTATCTCAAATTTAAGCCAATTAATTTCCTCATCCGCTCAACTTTCCATAGAAACTTCTGGGCAGCAGAAGCAGCAAAAAGGGTTTTCATGTGTGAGCCCAAAGCTCTGACATTTTGGGCACTTCAAAGGCAACTTGAAACCCTTTTCTGTTAGCTGCCGGCTGCCAAAACTAAACACAAAAAAAGCAAACATATTTGACAATTATGTGAGCGGGGAGGGTGACAAAAAAGCCAGGCTAATATACGTCCAGCTGGCTGCATTGACAGTTGCAGTAACAATCTATGTGCTCTATCTATTTAGCTTCAGCAAACGGTGTGGCATCTAGAGGGAATTAAGAAGGGAGAGGAACAGGCAGAGCCAAGGCCAACGAACGGCAGCCACCCACTTGAGGTCAAGGGGGGTTACAGCCTGTTTTAGAGGGGTTTGAGGGGGGGTTTAGAGGCTTTCTAACAGTTATGGGCGTCTCTTTGTCTATGCCTCCACTACCCCTCCGTCCCTCCTCCCCTCTATGCTTGTCTGCCTAACTTCCTGTTGCCTGCATATCGCGCACATTTTCGCTTTTGTGTATTTGGCATTCTACACGTTCATACGGTTGTCTTTCATGACTTTCACTTGCATCCCA
Source organism: Drosophila parthenogenetica (assembly GCA_035047505.1). Classification (NCBI taxonomy): domain Eukaryota; kingdom Metazoa; phylum Arthropoda; class Insecta; order Diptera; family Drosophilidae; genus Drosophila; species Drosophila parthenogenetica. The sequence continues at coordinate 6,408,670 of JAWNPM010000247.1, read as the reverse complement.
TTCACATTGTGTCACAGATTCTCCACATCTGCACATAGTTGAGATTGTTTTGTATCCAGCAGATACACACACATGTATCTATCTCCTATCTCTGTTTCTATGCACACATATTCATGTACCCATTCAGCTTGTCGAGCACCCTATTTGGCTCTTGACTTGGAGTGCGCTTAATTAGAGCTCCAATTGAAATTCCCTCAACTGAAGTTCCTTGCAAATTTTAATTGCTTCATTTATTTGCTTAGCTGGCAACTTAAAGTGCGTAGCAAATATATTTATCTTTAAGTTATTTTAGCCAAAAGTTTTGCTTATTTTTTATAAATATTTTTAAGATTTCATTTCTTACTGCCTCTGGCCTTGACTACAACAAATCTTGAGTGTTCCTTATTGTTTAGCATAACAGCAGCAGTTTGTTTGTTATTTGTCGCTGCCTGGCTGACGTGGCGTATGCGTATTATGCGCGCTTGAGCATTCATACGCCACGTGGACTACTGCACTTCATGTTGATCTCAATTTGATGCTTTTTAACTGTTGTGGGGAAGAGGCTGGAACTGGAGGTTGTAGATTTTTAGTTGTTGTGCTGAAAAAAAGCTTTTACCAAATGAGTGTGAGCACTAAAGTCGAGAATGTGCGACTTTTAGAGACGCTTTGGTGGGACTTGAGAGCATTCGTTGACTTTATTATGTATTGAAATATAAAAAAATCAAATAAAGGTAGAAAACAAGCAGGAAATCAGAGATATATACAGAGAGGGAGAGAGGGAAAACAGACGAGTCGATACAGCGATGTCCGTCTGTCCGTTTGTTTGTCCGTCCGTCCGTATGAATCCTCGATCTCAGAGACTTTTACAGCTAGAGACACCAAATTGGGAACGAAAGTCCGTAGTGCTACGCCCCTTAGCTTCCCCGAAAATTGTAAAAACGTTATAACTTGGAAACCTCTTAAGCTATGAGAACTAAATTCACACAGTATGTGCATAATACCATGTTAACTGTTTTAAGCAAATTTAATAAGGATCGGAAAACTATAGCCTATAGCTCCCATCGGTCAAAGTTGACTTATTTGTAAGGAAAATGGTCGCTAGAATCCCTCAACTGTAGTCTTCCTAACTCGTTAAATTATATTAAAGTCTTAAATACAAATTACACATGTGATAAATATTTTCTTAAATTTGTTTAAGCAAACTAAATTTCATAGTTAAAAATCTGTAAAGAAAATTCTTTGTACGAAATGGATATGAATGTATTATAAGCACCACTTCTCTTGCTACCTTTCAAGCACGCGCACTACCTCTCCCTCTGCTTATACCCTTGCCTCTCCCCCTTCTCTTCTCCAGCCCTCCTTTGTTGCAATGCATTTGTTTCTCTTCGTACACTGCCTGCAATAAAAACAATGGAAATTCCCTTAGGACAAGTGCACTTTTTTGCAAACGTGCCACAAAAAACTGTTAGTGCTTGTGGCGCTATATGTACATTTTAGTGGGCAGTGTGAGGCGTGGCTGGGCGCTTGGGGCGTGGAGCAATGGCAACAGAGCCATAAACAAAATTTTGTATAGTTGCAACTGCATTTTGGTGCTTGGTAACTTTGTAAGCGCGGCTCGTGTCTCGTGTTGTGTGTCTCGTGTTTCGTGTCTCCCGCCATGTGCCGCGTGCCACGTTCAACTTGCCACTTTTTGTTGCATTGTATTTGATTTACATTGAAAGCTGTCTGCGGCTAAGTCTTAAACATGGCCAAAAATTGACAAGACCGTCTACGCCCCACTGTGCACAGTAGTCAAGTGTTGTCCAATTATCTTTAAATATTACCTAGGCAACGCCAATTTCACTCTAAACCAAAATTTAAGACTTTTTCAAGTAGTTAAAATTAGTTGCAGTGGCTGTAAAAGCTAACTAGATAAGTGAGCTGGGAGTTAAGGCTTAGGATTGGAATTATGGCTTTAACTTAAATAACTAAATAAGCCTTGAAGTTTAAGGACCTTTCGGATTAACTGAGGTCTGAACTAAGATGAATTAGATTAAAGCACACGGTTAGCTGTATTGGAAAGCTTTTTTGGACATGAGTTTTCATGACAGATATCGGATAAACTAAATTTTGCATAAGACTGAAGCTTTAATGAGCTTTTGGAGCTTTAATGACATATTTCAGTAGGGAAAGCTTTGATTTTTTTTGCTAAAAGAATTCAATTGACTTAATCTAAATAATCATAAAAAGCTCTTGGTGTTTTGTGCACAATTAAGTCTAATTTAATCAACTTTTTTAACATTAAGCAATTTATTTAAATTATTATTTCAACTAATGTTTATTGTAGCTTTAATTAGCTTTTAAAGCTTTCGTGTACTTATAGTTAAATGAGCTTTTACGTATGTTATTGCTTTTTTGAAGGTTAGTTAGTTAAACTAATGCACCTTGCAGCTTGATTGAGCTTTAAAAGCTTTCATATACTTTTAGTTAAATGAGCTTTTAAGTCAGTTAAGTCTTTCTTGCAGCTTAATTAGTTAAACTAATGCACTTTGCAGCTTTAAGGAGCTTTTAGAGCTTTCACACACTTTTAGCTCAGCACCTGTGACTTTTTTGCTTAAAGCTGTTAATATCGCCTAGTATTTTCCTGCCATAAACGACCCAGTATCGATACCTAAGCAACATGTCAAACGAGTCTAATGCAATTAACTTAAATGACTGCAGAAATATGCAATTTAGCAAGTTATGTTTCAGGCTAAATAAAGAGCTTAAATGCGAGAAAAAAGTAGAGGAAGAGGAAGAAGAAGCAGAGCAGACTGAGGCAAGAACTAAAGACGAGAACTTAAGTGTGCAAGTACAGTTTACGCTTAGACAGGTGACAAAATGCAACCGTGCGTGAGTCTCCTTCTCTCTCCCCCTTTTTCCCAGCCTTTCCCCACTTGTGTGTGTCCCTCATGCGTAAAGTGTGAAAATCCACACGCACCTAACGGAAATGTGAGTGGAAAATCCGTACAAAGTGCACCGCAGTCCACGCACGGCTCTGTGAAAAGTTCAAACGGTGTCTGGGAAATGGAAAATGCACGAGGGGGAAATGGGAAAAGAACTCTTGTAAGTAATAGGATTAGTTAAGGGGTCCACTTAGGGGCCAAGGGTCGCTTTGCTAAGTTTCCACAAATATTTTGACATACTTTGCAGTCTACAGTGTCTGCAAAAGTTGTCGAGTGCCCCTCGGCGACTATGGCGAATTGCGAATTAAAAACCGTTATAAGTCTCTACACAAATTGGACTTTTTAGACAGCAAGTAGCAGTACTTAGACAAGTGTCTCATAAGTAGGTATTTTTTAGTATTTTTTCTGGTATTTTTTTGGTGTTTTTAGTATTTTCTAGTATGTTTTTTAATTATTTTGTTTAATAAGAAACTTTATGTGTTGATTGTTTGCTTTGCCATTTACTAGAAAGTGAAATTGCTCACAATTTTCCGAGAGTTTTCCCGTGCGGTGCAGAAGTTTTCCCCTTGGCACTTTTATTACTTCCCTGTACTTCCGGCCTCCAAAAAATAAGCAAAACAAGCTGATTATGTAAGGCAAAGTTTTGCCAGCGCCGTAGACGGCGTCGAGACAAAAGCGACTCATAAATGGCAGCCAAGGGTTAAGGGGAGCAGGCAAGGGGTTAAAGTAGGAAAAGGTGTAACAATTTAGCATACAAAGTGGCTGAGAAGCGTAGAGTGAGGCGAACTGAAACTAGTTTGAAACTCTGCATAAAGTACAGGGTAACTGACAGTCGATACGTTTCCAGCAGATGCCTTTAAAAGGCGTAAAACATTTGTTTATTTCGCAAACATTTGCTATCAGTCTTCGCAATTTGGCAAAGTTATCAGCTGAAAGGGGCATACGTAGCGGGGAGTACAGGGTATAAAGTGGTCTATATTTAGCAGGAAACAGTAAGTGGAATGCCAAGTTCAATTGTTAGATAAGCGCGAAAAGTAAACAACAAACAAAAGTCAAACAAATGTTAATAAAATAAATAATAAATGATTTAAACAAATTCACAAAATAATGCCATAAATTGAATACGAAATATAAATGTATCTGTATCTATATCTATATGTGTGTGTGTAGGTGTGTGGGCAGAGAGACCCCGCCAATTTGTCTTGCCGACCTGCCATTAAATGTCATAATATTTGTCATACAATATTTCATTTTTTGTGCATTTTTTGTTGTTTATTTTATTTTATTTTTAATATTTTACTTTGCTGTGGGAAAAAGGTAAACAAATTTAAATCGATAGGTTACTGAACCAAAAGGCAAACGACAGCCAAACAGCAGTGAAAACTGAAACAGGAAAGCAGCTGAAAACCAACAACAAAAACGAAACAAATGCAAATGCAATAACAACAAGTAAAAGATACAGATAGATAGACAGACAGTGGGGCGAGCTACAGATAGAAAAACGTATAAAGCGCTACAGATACTTAGAGAAGTGTTGCCAACAATGCGATACAGCTACAGCTACAGCTAAAGATACAGATACAGATACTTGTACAGATTCTATATTTAAGCATAGACTGCATCTTACAATGCCGAAGACAATAGACAACGTTCTGCGTTCTATGCGCTCGCTTTTGCTTTTGGTATCTCTCAGATACTTACTACAACATTTATTTTTAGGCAGCACGCTGAGAGATTTATTTTGCAAGCAAGTGTGTGTGTTTTGAGTGTGTAGTTGTGTGTGTGTGATTGTTTTTTTTTTGGTTTCACTCTTGCTAGTTAGATTGCTTGAAATCACATTTAAACTTGTCGCTTTGAGTGCTGTTTTTGGCAGGAAAATACCCTATAAAAGTGGGCTAAGAATGGGAGTAAATGTATGCAAAGTATTTTAGAGAAAATTTGTGAAGTTTTTTATTTAAAATTTATTTTAAAAACATTTTTAAAAATTATATTTCAAAGCAGAGATTGAATTTTTATTTAACAGACTTTAAGGGGTATTTGTCTGTCGTGCAGCAGCTTGTGCTTGTTGTTTTAAGCAACATTGCAAAAAAAATTAAAAAAAAACTAAGAAAAAAACGAAAATAAAACAATACAAGCAGAATAAGAAAAACAATTTAACAAAATGAAAAGAAAAAGAAAAGAAACAAAACGAAAGTAAACAACATGCAAAAACGGCACAAAAGACACGACATGACGAAGGGCAAAGGTGGCAAGGGGTGGGAGTAGTAGCAGAGGGGGCGTGGAGCGGGGGGCGACCAGAGAGACGATGTCAGCAGTCGTTAATAATTTACATATCTACCTACAAATCGACCTATGTACGACACACACACCAACACACACACACACGCATACCTTTCTGCATGCTCAACTTGTTTCCTACATATCTTTATTGTTCCCCTCTTGTGCTTACTCTTGTTCTCTTTGTTGTTGCTTCGTTTTTTTACATATATTGTTTTTTGATTGTTTATACAAAAATTTTCGCTGTTTATTTATACAAAATTGCATACACATCAGACAATCGTTTACCTCATTTTGTACATGTGTCTTTCAGCACGCCCCGGACCTGTACCCACTCCCCCTCTAACCCCTCTTCACACCATCCCTACCCTTGGCTTACGGTTTTTTTGTCGACCCGGAAAACAATCAAATGAACAATTGCAAAAAATTTCAGCTCTTTCGGTTCTTTTGGCCACGATAAGTGACTGATTAAGTGGGCGTTGCCGCAAGCGCATGAAAAGGGGGCGTGGTCGCAAGTGTGGTGATTGTGTCAGGTCAGCAGAGGGTTAAGCCGTTTGGGCCAATTTTCTTTTGTGGTCATTATGGCGAGCGTGCTTAACTGATTGCCCAATCGCTAAATTTTTAATCAAATGAATTTTATATTAAGATAGATTCTTTGACTTCCTTAAAGACTTCCTACTTATTCTAAGCCTTTTAAATATATTAGCTGCTAACCGGAATGATTCCCAATTAACTGTTTGCCATACCAATACACAATCAAAACATAATCTAATAGTCATAAAAACACATAAAAACAGCGTCTAAAAGTGCAGTAAATATCTGCTACTCTTGTCCAAACTCTGCCATAATCGTAAAGCGTAAATAGTAGCAGATAGAAGAGGCAGTTTACGGCCAACAACAAAAAAAGGTAGTTTAAGTCTGAGTGCAGTTGCAGCAGCACGCGTTCAAGGCAGCATAGCAGCAGCAGCAGTCGTAACCGTCGCAGCAGCGCTGTTAGCAGCGCAGTTCACGTTAACTTCAACGCTAGCGTCGCTGTAGCGGCAAGCGGCGCATTATTAGAAAATCCACAACAGAGAGTGAGAGCGCCGAAATTTAAGAGAGTTTTGCTTGCGACTGCACCAACACTAAGAAACTTGGGTACCATACAAACACACACACAGCTGGGGGCCGGCAAAAAGTTGGAAAAATTTTGCAATTGTTTTGACTAAAAAAGCTTAGAGAGCGCCGTCAAGTTGCTGCTCGCTCTCTGCTTATTATCTGTGCGGTGTCTGAGTGTCTGAGTGTGTGCGTGAGAGTATGAGTGCCTGAGCGTAAGAGAGCGTAAGTTACTCGCCGTTCAACGTTGATTTCTCGTCGTTCGCCGCTCGCTGCTTTTGCTGCTTTATTTTTGTGTCGACATTGTATTTGTAGTTGGCGGCGAGACCAGAGACCCCAGACCCGTGGCCAGAGCCATAGCTAAAAGTTGGCGCGCGCGCTCCGCTCCCACAGAAACAGAAAACAGAAAACGGACAACGACAACGACAGAGACGTCGACTTCGCCTCGTCTCCGTTTACGTCTCCTTCTTCGCCTACACTTCGGTGTCTTGCGCTAAGTTTCGTTTCGTTTCGTTTCGTTTCGCATCGCTTTGGTTTCGGTTTCGGATTCGGTTTGTTGTACTTGATTTTGTTAGTTTTGTTTTTGGCATTTTGTTCGATTTTTTTGTCGTTGCCGCCGCCTGCAGTCGTCGACCGCCAACGACGACGTCGACATCTAATAAAAAGCTGCACACAGTCTATGTATGTGTGTACATGCATATATATTTGGTGCCGAGAGTGACGAGAGTATTTGTAATATAGAGCGCAGTCTGCGTGAAAATTGCCAGCAATAAAATAACGTCGAAAATGTAGTCGCAAATGCAAATAAAACCAAACAAAATCGAAAAATGCGAAAATCGTGAAGAAAACGGCGCGTAAAGCAACAAAACAAATAGAAATAAATAAAATAAAAATTAAAGACGATTTGTTGAATAAACAAAACGCAACACACGCGGCGTGTACGCAACTTAAAGGAGCAAAGCAAAGCAAACAATACAAATAAGAAGAAGAAGAAGAAGGAGTGGTGAAAAAAAGAGGATAAAGAAGTGGAATAAACAGCTGCAGCTACAAACATATAAATAAAATAGAAAAAGCGCGAAATTTGTTTGCGATTTGTAACTAATTGCAAACAAAAAATTTTTGACAACGTTTGCAGATTTTTAGCTACTGCAACTGCAGCTAAAAAGTGCAAGTGTATGAGTGTGTGTAAGTCTCTAAGTGTGTGTGAGTGTATAAAATTTTGATATAGCTGCCGCATTAACGGAACGCGAGGGTGTCTGCAGCTGTAACTGTATGCGCCTGCATGTGTGTGTGTGTGAACCTCTGTGAGCACGTGCAATTGCCTGAGCGTGTAGTAGTGCCTCTCGCTGCTCTCCGTGCAAGTGTATGCGTGTGTGTGTGTGTCGACGTCGCTGCAATTTGCAATTTTTGTCTACACGCCGCGCTGCAACTGCGCGCAATAAACTTTTTGAGGTTAGTGTTAGTTGCACACACATATATATGGACTTATGTATATGTAGCACTAATATAGCAGTTAGTGAACCCCCTGGCCCCACCCCCTACCCCAAACACACTCTTTGCCCGCCCAAATATGCAGATGAAGTTGATTTGCCAACGAGTTAATTTTGGTTTTTTGTTAGTTTTTTTTATTTTTTTATTTTTGTTTATGCGACACACAAAGTTATCGTCGTTATCGCTTTTATCACTTTTCTTGTTGTTGTTTTTTTTGCCATGCATTTGCCGGCTTAAAGTTGGAACTGCTTTTTTACCTATCTCAAATTTAGTTTGATAGTTTTATAGTTTTGGTTTTACAACTTTTTTTGGGTTGGGCTTTTTTTAAGTCGCCTTTTTATGGGCTGTCAATTAGTTAATTTGAACTGGAATTGGTTTTACTGCAATCTATTGAGCAGATTAACTAGAAAACATTTCTATTAGGCTAGACAGTGCTGTGCAAGCAAATAGAAACGGAGTTTTCTTTAAAAATATTCTAGTGAATAAATAATTTAGACAGCAAAATTTATAAACTAATGTTAATGAGCAACAAATAAGCATAATGAATAAAAAACACTTTGATAAATGAGTTGCAAATTTAAATGATTAATTTACTTGATTCTAGCCAGATTTCGGTAAAGCTCAACAAAATGAAACATCATTTAAAGTTCGGCTCGGACTTTGACTGCCAAAAGTTACTGAAAGCTTTTATTATTAAAGTTGAAAACTAATCAACTAAAGGCCCAAAATTGTTACATTTTTACAAACAAAGTCTGAAATTAAATTATCTCTGGGAACACTTCGCGCCTCTCTCCAGCTGTCACACCCCCTGGAGAAAAGAGCGTGCAAGTTTCCTCGGCAAAAGTTGTATAACTACAAATTATAATCCAAGGTCACGTCTTCTGAGGTGTGAAAAGAGTTTTTTAGCAAGTTTTAAAATCTGTTATTCTTTTACTGAGAACTTTAAACATTTTCATTAAATTTATTTAGCTTTTGATTAATTTTTTTTCATTTACTATTTTCAGCATTATTTGGAATCAGTTCAACGAGGCAAAAGATTCAAGCAAAAAACAGAGGAAATCGCATCTAATAAACATTTGGGATAAACCAAAAAAAAAGGAAACTAAAAGCGGAAAATTTGCAATAAAAAAGAGGTAAGTGAAAAGCGGAAAAGCAAAAATAGAAAAAAGCTATTTTTCTGGAGCGTGTTGCAGAAATTAAATGCAAAGAGGAAAAATGAGGAAAAAGGAGGAAAAATGGGGAATAAAAATACGCACAACTGAAAATGTTTGCGCGTAAATCAAGTTGACAAAATGCAAAATGGCAAAAGGGTATGCTGAGGGGGCTGTTGGGGGCGTGAAGTCAGCTAGAAGTCGAACGCAGACACACTGAAAGAAAATGGCACTAATGAGCAGCGGCAAAAGTACAACAACAACAAGAACAGCTAAGCGAAATACGCAAAAGCTAAAAGCAAATACAAAAAAAAATAAGAACCAAAAAAATTGTAATAGAAAAACCGCACCAAAAATACCCTAACCAAATAGTATCTCATCGTTAATACCCCTAACTTAGCTACCAACTTTAGCTTAGTTTATCAAAAGCCTAACAAACCCAGCATACCCTTTGTTAGGGTATGCGTACAGCAAAAAAAAATTTGCCACAAATTATTTGCGATTTTTTTTTGTGCCCTCTCTTTTGCTCTTTTTTTTTGCGAAATTTCCCCTGGGGCCAAATTCGTTTATTTTGAGTGCTGGGCGCGAGAGCGAGAGACAAAATGTGATAGAAAGAGAATCAATTGGATGAGAGAGACAGTGAGAAGAAGAGTGAGCGGGAGCAGCGGGTGTAATCTGTGTTGGTGCGTATCTAAAAATGCTGTATGCGAATGTCAGGCCATAAAGGAATATGATGAATTATACGCGCGCGAAAAAAAAAAACCAACAAAAAAAAAAAACAACACAAAAAAAATTTTGTTTTTTGCACAAAAAACTAAAATCCACAAAATGTTGAACGACAACAAAAACAAGCAAAATCACTTAATTGTGTGCCCCAAGTGTTTGACTCGCCATAAGTGTGTGTTGGTGTATGTGTGTATCTGTTTCGCTTGTGTGTATCTAACAGATACATCTGCAATAACCTAATGCATGTGTGGCGTGTGGAACTGCCATCGAATCGAGTCCATCTATCATCATATGAGATCTCAGCTCGAACTGTTGCCGGCAACAAAATCAGCTACCCCGACTACCCCCAACCCTCTCCCCCTGTCCCCATAGAGCCCTCCCTGTCTTTTTGTATCTCTTCATTTGCTCGTTACTCGTTTTTTCTCATTTCTTTACTGTTGTGTTTGTCACACAAAACGACGACGGCTTCGAAAATTCGACGCGTTAATTAAATGTGCAGATATTTATGTAGAATTCGAGATACAATCTATTTGAAATTATTTGACAATTACAACGAATTTTAAATGCACTGTAAAGACATAGTTAAAAAAGGCTTTAAATAATTTTAAATATTTAAAATATTGTCCAAAAGTTAAGTTTATTAACTACTAAAACTCGACTAAAACTTGTCTATAATGTTCGATATACCCACTCTCGTCTAGTCTTAGGGTATTGTAGTGCAGTAATGCTCTAGCTGACACTGTCTGCTTGCAACTCTCTACATTTTGTAAATTGTTTGCAAAAAAATGACAAAACTGAAAATTGGACGCTTGGACGCTTTGGTCGCCTTTCCATGACTCACAATTCTTTTTGTTGTTGCTTTTTTCGGCTCTTTTTGTTGTTGTTGTTGTGTGTCGTTTCAGGCAATTGTGCTTTACCTGTAGTTTATGTGAACGTGCTCTCCCACACCACGCTCTTACGCTCTCACGCGCGCTCTCGTGCTGCCGCTCTCTTCCTTGCTCTCGTTCTGTGGCGTGCTTTTAAGCTCTCACGCTCTTTTCTTTTTTCGTCAAAAGGGGGCGGGGGGAAGCTTTTGTGTATTGAATTAGACTGCACAAATTACGTTAAATTTTTGGCGCTCGTTTTTGTTGTTGGCGCCGAAGCAACAAGCGCAAAAAAGTTTGCCAATTCGTTATTGTTGTTATTTTTTTTTGATTCTGTTCTAACCTTGAAATCAAATATTTGTTGTTTCGCTTTATTCTATTTTTTGTGTGTGCGCTTTTGCCAGATAAATACAATAGATAGCTAGGCCCACGAGTATGAGTTCTTCCAAAAAAAAAAGGAAAGGAATATAAAATAAATTTAGCTATAATCAAACATTTTCAGTTGCATAAATTTACTGCTCAGACAGATTGTAAATCAATTTAAAAGTCAAAATTGTTTTTGCGCCAATGCCTTTTAACATGGTCAATAAATGGCAAGTGATGCGATTGATCTTTAAAATGCAATTACCAACAAATGCTTAACAGTGTAGCGAAGTTTGTGTTGCTGCTGTTACTGCTATGCTAACACTGCTGTTAATGAATTTAATACGCGTTTAAACGCTATGCTAAGCTATTAAAATGGTTTTAATATGCGATTTTTATGGCGCAGATTTATTTTTTAAGCCATAAACAAGTTTTGTAGACAAAATTAAAGTATTTTTTAAAGGTATTATTATTGATTTGATGTGCTTAACAGTAAAAAAGTAGTTAGCAGCTGTTAAACTGTAAAATGCAGTTCATTTTAGAGTAAACTACCATTTATTTAATAACATTTTGTTACTTTTTTTCAGTAGAATTTCTGTTTGTATCTTTGCCCATGTGCTCCACTTTATTAATCATCCTTTTGTATATTTAGTTGACAAATTTGTGGCCAATTTCTGTGCTCGCTTCGTTGGCAGTGAAAGTTGTCAACGGCTATGCTAACACACCCCCTGCCCTCTATCCCCTTGGTTGGTGCATAGACCACGATTTCTACTCTAGTTTTTCATTTTCTTTATCTCTTTTCTCTGTACGTTTTTTTCTATTTCAATTTCAATGGCGTGTGGGCCAACTGCGATTCAGCCAATGGCAGGCAACGTTTATGGCCATTAATAAGCGGCATTCATCTCTTGTATCTTTGTATCTTATGCATGTGCATTTGTTTGACTAAGTGTACGACTATGACTACGACTACAAGTACATGTATCTTGTATCTTTTGTGTTGTATCTTTAGCTGCTACCACAAACACGCGCGTGTCTATTGTATCTCGTCTGTCAGGTGTGAAGTAGGTGGAGTTTATAAATTTTATATATTTTTTTTCGCAGTCTTCACTCGTTCACTCATCAGTTGAAATTGCATTTCGATTTGCTCGGCTGCCTCCGAGGAGGTTTACGATTACGCATAGAATGTAATTGTGAATGTATCTGATTGTTGTACATAAGGAAACAATCTTTTAAAGTTGGGGAGTATTTGCTACTGCAGTAGTTAAATTTGTGTATAGTAAAGAATAGTATTAATAACAGTACTTGAGTTTGTTAAATGGCAAAAGATATAGCATCTTTAAAGTGAAAAGATGGGAATTGGATGCTTCAAAAAGTATCTTATAGATACGAGAAACTAACCAATGTATTGCCAATTGGAGAGCGGCTAAAATACTTACTTTGATAGGCTGAAAAGCATGTAATCTCCTGTAAAAAGGTTTCCAAAGGTACTCAACTCAACTCTTGATTGATTGTAGCCAACAGTTGTGGTATAAACTGCAAAGTGGTCACAACTCAGGATCGTTAAACAAACCATTCTGCTAATACGTGCTTTTAAAACACGCTAGCATTTAAAAATAAAATAAATATAAAAATCGCTCATTACATTTGTTACAGCAGAAATAAATGGGACTCTTCAGGGAAGGGAAGCCAGGCGGTGTAAGCGGAAAAAAAACATGCCGTGCTTATACTTAGATAGTGCCACATAGGGGAAGGGGTAGGAGTCGTGTTGTTGGGGGTAGGGACTGCGGGAGCCGGTAGGGGTAGGCGCAGGGGCAACGACAACGAACGCATAAATTGCAAATGCTGTCGCGCTGCCAATGGAGCGCAATAATTCACAAATAGCAACAACGACTTCGACTGCAACTGCAACTGCCACAGTCCCAGTTCCTGCTACGCTACGCTCCCCTTCTGCCTACCCCTCTGCTCGCCACTTTGCTGCTGGTAATGTGGGTCCCTCAACGGGCGCCAGTACGAGTACCCGTACTCATACTCACACTCATACGAGTGTATCTCGTATCTTTTAGTTTGTTTTGTTAGCGCAACGCAACGCAACGTTCATTTACGGGTTCAAGGTAGTTTAGTTCTCTCGCCTCATACAAATCGAACTCAAACTCGCATTCGCACTCGTATTCATAGTCGTATTTATATTCGTTTTCGATTCTTTAAGTTAATGCATCGCTTTCCGTTTCGTTTTGCTGCGACAATATTAAGTTCTTGTAATTGTTGTTGTTGCTACTGACGCGCATTACATTCGGCATCAATTTATACGAATCCCTTTCATTTTAATATATTTAACAAATTGTTTTGACTTGCACAAATTGGTTAAAACAAGCAAGTTACTTTAGTTTTAGTTGAGTATCTTTAGGATGCCCAGATTTTATACCAAAAATTCACAAAGACTGAAAAGTTTTTGTGGTCAAAGAAGTTTATGATCAGCTAAAACTTTAACCAATTATGTACGATATAAAAAAAAATAATTTTAATTATTTTATGCTCTAAAATAATTTATTAATCTACAGAAAATATTTTTGTATTCCAAAAATTTCTTAAAAAATGGTGCAAAAGTTTTTGTGATCATAGTAGTTTATGATAAGCTAAAACTTTATACAATTGTTTACGATATAAAAAAAAATTATTTTAATTATTTTAAGCTCCAAAATAATTTATCAATCTACAGAAAATATTTTTGTATTTTCAAAAGTTTCTTAAAAAATTGGTTTAAATCTTTATATATAAGCTGGGTTATTTATGAAAGGATACAATGACTAAAGATACCGATAATAAGATTTTAACCATTTTTTTACCACATAATTATATAGCTAAATCGATCTACAATAGTTCCTAGTTAAAACAGTGAAACTTCTTCTCAAACACAGCTCCCTCAGGCGGACAAATATACTGGAATCGTGGCTGTACGGCCATGGGAGATTTCACTGTATTTAGTTATCTTCCTAGTGTTGTACCGCGTTTCCTACGCTGTGCAGTGTTGTCTACTGCCTAATGGGTTCAATAAGTTAATTTAAAAATTATTAAACCAACGAGAATTAAGAGAATTACTCAGTGATTTCGTGTTGTCTGATCGCTTGTTTCATGTCTCATGACATCAGAGTTGATGTTAAGATGTCTATTACGAGGAGATATCGAATTATGAGAAGATTGCCAAATGATGAGTGCCAATAAATTGGAGAGGGAGTGATGTTTATGGTAAGACCACATGTGTTTTTACCGCATTTAGCTTGTATGCTGTGTATTGTTAATGGATCTCGGGCCGTTTAGGACAACAGTTTGAACTTGGAGCACTCGAAACAGGCCACGAAGTGGGCTGCACCCCTCAAAGTATCTGTATCTTTAGCTGAGTGTATCTCTAGCAGAGTGTGCCTGTATGTGTGTTTGTGTGTGTGTTTTGTTGTATCTGTGAGAGCCGCACGCTTGCCGAGACCTTGATCCCGCATTAAAAAGTTGGCACGTCGTGGGGCAACAACAACAAAAGGAGAATGGAGCAAAAAAAAACAACAGAAAAGAAAACAGATAAAAGACAAGAGTCAGAAGCAGGCAACAACAACAACAACAACAACTACAAAAACTCTTGACAACAAAGGAGGCACAACATGTGGCCAGTTGTGAGTTGCGCATTGTGAGCTGCCTCCAAATTGGGGGTGTGGGAGCAGCAGCTAACAGAGGGGTACAGTGGGGTAAAGGAAAGGTTCGAGGAGCTTGCAGGGAGTGCGGGGACTGTGCTGCTCCTCAGCCTGCTTGGCATGCGGTGTCCATTTGTGTGCCACTCCTCTCAATCAGCCGCTGATGATCTTCATTGTTTTTAATTTGCGTCGCATTTTTTTTTCACTTTTTTTTTGTTTTTGAAATTTATACAGTTTGGTTTAGTGTTTGAAATTAAAAGTTTGAAGTTGCTTTTTTGAGATTGCTTTTTTAATGTATAAAATGTGTGTGCAGTTTTTGGGTAGGAAACAAGTGGATAATGATTAATTTATAGCTATAGATACCCTAGAATACGCTTAAGAAGTAAGAAAGGCTATAGAAAAAGACCCCGTACTCATTCATGTGCCCATTTTCCTTACAAATATTTAATTTTTAACCGGTTTTTTCTATAGGAGCTGTAGGCTACAGTTGTCCGATCCGAAATATATTTGGTGAAATCAGTTATTATGGTACCATACACATACTGTGTGAATTTAGTCTTGAAAGCTTTAGTCATTTTTAAGTTATGACATTTTTTACAATTTTCGGGGGCGGTAGGGAGCGTGGCACAAATTTGAAATAAACTTGATCTGCTCGGAAAGTATATGGACTTTCGTACCAAATTTCGTGTCTCTAGCTCTAATAGTCTCTGAGATCCAGGTGTTCATGCTTACAGACGGACATCACTATATCGACTCGGCTGTTGATGCTAATAAAGAATATATATAATTTATGGGATCAGCCACGCCTTCTTCTGGCTGTTACGCACAACTTAATATACCTGACCAACTTAATATACCTCTCTACTCTTTTTTAGAGTACGGGGTCTAATAAAACTTTGAAAGCTATACATATAATTAAAATATTTTGTTTAAATTTATTTATCAAATAAAAAGCCTATAATATATTTTTTCCCCTTTTTCTTATTATAGTCTAACTCAAGGACTGCCTGGAATTTACTTAAATCAACTAAGCAGATTTCAAATACAGACAGGATTTTTCATGATTGAAGAGAACTCGAAAATAAAGCTATAAAAAAAAAAAGAAAGAAAAACATATATAATTTCAAACTAAACTCAAATAAATGAGAAACTTAAGAAGAAAGGAATTTTAAATGGCAAAAACAATAAAAAACAACAAACAAAATGCGAGCAATGAAAAGAAACAAGTGAACGAAGCAAAAAAGCAGTAAACAAAAACAAAAATCCAACACAAAGCAACAAACAAAAGGAAAACGAAGAAAAAGCAAAAGAAAACTGCAAAAATGTGCAACAAAAGTCAATAAAAAAGAAGAAGAAACAATTAAGACGACGAAGGGAGCTTAAAGCAAAAGGAAGAGCAACGTGTCTAGTCAAAAGGACACGGCAAACAACTAGAAACCACAACAAACAGCAACAAACAACCACAAACAGCAACAACAAACAGTAAACAGCAAGTAAAAAAGCAGCTAGAAAAGATGGCCATAAATTTCTCGGCCTCGTTTGCGGCCTGCATTGCAGCAGGCCTAAAGGTTCCCCGCCAGATCATGTACTGCATCACGCAAGACACGGGGCAACCCTACGTGCTGTACAAGGACTCGCAGGATGCGGAACGCAATGCTGGTGCCATTGGCGCCAGTGCCGCCCAATGGGGCAGCGAAATGTATCCCAATATCCAGCAACAGGCACAACAGCATCTCAGCGCACAGCAGCAACAGCAGCAGCAACAACAGCAGCAGCAACAGCAACAACAACAGCAACAGAACGCTACAGTTGCCGCACAGGCAGCAGCGGCTGCAGCAGCAGCGGGACAACCGCAGAGTCCGCCGGGTGGTGGGCAGGAGCCAAGGGATAACGGCAGCGGCGATGGACGCCAGCAACAGGTATCGCCCTCGTCGAGTCCGTATCCCTCGGTGCAGCAGCAGCAGCAACAACAGAGAGCCAATGGCAATGCCGATGAGGATGCCATGAATCAGGTAGGCTATCAGCGAGGGATTGCATACCCTGTAATTTCGAAATTTATTAAACTTTTCTTTTCCACTCTGTCTCCTCCCTCTCCGCCCTCTCTTGCAGCTTGCCAACCAACAGAACTCCGCGCCAAATCCAAACCAAAGCAGCAACGAGCCACAGCACGCTGCCACAAATGGTGGCGAGTCTGGCCAGGGGAATCCGCACGTGCAACAAAATGGCGGTGGCGGTGGTCAGCCCCAAGGGGATCCCAGCTTTCAGACACCCGACTACTATGCACCCCGTCATGGGGCGCCACAGGGTGGCATGCTGGCGCCACCTGGCTTCCCGCCATTGCACTACCTGAACAAAGGTGTGCTGCCAATGGAACAAAATGGCGGCGAGTCGTATGCGCTGCCAGAGTTGCTACCCGGGCAACAGCAGCAGCAGCAACAGCAAAACGGAGCGCCACAGAACGGCGGAGGTGGCAACCCTAATCAATCGAATGGCAACGCCAACGAGGGCTCCACGGCTGCAAACGGTGGCGCCAGTGGCACTGCCGGCACAACGGGAACAACGACTGGACGATCAGGACCGGGACGTCCGCATAAGAATAAGCCGCACAGTGATTTGCGGCTATTCAAGTGCCTCACGTGCGGCAAGGACTTCAAGCAGAAGAGCACACTGCTGCAACACGATCGGATACATACGGACGCACGACCGTTTCCCTGCACCGAGTGCGGCAAACGATTTCGACAGCAATCGCATCTGACTCAGCATCTGCGCATTCATGCCAATGAAAAGCCGTTCACCTGCCCGTACTGCTCGCGGAGCTTCAGACAGCGCGCGATACTCAATCAGCACATACGCATCCATTCGGGTGAGAAGCCCTTCGCCTGCCCCGAGTGCGGCAAGCACTTTCGCCAGAAGGCCATCCTCAATCAGCATGTGCGCACCCACCAAGGCGAGCGACAGTTAACAAATCCATTACCGATAACGATAACGATACAGATAAAGATAACGGCTACTATTTAGGGACAGCTAATTGACCCAACTGTTATCTATCTATCTAGCTAAGATTGTCCTGTTTTAGGGCTAGCGCGAATCTTCAGATTCGCAAACGTTTGGCTTACAACGTTTGCAGCAATGCAAATTCCCTTGCAAAATTCTTAAACACTAATTGAGCGATGTTTTGGCCTAAATTCTATAAATTATGCACTATTTTTTTTTTTAACTATTCCAAATTTAAGTTGTTGACTTTTTGGGGTGAAAAAATAAATGAAAAATTTATGGAAATTAAAGAGGACATACAGTGAAAGCTTACTTGACCGGACAGCTATGGATCTAGTATTTGTGTGCGCCCTTGGCAGATGTCCGCTTAAGGGAACGGTCTTTATATGAAAATCATAAAGTCCAACAAGACTTTTGGTCATAGTAATCCTCTACGAGCTGCCTGCTCAGGGCCATGACTGGCCTATGCTCTATCTCCCCAGGAGGATATCCTGCTTAACATTAGCTAACCTCAGTACATTTTCAAGAATTGATAACTTTAAAACTGTTTCTCAGCTGAAAACTGTAGGATAACTCCAATAAAGTTTCAAAATTTTGCTTACACCAGACACTCCTTAAAAAACTTTCAACTAACCTTAGGAGTCTCTCAAAAGCCCTTCAATAATTATGCATTTTGAAAAAAATGTCAGTTAATTGCTATAAAATAATAAAAATTCATTTCATTTGAAAGTCTCAAGGAGTCAACAGCTTTACGTAAATAGCAACCCAACAAAAAAAAAAAAAAAAAAAAAAAAACAAATCAAAAAGAAATTTATGAACTTTAAAAAAGTTTTTTTTTGATAGAAAAACTAGCAGCTACTTTGAGCTATTTGAAAAAAATCAATCTCTAGTTCAGATGATGCTAGGAGATGTATTTGATAAGATCGAAAGCGGCTTTGAGCCAAATTTAAGCGCTGCTAACAGTGGCAATTTCTGGCTTGATTACTTTCATGTGCACCCGGCTGCTGATCAACACGTCCCCCGTATAGATGTCTCTCCCCATCTCATCTTCAAGAACGGTCCACATCCGACGCTCTGGCCCTCGGACGTGCCCTTCCCGGGCGAGGAGCAGGACACAAAGGGTGACATTACCGTGGGTAGTGGCGGTTATCATGATGACGATTCCCAGGGTACACCCGATGGCAGCGGTGGCATGCACTACCCCTCCTACTTCAAGGATAGCAAGGGTGTGTAGACGAGTGAGCTCCTTAACCACATGCAGTTTGATTAAATGCATTTTACCAGTAGGTCAAAAGATTCTACCCGAAGTACTGCAACATATTGGAGTGCGGCCAGCAAATATGCCGCTCTACGTGCGTTGTCCCATCTGCGACAAGGAGTTCAAGCAGAAGACGACACTGCTGCAACACGGTTGCATACACATCGAGTCGCGACCTTATCCCTGCCCCGAGTGCGGCAAACGTTTCCGCCAGCAATCGCATCTCACGCAGCATCTGAGGATTCACACGAACGAGAAGCCCTTCGGTTGCATGTACTGTCCGCGCTTCTTCCGACAGCGCACTATACTGAATCAGGTAAGGAGTTACCTTTGTGTCCTACGTAGTCCTATTAACCTTTTTCCTCTACATTTTTCTAGCACTTGCGCATCCACACCGGCGAGAAGCCCTACAAGTGCAGTCAGTGCGGCAAGGACTTCAGACAGAAGGCGATACTGGATCAGCACACTCGCACCCACCAGGTAGTTGTAGCCTAGCCGAAGCCACCAGCTCTAAGCTGATAAATGTCTTAAATGTAACGAGTCTTAACTGTTTTTTATCCTGTTCTCCTTTTTTTTGCAGGGCGATCGTCCTTTCTGCTGCCCCATGCCCAATTGCCGGCGACGCTTTGCCACTGAGAATGAGGTGACGAAACACATCGACAACCACATGAATCCGAATAGCACAAAGGTGCGACGCCAACAGCAGCAACAGCAGCAGCAACAGGTGCAACAACAGCAGCAGCAGCAACAACAACAGCAGCAAGTGCAACAGCAACAGCAGCAGCAGCAACAACAGAACAGCGTTGCTGCCTCTGCTGCTGTTGTGGCAAACCATTTGATGAACGATGTCAAGAGTTTGGCGGCACAGCAATTCCTCAACAACAACAATCCCGCCGCAGTGGACAACAAGGCGAACATATTGCCGGTGCGCAGTATGGCTGCGAATGCAGCGGCAGCAGCTGCTGTGGCACAGCAATCGGTGGTCAAGAATGAACTATACTTTCCACAATGCTATGGCCCGCCCTTCCAGCATCCCTTCCACGCCCAACAACAACAACAGCAGCAGCAACCGAGTGCGGCTCACGCCAATGGCGGACCAACAACACCGGTGACTGTGACGGTGGCAAACGCGGTGGCACCAGGTGTAGTGGTGCAACAGAATGCCGCTACCTCTGTGGTGGCTCAGTGACATCCCACCACTGGAGCAGCTGGAGCACAACAGCAGCAGCAGCAGCAGCAACAGCAGCAACAACAGCAGCAGCAGCAACAGCCGGGGGCAACAACAACAGCGCATCATGCACCGGCTACGACGGCACCGCCAACAAGTCAACATCATATAGCGGTAACTGGCGGTGGTACAACAGTGGTCACGCCCACATCGACACACGCCCCAACGGTGGCAGCGCCACAAACGGTAACGTTGTCAATCACATTGCCACCGCCACCGCCGCCGTCGGCACATCATGCGGCGCCACATTCGCATGCGGGACATGCGTTGGCGGCCACGCCCAATGGTGTTGCGGCACCGCCACCGCCGCCGACAATATCGCATGCGATACCCATACACCCACACATACACTCGATATTCGGATCTCTATGATGTCATCAGTAAGCCAAATCCTCACAACAATAAAGCATACCAGCCACGCCCACATTTGGAGTATGAAAGAAGTTAAAAATATTTCTATAAGTTTTCGAACGAGAATTCTCCTAGTTTTTAGAAAGCAAAACAAAGTTTTGGTCAGATGCAGCACAGAGACATGAACAGACGAGTACTAGTCTTTTCGAAAAGGACTCTAAACTCCTTTCACAAAAAAACACTAAAAAAAAAACAAAAGAAAAACCATAAACATCAAATGAAAATGGTGGAGAGCAAAAACATGTTGAAGATCAACCAAAACACAACGTTATACGATTCCTTTTTCAAATAATATTCGATTTAAGGATTTTTACATTTAAAAAAGTTCAGCAGAAAGCAGAAAGAAAATTATCGGAGTTTTAAGGCATGAGTTATACGATTTCTAGGCGTACACTTTAGGTATAGGCAGAGAGTGAGAGATAAAGATAGTGATAGTATAAAGGGCAGCTAATGGCAAGTATTGAGAAAGAGAGGGGAAAGAATAGAGAGAGTGAGAGAGAGTCGTGTATGGATCGAAGACGTTTGAGAGGCGTAGACGTTGCGCAAAGCTACAAATTATGTTTTCAATTTTCTTGGAAAAACCCCCCGCAGACACAGCAGCTAAACGTATATGATTATATATAATAATTTTCAACTAATATTATTATATTGTTGTAGTAGTATTTGAAATCTTGATTTGATACTGAAACGATATATAACTATAACTATATTTTAAACTATTTTTAACTATTAGTTTCTCTTTGAAAAAAACTAAAAAAAAAAATCAAATTTAAATCGAATTTTGCTTTTTACTTCTATTAATTGATATGTGATTTTTTATAATTTTTAAAAGAAAAGGAAACAAGAAACTTATATGCAATTTTATGATACGAAATTAAGTTGTAAAAAAAAAAAACAAACATTTGTTGTCTTCCCTAATTGTTTGTGTGTAATTTATGTTGAGTTTTATTTAGTAATTAGTGCTAGTTTATAAACCCCACAAGAAATGTCCACACAATGACCGCTCCAAACCCCAAAATACAGTACTACAACTAGCAGCAAGAAAATAGTTTTTCAGATGTGACTCTTCAGGTGCCATAAATAACAGTAAAAGTAACTAAATAAAACATAGTCAGACAAGCACTCGAAATTTCATAGAACTAAACAAGTCTGTGTGTGGATATAAACAACAACAACAACAATATCAAATTTAGTTTCTTATTAAATTTTCCAATGTACCGTCAAAGCATTTATAATTGTTATTAATCAAATAGCATATGTTTCCTACAACAACAAAAAGTGAACAGAATAGTAAAGAAAAGAAATTAATTAATTAATTATATTTTAGCAATCCCCCTCCCTCCTCCCTTTGCAAGTAATTCTACTCATTATTTAATATGTATGTATTAATTAATTAATTAATCGACTACTCTCGATATGTAATTAATTAGTTTAAATCTTAAAATTTCAATTCGAAATCAAATTTGCGAATTTGATTTGTTTTTACTGTTTTAGTTTTTTACAAATTATGTTTTGCACATATTATTATTTAAACATTTTTAATAAACCGACAAATAATTATAGTTACCAATTTTATTTTTATTTAATTTTTTTGTTACTTTACCTTTTTTATATGGAGTAACTTTTGACTCTGGAACACATCTTTTGGCAATTTATATTTTTCGGCTTGGGCAAAGGCGTCTGATTTTTGTGATAGGCTCAGTTTAAAAAAACAGCAACTTTTCGGCAAACAAATGGGCTAATGAAAATTTGTAAATAGTATTCGTTTGGCAAACAAATAAAATACTTGCAAAAGTTTTATAAAAAGTTTAACAAAATCAAAAAAAAAAAAAGAAAGACAAAAAAAAAAACAAATTTAAAAACACAAATTGTTTGGCATTGCAAAAATTTTATTAACACCTTTTTAACTAAAGGTTAGTCAAAATTTTAATAAAAAACACTTTTAGGCATATTGAAATTGCATGTTTTGGCACAGAATAACAACAACAACAACAACAACAAGAACAACATGAGTAAGCACATAAATTTATACGATATCCAATACGGAGGCTTTTATTGGAATTAGACCAGAAGAAATGCAAAAAGAACAAGAGCATGATTTGCTATAAACCCCAAAGAAAAACATTTACACTAAGCTATAATACTTTTAGGCCTTTTTAGACAAAATTTTTAACAATTCTTTTTGGCTTTAAATGAAAAAGAAAACGAGTAATGAAAAACTCACACAAAACCTTTTGGCTTTAAATCAAAATTATGTTTAGTTTAAGTTAACTAACGTGAATATCTAACTATAAATATTTATATCAATTATGGCAAATTATGCTATAATTCCAATAAAAGCAAAATTTAGACTGAATGTCGCTGTGATAAATGCAAAAACAAAAAAAAAAACATTACGAATACATAAAACTTTTGTACATTTTTAGGCATAAACACAAAATTTAAACACATACATTTAATCAAAAATAAAGTAACAAAAATTAACATAAATTTAGGCGCTAAAAATTTAAAGAAAAAAACAAAAATTTATAACCAAAATTAACCAAAAATGCTCCATTTAATATTGAAAAGATTTTAATTTTTTAAAACAATTTTATTTCTAATTTTATTTCAACCACTAAATTTTATTTAACTGTAGTTGCAAATCAAAATTTTATAGAGAGAAAACAATGATAGCCAGCTGTTTCAGTGGAATTTAGAAGAAATTAGCTCAAATGCTACAATTTTAAATTCAAAAATAAATATTAAACTTGAAAAACAAACCGGATGTGACCTAAAGTAAAGGAAAATGGCTCATCTAAAGAGATGTAGTCGTAGGAGCAGTGACATGACATTGACAGCCTAGACAGCAAAAGGGGCTATTATAAAGATAAAATAGATTAAGCCAGCTAAGTGAACCAAATTGTAAACCTAAACGAGTAAACAGTACTAAAAACATACGACTATACGACGAGTATATAGTTAAAGTTATCGAGCAGAGATAGAGGGAGTTCCACCAATATTGATCATCTGCTAAAGCAAAAGAACACAAACGTTACAAGCATACCTAACAAATAATAAATAATAAACAACTAACTACCAAAACAATAGCCCAATTTAAATAACCAAGAGTACAAATACAAGTAATTTTTATAGCAGAAATTTTAATTGCAGACGCAATAAAGAATTCAATAAACAAATAACTAACACACCAACACCTACACCTACACCTACACACCAACACACCCAAACACCCAGGCATATATGTATCAACTTGGAAAAACGAAAACTACTCGCAAAAAATAAACAAAATCAAGGAAAATGTAAAATTCGAAAACTGCTTTTCGATGCCACTTGACAAAGCAAAATGAAAAGAAACTCAAAAAACAATCCTTTCTTCTTAAAATTAAAACAAGAAACTATAATAATAATGAAAAAAGCAAGAAAAACTAAGAAAATAACATGAAAATTTGGTTAAAAGCAAAAGAAAATGAGAAAATTTATAAAAAGTTTCCGGCTTTAAGTTCAGATTAAGCAAAAATCCCCCACTAAATTCGTATTAAATGCCTACAATAACAATAACAACAACAACAACTACAATTACAGCAAATGATATAGAACTATATAGCAAAAGGAGGGGAAAACCGATAAGGACACACAAAGCAGTTAGCCCCAAACTAACAGCTATAAAGTTCTATATACATTCGAATTTAAAATAAATAATTGAATTGAGTACAGCCGCTTTCGCTTTCTGCAATAGTGATAATAGTTTATAAGTGAAATCCATCAAAAAACATAGAACTTGAAGCAAAACAACAACAGTAAGAGAAATATATAAATAAATAGTTAAATACACAATGAAATAGCAACGGTAAGCATTAATTTATAACAAAGCAACAATGAGAACAAATAAAATAAATATAAAATAATTAAAAATCAGTTATATACTATATATAACCGATAAAACGGATACGAACCCGAGCTAAGCCCATTAAGCAAAAAAAAAAAAAACTGTTTGATTTGATTTAGATTCGAATTGGAACAGATCCATTTGATGCATTTAATTTTTAGTTGAATTCTCAAATATCAACAAGAACGACAAGAAAATGAATGAAAATATATATATAAAAGTATATATATATATAATTATAAACATTACACTAGATACATACTATAATCATACAGATTATGTACAATAGCATATAGTGCATGGAAAATCTAAACTCTTAAATTATATGTATGGTGTATTATATTTTTTAACGTATTTAATACTCTCTAAACATATACATATATATAAACGATATATATATACACATATATCAACTTATATTTGACATAAAGATTTAACATTGAAGGAACACCAAACGCCAGCTAAATGAATAGTTAAATAATAGTGAAGAAACAGCAACAGTACTGACAGCATAATAATTGTAAAATAGCAAAGAAAAAACCATAAAAAATATTACTGAAAACGAAACTGTTTATTATTTAACAGAAAAACAACAACAACAAACAGCAACAACAATAGCCTCGTTAGTTTTTAATGAATCAGTAAAATAAAACCATGAAAATATTGCAAAAAGTGCTGGCTACTTGACAACCCTAGACAGGACTCTATAGCGCTCGTTTGTATTAATTTTAATTTTATGTTTTAGACTTTAGTTTTGTGCAACAATCAAAATATGGTTCCTCATTACATCATTAAAAGCATGTAACATAGACATAGACATACATACAGTATATATGTATATAGCTACATATATTTGTACAGCAACAGAACATAAATGAGTTATAATATTAACAAAACCAAGAAAGAAATAAAATAATCATTGAAAGCCGCAGGAAAAGAAGAGTTAGAAGAGAGGAGCGTAGAGCAGCGAAGGATTTACTAAGCAGAGATGTCAATATTCTACCTCGAACTTATTGGGTTAGTAGTATATTAAATACTTGTTAGATTAAACTTTTCATATAAGTTAAATTTAGTATCCACTTTTTGTTTCCTTGCTGAGTATAAAAATTTGCCAAAATATTAAATAATTTCTTGTTCCTACAAAGCGCCAAGTAAAACTCCCTAAACTTAACTTTTAAAAGAGCCAGAGATCCCCAAATAAAGTATTAATAAAAAAGGGTTAAAGTCAAGTTAAAACATTCCAGGCCAAGTTAAAACTTTTTGCAATACACACAATGTGCCCATAGAACAAGTAATTTATTAATACTTATAACCAAATGGATAGCCCATTAAACAAATGATTTATTTATATTATACATTGTACTTATAATGAAGCGAATTGTTGTTATTGCAACATGGTAAGCCCCATAGAAACCAGATGACAAACAAATAGTACCGATCATATTTTACAGAGTTTTTTACAATCAGGAAACAGTGTCAGTAAAATAGCAGTAAACAATAGTTCAATAAAACTGAAGAATAATAATAAAAAAAACAACAAACACAAGACAAAAAAAATAGCAAAAGTGAAAACACGAAAAAATAAACTGAATTATAGTAACATTAACTTAATGAACCCATTTCATAAATTAATAAATTAAGTGTTAAGTGAAAATATTTATGTGAAACAACAAATTATTTTTAAAACTTGTGCTCGCATAAAACAAAACAAAAAAAAAACATAAACAAATTTAAGTTCGAAACGAAACCAGCAAATTATTGAGAAGCAAACACAATTGATTTAAGTTGGCAAAAAATTATGTATGTTTTGTAATTAATTATTATAAACAATTGACAGGGACTACCACATAATAACCATAGAAATAGTTGAGCAACCCATAAACAATAGCAACAAATTTTATTTATGGTTCAGCTAAAGACAAACAGCAGAGAAAAGTAACAGAAAAGCAGTTCATATACTAGTTATTATTATTAAATTATATACTTATTATTAACACTATTTACTGAAACCAAACTGTACATAAACTAAACAAAAGTAAGCCCAACAAAACTGCAATAGTACCAAAGTAAGTAAATCAATTATTTATTTATTATTCACATTCCACATTGTATAAAAAACAATTAAAAAACAAAATACACACACACATAGCTAAAATTTATGTTCTAATTAAGTGAAGAAAACAGTGAGTGCTGAAAGTGTACACTCGCCCCAAAAAGCAGTTGGGAATTTGAATTTTCTGTTGAAAACAACATATCCGCCAACAAAACAACAAAACAAATAACATTAAACAAACTAAAATATAACTAAATCAAAACCGACTAATAACTTGGTTTCCACACACAAATTTCCATACAAATTTTTACCAGTTTTGTTTAATTTCTTTTTTTTTATCAGAAAGTGAGAAATATATATTCAATTGCCTTTCAATTTAGTTTTCTTGTTGAACAGTGTAAGAAATCAAAGCCACAAATCAAACAAAGCAATAGTGATACAAAGCTGATCATCAGTTGGTTGTTAACGTTGCCTCTTTTTGGCAGCCACGCCCAGCTGATGCAGTTGCCATAGCCTGACTAACTGATAAATAAACCAAGCAAATCTTTTGATTTACATACAACAATACAACTTACAACTTACAACAATATATACAAGGACTTTGCCTACAAAGATACTTACAATGTCTTACAACAAATGCAACAATGCAACATTTAACGCAAAACAGCAACCAATAGTACAATAAACAATACATTTTTCTTGTTGATCAACTTTTATACAGCCAATCAAAGCAATAGACAGAAAAACAAAAGAAAATAAATGAAATAATAAACTGTAAAAACTCAAATCGGAATCAGTGGAAGCAAATCAAAAGCGTTTAATAAAATATTAAAAAATAATTGTATACAAGAAGGAAAAACAAAACTCACATATATACATATATATATATATATATGCATGTATATATATACATATATATTATATTTTTAAAGAAGATGAACTAACAATAGCTAAAAACGATTGTTAAACATTTCTATATATATGAATTTGTATAATTTCTATTCAATTCATATATGAAAATTATATTTAATAAAGAAGCAGCAGCAAACAAACAAGCAACAACAACAAATAACAAGAAAAATAAAAGTAAAAACCTTTTTTATATTACAAGAGACATAAAAAAAAGACAACAAAACTCTCACTTTACTGGTAAAAGAAATAAATAAATATGACAAGAAAATTGGTATAAAACAATAAGAAAAAACCCCTGAAAAAATGCACATGAAAAGCAATAAAACTAGCAGCAAAATTTTTTAAAGTGTAACTTATTTTCTTTAAAATTCGATTTAATTTGTTACTAAGTTTCAATCTAAACCAATTTTAGTTTTTCATGACAAGTTTTTCAATTTGTTTTTTGCACACAACATCAACAACAACAACAAGAACAACAACAAAGAATTACAACAAACAACAAATCTCAAAAACAAACCCAACAACTGGCAAATCAAGTTTCGAAACTCAAGTTTAATAATAAATTCTTGTGGCTAATATATTAAATTATATAATAAACAATTTGAATCTAGCGAAACATAAATTAACTACATTTTGGCTGGATAAAAATAATGAAGAATGGTAGAAACAGAAAGAAATATAAATCCTCAAACATGTCCTGTAGGAGGCGAGGATAGTCAAGGAAAAGTTTGGTATTTAAAAAAAGCAAAATGAATGGTATTGTAATGACAATTTAGATATCAAAAACTTAAATTAAAAATGATGACTTGACCTAAAGGCAATGGAAACATAAAAACCTCTCGGCCTATTCCAAAATTTTAGATCTCGGCTAAAACAAAAACAAATCTCGGCAATAACAAAATTCACAAAAAAAAACACGGCAACTACATTAAATTACATTAAATTACATTTTTGGAGCAAAAAAAAAAAAAACAAAATTTTACATTTAAGCCAAGTTTAAGCATCATTTTTTAATTAAACAAAAACAGAACGAAAAAAAAATTTATAAAACTGAAAAAGTTGGAAACGTTCAGCAAACATTTAAGTAACGCTAAAAATAAAATACTTTAGGTATTAAAATTAAAACTAAAATTAATACTAAATTATGGTAAGGGAATAGAAATATTTATCAATTTTGAAACCGCAAAAATGGAAATCAAAAAACTTAAGAAAATGAAAAAAAAATACACATCATTACACAAACAAAAAAACGCAAGTAAATAAGTACATATATAAAATCCGAAAGGGATTACAACGGAAACATA
This sequence comes from Drosophila parthenogenetica, assembly GCA_035047505.1. NCBI lineage: Eukaryota > Metazoa > Arthropoda > Insecta > Diptera > Drosophilidae > Drosophila > Drosophila parthenogenetica. The sequence goes on along the minus strand of JAWNPM010000247.1, from coordinate 6,380,075 downwards.
CTAAATCGAAAGCTAAAAATAAAGTGGAAATTCAAAATTTTAATTGTTGTAAGCAAAAACCAAAATAAAAAAAAAAAAACAAAAAACAAAAAAATACAGGCTACTAACATATAATTATATATGAGCATATAATCAGCACACACTTCTAACATTAAAAAAAAACTACACCTACAAGATGGACACACCACACTACACTACACAAGAACAAACTTTTGACCACCTAAAGGCAGCAGGAGGAGAACACGAAAAAACACAATTTCAAAAACTGATACTTATACGAATACACCCACAAACCACGCCCACAAGCCACACAACTCTTTCCATTGGTTTAGATTTTAAGCATAATTTTAATAATGTAATCGTCAGCCAAAAACAAAAACTAAACAATTTCAAGGCAGTCAAAAAAATGTCCAAAATTTAATCCAATACGCGATTTTAAGGCAAACCAAAAAAATTTAAAATAAAAAACAAAAAAAAACTTAAACTAAAAAAAGTAAAATATTTAAGCGATTTAAATATATATGCAAAAAACCGTCATCTAGTTTAATGTCGTCAAATTTTACTTTTTGTAATAATTATTAATATTTAAAGCATATATATTATACGAGTATAAAATGGCAAATCCAAAACCAAAAAAACCAAAAGTATTGTAAACGTCTAATCGACCTAATAATTTCGAAAAACGTATAAATCTCCAAGGAAAAAAGCTAAGCTAGTGCCACGGCATGTGCAAAAAAAAAAAATAAATAAATAAAAATTAAAACGTATAAAATTAAAAACTAAAAATTCAAATCAAATGAATCTACAATGAATTTCTGGCATCCAAAATAAAAACATAGAAACTACTTAAAATACGTCAAAAAAAAAACTTATATTATTATACAAGAAATGGAAAATGAAATAAATTGAATCTTGTAATATAAAAAAAAAAAAGGAAACTCGGGTTTTAATGGGTCTTTCGCAGCTATGGGACCTCACAATACAGCTGTGAGGCTAGCCGCCAGCACTACGACCAGAATCTAGTCCTGCTAGCTTCCCAGCTATATTGCGGCATTCCCAGTTGACTTTTTATTTTATTTATCATATTGCGAATTTGGGGTTTACTTTTTCCCTCTCATGGCTCTTTTAAGAAATCACTTAATTTGTTTGCTAATTTATTATAGGCCACGTCGTAGGTGGTACGCATATTATACCGATTATCCTGAATCTTTTCACTCTTCAGCTGATTGGCAAAGTGGCGAGTTTTGGTGAGATTTCCATAGCTCTGCAGCAGATCAGGTTCATGCAGATCTTCGGTGCGTACTGTGGGTGGAGACGTCCCTTGTAGGCAGAACTCTCGCCGCATTTTGGGCAACCATTCGTAGAGCAATGTATTTGTAGTTGTGAAATTGTTAATCATTGTTGGATTATCCAAGAGCTTAACATTCGACGAGGTACTGGTTGAAAAGTTACGTGTACGTCTCACTCGCTGATCCACGAACTGCTGCCTGCACTCTTCCGCTTTGTAGATGTCTCGGGTGTAGGTTTCCTGACTGAGCGTCTGGTGCTGTTCACAGCCCTGCGGTGGATTTAGACCGGGCAGAATGCCATTGCCCTTCTCATCAAAGGAGTAGCGACGATGCACCCAATTGCCAATTAACACTTCTTTGCCATAAGGTGGTGCTACCACAGATTCCATGGGGAAATAACTATAAACAGTGAAGGAACTAAAGTAACAAAAAAAAAAAAGCTAAATAAAGTCTGAATAGCCGTAGAAATTTAAACAAAATCCAAAATAATAAAATATTCATTGCTTGCTGAGGATAAAATCAAAAATTTCCTCTTGAAGCTCATTAAGTTGCATTTTTATTAATTTAGCAAGAGTTTCCAAAACGTATATAATTTAAGATTGTAGATACTGCACGCCTTAGCTTATAACAATTGTGTCCTTCACTTTGGCTCTCTCGGGAACCTTCGGGTATCTGGGTATAAAGTCGCGTCTATAGACTGTCGGGGGTGCGCACTCGGGCTCCTTGTTTACAGTACGTTTGATGGAGCTGTGATTGCCAAAGGCATCCAGTCGATCGGGTTTCCAACCGATAACCACCTTTTTGCAGGCCAGAGAATCAGAAGTGTCTTTGGAGGCTACATCAAGTTTTTCCATGAGGGTCTTGGGCCACAATTCGTAGACCAACATATTTAAAGAAGTAAAATTGTTATTATACTTTTCGGCATCCTCGAATTTTTCGCTTGTACGCTGAGTTTTTAAATTGTAATATTTATGAGCCCGGCGACCGATATAGTCACGTGCAACTAGCTTGGGCTCAAACTCCTGCAACGAGTAATCCTCCTGATTGGTGGTCAAATGGCGTTCACACTTTTTATCCATTGAATTATCCTTGAGCAAAACACACGGTACTATTGCCGTCTTACTCTGGGGTAAAGTCTGGTAACGATTATTGAACCATTGTCCAGTTAGAACAGAACTGCTATAAGCCGGTTTCGTATCTACGTAGCTGTAACGAGAGTCCTTGCTGGATTCCTCCTCATCCATGCTTTGCATTATTTGGTATAGAAAAGTGCAAGAGTGTAATATGAAAGTAACAATTATTTAGAAAATTAACTTAATGTGTAAGGTAAGTTAAAAAAAAAGTAATACTGAACGCAGACAAGCTACCAGCTGCATGGCAGCTTTAACAAAGCTAACTATGTTTCCAAATCGGCACACGTTCCCATTTAAATATTAACTGCTTAGCAAACTGCAACTACAAGCAGTGTTTTACAAGCAGTGCGCACAAGCAGTGTATCATTCGTTGAGTTGAGTATTCGGAAAGCAGTGCTGTCAGCTGTTTGCTATTCAACACATTGTTGCCATGACGTCACTCAACGAAGATTCATCCGGCTTGCTTGTTGCTATCAATCAAAACAAAATTTAAATAAGTGTTAGTTTATTTACACAATTAATACGTTTCACAATTATTTTATTAGCTAAAATTCGCCATGTTTGACAAACTCAACGACGATTGCCTTTTAAAAATTCTGGAGTATGTAAAAGACCTGCGCGATCAGCTGGCCTTGAGGCAAATTTGCCGGCGTCTGCATGAAAATGTGCAGTATCATTGGCAGCGACTCAAGGAAATCACAATCGACATGGATGTTGTGGAACAATTCGAGCAAAATCCCAAAGAACTGCACGAGTTTCTGAAAAATGCCAGCGGTTCGCTACAGAGTTTAATAGTGCGACGAGGCAAAATGGAGTTCTTTAGGTTGTGGACTTCATACACGTTTCCTAATCTGCAGAGTCTGGACTGTGAGTTGTACTTTAGTGAGCCAGAGCCCGATGAGATGACACTGCTGCTGACTCAACTGTTTCCACACTTGATCAGCTTAAAGCTGCTTAGCGGCACAACTGGTCAGCATTTGTGGTGCTGGACTCACCTCGAGGAGCTGCACTTGTATAGTTGTGAATCTCTAGAGGAATCGATGCTCGAGCGGGTGTTCCGTAGCTTGGCACTGCGAAAACTCAGCGTGTTGTATTATGGTTACTGTGCCAATCTAGGTGACGCACTTCTGCCAGCTTCCCAGATTGCCACACTGGAGGAGCTCGTCATTGACGATCATCACTTGTTGGGTCAGTTTCTGCGCAATATATTGGAGTTGCCCAGGTTCAGGAGACTCGCGTTCTACACACGTGACTACTATGAGTATCTGCTGCAGACTGTGGCCAAATTTCAGCCACTCAAAGTGCAATCTCTGCTCTTCAACGATGCCTTCTGGAGCAGTTCCTCTGTGTGCGACACCATTCAGCGCTTGGCAAATTTACGTCGCCTGACGCTGCAAGATGACGATATCGAATCGCAGCAGCTGCACAAAATTTGTGCACGTCTTAAAAATCTGGAGGAGCTGCATTTGATCAAAATGAGAGCATTGCCCACGGCCACACAGCTATGGAATGTGGTTGAGGCATCGCCATCCCTCAGAATACTTAATCTATCCAACTCCAAGTTGGATGAGCTGTTTTTGGAACTGAGTGGCAACTGCAAGGAGCGAGTGCTCAGTAAGCGGTCTGCTGAGATGCCACTCAGCTTACACCTCTACAACACATTTCTAGAAACCAATCGACAGAAGGTAGGGGATTTCAAGTGGTATAAATAATATTAACCTTTTACTCTTTTCCAGACTCTTGCCGCGCTGAGCCATCCGAATTTAGAGATCTCTTTCAAGCCCATCGATTTAAATGTGTGGAGTTCAAGATTTGTAGAATTAGAATTTAGTCCATCTTTGGAATAAGTGTATGTGTAGTCATTAAAATTAAATGTTTTAAAACAACTACCCCATTAGAAACACATTTGTGTACTACATAAAGTTAGTTTTATTAGTAAATATTTGTATTTCTGTTTTGTTTGTTTCGGTGATACATATTAATTAGATTGGTTTAATTTATGTTATACTCGTAGCAATATATTATTTGTATATTTTATTTAGTATTCGATTTATAGAGCGCGTCTTTAGTAACTAAAGAGTAAAATACTAGAAATTCTTTTTAGTTTTAGTTTAGTTTGATGAGTTTCGAAATTAAGCAGACTGAAATCATCAATAAGAGCCTTGTCGTAGAATGTATGGGAAATATTTTAGAAATACTCTATAATGATTATTCGTTTAAGCTTACATTTAATAGCACAGTTAGACATAGTTATCTTTTTTGTTTTTTTATTTTTTAAGTTAGCGCATAGTTTTCTTTGAACCAGAAGTAACGAAAACAAACTAATTCCAGAGTTTTATACACATGTTTTAAGACAATTAACTAATAGTCTAATGAAATCCATTAAATAGTCATCAAATCAAATTCATTTTGAGCTTTGAAATTACTATAGTATTAGTTAGTCGTAATCATTGAGTTGTGTGCAATATTTAAGCCAGAAGTTTAAGACATTTACATATATATAGCACGTGTTATATAGTATTTCTTTCGTAGAAATCATACATTTCGACTAAGTATTTCTTTTGTTAGTTATTTGCATTATGCATACTAAGTTTTATTAGTAAATAATTTTCAATTATTGTTAGCAAAGCATTGCATTATAATCATAAAATTCTTGTCTTCTTTTTAATCAAACTCTAGATATTATAAATTAATACCTGTTTGCTGATATTTGTCTAGTTTTGTTTAACTCGTATGTTATTAATTTCATTATTCAGACATTCACATATGCAATAGTTGTTAATTAATTAAATACACTTAGTTTACTAATTATTGTTACCATTGTGGATGAGATGTTTGGTGTATGCGTGTGGGTTGTGAATATGAATGAATTTTGCTTGCCTTGTAGAACGATTCCATTAAATTTAATTTAAGATATTTTCTTCTTCTTCCCTCCGTTACTATTTTTTTTTTTAGATTTTTTTAAGATTTTTCTGTTTTTTCGTTACATTTTCTTTGCCATGATATATGAGTGTGTGCAGTGTGAGAGCTCGATGTGTGTTGCGTGTGTTGTTATATGTGTGTGTGTGTGTGTTTGTGTTTTAAGTAAATAATTTTAAAAAGTTCTTAATGCTTGGTCCATTAAAGTATACAAATTTTGTTACTAGTTGCTTAGCCTTTGATAGAACTGATTAATCGACAAAATGCCGAAAAGTGCAATTGATTTTAGAGTGCCGTGATCCAAGGATTTCAAGATTACTGAGTAGCTTTTCTCTCCTTTCCTTTTATGATATGCATTCATCTACTTACTGAAACATTATATGTGGTCTCCTAATCCAATAAAATTCAATTTGAAAACTTTAAGAAGAAATGTTGTGCTTGAAAAGCTGCGGTGCATTCGGTGTTCGAATTTAATTGATAGTTTAATAAATATATTTTTTGTTTTTTTACTGAGATGTGATGATATGAATTTAAATGTCGGATATAATGTTACTGTTATAGAACGTTTAACAAGTTGAGTTGATTATTTTTCATAATATTTTTCATATTTGTATTTTTGAACTATTTCCTTTATATTAATACTAAATAAATATTTCTCTTTACTATTTTTTATTTTCTTGATTAATGAAGTTACCAAACTTGATTTCAATTCTAATGAAAACCTATTTTGAATTAACTTGTATTGTTTAATTTATTGCTTTCTTGTTGTTTTTAATAACCTAAATTTAATTTGTAATTGCTCTTGGCAATAAATAAATTTTATTGATACCAATTGGTTCATACAATTTCGATTCTTTTGTTTTTTTCTGAATCAATTGCATTTGACAAATTTCTTTTTGCTTATAACCATTCAAATTACACAAATATTTATGGTCAATTTAATTATTTAAATAAATACTTGTGTACTTTGAAGTTTGACAAAATTTCCAAAATGTTTTTTTTTTTTTAGCTCTTTCGCGCGCTAGAGTTTTCATTGTTGTTGTTGTGGCTGTTGTTGTACACAAATTTGAAATACCGAATTAATTAACAAAATTTTGAAAAAAAAAACCATTTGCTAAGCTTTGCATTTTCCTGCTATCCTTCTATCCTTGTTGCACATTTCATTTTACATTTTGTCGGAGGGAAATCGGTAGCTCAATCGATCGTTATATATAGTATTTATATATAGATATTGTTGTACGATGCTGCTGTTGAAGAAAAATAGTTATCATTCAATTGTCAAGTAACAAAAACATTTCATTTACATGTGATTTAAATAAAAGCAAACATTTATTGTTCTGAAAATTAAAGTAAGAAAGCAAAAGTAATAATTAAATGTGCAGGAAATGTAGTAGATTTTCCTTTCATTTGTGTTTATGTTTTTGTTGTAATTGCTTTCTATGTGCTTAAAATAATATCACATTAAAATGTTTTGCAGACCTTAAATGAAAATTTGTAAATTTAAAATTTAATATAAATTTAAATATCTAGAGCGCGTTTAAATAGAAAGCCAAAGTTAAAGGATTCGCATTGATTAACATGAATAAATTGTGTAATTTATGTATTATCGAATGCGTTTGAGATATACAAAAAAAAGAGATTTGTTTCTGTTTTTTTACACAGTTAATTTGTTTGCAACTGAATCAAATTTAAAATACAACTACATACATGCATAATTTGTCTACTTAAAAATTAGGAAATTAATTTAAAAATGATCAATTTAAATGTATATAATAATTAAAAGATAATAATATTTGCAAAACTGATGAAGATACTAAAGTGAACGAGACACAGTAAGAAATATTCAAACAAATCATTCGATTGCTTACATTTGTTGCTACTAATTTTTAGAAACTATTTGGAATTGGTTCGATCCGAAGATATTGACAGTTGTTGAACATATTGTAATTAATATATTGACGTGTTGACGTATTGACATATTGCAATTTCGGTTCGATTGATGTATTCGATTCACGATTTGGGCTAATTTATTGTTGGCCATTGGCGTTTGACTAAGTTAAATGTAAAATTAAACACACATGTCGCTATTTTTTCTCCCTCTACAGCTCTCGTTCTCTCCATCTGTCGTCTCCCTCTCTCTCTCGCTCACCCCGTTGACGCTGCCACGCTCCTCACTTGGTTTTGCATAGTTTTGCTATTTTTTTGTGGTTTTTTTTTTTTTATTTTGTATTATTTTGTTAATGTTTAATTTACTCGGTTTTCGGATGCAACTCTTCTCTAGCGCTTGCGTTTTGTCATACAAAATCCAACTCTGATCGAGTGCTGTACATCTTGCGCTCTAGCGAACGCTCGAACCATTTCTTGATCTCGGATACAACCAGCACAGACGAGGTGAGCGTGACCAGAAAGAGTATGTCATAGGGTGTCAGAGCCTCCGTTTGGAATACCATTTGAAGTGGCGGAAAGTATACGACAAGCATTTGGCCAACTATCGAGAAGGCCACGGCCAGCAGGAACATGCGATTGGTGGTCAGTCCAATGGTGAAGACACTCTTTGTCTGTGAGCGACAGGAGAGAGCATTGAACATGTCAAAGAACACAAAGCAAGTGAATGTCATTGTTGTATCCCGCTTCGTTTTACCCAACGTTCCATCGGCCATTTCACGCTGGAATACCCACAATGTACCCAACACTATAATACTAGCACTGAGCAGTACATTAACCACTACAGATTTCGTGATCATCGGTTGCTTAACGTTGCGTGGCTTCTGCTTGAGCACATCATGATCCACGGGCTCCACGCCAAGAGATTGAGCCGGCGGTCCGTCCATTATTATGTTGATCCACAGTATCTGCATGGCATTCAAGGGATTGGCAATGTCCATTAACGTGGCCAATGCAATCAATGCCAATGCAGCTATCGAAGTGCTTAGCTGAAAACGCACAAAGTTTCTAATATTATAGAAAATGCCTTTTCCCTCCTCAATGGCAGCGCTGTAAAGGCAAGAAAACAAGTGATTAAAATACTTGTCGAGCATAGATACAGGCTTAAAGTGGATTGAGTAATTGGAAATGTAAACTTCATTCGATGTGATTAAGTGCCTAAAACAGACGGAGAGATCAGAGATCTTAGACTATAATCCAACTACTCATTTTCATTCCACTCCAACCACTTTAAGCTCATGTCATTGCCTTTTCGCGTACTCACATAATGGTATGAAAATCATCGTTCACCAATATCATGTCAGCTGCCTCTTTGCACACATCTGTGCCATTCTTGCCCATTGCAATGCCAATATCTGCCTTCTTTAAGGCAACGCCATCGTTGACGCCATCTCCTGTCATGCCCACAATGTTTCCGGTGCGTTGAAGTGACTTGACAATCTCGAGCTTGTGACGCGGCGAGACGCGATAGAAAACGCTCACATTATTGGCCACTTTGTCCAGTTGATGCTCATTCAGTTGATCCATCTCCTGGCCAGACAGCGTCTGATGGTGTATGGTATCAATGCCAATTAAATTAGCTGCAAAAGATGAGAAATTTAAATAAATAAATTTCAAGTAAGTGTTTTTAAAGTAGTAAATTCAATGCCAAACAAATCTAGACTTTATTTTTTTTAAGTTTTTATGCTCTTATGCCGTAAACTGGCACTTAAGCTAAAATGTTCTCCATGCTCACATTTTTATTGCTTAAGGTTAAATGAAAGCAACGCAGTAACCATTAAAATGAGCTAGTAAAAATTGTTATAGCTGATAAAAATATATAAATAAAGTGCAGAACTGGAGTAGAAAATGTTTAAAGTTAAGTTTAAGATTCCCTGTGTTGAGTTTATATTGTAGTAGAATAAATATTTTTTTATTTGTAGATACAAGAAGAAACCAAACTGCGAGATTAAAAAGCTTAAAATATTCGGATATTTTTAAGCTATTATATAAAAATATTTGAGCAATTCTTTTAAAACAGTTCTTCCTTTATTTATTCAAAATGGAATAAAAAATCAGCTTTCTCTATGTGCTGTAAAAATCCAATTTGATGCTGTCCTTTACCCAATAAAAAAGGAGCACAAGGAAAATATTAAAACGAATTTACTGGACTATTTGGTGGGTTAACTATTTGCCCGAGCACTTCAATGGCTGCAACGTTGGTGCTCATAAAATGCCAACCGCCAACTACTTTGGCCAATGAGAAAATGGCGCATTTTCCAAATTTTATATTAATTTAAATTTTGTAAAAAAAATAAAGAGCAAGCAAGAAAATGTTGATGGGCAAAACTGAAATTGTTGGCATAATAATAGATATAAGGAATGTGGTAGTTATGGCACCTTTGCTATAGCTGCAGCAAGGAGCTGAGGTACGGGCGAGCAAAGGGGAGAAGAAGATATCCCTTTGGTGGATGCAACGCTGCTTTTAATTGTCTCGCGTCGACAGTCTGGACAATAGCAGGACGAAGCTGATGATGAAGATGAAGATGACGTTGAATGCGTTTTAATTACGTTTTCTTTTTGCTTTTCCCTTTCCTTTTGCTACTGCTCATTTCGCCGCACATTTTTGCCCATTGTGTGTGCAGAGAGTCTGAGTCTGCTGTTGTTTGTGTTGTTTTTTTTTTTTTTTTATATAGTTTAGTGCGCTTTAGCTAAACATTCCATCCAAACAGGACAAGGGAGCGTCCTGGCACTTGCTAAGACAAATACTCGGGAGCCATAATGAAAAATGGAGACGCAGCTTATGCAAAAACAACAAACAGAAAGGCTTAAGTTGATGCTCGACTAAGAAATACCCGATAATTAAGTTAATTACGATAACGGAATATATAAGACTTCAGGCTAGTAAATTTTGCTCTTATAATCTCAAAGAACCTGAATTGCTTGACTACAACTTACTCCATACATACCGGGTATTAAAACACAAGCAAAAGACTATTCTCTCAGCGTTTAACAGCTGCTTCTTCTGGAGCATACTTCATAAATGCGCTCAAGTGCAAAAAACAACAGCTGGAACTACTAGAAAACTATGGAAAATTTCCCCTTCCTTCCCAGTTGATTCACAATTGAATTTTAAATAAAGCTTCATCCAAAAATGAACAATGGTTTTCCAAGTTAAAGTTCCTTGACTTTAATTCCCCACTTTTCAGTCGACTACTGATTTCTTTGCCTGTTGCTCTGTGCAGTTTTCATCGCCAATTGCTTGGAAAATGCAGTGAAAAGCCAGGTCGCTCAACCTCCTTTGGGGGCACAAACAAAGGCCGCAAACCTGGTAACGGATTACCTGGGAATTAGAGGTAAAGCTTCGTTCAAGCTGAGTACAAAGGATGTCAGGCAAATAGAATTTTAAAAAGCCATTTCTTAAGTCCTTTCAGTAGAACTAAGACAGCATTAAAGGGAAGTTTGTTTAATTTAATTAGTTAATAAGATTACTTTTATAATTCAACAAACTATGCCCTCTCAATACTTGAAATTCTGTAAAATTTATGCAATAAATTCTTCAACGTTGATTTAAAGCTGTTTTGACAAATATTTCCATTAGCAGGTGTCATCGTTGGTTATCCGAGGTCATCGCACACCTGTTTCTGCGACGTTATTGCCTGTGATGCTGCGTTAACGTCCATCATTACCATTTACCGCAAAAGGTAATAACTGAGATATAGCTGATTCATAATCTGCACATATTGCCCATATTTACGTGTGAAAATTGCAATTTCAAATGGATTTTCAATTTCTGCCGATGACAGCAACGCATCTGGCAAACTGAAACGAGTTTTTTCCACCATTTTACAGGGTCAAAGCAGGGTCTATCCGCGGGCTCAATGAATGCAGCAAAACAATAAACAATTTTTGTGGTCAACAAAGGATAAAAAACATTAATTGCCATGGGCATACGATTTTTTTTGTAATACTGAACAATATTTCATGTTGATGAAAATATTTACAGTTTTTATAACACAAATTTATGCCGTAAAACAAAATAAATGTTTAAAAAAATATATTAAAATGTATACACAATTTTTAAGCATCGCATAATATTTTTAAAAATAAATTCATCGTATTGCTTTGAGTACCGAAAGTTATTTTGTTAAAAATGAATTAAAAATACATTAGTCTTTGGTTTATTTAAAGGGTTAAGAATAGAATGCCATCAATATACATATCACAGATCAGATGCAGACAATCAAAACAAAAAGTCGAGCATGAAAAACTTTATAAACCCAACGAATTTGGCAGTTGAACATTTTTTTTTTGGTAAAATAACTTTGTTGTTATGTTTGATAAATGCCTGAAGGGTAAAAAGTGCTGGAATATGGAAAGGCGTAAGAGGTTGAGCGAAGAGAACGGAATAGTTTTGACTGCTACAAACAAAGTTGCACTCAGAATGAGTGAAAGAGTTGGCAAAACTTTATAAAGTTTATAAAAATTTGTCAAAGCAGAGTTAACCGCAGGCGAAAAGCGGATTAGAGACAAGTTGCAGAAAAAGTGGTAGGAGAAGAAAAAAAGTGTAAAAAAAAAAGTATATGGAGAAGCATGAAAATGATGGCCAAGTTTATGAAAATGTGAAGCGAACATGAAGTTGCATGCAACAAGCTACAAGAGTCTGTCTCAGCTGCCACTTTGACGACGACCAGAAAAATCAAAGCAGCAAATTGCAAAGTGTTGGCAAATAAAAAACAAAAAACAAAGAGAAAAACTGCAAGAAAAACAAGAAAAGACTCATTTGGTAATGGAAAATTCGAGGCGTGGCTAAAGGGCGTGCTGCGAGTGACATTTGCATTTATATCGTTAGTAGGGGAGAATGACTGAAAGGGAGGAAAGTGGGGAAACGGGAGGAAAATGCATTCCTTGCTGCTGTTTATTAAGCGACTTTCGTGTACGTGACAATTCTTCGACTCCGCCACCAACTGACTTTGTCATCTTTATCCTGGCTGCTTCCTGGCATTCCGACATCCTGGCATCCCAGCATCCCAGCGAAGCGCCCTGTGTGTGATTATCTTTGCCTTCCGTTTGGGTTTTCAGCTGAGGAGCGACAAACACATCCTGCCAGCTGTTATCCTTGTGCATGAGTCAAATCAACATTCAAGCCGATTGATGTGTATAAAACGCCCATTCCCTTTCTCTTTCCCTTCCCACAAAATGATGGTCGGAGAAGACCACGCCCATCCCATGGATTACAAGTGCATTTCCGAGTGCATTTCGCTAATTGGATATGTGTCAACTTTGTGAGAGAATCAAAGCAGCTACAACAACAAGATCGAGTACGAAAACAAGAGCAATCCCAAGCCAAAGGCGTGACACAAGTCCGGAAATGTGGCATTGATTAAGATTCACTGAAGTGCAGCTCCTAGTCTGGGATTGTCCTCCTAATTGTCTATTAATAAGTGTCGACGAGCTGTTAAGCAAACATCTAACGCCAAAGTAACATCAATGCGATTGCAACTGCATTTCACAGTCGGAATTGAGTTTGCTTTAGTTTAAAGGGACTTAAGTTAAGGAAAAGGAAGTTAAGTTAACAGAATTTAATTATCATAAAAGGCATTAATTGAAGCAAAGAAATAATTCTCTGATTTAGAAATGATTTAATTGAATGAAAAGATAATTAAACTAATGATTAATTAATTTATGATCTTAACATTGGTGTTTCCTGCTCTTTAGACACTTGATAAATCTTAGACTTGGTCTAAGACATCCAGAGCTTGTGGTCAGGCACTTGAGACAGGGAAATCGTAGTCTGATTTAGAGAAAAGTGAATCTACCGCAGACTCATTTAGCAGCTGGGAAGGAAGCTCTGTGTAGGTAGCTAATGACACAACTGCCAACATAATTGGCAACCAAATTGAAAATGAAATACACCAACTTAATTATGTCTGCTTTTCCTCAAAAACTCAACTGTTTGTGATATAAATACTTACATATTTGTATGTGCTTGGTAAAAGATAGATGTGGTAGAGTACTGGCAACAAATTGGTAGGGATTAGCACCAACCAAGTAGCAGAGGGCACAACTAGACAGCACAGACACAAGCAGCTAAGGGGTTGCTGGCCAGGTTGCTGGCCAATTAGGCAGACGATTCTCTATAAGCGGATTTTCGTCTCAACAATAACAAATACATATAGTTGGGCGGAGAAAACTCATTTGATGGATGGCAAACGGAAGATAGGGAAACTCATTTGCTCATTTACAATTTGTACGTCGAAAATTTCAATCAATATGCACGCTAGTAGCTCTGGGCATTAAATCAAATTCAGTTAGTCTCCATCATCATCTCAACTCCCCAAGAAACGTTAGAGCATTCTATAATTATACCGTTATTCACAGCTTCAAAAGGGAAATTGAAAATAGCAAAAAATTAAAAGAAACTAAAATGGAAACGCTGAAATACGCTTTCAAAAGTACACAAAGGGAAGTTTTGAAGGAAAATTTGTTGCACGGAGCTGAAAATACTTTTAAATATGTTGTACATTGATTGGAGTATGAAGATAGTAACCAGATTAGACCTTAATTTCTAGGAAATACTATGTATTATGTAAAATATAGTAACTCAATCAATTTTTTAATAAGGCGACTTATCTTTACTATTTTTCAACCATCTGGCAACACTTAAAATTGCTGCCTTATTAAGTTGGCTGCAGCAAGTAACGACAAAATGAATGCTATAAGCTATAGGACCCTATAGTTGACGATTTGGTGTTGCGAATTGCAAGTAAAGTGAATTGAAGTTTCTTTTATAGAGTTTTATCAGAGCTGAGGCAAGGGCTGGAACGGGAAGGAGATTGGAGTCGTTGTCCATGTTGATGAATTCCTATTCGCTGCAGACGCGCATCACTGACGATGCAAATGATGATGAGTATAAAGATGATAATGATGATGGCGATGGCAATGACGATGACGATGACGTTGACGATGGGGAGTTTTGGTCGAGAGTTAATTATTTCAGCGACTGACGATGCGATGGCTGTTGATGTCGGTGATGCCGTTGATGCTTTTACTTTTGCTTCTGATGTTGTGCGTCCTCCTGTGCGTTGCAGGATATTAGATGTGGGCCTTGCCTCACTCCACCCCCCGAGTCTCACTCCCTTGTTACCCGATACCCGTAGGTTGCGGCAGGACAGCGTCTACGGATGTCGTTCTACCTGTTCAACTCCCACTTATCCCCGACAGCCCCAACCCCATACTATCTCTAGGCGACTTCTTTTTGTACTTTTTTTTTTTGCTTTTTACCTTTTTTTGCTTGGTTTATTTTTAATGTTGCTCTGTGTGCGCTTTGTGTGCTATCTTTTCCAATTTGCTGCGCTCGCTTTGCGGCATTGCTTCTACTTCCTATTCTTTTTTTGCTGTTTTCTTTCTTTTTTTTTGCTTGCTTTATTCAACGAGTTTTGGCGAATTTTCCGTTGCATGCCCCATGCCACAAGGCGTTTCAATTTAAATACCAAGTATATGGTTAAACTTAGGGTCCATTGTAGTTAATGAAAAACTTGTGCAAGTTGCCTGCGTTCTCAGCGTACTTGGCGCACTTGGCTTGACAAACAGCATACCAGCCTTCCAGTTAGCAAAGCACTTTGCCAGCAAATTTAAGCAACTGCCATAGTCAATTTGAAGAGAGAGAGCAAACTTCAAAGTTTTCACACACCAAACCATATATATATTAAAGATAGATGTGTGTGGGTGTCTGGAGAGCCTCAAGTACAGTTGTCACACACGTTCTTCCGGGAATAAGTTAAAGAGAGTGAGTGCTCATGCTGCTTCAACCGGACTTCCTCCTCCCAAAGTGCAACTGAGCCGAAACTTCAACGAGAACTCAACTTTGCGGCTAACTAAAAACTTTCAACAGCTTCAACTGGCATGGTTAATTAATTCTGTTTGCATACTTTTAGGCGGTCCGGCAACGCTGCCACTGCCACTGTCGCTCTAGCTCTGCCTTTGCCCTTGGGCTTACACCCTTTAACCCTTGACTTTATAGCCCCAGCACCAAGATTCAAATCGAGATAGAGATGCGTGTTTCCACCGCCCAGACACACACTCACACACCCACACACATAGGAACCTACAAACATACATCATGGTCCATTCTTGAAAAGATATTTCTATGCCGGGCATAAATTGCGGTTCTCATTTTGGGAGTTTTAAGGGTTTTCAAGGGTTGCCACTTTTAATTACGCTGCGTTGACAAATTTATTCGCATAGTTTCGGGGGCGGATGGGCGTGACAGCACTTAAGTTTGGCCCAACAATTTGTGGCTAACATGAGCAGCTCTTAAAGAGCTTTTAATTGAGTTTGGAGTTAAGATTATCATGAAAATAGGAAACCCAAAAAAATTAAAAGATAATGACGTCTTGTTTGTCATGTGCCTAGATTAAGTTTATGATTTCTTGGCCAATTTGAAGTCATATGTTGACGGGACAAACAAATCCCAATTAAGTTGAAGGATTAGAAGATTTGAGGGAACAAACAGTAGAAGTTATTGGAAAGGAAAGGAGTAGCTAAAAATATTCTTCCTTCCTAGGAAATACGCATTGAGAACCCCTTTCCTTAAGTTAACAAATACTACTATTAGTCGATCAACTTACCAATTGCCATTGCAGTTTCCTGTGCATCTCCGGTGACCATCTTAACACGAACGCCACTCTGCATCAGCATCTCAATGGACTCTCGCACGAGTGGTCTTGGCGGATCGGTTATACCCACTAGACCGCAGTAGATCAAGTCCTGCATGGAGCGTCCCTTAGCCAATGCCAGCACACGCAAACCCTTTCGTCCAATTTCATAAGCCTCTGCTAGGAATTCAGCCTCATTCTGTTTGGTCAACGGCACCGTCTGAGTGCCAAATTGATATTTGGTGCACTGGGGCAAAAGGGTCTCCAAGGCGCCCTTGGCAAAAAAGATCTCCTCCTTGTTGTTGTTGTACTTGTGTATACACTTGACGGCCATCATCTTTTGTTCCGAGCTAAATGGATACTCTTGAATACGCACATAGTTCTCGGCGGTGGCATACATGCCGTTCTTCATGGCCACGGCCACAAGAGCGCCCTCTGTCGGCTGACCGAGCAGTGTGCCATTCTGTATATAGGCATTATTGCAAACAGCACCGATTTCCAAAAGATTTGTAATGTTTGTCTTGGCCATTTCCACATTGTTGCAGTGTCTTATGTGTATCTCGCCCTGATCATTATATCCAGCGCCCGTAACATCCGCCATATATCCATCGGAGGTAATAATGATCGTGGCTGTCATTTCATTCTTGGTCAAAGTACCGGTTTTATCCGAGCAAATGACGTTCACACAGCCCAAAGTCTCGACTGTGGGCAGTTTCTTGACAATCGCATTTCGTTTGGCCATTCGCATGACGCCTAGTGCCAAAGTGACAGTCACCACGATGGGCAGACCCTCGGGTATGGCAGCCACAGCCAGCGATACACTAATGTTGAACATCTCCGAAATGGGTTTGCCCTGTAGCCAGCCCAGCAACATGATCACACCGATGATGAGAAAGGAGTAGAAACTCAACTGGGCACCCAGAATATCCATTGATTTCTGCAATGGCGTCTTGGGGGCCTCCTCGGCCTGCATCATCTTGAAGACCTCACCGAACTCGCTGCGCTCTCCGGTGCTGACCACAATGCCCTTGCCATTGCCACAACGCACCAAGGTGCCCATGAAGGCAATATTCTTCATATTGCTGTGATCCTTGACGTTCGTATTGTTGAGCAACACGTCGGTGATCTTTCGAGCCGGCTCCGTTTCGCCTGTGAAACTGCTCTCATCAATCGACAGATCCACAGCCTCGAAGAGACGCACATCCGCTGGCACACGATCGCCCACATTGAGATGCACCACATCACCGGGCACAAGTTCACGTGCCAGGAAGGTATCGAGACGTCCCTCCCTGAGGCAATGACATTCTGGTGGCACTAGCTTCTTTAGCTCCTCCAAACTCTTCTCAGAACGATACTCTTGTATGAAAGCCACCGTTACCACAATTAATATGGCAATGGTTATGCTGACGGCATCGTCAAACTGTTTCATAATCACCGAGACTAGAGCGGAGCCCAGGAGCAGTAGAATAAGGGGATTCCTAAACTGCTCAATGTACTTCTTCCAGGTGGGATCCTCCTCAATAACATTCAGCTCATTATGGCCAATGATTTTGGCACGATATTTAGCCTCTGTCCATTTCAGACCGGTGCGCACATCCACCTGCAGACGCCCTGCTACCTCGGAGGCGCTGTGCGTCGAAGACTCGGAGGTGGATAACAGCATTTCCGGCGTGAGGGTGAGACCCGTCTAGAGGAGGGTTGAAAAGTAAAGAGATTAATAAAATTAAATTAAACTTCGATTTATTGTGATTAGTAGTTGCATGCGGTAATGAAGTATTTAAGTTTTTTGCACCTCTAAAAGATTGTTAGCTTCAATATTTTAATTTA
Organism: Drosophila parthenogenetica; assembly: GCA_035047505.1. NCBI lineage: Eukaryota > Metazoa > Arthropoda > Insecta > Diptera > Drosophilidae > Drosophila > Drosophila parthenogenetica. The sequence continues at coordinate 6,362,327 of JAWNPM010000247.1, read as the reverse complement.
TTATTAAGTCATTTTATTTTACTCACAACCAAAGACTTGAAAAATGTTATAAGCGCTTCAGTTGACTCCCAAGTATGTTTTTAATACGACTTTAAATACTTGTTAATATTTAAACAGCTTTAAATATGTATAGCTTAATATATTGTGTACGTATCTGTTTTGAAATTATTTAATTGTATTAAAATATTATTTCAAAATGTAATTAACTCGTCGGTCTGTCAAGCAAGTCATTAAATTTAAAATACGAATTTCGTTATGCAAAATAAAATATATTTCTCTACACAAAATTGCACATAAACTTAACTAATATATTCTCAAACCTTTTTATTTATTACAATTCAAAAACACTACTATTGATTTTTACCAGTCTTATTTTTCTGCCAGATTCCACTTACAGCCACAAATTGAATGGCCCGATGACGGCTCATTTGCCACTGTAGCCCTACTTCGCCCCCGCTGAACACTTGCAGCTAATTTGCAACCGTCAACAACTTTGTAATCATTCATAGTGTTGGATGCAGATGAGAAGAGCAGGACAACAACGACTGACCAAACCCAAAGACCAACTGGAGGCCCAACCCAAACAAGCAATTCTAGGCACTCATCGTCTCCACGCCAGAGTTGTCAACTTTAGTTACATGCCAACATGGGTTTTGCCTCTGTCATGTCCAGTGGCAACCCACCTGCTTATACAAACCAAACACCACCCACTGCCCAGCACCGCCCTCCGACAAAACAGTGCAGTTCGAGTACGTGACTTTCTGGCATTAAAAACATTCCTTATTTTAATTTATTTTTCCTTTTTTTACTTTTCATATACTTTTTTATAGAATTCATTTCCATTTGTGGTAGGAACGAAGTCCGACTCAAATTGTAGGTATGTGTGCGGGTGTGCGAGTGTGTGTGGGTTTGGGGCAGGTCGTAAATTTTCGTCGCTCAGTGTGGCCAATGAAACATGCAGCTGTGCGGTGAGTTTTGGGATTTGCTTGGTTTAATTTTTAAGTTTATAACGAATCACAACTCGCAGCTCTTTTTATTATAATTTTTTATTTAATAATGATTTAAAAATTAATATAATTTTAATGACAAATTAATCTGACGCTTGGGTTTGTACCTTTTTGCCCAGCAATTATATCAAAGGCTTGAAATTTTGGGCCAGAAAAAATTCTTTGGGCTTTGCCGCAGACAGCCAAGTTAATGGGTCATTTAACTGCAGTTAAGAAAGGGGTGGGAAAGGAGGGTTTGGTTGTGTCATTCGTCTTTTTACTGGCACGTCATTTTATTATAAAAACTATGCGGTGTGCATTTTAATTAAATGAAATTTTGTTAGCCACGTCGAGAGACGTTGGCCATTTTGAAAGGCAGTAAAAATTACGCAGCTTCCAGTTTGGCAATCAGGGCTATTTAACACACTTATAGAACACTTAAATCTATAAAAAAAATACTATAATATATATGTCTGATTATTAAAATTAAAATGAAGCTATATTTAGCTACGCTCATTACAGTTTAACTCGTTTTTTAGCTTCATTTTCAGCTGCCATGCATCATTAAAGCGTATAAATTTCACTGCGGTCACAAATTAAATATAGTGCACACAAATCCCGTCTAATTATATAATTTACTGAACCATTACAGCTGTCTAACCTGTCTGTCTATCAAAATTTGGCCAGTTAATTGCATTGAAATTTGTCAGTTTTTTTCTTGTTTATTTTAACAGATTTATTGCCAGCTTCTGAGACTCAACAAAAAGTTAAATTGTTCTATTTGTAGACTCTACTTGAAAGTTTGAAGTAGAGTTAAAAACAAAACAGGCAGCTGTACTGAAATCTACCCACTCGTTGCCAAACTTGAACTCAACTTGCACCTCAAAACAATTCACATTCTTTAACTGACAGGTTTTCATTATTTATCTTCGAGTTTTTCATTTTTCCAACTTCATTTGCTTTGTTGGCCTACATTGAACTTTTGACTGCAACTTCAGTCAGTTGTAACACTTTGTTTATGTATTCAAATGCTGACAACTACAAAAAAAGTACAAAAACATTTTTAAAAAGATCAAAAAGTGGTTCAAAAGTTGTCGCTTTTTGGCTTTTTGTGGTGCCCGAAAGGTAAACACATGTTTCTAGTTTGGGGCGCTCATTGTTAAGTTTGAAAGCGTTTTAGCCAGAATTTTGCATTCCCATTTACCCATTCGACATGTGTTGGCTTTGTAAAGAATACTTTAATGGGTGTTTAAAGAGAACTTTAAGTGCTTGTAATAACTTTGTTAATATGACCATGAAAGTAGTTGTATATAGACTAGTTTCAAGTCGTGTAACTAGTTTAGCTGCCTGTTTAAATTACTTAAGCAAATCAGTGACTGTCAGCAACAAATTAAAACGAAGAAGCAATTTTATCTTATTTTAATAATGTTTGAGTTAATTAAAGGCATTAAACATCTTGCGAATAATTCTAAAAATAATTTCAGACTGGTACTAGACGGTACTTCAAATTAATTTTGAATATTTTTAGCTTATTCAGACTGCCAAGTTCCCAGTTTATAAGTACACTTAAACAAATTCCCAAGAATTGAAGCCGGTTCTCGCGTATAGTACATAAAATTTCCATTAAATTATTTTTCAAAGTAATCTCTAGAACGGCATTAACTTATTACATTCTCTAGGGTCATAATGATATATTAAGCTGATTGATAAAATTAAGCGAACTCATGCAAATAATATAACTAGAAGGCACGTGGGGGTTTTATCGAGTAGCGATCTGTCTATTCCAAGTAGTTTCTCAGTTAACGTGATGTTGGACATATACAAAATGTAGATAAGTATGTACATATATCGTATACCTGATCATCATCAATATATATGCTAATAGCACGTGGGGTTCTACGCATCGTTCTAAACTTTGCTGTAAGTAGAGCATATAGTACTAAGTATACACATTGTTTTATAGAAAGTAACCAACACCAATAAACCACACACACATCACCAGCATAAATCATAAAAATAATAATAAAATAATAATTAAAACATATGACTTACATCGGACGTATTGATCACTATCATTTTGATAAAACAAAGGCGATGACGTCGATGTGGCGAGTTCTTATCATTAATGTGGATGCAGGACCCACACAATCGACATTTAATACACGATAATCAAAACTTTTTGTAGTAGTTTTTCCTTATCAACTTGGTTTTTTTATTTTTATTTATTATTTTTTATATTTTTTTGTGGTTGATATAATTGTGAGAGCTTTCGTCACGCACGAGAGGCAAACATGAACGTTATTATAATATCTCGTATATTATATTATTAATACTCTCTTAGCCATATTTAACACGCTAACGATACTTGAAGAACAATACTAAAATGATAATGGGTTGAAAAATATAATTAGTTGGACTGATTGATATGCTTAAAGGTAAATACTCAAAGGTTGTTTATGCTGACTAAGGTCATTAAATCGTTTGATTAGAATTTTTCATTAACTTTTTATCGTTTGAATTTCCTACCGGATATTAAGATATCAGTTGTGACATTTTTCTTTTATGATCAATAACAACTTTGGAAGTACAAACGCAATTGTTAAAGGCCGCTGATAAGAATTTAATGAAAAAAAAAAAAAAAAACACTTGTCAAAATCAAATCAAATCAAAAGACGTGGGTCATTGACAGCCCCCAATTTGAGCAAAAGAACAAAATTATCTACGACTATGTTTGTATGGAATACGCATTTAGCTATTTATAGCTACATCTGGTAGGTAAAGTTATTCATCAAGTCTTTGGTATTTCAGTTCTCCAACAAGGTAGATGGAACGAGGTAAAGTAAATGATGATATTCTTGTTATTTGTTGTTGTTCTTCGTCTGGCTGATTCAGAACATGCCACGAAGAATGTTGAATGTGACCAAACACATGCATATGTGGAACGTATTGTATATAGAAGTTGAATTTCTGTAAATGTTTGCATATTATTATTGTTCTTTTTCTCTGCGCACTGTTTATTAGAAAATTGATAACGTGGCCATTATAATTGAATGTGGCACTATGACTATTGATATTGCATTTTTTATTAAGCTGTTGTTGTTAAATTCGTGACGATCTTAACACACTTTCCCGTGACGCATGATTAGTAAATTCACAATACACAGTTTAAATCGTTATACATATTATAATCTTATGTTAATTATAAGGTTTATCAGAGAGCTTTACCGGCGTTGCGATTGGAACGCTTCGAACGCGACTAAATAAACAATTTTCAATTGTCAGACAACAAAGCTAGAAAATTGAATTGATGAATTCACTGATGGGAGTTTTTGTGATAAATGACTGAGAGGTATGTATTGTATGTTTGTATGAATGTACAGAGACAGTAGACACAGGTAGAAATAGGCAGATAAAACGAGCGACAATCATGGCCAAGCGGAACAACAACATATAAAACAGCAACAACACATATCAGCAGCACCAACAAAATAAAGAGAGTTCACACAGAAAGAGACAGCCAGCGAAGAGAGCGAGGCACAGAGAGCGAAGCTCGCTGCTGTTGCTTTTTTTTTTTTACTCACGCAAAAAATGGAATATGGAATGCCACTTGAAGCACTCAGAATTCGATTGGCTTTTGTTTCAATTCAATTTGCAATACACTTCCTTTTGTATTTTTCTTTTATTAATTACGGTTTTTTGTATTTTGTTTATTGTTCTGCATCGCGCAGACACCACAATTTACATATAATGACGAATTAACCGACCAACGAAGTCGACGTGTACAAAACTCAACGGCGGCAAATTCCGGACTGAGCGGCTAAACTGACCTGTCAAGAGCAAGCGGCTGGAGCATGAGTGAGACAGGGCGATAGCATGAGTGAGTGGAGCAGCAAGAAGAATGCGCGCTATTTGAAGTGAGAAGAGCATTCGAGGAACCCAAAGAGAGCTTTAAAATTAAAGAAACAGTGGCAACGAAAAGTGTTAGTCTGTACACAAAAAACAAAACAATTTGAAAATTATTAAAACTGAAATTAGAAGTTAAATTGCAACATTTGTATAATAATCTAAGTAAAGTTTTGTACTTAAGTTATTTATTCATATTAACAAATTCGCAAAAATTTGCGCCACTTTATGTATGCGAATTCCAGCGGGTTACCTATTGTCAAAGAGCACAAGATCGCGAACATAAGAAAGTTGCTCAGAGAGTACTGAGCAGCAAAAAATATGCAAGCAGCAAGAAATCTTAACGGACAGAGTGAGAGAGCGAGAGCGGATACGCTTATTAAATACAAACGCAGCTCACCAATACTGATGCTTGCAAGCGGGAACGATGCGACATTGGAACAGGCTGACGCTCAATGCCGAGAGACGAGGCAATCTGATTGGAACGGGAATGTGAGAAACAGTTTGACTGGAATCAAGCAGTGTCTGTGGGTCAAGTTCAAGTGCTAATTTAACGACATCCACTATCGGAAGTGACACATATAATTTGAAGAATTTGCTCAACTATCAATACTTTCGCCGCTACTAATTACAAAGTTTTGCTAAATACTTGTTACTGTACGTTATTTTGGGCATTATTATTTTTGTTTTTTTTTTATGGTTCCGTCTGACTTTCTAATTAGCATGCAAATTCGAAATGTTAGACAAACGTCAAATCAATCATGTGTTGTAGATTCGTATCTTTAATGCCAGTATCAGGTCTATTACGACGTTATTTACACAACAATAATACAATAATGGGTCATAACTAATAGGCGCCAAGTATTGTCATGGGAACCTCGTAAAGGTTCTCAGGAATAAACTCTGATTGCGTAAGCCAATACAAATGTAGTAAAGTTTAAGAGTTTTCCGTATTGTAAAAATGTTTCTACATTTTGCTTTGTAAAAATCTCTTAGTAAATAAGACAACACCTGTTGATTAAAGTGGTAGGAAGTTTTTACCTGGCAACCAATTTCAAAAGCCAAGAAATTCTGTGGCTGCTTTTCCTCTTTCTTTTTGGAGTATGCTAATAATTAGGAAAATTGTAATCATGCTAATCAACTCAGATACTTTGGGTAACTCAACCCAATCCCAACTCCAACTAAAAGCAAAAGTTGTAAATGAATATTTGGCGTGTGCCCTGTAATGGGGGTGTAATAAGTTAGTTCACCCTCCTTTAATATATAAATTATGGTTGCTGCTTCAGAGTATATTACAGTCGAGCGAACCCAACTTTTCTTAGCTTTACAATCGGATTCGTAAGGAAGCTTTTGAGCAGCCACTTTTGTTGCTGTTGAGCGGAAAACAACTTTGACTAATGATGCTACCTTGACAGAGGATTCTCAGTAAGTCCTGGCTGGCACAATTGTTGCTGCACACCAGGGGCAACCATATCTAACACACCTACACACACCTACTCGTATAATGAGACTACGCGGTGAGGGGTCAAAGCAAGTTGCCACAAACTGTTGTCGCTGCTTGCAGGTCATTATTAATTTATGTCGTTTACTAAGGAAAATCTTAGAGGAAAAGCTAAAAAAGAAAAAACAGAGCAAAGGGAAAACAACAGTTGGACTTGTGGTGAAATAGTTGCAGACGCTTCAGTAGCAACTGGCAGATGCCACGCGCAGTAGTTGCAACAATCCCCGACATCAATTACCTGGACAAGCGGCACAGTGGTGAGTGAGTGAGCAAAAAGTGCATAAAAAATTTTGTATTAAATAAGTTAATATAACAAAGTTTAGAGGCTTAAATGTTATCCTAAAACAAATATACATTTTTAAATTTATATAAAAATTTGCTTAATTTGGCCTATTTTGGCCACTGTGTCAGCTGCTGTTTGTCTCAAAGCGATTGTCGGCAAACAGCTTAAAGATTTCTGCCTTGGTAAGTGATAAGGCGTTTTGCTCCTGCCTGGACTCTGTAGTTTAAACCACAAATTGTGCTTTTAGCTGGCCATCTAATTGCCATACATATTTTATGGCCATAATGAGCATAGCAAATGCATTGTGTATCCGTTTCCTCTGGCAGTGTGAAGGCTGCTAATAAAACTGCCAAGCTCTGGTATTTGCTCCCGCATTCCCACATTATTCCCCTCTCAGCACACCCCTCCCGCATACACACACACCCCTCCTCCAACCAGAGAAGCAGTGAGTCTGAAATTGCCCAGTTTTGTTGAATGCACTTCTATTGACAGTTGTCAAGCATTTTCTAGTTCAATAATTGCAATCAGTTGGACACTTGAAATTGAAATTGTTTATTTGCTTTTGGCCGAAAAAAACTGGTCATGACCATGGCCAGATTCGTATTGTCCTGCTACGTTCTTGTTGTTGCTTTGGTTCGACATGAGGGCCATGTTGAAATTTGATTTTCAGTCCCAAAAAAATCACACCCGAATGCTTTCGTTGACACTTGAACATCGTTTATTCTATGGATTCTTCACTCATCCAATTTTTAGCTGGTTTATTTTCGGTTTAACTGTCTCCATCTCTGTCTATACCTCGCTCTAGTCCTATCTCTCTCTGTCTGAGTGTTGTGCTCTCATCACAGCTGCTTTGTTGAATTATGCGGCAACGCATTTCATCGCATTTGCCCATTCACCAGCATATCCGCATTTGAAACGTGCGATTGAAAACATATCAAATTATTAAGAGGAATTTGTGACTGAATTGTCTATGCCAAAAATGTGTGCATTTCATGTACTCAAGCAGCAATTTAAACGGCTTTGGCAGCACATTAAAAGCCAGCTTTATTTCCTTTAACAACTTTTCTATAAGTATTAAATCATAAAATTTATGCAAATTAAATTAATACAAAAGTGCTGTAAAGTGATTGCTAAGACTTTTATAAGCTGCACATGTTTAAAAAATGCATAAATTATTAGCCAGTTTAATAAGTTTTAATCTTGTCCGACTAGAATTCAATTAATTTGTACAGAAAAACTATTTTAAGCTCTCTTAAGCCCCTTAAGTGCTTTAATCCACTTTCATTCAACTCAAAACTCCCTTTCCAATAAATTAGTCCCTCTTCCGCTTAAACTAAACCATAATTGATATTAATGTAGATTAATTTATTTTAAATCTTAGCTCGACCACTTAAAGAGTTGCAAACTTTGTTATACCAGCGCCCAACAGCATCGCATCTCTCATATTTTTGGCTAGTAAATCACAAAAAATGGCTGCTAGACGAGACGCATACATCATCCGACTGCAATCGTTAACATCAAACCCAAAAACTGCAACTTTTCTGTGTGGCAACCAATGCGTTACTTAATGGTCAACAGCTAAACTGGGGAAATAGTTCCCTCAGTCCTTCCCCTCTTTGGGGGCATAACAAATGGCAAAGCAAGTGCGGCCATTATTCTCGTACGCCAAGTACGGCACACAGTGGTACTGGGCTGCCCCATATCCCCCAGCTCCTTGAATTATTTTGTTTGCGTAGCAAATGTCGTGTAAAAGCTGAAAAATGCTAAAATACCAGTAGCATCAGCATTGGATATCCGCACCAGCCGTGGCCTAAACTACGCAAATTTTCAGCTCGAAAATCTTTAACGAGCTACACGGAAATGCACAGAAAATGCACAAAAAAAAAAGCATAAAAGCAGATAGTCAAAATTTGTGAAAAAGCACGAAATTTGAAAAAATTGTGCGAAAAATGATTTGGCATTCAATGAAAGTGCTACAAATGCTGAAGAGGGAATTGCCGATAATGATGAGCAAATAGTCTCGTTAAATATATCAAACGATGACTGGCTGAATTCTGACTGAAATCTATGTAAATTGGAATCATGCCATCAGTCAAAAGACTGACAGCTTTTTAAGATTGAACATTGGTGCACGAAAAGAACAAAAGAGTAGATGAATCAGAATTTATTGTAGAAAAGTAAATTTATAATCACTAATTCATGCTGATTTTGTTTTAAATTTTTAAACATTTTCAATCTATTCGAAAGAGGAAACTAAGTGGTTTAGCTATTTAAAATGGATTACTTTTTTGAAGAGTTAGTTAACTGCTTAGTTTCTATCCGCAACATAAAATCTAGAGCTCTGAAAAACTAATGATTTTAGCTACCTTTTTAGAATAGAATTGAAATACTTGCTTTTATAGTTTTACTAAATATTTGCTGAAATTTCTATTCAATTCTATTATAAAATTTATTCCCTTTCAGCTTTAATTAAAACATAATTTAAACGTCGCTTTTTGGTTTGAACTTTCATGCTCTTAACTCAAATTTCAATATGCTTTATGGCTTCTAAGGAGCTTACAGCTTACACAAGTGCTTAAGCTTTGTTCTGGCCAAGAGCAAGTAAAGTGCCTTATATCACATGGTGTTTGCGGCATTGTGGTAATTTCAACCATTTTCTGCATCATTAAATGCAGCTCAAGTTGCACTTGAGCCAACTTTCTAAGCCAACATTGTGCTCTTCAAACTGAGAAAAGATTTTACTTGCCTTCCTGGTTTTAGGCCCTGAATTAATCTTTGATATATCAATCGAAATACCAACTCAAAATGAAATCCAAAACCAAATGTAAATGCCAAAAGAATTGAATGCTTTGATTTACCAAAATCAATTTGGCTGCAAAACTGTTTGCCAGATATTCATGCATCACTGAGGTTAGCCCAACAATTTAAAGGCTTCAATCTAAAAGGAGCCACATATACATATACATCGTATAATAGTATAAAATATATATATGTTGTACTGCTGTTGGCATTGTGCAATAGCGCCGCTTTGTTGCCCTCAAAACAAAAATCCTGTTAAATGCGGGACTGCTCCTGCCTGCCAGGCAATTACGAGCCGCTTTCTTTGGCTCTCTTTTTTTTGGCTGCTTCTTTTTTTTGCCAACTTTTCGCAGTTTTAAGTGTTGCCATTCTTTGCAGCTCATTTTTTATATATTCTTTGTTTTTCTGTTACCTTTTCTTGCATTTTATGCATGGCATCATACATTTTTAAATTTTTCCTTTGTTTACGACACTTTTTTTTGCATGGCGGTTTGCTATAAAGGGTGCACCACAGCAAGGTTGGGGTGCATTTGTTTCAACCACAAAAATTGTGTGTTTTATAAAAGGTTTGCAGAAATGTTTCCTATCTTTCGTTTGGCTTTTGAAACAATAAATGTAGCACCCTGTATTTCAGTTTAAAATACAACTTAGAGGCATAAAAATTGTATTTTAAAAAAAAGCTGGCGTTTTCTGCATGCATCAGAGTGAACTTCCAGCACAAGTTTTATAGTTTAAATATTAATAAATTGTTTATTTAACCCTTTGAATATACAGCTGAATAGACACCCGTTATGCAACATTTTCGCAGCCTAACATTAATTCGCACTCAGCTATTCTGTAAATGTTGGTTATCTTCCACTGTTTCCCTTTCGGGTTCTTTGTGGCAGACCTTCAATTACAAGCACTTGTATTCACAATGTCATAATTACACTCGAGCTGGCATTCTTTTGGGCTTTTCTTTCTGCTCTTTACTACATTTTTTTGCTGTGTTCTTTTCCGAGTTTGAAGAGCAAAAATGCCATGTTTTAAAGCTGAACAAACTATTCCGTTGCAATGGCAAACAGACTGAGTTTAACGTTGACTCTACAGAACGAAAAACAATAATGGATTGCATTTACATATGGTGATAGAAAGAGTGGGTGGTAAAGGGGTGTGGCCAAGGGGTGACTAGTTCACAATGCGTCTAACTAAGTGGATGGGAGTGCGACTAGTCTACGTAGCAATCACAAGATACTACAACCGATGCTCCTCCCTGCTATCGAAGTAATGGAAACGAATAAATCTTGAATGCCTCAAATATTTGCTATATGTAACGCTGTCGCAGTCGTTGTCCTTGCTCCCTGACTCCCTCTGCTCCTCCTGTGCAAGCGAAGCGGGGTAGGTAAAACAAATTTCTATACAACACTTTATATAGAAAGAAAAGAAATCGTAAAGTTGCCTGGACCGAGAGACAGACAGACAGGCCAGGCTGGCAGGCAGGCAAGCCATTATAATAGTTTACAGTGCCTTCAGCGCTATCGAGGGCGTTTTCCCAGGGTTGCAACAGGAGTACATGCTAGTAGAGGGGGCGATAAGGGTGGTGTAGTAGTTGGGGTAGCTGGTGTTGAACTCACTTTGACACTCGAGAGCCGCAATGAGATAAAAATGGCTGCAACTCTAGCAAGCAGACGATGCCAGTCTGTTCTATGTACGCAGAGGCAAGAATGGAGCGAGACAGGAAAGGGGAGAGAGAGAAGGGATCGCACTGCATGGACAACAACACGCATAGCCCCCACACACACACACACACACACACACACATAGATATAAAGTGGTAGAGACACCAACATTCTTTGTGTGCACCGCACGTTGTCCTCTAAAATAATATAAAATATGCATTGGCAGAGCTTAACTAGATAAATGCATAATATCATATTGCGCATACGCCGCGTGGCAGCAAAGCTGTAAATAGCATTACGCTCTGAAAAGCTCCAATGATACCAGCTAAAAATTATACTCAAGTCAGAAACTATCCATCCAAGAAATGCACTTCTTAAAAGCTTTGATAGCTAAGAAAATATTCTCCAATTAGCAACATCTTTTAGAAAAAAGATAAGAAGAAAGTTTTAAACAAAGTAAAATACTGAAAACTTCATTTCAAAAACAAATATTTTTATGTTTGAAGCTTTTGCACATATAAGAATAGTTAAATGTTAAACAACTGTACAAATAAATACTTTCAAAGTCCTATTTCATCGGAAAAACTTTAGAGTTTTAATAAATACTTGCTACAAGGCGGCCAAAAAATCCCTCTAAACCCCTACACAACCTACCTGACATAGCATTACATTAAATTTGTATTCAAATTTCAACGCATCTCCATAGTAACTTTACTCCTTTTTCTTTCTACGTTCAGTTAGTGTCATTGCACCATAAACAGGACTCAACAAAGTGCTGCCAATGCAAATCAAGCCATAGACCACACCCAACCAATTCCGTCTTACCCGTTGTCAATTTTTGTGGCAATCTGTTGCCAACGAACGTTGATGACACAAAATGCTAAACGAAGTTGCCTGAAAAATGCCAAGCAGACGACAATGGTTGTTGCCTCGCATTGGGTTGCATTGTCTGTTGTAAGCTTCATTAGATGTGCAACGTGGCTGTGGCGAAGCAGGAACAACGTGGAACTAGTTGCTAGTTCTCCTCTTTTTTTAGTTTCAGTAGCAACTCGAGCGACACTAATAAATGTGGCATTCAAATTTATTTGGAATGTATGTGCCAAAGGCAACTTGGAATTCAGAGAGTCGGAATATCGAAACTGAACACAAATGCGTGACACTCAACTGACAATACAGACGACACATGTGGCAAACAAACATGTAAATTGTAACCAAGCGATGGGTTTATATGTAATGCATTTAAAAATAAAGGATAGAAGGCTGACATACCCTTTACTCATTTCATTTAATACCAAACTACACGAGTAACGGGTATACAAATATAATAAGTGAGGTATCAATGTCACATGAGACAACCAACTGAATTCTGTTAAGTTTTATAACCAATTTTGTCAGTTGTAAACAGTTTAAATTTAATCAAAATTGCATTTGCATTCACAGATTGGATTTGATTTCAAAAATCTAATGTATTCAAAATGCATATCAACGACAAAACGTCATAAACTTGACAATAATTACAGCACAGACATTTCATTATACTCCTATACAAATTTACACATCAGCAGCATCAGACAATAGAGATATTAAATTTACAACAAATTACGATCGCTGAATTTCAATGCAATTGCAAAGGAAAACTCCCAGCTCAGAACTAGAGAAGCGAATGCAATGGCGGAACTACACAAAGCCATGCTGGAAAACAGTCTCTCCAAATAGTAAATTTAATTAATTAAGAATATGTTCAAGTGCAAGGCAAAACTTTACCGACAGACAATAGAAAAATAAAAAAATCAACAACAAAAATATAATAGAAAGCAGCAAAAAAATGTTGACAAAGTTCCCGGGCAAGTTTTTCACACAGCTAACGTGAAAATAGCAGAGGGCAAATAATTGCTGGCTGAAACGGAAGTGAAATCAGCTCGAAAGTCGTGTGGAAACAGCAGCAAATAGAAGCTGTCTGGATAAATTACGTATACGCCGCGTGCGACGAACATAAAATTGTATAATAAAACGACAACAGCAAAGCGACAACAAGTTAAATAAGTTTAAACCAAAACTTATGTATGTGGAATAGGGTATACCCTAGGAAATTAACTTATCAGCGAAAATATAAGTTATCTAATATAAGTTAATTCATAAACATAATTAGCATGCCAAATAAATTAAGTAGATAAGAAAAGTAGCTGAATACAAAAAGGGCGAGTGATAAAAAGAAAGCAAATTTATTCCCTTTCGTTTAATAAAAGAAATAGGAAATGCCTTTCAGTACTGTAAAATAAAGTCAGCCATCTCTAGGGAAGGGCATAAAAAACTTTATTCATTCAGCGTGTGTAAGGGCGTCAAAAGCACACTCGGGAGCGCAGGAGAGAGTGCAAATATTGAGCATTTTATTTTGCTGAAATTATTTAATAACTAAAGTTAATAAAAATGACGCGAGAAATGTGAAGGAAAATGAAAATGGAAATTGCAGTTCATTGCAGTTGCAGTCTGATAATTTACATATAATTGAGTGCAGCAATGCGTACGTGTGTGCGTATCCTGTATGTCCTATCGGTGTGTGCGTGTGTTTGTGAGTGCGTGCAGTTATCGCCGTCTGAATGGAATTTATATGCATGTGTTTGTCCTCTGCATGTAAAATGAAAATTTATGCACACTTAATGGTCGCCTTTGGCAGTAAGCCACGCCCACAACGTCCTATCTCTTCACCGCTACGCCCACATATCCTGTTGAATGCATTCGTTAAGTCAAAAACCTCAGCAGTTTCGAGCACCATTCCACAGTGTTGTGTTTTCACTCCACTGTCTCCCGCTCACTCCCACTCGCTCTCTTCACTTGCAAATGAATTATGCTTCAGTTTATTTTATCTATCTCTATCTCCTTTTCACTCAGAGTCCCTTTCTCCCTCGCTCATTTTTCTTTGTGGTTTGTCGCATTTTAACATATAAATTCGTGACAGGAAAGTTGATGATGAATGCCGGTTTTAAATTAAGTTGAGATTTCAGTTTACTTTCATTTCTCTTCTTTGATTTTTCTGTTATTTTCCTTATCTTTCCTGTTTTGGGGAAATTGTCGGACATTTTCTTTGAATGCAATTTTCATTTCTTTTGTAAACGACTGGACGACTTCAGTTGTGTATAGGGGCAGTAATTACGATTCATTCGGTTGTATTATTGAATTAAATTACACATTCAATTTGTGTCAGGAAAATAAATGCACAACTTAAGGAAGGACCAAAGGAATTCATACTTTTGACATCAAATGATAAAGGATAGCTGGTGGAAATGTTGTGGAAAACCCAGAAAAAACTGTAACAGTCAAGGAAATGCTGAAGAAAATCAATAAATATATACTTAAATATGCTCAAGCAATTCAAAAGGACAATGACAAATGATTTATTAACGACTGTGCTGCTTTAGTAGATGACATGACACAAGGCATGCGTTGTTATAGTTTATAAAATATATGTAAAATGTGTACCTTTTTCCTGCTAAACTAATTAAAGCGTACGCTTTGGCAAAAAGCATAGCATTACGGCCATGGTAAAAAAAGATTACTGGTGGCATTTTGCCATTTTCTAACTGGTTTGGTTAAAAGCAAAAGTTTTTTATGTAGTTTTTTAATGACATCATCAAAGAGTCAAAACAAATGCTGTTACGTTTTGGACAAAAAGCCAAAAGAAAAACAAAATGCAGTAAACTAAAGCAAAAAGGAAAAAGGAGCAAAACAATAAGTTGAAATGCTGCTGGGGCACGTAAAGCAACTTCGAAACTACATCGAAACGGGGAACTATATTTTTAGACCCCGTACTCTTAAAAAGAGTATAGGGGTCTATTAGATTTGTCAGAAGCGAAATGTGCGTAACAGGCATAAGGAAGCTTTTCGGACCCTATAAAGTATATATATTCTTGATCAGCATCAACAGCCGAATCGATATAGCAATGTCCGTCTGTCCGTCCGTCCGTCTGTCCGTCTGTCTGTCCGTCTGTATGAACACCTGGATCTTTTAAACTACAAGAGCTAGAGACACCAAATTTTTTAATGAAAGTCCGTCTATGATGTACGCAGATCAAGTTTATTTCAAATCGGCGCCACGCCCCCCACCGCCCCCGCAATAAGCAAAAAACTAGACACACCTCGGAAAAAATTGATGTTTTCTGCGAATATCTTTGTAACTATAGAACTTAGGAACACCAATTCTGGTACGCAAGTTCCTAGAGACAACACAAATGCGACGTCATTCAAAATTTTGGTCTGCCACGCCCCCTCTTCCCACAAGAACTAAGCAAATTTTTCAAACTTACATGCCGTTTTTAAAGCATTTGGTAATGTAGTACGGTATTGTAGTTCAAAATTTGTTTAAAGACAAATTATATCAAACTAACCTGAAAGTTGCATAAAAATCCAACTATAAACAACTGAGCAATTAGACAACAAAGTAGCCCATGAAGCGCGTAATGAATGTAGTGGTGCAACTAGTAGGGCAGCATGATATGGAACTTGCGTCAGTAAGCGCGGGTTCAAATCCCATCAGTGACTGATTTAAAATTTTTTTTAAATTTAATTTTAAAACTTAAATTTTAAATTACAGTCGTATTCAAATATTAATTTCGAATACAAGAAGAGTACGGGGTCTTTTACAGTCGGCGCGCTCGACTGTAGCCTTTCTTACTTGTTTCCTTTTATTTTTTTCGTTGTGAAGTTTATGGTAAAGTTGCAAAGGTAACGGGCTGACAAGTGGAGCCAGGGAAATAAACTGTAGTTTGCAGAACGTGAAGTTTGCTATATTATGCTTATTTTGCCTTATTGAAAACTTATTGCAGAATGAAAATAATGCGCAAAAAATGCCGTCAAAGTGGCGCAAAAATATTATAATAATAATAATAAAATATAAAAGGAAGAAACGCTCTCTCTATTGTGCAGCACAATTTCAATAGTCGCATCATAAAAATAAAGTTTCTCCTTTAAAGGAAACTCAAAAATTATGCATTGTTAAGAGTCCTTGGAGCATTCAGAGTCAACCAACTACTAAACTGTAGATAAAATGCAAATGGCAACTTCTTGTTGTCTGTTGTCTGCTGTCTGCCTGGGATGCACTTAGGCGACACCTGTTGTCGGCTGAGCGTTATAAATTGCTCGGCACACTATGTTGCATGCACCAACATGCAGAGCATGCAACTTAACCTCACTTAACCCCACACACACAAAGCGCACATAAATCTTAGCAACACGCACACCACAACAAGTCAACACTTGAGCAAAAAATAAATGTTGCCTGCTTTTAGGCGGCGATAAATATACTAGCAAATAAGAGGTAAATGCAGATATTAATTAAATTATAGAAAGCGGGGCTTGGAAATGAAACAGATTAAAAAAGTTAAGAGAAAAGAGTTCAGTTTTTATGTAAAATGCTTTAAATTTAACTTAAAAGGCTAACAAATTCCTCTTCAAAGGTAAAATACACTACAATAAACAATGATTTTGTATGACAACTTTACTGTTCAAAGCTTAAATAGCTTTATTTACTCTGCTCTCTTCTCAATAAACATTCAAAGCTTCATCTAATCGAAATCTTTAATTAGTTTAGGTTTACAGCCCCAAACAAAGGATTATTTACCAAATGGAGGTAGATAGCGACTGAAAAGCACTACTAAACTACAACAAAATCCAATTAAAATCTATGAAAAACTAATTCTAAATTGAATAATCTCTATTCGCAGTTTTACACCAGCGGAAGTGTATACATTTGGTATTTGAACAACAATTTGCACGCACAGCTAATTCAATTGTTTCTACACTTTTACCTCATGATGCAAATAATTTAATTTTTCAATTAGCAAAATAAACAAACAGCAGAGCACATTGAGTACAAAGGACAACTGAAGAATTGGAATGGACAAACATATTGCGATTGTTGTGTATTTTTAATTACATTACAACGCCGTCAATGGAAAACAATTTGGCCCTTTATTTGCCTACAAGCCGTAAACAATAACAAGTGAAAGCCTAATTAAAAATATAAAACGCAGGTATTCAGGTTAAATTATAAATAAATTCATAATCCAACTAAATATTAGGGGTATTTTATAGCATGTGAAACGACGTGAATATTTATGCGTTCTAAAAATTAATTAACAAACAAATAAAAAATGTTTTGTTAAAAAGTCATAAATAAATAGCTAATCCCTGAACTCCTGAATGGTAAATAAAATGGATTGTTCTATTTATTCAGCATTTATTTAACGTGGATAAACAAAATCCTACTTAAACCAAAACTCATTTATTCATTTCAATTACGCATATTTAATTAATTTGAGCTCCTTCTCAACTCAACTAAATGTGGATTTCATTTCTCTTCCACTTGCATCACATTTTACGCTCTGTGGCTGCTTTCATCGACAGCTCTATAATTTTTCACCTTTTTTATTTACCTCTTTTCATTTGTAATAAAATAACAATAATTTCAGGAGAGTTCATTTTCTGCACATTCATCAAATTAAACTTTAAACCGCATACACAATTTATTTAATTTTAATTGTTTATGTGCACAATATTCATATTTTAATGCGAGACACGTTTTGATCCCGTAAACAGAAGTAGCTAATGATATATGTGATCGACGAGCAGCTACCCGGTGCATGAAATTAGCATAAAATTACAGCAGAGCTTCAAAAGCATAAAATATTTTACAACTGGCAGCTTAAACAAGACTTTAATTTTACAGAGTATTAAAATTTAAGCTTGTGTAGTAAATAAAATGACGTTTGTCAACCAAAGCCGCATAATTAGTTGCGTAAAATCTGATGGTTTCCCTGTTTTTTATCGTTTGTTGTTTGGTTTATTATACAAAATTTATTACATTATTTGAGCTGTCGCATTTTTTTATAATTTTCCGTTAACGTAATTAACTTGAGTGGTTCGTAAATGATTTATTAATAATTTCTAAAGCTCAACAACTATTGAAGTATCAATTAAATTCGAGTTAAGTCCTTTCAACGAGTGTCAATAATTAGAGCAAAGAAAAAAATCGCCCTATTGAAATCGATAATTGAATGAATCATTCATTGGAAAGTTGTCAGATAAGATGAGTGGGGGCACAAAAAAGAAAACAGGTCAGTGCATTTGAAATAACTTAAAAGAGAGTCGAGCAGACTAGAAATTTAATTTTCAAGCCAAACCGATGAGCCAGCAAAAGACGTTAACGATGCACTCAAGTTCGACCACAAAAAGTGGCACGAAGCAGGCAGAAGGGCAGAGGAGGGTTAAGAGGTGAGGTTGCATGTACTTTTTAGCCACTTACATCATCGAGCACAAGTTTGCTACTCCATAAAATTTCCTTTTTTTTCACATGCAGCTCCTCTCTCACGTCTCAGTCGTAACCATTCATCCAAACCAATGAAAGCCGTTAAGTGCCCCATGAGCAGCCCACAAGTTTTCCATTTAGCAGGTAGGTGGAAAGGGGGCGGCACAAGGAGGCAATGCATAGCGGAAAAGCCGCAAAAGTAATATGCCAGAAAAGCCAAGGCAAAAGGGTGGGGGCAAAAACCCAACGACTTGAAGCAAAGTGTTGATTTAAAGCAACCAGGCACCGAAACTAGGAACATGGAACACAGAAATAGGACGACAGAACGTAAGGACGGACAGGATGAGGCTACAACTTGGCCATAGTTAAACAAAAGACTCTCAGGCAAAAACTGACTAAGCAAAATCAATATTGATGTTCATTCGATTGAAACACCAAGGTGCAACGAGAAATAAGAGCTGGAGTTAAGGATTATCCATCGGATAGAAGGTACATGCTATAAGAAACCCTTCACACATACACATAGCAGACAAAAGAAGTTGAGTGTTATGACAGTGAGTGGGGAAAAACATGAAAAGTGTGAGGAAAACTTTGAAAAGCCGATTGAACTTGAACGAAGCTTAGCTAGGGAAAATATAATATAATCTACAAAACTTTCGAGCTAACTACAAAACTCAATCACAGCCTTTGTTTCCCAAAAAACAGCAAAGACTTACAAATGGTTAAATCATTTTTAGGTCTAAAGGAAGTAAACTTGGCTGAAATATTCAATTTAGGTATGCTAAAAGTGACATGGGCTTAAAAATTGAGTTATAAAGTAACTGAGTTGAAAGTAGACCACATCTAAGGCATTTCTTATTTAGGTTACCATAAAATCGTATAGTTTTCTTAGCTAAAATTTAAATTAAATTTAAGAAACCTTAATCGGTACCGTTTTGAGCACCAAAAGCGCCTTTTAAACTAGTTTAACTGCCTTTTAACTAAACAACTTTTCTTTTACTTGTTTCCCCGTCGATTTCGAAGCGTATTCTTTGCAAATACTTTTAGCACTTTATGAAATCCTTTCCTCCATGCTCATTAGCACTGCATTCATCAAGTGTGTGCAAAGTAGTAAAAAAGCAAAGAAATTGTAAAGTAAATCGAG
Source organism: Drosophila parthenogenetica (assembly GCA_035047505.1). Lineage (NCBI taxonomy): Eukaryota > Metazoa > Arthropoda > Insecta > Diptera > Drosophilidae > Drosophila > Drosophila parthenogenetica. The sequence continues at coordinate 6,342,753 of JAWNPM010000247.1, read as the reverse complement.
TCGAGAACTTTCAAGAAAGCAAAAATAAAACTAAGAAAAAATGTAGGTACAAAATAATCGAAAAACTTTTTAATGTAACATATTTTTTCTACCCCTATGCGCTAAAAACTATGCCATTAGTTTGTTAGTAAATTTTCAGCAGAGGCAGCAGCAGCGTTGCCTTTCTCTACTTTCTCGCAAAGCTTCGCTCTCTTTTTCCCTCACTTTCTACTAGTTCTCATCTCTTTTTCGCTGTTTTTGCCTTGCGGAAAATGCGTCGACGCGCACACAAAAGTTACATTTGCTTTAACTAATTTATCATTTCCGACTGAGACCCCTTGATAGTTCTACTCTTTTATTTTTACAGCACTAATTTGTGAACCTTTGCCCATAATGAGGCAGAAAAAAAAAATAAGGATTCAGAGCTGCAGGACTGTAAGGACTAGTAGATACTCTGTAGTCAACTTACATCGATACTTGTGGTCAAATGTGAATTTTGAATATGTTTTCGAAGTAAACAAAATAAATTTACATCAAGCTTTTTATAATTTGAGAAGAGTTATACCCTGGTTAAGTTAATCTACCATTTTTTCACAGCTAATGGGTAGCAAAAGCCGTTATAAATTCTAATTAAAACAGCTATAAACTATATCTCTAGGGAGAGACAGAGAAACAGAAGCGGAACGCTGACGTCTACTGCCAACAACTGAATCTGAACTCATGCATTTCAAATGTCTACAGGGTATGTCAAGGCTAAATAAATAAAGTTAAGTTTAATTGAAAATTGCAGCTTATTGCAGTGACAACTACTTAAGTTCCAATTTTTCAACGTTAAACCAAAAAGAACTGTTTGAGAAGTGGTTTTCCACTCTCTCTGTCTCCTGTCTCATGTCTCTTGTCATTTTCACAGCCAATTGAACGAGCCAGAAACTTTATCAGCTCAAAGAAATTTCTTTTTTTGGCTCATTCCTTGACACACGTTACGTATACGTAATGTGGCTTTGTCTTTGCTGAAACTGGCAGAAGCAAAGTTCTTTTTCTGCACAATTTGCTGCCTGGAGCCCAACACTCGTCTGGCTCTGTGAAAATTTGATTATTCATGTGTAGCACGCTGTGTGACTTTCCTCGACTTTTTCGCTTTCCCCTGCTCCCCACTCACTTCTCCACCTTTCTTTCCCTCTATTTACCACGCTCTTTTGTTTTTTAAATTCTTTATGTTGTTTTGGTAATTATTTTTGGTGTGAAATATGCTTTAGGGCTGCCTTATCCTGATTGTTTCACTTGTGTTTTCCTGCTTTCTCATTTCACAGCGAAAAGCAGCTTCACCTGATGTACAAATTATTCTGGATGATTTTCTTTCTCTTTTACGGTTCTGTTGTTGTTTTTTTTTCTTATTTTTGTATATTTTGTTGACTTACGTTAATTGCTCGTAGCATCAAGCGAGTAAATAAATGATGGTACGTACCTGTAAAGAGACAGAGAGAGAGAGAAGTATAAGCTTAAGTTTAAGCACATTTCGGTATATAATTATGATAGACACCTTATAAAAGAGCCACAGTGAGGTAATTTACTTGGCCAAGTAATGCGAAAATATTGCAAATGAGCAACAATTAAGTTAATAAGCCTAACGTGTCCTTGTTGTTCTGCTTTTGTCTGTCTAACAAGTCAACTTGGCCGCAGAATCGACACACGTGTTTAACATTTGCTTTAATTGAATTCCATTTAATTTATGCATTTAAATTATGCTCAAACACGTTGTGACAACAGCCAAGACTAAAACAAACTCTGTAAACTCTTGTTAGAAAGTTTTAGCAGCTCACCTCATCATCGTCATCATCATTGTTGTCATCATTATCAGGATAAACGTCATTGTCGTTATGCCTGTCATTGTCATCAGGTGATTCAGTAACTAAAACAGTTTGATTGCTCCTGCTGCTTCGCTGTGAGCTCAAGTCTTTATCCTTACGATTGCGCAACAAATTCACCGTGTCTAGGAACTCATCCTTTGGCAACAATTGATGCAACTCAATAGAACTAACGGACATTGTGCTCTCTGAGCCTCTTCTCAACACATGCGACATTCCCCTTTCCCCATTTATGTGTCTGACAAACAATTTGAACTAAAACTCAATGTACTAAGCCCAAAACCCCGAAATAAAACAAAAGCAGAAACTAAATCACATTTAAGCACACGTAGCACACAACGAGTGCGTTCAACTGCACAAAAGAATGTTCCGTATATGAAAATGGACTGGGGGCGTGGTCATTTTTAACGCCTGTTGCCCACTGATAATGCCCATAAAAGCGCAAACATGTCCCTGCATGTCCCATAAATTACTTGATTAACGGTTGCTGTACAAACTGAATGTAGTTGTTATTTGCTACACAGTTGGAGGGGCAACTACGTGACTAAATATCTTGACTCTAGCAGTTCCGGCTAACACTTTCGCTCTAAGATCGCTCTAAATCTTTGTAGGAACTTCATTTATAAGTAACAACCAATTTTTTATTTGAATTCATATATTTTATAGGGCAATTAAATTAAAATTAAACTTTCAGTTCATTAATTTCAAATTATTGAATAAAATGTTTCATGAAGAAAGTAAATAACAGTGAGGAAAATTATTTATATTAAATTCTTTCATAGATTGAAATTAAACTTAATTTAAATTAAATTCAATTTACAACGCGCAAATTAAATTTGGCCACAGAGTGCCAAAACCGCAAAACTGCTCAAAAGATACAAGAACCGCAAACTTAGGCCAAAATTGCACCTGGCATAGTTCTGTGTTTCTGCGGTGACAACGACAAATACACCTGCAAAGAGCAATAATATCAGAGAACATGTTACAGACTCCCCATTCCAGAAAACTCCAATTTCTACTTTTTTGGTTTGAGCGGAAGCAAATGAAACAATTAAATTGCGAGAGTTTCGAAAGGTGCTTCAATTTGGTAGGTGTAGGGAGGGGGAAGGACGGAGCACAGTTTGTTATGGCCAACTCAGTTGCAGTTGCTACAGTTTTGAATGCCAACCACAGCACTCATACGCCCCGTTGGGCCCCAGCAAACACACACACACACAAACACACCCACACGCAGGCACACAAACAAATTTACACCATATGACAGTCATCGTAGTTGCCGTTACATAAGTTATTTATTGGAATTTGAGTGTCATTGAGAGACCCGTGGGCTTGTAGGCATATCTCGCACCACTCACCGCGAGTGCAAACCACAGCGCATTGAGGTTTTAACCAAAAAGGGCGACAGCAACAGCAAAAGGGAGAGCCAGTGAGTAAGAGATATGACGGTTGGGCGCATAAAATATATGACCCCCAGCTTAAGTGGGAGAAACCAAGCTGTGATATACGTAGAGTTAAGTGCTGAAATACGTACAGCTCAGTTGGCGTATTTGGGTTAAAGTGTGGTACATTCCAAAGGACGCGCTAGAACTGTGCATAAATATAATGTACTTAAGTAGTTTTTGCTTGCAGTTAATAAGAAATGCTCTCAGATTATAAATTATAAAAATAATTACCACAAATCTGCTTCAATTAAGCACAGAAATTTAACAACTATATTTCAGAGTTTGACTTCAGAGCTTTTACGCTTTCACAGCCTTTAAGGCTTTTAAAAATTATTATAAAATACGAGTAGTTTGAATCTGAACATACAAACAATATTTTCAGATTTTTAAAATGAATAAAAATATCAATAAAATGCTTAAAACAAACTGTCTTTTCAAATAAAAAACCCCATCCTAAAAGTATGCAACAAATTTCTTAAACCACTTTCTTCGTATTTGTGTTTGGTCGAAAGTTCAGCAACTTTGTGTGTGTTTGCTACTAAAACTAATTATAATTGTAATTGAATACAACTTAATGCAATAAACTAAGAAAGAAGAACGAAGCATAGTTTAACTATGTGTATCTACGTAGAAAGTGTTGTCTGAGTCCAAATATAATCTGGCTGCCGTCCAGAGATAGTCGACTTTATGAAAATAACTGATGGCAGCAGCATCTGCATAAATGCCACAGACACAGTTGCTCGCAGAGAAACACAGCCACATCGAGAGGTAGTCACAGACAGACCGACAACACCTTCGCATAGTTGTCGGAAAATTCCACTTTTAACTTGCAATTTTTGCAATTTTCACATGCATTAGACAGACGAAGGAGTAGGAGTAGGAGTACGAAGCATGGCCCAAAGGCAACGAACGCCAAAAAGGAGAAGCATAAGCTCTGCTAATGTCTGTCAGCGGCATACCACACGCAGTCTGGTAACAGATACAAATTTGGTTAGCAGCAACAGTGTACTGGGCTGTCAGTTAAGCCAGGCAGGGAGTCCAAGTCCAGCTACGGCTCCGGACTCGAGTCCGAATACGAGTTTTATCAGTTTTCTAGCCAAAAATGCACATCATGTGGGCGAACTTTGCAAAATATTTTTCAGACCCTGTAAATGCAAAGTGGTGAAAGGGTGTACTGCATGCGTTTACACAAAAATGTGTGCGTTTTTAGTAAATATCAATACGCGATTCCATACAAATTGGCGACCGAACCGTGTTTGTTTAAACCGGAAGTAGTACTGGGTCTTTAACAGTCGCCTTGAGCTGAGTTTAAGCTTTTCTACCAGTTGCTACTAGAGTTGCCAGCACATTTAGATACAGCAAGATACATAGTATATATCTATACTTTATTATGAACACTTGAACCGCTTTTAATGCATGTTTCGTGGTCTGCATTAACAATTTTCCACTATGTGCTACAAAACTGCTGGAAAATTGCATGTGGTTATCTTCTTCTCTCTCGACCAGTCTATTTAGAACCGCGGTCAAGTATATTTACTATACTTTCAGCAGTCTCTAGTATTTTGCTGAACTTTGTTTTTGATTGCCAAGCTTTAAAAAACTGTATTGTATTTTATTATTTGCTTCACTGCACTTCACTTGTGCGTTTTCTGCAGCTTTATAAATCTAAATTGGAAAACTTTTTCAGTCAAAACAAAAATTGAGCAATACAAAAAAAAAAAAAAAATAGAGTAAAGAGTTGTATATTTATGATTGTATTTCGGGTTTCAATTATTATTTTTTTATTTTTCTGCTTTTCAGCGGCAGCTTAAAAGTTTTATTCCTAGCTTAATGCGAGCCAAAAAATAACTGTTGAGTTTGAAATGGATGCGCATTGAGCTGAAAGTAGCATACATAATACCTTAAAAGTAATCAAAATAAAGTTTAACTAATCTAACATGGAATTTACGCAACTCAACTCAACTCAGCTTAAGCTTAAAACATAAAGTTTGCTTACGCTTGGACAGTTTTCACGCACATTTAATATTTTAATGTTTGTTTAGTCCATTTCACACAGGCTTTTATGTAATGGTTATTACCAAGTGTGAGTTTTATGTTGAACTAATCAACTGTCTTCAACCGATAGCCGTAGAGTTAGCCAAACGTCCCCATACAGTCTTATTTATCGTCGCACTTAAAAGTATGCAACATTTTTATGACAGCACAGTTTAATATTCGACCTACTTTAATTTTCTTTATTATTTCTTCTTTTTAGCTATAATCCATACTGTACTTTACTCCTGCTATAATTCCATTCATTTTCAATTTGAATTTGTCTAGCTTCTTCGCAAAAATTCCTTTCTAAGCGCTGCATTCTTTGTGCCAAACATTTCACCACAAACATTTGTCAATTTCCGTAATTCCCCACTCCCTAATACACACATACACTCACACTTCTCTATGTATATGCTCGTGTTGTCATTGCATTTACATTTGCCGTCATCTTTCGTCAAGTTGCGCATCAATAAAATTTCGTTAGACGCTGGAATTTACGTGGGCATGGCTGCTGCTGATAAGACTCGCATAAGAGTAGAAGGGCAGCGAGGGAACGTTACTGATAATTCACCCATTCTCATATTGACATAAGCAAAGCCCTTGCCAGACAGCACACAACACATCAGCAGCAGAGAACGAGGCAGAGTGAGACTAAGCGGAGATGGCTGTCAGGTGAGAGGTAAGTTGTCACAGAAGGGAAAGGATTCGGTTTGAGGGCTTGCAAAAACTGCTGTGACAGAGTAAAAATGTGGCAGGATTTGGAGTTGAATTGGATTTTAGCTTGCGTTGAGGGTTACACATTTTCCCCCCTTTTTGCATATGCTACGAGCGTCCGTTTTCCGTGCCTGTTGCTGCTTCTCCAGCTCCTCTTCCAGTCCATTTTAATTGTTTTGCAGTTCCCAACGTTGGCCAACGGCGTTAATACCATTCTCTGGTCTAATCGGAACGTTGCTGTCTCCCAGCGTTTTTCCTCTGCAAAACATTTACCAACTGGCACGATTTTTTTTTTTGGTTCTTTTTTGCCCACTGTGCCATGACTGTTTGTGGTCCCAACTACACATTGTTGTTATCATTGCCATGCCACACAACCTGCTTTATCATCTGAAAATGTTCTGTGGTAGAAACTCAAACAGTGTGTGAACACTGTACACTAACCCACACATACACGCACACATGTATGTGGTTTTGCAAATAGAGAGAAAACATGTTCTAACATGTTAGTGAGTTTGAAAAGACGAAATATAATCGACAAGTTCAAATTTCACAACGATAAATTATTTTAAAATTAAAAACTGAATATTTTGTGAAAATCCGAGACTCTACAGTGCCTGCAATAAAGACTCGCCCGCTCACCGTTTGGTGTGTGGTTTTGGAAGAGGCCACTGCGATAAGAGAACACAGTTAAAAAAAATTATCAACGGAAGTGCAGAATGTTTGCCTTTTGTGAATGTTCGCTCATACAATGTAGAGCACAGAGGGTTGCCAGGGTTGTCAACGTTGCCAGCATGTTGCAGCTGTTGTTACTCGTACAAAATGTAGGCTGTTCGTCAGTTTACAACTCTGAGTAGATTTTTAATCCATTCTTGGCCTGCTGGCACTCAAAATGCTTGTAAGTTGCGGCTAATCCATGTAGAAGCTGCTGCCAGGGTTGCCAGGCCATTGTTAAGGTCAACAACAACTCGTTTTGAAAAGAGCCGCCAGGACTTTTATGTTTGACATGTCGTTTCACATATACGTATACGTGTATATTTTTATAGGATTTTCTCTTGGAAATGCTTGTTTAATATTTATATAAGGGTTTTATGGGGTTTACCCTATCTCCAATCCCTTGCCTAGTCCCTGCTTTACTACCTTATCATCCCCAATTTCTACTCTCGTCATCGTCGTCATCGCAACACATTGCAAATATTTATTTTATTTCTTTGGCGTGCAACATATCAAAAAGAGACTGCGACGCTGCCTCTGCCTCTACCTCAGCAAATGGGAAATACGCTTGGATACAGTACAGTAAAATATATACTACAGTACTCCTATAATATGACTGACAATGCAGCTGACTGCAATATGAAAATTTAATTGAAAAACTACATGGCTGGCGGTGGAAGGCAAAAGAAAATACAAGCACAAAGGCCACTTCACTAAATCAAAGTAGAAATGTTGTAAAAACTCAAGTGTAGTACGCATGTATTCAGGTTACAGGCAGAATAAAAATGCAGAGTCACTTCAAATCAAATACGTTTGAAACTTGAATATAAATAAACTTTAGTTTCTTTTACAAATTATTTATTTATTACTTAAATTTTTACTCCTTTTTTTCTAGTATAACCCAGACAATTAAAATAGTTTAAGGACTCTTCCATCCGTTTCACCGACTTAAACCGTCCTATGCCTGCAAATAAATCCCTTTCAAAACAATGTCGGTTTTTTCAACTTTACTCTAGTTTTTTCCTGACTGTGATAAGTCTCCGTAATTGTCACGATTCATAATGTATAACTCATTTGTAATCCATTATTAATTAATGGCGGATAATGTGATAAATCAAAGAAATTCAAGCAATTTGTTAGCAGCAAACAAACTGAATTGATAATCATCTATAATTCAACGGTTTTTGCCATTTGCTTGATCAACTTTTACAGCCAATGATTTACAATGTATTTTGAGCTGTAGAGCACTGCGTATAATTTCAATGAAATTAATTTCATAATGCATTATTGAAAAGCAAACTGCAACGCCAAATGAACAACACACAAGCGCAAATGTTTGCAATCCCTCGACAAACGGGGCGTATGAGCAATGATGCCCAATGACAGTGTCATGGTAGTCCCTTAATCAATTAATACAATACCATTGTATGACTGGGTGTGTCCATTGACTGTCTGTATGTGTAAGGGTGGGCTTTTGTCATTAAATGAAATGAAATGTGCGATGAACAAAAGCGAGTGTATAAGTGAGTAAAAAGTGGCACTCGTTGAATCAACTGAATGGCAACTCAAAAAAGCAGTGAATGAACTGCGTACGTCACTTAATGTCTACCGTGAAAAAAAGTGAAAGATTTGAGAATTTTTTAATTAATTTATGAAATAGTTTGGAAGTGCAAACAAACATAGCAAACACAATCAACAATCAGCTGTCAGCACACAGTCATCAAACTAGCAAAATCAACTTCTAAAATTCACATCGGCCTCCACTTCAAGCCCAGCTTTTCTGTGCAGCTTGACAAATCATAGAAATCAATTTAGCCGTAAATTTAGTTGTATTTGCCTTTTATACCCTGCACTTTACAGAAAGTAGGTAAAAGGGACTTTTATGTAGTGATAACTTGCAAGAAAAAGGGATTAATAAGCGAATAGTCAACAACTTAGTTTAAAAAATACCTAGGGTATTTATTTAGTTCTGTAAACTTGACTTAAGCTTGTTTATTATGCAGTGACATCGACAGCCTCCGAGTGTGTGTTGAAAAGTGTTTGAGTTATGAGCTGAGAGTTTCATCAATTTGAAAACTGTTGACTTTTCAGTGTCGTTGGCACAGGGTAGAGTGTGTGTGTTTTGAAATACAAATGAATTATTTATGTGTACTCCATGCGTAGATTTTACCAATCACATTTACATGCTATCGATTTTGGGGTACAAGCAGATAAAAGCAATTACAGCTATTTGTTTACCTGTATTAGTGTGGCAACAATAAATGTTCCGACTCTCATCAATTTTAATAGTTTCAATTAAAATTCAGAATGTGATCTGGTCGCAAATTCTAATGTTTGTGAATACATATTGTATTTTTAGTTGGAAATCTATGAATAAAAGTTTTTTTTTGGCTATGAACGTAACGCATATTTCTATAATTGATTACACACTAATTAATAATACTACATGAGCTTCAAACAACCTTTAAAAATATTTAATACAAGTATAAATATTTTTAGCAGCCTGTAAATAAGACTCTTTTTTCCTCAGACTAATCACCACACCTTAACTTAAGCCCTGTTTGTGCCACTTTCTCACAATTCAAGTGATTATTGGGTCACTTTTTGTGCCATTTTGCTAATTGGCACTAGGGGATGCTCATTAAGGGCCATTAAAACATTTTGGCAGCTCAAGTGCTTAACTTGAGCGTTTAGAGAGCATAAAATAAGCCAAATTATGACCGTAATTTTAGGCCAACCAAATAAGTATGCAACAATAAACTGCCAAGCTAACGATAACGTGCGAAGGGTCAGCATTGAGGCTAAAGTGAGGCTTTAAGAGGGTGTCTGTGTGGGTGTATTCAAAATTTTGTGCGTCAGAAAGCAAATGTCAATTATTTATAGAGTGAATGTCAATGGCAATGCCAAGGCTACGTTAAGCATACGCCCTGTATAACACAAACAATGACAGGCAAGTAATACTGGACACAGCTGTTAAATATCCAATTGTCCAGTCGTTCAGCTCCACATTTGATTATGATTTCTCTTCCCCCAACTTATCATATGCTTCACACGCACTTCACACGTATAGAAACTTGTACTTGCGTCAATTGGTTCTCACTTTCATAATATGAAATGTCAGCTCAAATGACAGCTGTCATTTTACTTCAATTCAATTCAATTCAATGCATCTACACACATGTGTATTCCTTTTGTTGCTGTATGTCTGAAAATATATCCTGTAACAATTTCAATAACCCACACGTGGCGCCATATTTGACAACTGAGTAAAACAGGCGACGACACGCGATTCGTTGCGTATACTTGATATACAAATTGTTCTAATGTGGTAGGAAAAATTGTTGAAAAGTTTTCTATAACAAAGGAAAGGAAGGAATGCGTTTAAGAACAGATTTTTAACTAAAATAAACTAAAGAACATTTATTTGTCGATTTTCTTTACATACTTCTTTATAAACTTGTGTATTATAAGACGACAAATAAATATATTAAAAAAATATCAGAAATCCTCAAAAATTTGGTAGTTTACAGCTTTACTACTTTGGTATTTCCATTTGAAAGCTAACATGCTTTCTACTGCTTCAAACAAAAACATAAAACCCTTGCCATAAAGTATGGTCTGCTTTTTTAGGAAGACAGCAAGCAGTTAGGCAAAACAAAGCCATTTATCTGGACACACAAGGAAGAGTTCCTTTGCTCGTTTCATAGTCAAATTTAAAAGCTTGACAAATTTCTTTTGACTTTACTTTTGAACCATTTGCACACCGGCAGCAGCACTGACCCACTTTGTATGTGTGTGAGAGTATGTGTGTTTGACTAATCTGTGAATTTGTTTCGGTTTAAATTCAAACAATAGTTCTTTTCCCTTCTTTTCAGCAGGGCTTTAAGCAGCTGTGATAAATGTGCGCTGTTCCATTTTCTTCTTTTAGTTTTTTTTATGGCTTCATTTGTGGAGTTAAATCCATGAAATACCATGACTAGGAAGCCTGTTGCCAGCTCTAGGGACATTTAAATTAGTTGGCTACATTTTATCAGCTTTAACGAGTCATTTTGCAGGATTTGTCGAGTCGTAGTTGGTGTCGCTTGTTGAACACATCTCTTAACAGTCAAAGCGCAGACCGAAAGAATCCGTAAGATTGCTGCTGGCATCTAATTCAAAGTGCATAATCCGCTTACAGTGGCAGCCACAAACAAAGGCAGAGAATCTGAGTGAAAGAGACAAAGTAGGCACTTTATGTCCTTGGGGGCCACAGCTTCATTTATCACCACCACCAAACAGCAATTGCATTTGTGTCGCTTTTCTATGAGGGAAATTTCACTTAAATTTTACTCAGCAACTATTAATTTTCCATTAACTTGCGACGCCGTCGAAACGTCCATCAAATATATATTTTCAGCTTGTCATAACAATGTGGATGGCACATCCTGTCTCGCATCCCATTTGAGTTCTGACTGCTGCTTCTGCTGCCTTCCATAGCATAAATATATGAAAATTGCTATGTATTATTTTTTTTCTGCTCATTCCATAACTTGTCTCGTCCAGGCGGACAAACAATGTTGACTTTCCAACAGTTCTCCACCAATTCCCCTACCCACTGCTCGGACTTGTCATTAAAACTGTCAAAGTAAGAAAAAACTGAAAAATATCAAAGTGACACTTGCAGCTGTTTCCTCAACGTCTTAACGTCTCAACGTCTCAAAACTGTCGAGCACTTTTCAGCTCAACTGCAAATGTCCTTTAATAGTTTGGCAGTGGCAACTTTTGTCTTTAATCTTCATTAAATCAGCATTACGTAATTTACTTAATTCCACTTTAATTTCAGTTGTAGCTTCGTTGGGTAAACATATTTTTAAGTTCAGTTCAATAAAATTATTTTCATTTCCCCCGAAATATTAAATCTCCGTTCTCTTATGTAAATCTGGCAAAAGTTTTCCATTAGCCTTTGTATTATTTACAACTCTGCATATTTGCCATACTTTTTACTGTTAAATAAACACACCGTTTTTCAACACTGCTAAAATAAAGTTCATTTTTTATTTACACGCGCACTTTTGAGTATTCAATAAATTTTTTTTTGCGCCAACTTCCTTACAATTTTCCATACAAAAAAATTGTTTGAACTTTCAAAAAAGTGGAAATATAAAAAACAATTTAAAATGGAAATTCAGTGCATATGTTGGGCTTCCAGAAGCTTATAAAAAACACATGTATAAATGCCACAAACTGTGAAGGTGACAAATAAAAAATGTTTTAGTGCAAACAATTCGACTGCGAAATGTTCTATGTTTGTGGACATAATCAAATTATTTAAATATTTTAACGTAAACAAAAATCAAACAAAAATTAATTTTTGGTAGCTCGTAGAGTGTAAAACTAATTGAAATTGATTTAATAAAAAAGTGGAGAGCTTTGACAACAAAATCATAGAATATAGATTTTGAAGAGCTTAAAATTCAATGGGATTTTCCGCTTGTTAACAAAAAAAATATTAAATTATTTCATACAAATCTCTAAAGCGTATTAAATGGGTTTAAATATTATGCTGTACTTAAATGACAGCTCTATGGCAACAAAAATTGATTAAATTTGTTCAGTCTTTCTCTTTATTTAGTCTAAAATTCGTTTTACATTCAAAAAATGATTTTAAAGTTGGCAAATAAAGTACCATAAAGTTATGTTGGTTTAAAGTAGATTTCCCTGCCCATTTTAATCTCAGCGCCTTCCGGTAACGTCTATGACTCAAGTACACTTTTTGGCTTCTGCCACGCCTCTTTTTACTCGTTACACAAATTGCAACAATCAGCTTATACCTCTACATACGCTACCCTCACTAACGGTTGTAAAAATGGGCAACAAAGCAATAAGAAGCAAAGAGAACAAGGCAGAAAAAAAAATAAAGTAATGCCTAGGGTTGGCAAAGAGTCATAACCGTCTTCTCCCGCGGGTTCTTTTAGCACAGATTTGCCCGTATTGTTGCACGTATGTTTTTGTTAGACTCCTGTTTGCTGTTGTTGTTTGGTTGCCTGCTCTTTGGCACATCGTTATATGAACTGTTCCTCCCTTCACCGCCACTCCTTTATCAGTTGTTCTCTTGTTGCTGCTGCTGTTACATTTGAATTGACAATTTTTGCATGTTTACAAGCCAAAGGCAAGAGGCAACAGCAGCAGCAGCAGCAGCAAAAAGGCAGTAGCAAATATGGCAAGAGCAAAGTCAGTGGCACAACCAAAACTTGAGGCAATGGTTTAGTCCCATTTCTGAGGCTTCCTTTATCATCGCAGCACGAAACGGAAGTTTTTGCTCCTTTCGGTTGGCCCCCACTTCGTGCTCATCCTGTGCTTGTGTTTTTGGTGCTGTGTCGACTTGAGTGCAATGCAGTCAAGCTTGTTGTGCTCACTTCCTGTTGATTGTATTGTTGATGATGGCTCATAGAACAGTTTATACTCATCTACCACTCAACAGAAAAAAACTATCGAGCCAAGACATGAGTCACAACGCAATCTCCTTTTCCTTTACCCACATCGTTGTCATAACTGTCATTTGCAACTGGCAGCTGCTGGTCTAAATTTGCAAAACATTTTCAAACGTTTCTTACTGCCTTTATGCTGCCAATTTTGTGCGTTGCTTTCGCACATTATGATTATTGTTATGGTAATTATGTTGGCATTACGCATACGCCTTGTTGCAACATGAGTCGCATTTAAAGCATACTTTACAGCGCCAACTTTAAGCAGAGTTTGCACATACCAGAAGTATGCTCTGAATCACCCAACCAACGGGGTTGGAATTGCTCTCATTCTGTTGCTTTGAACTTTGATTTAATACCGCATTTTCTGAAAATTGTTTGCCTGCGTTTTGCACCCCAACCAGTTACTATAAATACCCTGGAATCATCAAATAGGTAAGACAGAAAGGGTAGTTTGAGTGGAGAAATACTTTATAGTATTTCGATTAAGTTATCGATTGTTTCGAGACCCGACTTAGTCTGTCAATCTTCAATGTCTCCTTCTTTGTCTATTTATTTATACACTCTACACGCAATTTATCAAATTTTTAAGCCGCTTTGAGCGCTGCCAATGCCACATCTAGGATATCTGACTGTCAATCAACTCTTAACTGTAGCAATTTTGTTTTTTTTATTTGGTCTGGCTTTGTACACAGTTTTTAGACAACTTTTTGAGGGATGGGATGGTAACTTTGGTCTGGGTTGGGTTTGAAGTTGGGGCTGTTGCTGTTGTTGTAACCGACATTTAGTGGCTTTTGTGCTCTTTACGTTTGGAATTTTGCACGCAATTAATTCAATTTGTTAAATTTTGATGCCCAACAACTTTTGTTGGAAGACTGAACAAAAATTTGCGGCATTTTTGGTTGAACTAAAAATGTTATTAAAAGTTAAACGACAGGTGCAATTTAGCATAGTTGACAAAAAAGAGACTGCAGTTTAGAATAACCAGCAAATAAGTTTTGATCAGCGCATAAACTGAGCAAAACTGATGTAAAATGATTAAATTATAATACCCAAAAGTGTAAATCAAACTAAATGCGCAGAAAATTTGTAAAATGAATCAAAAGTAAAGTGAAAATCGCCGGAAAGCTTTAGCGATTGTTCATTCTCATGCGGGATTTTCCAGCACACAAAGTATTACATTCTATTCTTCGGAGAGACATTCGTGGGCGGAAGTGAAGGCGTGGCTACATTATAATAAACTGCAAATAAAATGCAAATTTTAACGCCAAATTTTGCGACAACAATTCCAAAACTCGCTGCTGTGCGAAGTGTAAGCGGAAAAGATAGAGAAAACTATACAGAACATGAAATTGTGAAACAAACTTTTTGTTCAACGACTGCAGGATGCGAGTTTGCCTCGTTTACTCTTACCAGTGAACAGTTTGGACAACTGCAGCGAGTACTCGCATCCCTCGCATTTTTATGGCCAATTAAAAGTGCAAATTATATTTGAAAAAGTATGAAAAAAAGAGAAAAACAAATGAAATTTAATAAACAAATATCTAGTCAAACTTTCGAAAAGTTGACGTATGAGTTAAACAAATTGTGGTCAATAAAAATTGCAGAAAGATCTGATAATATAGTAAAATGCAGACAGGTAATTATTCAAGCTAAAAAAGGCTCAATAAAATTCAATTTTATTAATTATGGACTCTTCTATTAAAGATATTTTCGATCAAATTTATTGCCATTTAAACAAAATTTAATATAACTACAAAATAAATCAATTTATTTATTAATTTGAAACGAGATATTGCAGTTTAGATAAATTGTCATAGTTCAACAGTCTATCATTAATCTTAATTTAAATAAATGTTTTTTTATTTAACAGTAATTCGATAACTTTTTAAATTAAACTCCATCTGAATTTTCCTGCATTTTCGCACTATGCAAATGATGTTGTAAGCGGAATACAACGAACGTGTGGAAACTGTTCGCATTTTCATGAGCAGAATTTTCCTCTTTTCTGGTTGCTCGTTCAATCTTCATTAGTGGCAACACGTAGTCGAGCCAAGCAGAATGCATAATAATACACTTTATATTATGATATAATAATAATAATAAATGCGCTTAAATGCAGGTCCTTTCATGTCCGAGAGAGAGGTAAAGGGAGGGAGAGAGAGACTGAGCGGTGTAAGCCCGAAAGCTTCGTTTGCGAGACCAGAATGATAAATTTTCTTAGCCGTGTTTATAAATTCATGTTGCACAAAGCGTTTTCTGCATATATTTTGCATGTCACAAATCCGTAAACAAAAGCGACCAGGCGGCCAAGCGACACGCCTACCAACGCCTATGCCCAACACCACAAATGCATGGAGTACCCCTACTGTCTCATTGTTGTTTACAAAAATAAACACGAAGAGCTGAGAGAACACAATGTTAAAACGGCCATTTGGCCCCAAATGAAGCTCAGCACGTTGTACATTGCACATAGCACGTTACATGGGGCGTATGCGCGTTATACAGTTAGTGCCAGCTGCAAGTTGCCAACAGAGCTGCCTAGCAAGCTTATTTAAAGCTAGTTTTAGCAGTTTTAGATGCGAGCAAGTTGGAGTAATTATTAAAGTTTGGGCAAAAACTTTTTCTTCTAGTGAAAAAATGAATAAAATTAAAATAAAGTAGGTAGAAAAATATATAAAATTTAATTTTTGATTTAAATATTACCAAATGAGGTTTAAAGCTACTTTTTTAAGAAACTAGCTATTTTAGTTCTTGAAAGTCTGCTACCACTGACTGCATGCTATGAGTCAACAAGAACAACTCGAACAACGAGGACAACGTAAGCCAAATGTGGGTTAGATTGCACCGCTTAAACCAACTATCTCTGTCTTTCTTTAACCCTTTTCTACCCTCCATCTCCCTCCCTCCCTTGTCTATAATGAGACACACTTGATGTGAGCTGCATTTGAGCCGACTCAGGTCATAAATTAATTGGTTACCACATACAAACTCAGTTGAATGAGAACAGGGGCAAAGCGCATTTAAAGTAGAGCTGCAAACATCTGGTAGAATTAAGTGTATAAAGAACATTGGGGCCAAAGGAATCCCCAGTTGTGTTTATTGATTTCAATTCAAAAGATTTGAATACAAAAATGCTTAGTAATCAGAAGCTTTAGATTTTGTTAGTTTTTCAGCTACAGATTAGGCTTACATGCTGATAAGGTCTCACTAGATTTCGCCATATTTCTCAATTAAAATAAATCTGCTGAAATCAGCATGAAACTGCGTTGTTTCCAGCTAACACAAAGATAAGGAAATGCATCAATACAAAATTACTTGAAACAATCTACATTGATCGCGCCTACACAAAAATAAAATATATAAATGTTATCGACCACAGACAAATAAAAATATAATATAGAAATAAAATATATTATTGGTGTTTCCCGTTGATAACAAATCGCTCTAAGCTTGAGCATTTAATCCACTGACTGTAGAAACCAAAACATCAGTTTTGATTGAGCTGTTTGAGACTTAAGAAATCGTTTTAAAAATGAAAATTAAAGTGGCGTTTTTACTGCTCTTAGCCTGCATTGCAATAGCCAAAGGTGAGTAGCAAAGTGTAAAGTGAAAATGGCTGGAAAAGTGTGAAAACTAAAGTGCTTTTCTCTAGGCTTCGTGGCGCCCAACTGCCCGCACTCAAGCAAATGCTGGAAGGATTATAAAAGCGGCAGAATACTTTACTGATTTCAATTGATTTTCGATTTAGTTACAAGTAATTCTAGTTAAAGTTTAAGAAAAATAGATTAATCAAATGGAAATTGAATAAAAATGAAAGAGTAGACAGAATTAAACCCATTTTACCATGATTCCATTAGGCTTATGTGCTTAATTAAGCGTTAAGGCTATTAGGGCCACATTTCCATTGAGGGCAGAGAACAACATGATCAACTCTGTCGTTCGTTGTACAAATGTTCGCAATGAAAATCCAATGAAATAAAGCTTAATGCAAAAATAAATTTACTACCGCTAATTGCACGCAGGGACTAACCACACACATTCACACACACTGGCACACACTCATACGTATTTTACCCCCTGAATTTTGCAACATGTCAGATGGGTAATCCCCGTACACAGTATTTTTCGTGTATTTTTTGGACCGTTCTCGTAAAACCTCAGCACGCAATGCGAAATAAGCTGCATTCAGATTGACAAGCTTGTCAAAAGAATTTTACCCAGTTGTCAGAGACGAAAATAGTAAGCCCTACAAGCCCCCATACGCCCAACCTATTCTGACCGCTAGATGGCGCTCCCACAACCCGTCGGCTATCCCTTACCAAACACGTGACTCAATTAGCTTAAACATTTTAAATTTCAACGAATTTGAAAATATATAAAACTCTATGATTGACATGGGTATGACGCATTATTGATTGACCCGACGGGGTCTTCACTGTAGATGCTATGCTGATAGCAGTCTAGCAAGGCAAGTTAGCATTTCTGTATTTATATAGCGAGCAGGTGTGGAAGTGCCGTCATTTACTAGGCAAACTATGCTCCATTAGTTATTCATATACCTTAAGTAAGTGAGGATATACAGTATATACGAGGTCGGTGGAACTATACGTACTTTTATTGATTTTCATAGGGGTTTTTGTTGAGAAACTACACTGAGAAAAATATATGTCTGTCTTAATATAATTTATTTTTAGTCCGATAAAAATCTTGGCTATAAATACTGACTGACAACTTTAGCCATTAACTTATTTTATCTTATCGAAAATATAGATTTTTATACAACCTCTAACGAAAAAGTTTTAATTAACTTTTGTACAAAAATTTCTTTAAAAAAACTTCAAATAACTTTTGTAGATATAGCATATCAGTCCCGTAGATCGTTCTCTTCAATCGGCTTTTGATTGCCTCGTGATTGTGGTTATGTTGAGCCGACTTACGCGATAAGCTCAGTGCAAGTCAACTGATGAGCAACTGACCGGACAGACTGTTTTCCCCCTCCACACACACAATTACCACAGAACACAAAGGACGACACTTGGCTTATCTTTGGAATACAGTCTAGGAATACATTTTAAGTAGACATCATTAAGCCCCAAACCGCCAACTCCCTCTTACCACCTACTCCCCCTACCGCAAATGACATTGACAACAACATAAATCCATTAACATCAGCGCATTAAAAGGCGACAAAGTAAAATGGGAAAAACTCTCACTACTTTGGCTCGTTGAATTTTCCCGTTTTGTTTGTTTCTACCTATTTAAGCAATTGCAGGACAAAGGAATAGAATATATCTACTATATGTATTTGAACTTTTGGCTTCTGTCGCGCTTTAAAACTCGGATTTGCACAGGTGAACCGCTGTAAGCTGTTACAAATGCTTCAAATGCTTTTTCTTTGTTGTCTTATCGATTTTTTTCCGCTTTTTTTCGCTTTTGACTTTTTTTTCCGACATTTTGGCTTGTGTCCCCTTTTGTTATAACGTTGGCGGTTGTTTTTGTCTCTTTGTTTTCGCTTTTATCTTTCAATTTGGTTAGATAAGTATTTTAGATGGCATTGCTGAGATTTTTGCACAGGAATATTTTATAGAAATTCCTACGTAGTCTGTTTAGAGGTAAAGCTCTTAGCCGGTAATTTATAATACCGTAAACAGTCTTTTGATCATTTTGAACGATTTATTATCGATAGCAATCAGTAGACTTACCTCGATAACACTGTCGTTGCCCAGTCCGCAGATCTTGTTCTTTTTGTTGTACAGCTGCTCCAACTGCTGCTTGCGTTGCTTCCGCTGCTTACGTGTGGCTAAACGTAGCCCACCGCCACCGCCGCCTCCTTTACCACCGCCCACAACCTGAGCGGCAATGACAATTTCGTCGTCTTCGTCGTCGTCGTCGGCGTCGTCTTCTCCGTCGCCGCCCACACCGACGTCAGCGTTGTCGCCGTCGCCGTCGTCGTCGTTTAGTACTAAACCAGCAGGTGGCGTGCCACTCAAATTATATTCATCGACATCGATATCGGCTGCTGTGTCCGGCAGCAAATCCAAATCACTTTGAAAGCTTAGATCCAAATCTTGGGGTAATTTTGCATACTTTTGATGATTTTTCATTTTTCCAGCTTATTTTGTAGCCTCCTCATATGCAGCGTTGCATGAGTCATACCATGTGCATTGAAGTCCAATTGGATGTTTGGTATTTGGATAATGGACACACAGTTTATCGAGAATTATCGTCTTTATTATTGTTGCAATTCGTGCGTCGGCTCTTTTACACAAAACAACACGCGGTCACACACAAACACACACACACAGCAAAACAAACACTACTCACACACACACTCACTCACAAACAGTTTCTGCATTTACATGAATGTGAACCAAAACAAAAATGAGCACAATCGATTTTTCCGTCTTGTTGACGACGCGCTTAGCTCAGTTGTGTGTGCTCTCGTTTTGTTTCTCTGCTCTTTGTTTTTGGCCCACTGTGTGCGATAATAATAATAATAAAAACAACAACAACAGGTTCTTGTTTTAGCTGCAGCACACAACAATGCAACAAATTGGGCGCAACTCGTTGGCTCCCAATTCGATCGGCAAACGTCCTGCTGCTGCTCTTCTCCCGTAGGTGCCGCAACGGCAGCACCCTTAACGTCTCTGGCTACGTAATTAACACAAACAAACAAAACGAATGAACGTACAAGAATTTGCAATTGCACTTTACTTCGATTTGATTTCAAAACACTGACACACACACCCGCAGAGCTTTAGCGATAACAGTTTGATACGCTCTTTTTTAATGTACTTGTGCTGTTTCCAATTAGAGTTGAGTTTTATGCGCTATTTCGACTGTGATTTTCATTTGTTTTTCCACCGTAAAGACGTCTGCACGCCAACAGAATCGCATCGCGTATAAAACACAGCGCCAATGTCGATGCCGCTTCCCCCTGTATAACTGATTTAATGGACGACCGTAAGAAATTTAGTGTGTGTGCGCGTGTGTGTGTGTAGGGGCTGATTGTGCACTAGAACTATCGACACGAATTTATCACACTGCAGACTATCGATAACATGGAATCTGGCAACGCTGTTTATCAGAGTAGATACAGTGCCAAACAGCTTTTGTCAAGCAAGCAGCAAGCAGTTGCGCGCCAACAGGAAATTTCAAAGGAAATTTATGTCAGCTGCCCTTTTATACATAAATAAAGCTTTCTAGAAGTTTATTTGTTCAGTTGATTTATTCAAAAGCAGTTTGTTTAAATCGATATTGTTGATTTCTGTTTGTCGATTTATCATAGAGATTCCATACACATTTCAATATTACCATTTAGTTGTTTTCTTGTTACTGAAATATATGAATATACTTAGATGCTTATGAAATTAGTTCGATTAAAAATAAATTCTTAAAAAGGAAAAGCATCATGTAGCTACCACAAGGTGTACTTTCTTAACTTTTGTTCGTTCTTTATTTTGTTTTGTGATTTTACGGCGCTAAATTGCTGATAAATGTTGAAATCGATTGAATTGAATTATTAGAAATGTTTTAATTTAGCTATAAAATTGTGTAAATATATAAATATAAATACTGTTCGCTTACAATATATATTTATATATATTGCGCACACACGCAGGTTTGTCAAATTGTTTTTGTTTTAAATAAATTACGACATAATTTATAAATATTTGATGGTCTTTCTCCTCCCGTTTCTGGTTTGCACTAATTCAAATTAGTTTCGTTTTACAAATAAATATATAGCTATAAGTTTTGCGGCAATAAAAAGCATTAAGTACATACATTCGTTACAAAATTCGCTTAAATGATTAAGTATAATTAAATTAGATTAATTACTGGCAACATTCTGGAGATGCTTTGATGATTTTTCGTACTTTCGCTGTCACACATGCGCCGCTGTTCAG
This sequence comes from Drosophila parthenogenetica, assembly GCA_035047505.1. Lineage (NCBI taxonomy): Eukaryota > Metazoa > Arthropoda > Insecta > Diptera > Drosophilidae > Drosophila > Drosophila parthenogenetica. The sequence continues at coordinate 6,321,634 of JAWNPM010000247.1, read as the reverse complement.
CACTGAAAGGCAGTGCTGATAAGCTGGAATATAAGATGGATTTGAAGGGTTTTTGAATTAAACTTGAAGATTTTTAGGATGCCTTTCATAACTTTGAAAGTTATTTGGCGTTTTCTGTAAGAGCAGCGCATGCGCCTTGTCTGAGTCTAAATGAATGAACTTAAAACACTTAAATTAATTGTTAGCCTAAATAATTTGACCCCATCTTAAAGTTTATAATCGACTTGTGTAAAAATTAGGTATACAAAAAAAAGAGTAAAAACATGGCAAGCACTTAAGCGTAACTTATAACTTAAATACATAGACTAATCAAAGTAGCTAGAGAGGCAACTATTGCTGTTGATGTTGTTGTTGCTGCTGTTGTTGCTCCTGCAATTGCTGCAGCAATTGTTGCTTCGTTTCGGCTTTCACAGTTTTATAGCGATCCTTCTCCTCGGTATTCTCGGGTGGCTCACATTCAAACGATGCCATTGAGAGTGTGTTCTCATTGAGCACGGCATTGTGCTGCAGATAGGCAATGACATTCGGCAATTTATCAAATGGACAACAGACTTTCTTCCATTCGTTGAACTCCATCACTTGTTTGGCGAGTTGTGAGCATTTCTCAAAGTTGATATGATTGTTTGGCAAACTGTAAAGCAAATAAAGTAAATTTAGTAATTATTTAGATGTAGTAAAAGTGATAAATTACCGATTCGAGCAGCCTTCGTTTAGAAAATATAAATCCTTAACAAATAAACTAAAAAATGGAATGATTATGCGTTCGCGTTCCTCTGTGGCACCCTCGGAGCGCCACATGGCAGCTTTAAGCGTCGAGCGATAACTATTAAAATTCGATGTTGGATCCATTTGATGTTCCAGCACCGAAAACTTTGCCGATTGCACCTTAGACCACTGTCAACAAGTAAATAGAAAAGAGTTTATAAACAGTGCTAAAAGTTTATACTTAGTTTAGTTTTAGTGTACTTACCGTCTTTTTTAGCCGGCCTATGGGTGCTAGGTTTAGGCCAGCTATTATGGCCATCAGACTATTGAAATTGCCAATGTTAAAGCATTCCCGTGCGGTTTCAATCCAGTATTCAATGATACGCACTCGCTGTTTTTTCTTGGGATACTGTTAAGATAGAAAACGAATAAAGTTAGTCATAATCATTATATTTAAAAGTTACGCATTTCTTTTAGCGAGGCTAGACTGTGTGGCTTTCTTGTGGCTAAATTAAATATAGCGCTTATCATGTCAGACTTCTTGGAAATTACAACGCACTACATTTGCTTGTTGTTGTTTTCCTAGTGTCTTTATCAAGCCTTATCAAGCACGCCTGACACCCCCTTAGTTCCATTGTATACCTCTTAATCAGATATTGTTTTTAACATTATCCAATTAACACTTATTATAGGAAATTATCAGTTTTTATTCCTCTACTGGCTGAGTTATTGATTTAGGATTTCTGCTCTACTTTTTTTTGATTTTCTTTCTTCCCGGTCTAAGCTAATCCGTAGCTAATCCCACCTCCTCCCCCTTAAGTACGTACCTTTACAATTTCGCTGGCCGTCAAGTAACTGAGGCGATTGAACCACTGCACGTACGACTCCAAATTCCGCGTCTTTTTCATATCGTTCAGTGTGTTTGGTCCTCCTCCGCTTGATCCTGTGCCTCCTGCTACTCCTCCAAGGCCCATGCCATCGCTTGTCGCTCCCTTGGCCTGCTGATAATCCTTGGCAAATGCCTGCACGAACTCCTCGGGTCCAATGTGTGACAGACGCTCCAGTTCAATGGCCGTTAGCTGATGGGCCAAGTGCTCGCAGCTGGGACAAATGTCCATGATGCCAAAGACCTCATCCGGTTGTGGTGTGCTGGAGGCTGAATTGTTGGCACTATTTGAGTTGCCAGTGCCTGAACCGCTGCTCGATGAGGCACCACTGGAGGTGGCCAGACCATTTGTGGCATGTCCAGCATTCGCTGCTGTGGCAGGTGAGCTGCCCAGAAAGGTTTGAAATGGATTATGTAAGTGTAAATGATGATGTTGATGCTGATGATGATGTGGATGATGATGATTATGTTGCGTTTGCTGTTCGGCGCTGGCTTCGTTGTTCAACGTCTGAAGAAACTCCTCGTACTGCTCCAGAGCCGTTAGTCTGGCCACAAGTAGCTGAAGAATACGCGACACTTGTTTCCCCAGCGAGTTATCAATGTAGACGCACTTTCTGGCCAAGATGCGCACCTGTTGCATGAGTCGTTCATCCCGAAAGTCATAGGGAAAGATCTCAATCCACTCGGAGAGCAGGCGTATGCAATGCTGTGCTGAACGCTGTGTCCATGTGCGTTGCTGTGGCTTCGGCTCCAGTTCCAAATCTCGTCCAGCTGCCGCTCCCTTGCGCTGAGTTAACGGCGATACAGAATTCAAATGAGTCGGTACCGCCTCATCCACCGCATCACAGCCATCTCCGGCGGTTTGCTGCTGCTCCCAGCTGGTTGAGATCTGTGCAAGCAGCTCGTGTGGTCGTATAAAGAGACGTGCACTCAGCAGAAAAGCAAAGAGATAACCATGCTCCGGATAGTAGTCATGGGTGGGCACCATGTGCATGATTAGCGACTGCAGTGTACCCGCTTGAAGTTTACCCTCACAGTACACCAGGTGCCCCTCCTTTGGCTCCTTGCTGAGACCCGCTGACTTGCTTTGCTGTGGCAGGCCATAGCTTAAAGGCTTCTCCGGCAGCTGTAGCTTCTCCACATGCGAACTGTCCCGTCGATGGTTGGCCAAGGTTTTGGCCACTACACCGATGCCAGTGCCAGCGCTGCTGTTGCTTCGCTGCGTCTTCAGATCCGGCAAAGTCTTTGTTCCCGCTCCAGTTGCTATACCCAAAACCGTTGCCGTTCCTCCTCCCGTGACTGTTACTGCTCCTCCAGCGGCTTTGGCCTTTAGATTGAGATTGATATTGGCGCTGCCAGTGCTGCCACTGCGGCCATTTGTGGCACTATTGATGCCGCCGTTGCTCGACGACGACATTTGAATCCCGACTGAATCCTGCTCCAACTTCTCCGACCTTTCTATGCGCGCGACACATTCGCAAGCAGCGCTAAGAGCTGCAAAAAGCGTAGGGGAAGAAATGAATTAGTGGAGCTCCTAAAGAATCCTTACAAAAAAATAAAAACAAGTTGGGAAGGTACAGACGAGTTTGGAAGACAGAAATATACCCAGTATAAAGACAGTGTAAGCAGTGTAAGACAGTGGAAAGCTGGCTGCTATGCGCTGGGCAACCGCTTACCATCGCTCAATCTATTTGGTTCTTAGAAAAGTTTCTTGCCCGTTTAACAAACCGAAATCACCCTCTTTACTGAGTATACAAATATATAAAAGTGTTCAATGGAAATTAGAAAATAGCAAACGGCAATTGCCAAAGAGAAATGACCAATGGACACCAACACATTTAATCCTAGTCCTAAGCAATTAGCCAGTTGTCAATAGAGGAATAATAAAATAAGTGAAGAGAAGTTGGAATGGAATGCAAGGTAAGACCATTTAAGCCTTTGAACACACATTTTATAGCCAATGCTTAATTAAAGAGCTTAATGCTGAAGGATTGATTACAGTTAAAGCTTTTACGAGTTTAGTAAAAGGAATTTCAAATGCCAAGCTCTACTTAGCTGAATTGGGAACTCAAGGAAATTTAAAACAAAATAAACTTTTTATTGGTAAAGAGTTTTTAAGACTCTACCTATTTCTTGTACATGATTATAAGCAAATAAAAATCTATTTAAATTTTTAAAACTTTTTGAACTTTAAACACAGTCAGCATTTAAATATTTTAAAAGCAGTCTATTAATTTTTCCCAGCTGCCGTTAATAAAGCTTCCCATAAGCTTAACTGATCATTTTCATTCATTTATTATTATAATAAAATCCACTGATAGATTTGTCAAACAAAATCAAGTTAATTAAAGCTTTCCATGTGCTTTTAAGACAATCAAATGATCTCACTTAATGCACCTAAAGCTGACATTGAGACGGAAACACGATTTCCAAGCACAAAGCAAAGAAAAACTCACAGAGGTGAGTAAGTGGAAACTGGAAAAGTGTCATGGAAAATAGTAAAATTCATAGAAAATGGAAAATGTATAAAACATAGTAAATGCGGCTATTGATTGCTGAAGGCGACACTCAAACACGTAAGCACAACCCACACACATACACCTTCAACTTCCCCCCTCTCCTCCACTTCTGCTTGAGAGACGGAACCAATCCAAAAAAGAGATAATGAAACTATAAAGCTAAAGCTTTGAGCTTGTAGTAAATATAAACTGTTAATTTGCCATGAAAATCATTTGAGCTGCTTATCAAAGGCAAGCGAGCAGAAGGGGGAAACACGAGAATTACAAATATTAATTAACAACAAAACACAGAAAATAAAATATCAAATATAGGTCAACACTGTGGAAGGGTGAACACAGCGAGGGGTCGGGGTGGGGCTGTGTGAAGGGCTGAAGGGTCTAAATGTTAATTGAATTACGAGCAGCGGAAGAAGAAGCAGCAAAAACAGAAGACGCCAGGTTAAGGCAGAGGTGAAAATAAGTCGAACGCACCCACTTCCCCTCTGCACCCCTTGGGACGACCCAGTTCAATTTTCACTTTTCTTGCAATATTGCACGCTTCACTTGTGTGCGTGTGTCTGTGTGTGGAGAAGGGGAAGGAGAGGGAACACCGTGGGGTCAGAGCATTTATTAACTGTAGGACAAACAGAAATCAATTTCGAATGCGGTAAAAGCAAATTAAAAATCTATATTTATAACGTTTACACTACACACGCCAACAACAACAAGAACAAGACAGCGCTGTTAACAACAACAACAACAACAAATGAGAGGAATGCACGACGTAGCAGCAGAAACGGCGGCAGCGGCAGCGGCAGCAGAAGCAATGCCATAAAAGCTTAAAGCAACAACAACTGTAAAAACAAGAACAACAACAAGCAAAGCGCACCATAATTTGTATACAAAAGCAAAGCGTGGGCAAAGGAGAAAACAGATGCAAGGGAAGAGACAACGGCAATGATAGACATATACACTCACTCACACACACATTATACACACATACGTTCATACACAGCAAGAGGCGGAGAAGAAATGTAGACAAGTCAATAAATGGGGCCGTGGCCAGGCTGCTGCTGCTGCTCTGCTTCTGCTACTGAGAAGTAAAAAAAAAAAAAACAAAAACCACCCCTCAAACAGAAGATTGGATGCATGGATGGTTGGATGACTGGATGAATGAATGCATGCGAGTACTAGGTAGCCACTTCAATTGTAACCGAGTCCTAATTGGAACTCACCTGCTTGCTGCTGCTGCTGTCGCAGTTACAGCTCCGTTGCATTTTATTACAAAATATATGTAAATTTTTACGCACACACACACGAACACACGCGACACACAAAAGAGAGTATCTTTTATTGCTATTGATCACCAATACATTGTCACTCGGCTGACCCTCTAGCTCTCTAGTTTTTAAACTCTCTTACTCTCTCTCTCTCTCTCTCTGTCTTTCACTAAAACACTGAAATCAGGACAGCCTGTATATAGCAAAGGGGCGCTGCCTGTCAAAAGTGGAACACACGATGCTGCTCTGCTGCAGCTCTGCTGTTGCTGTTGGCCTTACGGTTGTTGTGGGGTGTTGCTGGTGGAGGGGGCAGAGTTAGTTTTGTGTTTGCAAAACCAATTTACAATACGCGAAAGGTGAGCGTCGCCCTCTTCCGCGCCCCGTTTCGTCTTGTCGCGCGCTGCGTTGAGTCGCGTCGTTTTAGCTCTCGCTCTCACCACCTTTATAGTACGCCGCTCGCGCTGTCACCCCCGCAGCAGCAGCAGCAGTCACAGTCGCATATGGCGGCCGCCTTTTGCGTTTTTCGTTTGGTCAGCACAAATGTAGTATGTATATAAAAAAAAATTTATATATGTATATAGTATACAATATGGAAAATACACTGTGAATTTCGTATGTATGTTTATTATACGGTTTTGCATACGTTTCTTGTGTTGAATTCACAGTTTTTGTTAAAAATGCGTCTTTTGCATACGATATTAACGACGTTTTGCGTCTGTATTTGTATGTATGTATGTTGCGCGCCGACCGGTTTGTTTGCTACGCAGAATTTTCTTTTCCACTTTCTTTACGCCGCCCTTGCACTGCTTTTTTATGTTATTGCTTGTTTAGCTCGTTGTTTTTATATCGTTATGTTCCTTGTAACATTCACTTTTTTTAGTATTTACACAAAATCGTATTCGTACGTTCGCCTTTCGCTCTTTATTGCATTAATTATGCATATATTACGCCAATTAGCAAAGTTTATGCCCGAAATTGCCGTTCTCCTCGGAAGCAATAGGCAAGGAGTGCGAAGACAAAACAAAAACCACGAGAGCAGTGTGAACGTCTGCAACAAACACCAAAATGTCTAATTGGCTACTCGCTGTAAACAACAAATGGTTGGCAACGCAAGGCTCTGACCATTATTTTCTACAGTCTGGTCACATCGAAAATTACAACGAAACCGCTCACTTGTATTTAAAAATTTAATTTAATAACATATCAATAAACCCTAGCAGGAAATGTAAATACTGGGCGTTTACCTGATTTTTTATATCATTTTTGTAGATCATCAGAATTCCAATCAGCTTTGCTTTTCAACAACGAAAAGTACTCGGAAATATATCGAAAAAGATAGGCAGTGTTGGTCTAGTGTAAATGTCAACAGAGATCCAGATCCTTTTGCTCTACTTTGGAATAGCATCAGGAATGCTACAGTATTCTCCTTCTCATGAGGAAGATCGGAAAGTATTGGACCGCCTAGTGTTTGGAGATGATGAAGACTCAATTGTAGAAGACTGAACACAAATTTACTACATTTCAATTAATCACCCAGCCATGAATCATGTCCTAAATGTTTGCTGAAACACTTCATGTAATTTGGCGTAAAAAAAAATAAAAGAAAAAGAAAAAATAATAATAATAAAAAATAAAAATAATACAGTTCAATTGAACAAAAATTATAAAAAATTACCCAGTATTACCGCAGAAACTGGTACAGAGTGCGGTACACTTTTTACATAAATGAGTACATAATTTATTTGTTTAAACATTAAAACAAGTACACAATAAAATATTTGTATTATTAATGTGGATACATTTAATTTCGATCTTATTTGTAAGACAGTCAGTGTTTAGGCAATATACTTTTATTACTAAAAATGTTCGTAAGTGTTTCCACATTTCGAATAAAAGTGGTACATTTTCTTCAGCTGCTTCTTCGATATAGATCGATACCTCAAATTTAAACGAATATTTCGCGATGATAATATATCGATGCATCGATTGTGGAATCGATATTAGTTTAAGCTCTACAATACAACTCAGTCGGCAGAGAAATGCAACGCAAAGTGTAACTAAATTTGTAGCGAAAAACAACACAAAAGCCAATAACAAAAGGCGAAACACACAATAAGATCAACAGAAACAAGGGAAAATCCAGCAGCAAATCAAGGAGTTTGTGAGCACTGACGACTAACGGCGGCTGGCGACATTTAAATGGCCAATGGCAATGGGAACAATATCAATACGGACGATGCTGCGACGGCAGCTGCGGCGGCGGCAACAGCGGCAGCAGCAACAACAGCAACAACACTGCAACAGCAACAGCATGTGACGGGCGATGGTGTAGGAGCCTGCGGCGATGCCAAGCAAACAACAACCCGTATCAATGATTTGGTTGCAGATTTATGGCTAAATGGCAGCAGCAACAACAGCAGTCGCGGTGATTACACAAATATACGCGCCACAACAACAGCAGCAGCACCTGCGAACGCAGCAGCTGCAGCAACAGCGGCGACTGCGACCGCAACTACAACAGCAACAAACAGCAGCAACTCCTCCACCTCCACATTTTCCTTTAAGCATTTTCTCAACAGCAGCGGGACAATAACAGCGCCCAGCAGCACAGTGACATCGCTGGATGCCACATGTGGCACGAGCGGTGCATGCTCTGGCGTGGGCATTGCCGCCTGCGTTAGTGCTGCTGCCACAACTGCATCGCTGCAGACGTCGACGGGAGCGCGGCCAAAGGTGCCACAATCGGCGTCCGTTAGTCACATGCAACCGGATTTGAATGGCAGTGGCTGCAGCGGTGGCAGCAGCAGCGCCGCCTCCAAAATGAAGCGCTCGCCGCGATTCAGCTCCTTCGACTCGCAGGCGAGTCTTGCGGAGTATGCGTCCTGTGGTGGCAGTGTGGTAAGTGGCGCACGACCACGACCAGATCTGCGGCTGGAGGTGGAACGCAGCAACGCTGTGCTCGACGTGGAGGACGACGATGACGACCATGTGGGCCTGGCCCAGGTGCGCAACAGTCGCCTCTACGACGAGCGTGTCGATGATGGTTAGTATTAGTTTCCTACCCATGAAATCCTGTAAAGAAATCCGTCTCTCTCCCGGCAGATATCTTTCCGTCGGCTGCCTCGAATCTGCTTGGAGGTGCCAGCAGTTCCCGCTACGTACCGCGCTCCTACTCCAGCTACGACATGCCGCCTCCAAGTGGCATCTCAGCGTCGCCACGACGTCGTCAGGCCGCGTTGCGTCCCAATCGCCTGGTACTAGCCACAGCGCCCAAGATGAAGCTAGATCTGCCGCTGGACACGTCAAACGTGGCCGGTGGCGCCTCAGCTCTGCCTGACTTTGTGCAGGATCATTTGTCGGAGGCGTGGTGCCAGGAGGCCCAGCATCTTAGTTCACCGCCTAACTCCCCGCTGGGTGCTGCCGACACGCCCAGCTGCAGTGGCGCTGTAGGCGGCGGTGCCTTGTTGCTGCCCACCGCCGGCCTGCCCTGCGCTGCATCCCTGTCAGCGGCCAATGAAGCAAGTGGCTCCACGGGCAAAATGCTGCCCGATTTTCTCTCCGACGGTCCCATTTTGCACTCCTCCCAGCGCCTAGCGGATGTGGCCATTGGATTGCCCTCGAATTCCATAGATTCGCCGCCACAGGAGGTGGACAATGCTCCAATGCTGCGTCAGGAGAACGAACGTCTGCAGCGGGAGCTCCAAGAAAGCCGCGTCGAGCTGAGCAGCCAAACCCGAAGGGTCCACGAAGTGGAACAACAGCTGCTAGCGCTGACGGATGCACGACGAAGAGAGACACTGGCGGCAACGGCTCAAACGCAAACTACACAAAGGTTAAGGCGTCAGGTGGCACAGCTTGAGGTGAGTTGCAAGACGGTGATGTCAGTGGGTTAAATAACTAAAATACTCAAAATTTTTTGCTGCCTTTCAGGCGGAATTGTTTGCATTGCGGGAGGGCAGTGAACAGGTGGGCGCATCTGCGCCAGTGATGACACCTGGAAGCAGTCACAGCAGCAGCAGCAGCGCATCGCGTCCATCGAGAACACATCAGTTGTCTAGGGAGCTGCTACGAGCCGCGGACAACGCCGAACAGAATCTCAGGTGAGTGTGGAAAGCTATCTCAACGACGTGTTCTAATCCTACCCACAATCCTCAGACAATTGCTGGCTGGTGTAGATAATCTGCGCCAAATGGCGGCGAACCTGGAGCATCCATCGGTGACAGCAACGACGCCACGAAGTCCAAATCCCGATCCATACACCGACTACAACTGAAGGCCATAGGTCTCAGTTGTGGATGGATTGGAGGAGGATCAGCGAGGATTTGATGTGGCTTGTGGCTATTTTAAACGTGCTTTTTACTCTAAAATATTGCCCAGTTTTTGTTGTTGTTTATGTAATGAATGCAAGCCGCCCAGTTCGACGCCACCTAGCGCTTGTTTTTAGTAACTGAAATCCTCTTATATATATATATCGATACGACATAAACACTTAGATATATATATATGGAAATAACTGTGAGGGATTCTAAAGGATTGCACCGAATCGAAGGCAATTTGGAGGAGCATCAAAGCGCAGACTCGTGATGTTGTTTTGAATTAACGGATTCTATATAAATATAAATTATAACTATAACAAAGTGTAGCATATTTCAAATTCTGTTGTATAAAAAAATAACAAAATGTTTATAGAATTTTCAAAAAAACAAAATAAGCTATAAAAATTGTAAATCAACCAAGAAATCATAAAACACACGGCACTTTTAGACTTGCTAACAAGGGAATTATAATAATAATAATAACAATTAATCAGCAAAACCTCCAAACAGACAGCGTAAATATATATTTTGTTAAAAACAAAATAAAAAAAAAATTAAAAGATATTTAAATTATGTGAAAGAACAACTTGTGCACTTGTGTTCGTAGTTTGTGCTTAAACCGCAACAACAACAAATGAAATAAAATAGTGAGAAAACTGAAAATCTTTCATGTTGTTAATTACATATTTAAATATTATTTTATGTGCGGGAGAGTAGTGTGTATAAATATGCATGCTCTCCGCCTTTGCACAACTGCGCGACGGCGCAGACTCAACTAGTTCCAGTCGATTTATTTTCCGTCCTTTAATTCTGTAGCCTGCAGTGCACCACGCCGCTCTCTTTAAGTCTGCTCTCCCATTTGCATTCATACATAATATGTGTTACATATATGTACACATATAAAGGTACACAAGCTAAAGAGCCTTAACGAATGAGGCTCTGTGCACTGAAAGGCCTGCGTGTTAGAAAGAGCAGCGTTGCAGGCGCAAGCTAGAGTATCAGGCGCGAGTTCATTTCACGTTCGTTTACGCAGTGTAAAGAAAGAGAACCCTTCAAAGCAAGCATATGTGCATCGGTATTATCACAATCACAACCTTGACATTGTAAAGCTACCAATAGATAAGAGAGCAACACACTCCACGCTCACTCTACACTCGCTCTTCACTTGCTTCACACTTTACACACACACTTCCAGCCGTTATGGGACTGTTTACTATTCCAGCGACTGCCAGGCGAGCGCCAACGACGCCGGTCGTTGAATTTCTATTCCATTCCATTTCGTTTAGTTTAGTTTAGTTTTTGGTGTCGTTACGCGCGGTTCGTTTTCATTAAACTCGTGCGAGATCGGCCACAAACTAGAGAGCCCGTTAATCATTGCTCCCTACGCATAAGTGCAGAGAGAGAAATTGTAAATAATAGAATAGAATTGTAAATAAATTAATCAGGAAGTGTGGCGTTTAAATTGCAACATTTGCATAATAAAATAACTGGAATTCAACATGATGTCGAAGTTGTTATTGAGTGAGTTTTATTAAAAATAAGATTTTGTACATAAACAAGAAATGTATCTATAGAGAAGAACACATGTTTGTGCTTATCCCGTAGAAAATTAATTCAGAATTTAAAAATATCAATTCTACTTTCGTGTTCTCAGCTGCATATAAAATTTGAGTATAAAATATTTTTTGTTTATTTATAAGTTTTGTTTCTTTTATTGCGCATTTGATTTGGGTCAAATGTGGAGTAATTATTCTATTTTGTTTTATTTTGGTTTGTATATGTATTATCAACTATTTCTCATGTCCATTAATTAAAATCGCTTATCAGTAAAACTAATTTATTCATAATTTCTTATTAGTTGACCTCTCATTTCTATCTGTTGATTCCCTTCGATTACATTTTATTCAAATCGTAATAGACGCGTATGTTAATTACAGTAAACTTAAGAGAAAGAAAGCAAAAAAGAAATGAAGACATAAAAATTCCAGGAGAAGCGCTCTCTTTATCAGTTTTCCAGGACTTGCAGCTTAACGAAGGCTGGAAAACGCGGAAAGCCGTTACTGCTTCAAATAAATACAATTTTTTCTTTCCGTAAAACTAAATTGGAATAGAAATGTTTGTTGGCCTTCCATTAAACTAAAACGGCATTGACCGCTGTGATCTGGAACTGCGCACATAGATCCGTAACTTGATAAGAAAGCCCAAACGCTGTAGATCTAATCACGCTAGGGAACGAGGACCGGCGAGTGATAAGAAAAGTGTGCTGATAATTTGACAGGTGCTCTCAGAGACACGGGGAGCTTAATTAGTTAATATTTAAGTACAGCCAACTACGGGGGGTTTGGGCTTATCACTACAAATACTTATCAGAGGGAGGTCTACAAATTATATGGGAATGGTCTGTTGCTGGCAGAGTGTTGCCAGATAACAAGAAAGTGGCTAAAATATATTTATCTCAAAACAAGCTTAAACGACATTACTTTCATTAAAACCCTTGACCCTTCCAGACCTTTAAACACAATTTTAATTTAAAGCTTAAATCAAGTCGAAAAGTTTAAGGAACTGAGAGACAAAACAACTTTTAATTAATTGCAATTATTTAACATTTTAGCTGCCTTTTGTTGTGAACACTTCATTAAATATGCACAAAATACTTATATAATTCCATATAGTATATGAAACTGATCTAGGAAACTGCGTCATAAACAATTCAACGACTCAGTTTCAATTTACTTTTATTTATTAGCCATTTAACATTCTAAATTGTAACACAATAAGTTCAGTTTATGTCTGTGTGATTTGAACACGGTTTGTCACGTGTTCGGATTGTCACAAAGGAAAGTCGCGAGATTGTGGAAATAATCGCAAATGTCATAAATCTGTATTAACTGATCGCTTTCAGACTTGACCTACCTGAAAGTGTTTTTTGAATACTTTGGGAGTCTTTTTGGGTAGTAACTAATCATTATTGGTATTAGTGTTATTAATATTATTATAATTAGTTATATTATTGCTATTGTTATCAGCAGTACACATTAATTCTGATGGTGATAAATGTTTGTTTATGGGTTGATAATAAAGTCAAACAATCGGTTTTATTTGAACGGTTTTTGTGCAGTAAGAACATTACATTCAAGCTGCTCGACTGCCATTTGCCCAGTTTCTGAATGTTTAATGTCTTAAAACAGTGTTCTAATGAATCCTCCTAATAATCCTAATTATATTCCCTATTTCCTCAGCTCACTCCAGGCGCAGTCTTACCCGTGCCAGCTCCACGCTGCACTCAAAGGCAGCTCCAGCTGAGATGGCCCAGACTCAGAGTGAGATGCCCCACTGTGATCACCGATCAGTTGGCTACAAGGGACCCAGTTACGAGCAGATACTAAAGACACGTAAGACCCATTTGACACCCAATTTGTCGGCGCATTTCAAGAAACCTTTGGTCATACATGAGGGACACATGCAGTGGCTCTACGATCACGAGGGTCGCCGCTACCTAGACATGTTCGGAGGCATTGTTACCGTCTCCGTAGGACACTGCCATCCGTAAGTAGAACTGCTCTCTCTACCAAAGCTTACAACTAATTTTATTCCTTAGCAAAGTGAACCAGGCGCTGGCGGAGCAGACCTCCAAGCTGTGGCACACGACCAACATTTACATGCATCCCAAGATTCACGAATACGCAGAGCGTTTAGTGGCTAAATTCCCGGGAAATCTCAAGTCCGTTTGCTTTGTGAACTCCGGCTCGGAGGCGAATGACCTGGCCATGCTAATGGCGCGTCTTTACACTGGTAACCAGGATATTTTGACCTTCCGTAATGCCTATCACGGCATGTCACCCTATACGATGGGCCTGACGGCGCACTCGACCTGGAGATACCCACTGCCTGGTGTCAACAATGGCATACAGCATGTCATGAACCCCGATCCCTATCAGGGGATTTGGGGTGGCTCCGCTTGCCGGGATTCCCCCGTGCAGACCACACGCCAGTGCAACTGTGCTCCCAACAGCTGCCAGGCTGGTGTGGAGTACTACAATGAGCTGGAGGAGACGTTCAAATACTCACTGCCACGTGGCAAAGTCGCCGCCATGTTCGCCGAGTCCATTCAGGGCGTAGGCGGCACCGTGCAGTTCCCTAAGGGCTACCTCAAGAAGGCAGCGGAATTGGTGCGCGCCAATGGCGGTGTCTTTGTGGCGGATGAGGTGCAGACTGGCTTTGGACGCACCGGTGAGCACTTCTGGGGCTTCCAGGGACACGACTACACGCCGGACATTGTCACCATGGCCAAGGGCATTGGCAACGGCTTCCCACTGGCTGCTGTGGTCACTACACCTGAGATTGCCGCCACTCTGGGCATGGCGCTGCACTTCAATACGTACGGTGGTAATCCCATGGCCAGTGCTGTGGGCATCGCTGTGCTGGATGTCATCGAGGAGGAGCAACTGCAGCGCAATTCGCTCGAAGTGGGCACCTACTTCCTCAACTCTTTAGCGGAGCTGCAGCAGCGCTACGAGCTCGTAGGCGATGTGCGCGGCAAGGGCTTGATGATTGGCGTGGAACTGGTGGCCGATCGGGAGACACGTGCTCCACTGGCGGCGCCACATGTGCTCGAGATCTGGGAGTTGTGCAAGGACATGGGCGTGCTCTTCGGACGCGGTGGTCTGCATGGCAACGTAAGTTATTATACTCCTTTTTCCCTCGCTTTTAGCTTCTCCTGCTAGTTAAGTTGGCTGCGCCTGCTATTTTTCCCTATTCCTCCTATTGGGTGTAGTTAAGTGCATGTTAATTCATTTTCTACTACTAATTTGCACTTTAGCCACATTTATCCACTCTACTCCCTTCGCCATACATCACTGAAACCCCAAATCTTTTGCAGGTTCTACGTATTAAGCCCCCAATGTGCATAAATCGCGCTGATGTCAAGTTCGCTGTGGATGTTCTGGGTCGTGCCATTGCGGATACTTTGGCTAAACAGAAATAAGTCAAAACTTAACTAACAACAGACTGTTGGAAATTCTTGTGCATTTATAGTTTAAACGAGTTTGATGTAAAAAAATGTTATAAAACAATAAACAAAAGATTATAGCTTAATTTAAACTGATTTTACAGTAAATTTCTCTCCTTACCTTTTAATATATTATACACATATCATTTAAAAACCATTTTACTACCTTCTAAACACTCTTGGGTTACTCTAACTCATGTTCATTAGAAATTTTTCTAACTACAAGTATGTATTTTACTATAATTCATTAATCTTGACCACTTTTTATTAGTAATTTAAACTTCTTTTTCCTTTTAAACAGGTATTAAGCATACGACCTCCTCTGTGTCTCAACTTTGAGGACGTGGAATTCGCTCTATACGTTTTGGAAACAGTTTTCGAGCACCACATGAACAAAAGACTACGTAGCTGGCGAACTATGTCCACTAAAGCGTGTTACTAGCATTGAAAATTAAATTCTAGTTTAGTTTATGTAATAATATATTTATTTCTTAATCGTAACACGAATTATTTGAGCACAATTTGGAGTTCAGAGAGCACAATTAGAATCTAAGAGCAAACTGTGAGCATTTTACATTACATTCCAATAACATTGAGCGAGGTATATTTATAAATAACTTAACTTAAGTTTCTTTTCTATATAATTTTGTATATATATTTTAATATGTATATATTTGTTGTATATATTTAGTTTATAGGCACAGCATTTTCATTAAAAATTTAATTCTTAACAAATATTTTGCGACAATTTTCTTTTGGTATGTTTTCAAGTTCAACATTATCACTAAACTATTAAATAATTTTAATTAAATTGCAGTCTAAAACTATGCTATTAGCAGAAGACCTATTTAAATATTTAATACAATTTCAATTCGAGTTAACAGAATCCACAGTCACTGGGCATCGGGTTGTACTGGCGACTGCGACAGGGGTAGGGTTGAGATCTCCTCTTCCGATTCCTGCTATACTTGTATATCAATGGGTTTGCCATCGTTGCTGTAATCTGATTCCATAAGCGTTTCTGATAGTTCTTTTCGCGCCTTTTGAACCACCCAGAACATGAGGGCAACGCCGCAAATGACCTGAAATATACAAATTAAAAATTAATTCAATAATTTTTAATAGGTAACAACTTAATTTTAGTAAAAGGTCTCTGAACGTATAATTAAAAGTGTTGCATACTTTTAAGCGGTTCAGTAAAACAGCCAGTAGAACGCAAGCAATAAAAGTGATGCATACTTTCTGGCAGATTCGAAATTTATGTTATCACATTTATAGCATTATTGTTAACATTATTGTTAAATTACAATATTTTAAATTCTCAGAATTAAATAGTTGAAAAATTCGTATACTTTTCTTAGCCCATACAAACTTAAATTCTTTACAAACTAACAAAAAAGTAAGTCAAAACTACTATTTCACGTCAACAGCACCTTTAGCCCAATGTAAATTTAAAAATGGATGAAACAAATTAAGTTTCTAACCCAGTGCCACTGCAAAAAGCTATATAAAATGCATTATGACTAAGCAGCTCTCTTGCCTTGACACTGAAACTTTTTACGTTTCAGCCATAAAATATTTCAACCATTAAAGTTCATACCAAAGTCAAAATTCTAAGCTGCGACTGCACTTTAATGCAATCAGGAATATCAGGCAGGTAAAGCTGCACAGTTAACACGCAAACAAGAGCCTTTAGCTTCGGAAAAGCTCACACTTTGGACAGAAAATCAATAAAGTAAAGCAAATTGAACAATAACTATAAGGGTAATTTAGAAGGTAAACAGTGTGCACTAAACAAGTAACTAGTTATATAGTATATTATTGTTGGATAAGACGCTCACCTCGAACACGAAGCTAATGTAACCCGTTAATTTGGTATCGTTGTCGTTGAGCACCTCGTGCATGGAGCGCAGCGTAGAGCCCAGATAAACATTGATCGTCTGGGCGGGAAGCAGGCCCAGAAATGTGGCCAAATGATAGTCTCGCGCTTTTATTGAACTTATCTGCAAGTAAAATTAAAAATATTAAAACAAATTTTCTTACAACTGAGGGAGTATTATTATCAGAGAGTTTACAGCTTTGTATCTTTATATTTTTTTATCTTTATTGACTTTTTAAATTTGAAAGCTTTCAATGGCCATCAAAAACCAGTTGTCACAAATTTCAAGTTCAATTGTACAGCTGTATATGTACCCTGTATACTGGGTGCTTTAGTGGGTAATTTACTTGCTCAAAGCTCAACTTTACTGATAATTAAAAGTATGCCTAATTGATTATTATTTACAAACTGATTTGTCACTCAGAATTTAACACAGACACAGTTGATAGTGTAACAAGCCGATTAAGATAGTTGAACAAACTAAACAATTGTCGTAAGTACAAGAAATGTATGACACATGGAGGGAAGGGAGAGGGGTAGAAAGAGGTAGTAAGACAGGCAACGAGTTCTATTCATTCCCCATGTGTAAATAAATGAATAAATACACAAAACTTGCCTTTAACTCAAACGAAACACAAACAAACTGTCTTATATATCAATTGTGAATGAGTAAATACGTATGGCAGACATATATACAGATATATACTATGTGCACAGCTGTCTATGGTATAGACAAACAAACTATATAGTATAGCCTTTGACTAGACCCCTGACTGATAGTCGCAAACTAAAAGTTGTAAACAATTTTAAAAGGTTGTCCCTCAGTCGAGTTCAAGAGCCCGTGAAAATACAACAATTGTCTACCGATACAGTGTTATATATAGCTATATAGTAGCGGGTTCTACTTACTCCAAATATGACATTCTGCAAGCCAAATGGTATTGGCGTTAAACGCGTGAATAGAACCACTCGAAATGCCTTTGGGCCAGATATAACTCGCAGTATTGCGCGTCCAGTCTCATTTTTGATCAATCTGAAAATAGCATCATATGGGAGAAAAGATATATAATCAATAAAATGTATACATAGGAAAAAAGGAAAGACAAACAATATAAAATAGTTTAAATTAAAGACTTGAAATTTATTTTTATTACTTAGTTCCTTCTGAACTAGTTTTCTAAATTGGTCTTCTACTGAAAGCCAGTTGATTAACTACAACTTTCTTGTTTTATCAGTTATTGAAGCAGCTTTCGAAGTGGGTCGAAACTCCGCAATTCATTTCACTTGTTACCAACTAAATGTCATCCCAATAACTCTTAGTAAATGGCTAACAACTTTCGAACCAGTTAACCAAGCAACTTTTGACTTGAATGCAGTTTATAATAAACTAAAAGGAAAGAATCGATTGCTAAAAAGAATTATCAACTAATTTATATATATTTTAGGTACATTTTTTATAGCTTAAACTTTAAAAGAGTCCTTGGATCAAGCAAATAAATTATAAAACTTACAATACGCTACTGATAAAATGTATTCCATAGTTATAACTACTGTGAAAGCTCTACACGCGGACAGCTCCCTGAGCCGAACGAATTATATAGTGATTAATAAAAGCTAGCTATAAATAGAGTATAGTTCAAACCATATCTACAGTAAGTTATAACTAACTTTACTATAATTGCAGGTCTTAAATACAGTTTAAGCTACCAAAAGAAATGCCCTTACTAACGCTTATCTAATAGCTTTCTGTCCACTAATTATATGCTATACAACACGTTGTGTGTGTTACATTTAGAAGCCTATAATTTCAGCACTTTTATGTGTAATCAGAGTTCAATTAGAGCCAATCAACCGCTACCGCAGGTAATAAACCAGTTTATCACCCAGATAACCAAATTAATTTGCCTAAATTTGGGCGTGTCTGTAGTTGAAATTACCTAAACTGGTAATTTGTTTACTATTTAATCTGATTAACGTATAGTTATTCAATGTGTGTCAAAAATTTACTCAAAGCCGTAGGAAATTTAAAGTTTTTTCGGTTCGAATTTCATTTCCTCGAGTATCGAAGCGTGTTCAACAAATATTAATTGAGGCTTGGCAATTGTTTCCTCAATTGTTGAAATACAACACAACGAATACAAGTAGTGGTTCTATTTATTTATAGCGCCTTTTTTATTGACTGATAAGGCATTCACACCACACAACGCCTCTTAGAAAGTATAAATAAAAGTGAGCACACTTGATAAGCGCTATAAATTAACTCTTTTTGTTTGGCTTTCAAGAAAAAATTGATTAAAAAACTAAACAATTAACTTAATCGATTATTTTTAGCAAACAGTTCTAATTGTAGTTATAAAGAAAATACAATTCATAGGTCAGTTTTGCCATAACAAAGTCAAGTGGCCACTTTTTGAGGCAGTCCTGCCAACTCGCTTAGTACTTCCTGCCTTCAAAGCGTTGCCACACTTCTTAACTCTTTAATTATAAAGCCTTTCTTTTTCAATTTGTGCAGATAATAGAAAAATATACACACTTTTTATTATCTTTATAACTTCTGGCCACACTGAACGAAATTAAAATTTTTAAGACTTACAAATACACATAACACATTGATTTTTAATACTTTGCTGATTTCGAAACTAGACCGCAAATACTATCGCATTAGCTTTTGATATCTGACTGCCTTATCACGCAAGGCCGCTTATCAGGACTGCTACACTGGGTCTGTGTACATTAGCACTACCTAAAAACTACTAAACCTTTTCTAGGGGTCACAATAAAATTTGAAAGACGAACTCAATTCGAAGCACGTTCGGTTCTCAGATTTCTCATACGCAGCTTCTCCACATTTCGACCGGTGGAGGAGCACTCTCCGGTGAGCACCTCCACGGAATGATCCTCTGTAATGTGAATGCTGTCGCCGAGTACACAGAAAATGCCTCGAAATTCCGGATAGGTCTGATGACAATCCTGGGGTATACAAATCGACAAACGAAAGGAGAAGACATTACCGGGGCTAATAGGACAATCGTGTAGCTCGTCGCTGCTCTCTGTCAATTCCAAGCCAACGTGCTTAATAAGCTGAGGAAAACAACTGAATTTCCTAACAGCTTTGTAGATATCTTTGGGTTTTCTTATATTGGAGGGCAACACACGAAGGTCCTTCAGTTGTTCAGCCAACAGGGTTAGATACACGTCACTCAGTTCTCTGGGTGTGCAAAGGATCGAACCTGATTTTGCTACCAAAGTGAAGAGCTTGAAGCGCAGTTCCAGCAGCATATTATAAATGACCTTCTGGGGTGGCGTGAAGCGTCCAAACATGGGCCAACTCCTCGCCAGACTACCACAATAACCCGCATACTGACATGCCGCATCCATGAGGAGCATTCCTCCCGAGCCCACGATCAACTTGGGCTCATAGGGTAGCGGCTGGTGGGCGAATCTCTCGGAGCACTTGTACGCAAACAACGGAGGCATTTGCTGCACCTCCTGACGCGACGTGTGCTCCGACATCACCTCCTCCAGCGATTGCGAGGCTATGGAATGGGCACGACTGATGGCAATCATTTCATTCGCTGTTTTGAAACTTTGGACGTATTGTATGAGCTGACGTGGACAGTTTAAGGGCAGATTGAGTTCTTCAGCCAACTCCCTGAGGTACTTGCTCAGCACACCTTTGTCCAGGGAGAACCAGAGCTTAGCACTGGCATGATTACAGCGTCGACAGAGTAACTGTTTCAGCTGAGGCAGCGTCAAGATCTGATCGACATTGAAACGCTTACATGCAAACTTGGCCTGCATCGAGTCCATTTCCTTCTCCTCCCTCGGCTGGCAGAGCACCGTTCGCAGCTCCATTTGCCGGTTACGCAGGAGCACGATTACCGCACCTGGAAGCAGGCAATCGCAGAGGTAGAGGAACTCACTGGTCTGACGGAAGGGACAGCCGGGCACAATGTCGGCACCAGCCACAATCAGCACATGAGTGTGTCCCCGCCTTCTCTGCTTATCCTTACTGAGGTAGTCCATGACTCTCGAACGATGCTGATTGATCTCCTCGGCATCCAAAACTGCAGCTGCAAAAGGATCTCCGCGTAGATATTCCCGTAGTGTCCATTTCTCCTGGGTCTCCTTCGACCTACTCCTTTGACGCAACTCGGGAATGGACAAAGGTTGACACTGTTTCACAAAGTCGGAAAGGGGAAGTGCTGGGGCTGCTGGTTGAAGCGTTTCTGTACTGCTCTCCAAGCAGATTGTACTCTGGGGTATTAAACTTGTGGATCGTCGAAAACTCATTAATTTTGTTATAACACGGAACATAATTGCATCTATAAAGTGGACAAAACGAAACCAATAAAAAGATGAAAATCTGTAACCGAAATGACAGTTGTTTAAAACGTCTCCTCAAACATTTCAGTGTTGATTGGAAAAGCACTTTAAAGATCATTTATTTCGACTGATGGTTTTAACTGGGAAAGATCATTGTTATGGCGTTTGGGTATACTTAAAGCTCAGCGTGAGTAAAAAGCTATTTCATGTAGCTTTAAGACGCTTCTAACATACTTAAAGCTTACTTATAACAAACTATAATTCTATTAAAGCTTCTTTTTATAAAGTGAGCTACTTTAGTAGAGTTTAAAGATTTAATCATAGGTAAAGCTTACCTTAAACCAATACTATATTATAATGGGTACTTAATTTATTTGATGACTATCAACAATCATTTTAATACTTAGTTAAAACATAATTACTTTAATAACTTTACACTAATCTTAACAATTAACACAACTTAACTAAAGTGTTTATGACGATAACAAGTTTTAATCTTGTTGAGTAAGACTTGACAAGTTTTTAGCCGGGGAATTCTTTGTTCGCAGCGCTTAAAGTGTGAATCACACACTTAATTTATACCCAACCCAATTTATGACTTGCCCATAAGGTTTGTATGTACATTTTAAGCATTTTGCTTGCATGGAATTGCAATAAGGTAAAAGTTGCTTTTATGCATTTTTGAGCAAACTTTGATAATAAACAAGTCTCATTACTTACTTGTGCACGGATACGCGATGCCGGAAACTACGTATTGTCAGATGGGCAATGGCAATGCCCACATTGGCGCCCAGGATGACAATGAGCCAACCTCTCCACCAGCCAAACAGGTAACCAGCAGTTATCAGCAGCACAAGGTAGCCCACAACGATGGGAAAGCTGA
This sequence comes from Drosophila parthenogenetica, assembly GCA_035047505.1. NCBI lineage: Eukaryota > Metazoa > Arthropoda > Insecta > Diptera > Drosophilidae > Drosophila > Drosophila parthenogenetica. The sequence goes on along the minus strand of JAWNPM010000247.1, from coordinate 6,299,853 downwards.
CCAGCACGAAGAGTGCCATGAAAATGACAAAGATTAGCCAAGCGTTCTGGGTCTCGATCCAGAAGAGCAGCTCCTTGGCATAGTTGCGGGTGAGATAGCCAACGAGCAGAACGAGACCCAGTATGGTAATAGGTAGCAAATAGCTGAGATACCAATTTCGCTTGATAAATGCATGGAAACGCATGCAGCAGGAATTGCGACGCAGGTATGAGGATCGATTGGCGCTGCGCCGACCAGGTAGGGTGCTGGCAGTGCCATGGTCAGGGCTGGAATTAATGAGAAAAGTGTCACATTCACTGCTCTCCTCATTGGCATTCACAGCGGGATTGACAACACTGGTCAACGCATTTTTGGAAGCCTCGTTAACTTCCAGTGGAAAGTTTGTACTGCTTGTGCCGCTGTAGCTGTTGCTCTTGATCAGCTGTGGCGAGGCCAGCGGTGAACAGGAACTGGAACTTGACGATTCGCCGTGCAATATGGAATCATCAATAAAGGGTGTCTTATATTTGTACATGATGTTGCTGCTACTGCTGTTGTTGTTGTCATATCTGTAGGTGTTGATATTGTTGTTGTTGTTGTTGTTGCTGTAGTCGGTGCTTGGCGCTGTCAGCGTTGTTGTCGACGCGCTCATTTTGGGCACACAAAGTTCCCAAATATTTTACGCTTTACTGTTATGTATATATCCCCTTCCACTTCTGCCTTTCGACACGACGACAGCTGCTACTTCTTATTGGCAATCCGTTTTCTCTTTCTCTTTCACTTTCAATGCATTGCTTTGTTGTTGTTGTTGTCATTTAAAAATTTCACTCTCACATACTCGAACTGTGTGAATTTTTATATATATATGTATGTAATTTATAAATAAATAATAACGAGGCCTTTCCTATAACGCAGGCAGTAAACGAGAACGGGAAGCTGCTCTTTGACACACTTTTAATTTATAAACATTGCACTAATTTCGATTTCAATTTATGCAAAAGTTCGTTCATTTGGCCGTTTAATTGAATTAACTATGAATTGAAATTGAGTCACAGACTTTGGCAATTTTGTTTGACGTACGTAAATGGATTTTTTGGGTTTGTTTCAACGCATTTGAAAATTATATTTAATGTTTACGAAATTTCGATGTAAAAAAATATACACTAAACGCCGTCAGTGCGTACAGATGTTCCACGCTCCGCGGAATACAAAACCAAACTAAAAGCTGCAGTGTGACCGTAGTCGGTCAAAGCCAAAATATTGAAGACATAGCAATGAACGAAGTTTTTTTTCAATTCAACGAAGTTTAAATGCTCTATGACTTTATATTTAATTAAATAAACTAAACAACATTTAACAGGTAACATTTTATTTCTACTTTATACGTTTTCAATCTTCATCAGTGGGTAGCTTCTTGGAGCTGCGTGAGACAGCGGCGAGGCTGGATGCGTCCTGCAGCAGCACTAGACGCACAAAGGCCAAATTGAGCAGAAAAGCCTGGCCGAGTAGCTCCCGTTGATAGCGCTCCACCTTGGAGTACATGCCACGTAAACTAGAAGGGAATTGCACTTGATTGCACAGGTAAACCTTTTCGTCTTCCGGCTGCTCTTCCATATTGTAGTGCGTGCGCATCATGCTCAGAATCGTGTCTTCTGAGGAGACGCGTTCGGTGCCCACCAGATGATTGAAGAGTCGGGCTGTGAGAAATCTTCGCAGATAGAAGAGATTGGCTTTGGTCTGATTAGGATCGGAACGTGCTAATAAAGCATAACTCAACATTGCGGTGATTTGAGCCTTCTGTATATTCACATTCTGCTGATCAATGCTGCCGGGATTACTGCTGGCTTGTGCCATCTGTGGATTCTCCAGAATATAGCAGTCTGCCTCGGGTATCTGATGGGCAACATAGACACAGCGGCGCACTAGCTCAGCCAGATGCAGCTTCTTGTCGTTGATCTCGTGGTGTTGCCAGTGACTGAGCATGCAAGGCGCGTATTTACTCTCTGGCAGTTCCAGTCGAGCCCAGCTCACGCTGGTGACTCCAACTCTTACTCCTACGCTGGATGTGATTAGCTGACGCTGCTGCTCATCCATTGTGGGTGTGGTAAAGGGCGCTGAGCGTGTGACCTTTGCTGTTTTTCCACTAGTCTCACGATTGGCCACCGGTTCAAGCAAACTTTGGTAGAATTTGGTGGCTACCTTCAGACCAAATCCATCTACATTTAGTATGTCACTAGGTTCAGTCATTTGTCCATTGCGTGCCTTCCAATTCTGCAATTTATTGGCACGAGACTTTGTTATGTCGTAGCTATAAAGAAAGTATGGATTTAGTACCGGTATCCAAGTAAAAATTAGTTGGGAAACCTGAGCAGCTGTTCCACATTGTTTTTATTGACGGCTTCCAAGATTTTGCTCCGCTGTTCCTCAGTGTAAGTCGGCAATTCTATAGATTCTTCCACTTCAGTTGAAACTTTGCTTCTCTGGTAAGTTTGATTGCTGAACTGACGCACATAACTAGTTGTTAAGGCATGTAGCGTACGTTTTATATTAAAAGATAACATTATTTAATTTAATATATCGTTTAAATACACATTCTACACAATTACGCAAAAAACACAAGTTTTGTTATTGCCGGCGACAGTGTGACCATGCTAGCCAAATGCAAATTACCCACATAAACAGCTGATCACAGCTGTCGCTGAAACAGCTGATTTGCAACATCAAAATATGCGGAGTCCGGACAACTACACACACAAATAGTAAACACAGCTCATTGGGCGACGTAGTTTGTTGATTTAAGTCCCAAACGCACAGAAAATACACACAATGCAGTTCTCTTGGATGAAGTTGGCCATTTATCTGCTCACGTTTCTCACGTATGCCTACTCAGGCTACGGATCAAGCACAATTGTGCATCTGCGGGACGCTATCATTGCGGCGGAGGCGATATTTGGTGACGTTTTCAAAAATTTCATCACCGTAGTACGTAAATTTCGCACCGTACACGAGGTCTTTGATGCGGCCGTTGAGGAGAACTGTATATTTCAGTGCCCGGTGCCGGAGGGCGGAGGTACGGGTAAGTACTTGACGTAAATGGAAGACACTCATTATGTAAATATTTGTGCGTTAGTGTGAGTGGTGTCTGCAGCATCAAACTGACGTGTTTTTCTTTTGTTCTTTAGCCCCGCGCGCTGTGCAAAATAAATTCTACGTGCCCACTCCGGATGGCTGTGGTTCCCTCGGCTTGAGAATCAGCACGGAGTATCTGCCCGCCGTGGAAATGGAAACGTGCTGCAACGAACACGATATTTGCTACGACACCTGCAACAGCGACAAGGAGCTCTGTGATCTGGACTTTAAGCGCTGCCTCTTTCGCTACTGCGACAGCTACGAGAAGTCCATTGCCAGTGATTTGATGACCAAAGGCTGCAAGGCCGCGGCTAAAATGTTATTCACGGGCTCTCTGACCCTCGGCTGTAGATCGTATCTAGATTCCCAGCAGCGTTCCTGTTACTGTGCGCCCAGCAAACCGTCCAACTTCAACGGGGGCGGCAAGTACGCGAACAGCAAGGAAAAACAACGTCAGAAATACGGCTGGAAGGATCGCAATGAAATTTAGCAGCCGTGGTTGTCCTTGTTGTGGTTCAGGAACCAAAAAACTCCGTTATTTGTTCTCGTTCACAGATGTTTCATGTTAGTTTTTAGTTGCACTTTAAGTTTCTTATCGCCTGACGAATTTGACGTTGGTTATGCCAAGTTGAGCATAGTCTCAGTATTTCAATTTTACAACAGACCCATTTTATATTAAAATTAATCTCATTTTTATTTAATTTAAATATATGAAATATATATTCACTGCAAATCTCTTTTAAATTAACGCGCTTTATTCTAAAGGGAAATAAATATGGACTATTCTGATAATACTGGGAAAATTAATTCAACTGCCGGCAATAATAGTGGTACATTCGTGTTCATTGGGAACTTGTTCATTTGCGCTGCTCAGTTCATTCAGACTCGGACTCTATTCAACACTGTTGTAAACGTTTTGTTTATTTCGTGTATATTCTTATAAACAAGCGAAAACCAGCGATAAATCATTAAAAATGTCGAATATTACCGCCGCGGTGATTGCCAACCGCAATAAGAAGCATTTCTTAGGTGTGCCGGCACCGCTGGGCTACGTAGCCGGTGTGGGACGCGGGTGAGTATTTGTCCAAAGCAAAACTTTGATTTTTCCCACGAGTTTGTTGCAATTATTAAATTGAAATTTATTGCAGTGCTACGGGCTTTACCACACGTTCTGATATCGGTCCTGCACGCGATGCCAACGACGTGTCCGATGATCGACATGCGCCCCCCGCCACCAAGCGAAAGAAAAAAGATGAAGAGGAAGAGGAGGACGAGGATTTGAATGACTCAAACTACGACGAGTTCAGTGGCTACAGTGGTTCCCTGTTCTCCAAAGATCCCTACGACAAAGACGACGAAGAGGCCGATGCCATTTATGATTCCATAGAAAAACGCATGGATGAGAAGCGCAAAGAATATCGTGATCGTCGGTTGCGTGAGGATTTGGAGCGTTATCGCCAGGAGCGTCCAAAGATACAGCAGCAGTTCAGTGATCTCAAACGTTCGCTGGCCACGGTCACCTCCGAAGAATGGTCCACTATACCTGAGGTGGGCGACAGTCGCAACCGCAAGCAGCGAAATCCGCGTGCCGAGAAATTTACGCCTTTGCCGGATAGTGTGCTCTCCCGTAATCTGGGCGGCGAGACGACGTCTTCATTGGATGCCAGCTCTGGATTGGCTTCGATGGTGCCTGGCGTTGCTACGCCCGGCATGTTAACGCCAACTGGCGATTTGGATTTGCGTAAAATTGGACAAGCGCGAAACACATTGATGAATGTGAAGCTTTCACAAGTATCTGACTCTGTTACGGGTCAGACGGTAGTGGATCCCAAGGGATATCTAACGGATTTACAGAGCATGATACCCACATATGGTGGCGACATCAATGACATAAAGAAGGCGCGACTGTTACTCAAGAGCGTGCGTGAAACGAATCCCAATCATCCACCCGCTTGGATAGCTTCCGCTCGTCTGGAGGAGGTCACCGGTAAAGTGCAAATGGCACGTAATCTTATCATGCGCGGCTGCGAGATAAATCCACAGTCCGAGGACCTTTGGCTAGAGGCAGCACGACTGCAACCGCCGGATACGGCAAAGGCAGTGATTGCCCAGGCGGCAAGGCACATACCGACATCGGTGAGGATTTGGATAAAGGCAGCCGATCTGGAGACAGAAACAAAGGCCAAGAGACGTGTGTTTCGCAAAGCACTTGAGCACATACCCAATTCCGTGCGTCTCTGGAAGGCAGCTGTGGAACTAGAGAATCCAGATGATGCACGAATTCTGCTCTCACGTGCCGTGGAGTGCTGCAATACCAGCGTGGAGTTGTGGCTTGCATTGGCACGTCTCGAGACCTATGAGAATGCCCGCAAGGTGTTGAACAAGGCACGTGAGAATATTCCCACAGATCGACAGATTTGGACCACGGCTGCCAAGCTGGAGGAGGCCAACGGCAACATACACATGGTGGAGAAGATTGTGGATCGTTCGCTCACCTCGCTCACTGCAAATGGTGTGGAAATCAATCGAGATCACTGGTTCCAGGAGGCAATTGAAGCTGAAAAATCGGGAGCTGTTAACTGTTGTCAGGCCATTGTGAAGGCTGTCATCGGGATTGGTGTCGAGGAGGAGGATCGCAAGCAAACCTGGATCGATGATGCCGAATTTGTAAGTACTCTTAAGCACTAGTCTATTGAATCTTTTTCTAATCCCTTTTCCCCTCTTACAGTGTGCCAAGGAGAACGCCTTCGAGTGCGCTCGAGCTGTTTACGCCCATGCTCTGCAGATGTTCCCGTCCAAGAAGAGCATTTGGCTGCGTGCTGCATACTTTGAGAAGAATCATGGCACTCGCGAGTCGCTGGAGGCTCTGCTGCAGCGTGCTGTGGCACATTGTCCCAAATCCGAGATTCTTTGGCTCATGGGCGCCAAGTCCAAGTGGATGGCCGGGGATGTGCCAGCGGCCAGAGGGATTCTCTCATTGGCTTTCCAGGCTAATCCTAATTCCGAGGACATTTGGCTGGCTGCCGTGAAGCTGGAATCGGAGAACTCGGAGTATGAACGCGCCCGGCGCTTGTTGGCCAAGGCTCGTGGATCTGCTCCCACGCCGCGTGTCATGATGAAGTCAGCTCGGCTTGAGTGGGCTTTGGAACGCTTTGATGAAGCGCTCCGTCTGCTGGCTGAGGCCGTCGAAGTGTTCCCAGAGTTTCCGAAACTATGGATGATGAAGGGTCAAATCGAGGAGCAGCAGCGACGCACAGATGATGCAGCTGCCACGTACACTTTGGCCCTCAAGAAATGTCCCACATCGATTCCGCTTTGGATACTGTCTGCCAATCTAGAGGAACGCAAGGGAGTCTTAACCAAAGCACGTTCAATCTTAGAACGAGGACGTCTACGTAATCCCAAAGTGGCCGTCTTGTGGCTGGAGGCAATACGCGTGGAGCTGCGTGCGGGTCTTAAGGAGATTGCCAGCACTATGATGGCGCGTGCTCTGCAGGAGTGTTCCAATGCAGGCGAGCTTTGGGCGGAGGCTATTTTCATGGAGACGAAGCCACAGCGTAAGACCAAATCCGTGGATGCCCTGAAGAAGTGCGAACATGATCCCCATGTGTTACTGGCTGTGTCTAAGCTCTTCTGGTCAGAGCACAAGTTCTCAAAATGCAGAGATTGGTTCAATCGCACGGTAAGTAACTGATCTGATGTGAAAGGTTGTATTGACTGACACAGACTCTGTACTTAGACCGAAGCAATCACTTGAGGGCTTTTCGATTTTTACAGGGTCTTTTTGCGGTTCAAAGCGTGTTTTATTTATTTTTCTAATCGAACTTTGTTTAATATATTCATTTTATTACTTGTAGGTAAAAATCGATCCTGATCTGGGCGATGCTTGGGCATATTTCTACAAGTTCGAGTTGCTCCACGGCACGGAACAGCAGCAGCAGGAGGTACTGGAGCGCTGTATAGCCGCAGAACCCACACACGGTGAATCCTGGTGCAGTGTGAGCAAGTGCATCCGCAACTGGCAGTTCAAAACTCCCGATGTGCTGCGGGCCGTAGTACAGCAGCTAACAATACCCATTTAAGAAACAAGCAGAGAAACTTACTATTGCGTGTCTATAATAACAATAAACTGATAACAGATTACAGGTTAGTGCCTGTGTAGCCCTGAAGAAATCTGCAGATGCCCTTGCTATGCTTGCAAATCACTTCGATAAGGAACAGGCCAAAGCTAATCGCAGCTCCACAGGCGAATATACCAAAGGCGTAGCGACACTCGGTGAGGCCAATGGACACGAAGCCACCGACGCCGCCCTCGCACTTGGGTTTCTGTGGAATCCATTTGCGTTCCTCACGATTCACTAGACTCACTTCACGCTGCCAGCGTAACCTATAAAAGATTTGAAGGGGGATTAGGATTAAGTTTAGTTTATAAATGAATTCTTTTACTGTCGCCTGAACAATTCCTTGTAAGGAAAGTTCTTTCTCGTGGGTATAGCCAGCATAGGCAGCTGAAAGGGCTCCAACTCCATGAGCCCACATTTCTCCGGCTCACTAAACGTATCGCTGACTATTTGGTAACCCGCCTGCAGCTCCACCTGGTAGGCAAACAGTCCCGTGCGCATTTTCTCCATGCCCGTTGAGGGGCGCATATAAACATGATCGCCCTTGATCGCAATCTTCTTGTGATACAGACTCTTGGTCACTGGATCTGTGGACTCGGTGAAGTAAATCTTATTGTATTGTGTGTCCTGAACGCCAATTTCCAGCGGGGATTGTCCCAGATCCCCCAAAGACTGTATTGCATCCGATGGACTCTGCAACAGTGCCACAATATTTGCCGAGAAGGAGGTGAACAGAAATACCGCAGCCACAAATGTAGTGAACACTATAATGCGTCCCGAACGATTCCGCACATCCACGTAGAATCCCTGCTGGCACATGGCGCCCCAGGCAAAGCTCATGGAGTCCATGTAGGACATGTTGTGGTTGTGTGGCGCAAAGAACATTTCCAGCAGCATCACAAGTATCGTTATAATCAGCAGACACAGTATGGAAATCCAGACATCTAGCTGGAAGGGCATCGAGAAGATATTGGCCACTGCGGAGAGTGGCGGCTGTCGGAACATGATCCCAGCTCTGACCCGGTAAGTCTCTGCGACAAAGTCACAGAGGGCAATGCGATCCAGACGCATAAAGATTGCCAACTGAGCAAAATCCAGTTCGTAGCGCTGAAAGCGACCCATTAAACCATCGAAGGAGCCGTTCGGCTGTTTCCAGCCGTAGTTCACTGTCTGGTAGGTGTTGTAGCTGCAGAATTGAATAAGAAATCAGTGGATTAGAGAGTATTAGCTTTAGCTTTAGGCCAGCTTTGGTTTGAACTACCTCATGTTCAATCGATTAGCCAACTCCAGCATTAGGCGATGATTAACCTTGGAAATGGTGTCGATGTGCCTCAGGGACATGTCCTCGATGTTGGTAAACAGATCGGGAAAGGCAATGACAATAGCCGTGTTAAACACAATCCCCTCTAGATTCTGTCTGTAGGTAATCGGCGAGCCATAATGAAGCAGCGCGTGAATGACATGACGGTAATTGCGGAGATTTTGGCCAACAAGATGACGCTTGAGTGGCTTCCAGGCAGCCACTTTGTACACGTCCAGCAGACTGGCCGTAAAGGGCTCAGCGGGATTATAGCAAAGGACCTTCAACTCACTATCAGGTGGTATAAAGATCTCGCTATCCTCGAGCAAATCCACATGCTTTGGATTCCTGGTGAGCAGCAACCAAAATCGATTGGTAGTAAAGTAATTATTCTCGCTGGCAGCGGACCAGCGTAGCAGATTGAGGGCACAGGGAGTGCTAAACTGCAGCAGGAGTATGCCTAGTTTGTGGGGTAGGCGTGGCAGGTGGAGTGACAACTGCCAGTGGGTATCATTGTCGACACGAAAGCTGTGTGGCGGTGGCGCCTCTGGCGTGTCCGATTCATTGCGGACATGACGCAGATCATTCAAAGTGCGCTCCGTGTTGACCTGCACATAGAAATTGTTTGCCATCAAGTGTTGCAACAGTGACTGCAAATGTATGCCATCTGAAATGGGTGGGGGACATAGATGGTTCATAAATTTAGCTACCCCGCAGCAGGAAGGCAGGCTGGGCTGACGTTACTCACCCGTGTCTGACGCGTGACAAACAACCAGCATCAGACTGTGCACGCCAAGCTGGCGATAGTAAGCGACTAGCATATCCGGCAACTGATTGCCCCATGAATCGCCTTTGACCCCATCCGTTTTGTCGTCCTGCCATCGCCGCCCCAACAGCTGCTGTCCGCGGGGAATTCCCCCTGCAGCTGGCTGTGACACGTGGTCTGACATTGATGTGGCTGCTGTCAGCAGGCAGAGTAGCAGCTCTGGGAATATTAACGAGTTCATGCTCCAGCTCTTATGCTTTCAACTTCTTTGCATGCTCATTCCCAGAACAAGTCGCTTTTATAGCGACCACCGTCCGCTGCTGACCTGACCTTTGGGGTCAGCAGCAATTGCCACAGTGAAGCCATTAAATGTAACTACATTTTAAAAATGGCATTAAAATTATGCATTGATTACACTTTGGCTTCGGTAATTTTTCTTTCGACTCTTCTTTCCGTTATTTATTTATTTTCGCTGCTGTCATATTACGTATACAGCGTGTGGGCCGTTCGGGCTGCTGTGCATTGCGTATACGCCGATTGGACGGCAATTTATAGCAAATTTGTGACGACAGCTGCAATTGGCTGTCGATGGCGTTTAATTGGTTGACCAAGTGCCGCTCAAATTGTCCATCGAAAGTCAATTACGCGACAAGAATGAACGAAACTTTACCGAATGAAATAAGTGAGTTGTTAGTTGACTTTCGATTGGTTTAGCTTACAAGCACGATAATCACACAGGAATCCAACTGTCACCATAACCATGTAACCAAGTACTGGCGAAAATAATCACTGTAATTGCGAAAACCACAAAAAAAGACACACGCAATTTATTTGAAAATAAAATGCGAAACGTTAATACAAAGTAATAAGAAAGTGACACTGCATTAAGTTCAGTTTGATAATGTTTTGGCGAAAGTGCACAGTTTTCTTTGAGCTGTCCGAAGAGTTTATTGAGGAAAAAGTTTAAGTTGTGTACCGTAAAAGTGGAGATAATTTTATTGGAAGAACAAAGGAACAGGGAAATACATTTAATATTTTGCCGAAAGTTTTTACGATAGTAATATCTTTTTAGGGAGAAAATAATTGTGTCCTTAAGTTCTTTAGGTATCATTTTTAATTAACGGTTCACTCTAAAAATAATCAATAATATTTATAATTTTAGCCATTTTAGCTTAAATTTTTAGTTTTGAGATTCTTCCATTGACTAAATGAAACAATTTACTAATTTTAAATTCCTATCTTTGCTTAGTACTTACCTTAAATAATTTAGCTTAGTAACAAATCTATTGTTAACAATGACTTTTGTTGACAGTTTGCCTATATTCATCATTATAAATACCTTAGGCAGCTGCTTTCAAATGCCTATAACTTATAATTTCTTACATAATTTGTAACAATTTGCAGAATCTCAAACTCAGTCAAAAAGTTAATGGTTCACCATTATTTCAATCATTGCTAGACGACCAACTTTTTATTTGAATCACCTTTTTACCGCAATAACCCGTCTAATTGCCACAAAAACTTCAATTTATCTTCTTTGACTTGTCAACTCGCGTTGCAAAAGCGGCAGGAAAGAGATAAAGAAAAAGAAATCCTCTAATTGATTTGAGAAATGGCATAATAAAGATTGGAGCAACGTTTTCTCGGCTCAGTCTCCATTTGTCCAATCTCGTTCAGATGCTAGACACAAACGTGTGATAATCTTGAATCGGGTGTTTATGTTTCTTGTTGTTTTTCGTTGTTTCTTGTTGTTTTTGTTGCTGTTTCCACACACACTCACTAATGGCACCCACTTTGTACAGCTGTTTTCCACCGCTTTTCGCTTTACGCTTTTCTCTTTCAGCTTTCCGCTTTTCGCTTGTTGCCCATTTGTTTTTGCCCATTTGTTTTTCCTTTGCCTTTGCTCGCGCTCGTTCCATTTTGTCTCCTGATCTATAAACATGTGTATGTTTCTTCCTTTTGATACCCTAACGGTGGGCATTTTAATTTCATAAAGACTTTTGTAGTGACTTTAAGAAGCAGTAGGAGTAATGGGATTGGTATAAATATGGATAGATGACAAGTTTTGCTTTTTGGAAATGAGAAGAATTTTTTAATTCATTTAAATTTAATTTCTAGAAAAATTTGATTTAAAAAATATATTCAACTTAAAATAAAAGGCTTAAAATTATGTTTGAAGAGCGATTTTAATATTTAATATTTTTTTTATTACCGGAAATTTCTATCTGCTACTTGCCAATCAGAATCCTTTTAGCTCCTACTTTGTCTACTAGTTCGTGAGTTGTCCTCTAAGAAATTAATTTAAAATTGTTCATAGAGTAATCAAATCCTCTGTGTGTCAAAAGAACTGTTGCTTACGTGTTTTCTTTATTTTTATTATTATTTTTTTTTTGTTGGCTTTTTTGACCATGGGAGTGAGCGGGGAATAGCAAACGCTACGGCTACGCTTCAATAACTTTTATCACTTTTAATTGGGTTTTTCTTTATAGTCAACGCATGTCTTATGAGACTATAAGACAAACACATGTGCAGATTGTAATTGTGTTAATGTGGCTGTGCGTGTGTGTGTCTGTGTTTGTGTGTGGTGACAGGGTGTGTTCAGTTTTTGTTTCGGCTTGTTTCAGTGACAACAGACTAATGCCAGTTTTTCTTGTTGTTGTCCGTTGTTGTTGCCGTTGTCGTTCCGAGATTTTCATGCTTTCAATTTTCGTAATTGCTTCTTAATGCGCGTCATACGCCGACAAGCACAAACTTGCACAAATTTGCACAAGTTTGCTCTTTAAATCGTTGTTTGTGTACAGCAAAGTGACTTTAAGTAATTTGCAGCACAGTTATACCCTGTAAATAGAGAGTTTTTTAAAGGGGTGGTTAGCTAATAGACTAGATCTGTTCTTAAAACTCGTTTATTAAAAGGATATCTGTCAGTCTATCAACCTTTTCTGCCTTTTGCTTGCATTCTTGTATTGTTCTTGTCTCATAAATAAAAACAAAATTCAAACAATTACCCAACCTGATCTTAATTTGATTCCAGCACAAAAAGTTTCATTTTATTTCCTAAAAAATATTTTTGAACAGCTTTTGTCTTGCTGCTCACGTACAAAAGTTTGGTGTAATAAATGCTTTAAATATTTAATAAAATCGGCTGTTAATTGTCAAGTTTAAGGCAACATTTTGCATTGATAAATTTGGTATTTTATTTGCTTTGTTTGAAATTGTTTTAATGGCTTAAGTAATTGAATTTATTCTTGAAAAACTTTTGTATATTTTCTGGGTTTCCTTGTCCTAAATTTAACTCTTAAATCCTTTGACTTTAATTTAGTTATTACTTTGAAAAATGCCTGTCACGTTTTATTTGATTCTTAAAGATTTTTTGTTGATTCATAACTTTAGCTGCCAAGTTTATTTTGGCCAAATCTTTAACGATAATCCCCATAAAACAACTTCAATTATTAATACAAGTGTGCGTGGTTGTGTGCGTGTGTGTGTGAGTGTGAAAGTTTTTGTGAAAATTGCTCAAGTAATTTCGGTTGTCAGACATCGACATCTATGCGCTGTGAACTTCTTACGCTAGAGGGCGCTGCTGTGCCATTAATCATGTCCGCTGCTCTTGGACATTTGCCCGTCATGTTAAACTACTTTGATAATTTTCACGCTGCTACTGCTGGCTTAATTTTTCATCGCTGACAACTTAAGATGCTCTTAAATTATTGTATTTTAGTTAAGTTTCCAAGCAGATTACAACAAATATCTTTTGGGTTAGAAACTGTTTACTCAGCTGCCCCAAAAACAAGCTTCATTAGCCATTTGAATTCTGGCCTTCCACTTTGCCGATTCTATCAAGTGTTAGTCAATGCTAACCAAAGGATAAACGTAGTCCCTTTAGCTCCCTACGGGCACTGCAATTATCTTTGAGGAGATCTTTCACCTGAGTGCACAGTTGCTGGCCTGATTTGCATAAGCCCCGAATGCTACAGGCCGTAAGCCTTTGACAATTAGCCAATATATATTTTATTGGGCCACACTGAATCGGCCAAGCGTTCAATTCTTTCAACTGTGTGTATGTGTGGGTGTGTGTTAAGGTGTGTGTGTGTGTGTATGACTGCCTTAAGCTAAATTGAAGTGCGCTTGATGTTTATTATGTAACCACAATGCGATACTTTGTGATACCTTTTAGCTTTCACGCCTTTGAAATACATTTAATCCATCATTGCGCTCAGACGGTAATATACACACACACACACACACAGACAGCCACACACCCACATGGGTGTACATATGAATTGGCACAGACAGACAAACAGACAGAGATACAGATACCCCGAGGCTCGAGCTGCTCTGCTTTCTCTTTCTTTTATTACCATCTTCTTCCTGCTTCTCTTTCGGCTCCTTTCTATGCTGCCCACAGCTTTATTGACTCCCGCTTTCAATTTGCTTGACGCCTATTCACAACCTGTTGAAAAGGTGCAAAATGTTGGCTTCTTCTTCTTCTTGTTCTTCTTCTTTGACTCGCTTTTCTTTATGTTAAGCAAACACGCTTAGGCAGCCTTATCAATCAAAGGCATCTGCCGCAAACTTTTGCACTCCCCAGCCACCCTTATACTCCCACACTCACCAACACACACCTCCACACATTTACTCATACATATGTTATTAATATGACCCATTTATCAAAATCTTTAGGCATAAGAACATACATATTTTGTACATTTAGCGGGAAAACTTGTGAATAAAAAGCCGTGATTTTATAGAAATATCAAAGTACAATTTTTTAATTCGGGAAATAAAATAAACAGCAGACTTTAAGAGTACAAAAAAAGTATCTGGACTTTATTTAGTTCATATATTTTTTGTAAGAATCAATTACCAATTATTCTTAATGAGTCTAGGGTATTTAACAGTTTGGTTTATGTTCATTTTTAGTAAACTTTCAACTCCCAAACTTCTTGCTTTAATTTGTTAAGACTCTAATCAGTCAGTTGATTGAAGATTAGCATACCTCAAGCGCTAATTGGCACATATTGTCTATTTAATTGCGAGTATGACAATAATTTGGAATCAACAAGTAATTATATTTTATGAGTCCCACAAGACGCATACTTGATTTCGTGCCTTTGAAATGTGAAATAGGTAATGCCCTTAATTAATGGACGGCCTAATGCCTGAGAAACTTTGCCAACGCATTAATCATTGTTCGAGGAGGGAGTGGGCGAGTAGGGGTATTTGGGGGCGTGGTGCTTGGTGCGTTGCTAACATTTACGCCCGACTTGAGCTTGGCTCATTTATCTGCATCAAATCAATTAGGGAACACCTTGGGACCATTGGACCTTGGCCAATACTCGCACATTCCGTTTCCTTAGAAATCCGGGCACCTTTTTTTTGCTTTCCCTCTCACTATCTCTTTCTTTTTTTTGCCATTTTGCTGCCTGCCGTTGTCCTGTTGCCACTCAGTCCTCTCTCAGCCCTCTACTTCTGTTTGTTGTTGTCCTTGCTACGTGCCAATTTGGCTCGTTTTGCTCGCTCATTCGTAAATCTAAACAAATCATCAATTTTCACAAATTATACGCGGCGTCCTGTCATTGTCCCCGTCTTCGTTACGGCTCCCCTTTTCCTCTTTTCGTCTCCGATTTCCCCTGCTTATCTCTGTCGTGCTTTCAGCTGTGTCCTTGCTCCTAATTGCTTTCGTTTCATTCACCGCATTTCCTGTTCTCCTCTGCGTCGCTGTTCATTTTACATTTCATTAATTAACGCCAACGGACATCGAACTTTGACATATTGAGCTTAGTCTTTATACTACCAAAATCAAATGTTGTCATTGCGGAATTCTTCTGTCTTCCCAATTCTTCACTCTCAATTCCTCGCTGCTTTGATTAACTTTTCGAGCACTTCGAAGCACGTAAATTCCCAAATCAATGCTATTCTGTACTAATAAGATAAGCTATATATTGGCTATATCTATTTTTATTAAATTGCCAATCAGCAGATAGTGTTAACTGAGATAGTTAACTTGGCTAAGGCTATTTAAGCATGGATCACTTTCAAATCATTTGCTATAAGCAATATGAAGTGCGTCTGTTTATTATTGTTGGTTGTGGCTCCGGCTGCTTGGGCTCGTGTGCCCTACCAGCCCCTGCCTGATTTGGAGCTGCCTCCCGTGGAGCCTCTGGAGGAGATCTATGAGCGTGGCATCTACTTGGATCCCATTGCGGAGAATCGTGCTGCAGGTAAGCAGTTTATTGCTTCTGAAAGCTTCTTTTGACATCTAATTTCCTGTACTCCCAGAGTGCAGTGTCACCATTCGTGGTGGCATGCCCAAGCCCGAGCCTGTTGTGCTGGAAACCAACTCTGAGAATTTCTATCCCTTCAATGATGTGGGACAGATGAAAGTGGACAGCGGCAAGACTCTGCAGCTGTGGTGCCCCAGTGGCTTCACTACACACTCCGAGAACCTGTTGACTGCCACCTGTGAGAGCGGCACTACCTTCAAGGTGGACGGTAAGAGCTATGAGTTCAAGGATTTGGCCTGCAAGGCTTGGCCTGGATTCAAAGCACTCAAGACCGGTGCTACTTGCAATGGAGGCGTGGTCATTCGCGTTGGCTTTGAGATCACCTCTTCGCGTTTCGCCGAGCAAATGCAGATCTGCTTCAATGAGGAGGAGGAAGTAACCCGCTACACACGCCATCAGCTCTTCCCTGGCAGCAACTACTACGAGACCGGAGTGGATCGTATTACCTTCCAGACCGCCGGCTACTTCGATGGCAAGAACGTGGACAAGCTCTACACTCAGGTCTCCCAGCTGGAGGCTATAAACAAGGATCTGGGCGGTGTTGCTGACAAGTACTTCGATTCCGCTGCTAATATCTACTTGGCTCGTGGTCACTTGGGTGCCAAGGCCGATTTTGATTATGCTCCAGAGCAGCGTGCTACTTTCCTGTTCATCAATGCTGCTCCTCAGTGGCAGGTATTCAATGCCGGCAACTGGGCCCGTGTTGAGGACGGTCTTAGGTCCTGGGTGTCCAAGAACAAGATGAATGTGAACTGTTATACTGGTGTCTATGGCGTTACCACTCTGCCCAACAAGGATGGCAGGGAGACTCCTCTTTATCTGGCTCGTGATGGCAACAACAACGGTCTGATCCCTGTGCCCAAACTGTACTTCCGTGTGGTCATTGAACCCACCACTCATCGTGGTATTGTCTTTGTCGGTGTGAATAATCCCCATTTGACCGAGGAACAGATCAAAAAGGACTACGTGATCTGCAATGATGTGAGTGATAAGGTTACCTATATCAACTGGAAGAAGACTGACATCAAGGCTGGTTGGTCCTATGCCTGTGAGGTTTCTGACTTCCTCAAGACTGTCAAGCATTTGCCAGCTCTGACTGCCAAGAATGGTCTGCTTGTCTAAACAAATTTAATAAAAAAAACCAATATATCAAATGTACACACGATAAGGGAATAAAATTTACTTTAATTTTAAACCATAGGAACCCTTTAGGGAGTCAGGCCAGGGATTATGGGATAAATATTTCCAAGTATCAAATTGATAGGGAATCTCCAGAAAACCTTTAATAACTTGGCCCACATGAGATATATTTTCTTCAAATTGGGAATGTGCTTTGATGAGGAGTAAAAGAATTGTGTTAGCAGCACAATCCCTGCTTTTACAGTAGGATTCCTAAACGTAGGATCCGAGATAGGATCAGAAGTTATAAACTTTGGTCTGCTTTCCCATCCTATTTTAGATCCTACTTAAGGTTTGAATTTTATTTTCTATTTAATTTCTTTGTAGGTCATCCAACACTTTCCCCCGAAGTTCCAGCAAACTTCGTGTTTGTGAAATTTTTGTAAAATTCTTTTATTAATTCAATCTTAAACTAAAACAGGACGCACTTAAACCAACAGACCGCTGACGGAGAAGCTTGGCAAGTGGGTAACCTTCCTGCGGAACTCGTCGACCTCGCAGGCATAGGAGTAACCAGCGGTTATGTCTGTGCGCTTCCAGCTAATCCAGTTGATCCTGTCGCTGACATCATTGCACAGAATATAATCACGTTTGATCTCATCGATACTCAAATGGGGATTGTTGACACCGACGAAGACAATACCCTTGCGGGTGCTGGGGTCAATGACCACACGGAAGTACAGCTTAGGCACTGGGATCAGACCATTGCCGTTGTGATCATAGGCCAGGTATAGGGGGGTCTGCTTGCCGTGCTTGTTGGCCAAGGTGGTGACACCCCAAACGCCGGTCCAGCATTCCACATTTTTCTTATACTTGGAGGCCCAGGCACGAACACCGTCCTCGACGCGAGCCCAGTTGCCGGCATTGAACACCTGCCACTGAGGAGCAGCATTGATGAACAGGAAAGTGGCACGCTGCTCTGGAGGATACACGAAATCAGCCTTGGCACCCATGTGACCACGGGCCAAGAACACATTCTTGGCTGAGTCGAAGTAGCGGGATGAGTCCATTTCCAAAGCCTTGTCGATAGTCTCCTTTTGCACGGCCTGTGTGTACAGTTTGTCCACATTCTTGCCGGCAAAGAAACCGCCAGGAGCAAAGTTGATGCGATCCACACCGGTGGCATAGTAATTGCTGCCGGCATCCAGTTTGTGGTAGACATAACGGGTCACCTCCTCGTTCTCATTGAAGCACACCTCGTATTGCTTGGCAAAACGAGAGCCGCTCAGCTCGAATCCAACGTTGATGAGGGTAGTGCCACCATTGCAGCTGGCACCGGACTTCTTGCCCACAAAGGCTGGCCAGGATGTGCACTTAATGTCAGCGATGTCGTGTTCCTTGTCGCCAACCTTGAACCTGGTGCCACCCACACACTTGGCAGTGACAGATTTACCAGAAAGGGGAGAAGCCAAGCCGCTGGTGCAGGCGAACTCAATAGTCTTATCGTGAGCAACATCAACATAGCCAGTGTCTGAGAAGGGATAGAACTCGGAGGTGCCGGGCTTGATCAACAAAGGCTGAGGATTTTTCATCTCCGTGCTTCTAATCTTAATGGAGCAGCCAGCTGTATGAAACAGCGTTATTAGTGATCGGTTTCAGTAGGCGATATGTAGGACTTACCGGCTCTGGAGCTGTCCAGCTCATTGGGATCAATCTCGATCATATCGGCTGACCAGAGCAGCTCATCCTGCAGGGGCACAAGGCGGGCCTGGCTCCCAGCCACCAAGAGAACTGTAGTAATCAGTATGGGACTCCACATGTTTCACAACTGACGGACATTCTGAAAAACCCAAGCGCTTATAAATCTAGTGCCCAAAACTGATTAGATCGCCAATTTTTAGTCGCAATTAGCGAGTATGAGCCTTTGAGTACTCCCAATTGGAAATTAGTAATTGGGTTTTATTTTTGTAATTTTTTTACATTTTTTATCATTTTTGTGTGTTGGGACGTCGCGTGTTTCGCGTGTCGTATGAATGAGTTTTGGGTTTTCACTCTTATCAATTAATTAGTTGGGCCCGTCCCGTTAACGTCACCAAGTATCTTGTCTATCTATTTGGGTACTCTTCAATGATTGGCAAAAAATATCAATTGCTGTTAGAACGACTTCTTTCTAGTGGCTACTTCCCTCACGTGTCCCACACGTTTGCCCACCAACAAAGATTATTTCTTATTTTCGCACAAATATCAAGTGTTTATTTTTCTCTTGGATTTCTCAAGTTATTTCATTAATTTTATGGTATATCTCTGGGTGTACATCAACTCACATTTAATGCTTTGTTATTGCTGGCGCAACTGTACTTATATATACAATACTCATTTATTTATATTTATTATAATAATAATATTATTATTATAAGCGATATGATTATTGTGTTTTTGTTTCTTCATTGATAAACATTATGAACTGTTTGGTATTTATTTCTTATGTACAATTCTCTATATTTAACACACTTAAACATTTACAACGTTTAACACTAAATACTTTTAGTTTTATTTCTGACTTAGTACTGCTTATTGTTTCATTTATTCTGGCTTGTTACCGAAAAACACTTAAATTTACTTTTATTTTTTAAAGCTTTTTTGCTGTTAACCAAAGAGCAATTTAAATAATGTGGGCGTTATGGATTGAAAGATTGGGTTTATATATAGTTGTACTGGCTCTTATCTTAACAGCTCATGTTTTGTAGGTATTATGCAGGTAGGGGAACGAGTCAGATTTATATATATTTAGTAAGTAATGAAGAATAAAGCTCATGCTGCTGAAATTTAAGTTCTTATTCAGTAAATTATATGTGGGTAGATCTGCTGGACATATAGAATGCTTTACCTATAGTAGAACTTTCCAAAAATAGTTAAAACTATATACAGAAATCTGTTGTTAATCATTAGTAGCTGTTTTAAACATTTATGGATATGGCAACTTCTTTATATTTATCTGATCTTTGGTAGCTATACTTCGTCTATAAAAATGAAATCAGCTTAGCTTGCTTTATGGACTGGAATCTAGAGAAAGATGGCGATCTGTGCATATATCTCCACGGCCACTAGGAGACCCATTATGGAGAGATTCACAGCGCAGTAGACGCGTCGCAGTGAACGTCGACGATTACGCTGACGCTGACCACCACATTTACGAGAGAGTCGCGTTCCAGGCTGCAGACGCTCTCTCGTATCGTCGTCGTCGTTGCCGTCGCTGCTGCAGCTGCTGCCGTCGCTGTCGTCACCGCTGCCGCTGCCGCTGGCACGGCCGCTCCCACTGTCGTCGGGTGTTGGCGCTGAGAGAGTCCGACTCCCATTTGTTGTAGCTCCATTGTGGCATGGCGGCCAATGTCAAACCGACGCCAGGGATGAGCTGCTGTCATAGGCCACTAAAAGTGAGTCGTTCTCATCGCTGCCACTTCCCGCACTTCGCTCCGACTCATTGATGACCTCCAGCTGTGTTTGGGGACGGCTAATCTTGTATTTGTTGTGTCGCTTGTTTATCAGGACACTGCGTATGTTGTTGTTCGTGCGTTGTCTTTGTCGCTGACTCTTGACCTTGACCTTGACTGAGGTATTGCGAGTTCGCGTCTTATGCACCCGAGCACCGAGCATACTACAATCGGCATCATCGTCCTGCTGCTCCAGCTCCAACTGCTGCTCGTCCTCATCCTCGTAGTAGTCATAGTAGTCGTCATAATCATAGCCCACGCCCTCATCCTCCTCCAGCCCCTCCTCGTCCTCATCATCGTAGTCAAAGTCAAAGTCAAAAATGGCACAACATCCGCTCTCTACCTCAACGCTGTAGCGTCGCTGTCGTTGCTTTGACTTCGACCTAGACTTGACTCTCTTTCGCTCCCGCTCCCTGTCCAGGTGTGCAGGGGAGGAGCTGCTGTGTGTGCTGACGCTCTTGTACATAGGCGCAAATATGGCGGTTTTGGCCTAATTGAATTGGTAGAAATATGCAATTAACTCGCAGTCTTAGCCAAAACTCAACAAAAATTAATAAAAAACCACAAATATTAAAATATTAAATGCTATATTTATAATTTTTAATTATCTTGCTTTTATTATTTGGTATCTTAGCTTACCTCCGGTCCGCGCCATGTAATGCCCGATCGCACCAGATTGTAGAAACGTAGCACCCCCCACATCGCTAAAACCTGTGTGATTAAATGATTCAGATTTCAGAAATGTTCATTTATTTTATGTTTAGTCTATATTTATTAAGATTATTCAATCATTCAATGCACACAAAGTTAGCGCTAGAGTTGATCCAAACAGCTTTTATAAACGCTAATAGTTTTTATTTCACGCAAGTGCTTGAAATTTCCACTTTAACCAATAAATTTCCTTAGATTTTCTCTCTAATATCCAATTAAACAAAGTAGTACCCCCCACATCGCTAAAACCTGTGTGATTAAATGTTTTGGATTTCAGAAATGTTCATTTATTTTATGTTTAGTTTATATTTATTTATTAAGATTATTCAATCACTCAATGCACACAAAGTTAGCGCTAGAGTTGGTCAAAACACAGCTTTTAAACGCCAATACTTTTCATTTCAAGCTAGTACTTGAAATTTATAATTTAACCAATAAATTCCCTTAGATTTTTTCTCTAATATCCAATTAAACAAAGTAGTACCTCGCATATCCCTAAAACCTGTGTGAGTAAATGTTTTGGATTTCAGAAATGTTCATTTATTTTATATTTAGTTTATATTTATTTATTAAGATTATTCAATCACTCAATGCACACAAAGTTAGCGCTAAAGTTGGTCAAAACACAGCTTTTAAACGCCAATACTTTTTATTTCAAGCTACTGCTTGAAATTTCCAATTTAACCAATAAATTCCCTTAGATCTCTTATATCCAGTTAAGCAATTAAATACTATAGGTAAATAAAATTATAATTAAAGAGCAAGTATTTATACCTTATTTTAATTTAAATTAATGTAATGAAAACAAGTTGAATAAAATCATTTATTAAAAAATATATTATCTTGGCTTTCAGTAAAAAATATATAGTGTCGGGTTCTGTTAGATGAAGTAATACGCTCCTTTCAGTCTTGTGTCTGTGGGTTTAAAGAAGTTCAAGATTAGTTTAAGTATTTCATAATATTTTATGTTGTACTCTTACAAGAGGTGTTGTTTATTTCACTAGGCAAACATTTTTGTTAGGATTTCGCTACAATCGATTTTCCTCACACTGGAAAATCGAGATGGAGTTTGTAGCAGAATATTTTAATACACATTGTTTTAACAATACTTTTTCACTTTTAACAATTTTGTAAAACTTTGTAACTATAAACGATTTAGAGACTAAATGTTGACTGGCTGGAGCGTACGTTCAAACTGAATATTTTCAAGCAATATATTTGGAAAAATACATTGGCTTGGAGCGACACAAGATGCAAAGCACATTTGCTAATAATTTTTTAATTTTCTACTTTAAAGAATAATTTCTTAAGTCTGTTACGGTCTTTAAGAAATCTGTTTCAACAGCCAAATTGTAATTGGATTTTTAATTTTTTAATAGCTCCGTATGCACTACAATATTGTTTATCTCTCAGACATTTTAATTACTCACACCCACACACACACACACACACACACACTCTCACACACGCACACACTTTTAAACTCTCTACTTACGTTGATAAAAGCGCGAGCGATAAAAAACGCCACCTCTGCTTTGCACATTGCATCAAATTGCTGAAAATATGAGAAAATCCAAAAGTTAATTAAATTAATCAACAACTTTATGAATTTAAGTAATATCAGTCCTTTGCAGCAGGTAAAATATTTAAACGAAAGAGAAAAAAACCAAGAAGGACGAAGAATAAAAGAAAAAGTTGAAAGGAGACGAAAAAATGTCACCCACTGTGAAGGTTTTTTCTGTATCGCGGTGAACTGTGCGCAAAAAACATGAATTTTTACCTCAACAATTGCAATAAATTATGCATGAGGCGACAATTTTGTAACGTTTTGGTGCAAAACAAACAAGCAAAAACAACAACAACATCGTCGGCTAGAACAGTAATAGCAACAACAACAACAACATGAGCACGCAGCACGTTCGTAATAGAAAAAGCCGCAAAAACAAATGTTGGAGACAAATAAAATTGTCGGCATATGGAGATGGAGAGAGAGACGAAAGTGGAAGAGACAGACAAAATAGCATGGAAAAAAAGTACAACTCATAGTAGCTGCGAGTGGGACTGAGTCTGCATGTGTGTGATAGGCCTTTGGCAGTTTGCTTTAAATATGAGAGAGGTGTAGTTAGAGAGCGGATTGGAGTGAGGTTCGTGCAGAGCGTAGGTGAGAGAGTAAACGAATGAGCTGTGTTTTCTGCTTTGTGCTTTGAGCTGTTTGCCGCTCTCGCTGCCGCTGTGGTGGTCGCTGTAGCTGCGCTGCCCGGATCGCTGTCACTGTTGCTGTCGGCGTTGCTGCACAGTCGTTGGACTCTTGAGTATTTCTCACTCAACTGTGTGCGCTTCATTAGGCTGAGCAGGCACTTTAGTTCTTACATACGCCAGCATGATTTTAAACAAGCTGTGGAGCTGCTGATGCTTAGTTAAGTCAATTCACAGATAACCCAATGGAAAGGGATTAGATTTATTAGTTTCCTTATGCGACAGCAAAGCTCCATTTACCAAAATTCAATCGCTGGTTATAGAGCGATTCTAAACTGTTTATTGATTAATTTCCCATCGTAATATAAATTTCGCTAGTATTCCCATGCATATAAATAGCAGTGTTCAACACTTATTTCAACTACATCCACTACATATTTTTGGCAAAGTGTCAAATTTGATTTAATGGAAACTAACATACTTGCATAACTTATTTATATAGCAGAATAATTCGAACGCATTTATTATTCCAATCAAACTGTTCTCCTTATGTCTTGCAGCACAAATAAATTGCTCTGTTGATTTCAACTACTATCTGGAATTTGTTTTGTTTTCCGATGTCGTCTACACTTTTCCATTTGAGAATATGCTACCAGTCTCTCTCTCTCTCTCTGTGAGTGTGTGTGTGTGTTTACATTTCAATTTTCATTGTCTGTGCTTTGCGGCGCATTCAACTGTCGTCAGCATCCGACCATAACCTATATCTTTTGTTTGATTTTAGCATAAAAAAGGAAAGCAACTCTTACATATGTAACGGATTCACAACTTGTACGCTCTTGTTTGTTCTTGTTCGTTTCTGCTTGTGCTTGTTGTTGTTGCTGAACTCGTTTTCACTAGCAATGGGCCCCTTTGTAATTTATTTGTTTGTTTTGCTAGATCTTTGTGCGTTGCTTCCAATTGATTTATGCCAACGCCGCATTCAACAACTCTTATTGATATCACTCACAGGGACTTCCCGTTGTGCCGAGGCTTTTGTGGAGTTACATCCAGAGCCTAGGGGCTTGATTGTGCTTAGGAATAGGTGTGGGGAGCGTGAGGCGAGGGCTTGTTTCACAGGTTTCATTAAACAAATGGACCGACCTGGCAAAAGTATCTTAAATATGGATGAAAAGCGTTTTGCTGACGCGCTAAATTCCCACACCTGTAGGGTTTCGGGGCAACACCCCCAAGGAATCCACTTACCTTATTCACATGATCACGCAGTACATTCGAATAAACCATGGCGACAGCTTCCAGGGCCATAAACGTAATATACCCAATTATCCAGGGTACAATTAGGCCGGGGTTTTCCTGTGGGTAACGAACAAAAAGAAAGGATAGTACCCAACATTATATTATTGCACTTGGAACACTGATAACATAAAGTTAAGTAAGGGGGCGGGGACTGGGCTCATGGGAGTGGCCTACCCATGTTGGCTATCCACAAAAACCATTCGCACACCTTTAGCTGAAATCAAATTGTTGGCATTGATTTCCACACGACTTTCACTATATAAAATATTTTATGTGGCATATAAGAGCCACATGGCTTGGTGGGTATTCGTGTGTGTCTGTGCGTGTGTGTGTGTGTGTGTTCTGTAATTTATCTTGCAATGGCGCAAAACCTCTGATTGGATTTTTGGCGCTTTTCGCGTGTGCTGTTTTGGGATTTAACGTTATGGCTTTCTGTATTTTTTTGTTGGCTGTTTTGGTTTTTTACTTTTTCCCTTTGCTGCTGCTGACAGTTTTAACCGCAAATTTTGCACAGCCATTTCTGGACCAACACATTTCATAAATTTTATTGTGGTAAAACTGTTATGTTACATGGCCAAAAATAACAACTAAATGTTTTGTGTAATCATGTATGCGCCAAGTGAATTTTAAAACAGTATTAATTACTTAAAGTGAGCTTAAAGTGAATTTTGTGAACTAATGTCTAAAGTCCTCCAGCTTTGGTATGATTAAGGTAATTATTTACCAAATTGTTTACATTTTCTTTAACTTTTTATAAAATTTAAACGATATACAATACATTTTGCTATTTTGGAAAATCATGCACTAATTGCTTTCGAAAGAGAGCTGCGCACCTTTATTTATTTGCGGTTAACAAAGCACATAAAATGGCAAAAAAATTTTAAATTGCGCATTTTAATTGTGGCCTGTGTAATTAGTCTGTGTTTTATAATAATTACTATTTATTTTGTTGTAACAATATTGATTGTAGCGTAATTAAATGCATAAAAATAAATGTAACCACTAAACAAGTATATTAATTGGAAGTGAAATAAATAATCAACTTGTTGCCGAGCAAACAATAAAACAATACTTTCCACAACTAACTGATTTTGATTTTAATTGAGTTTTGGCACTTTGTGCTGTGCCAGATTTCAGTATTTTTTTTTTCTATTATTTTCCATGCAAACTGTTGACAAAATACGCTCTAATTAAGGCCAGTAACCAATGCAATATTTAGAGCATCAATTGTTGGTTTTCAATCTGGCGACTAAAAGCAAACTGCAATTAATTTACCCAACACACATGGAAACCCACGCATACATTGAGTTAAAAACAATTGTAGCATACTTTTTTGGGCACTCTGTCAACTGTATCGTTGTCATCGCAGTTGTTTTTTCTGTTTTGTTCTTTTGTGTTTTTTTTTTTTTTTTTTGAGTCTGTAAGGTCGAAATTAAAAAATTCCACACAAAGCGCTACGCAATGCTCTCCCTCTTTCGACGGGGCCTGTAATCTTTGTCATGTGCCGTCGTCAGTCGTCAGAGCCAGTCATCCGACAGACAGATCACCATTCCCAATTGTGTGACAAATTGTCTACATTTTCAGCCACTGCGACTGTCATTTGTTGTTGCTAATGTCGTATTTTTCATTTTTTGACAACCCTTCCAAATATGCCCATTTGGTCCATTTGGAAAAACACATTTAAATTTTTGAGCTAAGAGCATGATGACTTCATCACTGAGTTCATCTTCATTGAAGCCATTCAAACCCAGTTATGGTTCATTTGCCACATGCCTTTTGCCATTTCGTGTATCATCTATGAGATTAAAAGAGATTTCCTCAGAATTTCATCTGTTTTTGCTTTTAATAGCAGTTCGTTTTGTTTAAATTAAAGGCACATGTTTACATGTAAGTTTATTATAAATGTATTAAACAGTTTTCTTCAAATTCTTTAAGTTTTAATTACCCAGAAAGGTTTTTCTAGTGCTCAAAGAGTATTTGACTTTCATCATTTCATTAGCAGCCTTAACTTTGCCATTGTTTTTTTCCCATCGTATATGTTTCATTCAATGATATGGGTGAATGGGTAGGCGTGGCAGATTTGAGATACGCCTACAGCTGGACTGTTACGTAATTTACATTTGAATGCGCTTTATTTGCCTGGGACTGTAAACAGTTCTGTCGGAGAATCAGAACCGGAGTCGGAGTCAGAAAATGCGCATAATTTGCGCATATGTGTCATGTAGGCCTGCGTGTGTGTGTGTGTATGTGTGCGTAAAGTGTGTATTTGTGTGGGATTTTGTTTGCCTGACAACCTCTTGTTAAATTTTGTAAAATGCCCAAAAAGCCCTTAACCAAACAACGAGACTTACCCGACAGATGCCAAATATCAACACAATGCTCAACAATATCATCGACATTTGTGTGCCAATTATGGCAAAATATGCAATTTGCACACCTGCAAAACAGAGACAGACAAAACAGGTAAAATGGTTAGCATTAGTAGCAATTCAAATACGATTAGGAACGTCAATTTTATTTAACAACAAAACACAAAAAACTTCTTTAAAAAAATGTTTAGAAAGTCTAGACAGTTAAAGGTTCCGAGCTGCTTAAAAATGTATGAGTTCTGTAGGCAAATTGTTTAATTATTAGTCAACAATTGATTTTATAAGCTGTGTTTATTGATAAACACTTGAAAACTTTACTAGAAGGCGAACAAAGAAATTAAAAAAGGAATGCTTAACATAACTGACGATAAGCTTAGTTAAATATACTAAAGAAACAATATTTATGAGTTTGTAAAATAAGTCATACAGTTGCTTATACTCAGGGTATCTTGATGCCTAGACTACCACACCTGTGCTGCCTTTGTTATAGACTGCTTTATTAAGCCGCCTGGTAATCTACAGTTTATTTATTTATTAAAATGTCTTATTTATCACTTTATTATTCTGATGTGCAGTTTATTGCTGTCTAGGGTATTTCTGTATGTGTGTGTGTGTGGCATAAACGTGCGTGTCTGTGTGTGTGCTACTGCCTAATTGCTTATAAGTATTTATGAGGACTTAGCTTACCGTAGTAGACGTCCTGCAGCTCAGCAGATTTGTGCATGTTAACATTGATGCGCCACGAGTAGATCAAAACGATTAACAGCGAAATGTTCTAAAATGTCAGAGAGATACGCATAATAAATATAGATAGCTATGTGTGTGTTTAGGGGACCATTTGTTTATTAACACACAAATCACGCATACGCAACGTGCAAACCTCATTACCATAAACTCGAGTGGGTTTCCCCTTTAGATACCTGTATAAAACACGTTTTTACTTTTAAGCAGGCATTAACTCAGTGAGGGCTAAAAATATGGCTGCAATTCAGATACTTTGTACATTATCCCAAGGCTGCCCCATGGGGCATAACTTGTTGTACATTTGATTCATGCAAAACACGTAGCACTCTGCTCACTGCCACAACTTACTCAAGTGTCTCTCTGCAGCAATAAAACGTGGCATTAATTGCAGTCAGATACATAGCAAGAGCAGAAAAAATAATAAAGAAATTACTGGAAAGCAGAGAACAAAAGCCAAGTTTACTCGCAAGTTGCATGCACATAATTTCAGTGGCAAAATTGCATTGCATTACGAGTTTTTTGTTGCTCTTGACGTTGGCAGACACTCAATGGCAGTGCAAGTAAATGTAAGTTTAAAATTTCAGAGCACGATTTGGCCATTAACATATATTAAAAGCCATAATGAGTGTCAAGTAATTGTAATTTATAGGGAGACTCAAAATGAGTACAATGAAGTGGCGCAGAGCCTGTAAGAAGCCTAGGTAAATAACTTAACTAGACTGTAACTAGAGTCGTTGGATTGTATTACACAATAAGTTCTCATTTGCTCAGACAGCATGAGCTACGAAGAAAAGACTGAAAATTTTTAAAATTACTGAAAATAGAAATTAAATGAAGTGAAGTCAAAATTATTTACAGAGTTAAAAGTTACTATTTTTTCTTACTGTACTATGCTTTAAAGCAGCACTTTTATTTTATTTTTTTGTGTACAGCAGTACAAGTTGTTCTGATACTCATTTACAGTAAAATTAAAAACAAAAACTGCCATAAAAATGTTCTCGCTAGTTGCGACACTTGTATTAATTATGACATAATTACTCTAGGACTATAGCAGCAACGACTGGACGTAGCTACGGTCTGCTGTGCTCTGCTGTTCACTGTTGTTTGCGAGTGTAACAATGGTAACAGTTTACAACGACATTGCGCATACGCCCCATGGGACAGCAGTCATTTAACAAACAATGTACAAGTCAGAGACCTGCAACGAGTATAAAAATTTCGAGTATACTCGAACGCTTACTCGTGATCGTTTGACTCGAACATATTTTCATACTCGATCGTTTGTGTGCGTACCGCGGGCCTGCTTATACTCGTTTTACTCGAGTATATACTCGAGTATTTTGCCGTTATTCAACATGTTGCAAGCAAGACACACAGAAACTTTTAATAATTTGCTTGAAATATTTCCAGCGGTTGTACTATAGTAAATGTTTTGACGGCGTTGCAGAATTTTTTTAAAATAAATTAATATTTAATAATATGCGAAATTCTAGAGAATTAAAATGCGTCGCTTTGCAAACTACAATTATTAAAACCTTTTGCAACGCTTAACTGTTAAATGAATACGGGCTGACCTTTTGGAAATTCCTTTGGCTAGAATGTGACGTCACTGATATTTGTAAAGGGGGTTGTTTGTACAAGCAGGTAGTCTGACACTCTTCCGTTTGGGTTTTTCTATGTTTAAAAAAATATAAGCAAAATTCGTGGTATGCCAAACGTATCAATACTTGCTTGCCCAAATACACACAAAGACAAGTCTCGAGCTTGTTGCGCGTGTCATCTGTGATGCTCTCCAAATTGTTTCCCGCCAGACCTAGCTTTAACTTATTTGCGCATGGAAAATTAATGCACATATATTACGAATATTTCATTTTTTATATTATTCACAAGGGTTTTTAAAATTTTTAATAATAAAAGAATAAGAAAAATATACATTTCTTATTGTTTTTCATTGGAATTTAGCCTTTTTGTTTTTTTCCGCTAAAACAAGCATATTTTCCTCTAAATAAATGGCAGCACTCCGAACGTCACGCAACGCAAGCAAACCAACGAACTTGCTTGATACTCGAACGTTTTGTACTGAAGAAGGTTGCGTCGAACGAGTATTCAAACGAGTATTCGAACGATCAGCAAACAATCTATGGGGCTGATCGTTCTGATCGTTCTGATCGCAACCAAAATGTTTGACTTCAAACGATCAGGTTCGAATCATTCTCAAAACGGGCAACTGATCGTTTTGATTCGAACAGCTTACGGACAGCCCGTTGAATTACTCGTTACCCGATCGTTTGATGAGAAGTTCGAACATACTCGAGTATACTCGTTGCAGGTCTCTGGTACAAGTTAATAACGGGAGGAGGACTCGCTTCGTTGTACTTACAATTGTGTAAATTGCACTTGTTATGGCCAAATTTTTGGCATGCAACATGCGACAGCAGCGAGTGCCACCAGTTAGCGGTCCATATGGATAAAGAATGACGGACTTCATTTTATTTTTCTGTTTTTGTTGTTATTATTTTTTTTTATTTGTTGGCTGTTGTGCACTTCTCGTTGTTGCAACGGAAATTCAACTTTCGTGTTTCGTTTTCGTTGACAACATGACGGGGATGAGGACGAGTTACAGTTTTTGTGTTGTACAGATACTGTGGTTGTTATTGTTGTCCGAAATTGTCCATTAAAATTGCCGCTCCACGCTGCTCTCTCTGGTCTTTGTCTGTGAACGCCGTCGGCCTGCAAAAATATGCGATAAAATTCGAATTTGCGTTAAACCATTTCAGTTAAATGAGCTTTTCATTCATGTCTGCTAATGTGTGTGCATTTGTGTGTGTGCTTGTGCTGTGACATAACTATTTTTGATTATTTTGATTCAATCAATCTTTTAACTTTTCCATCTGTACCACAAAAACAATTTCCTTCAAATACTTTCAAATACCAAACTCTATCTCTTGGATGTTTTTATGGCAAATGCTTGCAATCATTGGCATTTTTGTTGCATTTCAGTGCTGAGCTCTTAAGCTCTTTAAGTAAACATTTAATGCTGTTCATATTTGATGTGGGAATGCGACATATTGAATTACTTATTGATTGCAATGTTGAGTGCTTGAGAGTGGGAAACCAATTGACTATTGATAACTTATCTTAATAAGAGAAACGCAAGTATCGAATATTTAAATTTAATGATTGTACAATTTAAAATTTAATTTAAAATCCAACAAGTCTGGTAACATAACAAAAAATTGAATAAACAAAATGATGATGATTAACTTTATTTGAAAAGCAAGGCTTCAAGCCTAAAAGTAGCATTAAATTTAATAACTATTTTGGCTCCCCATGAATACTGATTGTAGTAAGTACAAAAATAATTAGTAACTCATAGTAAAACACCCATAACGCACATTACTTATTGTCTGTCCCATGCATAGATAACAGCTTAATTGAAACCATTTGGATGCCCATAGAATATTTATACGATTTGTGGCCACTTGTTCAATTTGCGTACCTTTTTTTGTGTTCCGAATCGAAGTCATTCTTACGCCCATGTAATGCGCTTTGGACAAAGGACAACAACTCACAAAAGTCATTTTCTGTTGCGATACGAAGTACAAGCATTGCCATGTATAGATTCTCTGATCAGCTTATGCCACGCCCCCTGTTCCAAGCCCCCTATCTAGACACACCATAGACCATGTCGCCACCTAAGCCAACAACACCCACATTCATGCATGCGACAAACGTTGTGAACGAAAAAAGTCACATGCGAGCATTATACTAATTTGAGAGACTTCTAGATACCCTTTAAATATGCATATATGTTGGTGGGACCATTTTATATAAAGAAATTCATATTAATGAGACGTCTTGCAACGAAAACAATCATTTTTTTGTCTTATGAGTTTATCCAAGGGAATCTTTAGTCTGTGTTTGGTAAACTTATTAACAAAATTTCAATTTAAAATTTTGTATGTGTTCAAATATATTTTGGACTTAATTTAAACAACACAACTCGTTATGATATGCAAGCTTTATAGGCCTGCAGATATTTACTACGCTCTGTAGCATAAATTTGCATAAATTAATAATTCCAATTTGCCAGGGACATAGGGTATGCATAAAAAAAAGTGGAACGAAAAATTGATGCAGGCACTGTGAGTCGGTTATTGAATTGAATTTGTTGACTAGCAATTCGTGAATCGCTCTGATATGACAGCTGTTCCATGTTGCTTGCTACATGTCAACGCTGCGATTGCAATTTGTGTCGACTGTCGGTGGCGCCTTTAGTTATGCAATGCTTTCGTGCCTAGCCGTTCAATTCAGGATGGAGAAGGGGATGGGAATAAGGAGGGGTGGGAAAAGGAATGGGACTGGTGCTGGTGAGGACTTGCGAGTTGCGTGTACGCCCCCAAAATCAATCATACGCCAACGTGGCCGCCAAAATCGAAATTGACACACAAAAAAAAAAAAATAAAGGAAAAGCATAAAAAAAGCAAAAAAGAAAAGCGAAAAAAAAGAAAAAGAGAAATGAAACCGAAAACAATGCGGGCCAAGTGTGTAATGCGATATTTTATATTGATTTTTATATGCTCGTCTCTGAGGACTCTGAATGTCTGTCTATGTGTGTGCGACCGAGTGTGCAGCGTATTTGTGTTTATGTGTGTGTGCGTGAGTGTGTGTGTTGAAAGGCACATTGTGTTTTAGAGCGAAGGGTTGTGTGATATGAAAGCACTTGATGTTTGCAATATGCATTTGCAACTTGACTCTAAGGCCAATCCATTCAAAGGCAACACACAAAACCCTTTAAAGCTGCATTTCGACAAATGTGTGCAACGCATTTACAGCTGCTCTGAGCAGATTTATCTGCTGGAGTTTTAAATATTTAGTACAGTTTGGCCTAAAGAAATGCAGGCAATATAATTATTTTAATTAACAAAAAACAAACAATAGAGCGTGTGTTAGAAATGAACAATTTTATTGAAGATATAATTTTCTTTTTATTATTTTATTTCTGCAGAGAATTGTCTGTTTTTGACATATTTTTAATGCTGAATTTCAGGGTATTTAAAGCTCTACTACTTTTGTCCGATTGCTGCTTGCATTTCCTTATTTGTTCTACTTTCAAAGCATTTTCATCTTTTGTTTGCTTTTGCTTCGTATTTGTTGCTGATATTTTTTTATGACACTGTAAACATTCCAGCTGCTTTGAATGGGCTTCAAAGTGCTCTCTCTCTATATACATGTGAATCTTGGCTTGTTGGCCGTTTGTTCCCTTTCAATTTGACCAGCAGAGCGTGTGAGCTAAAGAAACATGTCCTTGCACTATACAAATACCACGCAGTTTACTCTGACCTGTCTGTTAATGCGGGAATATTCACTGTCTATATAGACATTTTCTTGGTTTTAGCCCTTCTGTTTCCCTTGGGTCCATCAGTTGATTCCTCAATTAGTTCTTAACACGGCTTTGCCATCAATCATATGTCAGAAGTTTTTGCATTAGACATAATTACTTAAGCGCCAACTAATTGAAAGCATCTTAGAGATTTCTCTGCCGTTGAGTTGATTAAGTGGCCACAGCGTTAGACAGCTCATCAGACGAATATTTGTCAAAAACTGACAATTTCGTAGTTATCCTTGATTACGTATACGCCCGATTGCTTGACACGCATTTTCACGTCAGTCCATCAATTGAATTCTGCTTAAAGCTGAAGATTTTAGTTCCAGGAATTTGGGTATTTAAAGGAGATTGGCCTTAATAATTTGAATTTAAATCGATTTAAGCCGAGTTGAATGAGTTTATGTGAATATTTACAGCTGCTTAAATTTTATGTACCACAAGAACATAATTTACTCATTTCAATTATGCAAATTAAAAGAAAATAACAAATTAGCAACAACAAGCACAGCAGACTCTTCAAATTAAAAGCGTTTACGTGTTTGCCAGTTTGTTACATTTTAAACATGGTCAAAATAAATATAAAGATTTCTGCGTGAGGCATATAAAATGTTTGCGATAAATAAAATATAGAAAACTGAGACAAAATTCAGGAATTAAATTTGTGTGAGGTCAAGTTTTTAATAAAAATTCTAATAATTCAACTGAATGAACCGAATCTTTAACTTTGTAGTTTCCTAGTATCGAATTTTCTGTAGTTTAATATATTTTTGTGGATGCCCTCGCCTGACACCAGAGCCCTTTGAATAGCCCTCAGCTAGTTGATTATTACTCAATGGTCTGGGCGCAGTCATCAGTCGCAAGTGGAGAACATCAAGGGTTGGGTAACATATAGGAAAAGCTGTGCAGCAAATTACTATTTGAAAGCTGAAGGGCAATAGTCAGAAAAGAGACACAGAGATTACAGATAGAGATGGCAATAGTGATAGGGGGAGGGCAGAGAAAAAAGAAAGAGATGAGCTGAAAGCAAATGTGCAAAATCTCATTTACAGTTCAGCTTAAAAATGGCAAAACAAACCTAAAGCCAAACACAAACCCCAAACCAAAACCCCAAAAAAACACCCGAGTTCAAACCCCAAGCCCGAATAGCCGCAGAGCCACAGATAGTTGGATAAATGTTGGCCAGCTGCCAGGAAGGACTCATCATCGACATTGAGGGGCAATCGTTGCCTTCCTTGTTCGACTATTTCCGGCTTGAACAAACTTGACTTGATGTTATTAACTTATTTTTTTCCATTTTTTCTTACTTTGGGCGCACAATTTGATGAGCTTTGATATGAAATAATTTTTAAAATTAAAATGAAAACGCTCGGACGAGTCGACATTTGCTTAAAGCCAAACTGAGACTTAAAGTTAATAACTGTAAGGAAAATAAGTTTTTGAGGAAAGTTTGAAAAGAACTGTAGGCGGAAGCTTAAAAAGATATGTAAGCATAGCAAGACAGAGGCTTAAGTTAAGAGCAACGCAGAGATTATTGAGAAACTTAAGCTTTTTATAGTTATACTTCGTTTAGAAAGAACAGAATAGTTGGCATGGCTTTTTTTGGTATTAGAATTAAAACTTATTTATGTTGTTCAGATCTGATTTAATCCCTGGATACGTTTATCAAAAGCTGCTTTGGCTGTTTCCCTTGGGAGTCTGTGTGACGTATACGTAATAATGGCATATAATTCAGCTGATAAGTTGTTGGCCTAGTTCAACTACCCCGCCCATTACGCCAACCCCTTCAGGCACCGCAACCACACGCCAGTTAATTGCACATTGGGCCTGGTTATGTTAAGATAATCGCCACATAAAGACATTTCATTATTGCCCTTTGTTTCGGTTATGGTTTATGTGCATGTGTATAACACTTTTATAATAATGTAACACACAAAAAGCAACAGCCAACAAAGCAAACAGTAATAATAACAGTAACAAGCGTGTTACGCAACTTGTTCTCTCTCTCGCTCACTCCCATTCCATTGCTATCACACAGTCTCTGTCCTCTGCTGTGGCTGCCCTGAGGCTGTGTCCTTGCTCTGACTTTGTATTTGGCTAGCAAACATTAAAGTTTTGTGCTTTGTTTTGTTTATTAGCCGCTTGCTTATTTTGCTAATTTATGCTACGCTTTATTGCTTGCTTTGTCGACACGCCATAACATTAGCTGTTGGCTAGAAGCTGCAGCTTTGGGCATGATTGTGCTTGCCACACGGGGCGTATGCGTATTTTGCTTGCCCGTTTGCTGTCTTTAACTCGAAGGTGTTTACTATGGGCATATTATGATTCATTGTCGGTTTTGGCCACAGTCAAAAGGTAGCCAATTCAAAAGATTTATTAGCTTGCCCACAGACACACATACCCAGAGTGAGTAACATAATGAAGTTCTTTAGCCAAGTTAATGTTTCTGCAGTTAAACGGCAGCTGCTGCTGTTGTCAGCGTTTATTAATGATGAAACTGGGAGTCGCAAGTTTGTCTAGAAGAACCAAGATCTGAGTAAGTCTTTGGAATTTCTTTAGATAATTAATTGCGCGTTGAATGGAAACTTAAATCGCGTCAAGTTGTGAAAGCCATAAATGTTTTCCAACTGATTGCAAACTCTTTAGATACATCAAAATTGTATCTATCTCCCCTAATACTCCTTGTTAGGCTTTGTAAGTACCTGTTGCTTCTGCAACATATTCCATCCGTGTTATCCACTCAAGCAGCTTTATTCATTTCCTAGACCTTTTTTTCGCTAGCAGTTTGCACACATCAGGCTCAATTTGTCAGCAAGTTCGCGTCTAGCACTGCAACAGACACTTAACGTTGCCCTTCAACCCTTACCCATGCCAGAATACAGCCGAATAAGCTGGGTCCTTTGCTAACAATGCCTTTTACCTTTTGCCATCTCGTTTATATCTACACACACTCAAATGTGGCGGCATACGTGTCGTATGTGCAATTTACTAACTCAGACAGCTCGGCTTGCTAAATGATGGCAATGTGCTCAATGTGAGTGTGTGTGTGCGCACAGCCTTTACAGCGTACACAGACAAATTATGCAAATATGCGTGCCATTTGAGCAGGGCATATTACGCATACGCCGAGTGTGCCATTAAACGCCCATAAGGGCGGGTTCAGCTGTGTTTGTGCCTAATCAAAAGTGCTTCAAGAAAATCGCATACATTTTGATTACAAGACGTCAACGTTTCGACGCTGATAAGCGAAATTTCCACACTTTTTTGAAAGTGTTTGAAGATCGCTTTTTGTATAAAGTATTTTAGATTCTTGGTTCAATTACTGATTTAATTTAGTAGGGAAATAAGTGTGTATAAAGTATTAAGCTTAAAAAGGAATATAAGATCTTGCTGATAGCTAAAATTCATTTCGCACTTTGAAATTTCGGATGTTATAGGCTTCTCTTAAGACTACGTTCAATTTCTGTTGCCCAAGGTAAGTGAATACCGTTGAATGGCAAACTATTGATTAAATCTTAAAGCTGCTTAATTAAATGTATTAAAATAATACAAGAAATTGCAATGATTAGGAATTCAGGAACGTTTTTTTAAGCTACACAGCTGGAGACGATTCGTCGTGTTGTTTATTTTATTTGGCTCATGCGAGAAATTCAAAAATGGTCGGATTTCCTGTTACCAACAAGCAACACTCACGCACCTCACACACCCGCGCACACACACACATACACACACACACACACATCACACACGCAGTCTGTCAAGTGGTTAAGGGACTGAGTTGCTTTTGGTTGGGTTCGAAATTTGTTACCTTCACTTACCACGTGGCTCGTTTGCTGCGTGTTTACAAATTTTAAAATTTGTTTGTGTTTACTTTCTGCTGTCCCAGTGTCAGAGGTCGGAGATTGGCGTACGGGGCAAGTCTCTGGGAAGGTGTACTTGCCATTTAGCGGGGGGCATTGTCATAAGTTTGCGTGTTCTGCTCGTGACTTTTAAAGAAATTGTTTTATGCGAAAAATTGGTAGACTGGGCTTAGACCTGGTTTTTATCGAGGGGGAAAAGAGGTGTGTCGTGTCGGCATTGTCTTTAGCTACTTAATAAATGGTTTCATTTAATCACAGACTTTTATGGCGCACGCATCCAGGATTTATGCATATTTATCTTAAGCGTCAGCCAGATCATCCAAGGTTAGGTAAACTTTATCCTGCGGCTGGCATAAATCAGCATTAAAATAGCTGAAAACCGAAGCGAAAGCAAAAAGCCGATGAAAAGTGCTTTCAACTGGGTAACAAATTTTCATGAGTCATAAAAAGTGTTTTAATTTTTGTTTTTGTTGCGTTCAAATATAATTTGTTAGAATGAGTGTTTAAATCGTTAAGCGACGAGTCATGCTAATTGGAGTATGCCGGAAATTACAATCAGTTTAAGGCCCAAATTTAAATACATAAATTTGGCTATAGCTGATAAAAATCTTTATTCATTCACCTGCCATTTTCAGGCTCAAAAAATCAAATCAAACTCATCTGAACCACAATTTCTGTTAAGACAAGAGACCACAAGAAAGAAAACTGACACTGAAGCAACGACTTTGTGGCAAAAAACTGAAACTTTGTCATTGCCACTGTCTAAAATGTTGTGGACTGGATTCATGAGTCAGAGGCACAAAATAATTTGCCTCAAACTAAAGGACGAGGGAGTGATAGGGATTTGGCCCTAACAGGAACTGTCAACTGTTTTCGTTGCCTCTCTTTCTGTCCTAAACTTTTCTTTCTTTTGTCTGTCCCTGTCTTTGTCTTTGACTTTTGAACAAGTTTCCTGGTAGACAGGCGAATGCAAAGTTCAGTTGTAGGCAACTTTTTGGTAACCGCTGAAATGACTTGCAGCAGTTTTTTTATTGGTCCAAAGCGGGAGGAGGTGTGGGCGGTAATGGCAACTTGAAGAATATGCCACATTAAAGTCCATTAAGTCTAATTGCAGTCGACAGCTTTAAGACATGCAACGCAAATTTTCATAACACATTTTTATTATATATTTAGGTTTCTGTTCGTCGTTCTGAAACTAAAAGCAATTAAAGTCCCTTGTCAACAGCTGTGTCCCCTACAAAATTCCCGACTTTCTTCGACTTTCATCTACTTCTCACTCCTGTTTTCTCTTTTTATATACCATTCGACTTTTCTCTATATTTGTGTGCATACATTTAGCTCTTTTTCACTGTGTTTTTCTCACTTCTTCATTTGCGCGTCGCATAAAATTTGGCTGATTTAGTGCCGGGAGGAAGTCAAGTGTATTTTGCTCGGACTTGGACTCGGAGTTGGATTTGAAATTGAATGAGGGCTGGCACTAGGCGTAGAAGCGGGAAGGGGCAAGGGTTGGGATGGGGGTAAGGAATGGGTAGTAGAAGCTGACCGTTTGAGCAGTTGCAGCTGCAGGCAATCGTCGGCAAACAAAAAGTTTTCTTCGTCAACTGACTAATACCCTGGTACTGGCCTGGTACGCTGTAGGGTAGGATAGGGATAGGTATTAGAACAAAAATAGAAATTTGAAGCATTCAGAAGGTATTCCTATGATAACTTTTGTTTTATGAAGAGAAAATCTATGTTATTTTAGATCAGCGGATTAAGGAGTCCATGGAAAGTCTTAGGAGGCTAGTCTGAATTTATTAAACGTAGAAGTCTTTCTAATTGAAATGTGATCACATTCCAAACAGGGTAACTGCTAGTCTACCCCTCCACCAAACTTTAGCAGTGTTCGGTTACTTGGTTTTATGTTGGCCACGTGATGTTGGCTTTTGTTTTTACCCTCATCTGGTTTTATTGTTGAGCTTCTTTTGGCCAGCTGCTGAAGACATTTGACGTCGCCGTCGTCGTCTTTTGATGTTGCTGTGAACAATTGCTGAGATGGTTCAATGTATCTGGTCATTTGATTTGATGACCTTGTCCAGAACGAGCCAGCGACTTTACTTTTACGACTATGAGGAGACTGGAGCAATGGGCTTTACCTCTGAACTGGATGATAATGAAAGCGGATAAATGCAAAGCTAACATACTATATTTTCTGGAATTTAACAGATGAACTGGAATTTCTTCTGCATAAGCAATGAGACATGCGAGTATTTTTTACGACAGGATTAAGTTACACAGAGCTACTAATTTGTTAAAGGCCTGTGATCAGACACATATAAAGTGTATGAAGTTAAGATCATCAAACTTATTTCTGAGTTGGAAACCCTATTTTATTAAGAATTCTAGGCATCCTTTGTAGAGTCCTTGGCTTTTATAAATGATTGTATAGCATTGACTTAATTGAGTCAATATGCGAGCTGATAAGTTAAATATTTGAGTGCTTGCTGTGTATGTGTGTGTTGTAAGTGTTGGTGTTTAAAGACCGTCTGTTTGAATTCAGTCGAAAGGCAGTTGAATTGTTACCGGTAGTTACCGCTACTCAGGCGTCATCAGCTTCCAATTGAATGCGGACTGCCAAAAAAAATTTGCATATTTTATTAAATTCCCTCACAAATATCCAATCAATAATGTAGTACGCCATCGCCAGATCCGACTACCCAACAAAACCCATAGACCCAACTACCCGGCAAAAGGCAAAGCCGTGCCAAATTAAGTATGCATACGTATTCAAATGGCTCAACGAGCGAGGCAATCGCAATCGCAAACGCAAAGGCAAAGTCAAAGTCGGTGGCAAAGGCAAAGCGGGCTATACAAATATGTATATATACCACATATATATATATATATAAATAAGTATATACATATACATATATAGCAAAGTATGCTGGATATGCGAGGATTCGAAATGTATGCCCAGGAGAGAGATTTTTGGTTTTTCCAGACCAGCGCCCCGCCCTTCGTCCCACAGTTTATGTATTGGTAAGGCCGCATCCTTAAAGCCTCCAACAGATCCGGATCCTCTTTCCCTTAACCTCCCCCCCTCCCTTTCTGTCTCGCTCCCTATGAAGTCTGCGTGTCTGAATGTCCTTTTGTTTTTGTTTTTTTCCGCAACAATAATGCTGTGAAAGAAAGAAATATCACCACAGTCGAAATGTTTGGGATAAAAAGAAAAGTAATAATAATAATAAAATTATGCCAAGCATAAAAATAAATTAATGGATGTGCGTGTGTCAAGCAAGGACAATACGCTGCCTAATAGACCAAATGTTCCCTGGGGGCTTTAATTAGTCGAACCCCCTGCCAATGATGTGTGCTATACCCCCTCTCCCGTCCCCTATTCACTTGCAACATTCCGTTACCACATCTATTTAGCTTCTATTATTTACTATGCGTAATTTCCTCGCCTCACATTTTAACGTAAATATTTAATTTCCTTTTGTATAGAATTATTTTTTGTTTTGTTTTTTTTATACGTTACTTTTGCTTTTTTTTGCCTTCTTCATATTCATCTGCTTGTTGCTCTCCTTCGTCGGCATTGTTTTCCATTTTCCATTTACCATTTTTCAGTTTTCAGTTTTCTGTTGTATTTGCATTTTGTGCTGCTCTCGTTTTCCTTTATTATTTATTGTTTGGCATTTCATTGCCAAGACTTTTATGTTTATTACTTAAGTGGAGTGCAGATATTCCTATGAAGTGCCTGCCACAACTCAAGAAACCAAGCGGCTTTTCTGCCAGCCAGAGAGCTTAAAAGTCCCTTTCTTTTCCTCACCGGTAGTTGTCGAAGTAACTACTGTATTTGAATAGATTTCTGTTACTTTGATAAGACTGCTTAAAGTTGTGCAAATCAAGAAATAAGTTTACCAAGTGTTTTTGAGCTCTCATGGTCGACTCTCGACTTTGAGATACCTGCTGGTTTCAATGAGTTTGGTTTTCACATTGAATTTATTGCATACTTTCAGGCTCTGCCTTGATTTCTACTATTTAGAACATAAATCGATGCAATTGAGCAAGATTATTAAAAAGCATATTCAAATAATAAATTCCTTCAACTGAAAAGAGATTTCTACCGTAAGGTCTCTATCTTTTAGGGCTTCATGTGTGTCAATTTCATTGCTTTATCCTTTTTTGATCTACGAATTAATGTCTAGACTGTGGATGCTGGCCATGCATACATAAAAAGACACGTTCTACTCCTTCTATAGGGTATTATATTGTTCAGCTGCCTTGCTTATATCAGTTTTCAGCATCTCGCGTAGTGCAGCAGTGGAAAAGTTTATGGGTTTTGAATATTTATTCAACTTTTAACGTGCAACTTCAACTTGCAACGTGCAACGAAATTGTATTTTGGCACAATTTGCATGGAAAAGTTTAAGGCAATGCATTGGCGACAGTTCGAGGCCAATAAGAGTAGAGTTTATGCCACAGGAAAAACTTAAATAAAGTAGCATTACTTATTGTACTACAAAGTTGGCACTTTCCACTAGCTACTTAGTATTGGCAGTCAATCTTTCAGCCATTTGCACATACAATTCGCCCTTTACTTTGTCACCACTTTGAAGATGTCCAATCCTCTAAGCCACCACAGCTTTGCAGCTGCGGCAACTCGAGTGGAAAACTTTGAGGCGAAGAGCTGCAGATATTGCTTTTCAGTTTTATTAGTTGCCCCTCAAATCCCTATAATAATGGTTACCATTGAACGATGCCAACAAGGCTAATGCTTTCTCTAAATAATTAAAATGAATGTCTTCATTTTGAGTCTTACCAAGAGGGGGAACGGGCTGATGCTTTAGGCCCAAGGCCTGTTTTTGGCACTTACAACTTAATTGCCAGCAAAGTTGCGAGAAACAAAAATATTATTTTATGTGTGCGACGGCGAAATTAAGAAAACTTTGGCTAAGCATTCGAAATCGCTCTCTTTGGGGTTGTGGCAATACAGCCAAAGGCCTACAGAGCGCTGAAACGAGGCGGTTCCGACAACTAATGAGCGTATTGTTTGCCAGCTAAACGTGGCCAAAAGCAACGGAATAGCGGAACTGTGGAACCGTGTAACAGCG
The DNA here is from genome assembly GCA_035047505.1 of Drosophila parthenogenetica. Taxonomy (NCBI): domain Eukaryota; kingdom Metazoa; phylum Arthropoda; class Insecta; order Diptera; family Drosophilidae; genus Drosophila; species Drosophila parthenogenetica. Next base: position 6,258,012 of record JAWNPM010000247.1, on the reverse strand, counting down.
GAAATGGACGTTCTTGTCGACGGGGGAGCTGTTGGGCATTTACTAGCAAAAAAGGGTTGAGGCCTTCAAAAGTTGTGTCCATCCAATATGCGTGGGTTGCTTTGATTCTTACTGAAAGCTTTTTGATCCCAATGGAGCACTTTGTTCACGCCATTAAATTGCAAAGAATGCTTGATTATTCCAATACAAAACTCTGGCTAACTTTTAAGAAACAAGTAAGAAAAGTACAGTCGAACACGCCCGACCGTGTAATACTCTCTGCTTTTATTCCCAATTATAATGCTTAAATCGGTATCCGGATATTACAATAGATAGTTCTTGTATTAGAACACGTTAAAACAAAAAAAAAGCTAAGCATAATCGAACATACATGTGTTTGTCTGTATGTACATACAAATTCGTTTGACGTTAAATGTATGCACATACATATGTGTGTATGAATACTATTGGTCGGCACGACTAGCGCTGTCTCTCTCGCTCTCATTGCTCTCGAATAAAGTCTTTGTTGCTTCATTTCTTTCTTGTTTATGGTCGGATTCTTATGAAACTTTCAAGAGAGTTTGACATGATACGTCTTCAAACGAATCATAAATAACAACACTATACGATAAGAATAAATGCTTTTAAAACGGCATGCAAGTTTGAAATTTTCTTTTAATTCTTGCAGAAAAAGGGGGCATGGCAGCCCAAAATTTTTGATGTCATTGCATTTATGCCATCTCTTGGAACACGTGTACCAAAATTGGTATTCCTAGGTGCCATAGTTACTGAGATATTCGCCGAAAACATAGATTTTTTTCGAGGTGTGACGGGTTTTTTACTCATTGTGGGCGAATGGGGCGTGGCATCGAAAAAAAAAAAAGATTCTTGTATTGACTGACTAAATATCGAGTCGATTGAGACTAAACTCGAACTTGTAGCTCTTACCATCTCTGAAATCTGTGTGTTCATACGGACAGACAGACAGACAGACGGACAGACGGACAGACGGACAGACGGACATGGCTATATCGACTCGGCTTGTGATGCTGATCAAGAATATATATACTTTATGGGGTCTGCCACGCCTCCTTCTGCCTGTTACATACATTTGCACAAACCCAATATACTCTTGCAGAGAGTATAAAAACTAAGTGAGTGGTAAGTTTAAAAATTACCAATTCCATCTAAATTCTATTAAAGAACATATATTTTATATTAGCTGCAAGGCATAACATCAAAGGTAGGGCATAGACATACCTTTCCAAATTTATTTTAAATTTCCAAGAAGCAACAATCTTGAATAAACTAGCTCATGGTATACTGTGAGCTAGACACTCTTCGTTCTATTTTTTTTGCAGACTGTTTAAAAACCAACGCTTTGATAACTCCAAAGCATAAAGAAGAAAACCAGTTCATTTCTGTTTTTATTATTCTTTGTCTTCTTGGCTGTCTTGGTCTTTGTTTATTCGAAAACTATTTAAATTGTTTTCCACTTGAAATGAAAATTAGTTGATTGAAAACTTTTGCCAGACAGTTGGCTAAATGTTTTCTTAAAAAAAAAATTAAAACAAAATAGCACAGAATGGAATGGAATGTAATTAAATTTTTTAACAATTCGTTTAATTGAGTTTTAAGCCGCAACTTTTGGCTCGCTGAAATTGAAACTCAGTGCAACTCTCCCTCTGTGTCTTTCTCCCCCTCTTCCTCTATCTCGGCTCCAAATATAGCAGCAGCTTGGTGTGTGTGTGTATATGTTTTTGTGGTTTTGTGTTTGCATCGCACATTTTATGGCCACTCCCGTACACGCCCCTCACCGCCCCGCATTCGCAACTGTTTGCGCTGTAATTAAGTGCGTCTAATTTGTGTTAAGCGCCGTGCCACTTGAGTATTCCCGTTTTTTTTTTTTTGGCCTGTTCTGTACTCGTCCTGTGCTTAAGTTAAGTCTGAGCGATTCGCAATTTTACGTGCAGGCTTTAAAAGGATGCGCCATCCGTTGACAGAGTCAAACTTCCGTAAAATTGCTGCCATCGGAGTGTTCCGTTGGGAATTTGTAGTCAACATTTTTGTGAGTGATTTTGGTACACGTTTTAGGCAGTTTACCGTTACCGTTACCGTCTTCATCAAATGCTGCCATCTGAAGAAGCAGTGGGACTTATAAGGTTTATTTTTTGATTGAGCTCCATGCCTCAAATCAAGAATTCCACAAATTTGTTGAGAGTAAAGAGTAAATAAAAGTTACACGCAGTTTTGATATTATTTAGAATGAATTCATATTAAGCGAGTTTAAATAAACCTAAAAATTTTAAAACTTTCGATTTAATGTGCAACATTAAATATCCTAGAACTCTTCCGTGCTTAAATTTATCTGCGCTGTGCTCTGTTTAATTTATTTAATCCCTTGTGAAACAAGTTCACTAATTAACGTTTAAGTATAAAGCAACTTACCCGACTGTTCACTTCTAGGACTTAAAATTTAATTTCCTCACTTTGCAGTGCTCTTTCACCTTTCACCTTGTAGTTCACTTTTTGCTTGTGTTATGAAATTTTTTTCGCAAGGCGTTCAAAAAATACTTTAAAACTTGTTTTTTCCCACACGTATTGCGTGCACTTTCATGCACCTTGCCGGCACCTTCAATGCTTCATCGTTAGATCGGCGTTTTTTGGTTCGCGCTTAAAAGCAGGCAACGATTTCTGTTGTAACTTGTTCTCTTTGTCACTTGTACACTCCGTTTTACTGCTTCTGCTGCTGCTGCGGCAACGCGGACGAAACGGCAACTGTTTTGCGTTTTATCAACGCTTCGGCTTATAAGGCAGACGACGAAAGCTTTTGGCTTATGGCGCCCGAGCTTTAACGAGAGAGCATTCGTTGGTTTTCGACCTAATTTGGCATCCGTTTCGACCAATTTGCCATTGGCCATTTGCTTGTTGTTTACCGCCAATTGTTTTGAGTGCAACATATCGAAAGCAAAGTCAACCCACACATGTTTTATGCTTTACGCCTGCTGCCACGACTCTCCTGCCAGTTTTTTTGTTTGATCTTCTTCTGCCACTTTTTCCATGCATTGGTACGTGGCTTGTATGCGAAAAAGGTGCAAGAAAAAGTGCATGCAAATCATTTGGTGCACATAAATTATGGTCCACAACCATTCAAGCAAATAAACTTCAATTTATCTTGGACTGAAGTGTTGCTTTGCTTTGTCTAGGTGCATTGGCTACCTGTTTGGGAATAGTCTGATTAGCCAATTTTGTTTGGGTAGTAAATCTAGAAGAGACCATAATTGGCATAAAATATGTATGCTTAAACCGAAGTGAACTACATTTAATTTTTACACTCTGTCTGCGATAAACGCAAACTGCTCATAACACTTTAAAGCTTTAAATAATCATGAAATCCATTCAGCAAGGGCATTTTGATGTCTACACAAAGCAAACATTTAACTTTTAACATTTTTTCTGTGCGTTTGATGCGGAAACGGAAATGCCAGCAGTTGAGCTAGTCGGCAAAAAAAAAAAAAATGAAAGTCGACATGGCTGCTGGGCACTTGGAGGACTCAAACATGAAAACGAACTCGGACCTTGCTCAACAGAAACGTATTTTTGTTCCCTTTTTGGCGAATGTAAATTCGGAACCCTTCTTCACAAAGAGCAGAAAGCATATACAAATATCGATTAGACAATATCAAACTACTTGACAGTCTGACAAGGACTTAGATGGCGGCATTGAACTTGTATGCAAACTCAGAGTGGTAGAACCCATTTTACAGTCCAAGTGGCTCTCATCAGACAAGTTGCTGCATGTCGTGTTGTGCCGTGTCGTGTTCATAAAGTTGCGATAACCTTTGCATGATTTAATTATTTGTAGCATACTTTTGTGCGCCGGCCGAAAACTTCACACCTGAATGCACAACAGCTCACAGCAATTGCTGAGTGCTACGAAACTTTTGCCACTTTTGCATTTACAGTGTTCGGCAGCGGCGAGGGTCGAACGCTAGTTTGCTGCTAAAAGTTTGCAAGGGTTCTCAGCTTGCGGTTTTTATTTGCTTTTGTTTTTGTTTTTGTAATTTTTGGGTTTCGAAATGAATGTCTCAATTCATTTTACGCTACACTGCGTCCCAAGTGGAGCGAGCCATGCAAAAAGGACTGCGTGCTTGGGTTCAAATTCGGGATGTGAAGTGTTTTAGGGGGCGAAAAGTGCAAGATTCGCAGAACAGACTTCTCTGCTTGGCATCATTACAATTTGTTGATTTGCTTCGTTAAACAGCAAACAACAGAAGACGCAGCAGCCGACAAAAAAAAGGAAAATCGAGAAAAATACAAAAAAAAAAGAAGGAACACCACAACAAAACGGAAAGAAACGAAAGTGAGATGGCATGCGAAAGGATAAAGTTGACGTCTAAGAAAAGACGAAGACGAAGGTGGAGATGAGGATGATGATGGAGGAGAAGAAGATTACGATACAGATTCAGTTCGCCTGAGGCAATACCGGAGCTGCGTCCAGTTGATACTCTTTGTAGTTGTGGCCTTCTGCGTTTACGTTCACGTTCGCGTTCGGTTTTTCTTTGTTCATTTTCATTTTTTGTTTTCCTTTGTATTTCTTATTATACCCTGTGAATTCTTACAGGGTATACTACGATTGTTCAAACAATGAGAACATATTCCTTGTTTCCAGCTCTACTAAATGTGAGCAAACGAGCATCTAAGCAAGTCAGCAACTGTTTTGTTTAACTCTGTGTGTGAAACTCTTATCATGATCGGGAAGATTAAGTTTATTTTATAGCTATGATACCAAACTATTTACAGGATATCCTGTGGTCGAGAGAACCCTGCTGTACTTTCCTTTTTGTTTTGCATTTAAAAAGCAATGCATTGCTCCTTATTTGGAAAAATTCGCAAAAGAGCGCATCAAAAGCAAACGAAAAGTGACATGGAAACTGGCAAGGCGTTGATGGCAGCGACATTGACGACGGGACCATCAAAGGCAGCGCCGCCAGCGTCCTAAATCCGCGTCGGTCTACAAAGCGATGAAAGTTGATTTAGCCAGCGGCTATTTACAAAGGAGAAGCGCGAAAGCAGCTCAGATAAAAAGAGGGAATGGGAGTGCGAGTGGCAGTGGGAGGAAAAGAAAATAACAGACTCAGGGCGCCTGAAAATAACTGACTGACTGCAAAAAAACAATAACATTAAAAATGGCAGTTGCCGCTAGTTGGTTTAGCATCGATTGCTGTTCTTGGATTAAAAGAAGACAGCACTTTTAATAGAGATTGCCCTAATCAAATTCCTAAGAAATATAAGAATATCGCAAACAGGTTTAAAAATATAAATTGCGTTTATCTGAGTGAATTTGCACAGTCCAGCAGGACGTTTAAAACGTGAATTTAAGTTAATTCGCACAAGTTTAAACCAATTGAGTTTTAAAATGCTGTGTCTGATACACAACTCTTGAGCTCTGAATTTGCCTCATTTTATTGTCCATTCTTATCGCATTTCCTGTTTCATTTTGGGTGCTCTCTCGCTGTTGACCCTCTTCTGTAGACAATTAGATTTATTTGCAAATTATAACTTAAAGTGCCACATGGCCATACCCTCGTTTTTGGCAAATGTTTTTGTATCTTCCCCTTATTCTTCGCAGCCCCAAAGTATGCTATAAAAACGCTTAAAGTTGTCCGCATTCAATTTGGCCATGATTCATTGCATACTTTCGGGCGGCCTGTTAAGCAACCACATTATAATTAGCATTTAATTTTCCGCTCGCTTCATTCATTTCGTTTTTGCTTATCAAAATTAAAAATTATTAATAAAAAAAGGCTTGTCGAGCCGCTCATTAAATTAGTAAGCGGATATGCGGCGTATCATAATGAATATAATTATAAGTTGATGGCATTTGTTGGGTCTGCTTAAATCACCAACGATGCCATATAATAACTGCGTTGTTTTTCAGAGAAATCAGATACCAGCAAACCAATCATTCACTTCTTTAACCATTTATTTAGTCAAAGCAATTAGAAATTACATTTCATTGTTATAAATGTCATGATTGCGATTATTCGAAATGTTACAGCTAAGTGCTATACCCGTACCGTGTTTACCAGCGACGGGTAATTCAGCTGTGAGAATGGGCTATTCTACGTTGAACGTGTCAACAGACATGTTAATTGATTTATCGTGGAACAAGAGTTATCAGTGTTGTCAGTTGTTCCCCAGGCAGGCGAAGAGAATTTTGCTCCAGCGAATTGCAAGAGAGACGACTTCAAGCCGGAAGCATACTTGCTATGAAATTGGTATTTACAGTTGTTTTCTTGCTGACTACAGTTTAAACTGAAATTATTTAATTGCCAACTATAATTGTGTTCTAAAGTCTTAACCGAAGCTAACTACAAACACATAAATAATCGAATTATTTCATAACGAAGTGCCTAAACTATTTGGACGGCTATAATAATTGTCTAATATTTATATTGTAATAATTTATAGTAAGTATTGAATTAATGGAAATATTATGTCAGCGATATCAGTTATCAGTGACATTTGTGCTACTTTTTTTCCCCCTTTGAATATTTTTGCTGAAGGAATTTGTGCCTAAGCAGTAAATGTGTAACAAATGGCTCGTAATAGTTTGTAAAGTTTTGAAAAATAAGCGAATACAAGTTTTTGAACTAAAATTGCAAAGAAGACTGATTGAAGAGTATTTAATTTTCGATTATTTTTAACACTTTTCTATATTTACAAAGATTTAATGTAGAGACAACAGATTTCTTTTGCGTATATTTTAGTCGTATTTTTGAAGTGCAAAATTTTCGAAATCCATAAACTTGGGATTGTCCACTGTTGATTTTCTCGCAACGTTCGTAACCTTAGCATTAACGATCTGCGAAAGATAAATATAAAAGTAGGGAAGCTATAAAACTTAATTTACATAGATGTGTGTAACCAAAATTGCAAACACGCCCACTTTGCTTCCGCCTTAGCAGATTACAATTTTCAATGGCAATAAAATAGCAAACAAATTTTGTTAAGTTTTTTTTGAGTATTTAACAAATTCTACAATTCGCCAAAAAAATCATCATCGATTCACCAATTCTCGCAATCCCCAATTCGCCAATTCGCCATTTCGCCAATTCGCCATTTCGACAGTTGACCGTTTTGGTGGTGTAACAACGTCAGCGGCGAATGCTATAATTATTGTTGCTGTGGTTGTTGTTGTGGTTGTTGTTGTGGCTGTTTGCTGTGGTTGTTTTTGTTGCCGTTGCTGCTGCTGTTTTGGCCGGGCGCATAATACTTTTTGTTCGTGATCGGCATTGGACAGAGCAAATGTTGTGTTCAGTTTGTGAGAAGCGCGCGAGCGAACGAGACACGGCGCGGAAGAGCGAGTGCTAGAGTGAGACAGTCATTCAAAAAGTGACAGTGAGAGTGAGAGCGGTGCGCAAAGTAAGGAAATTTCAAAAATTACAGCCTAAAAGCTAATTTGAATTCGAGTGCTTGGTATTATACTCCAGTGGTAGAGGTGACAGGGGTTAAGAGAGCGTTAAGGGCATCACGAATTGTCATCAAACAAACCGTTTGTACATTAAATAGGAATAAATTGAATGCTTCTCATGGATAGCAATAAAAATAACAACAAACACGCTAAGCAACACGATTCTGAGCCAATTGAACACGTGAAAGTTTGCAATTTAATTCAAAATAAATTAAAATGTGCAATGCATATGACTTTAATCAAAAATACAAAAAATACACAACTATTTTTTATATAAAATGTTTGAATAACAAATTTTGTACACATTCGCGAACAGACGTGGTCAATTCGAGTCTGCTCTTTGGCTGCTTTTGATGGTCAAGGTTGCAATGGCAATGGAATCTTAATTCAAGTTGTCGCTGAACTTTAGTGAATTACGAGTAGAAGCACAGAAAGTTTGTTTCAGTGTAAGCCGATAGTTAATAAGCTGTGATGATTTGCCAATTTTATTTTATTTTTAGAAAAATTGCACCTAATTTAGTTAATCGATTTCTGAAAGGCTAAATTGATTTTCATTATTTATGAAAAACAATGTTTATATGAACCTCGGAAAATATTTTTGCTTGTTTATTGCAATGGTTTTTTGTGAATTTTCGCGAAATGTTTACATTAAACTTAAGTTATGTTGTTGAAAGTTTTTTATAAAGCATTTAAATTGCATTGTGGATGTTTGAGAATAACCAAATGGAGAATGTTGAAAAGATTTCCTTCAGAAAGAACTAAAATCGGCTACTTGATGATTATGATTTCCCTGTTTTCTAGACTTATAAGAAATATTTTAAGCTCATTCCTTAGTTAAACGAAAACTAAACTAAAACTAACTAAAATTCCCCAAATAAATCATTGGCATAGTTCAAGTGTTTATTAGCCTAAAAGTCCCATCCGCATTCGACTTTGATTTCAGCTGTCGCATTACAAGCAAACTTAATCAAATTGTAACACATTCTTTGTAATTGTATTTCTTTTGGGGTTTTTCTCACAATTTATCTCAACGTTTTTGCATTATGCAAGGTCGTTTCTTTGCTTGCTTTACTTTTGTTGTCTTTTCTCTTGCGATTTACTCTTCCTCTGTGTCTCTGTCTCACTTTTCGTTGCTGTGATATTTGACAAATTTTGTTAACCACAAGCTAAGAGCTAGAGGCTTGCCAAATGCCGAGAGCATGAGCCGCAACCAGGGACAACCTTACAATTAACGCTTGCTGAAGATGATGACGAAGTCTTGCCATGGGGATTTTTTAATGTTTTCATGTCTTTTTTGGTTTCTGCAGAAGATACAGTCACTGAGAGATATGTGCATTCCAAGTAGTTGTCACAACAAAGCAATTACAACTTTTGTACTTAGGAGTATTAAAACTTGTTGACTTATTTCGTTTCATTTCGTTTCAATTATGTTGACTTGTTTTGGCCCACAAACACATTGCCAAAGTAAAGCCGACTTGGCTAATACTCAACGGTTATTCAACGACAAATATTATTTATTGATATAATATATCATTGAGTTTTTCATCACTTCTTAAAGTTAATTTAGTGGCAAACCCGTTTTGAATGTTTTAACAAATTCTTGACTCGGTTTTAACCGATTAGTCTACTCCTCCTGGTTTGAACTGGTTCGGAGCTGCACAGCTAACATTCCTCAGGTCTTTAACTAACGTCAGTTTGGTTCAGTTCGTTTGAGGTAAGCGCCTACTTTTGCACAACAACATAACACCCCTTTAACATGCCTTCTTAATTGTCTTTATAATCTTGCTGCTCTGTAATCATTTACTGTTATTGTTTCTTAATTAATTGTTGTACTTTTTATTTGTTGTTGTTACGTGCGTTAACGATTTGCGAGCTGTGAAATAAATAAATGACTAAATGTCAAAATCATTTTATGATTTTTTATTTGGGACGCTTCGTTTACGCACTAAAAAATGTGTTAAGTGCCAAATTCGAGTTCGAGTTCTGTGCTAATTTTGGCCAACAAAATCAAATGATGTATTTTATGGATGCTTTGTAAATGAATTATAGATCATTGATTAGCGGTTCTGATGAAATATATTTAGTCGACTGCTAAGGAGTACAGTGGGGTCATAAAAATAACTGAAATATTGCAATACTGAAGGTCGCATATTGAGGGAAAATTAAATGTAAACGTGTTTATATATATGTATATTAGTATAAGTGTTTTTTTTTGCAGTTCGTCAAAAAAGTTTATGGTTATTGGGGTACAACAACAGTTGGTCGCTTCAATTACTTTGAGTGACTTGTAGACCGGTTTGCAAACGGAAAACAAAAACAACAATTGCTTACATAACAGACGCAACAATTCACATATACACACACAACACACACCCATGTACACATATATGAATACGTATTTACAATAAACTTAGTTTAGTATGGCCGGTCACTTGTTGCTGTTGATGTTTTGAAACCAGTTTTTATTTTCGAGGTACCCCTAAAAACAGTCTCTTAACGTCTTACTCTCTGCTCTCTCTTCACTCTTTCTTTCTTTCTCTTGGCCCGTTGTAAAGAGCTCTTGGTTATGTTGGCCCAGTACAAGTCACGTGCCTGCTGCTGCCAGTGCTCGTTATAAGCAGTTTAACAGTCCGTGTTTCGGCTGTGATTTGCATTTCTGCACCAAAAATTTATTAGAGCATTATGAATATTATGGCTGTTTTGTAACGCTCATAATATTTCCACTTGACTGGGCAGCTAATAAGCCCTTAGGAGTTACACATTCATTTTATAATACTTTAGTAAATGTTTTATTATTGTTTTTAGCAAAATTCAAGCAGCGGGACATAAGTATTAAAGTCCCTTTCTCATATGACGCTTCAATTTAACACTCGCTAGGGTATTCAGCAGTCGTAGTGGTTTAATTGAAAAGGGTGCGATTGTCTCAATGAATAATTCATTGTCTATTCATTGATCTTACATTGCCCATGGCAGTGGCTTGTACCATCTCATTGGTTTGCACGTATAAATTTAAAATACCAAAATGCTCCTTTCACCCTTCTCTCATCTTTTGGACAGATCACATGACAGATATAAAAATAAGTCGACACGCGAGTCAGTTTCTTAGTTGGTTTACAAATTTCGCGTAGGTACGACAGCTCTTCAACGCGGTTAATGAGGATGAAAAGGATTCTGTAGTAGTTTATTATTAAAAAACTATTTTTCATAGAACTTTTTGAATGGAAAATTAACTGAAATAGTTTTTTTTTGGAAAGATCAGTTTCATTGCCATTTTCCAAAACTGTTTTGAGTTCATTGTTCTAACTACAAATTTATTACCAAGCACGTTTTAATACGTGCCGACAATTGTTCTAAAAGTTTTCATGTGTATTTTTTTAAAGCGCGCAATTTAACACTTTCACCAATCACTCACTTGAGAGTTAACCCTGGATCTAAGTGACAAATGATGCAAACTATCTTAACGATACATTTTTATGAGTGCTAACGAAAAACAACAACAGCTAAACTAAACATAGTCAGACGCATTTGTTAACTCGCACTGTTTGTACAGTGATAAAACGTGAAGTGAGACAAGCTAAAGTGAAACGAAGCAAACACAAAACTTAACAACAAAGACAATAGCTTAAAAGTTGCTTTACTTTAAATTTATCATAAGTCCACAAAAATACAGAATATGAGTGCCCGGGAGGATTTCGAGCGGCTGAGGATGCAGGAGCAACAGCAACAAGTCGAGTTTGAACTCGAGTTTCAGCGGAATCATACAAACAGCTTGCACAGCTTCCCAACCCTCACGGAGTATTATACACGTAAGTCAAGTTAATTTATCGTTGCATACTTTTAGGTGCTTCATAAAAGAGATTGTAGTTGAAGTTAATCTGCAGCTTCCACTTTATAGTGCCTCACTAAAGAATGCTTTTATCTATATTTATATTAATTATATACAAAAAATAGTAAAGGAATTTTATCATTTTAAAATCATTTTCGTTGTTTATTCGGTGAAGATAAAAATTTCTTATGCTTATATAATTTAATCTCAACTAAAAGTGACGTTTATATTCAGAATACTTCTTTTCTTGCCCTCAGACATGACGGCCTTTGTGTCGCTGGCCATCTTTATAGCCACCTTGCTGACCATACTCAACATTACCATATTTGCCACAACTGCGATGCGACTGCGTCGTCATCTCGACAAGCCACTAAGAATACCTTCCATACTGATGGTCAGCCTGTATCCGATTATATCAGTGGCAGCTCTGGTGACGATACTGGTGCCCTCTTCCTGGTTCATTTGCCACACTGTAATGCATGCCATGTTTATGGTGGGTGGCCCCATTTTCCGCACACTGCTCTTCCGCTATGTAGTGTCGGAGCAGAATTACATTAAGGAAACATCCGCTGAATCGGTTTCACTGAATACACCGCCGATCTGTTGTTGCTGTGGCTTTCTACCAACGGTGGTACCGACCAAAGCCAAGCTCTGCATCTCCCGCTATATGGTCTGGCAGATGCCCTTCTGGCAGGGCTCCATTATGCTCATCATGAACATACTGTACTATCGCGATCGAAAACTGTACCACGAAGTGATGTTCTTCTTCATACCGTTCATTATTGTATCCATTATTATGGGAGTCTGGTCGCTGCAGATTACAGTGCGTATGATTACCAAGATTCGTGGTGATTATCAGCTGCGGAAAAAGATGTTCTGTCTGCAGCTTGTGGTAATGCTATGTAAACTGCAGTATCTGATACTCTACGATCAGCTTAACTCCATTAAAATGGGTGGGGAGTATCCCATTAATCACACCGTCTACAAGCAGAGTGAGTTGACTATACGACTCCTGATTCTTTTGCTTTATTTTATAACTGATTTTTATTGTACTTTCAGCTATTATAAATATTCTGATACTGGTTGAAATGGTGCTTGTTTCCATGATGGCACAGAGCGCCTATCGCACTCCCATTCAAGTGCAAATAGATCAATTAAATACCCATTGAAAGGCTATCCGAAGAGTTAGAAAAAAGTATTGTGATAATTTAATAAAGACAAGTTAGCTAAAATAAAACAGTAAGAAGAAGTCTTAGGCTTCTGTAAAACTACTTTTTTTGGGAAAATTTATGGATTTAGAAGAGACACAGTTAATTTGGCTTTGCTTTAAAAATTGAATCATAAACCAGACTTGAAGTTTGATATATGCCCCTCACAGAACTTGTGAATTTAAATTCTAAAGCAAAGCTAAATTCAATATTAATATTCTAAGCTTAATGTAGACCCTTCTGCATTATATATAGTTGCAGATCGTCTTTCCGAGTGCTGTAAATCAAATGGAATGGGACAAATCTCACTTGGCTTGTTGACCAAATGGCCGACCACAAATCATATGTTGTCTCGTGTCCCGTATCCTGTGTCCCGTGTCCTGGTCAGTCCTTTGCCTGAAGTGAGCCCTAAGGGCTCCCAGGACACGCGTGTCGCGTTTAGCTCATAATTCTCGAATGGCCCCTAGAGGCGTGTGCTTTACATTTTTCAACAAAATTGTATGCGGCTTAGTCCAAGTGCCTAGGCGCCATAAAAATACAATAAATATTTTTTTCCTGCCAGCTAGCCTTTTTCGGATAACTCAATTGCCGTCGCTTGAGCAGATACTAGACGGCAGGAGTCAGGGAGCATGGAGGTGGCCATGAGCCAAGAACAGAGTTTCAAGACTCAGAAACATAGAAACAACACCCGAGACCAGAGAACAGAGACCAGGGACAAGAGACCCGAGACTCGTGTACGAAAAAACCTTGGAAGAAACAACAATTGCGTGTTTTTGCGGCTGTGCGTTGAAATTTATGATTTATTTGAAAAGAAAGTACATTGTGTGCTGCCAAAATAAATCACACTAAAGATGCTCTGTAGTCCAAAGGAGGCGTCCTAAACGAAGACGAAGAACGTCAGCCAACGAAAATCAAATAAATAATATGAAACACAGGCAAAAGTTTTTCCAAAACTGAATTAGAGATACCCTTAATACAGTCACATTAGTGGTCAGATTTATCGAAAAGAAAAGGTTTTTCGACAGGTGCCTAAAATTATGTTTGTAAATATTACATAAGTTCTCATTCCTGCTGTGCAGCAAAACGCTCAAACAAATCGGCATGCTTCATGATGAAACCTCAATGTAGTGTTTGAGTTTGGGATTGGGCAGGAATAGGGCCACAACAGTCAAGTGCCTTGGTTGGTCGTTCTTATCTTATCGTTATTTTATGATATACACAACGCCGCATAGCGCAGCAATGAGAAGAATTTTGCCAGCGAGTGTCTGCCTTCTACCCTATCCATCCCGGCTATCCTCCTTCTATTTGTCCTCCTCTTGGGCTGGAACAGAGGATTGAACTTGTGCTGGAGTTAGGAATGGGGCTGTGGATTGTTCTGGGACTGTCGGTTTTTATGAAGACGCTTGTTTACTTGCTTTCTGCCAAGGAGCCGTCGAGCTACCAGTCTGCCCGTCTTTCTGTCTGTATGGCTGTCTGTCTGCCAGTTTTGCCCGTCTGCCTGGTTGCCCTAGCAAGGCAAGTAAATCAGATTAAGTACCCGCTGCTCATTTTGATGAGTTGCGAGTGCCAACGAGACCGACGCGTCGTCGGTGAGTTGCCAGCACGTATCCAGTTTAGAAGCCTGTGAGGCTGTACAACTCGATGTGGCTCTTTGATTTCAAATTGGATTTCGCAATGGATATATATGCCGCATGCTATACACATATGTGTGCAAAAAAATTTAATTAAAAATGCCAAATACCGTTGATATGTAAGCTTCCTGTAGGCGCATATATGTTTTTTCTGTGTATTTTGTGAACGAATTTTCTACCAGAGAATGCGTTTGTGTACACAGCACAAAACTGTTTCTAGAGCAAAATAACAAAAGAAGAATTAGCCAAAGGAAATTGCTAAAGGCAGCTTAAGGTTAATTGCAATTCGGCATTTCAACAAAACCTAATTGTAGCATTAATAAGATTGTTTTATTTCGATTTCCATTCAGTTTGTACAGCAAGAGATGAATTGATTTTAATTGTGCGACCGAAAGTATGCAACACAATTTGATTTATTGGGGACTCAAACACTTAAAAAGTTTTAGTGCCATATTGAAAGTATTGTAGAATACTTTTGTGCGCTGCTACAAAATGTATAAAGCTTTTCCAAATGCTTGCACGCAGAATTCTAGAAAAATGTTGACGCCCTCTTGACGGCGACAACGACAAAGATGTTGTCCTAGCTTTTGTCCTTCTGCTTCTGCTGCTGCTTCTGCTTCTGCCATTGTCTACGCTGCTTAGCCATGTCCAAACACGTTAGACCATCAAACTGACACAACAACAGCAACAACAAGAAGAAGAACGACTACAACGAAAACAAGAAGAAGTGGAGAGGCTGTCAGAGACTGTCTTATGTCACTGTCCATTAGACGCCATTGGGGACAGAGGCTTTAAGCTGCCCAATGAATTGTTTACGTTGGCTCCGTTAATACTGGAATACGGGAATATTCATTGAATTTCTATAGGCCTGAGGCCTGGGCCTAGGACTTTTAGCCAACAACGACTTGGATAAATTTCATGGATGTTTGGACGCGAAAACACTTAGAGAAATTAAATACGCCATGTTGTGCGGCTGTTTAATTCTACTAATAGAAATTATAACACAATATTTGTCATTCACAGACAATTTAACAGATTCTGAGATGATACGCAAGTTCCTCAAGCATTTTATGATTATTGACTTGACTTGCGCTTTTTATGGTTTCTTTCGTTTCCTCGTTTCTTTTGGTTTAAGCGTTTTCTTTTGTTTTCTTCGCAGCTTTATTTATGTCCGCCTTTTGTTTAAGTCTTTTCCACCCTTCGCCCTTCGCCCTTCTGCGTTCGCTTTCGCCAGCTGTTAGCTCATTTTCCTGGTGCTAAGTAAATAAGTTTTATGACTTTTTTTCGCTTGTGCTGTTTGCTGCCAGCCTCGTAAAATTGCAAACGTCTGTGCCTTATGCTTGATTGATTTCATGATCAACCCCACTCGATTTTTTCCGTGACTTTGATATTTCCAAGTTTCAACCGACTTGGCCACACTCTTAATACTTTTAATTGCCAGTCACTATGGTAGAAATCTATATAAATGTGTATTAAAAGGGAAATAAGTTCAGTGTTAAAACTAAAATGGATGGGAAATTACTCATTGAACGAGCAACCAGTTTGGTTTTTTAAGACAAAGATAAAAATCACTAATATCTAATGCCATTTTTTGGCTACCTTTCTTGGTTAGTTGATTAGGTTAAATAAACTTTTGATTTGCTCCATAAGTTTTTCCAGTTTTGGTCGCATTTGCATTATTTTCTTGAATTTCTTTTTGTATTGTTCAGTTTTTGTTATGAAATTAGGCAAACACGCTTTGTATAATTTAATTAAAAACTTTTCACAGCGTTGACTTTTTTGGCCAAAAGTCAGAGCAGGCCACATATTTTGAGCCACTTGAGCCGCGTTGGCGCCTTAAATTAATTAATGCGCCGCTTCGAAAAGTAACCAAGCATAAGAAAATATTTGTGCATGTTCTGGCATAATTAAAAGGTTTTTGCACACTCCAGTAAAGAGTGGACCGAAATGAAAACAAAACAAGAACCAAAGTAAAAAAACGTCTACCAAATTTCCTTGTGTTTACTTCTCCATAGGGTATTCTTACTGTTAAAGAAATTATACAAATAATTGAAGCCCTTATCGAATCACATTTCATTTAATCAAAAGAACACTAAAGGTTCAAAGCAAGACAAAATTTATTAAAAGATTGATTAGATAGCTTAAAACGGGTTTTAAGGGAGTGTTGCAGGGTATTTAAACTTCGTCTAGAGCAGCATTCCTCACGTCCTTTACCTTTAAAGCCCGCAGCCCAACGAGTCACAAACGGTAAGTAAGGGAATCACGGACAGGTGTCCGTCGGTCCGTCGGTCTGCCCGTCCGTCTCTGGGCCTGGCCTGATGCTGAGCACTCAGTTTAACAACGGCAAACAAGTAAAGCGCCGCCAAATCCGCTTAAAGAGCATTTGTATGTAACAGCAGTAGGAACAAATCCAAAAACTGACAAAGCAACGCTGGCATCTGCTTCGGATCCGGCTATAGGTTTTTTTGCCTCTTGTGTTTTTTCTCTCTTCTTCTTCCTACGCCTCACCATTCCTCCATTAGGGGATTTTGCATAAGTGACAAGCAGTCAGGTCTGGGGCCACATCCACAGCCACAGCCACATCCACATCCACATCCCGTTTCACATATGCTCCTTCTCGTCTTTGGTGTTATCTTCTCCCACATTCCCATTCACAACACAGCGAATGTGTGAGTGCCTCAACTAAAGTTCAGGGCTAATGCAGCACATAGACAGAGACAGCAACGGAGATAGAGGCAGACAGTGGCATAAGGTGCTGGTAACAAGAAATGCTCTCTAACGCTGTCAAACGCTCCCCAGAGTAGTTCGAGCCAAAACCTGCAGGAAGGCACAAAAGTCTGGAGGCATCAAAATGGTTAGACAAAACCAAAAGATTCACATTGTCTGGCTGCATTAAGTCGCAGCCAAAGTAATGTCGCAGCCTCAGCATAACAGTTTTAATTGAATAGGTTCCTCCCACTGCCGCATTTCAGATCCCAAGCGCCTTTGGGGCATTGTTCAGCTTCTGTTTGATTGGATAAATGATTAAGTAGTTTGCAATTACAATGGGAGCGATAAAAAACTCGTAAGCTCCAAAGCTCAGTCTAATAAATTTTCAAATATTTTGGCTTGTTTCTGTTGGAGATTAACTTCAGGGTCAGAAATATAAATTCATGAGGAGTTGGTGATTTTACAAACTTTTTAAAATATTTTTCATAACATGCAAACAATTTAATTTAAACATTTTACAAATATTTGAGGTATTCAGCAACAATTCAGTTAATTTATTTACATTTCTGTGGACTACAAATAAACAAAATTAATTTAAATGGCTTTGAAATATGCAATTATTTAATATAAAATTCATACGTTATTTAATTTGTTTTGTTTGCTCATAAATAAAATAAATTCTTGTATTTGTTTTTCTGAAAATTACTTCAACTGGTTGAAATAAATTGTTTAATAGACTTAAGAACAATCAACTTGGATATTTGCATGGCACATTTCTCAAATGTTCTGACATTGGAGATGCTGTCGGAGTGTGTGCATTTTATGTGGCCACAAAACAGTGAAACTGGATTTCATTTGGGGCATGCGACAACAATGGCCCCTTCAAGTATGCAGCACAGCTGGCAGCACAGTTTTAAAACCCGCTGAGGAGAGAGAAAGTGAAAGGAAAAAGAGAGAGAGAGAGACAGAGTGAGAGAAATGCCATTAAAACACTTGAAGCGTCAAGCGTGTGCGGAGAGATCAGCATCATTAACACTATTTTCCCTAGGTGGTGCTTCTAAATGATGACTACAACCAGGGAGCGCGACGATGCCGCTTCGGGGTGTGTTGCGGTGTGATGCGGTGTAGACAACTGACAACTGGCAGAGCGAGTTGAATCGAGTCAAGTTAGGTTAGTTTGCCACAATCATTACGCACACTTAAGACTTCGCATACTTACAGCGCTGTCGCTGACGCAGCACCGAGTGGGGGCACCGGGTGTGCCATGGGGCGTATGGTAGGGCCACTCGAAAAAGGGACATCTCTGCGTGCGCTTGTTGGTCGTCATCTACACTTCAACGCACTTTTATACACTTACCAGAGAGCATGTCAAGTGGCTGCCTGGCCTGAATGCCAGAGAAGCCAAATAGAAATCCATTTAACTTTCAAATACTGGAATGTTTACACACCTACAAATAGAATGGGATTCTACGCATTTTTCTATCGTTACAGTATTTGTAACAAATTTATTCTACATATAGTAGTATGGTGTGTTTTACCTAATATGTATTACTTTAAGACGTATTTTTTAGCAGAGAAAAATGCATTGCTTATAAAAAGTATTTTATCTACGAATTTCTTCACTTGTAGAGCAAATCCTGTTAGACCAAAACTGTTTCAGTCTTTGACTGCAAACTGTATCCATAAACTTTTACTACTCCATGTTAAGTGTGGGTCACAAAGAAAACAAGCTTTTCAGCTCAGTTTAATGACGTCGTCAAAAATCAGTTCCACCTCGAAATTTTGATACTATGCTCCGATTTGAATGAGCAACGAGGATTTGAAATCAACTATTTAAGCCTCTGGAATGTTTCTGCTTTTAAAATTTGCTTTGCACTTCGTAGTCTGAATTGATTCTTGTTTAATTGAGTTTAAAATTTGTTAAAATTTGATCCTTTACTTTAGATGGTGTTATATAAGTTGTACAAAGTAAGCACAATCAGAAATACATGACAAATGAATTGTTTAACATAAAGAGCCATTGGAAATACACACACACACACACACACTTTGACGCACAGCTCAAACGCCCCGCTACTCGTCTTGGGGGCAAAGGTCTGGGCATGTTATGTTTTAGCTTTTGCTTGTTTGGTTTAGGTTCAAGTCGGCTACTCCATGGGGTGCCAATGATGTCCAGCGGCTTGTCTGGCACTGCGGCAGGGGTGGCAAAAGAGGAGGGGGTAGGGGTAGGCGTTGGGGGTGTATGGCGCGTACGGCGGTGCAAACACGTAAAGCATACGTGTCGGTCTGATTGCACATAAATTCTCGCATGTATTTATGTTGCCATTGTTGTTACTGCTCCAGAACAACTGAAAGTATTTTCGGGTTCTATTTGTGAAATGGTTGTCAAAGGAGGGCGCTGCGCGGGGGTGGACAGGCGTTAATACGAAGCATTTTGTATACAACTTTTCACTTTCAGATTTTGGCTTTCAGTTTTTATTTGCTTTTCAGCTCTTGGCGCTCGCATTTGGCAGCTGTTTTTTTATACCCTATGCCCATTAAATTTCGGGCTAGAAAGAGTTGATTGGCTTTATGCAAATTTTGTTAGCATGAGCGTAAACCTTCAATATATAGCTTTATTTTTGATCAGTATCAATAGCGCGGCCAATTGGAACTTTAAGTGGAAACAATCAACTTTAGAAGTCATTTAACACAGTTTGTTTTAAATATTTGTTAAAGCTGATTACATTTAAATTGAGTAAATTTAGCTAGAGTTTCGCAGGAAAGCGAAAACTGATGCTTAAGTGAGTGCACACTGTACTGCCAGTGGGTATTTCATGGTCGGTTGAACTCAATTGTGTTTTTTCGTTTGCTTGTTTTCGTTCTTTGCACGTTCGTTGCTTACCATTTATTTATTTATTTGTTTGTTTATTTGTAGTTGTCAGCATTTATTTGTTAAACTGTTTGGACAGTCAGTTGGAATTTGCCAAAATATATAAAAGGCTTCGTTCACCACATGTTGATTGCTTTGCATACAAATCACTTTCGACCCACACTAACCACTTGCAGCCCCAATAAGTATGTTATAAATTTTTCAAAAGGTGTTTTACAAGTTTTTTACAGTAAATTGAAATCAATAAGTGAAGAAAGCTCTTCCCCAACAGACATCAAGAAGCTGTTAAGCCTAGTAAAGTCCTCTGTGCTGCGTATCAAAGCCAAATTGCGGTTAATTTAAGTTATTTTGGCTATATGCATGCCACTGACAAATATTTATCGACTTGTGTCTAATAGTATAAGAAGAATTTTACGATTAACTATTCCTAAATAAAGAAGATTTTTAGATTTAGTGCTTTTTGTAATCATGATAAGTCAACAGAGATAGAAAAGCATAAACCACTTGATTTATAGTGCACAACATTTAATAACGTGGCGAATAGACCCTAATGAGAGTCATATATCTAGCTCCATTGCAATTAATTTATGCCAAACGGCATGCAAAGCAATTGTGCTAAATTGGCATGACCACCAGTGAGAGAGAAATAGGAAGAATGAGAGAGAGAAACTCATGTGAAAGGGATGAAAGGGAAATTGCAGTAAGGTAGCTACTCTGTGGTTTGCTGGCAGGCATTATGCATGACTTGGTCACATGCTAAGCAGCCTGGCAATGCATCAATATTGAAAAGGCAGCAAGCAGGTGGGGAAAGCAGCTAGCATCACATTCCTAATGCGTTGCACTGAGTGCAGCACGTGACCTGCTCGAAATAGGAAGAAAGAAGGGGAAAAGGAGAAAGAATTGTGCTTGTGTGTGTTGTGATCGATGTCAGGTAAGGTAGTGTAACTGTGCACTCAGCCAAAGGCTGGTAGCTCCATCAGAAACACACAAACCCACAGTCTCAGCTGTGGCTGCTAAGCTGAGCAGCTTCTGTCAAACTTGAATTACAAATGAGCTCCAGTCGAGGGCCACAATGTCAGTTGTCTCCGCCCTATCCCCTATACCCCGTACTGATGCTGACAGTTTTTCAGAACTGAAAGCTTTGACGGTTTATCATTGTCTGTCTGCTGATATTGTGCCTGGCATTTGAGTAGTTGTCTCACCAGTCACAAACTTGTTGTCCCCCAACCAAAAGTGCATTTTAAATACAGTCGATTGTGTGTGTGACTTGAAAAGTGTCTTACATTTCAACTCTGTGACACTTTAGTTACTAAAAGTCACTTCCACACCACCTAGTTAATTAAAATATACAATTAAATATATAAAAATTAATTAATTTAAATACTTTTATCAATATTGCACCTCAACTCCCATTCAGTATGCGTTAAATTCTTTGTTTGCGCCTTCTTTTGTTGCAGTTGTCATTCAGGTAGGCCTATCTGGGTACACCAGAAATATCCAGCTTCAGGTGTTACGTTCTGCGTCTGTAAATCGCCAACAATTCGTTTGTTTATGTGCAAATATGTTTGTTGATTCCATTTAAATACTAACAATAAATCAATCACCAAATATTTGAATATAAATAAAAATTCATCGCTCTGATTTTCGTTTTGTTGTATTCCCGTTTTTATGGCGAATTGTATTCGAAAGTTGTTTGCAGCACCTGTGTGCTGTCGCTGTCGCTGGCTCTGGAGCCCACAAATATTGGAAATTGACAACAAAAGCTGGGCGCAGATGTCACGACACTCGCCGCCATTTTGTGCAACCGATTGTCATCCATTTCCGGCCATGCTGAAAATATTTTCAATAAAATGCGACGAAATTTACATATTTATTTGACTTTCAGTTTTTTTTTTATATGTTTTTTCTTGCTATCGCTGGTCGTTACGTAATTCAAGGCGGAACAGCCAAATTAAAAAGTAATTTAAAACCTTAAACTCAAGACGCAAGTAAATTATGCAAACATTATGGTTGCCCCTCGTTGCTCCTCGCAAAAGGGCAACCTTTTCTCACTCCGTACGAAGGCGAATAAAGAAATTTAGTCAAGGTTATGTGCGCCATGGAAGTTTCCTTTCAGACTCCCCTATTCCTAACGCCCAAAGCCAATTTTATGAGAATTTAACAAAATTTGGTTTATTTTTTTCCTGTTTTATTTTTTGTTGGTAGAGGCCCTGCGGCTGTGGCTACAAATGACACTAATAATTTCCATTTAAATGAAGCCATGAATAAAAAGCAAATGCAAGTATGCTTATGTATGTCTTTTTCATTGGTCTACTTCAACGCGAGACGCCGCGGCGTTCTACCAAATGACTTTTCTATTGAGGTCGCGGTTCAACGTTTTTAGCCAAGAGCACTGAAGAACTTAGGTACCTAATTCTTAAGCTACAATTTGAGTGGATAAGGCTGCGTGGTACCCTGCTTAAGCTACCAAATTTATGAATCTTATTAAGAAACTTAATTTTGTTTGTAATTTATTTTGATATTTTTTTTCTTAAATACTTAAATATTATATGGACCATTTTTAGTCTAACAATAAATAAAATATTTAATTTTATTTTTGACTACCTTCAGTATAAAAAGTTTTCAAAGACTTAAGCGATTTTTAAATCGATTTTTAACTCAACTGGATAGAAAAGAATTAGCTTACTTCTCTTTAACGTTTTTACAACTGTTTGTAGAAGAGTTGCTGCCTTTGTTTAGAACCTGAAAATAGAATCAATGTGAATAATTTGACAAAAAGTCTTTTACTGTTTACTTTTAGGTTTTGTGTGCTGCCAACTCTTTTTATTACTTGTATAAATAAGTAAGACTTAGTGCACACTTCTCCCACATGTGGTTGGCTCCAAGGACTGTACATAGTTGAAATGCGACATTTAGTTTCCCAAACACACACACACACACACACACACACACACACACATACATTTAATAACACAAAGCACAGAGACACACACACATGCAGCGTAAGATTTCTGCTCAAAATGTGTTAAATGGAAACTTTCTAACCAAAATCACGAACATAAATCAGTTAACTTGTAAACAACACACACTCGCTTTCACACACACCCACACCCACACACTTACAACTCTTGCGCACTTACATCCCTGAGCACCTTTGCTTCGTTAGTGTGTCGGTGTCTGTTATATCTAGTGCCTACTGTCGACTGTCTTCTGTCTTGTATTTGGTATTTTGTGTCTTGTGTCTGCTATCGCAAACTTTGCACATGTCTTCAGCACCTCATTTGCAAAATTGAAAGTCAAAACTTGTCCAAAGTTGTTGCCTGATTTCTCTCTATGGTATATGTGCTTCAGCTAGGATTCATATGGAATGAGCTGATGCGTTGGCTTTTGTAAAACAAATTGACATTTACTTGTCACCGTTCGTCTCCCTCTCTCCTCCTTGTCATGTCTTTGGCAATCTCAGCCTAAGCTTCAAATGTCATAACATTTTAATAGATAGTCAACGTTTTCGACTCGCTGAAAATGTACTTGCATATTTAAATTTTCATTTAAGCTGCCTGGCAGCTGAGCTCCTTCCTGTAGCTTACATTACTAGCAGGACCAGCACCAGCTTCAGTACCAGGATCAGAACAAGGACAACGACAAGAAGCTTGTCAGTTTGACACCTCGCCAGGTTGACACATTTTGGGGAAATGGATTTGGTCCTTCGCTCCGTGTGATAAACTTGCCGCACATGTCGCAGTCCCTAGGCGATATGTTACTCTATACGACCTCGTTGTTTCAAGCTGCTGAGATTGTGTAAAGTAGTGAGTGCTTGACTTTTCCATACTCTTCAATATATTTAGGCAAATTATGCTCAAGAATTTAAAGTTTAATTTTTATTAAGTTTTTTTTCACAGTTGAAATCACATAGTTTTCATTGTTTTTTTAATATTTTGAAAAAAAGTTTAAAAATGTTTAAATTATTCTGTTATTTGTAAATGCTCGTTGGAGCACCATGTTCTCTACTTTACTTAAGTAGCATATAGCCCTTCAAAGAATCTCAATAATGGTAAAAGGACTAATCAAGATGCGTTCTCATAATTAATTTCATACAAATTTTTATTATTTTTCATAACAAAAGTGTATTACTTCAAAGTGTATTTAAATGCATGCAATATAAACCGTCGTGGACTGCAAGGATTAATCAAACTATCGTCGTACAAAACGCTCCTCTTATGTGAAGTATATACTTAACTTAGTATGCTTAAGTAATTCTTACACCCACTCATACACACTCATATTTTGAGCATTCGAGCAGAGTGAATATTCGCTTTGCTGAGCTGAACCGAGCTGAGCGTATCTCATGAATACACAACTAACTGACAAGTAAATGCAATTAGGGCCAATCCAATTTGTATTTTTTCATCAACTTAACGCTCAACTATCTCACTTGCTGTCTAGCTTTCTTCCACTTTCACTAACACTACCACTACCACTTTCTCTAGTTCTAGCTCTAGCTCAACGCTCTCATATTTTTGATGCCTTTTTCTAATTCCATTACTAAACTGCAAGCTTGTTAATGTTACCTGCTGTTCATCCTTTTAGCCTCTCATCCTTTCCTCCTTTACCCCTTAACCTTTATTTGGCTTTAACACTTTGTTGTTGCTCTTGTTGCTTAGCTTCAACAATTTGGCCAACAACTTTTGTCCTAATAACCCGAACCGCTCATATAGAAAGCGTCTTAATGTGTTTTTGTTTAGCATAAACCCTCGCATTCCCTCACGGTCTGCTTCTCCTGTTACTTGACTCATGTGTTGCCTTGAAAGTTCCATGAGCAGCTTCAAAGTACATGAACATTCAGTGCACTTAACATAATGGCCAAGTCCAAATCTAGATACGTAGAACGTACCACAATAAAATTGGTCGAAATGTGTTTGCTCTTAGCTCAAAAGAGTCAAATGCAAAGAGAGTTCATTGCCGAGCTTAAGAGCGAAAGCTCTCGCTAACGTGCAACAGGCCGCCGCGTTGAGTCCTTTGGGGTGATTGGATTCTCTTTTGGTTTTGGTTTTTAACAAACGTGTTTTGGATTCCGCGGTACGAAACTTCGCCTAATGCTGAAATAGTGCGCGAAAAGTGTGAAACAAAGAAACTCAAATTTACTTTAATGCGACAACAATTCAGGACGAAAATTTACGATAATTGCGACAATTACACTTTGCAAATGATGGTGCAAACAAGTTGAGGGAACCAGTACCAGTACCAGAACTTGAACACAAACCCGTACCCGAATTCGAATCCGAATGAGTTCATGTCCTGGCTTGGCTTGTCGCCATCGCTGACAAATAGTTTGGCCCTTCTTCCCTCGAGGGCTATAAAAGCAAATTGAAGCCATTGACTTGAGGAAATCTTGGCTGGCATTGCATTAGCTTGACTTGGCTTGCCTTCTCGTGTTTAGTATTGTTTTTCTCTCTCAAGGTTTTTTGCATTTGGCGCTTTTATAAATTTCAATTTCTCAAATGCTTAGCATACTTTCAGGCGGGAGCTTAGTACGGAACAAACGTAATCAGCGACATTAGTTTATCTTGTCTGTGCTGTGGCTTAGAGAATGTGTAACAAGATTGGACCAAATTGTCCTTCACTACAACTACGAATGCTTCCCCAGTGGAAACGTCGAACTCATATTTACGGAATTTATAGCTTGGTAACTATAATTTAAATGCAGTTAAATAAGAGGAGAAACAAGACTGAATTTTCTGATATGGAATAAAATGTAGTTGTCAAAACTAGTGTTGCTCTTTTAGCAATTTTAAAACCACTGAATTTTGTTACTATTTCTTTGCTGTTAAAGTTACCTTTAAGCTTAAGGAACTAATTCATGTGGAAAATTTGATTATTCCGACATAAGGACATCCCTTGGTGATCTTCTTGGACTCAGAAGGACCTGTACAATATATCATTTAATTTGGCTGAGCTATAATCATTTAAAGTTTCAAATTGGTTCTATTTTAACACTGATTCACAGCAAAGTATTCTCATTTAATTTCTGTGGAATTCAATTAGGAGAAACACACACACACATAATTGCACACATTGATAACGTGCAATTAATGTGTGTCCTTTTTATTGCTCATACGACGTGTTGCGCACACAAATAATTCCCCCTACGAATTCGTACTTAATTCAATTTGGCACATTGACTTTTTGCTAATTATTAAGCTTGGTAAATGCTCATAGCACGCGCTAATCATCATTATCATTACAATCATTATTCGTTTGGTAATTTGCTTATCATCGGTCGTATATCAATTGGAAGAGGAGCATAACTCACACGGATTTCAATTTGCTAAATTGCCAATTGTTTGTTTTACATTTACAAAACATCGGAAGCTGCCAAAACTAGCATTTTATTTAATTACGAGCAACAAATCCCATCGGTTTAGTTTTATGTGAAAGTTTAGAATATTACGGTTGATTTTTGTGGGTATTTTTTTATGTGCGTTGCGGTTTAAAGTGCAAATTGTCAGGCCGCAACAATTTATCAGCCATACCGACAATTGCATTATTAATGACAGTTTAGACCGTACTGCATTGACTAGCAACAAAGGTTCACATAAGCTACCAAGGGCTTACGAGCGGATCTCATTCCCTCCTACCCAAGGGAGCAGCAGACAATGGCAGCATTAGGAGCAGCAACAATAAACCAATTTAAGGAAACCTTATATAAACAGTTTTATAATGGATTATATATGTATGTGTGGATTATATTGGTTACTGGCATTCGAGTGTGTGGGTTAACAGTCTGGGAGCATTGGGAGGATAACAGTGGTAAGTATTAGAGAAAAACTGCAATTCTTTTAGGGAAATGTTTATTTAATTGTTTAAGAATTTATAGTACAGTTTTATTTATTTAAAACGTTAAAAGTCTTCTTTTGAATCTTTGAATTAAGTTTTGTTAAAAAATTCCTTTAATAATTTAAATTAAATTTATATAAAACAGTTTTCAAATAAATTAAACTATTTTACTTCCATTAGAAACTAAATTTATTTAATTATTTAATCGAGTTTTCTCAGTCCTTTGTTCCGATATATATGTTGCCTGCACCTTCGCCAGCGCCTGTTTAAAGGATCTGTGCTGGAAATGTCCTTTATTTGTCAAGCACAATGATTCGAGCACTGAGCCGAGCTCAAAAGTTGCCACATGCATCGCAAATGGAGTATGCTCACCACACACAATATCACACTCACACACATTTACGTGGGAGAACCAACACAAGTAGAGTCCGATTGTGCATTAAACCAGCATGCTGTGACCATCAAATTGCTGGCCTCCTCTGGCGCCATAAATGGCTGAACAATTTGCTTTCATTCCCCCTAAATACTTACCCCTCTCGCCCTGATTCAGATTTCTATCTGTGTGTCTCTTGTTCGTTCTATTGCAATTGGCTGCCATTGTCCACGGAATTTTCAGTTCAAAAGAATCCTCGGTGAAATTAGCGTCGTTGGTCAACTTAGAAATGGAAAAAAATATGGATTAAATCAGTTTCATTTCATGTTAAGTTGCTTATCACTGCATGTCAAGCATCAATTCATCTCAAATCGTTTTATTAATACATAAAATGCATACAAATCTTATATTTGCTAAAAGAAATCTGTATTGTGATGTTTTCAAGTGTCTAGAGATATCAGCACTCAAGTTGCAGCAACCAAATCGCCTGTCTGCCTATATTCCCCTACGTTCCCTCCACTTTGCGATTGCTATTTCAATTTGGAAGATTTATCCCTCGAGAATAGGGGTTCCTACATTTTTAGTTCATGAATTTCAAGCTTAAAGCTGTTAGCTTTCAATTATTTCTATTTGACACTCAAAATGTTGAAAATTTTTGTCTTTAGCTGTGACATTTGCATAAATTAGCATTAAATTACGAGCCTTATTATTTTCTTTTTATAAGCAACTACAAAATTAGAATTTAATACAGAACTGTGAAGGAAGGAGGTACTGGCAGAGACTTATACGAGTGTATAAATAGCTCAGCTAGGCTGAGAGCTAAGAGCACTCTCTGGCAGAGACAGAGAAGTATGTCCTGCGTGTTAGGAATAATAAATGTAAGGCTTAATTAAATTATGTCTAGGCAACGTCAACGCATGATCATATCGACTGTCACAGCTCACATTCAAATCACGCATATATTTTTTTTGTTATTTTTGCCATTTTTTCTCTTTATGTTTTTTGATAACAGATAACAGACAGCTGTCATCGCTGCTCGTCTCTTGATTTGTCTGCACGTCACTTAAATTTAGCCGTCATATCATTTTGCACAGCAATTAATACTGTTGTCTGGCAGCATAAAATAAAATGTTTTAAATGAAAAATAAAATTGAAAATTGATTTACATGAATCCAAGTGGGCGTTTTGCCACAGATAATCCCGTTCTTAGCCGTCACGCGCAACAAAAACTTAATTTCCCTTCGATAAATCTTTCCATTTGCCAGACAATCAACTGAGTGCGCGAACTTTGCGGCATTGTTTGGCTTTTGTAAATTTAAACGAATTCGCTTATGCAACATATGCAGCATCTAAGCCATTGTTTGGATACGAATTCAGGTGCCTTTGCCACTTTTCCACTTTCACTTCAAGTGATTTCCGTAGGAAAATCCCTCGCAGGCGTTGCTTTCTCACATACCAATGAGTTTGCAGCTAACTGGGCTAAGTTATCTGCCTGTGTGAACACACGTTTTGTGCATTTTAAGTATAATTTAGACACATTTTCAATGTGGCCAAGAGATGAAGTCAAAGTCTTGTAGCATATGTTGGCTTACAGTAATTCAAGAGCGCGAAAATGTAGTCATTTCATTTAAGATACTTGTTATTTTTAACAGTTTATATGACTAAAATGAAGTACTTTAAAAGCTGACTTTCTAAACCTATATTCAACTAAGGCTTCCATATATAATTTTATAAATAACTGTTGGTTATATCGTTTACACCTTTGTACACCAGCCTCAAATGCCACACAATCTGTATCGCGTATCATCCAGCTCCTTCTAGCAGTACACTTGAAACCAATTAAAATTTTATAGCCATCGGAATTGGTATATCCTCTAAGCCACTTGCTGTGTAAAATTTTAATTGAGCTGGCTGCCTTGATTAATTGACAAATATAAAGCACTGAACCATCCATTTTGTCCCTCCCACACCTTCCTCCGACCCGCTATTTACCGTTTAATGACAGCCACAGGTGCGATGTTTGTCAGGTGAATTAAATAACAGTTCACTCGACTCCTGTTTCATGCTCCTCTTGCCTTTTAATTGCTGCTACTTGTACCTTTCGCAGTGCTGTATACTGGCTAAAGGCTCTTAATAGGTAGTTTCCAAATTATCAGCTCATTCAAAAGGCAGCAGACAGCTGGTTTAAAAAGCACTTTCATATTATGCCTGAGTAATGCCCATAAATAAGCCAAAGGGTCGTATAAATTTGTCGAGAAACCCTTTTTAACTAATGTGGGTTTCGCACATTTGGTTCGATTAAGTTGCTTTCTACAAATAGCTAACGAGATGCGAAAATGTTCTTGAAATTCACTCAAATAAACTTAAATTTTTGCTTCTGTTCGTAGTCTGTTATTTTGCGAACAAAAGGCATACTCTCAACTAAATTCGAATGCTCTGCAAACTCTGTGCAAAGCAACCGAATCAATGAATTTATTCATTAGTTCGCTTTGATATATGCACTTTAGCACACCATACCACACTTCCCACAGGGAGGTGACGCCCTGCCACGCCTTTGAGTTACACACCACAGTAAACAAACAAAGTTAAATGCTATTTGCCACAAGACAACACTTCACACTGATCCAAATTACAATAAATCTTCATTTGAGTCAGCAGAGATGTTTAAAGGGAAGTGAATTTTTTATATTGTATTAAAGTTTTAAGCGTTTTCGGGTCAGAGTTTGTGGAAATTAGAGTTATCGCATTATTAAAATGCCAAAAATTATTTATAAATTCGCACAGTTTTGACCACTATTTACCCAGTGTGCAACAGACAGAAATAGAAAGTATATACGTGAGTTGGTTTGAAAGAGACAGTAAGATAGAGCGCATATTTGAGTAGAGCCCTGCAAGCTGCACACACACACACACCACACAAATTACACACACATGAACTACCAACCTAAAGGCTACGAGGTGTGCGAGCCTCGTTTCTGGTCGAGTTTAACTAATGCGATTTATATTTATGGCCAATGTGCTTGATTAGGTTTCGATTTTCATGCGCTCGCTGCACTCATCGCAGTTTTTGCAGTTCAGTTCATTAAAGTTGCACAGCAACCGGCAAAGTTTCAGCTACAACAACAAAAAAACAAAAAAAAATACGGGCAGCTGTTAAACGGCCGAACTTTTCACTCGTTTAACTTTTTCTGGCTGTTAATAATGCGCAAAATGCAAAATTAATTAATGTTTGCCTAGACAAATGGAACAAACAAGAACTGTTTTGGTTCCAACTCAACTGGAGTCTCTGCCACTGACACACACTCAATCGAATATTCTGTATATACAGCACAATATTCTCGAATTTGTTATTGCCTAAAAGTATGCAACAATATTGTTAACGAGTGGGCGAAAGGCCAGAAGCAAACAGAAATAAAAGCTAAATTTACCCGGCTTTCTGATGCTATGATCCAAATGTCAACATTGAAGGTGTTAACCTACTTGAAATTGGTTGTATTAGATTCATGACTGACAATATTTGGGCAGCTTAGCATCCGAATTTCTTTAATTTGAGTCAGACAAACAGAAAATGGAAAGAATTCTGTTCAAAATCGAAGCAAGTTAATGAAATCAACTCTCTTTTATTATTTATTTGGTGAAAGGTATCTACTAACTGGAAACATTAGAAATATCAGTTATATTTAATTTATTAGCTATGCTATTTAATTTTTTTTAATGGTTGCTGTTGTTACTCTTCTAGAAATTGGAATTTTATTTCAAAATGCGAACAGATGCGATCCAATTCTTGCTGAACACGATGACTATTTAAATAAATCATAAAAAGTCTGCCGTTTGTGCATTAAGTTGTGAGTATAAGAGTAAGGCATCGTGAACTCCCTTTACAAGTCTAGGGAGAGAGAGGGTATGCCGCATGGCATTATGACATTTATGTGCCATAAAAATATGCTGCATACTTTTGTGGTCCATCGTGCGTGTGTCGCTGTCGTCGTCGCTGCTTCTCTCCGCGAGTCAGCAACTAAAAAAGTGACATTTGTAGTTCACATGTGTATTTGTGTGCAAGTAACACATTCTAGGGCATATAAAAATTCCGCACTGTCACCCAGAAGCCATGAAGCAGCGAGAGAAACAGACCCTGGTTCAATCCTAAAAATAGGGGTATGCTGGAACCAAAGCGAACCCTTCTGTAGGGGCCAGGAAATACTGTCAGCGTTTTCATTTTTATATCCTTCACTTTTATTATTATTTTTTATTCCTGTACATAAAGTGTGGAGAGCGCCGCAACGTTTTTTATGTGACGCATACGCCGTGGGGGACAGTGCAGTAGAGAAAACAGTGGCGTTGGCATGTGCAGGTCCTCTAGCTTAATTAAAATAGCTTCAATATACACCAACATACACACATACACGGACTCCGCGAAGAGTGAACTAAAAGTGAACAAATTTTCTATGGCAACTTGTTAGCTGCTGAGCAGAGAGTAATCACGATAAAGGCAATAGCAATAGCAAGGGCAACGGCATCGGAAACGTGACTAAATCAGTTTTGCCAATAAGACACGAAGCTAGCAAAGGAGCTAGCCCGGAGGATGGCAGGAGCGATTGCTGGCAGCGCGTGGCCAGCAAAGATGAAGCTATTATAATACACATCTTATACAAGGTATAAAAAGACGACGCTTTTCCGACGGCATTGAACTGTGAAATGACTTCATTAGTGAAAATATTATATGTTATGTTGCCTTGGAACGGAGATGGGAAGAAACCTTACTTCGAAGTAACTCAGAACAGTCATGATTTATTACGTATGTCCACACACACACACTCATACACATATTGCTTATGACAGTGGGTTGAGACACGCCTCCTTAAAGCAAACCCACACAATTTCACACATTTCCCTGCAGCTTATATTCGAAATTTTATGTAAATTTAACAAGGGCATAACCGAAAGGCAAAAACTTGGTCATACGAGTATAATACATAAAGCGAAAATTAATTGAGGCAAAAAAAAGGAAATGGGAAAGCAACGACATGGGGAAAACTGGTAACTGGGGGCTCTTTTGTTGCCTTGGGATAATTTTGCTCTTCTTCTTCTGTTACTTATTTTACTTATTTTTTATGGTGACTGGGCAAAGGGTCGGAAGCAGCAGGAAGTGGCTGACAAAACCAAAAGGAAAATCCCAACGATTTTTCATTTCACTGTTTACTTAGGTGCTCTAATTATCTGATGATATGACTCAAATTAACTGTAACTAGCTAGACATGTATCTGAAGCTTTCAAAAATGGTAATAGTATACTTAAGCTAGAATTAATGAATTTTAAAGCAACAGAGATTATATACGGCATGACGCGATAAAGGTCTGACTTGAATATTTATTGAACAACTAAAGAAATTAATAAGGAAATGGAAATTCCATTTAAATTACGCTCTAATTACGGTTCGTATTACAAAACCGTACCATTTTTGGAATACTATATACCTTAAACTCATCCGCTACCAGGTATAGTAAACCTGATCTGTCAATGAGACAGCTTACATTTCAATTTTGTCGCTTCTTATCGTCTCTGAATACTGTTTGTTTATAGAACGAACAATCAAGCGGTCAGACGAACCTTGCTCAATTGACTCGGCTGTTGACACTGATCAACAGTACTGTATATACATAATAATGTAGAGTAGTATGTAGTTATATGTGTATTTTAGTCTATATACGTGCTTCTGGGAATCACAAAAAGTCACAGCGACACTAAAACATTGTTCTATTAGTTACTAAAATATGAGCAATGCTTCGGGCGATGTGGAGCAGAGAGCACTCGAAGAGCTATTCGTGGAAGCTTTAAGAAACCGGTTTGATTTTCTGAGCGAAGCTTTCGCATCTGACACTTTCAGGCTTTGCTTACTTCGCTCAGTCGCATTTGTACAGTCAAGGTAGATAATCACAGCTGAAGAGCAAAAATAAAATCATTTCAATATGAAGGGCATTAAAGTTGTGAGCTCGCTCCTTGTGTTGTTGCTGGTTATCTGTGGAACATACGCCGCAGATTGTGATCAGCCCAAGAATCCGGATGACAGTGAGATTACCAGTTTCTTTAAGAATATTGGCTGCAAGGTGGCCCAAGGCGCCGAAACAGTAGTTGAGGCATCAAAGCCCTATGCCAAAAAAATTAGTGATGGCGCCAAGGACTTAGGCTCATCTGTTGCCCAGAAATACGACGAACTCAAGCATAAACTCACCGATGAGCCCGTGACACCAAGTCCTCAGGTGCAACAAAGTGCGCCAACTGAGCGTGTGCTGCTGGCTCCAATTGCCCCAGCTCTGCCCGCGGAGATTTCCAACCCTCAACCCATAAGTAAGTGCAAATTTATTAATTAAGAATTCACTTGACCCTATTAATATATTTTGTTTTGTTTAGCTGCTGCTTAAATCAATGCATCCACGAACTTTCCAGGCTAAACGTTAATAAGTTTTATTATATTATTTTAAACATTTTTTTATATTTAATACTCAATAAACGAATGAAATAAAATTCTTCAAAAAACAACTCAGGTCACGCTTCTACATGATATACAAATTCAATGCCTATTTTAAATTGTTTACGAGTTGGGAAGTTAGTTTATGACAATTTAATTGAACTTAATTGAATTAAATAATTCGTTGTGAGCTGTTTCAATGTAGAGCTTTTCGCTTGAAAAGCTGCGTATATGTATGCTTAAAAGCTTTTTTTTATCACGCAGGCGAAACCTGACTAAATTTGCCCTATAATTAATTTTTTCATATCTGTACACAGTTTTTAATGAAAATTGCGGCTTTGATGGCCTTAAATTATTGTTATTTGTTTATTTTGCACTAACAAAAGGTTAACTCGCTTCGACAGACAGTTTGTTAAGCAGCAGTAATAAAAACACAGTAATCAAAATGCTTAAATTCTATTTTTAAATGTAATTCCCAAACTTTTACCACTTCTGATGAAGAATATGTAATTAACAATATAAAAATAATACAATGAAACTCAATTAAAAGCAGTCAAAATTTTATATATGATTTTTGATGATTTTGTGTAGCAATAAAAATGATTTTTCAACAAAGTGATTGAAATTAGAAATCAGAAGTCGGTCGCCGACCTCATATCTGACTTTTGTCGTTTTACCTTCATTTATTTTTTAAATATTTGCTCTCTGACAGATTGTGTCGTCGTCCTTGCTGTCCTTGAAATAAAAAGAGCGAGTTCTTAATTCGTTACCCATTTTATTATTTTTTCTGTGTGCTCCCTGTTCATTTCTCTTATTAAATCACCCTCGTCAATCAAATCCGTTGACATGCAATGGACACGCAGTTTCAGCTCAGGGCCAGCTTCAGAATATTGTGTTTAATAAAAAATTAAGTGTAGGGTTCAAAGTTGAAACATTCGCCAGCTGCTTTAAGTGAAAACACTGAGCATACAAAAATCGCTCATACGACACATTTGCCGCTTTTGCCAATGCACATCACGTTTCAATTGTTTTACTATACGCGGGAAAAAAACATGTATAACGTGTACATAAAAATATATGTAAAGAAAAAAAAGATATATGTATATATTACACATGTGCGCGGAGAAGTCAGCTGAGTTCGGTCACAGCAAGGACAAATGCAAACAAGTGAGAGGACATAAACGCTATCATTACATGGGTATTCCCTGTAACTAGCAAAAATGGCTCAACTTTTGACAGGAGACTACTGAGTAGAAATTAAACTTAAACCGTCCATTGAGTACGAGACAACTTTTACCAGTGACTGTTATCTAAATTGGAAGTATATAGTAATTGCTTTCTTAACAATTTAAGTATTACCAGAGGTGAATTGCAATTTGATAAGTTCGACTCTGATGTATTAATGACATTTACAAATTCTGAGTCACTGTAATGTGTTTATCTTATCTTAACAACATTCCCCCAATATCTTGACACTATTAAAAGTTATCTACAAGTGACACTCAGGCCACTGAAAGACAAAACAAACACATATAAAGATGTAATCAATCCTTAGACTGTATAACAAAGAAATACAGTGTAGTATAATACTCTGTTCATTTTATTCCCGATTAATTCTTATAATACTTAAACAAGTTATAAAATCTCAACATATGCCCGTACTTCGCTCTAATCAATTCAGTACTAATGGAACATTCTTAGCAGCTCAAAGTGCTATTTAAAAACCCGCTGGTCTTACTCATGTATAAGAATAGAAAGCTCATTGACCAGTGAACATACAATGGGTAGCACCTTCTGTTTGCATACGACCCTTGCAGTTTTCTGTATAGTCGTCCTTCAGACATCTTTAGTGGACTCTGTGTGCTGTGACAAGGCGTTAATTATTAATTACAATGTGACAGGCGAACCCTGCGATGCTGTTGGTGGACGTGACGCTTCTTATGGATGTGTTATCAGAATTTGTGCTGATGGAGAAGCAATGGCACTACATGACAACTTTTGTGGCGCTGGACCATGTGATTTCCGTGGCTGTAATTGTGAGGGTGGTTGCCATCAAGGTAATTGGGAAACTAGTTTCCTTGCCAAATCTAAGCCGCATAATGTTGTAATAACGGATCAAAGATGGGTGAGGCTAACATTCGCCGATACACAATTTTTAAATGACGCTGTGACCATCAGTACAAGTGTTTTTCAAAGGTTTTGGAAGTAAGCTAAGTGTGAAACTACATACTCAATATTAAAATAATTTGAAAAAATTGTTAATATTGAAATTTTCATTGCTATGAAATTTTATATCATCAAATTGTGTAATTTAAAGTAGTTCCACCATGAATAATTTCAGTTATACTAAGTGTAATAGAAGAAAAGAGTTGTTTTGCCCAATAATTTAATAAATTATGTGTTTTAAACTATAAATTGGAGTCTTCAATGAATAAATTAGAGAAAACTCTGTGGCATGTGCATTTAAAATAGTCAGAAAAGTTATCAGATTATAAAATGTTCAGTTTTAAACAAACTTATAATGAACTAGAACTGGAGATTGTATGTAGCATGCTTTTAGGCTGATCCTTATAAATACAAAGCCGATGCATCTGGAATTTTATGCACAAAATTATCACATCCCTGAAATTTAGTTTGAATATTTGGTTTAATGCACAGTTTAAAATAGGTTCAGGTTCATAGATTAAACACGTCTTGTTTAAAATTAGAAATCTCATAAGAATTCAGCAAACACGATAAAAAGAATATCAAGAGTGAAAATATGTGTCCAGCATATCGACGCTAAAATCGTCTTAACAAAGTTAAAGTAGAATTTAAAAGGGTCAGGTATACAGATTTTTTTTTTTTAAATAATAATTTCCAATTTCGTTGAATTACTTCGATGCTAAGGTTTAACTTGTCTTAAACACATTGAAAATGCAAAAATCCAAAAATCCATATACAAGGGTATACAAACTGAGCAAGTGTAAAAAGTTTTACGCCCGAAGTAAACTTAATTATCGAATGGACGACGCTTTTCTCGCAGGAAACGAAAAAAATTGAAACTGTAAACTGGGGAACAGGTGTGCAGAGCAGCCGCAGACGTAGCAGCCGCAGCCGCACTTTGTATATTAAACATTCAACTTAGAGAAATTTTAAATTGAAAAACTTTGACCGACACACAAATTAAAAAAGCCCATGTCCATACTTTTCCGAAGGTGGCTGTAAAGAATAAATTTCAACAATAAATTCCGTGCGGCTTTAAGAGTTTTAAGCTCAAACATTGCGGGAGCAAGTAAGGGAAAGATAGACAGAAAAAGAATGACTATTTTTTCCACAAATCTGTTTATAAAGTCACGTGCAACAAAACTAATTGCAACGGTACCAAAGCGATGTAGTTTCGACCTGGAAATACTCTGTAAAGTATTAAACTGTTTAATAAAATTACTTTCGTATCGCTTTGGAGCACACATTTATAAATATGGCCAACTACAATGGCTGCAGGATATTATTTTGTGAAAAAAAAAAAATTCACGCAAAGTAAATAATTGCGATGAATGCAAATATTTGTGATTTATTGTGTTGATCGATGGCTTAATCGAACTGTTAATCATGCAAAATGTTTATGCAAACGGAAATAAAATTAAATGAATTTAATTACGAACAATTAATGTCTCTCATCATTATTATTTGTCAGAGGAACAATTAAATGAAAGTTACGTGGAATGAATATTGACAATCGAGTATTAAAAAAAGTGGAAGGAAAATTGCTTAAAATTTATGTAAAAAAATATACGCAACTCGCTTATTGACTGAAATAGAAACACATTAAAGGAAATGAAATATTTTTTTTTTCAGTGTAAGTATATATTAGAAATTAAATAAAATTATTATGTAATGAATATTGACAACCGATTATTAAGATTTGGAAGAAAATGGCTTTAAATATGTTTGTAGAAAAATATACGCCACTTGGTTAAGGGCTGAAATAGAAACACATGACTTAAGAGTTGAAAGGAAATGATCTTTATTTTTTTCAGTGTAAGTATATATCAAGAAGAAAGCAGCATAAAAATAGTCTTAAATTAAACATTCGCATTCAGGCAATGTGCTCCGATAATAGGTAAAGAGAGACTTTGGAAAGAATTACCAAAAAAGTAATATTTGAGTGCAAAATCAAAATATGTGAGTTTTGACAGATATATAGTAGTATAATGTTTGGAAAACATTTGATTAATATAGTATATTGTACTCTTTTATGATAAAATTGTATTACTTTGGACCAATCGTCTTTGACTCGCAGTCCGTTGGATCTATATCCTGTTCAATGATCAAAGTATTTTTCGATATTATGTTAGCCAATTTTGTAACCGACTCTGAGGTTGGCTGATTGTTAGATGATCTGGTCGTGGAACGCTTTCGAATATCCGCTTCCTGTTGTTGCTTTCTATGTATGTCACTTAATCTAAAGGCTTCGAGGAACTCATTAAGCTCCACTTTGCCATCCCCATTGAGATCCATCATTCGGCATTTTTCAAGCATTTCTGCTTTGGAGTAAACGCCTGGCATGTGAGCCACCAAGAGATCAATTGCCTTCTCAAACTCATCCAGTGTGATTTCACCTAAGGTGAATTAATTAAAACAGTTAAAAGGTTTAAAAAAATTAAAGAATTTCCCACCTGAATTGTCTGCATCTATTATATTGAAAATGGTTTCCAAACTGGACTTGTTGGCATACAAAGCATCCATAACCGTAGTTCCATCAGCCTCGGCTTCCATCTGTGTGGGTTAAAAGAGTCTATTAGCATTTAAAATTAGAAATTATTGGTATGCAACTCACAATCACATCGGTGTCTAGCAGATCCAATGTACGGAAATAGTTAACACTTTGACTATCGGTACCTGGTGCCAGTTTATCGCGTAACAGTCGCCAGGGTAGACCTAATTTGGTAACATTTTCCATGGCAAAGCACCACTTTGAAATGGTTATATAGCCCTTGTCATCAGGGTCGTACTTTTTGAACTCCGTCTCCAGCTCATCCCGATGCTCACGCATTCTTACCGCCAGCTCCTTGAGAGCGGCGCTCTCCACGATACCCACACGCTGCTTGAAGGTCAGTCTCTTGGCCTGCGAAGCAGCCGAGACGTACTGCACAAAGTGTGGCACCAGCTGATGGTTAAGCCGCATGTAGGCGCCCTTGTTGGAGCCCATAGCATAGTAGTTGGAAGCCGAGAATATGGTGATGACCTGCATTAAATAAAGTATTTAAACAATGTTGTAAGATACCAATTTATTCAAGTCAGCTCACTTTGTTATCATGTGTAAACTCGTGTCCATTGGGCTTGCACTCGTGTGATCTTATGACGTAGCTCAGACGATGCCGCTCCAGGAACTTTTCTGTGGTGTCTGGACCAAACCAAACACCAGCGCCTCTCAGTGTGTTGGGTATGCAGCCAGGTACAGTCTGTGGATCGCTCCACATTATGTCGAAAATCTGTATAGTTATTAAACTTATTTATAAAAATGTTTAAATATAATATACGAATAGTTTTTACCTGCTGCCACTCGGCTTTGTTCAGTGGTTGGGCCTCTGTGAGTGGTGGACGTAATATCGAAACGTACTGTAATTGAAAGTAATTAAAATACAGTAAGTCTGTCTGTGGCGCATTACCTTTCCTCTATCAATGCTTTTGAGTAGCTCTAGATCAGTGTTCTCCGAGAAGCCGCCATGCACAATCAACACACGGTTATTCAAAATTGATCCCAGTGGAAGCCAGCGATAAACCTCATCAATAAGCCTCAACAAACGCTTGTAATTACGCTAAAAAGAGTTCAATAAAGTACCAAATAGCTTTCGAGAGAGGCAGTTGTACTTACTGGATACTTTCGCTCAACTTCACGACTAAAACCATAACGAGCATTCATAACACTGTCCTCGTGATTGCCGCGATTGAGGAACACCGAGTTGGGAAATGCTAAAAAGAGCGACAGTAGCAAAAGAAACACCTCCAAACCCTTTTTACCACGGTCTACAAAGTCACCATTGAAGACATAAGGATTGCAAGTGGAAGGTAGACCATTCTGAAAAAGGAAACAGACTCAAATTATTATAAACTCCCTTTAGATTCATTCCCTAATTCCCACCTTACAGAGCACCACCAGGAGATCGTCCAGTTTGCCATGCAGATCGCCACAAACTGTTACCTGTTGGGAAACAGCTGTTGATACCATCGACAGATTTGGCATCTGCTTCAGGGACTTGGCGGCCTCTCGCAGTATCAACGCCACATACTTGGGATGCAAGCGGTTACACTGCAAAGAAAATCAATTTATTAATATTATTTTACTCACTCATTTACATTCATCCGATTCACCTTCTTCTTGCGGAATACATCAATTAAAAGATCTATGTGATTTTTCATTATGGGTAATTCTAGTTTAGTAGATACTATATCGCCAACTTCCTCTGCTAAGACATCACTTTCTTCCAAAACAGAAGCTGCACAATAAATTATTACACAATTATTGAAGTTTCATATTTTGACAGCAATTTGACATTTCTTACTGGATTTTGATGTTGGACTTTTGTTCCCTGTCCCAGCAGCCTGGGGCATGTGCTTGATGAGCTCATTGAAAAATTTATATAGCTGCAAATAGAATAGTCATGTTGTAGACCAAGTTAGCAAGAATTGGCCAAAAACAATGGCAGGAAAAAATAAGTAAAGTCGACTGTAGTGTACCCTCTACCAGTAGGGTGCGACCAGTTCTAGTAGTGTTCACCCTCTGGTAGTTGGGTGCACACTGAATGTTCAGCTCAGCTATCAAAGTCTTACCTCGGCTTGGTCCTGTTCACTGGCATACTCCAGATTTTGGAATATCTGCCAATTACAACGTTTTCTCATCTCTTGTCGCGCCTGGTGCTGGCGATACCATTTCTGAATAAATATTGCTGCTCTGATCGCTATAATACAAAACAGTAATCAAAATCGTAAAAGTTTATAAAGTAAGATTAAAGAAAGATTATAATATGATTAATTTGAGTGACTCACCACTACACAAAAGTTAAAATGAGATTATAATTTTTTCTTATTATGAAAAATGGCTATTAATATAAACTTCCATAACACCATTGAGTTTTTTTCTTGCTATGTAGGACAAGTTTTCTTTTTATATATTGGTGTGTACTGTAGGCCTTTATGACTCTATCTAAGCTCCTGTCATTGCTCTTCTAATTAATTTGGTAATAAATTGAACTAAATTTAACTTTTAAATGCAATACAATCAGACAGTTGCTTATAAATAAGCAAAACAAATAAAAATGAAAGCCATGAAAATTTTCTAGTAACCAATTATGTAATTACTTGCCGTTTTCATCCATTGTAATTCCCGTTGTCATACTTTTAATAAATTCTTAAGTAAAACACTTGAGCAATAAAAACTGAGCACAGTAAGGGAATAATTCCCACTTAGGTCTTAAAACTGTTGGCTTTAAGAACTTGGCCTTGTTTCGTTTTTAATTTCACGGACTGCGTTAAAATTTATTGATTTCTGCTTAGACTTTAATTGCCTTGTTTCATTTGGTTTTAAGCGTAATTGGCCAAGAACTTTGCACAACTCAAGCTTAAAGGCCAAATATATGTGGGCCAAGCACTTTAATGGTTTAATTGAAACAGTCAAGTCTTAATTTTATAGAATTATAAAAAATAGAAACACAGTTTCTTTGTGATACACGCGAAATCCAACGCAAGACTGCCTCTTTGTCGGGTCGGGTAGTTTTCCGTGCTGAGTTTTCCCTGTACTAAGTTCTACTTTGCTCGTGGTTTTCCATTTTCCTACCGCATGCTCGTAATACCAACTTGAACGCCCATTTCCGTGTCAGAGTGTGTTGCTCTATTTGACCATGCAAACAACACACACACACGCACACACTCA
Organism: Drosophila parthenogenetica; assembly: GCA_035047505.1. Lineage (NCBI taxonomy): Eukaryota > Metazoa > Arthropoda > Insecta > Diptera > Drosophilidae > Drosophila > Drosophila parthenogenetica. Next base: position 6,216,725 of record JAWNPM010000247.1, on the reverse strand, counting down.
GGCACACACACATTTATATTTATGTGTGTTTATATAGTAGTGTGTATATTAAAAGGGGCAGGCCGGTCGATATGGCCACCCTTTGGTCAGCCAGGGCAGTGGCAAAACAGCAAGAGATTCGGGTGTCTTGCTTTTGTAAACTGGCTTAAACCACAAATGGTAACACACACACACACACACACACACACACATTATAGCCACAAAATACTCAAATGAGGTCGATGGAATACTTTTCACTTTTCTTTTGAGTCGAGAAAGCAAAACGGAAAAATAAAAACATAAGTTGTTGCCTCTTAGACATTTGAACACTTCCACTATTTTGACCAATATACATATCGATCTCTTTCTACCAACTATGATGACATTTTCCTGTTTTGGCTTAAAGTGAAGTAAAAAATAAATGGCTATTTGGCAAAAGGTTACTCACACCTCTCTGCCTGCATTGGGCTCTTGGGTCGCTGGGGTTTACGGAAGCACTTCGGACCTTTCCTGTGGAGCAACTGTAGCAGACTGGATGTCCGTGAGGTTGGCTCCGTTTGAGGCTGACCATTGGGCGCCAATTCCGACATTCGATTGGATGAGGCGTCCTCCACGGACGAACTGCGTCGCTTTCCACCGCCTGCCTTTTGCAAACAACTGCAGAGCATATTCTAGCTATGTCTTGGGTTTTGGCTGCGGCTGTGGCTATGGCTTGGCTATGGCTTGGCTTTAGCTATGGCTTTGGCGGGATAAGCCAAGGCAGGCGGTAACCTCTGACCTCCGTGGTCTATGTTATTGCGTTATATAAATGTATATATATGTAGTGGAAGACGCGCACTTATGGGTCTACTGGGTGTTCCCGTTGTATGCGGTTCTTGTGGTCCCACCTTTGTCATCGGTGTCCGTCACGGTCTGCGTTAATTGCAGCTCCACAAACAATTCACTAGACGTGGTACGTGTACGGTCTTATGTCACACATGCATGAGTCTACCTTGAGGTTTACTTTAGTACTGAATTTGAACACTGCTCGCCTCACAAAGTAACATGATATGCCCGGACTTGCCCCAAAACACACACATTCCACGTCCTTCACCCAGTGCCGGGCTCTTTGTTATGCCGAAAGCCGTCTGCCGTCTGCCGTCAGCCGTATACCGTACTCCGTACGCCGGGTCTGCTCTGTGCTCTGTGCTGAGTGCCTGTAGCTGTGGCTGTAGCTTTAGCTGGCTGTGTAGTAGGTCCACAAGGGTGGAAAATGTGTGGAAAACTGTTGCATGAAACTTGTGCTTCTTCTTTTACTTATTTTGCTTCGCTTTTGCTTTGCTTTTGCTTTGGCTTTGACTTGTTTTGCCTTTCATTCAACCGGCATCAAACTCATTTTAATCAACGTGTTTATCACCGATTTCGGATGAGCACCCAGCTGGGTGGAAAATAGGGGGGGTCCAAGGTTGTGGAAGTGCAAAAATTTAATTCTTTTTCATTTTCGTTTTCGTTCTTTTAAAACACCTAAGTTGATAACAATTTGGATGGGAAGTCCAGATTAGAGCTCAACTTCAGCTGATTATCTTGGCTCTTAATAAAGGTTCATTCTAATAAAGAACGCTCAGCATTAAAACTGAATTAAAAGTGCAACGTTCTGTACTTAATGTAGGGTATTTGGCAGTCAAGTACTCTACTTTGTTAGTATGCTACTGCACATGTTAAGTATGCCCGAAACGGTACTAAAACAAGGCAGCAAACAAAGTTTGTTGATGGCTTTACCCTACTTTCATGCACGAAATCGATTCTGTACTAAATTCCGTCATAGCCGCAAGACACTTTTCTCTCAGTGTACTCGTAAAAGTGATGCCGCGACAGCATCAGCGACAGCGGCAGCGACAGCGGCAGCGACAGCGGCAGCGACAGCGGCAGCGACAGCGGCAGCGACAGCGGCAGCGACGGAAGCAGCGAGAACAACAGCGACAGAAGCAGCGCAATAATAGCACAAACACGAAAGCGACAACAAGAAATTTCGAAATAGCACGACAAGCTGCGTGCAACAATAACAGCAACAGCAACAGCGACGGCAACGGCGTCAGCCACTGTAGCGGCAGCAGCGACCGTAGCGGCAGCAGCAATGTCAATGTTACGTATACGTAATGGCTTTTGTTGTACATACATATACGAGAATACGAAAGCGAGTACGACTGCGACCGCGACTGCGACTGCGACTGTGGCTGCGAATGCGAATACGTATAATTACGTATCGCATATACGTATACGTCTACGTATACGTATGACCCCCAAACGCGTTTTGGCACTCGCGTTTCGCGCTCCGTCTTGTATGAAATTCCGATACAAACTGAAAGCACGGAAGTCGCACTGGCGACATTGCAAAAACAAAAGCATGAAGCGTTAGCAAAATCAGCTGGGAAAAGAATCGTTCAAAAACGACAACAAAAAATAACAAACAAAAAAATATATATCCAAACCGAGTCGAAAATCGATATCATCTGCAAGCGAAATAGGGTAAATCAGCTCTTTCTATTTCCAGAGCCGGTGAGCGAAGCGAATGCTCTTATTTAAAGCGTTTCCTGTACTTTAAAGAGCTTTCACGCATCTGCCTTACATAACCGATGAAAACTTGACTGCGCAATGGCCGTTTTTTGGGGGTTCACAGAAGATGCTTCAATGCTTCGATGCTTCGCTTTAAACGCAATTGTTGTTCACATTTTATGTTCATGTTTTTGCCATTAAAAACACTATAATTGTCTAGCAGTGACTTGAGGCAAAAAAGCAAAGCTTGCTGCTTATTTAGGATACCAAACAATTGTTTGCTTATTTAGGATGCCAGCGGGTTTCCTTCACTTCACTCCGCGGGGAGAATCGTCCCAAAAGTCAAGGCCAGGCGATGCCTTACATTAGCACTTACTGGCTGGAATGTGGTTGCTGCTTGATGTCATTAAAGTTTTCATTGCTTTATTTGACATGAAGCAAGGACGAGCATCATTTGTGCGGCTGCCCCAAACAGTTTGAACTGCGCAGCTACCAATTCGCTCTGCTCGGCAGTTGCCTGAATCTGAATGGCCTATATTTGTTTACAAGTAAGTTGTCTTTGCGTCTCGTCGTTTCTTGTGTTTTGATGACCTTTAAAAATGTTGAGCGCACATTTGGGAGTGTTTCCATGTCGTGTTTAGAACGCTTTACGACAAAAAAAAAACAGGACTTTTATGAGCCATGGCATTAAGCTGGCCAACATGATAATCAAGCTGTAGTCCTTAGAATCCTAGCTATAGCTTTTTCACACGCTAAAATTATGCAGAAACCATGAAAAAACCACCAAAAAAAGGGGGAGGAAAACTCATTTTCTGCGCTTGCTGCATATAAATTAACCGAGTGGTTGCATCAGCGGCTCAAGTTTATCATTATGACGTGAATTCAGCGAAATTTGACACAAGAGCAGCCACAAACATTTCAACTTGTCTCGTTTCGAATCGTGTTCAAGCATTTTTGGCCAAAAGTATTAAAACTTTTTTAGCCAGCCGTTGCCTTTGATCCGTGGGATGCTGTAAACGACAGGCAGCAGCAGCAAAGAATAGCAAAAGATGTGGGCAAAACACGCCTTTTGCGCCTTTCTGCCTTCAAACGTGCCAGACATTCCCGTTACAGAGTTTTCTTTTAGCCAGTATGCCGCACGGCTTTTAGCCATTTCCCGCTTAACAGTCGAAAAAATGACGAATTTCAGTGGCATTAATTTTTAAATAGTTCACTGTCGTCAGAGGGTGCGAAGGAGTAGCCAAGGAGAGCTAGGAGGGAGAGGTGCGGTGTCGTGGCATGTGGCATGTGGCAGCATCTGCTGCAAATGCGGCATGCTGGCGACTGCCGCCCGTGTGTGGCATGCAACAGCTGCTGCAGAGGCTTCCTGACACCACATGGAGACTTAAGCTCCACTGACAAAATACAAATTAAAAGCTTTTTAAAAGTATTTTCAAGCAGGCAACGGCACATGCCCTGTTTACTCAGTCCCTGCCAGTGTAGAATTAACCCATTGATTGTCTGACATTTTTTGTATCCATTTTTATACCCGCATATTTGACAGGCAATAAATTTTCTTTAGTCTTCATGGCAATTTATTGCGCAGTTTTTTTTTATAGGATATTTTTTTGTTTTTATTATTATCTTTTTGTATTTGATTGATAGACAGAATGTTATGTTTTATTTATTTAAATTAAAATTGGATATGCAACGTTTTTCGCTTATTTTATTTATGTAAAACGCTTTGGGTAAACACAATATTTCTGTTTATTCTATTTATTTAAATTCAGATTTAATTTATACAATTTTATGTTGACTTTATTTATTCAAATTAACATTTACGCCAAGTGAAATCCTTCAAATCAAATCAAGTCCTTCATCAGCGAGTTAAATTGAGCGAATCTAATTACACACATAGTTTCAAAGTGCAAATTCCTTTGGGTAATCAGTTGATTAGCTAAATAGTTGGTGCTTAAAAATACCACAAACAATAGTTAGTGGGTTAATTTACAGCTACAGGTAGGCCTTGTGCCACGCCCAACGGACTAAGCGTTGGTTTGGATGACATTTGTAAAAACGTTTTGCCTCTTGGCCATTTTTATTGCCTGCCATTTTACAAAATGGCGCAGACATAAAAAAATGGCTGGCACGCAATGCAGCAACTTGTTAGCTCTTGGATTTAAGCCGATTCACCAAGGAACCACTCTGATTTGCGACCCAAGTTATTAAAGCCCTAAGGCTAGGCAAACAGATGGACAGTGAAGGGCAGGACTGCGCGGGGGGAGGAATGGGAGAAGAGAGAATAACAGAAATAAAGAGTCACTGGTGGGGTTAACTCGCTCCTTAACCCATTTGTATGCATGTTCACGCAAGAAACTTGTAAGTCAAGGCTCGTAAGTTTAGTTTAATAGTTGTTTTGTCCGCTTAACTTTACCACTCCCTTTGGCACTCCCTGCTCTCCTTTTCTCCTCAGTCACTTCTGCTTTGACAGCTCGCAGCGCGTTTTAATGCAAATTAAAACGTTTCCGACGCCAAAAACTTTCTCCATCCGTTCTCCATCATTCGCCGCGTCAAAGATTGAATTGAGCTCGTAGAAAACCCTTCTCCTTGCCCTTTTCCTGCCACCTCCTGCACTCCTCTTCTAGCTACTCTACAAGTTCTTCGCTGAGCTTCAAGTGTCGCCAATTTCTACAAGCACCATTTGTCAATTTGTACTCGCAGTTAGCACAGGCCTTGGGGTGAGAGCGTTTTAAGCATTTAGCACTAATCACTCTTACTTAGCTGGAAAGTCACTTCAGGAAAGGTTGAATTACAACGCGTGAATTTCAAAATATTTCTTAAATGTAGCTATAAATATCAGTAACTAATAAGGGACAAAATTCAGAAAAAAAGTGAAGGCATTAATTTTTCTTAATTGAGTATCGAATAAACCTTAAACAAATGTCATTTTTAAACTATAGTTTGTTTAATGAACTTCTTTTATTTACTCCTTAGGAGTAATTCAATTAAATTTTGGCATTCCAAAAAAACGTTTGTGTGAGCAGAAACCGCCAACAGTCGTTTGTTTATGACAAAATCAAGACAATGTTTAATTTATTTAGCATTTTCACTGCTCCTAACATTTCTGCCTTCATTGCCTTGAGTTCAAGACGAGTATTGAGTTGGTATTTTGGTATTTGCGGTTATTTGGTGAAATGTGCCCGTATTTGCATTAAGTTGTACAGAATTTGCTTTGACACGGTGGTTTTCAGGGCTTAGATATTGGTTGGTGGTTTCAGTCTGTGGTTTGTCTTATTGCCAGCAGTTGTGTTACGGAATACCCTTATTGTTGTTGTTCCTTTAGTGGTGGTTGTTGTTGCTCATCTGCATCTGCTGTTCGTGTGCAATTTAATTGAATTATTTGAGCTGGATACTTTACTCCGCCTGTGACAGCTACTCTAATTAGTTGGGCAAAGTAGCTGGCTAAGGCTAAGGGGGTGTAAGGCACAGGTAAGACATAGGTAAAGGCGTTTAATTAGTCCGCCAGCTGACTGAAAATGAAGGTGAACCGCAGTAGGGTTAAGCTGCTTAACGTTGGCCAACTGTCATTAGGCCAAAGCGCTGCGATGCGATGTCTGATGCCATCCATTATCCTCCTTCAAGTGCTCCACCATAATCAAATTGAATTTTCCATTTGCTGTTTTGCCTGCGTTCAATTTGCTTGAAATCAGTGCGTTTAAATTAATTTCACGTCTCTTTTAGCAGCTTCAACAATCTCCGAATTCCGGCGAATCATCGAATTATATTATCTCTGAAAGGGCCCATAATTTGCTTTTTGCTATTCACTCCACATGTTGACAAGAGCGAGTGCTTTTCTCTTCCCCCCTAGACGCAGATTGCCTTTCAGACAAAGGCGATATATTTTTCGGAATATTTATCAGGGCTGCAACAAAAGTGTGATCCAGTAAAATGTAGAGAAAAAACATTGACGTCTGCTTGATATTTAAGGTACTAGAAACGATATCAAGTTATAAACATTTCCCGCTGTTAAAATTCCCATTTCATTCTTTATGTATCCCCTTATAAGCCTCAATAGATCTCGTACGACTTTGTGTCCATCCCTAGGAATTTGGTGTATTGGCATAAAATTGAATGTGTCAGCTTGTTAGCCTCATCTATGGCTTGTTTTGGCTTTGACTTGGCTTGTTAGACTGCCGGTTGTCATGTCATTTGGGCCGAGAAATGCTGTCATAAACACGTCCCACACGTATGCGCCATTTTAAAAATGGCGTCAACGTTACTTCCGCTGCTTCAGCTTCCAGTATTTCGGGGGAATTCGAATGCATTCGAATTGAATTCAAATGGGAATTACAACGATGCTTATGAAGTCGTTAACGCAACTGCTGCTTCTTCCTCTCCTAACTCCTAAATGCTCCCACTGCTGCCCACACCTTCGACGGATGCCGTTGGCAATATTGGCACATCGTCGAAAATAATTGCCGGAAATACAAAAGGAAGGCGGCACGGGCTGTAACTGTGAATAGGACTATGAATGTGGCTGTGACTGTGGCAATGGCAATGGCACAAATGAAATCAAATACTAGATAGGAAAAGGAAAAGGCATCGGAAAAGATTTTCAATTTTCTCATCAAGCTGCGGCTGCGGCTGCGGTAGCGAGTGCGACGGCGAAGCACCATAAGTAGTTCGAGTTAATGTCATTGTCGTTGGCTTACGGGGCGTATACTCAACCATAATTAAATACAGCTTTTGTGTGATTCTGATTCCTTTCCTGATGATGTGTGTGTTTGTGTCTCTCTATGCATGTATTTCTGGGTGTGTGTGTTTATTGCTTGAACTTAAATGGTTTCTTTTCAATTTCAATTGTGAACTTGGCGCCCGCAGTTCATTGACTGTCCAGCTGAGTAAAACTCTAAGCAATCCCCACAATGCATTGCGCTATAAAAGCGCAGGTCCTTCGCCTAGCAAGCAGCATTCCTGCACTGGACAGCGGAAGCACCACAGCAAATCTTGGCAGCAGTTAAAGAGTTATCAATTCCACTACCAAGATCGAGACCAAGACTCCAACGAGCAGAATTAGCTACTCCAGCCGCACTACACTAGCATGGCCTCATTGCAGCTGCTGCTCTGCTGTGCAACAACACTACTGATTGCCAACGCCTTGGAGCTGACGCCGCAGCTGCTGAACGGCCCGGCCAACGAGCAGGCCAACAACAAGGCCAAGACGCAGTACACACCATTTACTCTACTGGACAATGACGTGGAAGTCGAGGCTGTTGAGCTGCCCCTAGAAGTGGATCAGGAGGAAACTGTCGAACTATTGCCACAACCAGCTCAATCACACCATGTACATCCTCCAGCCTGGCTGCAGTTTGCCGAGGAGCCTGTCCAGAAACCAAGGATTACCAATTCAAACTTTGGCAAGCTGCCATTGGGCTTAGGGCAACACAAGCATCTACATGGACATGGTCATGGTCATGGAGGTGGAGGTGCTTCGGGTGTCTGCTCCATTGAGATAACCAGCAAAGTGCCCGGCATCTGTCAGCCCATGAGCAAGGGCGTGGGAAGTGCCTGCATTTCAGGCGAACTCATGGAAGTCTACAGTGCCTCCCATTGTGTCAATCTCTAAGAAATTATAGAGATAACTCCCTCTCTCTCTCTCACACACACACTCACTCACTCTTTCGGCTCGATCCATTGGAATGCATGTTTGGTGTCTAAATTTAGAGGATTTGATGGAGCAGTACGACTACCTGGTGCGCTTTTTGCAAATAATATGCACAAATTAAATTAACAGCAACATTTGTATAAATAAAGTTTATTTAATAAACATTTTTTAAACATTTTTTTCTATATTGAGATCGGGCTTAGAATTTAGCTTAGTTTAAAAAACAGTTTTAATTTTTTAGGAATACATAAACGAGACAGATGTCATTTATTTTAATTAGTAACATTTATTTCATTTCATTTGATATACTAACTAACTAATGGTAAAACAAAACCACCTTAAAATTAAGAGCCAGGTATTATTATTTATTAAAACAAAATATATTTAATTTATATGAAGCTTAAGTAGAGCAAAATGTTTGTAGAGTTTTTGGACTATAAATTCGATTATTATAAGTTAATAGTTTAAATAATCTCGACTAGCTGTATTAGTAAGTTGGCTTGAATAAGATATACAAACTTATTGTTAACTTTATATTTCTAACAAAAAAGTAAAAATAAATTCATAGTAGTTTGAAGAATGTTATAAAAACTTTTTACCGTCTAACTTGATTATTTTTAAAGTTAAATTAAGTTAAGCACAAGAAATCCAGTTGACTCTTTATAAATTCAGTGATTATCTCAGCTATTTATTTACTATCCAATAAAAATAAATTTGTATTACTATTAATAGTATTTAATGAATTAATTTAGAGAGCCAAGTTAAGAATAAAAATTTGTTTTAAGCTATTGTAGAATGCTGAAATTTATTACTTTTTAACTAATGAATTCGCTTTGGAACTGAAATTATACACTCTACTATATATAAATTAGTGTTTTAGTCTCAGCATAAAAAATTAATATTGTAATTAAATTAAAAAAAACTCTAATGAACTAATAAATTCCACTATAAAATCGGTCTAAATTAGTTGTTGAAATAATCAACTCTTGGCTTCAAATGTTGTCTGACTTTACCTGACTTTCGGCCAAATTGTGGGCTTAGTCGGCTTGGCACCCAGCACCGTTGTGGAGTTGCCAATGGCAACACACTGGCTGCCAAACACCTCCAGCAACTGTTGGGCCTGGAAGAAGGGAGCACGCTTCCATTCAGCTGGTCCAACTCGTTCAATGTGATCGTAAATCAAACCGGTGACATCGAAAGCTCGAAACTGCTCCAGCAGCTGCACATTGCGTAGATCGCTGCCCCAGAGGAAAACAGTCTGCAATAAATCCAGGCTCAGATCCACCAGCTGTGGATTGTGCTGAAAGTTCTGCACATGCGGAGCTGTGCCCAAAATCTCCGCGCTCTCTGCAAAGTTGATAGCTTGGAGATAGCTCTGAGTTCTCAAGTCCATGTAGGCATCCCAAATGCCCGTTCTGCCCGTGGTCATGAGTATGACTGGAAAAGCTGTTTGTTTAAGCCGCATCATGGTGCAGATATCAGCATCGAAGCTGGAGAAGATCAAGGGTCGTCCACAGCCATAACTGGCTGTAGTTTCTATAATCCTGTTCACATAGGTGTTCTTGTTATGGGTCTGCGTGGACTCCAGTACTCCAGATGCCATTAGTTGTGGCCACTTGACTTCCACAATTAAACCTAAGCTACGAGGCAGTGCTTCGTAGACCTCTGATAATCTGGGAAAGATTTGCTTCCACTGACTGACATTGCCCACATTGAGATGCGTGTACTCCTGGAGACTCCAGCGTTTCAGCACAAAGACACGACTAGCCTTGAGCTCCGCATAGCTGAGCTGTCTGATGAGCACGTACCGCAGATCAAGGCGATCCACAATAGAATCCCCGGCTTCCCGATCGGTGGTGTAAAAACCAAATCCTCGCCAGACGATGGGCACATAATCCCTGGTCAGCTGTACGTCCAGCTGAACCATGTCTCCCTTAGCCTGTGCTACCGCCAAGAAGCTCTCAATGGTGTTCTCTACAAGCCTCGTGCTCGTTTGATGGAAACTAGCTCCCAATCCTCGACTACCCACGTCCATGGTGGGCCAGTTGTTGGGCCAGTAACGCTGGAAGCTGGCGCAGAGATTTATGCTACTGGCTGTGGGCATGGGCCGCACAACCAGGTAGGGCAACGTGAGTTGACCTATGACATCTCGGCTGCCCTGACGTTGTATGGGCAGCTGGAAAATGCCTCGACTGCCCCGAAGCTGCTCCGGCAGTATGTACACCTCACCCAGCGGAGACTGTGGCTCATTCACCTCGTAGATGGACAGGCGAAAGGCGTTGGCCACTCCCAGGGGCTGGCTGATCCGAAAAACGACAATGGAGCCTTCACTATACTTTATTCCGAGACGGCCCAGGGCACGAAAGGAGGAGCGATTGTAGGCATAGCGGGAAACTTCTATTCTCGCATTGTCCAGCAGACTCAGTGGCTTCAGTTTGAGCCGAAGCTTAAGCTTAAGCTGATCGGAGGTAGAAAAACGCAGGTGTTGCTGCCAGATGAATTTAAGTTCGATCACATACTCGTGCTCCAGCCAGCCCCGTTCCAACCAGTAGCCTCCTCCCACAGAGCGGGGATAAGCCTCACCAAATGTATCCACTCCCGGAGAGCGATAGATCTCGTATGTCTGCAGCATACGGGGCACCTGTTGTGCCTCCCAGCGTCGCAGCACGCGTTCTCCATCCGGATTCAGTGAGTAGATCAGGTAGCGATAGTAGACACGTCGACTGGCACAGATCCACTGGCGTAGGAACCATTTGCTTCGCTGCTTGTTCTGCGCCCGCAGCGGCAGTGCCTTGGCAATACTCCAGGCACCAAGAGCATGATTGTCCCCAGTGACAGCTAGTGACTCATCCGGAGCCAGGCGAGACAACGTGTCCGGTGTTAATTCTACATTGAAGACACGAAAAAATGGCACACAGAGGAAACTGCGTCCGGTTATCTCCGTGGGTCGTTCATCATCGAAGACCTTAAAGGCCTGGAGCTGCTCGGAGCTGAAGACAGTGGATTCATTCAGTACCGATGTGGAAACGGCAGCTGCTTGGCAATACAATGGAAAGAACAAAGCGAACTTCTGGAGTATGCTAATTGATTTTAGCACTCGATTCATCTTTGTTGTCCAAATCAAGCAGCAGCATCATCTCGCAACAAATCAAGAAACTTGTTTTACCAACACACACACACACACAGACACACGCAGTCTTAGACACAAACACACACGAACTAACAGCCAAAGAAAGTAGTCGATTTTGAAATTTAACCCGAACTTTCTTCGATTGAGTTCTTAACCCGGCTGTAACACGCGAACAAATGAAAGAATTCCCTTTGGCTCAGCATAGTTTTGTGGCTCGAAATCAGCTGTAAGTGCACTGAGAGAAACACTGAAGACACTTTATTTTACTCAGTGAATGAGGCTTAAAGAAAGTCGATTTAAATAAAATAAAATATATTATTTTAGATGAGAAATTGTTTAATTATATTGTGGATTCCCCAAAAATACAATTATTTATAGATTTTAAATACTATTTCAATTCTTAAATTAATGTAAATTTAAATTTACAATATTTATTTATTTTTTAATTTTTTAAATAAAAGTATTTAATTCGTATAGTTTAAAATTCAAATTATTTTTAATAAATTTTCAAATATATTTGTTTATGTTATCACATTTTTTAATACACATATTTCGTTCAGTGTACGCTAACATTTCCTCTCCGAGTCTGATTAAAAGTCGCCAAGAGCTAATGACTTTGCCCCGAAATATTGGCATACTCGTATGCTAATGTCGCGGATGCCGATGCCGATGCTGCTGCCGATGAAAGTTTGTGAGAGATTCTCAGATGTTTTCGTCTATGACCAAAGGTTTCACATAGTGTGGATTATAATCCAGATGCATATACTTGGACAGGTGCCAGCGTTGGATGGGTGCTTGGGATACATTGCTGCAGCTCTGCTTGTCGACCAGATGGAAATCTTGTACCGATAGATGCACACTCTTCAGATACTTTTCTACCTCGGCGATGACGTCAGCGCTGGGCTCTTCGGCGCGTGTATAAATTGCCATTTGATGACGAAACCAGGGCAAAGAACAGTGCAGTTCCACCGCAAAGTTATCGTAATCTGTTTGGGTGATACGTGTCCAGTAGAGATCCACTGCAAGCAAAGCAGATGCACTGTGAGAAATGGTGAGTTGGGTTAAGCTGTAAACACTCACTCACAATCTTCGAAGTAACAACGGTCAGTGGGCTCAGGATTTGTGCCATAGATCCACCAGCTGCCTCTTATCTGTGGAGCACTTGTAGCATAAGCGTTAATTTGCATATCTCAGTCTTGATCTCAATACTCATTCACCCGCTCAGTGTCCACTGGAAACTCTTTGTAGAGGCATTTCCAGCCAACGACCGTTGAGACAGCGTACAACAAACACAGCCACAGCCATTGCCACAAAAATAGTTTCAGTTTGAGCCCGAGGCGTCGATAGGCTGTCAATGTTGTCTTCATCTTTATGCAAATGAAACGATCGCATCGGTACATAATTGACCATAGGCCATTAAATGTCAGAAAACTTGGCTTATTTTATTTGTCTCGGCATTTTTGTTATGGCCTTAAAAATTCGTCAGAGTCTATTAAATCACGGCATATCGAATGAACTGATTTGGGTGTGAGGCATGTAAACTGTCTGTCTCAGTCAGTCACACTCTCTCTCTTTCTCTGTCGCTTTTAATTATTAAATTTAAACAAATAAAACTGACAAATATTTTATTTAGACAATCCACTATATATTGCAAATATTTAAAGCTTGGTTTAAAGTTCAAAGCTGATTCAAAAAAAATATTATTTTAAAATACGTTCAAGCTTATTAATTTCTTGATTTGTTACAGTTAAAAATTCTCTTAATCGATCTCTATATAAAATTTAACAGTGACAAATAAATATATTTGCATAAAAGTTTATTTTGACAAAATACTTTCATCTTTAAGCTCAACATTTTGCTGACTTTCTCCATTGCATAATTATCTCCTTTTATTTGATCTACTTTTCATTCCCATTGAGTTCGTCAGACAAAATCTTTGCTATTTATATACAAGAATTCTGTTAAATTGTTATAATGCCAAAACTGAAGAGTTATTTATTTATTTATTTGTGTTTAATGGTTTTAGCAGAGTGAAGTTACTTTCTTCGCAGTGTCTTTTTTAATCTTTTGCGGGAGTCCCCGTGATGCAGTTTTAATCTTTGCGGGTAGTATCAAAAATATCTTTGCTGTTTTTTTAAGAAATTATATATATTTTTTAATTTAATTTCTAATCAATATCTATGCCCTTTTCCCTTCCTGAGTTGTTGCACTCATTTGCTTTACAATGATTGTGTTAAATATAAATTAAATGTTTATTACATTATAGCGTCAATTGGACTTCGGTTTAGTATACACTCTACCGAGTTTAACAGATATATGGTATTTGTTTCCGATATTTACAAGAGGAGAAACAAAATTAGACTAAGACTACCCTACGGAAGAGCTTTAGCCCTTCAATTCCCCATTTAAGGATTCCCCCAATCCTCTTAGATCCTGCACTGTCCCTCAAACACGGCCAGCAGAGCGCTGGAATTAAAGAACGCTCTCTGCTTATCTTCGGGCATGTAAAGATCACTGCGATCATAGCAAGTCGCAGTGGCTCCGATCTGTGTAAAGTACTTGACGCGCTCCTTGGAGTTACAGTCGTCGCCCCAGATGACGGCAATCTGTCCCAGATCACGTGCCTGCTTCAGCATTTGTGGTGCATTCTCCCCGAGGAAATCCTCCGCATGTGGAGCTGTGCCAGCCAGCTCAAAGGCCTGGGCATTGTTGACTGCAGCCAGGAAGGTGCGTGTGCGAAGATCACTGAATGGTTGCCACTTCTTGGTCTCACCCTGGGTGAGGAACATGACGGGGAATAGGTTCTGCTTGAAGCGCAGCATGGTGCACATGTCGGCATCGAAGCTGGAGAAGATCAGGGCACGTCCGCAGCCATATTGGATGACCTCCTGGAGCACACGATCGGCAAAGAAGTTCTTGTCAATGGTCTGCTCCGCCTCGGAGCCACCAGCTTGACGGCGCTGTGGCCACTTGATCTCCACATCGATGCCCAGGGATTTTGGCAGCTGTTGGAGCACCTCTATCAGTCTGGGAAAGATGCGGTGCTCAGGGCGTGCCTCAGCATTGTGTGATGGATACTCGTGCACCTTGCCATTGATCACTGAGAAGATGCGCAGACGCTTGAGAAGCTCATAGTTGATGTCCTTGATGAGCACGTACTCCAGCTGATCGGGTTTCTCGATCTGTTTACCAGGAGGAGCAGTGCGCAGGCCAAAATCATGATAGATCACAGGAATGCCGTCGGCTGTCAGATGCACATCGAGCTCAATCATGTCCGCATAATGGGCGTGGGCATTCAGGAAGGAAGCGATTGTGTTCTCCCGCTCCTGTGGTGCGTCTGCGATGTAACTCTTGCCATTGCCGCGATGACCCACATCCAGATTGGGCCAGCTGCTGGGCCAGTAGTGTGCATAGGTGGTCTTAAAGTCTAAAGCCGACTGTTGATACGGCTGGACGAGCACATATGGCAGCTTGAGCCTAGCTAGCGTTTCTCCTGGCTGCTGGGCGGACTTGATGTGTAGGTGAAGTGTTCCCTCACTGCCAGTCAGCTGGGATGCACTCAGACTAGCGCTGCCCAACAGCACATTATCCAGACTGTAGCACTCCAGACGGAAGCTTTGCACCATCATCTGATCCAGGGGCAGCGTGATGTGGAAGATGACAATGTCGCCTTTGGTGTAGGGCACTCCATGCTGTGGCTGCAGCTTCAGCTGGCTCTGTCCATACATCTGCTTGGAGTACTCCACCTGTAGACCCCGAGTCTGCTCGACTGGCACCAACTTGAGCTGCACATGCTGGGGATCAAAGGTCTCGATATCATGCACTTGGAACATCTTTTCGCCATTGAACTTGAGCTGCACAATCGCCTCATGATTCAGCCAGCCACGATGCACCTGAGCCGCTAAATTCTCCGGCTGTACAACTCCAAAAGCATCCAATTGGCTGGCCATTACCTCCGTGCCGGGCAGCAGCTGACGTGGCTTAAAACTCGTCTCCCAGCGACGGATCTGCTTTTGACCCGATGAATCCTCCACGTAGACAAAGTAACGGTACTCTATGCGACGGCATGACTGCAGGCGCACCGTTGCTTGCCAGCTGAGTTCATCCAGGCGATCGAGTGGTACAGATCGTGAAAGTTGCCACTCCCCCAGCGCCTTAACGTCTCCGGTCAAACCGAGTTGCTCATCCCCAGCAAGTGGTGTCTGCAGTCGGACATTGAACTGCCGCTGGGTTGGCCGGCAGGCGGATGAAGTTGTCGCCAGCAGCTCATTGCCAGTGCCAAAACTGGCATCGCTTATCGCCGCCGCAGCATCCACATAGGAGGCGCACTGCAAGAAAGAAAACGCGACAAGGCTAAAGATTAGCGAAGAGACAGACATGGTGATAGCTTCGAGATCCGCAAAACGACTGACTACAGACAGCTCTGAGCTGTGTCTCAAATAAGCCAAAGCGACCCATTCCACCTACCCCTCTTCTCCCATTCCTCTTCTCCCCTCCCCACACCAATTATAGAAAGCAGATAGTTGCTTATCAGACGCGTTTTTAGACGCGTTCGCTGTTTAAAACGCCCGCGACTTTTGCGTAAGTGCAAATAAAATCACGTGTTTTCACGCTCTACAGATCAATAGGTCACAGATTAGACATTTCTATATAAACAAAGTGTTAATCAGCGTTTCCTTATTTATTTATTCCTTTTCATCTAAAGTTCGAAATTTTGTATTTGTTTTAAAATTTATATATAAAATAAAAGCTAGTACAATACTTTGATTATGTTTCTTGATAGTGATAACATTTAACAACATTTGCAGCTTAAGAAATCGCGCGCGTTTTAAACCGCCTTGTGATACTGTCTGTTTACCTGAGGCAAAAAACGCGTTCGTTGCTGCAAAAAGCAGTGGATGATGCAACGCGCGCTGTTTTTGCCGCTGCCAAAAAACGTGCCTTGGCAACAATATCGTAAAGGCAAAAATCTAAGCAAATTGTTAGCGACACAGCCCATAAAAACGACAATAATTTAAGTGTTGTTTTCCTCGAACATACAAAAATGTATATCACGTGTTATTTGTTTTCATTATTCACAATCAAAATTTATATTACACTTGGCCAGAACTGAACGCCCACGTAACGCACGAGCTCTGACCGGGCCAACAACAGCGAATGTTTTGCCAATACGATAAACAATAAACATTAGACGCTGAGAGAGTCTAAAGTCTGTTAACGTTTTCATATTTCAGAATATCAAAGAGAAAGCAGGATCGAACTACTTATAGTCTAGCAGTGAGCTATAGTTTTTCGCAAAATTTTATATTTTTGGTTGCCTTGCGTCAGGCATAATCTGGTCGAATCCAAATTTGTTCTTGGCCCAATTAGCACAGCCTTGCAAACGAGCCCACAAAAGTGGTAGAGGCAAACAAAACAAAAAAAAACATAGGAAGTGAGCAGAATATATATATTTAATTTAATTATAATCATTATTGTTATGCCTCATGTTAAATTCTTGTTTTTATTAAATTAATTACGCTACAAATAGTTTCTGAATTGCTCTCTTTATCTGGCTCTCCGACACGTGTATGAAAAGCTCAACACATGCGCTCTCGCTCTCTCTGTATGGCTCTCCCATTGAAAAGCTTTCGTGGGTCTTTGTACATCTGTTCTTTGTTTTGGGAAATTTTATGTCAAAAGCTTTGCGATTTTGGGGCGTTAGTTTGGTTTCATTAACAGCTGCTCAACAGATTTGTTATCAAATTACTGTTGTTACGCACTGATAAACAACAACTTGCACTACAGTTGGCATAAATCAAACAAATGTTTATATTTTATAATTGTTTACAAGCTAATTAAAGCCAGTTTGTTGTAGAGTTACCCTAAAAAACATTTAAACTAACAATGGAGCTAAGAACACGTGACGAACTGTCTTGCAACATGTGGCACAGTTCTCAGAGCTTTCATGTTACTATGGACTAGAACAAAATTTGCACGCATATTTATATTTCATACAATGAGTCAGCTCTCCAAAAGACCTATCGAGTTCCTGTTTATAGTTGAAATGATATCATGTGTTATGCTGAAAAAGAAGCTACTTTAAAATTCTCCGTAAACTATAGAATTCATTCGCATTTGATTCCACGTCCCCAGTTTTCTTTTGCGTTATTGATTTTATTATATATGGAAAAAGTAGAAATGGGGAAAACAACTGCTTCGACCTTCAGACGAACCAAAGAGTCAAAGTCGACAAATTTGCATTACACTTGACGTCACTCTATTTAAGTTTCAAACAATTCAGCTCTACCCTATTAATTAATTGTTATAAGCAAATAATAGCTTAATAATAGCCATAAGTTTAATCGTAATTACATTTTCGATGTGCTCATCCAAGCTCTGTGGTTCCATGGGAGTGAGTAACAGTGGAACCGACATCTTTGTGTGTATTTTTGAGGTATTAACACAGTAGAGAAATTATAATTTTATTGTATTGTATCACAGTTAGGTTTTATTTATTTTTGTATTTATTTGCGCACCACGCGGCGTATGTGCATTTATTTGCTATGCTAATCAAGCATTTTGTACTGGCTGTATGAAACAATGGTTCCTTGTTCTTTGAATTTATCTATTTGGATTATTTTAATATTTATTTTAAGGACTTTTTTTTTAGACGAAGAGTCGTCGCGACGACGTTGCAATCGCAACTGTTCCAAGCGTTTTTGTTGTGCGCGCAATTTAAACGATTTCTTTTTATCGAAAACAGCTCGTGGAGCTTTTTCTGCCCCGTTGTCTTGATATTCGTATTCGCAGTTGTGTTTGTATTTGTGTTTGTAGCTGAAACGACGACATTCACATGCTGTCGATTTGTTTTGGTTTTCAGCTTTGCGGGTACAGTTGCTGCTTGGGCTTTTTTTAAATGTTGTTGGCCTCCTCTGGCAGCAACAGCAACAACAACAAAAACAGACGATAATAAAATAACATGCGAATACCTGTATAATATCAAGAATTTTTTGGGGTGACTTTATGATGCTCTTCACACGGATTAGTTAAGGGCATTAATATACAATGAACGATAAGAAGTTGTAATTAGTAAATAAAGAGATGTCAATTTATACACTTGGTATAGTTTGTAATTTTAGCTTTTATATTTTCTACATCTCAATTTTTAGATTATTTGTGCAACTACAGAGTATGTGTCACACACAGTTGCAACTACAGTTTTGTGTGCTTCTGTTTACGTTACAAAACACACACACTCTCACACGCTGCTGATACAAAGCACGAATAAAACGGAAACAAACAAGACAACTACAGCAGCTACTCAAAACACCAGCCAGAGAGCGAGAGTGTGAGTGAGTGAGAGAGACACGCATCGATTCCAAACAAAACGTGTTGGTCGTGTGCAGACGTCAGCGCCGCTGCCGCTGAGCACGTGAAAAGTTCGTTTGTGGGGCGTCGTCGTTGCCGGGCCCCTCACAACGACACGCTGACGCTGACGCGATGTTGTGAAGCATCCCAAAGCTTTCGTTTGCTCTTTCCCTTTCGCTCGCTCTCTCATGCTGTACACAAAACCGGTTCTGGTCGGTTTTTGTAGTCATTGTTTTCCTTGTTGTTTGTTTACGAATAACAGACATACATGAGGCTGATAAGGCAGCTGCTGCTTGTTGGACCCAAAAGCTTTTTCGTGCGCAAAAAGCTTTGCGGTCAAGGTCTATGTTCTATGCAAGGAACGATCGTAAGTTGTAAATTTATGTTTCTACATGTGTTGCCATGCGCGTGGCATAGTTAGCGTAATATTTTAAAATATATATTTATTTGTGCGAATGTTATGATTTGTTTGCATTCCGCTGCCTCGATCTCATTCTGTGTGTATGTAAAACATGTTTACAGTCACGTTTACATTTGTTTTCGTTTTGTTTCCCACATTCGTTTACAAAACGGTTCTACAGGTGCGATTTGTTTACATTCGTAGTACAAGCTTTTGTATAATGCAATACAATTCCAAATTGATCGTTTGATAAGCCACGTAAAACATTTTAACGCAAACAAAAGGTATAAGCCTTTATAAGCTGTTTAAATCTAAAACATTAAAAGTAAATGCAACCTAGATATAACTGTTCCGTGAAGCCCTATATGAGCAATCAGTAAAGTTCGTATAGGTACACAAGTTTTAAAATAACTATTGTTAAAACTGTATAGTTTATGGCAAACAGAAAGATGAATTATGATTTAATCTAGTTATGTAGGCTCTATAATTAATGCCTGCTTAGCAACAATTACTCAATAAGTACTTTATACTAAACTTTATCAACAACTGATAAGAGCACTATGTCTTAAATAACTATTAAATCAATATAATCGTACCTGATCGCACATAGTTGTGTCGTTGATAATGTTTAGGATCTGATCCTTCTCCAAGACGTGCTAAATTTCCCACTAAATGTTCAACACTTTCGCACACACTTGTTATCACACAACACGACACGACTGCTGCCAATTGTAAAATTTACTCTAAAACTACTAAATAGGAAATCGCTGTGTAGTACCAGACGCCGGAACAACGTAAATACAATTAAATAAATTGAAAACAATGAAAATCGTAGCCACAGCCGGACAAAGAGCCACTGATGGATGAGAACAACGTGATAAGCAGTCACAAAGCGAGAGTGCAAAACGAGAAAAAGAAGAAGAGCGAGTGAGGCAGAGAGACCTTTAATAGTATATACTTTGCTTAGTATATACTTATATATCAGCGATAAAGCATTGCAGTCTTATAAGAAAGTATACCAGTGACGTCACGTCGTCGCCTCTGCAACAGGTTCGATGCCTTCTGTCGTTGCCTCCTCTGTTGTGACTTTTTTTGGCTGTCTCTCAAAGAGAATGACCAGCTCTGTGTGGGATGTGTGTGGAAACATGTCGACAGCTACCGCGGACTTCGGATAAAACGGCTCTCCTTTGTACGCCTTTGACTCTGGTCTCGCCAGCTCGATAAAGTTGCGCTTGGCGCTGTGAGGATTGCAGGAAACATAGACAAGACGATTGATAGTACTCGCTGAGCGAATGGCGGCAATGGAACGATTATCTTCAGTGAAAAGGAAAGAGATGGTTAGGGTTAAACCCTTAGAGACTGTCCGACTTAAAACTTACGCAGTCCCGCGCGGGGAGGATCCACAACGGCAATCAAATCTACAGGCTTTCCAGGTTCCTGACCGTAGAGCGCTTCACGCACCATACTCTTGATGTAATCATCAGCATTGCCAGCAAAGAATTTGCAGTTCTCGATGCCATTAGCTTGTGCATTGAACTCGGCATCCTTGATGGCGTCAGGTACAATTTCTACGCCCAGCACCTGCCTACAGTGCTTGGCAAAGGCCAGAGCAATGGTTCCCGTGCCGCAGCAAATGTCCAACATGGTGGTGTCTCTACTCGGCGCTGCCATATCAATGGCCTGCTGGTAAAGCACATTTGCACCTGCTGTATTGATTTGGAAGAACGCCAAAGGACTAATGCGAAACTGTAGTCCCTGTATGGTGTCTGTTATGTGTGTAGTTCCTGCAAGATGGGTCACGGGATTAATCATTTGCCCAGCTTCTCGATGCTTGACATCTTGATAGTAGAGTGAAGTACATTTAAATTTGTTATCCTCCTTCTGCTCGGCTTCCTTGTAGAAGTTTTTAATCTCATCTTGCAACTCCAGCTGCTCAGATTCGCTTAAATTGGAGGAGTAGATGCCAGGTACCAACATTAGCTCATTTGTGGCACTAGATGTACGCACCATTAGCTGACGGAAGTGACCCAAGTTGCCCACGGGATTGAAGGGCAGAAACTTAGACTGTCTCACCAGTTGTTGGAAGGTGAATGCCGCCCACTTCGCCTGCTCTGGTAGGTGTGGCAACTGCTGCACATCAGCCACCTCAACGGAACCGTCGCTGTAGCTGCCGAGACGGAAGCCCACTATTATCTCTCCTTCAGCATTCTTCCCCACGGTAAACTCGTTCTTATTGCGATATCCATCCACTGTTGGCGAAGGCAGCACTCCTTTGAACTCGAACTTGTCCAGGTGTGGCTTTGCAGCAGCATTGAGACGCCGCAACTCTTGAGTATACTTCTTGAGCATGGCTGACATCTCTTCAGACTTCTGTTCCAGTTGTTTATCGTACGCCAAGCCAGCGAGAGGGCAAGTTGCCTCCACAGCGGTGCGTTGTCGTTTGGGCTTGGTCTCTCCCGTCTGCTCCTCACCACGCCGTTTGTGCAGCGGATCGGCAGAGGCCTTTGCAGCCATGGCTTTCAGTACCTTGCCCTTCCACTTGTAGCCGTTTAGCGTCTCCAGCGCACGCTGCTGATCTTCCTGGCTGCGGAAACACACAAAGGCAAACTCCTTGTGTGTGGGAGACTTGATTTTCGTTATGTCGAACTTCAGTGTATTCTTCAGCAGCTTTTTAAACTCCTGCCATGAATAATTAACAATAAGCGCTTTGTTTTTGTGTAATCACGTACAACTTACGCCAATGCCAAAGTAGCCCAAGTTCTTCACTTCGATTTTGAATATTTCCGATGTGAATTCATTGCGTTCCAAATATTCGAACTCATTGCCGGCTTTTTCTGCTCCTTCAGTTTCGGTTATGTCCGCAGCGGGTTGCTCTAGCTTTTCCTCATCTTGCACCTTGCTGTCAGCAAGACTAGGCTGATTTTCGGCTGTCACAACATCCATTACAAATATTGTCGTAGATTTAAGTCAAAACAAAATAGTAAAATGTGCAACACGTGAAAACAAATAAGTATAAATTATCGGTGCGTATATCGATTAATCTCTAGCAACTATCGGCTTTGAATTGTGGCGGTAAGCCGACTATGCAAATACGGCCACACTGTAAAGATAACTGCTAGCGCGTTGCCAACCACTTTAAGCTCTTTGGCGCGCCGTGCGCCAAATAATATTAAAAACTAGATTCAAACTTAATTTTTCCAGTAAACTGTATTTCTTAGCATAAATAACGTTAACACAAGTGTGATGAATATAAAATGGGATTGAAAATTAAGATCCTATTCGATGGCGGTGTTTGAGAAGCGCGTCAAAGCCGTGTCCAAAATCAGTTGCCGTTCTGCCAATAACTGTTGCATTTCCGGTTCATGTTTCATGATGTTAACAATCTCCTGCAACAGTTCGGCGGCTTTTTCCAGTCTGGCTTTGCACTCGGCGGCATCTTCCAAGCGCAAGGCCTCAGTAACAACCGCATCCTCCAGATCAATCAGCAGATTGCCTCTAAAAATACTCCAACCCCCGTCTATGAGATTGGAAAGCTGCAAGAGTTCCTCGCAGAGATCCACTTTGCGTTGCAGTGACTTGTCACTGAGTTCTATGAGATTGCAGATATATTTTATAACTTACGGTACTTTATAATTTAAATTGGACGTACCTTCCATGGAGTAACCCACAGCAGTGCCATAGAGTTGGGTCAGTGCGTATTTCGCCTGTAAAATGTGCGTGTTTGTCTCGTGCAACTCAACGCGATGGCGATATAGGAAATCCTCTAAAGCTTCTGGGGTCGTCTTGTCCAGAGATTCAATCTCTGCTTGCAGCTTGGCATCTTGGGTGAGCATCTCTCTGGCCCCTTTGACCACATTACACACTTGACACTTCCAGCTGGCCGCGTTTTGAAGTGGATTCATTGAAACGAACTGAAGAATTTCACTGACGTTTATTCCAAATTCAGTTTAAAAGGAAAAGCAGACTCACCTTTCCCACCTTGCACTCCTCGCAGATGCGTGAGCCGGCAAAGGTGTCCAGCTCCGTTGGATCGGAGCATCTGGCACAGGCACAGTCGAAGCACTTGACCTGCTTCAGATGCACTCTCCGCTGGATAGTGCTCCTCAAGGCCTGTGTATAGGATATGCTCAGTGTTTCCCCCTTTGCGATCTTTCGCTTGGCTAGGAACACAATGTTCATGTCGTCATCGAATCGATGTCTCAGATTGGGCACACAATCGTGGGCGATCATTGCCCCACCGGGAAAGATCGCTCGCACCTTTCGACGCTCTCCGTTCTGTCTCACCTCGAAGGCATTGGTATCCAGAATGGCAGCAAGGCGCAGTATTTCCATCTCGGGCCACTCAGTCAGTCCGAGCACAGTCTTGATAAATGTTATGAGATTCGCGCGCAGCACTTGGTACAGCGGTGTCTCTAAACGCTCCTTGAGATGATCTTCCAGCTCGCTGAGGCGGGCAAAGGCCTTCGGATCGGATTTCTTAAGTTGCATGCAACGGAGCAGCATAATCACACAGTAAGCTGACTCCTTGCGCTCCGGCTCCACGGGATTGTAGTTAATCTTGGACTGAAAATTGCTGGCAGCCATGAGGCGACACTCCTCTTGGTGATACGGGGATTGCTCGCACTCCTTGCTGCACATAGGCCAACTGCAGGAACTGCATTTGTGAAAGTTTCCTACGCGTTCCTTGGGTGCCAGCAGATTCCTGTGGCAGCCCAGGCAGATCGGCGGCGAGGCGACCTTAGGTCCTAGTACCAGTGGCGGTTCTCTTAGAATCTGCTCGCCCATGCGTATATCCCTGGTGGCACGCAGATGCCTGCCCAACAATTCATTGGATGCCACCTCGTAGCACTTGCACTCCAGTTTGTGTACCTTCCAGTGCTCCTTCTGGTGCTCTCGACAGCAGTAGACCACATTGCGGCAAGCGGCGCACAGCTGCGTAGCACGTGCCGCACACAGCGCACAACTCGTTGGTGAAGGAGACGTCATCCCAATTCTAATCCTAGCTGGCTAAAATTCAGCGACCTATTGTCTTAGTCTCCGCCTGTTTGCGTAACTCACAACGTCGGAAAATTCACTGAGCAGTGGAAAACAAATTTGTGTCTCGCGCGAGGTAATTTTCTTTTGTGTCTCTGCTGACAGCATGCTGCTCTGCCTCTGCCTCTCTTTTCCTACCTTCTCTCTACTTCTGCTGTGTCTCCTCGATCGCAATCTACATCTCTTGTCACTTGGCGCA
This sequence comes from Drosophila parthenogenetica, assembly GCA_035047505.1. NCBI lineage: Eukaryota > Metazoa > Arthropoda > Insecta > Diptera > Drosophilidae > Drosophila > Drosophila parthenogenetica. Next base: position 6,192,457 of record JAWNPM010000247.1, on the reverse strand, counting down.
CGACCGTTTATTTATAGACTTCACCCGAATTGCGTACAACAATCACAATCTTCTGCTAAACATTTGTTCTCCTGTTCTCCTCTCCGCTCTCGGTGCGTAGCATAAAGTCTGCTGGTCTATATAGTTTTATACACATATCTTGTCTAACGACTAAATTCTCTGTTGCGATTTTGTCACAGCTGTCGTTTAAGTATTTAATTAGCAAAAATGCTAAGAGAATTGGATTAAGATCACACTCTTTTGAATGATTACGATAAATTGTATTGTTTTATATGTACAAATATTAAATAAAAACTAAATTAAAATTTTCTGTATTTTATGGAGACTTTTAATCAACTGTTCCGATTTTTAAAATGCTTTAGTTTTTTGTTAAATTTTGTATAAAGTACAAACCTATTCATAATAAAAATTTTCGCTATATAGCTCTTATCAATAGAGCTCGAAAATTACTACAAACTCAACCAATAAATAAAAAACGTCCGATTTAATGAATGGAACTCACTTTCCTGTTAAAACCTAAATTAATCCATGTAGTATTCAGGTCAAATTAGTTTTCCCACCTGGCTTTAAAAATAAGTAAAAAATTTTCCAAAAACCCACAAACCTTTCTCCTTAATGCCATACCAAACAGAAATGCCCTTAAAAATTAAATTGCCCAACAATCAGTGGATCAATAACAAACAACACAATTAATTTTTGCAATTCAATAATTTATTTAGTATATCTCATAAATTTTCTATATTTATATATGTATATGCATATATTTATTTATTCATACGCAGATAATTAATGTATTGTTTAATTGGAAATCAGTCTTTTTTATTTAAATAAGAGTTAAATGCATTTTGTTGTGGTGTTCATGTGTGTCGATTGATTTTCTTTTTTTTGGATTGATGAGGAAAACTGAGTCGGAAAAACGCAGTAAAAAACAGAAATATAAAATTGAATTGAACTATGATTTGCGGTTTTTGCATTGCATTGTTGCATTTGTCGCTTGTCTTGTTGGTTTGCCTTTAAAATTAATAGTATTTTAAGTGGTACATAAATAAACATGATGATAGTTAACTAAATGGAGGCCTTGGTTCCACTTATACATAATAATTAAATTTAATATAATTTATATAGACAAATGTTGCTCTCTCTCTCTCTCTCTCACTCACTCTCTATACACATAAAAGCGGCGCATAAAATTTCATATAATAGACAACAAGTTTTTATTTAGTTTTCGGTGTTTAATTTACACCAAATAATAGCTTTTCTTTAGCATTGTTTTTAGCTTTAATTTGCAGCTTTTTTTACACATAGAGCGATGATATGTTGCTAGGCTGATTTGGCAAAAGCGAAGCAATCGATGGCTTTTATTTATTTAATTTTTTAATTGTTTCAATGTTGTTAAGGCAAAGGCGCAAATATCTTAGCGTTAGCTATAGCGAGACTATACTGTAGGACTGTCCAAGGCGTGGCTGTCGCTAGTTGTGAGTTGAATTCAGAGTTGCCTGCTTAGTTTAGGAATATTTTGAGCTGAACATGACCTACGTTGAAGCAAAACTTTTCCGTTTAGCAGTAAAATAATATCGTCTTGGAATTGTTTTTGAATTGTCTTGGATTCTCTTGCTGTTTTATGCTAATTAAATTACAAATTGCGCTACATTAATCATAAGAAACACAAGCAACATTTATATTTTGATCACTAAACATACAGCTACGTATTGTATGGTTAGTGGTTTTATGTATTGAGTTACTAGACATCTTTCTGCTCCTTAAAGTGATGGTAATGATGATGTATATGCTCGTGCACATAGCGATGAATCATTGAGCTAGAGGCGCTCGTGTCCAGATCCCCATCCACGCCCACTGACGGCTCCTCCATGTCCTTTGCTGTCACGGCTTCGGCTACAGCCTCGCCCACCTCGTCGTTCAGATCGATGAGCGTGTCCGTGGAGACGACCTTGCTGGGCGTACTCGTGTGCAGTGGGGTTGGCAAGGGAATGGGACTGGGTAGCAGCTCTTCCTCCTCGCTGGCCAACAGATGTGCGCACTCCAGGGCATCTCCATAGATCTTGGATGCAGTCGAACTGGAACTGGACGTAGCTGGACGCTCCTCCCGCTCCTGCTTTGAGCACTGTTGCTGCTCCAGTTGCTCCAACTTCTGCTGTTGTTGCTGCTGCTGCTGCTGTGAGTGCTTGTGACGCTGACGACGCTGCTCCCGCTCCTTCTGCTGCAGCTGCTCACTTAACTTGGCATAGATGAGATTGCCATAATTCTTATAGTCCTTGCTGCCCCGCTGCTGCTGCTGTTGTTGCTGCTCCATCCGCTGATAGCCCGGGGTCAAGGTCTTGTTGTGGCCGTTGCTCTTCTTGGGGATGGGCTGAACGGTGGCCACATTGCTGGGGGTTGCTGGCGGGGAATGGGCAGCGCCACCACCACAAATGGTGGCATGCAAAAAGGAATCATAACCACAGAGATTCAGCTTATTGTGTGCACTGTTGTGACTATGCTGAGCAGCCACCACCGCTGGATTAATGGCCAGCTGCTGATGGTAGATGGGTATATGCGGCTGCGGATGGTACAGGCTGTTGCTGTTGACCGTATCGTGTCCGACTTCGATGCTGTTGATGGGCTGCGAAGGCGACTGCGTGGGCGGACTGCAGCTGAGCGGCGACTGACCGGACTGTGGACTGTGATTCGCAATTAGCGTCGGGATTTTCGATCCTGTATTGCAGCGTTGGCGTTGCTGTTGTTGTAGTGGTTGTTGTTGTGCTGCCGGTTGCCGTATGGGACTCACATTGGCCTGGGGTTTTCTATAAAAACAAAAGGGTTTTTTTGCAATTAGCGTGTTTGTTTATTGAGCGCGCACATTTTTTGGAGGGTATTGTTGGTCGCCATTAAAACTCAAGGGGTAAAAACGAAAAAATATGAAACATAAACTTAATTATCATGTGGATGCAATGACCGTACAGAGGGTTCTTTTTGGGTCAGCCCTACCCCAAAGACTCTGAGTGGAATTCGGCATAAATATTAATTATACAGCTTTTATTTTTGCCTGCAAATTTAGTCTTTTGTTATACTGTAAGCTCTACTTTCAGTTGCTACTTCTTTACCCAAAATGTTGCGATTTTTCTTACCCATTCAGCTGAAAACACAAGCGATTCTTTTCCATACTCTCTCGAATGATGCTAATCAAATCGTTGCGATTTAACGCCGATTTCCAGCACTCGGCGGATTTGCGCTGCTGTTGGGCGAGCAGAGACTGTGGGCGTGGCTGGCGCAACTGCACGCCATCGAGCATTACATCAGCCAAAGGCGGTGACGTCGAGCTGCTCTTTTGTCGCATTTGCTGTGACGACTGTTGTTGCTGCTGTTGCTGTTGCTGTGGTGGTTGTTGCTGCTGCTGCAGATGGCGATTTTGCCAGCAGGAATCGTTGCCCACGGAGAGGCTGCGTTGACGCGTTTCGAGGCAATGATCCTGATACTGTGTGGATGTGTGGAGTGCGTTGTGATGCAATCAATCAATCAATCAATCATGCGTTATGATCAAGTCAACCAAAAACGAAAAGAACAATACAAACAAATTATACATAAAGAAATTAACAAAATGCTTAATGGCAAAATTCGTGCACAAAACAAAAACAGAAACTCAAAAATAATTAGCGAATCAAATGGCGACTTTGATGAGGATTTGTAGACCAGTGACTAAGAACAAAAGGGGATTTGGTGTTTTTACAATGAAATGGAGCCGAAATGGAGGCTTATTCTTATGCTAGCACTTTTAACAGTCGGTTTCTTCAGACCTCATTTTTATTTAAATGAGTATAGAAAAAATGTGAAAATTGTTCTGCTAAAATTCTAATAGTTTTTGACTCAAAGTCAGACTAAATTAGCAGTTTTAATATTGAAAAATTTGTTAATCGGCTTAGGAGCAATGAAAAGGCTTCATAATCATTGAAAATTAAACTCTGTTCTTGTTGGCAGCAATTTGCCCATTGGAAATTTCTTTTGAGCTTTGCTTTTGTCTGTGCAACTGGGTAAATGAAAAAGGAGATTGGGCGGAGCCGGGAGAGAGACGTTTGTGGACAGGAATCATTTGGTTTCTATAGATTATGCCTACCTTTTGTTTTCGCGCTCTTCTCAGCATTTTGACGCGTTGGGTGGCTTGTTTCATATAGACATCTTGGCTGTGATGCTGGTGTCTCAATCGTTGTGAATGTTGATGCGAATGGGGATGTGAATGCGGATGTGGGCAGTCGATAGTGTCGGTGGTTTCCTTATTGGCACCGCTGCAGCATTTGAGATTCAGCATATTCTCGTAGGTATTGTGAGCATTTTCCGGCGTGTGCTGCTCCAACTGCTGCTGCTGTTGTTGGGCACTGCAGCACTGGTCCAATTTGGCATTGTTCTTTTGATATCTGGTCTTTGCCTGCTTGCCACTGCTGCCACTAGGCTCGACATGAAGTGAAGCTGCTGCCGCTGCTGCTGCTGCCAACTCCTTCTCCTTCTCCTTGTCACTGTTGCTGTCATCGTCCTCGTCATCGGACTTAATCAGTTTGCGTGGTCGATGGCGGTGCTGGCGGCGTGCACCGCCGGAAGTCGTTAGTGCCACGCCATTCAATGTTTTTGACATGGCCGCCATTCCCGTGGGCAGTTTCTTCATTTTGTTGCTACCACTGTTGTTGTTATTATTGTTGTTGCTGCTGTTGTTGTTGTTGATGCATGTGGATGCTGCCGCTGCTGCTGCCGCTGCCGCGACTGCCTGCGATTTCGATTTGCCTTCGGGACTGACGGTGAGGCGCACGTTAATTGTCTTGCTGCCACAGTGGGGCACCACCACGGACTTGCCAATGGACTCGTATATGGTATAGACAATGCCCACAATATCGTCCTTTGTTATTTTGCCGTGATGCCCATCCAGATCATAGAATGTGAATGAGAATTGCAGCGGCTGTGATGATTTGCCTCCCTCAACGGAAACATCGCAGGTGAATTCCTATTCGCAGGAAAAGAAAGCAGGAAACAAAATTTAGTTTTGAGACAAATACAAAGTTTATTAAAACGTCATTCACTTTAAACTTAAACTTTATCTGTTGCACATATAAAATATTTTCTGTTTAAATATATAAATCATAAATACTTTCAATTTTTCAAGCTAAAGTGGCTGCACTGCTCAGCAGGCCACAAATATAATTTTTGGGCCAGCCCGAAAGTATGCAACACTTAATGTTGCTCTGTGCTAAACTTGCTCTGTGTTTGTACGCAAGTGGGTGTGTGGCTGTGTGTGTGTGTGTGTGTGTGTGTGCATTGCCACAAGAGCAACAATTACATTAAAAAACTCGAGCAACAACAGCAATGTCAGTGGAAGTAAAGGCGAAAATTGTGGCCATAATTTGACTAAATAGTTAATTTCTCGCACGCTGCGCCCCAAACTGCAGAGGGAACAAAGCAAAACAATATCGTAGAAGCATTGATAAAGTGGTGCCAAAGACAACCACCGAACAGCGAGCACCGAAGCACCGAGCGGAGAGTTCTATAGAGCACCGAGCAGCGACTACCGAGCGCACCGCAATCTCCGATTCCCATCAACTCCCACTTGAGTGTTTTCCACTTGGCGCTGGCAAAAAGGAAATAAATATAATTTCTATTTCTTGCTACTTGGCTTGAAGATTTTTAATTGCCTTTAAGTGCTTTCGTTTCGAGTTTGTTCTCATTGCTCTGTCTCGCTTCAACTCGCCTCTTTCTATCTCCCTTTCACTGTGTGTGTATGTTTTTTAATGGGTTTTATTGAATTTTAATGTTTTGATATTTTCTTTTTTTGTTTTTTTTTTTTTGTTTTTGGCTAAAGACAAGCGAATGTCTGTGCTACAGTGGGTGGTAATGGAAAATTGCCGGCAACATTGCGTTAATGAAATATTTCCATTGACCCCCTTGAATCTTCCTCCTACCCCTTTGGAAAATGGACACTCTTGTAGCCTCTTGTTGTTTGTATTACGAGCCATTGAAATTTTAATTAAAAGCACATTTAAAAGTTGAGTTTATGTGCCGCTGCACAGTGGGTCATGAAATATGGCTAGAACAACAATAACAACTGCCAGTTGATTAAGCTTGACCATGCTGCTCCCCCCCACCTGGGTGGAGTCTGGAGGTCAATTGGAAAACTGAAAGTGGAAAATTCAAATATCGAAAAACATAACATTATTTTATTTATATGCGCACATTCAATCCAATTTTATAATCAAAAGCAAAGCGCATGAAATTTTATGCCACAAATCAGCCAATATTATGGCCAACTAAAATAGCCGAAAATATTATTATAAAAACAAATAAAACCAGTGATTTTATGGTGCATCAACTGTAATTGAATTGAATAAAGTAACAGGCTTATGAGCTCATCTGATGAGTTTTTTAATTTCTGTAAAATATTTTGGATTCATTTGAATTGGTAACTAGTTTGGCTATGATTTTGAAAGAAAATCAAAGTGCATTTCAAATGATTTATACGTTTTTGAAAGCAGTTTTTGTTGCTTAATTGAAACTACTTTTTATATTTGTGTTTCTGTTAGTTCTGCTCACTTCAGTCACTCCATCAAAAGTGCCACTCACCTCCAAGCGTATGCGCTCCTCTTTGTTGTGATGATGCAAATGTCGCGAGTGCTGCGCATGTGTTGCATGTGGCATAGGCATGGCTGCAGCTGCATCTACCACATCTTCCTCCAGCTGGTGCTGCTGCTGATTTGATTGAGACATATTTACATATTTGTTGTGCTTGCCACTGGAGCTGCTGATGCGCAAGTGTTTGCTGTGGCTGCCACTGCTGCTCATGTCCTGCTGTTGCTGCTGCTGCTGCTGCTGCAGTTGCTGCTGTTGATGATGTCTGTTCACATGATGTGGCACCGACTGTTGCTGCTGCTGTTGTTGTTGCTGCTGCTGCTGTTTGGCTGTTCCGGCTGTGGTGGCATTGCCCGGTGGCGTTGTGATTATATTAACCAGCGGCAATCTCTGTTGTATATTATTGTCACGTTCGCTGACCAGCAACAAATCTGGCGGTGCACTGCAGGAGGATGAGGCACGCACCTGATGATACATCAGCTCCTCCGAGTCTGTAGTGCATTCCTGAACTGCAAATGGAGAGAATAAAAACAATTTTTAATTAAAATGCAAAGTGGCATGAAATTGAAGGCGCATCAAACATTTGGTTATCCATAAGCAAACAGCTAAACAGCTGGTGGAGACACGCCCCCTAACGCCTTGCTATCTAAGCTGCCCCTGTCCCCCTCTTGTCCCACTATCGCCCCCTTTTGATGTTTCTTTGGCGGCACATTTTGCCTTTGACTTCGTCTGCGGTGACGACAACGACAACAACGGCGACGACGGCGGCTGCTTGCAATTTATTTGCAATTTGCACAAAAACGCATTACAACAACAAAGTTTTTATGCCTCAACGCCAACACAAAGCGCGTTGGCGACCAGACGGACCTCGCCAGACCAGACAGACAGTCCGACTGTCAGACAGACAGACAGACCGAATGAAACTCTTGAAAGGCGACTGCGCCGAGAGCATTCCTAATTAATGACGTCGTCAGCGTCGACAGTCTAAAAAGTTGATTTTAATTGAAAATGCTTGAGAGCATTTTGTGCTCGGCTCTTTTGTGGTTAGCACGGTTTAGTGGCGGCGTGGGCAGTCAAAAGTGTTGGCCATTTCATTACTCATACGCCGCGTGAGCCAGAACACAAAGCACTAAGCTAAGCTTCCAAAAAAGAGAGCGCTTTCTTTTAAGCACTCCCCTCGGTATCTGCTTAATTTGCCGTAGTTCCTGTGCTACTAATTAATTAAGTGGCACACACACCAACACACACACATACACACACCCACAACTTTTCCAGTTCTCGCCTCTTTGGCAAAGCTGACCCAATTTCCCGTTACTTCTGCTCAACCCGGTCCAAAGCAGAGCTTGGCTTTTAATTGCATAAGCATTATGCAGACGAGCACCGTCTGCTGTTTTGTTTTCTCATTTTCCCATTTTACCATTTTCCCGTTTTCCCTTTTCTCCATTTCCCTGCAGTATTCAAGCCAAAGAGTTGAGTCGAGTTCCCTTAAAAGCCACAACAATTGAAGACAATTAGACAAAGTGCCGAGGGGACAAATGGCTTATTGTCTAGCTCTTAGTCTGAGTCTTAGACTTAGTTGTAGTCTAAGTCTTAGTAGGAGTCTTTTGGGGGTGAAGACATCTTAAGTTGAGAGTAATTCTGATTGTTCAACGGATCACTGGCGACCTGGTTTCTTTTCATATCTGGCATTGTGTGGAAAACTGGGTTGTCTGGCTTTATCATTCCATGCCAGATTCACTTAAATTTTAACTTTAGTTTAAAGACTTTTTAGCTAAATGATTTATATACTTTACTATATATTTAAGACCTTTTCGAAGTATCCAATTCTTATTTAAAATTTCATTGTAGTTAAGTCACTTAGTTAATCCTCTAATCTAGTCATCTTTTAAGCACTTAGACTGGCTTTCAATTAACTTGGCCTAGAGTTTCACTTGCCAGCTAGTCACTTATAGTTGCGTACTGTTGCCTTGAGCTATCCAACAGATACTTTGCCTGGTCTTTGGCCTATGCGCTGTGCTCTGCTCAGCTTTATTTATATATATTTTTTTTCTTTCTGTGTTTTTTTTTGCCATGTGTTGATCTTTATCATCTGGCCCGAACATTTTTGTGCGTTTCGCCCTCGACGCTAGTTGTTGTTGTTGTTGTGTGTAGTTTGTTGTTTGTGTCTTCTTCTTCTGGTATGCGACTTCTCATTAATTGTTGTTGTTGGTCGTTCGCGTCAAAAACACTTAACTTCATTAACACTTACATGCGAGATATGGCCACAGCAACAACAAAAGCAACAACAGCAACGACTTTTGTTTTCCTTGGCCACACAGACACAATTATGAAGTTTATCTTTAGTTTATATCTTTTTTGAAACTTTGCCTTGTTGGCACATCATCTGTCTAATAAATTTGTTGCCAAGCAGCTGCCACGAAGACTTACTTTTAGCCCGATTTGGCTTCGTTTTCGGACTCTGTTTCGGATTCCGTCCGACATTCATTAACTGTCGTCATTTTCTATGCACTTTACTCGCCGAAAAAAAGCCAAGTTGGCTTGTTTTTTTTTTTTGTTGTTAGGCTCTACACCTTTTCTAATTAAAGGCCGACCACTTGATGTGCTCAGTTTGTGAGACTGTAGCTGTAGCTGTAGCTGTATCTGTATCTCTGGCTGTGTGTATCTGTATCTTTGCCTTTGTCTGACTCTGTCTTTTGGGCCTCTCGTTCTCAGTTCTCTGTTCTCGGCCGCTTTTTTTTGCGTTTAATTATCGCCTTTGTGTGTATTTTTTTTCCTCTTTTTTTGAGCAAATACCGCGCCCGGTGCCGACGATCGTGGCGCCAAGATAAACCAAAAGAACATGTTTTTCTCTCAAGTGGTTCGACCACGGCAACAACAACAGCAACAACATCAACTAATAAGAGAATCATGTTGTTGTTGAGTCATCTTGAAAGCATTTTGGCGTCTGATATGAAACATGCCGCCTTGCAAATTAACTTTGGCCTAAGCCACTCTGAAAGATACAAATCGTATGTGCTTAAAAGCAAAAGAAAACTAGTGGGAACGACTTGCAAATGCCCTGTATAAGTTAGAAATTATAAAACAATCAATTCTTTTATGGGAAATTGATAAAAGTTTAAGATAGTTAGTTTCTTTGCTTACTTTTTGCACTTTTAAGCTCTTAAATAAATCCTCAAACTGTCTGAGAGTCACATCTGGGTTTCAAAATATTTATTTTAATCTTTTTAACAACTTTCTTTTAAATACTCATATACCCTACAGCTATTGTGCTCCCTATCTGCCGTTCAGTTCACAATGAATTGAATTTACACATTACGCAAATGCCGAAAAGCCAACAAATGAAAATGAACAGCCTGTACAGGCTGCTCTATGCCACGCTGCCACGATGCCACGAAGCACTTCGCACTGCGCTTCTCCGTCATCCATTAGACGACCACAACACGCACATTGCCTAAAAGCAACGAAAGTGGACAAAGGGGAGGCAGAGGGTGTGGTCTTGGGGTAGTGGAAATTTTGGACAGCCTACCTGAGAGGTCATTGAGGCTTATGTTGAAATTTCAGCGCAGCAGCCTCATGAATTTTATATGATAGATGAACGTCACGGCTTGAGGCTTATCTATCAAAAAGTTGTTTTGTGGCGTACGTGGCGCATGAGTAATGTAACTTTGCTCTTGACTCAATTAAAGGCGCAACAGTCAGGCACACACACACACAAGCACACTCTCGCACACACCCATTTTGGAACATTTAGGCGCAGTTCATAAATTTTCATTAACATATTTTCTTATCAAAGAAGTGAAAAACAGAAAAAACAAAGACCAAAAAAACGATGCTGTAGATTAGTTTTCAATGTGGTCAGAGGATTTGCATAATTAATTGGCCAAATTGTGTGTGTGTGTGTGGGTTTTGGGGCGTTTGCCTTTGGGTTTTATAGTGCAAATCAAAAATGCGCATAAATTGCTGATATCAGCGAGTTAAATATTATAAATCGCTGTAATAAAACACAGAAAATTAACATGAAATCCAATATGAAGTTATATACGAATCAGGTGGCATTTCAGACCGATTTCCAGCCACACATTGCAATGGCAACATAAATATTCAAATAGTATTTATTTGCCCATTAAATGTAGTTAAACTGGAAATTGGAAACTGAAAAACGGGCCAGAAACTAATCAACTGAAAGAAATATGATAGCAATTTTAACGTTCGCCTAAACTCCTGCAAATAAACCATAAAAACTGCTGGCAAAACTTAATGAACAGCTTAACAAATAAACTTTAAACTGATTTAAATTTGGCTAAATACTTTTAATTTAATAATATTTATGATTGAGTAATTATGATCACTATTCGATCAATTAATGACCTTAATCTATCTACCCGCACTGCAATGAATCGATTCAAGTGTTTTACTTTTTTCTGACTTTATTATTTATTTATTTATTCTATTTTCGCCCCGGCACTTGATAATTTACAAGCACAATTTGGCAAGCCACTTATCGAAGGCAAAAAAAAGTGGAAATAAATAGCAAAAAAGGAGCCGGCAGAAATCAAAAAGAAACGCTTGAAAAATATTTCGCTATCGTTTGAAAGAAATCTGCTTCGCTTGTTGCTGTTTTTTGTTGTTTTTTATATTTTTGTTGCAGGTTTTTCGTTATCAGAAATGCTTGCTAAATACCAGTAGCAATAATTGCGGCTCGCTGGTATGGGGCTGGTTTAATTAAACGCCGATAATCGATGGGAAAACAGTTACACGATGACTCGCTGGCGTCTCTGTGCTTATCAATGTCTGAAGTTCACGGCGTCATCGATGTGTCCACTTGTGCCCTGAGTGGGGATAGGGGTGAGGGAAAAGAGTACGGGATACTGCCTGTCAGCCTGTTGCATTTTAGCCAAGTTTAAAGCCGACATCGTCGTCGTTTGTCGGCTTTTTTGTAAACTCGACTTTAATGTTAATGTTACAAATCAAGTGAATAGACGACGTCAGCGGCGTTCAGATTGAGCGTGCCTTTTGTATGATGTATAATACATATCTATATACTCAATCCCTAAGCTGCGCTCTGCTCCCACCCGTCGCCTCCTTCACCTCCTTTCTCTGCCCTCGCTCAGCCTCTGCTTTGCGCTCAGCGCGTGTCGCTTATGGAGACCTTCATCTTGCCGCACAACGTGTTCCGAAACGGGTTTTCTGGCCATATAAATGTACTACACACGAACACACACACAACTACACTCATAAGTGTGTATCTGTTGTTTTAGTCTCACCACAAGCTTACAACGGGGTCGTTCAGTTTCTAGACTAGTTATGTAACAAGCGCAAGAATTATTTATTTGGACACATGAGTTCAATAGTTTTCCAATATATTTTAACTTTATCTGTTTAGTTAATGTCTTAAGAGTTTTATCTTTCTTTACTTTAAGCCTTTTTCGAATCATGCAAATATTTAAAAACTTCTTTTAAGAGCACGCAGCTTTCGTCTTTAAACTTTAAGAATTTGTACCTCATTTCATTCTTTTGCTGTATCATTGCATTTCTATCTGTATCTGTATCTCATGCTATATCTGTTCTGTGTCTGTTTCTGTAGTTGAGGGCTTGTATGCTTAACTCCGTTTGGGGCGCTTCGGAGGCCTCTCTGCTGCTGCGGTTTATTCAAGTTTAACGCCAAAGTTTGCTGCGGCTACACACAAACGGAAATTAATTACAAACAGCGGGCTTAAACAACTACAACAACAACAACAAAGACAACCAATACAACAACAACAATAATGAATGAGCGGCATAATGAGTGAAGGTTGTTGTTGCTGTGGTTTTGGCCATATTTGAAGCCAATGGACGGACTTTGTGTTAATGCTAAAGTTGTTGCCGCTGCCACTGCTGCTTGCTGCTGCTGTTGGCCATTAACTTAAAGGCGTTAATATGCCTGCCTAGCAAATGAGTAAATAAGCAAATTTTTGCACATTTTCTCCGTATATTTTTATGATTATTTTGATTCTCTTCTTCTTTTTTGTTTGGAATTTTCGCTTGGCGCCGTTTTGCTTGGCATTTTATCAGTTCTGCAGGCATTTTGCCAATCAAATGTCAATCAAACAATGTTCCAGTTTTCACAGTTGTTGTGGTAGCTGTTGTTGTTGTTGTTACTTTTGTTGTTGTTGTCAGTGTTGCTTTTGTAATTTGATTGCTAAAGCGTAGAAGCTGCGTCGAATTGTGTAAATATGCATGTACTTTGTATCTGTGACAACAGCAACAACAACACCAGAGCTGCCAACTGATAAGATACTTATGTAGAAATGTTGTTGACTGATGCTGCGAGGGTTGCGCGATCAGTATGAGACATTTTAGGCATTTACACACATAAAATTATTGTGCTCTTTTTATGATTGTTGTCGCATTGCTACGGCTGCCCCCCTTTATGGCCATATGAGAATTTTGGGCTGTAAAACGATACCCCCGATGTCAAGCGACATCTCAGGTTTTATGGTCTGGCCATTATCAGAAACGCTCGGCGCGCATCTTTCAGCAGCAGCTTTTTATGGCCACCTGCAATGTCAGAGCGTCCGACGACAGATAAAAGATACAAATTTGTATAAATAATTCAGTCCAAAAAAAAGAGATAAAAATGAGCAAGTAAAAGCACAAACATACACACAAGACAAGGTAAGTCTGTTTCCCCGTTCCCTCATAAAATTCTACAAATTATGAACTTGAAGCGTGACGTTATTATTGTTGTTGTAGTCACTTGAGTTGTTGTTGTTGTTGCACTCTCCGTAAGCGTTGAGAACTGTCTGTGACATATGCACTCCAAAATGGTTTTTGCAATCCAAATATATAAATACGTATACGTAATTTTCATGCCTTTCCCCACAAACAACTTTCCTAGCTGTCAGAATGTCTGTGTGTGTGAGTGTGTGCGTGTAGGTGCCCATCCCACACATTCTTGCCGACACTTCAAAAGCATTCGGGGCGCTATAATAAAATATATGAGAATGTACGGAACAGAACTGAATTATTTCACTGCTTTCAACTTTTGCGCCTAATTCACACATATTTTGTTGTTAGCCGTTTTTGTTGTGTGTATGAGTGTGTAGCTGTGTGTGAAAATTTTATGTATTGCCTTTAGCAGCATCATCAAAAGAGCAGACAAAATTCAACAAAAAAAATAATAATAATAAAGGCAGAACAGTCGTTGCTCGACGAGGGCATGCCCTGTGCAAGGCAGCCCAGCAAAGCTGCGTCTAATGAGCGCTAGAGGGCGTGTAGCCAAAGTTCAAAATCAAATTTACTTAATACTTCTTAGCACAGCATACCCTACAGTGCAGTAAACAAATGGTACAAAAGAGAGGCGCCCAAAAAAAATGGAGACATCAATATGAAATTTTTGTCACGTTTTCTAATGTGCAAAAGGAAGAAGCAGGCGTGACAGTGGGAAGAGGAGCAGTAATAGGAGATGGAGGTAGATAAGGAGGCGACGCATGGACGCGCGTAGGCGCGCGTTTTTTCTTTTGCCGCGGGCAGTGGCAGTAGGTGAGACTGACTGTTAGATGAGAGTGTGTGTTGTCAACTGGAAGTGTGAAATTGAAATTCATTTTGACAAGCACGTCGAATGCTAGAGATGAACTAGGCATAAGCCTGGGGCTATGAATATTATCATATATAACGAATTGGGTTTATTTTGCCATTAGATATATGTAAATGTGCAGATACTATATACTTTATATATATTTGTATATCTAGGGGAATGATTAAGTTTACATACTTCAATTTCCAGGCAGTGTCGCAGTTCCTTTAAGCCTTACCCCATAGGGGTTGGGGGAGTAGGGAGCTGACTAGGCCAAACGTATGGGTAATATGTCTTTTTCCTCTCTCTCTCTCCCTCTCTCACCCTCCTCTCTCTCTCACACTCTTGCTATCAGTCGCAGCCATCAATGTTTTTATGTTGTGCTATTACTTTAGCATTGGCAACGCCCCACACATAAACATGGCACATTACCCCACCCACATCCCTACACCCCCCTCCACACACTCACACACATACACATATAGACACATGGATTACCCATACAGCTACGCATGACTATAAAGCATATTTTAGCATGTCAAGCGTTGCGCATCCGCTTTGATGTTTATTTGACAGTTTTTATAGCGGCTTTTATCTGCCAACTACTTGGCTAAGACGTCTCTCCCAGTCACTAACCAGCAGTCACTCCCCCTACCCCATCTCCACCTTCTACTACTCCCTAGCAAAGACTAGCTGCTCAGTGCTTTGGCAGATTCCTCTTTAAGTTAGCCTCTGTCTGTGTCTCTATGTCTATCTTCCTATTTTTGCCAAAATAAAAGCAAAAACAACACACACTGTACACACACACATGCAAATATAAACAGATTTTGGGCAAGAATGCCTTTGAAGATTTATAATTTGTTTTTGGTCTTTCGGCTTTGACTTTGAGAGCAGAAATGCGTCACACGCATAAATTGTTCATTCATTTGCCAAAGCGAGACAGACAAACAACAACAACTATAACTAGCACAACAACAACTTGTACACAAACAACTACTAAACACCAACAACTAAATTGCCCACGCAGACAACTCATTCAGATTTACAGCCTGCTGTAGCCGCTTGTTGTTGTTGTTGTTGCTGTTTTTGTTGTTGTTTGCCAACTAAAATGCAACTCAAGTGCATAACAGTTTGTGCTCTGCCTCTCTCGGTCTTGCTCACTGTCTCTCTCCTTCTCCCTCTGTTTCTCTTGCTCTATCCCGCTCGAGCTGCCTGTTTTCTCCCCTCACCATTTAACACCCACATTTAATGGCTAAATTTGCCAGCCAACTACTTGAAATACTCTACAATTAAAATGCAATTTAGCTCATTAAGCACCTTTGTAAAGAAATTTGTTTTACAAAGTATTTTAGGTAAATTGTTGCCTTAAAACATGTGCATTGAATTGCGAATAAAACGAGAGAAGAGATGAGAGTTTGCTTATAGCTGAAGGTGTATATTTTTAAAGTTTCTCAAGAATTTTGTGGAACACCCATAAAGCGTTCTTATTCGTGTTGGAATTGTTTATAATATGAAATATAAAGAGCAAGCAAATATGGCAAATATTTGTAACTATTTCAGAAAATACTTGCTACTTTTTCCGTAAATATTTGCTACTATTTTAGCAAATATTTAATACTATTTCAGCAGTAATTTGCAACTATTTCAACAAATGTTTGCTACTATTGTAACCAATTATTTGATACTATTTCATTAATTATTTGCCATTATTTCAGCAAATATTTAATGGTATTTAAGCAAATATTTAATACTATTTCAGCAAACATTTGCCATTTCAGCAAATATTTGCTACTATTTTAGCCAAATATTTGCTACTATTTCATTGAATATTTGATACTATTTCAGCAAATATTTAATACTATTTCAGCAGAAATTTGCAACTATTTCAACAAATATTTGCTACTACCAATTATTTGCTACTATATTACCATGTATTTCAGGCAAGTATTGCTAAAATGTTTGTTTAAATAATGCAAATTTCCCAGCATTTTAGCTCAAACATAAAACTGTAGTGCCTAAACCATAAATACTACTTTAATAAAAAATTCTTTTTTGGCTTTAAATAAATAATGTAGAGCAACTGCAAAAAGTTTAATGTTTTATTTTTAGTATTTTTGGAGCAATTAAGTTGTTGTGGGGGAAAAACTGTGTGGAAAAGCTGTTCGGAAAAGCTGGAAAAGCACTCTGCAGGCGTCAACAACTGAGCACTGTCATTTGCAGCATCCATTTACCATTTCTCACGCCCCTTCTACATTGCCACGCCCACTTTGTATATTCCCCTACTCCTTTGTTTGCACAATTACCTTGAAACATTCAAACAAATACACAAAATGCGTACAGTTTTTGTGCAAATGGCGTCAAATTAAGTTTTTGGCCATAAAATCCAAATGGATGTGAGCTGAGAGAGCCAAGCACAGAACCTGGCTAACATTTGGCTTAATATTTTATGAAAATATGCGTAGTCTTCGCATTTTGGATTTGGCTTTATCGTCTGCCTTTGTCTTCTGCCTTTAACTGGCTTTGACTGCCTTTGACTGGCTTTGACTTTGGTTTTGGCCAAGACAACAAAAAAATTGCAATTACATTAGGAATACTGCAATCAGTTGGTTCGTTTATTATTCATGCGTTGGTCGAGCCATGACGACGGGGTTGTTGTTGGTGGGCAGTGGGCTGGCCACGCCCCTTTCATTATTTTAAAATCAACATAAGCAACAACATTTGCATAAGCTGATTGCATCTGTTACAATTCTTATATAAACTTCTTACATATTTACATATATATATTTAATTCCTTGAAGCACTTTACAGCAACTTTTATTAAATAAAACTTTTCACACAGCAGCTTCAGCAGCAGCTTCGTTTTCCTCTACTCGTTTAGAGCCAAAAACTTTGGCCATAAAATAGTTTTATTGCCCCATCTCCGACTACATCTCCAGCCACGTCTTTGACTCTGTCTTTGACTCCGGCTCCATTGTCGCCATTTTTCCGTAAGCTACTTTCCTGTAATTAACTGTTTTTCGACTGTGCCTGCAAAATACTCTCTGTTCCTGGTAGGGATGGAGCGCAGTTTGAAGGGAATCGGGTTAAGTTACGAGTCAGCAAAGAAGAAACCCAAGAAAAGCTACGTGTGTGCTACTCTTGAGCAGATAATGCTCGAAAGTTTGTCGCAAAAACTTCAATCTGAGAAAACTACAAACACAGTGGAGTTAATGGGGATTGTATGAATTTTTTCCTGGTATTAAATTGAGTTATATCAAATATTATACGAAAGGTTAGTGTGGAATACTTTGTACATAAAGTTCATAAGGATTTTCTGAAGTATCTAAGGATTTTTTCAGAGTTGTCTATGATAATACTTAAGTTTCGTTGATTCAAGAAGAATTCTTTATCTTTTCTTATCATTTCTTTATTTATTTCCATTTTCTTTTCAATTTACATCAAAATTTCTACTGTATTCCACTGTCTTCTAGTTCCTCCCCCCCTGAAAAAAACTCTCCATTGTGTGCCACTTCTTCAGTCTTTCTATTTCTTCTGTTACTCCAACATATATGTCGATTTCTTCTTTACTTCAACTCTAGCTCCTCTGACCCCCTTAAGATCCCCGCCACTGTTTACCACATCTTCATTCTTTCCCGGCCTTTGGTCGGTTTTTGTTGCCTTTTGCCTGTCGTTTGTTTACTTTTCATATGACAAAGTCAACCGACGTCGTTTGTTGTCGGCAACTTGGCAAATTTTTTTTTATATTTATTTCCCTTTGCTTTTTTTTAAGTCTCAACAAATACTCAACACGCAGCACGTTCTCGCAGTCGCTGCTGCACGTAGCGTATTTAAAAAGCCCCGAGATTTACGTACAAAACTTCGGAGTCAGCTCCGGGGCATAAAACATGCGACAAGCTGCACACATGTGGGCTGCCAGTGGATCAGTAGACAGAGGCGGTGGCAGAGACGGAGTGAAGGGGGGCCCTCTGACAACGGGGCTACTGTTTGGTGAGCAAAGTTTTTTTGCGGCTTGTCGGCAAAAACCAGTAGCCAAGAGGCAGCCAAGCCGCACAGTCCTCACAGTTCCAGTTCCAGCTCCAACTCCAACTCCAGTTCCACTCGAGTGCCACTGAAGTGATTGTATTTTGTGTTTTGTTGCTGCCCAATTTATACCCTATGGTGGCAGATACAAAAGGGGTAGATAGGATAGCGTAGCTTCCAACACTCAGAAGTAAAATATAAATTGGTTGTTCAACACTACAGCTAATCAGCTTATATAACACTAACCACACTTCATTACTACAGGGTATCTTTCTGTCGCTCCTTACCAATTCAATTTACTGCATTTTTGTGGCAGTTTTTTGGCAAAGCTCTTTATGTTGTGGCTCCACTTGTTGTTATTGCTGTGGCCGCTGTTTTTGGGGCTTGTTGTGGCCTCGATAGGATTCAAAATTAAACTCGCTCAGGAACGGCACAAAAAACGTCAGTTTGAGTTTGTTCTTGGGCCACAAAAAAAAAAAGAAAAGATTTTTATATATTTTGTGGTCCGTCTGCAGTTTGAACAACAACTTTACAGTGGACCCTACACTGACCCCCAACTCTGTGCCCAACTCCAACTGCGAAGTCGGTTTGGTTTCAATTTGATTGCATTTTAACAAGGGGCAGCCAATTTCTTGATGCCGGAAAAACAATAAGCAGCATTTGGAAAATTCAATTGTTATTGCCTCGTGGGTTTTCTTTTCTATGGTCTTTTCTTTTCCTGGTACTCGGCACTCACTACTCCAATCTTTGCTTTTATGCTGTACAATTTCCCGCCGAGTCTGTCCGTGTCCAAATTGTATTCTATTATTTTTCTGACTCAGCAATGCCATCGAGGGAATGCAGAAGCCGTCTCTTCATCAGCTTCATAGCTACTTCTACAGCGTCTTCTGATTGCTGTCCAGCTGCCTTTTCCGTTTCTTCTTGTTTTTCTGATTTGTCATTATATTTTTGCCCTGTCCTCCATCCCCATCCCTGAAATGTCTGGATATTTATGAGTTATTGCTGTGGTTCTTATTATTGTTGTTGTTCGTCGCGTCCGAAACATGATTTCCGTTTTAGGCAAAAGGGTCGCTCTTTCTCTCTCTCTCTTTCTTTTTTTCTCCTGTCCTTCCCTCTCTTTTGCACAGCAGGCATGCAATTAAGGCCCCGACCACAAACTTCTTTGGCGGAAGTCGTTTAGCTCTCCAAGTGGAGTGTAGTCTTGTAATTGATTTTCTTTCCACAGTTAATTGCCTGACACAGACCGCAAAACACGTCGACCGCATGACGCTCCAAAGTGCTATGCAAATATTCCCAGAACAATAATCAATTTGCGAGTCTCAGTGCTGCCCACTGTAGACTTGCCCACCGTCCAGTTTCCCGCCGTTCATCGTCCATTGGCGAGTGCCATATTGGCCCAGGCAACTTGACCCAATTTCTATATCTTTTGCAGTTTCGCCTCATTATAAAAAAACTTCAACACAGTTGCAAAGTTTATTCTTGTCTCTTGGAGTGGAAATACTTTTTGCACTCTGAAGGTCTCTGTACGGGCAAGGGTTTTCACAAGACCTTTCGAAATACTTGCACTTAAACAAGCTGTTGTATTATGTTTTCCAGCAGCTGTTAAAGTTTTATTCAAACTGTATAATTTCTGAATTACTGAATTCTTGACATAGTTACGCTGAGAAAAACGGAAATAACGGAGGAAAGGAGAGCATTAATTAAAACAACTATTTTAAGTAAATTTCTGTTGAAATCTTTAGTCTGCATTGAAGTTTTCATACATTCTTAGCGGCACCCTCAGCAGAATCCGCTTAAAGTTCTGTTAAAATCAGGAAAAGAAGCAGAAAATGCTTACCCCTTTGATGCTATACTTTTCAAAGCCCTCAACTTATAAATTCCTGGAAGAAACGGAGAACGGAGAAGACTTTTCATCGTCTATTTAAATCATTATTTTCCTTTCAACTTTTCACAATCTTCCTATGATTTACCTCAACCCCAAATGGCACCTTCCCTAAGTCCTGTCGTAATTACAACCCCTTTCACTACAAACTTTTATTCAAATAGGTAAATCCCAACCTTTAAACGTACTTAAGCTCTACTTAAAGCCCTCGTTTACTAAATATTTTCGTCGTTTTCATGGCTAGTTCTCTCATAGTTTCAGTGCTGAAATGAGCTATTTACTTTGTCGCAGAGCGAAACGTGACAAAGCTAACAAATTGACACCCACTAAACCACATTATTTGGCCATGGCCCTTTCCCCACTCGCCGGCCAATGGACTGTTTGCACGTTAAAGTGAATGTGTCTCAAAAACTTGCAAAGCTTTAAACTTGATTAAACCCAGTGAAGGGCAAGGAGGAGGGAGCACCAAGGGAGCAGGGATGGACTGTTGCTGAGATGAGTGATAAGACCCCTGGGCACAAATTTCAAAGGGAGTTGGAGGCGTGGCAGGGGAAGGTGTTCGTCCCGCTGGCTCGGTCAAGTCGGCCACGACTTTCAGTCAAAAGTCTTGGGCTGGCTTTGAACTTTTGCTTACAGCTGCCTCCGGCCATATTCGCTCAGCTTTTGTCGCTCTCGCATTGGCATTGGTAACAAAGTTAACTTGATTGAACTTTGTTTGGCTTTGCCTTTAGCTGCTATTTCTTTTTTTTCACAGTTTTCCTTTTTTCCTTCTCTTTTTTGTTGTCCAACTTTTGTGTTGTTTTTGTTGTACACTTTTATTTTGTTGTTTGCGCTTTATAAAAACTAAATGGAAAATAAATTTTGTTTGCGCTTTGAAAAGAAAGCAAAAGGAAGTCGCAACTTGAGAGAGTGTGAAGGAAACTTTCGAAATGGCCGCAGGACTAGAGTTTAGCTATCGAAAGAACTCAGTTTGTATAGCTCACAATGTGTGTGGGTGGGAGTGTAGCGAGCTCTGTGTATCTGTTCTTAATTGCGCTGCAATTCCTTAACCCATTGTTGCCTTTCAAAAGTGACGCATTGCGTCATCGGCTCAGACAATAAACGGTGTTAAGTAAAGCTCAAAGGCAAACCCAACCCTCGGCTGCACGGGGGGCGTTCGTCCAACCCCTGCGTGGGGGTTGCTCAACCATTTCTCACTCCATTCTCATTTCCTGTTCCGCTGCAGCGCCAGTGCCTGCAATACTCGCCTCTTGTCATATTTCCTGAAGGTCTGGTAATGCGGCTTTTCCTTTATTTTCCCCCTCGTTTTCCTACCATAAGGGGGAGTGGGGCGGCGATACTAAGGGTTGCTTTAAAACACGTACGAACGTGACTATTTCTGTGGCTGCCAAAAGTCACCCTCAGAGATTTTTTTTTGGTGGAAATAAACTAAATAGGCAAAATTTTGCTGACTGCCATCGATTTCGGTCATTTATCGCTTAAATGCGATTATAATACTTGGAATATACCCCAAAGAAAGTTCTTTCCTGCTGAGATTGTCTCCACTATGCAGTGCAGCGGTTTGTTAAAGCGTGAAACGCTCACACACCCCCAAAGACGGCGACAACCCTAGACCGTATGGGCTGCTTAAGGGTTGCCCGACCCAATTTCAAGTAGTAGCTAAAAAGTCCAAGGGATAAGCTTTAAGCCAGTCTCACACTTTGGTACACACCTGCAAGTAGAAGAAATGAAAAGGGTTGCATTAGTTAAGAACTCAAGATGGGTTGCTATGGCTAAGAAAAGGGGCGTGAAATGGGTGGTAAGTTAGGGGTGGGGAGTGGGTAGGATTGGCAGCTTGGTATGCCTGACAACTGGCTGAAATCTTCAATCAGGCATGCCATCAATCAGTTTATTTAATCAGCTAGAACGTGATACATTGCGGTACGGTGTCTGAGTGCCAGGCCTAAATGAATTTTGATGGCTGACAAAACAAAAAGGGGATAAAACATGTGTGGAGAAGTGAACGGGGAAGACAAAAGCTACTGGCCAATGAGTTTTGTTTTAAGTTAACTAAATATGTTTAAATTAAAGTAGACATAGTAGCAAAAACGTGCTATAATGCTTAACTAAAGACGGGATTTGAAGGGTATGAATTTAGAATAGATTTTTAATATGTAGAAATAAACTTTAAGAAGACATATACTCGTCACTTTAAAGTAAAAATTAAGCATATATAAAAATGTACACAATTATATTAATAATTGTTAAATTTGTTTAATAAAACGGTACTTATTTCGAGTACAACCTTCTTGGTTTGAGACAAACCGACCTTATTTTACACCTAAAACCACTTTGGGAATGTTTAAAGGCAAGAATTCTGGCTCTTTTTCCTATTTACCATTCGTTGTTTTGCTTTTTCCTTACTACTTTTCTACTACTTTTCTTTACACCACAACTATTTTGTATACACTTTTGTTCTACACTGAAATTGGCTTGCATATCTTTTGATTACAGTCAGGTCCCCAAAGAACTGTCTTGTCACATTACCGTTTATAACAATTAAGTTGCTTTTTGTGCGCTTTTTCCTCGTCTGCTTTTCTTATTTTGCATGCTTATTTATGCCGCCCACTGTCGCTCTCTTTCTACGACACTCTCTCCCGCTCTCTCTGTCTTTTTTTTGCTGCTCTTGGCACGCCGTATGTTATGCCCATTAGGCCTAATATGCGCTAATGCTATAAATAAAGCGTCACCATACGATTATAGCATACTAACAAACTTTTTTCTCTCCCACTCTCTCTCTCTCTTTACATCCCGAACTCTGCCGCTCACTCTCTCACTTTGTAATTTACAGTTGTGCGGAATGGCAACAGCGTGCAGAAAAAAATGTAGAAGAAGAGTAGGCGGAAAGAGCACGATAAGAGCGACAAGAGCTAAGACAAGAGAGTCTTTAATGTCTTTAATCCAATTTCCAGAGACATGAGACCAAGAATGAATACAAATGTGCGTACGTGTTAAATTTTACCAATTAAATGGGTTGCCTTCAACCAACGCTGGCAACAGTCACTGCCATTGTATGGCCATGTATGGCTGGGGTTTGGTCTGGTATGGTCTCGGTCTCAGTCTGGTATGGCTGCTATGTGTGTCCATGGCCTGGGTCTAAGTTTTGTAAGTGGCTCTGTCATTATGCCACTAACAGCCCATCTATATCACTCTGTCTCACTCAAACACACTCGCTATGGCTCCCTACTGTCCCTACTACTCCCTTCTTCCACTCCCTCTCCCTCTCCCTAATCGATATTTATACTTATTTTGTTTAGGCCATTGACTTAATTTCTTTTCTTTTGCTGCGCAACAAATTATGCAATTCAAATTAATGCGGCCATTACATGGCCCAAAAAGCTTAAGAGAACGAAAGAGAGCAATTCCTGGTAAGACAAAAGCAAGACAAGGGTGTGCTGCCCCTAACTACCAGTTACCAGATACTATATACCCTATAGCCTATACGCAGCTACAAAAACAAAATGAAATTAATCCGAAATGCCAAATGCCAAGCACGTATCGATGTGGCTCCATTGCTCTCTTATGTTTGTCTTGTCTGTGTTTTGGGCATATGATTTTTCAATAGCTAACCCCAGCGCCCCGCCCCCTGCATCCCCTTCGTCGCCTATTTCCAGTCTAGCACAAAAGCTGGCTTAATTCTGTTGTGTGCTTTGAAATTCGAATTAGGCTAGTTTCACAGACATTCCAGCTACCACATGCAGTTGTCATTTCGCTTGTCTTAGCCCTCTTAAATTTATACCAATCCACCCCCACTCAATCCCCCTGCACACACACGTAACCGGGTTGACAGCTGTTGCCCCGAGCGGACCTTACAGGAATCCGCTTTGGCTAGATGATAACAACAAAAGGCCAAATAAGCAAAAAGACAAAAACAAAAAAAAAACCGAAATGAAAACAAAAATAAAAATAAAAGAAATGGCAAAAAAGGCAGAAAAAGGAGCAACAAAAATATATGTGACAGGCGTTGGAGGCTTTTGTATTGTTAGCAGTTGGCAGTTACCTTTAGTAGAGCTTGTGGTTGGGGTGGTGTGTGCAGGTGGTGTGAGGGGTACCGACTTCAGTCTTAGGCTTCAGCGCATAATTGGCTACATTGGCATTTCACTTTTGGCGCAACTGCTGCCAACGCACAATAAACGTGGCGCTTAGCAAATGTGGCAGCATCCACTGCCACAAAAATGGCATTAAATTGACCCACTTTTGCAGCTGGTACACCACACAAATGTGTCAAGTTCGTTACGTGACCACAAAGAAACATAACGATAACAATTTATTTGTATTGCTGCAGTTTTTCAGCTTTAAACATAAAATTTTATATACTTTTGAAGCACTTTTTATACTCTCTGCAAGAGTATATTGGGTTTGTGCAAATGTATGTAACAGGCAGAAGGAGGCGTGGCAGACCCCATAAAGTATATATATTCTTGATCAGAATCACAAGCCGAGTCGATATAGCCATGTCCGTCTGTCCGTCTGTCCGTCTGACCGTCTGTCCGTCTGACCGTCTGACCGTCTGTCCGTCTGTCCGTCCGTATGAACACACAGATTTCAGAGATGGTAAGAGCTACAAGTTCGAATTTGGTCTCTATCGACTCGATATTTAGTCAGTCAATACAAGAATCTTTTTTTTTTTCGATGCCACGCCCCATTCGCCCACAATGAGCAAAAAACTAGACATACCTCGGAATAAATAGGTGTTTAAAGCAAATATCTCAGTAACTATGGCACTTAGGAATACCAATTTTGGTACACGTGTTCCTAAAGGCCGCATAAATCCAATGACATCAAAAGTTTTGGGCTGCCACGCCCCCTTTTTCCGCAAGAAATAAAAGTAAATTTCAAACTTGCATGCCTTTTTTAAAGCATTTATTCTTATCGTACAGTGTTGTTATTTATGATTCGTTTGAAGACGTATCATGTCAAACTCTCCAGAAAGTTTCATAAGAATCCGACCATAAACAAGAAAGCAATGCAGCAACAAAGATTTTATTCTAAAGCAATGAGCGCGAGAGAGACAGCGCTAGTCGTGCCGACCAATAGTATTCATACACACATATGTATGTGCATACATTTAACGTCAAACGAATTTGTATGTACATACAGACAAACACATGTATGCTTGATTATGCTTATCTTTTTTTTGTTTTAACGTATTCTAATACAAGAACTATCTATTGTAATGTCTGAATACCGATTTAAGTATTATAATTGGGAATAAACGCAGAGAGTATTATACGGTCGGGCGTGTTCGACTGTACTTTTCTTTCTTGTTTTTATTTATTTAATAAAAAATAATTTTAAAAAAAATAAATAAATTTTAAAAAATATTTCCCTTTAGGCCTAGCTTTAAATTATAGCCCATTTTACAGCTAACATAAATTAACAACTTATCAGCTTTAATTTATGTTAGTATTTCCCTACGCCCCGTGCTCCTAGGGGACACTTTTGTCGCTTGCAGTTGCCACTTAGACACATGTATCTACAGCTTAGCTTAGATACAAATACAAGCACAGCTACAGCTACAGATACAGTTACAGCACGCATATCCCAAAGATAGCTCTATAGCTTTCGTTAGCTACAAGATTGCTTGTCTGAAATTGGCAGCGGTAACGCCTGTAGACCCGCTCCACTCGATGTCTTAACGGAAATCTTCAATGGCAGTTTTCACGCCAAAAACCAAAGGAGGAGAAACAAAAAATAGCTTGAAAGCATCCTAAGCACGAGGCAATCACAATACCTTCATTATGGGCCAAACCGAGGCTAGGAATCGAAATGTGTAGGGACCACAAAGCGGCATGTGGCATGTGGCAAATGCGACATGTGGCAAGTGGCAAATCTCCGGAGCATAAGCGTCTTTTATTTTATTGTTTTGTCAACGCTTAAAAGAAATGCTTTTCCATTTAGTTGAACACTTATGAGCATTGCCACGGATATGTTTTTCCTTCTTTTTTCTGAGTTTTCCCAGTTTTTCCTTTAAAAGAAAATGTCTCAAACTTGCCGTGTCTGTTTGTGTATGTGTGTGTGTGTATGTGTGTGTGTGTGTGTGTGTGTGTGTATGGCTGCGTGTGAGTGTGTTTGTTGTTTGCTCGACGACTTTTCACACCACATCAAAAGCAAAAGGCGGCAGAGCGAGTGCACTCAAGTGTATAAACAATGGCGTTAAGTGTTTAAGTGCACGGAAATATCAAACCATGGATTGGCAACGCCCTCCACCCTCTGCCAATCTACCCCTACCCCTACTCCTACCCCCACACCACCCTACCCTTTCCCCCCTTTAAAGGGCGTGGCAGCTTTAATGCCATTTTTATGGCATTGGCAATTTACAAAAATGCAGACAACACAAAGTTTAATTGCCAAGCAACAGCTTGAAGTAGTTACCGTAGATACAGATACAGATACATTTATAGATACATTTACAGCTACATTTATAAATACAAATGTAGCTACGTTTAGAGCCACAACAACTTTTCATTGCGCGACTCGGAATCAAAGTCGGAATCGGAGTCGGAGTCAGAGTTGGAAGTTGGCAATTGGAACTGGTATTGGAACTGAAACTGACGTTCATGTTGTTCAGCTTGTCCAATAGAAACATTGCTGTATGTATAATTTTATGGGTGCTTTGTGGTCGCCATTTGGCCCCAGACGGACGGACTGCACAGTTGGCGCCAGGATGAAGCAGCTGCCCCAACACCTGCCCCAACCAACTTCCTTTTCCTATGCTCTGCAGACCGTTAGTTTGTTCCCACTGAGCCAACAAAAGTGCTTAGATTACTTACAGCCACAAAAAAATAAAAACTACACGTAGTTACAGGTAGACACAGGGGGAATGGGGAGCAAAAAGAGACAGAAATAAGACTGAAAGGCAATGAAGCAATTGACTCTGGCTATTACTTGATGTTCATGTCCGTTAGCTTAATTCAATGAGCCAACTGGCTTAGTTAGACAGTGGCCAACGCAGGCTTAACTTGGCTTACTAGCTACACTCTTTTGCTAACTTTCTGCCTCTCAATCCTCTTCGTCTTTAGCTCTCTGCTTCTCCCTCGACTTGCCTGTCTATAAAGTAATTAAAAACTTATTAAAGCTACCGCAATCAATAGGTTTTTGCAAATAAAAACAGTGTAATGACTTCTCAAAGCCAAGAACAGCATGAGTTTTAGCACAAAAAATATTAATTATTATTATTAAAATAGAAAAATATAATGAACTGCTATAAAACTCTATGTAGTGACGACTGAACTTTAAGAAAAAAATATAGTCATTAATATTTAATAATCAATTCAAACGATCTGTTATGAATTAGACTTGACTAAGTTTCGCTTGAAGTGCACGCTCTTACAGTGCCTCTAGTTAGTAATTTACACGCTCAGCGTTTACTGCAATGAGCTGAAAATAAACTGCTATACGTATTATGTATTACAGCTTTTTATGGCTACCTTGGCCATTGGCATTGCACCTCTATTAATGTCTGGCCTCGACTAGAGGAAACCCTAAACCAACTGAAGTAACAGTTAATTGCGTTGAACACCGCACAGCTGAGTACCCGTCCCCTCCCACTCCCTACTCCATTCCCTTTTCTGCCTTTACTCCAGCAGAGTGTACACTACTAAACCACTCACGATGCAGTAAATAGTTTCAAAGTTTTAAGTATATTTTTTTGTACTTTTTTATGTTGCTGGTCCATAATTAGATGCATGACTTCGCAGCCACTTTTTATGGCATAGCACGGCATGAAGCGATACGTCGGCTAGCTCTGCCCTCCCTCTCAGCACTCCTCTAGCCACACTGCCACTCAATTAGCCAGAAAAGACATTAAACCTTAGCCGTTGCCCAGATGAACTGCATTTGGGGAAGTTTTTGAGCGTCTGCAACCGCCTCACGACTAATGAAGTTAGTGCAACAACAAATAGAAAAAATATACTAAAAATACTAAAAAAAAATTTAACAAATTTGAGCGCCACTTTTTAAAGCAGCTGCTAAATTGAAAATCAGCCCCAATTCCCGCACTGAGCACCCCTTTTCCCCTCTCTACCCAAAAAACACCACACGCTAAACGTCAGCCATAAATAAAATGCAAATTTTGCTGGCTAACAAAATTGCAAGGATTGCTGTGGGATCTGCACGGAAAGCAGCACTCTCCGGAGATTGAGAAGAGGAGGAGCGGGAAGAGGTGAGTGCTGAGAGGTGGTGTATGTGCTCCTGGCTGTGGTTTGTGTGTGTATGTGTGTGTGTTGCAACATATTTTCTGTATCAAATTTTGTGGAAAATGCTCACAGCTCGATGAAATTCTATTGGGAAATATATTTTGGTAACAATTTTACATAAATTCACACAAACAATCATACACACACTCACACATAGTGTAAGTATTCCTAGGGTATAGCGAATTTTAGATACTTTTGAGGAACTGCTTCAAAACTGGGTTAGTTTTTCACAAAATTTTAAGCTTTCTGAGATATAGTTTACTGTTAAACGCTTAAAACCTTAAAATAATTATTATTTGTTATTTATTTTAACCAATAAAACTAGAGTATCTTAAATTTGTATATCCCTTCTACACATGATTAATAATATTTTATGCTTGATTTTTTTCTATGACTTTTTTTCACTCAGTGGATTATAGCAAAAGCTGTGGAAACTGCTTGGCAACTAGGGAAACTGTTGTTGTTGTTGGTGCGGAAACTGCTGTTGTTGTTGCCGTTGCTGTTGGGACCATTAAAAATGAAATGCCAGAGCGAATTTTATGAACGAAAATAATTTTGGACAAAATGTTGTTGTTGAAATAACAATGAGGCAGGCAACTACTATTAATAACCAGTAGATCTCTGGCCTTACCCTGTCCCCAGACCCTGTCCCCATCCCACTCTTTCCCTTATCTGCCTCTCTTCCTCTAGCGCACTTGTTGTCGGTGTGCTCCTAATACAATCATATAAATTACGCTGCGAGAACTATCAATCAATGTCAATGTCAGACACTGACTCTGACTATGGAATATAGGCCCGTCGACGGTGTAGATTTAAGCTAAGCTGCCACGTACTTGGCCGCTCATCAATTTCAATAAACGCGAGCGGCAAGTGAGTGGCGAAGTGGTGCGTTGGGTCTTTGGAGCAACGGAGCAGCGACGTCCGCATCCAGTTCCAGATCCACGTTCACGTCCACGTCCACGACGAGCGACCAGCTATGCCCCATTAGCACCTAGCTAAACGCGGTGGCATTTCTCAAAGTCCAAAGCCAAGAGACGCTGACAGCAAGCAGGGGATGGAGTAGGGGTAGGAGGCAGTAGGAGCAGGGAGGAGAGCGGCAAGTGGTTCCCTTTGTTTCCATGTGTTTTGCATTTTAAATTGTGGCACAAACGAAATTGAAAATGGCAGCAAAAGATGTGCAACAATGCGACAACAATATCTAAATGTCTGACACACTGTCTGTGTGTGTATTGAAGTGTGACTCTGTGTGTGTGGTGTCAACAATGGCAACGTTCTGGGTGGCATTTCATTGACAACAAGTCATAAATTTTACAAATGACAGTCGGCAAGTGGTGAGCGACAGGCCAAAGCAGCTCAAGGGAAGAGAGTAGTGGTAAATGGACAACGAGGAGGGTGGAGGGGTAGTGCCAGAGGTGCTGCAATGTCTGTCAATGGCAGTGGCTTTAACGAGTTTCCACTGTATATGCAAACCATGGCAATCACAGCAAATACAAAGCGATACAGCGACAGGGAGAGGGAGAAGAGGAGATAGAGAGTATATGGCAGAGGAAGAGACAGAGAGAGTGAACTGTGTGTCAAAGAGAGACAGCAAGAGTCATACCTGAATTTGCCATCAAGAGTTTCATTTGAACATTTTTTAAATGACTTTTTTAAGAGCATAACAAGTTGATGGCCCATCAAAAAAAATATTTATGCAGACTGTTATGCTACTGTTAAACCTGTGACTGAAGTTAATACATTTTTTTAAAGTCCAACTATTACAAATTATTAGGTATTACTTAGTTTCTTTGTTATAAAAGCCAAACACATAAAAAAAAATTAAATTCCCTTCAATTTCCCAGTTTAAATCATACGACAATAACTTACTCTAACATTAAGTTAACAGCGCTGTTAAGCATAACATAACAGCTCAATAACTAACAGAAACCTACTTGAATTTAATCAATATTAATATTTTAAGAACTCTCCAACGGATGCAATTGAAATTTAAGCTAAGTTCACTTTATGAAACTGAACTTCGACCACGCCCAGCACATTTTCCCACAGGGAGCAGAGAGCGGGCATCGGGGCACTGTTTGAAAACCAGGGGACAAATGCTGGCGACCACAAAATGCAGAGCATAACGGACAACACCTGCCTATCAGGTGCTGTGTGAGCGGAAGTACGGCTCCAGATCCTGCTCCAGCTGCAAAGCAGAGCAACACTAATGGTTTTGGATTGAAGAAGAAGAAGAAGAAGAAAGAGAGGGAGAAGTAGGGAGGAGAGGAGACAGGGCGCCGCAATTGGAGCAGCTGTGTGAGAGTTGTTGTATGTGTGTGTGTGTGTGTGTGTGCGGTTTATGAGCTATGCAGGCGGAAGTTTTAACTGCTCGATGCACACACACATACACACAGACACACAATTGAAATCAATTGCAGCGACAGAGAGAGACGGAGGTAAGCCTGAGTTAGTGGGAACTCTAACTCTCTCCCTGCTCCTCTCTTTACCCCCCACCAGCAGCTCAAGACACACACGACGTTGCCGTCATTAGCCGTGTCGCCAACGAAGACGAAACAGCAGAGGTAAAGTAGGAGCAAGTGAGAGAGATGAAGAGGCAGAGCTGGAGATTGAGGGAAAGAGAGGGATGGAGCACACATAGTTTGCTGCATGTGTCACGCTGTTTGTTGCCACGAAATTCAAAAAAAAAAAAAAATAAGAGAACAGAAACCAAAACTGAAAGATTGCTCGCCATGTGTCCTGACTCAGTCCTCTATCTCCTGGTCTCACTACAGCACAGTCTCACTGTTCCACAGTACCACTGTCTCACTGTCTGACGCTCTTCCTGCCTGCCTGCTGACGTTTTTATAGCTGCTAACAATGTGTCAGGTTTTCTTAGAACTCACAACGAGACTTTGCCACAATCTTCGCTCAGTCTCCCAACAGATACTATATACATATCTACACTTATATGTATCTTTAGCCAAAAAGACGACTCATCCCTAAATGATAATTAGCTGCAGTTGCCTTGAAAATTCAGCTCAAATTTATATAGACTGCAGTCGTATTTGAGTCAAGTGACTGAGACTATAAAAGAGTTGTGCTAAGTCTAACAAACTCAGCTGTTTAAAATTATATTAAATGTTAAGATCTGAGACTACTCTTCAGATTTAACATATAAAAAGTTTTTTATACCATTTAGTTATTTAATTTTATTTAAAACTATTATTTAGAGCATATCTTTTAGCATAATCTGCATTATCATTAATAATTAATGACTTTTGTTATATTATATAGCACTTAAATTAAAATTATTGTATTAAAAATATATTTCAATTGATATATTAAATAGTTATTGCTCATACAAAGCCCCAGAGGTTAATTCTTTATAATCTGCTATATCTTCACTGTCAATCTTTATGCTGCTTATCAAAGTCAAGACATTTGCTGACATTTTCAGTGATGAATTCAGCGCCTATCAACAGCTTCCGCTCTTCAGTCATGTAGTACCACAGCTGACAGCTCTTAAGAGCAGACAACCCCAAGAAACCCCCTCAGAAAATTGCATATTTTTGTATCTAGCTATTTCCTACTTTTGCTGTTTGTTGTTGTCGTTTTGTATTATTATTTTTATATTTTTATTTTTACTTTCAGCCGAATGAGGGGCACAAATTATGCGTAAATATGTGATAGGCTGCTCCCCCTTTGCTCTAGCACTACCCCTTCCTCCTACTCCTACCCCATGCCCCCACCAAACTGTGCAATAATTCTCGTTTATCGCTTTGCGAAAAGTCAATTTTTATAACGCAGCTACAAACTGAGCGAACGACGAGTCAAAATATTCGAGAAATGATTTGTGGTTTGCCTGAAATTGGCGCACAAGGCAATAAAGGGGGGAACGTGGGGCTGACGGCAGCCAACAGCCAACAGCAGGCAGGAGGCGGTCATGCGTGCGAGCTGCGACTTCCTACGCGCGGGAATATGTAACAAATTTGTAATTTGAACGCCACAAATCATAATTTTACATAATGATCAATTCATATACGTCAAAATGTTGTTCGCCGTTTGCCATTTGCCATTTGCCGTTCGCTGTTCTCAGTTTTTTTGCCATTCGCTTGTGAAGTAAATTTTGTGGTCCGGGTCGACAGTT
The DNA here is from genome assembly GCA_035047505.1 of Drosophila parthenogenetica. NCBI lineage: Eukaryota > Metazoa > Arthropoda > Insecta > Diptera > Drosophilidae > Drosophila > Drosophila parthenogenetica. The sequence goes on along the minus strand of JAWNPM010000247.1, from coordinate 6,160,037 downwards.
TCGTGGAATTTTCCTTCATTTTCCGACAGTTTGTGTGCCATTTGAGACGATTGGCGGTGTTTGAGTCCAAGTGCGTAACGGAAATATTTCAGACCGGATACGCTTAGGACAAAATCCAGTTATAGCACACAAACACACACCAATATATATATAAATATATATACACACCCCGTTTATGTAAGCGAATCGGAGCTGGTTGGGGACAATCCAAAAAACTTTCCAAGAAAACTAATTAAACAAATTGCATTTTGTGTATGTTTGTAAAGTTAGTGCAATGCACCCAAATATATCCGGTTACGAGGGTGGCAACAGAAGTCTACAGCTAACCAGAGCCTTAACAGATGTTAACAGACTTTGGTAATGAAATTCTAAAACATATGCCCAAAAAATCATTTGCCTTTTAAGAAAATCCTTGACTACTTTTGACCTTATTAACGATTGATTTCAGCCCTTAATACTTAATTTTCTCTGTACTAAAAATTATTTAAAAATCCCTAAACTAAATTAAAATACTTTAAATTAAATAAAAGCTCAAAAACTTTTAATTAAATAAGTTTTGTTAGTCACAGCTGCCTAATTAACTGTTTTAGTAATTTATCAAACAGCCCTCGAGTGGCAACGCCATCTAGCGTCCAACTGCTGCAACAAATGCGACTGACAGATGGCGATGGCTCCTTCAGCTTGCAGCATATCAAATTAACACAGACACGAACGGTTTTTAGGGAAAGGTAAATGCCAGCGAGGGGCGGTCTGTAAGCGTACGGCAGGAGGGAGGGGCAGGAGAGAGAAGGAAGGGCAGGGAAGTGTAGTGAAACCTGGAGATGCTGTGCTCGGTGGCCATTAACTGTGGCACCTTTTGGGGGCAGCCCGCCGCAATTTGTTGGTCAGGTTTTGCAGCAGCCAACATGGCAGCAGCACGTAACAGCTCGTATACGTTGGTGTGTATGGGTGTATGGGTGTATGGGTGTGTGTGTGTTTTTGTTTTCTTCATTTTTAATGAGCATCGTGCGGATCTGGTAGAAGAGCTGGCAAATTGCCGGGTTCTCTCTACCGCTCTACCGCTCTCTGTCTCTCTTTCTCACTCTGTGCCTTCCTCTCTCATTCTCCCCTCTTGCTTCCTCTCACCTCCAGCGCTGTGGCTCAAAGTGTTGCACTCATATTTTGCCGCTGTGCGCCTTAATTATATGGTCGCCGACAGAAATTCAAGTGAAAAGCATTCGGATCAGTTCGGGTCAGTTCGTTTCAGAGCTGGAGTTGGAAGCGGTAGGTGGAGGCTAAGGTACAGGTAAAGGTAGCAAACCTAAGCCTATTTCGAGCCGCTCTTTAAACCATGAAAATTTAATGCCAGCTTAGCCCAAAACGCTGTCGATTCACTTTTGAGTTTGAGTTTCAGTTCGTGTTCGTTTTTCGAATTCGAGTTCGATTGTAAGTTGGTTGTTTTTGGGTTCTTGGTATGGTCATTCAAAGAAATCTTTTAGGCCGCATTTCCGCTTAGCTTGAAGCCGCTTAACAGGCTCTCTGGAGTCGCTCAAGTATTAATTATGCACGCATAAAATATCTTTTGAACCTTTTCTTTTCTTTTCATTTTTCTGTTTTCCTTTTTTCTTCTCGTTTCTCTTAGCCAACTTTGGCTCTTTCAACATATTTTCTGTGAATGAACAAACGGGCGCGACATCAATGGGATGCAAATTAACTGTACAAACATAAATAACACTTGGAATTCCTGGAAAATATCAGAGCCCAAAACTCACTCTCTTTTTTCTCGCTTTTTTTTTGTTTTTTGGTTTGTCAAAGCAATAAAAATTGTTGGGCTTCTGTTGGGCTCGAGTGGACCTTTTTTATGATAAGCATTCTTATCATATTTGGGCAAGCTTTTGGCATCTTTGTAGCCTTTTTCAACTCACTCTATGCCTTTGCTGAGTGACCTGCGAACTGTGCACGGTGACCGGTTTTACGGCCGTACCCTTTAATGAATTCAAAGGCACGAGCATCATATCCCAGGCTCCACTGTCTCCCCAACTAACCCCCTCTGGGCCCTTTTGAAATGCTGTGAACGCGTGCTCATTACCCTAGATACCAGTGCGAATACTTTTAGTGCTGACTGTGCGACCCGTTTACAACTCTGGACCATTTGCACTTGTTGCTAACTTGTTTTTGAATGGAGTTTGTCAGTTTACAGCCTTGTGAATTATGCAGCTGTTGTGGGACCCAACGAAATGTATCTGCTAGATACTTTATTTCATTATTTAAAGTACAAACAGCGCACATATGCCCCAAAAACTCCACTCTCCACTCCCCTGCTGGGAGATTGTTTTTGAAATCAAGAAAAATGATTAATTGGCGCTACAAATTTATGACGTCGTTGTGGATTTTCCAGCGATAGCGAGTTGAATGTATGATAAAGCGCCTGATGGAGTTTTCATTTTTCACCCAACTCCCTCTGTCCCTCCGCTATCAACATCAGCTTGCAGCGATTAAAACTTTTCGTCAGTCCAACTTCCATATAAATACATTAAAGAAATACATCATGGATAAATACACTGTGTCTGTGTGTGTTTCTGTGTGTGTGCGGCGTCATTATGGTTATTGTTATTGTTTTCTGTTGTGCAATAAATTATATACCATTATAATTATTTATGAAAGTCTCATGTGGATTGAAGCTATGGCATTATTGCGTATAATGTGGTGTAAATATCATTAAATGCGGTGCTTTTATTGGGAGTGCTTGGGGCTGATTTTAGCCACACAACTAGCCAATTATTTGCTGCTATCAAAGCCTAAAACTTTATAGGCCTAAATAGAAAACTTAAGAAAAATAAAGCTGAATTCCGGAAAACTTTAAGTAAAACTGAAATCAAAAGTTTAAGCGAGCAAAATTCATTCTAAAGTGTCTGAATTAATTTAAACTTTAGGCCTCATTACAGTCCCCAATAAACAGTTTTTCCTGTTAATTGTGTTAACAATCAATTTACCTTTTCTGGCCCAAATTTGTGCACAAATTTTAAAGTGTACCCTAAACGTAGTACGGCCAGCATATTATGGTTATGACTGTGACGGTCTTTTGCCAATTTATAGAAAATTTCAATTGTGAATATTGATTATTCATTTCCTGAGGAGACGTCGACGCACCTACAAACGATTTGAATTCAAAACCGAATGCGGATGCGAATACAAATGTCGATGGCTTCGGTTGAGCTTCGTCTGCGCCTTTTGGCTACGATGGAGACATCGTCATGGCCATCATCATCATCATTGAAATGGCAAATTGGACTGCAGAATTGTTGTATTGGAATTGCTTCGTGGCAGTTGCCATTTGCTGTTGTTATTGTTGTGTGTGTAATCATAACGGCTCGCTTGTTAACATGCTACATTAAATTTTTATCAAGAGCCATGGCAACAGAGCAAAGCAGGCCAGGGCAGGCCAGGCCAGGCCAAGACCAGCACAAAGCACATAATACATAAATATCTAAAATAATGATTCTGTTGTTGTTGTTGTTTTTCTTACTCTTGTTGTTGTTGTTGATTATTATGATTATTGTGGCATGCTTGCAATGTAGCATGATTAACACGGTACGAACGTAGTACAAAAAAACAGAATAAATGCTAAAAGCATTGAACAATGCTCGGCCGCAAAATAATTCACATACATTACAAATAATCATAATAACAATGGCGAGCCTCATCGGTTCGTTACGCATACGCCGCGTACGTCGCGGCGGCAACTTCAACGACAGCCTGCCAGACAGAGGAAACTCAGCCTCAATTCAAACCCCAACCCGAACCCAAAACATGCTATATTCCACTGAAACTGAGCATAAAATAGCGTTAAATTACTAAAGAGCGTACATTAAGTGCTTCGAGTAACTCGACTACAGTGCGGGTTCTTGATATAGGTACAGTAAGCCTTCAAAGTAAAGCCTTAAATAGTTTTTACAGCACAAAACATGTTATAAAATGGTTTTCCTATTTTATTTTATTTATTTTGTAATTAAATAGCAGCTGCAGTTTATGAAATCATATGCAAAAGCAGAGCTCTCTTAAATCCTTCCTACATATTTATACCCTCTTTTTTCTGCTTTGCTGTCATTTCTGCCAATTCTACAAATATTTCAGCTTTTTTAGCATTCAATTGCATTACCCTTGCCCCAACCAGTATGCCATGCTGATCTGTTAGTCGTACGTTTTTTGGCCAAAAAAGCACTCACCGTCAACTTGGTTTTCAGTTTTTGCATTTTAAAACTTCACTCCCCTGGCATCCCCTTGTCGTTAGTCACAGTGTGTGCAACACGTTTTATCATTTAACTCTGGCTGCCAACTGCTGGCACTGCTCTGCCATCCATTGGGTCCAACTAACCACCCACTCGAGCACTTACCCACTCATCCAGTGGGGCATCAACAGCGTGGGAATTAATATCAATGTCGTTGTCGTTGTCGTCGTTGTCGCTTGGTGCGTTCGCTATCAGCGCTCAGTTTGCTGCACAGCCACCATGGCGTATGTGTAATGCCGTTTTTTCTATGGGTTTATTTTTCCTGCTTTTATTTTGCTTTTTATCAATTAAAAGCCACTTCAAAAGCGGAAAGTGTCTGTGTGCCGTTGACACACACAAATACACACACAACACACAACAGACAAACGCCCAAATAGCACACACTATCACACACACACACCCGCACACACAAAGCTCATAGTACGCTTTTGTTGTCGTCGGTTTGGTTTGGTTTGTTGGACGCTTTTAGTTTTATCTCTCCGGCGAATACTTTACTATCAAAGTTAAAAGAGTTACGAAAAAAAATGCTCACTGAGTAATGTGATGAAGTGTAGGATACCCTTTAAAAATTTAAGAGGTAGTGTGTGTTTCTGAATTTAGTAGGGCACGAAATAAACTTTGTTTAATTCTTAAAAATTCTTAAAATTTATTTTAAAAAATATTATAACAAATATTTATGGTTTTTTTATAAAAATTAAATTTGAATTAAAAAATAAAATATTTTTCCTGTAGAAAACAGTTTTAAAATTATTAAAATTTTTTTTTTTTGCTAGCTTATTAAAATTACTTTGTGTTTGCTTTGATTCTCCACTTATAAAGCCATTCTCGTGCTCTCTCCCATGCTCTTTTCTTCCATTTAGAGGGTATTTCACAATGTTTGGATTTGCATTACGATTACAGCTTGGGAGTTCTCTAGCAAAAGCATTTCCCATGGCACTTTTCCATCGCCCCCACCGAAATGCGGTTGAACTTTTTGATGCGGCTTTTCGCTTTGACACAATCAACGAACCCAAAACCGAATCCCAACCCGAATCGTACCAAAGCAAATGCGAAGCGATCCCCAAAATGCGGCAAACCAGAGCGGCATCGGCGTCCACTCAAAGCTAATGACCGACAAAGCGTTTTGTATTATTTTCAATTTCATTTTCACTATGTGACGCGCTCTCTCTCTCTCTCTCCCACTCTCTTGTTATCTGTCTCTCTTTCTCTGGCGCGGCCTCTGCTATGCATTAAATATTATTAAGATAAGACGAAGCTAGCTCGCTCGCTTATCAATCAGACGTCAGACGCAGCGACAGCGACTGCGCCCGTAAACGCAAACTATACAATTTGCAGACAACAGAAATGGGCGTAGGAAAAGGGGCGTGTAGGGGCTGAGGGGTGAGGTAAAAAGGTAAGAAAAAGGCAGTGGACTGACTGACATGATTTTTCCATCATATTTATTGAAAAAGTAACTAACGTTAACTGAAGATAGCCGACACTTAACAAATACCAAGACAAAGCAAAACAAAACAAAAGATACAAAAAAGAGAAAACGAATGTATTCAATTCCAGGTAAGTTATTTTGATGTTTAAACTAACAATTTGCATATAAGACACAGTACTGCTATATATTAGGAGTGTGTAAGTGTGTGTGTGTTGGTGTGTGTGTGTTTGCTCATTGAACTCTGGCGGCACATTTCCAAGAAGCCAATTGCTAAATCAACAAACACAAACAAACTCTGACGAGCAAAACAAAAACCTCAAAAGTCATTACATATATCTTCTGATTGAGGCCCTTGCTCTCAGCCACTATCCCCCTCCCTCTTCTCATTCCCTGTCCCTATTCTCTGCTCCTCTCCTACTTCTTTCGCAGCGTTCGCAAAATGCAGAAGCTACAAGCTAACAGCTTTTTATCTTTGGCACAGGCGGCATTGTTTTTGGCGGCCCAGGCCAAAAGACGGCAGTCACCAAAAAAAAAAAATAAATAAATAAACAGGAAAACACTGAAAACAGCAAAACAGCAAACCAGTTCCCTGTTCGACAGTGTTCAATAGCCGCTCGAGGCCCCGCGGCTCGTTCCAACACAATCCAAGCCTTATAAGGTCGCTGGCATGTCAGGCTCAGGCTCAGGCTCAGGCTGAGGCTGAACTCAACTCGGCTACGAAAGAGCCAACTTCCAACTTCCTGGCTAATATTACGAAAATTTCTTAAAGAGAGCTCTGTCTGCTTTTGTGTATTGCCAGCTTGGATCAGCCGAAAAGTGCAGCGCAGAGACCCTGTATCTTGAGCCTGTCATGAGTGCCTGCCAGACTGTCGGACTGTGCGACTGTCAGACTGGAGTCGCCTTTTGCCTTCTACCGTAATTCACAACAACAAAGAGACAGAGCCAAGGCAAAAGTTGCGAAACTCGCACCAGGCACAGTGGAGCAAAACTATTGTAAGTTACTCACTAAATAAGTCTTGAATAAAAGTAATAATAATTAATAATTAAGAGGCGAATATAGTCAATTTAAACAATATTTTCAAGCATAACTTCCACTAAATTTATTTATAAATTCTCCTTTAATATTTAACACACTTTACCCACTTAAACCCACTGCATAAACATTAATTATGAGTCAAATAATAGGTTAACGCCTTAATAAATTATTTATTTAGGGATCATAGAAATACTACCAAGTGAAATGGGTTTAAGTAATAATTTTTGCTTAAAAACTCCAGTTAAATATTTAAGCCCAAGTTCATGCACATAAATTTCAGTTGATTCCCATAAAATGCATGATTTTCCCACTGTGCATGGTCGCACTCTGGGCAAAGTCAAAGCAAAAAGCGCATCTTTTGAACAGAGCGCAAAGCGCAGCTTGTCCCGCGGCTCAGTCGAGGCTCAGTTGAGGCTCAGGCACTCAACGCGCGGTGTGTGTATCTCAAAGATACAAAAACGAACAACAACAAAAAAAAAGAGAAGGAGAAGCAGCAGCAACTCAACGTACGACGTACGCTCTTTTGTCCGTCTTGCTGTCTGACTTACTGTCCGTCTGACTGGCTGGTTTGTCGGTCCGTTTGTCTCTCGATCGTCGGCTGTAAACCGCTTTTGTGTATGGCCGCCGAGATGTTTGGCATAGTTGGAAGCGCGGAACTGGTTGCCTTTGCTTTGGAGGCTGTGACTCCAAGGAGGGGCAGCGGGGAGCTACGCTGCAAGCCGAAGATGGAGGAGTCGCCGACGTCGACGCTGACGCTGCCTTGCAACGCGCCGACGCCGTTTGCCGCTCTCAGTTATTATTATTTTTGCTTGTGGCGGCGACTCAACGACGACGACGACGGCAACGGCTTGTTGTTCTTGCCAGAGTTGCCATCGTTGTTGTTGCAGTTGTTGTTGGTGTTTATCAACGTGAGGGTTTTAAAAGGTTTTTGTGGCATAGCAGCTGCCTCTAGCTCTACCTCTGTCTCTGCCTCTGCCTCAGCCACTACCTTTGCCTCTTCTACCTGCAACAGGTAAGAAATTTTCGCTTGCTCGTTCGGCGTTTCAATGTGTTTTGCTCTTCTCTTTAGACTGTTGTTTTTTTGTTGTTTTCTTTCTTTTTCATTTCGGTTTTTGGTGCCTCTGCCTCTTGTTATTATCGTGGCGGTGGTTGTTGTTGTTGCTGCTTTCTTTGAAGTTGCATACTTCGGCGTGCCTTTGGGTTTCCTTTGAATTCTCTTTGCAGCCTGCATCTGCAAGCAATTAGTGTATGGGGGCTTGTGGTATGCCAGGGTTGCCACCACTCTCTCGATCCTTAAACTTAGGGTTCAAAGTGTTGCCCAGGCATTTAATTGGTGCAGCAATTGTAGCCCCCTCTAACCACCTGTCCCCCTCGCTTTCTGTCCTACAACTGCCTACTAAAGGTTTCCATTGAACTGCCACAAAAAAAAAGGCAGATTGATTGATTGATGTGCCATGGCCGCGACGTTTTGTTTGTGCAGAAAGGTTGTCCCAAGATTGTCCGCCATTTGGGAGCCCTACTCCAGCTACAGATACTTATGTATCTGTATCTGTATCTAAAACTCTTTTCTTGCCTTTGTTTTTTGCCAAAAAAAACGCTGCTTCTATTGATCATGGATTCCTACTCGATCTCTTGAGCAGCACACTCGAAAATACTCGATATACGACGTTCTCCATCCTCCCTCTTACTCTCCCCTCTTCCCTTTTACCCTCCGCTTCTTGTAGTGCTTGGCCGGTGCTCTTTGGTTTTTCCATTTTCTATTTATCTTTCGTGCGTCGTTTTTCTTTTGATGTTTTTGTGTAGTTCTCTTTCTAGTTGTTGTTGTTGTTATGGATTTTCTACGTTCTATTTTTGTGCGTCTTTTTTCCAAGCGACCACAAGCGAACGCCGCCGCCGCCTAGTTCTGTGTATCTTGCAGATAAAAAGAACGCTCAGCGCGCTCTGTCATTTCCCTGCATACTCGTATTTTTCATTTACTCTTTGTTGTTGTTGTTCGCATTGTTGTTGTTGTTGTTGTGTGTAATTATTGGAAAAGGATGTGGGAGAAGCCCTTGACTGAATGAATCTTTGAATGTGTGTCTAAGATAGCAGCTATTGAAAGTATCTCAAAGATGCGGCACTGATAAATGATATTTGCTTTTAATGCAGCTTATTCTAATTTCAGTTTTTCTAGGTAATAATCAGTGTTTACGGCTAAAAGTATTTTAGTAGAAAAGAATCTAATTTTGGTTGCTGGCACAATTAAAATTGCTTATTTCTAGTTGAGGTGAATTGTTAGCTAGTTTACCTGAGAATTGTTTGTATCCGCCGAGTATCTTGTGCTTCCACCATTTGACAATGTTGCCCGCCATCTCAGAAATACTTTTTGCTGGCAGTGTTGCTTTGTTGTTGTTGTTTTTGTTTGTGTTTTTGTTTGTGTTTTTGTTAGCAATTTACGAGTCTGCTGCGACTTTAACTGTAATGCTGGCGTTGCTGCTTTTGGCCAAAATGTTTTACGGCCTTTGTGTTTTTGTGGGTTGGTTTATCCTTTTGTGCCGCTACTGCTGAGACTAATACACTTGCTCTCAGGTGCCACAGAGCAACGTAGCGACCTTAATTTGTATCTGGCATTATTTGTTGGGGGTGTAGCGTTGACAGTGGAGGCTAGCGGTGTGGGCGGTGTAGGCGCTGGTCGGGGTTAGCCTTAAGGTTGGATCGTAAAACTTTTTACAGCTGTGATGTGCTGCATTTTAGTTGAATTTTGCGCATATTGTGCGAGCAAAAATCTTGTTCACTTTGCTTTTGTTCCTTCCTGTCGTACGCGTTTTCCTCTCGCTCGGCCGCTCACGCTGTCTTGCTCTATCTCGGTCTCGCTCTCGCGCTTGCTCTCACCTATTTTCGGTTTTGTTTTTGTTTTGGTTGTGTATCTTGCAGATACTTTTTGACGTAGTAGTAGCGCGCGTAATTTTAATTGTAAATTTTGTTGTTGCTGTTATTTGCACGACACGACGTAAATAACTTGCCGAATGAACGGCAACGGCAACGGCAACGACAACAACAACAAATAACAACTGCAAAATGCTAAAGCGCAAAACACGATTTGTATTTCCAAATGCGAACGGCGACGCTGACGCTGACGGAGACCGCGACGCTTGCTGCGACTGCGACGGCGACTGAGACTGCGACGACTCTAATGTTGACAGAGAATATTTGGGGTGTACTTGTTGTTGTTGTTGTTATTGTGGCTGTTATTGTTGCGGGGGCGGTTTTGGATTTAACGGCACTTTCATTCGCTTCTCGCTGCATATAATGCACACCCAAAAAATTTCACTTTGGTTTACTTATGCCTCAAGTGGCTTTCACACAACGATTTTCAACTACTTTGCTGCTATTTTACTTCTTTTTAGACACAATTTGAAGTCAGTTATTGTGTTTATTTGTGATTCGTAAAGGACGCACGTTTTGGGTAACCTCGCGTAACTTCCAGAATAACATAACACGCACAACGCGTTACGCATGCGATTAACTAACGAACACACGACCAGCTCGCAGGGCGTATGGAAACAAACTGAAAAGGCGAAACACACAACGTCGACGTCTGCTCGTACCAAAACAAAAAGTGGTTAACTCAGCAAAGAGACAGAGAATGTGTGAGACTGAGAGCGCGAGAGTGGTGAATGGCAGACTGGTTCTCCGCTATAGCGTACGCTCTCACTAAGCGAAACGTATGAAAACGAAACACTGTATGCTGTAATGTTGTTGTAAGTGCGTAGGCAGCTGTTAATAACAGGCAATGTAAAAGCTGCTACAGCAGCTGTAATGTTAACAGTTATGAATGCTGCTATTGTATGTAAGTTAAATAAAGTAGACTAAGTGACGTTAACGTTCGTTTATTTGAAAGCTGTTGATTAAGACTTATGTAGGATTTTTAGTACCCCTCAATGCATGTCTATCACTGCAGACTGTTAATGCGTCCAGCCAGATAAACGTTCGTCTTATCCATGACGAAGAAGAGAAATGGATGGTTCACTTCAGCCACATACTGTCTGTTTATCTTGCCAAAATCGACTTCTACAATAAAATAAATTACTTTACTGTCTTCTAAAAATATTTAAAATATTTTAAATACAAACTCTTAATAGTTTCGGACTCAGAGCCCTCCTCTTTGATCTCGATGTCTGCTTTCTGAATGAATTCATCGACATTCACTCCTGTCTTTAAGCCAGTCATTGTACTCAAATTCGCATCATTGAATAGATCTCGTATACCCAAACTTTCTAGGGCTGTGTTCAGTTTCAGCAGAGAATCAACTTTAAACTTTGGCAAAAGTAGTCGAAAATTATGCTGAGTTTCACGGGGTTCTATTTCGTGTATGTGAAGAGTTTCTAGTTTTTCAACAACATGCTCGACTCCATCCATGTCCTTGGGCAGCAAAATGATCATGTTAAGCTCCGAGGTCTCATATGGTATTGCTATGGCGTAGGCTTTAAGTTGCTCGAAGTATCTGCACTTGAATTTGCCCCTACGCTTCATGGTATCCACAAGAACCGTTTCAAATCCTCCATCTTTTTGCGGCACAAAGAACGAAACTTTTCTGGTATAAAAGGGGTTGAACTGATGTTTCCATTTTTCCTCAAAATGCATCGCACTGAGTAGCATTATTTTGGTATCATAGTTAAATTCTATATCCCGAATGGCACTACTTTGGTTATTCAGTGAAATCAAGTCGTTCATTTTTGATATAGTCACGTCAGGATCCCCAAAGTCCACATTCTCAGCCGTAGTATGAAATACTTTGCTGGACTTTTGCTGATAGTACGATTGTAATTCCAGGTCTTGAGACACAAAAATGCGACTTCTGCTGTTTAAGTAAAGACTTCGTCTTAGCTTTTGTAGTCTCTTTGTTATTTCCCGCATCGCCTGATGCTTAGTTAGATCGTTTAACTGTAGCAGTTCATCCATTTGCTTGCCCGTCTCACCTTCTGCTGCCAGGTAAAATTGCATCAGACTTTCGCTTACCAAAGTGGGCGAAAAGACAATGTTTTCCTGATCAGCGCCCCTAAGTACGTTGCCAATCAGTGCGGTGGTGACATTCTCCGCTAAGACTGAGCTTAGTCCACTTAGACCCAGTAGCAGTATTACTTGAATATTAAACATTTCGGATCAACTGTCGAGGTAGAACTATAAACGGTTTTCTTATAAAGTTTAAGCAGAAACACGATTCGTCGCACTACTTAGTGACAGACTGTAAAAAATTGGATTAGTTACGGATTTTCCATCAAGAAATGTCAATTGAAATGGTTCATTCTTGACGATTTACAATTTCTTTAAGCCTTATTTTATAGAAACTACGATAAGATGATTAATACATCAATATTTAGATTTGAAAAATATTTGCTTTAAAAAGAATACAGTGAAAGCACCCGTGAGCGGACAGCCACGACTTCAATAGGTTTGTCCGCCTGCGGGAGCTGTCCCCTTACGGAAATGGACTTTGTATGAAAATTATGCTCTGGGGACTGCAAAATTCTTTAGGCTACGAGAGGTGCCCATCTGCGAGAGCTGTCCGCGACTAGAGCTTTTACAGAATTATTCTACCAAAGTCACTTTATGTCTGAAATTTCCATAGCTATTATTTCCACCACATGCCTAAGTGTAGAGACAGAACCCCTTAATAATTATTTTAAATCGTGAATAGCTCACATTATGCCTCAAATAATAGTCTAAAAACTTTAATTTTAATGGTGAGCATTGAACCTTCTAATTATACAGCTACAGCTACATAAGTATTGCTGTACGTGAGTGTAATAACCGATTTTAAGTAAACTCGATCTTCATAGCCACAACAAAATTTGATTGTTTTTAAATTTGAATGATCACTAGGTAAGGGAATCACAACAGAGCAGATCGCAGCACCTTTCGACCCTCCGATCGAAGCTGCGTTTCTTGGTAGAAAGCGGAGTTGCTTCAGTTGTTGTTGTTGTTAATGCCACCGCCTGCTGTGGCCGACATAGGGGCAATTACCCAACAGCAGCCGCCAAAAACATGCCCCAGTCCCAAGTTTCAAGCTCCGACGATAATAACAGAGCAACCAGAATCCTGAATTACGCTGCAAAATCACAAAAAAAGAAAGAAAACAAAAAAAATGAATCATTTAAAAGGCGGAGGGGTGGGTAAAGAAGTGGAGGTGATGGCGATGCCACAAATCGTCGGCAACGTTTGCTTTGTGCGTCCACTTGTGCCTCAATCCTCAGTGCAGTGCCTGGGGCTGCCAACCAAGGCAGCAGCGGTAGTACCAACACCAACATCGGGTCCAACACCGTAAACGTTCCGCATTGGGTATAATGGCGCTGTAATTGAAGAAGAACACGCGATCGCAGCGGGGCCCAGCCAAAGGAGGCAACGCCTCTCCAACAGCCATCGGGCAGTCCAAGGGTTTCCTTTCCAACTGGAGACCGAACTGGAGTCCAAGTCGGAGTTGTAGCTTGGGTTTGTGTTCGGGCTTTTTTTGGTTTCTTGAGTTTTGCTTTCGTTTCCTGCAGCGTCTTTGTTCTGGCTTCTTCTACCTCATCATCTTCACCGTCATCATCATCGTCATCGTCATCATCTTTGTGTTTATTATCATAATCATGAACAGCAGCTTCAGCATCGGCATCGGCATCAGCATCATTGATCCATCGCTAGTCGTCTTAATTTCATGTCGTTCTTTTGTATAATTTTGCCCCTTCCATGAGTTCGCTTTCCTTCTCTCCTACTGCTCTCTCTTCTCACTGTCCGTGCTTCTCATTCTCCTGCTCTTCGCATGCGGGCAATTTTCGATTGTTCCCTTCGCTCATTTAACCTACTACAAACCTTTGATTGATGTCGGTTCAATGTCGGTTCCTCCTCTCCATTCCGTTTGTTTCTCTCTGCCTGCCGTTCTTAAACTCCCGCTCCCGCTCTCCTTGTGTGTCTGTCGGTCTCTGTCTGTCCTGCTGTTATTGATTTATGTTTTGCTTGTTTCGTTAAATTTTGCACAACTTTCGCAATGCGTTTGACAAAACTTGCAGCACAGACTGTCGTCGGTTTGTAGCCGTCATCGTTTCATCATTTCTCTCTCCCTGAGTTCCCCCCACTCCGTAGTTGTAATTACCCAGAGTGGGCGCAAAAAAGAGGCGACAGCGGCTGCAGCTGAAAAGGTCATTGCTATAGGCTTTCGGCACTCGATATGATGGACGATGACTGAGTGACGTATACACTCACATTCTAATTGGCAATGGACATTTCCTCGAATCATTCATAGCTGCAGAGCAGCCGTGGAAGTCGTTGGGGTGGGGAGTGATAGTGGGAGAGGGAGCGTTCGTACTACACCTGCCTCTTAGGTAGAGCGTGTGTAACGAAGTTATTACGTTATGTGGGCTTTGCCTGCCTGCTGAAACTTCATTTGGTTAGATTGCATTTTTAATTAGTTTTCCAAACATGAGATTAATCGTTCGATGCCACCAAAGTCGCATTAGTTCAGTCACATATTAACTAAATTTAATTTAAAATTATGGAGTTAACAGATTTTCTAGTAATTAAAACTGTCTTTGCACTTAATTGGTATGCTGTAGAATTTGATAAGGTGTGGAATTCATAACTCAAGGCATATTTAACAAAAAGTTAACATAATGTAGGAAATTATAGCAAATCTTGAAACCGATTAGAGATTAATTTTAAATGCTTAATAAACTTAATAATAAAACCGAAAACTATTTAAAATATTTTGTAAGAATAAATATTAAATACAAATTATTGGATGAATTATCTAGCCAAATCAACTGTTAGAAATCTTTAATATATTCCCAAAAGTTTTCTAAAAGTTTGTTATCTCTAACTATCAGCTAGTCTGATCTTGGATATTCTGGGCTCTTGGGAACCATCGTTAAATTATCTATAAAGTTCAGTTCATAGTTCTCTTCAGACAGTTCCCTTTACAGACTTTATGTTTATTTGTTTTTAATACTTGTCCTAATCTAAAGACAACGTGTGTTTTATTTTGGCATCGTTAATCTCGCCATTAAGTTTTCAACAGGCAATTTGGACACTCTGCGTAGCTCTAATCACCCTTTGGACATATTGTGGTTTTGGGAAGAACTTGTAAGTTCCAATCGTAAAATCAAAGGAAAAGCGGTCAAAACTTAAGCTGAAAAGCTCATAAAAAGTTCAAGCAAGCGAATGGCTTCATTATGTAGGCAACATTAGTTGTGAGTGTGTAGTGTGTGTGTGTGTGTTGGATAGATTTTTAACGATTTCAGTCTAATAAGCAACAATTGGTCGACGTTCTTTGCTTTCATTTCCATGGCAAGCTGGAGCCAATCAATAGAAAAACTTGAACAACAATTTCCGCTACTGCAGCAAACAATTTTCCTTTTCCTTTTGGCTTTGTTTTGTTTTCTTTTTTACTGAATTGGAGTTGCATATGAGCGGGGTGTGGTGTAAGTGGGGAGCGAGAGAGGAGGTGAAACGCTTTTTATCAAAATTAATTGGAAATTTTCGTTGATTTTTAACGACTTCTGCGTAAAAGTCATTTGGAACAAGTAAGAAAAGTACAGTCGAACACGCCCGACCGTGTAATACTCTCTGCTTTTATTCCCAATTATAATGCTTAAATCGGTATCCGGATATTACAATAGATAGTTCTTGTATTAGAACACGTTAAAACAAAAAAAAAGCTAAGCATAATCGAACATACATGTGTTTGTCTGTATGTACATACAAATTCGTTTGACGTTAAATGTATGCACATACATATGTGTGTATGAATACTATTGGTCGGCACGACTAGCGCTGTCTCTCTCGCTCTCATTGCTCTCGAATAAAGTCTTTGTTGCTTCATTTCTTTCTTGTTTATGGTCGGATTCTTATGAAACTTTCAAGAGAGTTTGACATGATACGTCTTCAAACGAATCATAAATAACAACACTATACGATAAGAATAAATGCTTTAAAAACGGCATGCAAGTTTGAAATTTTCTTTTAATTCTTGCAGAAAAAGGGGGCATGGCAGCCCAAAATTTTTGATGTCATTGCATTTATGCCATCTCTTGGAACACGTGTACCAAAATTGGTATTCCTAGGTGCCATAGTTACTGAGATATTCGCCGAAAACATAGATTTTTTTCGAGGTGTGACGGGTTTTTTACTCATTGTGGGCGAATGGGGCGTGGCATCGAAAAAAAAAAAGATTCTTGTATTGACTGACTAAATATCGAGTCGATTGAGACTAAACTCGAACTTGTAGCTCTTACCATCTCTGAAATCTGTGTGTTCATACGGACAGACAGACGGACAGACAGACAGACAGACAGACGGACAGACGGACAGACGGACATGGCTATATCGACTCGGCTTGTGATGCTGATCAAGAATATATATACTTTATGGGGTCTGCCACGCCTCCTTCTGCCTGTTACATACATTTGCACAAACCCAATATACTCTTGCAGAGAGTATAAAAATGAGGCACAGACATCAAACGTGGCAAGTTGCACATGTTGTTGTCTCTGCCAGAGACTGGAGAGATCTTTGGATCTGTGAATGGTTCAGTACGGTTTGGATGGTTTGGTTCGGCGCGCCTGTCACTTTTATGGCCTTACAATATAATTTCCTGTCAAGAGGCAGCCGGACGACGACCCAAAAGACAATTCATAATTGCTTTTAAAATTTGTTTATAAACGCACTTGCCTCGATTTCCACCTCCGTCCATCCTTTATGCCGCCCACTACATGTCTCCTCACCCACCCCCCTCACAGCTCGACGACAACTTCATTTGAATTTTATGACAGCCAAGGCATAAATATTTATGGCCAGCACTTACAACAAAGTTAATTTATTTAATAGTTGCATGCGTACATCAATTCTCTATTTTCGATTTTAATTTTTTACGAGCTTCAAAAAAAAACTTTTGAGGGTCCCCCAAAGCCCTCTTGCCCCATGACAGCCGATCACTTGTTGCTTTTATTTTGGAAAATAAGTTTTAATGAGCCCAAGCACCAAGAGCAACTTGTGCTGTGACGCAATCAGCCCAATGTATCTGGTGGAATGAATGTATCTTATTTATGTATGCCTCATAATTTATTGAAAATATATGTTTATATATTTTATATTTTGTATTCTTTCGCTTGGCTGCACCCTCAAAAAACACTTTGTTATAAATAAATAAAATGCACGAACTGTTGGCTCAGCTTAGACAATCAAAATATACAAGAAATACGAGCATTAATTGAAATTTACGAGAATCACTTGGGCAAGAAATCACTAAAGTGAATAAATAATATTATTTTCAATTTTTCATTTCATAAACTGACTGTTGAACTGTTGAAAAATATTTAAGACTGCCAATTTAAATATTTGTTAGAGAAAAATGAAGACCAATACGATTGATTGGATTTTTTAAATAAATAAATGGAAGCCATTTAAAAAAATCTGTTTTCTTTAGAAAAAAAGCGCACAATAAAAAATTACTTGGAAAATTAGTTTGAATTTAAAAATATATTTTCAATTATTTGAAGGCTGAACCATTGAGGGCTTTTACCTTTTGCAGCTTTAGAAGAAATTTTCAAAATTTACACCAGAATTGACCCCTTGAAAAAATTTGAAGTTTCCCACAAGTCTAGCGTTACAATTTATTAAATAGACAGACTACCAACTACTTTTTATTTTACTAAAAAATTTTTAGCAGTTGCTATATTACATTTGAGATATCTAAAATATAATTCCCCTTTTTGGCCAACTCAAAATTACTTCACACCATAATTTATGCGTTTTCAAATAACCATGACTAAAACAGCAACACATTTTTCCATAGGCACATAACAAAATGAATGCTGTAAATTATAGAGAGGCGGCATAAATGAAATTAATATCGAAATAAAAAAAATAAAAATAATTTTTTAAAGTGCGGACAGCAAACACTGTGAGGCGTTGCCACAGTCACAGTAAACACTGTCCCAACCCAAGCAAAGAGCGAGTCTATGTCTGGGTACGGGTACGAGATCGAACACAATCTTCAGGCCAAGTGGCAGCCTCCAAGAGAGACTGGCTCTAAACTCTAGACTCTACAGCCTCGCGCTCCTATCTGACTGACATGGATAATGATCAACCGTTGGCCACCGCCTTTGCCTTTTAATTAAACACTGAAGCCGCAGCTGGCTAGAAAATGGTGAAAAGGGGTTAGAGGGACTGGGGTAAGGGGTTACACTCCACGATTTGAGACGGGGCACAACTCTTTGACGCTTTTCTTTTGGTGTCATATACCGAAAATGCAAAGCAGAGGGCAGAGGAAAACAGGGAGACTCAGGGGACGGGGCAAAGATAAAGCGGCATCATTCAGGGTCACACAAAGAGCCAAACACAGTCGATGCCGCCACATTCAATTCTTCAGTTGTTCATGCCGTCATTGCTTCATTATCCCGGGGCCCATCACTCAACGGACTCACAGCATACTCGTCGGTGGCCAAGTATCGAACACTAGGAACCAAGAACCAAGGGCCGAGTATTATCCCCAATTGGAGAGTTCCATGGCCATCCATATCTATCCATCTATATCCATTCAACCATCCATCTATCTGTCCATGCTTGCCGTAAAGAAAATCAATTTTCTGCCGAATGCTTAGAGTTTTTCCTCCATGGCACATCTTTCGTCATTTTATTATTTTCAAAAAAATACTCAAGAAAATACAAAAGCAACAAACATTATAAAAAACAAAAAAAACACACACGAAACACTGTAATTTCCTTCAAAAATTGATTTGTTGTGCAACGCAATAGACTGTCGGAAAAAAAAACTTTGAAACTGCGAGACAAAAGAAACGCTTATGTGATCATTAAGCACATATACATATAAATATATATATATTTATATATACATGATTTTACATAAATGTATTTCCCTCAAAGCTTTTAAATACAGACTAATGACTGCGCTGCTTCGGGTGAAGTTACAACTTTGGATGTGTATTGAAATGCTAATCACACTTGGGGTTTGTAAATTACATTTTGAATATATTGTTTATGACTTAATGTATCTCGAGTGTGCAGCAATTATTATTAAAAATAAAATATATATATATTAAATTGATTTTTCTAGAATATGAAATTTATTGTCTTAAATAAAAATATATATATTTATGTACAGCGTTCGACACTCGAAGTGTAATTAATTTTGTTTAATTTAAAGTACAAAATGTGTGAAAATAATACAAAATTCAGAATTAATTCTCTTCTGCTCGATGTGAGCACATTGAGCCTTAACTTGTATATGTTAAAAATAAATAAAAAGTATTTAGAAAGTATTGACAAATGTCTGTTTATTAAATTTTATTGTAAGCGTAAGTAGTATTGAATAATAAATAATTAGCTTGAGTTTTGAGGAACTAATCTACTTTTTAGCTATATAAATTTAATAAATTTTGAAAAGTTTGCAAAGAAACTAAAATAATATTAATGTATGTATTTTTAAAATAATATATTATATATCCTTTCTATAGGAATGTTTTAATAAAATTTTTTTATAAAGTTACTTGTTTAATTTTAAATATCGTTAATTGTTTTGAAGCTCAACTATTTGAAATAAAAGTTATTTCAAATTTGGTAGCTCAAGCTCTTGTAGTCACTGAGATCTAGATGTTCATACAGACGAACGGACAGACGGACATCGCTATTTCGACTCTGATCAAAAAAGCATTTACTATATGGGTTCAAAAATCCTCCTTTTGCCTGTTAAGCAAAATTTTGCTATCGACAATTCCAATTGGCCCCTCCATTCTTTTTTAGAGTACGGGGTCTAAAAAAGATATGGGTAAGCCCTTTAAAATATATAGTCTATTAAAATTAAGTAATATATATAAATTTTCTAATGCCTTGACCCACATTTCGCCAGTACCCCCCTTAACCAATTGTACACACCGCCACTGCCTTATACAATTGGTTCCATCCATGCTTTGAGTATTTTTTTTCGGGCTTTTTGACTGGGCGTTAATGACTTTTGCCGCTCGTCGTCGGTTTTATTTTTTCTTCTTTTTTATTCAACGCAGGCAAACCCAGACAGATTTTTTGTTATGGATGCCGAATGAGACTCGAAGAAAAAAAACAACACAAAGCGCGTTTTTTGTCTTACACAGTTTTGGGAGTTTAAGAGTCTGAAAATAAAACGCGCTGTGGGGCTAGCCTGAAGATACTTTTTAATAAGTTTTAATAGCGCTGCCACAGTTTGACTAATTTCAATTGTCCAAATATTAATTGAAGTGGCCGAAGTGAAGCAGATATCAAAGGGTTAAGTCCCGACGACTTAAGCAACAATTTCCAGTCTCAGTCCCAGCCCCAATCCCAACTGCAATTATCTGTCGCTGCGGTAAATCTTAAGTGCGCACACCCACGACTGTGTGCACTGTCTACAGTGTCCCCAGTGTCTCTAAAGTCGCCTCCATATGCACACATATTTCATATGGCGCTCCCTCTCTCACTATCCCTCTCTTTCTAGCATATGTTTGCTAATAGCTGCATGCGTCACTTGCATCCTGTAGCATTGCAATCCGCCTGTGTTTTCCGTTGTCTGTGTGGGCGTGTTTCCCACTCCCCCGTCTACACTGACAGTCTGCTCCTTGCCTGCTGTCTTGCGGTTTTCTGATTTATAACATTGTTTACACGGCACGCCAAAAATTTGATTTACTAGCCATCGGTGCTGGCCACACATGGACCCATTTGATTGCCATAACTCAGGACACACACCGAACAGCGAATACCGAACGCATGCGCAGGCGTCTAGAACCACACTCGCGTCCACATTTACAGCTCTGATGATTAATTCAACTGTCCAGGCAAATCAAGTGGCATTTATCAGGCAAATAAGAGTCGAAAATTGATTTGCTATGAATCATTAATGGAGTAGTTTTTAGATGAAATAGTAGAAGACTTCTAGTAGAAGTAGAGAAGAGAGTTGGTTTAAAATCTGCGCTAAAACTTAACTAGAAATTAACCAAGATTCTTAGAAGTTGGAGTAGAAATAAGTAAAGTGTATTTTAATATTAGTTATGCATACTTTTCTGTCGAAATTATTAATATTTTAGAGCTAAAACTTAAGTAGAAATTAACCAAGAGTCACAGAAGTTGAAGAAGAAATAAGTAAAGTGTATTTTAATGTTAGTTATGCACACTTTTCAGTATAAATTATTAATATTTTAGAGCTAAAACTTAAGTAGAAATTAACTAAGAGTCACAGAAGTTGAAGAAGAAATAAGTAAAGTTTTTTTTAATATTAGTTATGCATGCTTTTCAGTATAAATTATTAATATTTTAGAGCTAAAACTTAAGTTGAAATTAACCAAGATTCATAGAAGTTGGAGTAGAAATAAGTAAAGTATATTTTAATATTAATTATGCAAACTTTTCAGTATAAATTATTAATATTTTAGTTGTTTCTCTTTAATGTAGCCACATTTACTGACCAAGTCTCTTTTCTAGAACACAATTTTGCACTCAGGGCTTCCATTAAGCCCAATTGACTGGCCAAAATGAAAAGCTGCCACAATTTGACATGTTTCACATTTGCTAAGATTTTTCAGCCGCATTTCGTTAGCTAACGAACTAGAGATTTTCTACTTTTTGCTGTTTGGGAAAGCAGCTTGAAAATGCAGTGGAACAGTTAAGAGTAAGAGAGTCGAGAGCTGAAAGCTGAAAGCTGAGTGAACTGAGTGAGCTGTGGGAGCAGGAAATGTACAAGGAGCAAGCGTTTCCTGTGTGGAGTTGGCTGCATCCGTGCAGTGCCGCTCCCCTTACCCACTCCACTCCCCACCACGCCCACTTTGCTTGCTACGGATGTCTGCTAGATGCAGATAACAGGCATATACACTTGTATGTTGTCAAGATTTGCTTTGATGTCTTTTTCATGTACCGACCAAGTCAAGCGACCCGAACCGAACCAATACGAACAGGCTAGGGGTAGCGGGGAAAGGGAAGTGGCAATGAGAAGGGGATAGGGAGGAACGTAGTCTTGCAGCTGTGGGCTTCGCTTTTGGGTGCGGCTGTTGATGCTTTGTCCAGCTTCGTGTGGGTTGACAACAATTAAAAAAGTGACGGTTGTTGCGGGGTGTGGCAAGCTGCCAACTTAAGTAGGCATCAAATACATGTGGAATCCATGTACAATCTCTGCTTCCCGCTTGCTCTCTCCTACTCTCGCTCCCTCTCTTTCTCACTGTCTCTTTAAGCATTTCAATTGCCTTTGTTTATGAACAAATCCCCCGCCCACCCACGAGTCTCGTTGCTGCAAAAACACTTTGAAGTTGAAATCGTCATCTCATTTGCTCTCTCCCTCTACCTACCTCTCCTTTTCCCTCTTTCTCTTTCTGTCGCTTTGCTGCTTTATTTTTGGAGCAATTTTATTAGCAAAGGGTTGGTCGAACGCTTTGAAGTTCAAGTATTGCGGCGAAAGCATTGATATTCAGATACAAAATTATATATATATATACTTTGATATATACATATATACATAATTATGTCGTCTGAAACATGCTCGAACATGATTCGCCAAGCGTCACAAATTGAAATATCACAACAATTTGCCATGCGACCGTCTCGCTTTGTAATAAAAGTAAATAATAATTTAATAAAAGCCGCAAAAAGCATTAAACGTTGGCGGCAAAGAACAAAGGCAACAACAGCGACAACTGTTAAAGCCAAAAGACCGCGCCGCCGACAACAGCTGGCGATTGGCGATGCCGATGCCGATGCCGATGCCAATGGAGATTGAGATGAAGATTCAGATACAGATACTCGTGCCTCTCATACTTTGTTCCTCGCGAGCGCTCACGAGCGCCCTCTATGTGTCAGTCACTCCAGCGGCTTTAAGCAGCCGCTTGCGCATGCGACTACCCAGCAAAAACTTTGTGGAATGCATTTCCTTTTGTCATACCTACTTTTATAGCTACATTTTCAGGGGAAGTAGGCGGTGTTTGCTTAATTTATATGCCAAATGGAGTAGAAGTGACTTTAAGCCAGCCGTTAAATATGTTTCTAACTAATAAAAGTTGGTAAAGAAATCATTTTCCGACAATGAATGACATTTTTATACTTTAATAACATATTAAACTTAGTTGATTACTATTTTCTTTGGTTAAATATAAACTTTTGTCAAGAAATGCGGTTTGGAAATGGCAAAAAAGTCAAATTTATATTTCTGCATTAATGTCTTACAATTATTTTATGTAAAATCAAATATTTTCTTTAAAAGGATTTTCCAGAAGCTTTCTTTTCCTATCGAACGTCACAACACATGTATTTCTGCCTTCTAATGTAAGCCCTTTTCTCATGTGCTTGCTGTTAACGGCAACAGAATTGTCCACTGCTATTTAACAGCGCATTAACAGAGTCCATGCTGGATTCGCTGCTAAAGAAACAGTATGGAAAAGTTTTGCTGGGCTATGCTGCCAGTTAAAACTGCCCACACACACACATACATATACACTCAAACACACACATTTACACACTTTGAGCTAGCCACACACAATGTACAATGTGTGGTGCGGTGACCGCTTCCAATTGATTTGAACGAACGAAAAAGCTGCGGACAGTTGATAAGAGCGAGCCGACAGGCAAAACTTTTCGCACGGGTGGCACCGACATACACAAGCACCAACAGCAGTCATGCAGACAGAGGGACTGATGGACTGACTGACCAGTCAACTGTTCCTTTGATTCGACCATGTGATGGCGATGGCGATGGCGATGGAGAAGGCGATGTCGGCACATCAAAAGCTGCAATCGCTTGCGGGCCAACAGATCTGCACATGAAACTCTTGTCGCTTTAAGTGGAGCAGAGGGAACTGAGCGGGTGAGTGGGTGATGGTGAACGGATCGTAGCTGGTTGGCTAATCAACCATGATCATCATTATCATCATCGACATGAACATCATCGTCTTGGTTGCTGTGGATGCGGCGTTTACAGTTAGCTGAACCCACGTGGCCAATTCATAACCAACAGTGACAGGCAGCAAAAAATCGTTGGTTAAAAAAAATTACATTATTTATCGATTACATTGGCATTAATACCATTATTACCTCAATACGATACGCCTATGAGCAATCACTTTTAAATAATTATAGTTGGTCACCAAAGACGACGCGGAAAATTAATAAAAAATTGGTAAAAGCAAATTGATTGAGGAATTGCTTAAAAAAGAGAAGAAAATAAGGTAAAAGTTTAGCATAGATAACCAAAGATTTCAGCAAATGGTCGGGGGGTTTATTTGGAAAAACGAACAAAACGATTTGACATACACTTGATCTGCGTACGCCATAAATGCACATTCATTCCAAATTTGGTGGCTCTAGTGCTTTGAGTCTAGAAGATGCATGATTATAATTAACTGCACTAAGTTTTATCCTGATTGGACAACTGTATCCTATAGCAATTATTCGACAAATCAGTCGTTCTATAATCGACTCCCTCGACTGTAGCCTTTCTTACTACTTATAAAAATCTTTAATTTATGCCAAAATTCACTCGTTCATTTTAATTAATTCAAAATTTCCAAAAAAATAAATTTAATTTACAGTAAAAGCTCAAGCGGACATCTTCCGCAGGCGGACATCTCTTGTAGCCGGACGAATTTTAAGGTCTCAAGAGCACGATTTTCGTACAAAATCGGCAGGTGAACAAAACTATCTGAACGTCGGCTGTCCATGCAGTGGAGCTTTCACTGTATTTCAGATATATACCCAAAACTTAAACTTTTGCCAGATTTTATTTAATTTAATTTATTTTTAAATTAAATTTAAATATATTCTATTCCATACCTATATTTATATTTAGCACTTTTTGCTAAATTCAATCAGATTTCTGAATATTGTGCCATTTTCCCTACCAAACCAAAGCCTCTCCTCCTTCTCCTTCTGCTTTCGGCCAAACAATAATGTGATTTCTTGAATTTTCGCAGGACCTTCCATCCTCCACGCAGTTTGTATCTTTGTATCTTTTGTGTATTGGTTTGTAGCTGCAACAGCTGCCACTTTTGTATCTGATTTTCATTTAAGTTGCGGGCTTTTATGCAAATTTCTTCTTGTATTTTGCGTGTCACCGAAATCAGTAAAAAAAATAAAAATAAAAATTCAGTAGAATTCTCCACGCCCCAAACTCCTAATCGATAATGCAAACGGCGCGACAGCAGGCAAGTTGGAAAACTACAGATACAGATACAGCCATCAAAATTGTATCTGGATGTGCTCACACTTGTCAGATACTCAGTGCATGAAATTTAATTTGTGAATTATGAATTTAAAATCCAAAAGTCGTTCCACTTAAAATGAGCATGCACATGCTATCATCTGCTCAACTCTACTGAGCTTTTCTTGTTTTCTCCTGCTCTGTCGTGTTTTGTCTTGTTCTTTCCTGTTGTGTCCTGCTTTGTCCTGCAGAATCCTGTTTTGCTGCTTTGGCAAACTTTGTCCTTTTGTCGCTCGTTGCGTAACTCAAAAGTAATTAAATTGCAAAATGCACACAACAGAGCTAAGGCAAAGATAGGGGCGTGGCACAGATACACGCTATACGAGTCAGCACATATGTAGATACATTTGTGTGCGTCGGATTTGGCCTGGCAAAAGTCAAGTGTGGACAGGGGAAAAGCGGCAACAACCGACAACAGGCCACTTGCAACATGTTGGCTGCTACACGCCCCCTCACCCCTTACCCACCCCCCTCTTTTGTGTGGCAGTTTCCTCCCTGGGGCCTGCCAAGTCCGTGTTGTTACTTTCTGGACAAAAGTTATAGTTATGATGATTGTTGATTTACAGTTTAAAGTTCTTAGTTTTTCTGTCTCTGTCTCAGTTTGTCTTCTCTTTGAGAACTCATATAGCATGCAATTAATTTTGTAGCCAGTACTTCAAAGGCGCCACAAGCCGCTGCACACTGCCACCGATGAGGGGAACTGCGCTGGACGTGGCCTGTCAATGTGTCTTTGATGCACTACCTTCGTTTGTCCTGCCCGCTTGCAGTTGTCACACTGTTGCTGGTACCAGCTACCAGTAGGAAAGGGCTAGCGGCAGCTTTGTGTCTCAGTTTCGATTTGAGTTCCCAGCTGTAATCCGAGACCATTGGTATGTCAGCATGCCTCAACGGACTGCACTGGGCTCGTCAATGTCAAGGCTTCACTGCAGCTCAGATACACGCTGCCTAAAACTGTTAACAGTACGCTGTTTTGATTGAAGGACTGCTTATGTTGCTATATAAATTTAATTTTTAAAGTACACACTAGCGAGTGCTTACCGTAGCAGGATTAGAACTCACACAGTTCTATAAGTTTACACTCTGTTTGCGGTGTTCATATCAAATAACCAATGTCTAACCAAAAATATGCACATAAAAAGGCTTCCAAACAGAATGCGAAATGAGAGACAAATAGAAGACTGAGAGGAGCAGGAGCAGGTGGGGCAGTTGGGCCAGGGAACGAAAAAAGTGCAGCTTAAAGGTGGAAAAGCCAAATGAAAAGCTGCTGCCACATATGCTTGCTGCATAATTACACTTTTATTAACATGCAACAAGGCGAAGTCAACTGAAAAATGCAACCCCAGTCACTCCCCTGTATACCCCTCGCCCACTTCCTGTTGCTCCTCCAGGCAACAACTGCCAAAACCCAACTCTGCTCCAATTCTATTGCAGCTGTGTACGTGCCTCGACTGTTGAATGCAAACAGGTGCCACTCCCTCTGCCTCCTCTTCATCCCCTCCCTTCGCGCACTGCATCGCAGCAGCGCATCATATGGCATTCACATCCTTTAGAGACACTTGAGGCGCACTTGGCTTAAATGAAGTGCACACGCCGTCATGCACATCAAAGCGAGCCGACAGAGCCGCCGACGAGGCAGCTAATTAGACACGCCTCCATTGGCATCGCCGCCCGTAATTAACATTAACTGTTACGCACACACACACTAGTACACACATACACGCTCAGGTAGCGACTTCAATGCTATCAAAAAATTGTTTGGCTTTTGTCTCTTTAATAATATCCGCTGGGTGTTGTTTTTTACGCTTTGTTGCCCAGCCAAAAAAAAAAAAAACACAACTACAAAGTGTTCAACGAAAAAAGATCACAAAACAATCACAAAGAGTATATATATGTACATAAAAATAAATTAAAATTCGTTGCACACGAAAAAAATCAGTTGCTAACTGAAAGATTCATTCATCAATCTGACGCTTTTTACTTCTCAATCGCTGCGATTGCTCATGAAGCGACACAAACAATTAGTTAACTTAAGGAATTTGCTAATACTTTAAGCTGCAATCAGAATTTAATTAGCAAACAGATTTTGAGCTTAACTTTCGACTGAGTTTTACCATAAGATACTAAAAGATATAGCAGTGCAATTAAGCGAAATTTTAAATACATTTTAAAGAAAGTTAGTAATCAGAGAAATCTTTGATATAATAGATGAGAAAACATTAAAGCTAAAGTAATCCGAAAGAGATCAAAGACTTTTTAAATAAATTAAACATTATAGAATTCTTGACTGATAATTAAGCTTCGTTGTGCTGAAGACTGTTCTTACTCTCACTTTCTTCCTTCCTACATATTTAACTTTTCCTTCAGATGTATAAATTATATTATCATAGAAAATATATTCCAAAATTGTGTTCTTTTAATTGCTTTTAATATTTATATATGTTTATATAAAACTAACTCACAAAATAACAATTACAGCGTTGATTGTGAAATCGGACTCGAATGTATTACAAACAATACATTAACAACACACACTATGATGTCTAAACTTGTATTATGACTAACGTCTAAACTTATAAAGTAATCGTAAGTAAAAAATAACATAGAAACACTTTAAGGGACCACAGACCAACACAGATGCATAAAATACGCTTAAAATGCTACATATTATATATAAACATATTCTATCCTGTATATAGTAGATAGTTTACAGGGTGTGAAGTCTAGAGATATATATCGTTGAGCCAAGCGTTTAACTATCGACATGGCTATAAAAACGCTCCCTTTGTCTTGTCCTCGGTTGCTGCATAAACTCCTTGATTTACATAGAGTTGCAGCGGTGACAGAGTATCAGTTGGAGGCGGTGGTGTCAGATCGAGCGGGGTTGTCGTAGTTGTTGACGGTGTCGTGGGAGGTGTTAGGCTCAGACTGGAGCAGCTGGAGCGAGGCGACAGCGACTGTGCCGAACGTGATCTCCTTAGCGGCTCTGATGCTGCTCCACTTGTGCAGCTGCTGGGATCTCCATAGCTGTGCACACGACCCACAGGCTTGAGGGTTGTGCGATATGGCTGGTGATCCTGTGATGCTTGATTGTAGTAAGATCTGCGTAGTATGCAGCAAGTGACTACAAAAGGAATTGTTAAAATTCCACAAATTCCCAAGATAATGATCAACAGCACATCCAATCCCTCTGAGCGCCAGAAATTCAGCGTATTCGCGTGTGATTTCAGAAAGTCTGCGCCTCCAGTTTCCAATACCAGCTCAATGTGGTTGAGTGCTTTGACCGTTGCCTCTGAGTCAACAATGTTAAGACGCGTCTTTAACTTGGCTAACTGCTCAGTATAACTGGCATTAAGTGTTAGTTGTCTGATGCCATGCAGCAGTGCATCGTAGGCGATGTCATCGTACTTAACAGTCAGTGCAGCTCCTTTCTGCTGCAATCGTTTGGCCAGCACCGTCTGCTCGGACAGGATGGGTATGGCAAGTATGGGCGTGTCACCCGCAATCGATTCCCAAACACTCAGCTGGCCACAGCTGCTGATAAACACCTTAACATGTGGATGTGCTATAAACAGAGTAGCCTTAGTTTGATTTGCGAAACTCTTATCTCTTTAGATAGTTACCCAAAATCGCCTGTTGAGGCCACCAGCTGTTGATCATTATATTGTCCGGCAGCGGCTGCACAAACTCATCCGCTTCCCACTTTAGCAGGAAATGAAACTCCTTGAGATGTGTGAATACGTCCAGGATCACGGCTAGTTTATCACTGGGCAGCTGAGCTGTTTGCACTTCAGCGCCCAAACTCAAGTAAATGACGCCGCCCGGGGCTGATTCAATAAAGGAACGAACATGCTGGTAGAAGCAAGAAGAATTTATAAGAATCAAAGCTTATAAATGTTTTTCTTTGCTTACATTTGGCACTGTTAGCTCCGTTGGCTCCAGCAAATGCAGTCCGCCCACTTCAAGCATATTGGGCAAATAGGCACGTGGATAATCCATTGCCGGATGCGAGTTGATTAGAGCCAGGCTAAGATTTTTGCTTAGATCGCGGTAATTCGGCAGCTCCTGCACAAGCAGCTCAAAGTGGTTGGAGTAAACAGACTGTTGTGAGATCAGGTGGAAAAAACTGCAAAGAAAAACCAAAATGATTTGAACTCTAGGGTTTAACTGACTTCAAATCCTTGCTCACTTGTAGGTTAAACGCTCGAACGTGCCCATCAGCATGTTGGCAATGCGTTGACGGGTATTCATTCGCTCCGTAAATGGTAGAAAGGTACTCGGATCCATGGATGCAGATTGGGGATTACCAAACATGTTATTAAGCCAAGAATTGGCGCCGGTGGGACTGATTGCAACAGTGGGTACGCCATAGTAATAGGACAAGCTGAAATATAACGTAGGATTATATTAAAAGCTTAGATAAGATTTGTTCTTATGAAACTCACCCTAGCAGCGCTTCACTTAGAAATAAATCCACAATAAGCAAATCAAACTTTTCGCCACTTGTAAGCAGTTTTCTCACTCGTGCATCTGAGAGTAAAAGATCCACATTTGTAGTGCCTGCATAGATCATGCGCGTGAAGCGTTCCATAACGCTCTGGGCATGCATCTGATCTGCCTCGAAACTCATGCCCATGTCTAGCCAGTTCTGGTTCAGATCCTGATCCTCAATACGTATCTCACGTATGTTGTGCAGCATTGGCTCTAAGTCGTTCTCGGCTGTTGCGTGTGGACTAATCAGCGTAACCGAGTGATTCTGTGGCCCAGCCACCAGCTGTTGTAGCAGCCGGCGACCAAACAAATAATGTGATCTCCATACGCTGGGGAACACAGCCAGAATATTTGCGCCTGTTGCATGGCTGCAAAGCATCCAAAGCATTAACAGCTGCAACATACGCATCTCGTAGTACAATGAACCGCAAATGTGTCCTCGACTTGGCCTGTCTGCTTATCCGGTTTGCAGCTTCTTCCTCTTCTCACTTCCCCGCGCGCCGAATCAAGTCGAGTCGAGCCGCTACGACTGACACTATTATTATCTATTGCTGTGGCTGTTGCTGCTGCCGCTGCAACTTGCCTTCATTTTCGCTGCTGCTGCACTTTAGACTGATACAATTCTACATTGCATTTGCACGAAGCGATAATTAATGTAAATTAGTTAAATATCACAAATAAAATATGTGCAAATGCGCAACGAAAGTGAAAAGAACACCACAACAACAATGAAAATACTGTTGTGCCAGGGCTGCTGTAACACTAATAAGCGCGTGCATGTGAATGTCAAAAAAGTGGGGCTACAATCGATAGTTTCATTTGTGTGCCCTTGAAATTCAAATTTATACAACAATAAAACACTATTGTTAGCAGCTTTAGGAAACAAAGACATGTGAGAAACCGGAAATAAATTAAAAAAAAAGTCTTCAGTCTACTTTATATACTTAGTTATAGCAAATTCCCACAGTTGTGTTCGTGCTAATATGTTCAGTTAATACATTAAACGATTATTTGACATTGCAAAGAACTAAAAGAAAAACTTATTAATTTCAAACAATTTTTAGTGTTTAGGGTATAATGCACTTATTAAAAGACAACTACCGGTTAACCGCTAACATTCAAATGCTGCGTTTGCGCACTGCACCTATCGCCTATCGAAGCCTATCGATATTTGTGCAAATTTGCTTTTGCAAGCAACGCATATCGGTGGATAAAGACAACAACAATAGCACAATAAATATAAACAAGTGGACAATAAACGAGTTAACCGACAAATTAGCATCAATTTGGTTTATGGTTTTACAAAAGTTATACAATTATTCAGTTATATAGAACAGATGTTCAAAATTGGCAACCGGCTGATCGTTCACAAGTACAATTGTAACAACAACAAGAACAAGAGGACAACAAATACAACTAAGTACACACAGCATTTCTTTTGCTTATTGGAACGTTGCCAAAAGTTGCAGCATTGAACTGCATTAGACGGCAGAATATTGAACAACGACAACACCTGATATTAACTTATCGCCAGACTAAACCCTCAGCCCTAAGTACACAAAACAAAGTGTTTTATCGCCAAGCGACAAGCAACAACCAGAAAGACAGTCAGTCAGTCCAATTGGTGGATAAACCAGTACAGTGTGCACAATTAATCGGTACCGCAACGAGCAGCTTACGTAATAACAAATTCCAGTTCAAAAGTTAAAGCCAAACACAAAATGCCACAGGAATTAAGTGAGTTTTTTGCGCAACTAAACCTTTAGCAAATGGTTAACTGTGTGTGTGTATCTCCATGTGTGTTTGTTTGTGTTTATTGCAGCCCTCATCGATGTGGACAAACCGCTGTTTGATTTGAAGACCTTTACGGGTCGCTTTCAGTACTATGCCTGGATGACGGATCCTCGTACAGTGATCCTCTCCAGCGATCGTCTGCTGCAGGCCAAGCAGATGGTGGACAAATACCGCAAGGGAGAACAATCCGCGGAACTAAAGCCTCAAGAAGTGCACTACAACATGAAGCTGTATAACTCGGCATTTCATCCGGATACGGGCGAGCTACAGAACTTTGCGGGACGCATGAGTTTTCAGGCAAGTCTCGTGACCGTCAACGATTTATAATTAGAGTGGCACTGACGTCATTTGTGCCAAGTTAATTGCTTGCCAACAAAATTAATTAAATCTTTTTGTTTAGGTGCCTGGGGGCATGCTCATCACTGGGGGTATGTTGGCCTTCTATCGCACCGTGCCGGCTGTGGTGCTCTGGCAGTTCCTCAATCAATCCTTCAACGCGGTCGTTAACTATACCAATCGAAATGCCAACTCACCCACCAGCGTAAAGCAGCTTGGCATTGCCTATGTGTCTGCCACCAGTTCAGCATTAATTGCCGCCATTGGTTGCAAAAACTATTGGTCTAAGAAGGCTACGCCTATACTGCAGCGTTATGTACCTTTTGCGGCTGTCGCAGCGGCGAATTGTGTCAACATTCCCTTCATGCGTCAGAACGAGATACTCAACGGTATTGAGGTGAAGAATGCCGATGGCGAGGTGGTCGGACAGAGTCGCCTGGCTGCCATCAAGGGCATCAGTGAGGTGATTCTCTCCAGAATCATTATGTGTGCACCGGGCATGCTGGTTTTGCCTGTTATCATGGAGCGACTGGAGAAGCTGCCTGCCTACAAACGTATCAAGTGGATCAATGCGCCGTTCCAAACGCTCATGGTGGGCTATTTGTAAGTGGAAGTACCTTAAAAGTAGTAGCAATAGATTAATTGTTTTGTATTTCCAGCCTCTTGTTCATGGTGCCCACTGCCTGTGCTATATTCCCCCAACAATGCGGTCTGGACTCCTCCACCATGCGCACGTTTGAGCCGGAACTCTACGAGGATATGGTCAAGCGTACCGATGGGGCTGTGCCCAAGCGCGTCTACTTCAACAAAGGTCTTTAAGTACCTACTAGGACTATAGGAATGTGTTAATTGTTGCTTGTCGTCATTTAGGCATTTAAGTTGTGTTCCTTTTCCTTCTCACACAGAAGTCATTAGTATTTAAGCCTAAAAGTATGCTACAGTTTAGTAGTTTCACATCAAACTGATTTTACACTGGACAATACTGTTTGTAAACAATTGCTGATATTTAATGTTATTTATGTAATCTCAATTGCCAGTTCACGCCAGTGACGAAAGTACTTGAGGTGCTGTCACTAGAGTAATACCTCGTTAGGGCGGTATCTTTCGATACTGACGAGCTTAAACTTTTAATTTCTGTATTACTTTTACAGATTTAAAACATTGGTAGCATGATTAACTGTTTAGTTATAGTTTTTCTGGCAGCTTTTAAGTTAAGAAAAAAAGCATATTTAGTAGAATTTTAAATTGTGAATTGTCTAAAAATAAATGTTGATTAAAACAATCAAATCCTGCCGAATTTAAACAAAAATCAATGCTCCCTTTAGTCTATAATAAAACTTCATAATGTGCGGGTTTATAAACGATTTTATTGGGTATATTTTTATTATCTTGTATATATATATGCTGATAGGTATATATATAATCATTCATATATATATATATATATATATTATATATGGTTCAATCATATCGTAAGTAGCAAATATTTGCGGGGATTCTTTATTGAATTGTGTTGTAAAATTTACAAAATGTGCAAAACACAACTAGTTAGAATTATATATATAATTATTTATAATTATATTCTTGGTTAATTATGAGGAGACGTTTACGTTTTATTGTTCGACTATTTATCGTTCATTTAAATATAGTTTGTGCTCTTGTACTTCTACAACAAATGTTTGGTTTACTTCCCTTTTATATATATATTTCTCTTCCTTTTTGGACATTTTTCA
This sequence comes from Drosophila parthenogenetica, assembly GCA_035047505.1. NCBI lineage: Eukaryota > Metazoa > Arthropoda > Insecta > Diptera > Drosophilidae > Drosophila > Drosophila parthenogenetica. The sequence goes on along the minus strand of JAWNPM010000247.1, from coordinate 6,126,739 downwards.
AGGTACAATTTGAATTGATTTTTATTTTATAGTTTATTTTATTTTATTTTGTTTTAATTTTCGTTAAAATGTTGGCACTGTCGCAAAATTCTAAACATTGATGAAAAATTCAACACTCAGATATACAATATATGTAAAATTGTGTTTTTGCTTAAGTTTAAAAACGCACGCTCGCTTAGCTGCCACGCCGCCTCCCTAGGGGTGCAACTAGGGGGAGGTTTTAATAACAAATACGCTGCCAGGCAGCAAATTTCGTTTCCGTATAATTTCACATGTAAAAAGTCTCGATGGAAAACCACTTATCATTTATCGTTTTAACTTATTAACTTTAGTTACTTCTTTCAATTATAATTTTCGACAATAATCAGCAAACACTTATTTTTTATATATATATATATTTTTTTTTTTTAATGGTCGACACACAAATAATTAAAAATTTATTCGTTTCTTTTCTTCGAGTGACTCGAAAGTTTTGTTCAAAATTTTTGTTTTACTGACTGAGGCATTCAACAATTAAGTGGCTTCGATTGCGCTTAAACATTACTGCAAATATTTTATTAAAAACATACTTTAATTTTGTATGATTTTTTATTTACTCGTTTTTTTGTGGGCTTTTGTTGATGTGGCTGGAAAAGCTCTATCTCAAAATCGTAGGGTCTCGGGCTCATCCAACTTACAATGGAGGAACTCGTGCCGTTTTAGCTGCCATTTTATATGTATTTCTTTAACAATATCAAAATCTGTATACCTTTAAAATTTTCAGACTCTTTGCGCCCTAAACCTTTCAAGGAATTCAATTTCTTGTGGTTCCCTTACACGTTGGGCGCCAAGAAATTAGTTCAAATAACATTTAGATGATATCGAATGCTTTAACTTTACTTTTACTTTTAATTCTACAAATCTTTGCACTTTATTAGCAATTTGTTTATATGCTGCTGCTACTTTTTAAACATTTCCTATGACAAATTCCTGAACTTACCATCACAAAGTTTTTAATGGAATCTTTTCGTTTCTACGCTTACGAAATCTATACAAACATATCAAACTTTCTTCGGTTGCAGGACCTTGAAAAGCTTAACAAATTCGTCTTCTTGCCGAACTTTAGTTCTACTTTCGCTACTTCATTTCGTTATTTAATCCATTTTTTATATGTTTGTTTCTTCTTGTTTATTTTTACAATATTTTCTTCTTTTGCGCACAGCCTTTTATTTTTGAAATATTTCTGGTTTATATACTAAAAGTTAGTATTTTGCATTGTAAACCATTTTTCGTGTTGACGTCACCTGATAAATTTTTGTACCAACTTTGCCACAGAGCTAATATGCCGCGTACGTGTAGGGTACGGGTACACTGTATATTTAAACATTTCGTTAAACTTCTTAACTTTCATCTTAACCATCTTTGCACTTTTCCTTTCCCTTTTTTAGAATATATTTTCCAATTTGTTCTTGTTTAAAAAACTCTTACGGTCTAGACAAATTAATTATTATAAACAAAATAAAAACAAACCGTTAATTAGGCGCGTCTGTAGTAAATCTTTAATTTACATTTCTTTTGTTTAACTATAGCCATTTAAACTTTAACTGGCTTTGTTTAAACTATAGTTATTTTCTTACTTTATTTTTTGTTTATATATTTATGTTTTTCAATTTAAACTTTTACATTTTTATGACTCGACTTGGCTTTTCACATATATATTTAATTATATAGTAGAATAATTCGTTTGCTTTTTTCTTTCGTATATTACATTTAAACATTTATAATTAATAAATGTTTTAAAAATGTTTAAATAAAAAATGATGCGCCTAAAAACAGTTTTAGTAAAGTTTTCAGGTTTTCAGTTTATTTCATTAATAATTACAAATAATTATTAATAATTTATATTCAACTTGTTTTGACTTGGCTTAGGAGATATAAATACAAACATGTACATAAGGTATTACAACATATGCATGTAGTTATATATATTATACATAAATATATATATTTTTTATATATTTTCTTTTAGTTTTCTTGTGTGCGAATAAGTTTTCATTTTCATTTTCATTTGCTTCACGTAAATTTCAAACGTTTTGTGTGTTAGACTTAAAAAATAAACTAGAAATTATGTATATATTTAATATTATAATTATAGTTATCATTATCATTACAATTATAGTTATAGTTATATAATATTTAATATGTTTCATATGTATGTGTTTGTGTGCTGTTGGACAACCAAAGTAGGAAAAAGAGTTTTGTTTTTCATTTATTTATATTTTTCTTTTATTCTTTTTTGGGAGCAATCTTTTTATGGCTGCTCCTCGCTGTTGGCATCGACGGCAATCACGGGCACTAGCTCCACCACAGATACAGCCTCGGCTGTGGTTGTGGTCGATGTTGATGAGCTGGTGGTGCTCGCTGGTGACATATTGTCGGCATTACCCGACGATGATGACAGGCCAATCGGTGGCGGTGATTGTGTCGTCGATTCCTGACTTTGACTGGGCGGCAGCACAAAACTCTTCCCCCCAAGCTGATCTCATTTAAGACCCGTATCCGACGATGGCGTCCAACGGTCAAACTCAATCCCCGAATCGGGCGAAACACCCGTGGCCTTGGCCAAATGTGCTGCCATAAAACCGCCTGTTTGCATGCACTTGCAGTCCGCGGCGATGCAGTTGCACGAGAACTTGGAGCCACGACCACATCGTGCTGCAACCAGGCTGGGATTGGCAGTCAGCGTTGTGGATGGTGAACAGCCAGCCGCTGGACCACTAATATTAGAGCTGCCCTCCTCATCCATGGCCTGACCATCGCATGGACTCAGACGCAACTGACTCTCGAAGGACTGAAGTTGCTGCATAAAATGGAAGTTTGGTGATACGTCCGGTTTGCGCTCCCGCACCAGCATGAAGGCATCGTTCAGGCTGAGTGCCCGTGTGTGCATCAAATAGGCCAGAGTCACCGTCACCGAACGCGAGACGCCCGCGAGGCAGTGGACCAGCACCGCCGAGTTTGCGGACCGCGCTTCCTCTAAAGAAGGGGAGAGAAGGTACATTAGTATTATGCCTAACCACGCTAGTGACTTAAGTACGCACCTATAAAATGTATGGCAGCTGGAAAATGCATGGCCAGATCCTGGGAATAGTGATCGGTTATGGGAATTTGTAGATACTTTATGATGCCCAGCTTCTCAAACTCATTCGGCAAATCGGGTGTGACATTTAGCACATACTAAAAGTAGAGTTAAACAATGGTTAGTTAAAGGTATTAAAAGTTAAACAGGGTATCGAAACCAACCTTAATGTTGTACTTTTGCAAAGCATTTGAGTCGCAGCTGTGTGAGGCGTTGCCCAGAAACAGGCCGGGAATTATCTCCACGGGCACCTCATTAAAATTGTGATGGTGATGATGATGATGATGTGTGGTGCTCTCGCAGTCCGAGGATTCCGCTGAACTGCTGCACGCCGAATCGGAATGTGGCGTGGAAATGCGCAGTGATCTGTTAGGTAGGAAAATTGGAAAATTAATTAGATTGTGTACGGAAAACTGTAGAGTTTTAACTCGATCTAAATCGCTCTCTACTCACCTTAGACCCATCAACTGATCAGCCTGGGTATTACGACTAGATTCCATTTCTTTGTTGTGCGCCTGGTTGTCATCCTCACACCATTCCGGAAATGCTTGGCGAAAACTGGAGAAGCCATCTGCAAGATACATAGATAAAAAGATACTTATGAAATTTAAGCTACACATACAAAATAAAAGTTTACTTTACTTTTAAAATGTTTTGGCTTTTGTACGCTTGAAAAATACTTCGTTATGCTTGGCCAAGTGTAGCCTTTTGGTCTAAAGTACACAGGTAAGACAACACCTACTCTTACCACGCCTTCTCCTACCCACCCCTGCTATGTTTGTGAAGCGTGCGTGAAATTCTTGCGGCTCATTCATAAAAAACGCAGCGACTTTCGTTGTGAATCGTTTTTTCTCCACTTAGAAACGGAAGTGGCTACCAAAAGGGCAGAGGGAAGAGGCAAAAGAAGACGATACGACGAAAGGAAAATCGTTGGCAAAACGGAAATGCTGTTTCTATATTTATGCACAAGTATCTGATTGTGTATATGTATCCATAAGCTACACAAGTAGCGCACAACGATGATGACTCGCTGCGAATTGTCATAACACAAAACGGAAGCTTACAATTTCCTACTTGGCGCACAATAAATGCGATTCCGCATTTGAAATTGAGCAAACACCAGCAGAGCAGTGCTGGGAAAACATAGCCACAGCAAAAACAACAGCAACCAGAGTAACAACAACAAACAGTTACCAGCTCATGGGCCAATGGGTCGTATACGTGTTCAGTGCAAGTCCAAGAAACCAACGAGTTCGCATGGCCAAGCATGCGGGCGCTTAACTGGGCACTGAAAGGGGCACAGAGGGAAGGGAGGGGATTCCCGGAAGAGTCAACACCCGTACAAATTGCCCGAGCTCTTTAAGAATCACACAAAAAAGCGTTTCGTAGCTAAAAACTGCATTTGATAGCAATTTCCGTTGCAACAGCAAATAGTGAAAAACTCTATTACAGACAGTTCAATTTCCCTGCCAATTTCCAGCACTTTAGCACGTAAATAAAGTAGGCGTGGCCTAAAGGGTGTGAGTGGGAGGCAAGACCTTTGGTCAGCTCGTCCGCTGACTAACTGAGGACACGAAATTGAATGAGATTGGAGCAAAGTTTTCGGAAAATCGTTTTCAGTTTTCTTTCAATTAACAGATTGAAGCAACCTCAGAATTCTATGAACTAAAAGCCTGAAAATCGGTTTACAAAACAGACTTTAAATAGCTGAAGTTTATAAGAAACTTATGGTAGAAAATAGTCAGGGAAAGATTTAATTATTTAAGTATTCAGTTAGTTAATTATTCCTTCAAGTGTATAATTAATGTTTAACTAAGCTCTTTAAATAAGACTTAAACATTTTTAGCTTAACTGTAACACTTTAAACCAGAATTCAATGTATTCGTCTAATAAACCCGCATTTCCGGCTGATTTTCAGTTTAGTTAGTAACCCACATTGGCCATAAACTCTGTGGCCGCTAATCTATACAAATTAAACTGTACAACAAAAAGTATTCTCTCATTCGCTGACAATAGAAATTTTTTTTTCGTATAAATAGAAATTTATTTGAATTTTGATTTTGATTTTCAATTGTTGTTTTTGGCATAATTTGCGCGTATTGCGCTTCCTGTTTTGGACTTCATGAGAGTTCGAAACGGACGTACGTGTCCGGTGGAACGGTTCAGCGGATGCCCCCCTTTCCTCTATGCGCTGTAGAGTGTTCCACATCCATGACGTGTTTGAGGTGGGGTGAAGTAAATTAATTAGCCTAACGCACAAAAGGGCACAAACTATATAAGGGTGCTCCAAAGCCCTTTGTGTCCTCTCTTCCCCCTTCACTGCTTAGCCAAGACACGAACCAAGCGCTCGTCTAACTGTTTACGCGACCAAAGTGCGCCTACGTCATATCCGCTCGCTCCCTGGGGGGATGAGGGAAGAGGGAATGGACAGCAAATGTGAATGAATAGAGTTCTAGTGTATGTGTGTGCGTGTGTGTGTGTGGGTGAGTCTCTTTGTATCTGTATCTCAAGTTAAGTTACTTAACTCACGTTTATATGCCCTGTACTAATAAGCAAAGCGGGTATATTAGCTGAGAGCGTCTTAAGAAATAAAAGTTTATAGCTCTTCTGTGGTGTGTTCCGCTGTCTAAAGACAATTACAGGGTATTTCCACGCCCAGCGACGCTATTTAACAGCGCTGAACATGTTTTTGCTCACACACAGCCAGCTAAACAGAGACAGACAGCTAGAGTGAGACAGACAGACTGAGAGACTGAGAGACAGACGGCGAGAGATAAGCAGCCAGAGCAACAAAATGAAAATAAAATAAAAGTGATAAAAAATTATAAACAAACAAACAAATAAATGGCAACAGCAGTCAAAGCGAAAACAATGAATGGAAAAGATACCCAAGCACCTTCCCCCACCTACAGCCCCTGCCACTACCTGTTCCCTCTCACCTTCTCCACCCACAGCGAAAAGCAAACGAACTGCGACTTTTTTCTGTTTTTTTTGTTGTTTTTGCCAGTTGTAAAAACTTGCATGTATTATTTATAATGTTATTGCTGTTACTGTTGTTGTTGTCATTGTTATTGCCTTAATAAATAAATAATCCAAATTTTGCGCTTTGCATGACAAGCACATCCCGTGGGCGTTGCCAGAAAACACAAAACAAAAAACTTCACTAGCTTTGCTTGGGTGCGCAGCCCCTTACCAACCCCCGCCTGCCGCTCTAACCCCTCTAACTAAGTTGTAAGTGAGGTTAGGTTAGGCACAGTGAGTACAAGTCGCTGCGAAATCCGGTTTTAAAGCCCACAAATAGACACAATGACAATAAATAGGCAATATGTATGTATTTTAAGTAGTTTGCACACACACACACAGTAACACACACACAAATTGTTAGTGTTATTTATTTAGTTTGTAGTCGTGTTTTTTGTTGCTTTTCAAGTTTACATTTTCACGTTTTGAAGGTCGTTTCCACTGTGCGCGACGCTCGCCGCTCGTCGCTTGTCGTTTATTGTGTGAACTCATCAATGAAACAATACACAGACAACTAAGCTATAGAAACTAGCTATATACAAGCAGGGCTTATATGAGCAGTGTGTGTGTAGTCATTATATAGCAAGCAGCTGTGATAAGCACAGATACAAGTGAGAAATTCAAAAACAACGATAAGAGTTTTGCTAACTTTTGTAAAAAAAAGCTAAAAAGTAAAGGTATTTTTTTAGTATTTTAAGGGAAATGCAGTCGATTAATCAATCAAACAATCAATCAATCAAGCTGTAATCAATCAACTTGAACTTGTGTTTAAAGTTGTCGCTTTGATGCTTAACAAATTACTAACAAAGGCGGAGAAAAAGAAATGAAAAGCGTAGAGGGGGAAAAGCATGGAAAAGCGTGGAAATGCCCTCAAAGAAAAGTCAACTTTGGAGCACTTTGTTGTGCAATGCATTAAATAAATTCTCATCAAAGGCGGAAGTGGCAGTCATTAATATGGTTGCCTGACTGCCTCCCCCGACTTTTTATATATATAATTCTTTATTCTTCCAACTGGCAACGCCCCCACCGCTCACCGCCCCCTCCAGTCCACCTACTTTGCTTGCACTTTGTTTATATGGCCAGCAGCTAAAAAATGTTGCTTTAAAAATAAGCAAAAAGGCAACACTGGAAAATTTGGGGCGTCTGTGGAAATGTAAACAAAATGAGGCCACAATTTTCTGGTCTCCTCGGGTTGTTCGGGTTGGCTGCTTTCGTTTTTCTCCGCTTTTTTAAAGCTATATATATATGTACAGATATATACTTGTCTTTCGTAACACAAATACATGTGCATATACTGATTATCATATTGTTTTTTGAGACTGTCTGACTCGATGGAACTGAAACTGACTCATTGACAAATAGCATTGAACTGCAGGCAATATTCTCGTCGCATTTTCTTTCTGCGTCTGTCGTTTCATTCATGGAGCACGCAGCCAGTCGTGCTATATACACAGCTATACATAAAGATATTCCATATATATATATATCTGTATTTATAGTACGCGTCATTGTGCAACACATGGCTGCCTGCATTTGCTATGATCGAGTGGAGTAAGCAAATGGTGAAAGGGTAGGAAGACGGCTGGGTTGGCAGGGCAAACGCTGGCGGAAACGTGCTCAACAAACTGAAAGCCGTCACAGGCCACACACATGGCGTATGCGTAATATTGATTTCTCTCCCTATTTCAGTGCTTTCCTGCTTTGGCATTCACAACAAATCCTTTTGACAAACACACGAAATGCTAAAGCTAAACAAAAACAAAAAATTGAAGCCAACTCTGCACTGTGGTACAGCGTGAACTATTTGGAATGCATTTAGCACAGTTTATGGCATCTGTCCAAGCATGAAGCTAAGCCATAAACACACACACAAACACATACATACATAGGGTAGTGTGGAAATTTCTTGTGAATCACTTTGTGTACATCATCCACAAAATATTCAAAGTTACCATTTAAACTGAATTCTTGGTATTGCAAAGCTGCAGCCGCTTGACCCCAATGTGAACACTTTATAGCAAGCTAATAATTAATAAAATTATGTAGATCACACCACTATGCGCTCTAAGTTATACAATTAATTTGATTTCTCATAAATTTCAATGTATTTCTCATTAGTTATGAATGTCCAACTCAACACACTGTGCGCTGGATAAGCACTTGACGTAACGACGTCGCAGTCGCTGTCAGCGTCGACTGCGCAGTTACAACGGCAGCAACAACAACGCCCACGATACCAGCAGCAGTCGCCGCAGCAGCGAAAACAACAACAAGGAGAACAAGCAAAGCCGCTGAAACCACCTACGGCCATAATACCAAAAATGAACGTGGCTTAAATTGTATATGCAACAGCAGCAACAACAAGAATAACACACAAAATATACCAAAATTCTAGTTAAAGCAACGCCCGCGCGCTCTCCAAATGTTTTAACGACAAACGAGAGCGGGGTTTGCGAAGAGAGGCAGGAAGAGACAAAGGAAAAATAATAAAGAGAGCTCAGCGCTGAGACGAGCACAAATTTAGCATAGACAAAAACCGATGGACAGCTTTGGCTGCTGTTGTTGTTGCTGCTGCTGCATTTGGTGGACTTTGGGGCGTGTACACCTGTTATACACACAAACACCCACACAGCCGCAAACAATTATACACACACACAAATACACAAACATAATTGCGAAAGAGAGTTTGCTTTTATATAAGCCGCAAGCTTTCCTTCAAACTCGGCGCCCAAAATGCCAAATGCTTTTTATGAATGAATGCGCAACGAAAGAAACAAGAAAAAAACTATGCGCACATGATGAAAGAAAGCTAGGAAATGAGCCAAACAAAGATGAGAGAGCGATATACGAAAGAGTGGGAGAGTGGAGAATGGCGAACAGCGCTTAGCACGCAACTATTTGTTAAACGGCAATTTTTGCATTTAAAATTTAAAACTAAACGCACACAGCTGCAAAAGAAACTCGTGCATGTCTGTGTGTGAGCTTAAACCGTGGAAAAGTCGACGATTTAATACTCTTTTTACAAATCTAAATAAATATTTTAAAATAATCACTCTTAAATTGATCGTACGTCAAAGTGAGCGTGATCTTTTATCCCAGACTGACTGTCTGTCGCTCAGTTATTTATAGTGTATAAGAGTCTCTTTCATTCCAATTGCCATTCCAGTTCCATTTCCCATTCCAATTCCTTGTCATTCATGCATTCAATTGGTTTTGTTGGCACATTTTTAGTCAATTTGATGCAATTTGCACAGCGACAGACGGAACAAGAGAGAGAGTGAATAAAAGAGAGCGGCAGAGGAGAGCGGTAAAAAGCTTTAAAGCTGACAGTAAGCGGACGTTTGACATACATACATAAAAATACTTTTTAGCTAGATGCACACATACAAATATGTATAGCTGTGTATGTGTGTGTTTGTTTTGTTGAAAAGACAACTTAATAATTCAGTTAATCAATCTGTTGAACTTCCTCTCGACTAAACAGCCCGTCTTTTTGCTGATTGTCTTCTTTGATTGTTTTGAGCAGCGTTTAGAGAAGCGACTGAATTTTGGAAGCAGTGCATCATAGATGCTATATGGAAGTTTATGGAAGTTTTTGAATGTTTTTTTCTTTTTTTTATCAATTTTTCTTTTCTATTAGCAATTCTGACACATGTCGCAGAATTAAAACACGTCAAAATCAACTTCCAGACACTTAAGACTAATGACAGCATTAAGGTTTCTTTTGCTATTCTCTTCCCCTTGATTCCCCCTAGGCTTAATCGTTATTTGCATTTGAAATTTTTGCGTTGTGACAAAAATGTCAAACTACATAAGCCAATCAATCAAAATGTAAATAAGAAAAAGGACCTATATTTTGTAGACATCCCATTTCATCCCACTCCGTCGCATAATACCAGGACAAATATCGTAGGCCAGCTCCCTTGGCTCTCTGCCCTTAGAGTAGCTATAAATAGAACGAAGCCTCGCGCAGCTTTCAAGGTATTAACGTAGAATAGAATGTCCTGAGGGACCTTTTTTGCTAGCTTTCTAACTCTGCGCTCAAAAGCTGCCGCATATTATTAATTAATTATGTATAATTTTGTAATTGCATGAAGTTTGGCAACGCTGTGCTTCCTTACCAAACACACACCGAAAGTAGTTGGGATAGACAGAGATAGGTACATCCTCAAACACATACTAAAGTATGTGTATATAGCAAAATAAAGAGAGAGATAGAGAGAGAGAGAGTTTATTTGAGTGCACGAAATCCCGGATAATTGAAACTCTGTTCATATCTCTCAGAGAGTATCTGCAGCTGTAACTGTTAAATGTTGTATCTACAGCAGTAAAAATGTAGCTGTATCTGTATCTGTAACTGTTGCCAGTACTTTTGGTCAGAAGTTCGGGGTTGGTAGGTCGTGGTGGTTTCCAAATGGGGTCAAGTTTAATGTGCAGCTTCCTGTTGCTGCTCTTGTTGCCATAATTGCAGATGGATTAGCTATCGTCTCTTTTTCCGGACACGCAACAAGTGCAGCAAGAGTAAAAGAACGAAAGAGCAGAAGCGAGGGAGAAAGAAAGAGAGTTGGAGTTGGATTTTATTTCGAATTTATTGATTTTTGTTTTTACTGTAGAAGCGGACACTTCCGCTAAGAGCTGAGGGCGCAATGGAGTATGTTCGACTTCAATTTACCATTTATGCATGCACAACTCCAGCACATAAGCACACGGTATGCTCAAGTCGCTGCGATGAAATCTAACCAACAAAACAACAACATTTGCATTAAACAGCAGCTTTCTCACTCACTCTGTCTCTTTACCAACGTGCTCAGAATTCCATTTCGAAATGAAATGGAATGACACAAGACACTAAAGAAGAGCGAGAGCAAGAGGAAATGGAAGTGGCAGGCGGACACATAAAGCTGGCGGGCGATGGCGAGGGCATGGGGAGCAGCAGAAGGCATTTATAAATATTGCATACGCGAGATGAAAGCATGAATTGAGCAACGAATGTGCAGCTAAGGACAAAGAAGACATAAATGCCAAGAGTTTAATAAAAGGATATCGTTTCTGATACATTCACTTACTGCGAAGAGAATTCCCTGTTAAATATATTATTCAGGCCAATCAATAGACTCTTATGTAATCCAACCTTGGACCACCTTTTTAGCTATAGAACTGGAACGTGAAAAAATAGTTTGCTAACAAAAAATATTCCGAAGTATTCTCTGAATTTTATTAGTTTTGGCAGTCCACGTATTATTTAAAGTTCAACAAAATATTTGTACTGGCGGAATTTAGTAAAATACTAATTTTCAGAAGTTGTCAAAGAATTTTTTGCGTGGTTTTTCGCCTATTTGAAGCTGTGGAAAGTGGAAAGGGCAGAGTGGAGGGCCTCAAACACTCTCTCTCTCTCTCTCTCTCTCTCTCTCTCTCTCTCTCTCTCTTCTGTTCCTCATTCTTTCTCTGCCTCGCTTAGCTCGCTCACTTCACAGATCTTGCCCTGCATGTTTTGTTATATTTCATTCATTTGATTTCTTTTTTTAACTTCGCTCTCACAATTGCATTCAACGCCTGTCATAAGCAGAGACACAAACCACACACACACACACACACAAACTCAAACGCACATAACTTGAATGCCTGCATTGGAAAACTAACAAACAGAATCATTGTCGCTGTTACTCCCTCTTCCACTTATTCTCTTCATTCTCTTTCTGCATTTCTCTCCTCCGCGCCTGTTCTTTGAGCTGTTAGTGTTGGTGTGTGTCGGCTTCTTCTGGTAGCTACTGACGCTGTCTCGTTTGGAGTCCGCTGCTAATTTGCACTTTGATGAAATGCGTTTGCTCATGTCGTCGTCGTTGCCATCGTCGTTTTTGTTGTTGTTGTTATTACTGTAGATTTATTTATGCATGCAAGCGCACAAAGTCAGCAGCGACGTCCACAACAACAACTACAATAACTTTTAGCTACATTTCATTTCGATGCCGCCTTTTCGCACAAACTCAAGCACACACTAACGATTCAAAGTGTGTATGGCTGTGTGTGCATACTTTTCTTGCTCCGTTTTGCGCCGCAGTCAAAGCGAATTCAATCGTTGTTGTTGTCCCGCTCGCTCTCCCCCTTGGACATGTATATTTATTCGCTTTAGCTTTGTTGTTGCTGTTTGCTAATTCCAAGAAGACAACAATTTACGCGTTCGGCTCCCCCGCCAAGACAGGCATGCTAGGGAAGAGTAGTAGTTGTAGCAGTGGTAGTGGGAGGAAGAGCAGCATAGCGTCATCGTCGTTCTTATTTCACCATTTTCTTATTTCTTATTTCTTCGACTCTCTGACTCTTCCATTCTGCGCTTTTGTGTTTATGTGCAACGGCAGCAACAACAACAACAACGATATTAACACTATACGCCCTGGAAACTTCCGCTGAAATCATACGAGGAACGCTGAGGTATGCAGCCCCACTACAAAAGAAACCAAACGCCCTCGCACTCTTTTCTGACCGGAAGTTAGTTGATTTCTCGTCTTCGACTTCGCTTTTTAGTTTTTTTTTTTGCAAATATTTGCAGTCGTCGCGCTGAATGGTATTTATGTGTGGGCGTTGCCTTTTATTCACTATTTGTTTTGTTATGTCTTCCGCTTAGGTGCAGACCATTTAGCCTGTGAGCAAGTTTGCCGCTTAGATCTTACGTATCCTTATGAGTGTGTGTGTTTGCGTTGGTCGCTTGATCTCAGTCTTAGACATGGCCATCGCCATCACAGGTGGTTCTGTAGCTAGTCAATGTGGGTCTCGCCGTTAGCTGCCTGCTTAATTAAAACCCACACAAACTTTGACCCAAATTCAGCAAACGACAAAAACAAAATATTCGCCTCGCCATCCCTCTCTCTCTCTCTCTTTGAGGCTCTGTCAAAGCAGCCGTAGGCTGAGACCAATTCGACCAACAGACCAAGAAACCAACAAAACCAACAAACCCAACCAACTGTTCCGTTCCAGCTGTCCAACGTTGTCAAATGCTTTTTTTTTCGAGTGCTTGCCAGCCTACCTTTAAGTGAGTTAGCCTGCGTGTGTGTGTGTGTGAGTGACTGCTGTATACCACGACGCCAACGCAGTGATGCTGTGTCTGTCTCAGTCTCTGTGTCTGGACACATTCATGTCCAATATGCATGTGGGCAGTTTTGTTGTTTGGTGTCAACACAAAACCGACGAGACAAAAAAAACCTGTGCACAGTGTGATGATTTTGTTGGGAGTAAAGTGTTATTTGAATGATCACGCAAGCTTTAAATCGTAGGGCATGTTAAGTTATTGATATAGTGACTGATCGTTAATTCCAGAAATAATTCATGACACATGCTAACTAGATAAGACAAAAGACCAGACAGATGTCTCATTGAGAAATTCAATTCAACAAATTGTGTTTGCTCCACTGCACGACTAACTATTATCTTCTGTTCTCTCGCTCTCCCTCTCTCTTTTTGGTGCAACGAATTCGAATTCGACTTATTGCACATGTGTGTGTGTGAGTGTAGCCGAAAAAGCTCAGCAGAGGCAGTTGGCGTTTTTTGGTGAAGGCAGACTAGTTGGAAGCTGTTGTAAGTGAGTTAGAGTGAGAGAGTGCAGTGGGGAGGCAGCGACGCGTCTTCTGATGAATTATCATCAAATTGTAATAAGGCAAAGCGTCGGCCTTGGACACAGCAACGAAAGAAATCCGTTGGTTGCACTTTGTGATATGGACTGTGGTGCCACGTGTTGTGTGAAAAGAAAACGAGATGCGATATCTCAAGTAGAAAACTTGTGAAAATTGTTTAGGCCCAAAAACAAAATTAAAGCAACTTGTCCACAAATGAGGCAAACAACTCTCCAAGTCGACAAATATGTATGTAGAGAGGAGAGCTTGTTGGGAAAATGCGAATGCGGCGACTACAACGCGTGGAAATGCATACCACAGAGTTGTTTTTATGGCGACGACGCAACTTCGCTGCGCGCATGCGCAGCAGCCGGGTTCAATTTCTATAAAAGGGTCGACGATGCAGAGAAGTCGCAGTCGCTGTCGCTGTCGCCGTTGCAGCGGACAGCGCGACAGACGAGCAGACTAGTCAGACTGTTGAACAGTGGAGCAGCTTTGTATCCGCCTGGCTATAAAAAAAAAAATAAGAACCAGACGAGTTCTCCAACAGAGATCGCTTGTGTCTATAATTTTAACTCAACTTCCAACTCCCCAATAAAAGTGGCAGTGCTGGCGTCGGCGTCGACGTCGAAGTCGACCGCAACGCATCGTTCGTTGACTTTACATTTGCTAGGGTCAGCACTGAGCACTGAGAGCGTGATTGAGAGAGAGAGAGAGCGCGCGTGGAAGGGAGAGCATAAAAGACAAGAAGAATGAGCACTGATCATGCGATGGGTTTGAAACTTTGCTAAATCTAATTGAATTAAATATCGTGCAACGGAAGCGCTTAGTTTATGATACTTGACAACTGCTGTGTACATTGTGCACTGCACACACTCTCTCTCCCTTTACTGCTCTCTTTTCGAAATAACTGTGCCACTTGCCCCCTATCTTAATTGTTTTAATTCTGAGAAATGCATACAAAGTGGCATTTAATTAAAATAAATTTCGCATCAGCAGCATCAATGCATAATGCATTCGGACTGCCTTAATGAAGTTGCTGCTGCTACTGCTGCGTACAATCTTCAAGCTGCAACTACCACAGACTGTATCTGTGTCTGTTGCTACTCCTGTAGACAAAAAGATACACAAGAGCCGCATAATTGCCCGACTTGATTAAATTTCAAGGTTAATTAGGGGCCCAAGATAGTCAAAGAGGGGTTTTGGGGGGTAGTGTAAAACTTGTGGCTTGTGGCAAGAATGTTTGGCCCCATTTAACATAATGTCAACCATCAGAAGGCAACAAAAGGCGTCAGGCATTAAGTCAGGGATTTGATATATCGTATATAGTTTTTGATAGGTCTTAAAATCAATAAACTCCAGTCACAAATAGAAGAATTCATTGTTTTTTCCCATTCATATTTTGTAAGTAATTTATTTAAATATTTTTAGAGAAACGTTACTAATCACAATTTCACGTTTATCACGATATTATCCATATCTTTCTTCCCCCGACGTCAGTTCCTTTATTTCATTATCACATTCAACATTCAACTGATGGATAAATCAAGGCCAGACTATATATATTGACTATATACTACTATACTTATATATATTGCGATTTACCATTTGCATTCATATAAAAGAAATAATGGTTGGAAATGGAACGCACCTCCAGCTCCCACTCCCATGCCCATTTCCCCCCTGGCCAGGTGTGATAAGATAAGCCTACTTTCCAAGTGGGCCAAGTGGAAACGGGAATGTGAAGAATCGGTTTGCAATAGAAAACGCTTATCGTATATATACTGTACCTATACATATGTACATACTGTACAGTGTACACTGTACATAGAATAATAAAACAAATGTAAAGCAATTTACGCGAATGAATGCAGGAAAAATGGGAAAATGGGAAAACTAACAGAGTAAAAATTCATTTAGAATTTTTCGTTTCCTTTTAACCTTTGCGACGACGGATTTGCAAACAATGGCGAAGCACTTGAAGAAGAATCCTTTTTATGACCCCGAAAAAGGTGCCAGAATTTCCACATTTAGAAAAACTGTCGTACGAATGTTTTGCTGCTTTCCATCCCGCTCCTGTCTTTCCTTTTCCTCTGTCGCTCCCGGGTTAGTCCCAGGGAATTTCCAGTCATAAAAATTCGGTTGTTTTAAACACTCCGTGCGCTCCTAATTACCTGTGAACAGGTAGCTCAGCTTATCTCAGACCAGGTAGGTTACTAGGCTCTCCTCTCTCTCTCTCTCAGAGGCTCAGGCGTCGGCTCAGCGGCTATGCTTGACGTCATTGTGTCGTGGTGCGACCTTATGTTATGCTAATTTCTGCCTTTTCAAGTTCTATTTTCAAAATGAAATGAAATATGTAAACAAAGCAGAGTTTGGCAGCCAACAGGGGGTAAAGGGAGGGGCGGGTCGGAACGTAGAAGCTTTGGGTTATAGCCGGTCCATTTCTTGACGCCCAATTGTCAATTTGCGATATTAGCACACTGAATGAAACGTGCGTACGTCAACTACGGAAAGCTTTTTCAAATAAGGTCGGGGAGGAGCGTAGGGGCGGAGCACAGACAGCTGTGAACGGAAGGGGAGCAGCACCAACAACACACATTTTGGGGCGCTTGTAAGCGAACGGAAATTGAAGTGATAAAAATAAATATGAAGCCAGAATCGCTCGACAGCAGAAGCAGCAGCAACCAGATAATTATATATTCCTCCAGATACATATAGATACACACACATACTATATATATGAGATATATATAATGGAACAAGGGCTTGGCCAACATTTCCTACTGAGATAGCTTTAAAAAATGTTTTAGAAACAGCCATTAATAAATTTAACCAGAAATTTTTATTACTAACTAAAAAAAATTTGACTGAATTAAAAGTGGATTAAAGCGGATTAAAAATGTTGTTATACGAAATTAATTTACTAATGAAATTTTTAGTGTTTTTTTTTAATTTAATATAAGTTTCAAGCTCCTTTCCCCAGCATAAGCTCGAAAATAGCGATACCCAAACAAGCTCAAAGTGCAAATCAATTATTAGGCGTCTATTTAGTCTAACTACAAACTAAAAGCAATTTAATGAACACTTAATAATACTACTTAAATGTGTTTTTTGTTTGTCTGATCAGCCGACTGTCACCATCTCTGTCTAGACTATTTATAGACCTGGCGCTACGCTTATCAGTGCCGAATACACCTTGTGCACCCGAGAGCAGATCCCTGCCTGATTTTCCCCATTTCCCATTTCCTCTCTCTTATAAACATTTGCCAGACTAATAATAACATTTTTAATAATAATACATAAATGCCCAAGTGTGTGTGTGTGTGTGTGTTGGCGTGTGTGTGTGTGTGTTTATTTATGGCATATTATGATTTGTTATTTAACTTTTTGTTTTGTTTTCTTTTCGTGCTAAAAATGCCGACGAGAACAGCAATAAAAATAGTATTTATTGTTATTGTTTGCACATTTCTCAAATACTTTTGTTAAGAATTTTTCAAAATTACTAATTTGATTGATTCATTTGATTTGATTTGAATGAACTCACCCTGTAGGGAAACCACGCGACAGCCGTCCTGCTTGAGACGACGATGGAGCACATTAATTGTGGCATCGTTTCCATTTCCAAACATGGCAAAAGCTCCGGCAACATCCTGGCCAGCTTGCTGCTGTTGCTGCTGCTGCTGTTGTTGTGCCACGCCCACATCGTTGTAAAGTATGAAGAGACTGACCTTGTAGCCGGTCTGAATGCGCACTTTGAGCTCTGGCGATTTAATTGTGGACGCCAAATCGATCTTGCCAGCGGCGAGGCGTCTCAGCATTATGCTGGGTATGCTAAAGTTAACGGCGCTTCTGATGTGCGACTCACTGTACTCGTGAGAGCCACGACAGTCGAGTAGGATCAGCTCCTTGGTGGCATCGTAGCGGGCTCTCAGCTCTGATTGGAGCCACTCTTTGGTGCAACACTCGTACTCTGTTTCCGGCATCTTGAAAGCTCTCTTCACCAAACTCTCTCTCTCTTTTAAAACACTCTCAAGAAAACGCCACGAAACTCTGCTCGCAACTTCCAACTCTCAGATTTGTTTGACGTTTAACGTTTGACTTCTTTCTTTCAAGTTTTTTTCTTTTCTTTTTATTTTGTTTGTTCCTCTTGGTTTTTGTTTTTGGTTTAAGTTTTCACAAAACTTTACAACTTTGCTTACAACAAAAAAAAGTTTACATCATCTGCTGCTGCTGGTGCTGCTTCTTCTGACTGGCGCACATTTTTTTGTATTTCTTCTGCTTCTGCTTTCCTTTTTGTGTTGTGCTTCTTCTCACTCGCATACAAACATACTCATGCACACACTAACTCACACACTCGCGCACGCAAACGCAAGCTAGCAAACGAAACACAATTTTTTTCTGCTTTTTTGTACAATGAAATCTTTTTCCAGCTACTTTTTGTGTACAATTTTCCTGATGTTTTTTTCTGGTTTATATTATTATTTACTGCGTTTAGTAATATTAACAGTACGCTTGTTTATTTGGTATTTGTTGCTTCAATTTGAATTTACACTGTGTTTTTGTATCGCACTCCAATTCGTTTTTTTTTTTTTATTATGTTTTGTTGTAGGCTCACATTCACACGCACACAAGCCCGCCAAATCACTACCGTGTATGTATCGCTGTGACTGTATGTGTATGTCGAAGTTGAGTGTTGAGCAAATGAAATAAACAGAGCCTAAAAAACGCGCACTGACCGATACACCTTACACCGTGCGAGCGACACACAAGCGACAAGATACACATACGCTGAAGGAATGAAGAAACGAAAAAACTGTTTACAGCGCTATTAAAATTAGCAGAACGTTAACAGACGAATATGTTGAGTAAATGCTGTTACGGTCATGTTGTGCTCTCTTGTACTGTTATCTTACTCCATGTTAACCCAGTCTCTCGCCGAGCATAAGCGGCAACATTTTACCTCAGTGCAAATATTTCTCGTATTGCGCTGTTGTACTCATCAGTATAGGTGTTTCGTGCTGTTATACACGCCACGAACTGTTATCTTAATGTTAAATCCATTGTGTACTTGTCGGTTTGGCTGAGCGTGAGCATTGAACAGCAAACACCCAGCAGTTAAGCCGCTCATGAAAATTATACAGAAAACAATTTTATAGGAATGAACTTAAAGAAATTGATTTTTACGAAATCAAATGTGATTCTTATTTTTTGTAATGCCTATCATATGCTGTATTTCATGATTTTTTTTGTATTTTTAGTTAATAAATACAGTTTGTAGCATTCATACTAAAATTTCCTGCTGTGCAGCGCACAACACATTAAAACAACAACAACAAGTGAGCGTACGCTTGCAGTAGCAGCACCCACTTACTTACATATACATACGCTTAGCATAGAAAGAGGGAAACGTTTACAGAAGGTGAGCGTGCATATTATGCCCGCTTGGAAATTTGAGGTGTATTTAGTTATCAAATTATGAAGCTTGAATTTAATACCAAGCCAGCTTTAGAATATTGTATGCCTAACATATTTAATTTGTAAAAACAATATTTATTTTAAATACCAACGGCTTTATCACAAATGTCCTTTTAGTAACCATTAAATTTCCGACCTGCCCTTTTGGCTGCTCTGGATTATGCTCTTTATTCACCTCACTCACTCTCTATCTGTTTGATTCGTGCTCACAGTCTTGCTTTCGCTCTCCCACAACAACAGAAATCTTGCATGTGCGCATAGCACGCTCACAAGTTTGTGTAAAGTTCATTGATATTTTTGTGCATTGGTATGCGTTTAATGCGTGTGTTGATTCATTGAGTTCGCAGCAAACTAGCTGCCTAATATATGACTGTGTTGAGGGACCTTATATACTAACTGTACATAGCGCAGTTACGTGTAATATTTTACATGGGGTACAAATGTTCAATTCCATGTGCAAATGTAGCTATATTTGTATGTACTTAGTCTACACTCGAGCGAGTGCTTATGAATG
This sequence comes from Drosophila parthenogenetica, assembly GCA_035047505.1. Lineage (NCBI taxonomy): Eukaryota > Metazoa > Arthropoda > Insecta > Diptera > Drosophilidae > Drosophila > Drosophila parthenogenetica. The sequence continues at coordinate 6,107,010 of JAWNPM010000247.1, read as the reverse complement.
CGAAGCCATTGAAAAAGCCTCAGGGATAAGTGGCGAGAGCTGTGGAGTAACTAGTGAAAAGTGGTAGCTCAACTATGCGAATATTGAGCGGGGCGGGACCACTCAAACATTAAGTGGAACGACTTGCACCCAAAACTCATCAATGAAGTTGAAACCTTCAACGAGCTCGTTCGCACACACATACAAAAACAAACACATGTCTATGTATCTGTGTATATAGTAATAGAAATACGAATACGAACACCACAAGGACATGGCTGCCAGCAGGGTCGTTTTTGGAGACTAGCAGAATGTTTAAATTTATAACCGTGACCCTGATATTTGCAAAAAGCACCTACAGCAACAACAGCAACAGCAACAAACATAACCCAAGCACAAGCACAAACACGAGCATTTCAAGGATATGCCTATGCGCGTGCAGAAAATTTCTCCAAAAAGTGCCCCAAGTGACAGACCGACCCTCACAACAGAGCGCTAAGAGCTGCCAGAGCGCAGGCGCTGCTCCAAAGAGAACGGCAAAAAAATAAAGAGAGGCAGGGGTGATGAGGTAACGGCAATGCGAACTTGGGTCCCAGCTTAAGTATGTGTGTGTGCGTGTGTGTAGAGAAAAAAGAGAGAGAGAGCAAGCACAACGTGCTGTTTATGTACTCGACGACAACTGCGAATGGCTGTATGTGTGCGTGTGTGACTCGAAACAGAAACAGAAATTTTCATGAATGAAAGTCCCACGCAAAGGCAAATACAGTTAAGCACTCGACCTCCTTCCCCCAAAACCGACTACTCTTTCACAGTCAGCAACAAAAATCTATGCCACGCTTTTTTTCTCCGAAAAGGGGGCGGCGTGGGCGGGGTTGAAGACCCTCAGGATTGGACCCGAAACGACTGAAACGGCTGACACGCCTGGAAATAGAAACTGGTGCGAGAAGTGGTGAAATGAAGAAATGCGTGGGCGACTTGGCCAAGTTGAGAGAAAATTGAAAATTAGGTAAGCCCTGCGGTGAAAATAACGCGACCTGGCAACATCAAAGTGCAGCCAAGAGTCGATAACGGCATGGCACGGCACGTCATGGCCTTGACGCCCACAAGGTCAGCTAACACGGCTAGCTTAATGGGTGCGTCTATCTGACGCGCCCCAAAGTCCTGGCCCAACTAACTGATAAGAACCCAATCTAGCTCCATAAACTAACCGAGTACCACTTGGTAGCACTCAGCAGCTGACTAATTGACTAATGCCACTTTCGTCACTGACTCACCGCATTTCACCGTGGGTTTGTCACCTGCAGAAATTGAACTTTAATCGCCAGATACATTACTATATATAAATTAAACGATTTTCATGATTACATGGCAAACGTGACGCTATATAACGACTCCCGCGTGGAATGACTGCACTGATTGGTTTATCTATTAGTAAGTGAGTATACTTAGAACGGGACTTACAGCTGACTAACCCCCAGAAAAGATATAGATAGATGGATGGATGATTGGCTGAGTTGCAGGTGAATCGCATTGATTTACGCAATTTCATAAATTCAGATTCTTCTCGGGACTTGGCATTCCGCGAACTCGGAATACTTTCTGCGAATGCTCTACAGAAATATACAATATCTAATTTTAGTTTCAGTTCAAAGTATTATTTCTAGGAATTTTGTATATGGTGATTTTAAGCTAAAATAGATTCATTTTTTAGGCCAAAGATTGGGTATTAAAAAGGACAAAAGAGACAATTTGTGGTAAAGTTGTTTAATGCGTATGCAATCTTATCAAACTTAGATATTTATTAGTTATAACATTTAAATATTGCTTATAACGACTCAGAAATCTAATAATTGTTGCAACACTTAAAAGAAATATTATAGTTTTTTCCTAGAAGTGCCCATAAAAATTATTCTCTGAATGAAATATTGAATATTTATGGCACTTTCAGTGAATTTTATAGTTCCATCTAAAATATTGAAGGTAAAAAGAACTGCAAACAGCTTTCGTCACCAGCTTGAACTGCGTACTGCTCAGTGATAAGCGACATTCTCCGATTATCGCAGTGCTTATGAGTATATTTCTTAGCTCCTTTGCCTTAAGTCGCCACTATCGTCAAAGTTACTGACCTAAAGCAACGTTTATGGGCTTACGAAGTGCTGAGAATGATACTCCCCCACACACACATACATAAACACTCATATAACGACATGTTCATGACTATATCGTGCTATAAACTGGCGTACTTCCGGTGTGATCAGCAGCATTCCAGGCCAGATCTGCCCACAGCGAAAGAGACGCACTGATGTGTGCTCATATTATCTGTATTTCTGTCCCTCTATTCCTCTACTCCCTCCCTCTCACTCTTTGCAGTTCCAGCATTGTACAAGTTCCAAAACGAATACTGATTCATTCGGCGGATGTTTGTGGGCGCCACTCGGCAACGGCAATTGCAATCGACGATCAAAAAAGCTGTTGACGGTTTGACCAAAGGCGGCTGTCCCAGTGCACATGTGTGTGTGTGTGTGCGAGTGTCTATGTGAAAGCTGATGACGTCACACGCCTTGCAGCTTTTTGACCGCTGAATTTGCCGATTGATATGAAACAAACAGCGACCTGACCAAATGTCTGCCTGTCTACGGCTAAAAATATTGAATCAACTCGTTTTTTATAGTCTGCGAAGGGGTATGCTGATTTAAGCATTTAAGATGTAACAGCAAGTACAACTAAACCAGGTTTATATCTTTTAAACAAATCAGTTATTCTTATACTTTAATAAAAGTTACTTAAATTCAAACTGTTATGAGGGTATCAAATCCTTCACATACCAAAATAAATCTTTGCTTACTGTTCTGTTCTCCATGTGACTCAGCTTACCAGTCACCCAGTCATTCAAACATCCAATCATTCCATAAAACAGTCCAGCAGCCAAGCAGCTTCTCCACGTGCTGTTCCTAATTCCTAAAGACACCTACGCCAAAAATCCTTTTGACGTCATTGCGGGTTGTTTATTCACTTGTTCGCATCTTCATCTCTTGAAATGTTTTAACTGAAAACAGGTGGATTAAGTATTCTGCAAATATTTTGACTAATCAAAAGTCTTTTCATGAAAATATGCAGAAGGGAATAAATAAAGCTTCCCAAAATATCTCTATTAAACCAGTACAATTAGTTCAAACTGGTTCGCAAAGAACTTATGTTACCATAAGTTCCATTGAACTACTCTGAGCTGAGAGCTCAGTAGATCAGTAGTTCATTTAATCCGAGTATAGTTCACCTCGAACTACTATTTATCGATACAAGTTCAATATTTATTCTCTTGAGCACGACTTAAGTACTCATTCATAAACCGTTATCCTTAAACATACCTCGGTGTGCTCTCTTTTTGCCTTTTGCTTTTGCATCGCTTCTTCTGTCTATGCAAATAAACAAACACACGCACGTGTGCATGTACTTATGTCTGTTTGTATGCGTGTATCCCGTTTTTCGGTACGCTTTACGAGTATGTATTTTTAAACTAGAGAGTCGAGCACAGAAAATTTGCTGGCTTCTTTTCTCAATTGGGCCGTAAGGGGCTAACGAAGGTTAATGCGGCTGTATTTGACCTTTGGGGTCAAGCTGGAGGCAAATTAATTGCGAGAATTGAGCTGAAATATGATGATAATTATGAACACAAAGCTCATGATGACGATGATGATGCTTCCTTGACTGTCCGGGTGACTGTAATTGATACAAATACAAGTGTGCACACATACAATACACCCAAACATACACACACACACTCCTATGTAGTACAAAAATCATTCAATTGCAACCAATTGAATCAATAAACCAAAATGTGAACTTTCCCAGTTGATTTTCAATTGTGAAATTACTGTTGTTGACTCTTTACTGGCACTTCCGTTGTTCGCTTTGCGTTTGCATTCGCCTTTGTCTTGTTTTTTTCGTATTTCGTATTCGTTTTCGCATTCAGTTGGCAGCGCCGTTAATTATGTTGACCCAAGTAATTTGTAAATCAAATGTGGAGCGTGTGGACGCGTGGGCGTCACATAAAAGTGCGCCGTCATCATCGGCCCAAACTGCCACTTGGATATTGTAATTTGCCACAAAGCGCGAGGCAAAGGCAACACGGCCCACGCAACAACGGCCTCGCCAGTTGGCCTGGCCAAAACTGAATATACATAAATACATACTTATGTACATTTGTATGTACATAAACCCAAAAGTATATAAATGTGTGTACACATTTTATTTTTGATAACGCGCTACGGAATTGCACGCCCACGCAAGCAGCGACGCCAACAGCGATGCCGACGCAGACAACAACGACGACGCCAACGTTTTCTTCCAGCACGCCGTGCCGTTGCCATTCATTTCCACCCGCGTCAAGCGGCGTCGTAGTGAGAAGTGAGTGACGACGACGACGACGATGGCGACGTTAACGGCGACGAAGGCAGCTGGGCAGCGGCATTTTACGCATTCCAATCAGCCAGCAAAAATGCCAACGTGGGCGATTTTCATTTCCCTTTTTAACTGCCGCAGAGGTTCCATGTCTATATCTACATGTGTACATATACATATATACTATGTACATACACGATTACTTCGTGCGTGTTTATGTGTGTATGCGGGACTGAACGTGTGTAGTAAAACAGCCAAAAGTTATGAATGAAAAGCTGCAGCTGCCTTGCGTGGGCTGTCAGAGCTTTGCGCATTGGGGCGTTGTAAGCTTTTCGTTGTTTTTTTTTTTCTATTTTGTGTTCGTTGAGTGGCAGCTGCTCAATACCATTAAAGTTGTACTACAAAAATGTTCAAGAGTTTATATACACACATACATGAATACATAACGTGGGTTGCTCTCGTTATACACAATAAATATTGATTTAAAGCTGGTGTTAAAGTTTGCACTGTACATTTTAATGCGTACGACAGATCATGGAATAATTATCATTATATTCTTTGTACTCATGTTTATATGTTAAATGCGTCATTTTAAACTGAACAAATATTAAAAAAAAAAGGGTCTGATTTAAAACTACAAATCGAAATATATAATAATCGCGAGTTTCTAGATTTAGTTTAAATATATGTTGTAAACATGTTTCTTAAAGTCGTAATTTTTTTAGTTGAATAGTAACAATTTTAAATTCAGTTGCAAAGCAACCTATTATTGTTTTATGGCAAAATGTAGTCAAGACAACAACCAATTTATGGCACAAATCATTTTTCATTCCAGCGTTATGCATAGAACGATTGCCAAAAGTATTGAGAGATACTTGGTGCTTAAATTAACTTATTTTGACGAAATTTAAATACAGCAAAGTAATTTCAGTAGCCAGAATCGATTGCTTTATCAACTGCGTACTTTTTAAAGATACAGCTGTTAAAATATCATTACTCAGTGTTTCGCGCCATCCTGCTAGAAATCAGCTGTTGGCCATTAAATGAATCGATACTTAACGCGAAGCCCTGGTGCCAAGAAGCTGGCTACTTCTATCGATATGCATACGATCCGATATCGATGTGTTCATAATTTACCATTTCTACCATCACTAATGGGTTCATTAGCTTTTTGTCTCGTCTTCGCTGCCCCCCCTTCTTCAACGAATCCCACTTTTCCCCCCAAAAATCGTTTTTGGCTGTGTTTGTATTGTTTGCATTAAAACAAACGGCGTCGAACGTCGAGGTCGTCTGCCTTACTTGATATTTTCTGAAATAGTCTGCGTCATTTCGCACGCGCCAGACTTTTGCTGCAAGTGAATTACAAATTACAAGAGACCAAATTGCAATGGAATCGGATACAACGGAAAAAGAAAGTACGGCGGCAAGTTCAGAGACAACAACAACAACAACGACGACGGAAACGGAGTTGCAGTTGCAAAGTGAAAGCGTCGTAGAAGGCGAAGCGGGCGACGACAACGAAGCGACTCCACCGCCAAGCAAACGACCCAAAGTTCTCGATGCGGATACCGAGAAGCCGGCAGATGCGGATGATGGTGACGAGGCGCCACAATTGGTTGCAGTGGAGCGAGCGCAGAGCACACAGAGCAGTCTGAGGAAATTTAGTCGAATACCCGTTTTCATTGTGGATTATCACAACGATGTGCTTGAATTTATCTATCGCTGTTTGGCCACACGTCATCTGCCCCTAGAGCGGAATGTTCTGGTGCACTTCGATTCGCATCCCGATTTGGTTGTGGCACGCGATATACCCGCCAGTGAGAGCTACAACAAGGACACCATGCTGAACGAGCTGAGCATTGAGAACTGGATAATGCCCACTTTATATGCAGGTAGGTGTCAAATCAGAGCAGCTCCAGGTTCAAATCTAAGCTAGAATCTTTCCCACAGGTCACTTTGATCGCGTTGTTTGGCTAAAGAACTCCTGGTGTCAGCAGATACCCACAGGAAAACATGACTTTAAAATTGGCCACAAGGACGATCGTATTGGTGTCGACTGTCCACTGGATTACTTTATGGCTGAAGGCAACTATTGCACCAGCGATGAGCTGCATGAGGCACGCTCAGTGCAGCTCCAAGTGCACGATGCCGACAGTGATTCCCTGGATCCCACACAGTTCCTTTCAGAGCAGGATGCCGCGGGTTTTATACTGGACATTGATTTGGATTTCTTTAGCACATCGAATCCGTTTCTGGAGATCTACAAAGATGCCAACTGCTATGCACAGCTCACAGAGATCTTTCACTTTGAGAGCGTGGAACCGGCCAAGGCAGCGGGCACGGCCACCATTGCGGACTATTGTGCCACAGCGGCGACGCGTCAGAAGCAGCTGGATGCGCTAAAACGCATTTTCTGGCATCTGGAGGAACAGCGTAGCTTCGAGGGTCTCGAAAAACCTGACGAGACGGTCATTACGCCCGAAATCTATGCCAAAATTGTGCAGCTGGCGGAGCAGCTGCAGGCCAAGTATCCAGACGATGAGATCGACTGGCTGCTAATCTTTGACTCGGGCAGCACCACCGACAACAATGGATTGCCACACCACATAAGCACTACCAAGGAACTGGAGGATTACTTTGCGCACTTTAAGCGTTTCCTGCAGCGATTGCCAGTGCCACCGGTGGCCATAACCATGGCTCATTCCGCACAGGATGACTACTGTCCGCAGGATCAGGTAGCCTTCATTGAGGAGCAGGTGCTACGACTGTTACGCGAGGTCTTTGGCGACAAGCTGCACGAGAAGGCCATACTCCACTACATGGACGATCCATGGGATGTGATGAAGCTCTAAGCATCAAGCTACAAGCACAAGATTAATATTAACTACGAAAGTAATGGTTCAAGGTGTTATTAACCTGATCCAGTAACTGTAAATGCTCGCACGGCTTCCATTTGGGGATTCCCCAAGCTGTCGAGAAAGTGATTCCAATTCCACAATTGCAGCAGATAAAATGAAGTGACTCCAATGCTAATTTAAAGAAAAATACTTATTTTTATTACTATATAAATATAAACATACGAAACGTATTTAGTATATATACTAACTATAAAACGGACACACATACAATACATAATCTACATTTATACAAAGTCCCCGAAGCGTGATTATAAATTTATCGCAATAAAACATAAATCAAAAGTACGCTCGTTGTTAATCCCCTTTGGGTATCCACTTTGGAACACGGAGACATAGGAATGGGAATACAGATAGATCTTAACTAACTTTGATGGAATCTCTTGAGATAACTGCTGCTGCTGGGGTTAATCACCCTTTGGGCGTCCACTTTGGAGCTTATAGACATAGAAATACAGACGGATCTTAGCCTAAACAATCTTAAAGCTAAACACTTTGATGGAATCTCTTGAGATACAGTTTCGCTGCTGGCGGTTAGAGTTCCTCCTTGTCCTCCTTCTTCTTATCACCTTTAGTTTTTTGGTTTGGTACTGGCAGCTGCTCCTTGAGGCACTCCCTTTCCTCTGCTCGCTTAAGCACGTGCTCTTCACACAGATGTTGCTGTAGGGACTTCTGCTGCTGCAACTTGAAGTACCAATCACTGATTTCATCCTCGTATTCCTCCAGCATATTCTCGCATTGGTTCTTCATCTGTGTAACTTCGACTGGTGGTTTGTCCCACAGCTCGTAGGGTATGCCTAGATCAACCTTAACACCTTTGTCCACCAGTCCGTGCAGAGTTTGGAAGGTTTGTGACATGCCCTTAGCGAATCTGGTGCTGTCTGTGCGCTCCTTGTGCAGATTATACTCGAGCACACGCTCGCAAACGTTTTCCAGGGACTCGAGAAGACGCAACTCGCTGCGTCGGTACTCAGTGCGCTTCTTGGGACGCACATCGTCCACGGAGTAGCCGATTTCAATAACATCGTGCGATTTGCCGGTTTCGCCCAGACGCGCCTCCAGTTCGGCGGAGAGAATTTTGCAGGCCTCGCAGCGATTGGCATAGCGCACGCCCTGCTCCTCCTCGGCAGTTTGCTGGCCCACCAATCCCTTAAGCTGCACGAGAGCCAGCAGTAAAATTATAAACAAGCCGCGCAACATATTTAAGAGATGCAAAAACTGACGTGTGATAATTTGTAGCGACGGATTATCTGTGCATTTCTTCTGCCATTTTTGCCATTCACACAAAACTTGTTGTGTTAACCGTTTTGTTATCGATATTTCTTGGGGCAATCATTAGAAGGAAAAGCGCGTAATTTGAATTTCAAGTTCAGATTGCCATTGGCAACGTCATCCCTGGGCAAAACAAATACAGTTAGCCCCAATCCCCAACAACACAACACCCCATTGGATGTCAAATTCTTGACACAAACACTTTTCGTAAAATTAACATAATGACACAAAACAAGAGATTTTACGTGCGCCTGGAGCTGCAGCTGCATGCGGTTGGTAGTGGTGTATTAACAAAAGATTTCCTGTGTTAAGCTTTCTGAACTCTTATAGATCACGTGTCCCGGTGTTTGGCTGTGTTCCCACGGCTATCTTGAGGCTACAATCAAGACACTTGGCTATTATTTTCGCACCGGCGCCATGGAGCCACGATTTCCCATGCTGTGCCATGATCAGTTTACCATGGAGGGATATTTTCGAAATGTCAACTCACTGGAGCAAATGCGTGAGATGCTCAACTCTGAGCATTTGGAGATTACTTTGTGGCAGAAAGGACGTAGACTCGCTTACTACATTGGCAGACTGTCTGATGTAATGCAGCCATCGATTCCACGTCTATCCTGTGCTCATGAGGACAACGTGCAGCTGCTGATGAAGGCAACGTCTGCCTTTCCGGGCATACTGGCACCCAAAGTGGAGCTATCAGCTGAACTAAATGCTCGCGACAAGCAGCACAACTGCTGCAAAGTAGATTTGCAGCGACCCCTGAACAATCGCCATGTCGAGAGTCGTTGCCTCAGTCGCCTCGAGCTGCCACGCAAACAGCAGACCGTCTGTCATTCCAAGCAATCCAACTGCTGTCCAAGCAGTCCCAGCTTCAGTTTCTCCTGTTACAATGCTAACCAGCAGCGCAGACTCTCCACTTGCTCCAATAGCACACAGTTGAGTGCCGAATCCCAGGCACTTAGTCAACACTCCACTCTAACGATGTGCAGCCACACGTCGATTTTGAGCGGAGCGGCCGAACATCAGAGCAGATGCCACATCTGTCAGGCTTACAGTCGACTTTTTGACGTTTGTTAACAATATGCAGTACCATATAAAAATAAATGTTCTTATAATTTAAATAAGCTTAACTATAACATGATTCAGAGGTAGACAGCGAAATCCGTTTGGGCAAAGACCAGCACAATCAGAGTTACGATGAGATTGTAGGGCGCTGCTCGATCCAGTTCTTGCGGCTCCAGCTCATTGCGGAGCAGCACACAGGATCGTCCAATGTACCTCAGTGTGCTGAACACATGCGGCTCCAGTGGCAGATGCAGGCACACCAATGTGGCATACAACCAGCGGGCAATCCAAGCGTCGCGTCGTAAATCAACAGGAGTTTGGCACTTGATGGATGAAGAGTTGGACGTGCTTGGTTCTTCGGACAGCGGAGGTTGTTCCGATGGATCCGACTGTTGTAGCCACTTGCTCAACATCTCCAACAAATGCTCCAAATCGTTTTGACTCAAACGTATCAATGTGCTCAGCAGCGGCTGCTGTTGCTGGCAGAACTGCAGCCATTTGTCTACATCTGTGGTTAGCGGTGGTTCAATATTTTGATCGTACTGTTGGGCACTCAGCTCGGATCGTAAAGCGACAACCCTGGTTCGTGCCTCCTTAAAGCTCTTCACTTGAGCATCGCGCCACTCAGGCGTTGGCAGCAGGCACTTGTGTGGCGGCGGCGGTGGCTAAGGGGTTACAAGTTAAGTTAGTATTATCTGGTCTAACCAGATGTATGTCAAGAGTTTCGCATACTTACGTTGAGTGGCTCGATGCCATTGCTTACTACATGGTTTTTTATTTTCGACGAACGCTTGCACACAACGGCTGGACAACGTTTGCGCTCGTAGAGCATGTGCATCAAATATTCCTCTCCAGTTTGTGGTGGTTTCTGTGGATCAAAGTTCTCATCTGGTTCCTGTATCTCGAGCGCTTGCAGCTGAAATGATTCCTCCTCTGCTTGACTTTGCATTTTGGTTTATTTATGTTCGCTATGCGCCAAAATTATTAAAACAACAAAATAACTTAGCCGGCAAAGGGGCAATTTGGTGACTATCGAAAACAAGCTAATTATATCGGCTAGGGATGAACGGTTTGGGCAGCTCCGATAGTTATCGCGGTTGCATAAACAGCTGTTTTATGGTGAGCTTGTAATCGAAATTTAAAAACTGCAGCCGTTGAACTTCCTTTTTGGCAGCTACACTGTGCTTGTTAATGTTAAACTTCTGAGAAATCAATTCCGTGTAAAGCAATTCAGAAACCCTGCAGCACTCAGTTTAATGAAGACCCATTAAATAAGCTCAATTTTATTTATAATTTAACACACAGCTCATTGCCAGGATATTCGGGTAGATCCAATTCGTATTTGCTCTGTAGTGCTGGCGGCACGAAGCGTCCACCCAAGTAGTGATAGCTACCTTTGAAGTGCTTGGCGCACAGCTTTGGTGCAGTGAGTGAGATAAGCAAAGTGGGCTTCAGGTCACACTCGGTGAGACTTCCCTGCTCCACATCCCAGCCGCTTGGTATATCAATGCTATGGCAAAACACACAGATTAGTAGAGCTCAAAATCAATCGACATAATTACCCACCTTGCAATGGGTAGTTTCGTTTGCTGCATCAATTCCACAACAGGTACAAAGTCCGGCCGCACAGGTGGCTTAAAACTGAAGCCGAAAAGAGCATCAACAATCAAATCAAAATTATCAGCTGACTGTTGCACAGTGGGGCAATCCGCAATGCTACAAATGTCCATTCGTTTGCACTGATAGGCCAAATTCTCAAAGAGTGGTTTTGGTGTTGGCTTTGGGTAGTAAACAGTTGGTTTATATCCCATCAAAGCCAAGTGACGAGCACACACCAAACCATCACCCCCATTGTTGCCGGGTCCGCAGCAGACTAGAACACGGCTATATTCACCGGCAGGGAAGCACTTGGTCACGGCATGGGCACAACTCAGGCCGGCTAGTTCCATTAGCTGATCCACACTGAATTTGTATTCGTTGAAGAGATCCTGATCCACATTGATTGCTTCATTCTGATCCAAGTACTTAACCATTTTGATGCGACTGTGAGAAAATTCTTTGCGGTGTATTAGGTGTGATTTTTGTGGCTCCTTTAAGAGGTTTGGCAAGAAACTAAGGTGTCGTCTCTGTAGCCAGCTGATTGCAAAAGTCTTTAAGCCTCTACTGAGTTGAAATTGCATTTGGTTTTGTGCGAATAAATTAATAACAATTTTTGTATCTCGAGTTTATTTTTACGTGTTGATATGTTTACAAGATCAAATGAACCAAAAGCTTGAACAGCTGAGCGTTCAACTTGAATCGTTAAATTTATCGAGTTATCGATGTTTATTTGAGCGACTCACGAAATTATTATTCAGCTGTAGTGATGTAAAGTTGAATAAAAACATCGATGTCGAGGTCCATCGATGATTTCAAAATCAAACATCGATGTTGCATTGATGCATCGGATTCAAACTTCGGTGCATCGATGGATCACCTATGTTTCAAAAATTTCCCATTTGTGTAAGAAACGAATATTTATGATATTTTAGCTTGATTCCTAATACTTTCATAGCTAAATTATTAAAGCAAACAAATCTTAACAGTATTCAACATAAGAAAAATCAAACTTGAGCTTTCATAGCACTCTTTTACACAGTTTACTGTTTACAGACGACAAATGCGCAATGTTTGAAATATGCATTTTCGATGTTTTGCGAAACATCGATGCAACGCTCAACATCGGTATCAGTAAAAACATCGGAAAACTTCGGTAAACATCGACGAAAAAACATCGATGCTCGATACATCGATGATTTTTTACATCACTATTCAGCTGAGTCTTTGATTTCGCGAATCGCGATTCAGTTATTAGCTCTCGCTGTACCATGGCGCTTCGGTCAAGTGACACAGTTGCGACAAAACAAAATTATACGTACATAAGTCGATGGATGCACAGAACTTTAGAAGATTGGCGCCTTGCTCTAAAAGAAAATGGGCCCAAGGTGTTAATCTATGAAGAATATATTGACTTTACGACGAATAAATATCACGTTGTGAAGTTCATGAAGATACTGGCCGAATATTGTCCAAATTTAACGCACGCTCGTTTAGTGTTTTCCGGCAACAAAAATGATGAACCAGAGGACGGTGTAATAGAAGCCATTTTGGGATTGCCAAATATGCAGTGTTTAAATCTGTATGATGCGCCCCAAACCGTATGTAAGTATATAATTGTTTTACTAGAAATTTGTTTGTTTTGGGGATGAGTCATAACTGATTTCGTAGTTTTGCTCAACTGCATCATAAAACTGTTGCGGTACTTTTTCCGTTATCACAAATGCGATAACTCAAGTTCGATAAAACTAACGATAACAATTACTACGAAATACGTTATAAACTTTTAAATCTTTTTCAGTTTTTACAACACACTATAAAAATTTAATTATTTTATTTTCTTAAATTTTTAAATATTTTGAAATCATTTTAGTGTTGGAGCTGAAATGTGAGTCAAATAAGCTGACGACTTTAAAGTTGGAGGAACTGGATGAGAGTATTACTACCGAATGTTTAGTCGAGATATTGAGCTCTATGAAATATCTGCACAGCTTGGCTTTTAACTACAAGATGAAGGAAATCCAATTTCTCTCCGCCTTAACGAATCTAACTAGATTAAAAGCTCTCACTTTATCGTTCTTGCCCAAAACAGAAAGTAAGTAACAACATTAATAATATTGTAATTCTTTTAAAATTCCTCTTTCTATTTTCTAGTCGTGCAATTGAAAAATTGCAACCAATTGGAAACTCTGCAACTTTACAATATGGAGGAGAAAATAAGCGTTGAAGAGTTTTTAGATGCTTTTAGCAAATTGACTAAACTTAAAACCTTATCCATCAACTTATTAGAGGAACACTCTCACTTACACGAAGTATTCCACAAATTGGATGAGTACTGTCCACAATTAGCTAATCTTACGCTTGTTAGGACCTTAGACAATTATGGAGACTTCACTAATCTGAAGTATCTGTATTTGGATATGGATGATAACGGCTTAGCTCAGCTAAATATGGAAGAATTGCTGAATAAGCTCGTTCCAAAATATGCAGAAAGATTGCAAATATTAGATATAAGTCGTAGTCCAAAACATACGCATTCGGTAGAGATTACAAAGCTAAAGTTGCTGAAAGCCTTTTTATGCTATTCGTGGCAAAGTAATATGTATAAATGTCTGTCAGAGTTTTCAGACCTACAGTTTTTGGCGTTGGAAGCATTTGAGGATGAGTCAAGTGATGTCAAAGCTTTAATAAACGTGGTAGAAACTTGCAACAAACTACGCTATGTTCGCCTACCAGCAAAAATCGCAGGAATTGAGGAGCTGGTTCTTGCTCTGCCTGATGTTCTAGAAAAACGTGGCTTCCAGCCAGAGAATCCTTTTGTACTATCCCTGATGATTAGCGATGTAGACTCGGAAATGGAAGCAAAGGTAATACTTTAACTTATTTGGGTTTTTATAGTTTTAACTGACTTGCTTTTTTAGTTAAAGGCTCTTCCTCATGGCAATCTGCTACAGTTGGACTGGAATGGTGCCATATTTGACACCAAACTTAAAGATTTAATTGCCAGCTTGAGTAATTCAGAAGAAACTCCAACTACAAAGGCTATTTATCAAAATCCCTGCAAAATGGCTGGTGATCGCATGGAACCAGAGGATTTATGGCTGTCGAATACGAATTACAAAACTTCCCTTAAATCGTGCACCAACAAATTTAATTTGGAATACGATGAGATGATTGTGAACCGCTGCAGAGATTTGAACATCAAAAGAGCGGTTTATGCGCTACCAGACATGCAATTTGCCTTTAATTTTAAGTATCATGCGCTCGACGACCATAACGAGTGCTACACTTAAATTAAATACTGTAAATAAAATACTACATGTAACTGCCAAATAATTTGTCTCATCAATTTTTGTGGCGGTCGGTCAATAGACATAGATCAGCTATCGATAATATACGAACAGCATCGATAGTTGCACACAATTTAAATATGCACCAAGTGGCAAATGTAAGCAAATAAATGTTAATTATTTCTTATTTGTGTATGGTTTTATTAATCTTCTGCCGGGTATAAAGTAAGAGCGTTTATGTATGTGTATTTATTACGGGTTCAACTTCGTTTATTGGGTGCTGTTGTTTCATTGGCGCCTTACAAATTGCACCTTGTATGGCTTGGGTGTGAGTGTTATTCCGGGTTGCAGAACTAACGATGGTGTCTCGCCCTCCGGCAGCACAATGTGGAAGTGCTGAACGATTCGCACTAGAAACGAGAAAATGCAGGCGCGTGCCAAAGCGTCACCAAGACAGCGACGGCGTCCCATTCCGAATGGCATGAAGTATTCATCTTTGGAGCACTTGCCGGCTGCATCAATGAAGCGCTCTGGTTGGAACTCTTGTGGTTTTGTCCAGTGCTGTTCATCCATGTGCACTGATCGCAGACTAATGAGAATTGTCGCATTCTTGGGTATGTCATAGTCACCCAGTTTAGTTGCCCACAGAGCTCGTCGTGGACCTGTTATCGGCGTGATGTGGAAGAAGCGCTGAACTTCCATTATGAAGGCTTCCATGTAATGAAACGATTCGCGGCGACTGAGATGCGGAAAAGCCTCAGTGTCTTTGCTACTGCCTTGCATATTGGCATTCACCTCCGCGTACAGCTGATCCTGTAAATCCTTACGCATGGCCAGCATCATTAAGGCCAAGTTAATGGTATTGCTGGTAGTTTGTGAGCCAGCAATGAAAAAGTCCAGAATAGTCATCACCAACTGCGTCTCATTAAAGCTGTCGGTGTCCTTCTGCTTGTGCTGCATCTCCTGCAGATAGGCAAAGATGAGATCGTCATCGGGCAACTTCTCGCCACGCTGTTCACACTCCAGCAGACGACGTCGGTGCTCCTCAATGGTCACCATAAAGAAGCCATGCAGCTCCGCATTAAGCTCTCGTATTAAATTGTAGCCCGTGCGATTGGGTGCCACATGACGCAGCCAGGGAAACTGAGCCAAGAGACCACCACATATGTCAAACAGCTTGGAACGACGGTTCATTAGCTCCAGCAGGCGACGCAAAGTGCTGTCCTCCGTATTGGCAATTCTCTCGCCCGCTATCAGACACCACAGTACGTTGAGCACACTCTGCGCCAGCGTGTTTACTGGCTCAATGGATGCTCCGTTTGTCTTCCCCAGTTGCTGCAGTAGCTCCTCTGCCTCATGCTCAATCTGCTGCTCCATCTGACTGCGCCCGTAGCCCACGTGACGCATCTGCTTCATGGCAAAGTTGCGATGCTCGTACCACAGTTTGCCATCCGTGCACGTGATGCCCTTGCGTGTGCCCATGGTGCGCAGGCGCAGAAAAAAGTTATCCGGTCGTCCCTCGAACACCTCCTGCAATTGCACCTCGCGTACCAACTGGTTGCCCAAGGCCACCACCACGTACTCCTGTCCGAGCTTCAAGCCGAGAAGCTGGCTTTGATACTGTTTCGACCACTGTTCGAAGAGTATGTGCTGTCCACCAGCTGCGCGTGCCTCTTTGCGAAACTGCAGGGTATTGCCTAGCCAAGGCAGAAATCCAGGACCTTTAAAGGTTGGGAAAGAATGGGTATTTTAGTTCTTGTTTGCCTAAATTAAAGCTAAAGCTAATATTTTGCTGATACTCCTCCTTGTACTGATAGTTCCACTTTTAACTCCTATATATATTCATTCTGTACTTGCAATTATACTCATGTTATACTAATCATAATATTACTTACACCTCATACTTATACATGTACCTCATACGCATACTCAATCCGAATTTTGTACTCTTATACTTCTACTGATGCTCATGCTTGTGCTCACACTTATACTCTAACTGCTACCGCATACTTATACTTCTAACCAGTCTTGCACTTATACTTATACTTGAACCTGTGCTCCCTCCTACACTTATAACAGGAAAATAAAAGAGCGTGAATCGCACGTTGACGATTAATCTAATCGCTCGCACTATTTGGCACTACCGAAAAATCTGGTAATCAGCAAATCAATAAATCGAACGCAAGAAATCTCTATCTTATGTCTAAGCGATAAGTTATGTGTGCAAAACGTGGGGGTCTACTTATACGAATACTCATATACCCTATAAAGAACAACTAAAATTATGTACTTTAATGCAGTAGAGCCAAATGTATCTGTTAGTTGCATAACAAAACAGTTCAAGACAAGGAAAATGCATATGTAAATCAGTTAACTGACAAGACACCTACTCGAAAATGGTTTACAGAGGTGTCTGTAATGTTTGTGTGACAATTTTATCAATGGAAAATCTATTTAAAATGCCAGACGTGACTCGTTGCAGGCTGTCAACGCTGTCCAGGTGTCAAGTTCACTGTTTCCAATTGGTAATGGGTTGGCCAATACGCATATGTAATGGAAACTCTAATTGGGAAGCTAGTTCAGTATCGTATATCGTATATAGAACTGATCTTTTCTTTCAAAAGTAAACACTTGAATCAAATTGGAATCCTTATGAAAATCTAGCTTATTTAATAACAAAAGTTTGAGCATAACAACAAATTTGCTGACTCAAGGCTGACTGATTGAAAGAACTATTTAAAGTACATCAATTAAATGAATGAACTTCCGTCTATTCAATTTGAACTTACCTGGTGGGAAATTCTTGGGACGTTTCATTGAACTTAGCAAGTTATAGATGAGAAACCCAACCAGAATAGTGGCCAGAAAGAGAAGGACACTCATCTTGGCTTTGTCTATAACAAATTACAGCAACAATTGGGAAATCACAGTCACTAGAACCGCGTGCGCACACAACCGCTTGCTTACGATGCCAACTAACGACTGAATCCAATGGAAAATGCACGCGCAACAAGCAAAATAGCTTGAGAGTTCAGAGAACAATTGCTCACCTACACACGCGCACAAGCAGACACATGGACGCACAGTAGCGTTGGCGCAGCCGGCTTTCTTATGCATGTGAGTCTATTAATGCTTAGAGAAAAACCATAAGAGCTTGAGAGTGCAGAACACGAGAGAGGGACAGAACAATTGCTCACTCATACACGCGCACTATCAGACACATGGACTCAGCGAAGCGTTGGCGTTGGCGCAGCCGGCTTTTGTATGCATGTGGTTCTATTAAGTCTTAGAAGAAGAGTAACGAGAACCTCAAGCGTGATAACTGTAAACAAAGAGAGTGCGTCGAAACTCTCTTAGATTAAGCTTAAGCCAGAGAGTTTTCTGCTGTACAGAAGACTAGCACTGCTCTCCTTATTTTTTATAAACTGCATATTTATTTATGCATAAATTCATTGGTATTTGTACATTGGTGTGGAATGTATATGAATCTCTACATGGAATTATTTGCGAAAACTGTGAAACAGCTAAAATCTTACAAATCTACAGGGCCTGCCTATATAAACACCGAATTCTTTGCAATTATGTAGTCAATTTCATTTGTCCAGGGATTCTTGAAGGCACGCCATTCACTTTGGAGCTGTATGTAACCGTTATCCTTGCAGCGAAAGCGGTACACCTGCGTGGTGACTTTCTCCTGAACCTGCATGACCATTTTGTGGGATTCAACCAGAGCCGAAATGTCCTCGTTATGGAAATACTCGTAGAAACTGGTGCCCAGTATTTCCTGTGGCAGAAAACCAATCACCAACGTGGCGCTGCAAGAAACCAAAGGGGTTAAAAAGGAGTTCTATAAGTGGAAAAGTGTAAGACTAACCGCTGATCAATGAAGAGGAACTTTCCTTCCGCCGAGTGGCGCGAGATGAAGAGCACATGCCGGATGTTAGGATGATTATCCAGCGAGGAGGGCACACTGGAGTTGAGCACGTTGGTCGGTATGCGTCCAATGGCCACGAGACAGGAGAGATTTGTTGTCTGATCATCACTGTCGCCATCCTGATCCTCATCCTTTATGGGTGTCCAAGACTTTAGGTAACCCGTGCACTGTATGACCTGATATTTGTGATCCATGCTCAGTTTGGATTTACGTTTGGTGGAGCTACGGGAACTGGATGAAGTGTCGGATTCCTCCTTGATCTGATTGTTGGCTGCACGCAGTTTCATGCGACAGAAGAAAGAGCGCCGAGCACCCGGACAAAGCCTGCACAGACTCTGCGGCACATCTGTCTTGACGGGTAGCATGGCTAGCAGAAAAAACTAGGAATTAAAAAGTTATTCCTAAGGGATGGAGGTACACTTACTTTTGGCGTCGATGAGTCGCTCGCGTGGACACTGCTCCAGTGAGGACAACTGCTCCTTCATTTTGCCTATGTCCTTGGGATGCAGCACGTCGAACCAACTCTGTCCCAATAAATCCGCTTGTGTGCAATTTAAAACATTTGAAACGGAATCGGAAACATACAGAATCCTTCCACGATCACAGCCCACGACGAACAGGAATCCCTCGGAGGCCTGTAGTATGATCATCTTGAGTTCCTGATCCGAAAGAAAACTGGGTTTATAGTCGCCGCCGTTGTACAGATGGAGACTGCCGCGTATGCCACGCAAATGTTGCACAGCCATACGCAGTACCGTTAGTTTGTCCAGTTTCCGTTGCATGGCATAGCACATGGGTATCATCGAGGACAGCTCATTTATGTAGGTGTTCATTTTGTCCCGTCGTCGCTTCTCAATTTCACTGTGATTTTGTCTAAAAAATTAATTAAATATTTTATTTATATCTATTTTATTGTTGCATAAAATTCTCTTACTTTCGGTTTTCATCTGAAGTTCGTGCGGATTTCTCCTCATCAAATGTGTCGTCCTCCAGTTCCTCCAGATTCTCGCTGTAATTAATTAACATCACTGTTAACTTACAGTTATCCATAAACACAGAATAAAATCCACCCCATTAAACCCACAAGTAACGAGGCAACTGTTGCTGCCTAACTCGCCCTCCCCCACACTTAGCACAACAAAAACAAACACATGTAAACGATGTACGTGTGTGTAGTGGTGTGCGCAGATTGCACACGCACACATACGTGCAAAAAAAAAAAATACATGCACTGTGTCTTGAATTTGTAATGTTTTCATCTTACAACTTACCAAAAGTCTTGCATAGTTTTATTTAAACTATTTAACCCACTTCAGTGCTTGACACGTTCTGCGTTTTGTTAAACTTAATTTTGTTTACAAACAACTTGAGCAGCAAATAAATACGAGCACAACAATTGACAAGTATCTGCAATTTGACGAAGTGCAAGCTTTTCCTGTGGCTTGAGCTTTTTGACACCATCTGGCAACGCCATGCTACGTTGCAGCGGAAGCTCGCTGCATTTGTTATCGAGCTTACAGATGAACATAATTTGTTTTGATTACAATTTGATACGGTCAGTACAGGGTTTTTTATTAAATGCTAACATAAATATACAACAAATGATATCAACAAAAAGAAGAGCTTAATTATATATGATACATTTTATCTAAGCATATGGTGATGACCTGCATGTAACGATCCCAAAGGCAGCGTGTCTCTTGATCTCTGTAAAGAAGTTAGAGTTAAAAATTAGTTTTAAAGCTGATTTTATGACCCTTACCTAGATATTTCCAAGTCGAGCACACTCTGTGTTATTGAGGACAGAAATTTATTGACCTGCTCGTGATTCCAGCCGTTTTGACGCCAAGGTTCTACCAATTTGTCGCATAAATCCACAAACAAATCACGTAACTCCCGATTCCGGTGCAGATTACAGGCAATTGTAATCAGGGCACGCCAATAGGAACGGAAGTTACCATCGAGCTCATGAAAAGCGCGTTCCAGCAGCACTGGCTTCAGACGCATGCAAACCAGGCTATAAGTCAAAGATTTCAATTTAAAGTCATAGCTGTTTAAAGTTTGTTAAACTTACTGTTTAATCTCCTTTTCCTTGTCCATCAGGCAGCGTAGTTCCCGCAAGTCCAGTAGGAACTCCTTGTCCATTTCCGTGTCGTAGTACTCGGGCCCAGTGTGCTTTTTAGAGAAAGTTGATTCAGTTTACTATAAATAAATGACATAATGAGTGCTACCTGATAGGTATATGTCCAGTAGATCATGATGGAGTGTGAGCAGGTGAGCAAATCACTAAAACTCAAATATTGCAGTTTCTTCTTGGAGGTTTCAAAGCGCAGACAAGCCAGGAAGACAATGCACGCATATTTTCTGTGAAGGATTAAAGTCATACAATATAGTTCTATACATGAGAAGGATCTACATACTTGGCCAGTTCGGTGGATATAAAGAAATGCTGTTTTATATTATTGGTAAGCGTACCCGGCAACTCCTCCACGGCTCTGAATATGCGTTTTACGTTGTCATACTGCCGACTGGAAAAAATTAAGATTTTAGGAGAAGCCCCATAAATAACTTCAGATAAACTCACCGACACGACTTAAGTTTAACGCAAGTTTTCTCCCCAACTTCGTCCAGATCTTTGCGATAACGTGAGGTCAGCTTCTTGCCCAGAATCTCGCGTGCCACAACATCATCAATGGAATAATATTTCTCAATAATTAGATCTCGAGTGTGCGGTTCCAGTTGGAAACAGGATTGTTCCATTAACTTTGACGGTGCGTGCAGGTAGAGTTCAATTAGTGAATAAGTGCGATAATGGTCTAATACATCAGATGCAATCAAATCAATTGGCGCACCCATAGAATGCCCAAATCCCTTTTGTTTCAAGTAGCAGACGGCTTCGCTGGCTATGATGGATTCAGGGAACAAGAATGAGTAAGGCCACAAAAGCGACAAAAACTCACGTACATGAAAAGCCTTCGATCCATAGCTGATAGATTTCTGGATCTACAAGTGTGTAGTTGCTTATAAACACATCTACGTCCGCCTACAAGCGCAAATAAAATATTTATTTAGCTAAACACTCATCTGAAAACATTTCATCTTACCATTGTTGTTATTATTAGACTGTTTATCGATTCGCGGGGAACAAGTTCGATTGGACTCATTCACTATAACTATCACTGTTACAGATCTGTTATTTAAATCAATGTTATTAACAGTGAGAGAAATTTTTAAAGATGAGTTCAAAAAATAATTTATTTGGGAGTGTAACTTATAAAGCAGTTTAATTTGTTTGACTTTACATTCGTCAGCAAACAAAAAACCCTTATATGTTTGATGTTAATTTAAGTTCCACAATTAACAGTTTCAACATACTCTGTTCATTAACATAATATCACAAGTATTTTAATGTAAAAAGTCACCAAAACAAGAATTCAACAGTTGCGATGTTATTCGATTTAATCACGAGTGACTCCACTTAGCAAAAGTGTTGAATTTAAATTAAAGACATTAAATTGATATTTAAATATACTGCTTCTTTTAATATCTATTAAAGCTATACAGTAGTTGAAAACTGTCTGCAGTTAATTGTCGCATATTTATTTATGCATGTAATTCATCGAATACAAATCGAATATTGTAAACATAGATGGATTATCGGTGCTATCGATACATCGGTGTGTTTCTTATATCTATCGCTGAGGATATCAACTTTTAAGAAATGTAAAAATGTAAATTGCAACATATAAATTAACTGTAAATAGCCGAAGGCAACGTGCACAATACAATTTCAATGTGAATGGTGTGCGCGCAAACAAATTGCAAACGCAACAACAGCCGCAACAATAATAACAACAACAAAAACGAAACGACAACAGACGACGACGTCGTAGTCGTGTGTAGCCCAATTGCAATTGCAACAATTCGATGAACAACTTCACATTCATATCCACCAACAAACAGCAGCAAAGAGAAACCAATAGTATAAGGAGAAGAAGAAGCGAATTAATAATATTGTGTTGTTGTGGTACAGAATGGAACAGGATTCCGCAACTGAGCTGCATCTGAGCAGAATACGTGAAGTGAAAGATTTGGCCGCATTAACCGACGACGTGCGCGATGTTGTGAAAGAAGAGGTCATATTAGAGAATCACCATCATCAGGTAAATCAACACATCCAAAATTCTAACTGAACACTGGCCAGTTGGCTGTTGGCGGCAAGGGTGGTTCGTCTTTCGGGCGATTCGTGCGATTCCTTCGTATCTTCGTGTCGTTCGTTTCGTTGGATGCCCGCGCAGCCAACGCGCAGTTGTAGAACGCGCTGCCTGTGACTTGTGTGCGTGTGTTTCTTGGTGTGTGTTTGTGTGAGTGCTTGTGTGCCTGAATGTGAATCTGTGCGCTTGTTCTGTTTGCCTGCGTGTGTATGTGTGTGTGTGTTAGAACGTGTATGTATAGTGGCTCTCTGTAGAACAAGTGGTGCATGTGTATGTGTGTGTGTGTGACGGTGGGGCGAACTAGGCAATTGTTGAGGACGGGGGCGGGGGTGAGGAAGGCGAAGGCGGCGCAACAAAAATGCGCGCGGTGCTTGCGCCCTACACGACCCACACAGCCCACTGAGTAAGAAGCAGAGAGTCAGAGAAGGAAATGCTAAAGCTACCATTACCACCACCACCATCACTATCACCACCATCACCATCATTACCATCCCCACCGTTTGGGCAACCCACAAAAGCAACTCCAACAACGTCAGAATTTTGTGTGTGGCGCAAATTGTTGTGTATACCGATTTTCATTTTTCCATGCTGTGTTGTTTACTTACACATACGAAATTTTCTTTGATTTCTTCCATGTAAAAAATTAATAAAAAATCAAACAATAATCACAAAACGCGCAAACAATAAATGAATTAAATTGTGTATGGAAAAAACACACAAAACGAAACCCGTTTTAAACTAAAATATAACCACAATCTATGTGCATAATAAATCTAATGAAAATATATAAATATATTTGATATATTCATGTGATGCGACAACTGTAACTCTGTAATGTGCGCTATGGTAATGCAGTTGGATACGAAAGTTCGCATGGTCACATCCTCCTCAAACGATAATAGCGGCAGCGGAGGCGGCGGCGGCGTCGTCGGCGGCGGAGGAGGTGGCGGTGGCGGCGGTGGAAACGGAGGCAGCGGTGTTGTATCAGTGCCCGTATCCCTGCCCATCGGTTCAATGATAACTGGCACGGCCTTTAATGTGATTACCCCCGATCAATTGCCGCACTTTAAACCGATGCTGTGCGTCGACAACAATGGTTACCTGTCCAGCAGTACGGTCAGCATGGGCGGTGACCTTAAAACGATTGTCATACAACAGCAGCAACAACAGCAGCAGCAACAGCAGCAGCAGCAGACACAGACAAGCGGCAATAACAGCGCTGGGAATACAAATACCACCGCCACAAATACCATTGGACTGAATCACGATGGCTCTGGTAGCAATAATAGCCATGATAGCATGGGTACACTGGACCATGGGGCTGGCGTCGGTGGCAACGGCGGCAATGGTGGCAATGGTGCTGGCAATACAACTGGCTCCACCGGCTGGGCGGAAACCACATCCAGTACACAGCACATGGAGGTCTTCCAGATCCGTTGTAAAACCACCAGCGCCGAATTGTATCGCAGTAAACTTGGCTCCGGTGGCCGAGGACGCTGTGTTAAGTATAAAGATAAATGGCATACGCCAAGTGAATTTGAGCATGTATGCGGACGTGGATCCAGTAAGGATTGGAAAAGATCCATTAAGTATGGCGGCAAATCTCTGCAATCTCTGATCGATGAGGGCACATTAACGCCGCACGCAACCAACTGCAGTTGCACAGTCTGCTGTGACGACGAAGCAGGTGAGTCAGGTGAGAGTTGCATAAATCAGACAAATATAACCTAGTACTATCCTTTTCTGTCCAACACTGGTTCTGTCCACTAAGTTCTGAACCAGTTCCATTTTTCCTACTGCTTCCTCTAGCTCTCTATCTCTTCCTCTTTTCCCCCACTGTCTTTCTTACCTCCTTCGCTCCTTTTCCAACACTGTTCAAATATATTGTTAATTATTCCTTTGGATTCTTATAGCCTCCGGTCCCGTGCGTCTTTTCACGCCCTACAAGCGACGAAAGCGAAATCAAACCGATCTCGATGTAGAGCCTGGTCCCAAACGTAAACGCAATACGCATAGCAACAATAATAATAATAACAACAATAATAGTAACACCAATAATAACAACAACAACACAAGTGGCAGCAGCATTAACAACAACAACGTGGATCCAACGCAACAAACCGCCACCAGCGTTGTGGACGAGAACAACATGTTTTTGGCCGAAGATAACATAACGTCCAAGGATGAACCATGGGCGGCGCTCAATGATAGTTTAGACACCTCCACCGAGCTGGTTGAGCAAACGCAACTGGGCAATCCATATGAGCGAGAAACGTTTGTCGTTAACATTAACGATGCGGGCTCCATTGCTGTACTGGATAGCAGTCAATCGATGAAGAACATCGAGCATGTCTACTGCACCATGGTCAAAGCAACTGGGGATTTCAAACGTCTGCTCAACGATATGAAACAGAATTACGAGCGACGCATCGAGATATTGCAAAAGGAACGAGATGCGGCGGTCACTGCGATGCGTGTTCAGGTCCACACAGACATTGATGATCCGAACATATCGGGCTCATTGCATGGCAACGAGATCATATCGGCCAAGAAGGTAAGTCGTACAGAACTTCGAATGTATAGAATCCACTAACTTGTGTTTCTCCACCTTTCAGTGCGCCAACTGTAATCGGGAAGCGTTGGCCGAGTGCTCGCTGTGTCGAAAGACGCCGTATTGCTCGGAGTTTTGCCAGCGAAAGGATTGGAATGCTCATCAGGTGGAGTGCGCAAGGAATCCGCAAACGACAACGCAACAGGTCATGTTATTGATCGATGATCAGTCCTAAGCAACATAACGAATTGTACATACAAATTTTACTACTAATTAATATATACATATATGATTATGCAAGGCCCTCGGATGTACCAGATTTCCCTCACTCCCCCATCCTTCCCCAACCTACCCCCATAAGCGATAGACCCCATCCCATGACCCGCCCAAACGTTAGCAAGGCCTTCCCAATTAGACTTATGTCCTATAATAATTGTAATTCTTAAAAAACAAAACGTACATATTAACTACATAAATATATATGTATATATATTTATATATACATTTTACTATCGAACGTAGACAAACAAAAAAAAGAAACAAAACAAAAAATTAATTATAATAATCAGAAAGTTTGTAGCAAGCGTTAAAATCAAAGCAAGCGTCGTCGGATTAGTGAAACGACTTGATAATTAGCATAAATGGAAAAGTTTTAGCTACGATTTGATAGAATGCAACAACAAAAAAAAAGAAAATAAGAAAATCCAATGGAAAAACGAAACAAAAAGAAAACAAAAACAGAAAAGAAAACATAACTTGTAATTCAATTTAAATTAAATTTATAAATAGTTGCAAAGCGCATAGCATAACACAACCGAAAAGAAATTCTACAACCTCTACCACACCACACCCTCCTTTAACACTCACCTCTCTGACCCGCCCCCGAAGAGACCCCCCTTTTCCTTTCTGCTTGACAACTTTTTGCATAAACAAAAAAAAAATTAAATAAAAACCGTAAAAGAAAAATGATTAAAAACCAAAAGCGAGAAATAAGCAGTTTAAGCAGTTTAAGCCGAAATACAAATACATATTCGTCTATATATGTATATGTATTACATTTTTCATTAGACACTAAGCCACATAGTTAAACTTTTAACATTTTACGATTATAATTTCTATGGATCTACTTACTGCCCGTCGTTACAAGCATCCAATAAAGATTTCAAAATAAAACAAACAACAAATTAACTCATGCACACACACACACACCCATACACACATGTACTACATAATTGATTTGTGTGTGTGTACGTACATTTTCAGTGTCGTTTTTCCGAATTTTCCTTTGTAAAGTTCTTTGATTCTCCTCCTCCGTAAGCAGCTGTAACAATTTCTATGTAGTCTGTAGTCCATATGCAAATACATTCATATATACTTATGTATGTAGTACATATTATATATATAAAATCTTTAAACTAGCTATATATTCCGGTTCACACAACAAAGGACGAGACACACAAAACAGTTTATACAGAGCCACAGATAAACGTACATAGATCGTTTACAGATCACGAAACGTTGCGAATTTGAAATCTTTGTTTCCAGATGTCTGTAACGTTATCGGAAGAACAACAAAATACACACCAAACACACACACTAAACACAGACACACACACACCCACCACACACACAAGCAGAGAGAGAGTGCTGAAGTATCAATGCGATAATTGAAAAGATTTAAGAAAATGAAAAAAAAAATGATAAAGAAAAATATACATACATTTAAATGTACAACGCTTACTTTTTGTCGTATCTTCTTTGTTTAATTGTTTTTGAGCTAATCCTTTATGTGTTTTCAATATAATCCAAATCGGGTAAGTATCCTTTCAGTTGAGCTGCAAGTGTAGCATACTTTTTGGCGTTTCAGACCAGTTTTTGACTGGAAACATCGGAGATTTGAGTAGATCTTGCATTAACATGAAATAAATTAAAAAATATTGAAACTTGGATACCCTAGGAAAAAGTGGCCTTCAAAGTGATTTTTAAGATTTAAAGAATTCTCCTTAATCCTTAAATAATCTCTGAAATGAAAGTAAAAATATGATATGGTGTTGAATATGAAAGGTGTAGAAGTATTATTAAAAAATTGGGATTCATGGTTTCATTTAGAACCTTTATTTTACAGTCGAAACTTTGCTGAAAAAGAACTCCAAATATTTAAAAGAAAAACCACTTTTTTGACATTTGTTTTGTTAGTTCATATTATGCACATGTTTCATTTATTATTGCATATTGCGTTTGTTTTTGTTTTGTTGCATTATTATCTCGTATGCTTATATTATTATATAGTCTATTACCAAAAATAATTTCTTAAAACTTGTTTCTCGTTTCATTTATTTATAGGTATTATGCATTTAATTACTTAAAGTTTTGCTCGCTTTTGAGTTTCTTTAATCTTCCTTCTATACTTCTATTTATTTATTATTATTTTTTGTTGGTTTTTGTATTTTTTAGTAGATAATTCGATTTAATTTGCTTGCGTTTTTTTTTACCAGCGATAACTTTTTTGTTCGAAAACACACGAAACTTTGAAGAACTTTTCAAGGAATAACTACAAGAGAAACGCTAAATTATGCAAGTGGAGAGTTGTTCCAAAAAGGGGGTGTGGCGGGGGGATTGAGTACACTGAAAGAAACCGACAGTTAAATACAGTTATTGTTGGTTTAGTAACTAATTTGTTGTGTGTGTGTGTGTGTGTGTTGAGTGTATTTGAGGCTGATTTATGTGGTTTCTTTGTGTAAACATACAATACGCTTGAGTGTGTGTCTCGTAATTAATAAATATATAAAACATACATATGTAAGTATATTAAATAACGTGCCTAAATTTAAAACATTTTCACAATTTTCTAAATAATATTTTTTTTACGTTTTTCTTTTCTTTTTGAAATTTTATCAACATATTTCGCTGCTGCCCAATGAAGTAGAAAACAAATACATACATATACAATATATAATTATTATAAACAATTGCCAAAGTTATTAATCAAGTGGGTAGTGGGGGCGTGGTAGGGATAGGCGGTGCTTAACGAAGCCATACACATACAGTTAGTGGAGCATTTTAGTTAGTATTAGCTTCTAACTTAACTTTTGAGGCTCAAAAACATTTACAATATTATTTAATTTGTTTGTTTGTTGTTCACTTTTCTTGCTTGTTTCGTTTTGTTTTCATTTTTGTTTCGTTTTGTTTTTTTTTTTTTTTTTGGAATCACAAATGTTAGCTATAGTATTTAAATACACATGTAGGTAAGACATTGAAAAGAAAAATTAAGTTTACTAGCGTTGGAGAATGCTTTTGTTGCTGTGGTTGCTGATGTTAGAGAGACTGCGATTGCTGGTGTGGTGAGTGTTGTTGTTGTTGTTCTTATTGGTGGTGATGGTGGTTGTTGTTGTTGGGGTGGTGTTGGTAGTGGCAAACTGTGGCAAACGGCAAGCCGCGCAGCTTCACTCCAAATTTCGCACCTCAAAGCGCTTGTACGTGTAATTGATGAAGACCCAATCCTTGGCAATTTCACCGCCCTGCGGCACAGGTGCCGATGCTAAAAATATAAACAAAAGAACATTCAATTAACTGCTTCACGAGGTAATCCCATAGTAACTTACGTATCTCCAGTGAGACGTCCGGAAATTCATCGAAATTGGACGTATCATCAATGGAACGCACCTCGACGGGTATTGCAGCTGGACGCTCACGAATGTGCTCCCAGTCTACGCCACGAAAGAACGGCACCGATTTTAAATCCTCCAGACCACGCTGCGAACCCAGGCGTCTGTCGGCCTCGCAGCAGAAATTAATGATCGTCTCTTTGGCCTCCTCCGATATGGGTATTTCGGGTGGAAAGATAAGCGTTTCACGCCAATTCATCACCTTGCGATACGTATCCTGCGGATTGTCCGAACAGAAGGGCGGATAACCAATGACCATTTCGTACATTATCACACCCAGTGACCACCAATCGCAGGCAGCTCCATAGCCAGTTTGCAGGAATACTTCGGGTGCTATATAATCAGGCGTGCCCACTGTACTATAAGCGAGGGCGCGTCGATTTCGTTTCCACGACTCGGCACGTCGTTTCGAGTCCATGGGGCTGTCAAAACACATGATTATTTACCTGTTGCTAGAACTGTGTTTAAGCATTACTCACCTGGCGCAGGTGCCTATGAAATCGGATGGTTTCGCCTGCGACAGATCACGATAAAAGTCTGTGCGATGCGATTTCTTTAAGCCCGTGCACAGTCCAAAATCGGAGAGCTATAAGAGAAAGTATACAGTTTATTATTTATGATTATTTGTTATTAACTATTTGACTTACCTTGAGATGCCCCCGTGCGTCCAAGAGCAAGTTATCCGGCTTAATGTCCCTGTGTATGAAACCGAGCTTGTGTATTGAGTCAATCGCTAACGCAGTTTCGCTTATGTAGAACTGTGTGCACTCCTCCGATAGCGTGTCCTTTTTCATCAGGAGCGTCATCATATCACCTCCAGGCAAGAATTCCATTATCAAATATAAATTGACCTGGTCCTGTTGTTATATATAAAAATATATTAATACACTAAATTTAAGACACTTTGTAATTATTAATAATTAATATTAAATAATTATTTTTCATCACATTATAACATAATATTTTCGTCTAGAATTTCAGTGCATTTGGCACGCTACAAAGTTCTGCTGGGTCTTTTTACACACACATACGTATACGTATTGTAAGCGGTGTACAAGTATGTGTGTGCGTGTGACTTTACATGTACGCGAAAACTTTCACCAAGAACAAATCAAAACAACAACAACGATAGCGACAGCGACAACAACAAAGGCGCAGAGACCATATGATTTGGCAAGCGCTTTTGCGCTTGTATTGGTTTATTGATTTTCAACTGCAATTTGCGAGCGACGACAGCGGGGGGGAATTTGTGGAATTGTGGGTGATTGAGAGTGTTGGAACTTACCTGAAAACTGTAGTACATTTTGACCACCCATTGATGATCGGCCTCAACG
The DNA here is from genome assembly GCA_035047505.1 of Drosophila parthenogenetica. Taxonomy (NCBI): domain Eukaryota; kingdom Metazoa; phylum Arthropoda; class Insecta; order Diptera; family Drosophilidae; genus Drosophila; species Drosophila parthenogenetica. The sequence goes on along the minus strand of JAWNPM010000247.1, from coordinate 6,076,794 downwards.
AGAACGTCGCGCTCAGCGCGTACGTGGGCCACTTGCTCTTTTTCCAGCATATCTGCTTTGCGTAGCACCTTCATGGCATAGACATGTCCAGTGTCCTTTTTTTGCACTAAACGCACCTCGCCAAAGGCACCGCGACCAATCACTTTCAATGCCTCAAAATCCTCGACACCGAGACGCAATCGCTTAAGGCGTAAATATTCCGTCTCCTTTTGCGCATGTTGTAAGCGTTTCTCCTGGCGCTGCGACTCTGTTAGACTTTCGTCCTTCAGTTGGGCCTCTAATTTGGCCAGACGCTGTTTGCGTTCACCGTATTGTGTCACCAAATTGCTGTAGTAGTTTTCCAACGTCACCTTGGCCTTGGTGGCTTTGTCCAGTGTGTGATCGCTGAAACGTATGGAGGAGCCGTCCGTGTCCGTTCTGCTGCTCATCATCTAAACTGTGTTGTGTGTGTGTGTATGTTGTTGTTGTGTTTGTGTGCTGCTGCTGCTCGCGCGTGTTAGTGTTGTTGGTCTGTGTGTGTGTGTTGATGTGTAGGCGCGTCTGTCCTTGCACGAATTGTACACTTGGTTTTAAGCACACACACAGCTTAAAAAATATATTATATTGCCTTTTTTCCTTTGTAATTTATTAAATTGCTGCCTCCTCTTTCTTGTTTCGTTATCGTCGTTCTTTCTTATTGCGCCTAGGGTTGATATGCTAACGACAAATCGAATGCATGTGTATCGAATGGGCATGAGCTCACCGATAAGCCACAACACGCATACCCATTATTATCGCGGTCACCATTATTTATTTTCCCAATAATACCACGGTATTTTTTAATGGACAGCTAAACAAAAGGCCGAAGAAACTTATGTGCGGGGTCATCATTTTGATTGTTCTACTATGTAATGTTTTATTTAAGTTTTGTTTACACCTAAACCATCCGTTTAAACCTAGTTTTCTTTGAATTGAATTTAAATGTCAACAAGTTATCGATTAATACCCAGTATCGATATCTTGCGAAAATCAGCTGGAAGTTTTAATTACCTTTTGTTGCAAAATTATGTGTTTGTTTTTCACACATAGAGCGCTATCAGAATTATGGCGCGCACAACTGACTTTTCGGATATTAATTTTAACTGCTTACTGTTGATATTTAAATTGCTGCACAATCTAGAGGATCAAGTCAATTTCGCACTTTGCTGTCGGCGATTCCGCGATGCCTTTGTTTATACGCACCGCCAACGCTTCGAGGAGATTGTCGATAGCGATATTAAACTTAAGAACTTAGACGACTGGCGTGCCTTTCTGTGGATGTGCGGTTCCAATGTGAAACGATTACAGTGCTACCGCGACGACGATCATCCGTTGCAGGTGCTGCCATTGGTGGCCAAATATTGTGGGCGTCTCGAGAGCCTCACGCTGCGTAATGCAACAGTAGCCAAGTCGCAGCCTTTTTTGCTGCAATTGAGCTCATTGCGGAAGGTCTATGTACGCAATTACAAGAGCACCAGTAAAGATCTAATCAAATCTATGCGATATCGCTTGCCTTATATACAAAACCTTGGCTTAGAGTGCTTCGAACGTCGGGAATGTGAGTTTTTTTTATTCTCATACATTTTTTTTTTTTTTAATCCTTTGTCTTCTTGTGCACAGTGCAAGAGCTGCGCTTCTTTGTCAATCTGGAGGAGCTACAAATGTACGATGAGGTGACGCCCTCTGATTTTATTGCCATCACGAAATCTCTCAGGAGTCTGCGCACTTTGCAGCTGCGCAACGCTAAGAAATTTTTAACCACACAAACGCTGAAGCAATTGGCCACTCATTGTGGCCTGTTGGAGAAGCTGGCCTTTCAGGACAGCGATGCTGAACTCACTGCCCTTACGCTATTTCCGTATCTCAGATATCTGCAAATGTATTGCCCGGATAATCAAAAGACACGCGTGTTCAAAACGCTGGCCAGCAAATGTGCGCCACATTTGGAGTATCTTATATTACTACGCAAACAGTGGATCGAAGAGGAGCAAGCTCACTACATTGGAGCTATCAAGTGTCTGAAATGGCTTGTCTGTAAGCCGCGAAATGATCGCTGTATTAATCTCTTGGGGAATCTAACTCAGTTGGAGTGTCTGTCGGTGCAGTGTGCTCGGGATATTGGCGAAACCGAGCTATTGAATTTAGTTCGCAATAATGATCAGCTACGCTATCTAAATATTTGCTACTGCCTTGGAATAACAGATGCTTTCATTGTGGATTTGCTTGATATTTTGGGTAAGCGTCGCACACATCAGCCGTTGGAGCTTTACGCGGCTGCTACAGATATAAGACACGATATTATGGAAAAAGTAAGTTTAATGAGTCTTACAACTAATGCGATTTAATCTAATTTTAATTTAATTATAGCTGCCATCTGATTATGCGTCCAAATTGCTTATATTACATTTTGAGTGCAGTCAAGGCATGCGTTCTAGTGAACATTATTATAACGACGAACCAGAATTCGATCGATAAGGCTTTTTTATATATGGGACTTGTGGCGTTATACACATCATTCTGCAATACCAATAATTATTATAATTATAAAATATATCAAAGTATATACTCACATTTTGATATGTAATTTCAATATACTGTTATTTGACACTTTAAGTGCTAGTATTTCATTCTATTTAGCTTTTTTAAATTAATAAATACGTGTATTTTATATTCAACTAAAAATGTCTTGCTTCTAAAAGTGAAATTATTTATACTTTAACTGCCTGTTAATAAAACTTGAATTTCGTTGCGTACAGTGCTGTGCAATGCTTTGGTATCGATATCGATTCTTTTCGCTAACTTCCAGCACTGAAATGCTGCAGGTGGCAACTGTCAGCAGCAAGTGTACCATCACTATTTTAATTACAATTTTACTTTTCTTACAGTTTTGTTTTAACTTTTTTTAGTTGCTGCGTTCCCAGTTTAAATTCAAAACAATTGTATTTAATAATTACAATAAAACAATCGGTGTTTGAATCTCATAAACGTAAAGTTGAGCACTTTTAGTGCATTTTGTGTGCATTGGAATGCAGAATTCTTGTACGCATAGTGACAGTCGCGATACTTGTTAGCTGGCAACTCTCTGCTTGCAACCTCACACCAAAATTGTCTGCAAGACATTTTTTTTTCTTGGTCTCCAGTGAAAAAGTGAAAAAAGCCAACATTAAGTGCGTACAGTTTAACGCATTAAGTGGTGCTTAAGTAGACAAAAGTGTGTGTGCCTGACACCAGATTATGTCTTGTGCCACAACAATTGCAGCGGCCAAAGACTCAACAAATGCCGCTGCCAGTGGAGCATCTTCAGCCACCTCGGTGGGTGTGGTAGTCAGTGGAGGCAGCGCAGTGACAGCTGGTGTTGTGGGCAACGGGGGCGGTGCCGGAGCAAGTGGGGGCGGAGTTGCTGCGAACTCGGCAGCAGCAGTCGCACGACGCTTTTCCATGGAGGGAGTTGGTGCGCGTGTTATACGTGGTCCGGACTGGAAATGGAACAAGCAGGTGAGTTTCAAGCTGAAATTAATTTAAATAAAAATATATGTGTATAGAAATTGCCTATCAATTGGCACCAATTTAATTAAATGAAAACGTCCCTCGGTTTTTAATAACAAGTGCGAGAGGCCATGTGTGTGTGTGCGTGTGTGCGTGTGTGCGTGTGTGCGTATGTGTGAGGGGCCGAAATTTTAACGATTTTGTGCTGAGCTTAGCTCACGTACAGTAGAGATAGCCTAAGTTGAACTTGACTTCCATTTGCATATGAGGTATATTTAATTAATCACACAAATTTATGGAAATTTTGTGGTTTCTTTAAATTGAATTTGAACTTTAGCTTCAAGTACAGTAAAGTCTGCCTACCTGGAATTTGTTGTTTGTTTTGCATTGTTGCTTTTAATTTGTATTAATTAAACAGCTTTTCATACAGTACAACATTAATTATTTATTAAAATTTGTATTTATTTTATTCGAAAAATATGCACATTTTACTACTGTCATAGCGTATTGAGGAATCAGGTATAGCCAGCCGATCATGTTGCTGTTTTGTATTAACACTGACCTACCTAGGCGAGGTGATTTGGGTTCGCACTCTGCTAGATCGTCCGTAGATTGTCCGCTTGCACCCTTAACAGTGCCATTTACAGTTAGTTGATTGCGGACAGCGAAGCATTGCGGAGCGTGACTTGGCAAATGCACTTTAATTATAATTTTCGCGTTGTGATTAGCGTAGGTTTTACACCTCCCCTCTTTCTCGCACCTCTCTTCTTCCTCCTGCTCTCAGCTGTTTGCATTTTATGGCGTGAGTTTTTTGTTTAATCGCATTGATTTCTCTGCAGGATGGCGGCGAGGGACACGTGGGCACAGTGCGTAACTTTGAATCCGCCGAGGAAGTGGTCGTTGTTTGGGACAATGGCACAGCAGCCAATTATCGCTGTGCCGGCGCTTATGATTTGCGTATTTTGGACAGCGCTCCGACTGGCGTGAAGCATGAGGGCACCATGTGCGATACATGCCGACAGCAGCCGATCTTTGGCATACGCTGGAAGTGTGCCGAGTGCATCAATTATGATTTGTGCTCGATTTGTTATCACGGGGACAAGCATCATTTGCGTCATCGTTTCTATAGGATTAGCACACCGGGCGGTGAGCGTGCCATGCTAGAGCCACGTCGAAAGTCCAAGAAGGTGCTGGCACGTGGCATCTTTCCGGGCGCACGTGTTGTTCGTGGCGTCGACTGGCAGTGGGAGGATCAGGATGGCGGCGTTGGGCGTCGTGGTAAGGTCAATGAGATACAGGATTGGTCCTCTGCCTCCCCACGCTCCGCTGCCTATGTCATTTGGGACAATGGCTCGAAGAACCTGTATCGCGTTGGCTTTGAGGGCATGGCCGATCTCAAGGTGGTCAACGATGCCAAGGGCAGCAATGTCTATCGCGATCATTTGCCGCTGCTAGGCGAGAATGGCCCCGGCAAGGGACCACACGGTTTCCAAATTGGCGACAAGGTCACCGTGGATCTGGATCTGGAGATTGTGCAGTCGCTGCAGCATGGACACGGCGGCTGGACCGACGGCATGTTCGAGTGCCTCAGCAATGCGGGCATGGTCGTGGGCATTGATGAGGATCACGATATTGTAGTCGCATACAACTCGGGCAATCGCTGGACCTTTAATCCAGCCGTGCTCACTAAGGTATCGTCTCCAACGACAGCGCCGCCTGAATTCCAAGTGGGTGACATTGTCAAGATTTGCTCGGATGTGGAAAGCATTAAAATGCTGCAACGTGGCCATGGAGAATGGGCTGATGCCATGCAGCTGACTCTGGGCAAGATTGGACGTGTGCAGCAGGTATACCATGACAGTGACCTCAAAGTGGAGGTCGGCAACACATCTTGGACATACAATCCCTTAGCTGTGTGCAAAGTTCTCTCTACCGGTGCTGCTGGCGCGGCTGCTGGAGCCACAGCCGATGGCAATTGTGCACCAAGTGGTGAGCGGCTGTCCGCTATCCTGAAGAAGCTGTTCGAACCGAATGTCTCCGGAGATGCCACCGAGGAGTTTGTCAAGGCAGCTGCCAATGGTTTTGCCGTGAGTAGCAGAGCAGTCCCAGGACTTCCACCTTGAACTAATCTTTGTTTATTTCCTTGCAGTCCAGCTGTGAAAAGTATTTGGCTGGAGCGGCACAGCCGTCCACCTCGAGTGCAGCAGCTGCTGCAGCCGCGGGTAGTCCCACTGGTGGCGCCGTGCCTGAGGTGAATGTAAATGGCGTCTTTGCTGGTCACACTGCGCTGCAGGCAGCCAGTCAGAATGGTCACATTGAGGTGATACAAGTGCTGTTGCGTCACGCAGTCGATGTGGAGATCGAGGACAAGGACGGAGACCGCGCCGTGCATCATGCCGCCTTTGGAGATGAAGCGGCAGTCATTGAGATTTTGGCCAAGGCTGGAGCCGATCTGAATGCGCGCAATAAACGGCGTCAGACATCGTTGCACATTGCGGTCAACAAGGGACATTTGAATGTGGTCAAGACGCTGCTGACACTCGGCTGTCATCCCAGTCTGCAAGACTCAGAGGGCGATACCCCGCTGCACGATGCCATATCCAAGGTAATCACTAAATCATGTTCATTTAATATTTATATTAATGAATGTCTTACTCTTCTCAGGAGCACGATGAGATGCTCTCGCTGCTGTTGGACTTTGGAGCTGATATTACGTTGAACAACAACAATGGATTCAATGCACTGCATCATGCCGCTCTCAAGGGTAATCCCAGCGCTATGAAGATACTGCTGACCAAAACGAATCGTCCCTGGATTGTGGAGGAGAAGAAGGATGATGGCTACACTGCACTCCATTTGGCCGCACTCAATAACCATGTGGAAATCGCCGAGCTGCTCGTTCACATGGGCAAAGCCAACATGGATCGACAGAATGTGAATCTCCAGACGGCATTGCATCTGGCAGTGGAGCGTCAACATGTACAGATTGTTAAGCTGCTGGTGCAGGATGGCGCTGACTTGAATATAGCCGATAAGGATGGCGATACACCGTTGCATGAAGCACTGCGTCATCATACGCTCTCACAGCTGAAGCAACTGCAGGACGTTGAGGGATTTGGTAAATTGCTAATGGGCTTACGCAATGCCAACAACAAGAAGGCGTCCGCGTCGATTGCCTGCTTTCTGGCCGCCAATGGAGCGGACTTAACACTCAAGAATCGGAAGCTGCAAACGCCACTCGATCTTTGTCCCGATCCGAATCTCTGCAAGAGTTTGCTGAAGTGCTACAATGAGCGCAAAACGGATGATGCCGAACTGCCTGGCAATGTGGCCGGAACCAGTATCAATGCACGTGCCCGTGCACAGAGTGCAGCAGCAGCTGGAACTGCTGCCGGAATGCATCAGTCGGCCACAGCCAATATACCACTCAACACGGCGGCCGGAGCGAGCAATGCCTTCGGACTCAATGGCACTAACACGGACATGGCACAGTCTATGCACGTTGAGAGCTGCAACAGTGGCGCCAGTGGTAGTGGAAGTAGCAGCAAGAATTCCACCAATGGCAACAACAACAACAATAATAAGCCAGCCAGCTTGGAGGAGTGTCTGGTATGCTCTGATGCCAAGCGCGATACGGTCTTTAAGCCATGTGGACATGTCAGCTGCTGCGAGACCTGTGCTCCGCGTGTCAAGAAGTGTCTCATCTGTCGCGAGACGGTCGCTTCTCGGGAGAAGATCGACGAATGCCTCGTCTGCTCGGATAGACGTGCCGCAGTCTTCTTTCGTCCCTGTGGTCACATGGTCGCCTGCGAGCATTGCAGTGCACTGATGAAGAAGTGCGTTCTCTGCCGCACCCAAATCGATGAAATGCTCTCTTTTACCCTCTGCTGTGGGGGCAACGGCACCGCTGAGAAGGTTACCATCGCTGGCACCGCTTGCCTAACCGCCGGTGCCAGCGCCAACAACTGCGCCATCGAGGATAAATTCATGGAGGCGACTTGTGTCAACACGTCTGGACACAGTGTAGCCATGAATAATACGGTGGTCACTCCCGTCGCAGGTGGCAGCAACAGCAACAACAACAGCAGCAATCAATTGAATAGCCAGAATAATTTATTAGTCGCTGCGGCAGCGGCCAATGTTAATAATATGCCACCGGCATCGGGCATGTTGGCACCGTCCAATGTCAACAATTTCCAAATGGAGGATGTACAGAAGTTAAAGCAACAGTTGCAAGACATCAAGGAGCAGGTGAGTGCAAGCAACAGCAGTTAGGACCAACAGCGCGCTACCAGCCGTCAGAGATGTTAGATAACAGACTTGCTTCTGTTATGCCAAGTAAACTAACAGTAGCCTGTGATAAACAGCACTGCAGCTCTGTAACAAGCCTACAGCTCTGCTATATTAGCTAACAGCAGGCTCTGCTTAACACTACTCTGTAACATAACAGTCGAGCTTACAGCTGACATGGTTTTGAGAATCCATACTGTATTAGCTAACAGCAGGCTCGGCTTAACAGCGCGGTGCGGCCCTCTAACTTTACAGCCAAGCATACAGCTTCTTATAAGACTTTCTTCTAATTCTCGAATTCCTCATCTTATTCCAGACGATGTGCCCCGTTTGCTTCGATCGTATAAAGAATATGGTATTTCTGTGTGGACATGGCACCTGCCAAATGTGCGGTGATCAAATCGAGGGATGCCCCATCTGCCGCAAGACAGTGGAGAAGCGTATATTGTTATTCTGAACAACATATCCCCATAGATGTATATCCCCCATATTGCTGGCACACATTCCGCGCACACTGTCTCGAAAGCACATTTGCAAGCGAATTTGCCTTAAATTAAGTATTATTTAGCTAATATTTACATACAGATTATGTATACACTCAATCCGATAAATAGATACGCGCATATATACGTCTTATAAAGCAGAAGAAAAATAATGAAAATAAAATATATTTTTAACAAATATTTCACAAACATCCCAAAAACTTAAGCTGTTATACTTTTGGGTTGACTACCAGCTTCCTTGCTCATTAGATCCTTGAGTATATCCTTCTTGGATTCAAAGTAGTCGCGGAACCACATAATGTGCTCCTTCTTCTCCTGCGCCGTCACATAGGGATTCTTGGAGAGACCCACGCACACGAGCTCCATGAAATGGCGTATGGGCCCACGATTGGGACACCAGCCCTCCAGATGCTGTTCGAGAAAGATGTGCTCAGAGAAGTCTACGTTTGCTTCTTCCTGCAAATCCTGTTCGTTATCGATGGGGAAACGCCAGAGTTTACCTTGGGATGTCCACTGCATCATTTGCTCAAAGTGATTGGCTGGCGGATGTGCAGCCTGTTGCTTCAGTTCCCGTTCGTTTAGCCTAGACCAGGTAGACAGAATGTCCGGCGAGTCTACAAGAGTGACAGAATCTTTGGTAAAGATACCCAAGGGTTCACTACCATACAAATTGACGCTGCCCGTGAAGACCTCCGCTTCGCGTTTAATGTGTCGCTGTGGACGTTGCTGCTGCTGCTGGCGTTCATCGGTACGAGACCTGGGATGCGAGGCTAGCGTGCGACGCACATACTCCCCACGTGTCTGCTCCTGCTGCTGTGGCTCCTGGCGACGATCGATCTTCATGCCCACAATTAGTTCACTGGAAAACAAAAGTTTTTATTAAATAATTTAAGGGAGTGGTATGCTTCTACCTCAGATTCAGCTCCTTGTCTGTGCTGGCAGCAGCTGAGGTTGCTGTGCCCTTGTCAACACCCTGGGGCGCATCCGCTGCTGTTTCCACATTGTGTCCCAGCAGTTTGGCAAGCAACTCGGATTCGGTTTGTCGCTTCTCGCTCTCGCCAGTGCCAAGCATGCTGGCAATATTCTTAGCAGCTGTAATAACATCCTTGGCGGCAGTATCATGCTTGATAGCCTCCCTGCGTCGACGATTCGCATCTCCAGGTCGTGGCAGTTCCGTATTCGGTAATGGATCGTTGGACTGAGCTTGCATACTGCCCAGCAAACGATTCAAACGTTGTGCTGCAGTTTCCTTTTGCGTTTCTGCCGCTGGTTTGCGCTGCTTCTTGCTTTTCTTCTCATCGTCAGAGGAGGAGGAGCCGTCATCATCTTTGGACTGGGAGGAGCTGGAGTAACTTACGAGTCCCACGTTTTTGCACACAGCCGGCAGCAGGGTACTGCAGAAATCACACAAAAGTTGAGCAAATAGACAGTGTATCTTATTTGATATGGAATTTACCGTATGTTAAGCCTTGGTGCGGTGCGCAGTGCCAACATTTTAGCCAATTTCTTTGACAATTTTCTAAAAACAAAATCTTTGCAGGCACCTTGCGCTCGCGTAACAATAATAATAATAGTTTAAAAACATGTGGCAACGCCGCCAAGGCGGGTATCGATAAGAAATCTGAAAATGGCGATATCTTAAAATTCTTTATATCGATACTTTTTACACATTTCTATTTTGCTGCTTTGCATATCATTTTATAACTAAGAATGTAAACAAACTCAGTAAATAAAGTAAATGTTGTTTTTAAAGATAGCAAGATGAGTGGTAATGCATTTAACTTTGAAATAAAGTTGAAACGTGAAAACAAAGTGTATTACGAGAATGTATGCGGGTGTCTCACAGAATTTAATTTGTTATTAATGTGGGCTGTGATTTGCAGGACATGCTCGTAGGCTGCGTGCAGTTTCAGTGTCCGGCGGAGACCAAACACGATGGAATACTGTTAACACTTGATGGCGTTGTCAATCTGCAGCTGAGCAGTAAAACAGTCGGACTCTTTGATGCCTTCTACAACTCCGTAAAGCCTATTACTCTGCTTCAGAACAGTCTCGAGCTTTCAGCACCCGGAAAACTAGCAGCTGGCAATTCTGAATTCCATTTTGAGTTGCCGCTGGTGTGCAAAAAAGAGCCCAAAAAATTATACGAAACGTATCATGGTGTATTTATCAGCATTAATTATCAGCTCAAATGTGATGTGAATGTGAAGCGCAATTTTCTGGGCAAATCGCTGCAGAAAGTGCAACAATTTTGTGTGCAATATAAGCCAACGCCACTGGGCGATGAGGCTGCTCGATCGGTGCCCTTTAGCCTGAGCATGAGCAATGCCAAGGAGCGTATTACGATGCCCAGATTCCTTATTACCGGTCGGCTGGATCGCATTGAATCCTGTTTAACGATGCCCATTACGGGCAGTTTGATTGTACAGCACACGGAGGCACCCATAAAGTCCATTGAACTGCAGTTAGTACGTGTGGAAACCTGTGGATGCGATGAAGGATACTCCAAGGATGCCACTGAAATACAAACCATTCAAATTGCCGACGGCAATGTAATGCCCAAGCTCGAAATACCCATTTATATGGTGTTGCCGCGTCTGTTTACGTGTCCAACGTTGTTAACAAAAAACTTTAAAATTGGTTAGTTAACTAACGACTTTTATACACAAGTCTTTAAATAACTACTCTTCTTTCCTACAGAGTTTGAGCTCAATTTGGTGGTGTTGTTCAAGGAAGACCACAGCGTTAGTGAGAATTTTAAAATAGTTCTGAAACGCGCGACCAGCCCAATGCCTATCAAAATAACAACAGTGGGACGCTAAACAACTCGAATAAGGATGGCAATTTAAATATGTATAGTTACTGCTTTTATATTAAAATATATAAATATATTCCATAAATATTGCACGTTAAACTCATTTAAATTTAAATGCGGCTTTAGTGTTGCCACATAGTTGTAAATAGTATTTTGGCAACAATCACCTAAATATGACACCATAATTTACAGATGGCGCCAACAACAGCTGAGAGTTGAGCCAGTTTTGAAACCTACTAAAAATATACGTGTGTCTGCAATCAATATCAATTTATATACAAGCATAAATACATAGCTAACTATAATTGTACTTTACGATGCCGCTATCTTATTTTCAAGCTGATTATTATCTTTCAATTTGCAGCAGCTGCCAAAACAAACTCCTCCTTAGGCAATTCTACTGAAATAATATTCTTTGCGTTCGCGCGTGTGTGTGAGTGGTAAGTAAGTGCGCGAGTGTGTATGTTTGTATGTAGTATATCCAAATATATTTTGAAGTTTAAGATGGCACCCTCTTTATTATTCTTATATTCGTTTGCCGGTGAAGCTACCGGTGTAGCAGTAGCAGTATCTGTAGCTTTTCTTACTGCTGCCACCGGTAAGTGCATTTCAATTTCCTGCTTGCAAAAACTTTAAATCTTTAATAAGCATGTGGGTGGCTACACGTGTGTGTGTGTGTGTCTGCCTTTGTGTACATGCATGCTTGTGAGTGTATTTGTGTTCTCAGCTCAAATACACACACACACAAGCACACATACATAAGCTTTGCTTTTTATGTCTGTGACGGTAAAGCAACACACAGCTTCAAATATAAATTACTTAGCATAAAATGTGGCTCTTCTTTCGTCTCGGTTAGATGGGTTGATTTGTGGGTGGGGGAGGGCAGGTGGGGGCGATGAATGTTAGGGGTATGCTGCGTCCAGCTCTTTTACATTCGATATATATCTTTGGTACCTGCTTGCATATGTGTTTGTACAACGACGACGACGTCAGTTTCAAGTTCACTAAATTATGTACACATACACACACTCACACACGCAGACCAACACGTTATAGTGTGTGCATGTGTGTATAATGTAATGTTAGTAAGTACATATGCACATACATATATTTATTCTACTTGGCGGCACAAACTTTGCTTCATAAAGTAACAAACGCACACATACTCAAACACGCAAACACACACATACTAACTTTAGCACACAAACGTATTTATTTAAGACAAATACAAAAAAAAAAGTACATGCCATGAAAAACTGTTGCTTTCTCTTTCTGTTAGGGAATTTGTTTTGGGTGTGGGGGTAAGCAGGCTTCAGGCTTCAAACTGAAATTGAGTTGAGAAGCTGCTGATTCCCTGCTGCCCCTCCAGCCACCGCCACCGCCCCCGTCCTGCAATTTGTATGTCACCAAATGTACCACTAACAAAAGCACCCACTGACAAAGTTTTTCCGAGACTTGTTTTATTTAATTTTTTTTGTTCGTTTTCGTTCTTTTTTGCTTCTCGTTTGTGTCGAAATGAATAGAAGGACGTTAGGGTTTTCAACTTTAAAAGTAAAATGCGGAAAGTTTTCACACCAAATGTTGCCAACATGGCTGCTTGCTTGTGCTTGTGCTTGTGCCTTGTACACAGATTTCGATATTAGTTGGCATTGTTAGGCATTGGCGGTGGCAGTGGCAGCGGCGTTGACGTTCGCGTCGACAGCGACAGCAGCTAGAGCCTGAGCATGGGCAGCACTGGCAGCTGTCAATGCCGCGTCGCATTGGGCGTAGCTGTTTTGTATGTGTGGGTGAGTGGTGGGGGGAGGACTTAGGGCTTGGGGATTGGGTTCAACATTAAAGTGCCGTCACGTCGTGTAATTGATTTAAAATTAGCACATCGCTTACAAATTTAAATTGTTTACATGTGCCTGGGGACAGCTGCTGTTGCTTTTACAGCTATGCGGCTGTGTGAGTTAGTGTGTGTGTGTGTGTGTTTTTGTGTGTGTGTTTATGCATGTTTAATGAACATGGAGCTCGAGTTCTCGCCAGGGCTACTGTAATCGCATTTCAATATGCTATGTAACCCAAGCCAGGTCCCGTTGCAAGCTGCCCATAGTTTTTCACCGCCCAGCAACATCTGCTAGCGTTGCACACCTTCCCTTTCTTTCCGTTTCCCGCCTCCCTACTATTTGCAACGGCAATTTAGTTTGTACGGCAAACTTTTCATAGCTGCTCTGACCCGTAAACGAGGTCAACGCAAAAAACATTTTGAAAAATTCATATGCAAACGTATTTTCAGTTGCAGTTGCAGGTGCCAGATTGCAAAAACAGAAAATTCCCTTTTCAAGTGCCCCAGCCATAGAAAAAAACTTTTTAATGGCCGCACATTTTAATAGGTGTGCTGCTCAGGGTTATACTATATTCACTTATATATATAGAATACCGTCGTAACAGTAGTTAGGCCCCGGAGGCAGAACTTGTCTTGTTCATATAAATTGCAAACTTTATATGCTCGATTTGAATGGTTTTCAAATTGAATTTAATAACGTGAATGTCGTAACAAATGGATTGTGTCTAATTGGCAGCACTGTCAATGCAAATCAATTAGAAATCTTGCTACTAATTGGCAGCACTCTGCAGTGCTATCAAATCAATTATCATGCATTCGATTATCGATTATTTCATTAAGTGCAGCCAACTTTACACAGTTTGATTTGCATGACCGCCATAAAGAATGAAAGCGAGAAAGGGAGAGGAAGAGAGTCTTTTCCGCCTATTTGAGCTGTTAATTCTCAATGCATTAGCTAATTGTTTGAACAGTTTGTGCGGAAGTCTCTTAACTTCTGGCTTAAAGTGAAACATTCTCTGTCTTTTGCGATAAGCGCCCCGACTGCCGAGTGCCGGATTCAGACCGTTGACCATTGACCGTTAACCGTTGACCAGTGAACGTTGCTCTGTCTCTATTTTGCCTTTCACCCCCTCTCTCTCTCTCTCTCTCCTACACCAGCTGTCTCTCTCAGTTTGCCCCTTAGCTTAAGCGTGCGTCCGCTGTTAGGTAAAACTTTTGACTAAACCCGGTGTTGCTAATTGTTACACGGGACCAAGTTACAAGTCCATGAGTAATTAGGGTCTGGATTAGGTACTGCCTACGTTCCCTAATAAATTGTTGGCCTAAAGGCGAAACCTGTGTTCCTGTCCGGTGACCGTTCGAGTACGGCTGGTTTGGCACAGCAACAGCAACAGGGACCTGAACTGTGTAGTGGGACAGGAGCAGGCACTGGGACCGGTTCGCTGTCTAGGATCTGGGGCGTATCCCGAAACGTGCATAGCTTTAGGGGGCGATACAGGGACTACGCCCACTCCTGCTCGCATTATGCCAGCTCGCGTCCGTTGGCGCTGATGTACGTACGTGTTTCGGCGTCTTTCCGTGATAATTTCAAACTTTTGCACCAATTATGTGCACGGCAACGTCGATTTTCTCTTCATCTATGCGTGTATTAAAGTATACGCGCGCGTGTGTGTGTGTGTGTGTGTGTGTGTGTTCTTATCCCTGTATAGGTGTGTGTTTGTGTATAAGTTGCCTTCATTTTTGTGCCTGTAGTTTATGCTCATTACGTGAGTGTTTCGCACAGCAAACTCACAAATTGTTGTACAAGAAATGATGCCGCCGCTGGCGCTACACAGCTCTATAACACACACAAACACTGGCACAACACACACATACTTTGGCACACACACACAGACACTTTGTGGATGCAAAGAAATTATTTTTGCTTTTGCAGCGCATTTTCGAATTTAATTTTCAGGTTAACTGCGCGCTTCCAAAGTTCTTGCGTTCCAGCTGGCTCCTCCTCTTTCCTCTGCTCCTCCATAGCTGCTGCTTTACGTGGCGTATACGCGCTTTTTTCATTGCCCATTTCATTTGATGGTGCGGTGCGAGGGGCGCTCATTAAGTAATGTGCATTGCTGGTACTAAAATTCTTGTCATAAAACTGTCAAAACTTTAGCACTTTCCTAATTAATTGTTGCATTTTCACCGCCATTTCCCCACCATTTCCCACTCCACTAACCCCAACACTTAGCGCATTTTTCAAGTGCCTAAAAATAAAGCAATTGTTTGCTTGAAAAATCCTTTAAAAATATCAAGGATTTAGAAAAGTTTTTCCATCTGGAAACCATTTTAATTAAAATTGCGTTGAGCTCATTATTTTGCCAACATTAATTAACAATAAAAAACGAAATTAAACTAAATTTAGACAGAGGAATGTTATGTGAAACTTGTTGAGCTGCCCTCGTTTTTAGGGGGCTGCAACTCGTGACATCCACTTAGCTGTCTGGCCACGCCCATTCACTAGAACTTGACATATAATTAAGGCGCGTTAGCAGCTCAGAGAACGCGACTCAAGTCGACTTGACTCGACTTTGGTTGCTCTGTTTAAGAGCAGATATAAAAGTTGACTTCGAGTTGACGTCGTCCAAATGTTAACACTTGCAGTTTTTATTTTGGCTTGTTTACCTTTTGTGCACATTTCCTGGCCAACAAAATGTCATGTGGCACGTGCAACACACAGCCATGTGTGCAAAAAAAATGCAGGTAGCAAAGAAACTTCTTTTTTTTCTCTAGGGTCTCTGGTAACATGTAAGTTTTGGGGTAGCAAAAAAGAAAAACTGCATAAACTAGGAGTATCAGTAACAGCTGCCTCAAGTTGGCCTAGTCTAGTGTTAAATTTGTTCTCTTTCTGTACTTTTTTGGCTAAAATAGATGAGGATAAAAGTTTCATTGAAGCATAAACTGTGTGAGATTCTGCTGAATATAGTTACATTTTGTTTGTTTGTTTACTTTAAAATTGTAAATGGATTAGCCCCACAGTACAGGCAAGTGAGTGTGTTGTGTGTGTTTGCTAGAAAGAGCCAGCTAGTGAAGTTAGAGCGAGTGCGCGCGGCAAGCCTGACAAATTGAATTTGTTACGACTCGTAGCGATGAGAAGTTTTTGAAAACTTTTGCTTGCATGGTTGAGAATATTGGACGGGAATATCGTAGCATGGTTGAAGTGCTATCGCCATAAGCTCCACGCTAAAACTTTTCTCTCTTCAGCGAAAGTGTTGCAAAATAAATTGCTACACTGAAGGTGGCCAACGGCAAAACTGATGCCAAGGAGTTAACAGCTATTAAGACTGAAAGGAGGTAGATACGGCATGGAAGGAGGAAGACTGAGGTAGCTCCATTGTTGTAAGCGTGCTGTGTGTTTGGGGTGATGAAAACTAACTGGCAAACTGCTATCAATACTGAGCATCACGCCACACCAACACAACAAATTCCAGATTTTAAGCTTAAAGTGTTGATATCACATCAGATCCTTAATGCACAACGGTGCAATCAAGTTTAAATCGTAATTTATTGCAGTCAACTTTGATTTTGCTGACCGCCCGATTAGCTATTTATTTCAGCAATTGACAATACAGAGCAAATCAAGGGAATTTTAAGCGATTAACTTAATATTTAATGAATAAACTTTAATAAAACTTAGACACTTCATCAGTTAAGAGTCTAAAACATATTTAAGAAGCACATTCAGCTCGAAAAAAGCTATACTTTGGTAGAAGTTAATTAAGAAAACATTTATTTAAGTTAATTAAAACTCCAAAAATATATTAACTAAATGAACTTGGAAGTAAAACCATTAAAAAGTCGTTTAAAAATGGCCACACAATCGATTGTTGTGCAGCCAACTTAACTGGGCTAATCCATCTTAATGACTTGTCAACAGTTTTGCTTAAACGCAGCCAACTTAATGATGTTTAAGCTACTTGGGTTGCCCTAACCAAAAATTGCTGAATTTAGGCTAATTGTTAGGGGAGTGAGAGGAGAGAGGGAGTAAAGGGACCTAAATTATATAAGGCACAACACATTTGGTGCATGTAATCCAAAGTGTAACGCCCTGTACCGCCCATACGACTTAAATAAACCCCTTTTGGTAGTTATGTTAAATCCATGTAACGACCACTCGCCAAAATGTTGCCCCCTCTTCCTCAGTCTCCTCGTCTCCTTGTCCCATTCACTCTTTCAACGCTTGTACGTCATTTACATTATTATGATGAGATGCAAATCTCGTTAAAGGACACTTCAGTCGAGCCCCACAGTCACAGGATGCGCCGACAACGCCAACGACAACGACAACGGCAACGACGTCGAGAGTTGTTGCTCTGTTGCTTGGTCCTTTTTGCCATACTTCAATATGTGTGCCATATGCCATACGCCATACACATCTATATAGTCTGGTGTCTCTATCTATGCATTATGGGACTGTGTGTGTTTGTATGTTATTCTTATGCAAATTACATTTCCTGTGTTTGAGCTACAGCTTGTAGATACATGTGTATGTGCTTGTGTGTGCGAGTGTGCTTATTTTGCATGCAGACACACATTTAGTACAAAATATTATACAATTCTTTAGAAAAAGTCAACAACAGACAGACCAGGCCAAAGCTCATAAATGTTTCCCGTCCCTCCCCCCCTGTCTCTCCTCTCTTCCTCTTTGGCACACTATATATGGCCATCTCTATTTGACGCTCAGTGTTGCTGAGTGCATATTTGTGTCCCGTTATGACATATTTGTTGCTGGCGTCAGAGTTTGTTTAGCATCTGATTTGCATTTGTAAACTTTACCATGGCATGTGTCCATTTGTTTTGTTAGAATTTTTGCAGATTTACGTATCAGTTACAGACATAACCAACAAAAAAATAAAGCCAAAGTCATGTAACACATACGTGTGTATATCGCCCACCTGCTGTGCATTCAGATTTGAGGTTAGATTGGGACGGAGGACTTACACACACGTACACATACACACACACACACACGCACACGTGCGTTTTCATTTTCATTTTCATGTTCATTTTATTTGAAACTCATTAGCTGAAAGAGCATTTTATCAGTAATGAAATGCTGCATCAGCACATAATACCCTCGGAATACAATTTTTGCTTATGCAATGTAATGTACGAGTGTAATGCCAACAAAAAGGATGAATCAAATAAAATGTAATGGCGTTGCCAGATTGTTATCTCAGGTGTATAAAACCCAAACCTAACCTCACTTTACCCTAACCTAACCTAACCTAACTTAACTTAATGCATGTACTACAACAAGTTGAAACTGTTAATTAAGCCAAGCACAGCCATTATATAAAAGATTCGTTCGTTAAACTGTGAATAGCACAAAATTGAGAGATTTTTACACACTCCCCGCAGTACCATTCCCCATCCACCCACTCCCCTCCTTCTGACAGTTTTGTCGTCCTCCTGTGCAGCTTTGGTTAATGGCTGACAGGCAGCACGTCTGACAATTGGGAAATTGGAAGTTAAAACCATTAAATAAATGAGCGTCACACAAGAGTCACCACAGAATCACATTGCCCATGGTTCTCCACTCTCTGTTCACTGTTGGCTTCAATTTTTATCTCTTTCGATTTGCACAGTCATTCAATATAACCCGCCCCCGATTCCCGATTTTCACAATTTCTACCGATTTTCCCCCTACACATGCTATAAATGGCTGTTGGTCTGAAATTGGGTTCGGGATGCTATCAATAGAGATGCTCAGGAAAGACACGAGTTTTTAAGATTAGCTAAAAGTTATATTAACAATAGGTTAATGATCAGAACAAGCTAGATTTCATTTATAAAAGTAGCATATTTTAGCTAAAAATATTACATAAATTATGTATTTAAATATTGTTTAAAAAAATGTATTTAAATGCAGAAATTTTAAGTTCTTTTCACTAATTTAAAACGCTTTTCCACTACTTAGTTATAAACATTAAAAATCACATATAGTCTCATAGCAACGAGCTTTCCGACACGTGTGCAGCGCTAGTCAAGCAACTGAAATCAGAAATCCGAAATCCGAAATCCAGACAGATGTGAACCCGCATTTCTCTTGCCACACACAAATAAAAAGGCAAAATTCAAATCTCTGTTTAAAAGTCAAGCAAGTTAACCTTTCGTGTCACGAACAGAGAGAGATAGATAGAGCACGATAAACAGAATGGGAGAGAGGGAGGAAAAGTGGGTGAAGGAGCAGTAAGAGCTGGTTGTAAAAAAAAGGACACGCGTTCAGCTCTAGACATGAAATCAGTCAGACCACTCAGATTTAGTTCCCTTTAGAGAGGAATAGCGATAGATAGTGGGAAGGTAAGAGGGAGAGAAAAGGCAAACAGGAAGCTCTGTTTGAAAGTCAACAGTTTTAACCTAATCACAGTGGATTTTATTGCCCGCTGCCAAATCGATACGACCAAAAACCGAAGCTAAAAACTTGGCACTGCAAATCAGCTACAAAGATGATGCCGCAATACCAGATTCGTTGCTCCTTTCCCCTTTTACCCAAGAAAACCACTAGTGTCAGCTCCGGCTTGGAGAAACGCTCCCATAAAAGCTACTACTCCCGCACCGGCAATTGTGGAGCGCCACAGGATGCGTTTGGATGGGCGCAAAAAGGAGAAGTCGGAAGTCTGAAGTCCTAAGGATTCATTAGGTTTTTATAGGCTAGTGCTGCGTAAGAATTTTCGGGTGCGTTAAGTGCCCACCCGCAAGCGTTTTAGGGGCGGAGAAGGGGGTGGGAACGAAGGGTTCGTCGTAAGCTTCCAATGTTATTTATCTCTAGATTAAATGGATTTGTGTGCAAAATTGTCTATTTAGCTCAGTAGAGGCAAACTGTAGAGCTGGAGCAGCTTCTCAGTTCATTGTTTGAACTTTCGCAACGTGAACGATTTGATTGAGTTTACCACTCGAAGGGGAGACGAGGAGTAGAAGGTGAGAGTAGGGTAGAGAAAGGGAAGGCAGCGTGATTCACTCATTGAGAGGAAGTGCAGCTTAACGCTTTACAATTTGCTGGTTTTAGAGGCAATTAGAACTGACAAGTGCCTGTCGATTGATTTGGATTGGTTGGTTTTGTGCCAACTGGCATTGTCAAACGAAGGCCGTTTTGAAAGAGGGGCCAAGAGGACAACAGGACTGTAGGGCGGCAGTACAACAGGACACTTGGACCACAGCAGAGCTACACAGGTTGACAGAATTTCGCAGCGACCACTCAGTCCTTTCGCTCTCTTTCTCTCTGTGTGCGTGTGCACAGTCATTGAGTGGATGTCAACAAGGTTTGATTCAATATTGGCAGCCGAAACCCCAAGTATTTACCCTCAGCGATAACTATTTCGTTTTCGTTTTCGATTTCGACTTTCTATTTTCGTCACAGATTTGAGTATTAAAAAGGGACTGAAAGTCCCTGTAATGAAGGCACTTCAATTGATTAATTTCAGTTGATTTTGATTGAAAAGTTGTGGGCGACAACCGGAAGTTACTTAAAAAAGAAAGTAGACAGACAGGGAAAAAAGGTTGAATTCGATTCGATTTGAAGTGAATTGATGAAATGTTTGCTTGACAAGAGCCTAAGCTGAGTTCTAAAATAGTACAGTCAATGACTGAGTTACTCTATAAACCATTTAGAGACCTTAAACATTTATGTGCTTTATAAAATCGTCTTTAATCTATACATAAATTACTTGATTTCATCTCAGACTACCGTTAATTGCACATAAAAACAAAGCAATCGTTGAAAATCGTAGAAAATCGTTGAAGTACAGTAAATTTTAAGTACGTATCGATGACCCTGTAAAATCGTTTGCAACCTTTCGATTACAGTTGATTGCAACTTTCTTATTTTCTCTATAAACTCCGCTTTCCCCTCCTGTGTTGTACCAAAAAATCCATTCAAAGCTTAGCTTAGAAGAGCAGCAAACTGTCGATGGAGGACAGTCGTGCAACACAATGGCCAAGGCAATTTAAAATAATAGTCTAATAAAGTTACTTAGCTGGTGCGCAACTGATTAGCTTGCCTCTAGATGTGGCAAGCAGTTGGAGTCTCTGCCGCATATCCCCATCTTAAAGCCAATTTCCCAATTTTATTATTGCGCTTATTTTTTCCAGTTGGACAGCAAAGCCAACTCAACCCAACCACAGCACAAAACACAGCACAGAACAGAACAGCAAGTAGCATCAGCGAAATACACAAAAAAAATTAATATGAGCTGTAGGTAGAGCTATAAGAAGGACTACAAAATACCCTTTATTTTAAGGCAGTAGGTAAGAAATTTATTTTAAAAAAAAGTAGGGAATTTCTTTATTCATTATGCATTTGGATTTGAACTTTTTAGACATTTGTTTCAGAGACAAATATTAGATTAATTTGGGTCATTACTTGGTAAAATAAGTTTTACAGATTTAAACTATAAAATTGTGTTCAAAGTTGCCAATTAACTTCCTCTAACATTAAAATGCTAAAAATTCTAGACTTGAATGCAACTTGTCGCCCAATTTGAATGCTGAACAGCCTCCACCGTTCGCTACAGATGTATTACAGGGTATCTGAAGCGTTGATTCGTTTGCTGCTGCGGTCGTTTGGATAATGCGCCGTGTGCCGCTGCTGCTGCCGCTGCTGCTCATGCTGGTGATGGCGATGGCGATGGCAATGGCGTTGGCGATGGCCTTTTTGTGCTTATGGGTGAGAAATGCTTTCTTTATGTATTAATAGTACTCCCTTCAGCACTCGAGAGCCAATGCGGGACTACACCCCCCTTCTGTAAGGGTGTAGGGGTGTGAGGGGGTGTCTTTTTGTTCCCAGAGCACATTTATACCGGCGAATGACTTTAGTGTTTGTAGTATCACGTAGTAAATAATTCCTTTGTGGCATTGTCTCGGTTTCGTTGGCTTTTGCTTCAGCTTTGGCTTTGGCTTTGGCTTTAGCTATAGCTTTGGCTTTAGATTCAACTTCAGCTTTTTCTTTTGCCTTGTCTGTCCTTTTGTCCCTATTTACCGTTGTGCGCTTTTCCTATGAAATTGGCCTAGACAAGGGCGTGTCAGCATGGATTGGTTGGCTGGTAGGGGGACTACAGGGACTATAGGGACTGGGATTCAACTAGATTGTCTGCGTTTATTGTTACGTAGCAAATACAACATAAAACGAACGTGTAAATGTTATTTCTTGATTTATTTTAGTGGTGCATGCAGATGCTTACGCCAACAATTTAAAGGTTTTTTGCTTTTCCACACATTACAGATCCAACAAACACATATAGATATATATATGACTTCAGCTGAGGTAGATGAACACGAATACTTGAACCGAATACCTATGCGAGAAATTTCGAATATAAAAATTCTGCTTACCTTGCACAAATATTTATATACATTTATTTTTTTATTTTTTGTAGCTACATAATATAAAATTACACGTGTGTCTCATCTGTATTATGCGGGTGTGTCACTATGTGTGTGTGTGTGTGTTTGTGTGCGACATTGTTGAATTTGGCAAATTCTTGTTTTATTTTTTTGATTTCTTGCTTCATTTTTATTTTTATTTTTATTTTACATTCGTTCGTTTTGTGTTTGCAGAACATTTTGTAATATTTTCTTTGAAATTTATGCCCTGTAAAAAGTGGCTGTAAGGTATGATTAATTGATTTAAAGACAGCTTAAAGTTTGGTGGCTTTTGTGCTGTTTTTAAAGCAGTTACAGGGTATTCACACCCCTTTTCTCCCGTATTAAACGTTTCCAGCTTAAGTTTGTTATAGAAATTTCTTACTTTTAAAACTGTTTTAGCTTCCCAGGATATATTCGCTTCTATAAGTTGAATTTTGCTCTGCATTTTATTGTTTACCATGTCGGAAAGCACATATTTTACTTAGCCAAAGCCGAAGTTTACCCACTGTAACACCTTGCTTCACACAACAACAGAGTGATTGAAGCACATGAGAGATATCCCTTAAATCTCTGCAATTTTAATGAAGAATTGTGGCTAATACTCAGGGGAATGCTTGCTGTAGCTCTTATGATTTTGATTTTATTTTTTTAAGGGCAAAGCTAATCGGTTTTTGGGGCAGAGAAGCAGAAAATCTAAACTAAACTAAGCCAAAAATCCTAGGGTAATCGTGTAGTGCTGCATGCTCCACTTGTCGCCTAAACAAATCAGTTTATTGGCTAATCTAATAACACTTTTGATCGTTTGGTTATCTGCTAAAACACTTTGGATTAATCTATTTTCGTAGGTTTTTGCGGTCATTGTTATTACGTTTATTGGTAAACGTGTCGCAAAACAAATCAGTTTTCTAGACCCTTAACTTGGCAAACACCTAGTAACATCTTGACTGGCCAAATATTACCAGATAGTAGCTGTACCTTTTTCTCTGGTTGTTGTGCTTTTCTTTTGGTTTTGCTATATACATGAATCTGAATCTGTGTGTATTTGTGTTGGCTCACAGCTGGTAAGCGGTGGTTTATCCTGTTTACGTATATATTTCAGATGAATCTGTCTGCATATACTTTCGGTAGATTTTTTTTTTATTTTTATTGTTGTCGTTGGTGTTGTTGTATTTTATTTGATGGGAGGTTTTTGGTTTCCATGTTGTGCCTGTTGACGCAAATTGCCAAAATTGCCAAAATTGCCTGCGGTTGTGTTTACATGGCGAATGTGACAGACAAGTGACAGGCGCACGCAGCAAATTCAAATAAAAGCCAATGCCAGTGCCATAGCACAAGTGCTAAAGGAGTGTACAATGTTACAAGGATCTACCAAATATACTATATACACACATACATACATATATTTCTATATATTTAGTGTATTGGGGGATTGCGTTTGTAGGTCGCAGGACGAAGCAGCAATCGTGAGTTACATTATTTAATTTTGACATGTGCTTGAGGTTTTGCCTTCACACAGCGACACAGATATAAATATTTGTAAATATACACTGTAAAAAAGGGGACAAGTTCAAAGACACTTCCTTAGTTCTTCAAATTAAATCCAATAGAAATTTGAGTTAGAACTTGAAATGTGTTGGTTCTTTGTGAAAACACAGAATTCTCACTGTTTTAACATTTCTACACTGTTAAAAACTCTTAAGTAGTTATAGCAGGATGCATTTTTAATGTGAGAAAAATGATTAAGCTTTCTTAGCGCTAAAATTTGGCAGATAAAATTTAGTTTAAAGGACAGTGATCTACAAAAAAGTTTCGTTAAAAGTTTTATTTAAGAAAAACAAACTTTAAAAAAATTTTTATTTAAGAAATTGCGTTATAATAATATTTTTTTTATGACTTTATAATTAATGTGTGCGTTTTAAGAATATTTTAAAATTGTTCCTACCTTTATAAAGGCAATTTTTATAACCCTTTGCAGCTTTAGACCAAATGTCTTGGCTTCACGACCTAATACTTAAGCATTTATTTGAATAGTGTATATTTATTTGTTATGCAAGTGTGCGTGTATGAATTGCCAATTCAAATTTAAGCTAATGTCTCTTTGATATATGAATGCGGCTTTTCATTGACACAATACACATATATTCATACATATCTATTTAAGATATATGTTTATATATGTATAGTTGCCTAGAGTCATTTGCAGCTATCAATAAATAGATTGCCATCTTTGATGATTTATTGCCTCTTCATGCCTATATTTATATTTATATATATGTATATCATATATATTTGCATTTGTAGACCAATTTGCTGATGTATCTGCATCTGTAGTTGTATCTGTATCTGTATCTTTAGCTGTCTGTGTTTTTGTTTTGTCTTTTTATCTTAATATTTTGCCACTTTAATCTATATATTTTATAAGTAACATTTTTAAATGAATTTTCCTGTGTTTCGACTGCTTTAATTTAAATTTTCTTTAAGCGTTTTGTTTACGTTCTGCTTTGGCCATTTTCTTTTGTTTTTGACATCATTTTGATTGCTTCGACACTTTATTTCTTATGCATCGTTGTTTTGTTTGCTCCTTAAAGTCCTTTCCTTTCCTTTTTTTGTTGTCCGCCTTCATGAATGCCTTTCAACAGTTTGCCGTTTGTCACAGATTCTGATGTTTCTGATAGTCCTCTAGTTGTACTACGGCATCAATTCCTTTACACGCTGCTGCCTATTAAGCTTAAGGGGTAGATTTGTGTGTAGCGCTGACTTGGCAGCTTTCATACTAAATGTAGGATCATTTTTTGAGAGAAGGGAATAATAGTTAACTGAGATCCTACTGTTTTTAAGCTAAGAACATTTTTGTAAATAACAAATATTATTTTATTTCTTAGAACAATAGTTTATTAAAAGTTAATGACTTAAAGTGTATTTCAAGAAATAATTTTGTATTGATGAATGATTTTTGTATTAAAAGAATTAATTTTTTTTTATAAAGACGACAGTTTTCTTTATTATTTATGTAGGTGCGGAAAGACCCTTGACAATTCTATACAGGGATAATTTATTTCCCTCGATAAATGTTTTATTTTTGGGATCCCTTGAAGAAATGAGTTATCAAGAGTCTAACTTTGTTAAAATGTGTTTAGAAGTGTATTTAAAAAGGGTTGAAACTAGAATATGTCTATGAAATGGAACACACTACTTTTCATTTAAAAGACATGCTTCAGAATCTTACAAGTATTTTTTGGTACTGATAATAAAGCTAAGTTTAACAGGACTTGGAGTTCCCCTATTAACTTTGTTAGGTCTTCTTAATACTTTTAAGAAATACTTACGTTTATTTACTTTTAATTACTTTCTGTAATTTGTTAGATACTTTTGAAAAACTCCCCAATTAAACTGTTTAGTTTTAAATAGTATCTACAAGTTCTTAGCTACTTTTTTAACACTCTAGCACACAATGCTTTACTATTAAGTAGTATCTACTAGTTGCTCTTCACACAGTTTTGATCCCTGTCAGTTTAGCTTCGTTTACAGTTACTTCCCCTTGTTTTATACATTTTTCTCTTCTTCTCCTTTATAAGTTGTTGTTTTTTAAAGCAATTCTTCGGACTGGACGTCGTTGTAAGTGCTGCTTTTGCCCTTATCAAACGCTGCTTTAGGCAGACGCTTTTCACCTTTTTTTTCTGCTTTGCTTTCTTGTTGCAGACGCTTTTCTTATGCTATGGTTATGTTGGTGTTGTTGTTGTTATTGTTGCTGCTGGGTGAGTTTCTATCTGCACCCTCAATAAATCTACCATCGCATATCTTTCGGGGTTTTTGGGCTCGTGTTTTAACAGCATCAACAAAATAACTCAAAGTGTCATCCAAAGCTCTTGAAGTCTATTGTGTGATGCCTTTTGTTATTGTTATGCTTTGTGTGTGTGTCGACTTCCTTGTGCCCAAAGCAATGCCAGTAAACTGTAGTAGGGAGTAGGAGTAGCTACTATTTCTACAGATTTATACGAGGACTCCAGTTTGCTTTATGTTCAAACAAAACGTTTGAGTTTGTCCCTGTTACACGTGTAAAATTCTGTAACAATGCGTATATTTTTGGTATTTGATATTTGCCTTTGCTTACAGCCAAGTTTTGGCGATTGGTTCTACCTCAAGTAAAAAGTAAGCAACACACAAACGCACACACACTCCTACACACCCACACACACCTTACTTTTGAAGGCGTAAGCAGCATTTTTATTAGGTGTGCTTTTCTTGTCGAGCTTTTCGGCACACGGCACAAAGTCTCGACATTTGTAAATCACTACGCGTTGTGGGCGGTAGGCAGGGGCGGTGCAGCCACTTAACTGCATATATATGTACATACGCATACATACATATAGCATATTTATGCTTATGTATACTTATTTATGTATATGCTTTCTGTATGTGTGTGTTTGTATTTTATTCATGGCATTTTAGTGTTTGATAACAATCTAAGCAAAATGTACGACATTGTTTGGGCCTGCTGCCATCTTGAAGAGGCCCTGACGTGCGGTAGGTTCGGGTGCGCCCCCAGACACCCGTCCCTTCATACGACTGGCGCCCACACGCAGCCCTCAGGTCCCCAGATACCTTGATGTATTTTGTATTTGGTCTTCGGTCTTTGGTATTTTGTGTGTTTTGTGCCCTGTGCCACTTCAGTGTTTTTCAGAGGGGCAAACAGGGGACGAAAGGGAGGACAGAGCGACGACCCATTGCCAATGCATTGAAATTATTACATATTATAAATCATATCATGGCATCACATTATGCTCAGCATATCATATCATTTCAAACATACAATTTGCCCAACTCGTGTCGGGAAACCTTTTTTTTTGCTGTTTGGGGCATCTGGGGAAATTTTCAAGTCAAAAACATTTGTGGCAATGTGAATTGCCCCACACACTCACCACCCATCGCCCTCCGCCCACTTGCTCTCTAGTCTACCTAATGCCGCTCATAGTTGGGCACTTTAGTTTTGGTTGAAGACTCTTGACAATGTTTCACCTGCGCACAACAGTTGATTCATTGAAATGAGAGTCGCCACTTATCACAGCTCGTAACTGTGAGATACATTTGCTACTATGCTGCAGTTATTAATGTATCTTTTAGTTGAGCACACAATGCGTATACGTAATGTAGAAGATTTGAACAGTTTCTGTAATCGTTTAGGCTAAAATCTAATTACTTTGGCTACTGAACTATGAAAATTGAGCTAAACTTTCCCACAAAAGCGGAAAATTGTCGAAGACAAAAGCGTAATTTATGAAATTGCTTCAGAAATTGACTTATTGATGCGTCTTCATAAAATTACGAACACAGACACTTGCTGCTAATTGCTGAGTGTATTGATTGATTAATCATGTTATTTCTGGTTTCGGGTCTTGTTTATTTTTCCCCCGACTGGAGGCATTCAAAACAAACACGAAACAAAATTTCGTTGCAATAATATTCACATTTTCGTTCGTTTCGATGACCCCATAAAAGTGTCTATAAAATGATTCAGTTGCCAGTTTAAGAAAAATAAACTCATTTCGATGTTTTTTGCTTATCAGATTTTCTTTTATTTAATTAGACTTTAGGGAATAATGATTTCTTTATTGTACACATACGTATATATGTATATGGTACATATGGTATTACAGTACATTAACGGCAATGATCAGCGGCTGTTTAATGTAGATTTATCCATTTGCGAATACTTTTGATAGCGCGCCAATTTTTTCATTTTTTTTTTTATGATTCTCTTGTTTTGTTTGTTTGTTTTTAGCATTTGTTTATAACATACACTTATTAACAAATATCACATAGATATTCTAGCTTAGCGGCTAACTTATTTTCGTTTAGTTTTCTAATTATGGCGAACGATTTTCCCCACATAGTTTTTTGAGGTTAGCTTTCGTTCCTAAACTCACCTAACCTCATTCGTCTCGCGTACATAACCTCAAATTGTTATCGGTTATTCCTTTCTTTTCTATTTTTCTTTTCGTTCGTCATATGAAATAATATTTTGGCATTTTAGTTCGTGCATAATATAATAAAACATTGGTGTGCTTAATACTAATTCGCTGATGGGGCATTTCCATTGATTTCTATGTATATACATCTTTCATCTCTTCTTCTTGTTTAAAACTCTTCTTCTTTTCTCTGTGTTCTCTCTTCTTTTTGCTAGAAATAGTAACTTTTCTTTGCGTGTAATTTCATAAGAATACTTTGCTTTTGCGTCTGCGGATGTCTGCTTGGAAGTGAAAGTGAAATTAAAATGAGATCCTTTAAATACGACAAAAAAAAAATGTTGAAAAATAAAAATTAAACAAAAAAAAATAATATTGAAAAATAATCAAAACAAAGTTAACTGTTGCAGTTTTTTTGCTTGCTTTTCCGAAAGTTTTTCGAGTTTTTTTTTTACTTTCTCGCGCTCTCTTTTAAAACTTTCCTTTGCCCCGATTCTTAGTTGTTTTCAACTGTATCTCTCGACTTTTGAATACTCTGCTTTCTTAATAAACTTTCTGCTATGTTTTTAGCTAAAACTCTCCATAATTTTTACTCCCCTCCTTTCTCAAGACCTTGTCTTTAGAAGTCATGATTATTTTTCTTCGTTTTTCTTGATTTCATTTCGTTTAATTCCCTTTTTTTTTTATTTTTACTTTCCTTTATTTCTTTTTTATTGTACTTATTTTTCCTTACTTCGTTTTGTTTCTTGTTGTTTAATTTTCTTTACTAACTTTCTTCTTGTTTAGCTAATTCTTCTCCCAAGCTTTTTTTAGACCTTGTCATCAAAATTAGAGACTGGTCTATAGGAACGTTGTTTGGCAAGCAGATGCCTTATGTAAAAGTACAGGGCTGCAATGATTGCCACTAGTATAACAATGATAATGTGATAGAGATGAGGATCCTTAAAGCCGTTCAGTGGATAGACGACGACTTCGTTGGGTAAATCGCGTGCTTGGCAAGGTGGTGCATCAGTTGTGCTCTCCTTAGGAATATTTTCAATATTGGCAATAATTTTCGGAATCTCTGTGGTGCTGGTAGTGCTTGTGCTGGTGCTGCTCTTGGTGGTCTCAACTACATCTGGTAGAATTGGTGGCAGTGTCTCTAGGGGCAGCTCATTGCTGGTATTTTGCATGGGATACTCATAGCCATATCCTTCGTCATAGGTACCAGTTTGCTCATTGGGCATGGGATGACCTTTGGGCCAACAGACGGGACAACAGCTGCCGGTGAGATGCACCTGACGATCGCTGGGACAATTAAGAGATGCACAAAATGATAACCAACATTTGACCTCTGTTTTGTTGCATTCGCATTGATAGCAACCATCGACCCAGCGATTGCCATCCTCATAGTAGTTGTTATTCGATTTGCAAATGGCTTTAACATTGTCGGCTTTCATGTCATCGCATTCCTGTTCGCAAAGCTTTTTCCCGGATTTGCATGAACAACGCTGACAGTTTTGGAGCCAAGTGTCTTCCGTGCTGTTAATTTCCGTACAATTTGGTTCAGGTCGGCATGTATAGCTGCCACAACACTGACCGGGTGTATCCATCGATTCTGGTTGCAGCTCAATCACAACTTTGGGCTCTTCACAGTCCGGTATGTAGCATGTATTGCACACACATTTCTTGGACAGACAGCACTGGGCAAAGAGCACCTCATCCACCAGCGAGTCGTTCATGTACAGGCTGCTCTCTGTGGTGACAATGGATGAAGGAATGCCGTTCTCTTCATGGCCACCAATCGTGTTCGATTTGATGAGATCCACCGGATTCACATCACGGAATTCCCTTATGGCGCTGTCAGCCGGACACTGCATTTCCGCATCTGGCGGACATTTTATTGAATCGCATGGCATCGGTATGGGCGCCAAGTCCAACTCTGTAAATAAATAAAAAGCGTTGAAAATATTTAAAATAAACGCACTGCTATAGAGCTTTAAATATAGTCTGTGAAAATAGCGAGAGAGATAAACAGCTGATCAAGAGAGTAAAGAGGTGGAAGCTAAAGAGTTAGAAACTTTTACATGTGGGTATGTGTGTGTGCGTGTTTGCTGTAGATAAGACTTACTCCGCGCCTTAAGCAAGCGCGAAATAGAGACAGAAACAGTGTTTGTGTATTCTAGGCTAATAGACTTTGACTGTGAGTGAGGAGCGCAAGCGCTGTCCTGTTAAGCTAGCGCCACTGTGGATCGTATGTTAATGAGCGATTACTGTATGCATGTATGTGTCTGTGTTTAACAGCTGGACATAGCACAGTTTGAAGGCTGTTAATAGGTTTGTACGTGTGTGTCTGTTAAGCTGCTGCGCTTTGCATAAGAGCAGGATCGTATTGAGAGAAGAGAGTATTTTATACAAACAACGCTAAACAGACGTTGTAAATTAAACAGCTAACTGTGAACTACATAAAAGGTTTATTGTAATTAGTTGTTTTTAAGTAGCAGTACTTATTTTTAAAGCAGCCTGCAGTTATGTTAACTCTTTAATTTGTTCTTGTTAACATTTTGCACTCTCTTTTTGAGGGCAACCCAATTAGGGTGGATCTAACATAATGTTCACACATTAATTGAATAATTTTTAACACTGTCGTGCAAATTTAATGTACATTTAAGTAATTAACACGAAACGCGAAGCTTTCTTCGTGTCGCATTATCTGCAAATTGAATCGACAACTTTTAAGTTGTATGTTGTGTGTTGGGCGTGGTGTGGGGTGTGTGTGTGTGTTGACTGGATGTGGTTGTGTTCGTGTGTTTGTGTGTGTATTCCCGTGCCTGTACGCGTTGGCAACCTTTCACTAAAGTCTCGAATTTACCTTTACACTCAGCCGCACTTTTGTTTGCCAATTGGGTTTGGCAGCTGCGAAACTTTTGCGGCTTCCTTTGAGCTCAAGTTAATTTGTCATTTTCACTCGCCCATATAATGGGAATTTCTTTCTCTTTTCTTTTCTTTGCCTTTCTTACTCGCTGTTTTTCATTTTTCACATTCCATCTTTTGCTCTTCTTCGGTTTCAGCTTTTTCCTGTTCTTTTTTTGTTTTTTTGTATTTTATTTTTTGATTTTTGGAAGTTTTTCATGGTAACAATGAACTTTGCCCTTTTGGCCAAGACAAAGGCAAATATTTTATATATATAAGAAATTGACTTGATTTACTCTCAAGGAATACGATACGACAATCTCTGGGTTTGCACAAATTAAGAACTTCCACTTCAACTTAATCTTCCAGCCCCACCGCCCTCTACTGCCACGCCTGCTCCAAAAATTGCTCTGCACTTTCTTTGAAGTATACACAAAATTCATGCAGTTGCGTTGTGTCTCAAAGTCTTCTACTTGTCTCACTTCCTTTTCCACTCCCACTACCCCTCCCTTGCCCTTTTCCACTCCCAATTCCATACAAATTTCCACTCCCATTTTCATCGGATTCGCGTTGCGTGGCGTCTCGTCGCGCTGTCAGCTTTGAAGGGCCTTCAACAAACTTCTTACACTTTATTTAATTAAAGTTTTTTTTGTGTTTTTCTTGTTGTTGTTTTTGCTTTATATTTATTATTTTTTGTTCTGTCGGTCTCTATCGTCGCTGCTTATCAGCGGACCAGCTTAGACAGTTGGGACAGTTGTTTGCCGCTTTTATTTTTGTATTGAGTCCGCAATTTGACTTTGAAGTGTAGCGCCAGGGCGCTGACAACGGGTGGGGGTGGCGGTTGGGAGAGGAGGTGTATGGAGGTCTCAGGCTTTTAAAACCAGATTTGCACTACTTACAAGCTTGTAATAATGTGTTTGCTGAGCTAACAAATACCCCTTAAAATTAAGAACTATATGCAAATTGGCGGTAACTTTTCATTGAGTAAATAAGGGATTGTTTTTTGCGATAGTACTTCTACCATAACATTTAAGCTGCTTGGTATCGTAGCTGAGTGCATGACTAATTTGGTAACAGTACCTCTTAAGGATTTAGAGTTCTTTGAGGGCATGCTATGAAATCTTTGAAAAAACTAGTTACAGCTTTAACTTAAAGTTTTATTTAAAATTTCTGTCATTTGTTATAGAAACATGTACTCGTTTTTTTAAATTTGAGTCTAAAGGAATAGTAGCTGCTTAATTACCAAATTTAGTAAATTAACTTCTTAAGGGCCCTGAGTTCCTTGAGGTTTTACCCTTGAAAAATGAGGTCTAAGAAATAAATTTAAATATCTACAAATATTAATTTGTTTTTAGATGAAAATTGGCATACCCAACTTTAGTTCTACCACGTTTACAGGGTATAAAATGCCAAGAAGCTGTTGCTTTTGCTTTTACTGCTAAGCGAAATAGCGTAAAATGTGAATGAATTAGCCTTCAGAGTGCGACAGTGGAAAGTCAAGCAACTGTCAGACTAGTCAGACAAGCAGACAGAAAGACGGAGGGACAGACAGACTAAGAGACAGACAGGCAGTCAAAAGAGGGAGGCCAAGGCAGGACGAAGTCGGGATAATGCTAGTCGTATAACCTAACCTAGATAAAAACCAAACCGCACACTTGGCTGCCTACAAGAGTGTGGCAAGCTGAGTGCGGCAATAACAGGACAAAAGCATATAGAAAGTTGCAGCAACATGGTCGACTTCTCCTCTTCTTCGTTTTTTACAAATTTTTATTTTGTTTTCGTCTTTTTTTTTTTTAATCTCTCCCTTACACACACGCCTGGTCTCACTCTCTCTGTTTGTCCTTTTCTCACTCTATCTGAAAACTTATAAACAGCGCAGAAAGTTTACCATAAAGGCTAAAGTACATATAGAACTCGAGTGTTTTGCATTTTATGTTGCATGAAAAGAAAAAAAAGGGAGGGGAGGGGGGAAAGGGAAAAGAAAGGAGAAAGTGGGAAAGGGGAAATGGGGTAAAGGCGGATAAAAAAGCAAACTCTTTAAAGCGAAAACTTTTTTAATAATACAACGACAACGGCAGCGACTACGACTTCGACTACGAGCAAAAGACGACAGAAATTTCGCTCAGTGTATGTGTTGTAAAATTTCTCCCCCACTTGAGTCACACAAAAACCATTGTGTAAAGAATTTAAATTGTTAGTTTATCTGCTGACACTGATTGGAATCACGATTTTAAAATACATGCTCGTACAGACAGTTTTCTCAGTTTGCTTTCAGTTTTCTCTGAGTTTTCATAGCCAGGCAGCTTAATGTCAAAACACCTGAAAGCTTTACACTTGACATCTAATAAATGAAAGCTGTTTGAACTTTACCTAGATTATCGGCGCAACTTGTTCAAAGTAAACCAATTTAAATTAGGAAAGTAAATTAGTTTTCTTACAAACTACTTGATATTTTGATAGAAAGTGTTGCTCAACTACTTTCATCTTATTTTAATTGTGCTAAGTATTTTAGAGTAGTTTAAAAGGAGCTTTAAAAGCTGTTTAAAACTAAATTCTTCTGATCGTCGTATTTTTTTTTTACAGTTTTTCTCTTTAAAAGCTCAGTTAAATCTACTTTTGCATCCACAACCTCATTAAATATTTTTAATATAACTTAATAATGTGCTTTAGGCTAAAGTTAAAATATTTTTGGGATAACGGCCAATTATGTACTTCTAGAGCTTTCAAAGTTTTTATTTATTCAATGAAGCTCTTTAAATTAACACCTTTTTCTTCTAAGCTCTTTTAGAGCTTTTAATTAAAGCTTTTAATGTACTTATTTAAGTGCCTTGAAAGTTTTCGTCGCATTTATTTCCCTATAACATTTTTAAATATTTGATAAGATTTGATTATAATCCTAAAACTTGATAAATTTTGTTTATTCTTGTGCTTAGAAGGCTCTCAGCTACTTTCAGTGTAACCCACAGTAAATGTATGGAAAAAACTCAACTCTTTCACCTGTTTTCACATACACAAACACACTCTGTCCCCTACCCAACTCCCACTCCTTTTCTATACACTTTTCTTATCAGTTTAGTCGAGTCTAATAGCCTGTGACTACAATTGCTACGAGTATGAGGTTAATTCCAAGGACTGCACTGATTTTTTCCTTTCTTTCTTTTTTTCTCTGCTCACTCCATTTTTGTATCGTTCTGAAATCCTTTTGTTTGCGTGCTTTATCTAGTGGAGCGAACGCCTTGGCTAAAATGAAATTCAATCAGGCTAATAGCCAACTCACAGGTAACACAAGGTCGGTGCAGGTGTAATCATGATTTCAGATTCATTTATGACAAGACACAAGCTCTGAATTTAGCTGAGACTTTTAGTGGACTTGGAGTGGACTTTTAGTAGTTGTTTCCAACAGGTTTGTGCAGCATGTGGCACTTAAGGCACTTGCAACACGTGGCAACGCATGCTATACTCGGTGGCATCTATTTGCTGAGCCGACTCTATGGCCTGATGGCTGTCAAATGGCCTGGCGGAGGTGGGAGTAGGAGTGAGTGCGTGTCGACTGTACACTACCATAGTTGGTGGCGCCACTATGGCTACCTTTTGGCCGTCTTTGTGCTCTGCTACTCGCCACATGCCTTCTACATGGTCTACACACGTATGGACTTCCTGCGTCAGAATCACTTGCTGTTTATTGTTGGCTGTCAGCATTATGTGTTGCTGCTGCTGTCCACGTATTTCATGCTCTACAAGCACACGACACATCAGCTCCACTTCATCGCTTGGCTCAATAAGCTGCTTTGGTGTCGTCACCAATTGTTGCAACTGCTGCACACGCGACGCCTGCGAGACTCGGCCCTGGAGTTGCGCACACCTCGACACCTCTGGTCGTTGTATCTGTTGCTTGTCTCCTTCATTGGCTCCAGTGCGCATTCGATTTTCGTGCTTTCCACCGATCCAGTAGCCCAAACCAGTAACACTTACTTCTGCAGTGTCATCTTCTTCTATGGCCTCCAGCTGGGGCTGCAACTCTGCCTGGGTCTCTATGTGTTGGCCCTGCTACTGATTACCCACTTGTTGCAACATTGTAATCTCCTCTTGGCTCGCATACTACTCGATGCGGTGCATGTGCATGAGTGCCTCGTGCGTCGGGGCATGCCACAGCGCTGGAAACTGCATGCGGCACGACAGCATTGGTTGGCCCTGGAGCTGTGGCGTCTCTGGCGTCTTCAGAGCCAATTGCTGCAGCTTTGTCGACACCTGTGCTCACTTCACGATGCTCAGCTGCTTGCTTTTGTCGTCTACGTGGGCATCGAGTGCATCATACAGGGCTTCTTTACCTACTTTGTGGAGTTTAGTGCCTGGTGGTTGAGGAAGTTTGGCAAACCCGCCCACTTTATTGTCTGGGGACTGATAGTAGATGCTTCGCTGTTCGTGCAACTTGCTTTGGTTGTCATTCACACGCATGGATTGCGTCACGTTTGCACGGAAACGCGTCGCACGCTGCAGAAAGGCTCGCTGACGTTGCCACCTAGTTGCAGTAAGGCGCTTAGGCAAACGGTAAGTCGATAACGATAACCGCAAATGGGATTTCCCCTCTTTTCGTTTCAAATATGATAAACACAGTGTCTTTTTGAAAAAATTGGGTATTCTCCACTCTAATTTTAAAGTAAACAATAAAAATAAACTTTTAAGTCTGATCCTCTTCACTTTTTATTCAAAATAAAGTCTATACGATCATATTTCCTGTTTGTTGGCTTCAATTTCGGTTTATATAACCTGAGATACATGTTGAAAAATAAACTACGCTGCTTAAAAAGGATACAATAAAAATCTATTGAACTATATCGACACAAGTTTCTTGTTTTAAGCTTAAAAGTCTTTAATTTTATGTCAAATATAAATTAATAAATAATGTAAGCTCTTTATTTATTTAAGATTTTGGGTAAATTTTTTTACTTTACTTTGATTTCTTTGCTAATTTTTTCTAGTTTTCTCCTTCTAAATTTTAAAGACTGATCGTATTTTTATCGAAATTTAATTCTTACAAAACTCTTCCAGAATCTTTAACCGATAACTTATCACCCATCTACCTTTTCAGCTTGATTTTTATGGACTACAGCTGCAGCTGAACCGCAAATTGCTGAAAATGTCGGCATGTGGACTCTTTGAGCTGAACAATGAACTGCTTTTTGGCATAGGACAAACAATTATAATCTACATACTGATACTCATACAATTTGATAAGATCGTTAATGCATAATAATTAAATTTGCATAGTCTACTTTGAGTACAACGAACGCGATTTAAATATAGCCACAGATATAGATACAGATACAGATACAAAGATACAACAGATAAAATTAAGGCTTAAATGTTAATTAAGGTAAATATTTGATAGACTTACGTGTCGTTGCACTGGCCAGTTGCAGCTGTATGATCAGAGCCATGTTTAACACCACGGGTATTAGCCCGTTGGACAAACTGTTGAACTTCCTTAACGGCAGCTGCATTTTGATGGCTTGTTATCGATTAATTGTGGCTGACAATCGATATGACCTTGAAGCTAACGGGCTACAAATTTGAAACTGCTGTTTTTTATTGCGAATTTTTTAAGAAATTCTTTTTGTCTTCACAAATGCTTGATTGCGAAATCAGAACCAATTGAATTTGATCGCATTTATCATCTGCAAAGAAAGCAAAGCAACGAAAATTAAAGAATTGAAATAAATAATCAAAAAATCTTTTTTGAGGAATTGTGACATTTTTGGCTCGTAATTTTTATTGAGTTTTAATAGCGAGACGGAGACTACAGAAGACCACAGCTAAAAATGTCTGTGTTTATATAATTTAATGTACCATATAGTTAAATCTTGCCTAAATAAACGACATTTCTGGCAAAATTTATTGCTTTATATAAATATTTTAATGCAGGTTTTATGTGCGCAACTAACTAGAAATTTGCGACCCAAAAGGAAATTATTACTACAGTGAAACATCGCTTGAAAGTGCCTACATATAATTTATTTCATTCACGTTCTGAATACAGTTCAATGTCGCTATAAAGAACTGATTTTATTATAAACTTTTTTGATTTATTGTTCGTTTTAGCGCATCTAAACTGTGTGACTAATTTCACTTGGCTACGATTTGTACTTTGATTATCAATGGGCTTAGTACAGTGAAGATAAGCTAGTTGTGGGGTTTATTTATAGAAATGATGCAAGTCAGAGATGAAAATTTAATACTACAGCTCATTTACTAAGGCTTAACTGTAACTTTTTAAAAAGTTAGCATTTTACGTAATTAAAAATTCAGTTTAATGTTCAAATTTCATTTAGAAACCTTTAAAGTTTCTCGTTCCAAAAGTTAAATGAATTACGAAAGTTCGTTATAGTCAGGTTCTACTGTATATTAATTTAATTGCAGTGCAAAACAGGGCAGTAAACAGCGGAGAAGCGTTACTAAGTCACAGACGGACGGATAGAGGCACGGTCGGACGGAGGGACGTACGGAAAGACGTACCGTCGACGGTCGGTCGGTCGACGATGGACTGTGAGCAGCGTACTGGCCTGTTGTATCACTGCTAAAAATAGCAACCTTTTTTGGATTTGTGCGAATAGTTTTTAATGACCGGAGGCAAACCGACGGCAACAAAAACCCGGCACACAATTCACTCGATGAGATACAGATACACTGGTGAGGTGGTAGTACTCAGAGGATGAGAGTATCTCATAGCTTGTATCTCGTATCTCGAGCACACGCCACACACATTCACACGCACACAAAAACCGAAACTGAAAAGAGTTCCCCTTCTTCCCCCTAGTGCCACCCCCGTCTTCACTCTAAACACGATTTGCTTCTTCTGCTTTGTTTTATGTGGTCTGTATGGAAGCTGCAAGCGAAAAGCTGATAAACGTTGCTGCCACATGGGGCACAACAAAGTACAGGTAGTCGTAACATTTCAGCTGCCTCTGTTTCGGCTCAGATTGTGTGGACTCGCATCAATTTTGCTGCTGCTTTTGCTGCTGCCGTTGCTGCTGTTCTTGCTTTTCATATTCATTCAATCAAATCTCAAAACAGAGTCCCAGAGAGAGACGCAGTCTCTGAGTTTGCAATTTGTGGCAAAAGCAGATTGAAAACCGTTGCTGAGCTTACCAAAAGTTGCTTTAAACTGAACTGAATTGAAATCAGTGGAAATGAATAGCAAAACTATCAATCAGACATTTAATCGAATTGTTAATTAATCAAGAGCGACGACATAGATGCCACACATCCGATTTGCCGCTGAAAATTCACTGGGAAATTAGACAATGAACTTTTCATCTGCTCCACATAATAAATAGCCTAAAGTATCTAAAGGTGTGCGGGTGTGTATCTGTGCGTGTGTGTGTGAGTGCTCTTTGTCTATTCAATCTACACTCTTGTTGCTTCCAGTCGAATGCACCCATCGAGTGCATCAATTTGCTAAGTAAATATTTAGAACATATAGAATTTATATAGACTTCCACAGATGATTCAACTCGGTTCTTAAATTCTACTCCCATTTTGTTGATAAACTGTCTACTATAACGTATAATGATTCATTAAAAATACTTTATTCATTACATTTCCTTTTGTTTATCGTCTGATGACAGTCAGTTCTCGTTTTCCTCAAGAATTTTGATTCATAAACAACGTTAATTCAATTCGACTTGCTAATTTTAGGGGTTAATAATAGCAAAGAATTCTCCATAAAACATTGTTTATGCCTTTAATTGATTGGAATTCACTTTATACAACTTTGATTAAAATAAAACTGTCGAAAAGTAAAGGAAATACTGAGAAATTCCTATGAAAAGTTATGTAAATTTTATGTTTAGTAGGAAAATTTATTTTTTTGGCGGAAATTTAGACTATATAAACTTGAATTTCTGAAAAATTTGCATTAGCAATAATTGAAATTTATTTTTCATTATTGTTTTAACCATTTCAAAATTTAAATTCTTTGGAAAATTCTTTTATGCTGTAAATTTAGTAGTCTTATTTTCAATTAACTGGGCTTAAAATCATTTACCGTAGACACCGCTGACTTCTCCAAGTATTAGTTTACATCTTAGCGGTTTTCTTGTGCTTCGCTTAACTTGGCTTTCTCTATCCGGCCTATTTCAACTCTAGCCTGTACTTAACTCAGTGCGCCAACTTTAATCTAGCTCTTCCCGTTTGTCAAGTTACCAACTTTCTTATCTGAATGGTTGGCCAGCCTAACCCCCTGCCTCTGCCACTTCCCCTGCCCCTTCCTCCACTGTTCCGATTGTGTACGAGTTTGTTCATATATCTAACTATCTATTGTACATATTTACTCATAGTTATTTCCAGCTAATATTACTATTTGTACCAGGTGTACTTATGTGAAACCTCCGAACATTCTTTTCTACTCTAATCTATCTGTCCCACTTACACCACCCCTTCTCCCTATCTGTGTCTTTGTCTCTTTTATACATATTTGTGTAGATGACTAAACATTGATAGCGCTTCACATACACACACACATACATACATACGTACTACACTCTGTACTCTGTGCTGCTTTGAGCTCTATGTTTGCCTGCTTAAAATCAACAATAACAACAACGACAACAGCGACAACAACAACGGCGATCAGTTGAGCATAATGGAGCTTTGTAGCCTCCGCCGACACAGTGTTAAGTACTCGCAAGCTTAATTTTACTCCCTCTCCCACTCCTTCGCTCTCCCTCGCACACTTATAACTTTGACCCTCTCCCTTTTTGTCTACAGTTTGAGCGCTACCCAATGCTAACTGTAAGTTTTACCTCGAAAGCAAGATAAGCTTTATGATTCCCATAAATTTCACTTGAATGCGAAATCTGATGCATCTATTTCATGCCTTCGTTTTGCCTAACGCTCTCTTTCTGCCGCTCTCTTCGCTACGCTCTTAACTACTTATTTTTTTGCTGCTGCTTGTTCTGCTTCTTCTTCTTCTTCTTCGGTTTTGTTATTTATCTTGAGACGCTACACATGCAAAACAGCAGAAGCAGCAGCAACAACTACAACAACAGCGTCGATGATGACGGTCTCTGTTCGCTTGCTTGCATGTGTGTGCGTACGTGTGACTGTGTACGTTGTTTGCCTCTACGTGTGAGAGTTGCGAGTGTATTTACTCGTGTTCGCGTACAATAATTTCACGTTCAACAACTTTTGGCTTTTTTGATGAGCCAGCAGCAAAAGCAGCAGCAAGAGCAGTAGTGGCAGCGCAGCACTTGAAAGGGACGTTGGTGGAGCGGGTGTTGCAGGGGCGGCTGAAGGGTGGGTGTGTGGAGCATGTTGTTGTTGCCATAGCTACCGCAGAAAAATAAAGCTCGTCATCTCGTTGGCACACACACAAACACATATGCAATGCAACCCGGCCTTAACATACTATGGTGCATTTGCCCCTTTTGACTGGCATAAATTAATAACTCAAGAAGTTAACAATTTTCGATTTAAACCAATCGGGACTGACAACTTTTAACATTTATGACTTTCTTATAGTCAAATTTTATCCATCACTGTACCTGTAGAAAAGTTAGCATAAATACAATATTCGTTTCCCCAAAAAAATCGATTAATTGCACCACAGTGCAGCATAGCCCAGGTTTCAGTTCCGTCACTGGGCCTGGTCGGCTCGACGTTTATGCTCTGGACTTTGGCTATGGCTTTTTGCTTTGACTTTGGCCGGGGGCTCTCTGTGGTCGCTACTCTTTGTCCCCCACAGTTTGGTGCACAAGTACTGCTACACTACACTCCACTCTAGACTTTACAATCTACAATCCACACGCTTCCTTCTTGCCTTTCTCCCACTCTACACTCCCCATTGAGGTCTCTGATCAGCATTTCCGACCATACACTTGGCAAGCGGCATAATTGCTTTCGCTATGACTTTGCAGCATGTTGCATGCAACGCAAGCAACCCTAAAATCCTTTCAAGCTGCAACTTAAGCAGCTTCACAGTTTAAAACTCAGTTTCTTTTTTTTCTCTTCTCTGCAATGTAACAGTAAATTTAAAGTTGTCGCTACTTTTGAGGCGGCAGCTCTCTTTGAACAGCTCAAAGTACAAAGAGTTTAAAAAGTTTCATTTAAATGAGAGCGTAAGAAAACGAGTTCATAATTAAAACTTTTGAGTTTTTGGGCTAAAAGTCATGAAACTTATAGGAAGATTTTTGAATGGCAAGAGATCGCTGCATTCGAGAAACGAATTGAAAAGATTTCCTTAAAAAGTTCTTTATTAATTAAAATTTCTTAAACATTTTATTTTATTTTTCCCCAGCGCACCTATTCAAATTGTCACATTGCAGACTAAAAGTAATTTATACACGAGTATATAATCTAATATTTATTGCCAAATAAACTATTTAGACCATAATTCAAGCCAACTGCATATTTATGGTGACACTTTGGGCAATTGCCTCGTATTTCAGCAGATAATGGGATTATCTGACCTCATCAATGTCATTTCAGGTAAAAGAAAATGCCAAAAATAATGTCAGTGTGGCCCGAAAAGTTGTTATTGATTGGCATAATACGCTGCAAATCTTGAATTTACTCGTTTATAATTAATCATATTAATTTAATCGGATTACTTGCACTTAAACTTTAGCTGACAACCGACCAATTGTAGTCAACTTATGTCTCAGTTAAAGTTTATTATTTGCGACCTTTAAAACTGCACAATTTTCGGGCATTAAATTTGAAACTTCGTAAAGAGAGTTTTGGGCGCATGCAAAGAGTATGAAAGCTTCGACTCTTACTGAGCGCAGGCAGAGCTTTACTTTCTTGTTTTTATTTCGGCATTTTTTTCCGCTTGTTTGTTGTTTTTATTTTTGCTCTGGTTTAAAGGCATTTGGGCTCCACTTACGGCGCTGCTGCTGCGCTGCCTTTGCTGGCTGATGGACGCTCTCAGCTAGTAATAGTCCACGCTCAGCGCTTTAATAGACTACCCATGGCTCATTTCTGTACTTACGGTTAGTGCTACACATATACATACGTACGTACGCACAGCATGCATGTGTATGAGTATGAGTACACAGACATTTTTTTTCGATCATTGCTCGTTTATTGAGCGATATATTTATTTGCTTCCACCTTTTACGCTTGTCGCTTTGCGCTTTTAACCTTGATTTTTGTGTAAACAAAATACAAACACACAGACAGACACTAAGATACAACTACACACAGATATGCAGCATATTCTCAAAGCAAAATAAATTGAAAAAAAAAAAAAAAAAACTGAAAAAGCTTTTGGCGTTGTGTGCGTTTTTCATTTGTCTCTTATTTTTTGTGTTTGTTTGTTTTGTTGTTGTTGTTGTCGTTGTCGTTGTGTACATATCTATGTGAGTGCGTGTGCTTGTGTCTGTGTGTGTTTGTGCGTTTGTTTAGTTTCTAGTTTACTGTACATTTATTAAGTTACCTATTTATAATTTGTTTATTATTTAGCAAATGCCAGTGCCAAAAAACCATAACGAATTCAAATTGATTGGAACGCAACTGTAGACTCTAGTAATCGACTAATAATACCTCCTACTACTACTAGTACTACTACTAAAATAAACAAATTAAAATTGTTTTTCATTCAATTTTCTTCGTTTTCCTTTTGTGAGCATACCCATGACGTTATGGCTGTTTTTTGTGATATTATTAGATATGCGCTATCTTATCTCTATAGAGCATGCAGCTTTCCATATGTGTCTCGAGTCAAGACCCACCAAGGCCCCAACTACTAAAGTCAACAAAAAAATACGAGCAATACATTGCGGCTTATATAATCAGGCGAAAAAAAACTAGCTGTGAATGGGATAGAGTGGGAGGGGAAGTGGGTGGGTGGGAAAACCCCTTTAACCAACATAAAATACAAGTATGTTCATTTCTATATAGACCGTGTCTTTAGAATTTGTGGAATTTGAAATGTGCGCTGTGTTAAGCGTTCTCTACACACCTGCCACGTAAATTTTGTAAGCTCTTCCAACACATTCAGAGCATAAATATCGTTTCTCTTCGTTTTTCTGCGCTCCCCTCGTCTTCACATGCTGGTTCGCTGCTAGCGGGTGGACTGGACCGCGGTAGGAGTGGGGCGGTTCAGAGACACAGAGAGTGAGTTAGTTCTGTGCAGTTTTATTCACTTTGCACCTCACACTTTATTACACTTTTATTTCTATTCAATTTTCTTTCCACCTTTTCTTTTTGTTTGCTTTCGTGTTTTTGTTTTTTCGTCTTGGTAATTAGTTACATTACATTTGGTTGTGGTTTTTGTTATATTGATGTTATAGCATCTTTTGACTGCGTCTCACATCATTCGCACAACACGGCACACACACGCACACACTGGCTGACGACACAGTGTTTCGATCTGCTAGATTCCGTACTCGTGCCCTGTTTGGCTATCACTCGCTCACTAAAGCGTTCAAGTGCGCGACACACAATTTTAAGCTTGCTGCTCGTTGCTCTCAAAGCTCTGCCAGCGTCAACGCAACGCAACACAAGGCGACGC
Source organism: Drosophila parthenogenetica (assembly GCA_035047505.1). Taxonomy (NCBI): domain Eukaryota; kingdom Metazoa; phylum Arthropoda; class Insecta; order Diptera; family Drosophilidae; genus Drosophila; species Drosophila parthenogenetica. Next base: position 6,033,083 of record JAWNPM010000247.1, on the reverse strand, counting down.
GACGCAGCGATCATCAGTTTGAGAGCAGCGCGCACAGTGGTTGCAGCGCTTATGTTATTTTGCCTATCTGTTGTACGTTCTCCCTCTCTCACACTTTTAAGCTCTTACGTTCTCACGTACACTGTCACTCTCGCAACATATTCTGCCATATATGGCAGTTAACTTGCTAACCGGCTAGCCGGCAACCTGTGCTTATGCTCTGCTCTCACTAGGTTACGCTCTCCGCTGTTGCTGCTGCTGCTCTCTTCTAAGCATTCACCTTTTCTTGTGCTCTTTGGGTTAAAAGCTCTTAGCAGATTGACGCTGAAGAGCGCAAGAGAGTGTACGGCATTGATCTTTTGGCAAAGTTTTTAGCATGCGTCGCAAACGATTTTCGTGCACACCATAAATTTTCACACACATACACATAAATGGTACCGCAAAGGAATTTTTGGGTGAGTGGAATGGAATGGTGAGTGCATCACACGCACTCGTCACGTGCATATTATACATTTATATATTTTCATTCCCATTTCAATTCCACGATCAACCAATCGATCGATCACACTTACATATTCATACATACTTCACTTATTAAGAGATCGTTGCCTTCGTTGCTGCTTTCCAGGCCAAGGCGTGTGTGAAATGCAAATTTTTAAATAAAATAAAAACTCAAAAGATATATCATGACAACACCCTCGCCATGGCCCCCTTTTCACTCCCCGCTCACCACTCATTACTTAGCCAATATCGCAGCTCGTTCCCAACGGATTAATGTAAGAATGCAGATATAAAATCGCAACAAGTACAAAATTTGTATATTTGCATACGTAATATTTTAATGTCAGTTTGAAATTGCAGAGATCGTTCAGGTGACTAATTGGCCATATTCAATGAATGACTAATCCTCATTAGGTGTTGTCACTGCATAAATACTAGTTACCAAACTCATAAACTGATTGATTAGCATACAAGAAGTGGGACTAGCTATGTCTAGACTATAAACTTTATTTTAAGAAATATTTTCTGTTAGGAATGAAAGAGTTCTAATGAGATATTTGGCTATATTTCTGTGTAGATTCCTATCTTAATCTTAAGTCAAATAGTTCGCCTTACAATTTTACTCCTAAAGTAACATTCCTCACTTTCCATTACAACTAACGGCATAAATTAGCTTAATAAGTATCAAAAACATTAGTCAAAGTTTTGGTAACAGTCCGTTTTGCTGTTAAGTTGGTTATTATCTGATAATGGGACATCTTTGTAGCTTAATTTCAGTATGAAATTGCAGTTAAATTCCAGGATTTGGCAGCCAGACAAAGTTTTGTTGATGCTATAAATATCATTATATATCCATAGTATATACTATATATATAGTGTGTTTTGATATGTTTGTGTGTGTGTGTGGCGCAGGCGGCTTCACAATTTTCATGGTCAGTTGCCTCCGGTGTCACATAAACTGCCGCAGATAACAGCAAAAAGGCAGCCAAATCCTTGTAATGAAATAAAAATACATAGCTAAATAAAGCGACGACAGGACAGGACAGGAGTGAACAGGACAAGGCGGGGAAGGACAAGGCAAAGTCAAAGTCAAAGTAAGAACAAGAACAACATTGATTTCACTTTAACGAGCTTGTAATGTCTTGAAGACGATAGTATATAAAAAGCGTTATGTATACGACATGTGTGCAGTCTCCCTCTTTGACTGTTTCTGTCTCATCTTTCGCTGTGTGTGAATGAAAAGTTTTGTGAGCTGCTGTCACATCCTAATAGGATAATAACGAGCCAAGGCAGGCGAAAGTTGTTGCGCCTGCAACTCCCAAATAAAATATGTAGCCAAACAATAAACGATGATAAGGGGCCAAAGAACGTGTCGGCTTTCGCCTCTCCATTTCTGCCTCTACTTCTTCTGCAACTAACCCCAAAAATGAGAAAGAGCTAGAGGAAGACGCACCAGCAGCACATTCACAGCCAGAGTTGCCATCTTCGTTATAGTCATTATGGCAGCAGTTCACTTAGCCGTTGACTTCGTCTCATTGGCTTTGGGGCTGCTTTTGGATGTCCAAAAGGACAAGCAGAAAGCAACTGATAAGCAAACGACTTGCGGCAAAGTGCGCGTAATGCCCAACATATCCCCTTCCGATCCTGTTCCCTATTACCCTTAAGAAACAGTCAAAAAAAAATATAAGCCGGAAAAATAAGTTTTAGTAGGCTATAGAAAGAGCTTTGATACCCTTTCATTGGCTTACAAATTATGTGAAAGTAGTTTTAAATAGAATTTCCATAACACTTAAAGTTTACCGACTTAAACCCTCTAAATCAGAAATGTATATACCTATATACCTTCCTCTTAAACCGTTACATACAATCTGCCAAAATCCAACTACCCTACGCCAGAGTATTGGAAAAAGAAAGCCCCGAAGTGAGGCGGCTGTAGGCAATGCGGCTTTTCAGTTGCCCATATGGACGTTTTGGTGGCAGGCGCAGCACGTTGGGCGCCGTACGTTGGGCGGAGTTGGATGGGCGTTGCCAAATGGTAATTTATGGGCGTAACGCAGGGAAACTGGTAGGCGGCTTTAAAACTGTTGCTAAATCGTAGTTAGGCAAAAGCAAAAATGCCTCAACCGTTGCCGCATAGCAAATGTTGTTGGCAGGAAAAACTCGGTGGGATTTTCTATATTTTCCTTTTCTCAGATGGTTCCTTAGTGCCAATTTTCCGACTTCCACCATATCTCAAAGGTACCAAGGTACACCTATGAATTTAGCCATTGTGCTGATTGCTCTTTGCTACAAGTGAGTCATTTTTGCACAAATAATGCGGGAAAATGTCTCGATTTCCTTTTTACGCTCGCTGTCCTTCTCTCTTGCTGTCTCCCTCACGCCAAATTAGCTTTTTCTTGCTCTATTTTATCTAAATGTATTTAAGCTTCCTGCTGGGGCGCATCCAATATGATGAATGGTCGTTTTTCTAGGCTCAAATGGACGCAGGTCGGCAGGATATTGTTTTGTGTTCTATGGAAAAGAAGTAGGAAGAAGCTTAAAGGGTATGCTAGACTCGGCGATACCCTGTATTTTGATTTTAGAACTCCAAACTTAACCATTTTTTAATTTAAAGTAACGTAATGTATTTAAGAATTTAAAATAAAATTATTTTCAACGAATTGAAGCGGTAATTACTGGAAAATTACATAACACCGCTTGAAAAATTTATAATAAACTAAAATTTATAGAAAATGTTGTCATGAAGTAGGAAAAAATAGTTATGAATAAAAAAGCGTAACACTTTAGATACCTTACTTGAAAAATACTTGCATTTTTGATGCTATGTAGAAAGTAGGGAAATTAAGTTTAAAAAGTACATAAAGTGCTACAAATTTCCTCAGTGTACGACGGCCTTATTTTTTTCTGTGCAGTATTAGCTACGCAAAAGCACCACAGTTTAATCGCAGTGCATCATAAAATACGTCTTATGTATGCCCAGACTTTTTTCTGTCCGTTTCACACATTCATAATGCTCATTTGGCGCCATAAAGATATAGAGTGCAGATTCTTGGAATGCACAGCACAGACGGGCAGCAAACATTATAAATGCTTTATAAATTGCATATTTATTTAGCGACAAGATATGTAAACATCTTTTAATGTGCTTTATTTTATCCATCAAGTATTTGTATAATTTAATGCAGGAAAAGAACTTAATAAATCTGTGGAAATGTCTTCATCTCGTTGCCTTCACTTGTCAGGCTACACAGTTTGTTCAGAAACCCAACAGATTTTCTAGTGATTACTGGTTTCTTTTAACACAGGATGGAACCTACACACGCAGGAAGGGAGACAGGGAAGGGAAATTCAACTGACAGCTGTACAAACAAGTCATAATTTGACGAGGAAATCGCTGGCATCGTTTTGCTGCTTCCTGCTTCCTGTACACGGTCCCTTTTCCGTCATTTAGCCGTTAGTGTAAAACCCCTAAACGTGCATTGTTCAAGCAGAAAACCCAACGAGTTATTTTCTCCAGTCAAAAGACTACACGCCAATACACACACACACTTATACACACATTCCCCATGGAGTGCTGGTTGCTCTATCCTGCTCCCTGTTCATCATCAGCTAGCAAAATGTCGCTCATTTATTTTGATTACCTTTTCAAAAGGCAAGCAAAAGTAAAGAAAAAATTGTGTACGCTGTGTGGAAAATGGCAACAGATTTTCATTCTCAAGCGATGCGTTTTCATTTCATTTTCCATTTTCCATTTTCATTTTCATTTTAGTAGATTTTTAATATACCCTGTCCGCTTTTTGAGTTTATCTAATGCTTCCTCTCTCGCTCTCTCATTGCTGTCTGTCTGTCTCTTTTGGCTTAGCTCTTTCATTTCCACTTCCTATTTCCTGTTGCCCCCCACCCACTTCTGGCCTAGCTTTCGACTTTGCCTTGAGCTGTTCTTAACTTGAATTTTAGTTAAGAGTTGAATCATGGTCATCAGCGTTGATGAGCTTAATTCCCCGATGACACTTTTCCTTCGTACAAATTTAGTGTGGCAAATTTTACACACACTCACACGCACACCAACACACACATAGAACGGGAAATGGCAATAATAAAGTTGCTAGCGCTAGCAGTGGCCCTGTACCCCCCAATGTTGTCCCTGTTTCTGTTCCTTTTCCTGTTTTTCCTACATCTGACCCTCTTCCTGGCACTTCCCCCGCCCCTCCCTACTCCATTTAGGGCCCTTTCGCTTCCGTTACGTCTTGACTTTGTTATTGTTGTTAGCCCCAATGAAATTCCATTATGAATCCTTGCTCATTGTTTTGTGCATCGTCGGTTTGTGGCTTTATCAAGGGCACATGCCCTGCCTTTCCACACCACTTTCCACGCCCACTACACCACGCCGCCCCTAACACTACCCTTCTTTTTCCCTGTGTGTCTTGTATATTAATATTGTTGCTGTTGTTGGCAAATGGGTAATGGCTCGGGAGTCTGTCATAGCAGCGAAATTATTTCAGAAAGCATATTTCAAAATGAAAATTTTCTTTGCGGCTTTTCTTTTCGTTGTGGTAAAACAAATGTTTGGCCTACTCTTAGCATTTGGTCTTGGCCCAGTCTACGACGGTCTGGTTTGGTTGGGCTGGGTCTAGTTTTAGGTTCGGGGCCTGGTTTTTGGCCTGGTTTTATAATGAAATAAATTTCATTTGCTCATTGAGTCGACAAGCAGCCTGGCCGACATGTGTGGCCAGGCATGAAGACGTTGTGGAATTTGCATGCATGTTGGCCTCTCAAGTACGAGTTGGACGCATTAGGACGGACTTAAAGTGTGTGTGTGTGTGTGTCTGCGGCTGTTCGTGTGTGGAGCACACATTTAAGGTATTAAGTCTTGGCCCAAATGAAATATGACATGGTTGACAAAAGGCCCAGTCACTGGGACAACTATTACCACACACCGACAGGCTGAAACACACACTTACGCACACCTACACACACACACAGACACGTGCTGAGTGGATCTCTCTGTGCCAGCTGCTGACCAATAGCAAATATTTTGCCTCATATTGCGCTATATCACTGGCAAAATAACGTACTCCTTTCCAGCTGCTTTCGGCCAAAACTCTTGTCTCTGTCCAGGCATGCAGCTATCAAGCTATCCAATAGTCCAGCTGTCCATCAGTCGCGCTGTCCCATTGTGCCACTGTCCAGCCATCCCGCAGTCCCACTGTCCTGCTGGCTGTGCATTAAATGCCACTCTGGCAGCCAACTCGTGTTAGCTTCACTCACTTCCAGGACAATGACGACAGCAAGGACAACGACGACAACGACGAGGACGACAACGACGACGACGTGGACGAGTTCATTCGTTTGCATCGCAGCACAAACAAAACAAAAACGAAAAGGGAAACGGGAAACGAAACAAAAACGAAACAAAAATCGAAACGAAGCCAAAAACGCAACGCAGCGTTCGTTGCATACTTTCCGGCGCTGCTGACAACGTCATCATCGTCTTTTCATACCCTGTGCTCCATAAAAATCCCCATTTAATGGGTATCATAAAGTTATGACAGTCTTCTGTGCATTTTCACATACGTTTTCCTTTTTTTACGGCGCTTAAATTTAAAGTTTATTGCACATTTATGACACTAAATTGCTTTTGGCTCAAATTTCAAGCGAAATATTTAATAACCAAGTGCATTTTTAGTCAAGGATTTATAGTAGAATATAGTGTATTATTGTTTGTGCTATATTAATTTAAAATAATGCTGAGAGCTAACAGGCTTACAGGTATTTTTTTGTGCAATAAATTGTTTATTAATGTACTGCAGCTATGAAAGTTTATTAAGAAGTTATAGTTAAATATTTATTTAATTAAGTTTATAGAATTTATGATGTTTGTGCAAGTTTACCGAGGAAGTTTTAACACAGAAAAGCTTTTAAAAACTTGAAACTCATGAAAACATAATACTTATTTGAATAATGCTTTACTTTTGAGTTTTACTCCAAAAAAAGTCTTAACTCCAAACTATTTTCAATCAAAATGACAATAAATAAACTAAAATTGGTAGTTTATAGTATAGCAATGAATCGTTAAAACATATTTCGACCCTTATTTATGCAGATTGCTAGGCTATAAAACTCTAATTTTAATGCAAAAAATGCATGCTTTCTGGTATTAACTTTAATCCAATTGGTTATAAATTCAGACGGTTTATGTTTACAGTTTTAAATTTAGACTGTAAATATAGACAGTCTAAATTTGTATCAAATTGGTTAAAATTATTAAATTATTTTACTAAAATTAGACTTTTACGACCCAGCAAACCGTTGTTACTACTTAAAACACCACACAACTTTTAAGCTTAGCTTGAGTGCCTAATAATGCCTTTTAACAGGGTATTTCTAAGCGATGTATGCTTGACTCAACCTTAAAATGGCTGCTCTTGCAGGCTAACTGTCAGTCGTGCACACCCGATTGATAGTTTTGCGCTTGTTTTGAAGATAAACAAGTCGACATTTTGACAACCGAAATGCGGGCACAGTGGGACCGAAATGGTGCGAACTGGAGCACAGTGGGTAAAGTGGGGCGCAGTGGGCAACTGCGGTAACTGCTGCGGATGCGGCTGCGGCTGTGACTGTGCTGCTGCTCCTTTAGCCACAGCGGCTGTCATTGCTGTCCGCTTTATGAAAACTCCATAAACTTTCATCAAATAATCGAAATCAACTTTCAACTTCAGCTTGGGATGCCTGCAATTTGTATGCAAATTTGATTAAGCAAACACTGCGAGGCTTTAGTTGATCCAAAAACCCTACAATTCCACCCTAGTTGCCCCACTCTATTCCGGCGGTAAGTAATTGAAACAAGAGAAGGAAAAAATATGCATTTGACCAGCAAACGCGTCCCGTTTGCCACGCTTAACTAATGTAATTTAAAACGGACGAGTGGCAAATTACTTGCCCTTAAAAACGCGAAACATTTGCGGACATTCCTTTTATTCCGAGACTGCCCCGCCCTCCTGCCCGCCCCTAAACACATCCAGTCCTACTACCCAACCCAAAAAACACAACAAGGATAAAGAAAATAATGCCGTTGCGTAAATTGCCCAACGCAAATCCCGTGAAAATAAAAATTGTTAAAATAAATTGTGTGGGCGGTCGCAAATTGGTTTGGCTTTCTGCTTGGCTTAATTTGTAATTCAAATGTTCTTGGCTAATACGGCGCGATCTGGCAACGCCATGAATCATTGCCCAATTGCAGTGCTGTTAGCCGCCATAAAACATCATTAGGTGTTGTGAAACGTAATCAAAACCAACGGATTACAGTGATGAATACTCCCCAGGCTAATGATCGCCATTTAAGGCAGTGTTGTAAAAGGCCATAGAGCCGCTTTAAGTGTTGTGAAGCGTTGGGAAATATACTTGATTATGTTCATGGCGTTTCACCTAAATAACAGCGACTATTTATTAATTAAAAAATATTTTTGAAGCTCATTAAAAGCGCTAAGCAGATTAAATTTGAGTGTGTTCTGCTTTTTTTAATAGGCCCGCCAAAGTGGGTATGACATTTTAGAATAATTTAAAACCGTAATTATGCTAATGAGCCGAACTAATTAAAGTAGATAATAACTAACCTGTCAGCGCGTTTATGTGTGTATGTTAAAGCAAATTGCCTCGAGGTAAACCGATTAAAAACTAATTATTTCTTTGCTTTGATACAACAGCTAAATTGCGGTGAAATTGGCAATCAAATAAATTATTTGCAGAAAAAAATAGTTAAATTTTTTTAAAGTAATCTATAATTAATTTATGCGTTTTTAAAGCGTTTTATGGAGGGCGTTTTGCAGGCGCCTGAAAGTATGCACTTATTTTTGGAGTCTATGTAAAAATTCCCCAAGTTATTAACTTAAAAACCAGATGTTCTTTATCCTTCAATTAGCAACAGTCAAATCACTTTATAAACTCAAAGCTTTGCCACTTAAATTCTTTGAAAAATAGCCCATAATTCTATAATAATATTCTCATAAGATACCCATTCTACTCCTGCTCTTATCCCTCCCTTACTGCTCCCTGCAGCTGCATGCAAGGAAATGTGTTTTTCCTCCTGCGTTTTCCTTTCTTTTCTTTTTTTTACGGGAAATATGGCCAATAAAACTGTCATCAAAAAGTTGTAAAGTAATGAAGCATTGCGAGAAAAAATGTAGGAAAAACATTTTCGGGAATGAAATGCGCACTTGAGGCAAAAGTTTTGCCGCTAGCAAAGAGGAGGAAGAAGAGAAAAAATATTAATAAATACTCGTAGATTGTCGAAATGCACATTCACAAAAGAGATTTACATTTTAAGCGTTGCTGAAAAGCAGCCATTCCTCTACGCTTTTCCGACTTTTCCTCTGTCTCTCTCTCTCTCTGGCAGCTGCAGCTCCACAATGTTGCACATTATTTTGCACTCTATCAATTTGAGCTCAAGTTGAGCGCAAGTTTTTCCAGCTTTTCCCTATATAAATTCATAAAATATATATATCTATATTTATACCCCTTAAATGTGGTGTGCCATACCGACATACCCGCTAAGGGTATGTCGGTGTGTGGTAAGTTTTTGTTTTGTGTTTATTTTATGGCCTGAATATTACTGCAAATAAGTAGTTGGCATAATGTTTTGTTGAGCAATCAAAGTGGACAGTAAACAGCTACATTAATACCCTGTAAAATGGCTGCAGTGCATGCTGTTGCTTTAATTTATTTAGCTTCAAAGTTGGCAGAAGTTTTCAAAGTTTTTCTTGATTTTGGGGACTGTTTTTTGCACTGCTAATTTATGTACATGCATAAAACTCTTCTCTGCTTGGCAGTTATAGGGTATTACACTCGAATAAAACATTCTTCAGCTTGTGCTTTCATTCTTGCCTCATGTTTTTTTATCAGTTTTTTTTTTTTGGTTTTTGGTTTTTTGTGTTTTATTTTTGGCATTCTTTTTGACTCGATGTTATTGTTGTTAAAAAGTTTGCTCCACTCATAATTCCCGATTGCTCTTTTGTTCAATTGCCAAACGTGGTGTGGGCATACCCGCAGCAGTAGAGAGCGGTAAAGGGGGGGGGGGGAGGGGTGTTGGTTGGGGAGCTTAAGTCGTAACCAGCAGCCCGCATCGCCAAGTTGTTTTACGCAACATTTACTGTGGACTTCTCACTGTGGCCTGGCCAAGAAGCCCCTGAAGACCAAAAGGACCAAAAAGGACCAAAAAACCAATGCCAACTTGGACTTGGCCAAAAGACGCCGCATGTCTCTCAGTGTGTACGTGCGAGTGTGCGTGTGTGTGTGTGTTTTTTCCGCTAATTGGAAAAGTTGCAAGTTGTGCGAGCTATGCGCGTGGTTAGAGCCATCTTCTAAGCCCTGTCCCTGCTGCCCGCTGCCCCTTACTATGCCTCTATGCCGCTACTTATGCCTCAGCACTGAATGTCCTGTTTGGCCATGTTGGCGGCGGCTTTTATGGCATTTGGAATGCTTATTAGCAGCTGACACGGCGTCAAAGTTTATAAAGCATGAGATTTTACACTCGTAATTGCCCATTAGCTGCCCTGTGTTTTGGCCACCGAGGGGGTTTAGGTTAGGGGGCGTAAGAAGCAGCTTCCACTGATGTGTTGAGATGCTGTCTAAGCTGTGTCTTCCTGCGCTTTATGCCATTGTAATTACAATAACCGAATGATTTATATAGATACATGTATTTTGAGGCAAATGCTTTGCTTCCGACCCAAAGCTAAAGCTGTCGTCTGATAACTCTGTCTTCGAGCCCTATCCCCTTCAGTCCTAACCCCTCCTTGGGTTTCCTTTGAGTTCCTAAGTCTACGCCTGCGACTGCGCAGAGAGCGAGAGAGAGAGAGAGAGAGAGCGTAATAATAGGGGGAAATTAAATTTGTTCCCTGGCAACAGCACGAAACTGGCAAAAGGTGTTCGAGTTACGAGGTTTTGGGTTTAGTTTAGTTAGTCAGTCTACTGCCACAAATGGTCGCGTGTGGCAGACAAAAGCGCATGAAAAATTCATAAGGAAAATACCAAAGAAACGACAACAACAACAGCACATCAACGTCATCATCATCGAATGTCGAGCGGCCAATGAACGGTACTTTCAAATACCCAAAACATAAAGCCAAAAACCAAGTGTCAACGTGTGTGTGTGTGTGCGTGTGTGTGCAGGTGTACAGGTGTATGTGTGTGCGAGTGGCTAACCGTATACTTGACGTTAACTTTTCTATAGTTTCAACAACAAATACCTAAAAAAATGGAAAAGAAAAACGAAATGAAAGGAAAATTCGACAACAGAAATTCAATGGCAAATCGAAAAGTGCTTGACAAACGAGTATAAAAAGAAAAATAGGAAAAATGGCAGGAAAAACCCCAACAACACAACAACAATAACTGGGACAACATTTGAAGAGTTGTGTTAGACCGAGTGCGTGTATTGGTGTGTGGTAGTGTGTGTTAGTGTGTGTGTGCCAATACAAATACAAGAGCGCTTTACGCTCAACCAATTTACGTTATGTATATAATAAATTTATATGTAAACTGTATGAAACCAAGGCAAACAAAAAGCGAATGTTGATTATTTGGTCATTCGGTTTGTCCCTACCTAACCCTCTCTAACGTCTGCCTCTTGTAATCCCCACTTGATGTGAAAAGAGCCTCGAGTATCATTGAATTGTTAAACACAATTAGTTGTGGTGTTTGCGCTGTGCCCAGCAACGGCATCACTTTAATTACAACAACTTTACGCCAGCAAAAAGATAAGTCCACACACACACACACACACACACCCAAACTCAAAGACACACAGATACACTGCTATCTCTGCTTTTATTTATTATTACAGCTCAAGTTGTTAGGGATAAAAAATAACAGCTAAAGTTTCTTCTAGCTTTTGCTGCAATTGTGAGTTAATTTTTCATAACAAAACTTTTGCTACCCTGTCACACCCCCAAGTGTGTGTGCGTGTGTTGTGCATACATTCGGTTGCCACAAACAACACCACAATGTTTCTCATGTGTAAATTAAATGAAATTTCCGTAATTTATTCGCTTGGAATTAATTGAATTCAACAAAAATTTCATTCGACAACAGCAAAAAAAAAATAAAAATATGAGAGGAAGTTGTGAAGTAAATTTGAAATACGGAAAAACATTTACAAACATGAAACAAAAAAAAAAAGAAATTTCTGATGACATTTCGTATAATTGATTTGGAAAATTCAATTTGAGTATATGACAGCGCATTAAATATGGAAAAATCAAATTAAATTCAGTTCAGTTTGTATGTAAATTCAACTTTTTGAATTGAATGTTTGTGGTTGGAATTAAAAAATTAAAATTTACCAAAAGTTAAATTTTTATCACGTTTCAGTAGCTTTTACCCCTCACCACCAACTTAATTATTTATTCAACTTTATTTGTAAACGGTAAACAATCTTATTATTTAATTTGCAACACAATTTGGAAAACATTTCGCTGAATTTTTTGCAAAAAAAGAGCTTAGCTCTTAATCTGGCCGTAAATCGTTTGGCGTATTTGTGGCAGCAACGAAAGCCAGAGCATAATTTCATTTCATTTCGTTCTCTAGGCCAAAATGTATGTCGTTAATTATTTATAGCTGCAAAATTAATACATATTTAGTTGAATTTCGTTGAGTTTCGTTTCGTAAATGAAAATGAGACATTTGCCCTTAAACTAAACGGCAAAAGTCCCTTAAATTATGCAGCATTTGCTGTAAACTAAATAAAAATAAAAGTAGAAAACACTTGAACTAAAGTTTACTAAACATAAAGTTAAACTAGTTTATGAGTGAGTGGTGCGGGGGGAAGGAAATGCTTGCCATTGATATTTAATTCAGCTATTTTAATGAAGAGCCCCAAAGTATGCTACGGAAATTTGCTGAAAGCGAGGCCCCAAATTGTATGCTATGAAATGCGTAATGCGGTAAAATTAGGCAAAATATCGTTACCGAAAATTGCATGTGTTGGTCGGTAGGTCATTCGGTCGGTTGGTCGGTGGGTTTGTTCACATCTCTTGGCCATTATATAAAAGCCCATTAAAGCCTTGGACACAAGGCGTGGCATAGTTTATGGCATTTTAATCATTTAACAACGCTTTGGTTTGCAGTCAACATGCAAATTGCCTGGCAAGCAACCAGCAAACAGGACGGAACAGACCGAAACAGCAGCCATAGCAAAAGCAGAAACTGAAACTGAAGCAGCGCCAGCAGCAACAGCAGTGGCAGCAGCAGCAGCAACAAAAACACCGCCAGCAACAGAAACACAATAAAAATTGCCTATAAATGGGCGGAAGAGCAGTGGGAGATGCCGATGGAGGCGGAGATGGAAAAGGAAGTGGACGTGAAAGTGGAGGAGCCAATGGGAGCGGAAGAGGAGACGGGCATGTTGCTGTTGTTGTGGCTGCGAGTGCGACAGCGACTGTGAGTGCGACTGTGGGAGTAGCCAGCGTCAAATGTATGGATATACGCACAAGGACAACAAAAATAAACAACAATAAACGAAAGGAGTCGGAGCCAAGGGGGTCAAAGGGGGTGAAAGAGGAGAACAACGAATCGACGTCAGTCAAACAGAACAACAAAGCGAAACTTCCGCATAGGATGCGACGAAACGGAAGTTATTTTGGCCGTTTGAACGTACGGATCTATCTCATCTATTCATGTTGCTATCTGCTGCTGATAATGGCAGCAGCTGGCAGCAACAATGTGGTAAATGGACTCAAATGCTATTGCAATCCAAAGGAATGCGATGTTATACGCTCCCTCGACTGTCCAGGCAAGGGCCTAATGTTATGGGATCCATGCCAGTAAGTTAAACCACTTATCTAATACTACACTTGTATAAATATATATTTATATCTTAGATATAGAATATATATGTTTTTGTTTGTTTGTTTAGCACATAAAATTTATGCGAATCTATTCAAATTCACACTTGTATTCATACTCCGTCTACCACTCCTTCTCCGATTCCATTTCCATTCTCTTGTGCAGATGCTGTCGCATATGCGCTAAAACATTGGGCGAATCCTGTGGCGGACCCGGCGGCTTTTCCGGACAATGTGAACCGCCCCTTCAGTGTGTTACCAAACTGCCCATTAGCAGCGGTTTAGGCGTCTGCATGGGTAAGTCTCCAGTGCATATTAATTCTGGCTAAAGTATACGCCATTTTTTATGACCAGTTTTTTATTACGTTTTACAAGCCAGACTTTCGGAATTTATATAATTTAAAGCCTTTTTGTTCCCACTGGCGGACACAATGACTGATCAGCATGGGGTAGGGAAGGGCACGGCGTAGTAGACCACATATCAGCTAAAAAGTTAACAGTGTTTGCTGAAAGTTTGATGTAAATGAATAGATTTTGTTGGAAAACTTTGTCAAAAGCTAATCGATTTGCAAAGGGAATGCGATTTTGAGTTTGGTTTGAACTCTAAATTGATTCAGAAGTTGAATTTGTGTTTAAATTTGTATGTTATTTCAAAGACTTCAATTTAAAACTTTTTTTAATCAGTATTTTTATTCATTTGTTGAGTTTCCTGTTTAATTTTTAATCTACAGAAATTAGTTTAAGCTTAACAAAGGAATGTTAACTTACTTATGGATTAATAAATGTTTTGGTACTTTTTTTCAATTATTAATAATTTATAATTTTTAAATATTTTACTGTGTTTCATACTTAACCATTGACAATTCTTCACAAAAATTACAAGTCATGAAAATTTCCTAAAAATTGAGCGTATTTTTTTTTAGAAATACACTATTAATAATGATATGATATACAATTTCGTGTATAATTTTAAGTTTATTTAAATTATTTCGAATTATCCTTTTTTAAAATAATTTTCCACAACAATTTTTATATAGATTTAGTTATTTATTTATTGATAATAATATTTATTTCTTACTTTTTCTGAAAAATTTAATTTTTTAAAGAAATTTCTTAGCCAATAATATTTAATAAGTGAGCGACACTGTGCTACCAATGCCGCCAATATACTGACCAGCTCTGTAAACTTTGACCTGAAACAGGTAGATCGGATTCATATCGATTATGCCAGGTGGATACATGTTGCCATTGAGTGTTAGATTAGTGACTTCATAGGTTTTGTTCTACAAGTATTTTAATAGTTATTAAAACCATAAATAATAGTAGTATACTTACCGCTAAAACAGGACAGTTCTTGGGCAAATTGCTGGCACTTTGTATGACTTTTAGGAATCTGCCATAGAAACTTGTAGTTTTAACTGAACTGAGAAACTTGCAGCCTTCGAATTTCACGTTTGCTATGTTTATTTTGGAGCCACTCTTTAAAATATCCAGGATAAACATCATAGTAAATGAGTTAACAGGTTCATTGATGCTAAAACGTATAGTTAGTACAGGTTCGGGTCGATTTCTAAGCACAATACAAGTAAAATCATTGACCAGAGGCGTGAAAACCGTAAAGCAACTGAAGTTTTTGAGCTCAACGGCAGCACAGCCCAAAGTTCGCTATGAAAGTAAAGAAATCACATTAAAACCTTTGATAACTGCAGTTATAATGACTCACCTTGGACTGATTAAAGTTCAACTGGCTAAAAATCAGCAAAAAGAAAACTAAACTGCGATATGCCATGGCTTAATGGGTCCAGTTTAAACGCAAATGGTTAAATCAGCTCAGTATTTTTAGAATAAATAAACAGATTAAGGTTTTTAAATGGTAAAGCAATCGAGCAACGCTCAATTTACTGCACTTAATGTACACTTAATACTCGGATTAATAAACATTAATTTGTTGTTGTTTACTTTTGCAATTTTGCGGCTTAATGAGCAGAATCGCATTACAACTAATTGTGGATACTTTTGCAGATTTGCAACACCTGACAGCGCTCACCTATAACCAGGCGAGCAATTGCACGCAGGACGAGTCCATTGTGCTGGAACCGGGCTGTGAGATAACCAACAAGCGTTGCCAATGTTGGCCCACAATGCGCACCTGTCTTAGCCAATTGACGACCGATGGCGGGTCGCCCACTGACACAAGTTGGCATTTCAAAAATCTCGAGGTGCGTAAAAATTAAATAAATAAAATAAAAATAAAAATAAGAAAAGTTTTCCATTTGATTTAATGTTTACAGGACTGCCAATTGAACTTGCAAAATCTAATTAAACTCGAACTGGAATTCGATGAAGACTATAAAATCTCACCGAGCAAATTTACATACAAAAAGCTGCGCAGAAAGCGAAAATCGTTGAGGAAACGCCTGTGAGTAAAATTTCATTTTCAAAGACACATTTTGTTTGATTGGAAATTTATGCATCGCATTTGATTTATTGTCATTCTCGATTTATTTATTGCAGCATCATTTTGGAAGATGCCGATGCTGCCATGCCGCAAGACATCTAAACGTCCCCAAGAAAAAAACTCTCTCTTTCTCATCAATAAAATAAATATTCTTGTACAGATATTTAGTATGCTTACTTCTATGAAATGTGGCTATTATAAATATGATAATAAACAAAACATATACATATACACGGCAATAAAAGTAATACAGACAGAAATACACAAACACACACACAGACACACAGACACTGAGTAAACTATTGTATGTGTATGTGTGTCCTTAAGACATTTGTTACTTTATTGTTTTTAACAATACAATGCGCCTACA
The DNA here is from genome assembly GCA_035047505.1 of Drosophila parthenogenetica. Classification (NCBI taxonomy): domain Eukaryota; kingdom Metazoa; phylum Arthropoda; class Insecta; order Diptera; family Drosophilidae; genus Drosophila; species Drosophila parthenogenetica. The sequence continues at coordinate 6,016,939 of JAWNPM010000247.1, read as the reverse complement.
TAATGTATTATATATTGCAATTTCTATTCCTAAAATATTGAGACAAGAAACAAAAAAATACCGAAAAAATACCAAAAAAATACCTACCATTTTACGAACGTTGTTGCTTTCAAAATAATGCGATTATGAAAAGCATCGAAAAAAATGAAATATATATATACAGATATACATAAATGGATGGATTTATTACTTTTAGACTACGCGCCAAAAGCTGCTTGCTACAAAACTGCACACCATTTGTTATACGTATACTTTATGGTATTTTCAGTAGGAAACCGAACCCGCCAGATAAAGATCGGCAATTATTTTCTTCTCATATTCGACTTGGAGTATGAACTTATGCGATACGGCGGGCACTACGACCGGATAATCCGATTCCAGCACTGTGTAGTTACGTATCTCAAACAGTTCGTTCTTTAAATACAATAATTTAGTGAGTATATTGCGCAAATTGTTGGTTAATGACTTACAGCTGGCACAGGACACTTTTTGGGTATGTTGCTGACCCTTTGAATGTGACTGAAGATTTGTGAAAATATGTTACTGCCGGAAAGTGAGGCCAGAAATTTACAACCATTCATTTTGTGACGTCCAACATTCATGTTGTTGTTGTCCTTTCGTAAAAGACTAAAGTCGAAAAGCAGATTAAATCCATTTATTGGTTTCTTGAGTATAAACCGCACGGACAGTGATGGACTTATGCGTTTTCTATGAAGAATACATGTGAACTCGTGTGCCATTGTGGGATCCAGAATTCTGCAGGTAAAGTTGTTGTACTCGATGGTAAAAGCACGCTAAAATAAAATTAAAATCTATACTAATTTGTAAGTAGCAATGGTATTTTGGTGCCTACCTTAGCCTGACTTATAGACAGCAACGTCAAAATTACTGGAACCAACAGCTTAAACCGATAATCCATTTTAGGAGAGCTCACTGCCTGTGAATTGGAAAAAGCTACGCTTTATATAGGCGAACTGAAAGTAAATAAATGAAATATATTTGAATTAATGGGTTTATTCGGGCGTAAGGGGTCATAAGCATGTACCAAAATTATTAAATGTTCTTAAACTAATGGCTAATCAAACTGTTTTAATCTGTGCGACAAATTATACGCTTCACTAGTTATACAACAACAGAACGGAAAGTATTGTACAACTTTCAATATATTCGCATATATAAATTTATAGAATTGCAGTAAATTCGTTTAATTAACATTTAATACAAATATTAGTAATAATTGCTTTAAATCGGAACTAATATCAGACAACCGCCAACTTACCTTTGCTGTTTGAATGTGGCGCCACAACTTTATCTTACGGCTTTGAACTGCTTGCTATATAACGCTGCTTATATTATGCGCACGCTGCAAAGCTGACTGCTACGCACAAAACATTTATGCGCGCACTTTGCCAGCACTGGCGAAATGGTGAATTCGCCGCAAGGTAATGCAAGTTAAAATGTGGTGCATACTTTTAGGATGTCTCTAAATTTCTACTTTATTATTAAAACTAAATTCCTTTCAGCTATTGAAAATAATTTAAAATATATAAAATTAATAATGATATTAAATAAATTGCTGTATGACTGTAAGTTTTTAACAGACAGCAGAAATAACAATAAAGAAAAAAAACTTCTGGTTCAAGTCGTCAGTCAAGTGGGGGTCAGTTCTTCAAAAAGATCAAAGATACACTTTGGCGCTTAAGTGTTTTGAAGTGGCGCGCAGTCGAGAAGAGTTGAAATGGAGTTTTGTTTATTGAGTTGTTATATTTGAGATACTTTGGCTGTGGAGTGCGTTACAAATTATGTTGCGCACCTTAGTGGAGCACACAAAAGCAATTAGACGCCGTCGTCTGACAACCTGAATGAAATAGTTGTGCTTAAGACTGAGACTGAGATGGAGACTCAGATTGAGATTGAGATGAAGGATTGTGGCTGTGAGGAATGCCAAACAGACGTTTATCGACTGGCCACATCGGACAGGTCGATGTCGATGTCGAACTGCCAATGAGCTGCTAGAGGGGTAACGTGGTAGACTGGTAGTGGGTGGGGTGTGAGGGGCAACGGGGGCTACTGTGGTGAGCGCCGGACAATGAAAGAACTCAAGTGGGGAAGGCGATACAAAAAGGTGTTAAAAAATTCTACTTTTTATGCTCTTATTATGATTTGATGGACATTTACGATACCAAAACGGAATGTTTTTGTTGTTTCCATTTAACGCTTTATGTTCCCTGTTTGCCTCCCCCACGCCTTGGCATGCCACGCCTATTGTTTCAGTTGTTTGACAAGCGATGCGTACAAATCAAAGCAGGCAACCAAAACTGGACAGCTGTGTTTTAGGCCAGCTCAATACGAAACGGGTCGAAACGTAGTGGAGATTTGGTATCGTCTTGTCTCGTATTGAAATTCAGTTTGTTTGATTAATAGCCGCACAATTGATATGTTAAGTGGTAAATTACGCCATTGGCACGCAAATGTGTGTCCAGAAACGGCAAAGTTGTTGTTTGTTGTTGTTGTTTTGTTTTGTTTAAGGCGCCGCCAACGGGGGCTGTTAAAGGGGCCCAAACGATCTTGATCTTATCTGGCAGCCAAAAGGCATAAAGTGATTTAATTTTGAATGGAGAAAGTTGTACAGCCTCGCACAATTATTCAATTACTTTATGCCTAGGGAAGGGTGGGGAGACATTTTCCCTAGCTGTGAAAAGCTTTAAATATGCCATAAAAGCTGCTTAAATTAAAGGCCATTAGTCTAGTTTTAACACGCTTTTGGCCAACAACAACAACTCGTTGGCATTTTATGGTCTCATTTATATTATTAAATAAAACAAAAGCTGTGGAAAAACAAAAAAACGAACTCGAAATAAATAAGAAAAGGCGCACAGAAATCCATTAAAATCTTTTGCATATTATAAATACAATAGAGAACGCTATTAAAATTTTGCCACACCATAAAAATCGAAACGAAAATAATTCGAACTCAAACTGAATCGTGAAGTGTTATAAAAATCATTTAAAAGTCGCAATCGGTATACGATTTTATGAGCTATTCGTATTGCTAGCTGGAGGCCTCGAGTCGCAAGTCTCATGTCTCATGTCTCATGCCCCAAAAGTCTCCAGTCTCGAGTCTCGAGTCTCAAGTCTCTTTTCTTGACTCATTTTGGTTTTGGAAACCCATCAGTTGAATGAATGCTCGTTGGCTCAAACTGAAATGATTTAATTTCGAAACGTGTCGTCCGCATTTTATGATCAATTTCGTTATAAATATACGAGCTTCATTATTTTTAGATATGATATAGGGGTTGCTAAATACACTCGAGAATCGATTAATAATCCAACTGGTTTAAGCCATAAAACTAATCGAATGCAGTGACATAAAGCTCTGACTTTGGATTGCATTAAGTGCTTGCTTGGGGTCTCCGTCTCTATCGCACCCTCTTGCTGTCTCTTTTCTGATCTGAAAATAAAGCCAGGAAATTGTTTCTTAAGCACTTAAGTTGCTCTGTCTCGCATTTTAATAATAATTAAAAATAAAAATAAAATAATTATTTGTTGTCCTTTTATTTAATTAATCATTTTAGACTTGAACTATATTATAGCTGCTTTAAACTCATATTTCAAACTAATGAATATTCTATTCACTATTTAATTTATTTGCTATCTGTTGACAGTTTAGCACCACAACTATTTAAATTATTACAAGTCTCGCATCTATTTAAAGTTGTATCTCTAAGGGCTTTAGATGCTTTACCCAGCTCCTACCTTTGCTTATAAATATATTTAAGCTTTGCAACTCTATGTCCAGTGTTGCCCCCATTTAAAATTCGCCTAGCTTCACAGCCATAAATAAAACTGTGGCAAATTCTCTAAGCAAACTTGCTGAAGTGTCATAAATAAAAGCGAAGAGAAGCAGCCAAAAGCCCAGAAAGCAGCAGAAAACGCACTTCAAGTGGTTGTCATTTAATAAACTACAACACAACTGAGTGGTGTGTGTGTGTGTTTGTGTGTATCTGTGTGTGTCGATTGCTGTTATATGATTTCATATATCATCAGTTTCTGTGCTGCACACTGAAACGAGCAGGGTGAAAAGATTGCTCGTAGGACTGCATGTTTTTCAGTCTGTCTGTCAGTTTGTCTGCCACTCCTTTACTGTCCCCCCTCCACACCTCTACTCTAGCTGCTTTTGGCCAACTTGTTGTTCATTGCGCAGGCGTGCAGCATTTAGTTCAGGCTGTCCGCATGCGCCTCTGCTTGTTTATTTTTTGATAACATTTTATTGTCCGCTTTATAAATTATTGGCGTTTGCAATACCCAGAGCTGTAGGAAGGGAGGGAGGGAGAGTAGGCAGCGGGCAGTGCAGTAAGGTAGGCAGCTAAAAAAGTATCCTTTTACGTTCACATTTTTTGGTATGCAGCGTGTGTCCAAATTTGTGCAGAGCAAATAAATACTATAGCATATAGTAAGAAAGTTCAGTGTTGTCAGCAATGCTTGGACAATAAAATCAGCGAAAAAGCAGTCAGAAGTAGCCAAAAGTTAGCTTAAAAAGGGCTAGCTATTATCTAAGACATAAAATCTTTAAAATTGTTTTATAATTATTAAAAATGTAAACTAGATTAGGCAGTGTGACCTTTCTTTTCCCTAAATATTCAACTGCTACTTTCTAGAGTTACCCTTAAACAGCTAACACGACAACACTGTCAAAGTCTCTGCTTTGATTGGGATTCAATTGGAGCTTGCTTTGTTTCAGTTTGGCTTGAAGTTCTGTTGACGGTTCTGCGCGTGTTTTGGCCATTTATGGGCTTGTTGTTGCTCTTGTTGCTGTTACTGTTGTTGGTAGTGTGAAAGTTGCTTTAAATATCGTAGTGCGATCGGCCACCAAATCAAACCATTTATGTCCGATTCCTCGATCGCAGCTCAAGCGACACATTCATCATCGTCAAGTGGCAGCCACAACAACAACAACAACAATGAGCACGAGAGCTCTACCTTTGTGTCACTCTGCCTGCTAATGCACCTGTCTGTAACTTGAAAGCTGTCCTTCAATTATATCGCACACCCGCTGAGTTCTACTTTGGAACTTCTCCTAACTGGAGCCCAATTCCCGCTCTCTTTCCTCCTCTTTCTCTTACGCTCTTCCCACTGCTTTTCTCTACCACTACACTGCTAGATAAGTTGTGCTTATTTCCCACAATTCTGCGCACTGTCTGGCATTTGAATCATGCCTTAATATCGTTTATCTGCGGGCACACACGGCGCATGATCAATCGAAATGATATAATTATAAAACATTGCTGCAGCCCTGTCTCTCGCTCTCTGTGTAAATTGATATCAACAAATTACGCGAAAATATTTCAAAAATATTAACGAATGTGATTGATATAATGATGAGCTGGGCAATGTTGGTTACACTGAGCGAAGCGATGAGGAGATATATTGAATGAGTTTGACACGTATTTGAAAGGGTTTTAAAAGAAATTAGGTATAACAAAGCTATTTAAAATATATAAGAAAATATACATTGTGAGAAAAATGATGCTCCAAAGAATATTTAATGTCAAGAATTAAAAAAAATCAACTTCAGGTAAGAAATAAATAAAGTTAAATTTAAATAAAAATGGCCTAGAAATGAATTTCTTTTGTCAGTTTCAGTTTTATTGAATTTTTTTTTATTTTAAAACTTTTTAAATTCATTTAACTCCTTAATTACTTTTAATTTTGCGCAGTGTAGTGTCCAGCCTAATTATGCCCAATTTAAAAAGGGTTAATTAAGGCACGAAACGCAGCACACGAAATGTGCACGATCCGGGGCGTTATTAATATGCGACATATCTGATATCTTTTTGCCGATTCCTGTTGCTGCTGCTGCTGCTGCTGCAAAATATATACAATAATTACATACAGCATTTGTCATAACACCAGATATGGACAATGTCTGCGCTCGGATGGGGCGCGAATGGTTAACAGACTCTGAGTTGGAGTCTCAGTCAGAGAGACACGGCCCAAAACAATGCGACAAAATGTACGCAAAAAATTGTAAATATCATCATTGACATTGTCGGATCATTGGGAGCTGGACAGCGTAGATGGGGGCGGGGTAGGGGCGGTGTATGGCAGAATGTTGAGCATTTTATAAATAAAATAAAATCATAAATGATGCGTCTTTACCTTGGCAAGGACAGAGCTGAGAGGACAGTGTAGTCTTCAGTCTTCAATCTTCCTTGTTGACTTTTTAGTTCCTTGGTCTCCTCGGGGGACTTCTCGGGGTGCCATAATAATTATATATGAGGCCCTTTGCCAGCCCATGGGTAGACATTTCGCGCCGGAATTCGGAGCATTGTGTCATATTTAATACAGAAATTTTAATTAAACATAATTTGTAAGGAGTGCACGTCTGATCGAACCCAGAGACCAGCAAAAACCACCTAACATTGCTTCTCCGGCTCCTCCAATTCACCCAGTTGTATTCCCCTGTGATTTCTCGAGATCGTTTGCTGCGATAGCTTTAGCTTTGAGCTGCAGATAGAGTAATTTATAGCATTTTATGGTCTAGGCCCCCATTCGATGACAGGCACTTGTGTCTAGCATTCCCAAGGAATGCCTTTGATCGTATCGCAGTCCAACCAAGTCCGAGTCCATCAATTGAGCGATAACAACTCTGAGAGCCATTTCGACAAATGGCTAAAATGTACTCGCATGTCTAAGTATCTAAGTAGTGCTACATTTTCTAGTACTCTGAATTTGAAATGGGTGTGGGGTACGTTATAAATTAATTTATAGAAGCTTAGAAGGGGTATTTTTTTAATGGATGCTTCCTCGGAACGTCCTGTCCTTATCCTACTCTTGCCCTCTTCTCTTCTTTTCATTTTTCTCTCCTCTTTCTCTTCTTTTCCTCTTCTACTCCTTTCATTTCCCTCTTTCCTTTCGTCTCCTTTTCCTCGTCACTTCCTCTCATGTTCCCCCTCCTGCATTCCATTAGCTCTCCTTCTCCTCTACTTTTTCTTTTCATTTCTCCTCTTTTTCCTCTCCTTTTCCTCTTATTTTCCTCTCCTTTTTCTCTCCTTTTCCTCTCCTTTTCCTCTTCTTTTCCACACCTTTTCTTCTCCTTTTCCTCTTCTACTCCTTTCATTTCCCTCTTTCTTTTCGTCTCCTTTTCCTCGTCGCATCCTCTCATTTTCCCCCTCTTGCATTCCTTTAGCTCTCCTTCTCCTCTACTTTTCCTCTACTTTTCATCTCATTTTCATCTCCTTTTCCTCTCCTTTTCCTCTCCTTTTCCTCTCCTTTTCCCCCCCTTTTCCTCTCCTTTTCCTCTCCTTTGCATCTCATTTTCATCTCCATTTCCTATCCTTTTCCTCTCCGTTTCCTCTCCTTTTCCTCTCCTTTTCCTCTCCTTTTCCTCTCCTTTTCCTCTCCTTTTCCTCTCCTTTTCCTCTCCTTTTCCTCTACCTTTACAATCCTTTTCCTTTTTTTCATTCAGTTTTCCTCTTAATTTCCTCTCCTATCCCTCGATCGGTTTTCCTATATCCCTTTTGGTCCCAACACTCCATAGCTAAACTCCCTTTCCTCACAATACTCCTACCGTTCCTTTTTATCCCCCTAAATGCCCATTCACTACCATCTCTAATTGTGATTTTTTAAATGATTTAACTAGTTCACAATGCTCAATCTTTTGTAGTGCCAGCCACAGCCTCTTTGCCAGAGTTGCCAAGTGGCAGCGTGGCAGAGTTGCCTGCCACTTCTGCGCCTACTCGCTGCCTACCAAACTCAACTCAGTTTGGTTGGCTCAACGCCAGAGGCTGCATTACATTTGCAAGACAACAATGGGCATTTGGCATTGGTAAACTTGCAACTTGCAGCTGGCAACTGGCAAACTTGCAACTCGCAGCGGCGTTGGGCGTTTTTATTTTTACAGATATTGTTTACTATTTTTGTACGTTGTTGTTGTTGCTGTGGCTTGGCTGCTCTTCCCGCTGGATGCAGTTCCAGTTGATGCTTTTTGAGTCCAGCCATCGAGCTGTGCCCTCTCATTGTTGTGGCAACTGCTCCAATCATCATTCTGTTGCTGTTGGTTTTAGATATTCGCTTGGTGATATATTTTGGGTGATCGCTTCCGGCAAATCGGCGCTGCTGCGGTGCAGTGAAAGGTCAAGTTGTGGCCAGGAGAAGCCTCCCGACTTCTGCCAGGGAGCTGCGCAGATTCGTGTGGCAGCGAAATAAACAAATCAAAGTGAGCAAATGTATCTGCCTCTCTTCCCCCTCTCTCTTCTCCCTCTCTCTCTTGGGCATTGTTTTGTGTGCGGTATGTGCTCAATTTTCTATAACATATTTGATCGCTGCGATCTTTGCGATCGCCTGACTTTCCATTTTTCCACTTTTTCCACAGCTTTCGTGTGTGTGAGAAAAACTTATCGAAACGTTGCTATCATTGCACCGCAAACGTAGGAAAGCCAGGCCAACTTCTTCTGTAGCCACTCCCCCTCCTCTCTCTTCCGCCTTCACCGCTTCGTTCCTCCTCAAATTAAGCGCAGGTGACCAAAGGCCAACGAGCTGACAAACCTTGGAATTTTAACCGCACGATCAGCAGTGCAAAAGTGATCACGGGTTGCTGCGGTTTTCAGTGCCATATGACAGCAGAGTACTGCGAACTGCAGATAAACGGCTTTGACATGCTCTAACCAGATCATTAATTGCTGATCTGGCTGAAAGACTGACGCCAATTTCCGTAGCATTTAAGGTTTTGGCCAAGAGAAATCGGAAAAAAATTGCTGTGAGCTATGGGAAATTGGTTTATGAGCAGTTCAAACGATTACAACAGATCTTAAAAGGTTTAGTTTAAAAGGAAAATAGTCGTTATCGTATATAGAGCACTGATCTACTGTTCAATGGGTACAGTGGAAAGAGTACTCAAAGAAAGCCTTTCGAATCGATCACTGATCTCAGCCAAGTTTTCGCATGTGAAACATATATTAAGCAACGATGACTACAGTACACCAACTAATGTCCAAGCTACTCCTTGTCTAACAGACTCCTATTACAGGGCCACACCCATGCGCCCACATAGAGTTCCAAAAGCTGCAAAACAATGAGCTGAGTGGTGGTTGTGGCGGTGGTGCTGTCGGTACAGCTGCAAATTGGCAGATGGAAGGCAGATCGATGCTGCCTGCCTTTTGATGATAGTCAGCCTTGGTTTTTTTTGGCTTGGTTTCGGCCCCTAAGGGCGTTGCGATTGAACTTGTTCCACATTTTGATTGTAATGCCGTTACGGACCCAAAGACCCAAAAAAACAACAGCAAAAATTATATTCAGCAGAGGGCAAGACAAATATGATTTTCAATTTACTCTGATCGCTTTCACAAGATTTGCATTTCGGTTAACAGTTGACCGTTAAACACTTGGTAACTTGAAACAACTGTTGGCCAAAGGTCAATTGGAGTTCAAACTGTATGAACTGCTAGTTATTGGCATAACTACTACCACTAAATATATAAGTATTTACCACTACAAATATAACTACTAAGAAAATACCACAACTTCTTGACTCATCTCAGCTGCGTTTTGATGGCCCATTAAACCGTCAAATGGAAACCGCTGTGAGTACTCCAGTTGAAAACTGCTGCACAACAAATCAAAATATTTATAGCCCAAACCAAGACAGAGTCCGAGCGGAGTACCACGGCTAATGAGTCTGGCGATTGTACACTTGAAGAAAAAATTATGGTAGTTGTAGCTAGAAATGTATGGGCTGTTTTAGCTTGTAATAAAGTTTCGCTGACTTCCAAAAAGCCCTCTAAAGCTTAAGTTTAATATTACCACATCATTTCTGCCAGTGCAGCTGGGAACTTAAGGTGTGTGTGTGCTCGATATACCACCCAAGTGGCTTCAAGAACTCGCCCGAACTGAATGCACCGCATAAATAGCCACAAAGTGTGTCGTAAATGTCGTCGCGATCATATAATGATTTCTCAGGCCGCCAAGATTGAGTAGCGAGGGGGAGAAAGAGGGAGACAGACACCGACTGATCTTCAGTTGATCAGTCCGAGTAGAAAATGCAAATTTAAGCCATAACTGGAGGCGGCTGCTAGAACAAGTGCAGAAGACTTTAAAACAGGCTAAAAACGAGGGAGAAGGAGAGGGGGAGAATAAAATCCATAACTGTGCAGCCATTTAAACCCATTTCCATTTCGATTTCCATTCGTTTTGGCCATATTCAATACAGAATTTCGCTATTCTCATTCTCAATTCCCCCCTCCAATGTTGTGTACACTTTATTGCAAAATGAGTTCGCATGCACATTTGAATCAATCGAATCAGTTTTTAGTTAGGTGAACGCATTTTATGAGGACTTTCGCGAACCGGTTCATGGATGCGAACGCTTTGAACTGCACTCGATATCAATTCGATTTGTGTCTGGTGACATTTAGCAGCGCTAATTCATGCCAAATCACCCAAAGATTATGCTCATAAGCACGCATTACGATTACACGTTTATTATAATTTAGGAGTTTAAGTCCACACTCTAAAACGAACAGTTGGGGACCTGTTTGGAGCTGGGAAAGCGTGTGACAAACTTTAGAGTGACACAGAGGGGGGGCAGGGGAAAGAAGACTCTCTGTGTTGTAGGTGCCTGCTAAGATCACTTAGTACATACTACGTTTAGATTAGCGACCTAAAAAGGAACCAAGGGAAAGTTGCACTCACAAAGTTTCCAAACGTTAAGATAAGCAGCTCAAATTTAGCTTAAAACACACTTATAACTAAGTAAAGGAAGGCGCAGGAGTTTCTAGGGGAAAGTCTAAGCACAAAGTGAAAAATTGTGACTAGAAATGAAACAGAATATGAATTTATGAGGGGAGAGTGAAGCGTAGGAAAAGGATTGTTAGCTCTCACTTAAAAATGAGTTTTATTCCCCAGCTTACTGCCTGTTTTTCGCAGTGTACCTTAGCCTACCTAAAATTAAAGCCTGAAATTGATAGCTAAAGTCAAAGGAGCTTGTGCTAAATAGGATCTCGTGGGGGGCGTGTCTTTAAGGCAGGTGTATGCCGAGTTTTGACTGCATTCGTTTGATGTTTGAAGCTGGGCTCGTTTGTGACATGAGCGCGGTTCCAGCAATCAAGAGAAGCAAATGAGCCCGACTAAAGGGAGGTAAGTAAAGGTTGGGGTTAGGTGGGTAAAAGGGGGCTAGAGGGGAAGCTTGTTTGGTTGCTGAAGTGCGTCGTTCTTGTGTCGTTGTCTTCGCACTAATTGAGCATTTAAATGCAACGTAATTACTTCTCTAACACCTTCATCAGTGGAACGTCAGTCAACCGGCTGCCTTTGATGCCCACTGCAAATTAGCATATAAATTGTCCCGTGTGAACATAAAATCAAATGACAAGAGAGTTTGTCAAAAAAACAAAACAAAACAAAACAAATTAAAAGAAAAGCCGCTGCGAAAGCCGAAAGAAAAGCTGGCGGAAGAGCACAGTGCCAGGACATGATGTGGTGAAAAATCTAAGCTAACTTCGGTCTCTTCTCCCACTCTCTCGCTCCCTCTCAGCTGTACTCCAGCTAACCCCACGAACGTCATTAGCATAACGAACGTGCAGCTAATTGAAAATGTAACAGTTTAGAGTTCACTGTAGTACAGTGATCAATGGCAGCACAGAGAGCAGAGTAATCCCCTAAATTCTAACAAGCGGCGCCAGCCAGACGTCTTTATGGGTTTAACTTCTTGGCCCTTGGGCTGCATTCGAAATTCGGTTCAATTAATTAGGCATAAAACACAGTTAGACAATTGAAAACACCCCAAAGGGGTTAGGGGACTAAGGGGGAGCAGCAGTTCATTCATGAGCAAAGTGTGGGCGAGTTTTTTGACCCGCGTTGGGGGCAGGAAACGCAGCGCGTTCTGAATGCCAAGGCGTACGGTACCGTCAACGACGAACCACGATCAATGATCAAGAATCAACGAAGAATCGTCGATCGTTGGTCGTTGCAACAAATGCGCTTTGCATAACTGAGTAACTCGTAATTTGGTGTGGCAACTTTGCCTTGCTGGCGTTATGCACTTGTTGCCACAGAGCATACCACTGTTGGGTGGCCATTCACAGGGTATCGGGCAACGGGGTGCAGTCCATCCGGTCAGTTTTAATAGCCAACCAGTTCCCTCTCCCCTCCCACGCTGTTGCCAACTGCAAGATCAGTCGTATCGATAACTGAATTCATATATTCATCATTCAAATTACAACTGAATCCACTCACACGTGTACTCATAAACTGATTACAATTACTTTGCACCTGTATTCATATTTCTCTTTTTTATTGCCTTTTCAAATTTCTATTATTAACCATACGATATATACGATTGCTTACCCGGAAGCCATAACCACGATCAATTTCTGGGGATGTACAGCTCAGAAAAGCAGAAAAAAAAACCTTTTATTTCTGCCTTTCCTTTCTCATTTAGCCAATTACAAATTTAATTTGTAGTTATAGTTCTGGTATTGCTTACATAACCGCCGATCAGTTGTTACATGGATCGTAGTCTATATAATCTGAGCAAAGCTTAGCAATAATTTAAATCGTGATCTGTCGATTGATTGCAAGTTTAATTGTATCAAATGAGCTCATAGTTCAGAGCGTGTGACTTGAAATTGACTTAGGTTTAAATTACAGGCAGTGCAAAAGGGTGTATGTGGTCGATCATACCCCAAGTAATCTCAGTAAAAACAGTAATAAATTAGTTTAGGGAAATAAGATCGTTTATTAAGTTGTTATAATCAAATTCAGCTTAAATTTGATTTTTATTCCCGAAATGAACTTGCGATTAATTACATAGATCACTCTTACTATATAGGCATACATTAAGGGGTATATATAGTTGATCACACCCCAAGTGATCTCAACAAATAAAATATTCAAATAGTTAATGGAAATATTTCCGTTTGATTCTGCTTAAAATTGTATTTATATATCTCAAATTAACTTCCGATCAAAGGGCGATCACTTTACATAGATCACTCTTTTACTACAAATATTTAATGAAAATTAGATCATATAATAAAAAATTCCCTTAAAATTTTGCTTAAAATTTCATTTATATATCTCGAATTAAATTACGATACATTTGCGATCACTTCACACTGATCTCTTAAACTATATATGCAAAAAGGTAAAAAGATCATATTAGATTCTGCTTAAAATTTATTTACATATCTAAAATTAACTTGCGATAAATTTGCAATCACTTTACAATGATCTCGTTTACTATACACCTATATAGCTCTCGCAAGATGTGTTCACTGAGGGAATTCCCCAGAGATCTGTTCATTGACTACGTTATTTCCCGTTAGCTTAACTTACTTGTGGCTTAAATAGATTAACAAGCATTTAACGAGGATCATCAGCTCATGTTTTGCCCAGACAGGAATTCTATGTGTGTGTTCCCTATGTGTGTCAGCCACAACTTGTGCAATCTTGAAAATTCCAAAACCAGGATCTAATCAAACAAGTCCCAAAATGACAAAGTCGTTTCCACGGATTTAATTGAGATCAGTGAACGATAGAAATGACAGAGGAAGAGAAAAACCGCGAGAGAGTTTTTCGGAAAAACTTTGTAGTGTTTCGACTTCCGCTAGGGGGTTTTGCCCAAGTTAAAAATAATCTTCAACATGTGGGTACTGATCAACGTACATTAACATATCGTTAGTTTTGCCATGATCTGATCCGTGGGAAGTTTGCCACGATCACTTTTGGAGATCTGGAAACTCCATCGAACTAACGCACATATCTCAATTTACAGCAAAAGGATTTCCTGAAAGAAAAACTCTTTTAATATATGTAAATTCCATCATAATTTTTTGCTACTATCCCAACTGTCATAATTATATCGTAATTATTATTTATGTTGTCATGCTCGAATTATAAATCGAAATTTCAATATTTGCCAAAAGTATCACAAAATCAACCCCTTTCATTTTTCAAAAAAGTGATCATAATTGGCATTTGCATAAATTCATAATTCTAGAACACAATACCGAATTGACAGTGCGATGATATAACACGACTTCCAGTTTGTAGATAGAGATTGTTTTGAAAGATATTTTTGGAATTACGTGCACTCAGCATTTCTATTGATCGCAGTGAAAAGAAAGCCATAAATCAATGGGAAAGCCAGTTTAGACAATTATTTAAATATATACGTAATGCACGTATTATCTAAGACATTAAAACATAAGTTATTTGTCAGCTAGAACCAAACTAGCAACTTATCAAATTCCTAGCAGTTTGGAGTATAAGAAATTGCACAAACAAGTTTTATGGACTTTTCTTTTGGCTAAAGTTTCGGTTAGCGTGAATCATGTGATGAGCTATAGGGGAAGTCTAAGTCTGAAACACTAAAAAATTAAAACTTAACTCTGTTCGCCTTTAATTTACATATTTAATTAAACAACACTAACTTTTCCCACTGCTAATTTCAATTTAAGTTACTTTATATAGTACATAGTTTATGACATAAGTTGCATTTTGTTATTTAGCACTTTATTGTTAGACGACGACATGAACTAACTAAAATTTAAAATAATCCCCTATTATCTGGCATTAACTACCAGCTGCATACCTAAGTTTCTAGCCATAGCTCATCGGTTTGCAGTTTATAGGATCGGCAGAGAACTGGCAGGTGATCATGTTTATAGCACCAGTTAATCAATTTTATTGTTCAACGCGTTATTAAAATTATTAAAGCATATCTACAAGTAATACAATATTCCCCTATTGATTGGTTAGAAGCCATTATATAAAACTAACGCCCGCTTAAATCACAAACTCAATAAAATTGCGACTTTTTTGTGCCAAAAGGAAAAAAAATTAAAAAGTCATTGCAAATAATGAATAAAAATATTCATTGTATCAGCTAACAAAAGTTTTAGACGTTAATACTAACGTATTACAGCTGAATCTATGCATTTCAGCCATTTACAATTTACTAATGGCCAAGTTAACGTATTTCTTTGTGTGTGTTTGTGTAAAAATGAAAAATGTTTTCACTATTTTGTGCGTTATTTTATTTAGTGGCAAACCTTATCTTTGTGGACCAACATAGTACAACAGTTTAATGTTAGCGCATCACAAATGCAAATTATTCACACATAATTACAATAACAAAGCTCACAAAACACATGCGAAAAAAACTGAGAAAAGTTGGAAAGTTTTTGGGTTAACGAAGCTTAGATACTCTGCCAAGAAATTAAATGCAGTAAAAGCTCACTTGGTCGAACAGACCTAAGACCTAAGAGAACGGATTTCGTATGAAAATCATGCTCTTGAAACTGTAAAATGTGTTCGGCTAAGCGAGATGTCCGCCTGAGGGAGCTGTCCGCGAGTAGAGCTTTCATTGTATTTAATTTAGTTTTTTTTATGCATTTTTCTAGCAATTTTTTGTGCGAAAAAAAAACTTTTAGTGAGAAAATTGTTAGTAATTTTTATTAGGCAGTAAAAGTTTATTTAAAATTTTACTTTAAATAAAAATTACTCAGCTACTCTAAGCTAATTTAGAGTGAGCCGGTTCATATCATCATTTCACTCAGTTAGACAATGGTATTACTGAATCATCATACCCTAATAAATAGTGTATAAAATTGAAAACAAAACGAAACGAAACGAAACGATTCGTATTTTGTTTTAAGACTCGATCCAATCATTCCGCGAGCTGTTAAATCAAAAATATGCAAATCGCTGCGAGAGCCACACGAGCGACAGCTACAGATACAGATACACATACTAATACCGATTGAGATTGAGATACAATACACAGTGGGGAGATTCGCAGAGCTAACTTAGCTGGCTACAATGTGTGTTGATTGATATGTGCTGGTTATACGGCCATTTGGCCAAATGATGCAATCAAACTATGTAAATGCGAACGAGTTGACTTTTAAACTTAGCTCGAAAATAAATCAGAAATCAGAAAAAAAATACCTAATACCAGGTAATAACTTGCTGAGGCCTAATGCTAAGAGCCAAACGTCGTATTAAGTAGCAGCAGCCAGGCCATTTCCGACTTATATTTTGTTGTATTTTGCATTTTTATGGCTAATTAAAAAGTTGACTTTTTTGTTAACCGTAAAGTCAAAAAGTCAGCGCATTTTTTACCAAAACCGTTTTTTTATTTGGATTTATTTTTTTAGAGGCTGTCGACGGTGTCCTTGAAGCATTTTCTAGGAACTTCTCAGTTGCATTTTTTACGCAACTTAACGGTAATTTGAAGAGTTTCCAGCAACCAGATGGAATTGAAGGAGTGTCAGAGTGTCACTCATCCCTTTTGCTCTTTTAAGCGGAAAGTGTGATAGGGCTAAGAGTGCTGCCTGCTCGACTTTTTATGATATATACTCGGCCGACTTTATGACTCTTCCACCTCTTCTGCGTCGCCTCCGACTCCTACTTCTTCTACTGTTGCTTCTTGCTCTTTCGCGCGACACTCGTGAATTGCTTTTTTTAGGGCAATATCTTTTTGCGGCTACCTAAGCACGCGATTTTGTTACCTAATCGCGGGATCAGCATACCTAAGCTGCAGATTATCCTAGGATCATAATTATGATGAGCCTGCCTCAGAGACGCGCCGTGCCGCGCCGCACCGTGTGCACTACTCTCTCAACTCGGTCTTTTCTATTCTCAACTCAATACCGAACCGCGATTTTCCGTCGTTTGTTTTTTTCACATTTTTTTATTGGCAAAAAACTTAAGCCGAGGGGATTAAACCGGATTAAAAGTCACAATGTCAAACCGTTTGTCCTTATTTTTTGCTTGAGTTTAAAGTTTTTAGTTTTCTGTTCTCGCTTGTTTTTTTTTTACAGTTTTTTGTCGCGCCTTCCTTTCGGGCTAACTAATTACGCTGCAAAATTACCCATTTGCTGCGGAAATTCGCGAAAATTTTCCCTGCGTTTGTTTTTTTCTCTCATTTTTTATGGCAGTCGCGAAAACAGTTAAATTGAATCGATTAGAAAAAAACAAGATATTTGGAAGGTCGTCAGAGTGCCTCGCTTTCCGGGTTCTATATTCTTTGACTTTTTTTTTTAGTTTGCAAGCCTTTGTTGGGTTTACGTGGAATAGTTTTTTGACTTTTTTATGGTCTACATTTAGGTTGGCATGCTGCTAAACCAACCTTACCTAAAAAAGGGAAAGGAACAAATACATGCTTTGGAGGAACTACTGAAAAACTAAGTTCCGGGAACAAAATACGTTTTAAATTAAATATTTAAATTTAAAAAAATATATATATTAAACAAAGTATGAGTCAAATATACTAAATTATTTAGCTATTATTTCGCTAAACACCGAATTTAACTCGGTTTTACGCATTTCATTGTCTCATGCTCAACATTCACAGGACAAAGAGGCTTCATAAAAGGGTTAATGTGTGGCTATGTATGTGTCTGTGTGTGTGTGACGAACAGGTAGAAAGAGTTGAAATAAAGAGTTAGCGGGCACATAAAAAGAGTTAACGGAGTGCTTGTAAAAACTGTCTTTTGAGAATGTTTACACAAAATAATGCCAGGAGCAGCCATAAAACAAGGGTTAAAGTCAATGGAAGAGTTAATTTAAGTATATCGGAAGATGCGACCATAAAAAGAGGCATTGCCTAATTGGGATTTTAAACAAATAACAAACAACATGTAATTAATTTATTTAAAGCAATTAATTGATTTATTTATTTAAGCAATGCTAAAATCTGAGACTTTATTTCTTGCCAAACGAGTGTGTGTTGAGTACATGAAATGTTTGTGCAAAAGCAATTACTCAAAACCGAACGCCTTTAACGGTAACCGCACTTATGTACAGACACTTCGCTAAGTAAATGGGCAACTCCAACCATTTCGGTGGCACAGCTGAAAGGCTCCGCCCATGCTAAATAAAATGAGCAACTGTTAAAAATGAAGTCAACAGAAGTATGTGTGTGTGTGAGCGAAAAAGCACAGCGGCTGCCCTTAAACGTGCGAGTTTTAATAAATAACCGAATAACGAATAATATCAGAGCAATGCAAATTGAGCGTAACGATCGACTCCACCAAAAACAAGCGCCCACAAACCAAGAGAGCGAGAGCGAGCGCTAAAGCAAGAGCGCCGCTTATATTCATTGAGAAGTTAACAGCGCTTTAACAGCGACTCAGACTGTGTGACTTGTTCGACTCTGAGCCGCATTCGTGAGAGCGCTCAATTGAGTGCATTTGACTTGCGCTCTCTGTTAATGCTGCCGCTGTTATTGTAGTTGTGTTAGTGCACATACAGGCGATCAACTGTGATTTATCAGAGAGCCAGTTTCTAGTGGTGGTTACTTTCTGGGTATTTGTATGAGTGTGAGTGTGTATGTTTGGAGTATCGTTTGCTCACACGTTTGTTGTTGTACATAATCGGGAGTTTAGCCAACCGAGAAACGAACAGCAATGCTTCTTTCCAACGACAAGTCGGAGCAAGAAATCAGTCGTCAGCCAGTAGCCAAGGTGTGCGTTACACATCGTGAGTACAGTGCGCGTTGCGTGTCAGAGATCAACAGAGAAAATACAACAAATACAAATACAAAAACAAGAACATTGATACGTTAACTACGTAAAGTGAATTCAAATAACAGACATAGAGACTGATCCACAAAACGATCAAATTTAGTGTGTTGTGCGAAAATAAAAAACAAAACTCAAGGCGGGAAATACTGCCACTTGCAATTAAAAAGTCATCAGCTAATAAAAATCTTCGAGCAGCGAAAACCCAACACAACCCAAGGTAAGTTTTTCAAGATCAGTTGAGATCGGTACGGTTTTGAGTTCTCAATTCTCAGTTTAGTTGAGGAAAACGCGCCCACACTTAAAGTCAATTCACGTTTTTGCATTGTTCAGTTATTTCTTTTTTTTTTGTGTGTACGATCGCAGCCGACGGCATATTTTATGAGTCCTGTTTGCACTACTTTGATTTTTTACAGTTTCAAGCGAAACACACACACACACACGCACAGTTGCACTTTTATTTTTTTATTTGCCGCGCAAAAAAATTGTGTGTTTTTGTGTTTTATGACACAACACGTCAAGGTCTTGAGGGCTCTATATAATTTTTTTAGGCATAATGACTTCATGTACAAATAAAAAATTCTTCTTCTACCTGCGTGCCTACCAAATGCATACGCATAGGGTTGCATAATCCCTCTCGTCCCCCGCATTAGCTTCAGTTTTTTGCCTGCAGATCATAAAAATCAGCACAAAAAAGGAATAGAATTTTCTCATAAGTTTTGCTAGTTGTTTTCGCTATAAATTCGAGTGCTCGGTACTGTCCTGACATCAGTCGCACAGCAACGCAGCAAACGAAAGGAACTCGAGATCGACAGTTACGGAGCAGTTGCGGAACAGTTTTTAAAAAATTCTACTAAAAAAGTCAAACTAAAATTATTCAATTCGAGACTTGGCACACGGCCAAATAATGGTGTTTAACTTGGTTAGTTGACAACAAAATATACAGCACTTGGATTACGCTAAAAGACGATTAAAACAGTTAAAAAAAAACAGAAAAAAGTGTGAAAATGCTAAAAAAATATTAAATATATTTTGGAACAAGAATTTGCTTAAAAAACTGATTAAAATTACTACCAAAATGGATTACTTATCTCATACTCATGGTTATATTTCCCTTCTAATTTTCCAGATGAATCAGACGTGCAAAGTTTGCGGTGAGCCAGCGGCGGGTTTTCATTTTGGCGCCTTTACATGCGAGGGCTGCAAGGTAAGTTGAGCACAGTGGCGAAAACACCATTGTTTCGCTGTAGAAGTCTTTTAAAAATTGTTAACTAACCAAATTTTCTTCCCATTTTTTAACCCTTCCATAGTCTTTCTTCGGCCGCTCCTACAACAACATTAGCACAATTAGCGAGTGCAAGAACGAGGGCAAGTGCATCATTGATAAGAAGAATCGCACCACCTGCAAGGCGTGTCGTCTGCGCAAGTGTTACAATGTGGGCATGTCCAAGGGCGGTTCCCGTTATGGTCGTCGCTCCAACTGGTTCAAGATCCATTGTCTGCTGCAGGAACACGAACAGGCAGCAGCAGCGGCAGCGGGCAAAGCCACGGGACATGGCACAGGTTCACCCATGAGCTCACCTGGATTTGGTGATCTGGCCGCACATTTGCAGCAACAACAGCAGCAGCAACACCTCCACCAACAGCAGCAACACCAGCAGCAGCAACAACAGCAACAGCGTCATCCACATCTGCCGCAATTACTAGGGTATCCCGGCTATCACTTGGCTGAACCCTTTGGAGCACGTCACCCAGCTGATGCTGCTGCTGCCGCTGCTGCGTTGCCGTTCTTTAGCATGATGACGGCACCGCAAACGCCCTTCCAGTTGCCACCGCATTTGCTGTTTCCCGGTTATCATGCCAGTGCTGCGGCAGCGGCTGCAGCGGATGCTGCGTACCGTCAGGAGATGTACAAGCATCGCCAGAGTGTGGACTCGGCAGCGTCGGCGGAGTCACTGAACCGTTATACACCACAGCAACAGCAGCTGCAGGAAGAGCAGCAACAACAGCAACAGGAACATCCACAGCCCGCAGCGTCGCCCATTGATGTTTGTTTGGGAGCAGAGGATGAGGTGCAGTCACAGCATAGTCACAGTCACAGCGAGAGTCACAGTGTAAGTCACAGTCCACATGGAATCCACACACCGATTGCCATACGTGCCACACCGCCACAGCAGCACACAGTCTCGCCCACAACGACCCCCACGCCCACAGTTACGCCCACCGCCACGCCCACGCCAACACCCACCACAGCCAGCAGCCCCTTGAGCTTTGCCGCCAAAATGCAATCACTTTCACCCGTTTCCATCTGCTCGATTGGTGCCGAAACTGGTGCACACAGCACCAACGCCTTTGGAGCGGCCGGTGCTGCCGCTCAGGACGGTCCCATGGATCTGAGCATGAAGACCTCGAGAAGTTCAGTGCATAGTTTCAACGATAGTGATGTGGATGATCAGGAGATTGCACCACGTCGCAAGTATTATCAACTGGAAGCGGAGTGCACCACCAACAGCAGCAGCACCACCGCCAGCAGCATCAGTTCCGCATCCTCAGCGGTGGTCAAGCGGCAGAAACTCAACACTGAATCACCGTCGCCATCACCGCAATTCGGTGGTTTCTCGGTGGCTCACAATGCGGCGAGTGCCATGCGAGGAATCTTCGTCTGCGTCTAAAAACGAGTGGAGAGAAGAGTTGAGTGGAAACCATTTGAGTGGTTTCGATTTGAGTCGAGTGGGTGGAGCTAAATGGCACTCACCTCTCACTTGTTGTTGTTGTTGTTTTTTACACATTTCATATATCTCAGTTTAGTGGTGTTGCTGTTGTTGTTGTTGTTTTTACGGTTCGAATTCGATTTGCGCCGTCGAAATTGAAATTGCTTTTGGACTGGTTTGCGCTAGAAGGAGACAGCTAGCCAGCAGCCCACACACGCACACACACACCTCAACATACACACACTCTTGAGAGCTCAATTCCAAAAATTATTTTTACAAAAAAACAAACAAAAAGTTTAGTTTTTTTCGTCGTAGTCGTCACAGAATTGTAAATATGTTTCTTAAAAATCTCTCTAAAAAAAAAATAACTATTTAAACAATTAAGAAAATTTCAAACCCTTTTCAAAAAAAAAAAAATCAAAAAACATTGAAAGAAAATGCAAACAAAAAACACCCAAAATCCAACCCACCAAATTTAGCCTCCATTGTATTGTACATAAATTTGTTTAGTTTTTATTATTTAGTCTTCATTTTAATGACATTTACTTTAAGTATTCTATTTTAGTTATTAGTATTTGTGTCCTAAACAATTGGTTTCTCAATTTGTATGCAAGTAAAATAAATAATTATAAAAATCAAAGCAATTATTACTTTTAATTTCAACTTTTTTCTGGTGAAAAAAATATTTTTGGGAGAGATATAGGTTCCTGGAATCAAATTTAGTTGGCTTAATTTGGTAACGAAGTGAGCAAACAGTTTTAAAATTATATACGGCTTAAATAGCTTGGGTAAACATTAATATATTAGTAGGAATTGCCAAAAGTTAATTTCGGAAACTTTGCTCGAAAGATGTTTGTATTGGAATTATTGATTGCTAGGGGAAGTACCACAATAATGTGATTAATGCGAGAGGAATAAACCAAATTAATTTTGTTCATTTTTAGCCACAAGTTTTATTTAAAAATAGAACTGTGATTTATAGAATAAATAAAAGATTAATGACTAAAAGAGACAGTTCTAAATAATGCTTTAAATATAGCTTAAAGCGGAATTAAGCAAAACTTTTGAAGGAAATAGGAACGGAAAACAGTGAAAGCTCCCTTGGACGGACAGCCACGGTTTCAGTATTTTTGTCCGCCCAAGGGAGCTGTCCGCCAGTAGAGCTATTTTGTTGAAATTTATGTAAGAAATTTAATTCATTATTTTCACAACTATTGTACTTAGCTCAAAATGGGTGAATCTGCTTATGGAAGTTGTATTGGTTTTTAAACTAAATGAAGCGCTCTAAATTTGTTTTCTTAAATATATTTAATAACTAATTTCAAGTGGATTCGAACGGAACTTTTTAAGGCAAAGTCGTTTCAAAAACTTTAATGATTTAAAAGCATTTATTTAATTTTATAGCAGACCTTAATGCGAATTGTCTTATGGGTAACATTAACTCATATTACTCACTGAACGATTCAAAATGCGAAACAGAAATTTTATAGCACTCGTTCTTAAACGGAATGAATTCTAACTGAAATTCCATTTGAGGAATTTAATAGCCACGCGGCAATTTGACTTTGTACTTAAATCGTAGCGTTTGTATCTCAAACACGGGTGACAAACTGGGCGTGGCATGTCGTGTGGGCGGGCGGGCGTTCAGTCGGCTTGTTGTTGTTGCTAAAGGTGGCGGTGCTGGTGCTGTCGGTTGTCAACGCCAAATGGATTGGCATAAATTCATCAACGTAGCAGTTGAAACATTTGTTGCAAGACAAAATCGGTTTGAATTTGTCGATCGTTCGATCGGTCAGTCGTATGGCTGATAATAAAACCGATATAGTAATGCTTAAGTGCCGTCTGTCTAATGCAATGATTGCTGTAAATTGTAAATTATAAATGCCACAAATGTTACGCTCAGATATTTCTGCCCCCACTACGATATGCGATGCGATATATATGTTTTATATGCTGTGGGCCTATTGGGTGCCTCGAATATGGGGCTGCTTGATGGGCCGAAAAAAAAGAGGCCTATAGAGTGGCTAACTGACTGTCTGACTGACCACGTGCTGCTTCAAATAATAAACTTTATATTAACACATACAAAAGTCATACGCCTCGGCTATGGTCAGAATTTTAATCACTTAATTAGGCAGACTTCACGACGTTGTAGTGTCGATCCGAACTTGCTTTATGGGCTGCCCCCAGACAACAGACCCGACCGAGGCTTGACTGAGACCTCAGCTCTTCAATGATGAATGGTACGAAAACTATGCAGGATCGGACAATCGAGTTGATAGCTCGATCGGTTGATCGCTTGATCGGGTTGATCAACTGCCTGCAAATATCGTTTACGACCATTGTAAAATGTGGCTATGTCAAAAAAGTTGACGCCTTAACGGACGACAATAAACAATGGAACTGAACTCGAAGAGAGCACATCAATATGCATGATGAGCTCTCTTTTCTTTTTCCAACCCAGGTGGTGGGGGCAGGGCAGGGCGGAGTGGTGCTGGCGGTGGTGCAAGGGGCGGTGAAGAAGCAGCGCACGCCATTGTGCGTTTTCTTAACTGCCGCTCGATCACATTCCAATGTGTGTTTTGTCGTCATTGTTTCTAAATTTATTTTTATAGTTTATTAAACAGTCAATAGTAATACAAAACCACCAAAAATTAACAACTAACAACGGCTAAACGCACTACAGATGCTCTAGTTTTACAGGAAAGGGTGTTTGCAAGCAGATTTGTGCTAAAAAATCTAAATGAAATTTATCTTCAGTTGAGAATTATATAAGCAATATATAAAAAATTTAGCTATAAAATAATTTTTAATATAAATATAAAACAAATTCTATGTGTTCATATATGAATAATTTACATAACTTAATTACTGTCCATGTAAAGAAACTCCCTTTAAAACTAATTAAATCCCCGTTTAAAATTTGCCTAAATACGCTAACCCTTCACTACTTTATCTCTAAAATAAAACTTAATACTTAATTCCAACTTAATCATTGTGGAGCGTACGAATTGTTGGGCGGCCTGTCAAGTTCGTTGCCTAAGTCTTTTGTTTCAAATATTTATTTCCTTAGCTGTCAGACTGAAAAAAGTGGTTCAACTATATCGTCGCTTCAATCTCTCCAATCAAAAAGCCATTTAGAGAACAAAAGATCCAAAAATTGAGGAAGAAATAAAATCGATGCGACATAGAAAACGAAAAACAAAAAACCAAAACCAAAACCCCAAAAAACAAACTAAACCAAACTGAAAACCGATTTGAACCAAGACAGAAAAAAGTATAACATTTCAAAATTTTATTGACTGTCAAAATGCAGGCGCCGAAATGCATTGAGACGAAGCGGGTCTGATCATATTACGTGGCTTATTGGCGCCAGTCTTGGGAAGTTTAGCTCGATAAACATGCTTGAACATGCAGTGACATGCTTTATTATGTATGCGACATAAAAGATGCATTATTAATAGACCCAGAGACTGAGGCAGGTGAAGATTGAGAGTCTGTTGTCTACACAGAGATGTGGGCAGTGAGTGCATCTTTAAAAATAGTCCAAACTGGCAGCTGGCCAGCTGACGGTAATAACTTGGCTTAAATACGTGGCTGGTTAGTGGTTAAGAACATGTTTATTAAATTAAATAATTACAGAGTTAACGCTTCTAATGCATCATCGAATCAATTGAAAATTTGCATTTGAAATTGACAGGGTACGAAAGATTATTATTGACACATTATAATGGAAACATGTTTTAATGAGAAATTATGCAAAGCATGATCAAGGCACACAGTAAAATACATACATCTTTATATACATATATACTCATATCACAGTGTATTTTTTTGTCTTGAAACTCTACTGGTTTCTGTGTCCGGTAGCGGCCTTAATTACCGTCCAGAGTTACCCGGAGTTACCCATGGCCCCTGTCAGTCGTAGTATGACCATGTTCGGGGCGTGGATTCCACTCTGACTGACAAATAGTCAAAACAAACTAAGTATATGATGCTATGTCATATCTTTTTCTAGACAGCTGCCAGTGAATTGCTTTTATAAAGATGAATGTGTGTGTGTGTGTGTGTGTGTGTGTGTACTGAAGAATCAAGATTATTTTATGAAGATAAACTTCAAGTCGTTTTTACAGCAAGTGTCAGTTAGACAAAGCTGGAAGTTGTTTTTATAAAAGCAAAATATTAGAATGGAACTTAATAATTTACATATATCAAAGTTTTTTTTTAATGGCAAATTGCTTAAGGAACTATTAAAGCCATTTTAGTACTACAGGTACTACTATAAGTATGCTATCAATAATAATTTAGACACTTTCTTAACAAGTAAGCTCCATACACTAAAAATTCCTGCAGTTTATAGTATCTTAGGTTAAACAATCTTTCAGCCGAAGAAAACACACATTAAATTGAGTTACTGCATTTGAATGGCAAATGCAATGCGATCAGGTAACGGACAGCTCCATTGTTTCACAGCGTTGGGGAAACGACATTAACCCATTTAAGGGGACGCCGAAAGTTAAGCAAACACTGGACCCACAAAACCCACAATCTGGGAACAATCTTTATTGATTTTGGATGCGAGAGAAACCAAAAACAACAACTACCAATATGAAGGTTTACATTTGGACGGCGCTTAACGCTCACACGAAGTGCAGCATGCGCAGAAGAGGAGAAGCGAGAGGGGGAAGGGCTGGAGACTGGGATTGGACTTTGAGGAGGGCTTAGTAGGAGTTGACTTCAGCTTGGGCTGGCGCTGGTAATTAGTGATCTGGTGCACTTGATATCCAGCTTAATTTAAACATTTCGTACACACCCAACCGATGCGCACACAACGCACAGAAATCACTGCATCCGAAGCACTTCCCTGGCTCGAAACACTGTGGTCAGTGAAGCTTAGTTCCCAGGGAACTGAGTTCTTGAATCCCTTTTTATATGCCCTGTATGGGAGTATAATAGGAGAAGGGTATTTGGGATGCTGTAAAGTATCTTAACATTTTTTTAAGCGTAGCTTGGGCGGAATTAGTGGAGATACTTTCATATATTGTGGAGAATAGAAGGGGTATTAGTATAATTTTATTTTTGTAGACTGTGGAAAGCGAGTTTTAGTAGCTCGTCTTGTTTTCTTTGGGTATTTAACAGTCGATCTTACTCCGCAGTTACTTCAAATCTTAAGCTGCGTGCAGCGCATGCCATTCGCTTGTTGCTTGTTTCTCCATTCACCGTTCTGCATCTCACTCACCGTCCCCGTCTCAGTCTCATTCGCAGTCTCATTCTCTTTCTCAGACCGAGTCTCAGTTCAAGTCTCAGTTGTGTTCTCGTTTAAACGTTTATTTAACTTAAACGAACTTTGCGTGTCGATTAAAATGCAGCGATTAAGGTAAGCTGAGCTCCTCCACCCTCCTCAGCAGCCCTGTACTCCACTCTACTCCTCCGTCTACCCCTCTTCTCTCCTGATCACTTCGCGTACTGTGCGTGTCCAGTGAACTTGCAGGTCAAACTTGAAGTTCAGTTTACGCATGCCAAAAGCCATAATACTCGTATGTATCTTTGTATCTTGCGGATTGACCTGGCTATGTGAATTCCTTTTTTTATCTACTTGGTGCTTGGTTTTTGATTTTAGTTTCCCTTGACTTTCTCCCAGCCCCGCTCATTTATTTAACGACAAATTTGCCCATTGTTCTCGATTTGATGATGTCCTTTTGTTTGGTTTGACTCCCTGGAACGCAACAGGACCACGAATTTCAGACCGCACAGCGATACAAACTAATAATTTGTGCACCTCTAGAGAGAGAGAGGCAAAGCGAGAGAGAAAGAGAGAAGCAGAGCGAGAGATGATCGAGTAGATGCTTATCGCAATCTCTGATCTACCCATTTTCTTGTATTTTCTTCTTTATTTTTAGTGTTTGTCTTATCTGTTTTGGAGTTTTGTTAACGAAATTAGATTTTAAGGGCCAAGTGATTTTGATAGCTCGTAAAGAACTCAAAAATTGAGCTGGGAGACCAAAACTGAGACCAACCGCAGCAGGAGTTGCAACATGAATTTATGTTGTACCTCATTAAATTAGTCTAAATGTGGTCTAAGAAAAAGTGGTGGGAGAAGGGGTAGTGGTAAGAGTAGAACATGGACATCTGTTGCAGGTGGTAAAAGGGTTCGAGGGCACCATTAGAACACATCGCACTCTGAGTTGGAACGATCTGATTCGTTAACAGATCTCAAATCGTAAATCTACTGAATTTTTCCGACTTAGCTCTACTACCAAAATCCTAATTTTAGTACACATTTTGTAGCACAGTGTATTGCATAGTGTCCACTCTCTGTTGGCAATCAGCAGTGACACTTAAAGCTTCTTCAGCAGCAAACTGGCAACACTTATGCCAACGGTTAGCCAGGTTATTGTATGGTTAACTGATATGCTTAGTGCACGTCGTATTAAGACCAGGCTCACAACGTTCTTGGCCCAAACTCTGCACTTGGTAGCCAGCCAGTGTCACTGTCAATGTCATTTAGTTGCCAACAGTCGCTGACTCCAAGCTGCGACTACAGTTCCAGCTCCAGCTCCAACTCCGACTTCGACCTGGCCATAAGCATGCACTTGGCCAAAGCCAAACAGTTTGTGCTGCTCGAATCTGTGCTTGTTGCCCCTGTTGCACGTTGCAGCGATCCCTCTACACTGTCTCTTCTCTTCGCTTGTGCCCTCTGCCTGCCTTCGGATCGTGTGATCCATTACCAAACGTGCGCGATCGTTTGCGCCTGTGTTTAGTGAGATTTTTGCTTACCTTTTCTGCTCTTTATTTTTTATTTTAAGCAAAGAATACTCTTACTGCTAAATGGGTCAAGTTATTTGATAGTGGGTCTGGGAATTGTTTTTAAAAAGGGAAAAGAAGTAGGGAAAATTGAAGTGAAGTTACTCAGGGTCTGCTGAAAATAAATGTTTTTAGTAATTGTGGTTTATGTAGAGTATTTAGAATTCACAAGCCTGTTTCCTTATTTGTCTTTGACATCTGGTAAATATGATCAGGCCAAAAGCACAGCTTGAAGCAAATGGGATAAAGAAGGGAGCTTGTGTGGACGACTCCTGCGACTGCTTGATTTGATTTTCATACCCAACACATGCAGAAACCCTAAGCGAGAAATCTACGAGTTTGGGTCTGATTCTTAGTCCCATTCTTGGTCAGATTGCGTTTCCGAGGCGAGTCTTTAGGCACTCAATCAAGCCAGTCGAATTGTTTGTCTAGTGCGGCAGCTAAAGATCATTATGAAGATGCAGTTGATGATAATGAAGTTGATGCAGAAGATCATCAGCGAGTCAACACATCGCCGCATTCTAATTAGCTGCTCTAGCTGGTCTACACAAAGGCGAGCACATTTGGAGTTTAGAGTTTTGGCTTTTAACTTTTCAACTTCTGCATCAGTTTTCAGTTTTTGTTTTCCTTTTCTTACTCCTTCCCATTTTTATGACACTCAAAGTGACCGACACGACGCGTTGCACAATAAACTCCTTTCATGCCCCTTTTGGTGGCCAGCTTGTTAGGCGGGATTCCTTTAGAGTCTAGTCCGTCAGTACGTCTGTCTTACTGCCGCTCAATCCCTCTGTTTGCACAACATGATCGGGGCAAGAGTGCGGCTTATTAGACCAACTTGGCTTTGAGCATTGTTTGCTGACCATTTGGCTAAGGATGCGCGGCGGTCAGTTGAAAAAAGAAAAGGTAGAAAAAGAGGAAAAACCTAGAAAAATTGAAGTAAACTAAAACTTAACCCGTTGCCGACAACAACTATTTGACAAATGCAAACAATTTTCCACAGAGTTTTCTATGTAAATCGGTTTTTCCTCTACTTTGGATTTGTTTTTTTTTTGGCTTGTTATTAGAACACTTTTCGAGCTGCTTTTAAGCCGTTTTTTTTTTCCATTTGACCGAAAAGGCCACTTAGGCACGAAACGAATCAAGTCGACCTCTTCGGGTCTCTGTTCTACCCTCTCTCCTCTGCCCTGGGGATTACATTATGATGTAATATGGCTTTTTGACTTTTGTAGACATGATAAAATACAAAACGTTGCGTGGCAGTTATATTGGCTAATGGCCGCGGCCTTTTAGACCATTTGTGAGCGAAGGTGTCAGTGAGGCGCGCGTTGCCTTCAATGAATGCCACCGACTTCTTCACTCCCTTCCTCTCTATCCTCTAGAAACTCTGCTTCGCGGTGTCAGATCAAAGCGCAGCGACGCGGCCAAAATGAGCTCTTGTTCTTGCTCTTGTTCTGGCCGTTTATGTTGGTGTCTTGGTTATTGACCAGGCTATTTGCCTCTTGCCGTGCTTAGTGTTTGAAGTTTGGTGTTTAGTGCTGTGTTGAGTTGCAAGTGCCTCAATAATGATGAACCAGCCGCCCGTAACGCCCTGCCACTTCCCTCTCTCTCCAGATTGTGTGATTTTTTGTACGTGTTTATGTCTTTGTGTTGTCTGTTAGTTTGAAATGCATTTAATCGAAGTTTGTATGCATATTTCTCGGTTATCAATTTGATATGTTTGATAGTTTGCTATCTTTTCTGACAAGTCACTCATTTATGGAATTCTTTAAGATTTCTTTGGTAAATTGGTTTAAATTGTGTGCAAATATTTTAAGTAGATTACTTTTTGACAGAATATAGAATTTTAAATTAGTCTGTTTCTCATATTTTAAAAATCCACTATAATCGGATCCTCTAAGCGGTTTATTGCTCCCTTTCCTTATTAGACGACTAATTTCTGCGAATCTACCCAGCTTTTTTACAACAAATTTTATTTGTTTACTACTTTAACTTCCTCTTCTTTCCCTTCTCCCTTAAACTCCACCGGTAATTGCAATTGCTCATTTTAAATTCGCATAATTCACGCAAAGTAAATGAAAGAAGAAATGTGAAAATGAATGTAGTAGAATATCATAAGCCTCGCCCTGTTTTAAGTTTGGTTTGTGCCCTGCGCATGTCTAGAAGTTGTCCATTGATTGCCAAGCCTCCTTCGCCCTTCCCACCTCTCTCTCCTACTGCTCATTTGTATGCACGGATGCGACTGGTGACATGTGCTTTATATATAATTTAGAGTTGTGTGTGCTACCGTTGCAAGTTCGAGTTCGAGTTTGAGTTTGAGTTCGTGCCATGTTTGTGGCGTGCTTTCGGCTTAACAGTCACCAGTTGCCAGTTGGCAGTTGGCCAATGGAGGAGCAAGCGCGAATTTGCTACATGTACGAGGTTTGAGGTGCGACCAAGTTTGTTGCCTAAGTCTTTTGTTTTATTCACTGGAATTGGCGACTCATTTCCGCAGTTAAACGACTGTGGCATGCTAGTTTTATGTACGCATTATCAACGGGATCACAAAGGAGCGCAAATGTTGCGATTCGATATTTAAGCTTAAAAAAGAAATACGAAAACAGGTGCAAAATCGGTAGCCCGTCGATATAACTCGATATGAGCTGAAGAGGCTGCTTGTCTTCGCATCGAGCGTGTAATGCGTGCAACTTGTGGCATGTGGAGACTGCGTAAGAGACCCCGACGACAAAAACAACAGCAGCAGCAGCAACTACGACAACAATCGAGTGGCTGCTACTGGACAACACAGACAACGACCATTTACAAGGCAATTAAATGCCAAGCATAACAATCGCAATCATTTGGTCTGAGTTTGACTTGACCCTTGTGAGATACACCAAGCAAAAAGTGTCAAGGGGTGGGGTAGGGGTAGTAAAGGGGAGTGAAACGCGACCGATCTGCGACTCTTATCAAATGCGGTCTATCGGTTTCACATTGCCCCATTTGACAAACAATTAAAAACGATTTAAGAAAGTAAAAACTTAGTGTGAATGGGCACAAGAAAACTCTGCCTCCACCTCCAGCTCCCCATTTGCCACTCCCCTCCCTGGACTACATCCCATGTTAATTAGCTGCCTAGGCGCCAGTCTACCAACTTCAACTTCAAGTGGTTGTACAATTAAAACGTGATCAGGCAGCAGCTACAAATTTGTCCAACACGCAAAATGTCTGCGTGCCCCAAAAACAACAAAGGAGGGAAGGGGTGGGAGTAGAGGCGGGGAGCGGCTTTAGGCAATTGTTGCATTGCTTTGGTTTTGGATTTTGTGAATTTGTTTTTCTTTTAGTTACGTTTCAGTTTTTGGTTTTGGTTTCGGATTCGAATTCGGATTCGATTCCCAGACATGGCCCTAAAAATAAAACTAGTTTTGCATACTTAAACGCTGTTGTCGCCACCGTCTGCACTACTTCCCGAGGGAGCCAGACAAGGCCTTTAAAGTGTACCACACTCACTCCAGGGACACAGACAGACAGCTAGCCAAACGGACAGACAGACAGACAGACAGTCAGTTGGTTGGAAAGAAGGGGTTGTCTTTCGAGGGGCGTATTTGGACGAGTGGCGTCAGTGGACACAACCATTTATGAATTGTTAAACGCTTTGAGAAAAAAATATAAAAAAGTAAGCCAAAGAAAAAAAAGGAATGACAAATTGGAGTAGGCAATTAAATACCCTAGCAAAGCTGAGATTTAAATAGCAGAAAAACATACGAAAAACAATTTTAAATTGAACTTTGATAAGACATTAAAATGATCCATTGTAAATTTAGATGATTTTTTATGAAAACTGATCATTTTTTGGGATTTCAATACAAACTCCTCATCTCCATACACCCCTTTACAACATAAATGCTCAGCTGCATTCAGAACACCCCTTTGTCTAGGGTTTTACAGGGCATACGCGCGTATGCAAGTGCACAACTTGTCAGGTTGTAGACGAGACGTTCTTTATTAGCTTTTTATTGCTACCAATCCAATAATTGTTAGGGTCGCTCTCACTGCTGTTGCCGTGGCTATTTCTCTGCTACTTCTTCTACTTGTTGTTGTTGGCCAAATGTCATCACATCCGGTGCCCTGCCTCGCGCTCGCTCCGAATTAGTATTCTAAGTTGATGACTGCAACTGCAACTGCAGCGTCTATCATAGTGAAGGGGAGGGGAAGGCGGTTTAGGCCATGTCCATGTGACAACAGTTGGTCTGGTACTTTGCTTTGATTTGAGTCCCTGATTCGTATGCATTATCATTAATATTTCTTTCATTCATTTAATTCATTCGATCGTTCATTTCTAGCATAAATTTATGACCAATGACAATCAGTTAAGACTATCGGATATCTGGGGTAATAATTTCTAATGTTGTTGCAGCACTCAACACTCGATACACAGCACAACAGCTGTGTATGTGTGCCACTTGGTACAATTCCACAATTTGTCTTTGAGGAAGCAACATTCAGTTTTTACTCTGGAACCAAAAGGAAGTTACAAAAAAAAAAATGAAAAACTAAAAGGGAACTGGGCCCTAAGGCACATTTGGTTCTTTCGCTTCCGTTAGGGAAACTTGGAACATGTGACGTTGCAATGGAACTAGTAACACAGCAATAAGATCGATTGATCAGCCATTAAGTGCAGATGGGTTAAGTATTTGAATAGGAAAAATTATCAGAAAAATTGGTGGGAAAAGAAAGGATTTGGAAAATATATAAAATTGATTCAAAATATTTTCTAATATAGCTCTGATTTATATGGAAATATCTTTATTATCGATTTATGTAGCCTAGTCTTTAGTCTCTTTAAAAAATATAATAAAAATATTTGTTTAAGTTAAACGCCTTTTTTCCGCTTCTCAACAAATTTATTGTCTCAATTTCTTTGTGAATGAATGACACTGTTCGAGTCTTTTTTTTGCGGTGTACAATACAGTGAAAAGCAATTCAGAGCACGAGCGATTTAAGCAAACATTGACATGATTCATCATTGGCATTGTCATGCTTTAGGCTGAGGTTCATTGTCTGTTACTGCTCTTGTTGTTGTTGTTTTTGCTGTTGTCTCTGCTCAAGTTGGTCTCAAGTCTGGGTTGAGCCTAATTGAAAGCGCCTTGTTGGCGGGGGCACAAAAAACACACAAAAATTTTCAACTCGCATGCAAACAGAGACTGAGGCCGTAAACTGGACCCAACCAATTCCATAAAAATTAGCTCAAATATATGCAAAAATGCCCCAAAGGCAAAAGTAATAAAGCAAAACGTTCGAAATAAAATAAAAATAAAAACGAAGATATGTAAATACAAATATTATTCTTAACCCACGAACGAACAACGAACAACCGCAATATTTGTCTAAAGTGTCTTCTCGCATCTTAAATCTGCCCCAGAGCCAC
Source organism: Drosophila parthenogenetica (assembly GCA_035047505.1). Classification (NCBI taxonomy): domain Eukaryota; kingdom Metazoa; phylum Arthropoda; class Insecta; order Diptera; family Drosophilidae; genus Drosophila; species Drosophila parthenogenetica. Next base: position 5,983,499 of record JAWNPM010000247.1, on the reverse strand, counting down.
CGCGCTTACGCAGATCGTTTAAGCCAGGTCCACACAGCGAGACCACAGTTGGGGCAAGTTTCATAGCCAAAGTAATTGGGTAAACAAACATTAAAAAGGCTGAAATCAATTTGGAGTTTTCGAGCTACTTAGATACGAGCACAGACAGCGTTTGCACTCGAATTTGTGACCGCAAATAATTGAAAAACAAAAATAAAAAATAAAAAATCACCGCGAATCGAGAGCTCTAGAAAATGAATGAGTTGATCTTATATATAGGCATGATATAATTTGTGGTATCCCAGCTTATTATAATTTGCACAGATTGTTGACACCTATCGATGATTAGTCATGGAATCTTCTGCGGTTTACGAGTTAACGATCTAACGACCTGACGATTTATCTATCAATACTTGAGTATTTCCAAGTACATCAAAGTTTTCTAAAAATTTCCAATTAAAAAGCGGGTGATGGGGCCTTTACCTTAACATAGTTGGCAAGCAGAGCTATTAAAATCAAACGCTCCAACAATTTGACGACATTTATAATGAGTTATGACAATGATTAGTATAAAAATAAAACAGCATAATAAAAATCAAAATGATAAAAATAAAAATAATAACGATACGATATGAGAGCGGCTTAAGGCAATTAATTGTGTAGACTTAATAATAAATGTTCAATGTGGAGCTTTGGCAAAAATTACTGAAGCGTCGACAATAACTTCCCTGACTTGACCTTCAAATATGGGGAGCAAGTCATTAGCGAACAGACGGAGAGTCGGACGGGAAGGACGGAGAGACAGACAGACAGATCGAGTTGAACAATGCACAATTTCAGTTTCTGTGTCACTGAAAACGACAACACAACAAGAAAAACAAAAATCACACAAGTCAGCCAACTATAGCCGACTTGGGGGCATAATTGCCGGCAGTTGAAGGTGCCAGCTGATAGAAGGGAGGAGTGTATTAGCCAAAACCTAGAGATGGACTTGTCAACGTAAACACTAAACGTTTTAAAGCACAAGAGAAAGGTATCTTTTTCGTTCCTTGACAAGAATTAGAAGGGAAGGGAACTTTAAGATGGAATTGGGTTGACACTTTTGTCAAAGTAATGTGAACTACAAATGCGAAAGGTGCTAAAACAAAAGTGATTCACTGGGCTTTCACTGCTGTGATTAACACATGTATTAAATTTAGAAGCTGCTAGACAGACTAGAAATACTTATCAGACCAAGTTGAGTCATAATGAGTCACAAAACTGTACTTAAATCGCTGCTTCAGTTAGTATACAATATTCAAATGACACCAGTTTAATAGTCGTGTCACGCTGCCACCACTAGTTGCCAATTTGCTGCTACAGTCTGTCAATTGCTTAGTTTCTTTAACTCACTGCGCGGGTGCTGTTTATGGGGAGTTTACTGTGGCGTGTGCCTAGTGAAATTTGGACGCTTGTTAACTTGAATGCTGTGACCTTTCAGTGGGGGCAAACGCAGAAAACAAAAACAATTGTTTATAAATTTAATACACATAATGCAAAGGAAACAACCTTGATAAAAATAGATAAATATGTGTACGCTTGTCGATGTGTAGAACTATGTCTTGGGGTTATTGCTGACAAATGTCATTGCATCATGAGCATAATCATAATCATCGCTGGCACACTTCTAGGGTGCATTGTTCTTCCTCTTCCTCTGCTAGCCTTTACCGTTCGTTCGACTCATTGAACCCAAGCGCAAGCGCATGACAAGCTCTCTATACACACACCACACACACACAGTCTCACATATCATAGCTTTAGCGCCGTTCTTTTGTCTTATGGCATTTTTTATGCCTCCAACTAAAGTACGAATATAATCAAAAAACACAAAAAATTGTATAAAATAATAGAAAAAAATAAAGTTTTTTCTGGGTTAATTTTGATGTTTGTGTTTTTTCTTTCAATACAATTTGCTGTCAAGGTTGGAATAACTTTCGGAAAATACTTGGCGGAAAATTAATAAACACACACGCATTATGCGCACCCAAAACAAAAGACTTAGGCAACGAACTTGCTGTCTTACACTGTGATTAGTTGGTTGTCGTTTTTTTAGCTAAGCAATTGAATGCTACAAATTTTCCAAAGAACTGCCTACAAGTGACCTTAACAGTAACCACAATAAGTAGATACAAAACAGCAGCAGACAAGTACGAGCAGTTTGAGGTAAAAGGTCAGTGAAAAGTGTCAAAGTGGCGCCAGGAGACCACACAGAATTAAATTCACTACTTAAACAGAAACTGTAGGTGCGAGCTGAACAAGTGATCTATTTACGATATTATGTCTTGATTTCGAACAAGTCAACACACATATACACACACACGCACGAGCAACAGCTGGACAGCTGTGAGCTGATCTTTTGTTGGGAAGAAACAGTAGGAGGGCCGAGAAGACTAAAAAACAGAAACAATTAGTTTGCTTACCTTTTGTGAGCAGAGACTGTGTGTGTGTGTGTGTGTGCGAAACATAAATCAAAAGTAAACACTTTTATAAGGCTTATAAATCTGCAAAGTTGTGCAGTTGAAATCATATTTAGCGAGCCGGAAATGGCGCATAACTCACTAAAGGAAATGCGCATATCCTTTGCTTTTGACATTTCTTTTGACTTCATAATTTCTCTCTACTCTCATCATATCGTTTCATATGTCGCTGGCTATTAATCTAACTTAAAGTTTGATCACGCCTCGTACGTGATGAGACTTGGCCCTGCAACAATTGAGGAAGGCCACAGAGTAAGAGAGGGTGAAGGGGAGAGAGTCAGAAATCCATTTCAGAACGGAGGTCCTTTTCTTTGGGCTCGGAGTTTATCTTTATTAAGAATTTCAGTAGCTCAATGCATTATGCTGTTGATATCTTGATTCGATACGATTGTGATCGTGTCTGTGTGCGTGCGTGTGTGTGTGTTATGGGCATTAATCATATGCATGCATTTTGATTTGTCTTACTCGTTATGTGGCTTGCTTTTCAGTTATTTGTGTTGCATGCTAATTCTCTCAGTTCAAATATGCGTTCTTGCAACGGAAGCACATTGGGGACAATGACACTGTTGTTGTATCGCTTGTTGTTGCAAAAATTTCACCACATGAACTCTGACCAAACGGATTCACAACAACAACTGCAACATGTAGACAAATTTGTCAAAACGGATTATCGCCCATTTTCACCCAACGCAGTCCGTGGCCTTTTGCCTAGTATTTAGACGAACCCATTAAATGATGGGGCGTGGGGAGTTGGGGAAGAGGGGGTAGAGGGAGGCTCATCGCTTGAAAAATTATCATCGACACCCAAAGCCAAGCGCAAGAGCACAATGGAACTCAACGAGGCAGGCATTCAGTTGACCAAAGCATGTTGATAATTTGAGTATTTGAATGGCAACACATGACCACAGCACAGTCTACAGAGTCTACAGTGTCTGCAGTCTCCAGAGTGTAGAGCATGGGGCAGTGGGACCAGCCCGCAAGTTGTTGTTTGGCTGCTAAAGCTTTGCTAAAGTTGTGGGCTTAAGATGACATACAATCATATTAAAAATGGTTGCCGTTTTATTTGCAACGTTTTCAGGTGACCTCTTGTGATATACCCTGTAAACTTACAGAATGCTAAAGTGTATATTGTTGCAGTAGTTGGCATACAATACCTTGTGCTCAAAAAAACTCCACTTAACTGTATTGAATGTGATATTAACTTTAAAACTTCTATAATTTTAAAAATTCTAAAATTTTTCTTCTGCTCAATGCTACTCCTCTTAGCTAAGTGGTCCTTAGCTTTTTACAGGGCATCAGTTGGTCTGTCAGTTGTCGTTGTTTTGGGTGGCAGTGCCTACCACAGCGCACATAGCCTGGCATTATTAATAATAGCCAACGTTGTGTTTGCTGTTGCCTGGCTTGCCTGTGCGGTGACCACCGCCAAAGCATAGACTCCCTGCTCAACGCTCCCACCCCCCTTTATCCACTATTATTCCCCTTTTCCCCCAGCAAAGCAGTTTCAAATGCAATTTTATTAACGCAACGACAAATGATCCCCAAGCCGGACACTCTAGGTGTAGGAACTAAAGGCTGAGAGAGGGCAGGGTTAAGCGGCGGTGCAACTGAACTGTGTGTGGGGGCGCGCAGTCGCTTTGTAAATCCCTCTTCTCGTCTCCTCTCCTTGCATTTCCTCCCCTTTTTCGGGGGCAACTCACAGAGAGACCCTATTAAAATTGAAAATGTCGCGAGATCACTTATCAGTCGTAATAAAAATGGTGCTTTTAAAAAACAATTTGGCTTTTGGGCCGATTCGCAAAGAGACACAATTTCAGCTTTAACTTCAACTTCAGTTCAAGCTGTGGGCTGCTATTGTAATTTATATCCAACTCGATGCGTAGACCTCCAGTTAGTAATGGGCTGGAAAATAGTGTAGGGGAGTGCAAAGGGCAGCTCTAATGTTTATGGCAAACAGTTAACGGTTATTGCAACATTTTGCACTCACTTTCTTGCTCTCTCCCTCTCTCTTTTTCTTTCTGTGCCACTCTCAGTGTCTTTCTCTTTAAACTCCCGCACACACCAAAATGAGCTTAATGTTTGTAGCTCCCACAGTCTTTGCAGTTTTGGTTAGAACTCTACACTGCAAAAAATTAAGCTCACTACCAAAATTTGTACGATTTCATTATTATTCAAGACTCATTCTTCTTACAATTCAATTTAAAATCTTACTTAAATTAATTGTAGTTGATTAGAATTTAAAAAGTGTAGTTTTTCTCTCAGTGTAGCACTGTAGAAGGTGCTAATTACTCGCATGTTCCCGCTCGACAATCCAAAATGTAAATAAACTTGTCAAATGTTATTCTAATTTGAATTCCCACAATGAAAGCTTTTTCCCGCTCTCGCTCTCTCCTTCCCTCTCTTTCTATGCCTCTTTTTCACTCCCTTTTTGTTTCAGTCATTGTTTAGGCTTTAATAAACGTCTAAATCATACTTTTGTGATGCATATGCTAAAGACAAACGAACATCAAGTCGCCAAATGGGAATAGCAACAGGTGGAAGGGGTCAGTCGAGGGGTCAGTCGATATGGTGGGAGCGGCTGCTAAGTGTGTGTGTGGTCTCTCCGTGTTCCGTTGCAAGCAGAGAACCGGACAATCGACAACTACAAACTGTGTCAATGAAAATATAGAAATTAAACAAACGCGTGCTTTGCATAGGAATTTCTGGGGTCGTACGACTAATGGAGTGTTTAGAAATGGGGAAATGTCTTGGAAAATAGACAAAACTAATTACACTTAAATTTAGTTATTAGACCCCGTACTCTTAAAAAGAGTATAGGGGTCTATTAGGTTTGTCAGAAGCCAAATGTGCGTAACAGGCAGAAGGAAGCTTATCCGACCCCATAAAGTATATATATTCTTGATCAGCATCAACAGCCGAGTCGATATAGCCATGTCCGTCTGTCCGTCTGTCCGTCCGTCCGTCCGTCTGTATGAACACCTGGATCTTTTAAACTACAAGAGCTAGAACCACCAAATTTGTAATAAAAATTCAGTAACTTTTGCAAGCAGATCAAGTTTATTTCAAATCAGTGCCACGCCCCCTATCGCCCCCGCAATAAGCAAAAAACCAAAGACACCTCGAAAAAAATTGATGTTTTCCGCGAATATCTCCGTAACTATGGCACTTACGACCACCAATTTGGGTACGAAGGTTCCTAGGGACAGCATAAATAAAGTGCCATTAAAATTTTTTTGCTGCCACGCCCCCTTTTTCCACAAGAAAAAAAATAAAATTTTCAATTTCGATGCCGTTTTTAAGGCATTTGTTCTCATCGTAAAGTGTTGTAATTTAAGATTCGTTTAAAGACAAATTATATCAAACTACCCTGAAAGTTGCATAAAAATCCAACTATAAACAACTGAGCAATTAAACAACAAAGTAGCCCATGAAGCGCGTTGTGAATGCACGTGGTTAAAAGAAAACAGATAACTGTATGTGTATATATACATTAGCCGCAATAGTTTGCAAAGAGAGCGTGGTCCGGGTGGGCAACGCACTTCTTTGTAAACACAAGACCTGCGGTTCGAACCCCGGCACGGACTCAGAAAACAATTTTTTTTTTTTTTTTTTTTTTTTTTTTTTATTTTATTTTATTATTTAGCACTATTATATCTTAATGAAAATAATCGGAACCGTTTCATAAGAAGGGGTTGGTGCAATTAGTAGTGTTGCGGCGTGTTCTGCAACTTGAGTATAAGTTCGCAGGTTCAATTCCAGACAGTGGAATTTACTTTTTTAAATTTAAGCAAAAATGTAAATAAAGAATTTTAACTGGTGCAACAGCCAATGGTCTGCGGTTCGAACCCGGCACAGACCCATCAATTTAGTTATTTTTTTATTTTTTAAATAACTACATTATTATATGTAAATGAAAATAATCAAATTTCTGCCAAATGAATGGTGTTGTGTAACTAGTAGGGGTGCAGCATGATATGGAACTTGCGTCAGTAAGCGCGGGTTCGAATCCCATCAGTGACTGATTCAAATTTTTTTTTTCAATTTAATTTTAAAACTTAAATTTTAAATTACAGTCGTATTCAAATATTAATTTCGAATACAAGGAGAGTACGGGGTCTTTTACAGTCGGCGCGCTCGACTGTAGCCTTTCTTACTTGTTTTAAGTCAAAGTTATGCCTAGTTAAACCAACTAATTCATGTGGAGTAAGGCTACAAAATAAGAGCTGAATTTGAAGATATATTAATAATTTTTTAGTTAACAAATTATATGTTACACACAGGAAATTTTATTAAATTAAATGACCCATTTTTAGTTCACTGGGTACTTTAAACGATTTGAATCTATAAAAGTCTATAAATATGGCTCATTTGCATGTCTTTAAACAGAATTTTTCCCGTAGAGATTGACGGTTTCGCTTTAATTTGTGGCTTAGATTGAAATGCGTTTAATTATAAATGTAATGCAAGATAATAATTGGATTTCTGGTAATTTCTGCTGTTCGTCGACACCTGTAAATGCTGATCTATAATTTCTGACTAATTTCCGTGCACCTTTGAGCGTCATTAGGTTTTGATTGCACTTTACAGTTGCAATTACAAAGCGCTAGGAGAGCGGGTGAGTAGATGGGGAGATATTTGTTGCTCTTCACACATTGTTGGCATTTCGTTTGAATAACTCAATAAATGATTCGTTAGTTAGTTTGTGTGACTATGAATACATTTGCAATCCATTCAATTAGTTGCAACGTTTGTCGTACAGATCCGGCTACGAGAAATGAGCAAAAGGTTCAATTTCAATTTCAATTGCAATTACAATTACAATAACAATTTTAATATTATTTGATTATAATTTGAATTTTGTTACGCCATTGTTTTATGTCGTTTTTTAAGTGCTGGATTTCCCCAAATGGAAGTCTAGTTTAGCAAATCACTTGGGCATGACTAAGTGCTCTCTTAAATGCATACAAAATTCCAGAACTCCCCTTCCACTCCCTCTCCCACACCTATCCTTTTGACCATCATACTATTTCCACTGCGACAGTAATCGTAATTTAGCAGAGATGATGCTCACACTATAAATACCGGGTGTGAAATGCTGCAAATGTCTTACCAAATCATGCAAATCATTTCTGTTGCATTTTTATAGTTCCAATAAACATATTAGCCAAGCTAACAGCCAAACAGCCAAACAGCCAAACAGCCAAACAGCCAAACAGCTAACTCTGTGGCGTATTTGTAACTCATTTATTAATATTTTTCCCGCAGCCGCACGTAATTTCTAAACTTAAAGCCGCCGTTTTGCACCGCAATGATTTCCGGCTGACGCGCCCCCTGACCATGCCGCACTACCTACTGCTTCTCTCTACCCTTCCCTATCCCTTCCATTTTCAAGTGCCCCCACCACCCGCCACTCCCCACTGAGAATGATCACGTCCTCCTGCACGCAGAGTGAGCACTCGTATCTCGTCGGCTTGCACACATTGTTAACGTCATTCACTGACTGAAATATCAAGCGTGAGAAAATCTATTATTATCTATAGCTCGATGTGTGTAGCCTCAGCTTTAAAAGTCACCTTTCAGCTTTCTGCTTTAGCTATAGCTATATAGCTTTAAAAGTAAGTCTTAGCTGCAGCTTCTAAGCGTTGGCTGTAAGCGGAACTAGACGGTAGCCACGTAGGGAATGGACTGAGAGTTTGGGATTGGGAGCGGGAGATGACATTGCAACGACGTCATCTAATGTATATAATGGGCTCGACCAGCAGTCGTAGTGGCTGAGATACTTTGTTGTAAGTAAACTACGTTATGTGGGTTAGGTTACAGCCAAGACATCTGATTATTCATAAAGCAAAAATAGTTTGATTGATTAAGAATAAATATAAATGTTTATGTAGATTTAAATACATAATTCTTGATTGAAGATACGTAGTTTGCTTTAAATGTATATCTACTAATCCATCTTCTGTATTTAAATCTTTAGTGGGTGTTTATGCCAAATAAGTTTATTTGTATTTCCTGCTTCTTTGTGTATTTTCCATATTCACAACTGCTGTAGCTACATCTTTTCTTTGTTATCTTCTGCTACTAAATTGAATTTATCTACATTTTTATAATATTTTATCTTCTGCATTTTTAATTTATTTTATACTCTCTACCTTAACTACTTCTAATTTTCCTTGCAAATATTTATATAAAACGCTATCTAATCGATGCTAAGTATCTAAACATTTAATGTGTCGCTATGACATTTACAACTTTAACTCGTTAAGTAGTGAATAATTGCAACAACTATTTATTAACACCCTTTTTGTGATAGGTTATGGTTGGGTATCAACGTACGATAGCATAACGCATTTATAAATAGACACATGAGTAAATTTATTGTTATGGCAATGATCTCATTACAATTTAATGCCCGCCAGTTGCATGTTAAAGCTAAAATATATGTAAGCTATATATAAGAATTTAAATTAATTTAATTTAAAAACCACTTAGGCCCACCCCCAAGTGGCACACAAGTACCACGAGACCACGTCGGGTCGGAGTCGTAGCTGCAAAACTCTCTTGAAGTGACAAAGTGCGGCAAGCAGCAACTTGTTAGCATATGTTAATTAAAGAACAGATCCAAGACTCACAGCGACTGTGACTCGCATGCAGATACAGATACAGATACTCATATAGATACAGTTTCGGATTCAGCTTCAGGTTTGCGGACTTCGGGGGTGTTTGAGACACGTTGCCTGCTGCCAACTGACTTGGGTGACTTATGGGCTCGGGGTCTTGGCAGACAGTTAACCATATAACTTCATTTTGCACAGTGCAGCAGTCGATGTCAATGCAAATGCCAATAACAATTCACATCTATTGTGCTTGTATCTCGTAGATACAATTCGATTTGCGCCCAATTTCAACGCCTCAACACTGTGCGGACTCTGACTCTGACTCATTGACTTCTACACATGTATCTCAATCTTTCAATCTGTATCTATCTATCTATGTATCTGTATTTATGCCACAGTTTGCCACTAACCGATTTTCTATAATAATTTTTCAATATTGTTGCTGTGCTGCGTTGGCGCTGAAACTAAAACTGAAACTGATTTGTTATGCATAATATCTGAACTCCTATTGATTTATTTCCATGCATAATTTCCTCATAAACATTGTGGGTGAACTGTCAGCAACTGTGCAAGATCAATATGCACTGCAAGAAATTAATTGCTTGATTTACACATTAAATATTTTATTTAAATATAATGAGATGTTTCTTAGACTTTTAAGTGTAGTTTAAGCTTAGAACGTAGCTGTAATTACACTTTTCTGAGTGTATCTTTAAGATACTTCGTAGGGTTTGATACTTTAAGTTACTCTCTTGATACTTTTCCCCAGTTAATTGGCTGTTTGCGTGTGGTGTTGAGTTTTGTTTCTATTTGGAGCAGGAAGCGTCCAAAAAATGAAATTGGAAGTATTTTTCTTTGGGTGTTTTTCCCACAGCTAAGTTCACAGTATCTGTAACTGTAACAAGTTGTGGCCCAGCCGTAATTTGGCCAAAAAGGCCACTAGCAGGAGCCACTACCGTGGGAGCTAGAGTGTTTGAGCTAAAAACAGCTAGATCTACTTAGAGACAGAATCTGTGATTCGCTTCCGTTGCTACAATTTCTTGCTGGTTGGCGTGACCACCGAGTGGATCCAATTCCAAGTTCCAATTCCAATTTGAAATCGAGTGTCGATGTCGACACTCTCAGGGCCTTACTAAATATCAGCCCCCCTGGTTTTGTGAACTGAGCAAAACGCGATGGCGATAACAATTTTGCGCCCATGGCGTTGACGTTTTGCACTTATTTATACCAAGGTCTGTTAACTGGGCTCGCCATCCTTTTGCCCCCCCACACACACTCTTTCCCACTGTGTGTTCTGTCTGCGACTCTGATTCGAATCTTTGGAGTTGAAACTGCAGAATTATGGCTGTCATCAGCCGTGCAGTTGACATAAACACTCAGTTGCCGCAGGGGGTCGATTTGCCAGTTGCCCATGCCCATTGCCTGCTGCCAGTTTGTCAGAGCCTTTTGTTCATCATAATCATGGTCATAATCAACATCTGTGGGCAATTTGCATGCCCTGCACGCAGCTTTGGGCCTATAAAGCGTTTAGACCTGGCTCTTTTCAATACACTTACTCAATGGTATTATTAGTTGGTCATTAAATATGATTGGAGTTTTGTTTTAGAGCTTTCAAGGTTTGCTTATAAATTCTCTTTGCTTTGGAAAATATAGTTTAATTTATTGAGCTTAAGATACTGTATCTTAAAATTACTTTTTGTTGAAGAAAGTGTATCCAAACTTCGCTTATTACAGTTTGTTGCTTTTCCATTTTTGTTTTTAGTTTGTTTTTCTTTCTGTATCTGTATCTGCGCACAACTAAATATAAAATATACTTTTAATCACATTTCCGCTGTGCAATGTTGTTGTTGCGACAAATAATTCCACACGAAACTAAAGTAAATCATTTGGAAATTTATGGGCCAGCAAACCAAAATGATGAACGAACAAACGCACGTCTTAGCCATAGTAGTAGCTATAGTAGACCGCTTAGAGAGCTTAACTGGGTAGAGGGGAGTGGCAAAAAGGGGAAGGGGTCTCTGTGGGGCGAACTGATTAATATGCGTGCCACATTTGTTTTATAAAATCCATAATTGGTTCTACTGTACTTACGCACTGAGTGTGCGCCTCGTACGTGTTGTTGCTGTTGTTGCTGGTGCTGCTGTTGTTGTATTATGATACACAAACAATCGAGACACTTATGGTCAACACTTTAGAGCCAGATTTGGGCCGCTGTCAAAAGCCAAAACATCAAGTGGCTCACAAGAGCCAATGACCCAAACTCGCGATCAATCCAAGTCAAAGACAAAGTCGAAGTCGAAGTCTCCTATTTGTTTAGGTCGCCAAAAATGGGTCTGGCATACGCATAAATATCAAAGACATATGATTTCTTACTTTATATATGTATATATAACTTTATATATAATTATATATATATCCGACTCTTTTGCTCATTTGTGGCTCATTTTTATTTGCGGTACGTGCTTCGTTTGTTGATTGAGCATGAATTGGATTCGATATGGTTCGGCATATATACACATTCGTATTCGTATTCGTATACGATATTTGCTATATGGTATTGGGTATACGGGATACGCGATTGCAAAACCTTTTCATACACATTTTGGTTATTGGTACAATTATGAGGTTTAATAGACGCCGTTATTGTTGTAAATCAAAGCACATTGTGACACTTATGACAACTAAAGTAGCTCACATAACCGTATTCATAAGATTCATATTCGAATACGAATGTATTCGATTTGTATTCGTTTTCGACTGCGTATTTGTATTGATAGATCGCTCAATCGTTCAATCGTTTGCTCGTTATGGTAATGAAATCAATAGCTCGACTTACTTTCGGCTCTTGATGGTGTCACAATTTCACTGTGGCCAAGTGCAGCTGAAGTGCAGCAGAATTTTTAAAGGGAAAATGTATTAATAACTGCTTAAGATGGTCTTCTGTGTGCTAGATAACTTATAGAATAAATTCTTAACATTAAAATTAAAATAAAATTAACTATAATTTAAATAACTAATATACATTTACATATTTTCAGTTTTTATAAATTTTATAATTAAATTATAATCATTAATATAAGTTTCATTTTTTTAAATTTTTTATTGATTAATACTCCCGACTGCTTTTAGTCTGCGTAATAAATAAATAAATAAATGAATTACTTGGTATAAGGATACTTTAAAGATCATCTTAAAAATTAAATTTTTAATATAATAAATGAATTTCCTCTCCTCCGCTGCTATGCTCCGATTTTATGCCTATTCCTCAAACAGCTGTGACACTTTCTTTAACTCCTACTCATCTGTAAATTCCATTGTCCAACATTTCTTTAAAATCTCTCCCACACATTGTTATAGTACACCTTAAAAATTTAGTTCGCCAATTAATCACAACTGGCGCTTGGCAAAATCGTATCAAATGAATGCCGAATTGTACAAGTTTCATCCATCATGAAGACATTTGTCATAGGTCACTCAAAATGGCCACACACAAAAAGAGATTGAGAAGAGGAAGAGTAGAAGAAAAGAGCACCGAAAATATCAGGTTGCAATTTTACCTGTACAGGTATAATTGATGTCTTACTTTAGCTCACAATTTGCTACATTTTCAATTTGAAATTGAGCGTGCGAATTCTGGACCCTAATTATAAGATAGTTCGCTAAGAGTGTGTGTGTTTCCGCCGGAATTAAATGTATCTTTTTAGTAATTTCCAGCTTCCAATTTATTTTGTGTGTTTTTTGTTGTTTTTGGCACTTGCCGCCGGCGTCGCAACGGTCACGTCACATCACATTAAAGTCGATAATCCTCTTAAATGAGTTGGTAGATGGTATTCTACGGGGTCGAACTGGTCAGAACGTGGGCGTCAACGGAAGTAACTGCTGAGGGGCCACCTAGACAGCTTATGATGGTATTATCTTCATTTTGTGGTGTTTTTCTTTCTATTACCCGTAATAGATACAAAGATCTAATGAAGTTATTATAGATCACTTGGCACTGGATTATGATTAAATATTGTTGCAGTTGCCTTTCGCTCAGTTTGACTTGGATTAACCGCATTTAAAATGGTGGAAAAAAGTAATAAAACGAATTGTATCTTTTAGTAGTACCGAGTACTTGGTTCCTAGTACCAACTAGCGACTACCGAATCACGATTAAGCAGTTGCTGGATCCATTTACATGCAAGCACATTCAATGGCAAAAGAATTCCAGTAGCAAATTGTTGCGTGCGGGCCACATTTGTGGCAGCAAACAGTTGCAGATACAATATCTTTTGAGCAACAACAAGAGAGACTACAACAACTGCACCTGACATCTTAAGCGCGGGGGAGCCCGGGCATCAATTGTCCACGATGTCGTCGTCGCTTTTGGAAAATTTGCGCAAATACTCAAATTAAATTCCAATTCATTGAGGGGCACACACAAAAGCTTAAACTCAAACTAAAGTTGAAGCCAAGGAAAAAGAAAAAGTAGCAATTGCATTGCATTGAGAATCGCATAGGAAGGCAGTTGATGCTGCTGCTGCTTACAATGCGCCATGCTCAACATTAACATAAAACAAATTATTCCAACGTGACTTAGCCATAAATGAATGAACCTCAAACAAGTCTACAACTTGCTTTGGATTGGTTTCCTTCTCTCAACCGCCATCGACATTTAGAATTTTTCAAAAACCCCACAATGCTCCCAATGAGGCCCTAGGCCTAGTTTTTATAAACCCACCTAGTATATGTATAACAAACTAACAGCTGTCAATACTCTTACAATTAAATGTTTTCCGAGTACTGAATAATATTTCTTAATATTTATTTAAAAATTGATTTAATGTAACTGCTTAAAAACTACTTAAACTGAGTAAACACTAGTTAAAATATACTGATATAGCTTTAAAATTTTCAAAACCTGACTAAAAACTCTTTACCACAAATTATGATTTAATCTCTTTACAGAAACATTTTTAAAAGGTTTTTAAAAAGGTTAATTGCTAATAAATGCAAATATTTTGCTTTGGTAGCATCAAAACATGTATTAAATGATATAAAACATATATAAAATGATATGATATATTCTGTAAAACATTTAAAAACCACTACTCATTCATATAATATTCAGAAAATTTCATTTTAATTTAAGAACAATTTAAAATTAAACTTAAATATAAATTATAGAATTTTTATACTAAACATTTCTAGTCTTATTGAAATTATTGCCTATTAAAAGGACTGAGCTTAGTAAAATAAGTAAGAGTATTGAAAATTCTTATATATTGGGTTCTGATAATTTCCTTGTTTAATAACTGCAGTCATGTTATATCACCTTGTGACATGACATCACAACAGAACAGAGCCGAGAACGCTAACTGGAAGTGGGACTTGAAGTTGCGACTGAAACTGCGGCACGTACGTCACGATATGAGCAAAAAAATCAATCGAGTGGCACACAAAATACAAAAAAAAAATAAAGGGGCAAAAATATCGAAATATGTGCATTAAATGTGCATTGGCATTAATCGATGATGCCGAACGATCTGATCGGTCTGTGGGTCGTCAGAGCGAGTTGGAAGTTGCAAGTTGGAAGTTTGGAGTAGAATATCGTATATTTATAACTGTTAGCCCCACAATGTCGGTCATGTTCCAGTTGCTTGGACTGGGTAAACCACCTCTGACTCGGTGGGTGCACCACCGTCGCAACGTCAACGAGGTACGTGCAAAGCACCACACAGCAACCACAACAATATAAGCAAACAAACAATGTTAAATAATTTATAAATTTATTTGTCATGAATTGTGAACTTCACGTATTCCTTAAGCCAAACCTAAACTGCAGTTGGACTGGTGACTCCACAGGTACAGGACGAGTCTGACTCCAAGTCGACACAGTTGCATGCCATTAGCATGCACAATTAGCCCAGTAGAGGTACAGGCCCAAAGGCACAGAGGGAGGAGGGAAAAAGATGAAGGTAAAGGAAATTGTCGTGATCTAACTGCACATTTATGAGCCACATTTGCGCAAATAAATCAATAGAGGCTACTGTTATTCTTTCATCAGTTGTACAAACAGGATCAGGACTAAATACGCAGGTGCTAAATTGCCAACTCATTCGAAAGAGCGGGGGACAGAGAGGTGTGGAGATAAAGAGCGGCTTCAATTGCAACTGAGTTTTGTGTGGTCTGTGGTTTGTCTATAACAAAATCAAAGGCTTCACAGCCGAGCAGCAGAGTGTAAACAACCAACAACCAACAAGCGGCAAGCGGCAAAACCGACAACCAACAACGGACAACCAACAACCGACAACCAACAACAACCGGAGATTGCCGACGATCGGCGGCTTGTTGTCCTAATAATTGTGTAAACAACAATGACGCGTTCGCTCCTCTAAACTCCACTGTACAGTATACACTCTACACTATACACAGTATACAGTTTACAGTACTCACTAGCTAAGCTCACTTGCCGCTTTACCTCTTCTCTTCTCTTCTTTTTTTTTGGTCTTTAAGGAGAGTAGACAAACAGAGTAGGCCAGTGCTAGGAGCGGCATTCTTTTAACTTGGCCAAGAGGCATGCCATCCACTCGTTGTCTAGAACAAAATGCATTTGTCTGGCATTTAGAGTTTGGCTAATTTCCGTTCAGCTGCCGTCGTCGTGGACTCTTTGGGCCACTTTTGTGGCCTCTTTGGGCCACTTTGGTAAAAAGCAGCTTACTTCTTGAGCAATTCATATACATAGTAATAACAATAATAACAAATACTAATGGTGAACAAATACGTTCGTAATCCTCATCCTCAAACCGAACGATGATCATTAAAAGTGTTTGGTCATTCGACTTTGTCTTCCTTTGGTTCTTCTCTAAATAGTCCTCTGTCTCTGTCTACTAACTTCTAACTCTTCTAGGTCTGAGTCCAATTCAAACAAGTGTTTCAGTTGCAGTTACTGACATAACTGTTGGCACTGCGAAAACTTCAAACGAATTCGATTTTTGCCGTGAATTAATGTCTTCTGTCTCTTTCCGGCCACGCCCTGATGTCATTCTAGTTAGTTACGTTATTTACATGATTCAATGATTAAGTTATTACATCAAGTACTTCCGTCTATTTGTTCAATAGAAAATAACTAATCATTCCCCTAACCTTAAGTGTCTCTGTCTATATTTTATCTGATCTTGTTGAACATCGATTCTCACGGATTGGGTGAAAAACCACAGCAATTTTAATAGAAAATGTATGCAAACAATAAAAATTACCAATTGATGAGTGCAAGTGTCTTTATAGCCAGCCGGATTAAACAATTGGAATGTTGCTAACTTCAAGTGAAACAATTGAAATCGATTTCTGAAAATTTCAGTTGGTTTCAAGAAAAACTCCCTGCTTCAATTGAGTAATCGAAGCGGAACTAATGTGGAAAGGGGGATTCTAAAGTGATTTTTATGGAAGAAATCCGGGAAAGCTGTCACTAAGATGAGATATTGTTAATAAACTATAAAAAAGTTATAAAAGAGAACTGCTTCCGCCCGTTGTCATAAAAAAAAATAAATATATTTCATAAATCAATTGCTTAGAACTCCCTTCTAACTTTAAAAATAAATAATAAAATGTAGTGGTAACAAATCTGATTTCCGACTTGTTATAACTTTATAACATTTGTCAGCTTTCTAAGGTTTATCTTCGAAAAGTTTTTCAAAGACGAGCTTAACACGCACTCGCATAAATCTATCACTTGCCAACGACTCGCAACATAATTCAAAAGCCATAAAAACGTATCAATTTTATTAGAAAAAGCAACAAACAAAACAAAATGGCTGACATTAAGCTGTTGTTGTTAAATTTTCAATGCAAGGCGCAATTTCCTGTCGTAAATATTGAAAATTGTGGGCCAAAGCCAAGCCCAAGAGCAAGTTAACCTAATAGCTTCATTACCACTTCATAAAGTCACGTTATTGCTGGCGCGCTCTTCATTGATCGGTTTTGACATGTGATCGATGTCAAGTCATCGCTTGTCATCGATATATCGATTGCTCGATTGCATCTGCCAATTTTTCGACAGTTTAATAATTGAGTTGTTGTAGAAACTTTTCGACATATCATTTTGTTGTCCCTTTTTTGGTTAAATATGCAAAACTTGTTCGTGTGTTCCTGCGGTCAATACAGCCATCAAGTTATTGAACTCACCGACCAAGAATCGAACAGGTCCCAAAAGGTTCGACGTGTGTCAGAAGAAAGCTTTTTATTCTGTTTCTTTTGGGCGGCATTACACAAAAAACATATAACGAAACTATAGGCTGATGTAACTGTAAAAAGAATCGACTTGTTAATGAAAATATTGTTTTAAAATAAAGTTAAAAAATGCTGTCCGTTTATGCTAATTTGAAGTTCTTTTCGCCTGTCAATTAAATGTACATTTCGTATGGCCGCCATGCACTTTGCCGCCCCGAAACCCAAATTAATATGCAACGAGAGTCAACTCTCCATTGATTCCCATTGACCATCGCACACTGACCATAACCCACAGCCCATTGGGCAGTGGTCTCTGGGCTTTGCGCACAGGAAATGAAGCATAAAAATGCATGTAGAAATATTTAACATTTTATTATTGTAATTATATGCACAGCGCAGTTCGCTTACATCGATTTTAATAGTCAACTGTATCTAAATCTGAATACGAGTACGCCCCCAGAGTACCACTACGAATACGAGTATGAGTACAACTACGGGTGTGCGAGTATAGACCCGGAGCTTTGGTTTTTGGGGCACAGGGCGTGTAGAGGCCACAGCTCGACTTATTTCCCACATTAAGACAACAGTAACAAACGATTCGCAAGGCAACGTCTTGTGTTTCAAACTCAATGACACGAGCTGCTTGAAAGTATAGAAAGCTGATCGACCAAATAATATGCTGTACTCAAAGACGTTCTCATTTGGTAAGGAAAAAGATATAACAGCTTAAAGATACATTTTAAAATATTTCTTAAATAGATACTCCAACAAAGCTACAAACATTTAATACTGATCTTTACAAATTCTCATAAGTTTCCACAGTTTAACATAACTTTATACCTAAGAACCAAGTTGAAGCCGACACAAAGCTTGCCTGGAAATCAATATACCCCATTTGGCACATAAATAAACATTATATTCAATTGATACAGCACTTTGCATAGCATCTTTAATCACGTTTTTATTGTTTGTTGCACAAATGAAAACGAAAATTCCCGTCAAAGCATTAACACCAGATATAGAAACAGAAACAGACATAGACATAGACTCCATGTCTGAGACAGGCAGCGACCTGGCAATTATAGCCATTGACCAAGTTGTCTTGATTGGCCTTACATAGCTCCGACTTGTTGTTAGTGCAGATAGTTTGTGGTATTTAGTGGGTGGTGTAAAAGAGCTGAATAATGATTGAATGCCGATTTAAGGTCGTTTCAAATGGCATCAATGATGATGGATGGACCATGGGGAATAATTCACATACGTAGCAAGTGGGAGACCACACAGCTCACAACAGCGATTCGTATGACTAAAAAGCTTTTCAATCCAGCGCTAAATGAAACATTAAACAATACCAGTTACCAATTCGACATAATTAAAATGCAATCGCCGACAAGCCCCAAAGGAAAACAATGTGGGGAAAAACAGGCAAATGGAAACCATTTAAGTAAAACTGACTGCACATTCGATACGCTAGTTGCGCGCTTTTATCGTTGAATTGTCTAAATTATCACACACAACTGAAAACAGAAAACAACAGAGCACACAATACAACAATTGACACTAACAACAAAAATTATCAACAACTGATTGCCTAAGCAAACACAGACGGACGGTGCAACCCGGACAATTCGGACAACCCGTTGAGCTGGATGAGACCAAACATCCCAAAAAGATGCCAACATAAAAGGCATACTTAACACTTTTTGGAGCCCAACAAACAAGCTAAAGTAGTGATCAAGGGGGGTTGGGGGCAGTGGAGTCGAGTTAGAAGGGGGTCACACATATTGGCATTTGTTTCAGCAACGCACGAGTTGAGCGGTGTTCAACAAGAGATTGCGCATTGATTTAAATTAACTTTTTTCTTTTTTTTCGGGTGCTAATTTCCAACGACAACAAAACTGCCTTTAACCACCGCCCCTCTCCACGCTCCCCTACGTCCATCTATCAGCCCAACAATTGTAGCTGTGACAATCAGTTTTGAACTGATTTAGCATAAGTCAACTAACTGTATATGGGATGGAACAGAATTCATTGACATTTCGTTATGAATACGAATGAAAAACAAAAGACTTAGGCAACGAACTTGCGTAGAACTCATATTTTATTTAGCAGTCACAAAATACTGATTGCCATTTGTTAAGAAACAAACCAGCTAGCTACCCGTAAGCTACCAAGAAGCATTAATAAATATATTAACTTGGCTATATGCAATCAATTAACTGAAATTCTTAAACGCAGCGTGTGGTCGACATTCTGTGTCTCGTTAGGCGTTTTGCCAAAAAACTGACTAAGACAACAATTTAATTTTTTGACAAATAAAGTTATTAAACACCACGGGATGGGCGCACACATTTATATATAAATAAATTATTAAATGCTAAAATTATTTAGATTTCGATCGCGAAAACTGAGACGTATATGAACAATCGCATACTCAGAATTCAAACATAGGTGTGAATTAGTCGTAATGACATCATTGAACTTTAACTTGCCAACTTGGAGAGTCGCCCAGCCATATATGAGTGAGCACACACACTTGTGTGTGTGTGTGTAGTCGTTATAACTGAAGCTTGGCAGTAACACACCTTGTACAACAATATAACAATAGCTAATAGCAGTAATAAGCAGAAATAGGCTAAAGTGTAGCGACTCAGAGCTCACTACTCTGCAATAGCTAACTGATCAAATAGTTAAAATATATTTTAAAGTATTAGAATTTGATTTCTCCACTAAAAACTCCAAGTTTCCTGAGTCTACCCCATTGGAACACACTTCTACTTACAGGGTATTTAAACTAATGGGCAAATATTAAAGTTACAATCGTTTTCAATCACTCAATAGCGGCTTTATTAAAATGGAAATGGGTTCAATGCATAATTGCTTAACTATAGCCTAATGTCAAGACTAATTTCTGTGAATTACCAATCGATCTACATTGTAAATGAATAGATATTTTTTTCGCTGATTGATTTAACGAGAAATTGTATAATTTGTGAGATATTTGAAATTCCACGAAAACAGGTGTTAAGTGAGGATTCACATTAAAAAGATCAAATCAGCGAAATAACAAAAACTAATAATTATAGCAGCAAAAGTGATGTAATTGTTATAGCTATTCTTTTGTATTGAGTTTGTCTAATGAGTGGGTATTGAAAGTGTTACTAGGTGAGAACTAGTTCTAAATTGTGTGGAATTGAATAGAACAATCGAATAAAGCAATCGATAGATGCTACTGGCAGTCAGCTTAGGAGAAAACTAAAACTCGAAAACTAAAAGATGCAACATTTGCCGATCCTTTTATGATGCTAATCTCATCGGATGTCATTATAAAACCTATATTCAAATTCATATAGAGAAACGAAAAAGAAACGATTTATGACAGTCCAAAGTCGGTCTAAAACCACTGCCGAACTCTGTTACAATTAAAAGATAAACGACCGCTTTGCATTGGAAACGCACCGCTAAATATACAATATATAGTCGATATAAGGAAAGATCCAAGACAATGGACAACTGGAGATCAGGAGAATAATAAATAATAGTAGGTAAAAACCGGTTAAATGCATTTTGTGTAACAATGTGTCAACATATTATACAAAAAGGTGTAGAAGGAAAATGTTGGGTATTAGGAAGGCTACGCTCTCCCCCATTGGGAGATGGAGCTGTAGCTATAGAAGAATAAGAAGAAGAAGACATCCAGCTAAACATTTCAATTTTAATTAAGCATGATAAATGATTTCACTTGGACGCATAAATCTCTTTTACAGCCGCGATGAAACAATGAAATTCTTTTGTTTAGCCAACGCGATCCACGAAAATTTGTTCGTTTCGGAGCAGACTTCTTCTCTCACACTCCTTCTTCTCTCTTTCTCTACCTTAGCAGAGATAAGAAAGGGCCTTTAGCTGTGAAGAAAATTGATTTGAAATTAATGCAAGAATTTGTTATAGAAAAAATAACAAGCTCGCCTTTGAATCGCTCGAGAAAAAGCTGTTACGAGTCAATAAGCCAACGATTTGAATTGATATCGTTTAAAAAACTGAAGAAAAAACTGGTATAGACTCCCATCTATTGGCTATTGGGAACAATACGATTTAATAAATATGCATGTGGCAAATGGACAAACCTGCTCGATAACTTAGCTAAGAGATCTTGTCTCAATTGAAACTGAAGCAGAAACAACCAAAAATAGAGAGACACATGCAAGCAGATCTATCTTAAGTATATACATGAATATTATAGTAGTATATTGGTAGTTTTTCGGTTTAGATTAACAAATGTTTATGGCACTTACCGATTGTTTTCATAGAGATAATTGTGTCAGTGCCAGAAAAACATAACGGATGCTACACGCTCGAGAGCTTAAAATTACTGATTAAAGATAGTTTCAATATAAAGTAGAGCTGAACCGATGGAGTGGCTTAGACTAGTTTTATTTTAACTATAAATGCGATTGGAATATTAATATTTATGCGCTTAATTGGAAATAAATTTCGAAATTTTCTAATAAATTAATTATAAAAATTGCAGCAATTTAAATTTGCTTACTTTGTTGTTTTTATGTCTATAAAGAAAGATTGTCTCTAAGCTGGGCTCTAAAAAAGGTAATGTGTTCTTGGGAATTTGTATTGAGTTGTAGTTGTAGTTGCCCCTCTTGGATTGCTGGTAATGGCATTTTGTGAAAGATATTATGTTGTAGTCTGCGGTTCTGTTGAGTAGCCGTAAGTGCTAATAAATTGTAATACAAATACATTAAAACTAAAGACTAATTAAATGACTGTACTTAAGTGGTGAATGGACTTGAGGCAGGCGACTTAATCGACCAGTTGGAGATGCAGTTGAAGTTGGGGATGGCGATGGCGATGGAGTGAATATCTTTGTGTGTGCTCCGCTTTTTGCCAGAGTGTAGCCACAGTTCGGGCCTGGTCAGAAGTGAGCGGTGGCCTGGTAAGCCTTTTGTGGTCATTAATTCGCACTTAATATGCTTTTTATGGCCCCGGCCAGGTCCATTTGCAACGGTGCGAGGTTATGTGTGCAAAACAATTATTCCGCAATTAAACAGTTTGCACTTCGCAAAACGCAGTCAGAGCCACATTGCCACATTGCCACAGAAAGACACCAAAGACACCACAGACACGAGAGACAAGTAGACAGACATGCAGTATACATATTAATGAAGTTGCTGTCTCTTCTACGCTTCTCCCTCTCTCTCCCTTGGGAAAGCTGTACAAATCACTTAAGCGGCAGCAGGCAGCAAGCAACAGGCAACATGCAACAGGCATGTTGTAACATCGTCACCCCGAGGCAAATGACCACCAACCAACAAAATGCAACGGCGACAATGCGTTGACTGCGTTTTTCTAGTTCGAGATATCAAAAGGGAGTGTTAAATATGTTGCAAGCTCACCGCAACGCATTTCACCTCCTTCTGCTAGTCCCTCAGCCTGCCTCCTCACCAATCTGCCGTTCTAATTGCTGCCTCAGATCTGGGCCTGAATCTGGCCTGGTTTGTTTGCCTGGCCTTTAACGGCTGGTCATCATTGCTGGCCATCATTTGTTGCCCCCATGTGTGCAACTTTAGCATTGTTTCCTTTGTTGTTGTTGCCACTGATGCTGCTGCTGCTTCTTCTTGCTTGTTTTTTTTTTTTTTTTGAGGCAATTATTCACTTAAAGCATCAGGCATCAAGTGTCATGCTGAGTTGCAAGCTCAAAGCATTAAACATGCCCGTTGAGCATATTAAGAGCGAATT
The DNA here is from genome assembly GCA_035047505.1 of Drosophila parthenogenetica. Taxonomy (NCBI): domain Eukaryota; kingdom Metazoa; phylum Arthropoda; class Insecta; order Diptera; family Drosophilidae; genus Drosophila; species Drosophila parthenogenetica. The sequence goes on along the minus strand of JAWNPM010000247.1, from coordinate 5,960,434 downwards.
CAAGCACAGCCAGATACCCTGTACTAAGTAGGGAATATTGAAAACAGGGAATTCAGTTAAAGGATAGAGGGAAAATTTCTAATAAGCAAAAACACAAGTATTTTAGTAATTTTGTCTTTATTAACTTTTAATTATATATCAGTCTATTAAAAAAATACGAATAAATTAAATTAATATATTTGGAAAGGCTAAAAGCTTTAGCTTAACAAATAAATATGTTTTACACATATCTATATGGTTTGAGTAGAGCAAAAACGTATTTTCGTGGCGTATACGTAATATTCGCATGCTCCTGTTAAATTTAAATTGTTACCAACTGAAAGCTTGACTTTTCTCTCATACCCATCAGTAAATACACCCAACTGCCACACATTTATGCCAACTACAGAAATTAAAATAAAATAAAATGAATTAAATTAAAATTAAATAAAAGAGCAGAAAATGCAGAGAAACGAAAAGGAAAATAGCGTCGAGTTGTCGGTGTCGCTGTTACATGGCCTTTAATTCCGACAATTGTTCTATTAATAAAGCAATTCCAAAACGATTAAGAGCAACGACAACAAAGTGACCATAATACCAACTTTTGTCTCACTCGCCCTTGCTCTATCTCAGTTGCTCCTCCTCTTTGTCTCTCTCTGTCCCTTGCTATCTCTGGCTGTCAGTCTGTGTGTCTCATGTGGTGGCTGATGGTTGATGGTTTCGCTGGACATTTATAGCCGCCGTCGGTTGATGAGTGGTCACAAATGTGTGGCAGTTGCAACATCAGCTTGACTCGCTGACTCTCTGTGGTGAACTTTTACGAGGGGGTTAGCTTTTGGGCCAAACAGTTATAAATCACAGCCGGGCTGTTGTTATTGTCGCTGTTATTGTAGTTGTTGGCATTGCGGTGGCCAACAGTTCACACACACACACTCACACACTCTTACGGAAGGCGACGCTTTCCTTTTCTGACGTTGCGGCGCCATAAATTTAATTTGAAATTAATTTTTTTGCTGCTGCTTCTGCTGAGGCTGCAACTACTGATGCCCCGGCAGCTGCTGCTGCTGATGGGGCAGCCTAGCCGCACTCTATGTGCCACAGTGTAGCACAAATGGTTGGGTCATCAAAATGCTAAGCTATGTAAATGATAAGCACAATGCACGAGCTGCAAGTTAGTCCTCCCTCCGAGTGCTCCTCCTAATCCTACTCTGCGTTTTCCTCTACCTCCTTCTCTACTCCTTAGGCCGCCTCAGTTAACTTGGCTTATTTTTGCACGCCAACTAAATATGGTAAGGCACGCATTTGTTGTAAAATGCAAAATTGAATATCGAGTACAGGAGTTAACTTGGCCCAAAGCCAAAGCCAACGTTTAGCTGTTTCGCTCTTTTGTGGCAACAGTTTGTGCCTTTTCCCCGCTTCTTCTTCTTCTTCTTGTAGTTTTTTGGGCTGCTTTTGTAATTATGAGCAATGCACTCGATAAAAAATTGAAGTTTTCATTTCGCGAAAGTTGCTGCCACATTTGAATGCCCCAAAACGTTGCACACAAAACCGAAACCGAAACAAAACGAAAACATTTATTGTTCTGCCCGTTAAGGCAATAAGAGGAGACAAAAAACACAAAAACAAAAACGTTCAGCTTCCATTTGCTGCCCCTTCCTGTGGCAAGTTACAAGACCAGGTTGCAAAAAGGCGACCGCAAGGGCATGCGAACTAAATTTCGTACAATTATGAGACCAAAATGCAGCCAGGATGATGATGAAGCAACTTGCCAACTTGCCAGCTTGCCAACTTGGCAACTGCAGCAATTGTGGCAAGTTGGTAAGTTGGTAACTTGGGCAAACGGTAGCAGTGTAATACCGCAACAATACAATTGAGCTGCATGTGGGAGGTCCTGCAACTGCAACTGCATCCCCGTAATGACAACAACCGCAATGTGGTGGCGATGGACCACCAGGTGAGCTAGCAACGAGGTTGCATGCAAATTTCTCTGCTGTTGTTGTTGTGGTTATTCCTGCTGTTGTTGCAGGCGACAAACTTACGAATTGCTCATGTCAATGCATTGGACGGTGGGTGGGTGGTGGATTGGGTGGTGCAGCGGTTCATTGTGGCACAGGAAATGGGCGCCACGATCATAATCTCTATGGGAAGCTACTGTGGAAAGCTCTTGTTGTTGTTGTTGTTGTTGCTGCTGCTGTATGCTGATTGGCATTAATAATGGATTATCACGATCATGGCTATGTTGGCTATGTGCTGTATGGAAATATTGGGCAAACAGCTTTTTGTGCTTTCCTTAACAGTTTCTTTGGTTTCTCTCCTTAAGCACCTTTTTTTTCTTCCTCTTTTTTCTGACTTTTTTCTTGGTTTTCATATCGTGCGATCATCAAATAATGTGAACGTGTGATCAACGCTTCGCTTTTGGGCTGGGATCTGTTACTTTTTTTTTTTTTGGTATTTTTTTGGTCTTCGGTCTCGTGTGTTACACTAACTTATTTATGCGAAATATTTTGAAATCGTGTTTGCAGTGCAGCGTGCGCTTGGACAGGCGGACAGATCGTTCCAACTGGACAACACAGACTCTCATACGTGGCTCTCTTTTTAGCCAGGGCCAACAGCGCATCGTCAGCGTCCTCACAACAGCAACAGCTACAACAACTACAACTACAACAACAGCAACAGCAGCAGCCAACAACGTGACCCTCTTTTTGCGCCTGTAGATCACGAATTATTCAGAATTTTTCTCCTTTTTCGATATTTTTTTTTGTGTGATTTGCTTTTCATGCAGCTTTTTTGTAGGGTATTTGCCGCCTGGCATTGAATATGCCACAATACTCTAAAGCATAAAATTTGCTTAAATATTTATAAGTTAAATTAATCGTTAATAAATAATTAAATACAAATAATTCCATTAATTTTATTTCGCTTTCAGCGCTGAATGAGACGATTGAGTTTAATTATTTTATGGGTTTTATTTCATTTAAATATTCTGCTCTTATTGTTCAGTACATAAATATAAATCTTGTGAGCCATAATAAAAACAGGAAATTAAATTAATTTATTTTATACGAATTTAATTAATTTATGATTAACTGTGAGTGCATTTTGAATTCGAATTGTGCATTCAGTTTAGGTTTTTTCTCTCTCTCTCAATTTTGGGCGAACGCGATTTCGATGTGTATTTCTGCTGTTGTTGTTGGAGGTGAAGCTGCTTCTGCTTTGCTTTTGCATTTTAAGCGTTGCTTACAAAATGCTTTTGGCTTGTTATGAGTCATGTGAAAGCGCCAATAACAACAACACTAACAACAAGCAGATCAGTCTGTATGAAGAAGTTTTCGACTCTTCTGAGTCCAAGTCAGTTTTAAAGTCAAAGAAGTCAAAGGCAGAAAAAGATTTAGCTAGCGAGCGATCGAGATTTCGGCTGATTGTGAAAATTATGTTTGCTCTGAGCGCAAAGCGGACACACGAGGACAACAACAACAGCAACAACAGCGACTACAACAACTTAAGCAGCAACAACAAGCTGAGGAACAAAAACAATGTGATGCGGCAGGTTCATGTGGCGGTGAAAGGCTACCATCATCAGCATTCGCAGCATTTGAGGTCCAGAGAGCGAGGCCTAATCATCATTACCATTGTTATTAACATGATTATCTGCATTATGCGGCATGCCCCAAGAGCAAGTTGAAAGTTCAGAGACGGCGTTTAAGCATGATTATGAATTGGGTCAACGTGCGGTCTCCTCCGTCACTCCACCTTCTCTCCCTCTCTCTCTCTCTCTCTCTCTGTGTGCTCCTTTCTGCTGCTCAATTATGCCAAAACATTGCTGTATGCGTTTTGGGCCCCAAATGGTTTTTGGCATTTGGTCTTGGCTTTAACGTCTTGGCTTTAAGCTGCCAGCCAAATCAAATGAAAATGAGACATATCGCTGGAATTTAAGTCTGTCTCCTGACTCGGAGCACTGTCTCTCCAAGGATTGACAGGTGACAGCCGACTATCTCCCTCTCTACCTCCCTTTCTCTTTGCCTCTCTCTTTCTCTAACTCTTTCTCTGCTCTCACACTCGTGCTTTATATGGCTTGGCGGCTGTAGAATCACTGTGCAAACGTGTTTCACTATTGATGCGGCTTATTATATGCAAATTTGAACCACGCAACAAACAAAATAAAACCAAAAACACAAAACTAACCACAACGAATGTCTCTTCCTGACCGAAGCAGCCCATGCCGAGTGCTGCCCATAAAGAACAAATGTCAAGCAGGCGGTAGACGACAGTCACATGTTTCTAGGCTCTAATACCCTGTAAATGGTAGAGCTAAATAAGTTAAGACTGATTGGAAAATGTAAACAGAATAAAGTGCTTGAGCATCGAATATGTAGGTCTTAATTGGGAACAAATGGGGACATTGCCAGCCACAATATAAATCAGTGCATTTCCTTTTTCCATTGCCTCCCTGAAGTATCTTTTTCTATGACAATAAACTATTTTAATATACGCCAAATAATCTTACTGTAAATGATCTTAGTGCAGAGTATCTTGCAGTAGAGTATCTGCCTGTCTGTAGCTACTGTATCTGAGCTACTGTCTTCTTTTCTAGCCTGCGTAAATTCACAAAATATTGACACCGCGTCGAGGGCAACTTGACAGTGATCGAAATGTGTCTTGTCTACGGTTAAAGCAGCAACAAAAGCTGCTCACTCCCCTGACCACTTCATCCCCCTTTCCCTTCCCTCCCCCACTTCTTCCCTTCATTGTTGTTGCTTCGCAATTGCGGGCGGTTTGTTTGTGACGTTTGCTTAACAAGAAGAAAATTGCTGCAATTCTTTACAAGTTTGAGCGGCCGAAGACCACGGCAACGGGAGCTTCTGACTTCATTTTTCCCATGGCTCGTTGTTTGCGATCCTTTTTGTTACTTGGACTGCTCTTGTTAGCCGTTTTGGCTACTTCAATGCGTTCGCCATGCGTTTGTCATGCCAAAAGTGTAGTAAATTGTGTGGCACTTAAGTCAACACATGCAACATGCCACAGAACAGGCACAACTTTGCCTGTGGCCTGTAGCCTGTGTTTTGGCCTTCTACTTTTGCTGACTGCTCTGTTCCAGCCAATTTGCATGCTGATACAGCTGGCCAAAAGGGTAAGAAGATGGCGGGAAGGCGAAGGGGCTAGTGGAGTGTGGAATGTGCAAAAGATTTCTGCGCTCTATTTTGACTTTGATAGATGTCCTCGAATTGTCTGTGCGTGTGTGATTCTGTGTGTGTTTGTGCGTCTTTTGTCCAGCTGGAAAAGAAGATGTGAGTGCTGTGATTATTACACTCATTGCGATCGTTCACCCGCATTTGAGTCGTCGAGATTTCGTGATTATATGCAGGCAGATTAAAGGGGTATTTTTTGAGCACATTTCCCACTTTTAGTGTACAAAAATCTTACTAAAATATATTAGTTTATAAATCAAAGACACATATATAAAGGAATATAATTGAATATATAAATTATTCCTTGGACTTTTCCTTAAATTGAAACTATAATTCAATTTCGAATGCTTTTGGCCAACAGTTTAATTTATAAGCTCTGCTTACTCTCTGCTTCTTTAGCCGCTTTACAGCCAAACGTGTTCACCAGATTGTGCCTGTGACCTCTGGCTTGTGGCACTATTGTGGTACTCATTATGCCCCCAAAATGAATGCAAAGCGTCGGCATTAATGTCACATCGTTCACCGTGCAATTAAGTGGACTGCGTGCCATGGCTAAAACAGTTAGCCAAGAAGTTTCATGCTGTTGGCTATCAGCTAGTTCGGTTGTTGGCTTATCACGCCTGCCACACTCTCACTAGCTGCATGTGGTATAGTGTGTGTGTGTGTGTGTGTGTGTGTTTGTCGTAGCACACAAAATTTGCAATTATAATTTTGCGCCTCAGAGTCAAGACTCGAGCGTCTAGAGAGACTGAGACTCTGTGGCGGTGTTTTTCCTTTTTCCTTTGGCTTTAACTCTTTCAGAGGCTGCCGCAGCGATTAAATCTCTATTTTTTTGGTTTTGTTGGAAGTCTGCTGTGGATGCAGCCTGCTGCCAGCCCACAGAGCGTAGTGCAACAATTGATTTTTTTTTTTTTTTTGGCCTAAGCCGTAGCATGTAGCATCAGTCCAGCCCACCATTTGGGATCTCTCTTTCTAGTCCTTTGCATGTCTTTTCTCCCACCGCCGAAGCGCAGAGCCGCCAGAGTTGCCGCCACAAGCGCAGCTAATTGGATTTCTCTCCTGGGAGAGCTTCGTCTACCCGACTTCGACTCCAACTCTGACTACGTAAAACATATCGATAATGTCTTGATCAGACAGCACTCGTAGTCGTAGTCGTAGTCGTAGTCTCAGTCCCCGTCTCAATCGCAAGTCCTCTACAGTCTGTGCTTAAATTGTAATAGTAAAGCACACTGTAAGAAATTGTTAATCAATTCATAGTTATGGCCATGGCAGTGGCCTTTCCAATTCATAGTCAAACATTTCTCTCAGTGCAATGTGTTGTACTTGCATGTGTTTCCAGCAGATGAATGATTTCGCTGGCGAACGCGTGTAAAGCAGCAATTAATTTGTACTACAGTGTGTACACTCTACACTGCACACTGTGCACAACACAAAAAGTGAGTGCACCACTTGGATATTGGCCAATTGTGTTGGCAGCGTGAGGTTAGACATCGCATGGCTCGTGCGTGAGGCAGAGGGAATAAAGAAAGTTAAGAAATCTACACAAATTTTGAATATAACTTGACTTTAATAATTAAAAAAAATATAATTAACTAGTTTATTATTCAAATCTTCAGTCAGACCAGATTTCTTTACCATTTCCATCTCTAAGTAATACTTTCGTTGGGGGTGCGTGCCTGCCAGAGTCAAACAAAGAGGTTACAAAGCAATTATAAAGCACTGCAAGAGGAGCAAAGGAATACGCTCCTTTTGGTGTACTCAAACCGTGTGTTATAATTCTCTTAACATATGAGTGGAGAGCAGAGGCTGGAGGGGACTGGACTTGCAGTTGCCACAGATCTTGGACAGCATCTCTCATGTAACCGCGACACGACGACCTCTATGAATATTGAGTCGACCCAGACGCAGTAACTGAGGGCAAAGGCGCAGGGTCAGCGGTGGGGGCGGGGCAGGAGAACGGCCTGGCACTGACCAAGTTTGGCTCTCAGATGCCCAGCGATCGACTTGGAGTACGTTGTTGTTTTTGCAATCTACGCTATATAATCATGCACTGAGCAAATTCGCATTCGCCGCCCATTTTTCCACCCACTTTTTGTGGGTTTTTTTTTGGCATAGCATTCAATTTGTTGTTGCTGTTGTTGCTTTTGCTTTTATTGCAGCAAAATACACTTAATTTTGGCCTTTTTGCCGCGATTCATGCATTTCACATGGCCGCTCCCCGTAAAACTTCTCCCCTCCCTCAGTGTGATTTCTGTGGATCAATCGATCGGCGGCGTAGAGTCTCAGCGCCGCAAGATGATCTACATTAAGTGAGAGAGAAGGTGGAAGAAAGAGGGAAGCGGAGAACGGCAGAGAAACAGAAATCCTCGAGCTTTAAATCCAAACACAACTGCTTAAAGTCCGACCTTTTGCTGTAACCGCCGTCGCAGTGGGCGTGTTCTGTTTTAACAGAGCACCTTCGCCTCCGCCCTCAGCGTAGCCCCTCTTTCGCTTCACGCTGATCTGATCCCAGCCATAACAGACCATGGTACAGTTTTAAGTAATTGCATTATGTTTAAGTTTCAGAGTTTCAGTGTTTTTCGTATTTTTTTTAGTTTTTTGTGTAGCAGCGTTCGATTTTAAGGTTTACCTTGAAGTTGGAGTGGGAGGTTTTCGAATTTAAGACAAATCAGTGGGTTAAGCAAATAACACAAAACATTTTGGAAACTTAGAACTCTAAGTTTGAACTATTAGACAGAATTATAAACTACTTTAGCTAACAACTACTTTAAATTATAAACAATCACAGCCTATAATTTTAGTTAAGTTATAGTTACTAAAAATTCAAATTCTATCACCTAAATAGCTTTAAACGACTGTTACATGAACATTAACCCATTATTGAAACAAGACCACAATTGATGACAATCAAAATGGTCAGAAAATATCCCATGGAGCGAGTATATATGTAATCAGAATGCAGCTGATTAATCGGCTGAGAAACAGGCGGAGCCATGTAGCTTTTTATAGTCAAAGACCCCCCACAAGTCGTTCAGACTAATTAAAACGCATATTACGAATGCTATTAACATGACAGCGAACACAGCGCCATCGAGAACATGGCTATTAAAATTGAGGGGACAAAATCGAAATGGCCACAATACGAATCACAAAACTCTTGAGAAAACTTGAAAAAACGATTCAAAGCAATGTGCATTTTTCGAGATTTTCAGAGGCTACTGCGAAATTGTTCGAACAGATATTTAATCCAATTAACAAAGAGAGAAAGAGAGAACTGAGAACTGAGAACTGAGAACTGAGAACATGAAAATTATCAAAATCAGTTAACCCACACAGTGGAGAGATATTGTCACTAATGAGTTATGAGGCACAGACGACAGCAGAACGAACCCATGTGGCACCAATCACAGCTGCAGCATTCAACCTGACGGAGTGACTGAGCTCTGTCGAGTTGACTTGACTTGACTTCGAGTTGAACATTTTAAACCATAACATTTTATTAACATAATAAAATCAAAATTATCAACAAAGTCGTCAATGTCGACGACGTCTGCAAGACGAAACTGAAAACTGAAAATGAGACAACTTTGGAGGTAACGAGCTGCAGCATCAACAGCAGCTGTACCACACTGATTGGCATCGAGTGAGTGCAACTGTATCTGTATCTGTATCTGTATCTGTATCTTTTTTCAGCTCTGTGTTGCTGTAACTGTGTAGCTTGTTCTTAGCTGAAACAAAATTTGGAATTAAATTTCCTTAGCTGGCGCTATAATATAATATAATATGTAGTAAATGGTCGCATTAATGACTAAAGAGAAAACTTAACTGGCCCACACACTCATTGTCAGCCCAGCGCCGTTCAAACAATATCTTAACATAGTTTAGAGTGTGGTCCACAGACAGACAGTAAGACAGACTGTCAGGGAGTTGGGGAGAGGTAAAAAACCGCATGTGGCGTCTGTGGAAACTTGTCTCTTCTGCTGAACGAGAAATTATGATTTACAATAATGAAGCGTTATATTGTCGGGCGATAAGCATCTCTCAGACGCTGGTAACTATCGTAAACCTGATGAGTTGTTATAGATTTTTAAACAGAGTTCAATAATCGTCATCGCCATGTCTTGGATGAGGTAAATTTCTGTTGAAATTAACGCCACAAACCATTGAAATTTTTTCTTTAAGTCTTTTCTTTTGCATTGCTCATAAATTTTATTATGAACTTCAACTTGGAAGTTGTGGCATATGTAAGTGTATTTCCTCTCCCGTTGAGAGCACACACACACACACTCCAGATCGATGCGATGCTCATAAACAACATGCAGAAATTACTTGTTTAAAATTTGTCACACCATTAGTAAAAAAATCGGCGGCGAAAGGACCTCGCTGTGTCAGAGAGTTCCCCACAAAACTAAAATCGAAAAAAAATTATGGGAGAAGGGCTGAGAGGAGAGGTGAAACAACAACAACAACTGAGCAGCAATTCCAAGTGGAGTTTTCAGTGCCTTTTGCCTTGTTTGCTCTTGATTTTATCAACCGCAAAACATCTACTCAAGTGTCAGTGTCACTCGCACAGCGGGCGGGCGGCGACGACCGACGAACGACGACGACCGATGAACGACTACGGAGATGAGACCCTGGACCATCCCAGGCGTTGAAAAATGAAGAACAGACAGACCAGACAATCCAGACACACTCCGGAGTTCAAAAAATAACCACACGAGAGCAAAACACAACTGAATGTGTTTGGAATACTCGAGGAGACTACAAATGGAATACTCTATACAAAGGATATATTTTGGGGTATAGAAAAATCAAATTTAAATTCAACTTTATCTTATATTTAAGCTTTGTATAATGAGCTGATTTCACTTACAATATTTATAAATAATTTAATTAAATACATATAACTATTGCCCATATTCAAACTGTTATACCCTGCTGGTTAGGGTATTGAAATGCCAAAACGTCGAGCTGTGCGCTCTGCAGCAAAAGTCCGCATCGAACTTTATCCATATAATGAAAACACCCTCAACTTAAGTGCATAATTTATAACGAACGAGGCAGCGAGACAATGAAAAGGTTGAAATACCAAACAGATCGAGCCTTGGACTTGGACTGAGAATTACTCTTGACTTCACAGTCCTACACATATATGTATGTATGTTTAGGCATGTGTGTGTTAATAAATTTCTTAATAAAACATGCAAATTCAAATGCATTTATCTAGATCAGCGAGAAGCGACAAAATTTTACGTTCATACCATTTATCAGAGCGTTTCGCATAATTTTTTTGGCACACGTCTCATCGGTATCCGAATCCGTATCCGTATCTGTATCTGTGGGTTGGGCCCGAGACCCTGTTAAAGACCCAGAAACAGAACTCGAAACGGACCTCAACTGACCACAAAACCAGTTGAACTCAATAAATATTTTGACTCTTGACAAATGCGCGAAACAATGCCAACAATGCAAACAACAACATGGCAGAAATATCAGTTGGCTCATGTCCTCGAAAAAAAAGGGCAAGGATGTTTAGCAGTTAAGCCCGGGGGCCATTACCTAACCACAGAATATCATAAATATATCACAGAAAAGAGCACAAAGCATACAAATTGTTAGGGGATATGAGATCATCTCTCAATGAAGGGCAAAACCAGGGCAATTATATGTCAAAAGTGTTTTGCTGAAAACATGAGAAATTGCCAAATTGTGAATTGCGAATTGTTCCGGAGTAAAATGGGTAGACAGAGGAGACTATGGGAGAAATGTAAGTGAAAGGTTTTGGGAAAACGAAGAAATTTTATTGGTGGAGGGAAACAGGGATTACCGATTTGTCTTGAGAAAAATATGACCAAAACTAAGCCTTGACTTTCAAAATTTCTAATCCAGTTTCGTACAAAAGAAAACGAAACCAAGAAACTTTATAAAATATTTCTTTGTTTGTGTTGTAACTAAAACAAAATTATTAGTTCATAATATTTGAGATTAAAATAAAATATTCTGACCTTTTTTGAAGCGTTTAACAAATATAAGATTTTATATCTTAAATAAATGGAACTAAATAAATGAACAGCAGTTAATGAGTTTCGATGGAGAAAAAACCGATCGAGTTCAACCTTTAAAAATGTGTAATCTTCATGGAGCATTGGGAATTATTTGGATATTTGGAGGCAATTATTAGTTGACACAGGCATAAAACGTTTATAACATTTCCGCATAAAGTTAACACCCGTAAAATATTATAAAATTGACAAACAAAAAACTGAGAAGAGTTGAGATTCGAACTCTTTTGACTGCATTTGCATATTTTGTATGACAAAGTTAGAGCCGTACCGCCGCGGTGGGTCCACGAGACCTGGATGAATGGTTGGATGGATGGATGGATATCCAATGCGACTCTTCAAATACACACACACACACACACACAGTCAGTCACACACATACAGTGAGCGTGAACTGAAAAGCGTGTTAATTTTCACTGTGCATTTATTGTGGCTATATATCGAAGGGGCTGCAAGGGGGATTACGAGGGGTATAGGAAGCAAATCGAACGTCTTATGTTAATGGGCGGTTCGGATGGGACGCCCCAAAGTTTCACCGTTGAAAACGTATTGCTGTAAAGCTGTTAATTAAAACAAAAAAAAAAATGATCAAAAACAACAACAACAGTGGTGAAAAATAAAGAAAAAGACCACACAAATGTATTTGATTCCCACCAAATCCAGTTTGTTGCCTATTTAAGTCTTTTGTTTTATGAATGCACTTGTCGCTCTGTCTATGTCTGGTATTTGGCTCTGGCCAAATTGACGTGAGCGAAAATTTGAATAATTTTGCAAACTGTACTCGTTTTATTGATTGATTCACTAAACGCTAACCACTCCTGCAATTCCCGGACATTGAAAGAGTTGAACGAGAAACAGCAGACGATTGAATGCTCTAAGTTGTAATTAAAACTTGACTAAACTGGGATAAAGACCATAAAATGGGCATATTTTGAAACCTTTCTATCTATTTGAATGCTGTCAAAATATTAAATTTATTTAAAGTAATATTAAGTACGTAAAGAGAGGATTATATCTGCCTTGAGTGCCACAGCTGCTAACAAAACCACACACCCCTTCATGTAGAGTATCAAGACAAATATGAGTAAAAATGGAGAGAAAAAAAGCCAAACACGAAAAGCGAACAAGTCGAAGCAGGTTTGCATCATTTGTGGGTTATCAATCACACATAGAAACTCTTCGAACATTAGATGAAGCGCGAGTTTGACTGACTACGCCTGGGCCGAATGTTAGTCATTAATTATGCGACGAGAAGAGTCACAGTCACCACAAGCATCACCATCTCCATCACCCTCAGAGTCACAGTCACAGTAACAGTCCAAGCACAGCTGAAACGAAGGCATCAAGAATCCAAGTTGGAGCTCGACTTCAGACGGATCATCGTCAATATTGACAGGCGAACGAATGAACGAACATGTTCTTAAAACTTTTAGCCTTGAATTGATGGCAGGCAACATCAGAGTTTGCACATTTAGTATCAAGTATATTTATATATTTTTTGTTAAATAATTTCTATTATTTTTTGCACAGTTTTTTTGTTTTATTTTATTTTTTTTTTTTGGTAGATGCAGCAGGGTCTTTAGAGAAGCAGGTCTTACCGGGTCCAAGACACTGCGTCTTCTTTATTCTATTCACATAATTGTTGTCAGTTTTTTGTTTGTTGTCTGTTTATATTTAATTGCTAAAAACTATAATTCTGTCAAGTTTATTATGAAAATAATTATAATGCACGTTCTGTTTGTTGTTGTTGCTAGTTGTTGCCATTGTACAGAGATTGAGGTTTATCTAAGTGCGCATATCTTAAGATTCAGTCTCTGAACAATGGTCGTGGCTTGGCTGATTTAGCGTTATAATTACCCCGCAGACGACTGTGCACAACAAAAACATCACAACACACTCACACACATCTGAAAATTCTATGTAAAGTTTTGTAAAGAACTTGTCCATTGGGTCATTGGGTTAGTGTTAAGTCATTTTCATTGAAATTAACAAAAACAAACGAAAAAACTCGTAAAAAAAAGAACAGAAAGTGAGTTTATAGTTGACATACTTTGACAACTTGTTGGCATGAGTCAGGAAATTGATGGACCAACAGCACAGAAACTGTTAAGTATTAGCCAAGATTATCTAGCCAAAAAACGAAGACCTTAAATCTGATACACTGTGCTAAACAAAGCGGCTTAGGAGTAAAGTTGTCTAAACTAGATACTAAGCTTTTCTCATTGTTCTATTTTAAAGCTGTTAAACGTAAAGAAATTAGAATAAGTCAAAGAATCCAAGGAATTGAATTCTGAACAATAATCTCTTCTTTGATACCCTGTACTCTTGCCAGCACCATTTCTTTTTCCCTTTTGTCTATTCAACTGATCTTTAGCTATCCATATTAAGTATAAACTAAGCCCCACATCAAATAATTATCACCTTTTTGCTTGGACAAGCGCTCTGATCAGTAGACCACAGGCTGCGATAATTTGTGTGCTTCTGTGTGTGTTTTTGAGTGTGTGTGGCACACCTTTTGAAAGTGTTGCTTATAATTACAGCGAAACCAAAATGCTGCCATAAATCTCAAATCCCATGAAACACACAACAAATTAACATTATTAAAATTTGGTTTCGACACATAAAACAAAACAACAACAAAAAACAAATACTAATATTTTGATTTGGACTAAACAGTGCTAAGTGAGGAAGTAAACTCGCTTCCCATCCCTCTGTCTCTTTCTCTTACTTCGCTCTGTCTTCAGAGAGACTTAGTTGAAGGAAAAAATTAAAGTTTTTCCTAACAGCTGAGAATTCTAGAGTTCTTCTTTATTACGTTTTATCGAGCTATAAAATCTGAAGAATTTTGATGCCATTTTGGCTTTTACTCAACAACAATTTACGATTGATAATAAATCATTGCTGAGTTCTGTACCAAAAGGGAGCTGTACCTGAAATCCTGATGCACTAATTCATTTTTTATTAACGCTTCGGGGTAAATTTAAGAAAACACATGAAACACACGTAACAAAAACGCTCGAAAACTTGGTAAAAGAATGAGAATATCGTATGTGCTCCTATATAGATGGATATTTATAATCAATAACAATGCACAGTTGGAAATCAGGACACCAATAAAAAGTCAAGAGCATTTTGAGGCTGGGAAGCAAAACTCATCTAAATAAAATTTCAGTTTTCTCGGTTTTTCTGTTTTTTAAGATCATATATATTTTGATGGTTATATGACGGCGATAACTGAGAGTGAACTGTGAGTCAGAGACAGAGAAAGAAGCGAGAAAGGACTGAGAGAATACAAAAGAAACTGGGTGCTGTATTGTCTCAATAGTTTTAGATATATAACGTTTATGTTTTGTTGTATAGGAAGGCCTGAGATCTTGTTGCTGGAATGATAAATTGCTGATCGAAGCCAGACGCCAGTTCTAACAATTGTTATGATCTGTTTATGCCTTGAACTGAGCAGCTGAGCCCGCCCGCCAATTAAACAGAGAGTGAAGAGTAGAGAAGGAGACAGGAACAGCGCGAGTATTTGTAGGTACAGTTGCTACCGTTGCAATCAAAATTCAATCAAAAGTCCTTTCACACCTCGAACAGCTTATCACACACATCGATCGAGGAAGTGCGCAATTTATTACAGAATCCGGAGTCCCCAATTCCCGTTTTCTAGTTTTCCCGTGTCCCGCATCAACTACAACGCGTACCATAACAATCGTATTAATCGTGCTGATTGTAAATTAATGCAGTCGATTGTATAGTTCGACACGATTCCTGTTAGTAACGCTGATTAGAATCAGACAAAGGCCTCACGCACACAACACAGGGCACATTAATGTGTCAACATGTGCGATCAGTCTAAGAGAATAGCATAGAGAACTGAACAGAGCATAGAACTCACACAGTAGTTGAAACAAATAATACGGATGTCTAGTTCCTGGTACTCAGATATGCCATACAAAGCAAACCGATAAAGATCGCACACACACAACACACACTCGTTTCATGCGAATGTCAACTGCGACCACAACAATGTGCGCATAATGAGCAGGAGGCATGAGACAGGAGCAAGGAGACAGAAGCTAAAAGACAGGACCAACCAGCAGGATTTCTACTCCCTTTTGGCTCAATTCCCAAAGCCATAAACTACTTTTTTATTTCACAATTTTTGAGACAATTTTATAGCTGTTTTTTTTTAAACAACCTACATAAATCTTTTGGCAGGACATTTCATTATTTTATAGCAATATGCAAATAGTTTGTTGCTGACCTTCAACCCCAAGAGAAAAACAGATTTCAACTCAATTCAACTGCGGTTGACCGCATTTTCAAAGGGTTGCAGCCTGTTCTTTTAACAGTTTTTCTTAATGTACGCTAACAACTTGATTAGAAGAAAACTTGGCGTACATTATTCTTGATTAAGTCACATTAATTATGATAATGATGACGACTGGCTCGAATTGCAGACTGCCAGACAATAAGGGAGGGCAATTGAAATGGGAACAGGATATTGGCTCAAAAGGACAATGAAAGCGACGTGTGCGCGAATAAAAAAATGGAACTAAACTGAAGAATGCAAAGAATAAAGAACACAGAGAACCCAAAAATGAAACTGAAACTCAAAGCGAATCCCAAGTATTATATATGTGGCGGTGATAAATGTCAATTTCCTGCTCAGCATCCGACACGCCTGAACTGCACTGAACTGAACTGAAATACTTGGTGATGACTTCATCAGAGGGATATCTAGATTATATACGGAAGTTATCTAATGTCGTCTGACACTCTTAATCCTTTTATGGAATTAATCAAGTGTGGCCGAGACGGACAGCTGCGGCTCTGCTGCAGATGCAGTTCTCTCACTCTCTCAGTATCCTTAAATGAGACAAAAAGAAATATTAAAAATGATTCACTTAAAAACAGATTCACTTACTTCCTTGTGGAGGTCAATAGCCAGCTGAGCATGTTACAAATTGATTGATTAAATGCAATATAAAGATTATAAAATGAAGAAAAGTCATAAAATGCAATTTGAATTATTCAGCTCACATGATAAGCGAGGCATTCATAAATTACCCATAAACCATAAGACATAGCATATCCAAAAAAATAAAAAATTACAAAATTTATGGACATTCATTGATCGGTGCATGAATTTTATGCTTTATGTTGTGTCGTATGTGATTTCCGTTCGGGAACTGCGCTAGGTGGGCTGAGGCCATCAAAATAAAACAAGCTAAAAGAAAACTAACTGAAAAAAACTCAAGCTAGATATGCAGTCTGCATATTAAAACAATGGAGGAAAATATCAGTGAGTTTTCAATTGTCAGACAGCTGCTTTGGATCCTTTTTGGTAGTCGCAGTAGTCGCCTTCAAAATGACAAATGAGGATCAGAATTTATACGAAGGCCGAGAGTTGTCACAACAACAAGGAATTCTTTAAACTGAAACTGAACAATTAGAAAACAGTTGGAAAATGTGCAACTACTTGAACTACCGTTTTACCGATCACCGTTTACCATTTTTAACTTAAGGATTAATCATTAATCATGCAAAATATACAAGAAAATAAAAAAAGGTAACACTTAACGCTCTGAAGCAGATGAAATCAACTTAAATTGGGCAGTTTCTTAGGTTTCCCATTTACATTCGAGCACTTTAAGGAGTCCATAGTCCCATTCTATTGATTATGTCACCGCATTGTCATTAATTATACCTTTGTTTTGGGCCCGGCATGTCACTCTCATTGTGGTTCAACAGACCGAAAGTAAAATGGCCAGAATCTCGAGTGCAGTTTGTTCAACGGGTTAAACTACCTCGAAGGTAGGTCGGATCGATGTTTATGAATTTCTAATGCCTGCGACTTACGACTTACGAGTTTCGAGTACATTCATTAATCACTCAGTCAAAAGGTGTTTTGATTTTGGCATACGTTCAAGGTTACCTAACTAGGAGCCCAAAACAAACAATTGCCATACAATCACACACACACACACACTCGGGCACACTCACTCACATGAGTGACATTGGACTAGGCGAGGTCTCTGACTCTGACTCGAAATCGGAGGCAACTTTATAACTTGCAACATGCAATTGCCACCGAAACTAGAACACGAATGAGAACCTTTTGATTTCAAAGTCTATTATCTTGGGCTTTGTTTGGCCAAAAACTGCATAGGAATGGGCCAAAATGCAGTTAAGGTCGATTTTAATAGGGTTCGAGGCATTGAGGCATTGAACTTGTTTCGCTGGCAACACCTTGACTTCATTTTGACAAACTACACCACGAAAAAATTCTAAGATTTAACCGGAAATGGTAATTGATTTTTATAGTAAAGACAATATTAATAAATCTATAAATTTGTCTTTAATTTAAATATTTAATATTTAATTTTTAAATTTCTTGTAAGTTTGATCTTTTTTGTCGGAATTTCGCTGAGTGTAGGGAACTTGCATAAGCACATGCTATTAATTTTTCAACGGTTGCATTGTTATAAGACTGTCGGCACAGACATTTGGACAGACAGCTGTTAACAAGACAGAGGCCTGAGGTCTGAAAGTTAAGACCAGGCTAAGCAGAAAACAACAACAACAAAAGTAACTGAAAATTACAAGAGGGAAAAAAGTATCTCATAGTTACACAACGCACAAAATGCGTTAATTAACAGAAATATGCAGCGCCCACTTGGCAACTCTGGTCGGCGTAGTGTTACGCCCCACAGCAGCATTCAATTTGGCTATAGTCGGGCATATATACAGATATATATATATATATGTGCATACCCAATATGGTCTATAGAATATGCCTTCGGCTTATTATTTACGATTTTTCGCATAAATTTACGCGAACGCTCGTAAAACTGCGTGAAATACGACATTTTGAGTTCTGTGAAAGTGTAACAACTGCAGTGAGCTGACTTTGGGATTGCTAATACCCGACAGTGGTCCAACCGAGCGACAGAGTGGGCATTAGAGACAGCGAGTGACAGAGAGAGATGGGGAGACTGGGAGGACTAACTTACCGTGAAGAATAAGCCAACATCGTGTGATTTGTAGCTTTCAGAGTTAACCTGGCAACAATGTTGCTAATAGATGTTGCTAAGCTGTCCACAGATACGGCCAAACAAAAGCAGCTAAAAGCTCTTAAGTTGACTGGGAGTTGGGAAAAGCTCTATCCCTGGACTAATCTCTGGAAAGTGATTAAAATGATTAAAATTCAGAAATTCCTTTCCTATATGCTCCTATATCCCTTCTCTTTATTCCTCTATTGTCCTCTATCTCTTCCCTATGCTCCTATATTCCATCTCTATTCTTTTCTATCCCGCCTATATCCCTCGTGCATACCTGCTCCATCCCCCATTTACCCCTCCTTTATCCCTCCTCTATCCCCCATTTTATCCCACATCTATTCCTCCTTTATCACTCATCGATCCCTCGCTTTCCTCAATCTTTTCAATCCCTTAATTTTCCAAATCTATGCAAAACGTTTTATTAATAATACAAGAATATAATTTTAAAATTATTTTATGTTCTGTGCACCTGGTAGAAATTTGCTATAAAGATTTTGGGTGAGTATTATGGTAGGTTAACTGAGAAACCACTTCAATCATCTGCAAGATCACCAACGGTAGCCACTGTAGCTGGCGGCGCAGTCGCTGTAGCTGCGGTCACACTGAAAGGCAGACCGTGTTGAGTGGCCGAGGCCCAGCTACGTCTGGGTAAAATACGACCAAAGTTGAAGTATTTCTGTCTCAGTTTATCCTTTATTTCATCCTCGTTCATTATGGCGCTAGCCTCCCTAAAGTTCAGAAAGATTCGACCCTTTTCATCCGTCTTAATGGGTAGGATTTCGGTGCAAACATTGCGAGCCTTGAGCAGGAATCCCTCCTCCTCCTGTTCAACGGGAATAATGGTTTCTCCGACGTCACCATGCTCAGGCATGACGACGACTGCGTCCAGTCGGGAGTCCATGGATTGGGAACGCGGTGCCTTTGACATGGCCACGTGATTCTTTCGCTTGCGTAGGCAAAACGGATCCCGATCGCTAGCCTTGACGTACTGGACAACAGGACGATTGACGCCCCATTTTGGTCGGTCGTCCATTTTATTAGCATCCTTGGCATCTTTGCCAAGATTTTTCTTGTTCTTTTCCTTCTCCTTGTCCTTGCTCTTGGCCTTGAAAGTGGTAGTTGTCGTGGTTGTCGTTGTTGTAGTCGTCTCGTGATCCTTGTCCGCAGTCGACTCCTTAGCGGGTTGAGTCTGTGTCTTCGATGTCTGCGTGGTGGTGGTCGTGGACACCTCACGCTTCAGCAGCACCTTATAGAAGTTGTCGTGGAAGAGGCACAGATCACAGTTGAGTGGCAACTCTGTCTGTGTTTCCACATCCGCTTGGCTGCCCCTCCGCTGTCTGTTGCAAGCGGATCCAGCTGCTGTGGTGATGCCCAGCGGTGTCTTCAGCGGTATCAGCGCCAGCTTATTCGGCTCCACTTCTAAGGAGTCCGGCGAGAAGCAACCGCTGGCTGTCTCCAGTCCAGTGCGTCCGGATCGTGCAGTGTGTACCAGTTCCACCTCGGGCTCTGCCTCTGCATCCTCATCGTCCTCCTCCTTCTCTGCCTGGTAGCCATCCTCCGTGCAGATGGAGGTGTCTGTTCTCTGCGTCATCGTGGCCTTTGAGTAGCACTGATCCATGGCAGGAGAGCTTGAGGGCGGCTTCATCTGTGGCTGCGGCTGTTGCTGCATAAAGTAGGTGGCAATCTGAAGATTCCCAATCGCATTTTGTAGTCCAAAAATGTCGGTAGTTACCGGCAGAGGAATCAACGTTGCCGGCTGCATCAGCAGCGCCAAATTTTCTTTCTCCCCGCTTGGAAAAACGGGTGACTCCTTAGAGGCATCAGATGCGGGTTGCTTGATTGGCTTTGTGATGGTGCGTCTCAGATTTATGGGCGTGCCAATAAGCACCTTTTCCTCCGTGACGAGCACAGGATCAGCAGCAGCCGCTGGAGCAACTGGAACTGGAGCTGGACCTCTTGGCGTATGCGACGCGGCCTCTGCTGCAGTATCCAACTCGACTATTTGCTCCTGCTCCACATCCCCGTCATTGTCTTCCTCTTCCTCCACGGAGAGCACTTGAAGTAGCTCTGGTTTTTCGGCTACCTCCGGCTTAGGGCACTTCTCTATGGGCTGCACACGCTGCAGTCGTTTCTTTTGCTTTTCCATTTTGGCAGCCACTTCGGCCTTGGCAATGGCATCCAACATGACCTTCTGCTTCTTCATTTGCACCTCCTCGCGTTCCTGCAGCTGCCGCCGCTCATACTCCAGTCGCTCCTGCTCAATTTGATTCTGCCGACGCACTCGTTGCTCTTCTAAGTGTTCCTCCTGTCTATGCCGCTCAATTTCCCACTTGCGTATCAGTTCACGTTCCTGCAGCTGCTTCTTGATGGCATTGTGATACTCAGCCGCCTTGCGACGCTTGTCCCTGCGCTCGGCCAGCGTCTGTGCATCGAGTGGAGCATTCTGTCCCCTTAAGTAGGTTGAGGAGGATTGCACTGACTGTACATCGTCCTCGCTGTCCTTCAGATCATGCATGCCGCGACTTAGCCAACCAGGGGGTGGCATCATTACCAGCTGCTGCTGCTGCTGCTGCTGTGCATTGTAATTGGCCCAGCGTGCTCTTTCCCGCTCGTGCTGCTCGTGCACGTAGTAGTCGCCCTGCTCCGAGGTATTGCTGATGTGCACCTGGTAGGTGTTCGAAGTGGATACATCCCGACTGAGACTCATGTTGGAGGAAGTTGAGGGAGCGCCCAGATAACAGCAGCTGCAACAACGGTATGTTTAAAATTAGTAAATGGTTTAAAATTTTACTAAAACAAATAAAATTT
Source organism: Drosophila parthenogenetica (assembly GCA_035047505.1). NCBI lineage: Eukaryota > Metazoa > Arthropoda > Insecta > Diptera > Drosophilidae > Drosophila > Drosophila parthenogenetica. The sequence continues at coordinate 5,939,338 of JAWNPM010000247.1, read as the reverse complement.
AAGATTTAAAAGCGTTAAAATTATGTAGCTAAGAAATAAAAACAATAAAATAAACTGAATAAAAATGAAGTAAAATTTTAAGAGATAGAATACAGTAAATTTCAAAACTAAGTTGATGAATACAAATGAGCTATCTTTTCTTATAAATATAATAGTTAATAAATAAATAAATTTAATAAATAAATGCTTTATGTGAGCTTTTAATCCAAATACAGACGACAATCAAATAATAGTTTATTCGGTCAATATTCGATGACGAATATCCTTAAACGGAGCACCGAATAACTGACTCAAGTATCGAGAATTCGATCAAAAGCATTTACTTGACTTCGTTGGTTAATTGTCCATTTAATTTATAATTTAAGAATTGTATACAAAATACATAGCTTAAAAACTGAAATTAAATAAAGAATTCAAGAATGTTTACCAGCTAAATACTTAATTTATTCCTAACACAAAGACAAACAATAAAAGCGACTGTTTATTGAAATGAGAGCGTTTACATGTGAACGACTTGTTAACACTTTAAGCTAGGAAAGTGAAGGGAACAAAAGTTGGTCAACTCACCTGTCAGCCAGGTAACCATCGGCAGCCAGGGGCTCATAGCTATGACCCTGCCCTGGCACACGTCGTCCCTTAATGACATATGCGTGGTTCATTGCCTGTTTACACTTGTTCGCCTGAGGTGTTGCCTGTGGCCCCGTCAGCGGCGTGGGCGTCGGCGTTGGAGTGGGCGTGGGCATAACTGCACCCTGTATCGATCGTCGCACACGTCTAGCACCCACTGCTCCTCCTCCTACTTCTCGCCCGGCAATCGCTGCACTGAGTAGACTCTCATCGGCCTGGCTAGCACTTCCCATGCCACAAATGCTCCCATTTTGGCTAACAGCGTCGTTATACCAAATGTCTGGAGTGTGGGTGTTCTTGGGCGTATCGCTTAGATAGCCGGAAGTATCCTCTTCCTGACAACCGACGGCAATCGATGCTTGATTGGGATTCGAATTGGAGTTGGAATTGGGATTGGGATTGTTTAATCGATGCCCGTTACCAGGATCAATGTTTGTTGCCCCCTTGGCCACGTTGCCAAGTTGATTGGCCGCCTTTTGTTGCTGTTGCTGCTGTTGTCTTCCCGCGTAGTCCCGCTGCCGAATTGTTGGCAAACTGGGACTCCTTAGACGCTGCTGCTGCTGCTGTCCTGGATGTTGCATGCGACCCTTTGCCGTCTGCAGGGATGTAGGCACCAGCTCCACGTAGCGTCCTGGAGCCTGCAGCGGCAACTGTCGGGCAGACATGCCCGGCGCATAGCTGCCCCGCCGATTACGACGATAGAGCAGCTCATCCTGCTCGAAATCCGCATCCACATCGGCCTCCAGTTCCTCGGCCACTTCCATGTCATCCATGTAGCGTTCCAGCTGATTCATGTAGTCCTCGCTACGCTGTCTCTGTAACTGGCGATAATTTGCCTGTATGCCCACATGAGGTTGATGCACCAGCAGCTGCATGGTCTGCGGAGGCGGCGCTTGCAGGCGGGGAGCGTGACTGGAGGTTTGATTCGAGGAGGAACTCTGGCTGAGATCCAGATTGGAGTAGTAGGTGCGTATGGAGGTGCGTTCGATTTTGTGGTGCGATGTGGATGAAGTGTGCTGATGATGATACATCTGATCCATGCGCGCGATTTCCTCTGAAAAGATACAGGATCGATATATAAGCGATGGTTACTCGAGCCTTTTTTGAGTACTTTTGCAATTCACCTCGTTCCTTAGCCCATTGCTGTTTCTTCAAGTCCAACAACCTATGCGTCTGTCTCGCTTCGGGACCTGTAATCATGTCCTGGCTTCCAGTTCAGTTCATTGCACCACGTAGCTGACGTCACTAGTCAAACACTGCAGCCGCGTAACACCACCACCGCGGTGCAAGGCTAAATCAACAACTGAATGTAAGACAGTCTACGAAATTCCATCAAACTCGCGACTCGCGACTCACGACTCGGCACATTCGATTTTCTCTTTGCATTGGAATGTCCTGTCTGCGCTGTCCTGGCCAAAAAGCGTTTCCCTGACAACCGAACAACACGTGTAAACAAAAAACTTCCTCAATGACTTTGCACAGGTGGCCAAGGGGGACGGAAAGGAGGTAAAGGGAGGAGAGAGGGAAGCAAAGTCCTTGCACTCCACGCGCACTGGGTTAATGCTACCAAAGCGACGACTGGGCGGTGAGCAGAGGCCGGGGCTGGTGTAGTCTGCGATTCGCGTGCCATTTGCCAATTGTTTTTTAACTGTTGTCAGTTCCCGCTGGGGTTCAGATACCCCAAAAATAGTCTCTTTAGGGCTCTACAAATAGACGTGCATTAATTATTACTTTATGCCAGTGTTGGCCAGTTATTAAATTCTATTGATTGCACTGCTCAACATGATTAGGTTTAAGGCCTCTTTAAAAGGAAATTGTGCCTAAGTTCCTTTAACTAAATCGGAAAAACAACCCTAGTTTTCCACGAATATTGTCTTCGGTCTCTCTGACTTAAAATTCCTTATGAAATGCTTTGTTAACTAGTGTAACTTAAAGTTATGCCACCGTTTTAATTTGTTAGCTATGCTAATGTGTTGCAGGGTTAAAAAAAATTATAGCAGCAACAAGTCAGAAAGCAACCCCAAAAAGAGACTATAAACTAGATCAAATGTCAGGCTAAAGTTGGACAAGGAAGAAATCAAACTGCGACTAGGAATGGGACTCGGCGTAGGTGTAAAATGCGAAGCGTCCTTCGTTTATGAAGCGTAAGGAATGCAACTCGATTAAGAGGGAGCAAAGGCTGGAGAACAAAACGTAACAGAGTCAGAAATTTATTTCCCATGGTCAAATAGAAATGGCCAAAAGATAAAAGGAAGAAATATCTCATAACCCATTTTCCATAAACATACATAAACCACAAAAAGGCAACAACAACAACAACAGAAAATAGCAAAAGTTAAACGAGAGGCGACTCATTGTTGCAGTTGTTGTTGGTGTTGGTGTTGTTGCTTTTGGGTCTGGTTTATACGCGTGGGCGTAGAAATCACTGCCAGTCAAAAGGTCATGTTATGATCTTGAGCGAACTATGTGTCTAAGTCGACGATGACGCTGAGAAGCATGGGAGCCCAAGAGCCAGAGCTTGACTCTGATTCAGTGCCCGATCCAAAAGTAGTTGCATTTGTTGTTGTTGTTGTTGCTGTTGCTGTACAATAGTTGTTGCAACAACGAGTCAAAGAAGCCACAAAGCAGCTAAGAAGCAAAGCAGCAAAGACACAAGCTAAAGGCCAAGAGCAGAGCAAGAAAACGGATCACAGTGTTTGCTGTGTTGTACGGCAATCAAGAAATCCCACTTGATACAAGTGCATTTATAAGACATTATAATGAGTTTTTATAAACTTAAACAGGGTCGTCCCCTGGTCGAGGCAACTTTGCCTTTAGGGCGTCACTTATAACTAGAGTTTGAACTTGGACAGCCACTCGAGTCGCTCGGTCACTGGCACCGATCACATGACTCAAGATGATAATTGCTTTCAGCTAGGTCAACAGTTGACTGACTGCATAAAAAAAAGCAGAACAAACATGTTCATACATGTCACCAAACGGTTAGGTTTCAACTCCTACAAAAGAAAGTGACCAGCACACAGTGTACAGTGATTGGTGATCAGTAACCACTGATCGCAGTGATCGCTGATCGTGTCTGACCATTTAGTCAGCAATTTTCATACATCTTACTTTGGATTTTTCTTTTACAGCGAATTTCACTCGGTGTCCGAGCGATCGTTGGAATAGAGCGATCGATGCATCATTTAGTGTATAACCTCAATACGGCGATCAATAAACAAACAAGCCAAATGCCTAATAATTGTAATTTACCATATTTTTGTCGACTATATGCCGATCGATAGACGAAACCGATCACCATCTACGTCTCCGATCGTATCCCTAGAGGCACGCTGTGTAGGAGTGGCGGAGGCGGTTTGGAAACGTATACCAGGTGAGGGTATGTATGTGTGTTTGTGAATACGATTACGAGTACTCATCATGGGCAATACATATTGATCAAAATTGATGATGTTGACACGAACTTTGAACGAGGCGAATGTCTTTACGACCAGCTTACGATCTCTCTCTTTCTTATCGTGTTCTCTTCGTGTTTTCAAGGGTTTCTCACTGGCGATTTTCGTCAGCACTCGAAATGTTGAACGATTTTCATAAGTGATTTGGGTATATATTCGAAACATATTCAAGTGAGAGAGTATCACACGTTTACTTATTGAATAATTTTTTTGTGTCTTAGCCACCATATCATCATGATCATTGAGAAACTATCGATGGATAATTTAGGCTAATTGAAGAACGTCTCTTGACACTTCCACTTCAATGACATTTCATAAAAAACAACTACAACAAAAAGGTGAAGAATTTAATTGTTATGCTCTTGTTGGCACCTTGGCTTGCCACTTGCCACTTGCCACTTGCGACTTGGCACTTGCCACAAATTTGTTGTTGGTGTTGCAACGCTGCGTATGCACTTTCAATTTAGTTGAATTTCTGATTTTAGATTTAGACTTGGCCACATCATTGCCAAAAATGGTTAACCAGACGTCGCCAGCAACAACACTGACAGGCAACAATGGCAACCACGTCTTGGACCAACTGTCTGTCTGGCCGTCTGTCGTTTTGGCCACATTATAGCGCCAACACTCCACAACAACTGTCAGGTGTTTAGATGCCTGCCTCAGATCTGCTTCTAGCCGCGTATGTGCGAGTTGTGTATGTGTAAGTGTGTGTGCGTGTTTACCACAAGACGCCTTTGTCTTTCTCCCAAAATGGGGTACATGAAATACTGCATGGCACTTGTGAAATCATGAGAACAAAGTGAACATTGTAGCGAAATTTTCTGAATAATTTTCTGCCAAACTTTATGCTTTTTCTCCCATATTCATATAATAATCATTCCATTTTAATCCCTTTAAATTTTCAATTTACTGTTCCATCTCATACATTTTCAAAGTGTAATCCAGCTGCGACTAAATTTTGCCAGCACAAATTGCATGTTGCCGCTTGTAATTGCTGCCACTCGCTGTTGTTGTCATTGTCGCTGGTCGTCACAGCGGCTGATGGTGACCAGAAGGAGGAAGACTTTAGTGGAATAGTAGAGAGAGGACGTAGAAGAGGGGGCAGAGCGGGCGGCTAGTGTTGCTGTTGTTTCTGTTGTCCTCCACATGACAACATGTTACACTTTGGTCACTATAATGAGCCGTAATTAGTGCCAATGTGTGGACAACTTAGATGATCAGCTACGTAGCTGCCATGATACTCTGCGTGTGAAAATTTGCGCGCTTTTTGATAATTGCGACAAAGAGTTGCCATTGCTGTTGGTGTTAGAGTTGTTGCTGTTGTTTCTGGCACTGGACATGGCCATGTATCAACGTCGATGTCGACGTCGCTGTCGGTAAATGTCTGTAAAAATGAAAGGAAAACTGATTAGCCTTGACAAGTTCAAATTGTTTGGTGTAGGGTTGCCACCAACACGCATTTGATTAGTTAAAGAGTGAAAGCAATCGATGAAAATTACCCACAAAAACAGGCAAACAAATACATAAAAAGGCGCAATTTAACAAAAAGCTAAAATGTGAAAAATGAGTGAGATAGAAATAGAAAAGAAAGAGAGAGAGACAGGGAGAGGGGAAAAAACAAATATCAAAATGTCCACTGATTGCCAGTGCTTGTCGTACAGGCCAAATGGCCGTGCGCGAACCAGCTAGCTAACGGTTAATACAGTCCATCATTATCAGCCACCAACACTGGTCTAGCAGTAAAAGAAATGCGTTACCAACAACACACAACAACAACAAGCGCTCTAAGGTCAGTTAGAGACCAAAAAATTGTTGTGCACACACATGGCTCAAAAAAAGATTCTCACAAGGCGGCGGCTGGTTCTGCTTCATTCCGTCCACATGTCCATGGAGTCGCAGTCAGCTCCAGTCTGGGCCTCAGAATCAGTCCCAGTCTCAGCCTTAGCCTTAGTCTTGGCCAAGAGCCTGCAACATGAAACAGGTGTGGCACAATGCGCATCGTAACTACCAGGCCAAAAGCAACAAAAACCAAAAACAAAACAAAAAAAACCAAAACAAAAATATAAACAAAATCTACGAAAACTGGGAGGCTGCCGACCATTTGGCCAGGCTAACAGCATACATAGGTTTGGCTGCAACTGAGGCTGTAAGTGTGCACTGAGAGAAATATGAAAAGCAGTTGGGAAAGCGCTTTCGTCAGGAGTTTGAGGCAGAGAAACTGTTAGAACCTTTACAGCCGTTTTTAATTGTTTTTGCATTACAATTTTAAATTTTAAGTACTTTATTTTTCAGTATGTTTTAGTATTTTGTAGTATTTTTTCAGTATTTTTAAGTATTTCCTCAGTATATTTTAAACTTTTAAAGACTTCTTATGATAAGTCAATACTTTATAACGAGTAAACTTTTCAAAATAGTTAAAATATGGTCCTTATTTTTTCCGAGTGTAACTTTGGCGACGCTTTTACCGCACGTTCGTTATTTTTTCGCAATTTTTGAGGTCACAATATGCCCGACGACGACGTGGATGATCATCGCTGGAAATCTGAGGCCTGGTCTGGGTCTAAGTCTGACTTGTAGTTGGAGTCAAAGACTGAATTTTGTGCTGCTGAAGCTGCTGCTTATTCTGCTGCTGCTGCTGCTGAAGTTTCGTTGTTGTTTGTCGCCTTAATGAAACACGCGACATACACTTACACACATGGCCAGCTAGCGAATGTGGCCAAAAGCCTGTAGACCAGTCCGGCAATAATAACAACAGCAATAACAACAACAGCAACAGCGAGACTGCAACAGGGCACACATGGCACTCTCAACTTTGACCCGGGTCAGGCCAAACTGCAAGTTGAAATTATGTAGCATGCAGCGTGGAGCGTGGAGCGTGGAGCATAGAGCGTAGAAAAGCGTTGTGCGAAATTAAAAAGATAACTCAGATGTGAAAACAATTGATAGTCACAGATATTGAGCTTTGACAGCCAAGCGATAGACAATGCATGATAATTTTCTAGTATTTCTGCTTATATTCGGCTAAATTCTTGCGTAAAGTCAATTAAGGTTGTAGCTACAGATGACGATGATAATAATGATGATGATTGTGGTAGAGATGAAGGCTTCAAGATGCAGTCAAGTCTTGTTTTGAAGTATCTTTTAGCTGACATTTGAACTACTGACTCTGCTCATCGTCGCCATATTTGGACACTAAATGGCCAAAAAGCAAACCAGATAACAACTGTCATCTGCCTCTCTCTCTCTCTCTCTCTCTTTTCCTCTAACTGCCTCTCTTTCTGCCTCACACCCGAGGTAGTTAAACGAACTGTCTTTGAACTGCGCAGTCAGTTTTGTATATTTATATGTATATATACTATATCTTTTATATATTTTTGTATTTTTGATTTTTTATTCAACTTTAGATGATTGATGGCCGTGTTGCATTGTTGTATCTGAAGTTTGAGCTAATTTATAACAATAACAACAACTGGAGATTGGCTAACTGAGAGAGTGTCTGTCAATATATGAAACTTGGAGTCTTTTCTGAGTCGCATCATCAGGCAATTTGTATGCCCGCCTGTCAATATCGAATCAAAAATATTGAACTGATCCTTTTGTTTGCCACATTTTGATTGGGCGTTTCAGCTCTTCGTCTCTCTCTCTCTTTCTCTTTCATTCCTTTCCATATTTTTGTTGAATGTTTTGTGTTTTCTGGCAGTATTTAATGCTACACCTTCAAAAGCGGAAATCCCATCAACAATGCGTCGTCAACTCTGATGAGTAATGATTTTGGGTAGCACTACGGGAAGGGGTGTGGGGATCTAAGGGGCAGGGTTAAAGTCAAGCTGTGCAAAAAACTGAAACTGAAGGGGAAGGGGAAGGCAGACAGTCGTAGCTACCCCTCAGACACTTTACACCTTCGATAATCAGTCATAACTTTTAACACATGATATAATTTTGTAGCATTGTCTGCAGAATTGCATTCTCTGCTTGTAAACATGATTGATGAGCTCCAGTCCCCATCTCTCTAAAACCTCTCTCACTCTCTCTCTCTCTCTCTTACTCAGCGTTTGTTTGTCTCTCTTGAAATTAGTACAACAAACTGTCAATGATTTGTAATTGCATTTTCAATCATTCATACTGAGTGCTCGTTTCCAATTCATCTGTTTGAACAATCCAATTTTAAATGTTTGCTGCCAGCGACTGCCAAAAACAAAAATAAAATAATAATGAAATCAAAATCAATTCCAAAAAGTACAAGAAATCCGTGACGTTAACGCAAAACACTTTCAACAAAAATACCCTGGCTTGTAAGTTGGTAAACAAGGCGTGCTAAATTTAAGAAAATCTTACAAATTGCACTTAAATGATTTTATTGTAGCCTTAAAAATATTTTTATTAAATTTTAAAACAGTTGAAAAAATATTTTTCCTTACAACTAAATTTAAATTAAAGTTTTAAGATATTTTCTGGTGTTTTTAAAAAGAGTTCCCCACCAAAATCGTTTTTCGCATTTCCATAAATTTGTAACAAAAACTTCTCTCTGCCCTTACAGGGTATTTGCTCATCACCTGCTCTCTGCTAGTTAAATTTTGTGTGGCGCCCCCTTTTCATTTTCATTTTCGAATACTGATGCACCACAATGATAAGAAATTTAATTGATTACCTTTTGTTTTTCCTTGATTTTTTTGTTTTTGAACTGTTTACTCACCTTTCGTTATATTAAAACTATTTCGCTGTTTTCAATTCCCACGCCAAGTCATCATATTTGGGAGTAGAGAAGAAGAAGCATTTGATTTATTATTGGGAATAAAAAGAGAAAATACTATATCATAACGTGGTCATAACTGATTGGATTGGGTCAATGTCTGGGGCAGTGAATGGACACAACGAGTTGGAGTTGTACATGAATTTGATTACGATTGAGGATTTTGATTTTACTTTTGATTGTGATGTTGAAGTCGATTTTAAATTTGTTGCTGTTGTTTTTGGTTTTTCTGTTTTTGGGCCAGCAATGCGGAAATTCAGCTAATACGCAGGTGTTAGCTACCGCCCCGTTAATAACTCGTTGGCCCGCATGATATATGAGCTATGGAAATAAATCCATGGCATGACCTCAGCTATCAAACTTCACACGAAACGTGAATTTATCACCGCAATGAAGTGAAGCGCAGGCTTAAATCATCGCATGGCTCATTAACAAGAAGCTGCCTCTTGTGGCTTATGAATAATCAGTTTATTAATCAATGTGCTTCATGATTGCAAATAAACGATGATGCTATTATAATGATCGCACTATTATGGATTACAAACTACAAAAACTTATAGCTGAAAACTGAAAACGAAAACTTTGAGCCACAAACTACGCACAGCTGATTGTGATCAAGTTGTTTCCCGATTGCGTTGACCTACCTAACTCAGAGCTACGTCTCTAATCTCGTAACTTTTCTTATCTACAGCTGTATCTAACCATATCTTCTAAGCCATCTATATGTTTTTCTGACCATCAAATTTGTTAGTTTTTCCTCTGTCTTACTACCAATTAAGATGTATTTTAACTGCTGCTGCTTCATCTGTTTCAACTGTTTTAACTGTTGACCCTCACGCTTGGTCACTCAATTAGTTAGGCCACACACACAGCCCTCGAACGATCCTGTTGGCCAACAGCTGTTGCCGTTTTGCCCATCAAATGGTTCCGTCAACACTTTTGCGCTGCGTATTTGAAACAGAAATTTATGATAGTTTGTGGGCGTGGTCGAGAAGGGGCATCATTAAAATCCAAGAGGGAGCGCAGAGCAGCGAAAAAAGATTTACAGCAAACCAAAAATGTATAAAAAAATAAATAAAATAAAATAAAGATCGTTTTAAGGATCGTTTCTGGATGAGCGATCTTTGACGTGCGTGTGTCGTGTGTGTGTTTAAATAAAACCACAAAAACTACAAAAAGAAATATGAAAATGGTAGAAGAGATTAGGATAAAGAATAACAACAATTGGAATTACCAATCGCCTGCCTAAACAAGCAAAAATATTTCCATATTTGCACATTTGCACAGGCAATTTGCCGCATTTAGAGCGCTCACGCATGTAATTAGGAGTTGCCCAGGATCATCAGTTGGCCATGGCCGAGAAGCAGTGACAAATGTGGCTAAGCCGTTGTGCGTGTGCTTAACGTGAGTGATTGGGACTTGAGAGAAGTCGATGGATTTGTCAACCGCTCACAAAGAAGTCTAAACAAAAAGTGAACAGAAGGCTTATTTAAATGTACATTAGACTGTCGTCGCATGTCCTGTGTTGTCCTCTCCTAAGTCCTGTCACATGTCAGCAGTTCAAACTTCCTGCCGGCGATTAGGAAGTTTACTCATACCACAATCCCTGTAGTCAGAGAAATTAGTTGTACTTCCAAACGAGTACTGTCTATTTTTCTTACTTTTTCGGGTTATTTGGGAAATTTTTAAAAGTCAGAACATATGCTATGCACAGTTGGCATCCTGTGAGTCCTGCGGCAATTTCATGCTCACTCACACGGTACTTAACCCGACGTGCAACGTGTTCGCTAAACAAACATTCACATAAATTGTATCTTTCAGTTGGGACTACACAACATTGATACAGTCATTAGAGCCAACTGCGTTTAGGCCTGGCTACCGAAATGATGAACAACATACCAAATACCAAATACCAAAATACCACACAAAACGATCGCTCGATCGTTCAATCGATCCATCTATAGCCCCCTACTCCTGGCCTGCCCCTGCCCTTTAGACTGTTTCGGTTAATTACCCAGCTCGTCTGAAATTAGGCTGTCATCATCATTTAGTAAGAGTTGGCAGCAGTTACAGCAATAGAGACAGATAGAGAGAAGGAGTGAAAGTAGGAAGGAGCCAGAGCACTAAATATTTAAGAATAATTTGGTAAAGGTTGGGAAGAACTTAAAACTATAGAATAAACTGTTAATTAGATAAAAGGAAAAGTCGAGTTATATATTTCTATATAGAAAACTATACTACCGATTTTATGATTTATTTAAAACTACAACTTTATTGCTTAATTTAAATATTTCATTACCAACAATTAAGTTCTCTCGACTTGCGGCAAACTCTTGCCACGCATAAACTAAACGAAACAAAGTAATTTATTATACATAATTACAAACTTATGTCTATTATACATATAGTTTTCTAATAGATACAAACGACACACCCAAAAGTGCATCATTTTTCAGTTTGTTTTTTTTTTTTGCGCGCGACGATCGCGACTGTCATTAACAATGTTTAAACGTTAAAAGCTTTAAATAAATACAACAAATAAAACAAAATTTGCATTTGCTATAAACAATAAGGCATTTAAGCAACGATTTGTTTGAATGGATTGGAGGAGAAGGATGAAGTTATCGGAGGAGTTGCAATACAAAAATGGAGCTCGATCGATCGATCGATTGAGCGACTGATTCAAGTGTTGAGCGGCATCACGATCCACACACATAGACACATGTGTGTGTGTGTATTTTAATTCTAGAAAAAAAATCTTATTAAAATTTTATTGCAACAAAATGGAAAACTGGCAGCGCCTAAACAGCGCGCGAAAAGCTGCAGCTAAAAACGGAATTCGTGCGCATCAACAGCTTCAATTTGTTGTTGTTGTTATCGTCGCTGTTGTTGTTGTTGCTGTTGTTGTTTAGTGAATCTTTTGTCTAGCGGAACACCTGCTGAAAGTCAGCAATGATGACGTCTACAGCCACAGCAAAAGATGCAGCTGTGGGTTAGCTGTTAGCTGTTTTCTGCTAGCTGCTGGTGTGTGTGGCAGACTCGGAGACTGAGCTGAAGTCAAGTTGAAGTCAAGACAAGTCAGAGGCAGTCTCGACCTTCTTACCGCCCGTCCAAGCTTAAAACCGCCCCTCGACCTTAGCCATTTGTCAGCACCAACTCCAAACCTGGCTGGGAACTGTTAATGCAGTTAATACTTCTGCTGGTGGCACTTTCTTAGACCAAGATCAAGACGGCAACAAACAGTTCGACTGCTTGACTAAATATCATTGGGTCAAGTTCACCATTGCGCACATTTAAAACAATATTTTCTACCTTTTCTACACTTATAAATACTATAAATATATAAATATTTTCTATGCACATCTGCAGCAGCTTTTCAAAACTTTGATTTATACATTTCCATGTGTTTTATTATCGACACTCAAAACGCCTCTTTCTAGCACCAGCGTAGTCGTGCTTATGGAGAGTCCAAAGACGTATCTATATATGAATATGATTCATTTGGCTGTGCTCTACAATGGCAGACAGTGAGTAAGTGGCCAAGGCATTTGTTGGCACCTGCAACCTGCTAGAAAATCTTCTTTTAGAGACGCCCCACGCTGCAGCTAGTTGTGTATTACGATTTGAGTCTTTCATTAACCCACTCATAGCACAAAACATGTACTTTCTCACAAACCAAAATTTAAAATAAGATGAGTTTAGAATTAACAAGACAGACGAACACATGCCCTTTTGGAAAATAATTCTTAACCAAATTCTTAAGCAGAATGGAATTTATTGTCCATACCTTTAAAGCCTTTCCTGATTTATTTATATTATTTATATGATTTAATAATATACCATTTTTTTACCAAACTGTTAGCAATCCCTCAACAAACTTTCTACTACAGAGCTGCTAATAGCAGCTCATTTCGAAGATCACAATTAGGTCCCTCGCAAATGACGCTGAAACTGGGCAATTGAACTTGGACATCGACTGAGGCTACAACAGTGACTTTGTTGGAGACTTTGGCAGAGAATTCGGTGGGGAATTCGACAGCGACTCGAACTCGAACTTTGCCACAAAGCTGTGGCATTATTCAGTCGCTCACATTTCTCACAATCAGCTGTGAAAATCTTCCCATTTATGACCCACTAAAAAGAAACCGAAGCAAACCCAAAGCGAACTACAAGTATTTGTATCTTGTATCTATATAGAAGGAGCATAGAGTGTTGAGTTCATTTGTCGGCGTTATGAATCTAATGTATATCCATTATGCATAAATTCACGAATTCCATTCCATTTGTTACAGTGAAGACTGGAAATGAAGCAAATGCTTTGTTTACACCCAACAACGAGGTGAAACACCTTCTAACATAGAGTTCAGTTAGACAATTTCATAGTCCATTTGGCAGTGATTTTTTCTCGGCTTTTTGGAGGTGTTAATAACAACCACAAAGACGTTACAATTACGCATTGAAATCGGTTCGAAAGCCGCGATGTGTGATGTCAACGTTTCGCAGGTTCCCACAGATCCCAAAAAAAAAAAGAGAATAGTGTTGAACAATTGTTAAATTGGTATTTAAGCGCGTCTATTTTACGATTTGTTGCCACAACAATGCTCGGACTTGTCTCTCCGAGGGGAAATGGAAATGGAAATGGGCTAACATCAGACAGAGGCCAAAAAATCGAGACTCTTCTGTCGCACGGAAGCTGTTCTTAACGCTTTTTACAGTAGTTTCTTTCGGGTTAGATAAGTTTTGTTTTCAAGGGGGGAAAAGAGACTTTTGGGAACCGTAAAACCGGTTAAAAACCATAAAATGTGGTATAATCTCTGCTTTCTAACCGATCGTGTAGCATGTAAAATTTTGTCATATCAACAAAAAAAATAAAATACCAAAAAAAAATGTATCTTTATGATTTTTGGAGCAATTTGTTGTCGTTGTTTGGCTCATAGTCAATCCGATCTGTCAATTTATCAATGTCGAAAAATGCAGAAGCCTCAATTCATTGACAAACATAATTAATTTGATTAAATTCAAATTCGCGGCATTAAACTGAAAACTGGAAACTGGAAAATCATCCAACGGTCACACACACGCACACACACACACACTGTTGCACACACACGCGACACAAAGCAAATCTTGATCAAAAACTCATCAAAAAAGTCAACTTTTGTCTGTATTTCAGGAAATTAACATTTCTGTTTTTATTTTTGTAGTTTTTTGCTTTTCGGTTTTCATTATTGGCATGAGCGACCCCTTAGGGTCAAATATGATTTGGTTTCGAGTTATGTTGTTATTTTTTCATCTTCTTTCTTTAGCCAGCTAAGCTTTAGTTTTAGATATCTTCAAAAACGAATCGATACCAAAACAGATCAATGATCTCATTTGCATACAGCACAAAGCTGCCAAATGTGAAACATGCCGCAAGGTGGAAATCAATTTTTAGGGGCATTCAATCAAAATCAAATTCGAGAAGAAAAAAAAAATACAAAAAAAAAAAAATATAAATACCAAGCAACAAATATATAATAATAATAAAGGTGGCATTTTGCACAACGACAAACGAGTAAGTATGTGGAGTGGGCGTGTAAGGCTAACAGATACTCTGTGAAGGCGAAATTAAACAGAAAATTAAGGAAAACTTTTGGAATTATTAAAAATTCAAGTCTAAAATTTGAAACTTAAAAATATATACGGTCACCCTAAAAGAAAAATGTAGTTAAAATCCAAGTCTAAAATGAAAAATAATAATTTTAAGCTGTAAGTTTTAGTAGTAAACTAAATTATATTAAACTATAGTTGTATATGGTCACCCTAAATGTAAGAAAATATAAAAGGTTTGATCATTTTCTATTTATTTCGATTATATCACATTTTCTTTTTATTTTCTTTAATTTATTATATTTAAATTTATGTAAAATACTTTTTTTATTTTCATTAAAAGTTGATGCATACTTTTATTTAAAAAAATATATTTAAAAACTTAAATGACCTTTTGCCCTAAATTATTTGTTAAAAAACTTAATTGGTTACACTTTCAGCCACATTTACACCCAATTGAATGGCTAATTTCCAGGGTATAATTAAGACGAAACACTGTCTGTATTGACGCAAATCAAGTGAATGATCAGCTCAGAGTATTGAAGACAACGGACGAATCGAACGCATAAATTAGTCACAAAATAAGCGCGAAAACGTGTTTTAAATTTTGTTTTTCATATCACGCGAGTGTTAGAAAAGGAAAGGGAGAGCGAGAGAGAGTGAGTGAGAGAAGCAGAGAAGACGAACTGGGACGAAAGAAATGAAATGAACGACGAACGCTCATGTCAGTATTTGTCAAAGTTTTTGGCAGTGATTAATGCATTTATAATTAATTTATTGTATACAGCGACACATACACTCACACATACACTAATACACACCTTTGTAGAAATTGGCATGGAACATATCCCAAGAGGAGGCAAACTCCAGTTAAGTATTTTTTCGGGCATGACATAAGTTCAAAAACTGGAACTCTGAATGCCAAAAAGTAGCGCTGCTCTCGCTGCTTTTTCTCCCTCTGCTTCTTATTATTCTTCTCCTGCAGCTCTTCCTCTTCTCATTGTTGTTCTTGCAAGCCTTTAACCTAATTTCGGCTGAAATATTTATATTGATCCCTGGCCGGGAATGATTGATGATACCTGATTGACGGCACAGGACAAAAGCTGCCCAGCAACAACAACAAAAATTTTCCTTCCTTTCTTTTTTTTTGTGTGTTGTGTGTGTATTTTCGCCAAGTCACTTAAACGGCGGCAAGAAATGTTTGAGGCGCGTTTTCTTCAGTGCAACTGATCTGGCCAAAAGTCACATACATTAGAACGCATTAAAGTGTAACCAAAAAGGGGCGAGACCCAAGTTGCCCTGCCAGTGTTGCACGTTTCATTGTCCTTGTGTGTGTGTGTGTGTGTAGTTTCTGCAGAAGTCGCAGAAGGAGCTGCCTCAGCTGGAGCTGAGCAAACTGTGCCTGTAGTTGCAAGTTTCCATAACAAACAAATCAAGCAAACAATTGCAAAGGATAATCTGTTGCTCAGCAAGGATTAGCCATACCATCAGAGCACAAGGCACACCAACACACTCACACACACACACACAAACAGACTGCTCAACATATGCAAATTTCAAAATTAAAGCATGAAAATTTGTCAAAGGCAACCAAATCGAATTTTCTTTTCGTGTGTAGATGTGTGTGTGTGTGCGGGTGAATGCTTGTGCGATGTCCTGCCGTCAAGAGGTAGCTCAAAGGATAACCGCAAGAGCAACCGCAGCGCCGAAAATCAGTCCGTTTGCCTCTTGCCGCTCGCCACGCCTCGTAATGGGTTTAAACAGCCCCTTTTAGAGAATTTCGTATCGTTTTCTTTCATTTTGCATTCGCCTTTTCCTATTTTCCGGGGCGTAGCCCTACCCCGCCCCTGTTTGACTTTTGCGCTTGCCCTTTTTACCATTGTGGAAAAGGGTTTCGTCCGGGCCAAGAAACAAACACAGATGATAACGACTTTGCGGGTTTTCGAAAAAGGGTTTTGTGTTTGCCCTGTCATAAAACTCGAAAATTCGACAAATTGGATTAACTTCTTCTAAAAGTTGTTGCAATTCTCAATACTCTATTGAATGCGTATCGCTAGTTGGCTGGCGTCACGCCCCTTAAATATCAAAAGGAAAAGACCAAAAACATCTGCAAATTCGTTCATTATCAGCCGGAAAAAACATACGAAAGTGACTTTTCATGTTTGTAAGTCAAAACAGTTAAAGAGAGGGAAGTTTCAGACAGGAAAATGCTGAAAAAGAAAGTGTGAAACAAACAAACTAATACATAATTTAGATACATTTTTTATTTACATTTTAGTTGCACAATTAATTGACTTTTTACTCCATGTCATTTATTATTTGCACACATTGCGAAATCTATTTAAAATTAAATGTTAAAATGACCTCAAAATGTCGCTTAATCTTAATCTTGACTAAAACTTGATTGTTTCCATAAACAGTTCATTAGGTGGAAAAATAATGATAAATCTGGTTGACTTAATGATACGACATTCAGTATTGCTTGCTGCCAATTTGAAGATCTTCTTCATTCCCAACTGCGACGTGTTTGAACAAGTGTTTCTGGTGTAAACTGGGAGGGGAAGTGTGTGGGATTGGGGGTGTGCAATTTTACAATGCAACTAATATCATAAAATGTCTTATGGCTATCAACAGATAACGCTTTTAACGATCAATACTATGACAGCTTGACAACTGGAAAATGGCAAAAAGATGGCGTGAGTAAGCCCAGGTAAGCGCAAAAGGAAGGGGTGTGGTGTGGAGCTTGGGGCTGGGGTGATAGGTAAACGAACAGGTAGATGTCAATTCAACACCGTTAGCAATGGGGAAGTCTAACGAAACTAACTAACTAACTAACTTACTAACAAACTCGCGTGAGTGTTGCCCCTGCCAACGGCAATTGAATCCAGTTCGAGCGCATGCAAAAAAAAAACTACAAAAACTAAAGAAATAAAAAACTATTTACGCCAAGCGAGTAGAAGGAGTAAGCGAGAGAGCACAAGACAGACAGAGAGAGATAGTGTGCGACAGTTGGAGTGGGGAGCAGACGCAACAACTATCGATCGATACATAGCAACAGATGTGCCTGCATAAATAGACCACGCCCACATGCGACGGCCAACTGCCTGACCAGCCGAGCAGCAAATGTGTTATCAATACATGCAAACACACACACACACATGCACACACAAACATTCACTCACACAGCCACTCACACATGCTCCGTGTCACTCTCATTAATGTGCGACGCTCTCATTCCGTATATGCACACATGCCTCTGTGTGTGTGTGTGTGTTTTGTGCTCTGCATTGGTCAATGAAATGAGTAAATAAGTTCGCGTTCACACGAGCAACAGCAACAACGACTAGCGCTCACTCGCTCTAACACAAGCAGCTGCTCAACTGCTCTTTATTTATAGCAACAACAACCACGATACAAGCGAGCGTCAGAGCGAGCGATCTTCGGCAATAGTCTCGTGTGTGCATGTGTGAGTGCGCTGTTATACTGGTTTATAACCGGGTGCTCCGATTGTGTTAATCGAGCCAATCAAATGTCGTAACGCTAGTCTGCCTGCGAGAGCAGCCTTAGCAGAGAGCAAGATCTCAACAGTAAGAGAGCGAGCTGTCTGTTAGCATGTTAAATACAAAATGGAGTGAGAACGTTTATGTGGACTGCTTTATTATTAATATTTGAATAAGTTAACTAACATAATTAATGTAATAAATACAAATTTAAATTATATTAGCACTGATTTTATTATATTTTATTAAATGTGTTGTTTAGACATTTAGACATTTCCTACATGCTGTCGCTGTTATGAGTTAACAGCGCACTGTTAATGTTGTTAAAATCACTCAAAGCTGCTCGCGCATATGCGAGAGCGCGCTCTCCGTCTCTCTTCGAACTTACGCTCAATTGCTCAGCAAATGTTGTGTAGCACCGTTAGAGAGAGCGAACAAGCGCACGAGGGAGCGTCTTCTGCTTTGCATTGTTTGTCTTTGATGAGACAACAACCAGTTTGTTGTTTTTGTTTATAGTAGTAGCTTCTTGTAGTGTTGTTGTTGTTGTTGTGTGGTAGCCCCGTTGTTGGTAGCCGAAGCCGAAGCTGAATGTCGCTTCGTATTCGCGCCGTTGATTGCAAAGCATCTCCGGTGAGCTCGTGCGCATTTTGCAGAGGCCTCAACAGCAGCGGCAAACAGACGTCGCAGCAGCAGCAATAGCAACAACAGCAACAGCAGCAGCAGCCGTCGTCGTCGTTGCCGCGCAGCCGCTACCAGGTGCTTGGGGTATACGTAGAGTCGGAGCATTTTGCAGAACTGTTTAACATCAGTCTTTAGTGATAGCTCGCGCTTCTTGCTCGCACGCTCGAATCGCATGTCGGACGCTCGCTCGCTGCGTCGTCGGCTTTTTTACGATACCTGACCTCTGTATGTACTGTAATCAAGACAACGGATCGTAACGTGCGTAAACGCTTAGCTATCGATCGGTTATCGGTTATCGCTGTGAACCATTTATCGACTTATCGTTGACATGCAAAAACTTAAATACTTTGAAAGGTTTATGCGAAATTCGTTGACCTAATAACAGTAATAATAGTGCAATCGCAGAGTGTTTTACTTTTCACACCTTCACACACACAAATACACGCACACACAACCGCCGATGATCGTCATGAAAAAGAAAACAGAGGCGCGCGCTTGTTCGCCATTTGCCCGAGTCCAAGTCCAGTCCAAGTGCCTTTTCACCAAATAAAGGTGTGGCCTAAAGTGACAACAACAACAACAGTTAACTGCAGCAGCAACTACAAAAACAACAACAACAACAACGAGAGTTGAGCAACTTTAACTGAACAACAAGTCAAATACAACTTATTTTTTCAGTATGTTCTATATAAATTAGACGGCAGCAAATTGAAAAGTTACACACGAGCGGTGTGTGTTATATACACACATACACATATACACACACACCAACACACGCTAATTCACACTCAGACAGCTGTGTGTGAGTGTGTCAGTTATCGAGTCGAGATCGATATATCTATATATTATATGTGCTTATTATATACTAAATACATATACACATGTGTATGTGCAACTTGTGCATGCTTCACGCTCATCTAAAGTTCTAAAAGTCAAGTGCAATTTAGCTACGACTAGCAACAACAACAAAAACAACGTTTTATTGGCGCAAGGTGAAAAAAATACGACACAACTTAAATGATTTTTCTATTAAAAAAAAGCACAACAACAACAAAAAGAAAAACAACAACAAACTACAGTTCAGTGCGCAACGAAAATTTGTAGCTGAAATACGTGAAAATTGTTTAAACGGAAAGAAAAGCGGGCTCAAAGGAAAAACTCTACAGTTTTATAACGGCATTTTATTGGATTAAGTAAAATTCTAAACGCAGTTTAGATCATTTCAAAGGTACGAAACTTGGAGTTTATCTCTATTTTATATCTTAATCTTAAACTCGATCTTTTGGGGTTTAAAGTCCAATTTTATGGACATGCTAAACACAAGCAGTTCATTCATATTTTGGCTGGAAAAAGGCTAAAAGAAATTAGCATAACCATAAGAACTCATAGAACTTTTTGATTGGAAGATTGATGGGAGCTGGAAGAATTGAGTTGAGATATAGCTTTAGATACGATACGATAGATTGAGATACATTCATCATACGTATAAAAGATGGCATGGCATAAAAATCAAAACATGTGAATTTCATTAACGTAAAAATTCAAGAAAACAACAACAATGAGAGACACGAGCAATGGGAAGATGGCGATAGCTGATAAAAGACACAAAACAAAAACAAAAACAAAAAGCTAAGCAAACTGACGAACTGTCCGTACGTCCGTCCGTCCGTCTGTCCGTACGTCTGTCAGTCCCATTGTCTCTCTGTCCATATTGACGATTGGCGTTTCTGTGAGAAAGTTTTCAGTTTTGTTGGCCAGTGCACTTTTTAGTGTGGCCATAAAACAGCAACAACCAAACAACAACAACGACAAGGGCAGGCAAATAAACTTTACGACTATATAACAGAATCAATGTAAGGCAAAGCCTATACACTGAGCGAAAATCAACGCCAAATTGGCCACATATATTTAAATACATTTATATTCTGCTTTACTTTAAACTTGGCCATAACTAAGGCTGATTTATGCACACGCCAATTTGACTTGATTAAGGTTAAATTACTTAACTTAAGACATTTCCTTAAAGTTTATAAATATGCACAGCACTAAATAGCATAATTAAAGACGGTTTTAGCTATTTTTAGTTGAACTAGTTAAGGAATTTAAAATAAGTTCAATATAAATGACATTTTAAACTCTATAAAAATTTATAAAACTTACTTTTGCCAATTTCTTGCAGTGCCAGAATATTTGCTTTATTGGGTAAATAGCGTGTAAAGTTATATTTGCTTGAATTTGTTACAAAAACCTTCGTACTATCGACTAGCCTAGTAATCAAAGAATTTGCGTTTAACGCTCGCTGACTGGCTGACTTGGATGCTATTTTAGCTTTGCATGTGCCGCAAATATTGACAATTGCTCCATAGTCAATGCGCGCGCGAATTGCGGCGCTCATGTTCTACAAAGCGTGCACTTATTTATGCCCTGTAATCTATGAAAATTATGGGTGCGATTAGCTTACGGAACAATTAGATCTGTCGCACAGGCCGGGAAGTTGAGTTTTCATAATCGAGATTGAATAAGAGTAAAGCAAAATGATTGGAAAATTTAGTTGGAATTTTCGTAAAATGGGAAATCACACCCAAAAGGTGTAGCATACTTTTGAGGGAGTTTCAGACGCTTTAAACTTACTGAAAACCCTTTTAAAAAGTAGATCAAGCTTCATTTCAATAAATGTGATTTCATACATGACACTTTATGCGACCATTTACCATTACAGGGTACATGTTAGTTGAGTTTACTTCATCCTAACCAAAGCGCCAAAGTCCATTAGCCAATCGCGCTATTGATTAAACTTCAGCGTAATCAAGCTAAATTAAATTACTTTGACATGAACTGGAATTAAAATTCATTATAGAGTAGCCGCTGGTCGACCCAATTGAGAGCACGGCCTACAGCTAAGTCAACTAACACTTCAAATTGCGAATTTGCAGTGCATCAAGCGGCTTAGACAAACTTCTGTCCGCTCTTCGTACTCCCAAAGAAAAGACTTAGAAAACGAACTTCTTTTCACTTAAAGTTGCTAAAGTTTGTTGCCTAAGTCTTTCGTTTTACGAACCAACTGCTAACAAAATCGGGTAAATAGAGTGTTTAGTTTAGCAGGCCAGGTGTTTGCCCAGCGACAAATTAACACATCAAGGTCGTTTTTGCAACACCCCGTGGCAATTGCTGTAGCAGCATCCTTAGGCAGCCGGAAGACAACAATTGCAGCTTCCTTTTCACCCGAAGCAGCAAAAGCTGTGAGACAATGTGTGAAAGTATTTAGTACAAACGCGATAAGTTAACTAAAAAACCAATAACCTGAGCAGACACCTGTTGGTAACAACTCTTAGGGTTAAAGCCGAGAGAGGAACCCAAGTTTAGATGCATCTGCTAGCAACACCTTTTAACATTTGAATGGTAAAGATATAATTAATCGCTGTGGCTGTAAGCGATATTTACATTTTAAATTGCAGAACGTTTCTTACAACTCGTATCTTATGCAAATCATAACAGTTAAGTCCATGCTTAGTTATCTATATACCTTATTAATCAAATAATAGTATTTATATAATTACGTATAATTTCCTATCTTTTGCAGCACATAGTTTGGAGCAGCAAAGCTCCAACTTCAGGCATTTACCATGATGAATCAAGATAATCCATATGCGGTAAGTTTAGTAAAATTTTTAACAAATTTTAAAACAGAAAACTTTACAAACATTTACCTCAGCTAATTTTCCCTTTGAGTTTTCCGATTCACTGTCTTTAGCTTAATCCAAGCTCACTAATCCAGTGGATCATATAAATTATATTGATTTTATAACAAGTCTGCCTGTTCAGCTGTAAGCTCAATCGTAAAATGACGCATAATTTAACACAAAAGGCAAACGCATGATAAATGCAGAGCGCCAAACACAATACCCCTTAAAATAAAAAGAAAAGAAGAAAAAAAATCATATAATAATAATGAGAAAAGAAAAAATTGTTGTATATTTTATGAGCTAAAAAGTGGACAAACTGATAAAATCAGATAAAAATGTTTTTACGAGCTACACAGTCGACGAAACGCAAAAGAATGTGTGGCACAAAAGTGCAAGACACTAAGATACCCTACGAAAAATATAGGAAAAACAAAAAATATTTTAGAAAGATGTTTGGGTATAAAATAAACGGGTATAACTTTTAACATAATACAAAAGAGAAGTATTGCTTTCATACCCCTTAAAGCACTTTATGATTACAGGGTATTCCAAACGATTAAAGCAAATCAAATGCAAACCTTTTTGGAAAAATAAAAGAAGAATCATTATCATTGATAAGACAAGGCAATGAAAATTATAAAACATTAATTCCAAAAACGAAATCAAAAGTCAACATGGAATTTAAATTGTGCTTCCGCATCTCGCAAATGGGCGCAGAATTTATGAATTATGGGTTTTTGAAGTCCGTGCATAATTACCAATACATATTTGAGTTGCGGTGAAAAATTCATAAAGATCGTCAGCTAAACGGAGTAGATGAAGGAGGGGAGAAGGTGGCAGAAGTAGATGAAGAGGAGGGAGATGAAACGGTGGCCTAAACCAGTTTATACGGCAACTGGTGGCGAAAATATTTAAATGATGTCATAATTTTTAGTAGATATAAATATAATAATCATAATACACACACTACACACACACACACTCACACCAATCACTATTGGGCTGCTCATAAACGGCAGCCGCTTCACCTGTTTTGTTTTAAACAAAACTGCGCTTTTTGTTGCTTTTTTTGTGTTTTGTGTGGACTTCATGTCAACTTAAATTAATGCAGATCAATTAGTTAATATTATTAAGCGTTTCGAATGCTAAAAACTGCGTATTTTAAATAGATTTCTATGGAGCTGAGAGCAGCTCAGATAGAAACTCACGTAAGTTGCTGCTAACATGGCACTAAATGTCAATATTTGAATATTAAATTTTATTTAAGTGCGTTTTTTATGGCTCTAAGCCGATTTTCGTTCAGTCGGCGGTACCAGCGTTGGGTCACTCCCCACACTACTCCACTGCTCTCCACCCCTTTTCCCTTCCCTTGCCAAATTGAGGTTGCCAAAAGAGGCGGATCCCCAAAGTTGTAGTGTTAATTAGTTGAAATGTGAGACGATAAACTAAATGTTTGATTTAAATGAAACCAACAGCGCAGCATTAGATTTAGATTAAGATTAGGTCGAGTTCTAAGTCTTTAGCTAAACTTAGAAACTGCAATAAATTAATAATCCAATTCGGCAAATCGCAAAACTCTTTGAAACTGTTCGCAGAGTTGGCTTAATGATACTACAGATTTATTGTGGCATTAAATGAGTTGCAGCGTTGGCAAATGTATTCATAATTATGTAGCTTAGTGTCGTCACTCTGCAGATACAATTTCAAGGCAATATTTTACTCAAATGTCACGCCACAAATCATTTTATTTGTACAGAAATCAAAGCCTGAAAAGTTACTTAAAACTAGCAGCTAAAATTGCCATGTAAACGAGAAAAGTTTTTCAAAAACTATTTAAATATTTACTAGTTTATAGGTTGTTCTACACAGTAGTATATAAACCCTCTTAACACTTTTTAATAGAATTTCTTCCCTAACACTTCTTTCTCCTCTGTTCATTACAGCATGTCATTAGTGTAAGCTGTTGATTGTCTATAATTTAATTGGCATTCCACGCGATTCTAATCCAAATCCGTTTTTAAGTAGTCTTAGTGGCAAATTTGATGGCTTTTCTGCTACAAAGTAAGCTACAAAATGACGCGAATTTTGTGTGAAACAAGAGAGTGTGTATGTGTTGGAGTGTGTGTTTGTTTGGGTGTATGCAACTGTCACGCCCTCAACAACATTCACTTGAACAAGGAACTTAACAACGTTTGGAAATCAACTGAAATTCGTATTGGCAGTTGAAGTCAAGGAAACGCATTACAATGTTGAGTTGCTGCTGCTTCTGCTGTCTTTGGCTGCTGCTGCTGGTTGCTTGTGGCATGCACCAAACTGGACAGACACTTGACTGTGGAATTGACTGTGGTGGCTTACAGTCAAATGCACTTCGACTTTGGCTCACGCATCTGCCACACAGGCAACTCCATTTGCAGCTACCAACTTGAAACTCCAAAATGCAAACTGAAAACTGCAAAACTGAAAACTCTTTGGCATCTTTTCTATTTGCATTGCAGCCGACTGTAGGCAGCTCTAAGGAGGCAGTGGCAAGTTGCAACTTGGCTGGCTGCTGACCATTTTGGTCATAAACATTTGCGTAATGGATTTTTTCATATTTTGTTGGCCGCTGCGAACACACAAAGTAAATTAATTACGAGCTAAACTTGAGGTGGTGCTGTGCTGTGGTGGTGCTGCTTGGAAAATTCTTTGGTGCAGACGAGCGAACAAAAGTTATAAATGCCTTAAAAATAAATAAGCCAAAGCCATGGCTAAGCATGGCCAAAATGCACAGAAAAAAACAGAAGCAGCGAGCAAATTAGCAAAAGTCCAAAAAGCATTTGCCGCGTTTCAAACACACACACACACACAGACACACACACAACAAACATACACACATAAAAACACTAAATGTAATTACAGCAAGGCTGTGGTTGTACTTGTACTTGTTGTTGTTGTTGTTGTTGTTGCTGCTGTCGCTGCTGTTGTTGTTTGCGGTTGTAGCCATAGCCGGTTGCAATTTTTCACATGCGTAGCAAGTTTTGTTGCTGTAAAAGTTGTTCATCTCAAGCTGTCGTTGTTGTTGTTCCGACTCCTTGTTGGAATTTGTGTATGTGTGTCTCTAAGTGTGTGCAGTGGTGTGTGTGGTGTACACGTTGCGGTTGATAACTCAATTAGAATGTAAAATTTATGTACGCCACAAGAAATTAACTTGCAATTAGAAAATGTTGGCAAAACTCAAGCGAAGAAAAAAAAATTTTGTAGTAAAACGAAAGACTTAGGACACGAACTTGATATGTTAAAATCTGCACTTGGCAATTAAGAGGCAACAAAACAAATTGAAACAATTTAACAACTACAGATGATTTGTGTTACATAATTGGCCCCGCCGTTTGTTAAGGGTTAAGCTACAGTCTTTTGGCCAAACTAGACAAGTCTATTGGCCTGGTCAAAACTGAG
Source organism: Drosophila parthenogenetica (assembly GCA_035047505.1). Lineage (NCBI taxonomy): Eukaryota > Metazoa > Arthropoda > Insecta > Diptera > Drosophilidae > Drosophila > Drosophila parthenogenetica. The sequence goes on along the minus strand of JAWNPM010000247.1, from coordinate 5,913,615 downwards.
AAAACACAAAAAATGCAGCCAAAACTAATGATGATGATGCACTGCACGCATTTGCACTATTTATAATTTCGTGTGGATGGCAGCGAGGCAAAAGGCAACACAGCACACACGATGTGGCAAGAGTCGCGGTGGGGTAAACGCGGACTGGGGGCATAGGGGCAACATGTCTGTCGAGTGCCAAAAGATCAATGATCCAATCCTGTGGCATGTTGGCTTTGCCTGCTTGATGACTTTACTAGCTCGCCGAGTGAGTTGCACGGCAGACAGACAACTTCATTTATTTGCAGATACATTTCAGGCGCCCCCAAAATGCAGCCTCATCCAATCCTTGTGGCAACAAAGTGCAACTGCAGCTGCAGACATCTATAACTTTGTTGTGCCTTTTGGCAAACAACTCTTTGATTTGGTGGGTTGTGCTCATGTGTTATCCGTTTTTCCTACATGATTAATGAGCGAAATTAGCAAACTGAAAGTTTTTTTGGTTTTAGTTTTGGTTTTGCTGCTCCAAGTTACAACTTGCTTAGCTGCTAGATTGTTGCCAAATGACTGAGGCAACGAACTTGAACGATACCTAAAGAACAACAACAATTACTATTACAATTACAATGCAAACTTCCTCTCTATCGCGATCTCTCACTCGCTGTCTCCCTCTCTCAGAAGATGCTGCTGCTACTGCTGCTGCATCGAGTCATTATATCCGCCCGCCGTAACTAGCTCTAGAGACTCCGACTCCGAGTACGACTACGACTTCTCGTATCGCAAACAAAGTGGATAACCTTGACTGAAAATCCTACACAGCTGAATGCATTAGTAGTTCAACAAAGCAATGAACAGCCAGCAAGCAGAGGAAGAAGAAGCTCGAGCGGTACTATAAGCAAAACTAACGACTTGCAAATGCGGCAAAAATACCGACAAAGTACGCCGAAAACAAAACGCTATTAAACTTCTATTATTTAAGTACTACATTGTGCACTGATACTGAAAACGAACACGAAAATGAAAACGAAAACGAAATGAAAACGAAAATGAAACAAAGAAGAAGAAGAGAAAAAACATATCTAAAGTATAGTAAATAAAGTGAGCAGAAGACCGTTCCGTTCCGATCCGATCCGATCCGGTCAGCACATAACAATAATGAGGCAGCATTGTACTATAAAGAGAGACTAAAGACTCTGAAACTGAAGAGTCAAAGCTCCCTACCGATAACTTGAACTGTAGCTAACAGAGCATAAATCCCAAAGCCAAAGTACTTTGCAAATTATGCAATATTATGTAATTATACAGACAATCAGCCAAGGCCCACTAGGGATGGGTAGTAGGGGAGTGGGACAGTGATCAGCGCTGCAAACTCTTAAACTTTAAGTTTGTTTTTGGATCACGGAAAAGTTGAAATCTGAAAATGATTGAGCGCATTATTTTCAAATTAACGCGTGGCTTAAATGTGGTTAAGATAAAAAGGGTAGGGGTAGAAGGTGTAAAGGGGGCTATAAGTACAATTCCCCGTTTAACGACACGCTTCGATAACGCACACCTTTTAGTTAAGATCGGGCACGTGGCCTTGTCAAGGTCTTAAGTGGGGAGTAGACAAAGTTGTGGAGGCTTTGGCAACAAGGTGGCATGAAGCGTTGGAAATGGAAGAAAAGAGGGAGAGAGAAAAGAGCATATAACTAAAGAGATACAAAGAAAGGGGTATATTAGAGCTCCAATTTAAACATATATTTCTTTATAAAACTTTTCTTTTTTAATTCAATCTTTGGATTAAGGCAAAGAATTCTTTCCTACTGTCAAACATATTTAATCTTTTGATTACTCGTTACAAACAAATAATTCTGTATTAATTTTAAACACTTTGACTATTTTCTTAAATTCTAAAAAATTTCCTGATATAATTTCTCCTTAGAAAAACACTCCCATGCGACTTCTGCTCCCAATTCCACATCAAGTGCATACAGAGTTCGACTGAAAGCCACAATCATATTTAAGTAGCGTAATTTACTCAGTAGTCGTTGTTGTTGCTGTTGTTGTTATCTTTGGTTTTGCTTTCGATTTCAAGTTCAACACTTGTCAGACACCAAATGCGGTTCCGAGTGGTTGAATCGCCGTGCGCCACTTTATTACGTGGATGGTTGGCTGAGAAGAAAGAGGAGGGAGAGGTGCAGAGGGGAGTGGCATAGCAAGCTTTCCTCAAAGAAGCGTAACACAAATTGTTATAATTTTCGGTTTGTAATCTATAATAATAACAATGATAATGATAATAGTAATAAAAATAATGGTGCAGCGGCAAAAATGCTTTGCCTTAAGGTCAAGGTTGTGAGACGTTTATTGGAGTTAAGTTAGCGTTGTTTGCGGAGTTTGGTAATGAGCTGCCAAATTGTTAGAATTGTGGTAACTACAAAAGCAACAAACCACAACAAACCACAAACAACTGTTTTAAGCATTCAATTAATTGGCCAGCTGGCCATGTTTATAGAAAATAGTTAACTTTGAGTTAAGTTAAGTTGAGAATCCAAATGCGACGACCTCTGCACGACTCAGCAGCGATTTAGCGCAACAAATTGAATTAAATTTATATAAATTGCATAGAGACAAGTATTACTATATCGTATATAGTTAAAAGCAGCATCTGATGTCCGCTTACATTAGACATTAGACCCAATGAGCCGAGCAAATTGTGCCCATTGTTATACTGTCTGTTTATTTGCAAATCGCATTGCATTTGCTTTTGTTATTATTTTCATTATTTTTATTAGCATTATTATTTCTTTTATTATTTTTATTATTAACATTTTTGTTGCTGTTGTTGCGCTGCTTAGGATGAGCATGGAGGCATTGGCACTGGCATTGAGCACAGCTTGCGCAAAAATCAACAAACATTTGTGCTTTCAGTGATATTTTATCTGTAACTTTATATCTTCCCATGCCTCAAAAAAGTTAAATTCAACGCCCTAATTCAATTTTAATTGAGTAGAGAATTTCAATTATTAAATAATTCTGAATTAAAAGTGTTTTTGAATATAAAGCAAAAGTTAACCTCGCTTAAAATTGAAACTCGAATTTAATTGATTTGTTTTCTGTAACAATCAACGTCTTTATTAACTACATTATTTAAATAAAACCTGCATATTTATTTGTTTATAAGCCAAAACATTATTACCTTACAGTTTTCTGCTTTCTTTAATCAAATTTCTGGCCCAATTGTGCCAAAAAGTTCCCATGGTCTCAATTGTTTTGCACTGCCAGCTGATGGGCATTTAATTATTTGCCATATCAATCAAGCCAAAAGTTCAAAATATGTTCCCACGCCACCCAAAAAGAGCTAAGAGCAAAAAATGTTAAAATAAAATAAAAAAGGAAAGCAAAATCAAAGTCAAATTCAATTTTAATTAGTCGCATTACGTATACGTAAAATGCTTGCAACGCTGTGTGGGGCACAAAAATTATAACAGTTCAGTTTGCAGCACATTAACACAGGCAGAAGAAGAAGCAGGGGGAGCAGGGGGAGTGTCAGCAGAGGGAGACAGGGCAGAGCCTGCGAGAAATGATTCATGTGGCGAAAAGCCGAGAGAAAGAGAAAGAGAAGCTGCAACTCTGGTGACTCCTGCTGGGTTTTTGGCCTGTCTGACTGTGTGTGTTTGTAGCTGTGTGCATTTGGACCTGGGCCAAAACGTTGTCTCGCCGTTGCGCAGACTATTAAGTTTGAAAGTTGTTTAAACAGGCGATGCCAACGGCAACAACCTCCACCTTCTACTTTTTGCATTGGGCGAGCATCGTTGTTGTAGTTGTCGTTGTTGTCGTCATCTGCCTCTCCTCAGCTGCAGTGCAGCACAGTCTCTGCAGCAATTGCTAGCTACAGTTGCAGTCAGTGTCATCGGCGTCGCGGCTCGTGGGAATTGGATCATTAGAAGCAGCGAGTGGCGCAGAAGTTGGTCAACTGGAGTCGTCGCTTTGCGAGTGGAGAGTTTTGCATGTGTTTTGTTGGTTGTTTGCTGCCAGTGTTGCCACCGTTTCTTGTTGTTGCCAGTTGCCTGTTGCCAGTTGCCAGTTGCTGCTGCTGCTTGTTGCTGTTGCCTGTTGCTGCCTTAAAGAGGCGCGATAAGTAAATGTGTCCGCGTCTCTTTTATTTGCACTTGCACACTGCACTTCTTTTTCGCTGTTGCTGTTGTTGTTGGTGTTGTCATTGTGATTGTGGCTGATGTTGTTGGTGTTGCCCAGCCTGGGCGACCCCAGCATCGCTGTTGTCGTTGTCTTTGTTTGTTTATTTGTTTTGGCTTTTTGTTGCTTGGGCTTTCAGCTTCTTTGGGCTCCATTTCACTGTGTGTGTTTGTGTGTGTGTTTGTTGCATGCGATTTATTTGTTTGTTGTCTCGTTGTTATCTGTGCGAGCTTTTTTGACTTTTTTTTTTTGCATCACCTCCCCCAACTGCCTATTTTCTGCCAACTTGCTGTTGTTGTCTGCACATTTTTTTACTGCTGTTGCTGCAGCCATCGCCTGATTTTGGGAGTCAAAAGTCAATTAAATAAGAGCAGTGCACAAGCTTGTACTTGTTATTGTTGCTGTTGTCTTATTTTTTGCAAAACGAGCAATTTGTGCAACTATGTGCCTTTTGGGGGCGCTATGGGAACCACATTTCACCCAACAACAACAGCCTGGCAATTGGGCTGCATTTGAGAATTTCTCGTGTTGATTTATGAAAAGGTGGCAAGGCGCAAGTTTGTTGCCCAAGTCTTTTGTTTTTTTTTTCTAGTTTACAAGCCAGAAATCACTAGAAATTTGTGAAAATTGCAAGTTTGTTGCTTGATTCTTTTGATTTTTTTTAGACAGCTGAACCATTTTTAAAAATTAGTATAAATTATAGAAATTTTAATTACGTAATAAAAGTAAGAGTTTCAAATAAACTTTAGTTACCAAACAACTTAATTATTTGAATATTAAAACATTTCATAAACAAAAAATATCTTAATAAATAACAAATAATTTTTTAAAATAAAAATAAAAGTAGTCTCAATAGAAACTCAGTTAAACACTTACTCACAAAAGACAATAAAACGCAGTAAAACACTTTAAGAATCTTAATTTCTTAAATAATTTATTAAGCTCAACTTTCTATAGCTTCCGCAATTGAATAAAGAGAGAGATGAAGCAGCAGAAACAGAGAGAAGTATACAAAAAGCAAAAAAAAAAACCCATCAGTAGTCAACAATTAGTTTACTCGTGTCGCATTTGTGGCAGACACTTCACATCACTCCGACTGTCGTTTGTCGTTTATCGTTTGTCGGACAGTCAACTGCACCAGCACCAACAGCAGCAGCAAAAGTTGGAGAAAAAGCGCAAAAAAAACTATATAAATAAAGAAAAAAAAAATTATACAAAATGCGATTGCACACAAATCATGAGAAACGCTCCCAACACAGTTTTGGTCCCCTGCTGCTGCTGTTTGTCTCCCGGTCTGTCTGACTGTCTGTCTTACTGTCTATCAGTGTACATGTCTCGCTGTCTGTTTGTCTATTTGACTGGCTTTAAGCTTGACGTGCTGAGCTTTGAGTTTTTAGCCCCTTTTGATTCGCATGTGTCAAGTCATTGGCATCTAGTGCAGTTAAATGCTTATTGAATCAACAGCCAGCAGCCGCAAAAACTCAACACACAAACACAAAGACACACACACTCGCTTATAGTCAAAACAATTTTATGCCAATTCATGGCCGGGCATCCAAAGTCACACAGTTTGGCTAATGCATTCCAATTTCCAATGCATTTTACTAATTTGTCAGCCAAGTTTTCTTCATTATTGAACAGCATTTCACCTGGAGGCGCCAGGTGGCAGTTGAGTCTGCCTCCAAAATGTTGCAGACAAACTTCAATAATTTAGTGGCTCACACACGTTAAAAGGAGCGTGTGCACGGGCTAAAATGTCAAGCCAAACACTTGTTTTAGCAACAATTGGCACAAGTTTGTGCCTAAGCTAACATTTAAAATTGTAACAAATGCCACAGAGCTCGGCAAAACGTGTGGCTTCAAGCCAAACACAAATCGCTGCACCACCGCCAGTACAACCACCTCCTCTTCTAACAGCTCTGGGCAAAAGTCTGAAGAAAACCTCGCACATTTTGCACGCATTTGCATAACAAGTAACGGCATCAAGAGCTGAAAACAACGATATTTGCGATACTCTTTCAAAGTTAATAAAAACTGAAATAATTTAATAAATTTAAGGGCATTGTAAACCAATAAAATCGGGCTCATTTTGCCTATTTATAATAATTTTCTAGCGGCTTTCAATCAAGTTCCAAACTATAATTATTTCTCTTTAAAACTTAGTTAGTTCTCCTACCTACAAATGCCCTGCCCATTTTAAGCCCTGTTACCAAACCGTTGACAAGCCCAAAGTATCCAAAACTAGTAGAGCAACATGTGAGCTTGTTAAAAGACCCACACGTAGTTGGTGCTCAGTGTGTTTAAAAATGGCTTTGCAAATTTGTCTTGGTAAATCATACGTGCACTCGTATTCTATTGAAAATTAGACGCTGCGCTTTGTTATTCCTTCAATTCTATAGTTTTGTTCAGCATAAATTTAACCGTTTTGGCGGATGGTCACAAATTTTAAGCGGAAATTGCACAAGCACTTGGCACTTGGCAGTTGCAAGTTGCAAGTTGGCAGTTGAAAGTTGCCAGATGCCAACCTATCTTAGCTGCTAAGCTAGCAAGTATTCTGGACAAAGCAGATAAACATAGTGAGTGCATTTAAATTTCACATGAGCTCATAAAAATAGTTACAAATTAATTATAATGACAAAGAGCAGAGTGGAGAGTCTGTGAGGGAAGAGGGGTGGGGCTGGTTGGAGGCAGGGGGGACAATGGGGAATGCAGTCGTATAACAACAACAACAACACATGAGCACATTATAAATCTAAACATTTCCTGCTTGACAGCTTGAAGAGCTTGCAGCGAGCGACTGAGACAGCGACGATGATGCTTCAAGTCAACAGCAGCAGCAGCAACCACAGCAACAACAACATCAGCAATAATATATTAAAACTTTGCTTTTCATCATCATTGTTCATAATTATAGTGTTTTAGTTTATGTAGTTTAGACAGCGACTTGACTACGAGCGGCAGCAATTAGCTAAGTACAAATCAAAACGAAAGACTTAAGCGACAAACTTGACAGCAACTCAAACAGCGTGATGAATGCAAAAAAAATCAGAAAAAAAGGAATCAAGCAGGAAACTAGGATCTGAGAACTAAATGTTGAATTGTTTGGAATTCGCCAAACTGTGCAGACAAAGTGTAACAAATAATGAACACACACACACACACTCGCACACACACTCAGATTCTTGTCTATGATTGATCACTCCCCGAGGGCCAAGTTGTCGTTTCGTTAAGGGCCATGAAAATGTGTAAAAATTCTTTTTTCCTCCATGCTCTCTGTACATTTCGTTAGTGCGTTTGCGTTTGCGTTTCGCGATGCGCATTTGACAAATTGCCGGACGAGCAGCGTTGTCTTGGCCAAAGCCGGAGCCAGAGTCAGAGCCAGAGCCGTGACTAAGCTTGTTCTGGGAGAGGCCGAGATGGAGTGAAAAAAGAGATTCAGCGGGGTCACATTGAAATGCGATGCGTGTGCAGCTGGACTAAAGGCCTCAACTATTTGTAACGCGGCAAAAAGAAAGCAAAATTTTTCTGCCAAATGGCCAAACGCAGCGAACAAACACGCTATATAACAATTTTGACAATTTTAATTTTTTTTTTTTTGTTACTTTTTCTCTTTTTCGTTGAGGGGAACCAATCAAGTTTACATAGAGCAAACAAGTTCGCATTACAGAAATGACTCATCAAGTCTGTGCTATGTAGAAACGAGCATCAAATGAAGCAGCAGCAGCAGCAGTAAAAGAAGCTGGAGCAGGGGGTGGGGAATGATGCTACATGCTGCTCTTAAGCAGCTGCCTTTAAAAAAAAAGCTGATCTAACTCGTTTCTTCGTTTTTTGCCGTTTGGCGGATCTACAAATGCTTTGAATATGTTTGACAAATAGCACAAAAATGTCAAACGGGAAAGTTGCAATCAATGTAAATTATCTATAGATTTTAGTAGCTTATGTAGAAAATTTAACAAGAAAAGCAGAGAGGTGTTAACTAATTAGTTTGTAAGAAAAAAGGTTGGAGAAAAATAGTGTGGATTTCAAGAATTTATTTTGAATATATTTTTTATCAAATGGGTTTATTAAAATATAAAAATTTATTGAACTGATAGATTTTTATCATGCAAACTTATTAGTTTTCAAATTTATTAATTTTATGTTACAATTTTTACAGTTTTTCAATTTTCTTTTATTCGCACGCTTCAAAAAGTTTCTATAACTGGAGACTTGAAAATCATTAAATTCCCTCAAGTTAAACTTAAATTATCATAATCATGTTTAGCTTACTTTAACTGACACTCAAAACAAACATAAGAAATACATAATTTTGCCACACTGTGCTTGGTGGCAGTCACAAAAACCTAGTTTTGATTGCACTACGCAAATCATGGATTATAATTTTTGCCAGTTTTTGTTTATACATATTTTTCAACACAAGGCAACACCAACACTTGGTGCGGCCGTCTTCAGTGTCGACGAGTCATGAATAAAAAATTATATAAAAAAAAAAAAGAGTAGAAAAAAATAGACAAAAACTAGAACAATTTGTTTTGAGCATTTTGCGCACAATGAACAAAGCGAGGCAATTGCTTTGTGCATGATTTCATTTTAATTAAATTATGTTTGTTGTAGTTGTTGTTATTATAATTGCATGCAAACAATGCGAGACGAGCACTTGGCCAAAATACCCCCACCCCCTCCACACTGCTCCTTAGCTCTTCACCTTCTTGGGCTGAGGGGGAGATGTGCAAAATTTGTTAGCCATGCAGCGCATTTGGTATTGCGAGTACTCGCACTCGCACTCGCACTCGTATTCGTACTCATACTCTGAGTATCTGTGGCAGCTGCCTTTGTTGTTGTTGCTGTTCATGTTGCCAAGGTCAAGTTGGGCAATTATCATTACTTTTTTTGCGCGCGCGCTTTTTTGGCCACGTTAATGGCACTTAGCTTAACTGCGAGACGTTGCGACGAAACTGGAGTAAACGTGCCTTTAATTTATATATATAAGTGTGTGTATAAAAATGTAATTTTTTTAACTATATTATTTTTAATAATTTCATATTATAATGAGCTTGAATTTTGATATATCTTATGCCATTGCATCATCGCATGCGATGAAATATTAAAAATTCTACTTGCTATTTTGGCTTGCCTTAAGGTTAACAACAAATAACAAGCAACAACAACAAATACTACAACAATCAACAGCAGCTATAATTAATCACACACAAAATCAACAAGATCCAAAAAATATATTTTTGTACTGACAGTTTTGATGATGACGCGGGAAATTTTTCTTTTCGATCGGCGCCGATCAACTGATTTGTGTAGACCCTGTAAAAAGTGTGACTTTAATGGCAGTTGAACATTTAAAGAAAGACACATTTCATTTAAAAAATTTGTTGAAATTTTAAAGTTAAATGAGATCAATTAAGGTTTTGTGTAAAAATATATTTTTTTGAAGTTTAAAATATAGAAAACGGAAAGACTGCGCAACTCTTAGTCGATCACTGCCCTCATGGCGTTGGGGGACTTTTTCTAAAGCATACTAAGCACAAAATATACCAACTAATTATAATAAATTGGCTCCAGGCTACAGACAACTGAATTGCAGTCAAAACTAATCAATAGAAAGAAGGGTAGGGGAGGGTTGGAAGCAGAAAAATACCTAACAAATTGTCTAACAAAATACTAACAGCAAAATATATTTTATTATGCATACAAAATTCAAATTGCATTGTTTTTAGTATATTTTGTATTTCTTATTCAGTTTTTTTTTATTTTTTTAAATTTATAACACTTTCACTTAATAGCCACTAATTGTGGCTTTAACGTGTTGGTAGTAGCTCTACGATCTGCCTGTTTTGGACTCCAGCAGAATTATGCAATAAGCCAAGTTATAAATTTTGGTAGCAAACCTGTACCCAAATTAGTGGGTCGCCTAAAAAGATGATCAAATGAAGTTTATTTCAAGTTGTGTGTTATCTTTATTTATTTAATGAAGTCATTCAGTAAATATGAAACATGATATGCTTAAGCACGGGGTATTTAATGAGCTTCTATTTGTTAGTCGACAACATAAGAGAACTTAACGAAGTGATAAAGATTTAAACAAATATCCAATTTAGTTAATTATTTCCATAAAAGAACACGAGCAGAACTTGGGGTAAACTATTTCCATAAAGCACAATAAATAAGAAATAAAGTAAAGTTTTTTTTTTTTAGTTTTAAAAACTATTTTCGTACAGGACCATTGTTTTTTTATAAGACATAAATTCAATAGAAAATTGTGATTTATAGTGACTTCAGCGTAGATTTGTTATCTTAGAATCAACCCACGTTAAAGCATTTTGTTTTGATTAAAACGATTGTTAAATTTAAAACGAACTCGCAAATCATTCGCTGACACTTGAGGCAAATTCAAACACGACTCTCAAACAAGTTCAGTATACAAATATAGTATAAGTATCGTAAAGTATATATAGAATATATATTTTTAATCGTATGTTTAAATATAAATTCGTATTTATTGTGTGTAAATTAGGCAAACAGCGACTAATCTCCAAAGTAAAGCTAACGAGCAGCAGAAGCTACTATTGAAGCAACCGCTCGTTTCTCCGCCACTCTCCCTCTTTCTTTCGTTCTTGGTCAGTCTGCTTAACTAGTAGAATGTGTCGTTGTGGCCGTTGTAAAATAAATGTTTATTGCTTTTTAATATTGCACATTGTCTGCATAAATTTCACGCCAGAAAGACAAAACTTTCAGACGGACTGAAAGAAGATCGCAGGCTGTGCAACTTTGTTATTATTCTTTCTTGTTTTTGTCTCTTTTATTTTTTTTTTTTTGTTTGTGATTTAAAATCAAACTAAATCTGCTGCCAATCCACAAGTTGTTGAAACTTGAAACTCATAATTTTTAATTTATTTTATGTGATTTTTATTTGTCGATTAATCCCAAAGCAACAACAGCCACAAACAGCAAGACCGACGACGCTTTATGAAACCTAAACGTACAAAATTTATTTCCTACCCAAAACCCAAAGCATAGACCTCAAACTGGGACTGAGACGGGTACTAAGACAGAGACTTCGACTTCGACTGCGACTGAGACCCAAAACAAGACGAGGATCGATCGAGGTGCTTTGGTGGCTGGGGAGGATCGAGCAAAACTTAACTCAACTCAACACATAACACGAAATCAGATTAGCATGTTTTACAGGCACAAAAACAAGCTAAAAGGAACTGAGCGAACTAAGCCAATTGGTTGGTGCTGCTGCGCTGCTGCTGGTGGTGGTGCTAGTGGTGCATTCTTTTGGGGCCACCAGAGGTTCGCACAGGTCTGTCTCAGATTGGCCAAAAGTGAATGTGTTGAATGTGCTTTCTCTACTTTGTAATGTGCCAATTGTTTGGACAGATGGCAAAAATTATTGCCACCAATTGGCAGTGGGGCAATTGCGGCTATAAAACATAAATCCCAGCAACACCAACTCAACGCTCAGCCGAGTGGCTCAATTCTCTTCTAGCTGCCACCTGTTGCTGCCAACTGAAACAATTTCTTTTTAAAAAGAACTTAAGATCAAGCGATGCTTAAATTGAGCTCATAAATATATAATTTATTGTTGATTGTCTACAACTAAGTTAATGGCTGAAAAGAGTGCTTTTATTTTAGTGGAAAATTAACTTTAGGCAACCGGGAAAAAAATTTGTACGGGGACTAAAGGCCTTTGAAAAGTTGTAGCATTTTTTAATTAGTTGTAAGGGCATTTTTTTAGGCAAATAAATTTTGACAAAATAAAATATTTCAGTAGATAAATAAAAGTTTTTTAATGGTCAAGAAAACTATTAAAACTTAGGCTAAAATATTACATATTTTTGGTTATTGAAACTCTTTTGATTCGTCAGATAGTTTGGGGAAACCCTTAAGAAAAAATCACTGTAAGTAATTACTTTCAGAGACACCAAAAATAAAGTTCTTAGTATAAAAGAAAAATAATCCATTCAACTTTGTTCCAGAAGAAAGAGATGTTAGCTTCTGGGAGGCAATTTCTTGCGCAAGCCTTTAAGCAATTCATATGTTTTGGCCAAGATCTTAAGCCAAGTTTTGTGTGCTTTATGGCATATCAGTATGCCACACGTATGCCTGATCTGCTTGGGGGTTAGAGAGTCCAAGTCTTGGCCAAGTCTCCCACGGGCAAGCTGCTATTGCGTGTGTGTGCGTGTCAAGAAGGCATTGCTCCAGTTAAAGCTGCAAGTGTACAAGGCACAAGCTTCCCGAAAATGCAAACCAAACACACACAAAACAAACAAACAACAATGATGGCAATTTGTTGATAAACATTTCGCTCGCAATAAATAAACAAATATACGACGAGTACCTTGCCACGAAGCCAATTGCCTGAGACAGTTCGAAGGAACCCAGAGCATAGATTGCAACAGGCTACAGGAGAGGGGCAAAGTCTTCAGTCGACTCAAGAGTCGAGAGTCGAATTGCAAGTTGCAAGAGGCAATGCCATATAAATGCAAATGCTCTACACGCTGCTTGTTTGTTCGCTGGTTTTTTGTGTGCTGCTCTGGGGCAATTTTTCATTTGATTTCATCTTCATATTTTATTATGCCCCAGACCTAAAGCCAGAGCCAAAGTCTCTCAGAGCCAGGCAAACGTTGTCCATTTCCATTTTCAGTCGTTTTTCCTATTTTTTTCATTTTTTATTTTATTTGTTTCTTTTCTTTTTGTTGATACCAATTTTGCGATATGACAAACTATGTTTGCATTTTAATTTTTAATGCGTGTGAATTTTGCTGGCGGCGCACTTGCCTCTCAGTTTTCCAATTGCTATGGAGAGAAGGGGAAATCGAGGAAGTGGGGTTCAGGGGACGACTCCTGGGGTTTTGGGGATGGAGAGCGATAGATGCTCGTGTCATGATTTGCTGTTGCTTTTAATTGAAATTTTATGAATTTATTGCTTTCGTTTTCAACTTGTCTTTTACTTATTTTCACGGCACGCAGCGACTTCTTCCCCGTTTTTACTAATATGCATTTTCATTTCATACGTTTTTCTTTTCTACTTTTCATGTTCTGGCAGATGAATCAGACGTGCAAAGTTTGTGGCGAACCGGCGGCTGGATTTCATTTTGGTGCATTCACCTGCGAGGGTTGTAAGGTGAGTAAATCGATAAACGATAACACTAGCAACTTGATAATTGAAAATTTGGAAACTATTGTAACCATGTCTGTGGTTATTGCTGCTATTAACTGATCGGTTAGAGCTTAACAACTCAGAGTGATGGTAATAGACAAGGTATAAACAGTTTTTTTACACTAATCGAAGTTATCGATAACTAAGATGTGCTTGTTTTGATAGTTTTCCCGTCGTGTATTGAATTTTAATGGAAAACTCTTTTGTTACACTTCATAAAATGTATTTTACTGACTGATTTATGCACATCAATTTATATTGTAGACTTTCACTGCTCAGAGCATAAATAAGTGCACACTAAAACAATCGATACAAAAGACATTTCGATACGTTTGCCTGGCCATATAAAAACAATACAAGTTGTAATAATAATCGACACTGCGGCGCCTCCCATGCCAATAATATGAATAATAGTTATCGATCGCTATTGGCATTCCATAATAAATCGCATCGTAGCATCGTGACAAAGCCGTAGAGTAAATGGTGCCATACCAAACAGGAATGTTCAGTTCATTACGAGCAATATCAATCGCAGCAACAGCAACAACAACAACAACAATGAGATAAACGACAACAAAGAACGCCTCAGGCTAAGGTCAAAGTTAAACAAAAGCAGAAAGAGCGCTCCACAAAATGCATAATTGATTTAAACACGAGTACTTTGGCGGTCTATAGTTTAGGGGAGGGGTGCAGGGGTTGGCTGTGGGGGTAAAAGGTCAACTAACGTACAATTTGTGGGTCAACATTATTTGATTTGTGCGCCATCGCGTGGGTCGTCTAATTTGACGCCCACCCACAAAAAAAAAAAAAAAAAAGATTCACCATTTCAAGCCAAACGAAGCGAAGCAGGAAGAAGCAGACTCCACTGTACTGTGGGTACAAAACAAACAAAAGTGAGCTCGCCTTGGCGCATACAAAATTGCTTCGGTTCTGTTGATCTTTCAAATGAAACTGAAAACGTAAAAAGAATTGAGAAGAAGCAGCAAGAACTACACAAAAACATACAGAGATATATGTATGTATATATACTTACAGACTAGTTGTATCCTCCATTTCCATTTCCATTTCCGACCCAGTAATCTTGATGCCCAATTAACCTTAAAAGTGGATTTTCGCATTGTTTTTTTGCTTCGTTTCATCGTCGAACTCCACCTACGACAACAAACCGAAACCGAAAACGAAACTGAAACTTAAACTGAAGTTGAAGTTGAAGCTGACTGAATACTGACAGACATGACTGTCTGTCTCACAGTCTCAGAGTCTCTCCGACGGTCCGTCTGTCTATTGTCCATACGCCAACTTGATTGCAGCGCAGCGCTGTGATTTACGGCCAACATTGCAAGTTGGCATAAGTGTTGCACAGCCTATAACCTTTGCAACATGCTGCGACGACTCTCAGCAACAACAGTAACAACAACAACAACAACATGTTGTAGTCATTTTCGTGCCGCATTGAATTAAATTGTTTGTTTGCTTTGTTGCAATTGATTGTGCCCCAGCCAACGGTTAATGGTGCACTCCAAAGTGTAGGTGGATGTGGATGTTGCATGTGGAAGAGCAGCAGTAACAACAACAGCAACACAACCAACTGTTGCTGATGAATCATCAAAAAATTTAATGAGATATTTGTGTATTGAATGACATCATAAATCAAATGAGAAAGAACCAAATAGAGAGCGATAGAGAGAGCGACACTTGAACTTCCATAAAAATAAAGCATCGAACTTAGTATCGATACTGTAGTGGCGCCCTCTGCGGAAAATCTATGCAAATAGCATTTCCCTACGTTGAGTTGAAAGTAAAGCAACAATAGATCAATGATAAAACAAACATATCGAATAGTTTCCCAGAAGCAGTGTGTCAACAATGGGTTAAGCCTAAAGGATGCTCAAGCTCAAGTTGTAATTGAGAGATGAGATGAGCAGCGAGTAGAAGCACGTGTGAGTGCTAAAATGTGTGAATAAACGAGTGTATTCACTGCTCGAGTGCAGATCAAATGCCAAGAGCTTGGAAAATTATGGAAAATTCTTAAAAAAAATCAATCAACAGGTGTTAAAGTTACTGATCGCTTGCAAGCATTCAACAGAGTCAAGAGTGCTTGAAAGAATCGATACTTTTAGAATTTAGACTATAGGTAAGCATAAAATGGATTAGTTGGTATTAAAAAAAGGTTTCTTGAACTTGATTCTTAAGATTTATATAGCTAATACTTGAAAGACAGCTTTAAAACTGGCGTATAAAGTTTCGGATTAGACAGTCGATCTGCCATTAAACGAACTTCAAAGAAAGTCAATCAAAGAGACATAAAACTATGTTAACGATCGCATAATGAATAAATGAATAACTCAAATATTTTTAACGATCAAGCAATTAATAAAAAGCGAGAAATTTTAATGATTATATTGTACAAAAAATACTTAAAACTTGAATAAAAAAATTAGTAATTATAATAAATCATAATTACCAAAGAGAACTCTGTATGTTTAGCCATAAAAAACATTTCATAAAAATTATAAAATAAGTTTAGCTTTGGCTAAAAATATTTAAATTTATATAAAATTTATAACTTACTAATTTAATTCCTCTACTTTCAGTCTTTCTTCGGTCGTTCTTACAACAATCTCTCCTCCATATCGGACTGCAAGAATAACGGAGAATGCATCATCAACAAGAAGAATCGCACCGCCTGCAAAGCGTGTCGCCTGAAGAAGTGTCTAATGGTGGGCATGTCGAAGAGTGGATCACGCTATGGCCGCCGATCGAATTGGTTCAAGATCCACTGTCTGCTACAGGAGCAGCAGCAACAGGCGGTGGCAGCCATGGCAGCGCACCACAACAATCAGCAGGCTGGTGGTGGTGGTGGTGCAGGCAACATCCATGGCGGTGTTGGTGGTGGTGGCGCTGCCAATGGTTGCATCAAGTCGTTGGGTGGCGTGCCAGCGCCGGCGGCAGCAGCTGCTGCACTGGGCATGTTGGGGCATGCAACGGGCGGGTATCCGGGATTGTATGCCACGGGTCCACCGCGCAGCAAGGAGGAACTCATGATGCTGGGACTGGATGGCAGTGGAGATTATGGTGGCATTAAGCATCCATCGTTGGTGGCATCGCCGTCGGTGAGTTCACCGGATTCCCACAACTCCGACAGCTCCGTGGAGGTGAGCAGTGTACGTGGCAATTCGCTGCTGCAGCTCGCTGGTGGAGCAGGTGGTGGTGCTGCTGGTGGCAAACACAATACCACAGGTGCTGTTGCAGCAGGTGATGCAGGCAGCCAGACGTCTCCAGGTCGACCGCCACAATTGCGCAAAGATTTGTCGCCATTTTTACCCTTGCCGTTCCCCGGTCTCGCGTCTATGCCAGTGATGCCACCGCCCGCCTTCTTGCCACCATCTCATCTACTCTTTCCCGGCTATCATCCTGCGCTCTACTCCCACCACCAAAGTCTGCTGAAGCCGACGCCGGAGCAGCAACAAGCGGCGGTAGCAGCGGCTGCAGTACAGCATTTGTTCAACTCGAGCAATGCGAGTGGACAGCGCTTTGCACCGCAGTTGCATGCCACATCGCCATTTGTGGCAAGCCACAACAACAACAGCAACAAAGAGGAGTCCGCTCTCAGTCCCAACCACAACAACAATAACACTCTGCCCAACGGCAGCAAAACAACAACAACCACAACCGCATCGAGTGCTGCCGATGAGTTGACAAAACGTTTCTACTTGGATGCGGTGCTCAAGTCACAGCAGCACAGTCCACCGCCTTTGGCCACCAAACTGCCAGCGCATGGCAAACAGGATTACTCCATATCGGCATTGGTGACGCCCAACTCGGAAAGTGGGCGAGAGCGTGTGAAGAGTCGGCAGAGCAATGGCGAAACGGAGGCGGAAGCGGAAACGGAGGACGAAGAGCGTGAGGCACGCAGTGATAAGACAGCGGAGGAGCATGTGGAGGAAGATGAGGACGAGGAGGAGGATCTGGTGGTGTCCATGACACCGCCACGGTCACCAGCCCAACAACAGCAGCCTCGAGAATCAGAGCAACAGCAGCATCAGGATAATCCCATAGATCTGAGCATGAAGACCACAGGCAGCTCCAGTAGCCACAGCAGCGGCAGTAACAGCCGAGACATAGATGCTGTGATTTTTAGTGATAATGAGGAGCAATCCAAGAAATCAAAAAATTACGATGAGGAGCACGAAACGGAGCGGGAAGAGGAGCAAGCGGAAGCTGAACAGGAACAGGAAGCGGAAGCGGAACTAACTGAACTAGAGGACAGCAGCAGCACGGAAACGGTTAAAACCAGCATTGAGCAGTCCCACAAACTTAACAACAACAATAATAACAACAACAATTGCAGCAGCAGCAACAACAACAACAATAGCAACACAAGTGATAACGAGGCGAGCGATAACATAAAACGCAAACTGAATGAACTCATACAAGAATCAAATGCTTCGAATAACTCAAAGCGTCTGCGCTTGGATTCACCGCCAAATCTAGCCGTTAAATTAGCCACCTCAACGGCACTTGATTTAACCACCAAGGTTTGAGCGATAAACGATAGACAGTTCGATAGAAAAACAGCTAAGGCACTAACAAAATGGCGATCATCTGTTTTAAGTGTTGTTTTTAACACTATGCAACAGACATTTTTGAATGAAATCGACATTTACTTGAGAATTATTAGACAAAGGATTGGGTATACATTTTTTCTACATATTTTTAATGGACTACAAACTTTTGAGTAAATAAACTAGGGAACAATTTTTAAATAATATTAAAAATTTAGTAATTGTTAATAGCAATATATTAATTAAAATTTAGATAAAACAAAAATTTAAATATAAATCGAATTGCCAAATAAAAACAATTTAAATTGTTAAAAAAAAATAATATAACATAAGAAATTTAGTAGACAACATTCAGCATTTTTTGACCAACATTATGTTTAAACAAATTTGTTGCATAGTGTTAACAGTAGAGCATATGATATGGCACTAAATCAACCCATGTCCCTGACCCTCCAATTTCCCCTGCCCCTACCGCAATGCCAAATACAACAAGAGATACAAAAACAAAAACAGTAACACAAAAAAGATGAAACATTTAAGAACACGAATCGTGCCGTTTTTAAAGATATTATCACATCGTTTAAAACAACTAACTAAATAGCAAATATATGCAAAAGGCGCCGCCAACCGACGCCAACAGAGAAAGATGCTAAATTAGCATAAAATATTATACTATATATAAACAGACATATAGTATATGAATCCAAAAGTATAACACAGTCGAGGCGAGTTCTCTTAATTAGATGCAACAAATTATAAACAAATCTTTCGGTTAGACTAAATGATATGTACGAGTATTTTAGAACGATGACAAAGAGAATGAAATGGAATGGAATGAAATCGAATCGAATCGATTTGAATTGAATTGAAACGAAGTCGAATCAAAATCAAAATGAGACCAGCCTAAATTGTTGCAAATTATGCAAGACATTTTATCTGTATCGTTTGCATAATATCTTAGTGGAATTTATAATTTATAAGCAACGTTTTTATTATGTTCGACTTAGTAGGACTTAGTTGTAGTTATAGCTATAGCATAATATACTTATTATACCATTTATACGATGTATACATACATATATCTTATAATAGAATACCTAAAGTTTCTTAATCGTCAAGTATTTCATAGATCTTAAATAAATTTATCTGTTTTATTTTTATAGCGAATTTCAACTTTAAACTATTGTATTCGTTTGCTTTAGTTCTCGAGTTATTAGTCACAATTAGCAAATTTGTATCTTTAGCCTTAAACTATAGCATAATACGTATATTTTTAATAAATGAAATCAAAGCACCAACTTATATAGCATAAATTATTATACTATTTGTATATTTTAGATCTTTATTTTTCTCCATCTCTCTGTGTGTGTATTTTTTTGCCTTCATGTTTCGTATGCAAATTGTGCGACACAACATGAAAAGAATAATAAAAAAGAAAAATACGAGCAACAAAAAAAAAAAAATATAAACAGAAACTGAGAAAAATATTATTGATATTAAATAAAAAAAGAATACAAATAAAAATTTAGATGAACGACTTTAATGGGAGTTTTTATCGGCTTTTGGGTGCGTTTAAAGCCATGAGGAAGTGGGTCAAAGAGCACAACAACAAACAGGCACAGACTTGTTATGAGCTCTGGTATTTAACAACTTAGTTGGAGCTGAAATGGTGGGAAAACTCCAGAGAAAGTGGTGTGGAAAAATTTGACAAATTTTTATGATCAAATTATAAAATTTTGTGTTAAGATGTGTGAAAACTAAACTAGATTTCCTTAGAAGATTATTTTAATTTATTATTTAATAGTCTTATTAATTTGTTAACTTGCTCTAGTTCCCCTACAGCCCATTAAAATTCTTATACGCTACTTAAATAGCAAAGTATCTGAGCATCTTACAGCATTGTATCTACAAATCAGTCCCCAGACTGTCATTGGCAAGTGCAAACTACAGTTCAGAGAAAAGAAGAATTCCCACACACAATAGCTTGGAAGTCGGATCGATTTTCTCAGCTTTTAGCTTTTCAGCTTGAAAATTGAGGGTAGCTCAGGAGCTGGCTGTGTCAATGTACATACCAGAGGAGCCAATCAATCCGAAATCTATTTCAATCAATCTTTGCGTAATTGTAAATACTTTCAACATATTTCTCGCTTTGCCTTGGAACTGTCAGTTCGCGACGTTGCGATGCGATGCGATTCAATGCGACTCGACTCGACGGCAAATGGCGAGAAAATTATAGCAAAATGCTTGAGAACGGTCAGGAGAGCAGGGCAGGTAATGGGGAATGGTGGGCAGGAGCTGCGGGGGACTTAGAGACTGTAAGACCTGAATTCGTTTCTATTTATTTCACACTTGAATTGATGCGCTGCAACCGAGATTGACATTTTGCAAATGCTCAACGAGCGAACGAACCTCGGGGCCAGCTTCAAAGTAACTCCCGAGATCGCGAAACGCTAGACGGAAGACGGAAGAAGCTGAAGACTGAAGACGGTAGTCTGAAGACTGAAGACCCGAAGATCGCAGACAGAAGCCAAGCGACAAATGCTGCCTTGTGCAGGCTTGGCCGAGAGACGAGAGACAAGACTTGACGAGTTGACGGGCAAACCAGTGAGATCTTGATAGGGTGGGGGGGAGAAAAGGGTAAGTAGAAAGGTAGGCTAGGGGAGGAGAAGAGGTGTAACGTCCCTAGGCGCATTGTCAGCACTGAATAGTAGTGCAAATAAATTTCAATTGCGAGACACATTCTCCCACTGACATTGTTTGACACCTTTGACTGCGCACACACATACATTGCTGACACACACACACACACATGTCTAGCTATCCAGCGAATTTGCATGCAAATGCGTTTAAGTGAGAGAAAGAAGTGAAGAGCTAAGACATTGGCCAGATCGGAAGAGATTGAGGGGCTTGGCCGTCTTCAGGCTTATTGTTTGATCTGCACAGATTGGCCAACACCCAGCGGCGTTGTGTTTTTTTTTTTGCCGTTTTTTTTCTGTACCATTTGGCTAACAAGCTGGCAGAAGGCAGTTAAGAGTTAAGAAACGTCTTTGAGTTGGTAGAGCTGCGACGCACCCAAAGCTACCAACTGAAAGTCAAATGGGATCTCATCTAATACTCCATTTATATGCTCCAAATCCATTAAGTGTTTTGCCGCTTTTATTTGCTACCCACACTGAGTGAGAGAGACAGAGAAAAGGAGAGCGGCAGAGAGGGAGTGAGGGAGAGAGACAAAGACTGCGACTACACCCTAAACTCTTGTCGCGCTTTTGGAACACTTTCCGCACCTACAACAGCGACAGCGGCAAGTACAGTGGAGCCTCTCAAAGTAAAGACAGCGGTGTGAGTTGAAACACTGTTTTATCGGGACTAGTAACTATAGGCATTATCCTTAGTTTCATAAATGAGGGTACATAGTTTTAGGGTGACCATATAATAATTTTGATATGCTTCCCTAGCACATTACTTACCAGCAAAGCTTTTTTTATCGCCTTTAGCATAAAAATTAAAAGAAAAACAGCTCACTTTAGCGATGCTTCACTGTATAAGAAATGACACCAACGCCAAACAGCGTCGGGAACTCCCAGGTTGCCACAGACAACACACGCATCATGTGTTGCATGAAGCTGTAACTATTTGCTCCAAGCCCCAGTTTGTAGCACGCTGTGTGTGTCTGTGTTAGTGTGTGTGTAAGTGTGTGCCAATATTAACACCTAACACCTAAGCAATGAACTGATCCAAAACCAGACTATGATGATGCGTTGAAAGACTTAAAGACTACTTTTAATGCATTTAACAAGCAGAGAGCAGACTTTGTCTGTATCTCCGTGTGTGAGTACTTATATTGAACACTGTAATCAATACGCCCACACTTGTAACGTCTTTTGCTAGTTTTGTCAGTTTTGGACTAGCCCCAGAAATGCCCAAAGACCATAAGGCCATTATGCATACTATAACGTCTAGGAAAGTGACTCTTAACTGGGTTAACAGTTGTTCAAATGGAACGGAAGTCATTGAGGATAAGCAGATAAACTGACGGGGGAAGTGCACTTTCAAAATAAAAGCTAACATGTAGGGGCAAAATTTATGAGAAATACCAGGCAGCCACAAGCAGGCGTTAAGTGGGAGAGAAAAATCTATAAAAAATCTAAGAAAATATAGAAAAAATCTATAATGTGTGGGAATCTGTGGGAAATTAGAGAGTGCTTTGAGAACTCAATGGTTTTAAAGTTTACTTTTACTATATAAGATTAAAGTTACAATTTTTATGTGAGTAGAAAGAGTTGTCCCAATAAATTTAGTTGCCCATTTCTGCTTACCACAAGAGGATTTGGCTTACTTAAACAACAGCTCAATTAACAAATCTATTTGTAATCACAAATAAATTCAACCACAATTATAAGTTTAATTTTAGAGACAGACAGTTTGTGTCAAAAATATGAAGTAGCAGCACTCAGCAGGAACATTAACATATTGATCACATTAAAATGAAAACGCGATTAGAGACGAGAACAGTTCTTCGAGGCGTTTCCCAGTTCCCAGACAGACAACTAGAGATGGAGGAGAAAACTGATCTGAAGATGAAGACGGAGTTGTGGCTAAAGTCACAGCCTAAATGCCGCTAAGTGCCAAAATGACAAGCATAGCAAAATGTTGGGGAATTTGGTGGGCTGCTTACTAGGTTGTCTGGTGGTGCTGATGCTGATGATGATGGTGGCTGGTGGTGCTGAAGGTGCTAAGGCTGTTGGCATGACTTTGCTCAATGCCAGGCGCGCATACCATGGCCACATTAACTACTCCATAAAAGGTGTAAAGAAATCACTTAAGTACTTGTATGTCACTCCTTTGTCAAAGTAAATCATAGTGCGGTACCGTCCGGACGGGTTTTTATAGCCAGTCAAGCGACCAGACAACAACAACAACCACAACTGGGCAGTCAAAAAGCCAAAACTGAATAACCAAAGCCTGTGAAAGAGATGGAGCAAGAGGGAGAGAGCTACACAGCAGCCAAAAGAACTGAGCTGGTAATGGTTTGGTTTATATATATAAATGTATAAATTTAAAATATAGGCGTAGAATGCTTTGGGTTATAAAGAATAAACGGGGGAGTTTTATTGACAGCCGCAATTACCACATAATCATGCAACAAATATGATGCTTGGATGGCAGGCAGCACGTTGATGACGTTGCGTTGTGGATGGACCATGAAGTAGTTCCAAACCAAAACGTGCTGATCCATTACGGACTGAGCAGAGACAGGGAGAGAGGGGGGATGGGGAGTAGTGGAGTGAGAAGGGGTGTAACAAAGCGACAATCACAGCACAACACCAGCTACATTTTGTCTAGACTTATTGAGTGATCGTGGCAGGAGCCAAGACCAACAACCACAAGAAGGCGCAGCCGTTTTTTTTAATGGGGTGGCAATCACTTGGACAACCGACCGACTGTGAGACAGACAGATAGATCGACCAAGCGACGGACCAAGTCGAACAAGAGAGCTCTAGGGGCCCCAAAGCCAAAGCCAACATCAAATTATGGTCAAGAGGCAAGAGTTGCCAACAGGCCCCTACTTGTTGTTGTTGCAGCCTCGTTTTGTGCTCTGAACTGGGTTGGCAGATACTTAAGAAATATGTTATTAAATAATAATGGAGTGCGTGGTTAATAGATACAACAGGCAACCAGCAACCAGCAACATCGACTGCAACTGCAACTGCAACTCAGCTGCAAGAGTGTGAAAGAAAGAAGTGTGCGGCCCCCTTGGCGCAATCATTGTTAACAATCAATTAAGGAAATAAGTTGTTTATAAAATGTTGCTATTACTTTTCGAACTGAACGGAGCTACCATAAATACGCCTAAGTATGGGTTCTACTCACCAACTAGACACTTACACTCGACAACAATTTAAGAAATTTCACCGGGAAACTCCGTTTTCGAAAGTGCCTGCTGGTATAGGTCAAGGTATGAAATATGTGAAGCTTTTTCTTAAACATTATTTAATGAAATAATTTAGTTTAACAGATAACTAAACAGTTTATAGTATAAAAGATAAATAGTTACTTTGTGTTATATATTTTTTATAAATACACAAGTTTGTTGCACAGTGTTTGATTTGGAGTCAAAAGACGAGGGACAATCACTTTAAGGCCTGCTTTTTGCTGTTGGCGAAAATGTTTTAATTAATGCGCGTGTGGTAGACAGTTAATGAAACTGTTATAGTTCTACATCTGACTGTCTGACTGGCTGTTTGACTGACTGTATTGCCATATAAGTATGGGGCCATAGAAGAGTTTATTAACCTGTCCCTTGTTAAAGACAAAGCTCCAAAAAAGGGCCCCGCTTTGCTCTGCTCTGCTCTGCTCTGCTGTGTTGTGTTGTGCTTTGCTTTGCTTTCCGATCAGTGATCTGTGAAAGATCATTAATCAAGACACCCAGCAGGTGCGGGTCGAACTTTTTGGTAGTAGCCATCTCCGAGAGAGACTCGACGACTACCGAACTGTACTACAAGTATAACCAAGTCCATTTTGGGGTACATTTGGTTCATTACTTGGTTGGCTCTGGTCCATACATGATTAGTGGCGGTGGCTACTTTAATGAGCGTTAACTGCGCCTGCAAAGTTCATTAAGTGCAGGTGAACACATGGCGTATGATTGATGCGCGCACATTTGTTCGTCAAACGGTTCAGTTTGGATTCGGGTTCGGTTCACTGGAAAATTCAGTGCCAAAATTGGCGTTTAAATGAAATGCATTAATCACAAAAATCTGTAAAATTCCTTCTGTAATTTGCATTGCTTTGATTCTGTTGGGTTAAAGCATTTCTTTAATGCGGAAACTCAGCCAAAAATTTAAAGCTTTGTCTACAAACACAAACACACAGTTGGAGCGGTGATATACACACACTTACATACACCTCGGGCAGCGCATGTGGCATTAATTTTGATTAATGGCCAAAATTGCTGACCATTTTCGAAAAAAGACTTTTAATTGTTTTCAAATCGGCGAAGAGGGCGAGTCGAGTCGAGTCGCGTCTCGTCTTGTCTCGTCTGGTCTCGTCTCTAAACTACGCGTTCTACAAATAATTATAAGCAGATTTTAATGATAATAATAAAAAATAGTCAAACAAAAGCTTTGTTTGGCAGCAGCACTAATTGTTACAGATCTGGCGAAGAGGCGCACAAGTTGCTACCAGTTCTGACCCCCAGGGCCAATATTTCTATATCTCGGCAGGTTTCTTAAATCTATATATACATTCTTCCCCTTCTTCTACGTCTTCGACTGCTTCTTCTTCATTTCTTATTCAATTCATGAAAGCAAGTGCCGCTAAATGGCCGAAGGAGGTGAAATATGGAGAGGGGACAAAGCACGCGCTAAACACAAAGAAAAACAATTAACAAAAGAGCTGAAAAGTGCCAGTAAAAGCGTATTAAGAAGTGTGGCAAGACACAGGGGAAGAACTGTTAGCCTAGCTTTAAGTTATCGATAATTAAACTATCGATAAGTGGATTAAAGTGGTTTGCTTGGCTGGAGTGGCTATAAAAAGGCTAAAATAGCAGCGCTAACACTGTTTGACATTATACAAAATCAATTTCAAAACTATAAATATTCAATTTAAGTCTTTATGCTATCGATAATCGATTAATAACATTGTTGAAATCGCAATCGAATTGAATTTATTGTGGGAACGTGTGGAATTTGAATGGATCTTTGATGCCAAAACAATTCAATCCATCAAATCTTGTTGATTGTTCTTAATTGCTCCACAGCTGTGGCTACTGGGATCTCCAGAGTTTCCAACTTACCACAGTGCAACGCTGCTGTAGATCCCAAAAAAGCAAAAAACATTTTCAAAACGAAAAGTATTTACAAAATGACTTTAAAAAAAATAAAAACGAATGTTGCTGCTGCTGTTGAAGTTTGAGTTGGAAGCTAAGTTTGTGAGCTGGAGTTGAAAACTGAAAACTGAAGCTGCTCTGGCAAAATGCTGTAAATTCCATAAATCTGTCAAGCGAGGCAACGTCTGCACTTGTTCGGTTGGCCTGGCCAGCGCCTTTGCAAATCTTGACATGTGAAATACGCAGATTTGCCAAGTTTTATGGGCCGCACAGACAATGCCCAATGAGAGAATGAGACGGCGATAGCCAGAGAGTGGGAGAGAAGGGGGTGCAGGAGAGCTGCACGCGTTGCAGCAGCATTCCGTGGCAGTGCCATAAACTTGGCTAAAGCGCAAAGAAAAGCGGCTGCCTTTTGAAAGTGGCGGCAACAGCAACACGTGCAGAGATGTGGATGATGATGACCCGGCCACTTGAACTGACTGAACTGACTGACTGACTGAATGACTGCCAGACTGGCAATGTACACTCACTTGCCTGGATGAATGTATGGCCAGATGGATGGATTGATGGATTGTTGCTTTTGGTGGCATCGTCCAGTGCAAATGAAGACCTGTGTCTTAGCCTTTACATTGGTTTTTGGCCTGACTTGGTCGGTCTTAACCCGGCCAGAGACTTGGCCACTTGTTGCTGGTTGTTGCCCGCTTGTTTGGCGGCACCAAAAAGCACCGAAAAGCTAATTTAAAGCAATTTAGTTTGAACGCGCGCGCATTTCCATGCCGCAAACACTGAGCTAGACAGAGAGAGGCCCATAGAGCGCGGAAGAGTGAGGCAGACAGATGTTTCATGAAGTTTTGCACGAAATGAGGCTGAATGATGCACGGGGCAACAACAACATCTACAACAACAGCAATGATACGAACAGCATTGCAACAACTTTAGCTGGACGGACATTTATTTATTATATCAATGCAAGCTGCAAAAACAACAACAGTAACAACAACTGCAACTGTAACCGCAACTGCAATTGCCACAAGAAGAGGCAGAGCCAGAAACTGCGAGATGGCCATGAGTTGATAGCGCATCATAGCCACATTGACACAATGGGCCTCCAAAAGTACGAGCAACTGCCTCAACATTCACTTCACTTCACAACAATACAATACAATGCAGTGCACAGCACAGCACCACCAAATAGCAGCGCCAGCACCACCTTCGCCTCAATTATTCGATTAGAAATTCCGTTAGACAGACAGTTGCCGACGTTTGGACCTTTTGTGATGCATGCTCACCTGAACTTGAACCCTCGCAAGCTGAATGCCTGTCCGACGGGCTACCAACGCCTGCACTTCAGTTACACAAGCACACACATCACCCACCACAGGCATACTGGCATTTCTACAGACACCTCCCACAAAAGAACTAAAATATTAGCACAGTAATAAACCTGTGAGCCTAAAATCAGGAATTAAGAAAGGACCACAATAAATACTCTAACTTAGGAGATAAATTCTTTACTAAAAGAGTTTTAATTTTGTAAATTAAAAGTATAGTCAAACATAAAGTTAAAAAAAAAATTTTTAATATTTTGTGGTTTGTATAAAATTTGTAAAAAATTATTCTTTATTTATAAAAATTTAATTTCCTTTCAAATGTTCGTATAGTTTTTTTAATTTTTAGATAATTTGATTTTTTCCCCTACAATATTCTTTTTAATTGTCCCATTCAAATATTTATTAAAAGTTATGTTATCCCGAAAATTTTCTTTATAACCTTTATAATGAAATCCGTTTCAAATTTGCTAATTCGTCTAGGCTCCAACTCTCAAATTCTTCGCTAAAAATGATGGATTACCGAGCAGTGTGTTCGTTGACTTGAACCTGTTAACAGCTCGTATACGTAATAGCAATCCTTATGCCTCAAACGAACTGTTAAAATTATTATTAGTCGTAAATATTAAAAAAGTTGAAAAATGAAAACATATAGCGTAAGTTCGTTACTACTGTCTTTTGTTTGCCTGCTCTGAAAGCCAAATGGAGTAAAAGCCCAGTTACTTTACTGTAGGACTTTCAATGGACACAAGAAAAGCGTAACCACATGAAATTGATTTTTGTGTTTCTTATTTTTGCAGCACTTAAATTTCACTGAACTAAAAATTTAATTAATTTAAATGGTTATTGGCCTGTTGATCCGTTAATTGTCTCAATGCTTTAATGTGTTCGGTTAATTACATTTTGGGCAGCTGCTTAAGTAGCTGAGAAACTGCGGAAAATCAACGTTTTTAATTTAGCTAATTTCAGTTAAGGTGTAAGTCAAATAAATTGATGAAAAAACTCAATGGAAATGTTTTAGATCGCTTGAAGAGTTGAATTAAAGTTTACCAAGTTTAAATATTCAAAGAATCAAATTTTATTTTCTCATACAATGGGTTACAATGACCTTAACCACTTAAACTTTTGGCAGAGCCAGAGTAAGCAGCACAAAGCAATCAAATCAACTGTGAACTACTTAAAATCAGACACTAAAAACAAACGAAAAGGCGAAAAGAATCAAATTGCTTTGTCGCTACCTCAGTTGCTGTTTGGACGTGGCTTTTTGGTTTTGGCCAAAACCGAACTGCAGGGCTAATGAACCAATTACTAGTTGAGGCCATAAAAAAACAGACCAGAGACGGACAGACAGCAAATGCGAGCAGTTTCTATGTGAAACGATGCTGCTCAGAGGAAGCAAGACAGAGACTGAAGGACAGAGAGAGGGGGTAAGGCGCACTAGAATTCCCACCAAGTCAAGCTAAGTAACTGCGATGGGGACTGAAATCATGGCTGACCTCTATCTTTGGACAAAAGGCTTACTAAAATGAAACCGAAATGCAGCTCAGAGTCTCAACTAGACCGACATTAAAGAGCCGAGGACAAGGCACAGCCAACAACAAGATGAACAAGAAGAAGAGGAAGTTGTGGAAGATGGAAGGCCTCAAGGCAACTAAGCTCCAAACTCCAAACTGCAAACTCCAATACTACAACTCGAACAACTTTAAGCTTCAATAGCAACAACGGCAAGAGATCGATTCAAAGCACGAAAATATGCGCCTCCACAAAAGATACTGCGACTGTCATAAAACAATATTATTGGCATTATTACATTTAAGTGTTGACAGCATAATAAAATAATTGTCGACAGACAATTTACAACAACAACAACACAAGAGAAACTGAAGTCATGGACTCTCAATCGATTCTAGTATCGTTTTGCAAAAGTGTGGGATCGATAGGGAGCTGGGAGAGGGGCCCAATGAGGGGTCAAAGGGGGGTCATATCGTTGTCGTTTTCCCATGTAAAACACTTTTAAAAATCACACTCACAACTCAAACCGAATGCAAAGTGCAACAAGTCATCAGACACTATACAGATCTTTCATAAACTTAAAACTATCTGGACTCCAAGTCCGTTTGAAGATCAAAAGAATTGTGCGGCGCACGAGAGAGATAGCTATACACATTGTATGTGTGTGTTTGAGTAAGAGGGAGAGGGAGAGAGCTCCCGATGCTCATTCATATAATTCACCCTCATTTCATAATAAATTGCTCTCAATTGATCACGACAATCGACAGCGATGAAAAGTCATGCCAAAGTTGACTCTCTGGACGATCGAGGGAAGTTAAAAAAAAACATACGACGAAAAACGGGAGAAAAACGAGAAAAGCGAAAACGTAACAAAACACGCCGCAAACCTTTAAATTGGCAACACAAAAAACCGCCAGAAAAAAAGCCAAACAGGGCAAAGGCAAAAGGTGCAACGCAATCGATTGCGATTGTTGGCCCGGTGTTAAATTGTAGCTGCACTGGACAATGTCTCTCCACCTGATCGCCCGCTCCTCCCACCCTTTTTGGGCACCTTTGGGCACCTACCACTTCAAGACAAATAAGTCATATGGCAATATGAACGTAGCCAAAGGTTTTTCAGTAAACGAAACTACATAGGAAATTGCTCCAATATTTTGTCGAGACTGCCTGATTGCAAATATTTCAATGCCCGCACCAGATGACTGCCTCCTTCCGCCCCTTTTCCAAGTCAGCCCAACTTAACTTGGTTTTCTGCCCGCAGGAAATCGCCATAATCTCCGGACCAGAAAAAAAAAAAAAAAACAGTTGGCACAGTGTGGATTGATGATGAATTATGTAGAGCACGAAATACGAAATCTATGGCTTGGTGGTGCATTTGTGGTGCTGAGTGGTGTTGCCTCTGTTACTGCTGCTGCTGCTGGTTGACTGGTGTGGGAGTTGTGCTGATTTGGCAGCAAAGCTCACGAACTCGTTCAGGAATTTTAATGAAAAAAAGTGTACAACTATCAACCAAAAATAAAAACAATAGTGAATAATGTGGATAGGAAATTTCAAACTACAAGAAAAATGTTTACAAATAAATCATATAAATGCTCAAAATAAATAGAGATGTTGAAACGCGTTAGAGACTGCACTTGGAGACAGGGATTTCTTGTAAGAAGTTTTTTAAATGAATTCTAAATAATTTAAAAGATTTTAAGACACTAAACTAAACATTCTTCCTAGAGGAAAGTACTTTGGAATGAGTGTAAGGCAGATGAATATTTTAAAAAAGATTTTCGGTCTAAAATTATAAAATATTTTTGGACAGCAAAATCTTTAGTAATTTGCAATCAAAATTCTTGTTAAGACGGAAAGAAGTTTTGGGTATTTTTAAAACGCTTTCCAAAGCTCAAATCGGCGATCAGAAGACAACTGCAATTGAGTATAGAACCAAATGTGACCGTTACATGTGTGTTGTTTTTTTGTGGCTTTGTTATTAGTGGTAATAACCGCGGGACACAGTCAACGTCGTCACCACGCACCAACAACACCAGAAACACCACTGACACCAGCAGCAGCAACAGCAGATGATAAAGAAGAAGAGGCAGAAGATGCCACGGTGAACCCACATGCACTTTGCGGTAAATGAAGTCTCGCTACGGCACCAAATTGTGTTATCAAGTCATGGGAATTGCCCTGCATGCCTAGTAGAGACCCATACGGGCCATGGAAATTGTGCAAAAAAAAAACACAAAAAAAATTGTATGAGGAAAATTTGTACAGGTAGCCGCTATGCGAGAGAAAAACCCAATGAAAAACTCGTTAGAGTGGCCCACTGCGTGTGAGTGGAGCTAAAACTGCAATCCACGGTGCCACAGTGTCCAGTACAGCACACACACACTCAAAACACTGGCTGCATTATTTCACCAAATCATTTCATGCCACATTAATCCACTTTACCATCATCATCATCCGCAACGCCGTCGTCGTCTCCGCCGACGTCTTTGCTTGGACATCAGCAAGCAGCCAACACGATCCATAGTCCAAAAACTACAACTACAATGTCTGGGAACTTTCCTGCTGCTGACGACGACGTGTGCCTAGAGGGTGTCAATTGTTGCATATGGAAAATAAAAACACAAAAAAAAGCAAAGAAAAATTGCAATTTGTATGCGCCGTTTTGGGGGCTGTGTTTTCAAATGTGTATACCCCGCACGCAGAGTATTTTTAATCGAGGGGTATGCCAGACATCTAACTTCAAGGTCTTATAAATAAGACAGAACGGCAGCAGATAGCCGAATGTTTTTTCTGCAAGTAGAAATAAGATATAAAATTAAAAAATATATTTTAAGTTTATTTTATTAATAATTACTTGGGACTTTCATTTAAACTTAAAGATATGGCTTACAAGTGCATAAAAATAAGCATTTTATGTAGTAAGCAGAGAATTTTGCAGTCGTTTACACTCCTAAAATACTGTTATATAGTTGGCATGTGTTGGAGTAGAGCATTTGAGCTATGAGTGTTGAATGCTGAGCTCAATTTACTATTAGCGTGACTTTTGGGTTAGTTTTTCTATTCGTCATGCAAAGAAGTGCTTATTGGCGGCATTTCTAGCCTGTCACTACCTCTAGCTTTAACTCTACCCCTTCTTTCTTTCACTCCCCTACTCGCTCTCTTTCTCTGCCATTCAAATTTTTTATTGCAGCAAGTGATCTGCTATAAACCATAAACTATTCAACTGAAACACCATTTATATCCTAAGTGATCTCTATAATTTTGTTGCCCGATATTCGGCAAAGATGACAGAGACTAGTATATGACTGGGAACTGTTAGAAACAGCATCATAAAGTTTTGATATGAACTAAAGTTACGTAAGTCAAGTACTAAATAAATAAACCGAATTGAAATTACTTCAGAAAGTGAACGTTCGTAAATTTGCTGTGGGGAAATCTTGGCCAAAAGGACGCATAAAAACCTACAACTCTAACAGTTACCTATAAAAATAAGTTAAATAAAAAATCTTACAAATTGCCGGCAATAATAATGTACAATTAAACGAATGGCCATTAAGTGTAGGCCAAATTTTGTCTGGTCTAAATGGGCATAAGATAATTTACCTATAATTGCAGTTGTAAAATGACACGAGCTTAAAACAAATTGATTAAGCTTCAGGCAAATTAAGAAGAAAGTTGTGAATTATATAAATTGGAAAACCAATTTAAAAGCAGGACAATAAACACCTAATAAAACTAATTTAAAGTGGCATTAACTAAGCTTCCATTTCACTTAAATAAAACTTAGTTGTAGACAGTGTCATTGGCCTTTTATATAATTTGTAGTGATGGATGCTGCACAGAGAAATTACAAATTAAATTTACAGTCAGCAGTTTCACAGTCGAACAACTGGTCAATCCTTGGGACAGAGCTGTTGCTCCTCTTCTATTCCCTGTTGATGATGATGAATGTAGAACAACGTGAGGAACATAAAACTGATTGATCGTTACAAGATTTTATTAAGTCATAGAGCTTGGTTAGTTCATTGGTTCGATCGTTTCCTATATTCCTCTCTTAGTTGGATCTGTTGATCATATGTAATTTATTTGTCATATCACGTGTTAAACATTTAACAACTCATGGGCTAGGCCCAGGTCCCATAACCGGAGGCGAACAAGTGCACTCAGCGAACGAGTTGCAGCACAAATCGAATGAAAAACACCAAAGGAAAAGAGAGAGAGAGAGAGAGAGAGGGGTAGGTAGAGAGAGACAGAGAGAAAAGAAATATATATTTGCACAAAGATCAATCTTGAGTTGCTTTGGCTGGTGCAGTAAGAAAAGCCAGGCAATAAGTCAAAACAATGGCCTGTCGCCAATGTCGTCGTTGTCGTCATCATCATCATCATCATCATGTACATAATCATCATTATTATCATTGTAGTCGTCGTCAGTTTCGTTGAGTTTGGCTAAGTTGACTGGGCAGTCAGTCAGCTTGAAGATTAGCCTTTGGTGAGCATGCTAAACGAGTTGAATGAGTCGGAAAATGAGACAGTAATGGGCCTTCTTAGTTAGAGATACTGAGACAAGAGCTGTAGGCCTGCGTGGGTGGAATCGTGGTAACAGGAGACGACACTGATTGTTCCATTCAGTTCAGACTCTAGACTCTGCACTCTCTAGAGTCTGTAGTCTATAGAGTTGGCACTAGAAATTGTGTTAGATAGAGATGGTAGAACTCAGATATGACATCTGCATAACATTAAAGTGTGTTAGAAAGTGAGACAGAAGGTCAGCTTTATGAACTTAACTAGACTTTAGTAAGAATATTGACAAGCTATTAGAGAAATATGCTGGTATTGTATGGTTACTAGGAGAATAAAGGACAGCCAATATTTAAATTAGAAGTACGGCTAGTGGAATTTTAATTAAACGAATTCCAGAATTATTTTCTTGGGACTTTATTATAAGAGTTTAAAAACACTTTGTTAAAATTGTCTTTGATTAATGTAAAAACACTTTAACTTTCACTTTAAATTATTTATATAAAGAAATTCTGAATCCCTTTTGAAGTGATAAACTTTAGAAAGTTTTGTAATTCTTTACTCCCTTTTATTTTGGTCTTATAAAGCAGATTTTGCTGCACTTTACTAAACTTTTACAAAGTAAAAATTATATAAAAATCGTCTGATAAAAACGACAGCACCACCAGCAAATAACCCCAAAGAGGATTAAAAGGGGAGAAGGAGAGAGATCTCTGGCAGTTACTGCTACTACCACTAGTTAGTTGTTAGTGGCTTAGTAGTTAGTTGAGCCTGCTCCGTTTTGATCATTCACACGTCTTGTTAGCGCGTCTTAATAAATTGCACGCAATCAAGTGGTGCGCTTAGCTCCATTTAAGTGTGGCAGAGCAGGTAAATCTTGGCGAGAGCACAGCGAGCGGACCACAGCAGGTGGTGCTGATGGTGGTGGTGCGCCTATTCCTAGAGGGGAAGTGGGAGACGGACTGCCAGACAACAGACAAGAGCCAGCGAGCAACGTGCAACATGTGGCAGCCACCAGCCGGTAGGTAATTGATTGCACTTCAATTGCAATTACCGGATCAAGGCGAATCTGGAAGGAGAAGGAGGCGCCTCTCAAAGAGAGAGAAAACTTGTAATTGTGTCGTAATAATGCGATCTGTGAGTGTTGCATGCAGCCTGTTGCATGTTGGCGACACATTTAGCCCACATGCTGGCGCCACCTATGAGCCACATTTGTAAATAGTAGTAGTACGTATATGAAAGGTTTGAATCTTGAGCTAATCACAGGCAAGACAGGGCGATATATTCCCACGCAGGCCACCAAAGTTTCAGTTACAAAACAGACGATGGCAACAACACCTCAACTTTTGGCTAAATTAAACTTCTTTATTTCAATTAAATGTCTGTCTGTCTGGCTGTCCGTCAGTTTGTCATCGCCGTGCCCATATGTGTGTGGCAAAAGGCACACGATATATTTGTTGTGTTATAAAAAAAGAAACCAAAACAAATCAAAAAGGAAACGCAAACGGGATTGGAAATGGGAATGTGAATGGGAACAACGCGAGCAATGAGTTGCTGTTGCTGTTGTTGTTGTTGCTGTTATTGTTGACTGACTCTTGGGCTTGGGCCATAGTCTTGGTCTCTGATCTCTGTCTCAGTCTGAGTCGGAGTCTGAGCTGCTTGTAACCTCACCTTTAACATCCCACATGCGTCGCCTGTTTATTTTTGTGTATTTTTTGTCAGACTTCTGGCCTATTCTATATCTTTTAAAGCTTTTTTAATACTCTACATAATGCGCGTAATGGGCATTTGTGAGTCTATAAGCTTGTTAGAAGCTTTTGCAACCGATCTGCTTTCATAAATATATGCAATTTGTTCACCCTTTGAACAAAGAGTTACCAAACAGGTGTCGAAAAGTTTAAGTTTAATAAATTATTTAAAAAAAGTTTTTTAATTAATTTATCTTAATTCAAATATTTTTCTATTTAATAAGAATTGTTTTTACTGAGACGTTTTATACTTAGCAGTGCATTTCTTGTTCTACCCTAATTTCCATGCCGCCTGCACCTACTGCGATTTGCCTTTGCCTTTTAGCCAAAGTTCTCATTGAGTTTGCTGCCACATGTTGCATGCAACACGTCATTCATCAGTTAAGCGACGTTACTCGGGGGCATGTCAGCTAAGTCCAATTGTCAATTAAGTCAAATGCAAATGTTTAATAAACCAAATAAATAAAGTTTTACTTTAACTATATATAATTTGATTGAAATGCAACGTGAAAAGTTTTTAAGTTTTGCCACGAAATCAGAGTGCAATAATGATGATGATTATGTCTTGAGCTGACACTGTGGGCGCAACGTGGGCAGTTCAATGAGTTTCAAGTGGAGCTACCGAAGTTAAAGAGCGTAGTGTGTGTGTGTTTGTGTGTTAGCGTTTAATTAGCTTGCCAAAGCCTTGAGCTCAATCTGTGTATGCAATAAAAAAGTGCAACATTTTGTCTATTTTTGGTCTGGGTGGCCCCACAGGGCACACACAGATCGAGCCACAAATAAAGAGTCTAACAGGAAGTTTACCACACGCAATCAGCTAAAGACGAAGAAAACTTCACACTAGGCCGGGTCCAAAGCGCAGGTCGCAGATTCTCAAGTCTCTTTGTCTCTCTGTCTCTCTTTCGCTCTCGCTGTCTCTCCAGGCCGCATTCCAGCTCGAACTAGACAAATATTGATGGCCGCTCATCAATAGCCACAGCAGCCAACGCCGCCGACGTCGCTGCTGCAACAACAGCAACAGCAACAGCAACAACAACAACACAAATAACAACAACTGCAACATCAGCGAAAAATCAAACGCAGCAAAAAGAAAATTTGCAGTGCGATTGATTTATTTACCACGGCTTAGATTTACCGCCTTGCAGCCGAGTGGCATTTTGGCATTGTGCTGATGATGCTTTCCCACTTTTTGAAGCTGTTCCCGGTGTCCCCTCCTCATCTGACACTCTCCACCTTTCTTACCGCCCTTCCGTACCTCTTGCCTCCAGCAGCGGCAACAGTCGCATCATCAACAGGCGGCACCAGCGGCGCAGGCAGCTTTAAATGTTGCGTTTGATTTGGTTAGACCAACAGTCAACTATTTATACCCTTTAAAAGAGAAGCCAAAGAGTATATATGGTTGTTTGGTAAACTTAACGATAGCATAAAGAAAAAGCTTACATTTTTCTAACAGTTCAACAGTTTTTCAGCTTTTAGAAATCCAATAAAAATGTTTATGGCCTACAAAAAAGTATGCAATATTTTTTAATCCGTTTCATACAGTCCATTTGGTTACCGGGTATCTGCTAGTTGAGCAAGACCATTAGCTTTTATTGTTGCTGCTGCAATTGTCCCTGTTGTTGCTGTTGTTGGCTGTCCATCTGCTATCTGCATCGTTACACAAAACCACAAACAATTTATATTCCCATCAAACATTTGACCGCAACGCTGATTCATCTTAATCAATTATAATCTTTTGGATCGAGTTTTTCCGCTGTAATGAGCGAAAAAAATACAACAACAGCAACAACAACAAACCAGTGGAAAAAAAAAGGAAAAACTTATGCAGTCGCAAGAGGTCGCCACTTGGGGGCACCTCTGCGTGTAGAGATTTGCGCCACAGGCGTTGCACAGATAACAGAAGACACCAATGCAACACTGCTCCTCCTTCACCACCACCACCTCTAGCCCCTTTTGGCTCCAAAATCCTCTGGCTAAACGAGATGATTGCATGCCAAACAATGCACAATCCGCACAAAGACCCAAATAACTTAGATACTTTGATAGATAGATCTATGGCAAAGAACGGACATAATAACAAACATGATACGATCAATCGACCATCGACAATTGAGAGAATTGTGTAAGCATTGTTCAGTTTTTTAATGTTTAAAGAATGATTTTTAGTACAGAAGTTTTTGCATACTTTGGGATTATATGCCTGATAACAGGTTTTAACGAAACTGGTCAAAATTAAAGAGGTATCTAAACAGCTTGTCAAACGTAATTGTTTCGAAAACTTTGCAGTTTAAAAAAAACGAAATACCACTTTGATTGTGGGGGCTTAACTTTAATTGAGATGGAAAAAACATTTTAATTTTCAAAAACATTCCGGTTAGAAAACTTTCCCAAAAACTAACGGATTATATCAAAGAATTACATGCTGATTATGATTTGGATTCTAAACTAAGTTTGCATTTAAATTTTCATTGTTTTAAATATTTTCCAATTTTTTCCAATATTTCTTAAACAATTATTTCAATGGCATATACAATGCTTACCCCCCTCCCATAATCGAACCGACCAGAGGTAATGAAAAGAGAAGGGGAATCAGCTGTCAAAGCTCACACTGTTATCGTCATGCTCAATTTTCAATTAGAATTATTGTTGTTGTTGCCGCAATTGTTTAATTTACAAATCATGTGAACCAATTAAACACATAGACAACAAACAGCCACGAACAAGGCTTAAATAGACTTTACTTGTTAACAATTATTAGGCCGAAACGATGACCAAGAGCAAGACATACTCAGACACCAGCTGAGGCGAGAGAGAAGGCAATGAGCAATCAAAAGCAAATCAAATGATAAATGACAACACCAAAACACAACTAGCCTATGGATTGTACTACTATAGAGCAGGTCGCAGGTCCCAACACCGCAATAGCAACAGAAATAGAAACAGAAACAGAAACCGAAACCGAAACCAAGACGATGTCGATCCATTAAGCCCCATAGCACCCGCCACTTGACGGATGAGTTTGAACTCACATGTCTGACCCAGAGCGCGAACGCTGTGAGAGGGTGTAAGAGAGAGGCCAGAGGGAGGAGGGTTACGGCGGGCGCTATACCTTATGTATCATAAGGCAAATGAAACTCACACCATAGGCATCCACATCTAGGGCCCAGACCCAGGGAGCAGGCAATCCACAAGCTCCATCTCCATTTCTGGAGCCAAGTTACACATTATTTGATAAATGGCACACAACCTTTTCGAGGTTGATTATTGTGTTTTGTCTCACTGTGGCTCGTTTCATTTGTTGTTGTTGTGGGATTTTTACTTTTTTTTCTTGTGTTTTATTTTTTACTGATATTATTTCTGTTTGTTGATTGCCCCGCGGGGTTATAGCTATAGATCGACCACAAATTTAGCTACAATTTCAAACAGTTTCGTTGTTTTTTTCGCTTTTTTCATGATTCCCCCTCGATTTTGGTTGTGTTTCAACCATAACGGGGCCTTCGTTACAAAATTGGCGAATTGAATTAATCGTTTCCATTTTGTTTATTTGTTGGTAATTAAACACCTCTGCTTTGATTTCTTATGTCTGCTGTTCAAGCAAAGCAAATGAATCATTTACATTTTGATTTGTTGTTTTTTACATTTTCGGTTTTTTTATTTTTCACTTTTTGGATTTTTTTAATGTTGAATCGTTGTAAGCCATAAATTGTCGGTTACGCTAGTGTGGCGTTATGTGGGGGCCATGGGAATCTTATATTTCTTCTTCAAATTGGGATTTTTTTCACTTCTTGTTTTTTAGATTTCGTTTACCATTTTTTGCTTTCTACGCATAGCAAATGGCGCCTGTTGAGAAATTATTAGGGCAGAATTATGGCAAAATCGAATCAGCTAATGAAGTTTCTTTACAGCGTTAGAGTTAGAGTAGCAAAGGTATGGAGAATATGTAATGAGCTTGTTAAGAGTGTAGATGGAAGAACTAAATCTACTATAGCGTATATTATACATAATCATAAATAAAATAAGAGATGTATCTATAAGAGACACTTAATTTATTAATGATAATTTATCTATTTTCCTGTTTATAAAAATATTGTCTTTTTTACTAAAATATATTTAATTATAATAAAAGTTTTTAACTTAATTTTTACTTTTATAATCACATCGAGAAATCTTTTCACAATTGTTGAGTTAGGACATTTAAAATTCTTCACGATCTTCTCTCGCTCTCGATCAGTCTCTTTACTGTTGATTCAACCTTGTTTCGGTGCAGGTTCACTCAATTTTGCTATTTCAAATTTCAATTTATAGCAAAATGTTAGCAGCAGGTGTTCGTTCGTTTCGAAGAAAGAAAAAAAAATAAATAAAAATAGAAAAAAATAAGAAGACCGAAAACTTGGAATCGCCACAGATGCAGCTCATCAGCTTTTGCTGATCATCATCAGCGGTTCGGTTCACGTTGTAGCTCGAGTGGTGCTTCCAAAATAAAGCAATTTAATGTACGCCATTGGTGGTGGTGTTGTGTGGTGTACTGTGGCTTTGGTGGTGCGGTGGTTGGCCCCATTTGCCATACGTAAAGTGAGTATTCTTCTTTTATTTTTTTGGAAAGTTTTTTTTGGCGTTTGAAAAATTCTGCAATGTCAAAATGAAGAAAAATTTGCATTAAGCCAGGCCAAAAGCAGAATGCATGGCTTAAACCATGGGCTCAAACCTAAGCCTCAGTCTCTCTTTCTTTCTCTCTGCAGCGGCTCTGGCGGTGAGCGCCCTCAGGCATTCAATTACAATCGATTCTGGTGTGAAAAAGTTCAATTTCTTTTTAGCCAACCCGTTCACAGTCCCGGGCTAGTAATGAGGAAATGGCAGAAAACGCAGTCGTCGTCGCCGTCGTGGGACAGACAGACATATGGACATACAGTGGCCATATGGAAAATGCAACTCATGCACTTCCTAGATTGAACAACTGGTTGGCAACGCCACTGACTTGGCTGACTTGACTTAACTTGACTTGACTTAACTTGACTTGGCTATGACTATGACTCTGTGTGTGTGCAATATCTACATATGTGATTGCCATATTGTGTAGATAATTGTGAGCTCTCCCTCCCCCTCCGCATCCACCTCCCTCCCCTTGTGGTCCACATCATTCTCATCAAGGCTCTGAGGCTTGCTCAGTGAAGTGCTTAATGCTTTGTGACTATTCATGGGCACTCAAAAGCACCAGCAGCAGCAGCAGCAGTTGCATTGCAGCCAACAGAAGCAACTTCACTTGGCCACATATGCAAATCACACACAGGTGAAGTTCGACAGGCTGGCCACAAAAGTGCAGCACTCCAAATGGGCAAACACCACATACAGACATATGGTACTACGCCCGGGAGAAGGTGGAACTGGGCACTCAGCCATTGACAGTTGAGTGGTCAACGTTTTTAGCTGCACCACCAGCCACCAGGCAGCTCCACTAACAGCAGCAGCAGCAGGCAGCGTCAACAACAATAATTACCCACTTGCCTGCACTTGATATTAAAATCAGACAAAAGAAGAAAAAAATATATATATCCATGCATATTTCTCTGTTCCTCTGACTCTGCAGATGCTTCACCCAAACGGGTCAAAAACGAACAAACGAATCACAACAGCAGCAGCAGCAGCAGCGCAAAAAAAGAGGAAGAAAACGTGCAAAATACAAGAAAAAAATAGAACCGTGCAAAATTATCAAAAATCGTTCATCAAATTACCGAAAAGAGCGCAACGGGCCACTTAACGACTCTATTACGAAATGAAGAAGAGAGAAAAAAATGGAATAGAGGATTAGAGGAGCTGAGGCGGAGAGGGCAAAAGGCGTTGCAAAAATTGCAAAAGCGTCAACACAAAAATTATTTTAAATTAGAACTCGAAACTACTCACGTTTTGCAATTTTCGCTTTTTGTGTGGAATGCCAATTGAAGTGTTAGGAAAATAAACAAACGGCTAGTTGCAAAAACAAAAACTGAAGCATCATCAACAACATTGTGTGGCGCAGCGGGGAGTGCTTTTGGGGTGGGGTAAGGTAGGATCAGTGGGCTGGAAGGTAGGGTAAGGAGTGAGGGGTACAACAGCCAACGGTAGCACTAAAATAACAACAGCAACAACAATAACACGACTTCGATTGGAAACTTGCCTAGGTAAACTTCTCTATTTGCCTCTCACTCTGGTCGACTATCTAACGCGCGCTCTCTGTCTTACTCGCTCAGTTCATCTCGCTTGCGCTTTAAACCTGGCAATCAAC
This sequence comes from Drosophila parthenogenetica, assembly GCA_035047505.1. Lineage (NCBI taxonomy): Eukaryota > Metazoa > Arthropoda > Insecta > Diptera > Drosophilidae > Drosophila > Drosophila parthenogenetica. Next base: position 5,872,527 of record JAWNPM010000247.1, on the reverse strand, counting down.
GCAAATAGCTCAAACGCCTCAAGTGTTTGCTGAAGATGTCACCCACACTTCAGGCTTCGAGGCTCTGAAGTCAGCCTTAGTCAAGTTCGTTGCTTGAGTCTTTTGTTTAGACAACGTCGCTAGTTTGACTTTTGCAATTTGGCACAGCAACAACAACAACAACAGCACAAATATTGGCAATATTTCGATGTGACTTCAGCTGCTATTGATGCTGCCTAGGAAAATATCGCTTACAGTTAAATGGAAATTGATGCACTTAGCTGACTCACTCACTTCTGTTTTGCTTTTGCAGCATACGGGCCATAACGTACCTACTATATATATACAAATAAATATATATTTATACTTATATGTATAGGAACAAGTACGAGTTGCCTTCTTTTTTCTTTGTAGCCAGCAACGTGACTTTGAATAAATTAAGTGCATATCATATGCATGCGCCTCTCTGTGCCACAAATAGAGCGAACGATGGTAGCTAGAATGCAGCTATGTGGCTCGGTTAGTGCAGCTTTTGAAGTAGCCACTGTTTACTCATATTCTACATTGGAAAGGGATCACAACTTAGGCATGGATAAAGGTCATTGCAACAGCTGAATGTTGAAACAACTTTTAGAAAAAGCAACGAACTAAATAAATATTTTGAAAGCAGAAATAAAGTAAATAAAATGTAGAAAAATGTATGTGGAAATGTCAACGTAATTAGCTTAATATGAAAGGGTTTTTAATTTAACAATAAGTTAAATAAAACTAATAAAAACTATTAATTGTAATCTACTCAATCAGCATTAAAAGCAAGTTCACAACCATTTACTTTTCAGCAACTTTCCCTCACAAAACATTTAAAAAATTTGTAAGGAATTCATTTAAAATGGAAATTTATAAATCTCAAGTTCTCATGTGAAAAATCATAAAGCTGATGACAGCTTTTCATAATATATTACATTCGTAATGCACTAAAAACTAATGAACTTTCAAAAAATAACTGCATGGATTTTAGCTAGTTAGCCAACACTGGTTCGAAGTGCTTGCCTGTGGTGATTTATGAGCATTGTAACCCGAAACGATGCCAAAATAAATAGAAAAACTAATGACAACTTATGACTTTTGGATAACAATCAGAAACCATAACTCATGTATTTATAACTGGATCCAAGGAGGCATGCATAGAGGCTAAGAATGTAGATCATAAATGTCACAAGTGGATGATGATCGTTAAAGCCGCAAACGGCTGTCTATATATATTTGACTTAATTATCAATTTAATAAATTGCAATTAATTAAATTTAATTAACAGGCAGACGTGGGGGGAGAGATATCAGAACCGATCGCAACGGGGCTCGAAAGTCACATTTTTATTATCTACAGGCTGACAAAATCAGTGGCTTGCCGCCATAAGATATGCCACTTTATGTGCAACATGGCAACAAATTTGTGCAACGCTACCGAGAATCCAGAAAAAGGGGGAGAACTCCACCCAAAATGCATTAACTGATGCGTTTTAATGTCATTGAGCTTATGATTTCTTCAAATCTATTCAACTGGACAACTAACAAATTAAAAGTCACTTTAATTGCCACTAAATAGAGGCAGTAAGAGGGCAGCGGGGTGGGAGTACAGAGGGGTAGGGAGACACAGGGATGCTTCAGCTGCAAAACTTCAACAACATGGCACATTCAACTGTAAACTGCCGTTTGCTCAAATATGCGAAATTAACAAGACACAATTACAACACACAAAACGCAGACAAACACGCCTAGACAACAACTCCCCCTTGCCACGCTCCCCCTTTGCCAATGTCTTGCAGTTGCTGCTCCTCCTCTGTTGTGTTATCGTTTAGTCTATGGTTTTATTTTTATTGCACCAGGAGATGCGCCACACCAAAACCACACCACACCACGCCACGCCACGCCACACCAGGTCTGACCAGGCCATGTGTCCACTGTCCAGTGTCCGGTGTCCAGCGGCCTGTTCCAGGTTCCCATTCGCAGCATCAACTACGACTTGCTGCAGAAATTTGCGAGATTGTTATCAGCAGCCGTCGCAGCAGCAGCCGCAGCAGCAAGCAGCAGAAGCAACTACAACAGGCGGCAGCGAGGTAAGCACAGTGGAGCAAAGTTAATTATTATGTGAAAAAAAATTTATTTAAAAAAAATATATATTTGTAAAAATTAATTTTATTAAATTAATCCTTTAAATAAAATCTTATTTAATAAACTAGTCCTGTCAACAATAAATAAAAACTTATTTATACAGACTCTAATAATTTGTTAGTAAAACTAGGCATTTAATTTAAATTTATTTACAATGAAAACTGATTTGGTACACAATTTTTTTCTAATAGTTTTCAGTAGTAAAAGAACATCCGTCTTAGTAAAATTATTATTCATTTTCGTTATTTTATTTTTAGCAATTTATGCTTCCTGCTTGTCCTTCAAAGCATTAGCCGGTTTCTTCCACTGCCGTACCACTGTGCGGAGGCGTTGCAGCTGACTGAAAGCACTGGCAAGGTGAAAACGCAATGGAAACGCGCATGCAAAATGGAATTTATTGTATAATTAGGATTTGTCTTATTGGTAATAAGCCGCATTAAACACAGCCGCCCAAGTCAATGTGCGTGGAAAACTGCATTTTCCATAGGAAAAATTTGTTTTTGCTGCACAGCTTTCTACGCGACACATCGACTACATACGATTTTTATATTTTTATATCCATTTTTCTATTTCTTTCTTAAGTTTATTTTGGGGCGCGTCTCTTCATATTTCTGGACCTATGCGATGTTTGTAATGTAAGCTCATTACGGCCAGTTACCAGTTCTTGTACTTCAGTTCTGTTCTGTTCGTTTCTGTTTGGATCTGTTGTCGCCGGGGTGTCGAAATGTACAGCCAATTACATGCGACAAAAACAACGGCAACAACAACAGCAACAAAGTTTGTTGTTCGTCCCGCTGGTAAAAAGGAATTCAAGTCCGATAGTCGCCGTTGGTTGTGGCTAGTTTTTAAGCATCGAATTTCATGAGTTTCGATCGGTTAGCAGTTTGTTTCGGCCAGGTTGCGACCTCTTAAAGCTATCCCAATCCTCTGCTATGGAACACTCATTGTGCGTGTAATTATATGGGCATGCTATGCGCTTAGGATCTCTTTTCTCACAACAAAATGGGGTCGGTTGCCTGCTAATGAACATGCAAACCAAGTGGAATCTTAAATATGCACAGCTTGGTAGCTGTGTAGTGCAAAGGCCGATGCGATAAATGGCAAATAAAGGCATCTATCGAATGGGTGGAGAAAAGTTATCGAACAGACAGGAAGGAAAAGGATAAAAACAGATTTAAATACTATAGCCAGACCAAATTATCGATATACAGAGGAAATGTAATTGATAATACATATAGTCGATAAATATAAGCTAAAAATTATCGAATAGATTTAACTGTCATATTCATTAATTATAAACTTAAAGTTATCGAATGTGAATGTTAACTTAGCCAAGCAAAGCGACTCTAACTCCAGTATATGCGATATTTTTACATTAATCGTTTAACATTTGTCTATTAATCGATTTATCGTTGACTTATCGTTATCGTTGCTTATCGTTTGTACCCCTAGGGCATTCCCATGCCCTTCCCCTTGGCAAAAACTAATCACTTCCGCTTGTATCGACTTGTGCTCCCTCAACTTTTGCCTCTCACTTTACATGCAATCGATGGCAATCGATAATCAATGCGAAATCACAACGATGTGTGCAAAATGCAAATAGTGAACACGCTATGAACTCTATGCACATCATTGCAGAAGATCACATCACATCACAGCAACTGTAGGTGGGCAATCAATTGTTGTTGCTGTTGCTGCTGTTGTTGTTGTGTCTTCTTTTTTGGCCACGCTAATTTTGTTGACCTGCTGATTGCGCATGGAAATTGAAAATTATGAAATTATATTTTTCTGCACCTAAAAAAAAAGCGCAACACATGCGAATGCATCAATAACAATAACAGCAACAACAAAAGAAACAACAACAACAACAATAGCAACAAATGCATCATGTCAATCGTGATTTTGTTTGCTGGAACTTTAACATTTCATCGACGTGCCGATGTGATCCCATGTGATGATGATGTTGATGTGTTGATCGAACTGAGCTTTAAGTTGGAGTTGCAGTTGAATTTGGTGTCGGAGTTAGAGTTGAGGCTAGGCCAGGTGAGGGCACGAATGCTGCACACGCTCCATGGCTCATCAGGCCACACGTCATGCATGCCCATATACAAATTCGCTGCGCCTGATTACAAGATCAGCGAGAGAGCGAGAGAGAGTCACATATAGAACGTGTGACAGAGGCAGATAGAGGGAGAGAGGGGAAGAGCCGTAGAGCTGGCCGTGTGACTTACCTACGAGGCTATGACCCGAACGTTCAAAATTTGTAGCAATGACCCACGATTATGTTGCTCATTATGATGATCGCTCATAATGATTATGATGAACGGAAAGCTATTCGCACGGCCTAGCTCATTGGAACGATGCCAATGGCTTAAAATCAATTGCCATAGTGCTAAAACAAAAAGTCAAGAAAGGAGTAAAGAACAACGAAGTTTGAATGCTCTTGGAGTTAAAGAACTTTAAGCCTGACTTAATTTTAATAAAAACTAGGAACTAGGAAAAATAAGAAACTGACTAGAGGGAATTTTTAACGTACAGAAAAGTTTTCTTTAGAAATTTATAATTTTGAGTCAGTTAGAGCTTAAAAGGATCATTTCATATGAACAACATGAGGGTTGATAAAAATTATAAATTTTTATTTAACTATGTGATTAAATTACTTATAAATTTTTAACTTATTATAAAAATTTTACAGAAAAATGATTAAAATTTATTGAAAATTATTCATTATTTCACTTACTGCATCAAATGAAATTAAGAGCTTTAATTACCAACATTTTCTAGGCCATCAAAAATGATTTTTAATGCTTCCATTAGAATTCTAGAGACCCTTGAAGCTAGTGTATAGCCCAAAGATTCTTTTCTTTTCGGCGCTATTGGCTGTTTATGCTGTCCGCGGGGCACTCAGAATGCCAATGAGATGAGTTAACTTGGATTGAAGATGATTCCATTCCGTTCCGTTCGTTGCAGCAAGTGCAGTTGAAAAGTTCGCGGGAACGTATACCAGATATGTGTGTGTGTGTGGTGTGTGTGTGTGACAGCTTGATCTTTAGCCATATTAAATTAGCCAAAGGCTAGCAAAGGCTTTAGCTAATGTATGATTGATCAGCGCTCGTCTCGGCCGATTACACAGTTAGAGTCAAGCGAGTTGATCAGGTCGACTAGAGTTGGTCTTTTGCTTTTGACTTGGCTTTGGCTTTGCTTTGGTTTGGATCAGTTTGGGTCGCGTCGCATTGCATGCATAATCTGATGTGTGTCGAAGTTGTGATCCAAGAAGTTCATGTAAAAATTTACGTACATTTCTGCATCATCATTATCATCGGCATCATCGACTTCTTCATCTTCGACTGCTCAATTTTTATTGAGTTATTGACGGCAATTGAAAGCAAAACTTTAAGGGGTTCAAGCAAATGATGTGCACGTTCTGTCTTAAGGTTAAGCTTCATATCATATAAGTTGTGCTGTTCTTAAGGTTAAAATTGATTTCCCGGCTCAAATAACAGCGAGTTCAGCTGGGTAATCCGATACAAATTTCTCAACTGCCACATTTTAAAACATACTTAAAACTCAGCTCAACTTTCATAATTTAAATCGCCGAATGCATCGATCGATTATTAATTTCAATAGCTTCCAGATTAAAAGAGGAGCTAAGTCAAGTTTCTATGCCTTTGGCCAGGTTATAAACAATATGGCTATTGATTGCAACTAATTGTTGTAGTCGACGTAAAGAGATTTATCAAACGCCCATAAAAACTATATCAACAGCATAACCCCCCGAAACATAACCCAGCCCAACCCGATCCAAGCGCTTCGAGGGCTTCAGTAATCATTCAAATGCTAGAAATAAGACCCCGAAATCGTTTATAAATTATGAAAATATATGTACATAATGCATATAAGCATGAGTTCAAAGCGCGCCGTTATCGGCTGAAGGAAAGAAAACAACAAAATATGAAAAGCGATTTTTATGCTGTTGATTATTAATTTATTAACTAAGAAAAAATATATATTTACAGCAGCAACAACAAGAGTAAAAAATTCAGATTTCTATGTCGCGCTGCTGTTTTCGAATCGACTTCGATTCGTTTCATTTTTTTTTTATTTTTTGGCTGTCCATTTGTTGGTCACAATAATTAAATTTAGATTAAGTTTAGAAACGAGCTGGAAACATCGTCCACAGTAGTTTAATGTATGCAAATTACACGCTGAGGAACCGACCCCCAATAGTCCCTTCACTCTCCACATACCCCTTAAGTTCCAAACTCCACTCTAAGGCAAGTTGACCCAAGTGGATCGTTTCTACTGTCGACATTGAGCCAAAGCCCTTTAAACGTGACGAATCGATTCCAAACTAGACATTGAGCACAAAAAGTTTCTAGGCATTTTTTTCTCATCTTCTTCTTAAATTTGTAACACATCTCTCATAACTTTATTTAGGAAGGGGGTCAGGGTGTAGGGGGTAGAGCAGGTGGCAATCGTAGGTGGTTGGGGGTTTTTCATTTCATTTGGTTTATGGACGAGCAACGCCCATTTTCTCAACTTTTCGACTTTTATCGTCTGAAGTTTCCAAGTCGTTTGTATAATTTTGTTACAAACGCTTTCCATTTTAACTAGTCATTTTTTGGGACTTAACTGAAATCCCAGACAAACTATCGCCTTACCTTTTGCTCTGCCTGGCACTCGTGGGCGTTGCTAATTAGTGTTGGAAAATGCGCTCAATTTGATTTGTGGAAATTTATGTTTAGGAAATTACGTTGTTTCGTTTTTGGTTTACGATGTGTGAGCTTTGGGGCTGAACGCATTTTAAATGAGTCTATAATGGGAATGGGAGTAGTAGTAGTAGTATTAGTAGTAACTTTTGTAGTAGTAGTGGGAGTAGGAGGAGTCACAGACTTAATTAAGTAAAACGAAAATGTTTTAAAGCGTTTGAAATGTTTTTAACTACGGGGAGTTTTGACTGGTAGTAGATAAAGCAGATAATGATGAGAGTTTTAAGTTAAGATAGAGGGACATTAATTTAGGTAGTAATTAGTGTTAAGGGGAATGTGGAGAAGGAGTTAGTAAGAAAGGTAACAGTCGAACGAAATTACCCCGTTCTCACTAAAATGAGCAATTTTCAAACGACTCCTATGGGAGCTATAGGATATAGAGGTTCGATCCTAACCAAATTAAGTGAGGATAGTTATTTTGGTATTATACACATAGTACGTGAGTTTGGTTGCGATAGCTTGACTAACACTACATGTCTTCATACAAATATCCTTTTTTTCGACCGATTTATTCCATGGGAACTATCGGATATCGGTTTCCGATCTGCACCAAACTTGGTAAGGATAGTTACAATCATAATATACACATAATGTGTGAGTTTGGCTAAAATTGCTGAACTAACACTACATGCCTGCATACATATATCCTTTTTTGAACGATGTGTCGATTTTTATATGAAAAAAATCGAAAAAAAAACATCAACATTTTAAAAGAAAGAAGTCAAAATTATTTTTAAACAGAGCTAATATAATTGAATACAATGGTTTTCCGATTCCAAGTCAGTTGAGTTTTCTATATTTCGAAAAATCATCTTTAACATAATGGTAATTATTTCTTTTTATTGATCCTTAACAATTTCTTTACTCTCGCTGCCCTCTCTCTTTGCTCTCTTTAGTTGTTGTTTCATGCCTTTTAGCTAAGCAGCATACAAATGGTTTGAACGGCTGCTACTGTTGCTGCTGCCGTCGTGACGGCTTAACAACAATTTAAAGCATTTGGCCCAGACTTTGAAATGGAGACAGAGTTAACATTTAAGCACCTGGCTGACTGGATATAATACGAATACGTGAATTGCAATGCAATTCAAAAGACGTCAGCGCGACCGCCCCACCCACCGTAACAACGAAGCGTCCCGCACCGTATCGGCCCCTCAACTTCACTCCTGCCGCCCCTCAGTGTAAGCTGAGGGAATTGCACAGTAGTTGTAATTAAAATCTCGCGAGTCGTAAAAACAGAAATCATTTGAGAACAGGTCGGTCTGCTCTCTATGAAGATGATGTGCCACACACACAAATCCACACGTACACATACAGATACACTCGTTCATATACGATATGAACTGGGCGTAACGCGTTGAGTAAAATTAATTTTCCATATAGTAGCTATAGAGATAGGATGAGGGTCGGACTTGGTCGGGACTCTCTTCTGACTGACGACCTGGGCGCTTGGCAGCCTTCAATCACTAGCAAAAATGTGCTAATTGCAATAGAAAGACAATTTCTATCGTAAAAATTTTCAAACTAATGAAGCAAAAATGTATTAAAAAAAATAAGAAGACAGCAAACTAAATTAACAGCAACAACAACAGAAACAACAACAATTTCTACTACAACTTAGTTAGTTTGAAATGGCGAAGCGACTGGCAAAAATTAGTTGTTGAAAATGAATTGCACTAATATCGAATTTCACACTGTTGCGCTAATGGCCGTACGACAACAACAACAACAACCACTTGCAAACCAGTAGAGTACATATGAGTAACAACAACAACAACTATGGCAACTGCAACAGTTGTCAGACGGCAACAACAAAGCAGCCAGCAAAAATAAAATGCAATCAACATGTGTTGATTTTTTTTCCTTTACGTTGTTTCTTCTCTCTCCTCAGTTGTTGTTGTTGTTGCTGTTTTGTTTTTGCTAATGTGCAAAGCGCTGATTGGACGAAACCTGACCGCAAAATGGAAATTATGATGCGGCCCCGTTTGAGTAAAGAGCACAGCAACAAACAGCGAGACGACAACAACTTAAACAACTTGTCGACAACTTGTAGCGGGTTTCACTTTTTTTCTCTTTTTTTCTTATTTTTTGTTTGTTGTGTTTTTTTGGACTGAGGAGGTTGCTGAGTATTGCGAATTCCCAGTGCAATGCGAAGCCATAGTCAGTGCCAACCAATAACAAACTATAACTAACAACGTAAACTGATATCAAGCTGCAAGTTTATTGGTCAATCAATGCGGCCAACACACACACACACACATAAGTACGTACACACACCCAGCCAAACCCACACACACCTGAGTAAGCTGAAACAGAGTGAGGACATGTACAGTGCACGCTACGACAGATCGCTGCATGTTTATGCTTGTGCTGAAGATTAGAAACTATAGCTTTTGGCCACAGTTAGCTAATGTTATCAGTTGTATTTGGCTTATAACAGAAATGGCATAGAAAATTAGTCAATGGAATCAAGTAGAAGTCTTAAAAACATTTTAAACTTGAGAAAAGTTAGTCCCCAAACAACCCATCTATAAATTATATAGTATACATAACTACCTCCTCACATTTAGGCCACTTAATATTTCATTTACTACAGGTGTTTTTCCGCTACACAAGTTAATTGCAATTACAGCTAAATGAAATGACTTGAAATATAAAAATGTTAAGAGACTTAAGTCGCCATAATTGCATATTGGTTGCATTGATTACTTGGGCTAGTCCGTGCTCAATTTGGCCAGGTTTTCACCGTAATGCAATGTAAATATTACAGTCTATTCAGCTGGGCTGTCACCTGTTGTATCTGAATTGGCCAAAGATTTACTAAGGCCATTAAATGCCAACTGGCAAACGGGCAACTGCAATCGATTCGCATGTATTACCAACTTTGCATTGCCTAATGATGAAATTATATGAAGGCATGAAGACACTCGACTTCAAGTTTTAGTTTTGCCTTCAATTTTGTGGTCATGGTTGTTGTTGTTGTTGTTATTGTCGCTGTGCCCGCCCCGAAATGACAACAACAACAAACAACTTTACCATTTGCTTTAATTTATGTAACTTATTATGCGCTGAACACACACAACAAAAAATCAATTGAAAGACAATAACTGCTACGAGTGAGGCACTTAATTGGCTAAGAAATTGCCCATGGAATCTAGCCACAAAAAATAATACTTTAAGCCAAGATGTACAGAAAACCATTTTAAAATAATAAAAACATGTGTTAAAAATATAAAATAAAATTAAAGTTGTGTTTTCGATTTGTAAATAACAATTAAGTTAAGAGAAAGCATTTAAATTGGTTTGCAATTTGTGTATTGAGCGTTCACTGTAGACATAAACCAGCCGAAATGCTCTTGGAAGCAAAGTAAAATACTTAACAAAAAATAAAATAAAAAATTATAAACATGAAAATAAATGTGAACAAAAAAGTAACATAACTATTAAAATTGTTAAACAGAATTGTGTATTAAAGATGTGTATAATACGGACATAAATTGCTGGGATGCTTCAGAGGCATCATAAAGTGGCAACAAACCGATAGACACAGTGAAGCATTTTCTGTGTTTCTGTGTGTTTGGCGCACCCAATCTGACCCAGAGCCAGAGCCAGTGCCAGAGCCAGAAACGCAATGGCAGTGCCATGGAAAATGCTACGGGAAAATGCAAAAGGATGGAAGCCTACAGATATACACAGATAGATATATAGAAAAAAACTTTCCATTCCAACTGAAAAATGTTATCAAATCACAGCGCACAAACGAGCGACCACAAAACTAAGCAAAGCCAATTTTAGCTCATATTAACCCGCAGCACAAAGGCCAAACTGGCAAACAGGCAACCTGGCCAGCATTGCCAACCTGGCAACAACAACAACAAGCTAGAAGAAGAACAGCAAAACGGGCTACAAAACGGGCCATGGTACGGCCTCTGGCCACAGACGGTGGGACGAACAGATGGACGAAGAGACTGGGACGAGCTGGGATGAGGTTGGAGCCCATTTCAACTTTCTCACGCACTTCAAATTTCAATTGGCAATAAATGTAATGCAAAGCAACACTTTAAATCATTGCGAGTTGGCCAACAACGCCAACACCAATAAGCCATGGCCAAGACCTGCTTGAATGTGGCACAGGTTCTCTCTTTCTCTCTCTCCTCAAACTTTCTGGCCACAATACCTAAAGGAATGAAGGCAGAACAAAAAAAATATCTCGCTGCTGTTGCGGTTTTTCGCCTGCAGATGGCGTGGGTTGCCCAAGTGCCCCAAAGAATGCTCCTCTCTCAATCTCGCAGACTCAAACTCAGACTGGTAATTAAACGTTAACTCTAATTGCCATTTCTTTATATGCGCCAAATATTTGCCGCTCATAAAAACTAAAGAGAAGACAACGAAGTCGTTGAAGTTGCACAAAAGAGCAGAAGAAGAAGAAGAAGAGCAGTGTATACTTAGCATATTCAATCGACTGTTGGCTAATGCATCCATAAATCGCATACCCAACCAGCATTTAAGCCCGGCTCTAAGACGGAGACATCGACAGAGGACACACAATAGTCAGAGCACTCGTAACAGTCATTCAAATACATTAAATTATATCTTAAGCGCACCTACTTATATTTTATTAGAGGTCGCAAATTTCAAAGCAAACAAACAAGGTATGCACGCACTTTAAATTCCCTAGAATTGGTATTACAAATTTAACTTCCCCTAAAATACTTAAAAAGAGCTTAGAACATTGAGTTCTAAAGAAGTTTCTATACTTAAAATACAAACAAATAAAAGCTAGGTATTTTTAAACATATTCCAAAATAAATATTATTTTTTTTATGAATATATAAATTAACCAAAACCCCCAAAGGGAAATAAGTTTAGAAAGGAAACGCAATTTTTTTGAAACTTTTCATTCATGTTTAAAATTTCAATTTTTATTCATAAACATCTCTTTTAAACTAGTGCTTAAAATAAAAATTTTACAGGGTATACAAAAAGCGCGCCATAAAGAAAGTGCTTAATAAACTTTTATGTAGATTCGCTTAAAAATCGTAATTTTAATGCCAGTTGTAAAATATCTTTTGGCATATTTAATGCGTCTAGATTGCAAATTAATGGAGCGCACTTTAACTATACTGAATCGGACAGCAAGTGTTATATATAAAGCTTGAGTTAAGCATAAAAATATTTTAAAAGTTCAATAAATATAACAAAATTAATAAAGTTCTAAGAAAGAAACCAATTAATCGGAAATTTATTAAAGTTAGTCATAATAGCTGAAGTACGTGTTATGTATAAAGCTATAGTTAAAAATAAAAAATTAATAAAATGATAATTTTAATAGTTAAATAAATACCAATAAATTAGCTATGTTATAAATTAATTATTAATTAAACAGTAGTATATTATGTTTATTATTTGTAATGAACTCGCTCTGTTATTGTTGCACTCGCTCTGTTATTGTTACACTGTTAATCGCAGAAGCTGTTAACTCGGAAGATTCACAAGTCTCAAGTCCCATAGCTAGCCAAGTTTTAGTCTAAACTAAGCCAACATGAATGCGAATTTCGAGTGTCTCGAAATGATTAACTTATGGGCAGGCAAACAGTAAAAGAGTAAAAGAGCAGAGAAATACTTAGGGAATGGAAAGGAAAGGTCACGTTCGCAAATGCTCGCGAACTTGAACTAATTTACATAAAGACAGAGTCGAGAGTTTTGAATTGAAGCTGATGCTGAAGCTGTCTCACAGAAAATCTCTGTCTTATAGTCACTCTGTCTCACCGTCTCTCAGTATCTCAGTCTCTCTGAGGAGACAACACCAGACTGAACGACGCGTCTGGGACAAATGACTGACAGTCGTTGGCCTGCGGCTGTTGCCACAGCATCCAGCACAGCAGCTACTTCAGTAGCTAAAGCCGACAGGATGATGGCAAGCCAAAACCAAAACCAAAACCAAAACAGCTTTGACTTTGAGAGCAAACCAAAAACAAAAGACGCACGGCCCTGGCAATGACTTTAACTGTGACTCTGGCCTCCAGTCTCAGTTGCAGTTCCCAGTCCCTGTATTCTTTACCTGCCACACCCCCTTCCCACCCAGACTTTTTAGCCAAATGGGTAAATGCGCGTTAAATGATGCTTTCGTTGCGCATGCGCTCGAGTGGCAAGCGAATGTTGCCTCCATTCCATTTCCATACCATCCCATTCCATACGATTCCTTTACCATTCCATTCCATTGCCAGTTGCTTTACACCATGGGAGAGCCGAAAACGCCGACGACATTGCGCTCGTAAAAATCACGAATTGATGGAGTGTTCAAAGAGCGATCAGCAAATCATTTTCAGGCCGCGCAAAATTGCCGAAACATATGCAGATGAGAAGCGTGGTGAACGTGAACGTTTGCTTCCTGAGCAGCCACTGCCAACAGCAACAGCAGCAGCAAACCAACAACAACAAACCACCATAAGCAGTACCACCAGTAGTTGTTCGAAACTCTACTAAAGAAGGTCCCTCTCAGTTCCCACTGAGGCCCTCAGGTGCACTTGGTGTTTGTTGTTCAACTGCCTGCCCTCCACTCGTATGCAAACTCAAATGGCATTAACTGAACCAAAAGTTTACAAACCAAAACATACTCTAACTGTATAATACTTTATGTAGAAAATAAATAGTAATAAATAATTTTTTGAAAAAGCTGTTAGGTTTGATTCCATTCCTGGATTATTGCCTTCTTCTTATTGCTTCAAACAGGCGATTTTTTCTGTAGACCCTGCGTGACAGGATTCCTCACAGATTCTTAATTGCGTTAAAATCTACACTGATCGCTACCCACTCTAAAATGGCTATTTCCTTCAAAATATGTGTAAAAAGTCTAAGATTTAATAATATATTAATATTAAACCTATTTTAATAAATTAATTGGATTTCTGCTTAAATTTGTATGCTTTTTGAATCCAAAATATTTTCGTTAATTTTACTCTCTTAATTTAAATAATTCTTTCCTAAAGTGCTGGCCAAATTCACTTCTCTAAGCTTATTATTACGAAAAACGATAATTAACGAATAAATATTTTGAACTGTTTAAACAGAAAATAATACCATAAATATTTTGTGAATTATTTTTAAACATTTTTATATTTTCTTGAATTTTGTGATGCGGTTGCATGAGAAATCTATATTTTATGCGCTAAAATACAAAGAAATATTCCCCATCAATCCTATCCCAACAAAGTCGGTTAGCCTAAGTACCTCTAAAATTGTAGAGTACAAGTAAAAATCAATTCACACTCGATGACTGCTCTGACGTTCTTCTAAGCTTTTATTATTTGCTTTTGGGATGCTGCTGCAGTTGATGCTGCTGCTGTTGTTGTTGCTGTGGCAGTTGCCGCAGTTTTCGCTCTCTAGTGCCGTGGCAATGGAATGCCACTTGTCTGTCGTTGAACAGAGTCTTTGGGTTGATGCCTGAACTGATCTTTTGGCTGCCTTGCGGTTCGTTTTGCTGCTGAATTTATGTAGGGTTAGAGGGCGCAATGCTCGATGAGCCGTTGAGTTGCATTTGGAGTTGCAGTTGCATTTAGAGTTTTGGAGTTTGGAGTTGGAGTTGAGTTGAAGTGCCTCCTGACTCAGTCTTTGACTCAGTCTCAGGCACTGACTTAGCAGCAGTTGTAAGCGTGGCATAGCGAAATGATTTACATTCGCAGCCAACATAAATTTCACATTGCAGCCGTGTAACGACTTTGCTCTGTCTGTGCAACATCATATCTAGTGGCAACAGCAGCAGCAACATCGGCAGCAACAGCCAAAACAGCATTAACAACAACAGCAATACAGTGGATGCGGTGTAGTAGCCACAGGATCCTTTTCGTAATTAATTCTGTAATTTTATGCATATTTTTAAGAGTACAATTTGCCGGGCTTATCGATATATGACCGATGATAATCGCAAAAGACCAGTAGCCCAAACACACACACACACACACACACACACACACACATACACACTCTCACACACAGTCTAATAATCTAAAACTCTATCATTTTCATTTTGGCTGCCACAATTTCTGCACAACACGGTGGCATGTTGCAACCGCCGCCAACAACATGCGCTGACCCTTTCTTGTCCAGCTTTACCGCCACAGTTTTCCCCCTTAAACCCCCTTTTGTCCAACTGACCCGCAATTGGCATTGTCGTTCTGTTCATGTCGTCTTCGAGTTGGTCTCGTGGCTCGAAAAATATCGATTACATGTGAGTTGCTGCCTCTTCGTTTTGCCGCCTGGCTACCTCGACTTCAGCTTGGAAATTCAATTCCAATGAAAACAGTTAAATTCCGGTAAAAAGGTCTCCAGCATGCGAGCGTGGAAACTTCGTACGACGAACGATGAACGTCTTTCCACCCAAAGTGGGACCATGGTGGTCCCAACGATTATCATGAATTGATCTGTAAGATGTCAAAGCGCACAGACGCAGCAGCAGCTGAAGCTGAAGTCGCAAGCCGAAAGCAAAATGTGGCCAAAACGAAGAACTCTCACACACATATGAGCAATTCTCCCAGTTCTTCCAGTCACCCAGTCTTAGCCACTTTGTCTGTGGTTATTGGTGCTGGTCTAGACTCAAGACGAGCGCGTTCCCATGTTAGCCAAAGCCAAAGTCTTGGCCATAGCCAAAGTTTAAGCCAAAGTCTAAGCCCAGTTCAGCTGGACAACTCACACACAATGTTGTTGTTAGAATTGCGCGCAGATAACAGCAAAATGTTGGCAGCACTGTTGACATTATGAATGACAGCGGTTATTTATTATGTCTTGAATTCTTCCTAGTGAGGGAGCACTGTAGGCAATCCTAAGCTGGGAAAGGCAACCACCAGACGAGAGTCTAGATCAAAATGCACACATATCGCATATTTATAGGGTCACCAAATTCCTGGCATTATACTTTAAATTTTAAATCGATAAATATACCGATTTTCTTTAAATAATTGGTGAAAGTTATTCAAAAGAAACTAATTATCAATTATTCTTTATGATTATTTTAAAAAGTTAGCAACAACAACTACTAAAACTGTATTAATTACTTGTCAACATATCGATAAGTTATCGATAGCTGTCGAAACTAAATTAATTACCAGCAAACAAATATCTTACCGACTTGTAGAACGAATTCTATTCCCCGATCAGCACCGATCATATCAACACACTTCGCAAACTCTATTATTTTCTTACCAACATGTCCATTAGTTATCGATAACTGACAATTTGTCTAAACTAAATTAATTACTTGCATATCGAATTCAATTCCCGATTTTAAACATTTGTCAGCATTTTGAAAGATTTGTACGCTTTTTTACCGTTTATCGTTTATTTGAAAATATCTATGAAACTAAAGCAAGCCAGTGCTTAACTAGTTTACTCTTAATACCCGCATAATTCAATTGATTGATATTTATGGATAAATAAATATCGATTTTCCATGATATCGAATAAATTTGATACTCATATCTTAACAATTTGACAGTATTAGCAGTCAAATTTAACGCTTCATTTACTCCAGCTTAAAATTGCGTAACGAAAAGCGGAAAAAAATTGGCAAACTCGAAAAAACTGAAAAGCAGAAAAAACTTAAGTCAACTGCTGCTCATCCTGCTGCAGCTGTAACAACCGTTAAGTGGCAGGCTCGACTTCATTAGATTGTAATAAACGCGCGCTGGTTACGGCCTCAAAACAACAACAACAACAACAACTACAACTACAAGAATAACTGACAGCAGCATAAAGAAAAAGGCTAAGAAAAGTTTAAGCTTGGCTTATAAATGCAATTTCGTTCGCACAAACTTCAATGGACTTCATTAAAATATTCGAAACACAAGCAGTTTAGACTCCCAAACCGCTGCTCTCCCCTAGCTCCTCTCACCTCTCGTCCATCCTCATCTCTATCCTCTCCTCAATGCTCTCCTTGCCCAACAGCTCCACACTTCTCTTCTCTTCTCCAGTTCTCACCATACACTGCCTCCCAAAACTTGTCAGACGCACTATAAACGTGACTTTGCAGCTTACACTGCTCACTCTCTATGGGAGTGAGTGAGAGAGAGCGGCTTTGGCAGGCGGCGAGTCGAGAGTTCAGAGGTCTAATTGAAAATGCGCAAACTTGAAGAAATATTGAGAGAGACGCAAAATACATGCTCCTCTTACGATATATGTATTTATCCAATGCCATTAGAACTCAATTTGCTCGCAACGCATTCACAAAAACGCCCACAAGCGAAAAGGTATAGTCTCGCTCCCTCTCTCTCTCTTCTCTCTCTCTCTTCCTCGTTCTCTCAACTCTTCTCGTTTTCGCTGTCATACAAATTTATAACACTGCAAGCAAATTGGGGCCAACTTGTGACAATTTACGATATTAATACTAAATATTTGTGCCCCGTCGTGATTTACGCTCCAAAAAGCAGCAACAACAACAACAAAAGTAATACAAAAATATTTGCAAGGATTATTTTGAGGTTTATGCATTTTTATTGTTTGCTTGCCATAATTTCAGTGCTTAAGCGTTGCCAGACATTGCCAATTCATTGGAGACGTTGCGCATAAAGTGGAGCAGATCATAAAATTTTACGATAATTGCAACCTGGCGAGCCACTGACAAATGAAGTGATTTTAAATTTAACATTTGCCCGATTGCAAAATAACCCCAAGCCACACACGCACACACACACACACGCACAGATTTAGTTCGATATGAATTTCTTTACTTTTCCAACTTTTATTTTCGCATGATTTAATTATATACGTTTCCAAATCTTGAAATGGGGGCCAAGCGAAATGGTATTGCCGCGCCCCGTTAACATATTTAAATCAAATAGTCATGGGTTTGCTCAGCTAGAAGATACCCTTCGTTTTAAGTCTAAAGGAAATCTTAGCTTAAGTTGGTTTTGACTGCATAACTTCGCTCTTTTAAATGATGGTAAGGAAACTTTTTGAATACAAAGTTTAGAGCATATTGTAACTATAACAGTATTAGCATTAAACTTAAAAACTCTAGTTAAAATATATGCAATAACATAGTTATTAATCCCACTGTCTTTAGTGATTCTCATGAAATTGATCAATTTTCTAAGTTACCCCCCACTGACCTCCACAAACCATTTGACCGTTTATAGGGTATCTAAAATAATCATAATAAAATTTCACCCAAATGAAAAAAATGTTGTGCGAGCGCGTAGAAATCTCGAATCGCAGCAATTAAGAGATCAGAGAGCTGGGAACCAAAATAAATTCAAAATATGAGGCGTACGTAATGAGAAACCTTTTGGGTCAATGAATTTGTTATCATCAAACTGTAACCGAAACGAGCGTCATGCACATTTGCATGCCATGGAACGCAAATTACAAAAAAATTCGAAATTTATGAGACCAAAAACCCAAAGAAAATAACAACAATAATTTTAGCTTTAATAAGCAGCACCAACGCCAACAACAACAGCACCACCAAGACGAGCATTTTAAGAAACCACATTGACGTGGCCTGACATAGAAATCTGCACCGTTGGCTATTAGCAATTAACTGGGGCTATTATGAGTCCAAGCCGACAAAAATATTTGACGTGCTACAAGCAGAAGAAGATCGAAACGAATCGATCGGAAGACGCAGCCAAACGATCAAAGGCGGGGGAACTATGAGCCAAGAAGGGGCGGGGACTACGGCAAGAGGAAGAGCTGGGCTAACTTTGGGGGCAGTGCGCATAAAAAGCCAAATGCCATAATAGCCAAATTAATCAGTCACAGGTAACAACCCAACAAAACCAACAGGCAACAGCAACAACAACAACGAATAGTCTTGGCTACGTATACGTCCCGTGGTCTGCGCTGATGACTTAACAAAAATGTCAAAATTTTGGACAGTACCGCAGGGAGTTAGAGAGAGAGCGCATTAAATATACGAATCTTACATGCTCTCCTAACAAGAGAGTAACAATGCATAGCTAAATCTATTATAAATGCGACAAGGTAAATAAATGGATATGAAAATTCAAAACAAGTCGAAAAATATTTCAAATGGGATTGAAAGATCTCGAATCTAATGAAGACTTCGCTTAAATATTAAAGTCACAACTTAGTGAGAATATTAAGCGATTGTCCAACTAAAATATATCAAATTATTTATGCTAAAAACTCTAAAAATTTCTTTAAAATTTAGAAACTTTTCTAGGTATAAAATTTCCTAAACTATAGTTGCCAAACCCCTACAAAAATTCATAATATCCATAGTGCCCTCTATACTTTACTTATAATCACATAAAAGGGTTTTTGTCAGACATGTGATTGCCAAGTATACAAAGCCCAAAAAAAAAAGAGAGTATTACCAAAATCCATTGTATGCCTTCATTGTTTGACTAACGTTTGAAGGTGGGTGGCTGGTTGGCTTAAAGTCTGAAGTGCCCGCTGGCTTTGGCTACCGTTTTCGCAGTTGAAGCTGACAAAATGTAATTGTTATATAGTCGCAGAAAAAAACAACAGGCAGCTACAAGACGAGAAAAATAAAGTCGGACTTAGTGGTGCCATCAATAAAGGCCGTTCCAGAGGCTGACAGCTGGGAACCAAACGGGAAAAACGCATGAGGCATGAATGTTAATTGAAATATGCGTATGAATGATGGACGGACAGTTACAGTTGGTGGAGCTGGAACATTGGCTGCAGCTTTCACAATTATTGATTGATTTATTGATTGAAATCTGCGCAGTCGAAGCAGCAGCAGCGACAGCGGCAGTTCCAGCAGCGAAGATGCTGCGACGACTGTTTTTAGCCAAGTTTTCTTTTGCCGTACAAATTGTTTGCGTTGCCAAGTTCGTTGCCTAAGTCTTTTGGCGTCCAGTCGGGATGCCGTCGCCGTTGCCATCGCCGTCGCGTCGCGCCGCACAAAACCAAACAATAAATAATTAAAGCAATTAAAAATGCTTAAAACAAACATTTAACAAGCAGCGGCAGTTGAAAATTGTTGTGTACCAACATTTGGGCAAACTCAACCCAAAAACCACAACAAATTTACTTATCTTGGCCCCAAATCGCGTCTAAATGTTGCACATTTATCAAAGACCCTCGTAATTTTTTTCAGTTTGTATTTTTTGCGTAAAAAGGTCAACGCACAGTTATGCCTGTTGCTTGTAATTCTCATTGTTGTTGTAGTGGCTGCTGTTCTCGTTGTTTGTACAAACTATTTCCGCTCAACACGCTAAATATCTGGGAAATAGGTGCGCAAATCTTAGAAAAAATAGCTAAGAGCTTTGAAAGTAAACCTTGAATTAGAATTTTTGCACATGAAATCTAATTTTTTGGCAATGTGGCAATTAAAATGAATTTTGTGGTGCGAGATACAGTATCTGTAGCTGTTGGGCAACACACACAAGAGGCCAAAAAAAGACCTTTTCCGTTTTCTGTCGAATATTTAATACACTAACAGATGAAGAGAAAAATGCGTATTATAATTATGTTGTAAAATCCTTAAAGACTCATGAAAGGATATAGCAACTCAAGCGTTCTAAGGGACATTAGTTGTAAAGTATGTTTATCTCGGTATCTGTTAATCAGACAGAATTCTCTGAACCAGGAGAGAGTTCTCTATACTTTCCCTCAACTTCTTGCTCTAAAAAAGAAACCAACACTTCTAATCAAAGTTCTATAATACCCTTAAAAAGTACATTACTTAACAAGAAACTTATTGAATGCTTAACTAGCTTGAGAGTGTCTTAAGTATCGTTATCTCTGTTTAAGACCTTTCTGGCTGATATGCAAATAAGTTGATATACAACATAATTAAATTTCATTACAGCAACGCCCCGCGGACCCGAGTTTCTTGGGTACACACTGCATACTATAACGAACGATCTCTTACCTGTGGCATGTAACAAATTGCCAGCAATTAGTGGGGGGTATCTCTCAAGTGAGTCGACGCGTCTCTCAGTCGCTGAAATCGGAATCGGATTTGGAATTGGAATCGGAGTTTGAGTTGCAGCTGAAGTTGGAACTGAAGCTGGAGGTATTGAAATTGGCCAGTAAATTGATGTGTGTTGCCAAATTGGAGCTGCAATCCATTTAACTTCTGCATTCACATTTGCATTTGGATGACTTTATAAAGTTGTCAGAGCACAACGCAGCTTCGATAATTAAATGCACAAATTAATTGAGACAGATTGCGTATTAAGGATTTCAATTTGAATAACATGAAACGATTGAGCAGCGCTTTAGTGATGTAAATCAAACGTTTACGAACAAAGAGGGAATGCGATAATGGAGAAAGTGAATGAAAGAGTAACTATACCTTCTCATAAGGTTTCATTCATTTATTTTAATTAAAATTAGAGCAAATTTTGAGAGCATAAAACGTTTACGAATGTGGCACAAAGAAGGAATGCGAAGGAGGGACAGGAAGAAGGAAAGTAGAGAGACGAATTGGAGAAAGTGAGATTTGAGGTTTCTTTGGCTTATTCTACGTTTATTAAGATTAAATTTTAGAGTACAAAACGTTTGCGAATACAACACAAAGAGGATATGAGATTAAGGAGAGAATTGGAGAGTGAAAGGGTGAATATATGTTTCCATGAGGGTTCATTGACTAATTTCAATGGTAATTAGTATTAAATTTGAGAGCAAGATACGGTGAAGAGTGGAAATGTTATTGAGATTTCTTATAAATAATTTAAAAAGTGCTAGTATAAATATAGGAAACCTATTTAATAAAAAATCAAAGGAAACATCATAAATTTCTTCATTCCAAATGTAACAAATTATTTAATTTAAATGGAGAATTAAAATAAAATTAGCCAACCATATGACTAATGAAGTCTAGTTTTTTGTAATATACAGCCAGCATATTGGACTAAAAAATGATGGGAAACCATTGGTAAAGTCACACGCAAAACGCTCGCCCACGTTTAGCCCACATAAACCCGCGTCTTCCAAAAGATGACGATAAGAAGGAAATGTATCTCAACTGGAGTGCACTCGACTTGCTTTCCATACGATTCACAACGACGACAACAAAAGAGGCCACCTTTTAGTTCCAATAATTTACCAATTAATCATATTACTCAACCTGAATCCAAAGACTCGACTCTTGTCCACAGAGTAGGAGTATGCACTGCTCTCTGACAATAGGTGCTGATTGCTGGACTCGGTTCGCTTCCCTCTCTCCACACGCTTCTCAAGCCCAGCTAAACGTTGGAGCGAACATGAAACGAGTGGAGCCTGGCTTTGTGGTAACTGCCCCATGGACGTGATAAATGATTTCGATTAGTTTGTTCTTGTAATTCGACGCCTATAAATGGGTCTATGATTGAGCGCCGACGACTTCGTTTACGTCAGACGTTGTCGACATCGTCGTCGTCGTCGTCTGTGGCTGCACCCCAAACGAGGGGGGGAATATTCTCCACAAAAGAAGAGCAAGAGAGCAGGAGAGCAAGAAATACAACCAGCTTGATTTTGTTGTTGTTATTGTTGCCTGTAAGTCATTTGACAAATTGTCTATAATTGAAAGATTAGCTTTCCACACACAACACGGTTGACGTTGAGAAGAAGAACACGTCTCGCTGCAGCTGAAGCTGGAACCGGGTTTCTTACACTACACTCAGAGAAAAAGTTGAGGTAGTTTTTGAAACTAAAGCTTAAAATATTTTTAAAATGTAATTCAAAAGGTTTTCAGAACTATTTAAAATTGTATTATTGTAAGAAACTTATTTAAAAATATATACATTCAAAAGCTATATTAAAAAACCATTAACTTTAAATTACACTGTAAATGTAATCTTATTATTTTATAAAAATATTTGCTTTACAGTTTTAAGTTATTTAAGATATTATTTTTTTAATTGATTGTTCAAAATGAACTTTTATACACTTGATGAAAAAATTCCGATTTATAAATTTCTTTACATAGCTTTAAATTTAAAAGGAAGTAGATTATTTCTCTAAGTGCACTTGCAGCATGCATAGCGTCTCCTGCTCTACACTGTTGCCGCTAGGTAAACTTATACGTTGCTGCTTATCAGCTGTGCTGCATCTGTTGCGCGTTGCGAGGTTTTATTAATCAAATTCACAAAATGGTTTTAGGGGCTGGCAAGTAGGTGGAGCGTGTTTACATAGGCAGCCAAACAAGTGCCTCCTCTCGCGCAAGGCTCAAGCTCAGGCTCAGGCTCAGTCACAGACTCCCCACCCTCGGCGTATACGTAATTGGAAATGGTGTGAAATTCGCGTGCCAACAAAGCGACAGGGGGACAGCAAGACAGACAGACCGAGAGGGAGGACGGAAGGTAGAATCTGAGGTGTGTGTGCCTGCAGGAAAGAAGCCCACCAACACGACTCGCAACGGAACCAAACGCAACGAAACGGAATGGAATGGAATGGGACAAGAGAAGCGGATTGTAGCGGAGCGGAGAGCGAGCCTCATTGGATTTTGTAATGCGTGAAACATGTCAGCGCAATGCGATTGCTTATCGCTGTCAATTATTCAAAAGGCAGTCACTAGACAGGCTTACAAATTACCCTCTTAAATATAACAAAATAAGAGACTTGCGACAGACCCAACAACACGTTAACAGACAAGCGTCTAGCTGAAAGAGAAATGAGGTGTTTTGCGGGGAGTGACGAAGGGGGGAAGATGAGCTGCAGACGATCAGAAAATTTAAATGTGGTGCGATTTCCTGGTTGGAATCTTTACGAGTCCAATGAAAAACAAAGGCAAAAGGAGAAAACTTTGAAAGAAAAAAGTCAGGTAGGATCCGTAAGGAAACCTTTTAAAACATAAAGCGAAATTTGTTCTATATTTTTAATCCTCAAAGTACAAAATAATAATGAAAGACTAAATACTTATGTATACCTTTCAAAATGTACCAAGATTTGTTCATTAAGTTACAGTTATTTAAATTCCTATTTCAAATTATTCAATTAAACTTTTGGCCAGACTAAACTGCCGTCTTAACTCTATCCAAGCACCACAAATAGAGCCCATTCAATTCCCGTAATTGATTGATAAAGCCAAATGTGCCTATCAAGGCTCACAATCAATGATAATTTCTCCAAATAAAGCCGCTTCGAGTGGTCTAAGCTGAAGGCATTGTTCTACTTTATGGTATGGCAATAGCTGCGATTTGGCCAACTTTAATGGTTAACATTAATTTTGCGGTTTCGTCTTCATTGAAAACTATTTAAGCCAAATTGTTGCGCTATTTTGTGCACATGATTGTTACAAATTGTTCAATTAAAGGCTTAAAAAAGCCAAGGCGAATTGGCCTGGTCAACGTAGCAGTGGCCAGGGTCTAGTCAAGTCTGGTCTAGTCTAGTCTAGTCGAAGCTGGTCTGGTCAGACGCTTTGGCACATCGGTAGCCAGTTGGCCAAAGGCCAAAAAAAAAAGCCAGAAACACTGAATCAGTTTTTTATCCCGCTACCCATACCTCTTTCCCTGCAGTTGTTGTTGTTGGCGCGTTTTGCAGGGATAATGGATGTGCGTTTAAGCAGGTAACTGATAAATCGCCGAGTGGAACAGCAGGTGTCGCACCCGTGGAGTGTGAGGAAAAGTGTGAGAATATTGCGTGGAAATTGTACATTTTCCGCAGTTCGCACAATTTATAAAAAACACAACAACAAAAAAAGCGAAAATTTCATATAAATAAACAGCAACAGCAACAACAACAGCAGCAGAAAAACTCAATTGCCATGAACTGTGCTGCACTTCGGGCCTAAACGGAACATGGCCAGCAGGCAATATTGTTGTTAGTTGCTGCAGTTGTTGTTAGTGTTGTTGTTGTTGATTCGGCAATTAGGGGCGTGATTTTAGCCATTGTGCATTTAGCATAATGAAGCGCAATAAGTGTTAATTGGATTTGCATTTTGTATATGGCATTCCGTAACCCCTCACCCCGCCCAGCACCACTCGTTTCCCTTCCTAATTTCCCACTCACAAAAAAAATATTGCACGTGGCTTGATTTAGTGCAATGAAGCGCATAATTTATGACTAAATTCTATAGTACGCTTGATTAAGTTGCGAAATATGCAATAAAAATTATTAAATTGCAAATAAAAATTAAGAGACGCGAAAAAAAAGTGCAGAGCTCAGTTCATTTAACGAACTGAAACTGAATTAGTAAATAATTTAGCAGTAATTAATCTGTAGTTTTTACTTAACTTTTGACACACTTTAGTTTTAAAATTGGTGTACAAATTTAACAAACGTTTAATGAAAATTAGTTTATATTTCTTTAACTCCAACAAGAGTTCATAAAACATGTTTAAACAGCATTTAATCAGTGAAAATTGACCCAAAGTACCAAATGACTTACAACAGCTACTAAAGTAAAGTGCATAAAATTAAACAAGCGAAAGAGAAAGTAACTAAGGCATAGATCAAGTGCAGTTATCGCAATGGGCAATCAAAAGCAAAATGATCAAGTATTTGGCATAGAAGTGGCACATAAAGCTAATGAAATTTGAGCGCCAGGT
The DNA here is from genome assembly GCA_035047505.1 of Drosophila parthenogenetica. Classification (NCBI taxonomy): domain Eukaryota; kingdom Metazoa; phylum Arthropoda; class Insecta; order Diptera; family Drosophilidae; genus Drosophila; species Drosophila parthenogenetica. The sequence goes on along the minus strand of JAWNPM010000247.1, from coordinate 5,847,153 downwards.
AGAAGAGCTGCTAGTTAACTGAAGACACAGGAATTCGGGGGATTGCAGACCGAACTGAAAACTGTAGATTGGAGACTGAAGACTGAAGACTGTAGACTGCGGCCTGGAGTCACGGGTCTCCGGTCTGGGCAATGCCATCAAATCATGATCCTCATCAAGGCCAAGGCGACAGTCAGCAAGTAATCAGCAGCAGCTCGGCTCCAGGTTCAGTTTGAAAGATGCTTATCAGCTGTAGACTGGGGACTGCAGCAGGAGCCAAGAGCAGACTCTACTTGTGGCAATGTTGCACCAATTTATGATCGACAGATCGACAGACACCAGAGCGATGGAGTCACTGGCATTGGGTGTTGGCAGGCTGCTGCTTGCATCGACCACAATGATAAATTCTCATCAAAAAAATATTTCACACTGCGGGATATCATCAACCGAAAAATGCCAGAAAAAAAGATCTTTTAGATCTGATCTTGAGTCAACATCGAGTTTGTGGCAAACCAAAAGATGCCACAAATATTTAACAACAACAACAGAAAAAAAACAGAAACACAAAAATTATTAAAGATCATGCAAACAGGCAACAAAAGCAGCCACAACACGCGCTCATTTTGGCTTAATTAGTGAAACATGGCAACAACAACAAAAGCTACAACTTGCCACGATCCCGAAGCTTGATTTCATTTTCGATCTTGATCTGTTATAGTAGAGCTCTTAAATATCGCTCGAGTCGACTCAATAGCGTCGCACACTAATTAAAATTTATTTATTTTAAACGCATAGTTTTCGCTCGAGTTTTTGGTTTTTGTTTTTGATTTTATTGTTATTAGTTTTTCCCTCGTCTTCAGTGTTGTTAGTGTTGTATTACGTGTTCTCAGCTTGTTCGGCAGCCATTGAACCAATAAATCTTGTAGATAATATGATTTTATTAACTTTTAAATAGGCAAAACATTTGGCGCCTGTATCGTTAGACGACTAACTAAACTTTTTTGTAGAGGTGCCATACCCTGTGCGTAGAGTGGCAGCCGAATGGGGTATGCTGCTACTTAGTGTAGGCAGGTAACAGTCAGTTATTAAGTTAAACTACTCTGATTAAATTTTAAATCACTTACATACCCCTTTAAATATATTTCACAAGTTTTATTCCTGGAATTTTCAGTGAGTCAAAACTTTTCTGCGTTTTCTGTCAAGGGAATTCCATAGCCGTTCCAGCTTCGATTTTTTATGTTTCTCACTTTTTGGGTAAATATTTAAAACTGATGCCGTTTTTGACAACCAAATTAGAGTACATACTGTATTTTTTGTTGGGTTTCGTTCGTTTTAGCTGCATATTTATCGCTTCTCGACTCGACAACTTTGAATTAATTAAATATGCAAATGATGATCGAGATTTGCGGTACTTGCCACGCACCTTCCTCAGCAACAAAAACAATAAAATTTGTTTTTTCTGTTGGAATTTGGAACTGCTCGACATCACATGGAAATTCCTTTGATTTTGGCGTTAGTTATTTTTATGAGGTGAGCTCATAATTTTTAGTCAATTTTTTTTTTGGGTTTGTCTCATCTTTTGGGTCAAACCTTAAAAATCCCCAACGATTTAACGTATGGGATTTAAAATTGGACCGAGTTTGCTAATTAACTAAGAGCTTGGCTTATTTATTGGGTCATAGATTAGGTTTTTAACACAACGAAAGTTAACCCCATACTACAAATAAGAACAAGCTATATTACTTAAAATTTATAGAACAAATTATGATTTATACTACGAGTAGTATTAGTAAAAATAAAACTGGCATTTTGTTCAAGAATTCCATAGACATTTTACAGCCATTTTTCTTGCCATAGTGTAAAATTGGATAGTTCACAATATCGTCCACATTGTAGTCCTCATTTTGACAATTTCTTTTTAAATTTGACAAATATCGTAGGCCAATTTTGAAGCAATGTGTTTTGGTATCACTAAGGATCCGAGTTGGCTTAGGGTTATCGATGTCAGCTGTTATTTCAAATGTCAAGCCATTCATTTTAAGCACTTTGTGTTCTGTCAATGGAGAGTCACCAAATGAAGCCATAACAATTTCTTTGTCCCCCTCTGAGGCACCCCAGAGCATATAGGTACAACCCAGATTTGTGCTTCTGTCGCCCCAACGCAAGAGAATATCGGCAGTGATGACACCTGAGCAAATGTACGAAAGTTTTAGACCATCCGCATACGAACAGTTGCCAGTGTTGCGAATTTTTTCTTTACGCTCAAAAGAAAATATGGCAAGAAATATTACAATAATAATGTCGAATATAAACATTTTTGTTCTAAAGATTTCAACAGCCAAAAAGAAAAATTACAGAATTTCATTTTCTAGATTACTTAAATCAAATATATTTTTCTGTACTCTAGAAAATGTGTTCCAAGAGTTGTTGGTTTGTGTCTTAACCCCTTGTTGACATCTGTCAATTATAAATGTCTCAACTGCGTCATGTTGCATGACAAATAAAACCACATGTGGCACGTAGCAACAACAACAACAACTATAACTGTGGCAAAATGGCAACAAAATCTCACTGGCACTATAATGACAAACATAGCAAAAATAAGCAATAAAATGAGTTGGTAAAATTTCACCAAAATAATAAAAACATGTGAAATATGTTCGGGCAACGCTTTGGAACGATGCAATACCGATTTTGAGATTTTATGGCCTATTAAAAAGCCTGAATCATTAAGCGTTTTTTTCTTGGCCAACCAGAGCCACATGAAGCAGTCCAAAAAGTCTCAGACGGCAACGGAAACTGAGACGGTGACAGGGGCTACCAGATCACCTCCACTAGCTGGTAATACACCCTCTGCTCCTCTCGGCATTATCCTCTAACTATTCGCGTCCTAATTGATGTTAGTTCATAATTTTCTTTTGGAAAATGTAGCAATTAATTGCGTTGTCCATAAAACGCGTCGGTGCCCCACTGTGCGAGCCGCACATTGCCAATGCGCCGCATAAAATTCCCCAACGATCGTCCAATAAAAGTTTACAAGCCAACAAGAGTATCACAAAACACAACTAACATTGGCTAGCAGAGGCACGAAGTCGAGAACCGAGATACACTTGCCAACTGTAGGACAAACTTGAGGAAAACAAAGCAAAACATTTTGAAAATTAAATGATTTCAAGAATTTGTATAAAAAATTAAATTTGAGTTATAAAATGAAAGCTAAAATTGACTTACTATAGTCTCATATACTGCTGTGTAGCCCAAGTATACTTATAAGCAACGTTGCCACTTAATAGCGTTGCCACATCAACAGAAAACCGCAGCCTAATGAGTAGAAAGTTTCAGAAACAGGAAAAAAGTTTGGGTGGCTCCATTTAAAGCCATTAAGGCTGTCAGCACTATAAGTAGTTAATAAACATAAACTATTTTCTAATGAAGCGAAATAAACAGTCGTTAGCTTTTAACTACATAAATAATTGATAATTGTTTTTTTTCCGCCTCATATTTATAGAGGAAACTTTTTAGCAGATCTTTCCTAGCTTTATGCTGATGAGAGCAATACTTAAAATAAAAATAAAAAATGAAAAATAAATTAATACTTTGAATACTTCGTCCAAATGCATAACAAATTGAGTATACTCTGTGTAATTGGCAGTTTTGTGGGTGTAACGAAAACATGTGTGGGGTTAACAACTACTTAAAGAGCCAAATAGAGTCTGGCAAACAAACTTCAGTAATTAGAACAACAACAATAAACTACAAGCAACAACAACACAAGCAACAACAACAATATGTCAAATATATTAAAGTTTTTAAGTGATTTGTGTTGAGCATAAAAATCGTTTTTAGCCATTTTAAACTAATAACGATGAAAGAGTTCAAGTATTTTCAGATACGAAACTTGAACCAAAGACCTGTAGATCTACAGACTACTGAGGCTACAAAGACTGGTAGACTGGAGGATTTGAAGACCACCGCTGCTTACACTAGATCAACGTAGTGCGGTGATTTACTGAAAATTAAATTTTTCGCTTCTCTTCTCATTTTATTCCGCGAAAGGTCGAGAGACTGCAAGTTAATTATGACTGCGGTTTGTGCTGCAAAACAGCAAGAGGCTTAGGGGGGATAAGGGGGTGTATGGTATAAATTTATGTGGGTCTCGGGAAGAGGTAAGGGAAACAGTCAAAGGGGGAGTGGCAAGGAAAACAACAAACAAGTGCGCAGGTTATTTTCTGTTAATTAGTGTTACGTGATGATACCTCACATAAGCTGGGAATGGGAGGTGCCCACCAAGACGAGAGTTAACCCACGGATTTAATGATCGTACGGCTTCGCTATGGTAAAGACTCACAGACGTTGGAACAGCTGAGACAGTTGGACGGACTGGCCAAAACAGACAGGTCAAACAGATGGTCGACGTTATAAACGCCAAAACTATAAACAATTGACAAGGAGTGTGCATCTGCATAGACACATGTGTGTGCATGAGTATGGGTGTGTGTGTGTGTGTGTACGTGTGTGTGAGCCAACAAATTGTGCACAATTTTCACCAATTTACAATTTTATGATTTGCCAAACAAAACAACAAAAGCAAAACGAAAACTTCATTAAAGCATTTGCAGAAAAAAAAGAAATAGAAACGAATAAAAAAATATATATTTATGTAGGCAATTTAAATACACAACGCACAGCAACAAAAATAGCCGAAAAAATAAATAGCAAAATAATAAAGGAAGGTGTAAAGAGTTAAAGGCTGCCAGCCAAGCCGCCAGTGAAACACCAAACACAACAACAACAACAGTACAAACAACAGCAACAACAACAACTAATCGAACTGGTCATCAATTGGCCAAAGCCTAGTAATGGTCGCCCAGTGAGGCCCAGACCAGGCCACAACACAGCAGAAAAGAGCTGGTCAAGACACTCGATTCCCAGTCCAGTGCAGACCAGGCTCAAGCTAACGCAAGCGATCGATCGACAACGGCAACGACAACCACGTCGAAGTCACCTCCAAAGCGGCAGCAGCAACGGTCAAAAAACACAACGACGATCGATCTTAACAGTTGCCGACGCCGCTGACGTTGACGTCGACAGAGACAGCAGCAGCGGCAGCGGCAGCGACAGAGTCAAACAGCGGCGACTGAAACTGAGTCCAGACTCCAGGCAAAGTGGGTGATGCGACACACATGTGCAGGCCGCAGTGCGCACAGTGTCCTGCGCATTTGGCATAAAAAACATTTTAACGAATTCATGCTAAAATTTGTTATATTATTAGCATTTTGTGCATATTTTGTAGCATACTTTTGGGGGTAATTATTTCATTAACAACTTTTAAGCATATAAAAGTTAATAAACTTAATACATGTCACAAAAAATTTTCATAATGTGAATTAGAAAATTAAACTTTGTTGTAAAAAGGAAACTGTAGTGTAATAATTATTTAAACTCAAATATTGATAGAATTTGCATGGTAAAATAAAAGTTTGTTTTTCAATTTTTAAAATTAAAGAATAAAAATTTATAAATCTTACTCACCAATTTTATTTTTAAATAACATTCTTTAGTTTTCCAATATTTTATATATTTTTTAAATATTTTTAACTTTTATCTTCATTTTATTGCCCTTCGTACCACTGTGCGTTGCTCACAAATACTGTGCCCCGCCCTGAACCACCCGTCAAATGGTTCGACACATGTGAACGCAAAAGAAACAAAACACAGTCTCAGTTGCCGTCTCTGCTTTTGGCCAAGTTCCCCCGCGGACACCCTGGAACCCAAAAACTTCGCCACTTATGGACCACAGCCTGTGACCGTATGGGGCAAGTCAACGGGCGGCCGATTCACCTGTCGCTGCTTTTTGTTTGCTTTACGCAGATGCAAATGGGTGGAGCAGCAGTCAGATAAAGATAGCAAGATGTAAAGACGAAGAAAGGGAAAGAAGAAAGAGGAGAGTGGAGTGGAGAGGGGGGAGAGAGAAGAGAACCTGCGACCTGGTTGCTGCTTTATGCGAATTCCATGAATTTGATCATTTTGGTAGAAGCGTATTAGATATTTGGCATCTTGGCGTGCAGTTGCCGACAACAACAGCAACAAGAACAACAACAACGATGACGACGACAACAACAGTTGCTCAAGTGACTGACGTACAATGCATAGGAAAAAAAAACACTGTTGTTGTTGTTATTGTTGTTGGCTTTTGGCAGAGGTCAGCGCACACACGTGACCCGTGTGGCATTGCCAATGTGTGTGTGAGTGTGTGTTGCATGATCGATGGAATTGCCACAGCAAAGCCTAGAAATAAAATGGATTATAATTATTATGCTATGCACAGTTCGTGGCCAAGATAAAGAAAAGGGGAAGGGGGGTGGTGGCGGGGTAGCAGCCAAACACTTGGCTCACTTTTATTGTCAACCAATAAAATAGCCAAAGACGACGACGACGACGAGCTTACAAGTTGCAACAACAAACCTGGAATTGATTTGGCCCGCAGCGACTATTAACAGCAACAAAGCAGCGACAAAACGAAGCAGTAGAAAAAGAAGAAGAAGAAGCAGAGAAACCCTCAAAGCCGCTGCCAAAGTTGCAGCTAAAAAGTATCGCCAAAGCGAAGACGAAGACGAGACTTCAACTCGGTTTGTTGCTGCTGCTGCTGCTGCTGCTGCTGCAGTTGCTGCTGAAGTCAAATGGAGATGGGCAAGAGGATGATGATGTTGATGTTGATACAGCGAACAGGCCAGGCCGAAAGGGGCAGCAATAACAGTTGACATCAGGTGCGAATTTGATACAGTGGGCTGTGGCTAAGCAAAACTAGAAAACGGCTATGATAAACAAAACAAATGAAGTTAATAGAAGTAGGGTTATGATGAATTTGAGGTTAGTAATAGGGATATAGGTGATGTTTAAAAATAAATTAACAATTTTAGAACTATATATATCTTTTAACATATATGGAATACTAGATAAAACTTAATTAAGAAAAAAACTATATTATTTTAACAATAATTTCTGTAGTATGCAAAAATTTAAGAATCAACCTTACAGTAGTTTCCTACCACTGTAGCTAAATTCCAATAAGCATTTTTGTAGGCTAAGAGACACAGCACTGCCATACTGCAGCAGCAACAACAACGTGGCATTGTAACAACATAAACAACCGAATACTATTTGGCCTTTTGCACCTTTTTGGCATGAAACAACTTTGGCAGCATTGGATGAGCTGTGTTAGCCCCCAAAGATCTTTATTTCGGTTCGAAGGATGCGCGTATGCAGCTAGACAGCAACAACAACAACAACAACGACGCCCCGAAAGGCACAATTAAAATTTCACGCTGCCGAGTTTTCAACTTAACCCCATAATGGGGACAACATGTTGACCATTTTTGGGCTTTTGGTCAGCCCGAAAAAAAATAAAGTGTGGCGGCATCTTTGCTTTGAGGCGAGCAGCGGAATATGTATCTACTTGTATATGTATTGAAGGTATGTTTGAATCTATTTAAGTATCCCAAGTTAGCGGTAAGTCACTGAGTGTGTGCCACGCGTGCAATTTACACTCGCCGCCTGGGGAAATTGCAAGAGCTTCTGTGCCGCACTCACACACACACAACGCGAGCACACAGCGCTTGCAGGCACTCAAACTCTCACACACACTAGGGGACCCACAACCAGGGAAAACAAAGAGCGCGTGCTAATTACCTTTGCGGTTTCAACAATTGCAAATGGCTGACGGCAACATGGGTAATGCACATATCAATAAGAGCGTGAACTAATGACGTTTTTGCTGCGTATTTCAATGCAGATTATCAAAAATTACTTACCAATCGAGCACACATATATTTAACCGCAAAGGATGCCAAAAGAAGTCTTCAATTGATTTAAAATGTATGAATTGTTGTTTTCCATTCATAGATATATGTTACTTTATTTTAATGTATAATTTAATGTTATTTTGATTCATTTTAACACTCAGTTTTAATATTTCGCTAATAATAATTTAGTTTAGTCAAGACATACACCATGCACAGCGCTATCATCACAAAGTTACCTTAGACAAGCACCTAAAACAAGCAGTCTGGCAGCGCTATTGGAATATCCAAGTTTCATTTTAGGTACACTACTGATTTATAGGTACAATGGGTACATTATGCACTACAGCAAGCAAACACACAAGTATTTTTTATATCAAATGATGTTAATATTATTGCAATATATTTAGCAACACAACTAGAATCATTTGTACAAACCTATTACACTTACCCAAAGACGCCACAAAATATTTTTAAAAACAAGGTGGCAGCGTAGACAACAACACATAACCAGGGCTACATACTATAAACAAAGCGCGCCAGCGTTGCCACTGCAAAAGCCAATAAGAAATCGAAGCTATGAAAAGCCGCCGTACGCTGCGTAGATTAAATAACAACAAGAGAAACAAATACCATATATTATTAACATACAATAGATAACAATACCCACAACTACGCATTATAAACATTTATTTGCCAACCTATATTTGTATACAAAACAACAAGTAAAAGAAGAGAGCGATCGAGTGTACTCTTAAAAGCGCCGCTGCGCGTTACGCTCACCAGCGCAGACAGAGAGGCGCGCTCTATCTCTCACACTGACGCTGTCCACCACACACTCACGCGCTCTTTGCAGTTTTGCGGCTTTGACTAAATGCCTCACTACAAGTCCAACCAGCAACGGAATAAGACGTCTTTGCGCAACGTGAACTAAAGAAATACTATACTCACATTTGAGTCGTAAACAAAAAACAAGAACCAAAACGGAAATCTGTGCGAAAATCAAAACCAAGAAAATTTTTAACAAAACGCTAAAAAAAAAAGAAGGAAAATAACAAAAAAAAATTAGCAGAAAACACACGTGCCTTTAAAATGAACAAACATAAATTCATTGCCAACGACGACAATGTAATTTAAATGTTTCTTCGTGCAACATTTAGCAAATTATATACACAATAACCAACGGTAGACAACAACAACAATAAAATTGTGTGTGTTTTTATTATTTTTGCTTAAGAAAGAGGTAAGTACACTTAACTGATCGTGGACAGGCAGGCAGGCAGCAGCAGCGCGTAGGTCTCATTGCCCCAATTTCATTATGTAGTAGTGACGTTCATTTGTCAGACATTTTTTTTCGTCTTGTCTGCCTGTCTTACAAATCTCTATGTGTTTGTTTGTGTGTGTGTATGTTTTCTTTTTTGTAAAAGTTTAATTGCTGTTAGCGGCTGTTCGACCAGTTTGTTTGCTGCCTTATGACTAACAGATCCCCAAGACGTCATTTAGTGTTAGGCATCTCTCTGAAGCACCCCCTGCCCTCTCCGCGCGTGCACTCCGTTCCCACTCTTTCTTTTGTTGGTCGTTGGCTTAAAAAACTAAAATTTGCGATGCCAGACTTTTCAGCTGGCGTTGATTGCATAAATGCTTCACGTTGTTATTATTATTGTTATTTTGCTGCCGTGTTGCTGCTGCTGCTTCTGCGCTCTTGTGAACGCTAAAGTTTTCAACGCTATAATTTTTGAAATTATTTGACCCCTAGGGTTGACCTAAGTTTTTTTGGCACTAACTTAGTTACACTTAAAAGAGTAACAATTTTTATATAACAAACGATTTGCAGCAGACTTGCGTATAACAGTTTTAAGTTCAGTAGCAAACATTTCAAAAAATGCAAAAATTTCTGGTCTGCATACCAGATTTTACCAGGCAAATCCACAAAATCAACACAGAACTACTATTTTTGGCAAATCTTTATCTACATTTTTTCAATCACTATTTATATTTATAACAATTTTGAAGTATTATAACAAATGACAAGCAGAATGTTTTCTTTTTTTTATTTTTTTGTACAATTTAGAGGTTTATTTGGTGTTATTTAAAACGCGTTTCCGTATCTTTTTGGTTATGTGATTTGATTGTTCTGGATTTCGATATCGTGTGAAATTTACAACGACATAAATAATTAAATTCACTTATTGCAATCTTTAATTACATAAACTCGAGCAGTTATCTCTGCGCCTTTATCTCTATACACACACGCACACACACACAGGTAGGTGGGTGTACAATTACTACGTTTTGGGGGGAAACTCCCTTTATCAAGTGTACGCAGATCTTCGATGTGTACCGTAGACTCATTTATATCTTGGTCGTTTTTCGATTTTTTATTTGTAATTCTTGTTTTGTGCTTTCTTTTTCTTTTTTGTCTCTTTACCTTTATATACCTGCGCAGCACAGTTGCTGCGCGTGTCTTTGTATGTGTCTTCATAATTTTGTATTATTTGTCGATTCGACAAAAAGATAGCTTATCATGCCACTATAACATATGCCAAACTGATTGGCTTGATAAGTCCTACTTGATATCAGTACGACAGTTTGAAACGCCAGCCCCAACACAAATACCAATACACGGATACCAAAACACCAAAACCGAAACCAAACACCCAACAAATCATACAACTTTACACGGTAGTCGACCATTTGCATATCCTGTAAATGGTGTAAAAGCTAAGAGGCTTGAAAAATGTTGATTAAAAATTGTTTTAATATATTTTAAGGACTTCAAATAATGAAAAAACTATAATACAAATAATTATACGATTTATAGTAAAGAACTTAACAAAAAAAAATTACATAAATAACTATTTCAAAGCCTTTAAAACAGCTACTTTACCGTTGAATGATGATTAACACTTCAAATAAATAAATCTTAATATAAGTTATTAAATTTTAAAACTACTTTGTTTCCCCACTTCCACTTACCGCACATACGACCCCCTTTGTGGCTAAACTTACAGGGTAGAAACCTTGCAGACAAGCTTACGGCGCAATAAAAACTTTAATGTGGATTGCAATTGACTAAAGCAAGAAATAGCCTTAACTATATACACATAACTCGGACTGTCTGGCACTGGCAATACCACTAATACCCCCCACGCCCCTACCCGACTCTCCGCTCCCCTCCCCACACACTCTGCTTGCGCCTAGCAACTGAAATTAAAATTCAACTGGCAGTTTTGCTAATTTTGATTATTTTTCGGTGTTTCTTTTTTTTCTATTTACAGTTTTACGCTTTCAGGATCTCAACCTACATCAACAAAACGCGTTTTATATATTTTTTTTATTTGATCATATCAAATTTACATAAGATTTGATTGTATATATAAAAGGAAACAAAAAAATAAACAATCTACGTCAGATACAGTTGATTGAAGCGATTCAAACGACTTGTGACATACATATACATATATATATAGCAAACAAAATCTATAACATAAACAGATCGATAATTCGATAAGCATAAAACATGGCACAGATTTCGGGTCTACAGATTTTGAGTATATGTTTCTTACTGCTTGGAGCTGGATGCAAAGGCGGACCAGCATCATTATTATCGTCAATATCGTCAGCAGCATTGTCAGGTGAGTTTCCGAGTTCCAAGAATTATGTTATGTATTTGCAAATTGGCATAGTATGTGCCACATACGACGCATTAATTCAGGGCGGATTTTATAAAAATAGATAAGAGAGAAATTTCGGCTTTTTTTTGCTATGTTTTGACCATAAAATAAGCAGTTCAATCCCAACAAATGAACTCATTTATAAACTCATCAACTGACTCATCGACGCTTAATGATCTTTTGTTGATCAGTTTTTTTTTTTCTTTCTTTCCAATTTTTTTGCCGTGCTGCCTTTATACTGTGTTTTTATGGCTTTAATAGCGCCCAATAGCAGACTGCCAAAAAAAACGTATCTGTATCTGCGACCTTATTACGCGAATGTTATTGAGATTTTCGAGATTCCCAAAATTATTGAAAAAAAAAAAGCAGAAATTTTGGCAAAAACCACGTCATTTGGGGGCAGACTGTTTGGGCTTTACTATAATGACGTCAAGAACTATTATACCAGAATTCTTTTCAGTTTCTATACGTTATTTATAAGGCGGCATCACAGACTATATACAGTGGCGAGCAAAAGTGAATGAATGTTTGCTTGTAGCGCATTTAACAAATTTTTGTATACCTATTAAACAATTGTTAACAAGTAGGCATAGTTACATTTTCGATATCATAAAAGATGAGAATGCAAAAATTTGTAAACTGAAATAAGTCACATACACTCATTTTTGCTCCTTTTGAAGCTACATTAATCGAAATCGTTTTCCATAGATAAAATTTTTTTAAAATAATTTTTATACAATTTGGCATGTTTTTCACCATATTCTGTAAGATTTGGTTTGGAACATTCTTCCACTCCTCTTGGATCTACGTCTAAATTTCCTTTTTGCTTCTTAAAGCGAACTTTTACTATACTAAGCTTCACTTGACAGCAGACCATCGCTTTTCAGTAGGTTTATTTGTGGCTTCTGTTCATTGCTAAATGCGCTACAAGCACACATTCACTCACTTTTGCTCGCCACTGTATGTAGCTGTATCTGTAGATACATTTATAGAGAGATTGGGTTTGTTTTTGTTTATATTTTGTCATTTGCTATTTCTTTTGCTCATTTATTTTGGCATTTTCTACAAACACATGTTTCGTTGTTGTTGTTCTCTTTGCCTTTTTGTTTTTAATTTGTGTATAAATTTCTTCGCTTTTTTTTTTATTTTGTTGTTGTGTTTTTGCGGTTTTTGTTTTTGTGGGTTTTTGAAACAATTTCATTGATAATTTCGATAGCGTGTATGGCTTTATTTTTGTTTGATTCAATTTGTTTATTTGTACTTTATGCGCGAGCTTGCCCTTGTGCCCATCGTGTCTGCTTGTTATGGGAGGTGAGTAGTCTTTTTTTTTTTTTTTTTTTGAGGTAACCCAATTAATGGTACAACTTTTTAAAGCAATGATTCCATGCCAAAATTAATTGAGCAATTGAGTGTAGCGTTTTGAATAATTGTTTATCGCTAGATAAATAAATAATCGAAAAATTTATTAATACAGCAAACTAATCGATTGGCACAACGAAAATAATTAGATACTAAAAAACAATACGGGTGGAAAGGAATGCGGATATAAACAAACAACAAGCGTTTTGTATTAAGTAAGGTCATTTTTAACGAGATAAGTTTGTTTGAACTAAAATCATGCTTGAAATTGGATGAGTAAACTGAAACATTTTGATTAGTAGTGCAAAACGAACTCAATTTAAATATAAATTAGCTGTGAAAGAAGCAAAGCAAAAAAAATTTCTAAAGATTAGAAAAACTAAAACTATTTTGTAACCATATTACGCAAAGAATTCCTGAGATAGACGTGGTATCATAAACTAAAAAAAATATTTAAGATTACGTTGCAGATTCGTAGAATTCCCCTTCGTTGCTCAGTGATAAGGTTATCAGAGCAGCAACATTGGCGGTATCCTAAACTAACCTAACCTAATAAATAACTAAAAAAAAATATAGAAAAGAGTTAGGAATTTATTAATTTACCAAACTGGAAATGTAGAGTAGGCAACCTTCCCCTAGAAACAATCAATAAACTATAAAAAGGGCAGAGAAATGACTTCCGTAAATGGAGCCGTCAGCTAGGAATGTCCAGGTACAGGTATAAAGTTGTATACTACACCAAATAGGAGCAATGACAATCAATAAGCGAAAGGAAGGAGAAAGAGGGAGCGTCAGGAGTCGAAAGGAGCATAAGAAAGTTAACAGTTGGCTTATACCAGCAGGCATCAAGGCCAAAACTAAACCGAAATTTGCATAACCAACCACCAAAAAAATAGAAACTTTCATTTCATTTAGGGGGAGTCACATAGAGTCATAGAGTTACCTGTTAGTTCCAGCTTAGCCCTCTGGCTTTGGGCCCTAAATAAACCAACATTTTGTGTTGACAATTTGCATAGTCAACTCAACTGCGACTTCAACTGACATTAGAGTGAGTTTTTGTGCGAGTGAGTGGTAGGTTTTTGTGTGGTTTTTCGTGGGCAGCAACAAGGTCAAAATTATGCCACAATTAGCCACGAATAAGTTAAGGCTAAAACCCAAAAAACCAAAAAAAAACAACCAGGTAAAAGTGACAGCTGAACGAGTTAAATTTAGACAAAAATCAGACAGACACACAAAGAGCATAACCAAAAGCGAAAGGTCTTGAAAAGAAAGAAGCAAAAAAAAATAGCTGAAATTGAGATCAGAATGTGCAGATATTATGACTTGATTGATGGCGTAATACCCTGGATTAACAGCTCGTTAAATATGTAAATACATTTGTATGCAGATAGCAAATTTTACAGGGTATGCGTCAAGTATACGCCTGGTTGACGCTGGTATTTAAATAGGAAACTGATTTCATACTTTGCAAGTGCAATAAGTAGCTATATTTGTATCTCAATCTTTAGCTGTATCTGTATCTGTTGTTTGTGTGAAACTGCTGCTGCTGTTGTTGCTGATAAAACATTGTCTTCTTTTCTATTTTGCAATAACAATAACCACCCGCGACTCGGTTAGCGTCGCCTGAGATAATTCCAAGATAAAAATGGATGAAAAAAACCCACAAATGTAAACAACACATTCCACAGCGTCTAAAAAAATAAAAAACAAATTCCTTTGGTTATGGTTTTTAGTGTCTTTTTTTTAGTTGCTGTTCTAATAAAAACCAACCACTGACGACAGAGCCATCAAATTAGCCGTCAACTCTTCTGCCAACGAAGCTGCAATTCCATGTTGATAAGCAAACTTAACAAATGACAATCTCAACTTGAACTTTGCACTTGCTTTGACCTTCAAGAACTGTAGCTCTTCTAGTGCATAAAAACAAACATATATACGAATGTATTCAAGTGCTTTGAGTACTCAATGTTGGCCAGAAAGGCATAGATGGATGGACGAATAGATAGCTCATAATGTGCAGATCCGCATGCCTTAAAAACATTCCATAAATTCCATTCACACACTTCAAGTAAACACACTGACACACACACACACACTCACACACATACACTTACTCGTGCATATATTTATTGCACTTGTATAATCACTTCTTAGATTGTTTTTATTTTTTTATTTTATCAATTACTTGAAGTACAACGTGCGCTGAGGATTATCAACAAAATTAAAGCAAAGTAGATTGTGTTTAAAATACTATAGAAAATTTCACAACCCTAGTAAATTTTGTGGCATGGAATGTGGTAAACGAAAATATGAGTATTTTTGACATATTGTGAAACTTATCGTCGTTTTCTATAATTTATTTATGACTACGTTTAAGCGATCTCTAAAAAACTGTAGCATAAAAGCTTCCAGTTCCTACGACTTATAGTTCAGTTTTCCTAAATGTAGAACAAGTTTTCTCCTATACTTTAAAAATTGTGAAACTTATCGTCGTTCTCTATAATTTATTTATGACTAAGTTTAAGCGATCTCTAAAAAACTGTAGCATAAAAGCTTCAAGTTCCTACGACTTATAGTTCAGTCTACCTATATAGCGTATAATTTTCCCACACCTCAAAAATCGTTCCCCTCTTAGCTTCATTCTATTTATACTTATTTTAAAAAATGTTTCCCGTATTTCACCACTTTAACTGGCTTATATTTGTTTAATGAGTCTATAGCTTATTTATTTAATGCATTCCATTTGTACTGAGATCATATAGCTTTATCTAACCGATATTAATCCAAAACGCAGCTGATGAATCAGAACCTCCCAACTAAAGTGCTCAAATAAAACGTTATGCAACAAATGCCAAAAGAAATCGAAAGAAAGCGTTAGAAACAAGTTACCAAATTTAGAAAAAAGTAACAACAACAAAAAAAATACTCAGACTCTCTTTTTATTATTTATTTAGTATGCATCATAAAAAATTGTGTGTTTTGTTATTGTTGATGGCGTTGATAAGACCGGACTCGGACAGTCCGAGTTGATATCGGGGGCAGCAGCTACGTCATGTCTTAACTAATACGGTTTACTCACCTACGGTTTAAGCGTTTAATCTTTTTTTTGGGGGCTAAGTGAACTGCAGTTATTAGCTAACTCGTTATTGACCTTATAAGTTTTATTTATTATAGTTTTTTTTTTCGTTTTGTTCGTTGTATCAAAACAAATGCTGTTATCAGTTGTTGGTTGAATTATGGAAGCGCATGCCAATGCATTAGTCATACGTCTTTTCCCCTTCATTTTAGCCAAGTGTTTAGTTTTAAATTCCAGCTAAGAATAGTGACAGATACAGTGGGAGTGTGGGTGGAAGCGTTAGGGAGACGAGCACCAAGTAGCACATAATTATTCATGACTTTGGGATGCGTCATAGCCAGACACATTTTCGATTAAGTGTATTATTACCCGATCTCGTCTGCCCCGGTCAATTGAGTTGGCCCAAAAGCATTGCCAGCCGTTGCCAGGGCATTTTATGTCCGGCATGTGGGCCGGAAAAACAATTCAGATTAAGTGCAAAAACATCTGCGCGAAGGTGGACTGACAAAAACAGCTCAATACGTACTCAAAATTTATTGAAAACTTAAAAAAAAACTATTTTTTTTTAGGTTTTTTGTGCACTGCGAATGCAAAATAAGTTGCAGCAGGAGAGTAGACTGATTAGTTACCCTAAAGTGGCTATAGCCATCAATAAATTGTAGGAAAAGTCATAGTAAACTACGTAAAATATTACAGATTACAGATCTTTTTGAAATACCGCATTTCTAATTAAGAAAACCATTGCATATCCGATTATCTACTACAAATATACTTACAATCTATAATGATCATACAATGCACATGTAGTAAGCTAGAATTTAGTCTGAAATATACCCTATAAATGTAGCACAGCTGATATTTGAGTCTATAAATGTATCTCACGCATTATTTAAATAGAAAAAATACCGGAGAAATGTTCATAAGACTAAAAAATACCCTGTCAACTAATAAAAATATATCTGAAGCCCTTTAAACGGACAGAACATGAAGTTATTAAATAAATAAATTACTCATACCACTAGTAACCAAAAGTCATCATAAATATTCTATAGCACCCTATAAATTGCTCTATGTGACCCAAATACAAACGCTTTAAAACGTATCTTCTTTCGTTTCTCACAATTAGAACCCCCAAGTGCAAAGATCTACTAGTTTACAGGGTATTCTGCATGTGTATCGTATACGTTTCGCTTATTTCAAAGGCATCGATTACATGTGCGATTGATATCTGTTACAGTTTTGTGCAAAAATGAAATGAATCGTTTATAAAGCTGAGCTCACACATGTCAGATATCTGGTCAAACATACAGACATATATAACTAAATACTGTACACACATATATCTGACACACGCTTACGTAGTATGTCTGTATGTAGATGCGTTAGTATATAATTAATGTCTGTCATTAAGTGGAGCAAATTCTCTTTAATCGTTTGCTGTGTGATTTAATTAATTGTTGAAATGACAAACTATTAACACAGTTAATATGCGTTGAGACAGGAACTGAAAACTAGAGAAGACTGAAAAACAGTCAAGACAAAACATAAATTATGCGAAAGAGCAGAGAAGAAACTGAAGTTGATGAGCTAGAAAATACCCAGCATAGTGTAAAGAAACTTCAAGGTATTTTCTGTGGGAAATGTCATAAAGTTTAAAGTTAATGTTTATTAATAGTTAATTCGGGGTCTTGAAAACTCTTAACATAATCTTCAATTTAGTACCGTAAAGCCTAATAAAGTTTTATAAAAAGATATAGATCTTAAGTCTTCATAACCCCCGCAGACCCCTCTGTCTGCCCACTCTGTCTTTCATTGGAATACTTAGAGTATGTACCTGCTGCGTCATGTCCATAAATAAACTGGTCAAAAGTTGGAGAAACTTTACGCTAAATTTGTTAGCCATAACTCTTATAGTTTTGGAGTTACAAATGCGAACTTCAGTTGATTTATGGCGTAGGTAGCTATATAAGGTATTACAGCAGATTCCGATCTTAACAAGCCCTTCATTTAACCTTTTATTTTTGTTTAAAGAGCACCGAACATACATCCATCAAAAAGACATGTATTAATGTATAAAGATTGCATCAAGAATCAACAGTCATGCATTATAATGAGTCTCCTGCCAGTACACACTTATATATTATATATCCTGTGCTGATATACTCGTTAGTGTGCTCATATCTTCCAGCTAAATCCCCATGAGCAAACCATTCAAATAACAATATAAATATAAATACATTATAAACAGATATTAATGACATCTGTTCAGTCAGATATCATATAACACATTTACGGGCATTAATCAGACACTTTTGTCTCATAATTTAATTTGTAATTGTTGCAATTTGAGCGCGAATAAAAAATAAAATAAAACTAATACCATAACAAATAATTACCACGAATAGTCCAAAGTTCAGAACAAACGCTATCGGCATACTAAATGCCATAGATATTGTATTCCCCTACCGACTTTAGTCGCCGCTCTACCATATCTCTATCACTCCCTCTCTCTGTTTCCCCCTCTTTTCTCTCTTTCTCCCTGTCATATCACTGGGTCTATATAAGGTAGCGTTTATTTTGACGCATAATTAATAATGTGAATGTGTTTTGCTTGGATTTTGTTTTTTGGCTACTAGTCGTAGCATTATACGATTTATGTACAGATGTGTTACGATCATATATATTATAATTGATCTATAATTAAGATAAGCTTTCTTCATATATGATGTTGATGAACGTTGTTTGTTTACGCAATTTCCAGCGAATAACGCGTATAAACCTTAAGTACACACCCACACACGCACACACACCCGCACACTCACTCATTTAGGGGTGTCTTTGGGTGTGTGTATGCTTCACACATCGACTGCTTTGGATATAATTAGATAAAGTCTATAGTGAAATCAAGGACAACATAAAAATAATACAAGTACAAGTCCAAGTCCACAAACTATACAAATAATTATTTACCGGTGATTGATCAATCATAAACACATACACAGAGACATACTTTTGTGTTAAGGGGGATTTTATAATCAGTTTGTTTGCCATATCATTAGTGGGTAAGTGTGGCGAAAGTGGCAGCACTTTAGACAAACAAATCACAAACATAAGCAGTCGTGATCGAGGAGTCTTAAGTTTGGCCAAAAAGCGCGTGCCAAATGCAAGCAAAATACCCTGTAATTTATGGGTTTAAGGGGGCATAAGTAACTGTTGAATATTGGAGTAAATATGGCTGAGAATCAAAACTGATTGGGGTGTTTATTTCAAACTAAAAGCATTATGTATGCCCTGTAGTTATAGTTGTCTTCTCTTTAAATTCCCAACTCCAAAATCCATAAATTAATGCGCAAAAACAGCACTGCTCTGTGAAGAGTAGTTTCCCCACTAATTTGATATATAATCAACTGTTTTGGGCATTCATAAATTATAGCAATGACAATTTAACGATTTTCAAACATTGTCAAATTTGTCTGTTTTAAAGCTACCCCAAAACAACAACAACAATAGCAATAAAAATAAAAAACCTGACAAATGATATACGACAAATAATTATGAACAAATTTACAGAACGTGATTGACGTGTCTTTCGCAAGTGCCGGGTATTTTCGGGCGGTGACGGGGCATAGAGAAACCAAAATATTTTGACAATTTTGAGCATAATTTGGGTTTGCTTGGGGTTTGGCTTGCGGTGGCGGTGGCGGTGACTGTTGTGGTTTTATGCTTTGTAGTGTAAACGCGCAGTTAAATGTAAGTTAAGCGACTGAAACTACAATTATTTCAGGCTAAACGGAGTTGTTGTAACGACGTTTACTTGTTTGCTGGTTTCTCCTCTCGACCTTAAAGTGAAGTTTGAGAAGAGAGGAGCGGAAAGGAGACGAGGCGACCTCCTCTTCATGTTTTAAGCATTCTTTTTTGTTAGTTTATTTATTTGTGTTTTGTTCAGTTCAGTTTTTAAGTAATTTTGCATGTCAGGCAACAAACGAGGCTGAGCCAAGCAGGCGACAGGGAGGAAAGAGGACAGAGGACGGAGGACAGCGTGTCAACAAACTTGCCAGCTAATTGTACTAAGATACAAATATATTTATTTATTTATTTGTGTAAAATGCCGATGACGCTAGAAGTTTACGTAGACGCAGTCGGTTGTTTCATCTGGAAACTGAAACTGAAAAACAGATTGCATTATTGCATGCAACCTTCGACTGTAGATCAATCAAAAGCTGAAAACGAGAGAGCGAAAAAAAACAAAATGAAATATTGTGGATATGACAACAACAAGAACAGTAATAGCAACAACAGTGTCAGAAAAAGTGACGTAATTAGCACTTCTGGAATTCGTTTAGACGTATCTTTCGTATAGCGAGCCCATCACCTACTACCTACTACCAAACCGCTAATGAGAGCAGTCGACCCAATTGTGAAGACGGATATGTGCCTAGTTAATTTGCATCAAGCCGAAGTTGGCAGACCTTTGAACGTGTCTATTTACCACTTGTTTTTTTTATTTTCTTCTCATTCCCCCAACAATTTTTATTTTTGCCAGCTTAAACTGCGTATCTTGCCATTTTTCTGCTGACCAATCGGGTCAATAAACCCAACAATATGAAACAAATAATCGTAAAAAAATGAAAGACAAGAAAAAACACTGAACTGAACTGAAAAGCGAATAGCAGAAAAGCGAAAAGAAAGCACATCCAAAGTGATTTTGTTCTTCTTTTTTCCAGTTTTTTTTTTTTTTTTTAACTTTAATTTTTAATGTCTTGTATTTTTTTTTTAATTTACGCTGAGCCAACATTTAAAATCGTTTTACAGCGTTTTTCCAGCGCTTCGATTCGTTTCAGAATGAAATTTGTAAATTCTGCAAAACTGCGGCTTGATTGATTCCCCTCGCGCACCTCTCTGTGTCTCTAACTCTTTACGCCCCTTTATATAACTAGATCAGAAGTGCCCTAGAATTCCACTTTTGCTGTCACAGATCACGCAAACTATCGTGACGCCCTTCTCAGTGCTTCTCAATAACATAACCTAGCTGGTGCTAAACGACCCGCTTAATACTCTACTCGCTTTTGGGCTAATTTGTTAATATAATTATGATTTTGTGCGGTTTTTAAGTGTCAAAACTTATGACTCCCACCATTGTCTGCAGACTGAATAGATTTCAAATAAACTTGCAATTTATGAGTTTGTTTTTAATGTCGGGGAAATTTAGGCATAAGTTTTACATAAAATTATAGTTTTTTGATCAGTTTTATTTCTAGCAGCTCGTTTACTAGGGTTTTTCTATAGTATTTAAGGGATTAACATATGTATATATTTTATAATAATTTAGTTGTTATTTTTGTTAAGCCTTAAGAAACTAATTTAGTTCAAATTTGTAACGGATTTTTAAATAAATAATTTGGTACATTTTTTTTAAATATTTTCCTGTACGACTGCGCCGCTTAAAGTCTTTAAAACTCTTTTCATAGGGTATATAGACCGATCCCATATAGATTGTCATATATGCAGAGGGAGCGACATGTGTCTAAAGATCAAATTTTTGTGATAGCGTAACTTATATCTATTTTAAATTATGTTCAATTGAATGCGCTACGGCTTCACCTATATGCGGTTATATGACGTCAATTTATCATAAACAAAAACAACAAAAAAACAACAAAAACTAAGAGAAATGTGAAAAGAAAACAAATCAATAGCCTCGATAATATTTATGAAATTTTGTTTGTAATCAATTGCGACGCACTTTGTAAAGGGCAACTATATAAAAGTAGTAATAATAATAAAAGTAATAATAATAAAACTGTATCAATCCGTATAATAGAACGTGATATTGAAAATTATTGATTCATTGGCAGTAGAAAAGAGATGGCAATATCTTTCGGATGGATCGATACGGTTCAAATCGATTCCGATTGATCGGTGCAAAGAAATTCTTCAGCAAAAAATCAAAGGCAAACAAAAAAATATATTTTTTTTTTCGTTTCATTTTGTTATTGTTTCTTTTGTTGGTTTTGAATGCCATTCTCTGTCTCCCTCTCTTTCTCTTGCTTTTGGGGTACTCTTCGCTCTCGTTTGCGTTCAACATTTCGAGTAATTCAATGATAAAATGTCAAAAATCAATAACAATAAATATAAACGAGAGTATGCCTCTTTGTACTTTGTATCCCAATTTCTATGCTTTTTTTTTTGGGGGCTGTCCCTGATCACTGCTTGTCTGTTCGATCAGTGGTTAACTGGACCACAATTTATATATATTTGCACACATATTTGGCTAATTAAATTGCAATTTTTATAAATTTACCTAAACATTGTTTGATTAATGCGCTCTGATATAGAACACAATTGGAAGTTTTATGGTGATCGATAGAGATCGATTAGTATAGAAAACTATAGAGTCTAGACGCAGGAAACTTTTGCTTGGCATCCACTTATGTTCCACAAGTCATTTGTCGCTGTTTTATCTAGGCGGACATGTCATTGTACCCTTGATAACAGTTTTAAAAGTAAACCACTTACAATCCACATACAATCCACTTGAGATAAGTGCCAAAGTCTAGTGTTTTTACTAGTTAAACCAATTGCTCATTACAACTTTCACTTAAGTGCAAATCATTTAGGTTCCACAAACACACAATACACAGTTAAGACGCATTATCAATCAACGCCACTTAGCATCCACTTACTATTTACTAACTTAGCACTTACCAGACACATACGTTCCACACACATTTTAATACCACAACAAAGCCAGTTCTACGCATTATT
Organism: Drosophila parthenogenetica; assembly: GCA_035047505.1. Taxonomy (NCBI): domain Eukaryota; kingdom Metazoa; phylum Arthropoda; class Insecta; order Diptera; family Drosophilidae; genus Drosophila; species Drosophila parthenogenetica. The sequence goes on along the minus strand of JAWNPM010000247.1, from coordinate 5,824,501 downwards.
TATGGACACGCGAGCACATACAATCCACATACCATCCACAATTTTTGCCCATACGCTGTGAGCTAATCGAGCTTATCAATCATTTCGGAAACCTGTCACTTAGGTGTTAATTAAGCTTTTGCGACCTCTTTAATTGCAGACTCTGAATCACATATTGACGAATGCGAATATATCGAGTGTCCGGAAATACCGGAAACGGAAACAGAGGCCGAGGCGGCGGCGCAGACGACACTATGTCCAGCCGATAGCAGTATTGAAGTCAAGGAATTCGATGGAATCCAATTGCATCCATTCCAGTTCAGCCATGACACAAGAGCCAAACGTGATCTCCAATCAAAGTGTTGCAGCACACCGCGTTGCCGTTGCAACCAGTGCCCCACGAAGCCGCACTGCAAGGCGGACGAGGTGCTCATCGAACTGAGTCCGGGCAATGAGCAGCCCGGCAGCTGCTGCACCCAGTACAAATGCGGCAAGGAGCCCGTTTGCGAAGGCAGTGGGATAGACTACTGGATGAAATCGTGCATCAAGTGCAACAGCTGCAGAAGACCGTGCATCAGTTTCTGCACGGAACCGAGTCCACCCAGTAATTGTCTAACCGATGTGGGTGAAATAAAGGTCAACGGCATGTCCTGGACAGAGGATAGAGGCTGCGTCAAGTGCACCTGCTCAGAGGGCAACAGATCGTGTGATGTGCCCCATTGTAAGAAGGCCGAGTGCGAGAATCCTATTACACTGCCGGATGAGTGTTGTCCCGTTTGTCTAACCAACAGCACAACAGCCACAAGCACAACAGCCACGAGCACATCAACCACGAGCACCACGAGCACAACCACCACGAGCACCACGAGCACCACAACCACAAGCACAACAACCACTGAGGCCGTTGTTCCGCCGAGCAGCACCACCAGCGCGGAGATGACAACCACAGAGCGAATTCAGCCAGAAAATAAGCAATCCTCGTTGGCACAGTCTGAGGAATCAACCTCTACGATCTCTAGCAGCACCACTACAGTAGATACACTTGAAGAAACCACATATATAACAGATTTGCCCATTGTGGAGGAGCAGAAATCACTTGAAGTCGAGATTCCAGTTGAGTTGCCAGAAGAAATCGCAGAGAAGGAGGAGTCCGTAACGATTAGCAGCCTGGGGACAGAGATTTCAGAGGAACAGTCTAGTTCCCCAATAAGCACAATGCTCAAGGAGGAGGAAAAGCACGAGAAGAAGCAGGAGCAGAAATCACAGGAGAAGGCAGATGAGAAGGCGGAGGAGAAGGCAGAGGAGAAGACAGAGGAGAAGGCCGAGGAGAAGGCAGAGCAGAAGCCGGAGGAAACGGAGGAGTCAGTTGAGGAGGAGGAGCAAACAGCCGACAACCTGGAGGACACCACCATGGATACTCCGGAAATAGAAAGCTCAAGCAGCACATTCAGTACTTCCAGCCCGGCATTCCCTGTGGACTCCACATTCCCCACCTCCACCGTCACCACCGAACATCCCAATGCACCAGCCACATCATCCCCAGCAGCCTTAACACCCGAATCCACCAGCTGGCATCGCGACACAAACATCAACGATGAGGATTATCGCCTGGCCAGCGCGAGTCCCAGCGATGCAAGGCATCCAGTGCACCTAAAGTCAATATTTGAGGTAGTCGCAGGTCTGATATTCCTGGTGTTTGTGATTCTGGCGATCTACTTGACTGCCCATGCGGTGCAACGGCGCAAAGCCATGTACAGCTCCGTGCCGCACTCGGATTGCAATCTGAGCGAAAATACAAATGTATCCGATCTTGTGCTGTGCATCGATCAACCCGATGACCATAACTTGCCACAGAAACAACTAAAAGAGTCCGTGGAATAGATTTTAATTTAAAAAAACAAAGAAAACAAATGAAAAAGTTTCTGAAAATTAGTAGAGAAACACTTGTTTCATTGATGACTCTCGCCCCGAGACAATGCTCCAGCAAAATCTGTAATTTTGCAAATTGATTTCAAAGAAAATGAAAGAAAAGAAAAAGAAATGAAACAAAAATATTATATATATAATAATTTATTTTAATTTTGTATTATATAAAGATACGTTTGATTAGCCATTGTGATAATATGGCATCTATTGAGTTAAACGAAAAACAAAAACAAAAAAACACAAGAATTATAGTATTACTGGTTCACGTTTACACGATGAAGTGAATACATGAAGTTTTAATCGTTTACTTTGTGTAGATCTCATAACTACTACTTCTACACATTCATCATGCATTGTGTTCATCGTGTAAGCCATAAACTTTAATTGAATTTTTGGCAAATTATGTAAGTCAAGACTTACCCTAAAATCTATTTACGCACAACAACGCTTGTCTCAAAGCACAAAACACAAAAAACATTAAAACAAAACGAAAGAATACGAAGAAAACAAAAAAAAAAGGAATACACCGCACTGATTAAACATTCCTTTTTAAAGCGTTTTTTATTTCTACTTTAATTACATATTTACTTATACGAAAAAGAAAGAAAAAAATCAAAAAGAAAAGAAAACGAAATGAAATGAAATACCAAAGCTTTTAGTAGTATCGTTGACGCCTGGCCCCGTTTTAGTTATTTTTTTTTTGGTTAACTGTAATAAAAGATAACGAAATCTACTACACAACTTGCGTCTCAAATATATATATATATATTGATATATATAGAATTATATATATCTGGTTTTGTCTGGGGGGAAATACTTACGGTTAAGCAGGCGCTGTCACTGCATTCGTCAGCGCATCCAAGTGCTGCACGATACCTCGTAAAACTTGTGACGTACTCGAATCGGGTAGCTCGTTTAGCACTGAAGCCGTGGTGCCCGCCAAGACGCCCACCCGTGGATCAATTGGGAGTGTGCCCAAGTGCGGCACTTGCGCCATTTGTGCCAACTCTGCGCCGCCGTTTGAGGAGAAGATGTTGGTGCATTCCGTGCAGTGGGGACAAACGAAGCTATGAGTGAAAAGGGATTACAATTGGATTAATCTTAAAGGCTAAGCGCAGCTCTAAGTGGTTGAAAGCCTCTCGATAGTCTGAAACTACCTTCAAACCAATGAAGATGAAGGAAGATGCTTTAAGCTCCTTTTCAGTTATTCAGCAGCTTTTAGCTTTTTTTGGTAGCCTTTTTTAAGACTTTTAAAGTGAAGTGATTCAACTAATTTTATTAGCCTGCTGAAACGCTCATAATGACAGTAAAAATCAAAAAGTTTAACTGCTTAAAGTGTCTGCAATAAACTCAACAGCTTTGTGCTTATTTTGGGCAGTTTATTAGCAGTATTTTTATGGTAGTAGCGCAGTAAAACTAGCCAAAATCAGCATTAAATTAATATTAACAGCTTTTAAGCATGCACATATTTATGAAATAAAATAAAAATATACTGCCTAAACAAAATAAAAATATACTGCCTAAACAGCTTAAGTTTTAGAAGCTTTAATGAACTTAAAAAGCTCTTTACAAAGTTACTTCTAACGAGCAGTTTTTATGGAAATCAGCTTCATTCAGCCAAATCTAGCTGACAACACCTTTGTTTCTGATCTCCTCATGTGCTTCAACTATCAACAGAGCTTATCAGGTCCACTGTTTCCCTCTCACACCCACTCACCCGCTCATGTTCTCCACTATGCCCAGCAGCTTGATGCCCGTCTTCTTGCAGAACGTTATCTCCTTGCGGACATCGTCCAAAGCGACACCTTGCGGCGTAGTTACAATAATCGCGCCATTGCAGGGCACTTCACGCATGCATTCCATGACCGTTATATGCTCATCTGAGGTGCCGGGCGGTGTGTCAATGATTAGATAGTCTAGCTCCTCCCATTTAACGTCCGTTAGAAACTGTCTAATCATCATTGTCTTCTTGGGTCCACGCCATATGACGGGATCACTGCGGTCTTTCAATAGAAATCCAATGGACATAACAGCGAGAGTTTTGCTCTCATCTGTATAGATGGGCACCCAGCCGTCATCACACTGATAAATATCGCTTCCCTCGAGGCCCAGCAAATACGGTACGCTGGGTCCACACAGATCTATGTCTAATAAGCCAACCTAGAAACAAAAAACATGTACAATAACAATGTGATTGAGTCGATTAAAATGTAATTTACCTTGTGGCCTGTAGCACGTAATGCCAAGGCTAATTGCGTGCTAACTGTTGATTTGCCCACGCCACCTTTGCCAGAAAGCACCACGATGACGTTTTTTACTTTGTCCAGCATTGTTGATAACAATTTAAAACAATATTTAATTTAATTTCATCAGTACAACAAGTGGAACAGCTGTTGACCAGGGCTGCGCTGAAAAACAGTATGCTGCTCAGCTGAGTGTTAACAGCGCTGTTAAAATGCTGAACTAATTTATGTGATAGGAAATGTTAGTGAGCATACAAATGTTTATTGCTGGCGCTGCCATTACTTTTCTTCACCTAGCGCTGTTAACATATTCCTTGCATTAACAGCGTACCCTACTTTCTAGCACCATGCAAGCATGCTGTGAAGCGAAACACAGCTGCCTGGCAACGCTGCGCGACGTGGCAACGCCGTGCGCTCATAACAAATCGTAGTATGTAGTTGCTGCCCGGCAAGTGCGTGTCAGATTAGCAAGTTTCTTTTGCTCATCGCACTCTCGTAAGCACCGTGCAACATGCTGGATTAACTAACACACCGAACACTAGCCAAGAATCATCAAATAAAACATTAATCAATTCAATCAAACAATTGATAAATGCATTAAGCGCTACTGCTACAACGCAAAGCGTCAACAAAAACCCAAAACTTGGAGCGCCAAGCATCTGTATAATTTGGAAACGAATGTTGCGCAATCCGCTGCTGCTGCCACTGCTGCTTCACCCGCGTGCTAACACAATAACACTACTATCACCATTATCACGCCATCACTGATAATCCGAAATGAAAAAACGCTCCAATTCACGCGGCACGCCCACCACGCCCGGCGGTGAGGGCGAAAACGACAACGAGCGCTCCAGTTCCAGTGGTGGAGACCAAAGCAAAGCATCTGCAAAGTACAAATCCGGTGCATCAAGTGCACCGGCGACACCTGCTAAACGCAGCAGCGCCACCTCCAGTGGCAGCAACAATGGCCAGAAGAGCAAGGAGGAAATCGCACAGACTTTCGTCATAGTCAACGAACGTCCTGTGGATGACATTTCGCTGGAATTCTTCTATAAGCCGCATACGATTACGCTCTTGGCCATCTCAGTGCTGGCCGTCATGTACACTGCATTTGTCAGGTAAGAAAAACAGGTAGAAGAGGGGAGAGGAGGAATCGCTGATTTCATTTCCACACTTGACGGCGCCAAAATTATCGATCTTTCTATTTTTGGTCAATGGAGGTTTTTTAGCATTAGCATTAAGCATTAACAACAACAAAAACAACAATTAACTTGGCAAAACACACGTCAAAACTGAAAAGAAAATGTGAAACAATTGTTGCGCTTTCCTCGAGGCTCTCAATGCTCGGTGTTCGGTGTTCGGTGCTCGGTCTCGACATGTGCCAGTCAACCTTGGTTGACTTTTTAAGCGTTTTCGAAATTAAGAACACAACAGTGTCATGATTAGAGCTGCTAGAGATGTGTGCGTGACAGGACGAAGAAAGTGTGCGATAGTTTGACAAATGTAATTGATTTATTAGCATATTAATATATATAATTAACTGATATCTTGGTGTGCTACTAGTGATAAGGAACTAGAGATGGGCAAGTAAGCGATAGTTTGTGAAGGGTAATTTATTTAAAAGAGTTTTTTGTATATTTTCCGATAAGAAACTAGAGATGGACTGTTGTAAAAAGTAATTTAATTAAGAGAGTTTCTTGTATGTTTTTGATAATCAGCTAGAGATGGTAACGTGACAGGGAGCTGTGCTTATGCGATTGTTTGAGAAGAAATATATTATAATTTATCTTTATCGTTGTCTAACGTAAATGATAAGAAACTGATAAAAAATTGTCCGCGTGACACGACTAACAACAGCTCAGTCGCCTATAAAAAGCTGTTATACTTTTTACTGAAAAATACAGCTTCTATAAAAGCGGCTCTAAAATTTCCATAAAATTAGCATAATAATTGTGTCACGGAGAATTAATTAGATCAAGGTTCAAGGCGTGTAAAAGTTAAGCGCGAAAAAAACATGCAACATTTTGAATTTAATAAAAAAGTCACGTGACACGACAGAAAACCTTACAAAATGAAGCACTTATATAGAAAATATAGAAAAAAAAAGTATTTAAAAAATCATTTAGCTGATTATAATCTACACTTTATAAACTAAGACGGCTCTCTAATAATTTTTTAAAAAACCGCGTGTCACGGCTCTGTAATGACATACACTTTGACTAGTTATAGCTGACTGGGAAATTCAAGTCGTACTTAAATTGTGTAAATGTAAGTAGTGTCGTAATGGTTGTTGTTTTCAATCCAAACGTAAACAGAAACAAAGCACTTGTGGGAAAACTAGACAAACAGACACTAGTCGTGAGGGGGCCTCGTGTCACGACCCGTCACAGTTATCTCTAAGACAAGGCGACAGAAGCCAACGAACCGCGTGTTGTGCGTGGACAGTTGCCAAATGTGTCGACTGAGGCATTGAGGCGCCTCTTCAGGGTCCCCATCTCAAATCGGTTTCAATTATTATCAACACAAACCACGCACAATCATTTCGGCTTCGATTAAAGGTCACCAAACCCCGTACACGAGCTGTACCAAAGTCCAAATCAGATTAATCCGAAAAAGCAAATGGGAAATATTGCAACAGCAACGAAAATACCAAAAATTGGAATAACAATAAAAATAAGAGCACAAAAATTAATTGAACTAACTGCGGATTATTTGTACCTTTACAGGAACGAGGCGAATTTGGATGACAACCTTTGGGCGGGACTTTTATGCATTGTGTTCTTCTTTCTGATCGTTTCGGTAATTGCATTTCCAAATGGACCATTCACACGACCACATCCTGCCGTTTGGCGCATCCTCTTTGGCTGTTCGGTGCTGTACCTCCTCATGCTGCAGTTCCTCATGTTTCAAAACTACTCGACCATACGGAATATATTCTATTGGATCGATCCAAAGTTGAAAAACTTTCACATTGACATGGAAAAGGTAAGCGGCGATCAAATCCCAAAGAAATCTCTTCTAAAGTCTTATGTTTTCCTTTAGGAATATGGCGTCAATTGCTCCGATGTCAGTTGGGAACGCGTTAAGGGCCACTTGGATGTCTTTGCCTGGGGACATTTTCTGGGCTGGGCCTTTAAGGCCATACTGATCCGTCACATGGGCATACTGTGGGCTATTTCAGTCATGTGGGAAATCACGGAGATCACCTTTGCCCATCTGTTGCCCAATTTCATTGAGTGCTGGTGGGATGCCATCATCCTCGATGTGATCATCTGCAACGGTTTGGGCATCTGGGTAGGTCTCAAGATCTGCAAGATTCTCGAAATGCGCGAGTACAAATGGGCGAGCATTAAGGACATCTCCACGACGACGGGCAAGATTAAGCGTGCCATGCTGCAGTTTACGCCGGAGAGCTGGTCTGCCATACGTTGGCTGGATCCCAAGTCCACAGCCATGAGATTTGCGGCTGTTATACAATTGGTCATTTTCTGGCAGGTTACAGAATTGAATACGTTCTTTTTGAAGCATATTTTCGAAATGCCGCCAAGTCATTTCATTGTTATTGGACGTTTGGTGTTCATTGGACTATTTGTTGCGCCTTCTGTTAGGTGAGTTGCACAATTTCCTTAAAAATACAGTTTAAGTGTTAATTAATTTGTTTTGCAGGCAATATTACGTATACGTCACCGACACGCGCTGCAAACGCGTCGGAACCCAATGTTGGGTTTACGGCGCTATTATGGTATCCGAGGCCATTCTGTGCATCAAGAATGGCAAGGAATTGTTTGAGCGCACGCAAGCTATCAACATTGTGATCTGGCTGACTGTGCAGGTGGTAATATCGGTGGCATTCGTCTACGTTGCCGTTTTATGGCAGGTAAGAAGCTTAACAGTCTTTCTATTCCCCCTCACTGTTATTAACATGCCGTTAACATTTGCAGCAACGCCAGCAGAAAAAAGTTTCCACAACGCCGACGAAGAGACAAGGAGACAGCGCTGTTAACACACCAACCAAAGGTATGCGATTAGCATAGTGTAGTCTTAAGCGCTCTTATAGTAGAGCATTCTTATACGTTTGGATCGCCGCTGTTTGCTGCAATCATTTCGCACTCATTTTGTACATGTTCTTTTTCACTTTCTCTCGCTGTCCGTCTCTCCCTTTGGAATTGCATTCGAACGTGTTAAGCACTTTTGCCACGAAGTAACTCTAGCACTGTGCACTACGACATCAAAATCAAAATTGTTTAAACTTTTAATTTTGTTGTTTTCTGTCTGTTTTGTTTTTCTAGGTAAATTGTCGCCGCCAAAAGAGAAGAAAATCAAATAAGGCCATTTTAAGTAAACCAAAAACAAGAAACTTTTTAAATACCAACAAATTGAAACTAAACTAGTTGCAGATAAAGTAAGAAAGAGGGAAATATATCGCAGATTCTATTAAAATGTAATAAAAAAAAGGAAGAGAAAACTATGTACATACGATTTATGCAAAACTGTACTGATTAAATTAAATTTATATTGTGTATGTATAAAAATGATATTAAAAACAACAAAACAAACTTTGTTATAAGCTGAAAAAATTTATAAAAATAATACAAATTTTTTGTTAGAGAAAACTTAACGAACTACATAAGCAAATCATTAATAATACATATTAGATAGTTAAATACAAATAAATCTCTTGACTAAGCTCTTCTACACCTCAAAGCATGCTGAAACTGTGCTCCTAACGGCATCTCTCGCATAGGGAATATAAGAGAGCGAGTACCAGGTCATGGCCAGGGACTGGATGATAATGAATATAAGCGTGAGTCCAGCTTTTTTCAACTACAAGTAAATTAAAGAAAATGGATTTGTAAAAATGGAAAGTAAATAAAATTGTGAAACATGATTTAAATAATTATATACCACAATGGCTGATACGAATGTCATGACAATTGCAATGATCACAATGCTGGTGGCAATCAAACGTGTTTCGGCAAACATTTTCTTGATTTGCTTAAAGGGGCCCATTAGGAAGCAGGTGCTGTAATCATATGTATACGTCAATTAGCGTTAATATGTTAAAATTCAGTTGACAACTCACCTGGCCATGGATACCAAATTGCCGATCGTATAGAAAACGGCAAAGACAACGATGCCGCGATGTAAAAAGAGCGCTATGGAGCCAAGAAATGATAACAATATGCCCAAGACGAAACAGATACAGAAGGCCTTAATGCGGGTACTCCAACTAAGCGTTGACATATCATTAATCTGTGGTTTATAAACAATAAAAAACATTGATAAAGTGTTGACTCACAGGTCGTGTGATCGTTAGGAGGGGAGGTGGGGAAAAGGGGCGGAGGGGGGCGTTTTGCCGGGCATTGGCATGCCCGCAGCTTTTCACAAACGATTAGTGCATTATTTTTCTTTAATCGCACTTATTAAATGCAAATACAAAGTGATTCAACAAGTGAGAAATGAATTCATATGGTTTCACCTGAGTTATGATGCTGCTCTCCTCTTCTGGCGTCGGCTCATCGCCACTTAACACACGTCGCAGCTTGTCCATATCTATTTACTTTGAATTAAGATTGATAAAAAAAATAAACTAATTACTATTGTTCTTTTTATTTAATTTGGTTATCAAAAGAAACACACAAAAGAACAAGAAAACAAGATCGGAATTTCTGATAGAGTTGTTTAGAGTGCCCATCTATTAGTGCGAAATAAAATAGAGTGGCCATCCTAATATTTGCTTTTTTAATCGATACGACGGGACTATCGATAACTTAACACTTTTGTGACGTCACAAGCCACACGAAGTAGCGTAATCTTGTACACTTTATCGACAGTCTGGTAGCGCTGCCAGTCATGCTTAGCTCATGGATACGTAACGTTAGCAGAGTGCATAATGCAACTCAAATTACAACAAAATGCTACACAATTGGCGAACAAATACGACATTTACGTGCCTTAAGAGGTGGGCAAAATAAAATCACAGTGAAAACGCCAGTGGAAAATGCCGAACCAGACAAGTCAACCGAAAGCCGGTCTGCAGAGCCCACGGAGAGCCAAAAAGAGATTGCACTGGACTTTAGCAAACGTGAGGCGCACGTGCCCACCTTCAATCTTGCTGCCCATGTGAACAGCTCGACAACGCTGCAGCAGCTGCTCAGCCTGGGAGTCGATCTGCACAGTATTGAACGCCGTAAAGGCATCGGCGAATTTGTTCTGCGTCTAAACTTCGAGGAGAATGTTAAGCCATATCTGACATTCCTAGCGGATCAAGGCGTTTCGCCGGATGACTTTGGCGCAATGATTACTAAGAATCCACTGTTGTTCAAGGAGGATTTGGACGATTTGATCACACGCATGGAGTACCTGAAAAGCAAACGTTTCTCTCCGGAGGCACGACAACGCATATTAACACATAATCCATACTGGCTCATGTTCTCCACACGTCGCATTGATCGACGTTTGGGCTACTTCCAAAAGGAATTCTATTTAAGTGGCCACGATGTGCGTCTTTTGGCCACAAGGGAGCCGCGTTTGATTACCTATAACATGGAGCATATAAGGAAATCAGTGTTTACATTGCGCGAGGAGATGGGATTCAGTACCAAAGAGCTGCAAGCATTAGTTGTGCGTAAACCCCGTCTGATGATGATCCGTAAGTAAAGTCAAAATAGAATAAATTTAAAATAATATCAACTGATGATCATATCTTCTGCAGCTCCTGACGACATCGTGGAACGCTTCAGTTATATCCACAACGATATGGGATTAAGCCACAAGCAAATCGTGCAATGTCCAGAGCTTTTAGCCTCCCGAGAATTTCGACTGCGGGAGCGGCACGAATTCCTGAAATTATTGGGTCGTGCACAATATGATCCACAAAAGGATTTATACATATCGCCAAGCGACGTGGTTCAAGGCAATAACTTTTATTTTGTGCGTAACGTGGCGAAAAGTGATTTGCAAACATTTGATTTGTTTTTAAAAACACGTTAATAAAGTTTTACTACGCGTAGTGAATAACAGTTCTGCAGTTGAATTTGTCTGGCAACGCCATCCACCACTGTTAAGTTTAACATTCTTCGTCGTGTTTCGTTTTTGTTTTCGTCTGTTCGTATTATTGTTGTGCTTGTGGAACAGTCAACTTCGTGTTTTTCAACGAACAGTTTGTGTTTTCTGCTGCTTCCAGCAGCTTTCAATTAACTACGCATTAGGTTTTTTGCATCGTGCGTAAAAGAAAATTGTGAATTACACCACATTTGTACTAAATAAAAGCGGTCATCATTTATTCAAATAAAAAGCATTGTACAAAACAACAGCTGCTGAACTAAGCCAAAAGCACAACAAATAAAGCAACCAGTGCAGGCGGAACAGGAACTGCTTAAAAGTAAAACGCATATTCTCACGCATACAACTAAAACGAAACAAATACACTCAAATCCAGACAACGACGGCATATGTGCAATAAAAGGGCCGCTGTGGCAAAAAGTTTAGTTTAATCAACATAAATTTAATCGTACGCCGCAATAACAGCTAAACGAGTTATCTTTAGTCGACGTGTTTAGAACAAAACAATACAAATAAGCTATAAAAGAATTTCGACTGCTGTACGTACGTATCGTACCATAACATACACAAACAAAAACACACAGAAAAACAAAATGTCTACGACACCAAAATCGACAGAAGATTTGCTGGGTGGTAAGTTTGCGATCGCTCTCACACAAATACACATGCATCTAACCATACGTATGTGTGTTGGCTGGGTATTTGTCAATAATAATAACAATGTACACTCGTGTGACGTGTTGTTATTGTTATTATTGCTTGTGTATATAGTTAAAAATAGACGTAGGTTTTGATTTGTTTGTTGTATTTTACATAGTATTTATATATGTATATATTCAGTACTTTGTAAGTGTGCGTATGCTTGTAACTGTATCCACATCTCCATTGCACTTGCCCATATACGATTTCAAGGCTTTGCTTTGTTGTTGCCAGTCTTGTTTTGTTTACATACATAGTATTTCTCTCTCTTGCGCAGCAGCCATCAAGCCGATGACAGCAGCAAAAGCAACAGCAACAAAGACTCACAACCAACTTCACTTCAAACAAAGGCGAATATCAAAGAGAAAAGGAGAAGCCACCATTCATACGTGTCCCTCATGCCATCTTCTTTTTGTGTTGCGTTTTTTTTTTTGCACTTGCACTTTAAATTCGTTTATTTGATGTATTTATCTTATTTTGCCTAATTGACGTCACTTCAACGAATTTTTGACTTTACTGTACATGGTACACAAATCTATATGTGTTTGCAAAAGTTCATTTAAAGGCAATTGTGGGAGGGCATTTGCCTTTAAGCACTTGCGGTTTTTGTTCTTGGTTTTTCGCATAGTCTAGAAATTGCGACTTTAGTCTAGCGGCAATTCGTGAATGACGCTTCGGGTTCATTATCAAAAACGTGTCTATATGTATGTATGTAAATGTATTATATACGCGTTTATACATACTATATGTATATTTGATAAAAGCAAGCGAATCTGAGACCAATACCTTTACATATACACCGAAGTCAACAAAAGGCGGTTCATTGGGCTGAACGCCTGACAGCCTCGGCTCAGGGCTTAACAGCTGCGCATGATGCACACACAGACACACTAACACACACCCAAGCATACATGCACAAAAACAGATTCATACATGCACAGTTATAGGGAGATAGAGGGAGAGAGTGAGAGTGCAAGAGAGCGCCCTGGAACTTTGTCTACGTGCCGTGAGTCAGTAAGGCACTGTGCAGCCTACCCTTATTATTGTTGTTTACTGGGTTTTGACCGCTTGTAATGGTACCTGTTAGTGGGCAATTTCGTATTTGCTTTAGGCGTACCTGTACAAACATGAAACCAGCTACCTGTTAATTTTAGTCTAGATTCCTGAAAGATCCATCCTGTCTGGGAAATTCAGTTTATTTTCAACTGTGAGTGCATTGAGATGATCGGTCTGCCACGTGAGTGACATTTAGCAATCTTTGGCGTAGTTAATGGAATTTGTTTAATAGTTATTGAAAATTATCAACGGTTTGCTGTGACACGCTTGTCAATGCATTTTTCATTTGCAATCTTCGAGTCCGGTCGGCTGTTTAATTAGAAAATGAAATTTGTTGATTACCATAGACAAAACAAAACATGCATTTCAATTGCATGCATAGTGTACTGAAACGGAAATTGTGTTTTTTGTTTACGTTATCAATGGCGCGCACGCTCCCAAAAACACAAACAAACACACACATAGACACAGACACCAGACATGCAAACATAACAAAACAAAGGGACGGTATTTTATGGTTCTACCACAGCGCAGCTGTTAGTTGTAACTACCACTGTTAAATAACATAACAGAGGCGTAAAAAGAACGAAAGAAAAAAGGCTAAACAGCCGGAAAAGGCCAAAACAAAGAGAATTTCTGAGCTTGCAGGTTGCCGGCAGCAAGAAAATTATATATAGAAATAATTAAAGAATAAAATGTGTCATTGGTTTATTACCTTGTTGTTTTGTCAAATACGCACATGTATATGAGGCATATATATATAAACAGCTGCTACGTAGCATGCTTAATCATCTGCTGCATAAAGAACGCGGAAAAGATTCTGGCATTTTGGGAATGTTATTAAATGAGAGGCTGTTAACTTTTGTGTTTACTGTTAATTACAGCGCTGTTAATGTGCATAATTTGGTATTTTATGTTTGTTTTGAATTTATGTCTGTTTGTCAACACTAGTTTTAACGGCTACTAAATTTAAAAGCGAAATTAAGGTTAATTTTATGTATTTTACAGAATCTTGGATTGAGTTAAGCAATACAGCAGCCATGGCTGGCATTAAGAGTCCTGACAGAATTACCCCGCTGCCGTTTAGCAACGGCGAGGAATATTTGCGTCTGTTGCGCGAGGCGCAACGGGAATCAAATCAATCGAGCCGTGTCGTATCCCTGGCCAGCTCCCGACGTGACACACCACGGGACAGTCCAAAGAGTCCACCAAACAGTCCACAATCCGAGCAGTGCCCGGACGATGAGTTGCGAAATGTATATATCAATTATTGGACTAAGGTAATCAACGATATAAACATAAACTGTCCTCGACTTATATTAATTATATATGCATTAACAACACTATAGGCTGGCGATAAACAAAGCACCGATAATGGCGATTGGTTGCAGAACTGGAATCGCGGCACCGATGAGCAGCCACCAAAGTAAGCGTTCAATATACATATATATGCATATATATTTTACGATATTTATTTACTAAATCTGTTTGTATTTGATATCGTATCGCTTGCAGAGATTGGAAATTCGAGCGTGATGGCGATGAGGATGAGAAGAAGAAGACAACGGGTTATTCCATACGCTTAAAGCGTTTGGGCGCCAATTCATTGTTCTCCCGCGAAATCCTCTACTCGCTGCTGGTTACCAATGTGCTGTCGCTGCTCCTGGGAGCCGGCTTTGGGTAAGTAACAGGAGATGCCTATTATTGACTTTATTTATAAACATATTCATTACTTATTTACAGATTATGGTTGAGCAAACGCGGTATACTTCTTACCCGCGTGGTCATTGACTGAAAGACGCCATAAACGGAGATGAAGAAAAAAAACGTTTTCAATAAACAATATGCACATCAGTCCATCAACAAATAAGCGAAAAAACAGAACACTTAACGTTCCATGTATAGAATCAGATCGTGACGAGACAAGAGAAGAAACAAAAGAGAGAAAAGAAAGAGGCGCATTGTCAATATAACCAGCCAAACGTATTCCAGCTCATCCCATAACAATTTATAACCTACTACAGTTACATATATAAACATATATATAATTATAATACTATATATATATATAAGCAGCTAATGCCTAGGCAAAGGGTTCAACAGATTTTTCTATATACATATATTTTATACAATTTTATATAAAGAAAGCAACATAATTCAGATCGCGCTCATGATGTAACAGAGTCTAATATCGAAGATCTTTTATCACATTATTTGTTTAGTCAATCAATCATTCACAAACCCAAATCATTCTTAGAAGTTTTGACTCTTTTAAACATATACATAGACATACACATATACATAGGCATATTGTAGTTGAATCACATAGATACAAAAGTATATCAGTCTACATATATTAGATGCGTCAGATACGTTTTGATTTTCAACCACAGGACAAGTTAAGTAAGGGCAAGTACCCTGAGAAAAACTACACACAACCACACACCACTAATTTTAAGTTACGAATGTAATCATTTTTATATTAAAAGCATATTTTTCAACATTTATTTAAAAGCAAACAAAAGACTTTGTTTTGATTTTGTATGCAAAGTTTGGAAACTTTAGACTGACGTATGCGTGTGTTTACTTGTTTCATTATAAAGTGCAAATCACGGTCAAGAAATGACTAACAACTGGGAAAATAAAGTCTGTACGAATTTGTTTGCGTCTTTGTTGTTGGCAAGAAAACAACGTCATTTGGTTGTTTATCAGTGGAAATCAATTTGCTACTATTGTTTATGATGAAATAAGTGCAATTTAATGATAATAAAGTGCTTGAGACCTTGCACTTATCTGTGAAAAGCAGTGCAAACTAGTTTACTGCTGTTGTGTTTGTGAAGACGAATTTAACTTTATCAATTTGCTTATCTAAGCTCCCCAAAAAATAGCTAGAAGCATTAAAAGCGCAGTGAGTTGAATGCCCGTTAGTACAATGATCTGGCAACGCTGCCAAAAGCACGTTACTTTTCAAACTGCAGGTAAATAATTATAGACTCAATATTTGTTGCATAGCATTTTATTTTTATTAAGTAATAGTGACTAAATACTTAAGTGATTAACACAGTTTCAAAACTAATACATATATGGCAATTAATGCCAAAATGGATTTATTTTTTTTGGGAGGGATTGGGACTGGGTGTGCCTGCTGTCTTATATTGGGTTTTAAACAATAATTAATCATTGTTTATTTAATTGTTGACAGACAAGTGAAAGGAAAACGATCGCCAAGTGATTCGTTTACATTTTTAGCTTTGATTTCATGCTTTCTGCGACAGCCATTGAAAAGGTGAGTGTGAATTTCTGACAAATTGTGATTTGCCAAATTTAAGTACAGCACATGGTAATATATAACTAGGTTTATATAATTGTTTATATATATATAGATGGATATCTAAAGATCAGATAACTACGTTTTGAGCCTGTTTCATAGACATCGAGAGAGTGTGAAAAAGTGTTTTTGACTATTTTGTGTTGTATCCGCTAAACAATTGAGCCTTCTTAGCCTGGGCTATTCCTGGCCAGCATCAGCTGCATGACTTTGTGCGGTGGGTGTAACCGCCGCCGTCACCTCCTCCTCTTCCTCCGCTGACGGTGGCGTTGGTGTGCGCAAAGCACGCTCAAAATCAGCCACTAGCTCATCATCATCCTGACACTGCTGCATCTCATCGGGCTGCCAATTGTCCAGGGCAGCATCCACATCAAATTCTGGTGACTGTAACGACTCACCGGTGACATCAACAAGACGTGTACGCAATCTATTCGAGATTTGTTCCAACTCGGTGAACTTGCGCTTAATGGCCTGTCCCAGCTGCAAGTGCCGCAGTTCCATCGATTGCTCAAACTGATCAATGGCGTTGTCCACACTGCCAGATGAGGAGGCGCTTGAGTTGGAGGCACTGGCGGGCAGCGGCTGCACATGCAGCCCTAAACCGCCGGTGACGCGTCCATTGAAGTCCACAATGTTGTGCCAGCCGCTAGGAAACCCGCCAGTGTTGTTCCTATTTAGATTCAGTGCTGCAAAGCCAATGATGGCATCCTCGAGAGGCGTCGGTTCAGTGCTGGTGCCAGCACTCAACGCTGTCTTCTTCCAAAGCTTCAGCACAAAAAGCTTTTGTGGCTGCAAAATGTAAACAAACAAGAAAATTAGCTGCAGCCAACTTAACACAAAAAGGAAGACGGGGCAACTTACATTGGTTAAAAAATCGGCGGCTACTTGAACTTGGAATTTGCAGTTCCACTGAGGAGTCGTTGAACGCTCCACAATAGGCGTGGCATAGACCAATCCCTCGTGCGACTTGTAAGTATGAGCATTACAGCCGAGCGCCTGAAAGGTCACATATGTGTTGGGCGGCTCGTTGGGCGGAAAGCGTTTGGCTGCCGCTTGACGTTTGGCCTGCTTCTTGCCGGATTTACCGTAGCCAGGATTCAGCGGCAATCCCGCTGCACCCACAATGTGCAAATTGAAGCTAAACTGAGCGCTTGGGCTGGGAACAGTTGGTGTCACTGGACACGGACTGGGCGCTGGAGCTTTTAGTGCATTCTGCAGCATGTCCAGCAGATCTGTGGTGCGTCTTAGGGGTGGCTGACTGTTGTCCAGTTCAAACCCACGCAGCTGCTTCAATTGAGCTATCTGCGATTCGCTGCCAATAGCCAGTAGCACCTTCAGTTCGCCCAGCTGTGCCTGTGTCTCAGGGTGCAGTATAGGCGTCCAGCCATCAATGGAAATCACTGGTAACTGAAAAAGAATTGGATTAGTAGAAGGATTACCAATATGCTGGAGTGGTCTTCCTACCTTGCCCTTGCACAGATGATTGGTGATGCTGGCGTCTTTGTAGGCTATGTAGAACTGATGCAGTGGCAGCTTGACCTTTCCACCAAGTGGACGAAGCTCTAGCACCAAATGTTGTCGCTCCACGCTGTGCAAAAACTTCTCATCGTTGATGATGGCGAACTGTTCCTGCAGCTGGAACGCACCAGCGGCATTCACCTGCACGCACAATGGTTGTGCCTGCCAAAAGGGCTGCAATGTGAGCTCCTTGCATCCTGGGCCATCTGCCGAAGACAAGTGTCGCGTCTCACTGGCATAGATGTAGCCACGTAGCAGACGCACTTTGGTCGTCTCCGCCATGAAATTGACGCTTTCCAACGAAGCTTTGTTGTTGTTGTTTTTAAACGGAGGTGGCAACGCTGGCGTTGTTGTTGAAGCGGCTGTTAAGTTGTTGCTGTTACTGTTGTTGTTGTTATTGTTGGCTGCAAAAAGAGTGAGAGACAGGATTAGCACACGTGTGTGGAAACAGTTGGACTTTGTACCCTACCCCTCTCAGTCTTTAAATCTGTTCCCACCCCAACATGGCAACGGAGCAATTCGTTATCGCCATTTTGTCTTGTGCCTGGCGACAAACATTAATGGAAGGCTGTGAGGGCAGAAGAGAGGTAGGGGAGGGGGTATCTCGTCACACAGATTGTCGCTTAGGCAATCGAGCGAATCAAGCGAATTGAAACCGAGAGCGGGAAAGAAGCGATTAGACCATGTGCTCATCTCATGTATTGAAAGATAACCCGATTTGTTGTTCGATATTAGCGTATGCAAATAAATCTATGAAATGGAATGGAATGGGAAAACGGCAATTTGGCTAGGCCAAAATTACAATAACGGTAAGCACAGTGGAGTAAAAGCAGAAAATTTCTAAATCAAAGAACCTTTAAAACAAATAGAATATAAAATAAAACTCAAAATATTATTGGAGTTAAAAAACTATCTAGTTAAATAAAAAGATAGTTATGACTAATTAGTTAAAAAAAAAACAATAAACTAATTCCATAAATAATTAACGCTTTATCACAATTGATCGCATAAGAAGTAAAACTTTCCAATCAGAATTGTTCTCTTCATAACTACCTTCAGCTGTTACTTAACATAATTATGTTATGTTTAGCTTCAAGAGCATCATTAACATTAAACGTTATGCAGTCTTCATTTTTGTTCTCAAAGCCAAGCAGTTTCAATCCACTGTGCGGCGAACTTAAAATTTATCGTTATAAATAAACATAAATGAATATAAATAAATATTGGCAATAAGCTGCTCGCAAAAAAGCTAAAATGAATAGACGGAAAGAATAAGAAATAATAAATATATACATATATAAAAAAGACGAAACATTTGTTGGTTTTGTTTTCTTCGTTTTTCCAAATCAAATGAAAATTTTTTATTGAGCTTAACATGATGATGGGCAGCACTTTTATAACGGCAACAAAAAAGTGATAAAACCCGAGCAAGAGGAATAAAAGAGGATTCGACACTGTGATGACGTCAGAGTGCATATTGTTGTTGTTGTAGCTGATGTGATTGTGTGGCTGTTGTTGTTGTTGTTGTTGTTGTTGTATTGGTTGTGGTCGTGCCTGTTGTTGTTTTTCTGGTTGTTGTTGTTGCAGTTTGCACCCACGCGAATTTAGTCAAATATATTCACCTGCGGCCGCTGCGCTGTGGTAGCTATTGTTGTTGCTGCTGCCGTTGTTGTTGTTGTTGGTCTCATTGGCCAATGCCTTTGACAGCATCAGCTGTTGATCAGCCCGCAGACTAATCTTCAGATACAAACTGGCCAAATGGACATCGCGACGCTGAATCGCAATACACTTGCACTGCTCAAGCAGCGATGCCTGATAGAGCTCAGCGAGGGGAAGTCGTCCCATGCCGAGCATCTCGTTGAGACAAGTTCCGGGTTCACGCCACCAGATCGTAAAATGAATGCTGCCCATTTCCTGATCCCGGTCATGTTGGGGCAGATGCACCTGTCGCCGCTGGGTCTGTCCAAAGCGAGTGCACTGCGTGAGACTTTGGAATTTCTCCGATTCGAATTGCATGATGTGGAACATGGAAGCACGTGGCACAGCCTTGATGAGCTCCTCGGATAGTTGACATTCTACGGTAAAAATTGGTCGAACTTCGCTTTGAAGCAACTCCATGCGCTTGGTTCCCTCCGCCTGCAGAGTCAGTGCCTCCAAATGGAGTTGCAATGCATTTACTTGATTGAAAAGCTCCGGCGTGGCCAAATCCTCTTCCTGTGCTTCATTCACAGCTGGCAGCTCCTGTTCGGCTAACTCCCGTTCTGGCCAGAGTTGCTGCTTCTTTATCTGCTCCCTGTTGGGCTCTCCTGCGGTGGCGAACAGTGCCACCAAATCCGCATCCAATTTTTTCATGGCCTCCATTAGCTCGACTTTAGCTGGCGCAGCAATTGCTGATCCGAGTGTATTGACTGTACCTAAAATAATTCAAAATAAAACTAATTAACTGCAAATACTCTTTGGGAGGATCTAGAAGCTTTACAATTTCTCTACTTGAGCGTAGCGGAGCGCGTGTCCGATCAGCGCAACGTGGTTTTCTATAATGACACAACGACGCGTTGCTATTCTGTAGTAAGCTCACTCTTTTCTTACTCTCACTCTCTTCTCTCTGCTCTTCTTCACCCTCAATTTGATTATTTGATGCCGGCGCCGGCAACAATCGCCGTTAATCGCAGTTTATGCTTTGCTTTGCCATTCCAGCACATATGCGTACGCTCTCTCTCACACTCTCACTCTCTCTCCCGCTCAAAGTGCTTTAAAAAAAGCCCACCGATGTTGCAATACTCTCAAAAGCTTACATAAATAACTGTACTTCGCCTCGCCTTGCGCTGTTGTAATGAAGTTCACCTGCTTTAACAGACCATTATCAATCGAGAGAGCTTTGCCACTTACATTTGAAAATTTTAATCCATTATCAATTAATTATCTGAAGTCATTAAAGTTTTTATTGAACGAATTTAATTTTGTGCTGAGCTTAGATTTAAGAAATCATTGAATTTAATGTAATAAGTTTATCGGCTTCAAATTTAGAATAAAAACTCAAAGAGTACACAAACCTAGCTTAGTAGTTAGTCTACCCTACAATTTAAGAGTATTACAGAGTTCGCACAAACGAATTGAACCCAAAAGTAATCGAATTTCGCATACGCAAATGTCATTGAAAAACTACATTAGCTAAATTAAAAATTTCCAGATTTGTGCGCAATTCACAAGTAATATAGAAAGTTTAGAACTGTCTACGTCTGGCAGATTCACGATAATAGCGTGAAAATCGCAAGCGTAGTTTAGAAAGAGATTATAGTATCGATAACACATAATTTCAAGGCTAAATCTAGCTTTTTTTTACTTTTTGCCTAGCAACACACGGCGAGATAAGCAAACATTTCCAGGTTCAATGACATAACTACGGGGAGATTCTATATAACAGCAGACCCAACCAGTTCAGTTCAGACAGATGATAATGTAAGACTCACTACTGATTAAAAACCATAGAAATTCACATAACATAAGTAGCACACGGTAAGAAAGAAAAGCTGAAAAAACGAGACATAAAGAGGTGGGGATTACTTATCAAGGCCTAGGCCTATTGATTACAGCTCAGTGAGGGTGTTATATAGTGCTGCTACTAAGAAACAAACATACTCAGATGTTCTTTGCATTCCGTTTTGTTACGCTATACGCCTTTGGTCAATTAACAGCTGGATTTGAAATAGAGACTGAATTGTTGTCGGCATATCTACAAATGTATCTATAACATATCGTATGAACAAACATAGATAATAAACCATACTCAATATCTGGGTCTTTTCAGTTATTCGCCTGCAAAACGTCTGACGCAGAGTTTATCCGACTCGCAACGAAAACAAAACAACAACAAAAAAAGCTTTACCGGCAAACTGATACAACAAAAACAAGCCTGAGAAGAGCATGGCACCATAAAGAGAGAGATAAAGTTTCACAAGTATGAATGTCAGTAAAGAGAGCGTGTTTAAGTATGGAGCACAGGAGCGGACTTAAAAGCTGCGCGGGGAATTTAACTATAAATTCATAAAGTTCTGTGAAGGACTTTAAATGTCAAGCAAACAGTTACTAACAATACTTGATTTACAGCTAAGCATTTACAGTCGATGGCATAAGTATTTTAACCAATAGTATATTAATTCCATATTTGCATAATTAATTGAAACTGTTTTTTTTTTATGGCCCAACCCGCTGTGCTCCTAGCTGTGCTGCAAAGTATAGGATTAAGTAATTCTTTTGCGTCGCCTTTCAGTCTCTCACACTTTAATGCCAGTGCATTTGTGTTAGTGACTGCACGTGTTTTGCTTATATCGCACTATTTCTGGGCTTTCGACGTTTTGCTTTTACTTGTTTATTCGTATTCTCGGCATTTTTGCTTTGGCAGCTGACTCGCAATGGAAAGTTTTGTGACCGTTAGGTTCTGCAAGAAATCGTCTGGGGGCATCGCTGAGTAGATACAAATGAATCGTTGGACTATTTAAAGCACTGCAATTGTTGTTAATAAATTAAAATTGGCAAAATTTGGCATTTAATTGGCCAAGGCGAAGGCTAAACCAACAAACAAATTTCTATTACGTAAGAGTCAACAAACTTTGAAGAGCTTGTGGACAATTTTATATACGTAAATAAAAAAGATACAAAAACATTCAACGAAGAGTATGTAGAAATCTTGGTACCAACATAAGTATAAATTTATAAATAAATAACATGAAAATGCCGCACAAAAACCAAAATAAACAGACGCAGCCAACGGCAACGAACTCATGAGCGTCGAATAGCGTCGCTCGCTGTAATCTGAAGAGAGCGGAGAAGAGAGCAGGCCAAAGAGAGAGAAACTATTAAAGAAAAAAGCTTCGTCTTCTCACTCACCTGAAATGCGCTGACCCGGCTGCGAATGAGAACAGTTATTGTTGTTCTTATTGTTATTGTTGTTGATGGTCAACTGACGATCCTGCAGCAGTGCAGCCGGCAGCGAAGTCGGCGGTGGCAGCGGCAGAGGTAGCGGCACCGTTGCAGCCCCAATTCGTACGGTTTTGTTTGCGCTGGCAGCGGCAGCGGCGAAGAGCATTTTAAAGCGCAATTGAATTTCACCGACTTTCAGCTGCTGTTGCTGTTGCACTTGACCCGACGTGCCACTAATCTTGACGTGACGATATAAAGCATAAATTTTGGTTTTATACTCGAAATTGCAACCGTTGACGTAGTTTGCTGCGTATTTGCGCAGCAGCGGCGCTGGCAGAGGCAGACGTGCTGCTCCTGATGCTGCTGTGGGCGTTGATTGCTGATCTTTGTCGGGGGCGTGGTCCTTGACGTTGCTGTTGCTCTTCGAGCTCTTGCTTTTATTATTGTTGTTGTTGTTGTGGCTGCTTCTGCTGGCGACAATTTCAATGGACGGACACTCGCGCAAATAGTCTAAGAATAGCGCGAGGCTTTTGCTGCGCACACAATAACGTAATTTATTATGATGATGATGACGATTATTATGCTGCTGCTGCTGATGCTGCTTTTTGTTACGTTGTTGTTGTTGTTGCTGCTGCTGCCCACTTGGGCTTTGATGTCTGCCAGCAGAGAGCTTTTTAATGCTGTTACTTCTGCTGCTACTGCTGCTGCTCCTGCTGCAGGCGTCACAGCTGATGCTGACGCTTGCTGCTGTCTCCCACTGCTCACCCCACCAGATGATTTTAGCTGTTACAGCACCAACACCTCCCGACACACACCCCTCGTTTAGTTGGGACAATGACGGGGCTTTCGGTTGCCCAGGGCTTTCGTATAGGGACGCTGACGTTTGCGCTTTGATCGATTTATCTGTTATGAAATTGATGCGGCTCACTTCGATTTCTAAGAACGAATATTTGTCGTTTTCAGTATTGGCTAATTCATTCGATTTGCAATACGTATATACATTCGGCGGTAGTGTATATTCAGCTTTCATAATTATTTATGCACTTGCACTTGCCATTTTTTGTGTTAGCGCGCCGCATCACACATACACATGCACGCACACACACACGAACGCACCTATACACAACACACTGCACACATTCACAAATACCGATTTCGTACTCAGAAGCGCGTCCACTTTTCACTAGTATTTACAATAAAAGAAGTTGACTCTTTTTTAAATCGAATTTTCAACCGCTTCCGTTGCGAGAGAATTTTCCGTGTCGCACAGTTTGCACAGGCGAAAGGTTGAAGGAAAACTGCAAAAGCTTTTGCCGCTAGGAAATAAGAATTACCTTAAAAATGTTTGGAAGTGTTGCCTGCATCTGTCGAAATGTGACATTGTTTTGGTTTTTTTTTAGGGTTGCGCCAGAAAAAGCACGATATGGCAGCACTAGAAAAGTATTGCATAATATTGTCGCACATCGCACAGTGTTGAAAAGTGTACGAAAGTAAACTTAAAATTTTAAAAGCTAATAAATATGTGATTTATTTATTTATTTTAATTAATTAAATACATTTGCTAGTTTTAATTATCAGACATTTTATTTAAAGTGATAAACGCACTAAGAATTTCCCATTAACAAACGTTCAGGCAAACAAGCGGCCCTCTTCGCGCGATTCAATCGTTTTTGGTGGCGCTGCCGCCTCAAATTCTCCCAATTCGGCATCATAGTACAGGGCAGCACGATAGGGACGCAGCTCCCATGGCACTTGATCCTCCATATGCGTCAACTGCACACCCAGATCCTCCAGTGTGGGCACGCCGGGCAGCACCTTATCGGTGATATATTCACGCTCTACGCGATCGGCCGACAGACCGGCAATTGGAGCACCGGGACAAATCAGATTAGTGAACTTGACCTTCATCATGAAGGTAGGATCGTAACGCAAATCGTAGCGATAGTAACCCCAGCGTTTTTGATCCTTGCGCATCAGGCGATGGAACCAATCAACCAATTCGCTCAACTGGTAACGTTTAGGTCTAAATGGGGAAAAAACATAAGCATTGGATAGATAGAATATGACAATAGCTTTACCCCACAGCCTGGTATATGCGGCCGGCGGAATCGGGGTCCTTGGCAGCGTTGACAATGGCTTGGGCCACATCGGAAACAAACACGGGCTGCTTCACAGTGCACTCTCCCTTACGCCACAGTGGCATGGAACGGAACTGACGACGCCAGATGTGTGCATAGTAGCGCAGGAAGCGATCCTCAGAGCCATAGATATCGGATGGGCGGATGATCGTTGCATTGGGGAAAGCATCGCGCACCATCAATTCACCGTCGTATTTGCTCTTCAACCATGGGCTGCCTCCAGAGATGTACACGGGCTTGGGATTGGCCTCCACGTTGAGCGAGGAAACATGGATGAAACGCTCCACGCCAGCTTCCTTGCAAATGCTATCAATACACCAATTTGGATGAGCTGAAGCTGCACACAGAAGCCATTTACTTACCTGGCCAGTCGTGCAGCTCCGTTGACATGCACATCCTTAAACTTGAAGTTCTTCGTTTCGTAGTCACGTCCCACCAGGTTAATGACTACATTCGAGTGCTTGACGGCATCCCGAATGGAGCGAGGATCCTCCAGATTGTAAAAATGGAACAGCACCTGTCCCAAATCACCGCAAACCTTTAGGCGAATCACATCGGAGTCATCACCGCGATAGGGCAATATCAGCTGAGAGCCCTGCTTGCCAAGCTTATTGCACACATAGCGTCCCAGGAATCCGGTGGCACCGAAAACGGTGGCCACAATTCCATTGAAACTGCTACGACCGCCAGTGCCTCGTTTCATGGCAGACAGATTCGTGGTCTTCAGTGGACGTGGTGCGTCTGTCGTTGTCTCTGGTGTGCACTGAGCTGCGTAGCCGCGCATGCACAGCACACCCACGACACCGCTGCCATGGTGTTCTACAATTAAAAATCAGATGAGATTCAGCGAAACTGCAACCGACATTACATAATTTTCGCGGTGCTAATGTTTGAGCCGCTTGCAACGCCACTTACTTGCCAGCTGCATGTTCCTAGTTAGTACAATGGCAGCCATGTTGTAGCGCCGCACGTAACACTTAAATTAATTAATTTGTAATGTGTTTAATAATTTTCCACGCAGAAATCTCGTCTGCTGGTCGCGAGCATAAAAACACACACAGACGTTCACAATATTTCACAGCACTTATTTCTGCCGTTGTTCAACACAATCAGAGCTGTTTTGGGTGGGGTACTCAATGCGCCGATGTTTTATTTTTATATTCAGTAATTTTATGATTGTATACATTTGTTTTGGGTCTGTCAAGCCTAATTAATTTTTTCAAACCACACCAGGAAATTGAGTATGAATGAGGACATTGACAATTAAAACTATCGAACAAATGATATGGTAAATCATATCGATAGGTAACGTAAATCGAGTGCTGCCAGATCGCTATAAAATGTTTAAATAACTAAAATAAGGCGCGCCATTTGAATGTAACCAAACATTTTAGAAGAATGTATTTATTTTCTGCTTAAGTTTAACTTTCAACTCGCTCTACATTTGCTACTAGTTGCTTGTTCTAGCTAATGGGTGTGTGAAATGAATGTAACATGCTTAATTATTTGTGTCATGCACTTTGCAAGAAATTTATCAGTACTAGCACTAAATGCTCAGTTGGCGCTGTGCCGTCGTCGTGAATAATACACAGTGTATATGCAAAACTAAAGTATATAATACCCTATAATACTGCAAAGTCTGCGGTTTGTATGTACAAACCAAAAAATAATATAATAACGAAAACAATGCCCTTATCGACAGTGAAAAGCCGATAAGAAGCAGAATAAACTAACCAACCAAAAAATTTTGGGGTAACAAGGTCTAGCGCTCTAGCGCTTCAGCGCCATAAATTAAATTCGCTCCTGGCAACAAATAGTGCGTGTGTAAAGTAGACAAACTAAAATAAAAGATAAAAGAAGAATCCCCTGTGATCACAAAAAGATTAACATATGTTTCAGGTTGATTTATCTATTAAATACAAGATTACATTTTGAGTGGACTTTATCAGCAGCAGCAGGCATTTTGGATTTTATAATCACGATAAGTTGAACGTATAAACCCAAACATAAATTGGCAAACGCGGTCAAAGCCTGCACGCGCTCTCGCTCACGCTCTTGATCTGCCCCTCTCGCTATCCCACTCTCTCCTCTTGTGTGCTGTTCACCCACTGATAATGGCTGTCTACCTAGTGCACGCACTGAATACTTTACACCCCCATAAAAGTGTGTGCTCTCACACTCTTCTACTCCCACTCTCTGGCTCGCACTCTCTCTCTCTCACTGACATGCTCTCACTTTCAATTCGTTTGCCTGCCGCTGCCGCCTTTGTATTTATTACTGTACATTTTGTGCTTTCCATGACATTATCATTCTCTTTGTTGTTGTGCCTTGATCTGTGCTCGCATTTGATGCGCGAACGTTTGTTTCATTAGAGTTTGAGCCGCGAAACCGTCAACACCGTCTGAGCGCATTGCAGCCAACCGCCGACAGGTGTCGCCCGCGTGTGTGTGAAAATTAACGCCCAAAAACAAATTTAAATTCACCAAATAAAATAAATCAATGTGTTAACGGTGCAAAAAAAGAAAAAATAAAAGTTGCCGGTGTTTTCTATGTGTGTGTGTGTGTAAACTACTATAAATAGAAACAAAATATATATTTGTACGTATCAAATTCAAACAAATTAAAAACAAAAATTTCTACACGCGTGTGTTTCTATTTTTATGCCTAGCACTGTTGCCGTCGCTGACTATTATTGTTTATATACATTTAGAGCAAAAGATACATTAAATTTGAATCAGTCAACAACAAATCAAAGGCAGTCGTATCATAAAGCCGTCTGATAAGACCCCATATAGTCTATGGGGGCTTGTGGGAACCCAGAAACCGGCTGGCAAAAATTATTCAATTTTTCCATTTTGGAGCAAGTCAAGTCAAGTGATTCGTTAGCGGCATAGTGAAATATCATCAGTTAGCAAGTGATTATTATTTGGGCGCTTGGCACCAAAAATACCCCGTGTGTATATTTAAATAGAGTTCCCGACACAAATAACCAAATAAAAAAAAATTAATGCTAATTTTGATTGAAGAAAAGAAAACGCACAAATTGTATGCAAATAAGGCGAACGGGCCTTGAAATAACTTTAGCCAGTAAACATAATTCTATTATTATTATTTGTTGTCGGTGTATTACTTTTTGCATTTATTTTAATAACATTTTTTCTTACCTATAAACAATTTGTTGCATTGACTGATCATTAAGTGTAATTTGGTTAATAGCGTTGCATTATAACAGACGATTCCATTGTAGTACACGACTTTCAATTACGTAGTCCGCCGATTTTTAAGGGAGAAAGTCTTTAAAGGATATATAATTTTTGTTGTAGTGATTTCTCCTCTTCTTTTATTGATTCAGGCGCGTAAATCACGTAAGGAATACGTTGAAAAAAGTGGCATTTAAAGTGTGTTTTACAGCCTGTCAGCTGAGGAAAGTTATAGGAAAAAGTTGTCACTTCAGTATTGTATTACAGTGTTAGGCAAACAGTTGTGTTTTTTTTATCTTTTGCTGATAATAATTCTACAGACTTATGATTTCCATAAGTTAGAGACCGAACTACTGCTTAATTAAAATAACTTAAATGTTTTTAGCACTTAACAACAGCCGTAAATTGGGTAAAAATAAAAGACAAGAGGATTAGGAAGTTATTTTGTAGATTTTTTTACCTTTTAATAAAATGCTTTTTAGTATAAAAAACAAGTAAGAAATGCTACAGTCCAGTGAGCCGACAGTAAAAGACCCTGTACTCATTTTAGTGCCCATTTTCCTTACAAATATTCCATTTTCCAGATTTGTTCTATGGAAGCTATAGGCTATAGTTGTCCGATCCGGATTAAACTTGGTGGGGTTAGTTATAATGATACCATAGACATAATGTGTAAATTTGGTCACGATAGCTCAAATAATACTACATAATACAAATATTTAATTTTCAAGTCCTATGGGGCCATAGGCTAGCCATACATTCGCGGACGGACGTACGATCAGACAGACAGACGGACATCGCTATATCGACTTGGCTATTGATGCTGTTCAAGAATATATATGTATACTTTATGGTGTCGGCCACGCCACCTTCTGCCTGTTATGCACATTACGCTTCAGGAAAAAAAAGTAGAGTGCAGCACTCTACTTTAAAAATGTATATCATTTCAGTTATTTATTTTTTTGAAATATTTTTTAAATCCCAACTTTGTTTAAATACTTCCCAAATTACTCCCATTGTAACTGCGTAAATCTTGCGTCGTGTCTGTCCCATCATTGGCACTTCACTTGTCAATTGGCTCGATAAAAAATTAAGTCAAATCAGTGCATCGATCACTTGCAAAATTCAACGTATTTTATTTTCGGCTCAACGACATTTATTTATTTATTTACATTAATTTCAGTTTCTGCTTCCTTTTTTTGCAGTTTGTTTGATTCTCTGTTTATCTTTTGGACATCAATTTCAGCACGCAAATTCGTTGCTTGCATACAAATTTTCAATTTTTTATATTAGCAAAAAAATCAAAAACCAAAAAAAACTTTGAATTTTATTTGAATTGAAAATTTTGAAATGTCGCCAACGGTCCCTGGCCCCTTTTGGCTTAATGACCGTACAAATGACCCTCCCCCAATACGTAGTAACTGCTTGTCTAGTAATATTTGCATTTTGACCATTTTTTACCATTTTGGACACGTCGACAAGGTCGTACTCAGTTCACGTAACTGGAATTTTAGATGGTTAGTCGTTTGGTTTCGATTTTGAAATTCTAGCGTCGTTTTGGGCAGAGGTAAGCATGTCAGAACACGCATGAACGTGTCACAACAAGCACAAACAGGCAGACTGAGCATTTACATGTTTTTTTGAGTGCTCTCTTTACCTAACTTAATCGATTTGTTGAAATCTCCCCTAGTTATTATCATTATTGGTCCTGGACTTGGTCTAGTGTTTTGAAAAAGTCTGGCGATAAGCGCTGTCGCTATCTCTATCCACACGTTTGGCTATCTCGCTCTGCAACAAACAGTTGATTGCTGCTGAATTGAGTCAGAAACGTTTATTACGCCCCACTGATTGCTAATAACTGTCAGCGACCAAATGGGGAGTATTGACAACTAGGGAGCGAGGTGTACGAAAAATGAGTTAGATACGAATCGCTTACTATAGACTCTAGAACCCTTCTACTAACCCCTTTTCCATTCGAAATATATGTATTATATCTTGAAATTCAGTTTCTCACCGTCTGGGATAATGTCAGTGAACTGAACCTTCAAGAAATCAATTCAAACCATTCAAGCGTATCATCATCATTTGTATAACAAATTAACTTTAGCTACTTGTATTACGTCGATGGCAACTAACTAATTGATCTATATGTTCAGCTATAGCTTTTGTTATCGCGTCGTATCGGAGTCCACTACCATCTCACCACCCTACCAGCTGCTCTCCTCGTCCCTTCCCCCGATAAAACTGCGCTTAATTCAATGAAAATGAAATCTAATTGAGGAAATGAACGTTTAGCATCTGGCAACCGAATTCCGAGTGACTCTATAAACAGCATTATTTATATATGTCAACTTGTGATCGGGTACCAAATTTGATTAGTTTACACCTGTTTTTTTTTGTATACTCCTTGACGTCAAAGTTGGATTTGCGAGACAGTAGTCTATATATAAAATACAAGATGTATTTCTTAATGAAATCGAGTAGTCAGCGCCCACGTGGCTTATTTAAGATTCATTTGAAACCGACTAATTATTAACTGGGAGAGTTATGCCCACTGATCTATTAGACGGGCATTTGGAGTGCCGTTTGGCATCGCTAATTGGTAGAAGATATAGATCTTGTAGCGTCAGCAGATGTGGGCTAGTATTACAAAATCAGAACTGAGATCAGAGCTAAAAATATTGAACCCCAACGGGAGTAGAATGTTAAATAGTTTATAGGAAAGGTGGTTACTTAATTGTTATCTGTTATATAGAAATATATCTTTTAAACATGAAGAATTCTATTTTAATTCGTAATACCCCTACTTAAAACCCAAACTTATCGAAAGATAACACTCGTTGTACTTTGATCATAAAACCTTACGACCTCAACTCTTAGATGTATATGCAGAGATAGCAAATTTAGTACAATTTATATATAGTTAGGCCTAGCATATCACAGCACATCTTAACGATCATTTCATGGCTTAAACGATCAATTAAAATCGACTGTAATTACGTGTCTGTAAAAGGGCTAACCTTGATGGCTTAAACCATAACTGTCACGTAGCGTTACGTCAGTTGGTCAGGTAGTTGTAAAATGCGGGGATTCATCTTCATTTGCATGCCAGGCAGGTGGAAAGGCCAACCCACCTGAAAAACGGCTGTCGTAGGCACTACCCACCTGAACATACCTGTAGATAGGGTCTAATTACCATATGACACTACCTAAACCATTTTGGGTAGCTATGCGGTTCATTAGACAGCTGAACTTGACCCCGTTTGGGCCTTAATAGGAGGTAGAAACTTTGTAGGATGCTGGAGTAGGGTGTTCCTCGCTAGTGACGAAAACAGAGAGCTAATTAGCGCTGTAGTTTAAATACGACTTTTAATTCTAAGAAAGTTATCTAGTTTGGGATTTAACAGGGTATGAAAATTATGACAGTATTCTGTTATACAGTGTCTAGACTTGCCATACTGTTCAAAATATATAGGAGAATCCACCTGTTTCAAGCAAAGTATAACACTTTCTGTAACTTTGGGCTTAATAAAGTATCTGTTAAAGCAATAATCCTTTTTTGTTTGGGCATAAATAGACCTTCTAAAAATAACACATTTCTTTCTAACGACCTTTATAGTGAACTTGACACTGCTTTAATTACTTAGCTCGATAAATAATTATAAAAGAAATCCACACACTGCTAATTACCCACACAATTTGTCAAAGTTTTGTGGAAGTTAACTTAAATTACTTGGATCAATAGTTCGCTCTAATTCCCAGACGGACACAATTTAATTTCTGTGTCACTGTTATACACAATTACACCTAGAGATTAACTGTCATATTTAATTAACAAATTCACACTCTTCTTACATTTTCAGACTAAAAGAGTCGTTAGCTACTCCTGACTCAAGATGCCCATCAAAGAGGTCTTACGCAGGTGTCAGCCTGTATCACTCTATGTGGTATTGGTGCTATCCATCTGCTATTTGGTGATCCAACTAGTCTTCAGCCATTTGACGCACGCCTTGACGCTACTCATGGCTTCCTATCACATGTTGTGCAACATTTTTGCACTCGGAGGTTGCATATTAACAATTAAGGTAAGTGGATCAACAACTTCCCAGTTGGGGAAGTATCAGCTTTATTTTGTCTTGTTTTGGTTTCCTTCTGATAAGCAAATCGGGACGTCAAAAACCTGCTGCAGTGCATTGAACTGAACACTTTTTGCCAGTTCACCTTTTCAAAACTGGTTTCGATATGTTTTTTTGAGTGTCCGATTTGGTTACAAACTTTGATTTATGCTTTAATAAATTTTTGAAAATATTTTAAAGGGTATGCACAGTGGGGATATACTCTTTTGAGTCAATTTCAAGCTAATTGCTGTGTGTATAACAGTTTACTTTGGGTGTTAGTGACGAAAGCAGCGCGTTAGAATAACTTTCCTAAAATAAGTCGCAAAGTAACACATTTTTATCAGTTCTTCAAAAATTCCTAGCTCTTTTTCAGGGTCATTTTGGATTACTTTAAGCCTCTAACAATGATTCTTAGTTAGCTAGATATGATTACTCTCACCTAGTTGACGGTTTTATGACAGTTATCACTCGTTATCTACCTAATGTTTAATTAGAGACCCATAAAAATAAAGATAATTATCGTTAACGGGTTGTCAAATAAAGTTTAGCTGTTAACTTAAATTAGTAGCCAAACGTTGTGATAAGAGTTTATTGATAAGCACAAGAATTCTGTTCTACCCTATAGTATAACAGCCTAATGCTCTACACTCCTGACCTAGTAAAACCAAATTATAATATTAATAGCATAAAATCAAGGTGAAAACTCTATTAAAAATATTTGAATGAATTTATGAATAAATCATAGAAATTTATTTTGGTTTGACAAAAAAGTTGGCAAATTTCAAGTTGTGGGTAAGGCGGCGTAGAGGGGGCATGGTTGTGGGCAAACGTGTGCCAAGCACGTTTCGAGATTGAAAGCCGTTCAAAACAATGGCGAAAAATGTAGAGCCTACACACAGTTCGTGGCCAGAAAACCACGCAGCGAACCAGATAGACATCAGAGAGACACTACCAAAATAGACAGTTGTTGACTGAATTATGTAATAAATAAAGAGGTAGTGACAGGGAGACAAACGGACAGACGGACGGTCTGTTGACTGAGTTAAGCGAAGCGTTTAAATAGTTGCCAACAAATTTTTTGGAGACTGGTATTTGCCAAATAGGCTGAATTTGTAATTGTTTTGATCAACGAGGAAATCTATATTTTAGGGCATAACTTGGCCTAAACAAAACAGAGAAATGCTCATGTTTTGAGCTCAGTATTAAAGCCGATTCTTCAAAAATTAAAATTTCCAAAAAGATTTTCCTACATTTTACCCTACTCCCCCCTTTGACGTTTTCTTACACCTGTCTCATATTTCCAATACTCTCTTTACCGCAAACAGCACGGCAAACATCATGAAACGGCCAAGGAAAAGCCAACTCCTCCAGCACCCATACAAACCGCTAATCCCCCAGAGGACAAGATCACCGTAGTGCTAACGGTCACAGAAACTGAGGAGCAACAACTGGCCAAACGAGAGTCGAGGGAGCAGAAGCTACGCAACACATTTGGCTGGGCTCGCATTGATATCCTAAGCATGCTGATTGTGTTTATCATTTTGGCCTCGTTGTCCTTTTCGCTGGTTGTCGAGGCGCTGCAGACGCTGGTACACATCGATCATCAGGACACTATGCATCTGCCCATACCAGTTATGATGTTGGGCTTTGTGGGTCTCATACTGAATGGTCTAACTTATTTGCTGATTGGCGGCTATACGCTACATCAGGGCAGCTTTCTGCATCTGACGCCGGGTGGAAATGTTGTACTGGAGCGTTCTATCTCAAGCCACTCGGATTTGGCACTCAAGGCAACGGATCGTACGCTCAGCAAATCCCAGAACGATCGGCAGTTGAGGGAGTCACTGGAGGCGGAGGGCGGAAGTGTTTACTTTGCCACCAGGCGACAGGGTGCTGTGGAGATGCTGCGAGATGTGTCCAGTACCTTGTTTGTCATCGTGTGTGCAGCTATTGTCTATGTGGCGGAGGATGAACAGCACACGGCCAAGTTTATAGATCCGGTTCTGTCAATATTCTCCTGTGTTCTGCTCGTAACGCTGAGCTATCCTTACAGTAAGTATAACAAAAACATAGAAACTGTTACAAATGAACAATATAACAGTTGTACGAAAGTTATATAACAGTTGTATGACAGTTATATTTATGCTTTATTGACTGTTGAAATGTGCTTAACAGTATAACAGTTATATAACAGTTGTATGACAGTTACATTTATGCTTTATTGACTGTTGAAATGTGCTTAACAGTTCAGAGTTGAAGTTAGTTCCGTATAACAGTAGTATAACACTAAAGTTCTCTTCTTTTTATTACAGTGAAGGAATCCTGCCTCATTCTGCTGCAAACAATACCCGGTTCGATCGACTTGGAGATCTTTGAACGCACACTGGTCAACAAATTTCCGGAAATTGTCAGCTATCACGACCTGCACATTTGGCAACTTGCGGCACACAGTTATGTGGCCACCATACACATACAGTTCCAGAATCCCAAACTCTATCTGAAGATCATTGAGCAGGTGCGTGGCTATTTCCACGAACAGGGTATCACAGAGGTCACCATACAGCCAGAGTTCTATCCGGCGACCAATAAAAACGCCTCCGCCTCACTGGAATGCCTGATGCAGTGCCAAGCCGTGGAGTGCATTGAGAAGGTTTGCTGCCGTGATTCACGCACTGATTTACGCGAAGTCAGCGACAGTCCAATGCCTAAATCGACGCCAAAAACCAAATCCTGCGCTGAACTCAGCACAATTGTGGTTGAGAAACCCAACGAACTGAGTGCAGCACAGTTAATCAAGAAAGCACAAGATACACAGACAAACGAAGAGTCGTCGTTGCCCGTGTCCCCGTCCAGTATATCCCTTCCCGCCACGGCGACAACAGAAACCGATACAAAATCCTGTTGAATTGTCCATAGTTTTATAGCCATCTTCAGTCGGCATAGTATTAAGGCAGCGATTCTACGATTTTAGTTAGTGTTTAATTATATTTTAATAGTTAATTAATGCATTTACGCTAAACAACAGAGTTTCTATTCATTTATCCAGAATAGTATGCTTAACGATCTGGCAGCACCACTTACTTGACTACACCATTAACTTGGCTGCGCCTGCTTGAGCTCAGCTTAAACGATCTGGCAACACCTAATGCATAAATATTTGCCATACAAAACGGGAGCTTACATTTTTACATGAGACGCTTAAGTAGATTTAAGTTGTTTGTATTAAGAAACACAAATAAACAAAACGTTTATGTTCGATAAATTTAACTACACTTTTATTTACCGTTTATTAAATATCTATAAAATATATTTGTAGTAAGTATTTTTTAATGCATCTACAGTGAGCAACAAAGTCCACACATTTCACTTACGATCCACTGAGACACGTAACAAAGCAATCTGTAGCACAGTTGGCTTGGAGTAAACAAACAGATACCGCGTATCAGGTATTAGACAGGTCAATGATAAGGCTACAATGAGTTAACGCCGACTTTTACTTTGCGCCCAGCAGATACTCCAACGTAAAGAGTCGAATAATCAGCGCTAAATTGTTTGTTGTCGCATAATCGATCACACTTTCGTTATCGTGTTGTGTGTGCCACACACTGGGAAATGGCATGGGTATCAGGTGCAGAACGGGAACATGTCGGCGCAGGAACGGTATATGATCGTCTTCCACTTGGCCACTCCGCAGTGCCTGTGGCTGGAAGTAACGCGTACGATCACGTTGTACAACGCCACTGTTCACGTAACGCTCGAGCAGGGACTTTTGGGAGAGACGCTTCTCCAGATCCGCCAAACGCATGTACCACACTTCAGTATTGCTAAAGAAACTATAGAAAGCGGGATCGGGAGCACCAAGAAGGTCCAGCAGCACAAGCATATCAATGCGATCTAGTTTTCCCTCCTTTTCCCAACGTTTGGCCAGATGCCGTGCACCATAGATGGAATCCTTTGGACCCCATTCTTCAAACGCCTCCTCGCCATCAAAGAAGAGCAACATTAGACTGAGTTTGGCCTGCTGCAGAGGTTTCAGCTGCTCATGCAACACTTTAGCCAGGTTAAGCAACATGGCACAGGGCACAGCCGAGTCGGTGGCACCCACAAACTCCACATCCGGCATATATTTGCTGTCATAGTGACAAGCCAGTACCAGATAGCGTTCCGCCTTCGGGTTTAGCGTAGCGATTATATTGTGAAAATGTAAATCTCCCACGATGGGAGCCTTATCGTGGAAGCTATTAAGTTCCACATGCCACTCGAGATCCCTCAGGCTATCGACAATATACTGACGCACAATACTGTGATTTGTTGTTCCCACCACACGGGGTATGAGTATATTTTGTACAGCTTCGCGTAGATGTTGTTTATCCGATAAATTACTGAACTCCAGGAACTGTGATTCCGAAAGCTGACTGGGATTGTGGACGGTCTGAAAGCGAGTTCAAACAAAAGAGTTCAATTAACATATTTTTCCAGCTGTTTAAATTGCAGTGTTGTTATTGTTGTTGTTGTTGTTGGCTACCTGTTTGCGACCCACGAGATAATCAGCTGTCGTTTGGCTAGCTGAGTTGGCGATTAAAGCCACATGCAGGCATAAAGGCCACAAGTATTGTGGAACTATTCTATGAAGCTGGAGCGAAAGCATTTTTCAAAAACGTGCTACGTATTCAACGTTGTGTTGATATGTTTAATTTTCTTTGGCGTTGTTGCTTTCAATAATTCTCACAGGTGGTTGCAGATGTTGTGTAGTTCGCTACACTGTGGCACACAGCATACGTGTACAGGTGTTTGATATATTTAGTGTAGCGCGACGTTGTAGTCTCTGTCAGAAACATATTTATACTAAATATTAATAAAATAAAGCGTAACAAAAAGCGGCTAATAGAACCGATACAAACAATAAGTAGCTTTGGCGTTGCCACACTGTCGCTTCGCTTTTAACATAATGTTCTTATTGCAATAGTTAACAGTTTCCTGCTAACTCCTCATTTTTTAAACTGCTCCTCATCTAACAGTCTACACCCGCAAATTTAACAGCAATCGTTACTCAATATTAACATAGCGAAACTGCTCTCATTTCTGCAAAAACAAATTCCAACTGGAATTAAACGGCTGACAGCTTTGAATGAAAAATGAGTGAACTATTTGAAATCCGCTGACAGATGTGAAATTTGAAACCCGCTGACTGATGTGAACAATTAAATGTAATGTAGTTAACAAAGCAGTGCTTACCACGTCTGTTGGCTCAAAGCAAACACCCAGGTTGTAAATCTTTTTATTTCGCCTTGGCAGAATTTTCTTTATTGCATTCGTCCAACTGTAATGCCTTACAACGTTCTTACCCCAACCGAACAAACGTCGCATATCAATTTATTTTACACACAATTCTTTACACAAAAAACTCTGACACAAGTATGATGGATTTACTTTGGAGAAACTACAGTCTGTTGCGCGTGCTTTGTTATCGAAACTTACGCAATGAAATGATTACACACTTTTTACAGAGCAACTCGAACTCCCATGAGACATAAATAGTCGAAAAGTAGGAAATATATACGTACGTTGATCGTGGGTAGTTTTAATTATTTTACTTAACGCTAATGTCACTAAGCTTAGAACACACAAACGAAGAGAAAACAAAAACCTTCTAGTTGGAAATGTTATTACATATTTAACAGTCGTAGCAGCAGTTGCTCCATAGAAGCTACATTGACACGGTTAATCCTGTTTCCTCTGTGCAGCCTTTGCGTTCGCTCCTCCGAAGTAGGCCCTGTAGATATAAAGCCCAAGGGCAACATGCAGTGCTGCAACCGCGCCCACAGCAGATGCAATATTCACTTTCACCTCCGACATGGAAAAGAATTGGTCCAACACATAACCTTTGAGCGCAAAGAACGTCACAACGGGCAGGAATACAATTAGAGAGCAGTAGAACAGCACCACTTTGAATGAACTATAATCCTGGGTGTCCTACAAAATCGCAATGTGCAACGTAGGTGTCGATTATTTTTAGTAAACACAGCCGGCAAATTTTGTTTTTTGTGTATTTACCTCTGAACGTTGCTTAGAGGTCTTAATTAGGCCAGCGTCACCTCCGCTGCCATTGCCCTTTTTCGTCTTGTTGCTCATATTTGGTTAACTACTTAAATTATTTGGATGCAAATGAGAAATACTATTTTATTTCTTGTTGTTTTCCCTTTTTCTCTTTGCTCTGTTGTGCCAATCACATGATAGACTGAAGATAACTATTCGATTATCTGGCCTGCTTTAATCGAATAAATTTGACAAGGTGGCAGCCTCACACATCAGTTTACATGTCAATCGAAATTGCAATCGATAAATCGATTCTTATCGTTGGTTGTATTTATTTTTAACAATTGGCGTCAGCGTCTTTGCTTGTTTTCACTTCGTATTGTTGTTGCCGTTCATTGTACTGGCTGCGGTGTGCGCGCGCGTATTAATTAAGTTCATGTCACCATATTGTTGCTTATTTTTGAAGTAATTAACTGAAAGAAAAAAAAAACCCAACCAGCCCGCTGCAGTTGAATACAAGCCGCCGGCAACACCGTACGTACAGTCGAAAAGCGAGCGTCGTTCAATACACAACACGTTTGTTGTCTCTGTCGTTCCGTTTTTGAGAATCTCGCTCCCGCGCGTGTGTGTGTTTTTGTTATACCAAGAATACTCGGTAAATTTCCACTGTTGAACTGAACGTGGACGGATAGCATCATCATGGTTTTGACAAATTTCGAGTGCTGGGCACATGGCGAGACTGCCGATGCTGTCAATTTCGAAACTGGGACAACGCCGCGCAATTCATCTATGGTGGATCCATTCAACGCACGTGTCGTTTCTCACATTGCAACCGCTTCGAATGGTTACTACGGCTATGCAATTGTAAATAACGATGCTGCCACTGCGGACAACAACAACAACAGCTGCAATAACAACAACATACAACAGGCAATGCAAGTGAATGAAATTGACGCTGCGCAAGACGTCGCTGCCGAAGTCGGCGCAGCAGCAGCGCGTTGCAAGAAACGCTGCTTTGCAATGGGCCACGAACAGTTGGACATGGAGATGGACAACTTGACGGCCGTCAAGCGCTGCCGTTTCGATGATGCCGATCTCGTCGCACAGTATTGTAACGGTAATTATGCGCATAAACTTAAGCATCCAAATTTAATGTATAATTTCATTTTTTACATTGTGGTTGCCCTTGACTTTTTCACACCGCACGGCGCAAAGCAACAAAAAAAAAAGTGTACGATTTTTTTTATAATTGCCGCTAGGCAGTGGAAGAAATTTCGTAAATTTTGTTACAAAACAGAGGCATTTGGAAACTTTTTGGCACTGCTCTCGTTTTCGAGGCTGTTTTTAGTGGTTTGCTTGTATTTACTTTTTGGGTCATCCTTATCAGAACTTATCTGACTTATTGGATAGGTAAAGGTGTGCGTGTGTGTGTGTGTGTGTGCCTGTTACATGGAAGTGACATACGTGCGATAAAACAGACATGCACATTATTACAGTATAACAGTAAAGTAGTACAGCTTACAGTGGTGGAAATTATTAAGACTGCCGGTAAACTATGTAAATATTATAATCAGCTAGTGACTAGCTGATAAACTATGCACATTATGCATTAATTTGCGTGTTTGGCAAACTTGTTGGAAAGCAAACACCTCTAACCTTCAGCGATAAGCTTGGAGCAGTTAACGGTTTATTCACTAAGCTAGCTGCGTTTCCTGTTATCACAGCTAGTGGTGAACTAGTGACCCAGCAAAGCTAATCTAGCTAATGAAGTTTGCTCAAACATGTTTCTATTTCAGTGATATGAAATCAATATTTGATTAGCATTATAAACACCTGCAGCTGCGGTTATTAATTTTACCGTAGTATCTCGTGTTTATGTTTAATATTTTGTATATGCATATTATTGGTACAGTCGCTGCCGGTTAGCGCTGGCTGACCTCATCCAAAACAAGTAAAAATGTTCATAAACAGAGTAGTCGGCTGAAAAATTCCCTAGAAAATATTTATAACTAATAAATCTTTTATACTTTAAATAAGCTTCAAGGGTTTTACTGATAAAAATCTTTTTTTCTTTTACTTCCTTCAATATACCCTGCTTTACTCACAAAATGTTTACAGGGTATACATTTTTAAGTTATCTCTAGCCCCCGCCGACCCCTTTGATAAATGCTGGATTTATTTATATTTATTACCTTTGCTTTTAAACCTTTATTTGCCATTTATCAGCATGTCAGTCGCTTTTGTTTAGCTAAAAAATAAGCGACTACAAAAAAAAAAGTTTGTTATCGCTGAGAACAGCACAAACACCGATAACCGATGACTGCGCAGTTGACGTCGCTGTCGCGTCGCCTGCATTTACCGGCTATTAATAAATTGAACGGTAATTGGGGCACTGCCATCG
Organism: Drosophila parthenogenetica; assembly: GCA_035047505.1. Classification (NCBI taxonomy): domain Eukaryota; kingdom Metazoa; phylum Arthropoda; class Insecta; order Diptera; family Drosophilidae; genus Drosophila; species Drosophila parthenogenetica. The sequence continues at coordinate 5,783,874 of JAWNPM010000247.1, read as the reverse complement.
CTAGCAGCGTCGTGACAGCGACGTCAGCTGCGACGCAAAACGCTGACTGCGAAATGTTGGCGTCAGCATTTGCTTTTGGAATTAACACGAAATCAAAAGCGCAATTTTACAATAATTGACCAAAATAAAAGCAAGCAATAAGTTTAAATGAGTTATTAAGAGTGTGAACGACTAGTAAATACCCTTTAAGTTTGTAAAATGTGCTAAAATCCATTAAAAAAAAGTATTTACACAAACTGCTAATATTTACTAGGTAAAAATAAGTCTAGTATATCCATTTAATTATTGTATATCCAATTTATAGTTTATTTCCAATACTAATCCAATTTCTACTCTTACAGATTTCTTTTCTCTGCCTGCGACACAAATGATTGGCACTCAGGCCTGCCTCATGGACTATGATTATGATGTGCAACAGCAGCAACAACAGCAGCAGCAACAGCATCAGCAGACGCAACAAGCACAGCAACAGCATCCACGCCTCTTTCAACATTATCAAGGTCATTTGCATCGCGCTAACCGTGATGTGAGTCGTTGCATGATGTCGCATATGATCTAAAAACCTGCATATAGCCAAAATGTGTGTGAGTGACCGTGTGCGATATAGGCACATATAGCACACACACATCCATATACGCATTCACATACACATACAACATGCAACAGTTCACCGACACGTCTCTCTCTTTGTCACAAAACCAAAAAAGAAAAAACCAATACAAAAAGAATTTTCATATAACGCCGAATTTGCAATATTTTAAAATGTATATCCAAAACAAAATTTGCATATTACTCACACTAAAACACATACAAACACGCATTATAACACACACACATACACTAAGAGATACCATTTGTACGGTGTGCCAACGTCGCGTATACGTAATGTGCAAAAAAGCAAGCAATAGAAATGAACCAAAGCAATTGTTATAAATATCCACATTTAAATAGCAAGCGTATCAATTAATCAATCAATTAAAACATATACGAATAAATGTATATATAATTAACCAAATAGACAAATATTTATATCATGTGAATTGTTGTAAATATCGCCGCATTGTACAAAAAGAAAGCAAACAAAAGCTAAGAGATGAATTATTTGTATTACAACTTAAAAACTAAACGGTTTGAATCAATTATGTACTTAAAAACATATATCAATTAAAATGCAATTACTTAAACCACGTTGCAATCAATCAAGCCAACACTTAAGCAATCTTTTATTTAAGTATTAATATTAGTTACTAACATTAAGCATTGCATTGTCTAATTCGGCAAGAAGGCCCTTCACAAAGTGTTTTGCAACACAGACGTAAGCTGACGGAACAGAATTGTAATTTACTAGCAAAATGAATGAAACTTTGGATTATTGTACAATTTATACCCTGTAAACTGAGTACATGAATGAATGTTACTTTGGGATTATTGTTTAGTTGATACCCTGTAAACAGAGTACAAGTAGTTATACGCTCAATTTGTTTGCTGTTTAGCTATTAAAACTAATAACACTTATTGAGTCACTTTATTCAATAACTACATGCAATTAAATACTTTATAACTGTGAATAATTGTAAATCATTATATAATTTATTGAATTTTTATATTATAAAATGTAATGAAATAATTGAACTGACTTTTTTATATATTAATCAGCTCGAATGCTTGTATTTGGAAATGTACTTCTTTAATGATAAAATGATCAAAAGTTTTCATGTGAATTGAGATTTTCCGAATGTCACTTTAGTTGCTTTACGAAAAAACAGTTTAAATCTTATGCACTGGATGCATTACTATATAAAAATGTAAATTAACAGTAACTCAGTAGTTAAATTTAGTAACTTGTACTTAAGAAACAATTATACATTTTGTAAGACAATGAAATTACTTGAAACTGTTTTTAGTGACGTTAATAATAAAAGTTATTAGCAAAATTATAAGTTAAACTGTAAAACAATTTATAAATAGTGCTCCCAATATGCTGTTTGTAAGACACTTTATGAAAGGCCAAGAAAATTCAAATATATTTTTGGGATTTTGAAGAATCCGTTGAAAAGAAAATCAAAACTGATTTGCTCTCTCTGCTCGTTTACAGACAGCCCACAACGAGAACAATATCATGAACAAGAACAACGACGACAACCGAAATTATCCAAAAATAATATACAACTAGATGATAAATGTGAATCCAAAATATCGGTTGAGTCAGCTGATTTGTATATAGCCACACATGGCGGTTCTCTGCATCACTACAAGCTGCACGAAGAGTTTGATATCTAACAATCAAACGATATATATATATTTGTATCTTAGTATCTCGCCTAACTGTAATGCATTGTATAACGTAGTTTAAGTAGCGTTTAAGCCTCGGAACTTAACACAATTATGGATTTCAATATTGAAACCTCAAAGGTGCTTAGACTTAATAAAATGAAGTGTAATAAAAGCTTTAAATCCATAAACTTAGTTAAGACTTTCATAAAAATCGTTTTAACTTTAAGAAAACATATTAAGATCTTGGTTTGTAAAGGATTTATTCGAACAACGTATGTAAGTTGTATAATTCTTTAGTTCTCTTTGTGTTTTTTTGCTCAAATGCCATTAAATTCTTTTGTGGAATACTGGATGCGGTTTCTCCAGTTGTGCCCGGTGCCTCAGTTGATGTAATTCTCCTTCACATCCTTAACCATTAGATCAACCAGATTGTTTAGATCATACTTGTGGCTCCAGTTCCAGTCCCGTCTAGCTTCGGTATCGTCAAACACCTGAGGCCAAGAATCGGCGATCAGTTGACGACTATCCGGTTGATAGACCACATGTAGGTGAGGCACATGTTTGCTCAGTTCTGCGACCAGTTCCTCGGGAGTGAACGACATGGCAGTGACGTTGTACACACGACGCTTTAGCTGATCGCTTGGCGCACGCATAAATTCAAATAGAGCACTACGGGGTGTATAGAAATTTTAGTTTTTGAGAGTTTTGATGGAGATTTGTAAAACTCACCGCAGGCAATCTTCAATGTACATCATGGGCAGGCGTGTGTCTGGTTTCAGGTAACAAGTGTGCTTTCCATGACGCAGTGCATCGTGGAAAATTGAAACGGCATAGTCTGTAAAGGTAAACCAATTATTTATTGTGAGGTTATGTTTAACAAATGTAAGGTTAGGTTTGCAGTTCAAACGGTTCAGAAAATGATCAGGGAGGAAAACAGTGCATTTACTACAGAAAGATTTTTGTCCATCAAACTTTGAAGGTATATTTTGAGATTAGTTTTAAAAAATTGGAAATTTAAATTCAAAAACATTAGTGAAAAATTACAAAATAGTTGGTTTGGGTTGTTTAATGATAACTATTAGTTTAAAATGAATAAAATTTCTAAAATTTAATATATATATAGTATAATTTTGGTTTGTATATGAACATGTAAGGTTATGTTTAAATCATCAACTATTTGCTAGCCAATAAAATAGGAAAATAGCAGCAATAAAAAGCTAAATGATTTAATCAGTGACCTGGTAACGGAACCAACAACTCACAAGAGCTAAGCTTGCTAGCTGGTTGTTTTGTATCTTTGAGATACACTTTCAACTGCATTGTCATGCTATCGGTTGCATTAAACTATGAACAATTGACTTTAATAAAAACTACTTAAAGCATTAGCCCGATGACACAGTTAGCTTAGCGAAAGTATCTCAAAGATACCTTTACTGATTTTTCCTGACTTACCCGTGGTGCCGCCGCCTGGTGGATCGCTGGAAATGACGCCTGGAAAACGTAGGCATCTAAAATCCAAGCCAAATTTATGATAATAATATTCGCCAATCAGTTCGGCATGCACCTTGGAAACGCCATAAATAGTGCGAGGTCTTTGTATCTACAGGGGGAAAACAAGACCGCAAACTTTTCAAAATATCGAACAAACAGAAAGCGGAGTTTTTTTTGGGGACAGCGAAACATACCGTTATGTTGGGTGTGGGATTGCGGGGACTATCGGGCCCAAAGGCGCCAATTGTGCTTGGCACAAAGATGCGCAGCTTATACTGTTTGGCCAGCTCAATTACGTTATGGACACCCTCGATGTTGACCCTAAAAAGCAGACCATATTTATCAGATAAAATCAACAGATTCCCTAGTCGCTTTATTACCGCACAGCCAGCGGAACGTTCTGTTCGCCCACCGCACTGAGCAGCGCCGAGAAGTGAATGAGCCAATCAATGCGATGATTGACGACTATCTTCTGCAGTCCCTTAAAGTCCAGAATATCCGCAAAGATATAAGGTCCATTCTCGAGCACTGCATCGCTGGGCTTGATGATATCCGAGAGGATTACGCTATCGTTGCCGTACTGGGAGCGCAACAGCTTGGCGCACTCAATACCCAGTTGGCCCAGACCACCTGGGGAGAGGAGAGCACACACAAAAACACTTTTGGGATCACTCGGGTAGGATTAGAATTCGCTGGACCTGAACTAACCCGTGATTAGAATCTTTGGGGGTCGTTTGGTGTCTGCAGGTTGATGCATAAACCTAGCCAGTGGCTGCATTTGGTGTCGTCTGGACACCAGGCTGCTCAGGCATTTGCGCAACATGATGGGACCGAATTGAAAAAATGTTTTTTTGTTTTTGGAATTTCTTTACAGGATCGGATCGGACACCGCCGCCTCGCCACGAGTTACAGATTTCAACTGATTTCGAAAGTCAGCAAATCATTTTCAGCAGCAACCAAGCAACGTTGAAATTATATTTATTTCATTTCCACATATATATATATTCGTATTCCCGAATAAATCGCGTGAACACTCGGTATTCATATTCGTTACTTGTCGGGCACACTTGGCACGCTCTCAACAATTATGAGAGGTCTTTGCTCGTGTTGTTGTCCGCGTAGTTGTAGTTGTTGCGGTTGTTGTAGCTACAGTGGTTGTTGTCACTAAGGCAGGAGATTTGCTCGATTTTGCCATTTATAATTCAATAAAAAGCGAAAGCAACAACGACCCAACTAACAGGAGGCCCGACAATTGACAACCATAACAACTAGTGGGATGGGCCGTGCTGGAAGACTGTAGAAGACCCTGTAGAAGCATCTCTTAAAGAAACCAACAAAGTTTTCTATACTTGGATTGATTTTTTTCCGATCGTTCCTATGACAGCTTTTTGAGATAAATGTACGATCTGTGCAAATAAAGTCAGGAGTCGTGATACAGGACATGGAAGATAATATACTCTTTTTAATTTGTGAATTAGTTTGGGACATGTACAAAATTTTAGTATTTGCAACTGTTTTTTTTTTTAAATACCTAGTAAACCCTTTGTACTAATCCAGTACAGGGTCTTATTGTGTGTGGCTTCCTTATGGGCGACACGCCTCTCTGCTACATAGACACATTCATGTGGCCCGGTTATGAAAATAGCATTCAACGACATATTTTCCTGTGTCTACAGGGTATTGTGCCATTCGGCATGAGAGAAATTAGAAATTACAACAATATTTGTAGTAAAAGCATTTAAAAGTTAGATAATAAAACGCCTAAAACTACAGATATTGATTACTAGAATAATAAGTTACTTTTTTTAATTGATCTGTTATTAATTTCTACAAAAAATTCTTGCTCGATACTCAATTTATTTGAGAAATGCGTAAATATTACAAAAATGTAACAAAATGCGATTCAGAATTTGTTGAACGAAAGCTCAACGTTAATTCGCGCGCAAATTGAAACGAAATTGATTTAACCTTGAAAGTGAAATTGAACATGAGCTTCAATTATGTAGAACGACCTTTATTATATGGAAACCTTGGTTCAAGGGCCTCTAATGGCAAAACAGACTTTTGGCAAACCTTTAAACAAACTAGTAAAAGCACGATAAATGAATGATAAAGACTACAAAATACCCTACAGTCTAGAGTGCCTAGTTCTAGAGAGAATTGTAGCTGCTTTCTAGTTGGCATGCCCTGTAACCAAATTTTATTAGGTACAAAAACGTGTGCCATGGAATCAGATAGCGCAATGAACCTCATAATCAGAGATGGGGTGATCTGCCTAGTAAAACCGGGAGTACTATGTAACACCTATGAGAATCTGCTTCGATGACAGTTCCATAGCCTTGAAGATGCGGCGTTTGACATCTGAATGCTTTGAACTTAACAAAATAAGTAAATATTATGTACAAACTAAAAATACAACTAAACAGAACAGACAGCTGGCAATTTTCTAAATGAATTTTCTTTAAATACAATTCGCTTTTCAATGGAAATTTTGTACATGGCATTAGGGAAGTATTTTAGCTGGCAGCAGTACCAGTACCAGACTGATTCCCATTCCCATTCCCTGTCCCCAGTTCCCAGTCTCAGTTCCCATTGCTCAGCCAAGCGATGCCCAAAGTGTCGACGTTTTATGTAACTTAAATAAAAAATAAAAGAGACCAAAATGTTGATAAATAAAAAAAGAAAATTTTTATGTGAATCGCGCGCTTTATGAGGCCTTTAATTTAATTTGGCAAAAGTGAGCCGACCATAGAGCGTCTAAGAAATTGCGAGTCGCGATATATATCGTGAGATATCAGGCAAGGAAATGAAAGTGAAATGCATATGGCTTGGAGGTTTGAATTGAGACAACGAATCATAAATACATTTCTTAAGATTGATATATATTATATTAAAAAAAATAAGTTTAATTTACAAGTTTAGTTTATGAGCCAAAAACAATATTTTGTTCTTGTTGTAATATCAGTTCAGGTATTATTGAAAATACTTTATGACAGTTTTTGAATTCTTTAGTCGGTGTCGGTATCTTGGGATCAACATGTTGGTATTTAAGTGCCAAAAAATTATATTTATTACAATTTTAAAGCAAATACTTATTGAAAAAAAGTGTATTTATAAAGCCGTTAAATTTAATGTTTTTTAGAGTAAACTTTATTTTTTTGCATACTTTTGTCACTAGTTTGTACAGTTGTAGCCTTCTCAACTACTTCTTTTTCTAAGCTGTTGAAGTCATTTAAATATAATATGTTTATTTTGCCAGATTTTCGCTTTCAAATCTTTTTTTAACTGAGTACGCTTTTGGCCTTCGTTGTGAAGCCGACAATTTCCTCACATAATTCGTTAATTTCACTTGCAATTTCAATCTGCTTATTGTACTTAATAAACTTGGCATAAACAACCTCGCCTCGTGCAGTCAACATGGCCAAGCAGAGGGTCTAAAACGACCCCTGGAGGCAGCAAAACACAGGTGGTCACAGTTCAGTTCTGTCGCCTGCGATCCACATGCCATCCACATACGATCGACTTGCGATCCACAAGCGTTTTACTGGCCATGTCTGAGTCTGTCTTTGTGAGTGAGAATCAGCCAAGTGTGGAGCCAACTTGGCTCTAATATTGCACAGGCAGGAAGCATTCGCTTCTTCGCTCCACTTCTACGCTTCTCTTCCCTCGAAATTCCACTCAAAATCTTGAGTAATCTCTTGGGACTCCACATAACGTTTTTCAAAAACAGTTTCAACTCGCATTCCAATCGCGACGGTTCGCAAAGACGGCTCCCAAAATAAAACACGGTTAAAACGACTACTAAAATATCGCGTTAACAAAAAATTTTAATTAAATTACTAAGAAATTAAGCAAGCAAAATAAAAAGCAAAAGTGCGCACGAAAGTGAGTGAAGTGTAGAAAAATATTGAGAAAGAAGCTGTGAAATTTATCAAGTTATTTGTGGAGTTTACAGCAGTCAATTGTACAAAGCTTAAACTAAGTCTTGTATAAGATTAGTTATTAAAAAATACAAATTTTATATAACAAAACATAAAGAAAACTATAACCATTTGGATATTTTAGATACGCTGCCATTGGAGTAAGTTTTGAAAGCAAAGTTTTTGAAAATAATCGAAATTCAAGGGATTACTTTATTTAGAATAGTTTTTTAGGTCTTGAAGAATTAAAAAATTACCCAAATTATTCAGAGTTCCACTTTAAAACCTTTTTAAAAAATGTAGAAAAGATTTTCATTGAATTTTTCAAATCATAACTCATTAAAAATGTTTTATAAAATATTTAAAAATCTTTTAAATTTCCACACTTCAACTTTAAGTAAGACTATCCAACGCTAGATGGCGCTGCTTCCTATATTCATCTCAAGCTGTTCCGGCTTAATTAACTGCGCAACCCATACTAAATATTTGCGTTTATCAAACATGATCTTATGTGCTCTATCTGTTCCCAAAAGCCCGTTGAAAGAACTAACAGTTATTTAATTAGGAGAGACTCGAAAGAAATCAGAGCGAACTGCAGAAAAATACACTATAAGAGCAGGTGAAACTGTCGCCAAACTCTGAATACTACTACTAGGAGTAGTAACATCGAAGAGGTAGACCTTCAAGTCACACTTAGTTGCGGCAGCTGCAAAGATACAAGACTTCGCTCTCCGATTGTGGAGTGAAGTGCAGTAGTGGAGGAGGCAGCTGCTTCCAGCTCAAAGAAATTACAGACAATGATGAAAACGACAATAATTTCAAGGTTCGTTTGATGTAAACTCCGCGCGCATGCGTGTACGCTGTACAGTAAAGACTCGGCTCTATGGACTCTACGTTAGACCCCAGCAGCTCTTCGTGCCGTTACAACAACAACCACTTCTACTACTACTGTTGTTTTTTTATTTCTTTTTGTTAAATGATTACAAAATTTTGTTGAAAAGCCATGTTACGCTTCTTGGCGCAAAAAGTTTCTTTTTTTTTTTGGTTGCGCAGCTGCCATAGACTATAGACTATAGCTATAACCCTAGAGACCTGGATATAGAGTGTGTTTAGTAGATATGTGCATGTGTTTGTCTGTTTAGAGCTTTGTTTATCATGTCTTTGGATTATTGCACAAGTTCGACTACAACTTCCTGTCGTACGCCCACAAAAGGTGGAAGACTTTCAAGTAGTATTTAAAATACTGTAGTTTAATTATTGAAATAACAGTTATTACTTAAACTAAACCAAAAATAGCCTATAAATTGCTCAATTTAATTCAATTTATCAACTGAAACGTGTCTAAATCTAAACTAAATGCTATAATTAAGCTAATACTTCAAGTACAGATAGTTGCAATCTAATCAGTGTCTGCTTCAAAAAACAAAACATTTTTTAGCACTCACTTTTGCTGTAAATTGATTATAATGGGCTTTATTTAAAGATCACGATCCATAAATCAATGACCCTCGTATTTGTTAATTCTCTCGACAACCAAATCGTTGACCAATTCCTTCATGTTCTTGGCCACAATGAAATCCAAATGATTGAAACTTTCTAATGGCACACGATGATCCTCTTCCAGATGTGTAAACTCCGACACGAGAGTATCCACATCCCTTGGTCCACAAAGAGCATCATTCTCGCTGGAATACGAGTGTGTTTTGGCTGTAATGAGGCTAAGATCGTAGTCTGGTGGCAATTCCTGGCCATAGAGTTTCAGATTTTTCTTGCTGCCCCAGTCGTATTGACGGAAGGCATTGGATACAGAGAGCTGTATGTAATGAATGCCTTGGTTGCTGGAGGAGCCACCGGGATGGGTTTCAATCATCTGTTGCATAGCAGTCTACAGGAAAGAAGAAAGCTTAATTGGAAATTCTAGGACAAATGTCTGTGTAGCACTTACAATGTTGATATTCTCGTAGCCACCATTGGCGAACATTAGGAAGCCGTTCTTGCAGATGGAATCGTAGGGACTGCCAGAGCCGCAGGTGTTGTCAATCAACCGATTGATATAGTTATTGTAAGGTATAAGTTCCAAGTCCTCCATTACCGAGTTCCAAATGCCACCAGGGCTGCCCACCAATGGTCCAAGCCATCTGAAGATTGCCGATCTGCCGTGCTCAAAGAAGGCACAAGGAGCCAACAAATGACCTGACTTGATCTTCTTATTGTACTCCGGTCGTTCGGATAGCAGCACCAGATAGACGGTAGTGCCCTGGGAATGACCGGCGTAGTGCAGCTGGGAGTGACCAGTCTTGGTCAGAATATAATCAATCATAGCAGCGATATCGATGGTGCCAATCTCATGCCAATCAAAGTGCCAGAATTGTGGACTATTCAGGGAGATTTTGCTATTGGCACGAGAGTAGATATTTCCACGGGAGTTTCCTAGCCAAACATCGTACCCGGCATCGGCGAGCAGATAGGCCAGAGAATACTTTGGGCCAGCAGACAACCAACAATCCGAGTTACTGAACAAACCGTGCTGCAGAAGCACCGGGGGACGCTTCTCATTCTGATTCTTACGGTTGTGGGAGTAGGGAATGCGGAAAAGAGTCAACTGGTAGCCATCCGAAGTTTCCACCACATGTGACTCTGCTGGATAACCATGGGAGCGTATGCGCTCGTCCGTCCGCTGCATGCCATGCAGAGTGATTTTGGGATCAGCTGAAGCCACTCCCATGGCCAGCAAAAGTCCCAGCAAATATAGAAAGCGTCGCATTGCTAACACTTGAAGTTACCACCTGGATCTGATAACAATAACTCTGCAGGTGTCTTATATACCAAATCCAAATCAATTTCTCTCTCTCCTTCGCTCTTTGTCTGAAGTTCTCGCGTACTACAACTTATCAATTGATTTATTCCTTTACCGATTATAGAATGAGTGTAGATAGCTGCAGAGTTGATTTAGGGCTCTACAAAAATGTGGAAAATTGGTAGAAATTATTAATACACATTTCGCAGGGGGTGAAATTCACCAACGTGAACTAAAAATGTTTGTTTAGACGGTGTTCCAGACTTGGGCAGTGTCAACTGGTAACTGGCTTGCCATTTTAGTAAAGGTATACATTTTTAAAGTGAATTCTTGTAAACTGCAGTACGTGATGTTTCAGTTTAGAATAAATTCAAATATTTAAATATTTTCATTTTGTTTCCACACTTTCAAGCTTTTGTTAAAACTTAAGCAATTTTAATATATAGAGAAATTTCTGGGGTTGATCTCTGATTGGATTCTGAATTAATCTGAAGTTTATAAAATTAAACGAATTATCATAATGAATGTGTATTGAATGAGGCTTTGGGCTGTGAATTGTACCCGCAATTCACTACGAATATTAACATTTTTCTGACTTCAAAAATGTATATAATTTAAGCGGTATTAAGCTGCTGGTATTACTAAATATTTTCTTTTAGAAACATGTCATTTGCTTCATTAAAAATTTGCTGACAATTGGTGACGACAAATAACTGTTTTGATTATTATTTTGTTGATTAAAAACAACCGTTGTATTGCTCAATTTATAAATTATAACGCACTATGATAATTATCAGCGCAATGTTGATACTTTAATCATGAATGGACTTGACTTATGGCGCTAAGAGAAAGGTTATTCCCATAGAACTTTATATGGGGTTTACAAAGCTATGTTTTTGCGTTTTTAGTAATGAATGAAAAAGGAAAGTTACGCTCTTTTAGAATAGTATAGAGAATACTCCAATAGATCCTATCTTCAAATATTTGTTTTATTCTTTTAGCTATGTGCCCGTCTGGGTAGACTTTATGCCTGAACTAAGCGACTCTCAAGATGTTATATCGAACGATTCTGTTGCTTTGTACTACTGTCTGGATATCGCTTGTTAGAGCTGATAGCTGTCCCCCCTCGGAGGCCATATTGCCGTGCCGCTGCTCGCTGAGAGGCAAGGAGATACAGATATGGTAAAACTCATCGATTTATCAATCAGACCTACCCTAGAAATCAGTTTATTCCTTTCAGGTGCTCACACAGCAACCTTCCCCAAATAATGGATGGTCTCAAGTCCGTGGAGCGTAACATTAAAACCAAAATCGATGAGTTGGTGCTGGAGAATAATCAACTGCCGGCGTTACCTGGTAGATTCTTTGGCAATCTACAGATTGTCCGACTGATGCTTAGGTACAACAGCATCGAACGTGTCTCCAATGGCTGGCTAAACGAGTTGGAGAACAGTTTGGTAGAGATTTTTATAGTGGAGCCACAGTTGAGGAGTATTCCCAGCGAAAGTTTAAACGGCATGATCAATATGCTGGCTATAACCATACAGAGCGAGGAGTTAAAGCATTTGCCAGACTTCTCGGGCTTACTCAGTCTCACATACCTGAGTGTTCAGAGCTCATCCTTGACAGAACTCCAAGCGCACAGTTTCCGCCACTTGCCTAAGCTTCAACACATTCACATAACGGGAGGAACGGGTTTAACCCGCTTGGAGGCGGGTCTCTTTGATGGTTTGATCTCGCTGAAGAATATTGATCTGAGTCGGAATGGTCTGAACTGGATACATCTGCGCGCTTTGTCTCGACTGCCAAATTTGGTGAGTCTAAAGCTCTCCCATAATCAGATTAGTGATGTGGGCATGATTGGACGCATTGTCAAGGATTTGGAGCATTTGAAGAAGCTGCGACTGGATCACAACATAATCAATGTCATTGAGGATGGTTCCTTTGTGGATTTACCCAATCTCTCGGAGCTACATCTGAACGACAATCGCATCACGGAACTCCAGTACGGCGCTTTCCTACGCACGCCACAGCTGAAGACAATCTACTTGCACAACAATCTGATCCGAAGAATACACCCGGAATCTCTGCTTCAGGCTTCGGGTAGTGGCGTGGAAGCTGTTCACATCTATAACAATGAGATTGGTCATGTGGAGGCACTGCGTGCGTTGCTGGATGCCTTGCCCACCTTGAGATTCCTCGACATGAGCAACAATCAGCTGAATGAGTTGCCCTACGGAGCCCTACGTGGCCATGGCACACTGGAGCAATTGCATCTTAATAACAATCAACTGCGTCTGATTGAACGGGATGCCCTGATGGCCATGCCAGCGCTCCGAGAGCTACGCATGCGCAACAATAGCCTCAGCTCGGACTTACCACTGCCCTTCTGGAACCTGCCGGGTCTCAAGGGCTTGGATCTGGCACAGAATCAGTTCACACGTGTAGATGCACAGCTTTTTGCGGGTTTGCCTTCACTACGTCGCCTCGATCTCAGCGAGAATGGACTTACCGAGTTAGCTGCGAATAGTTTCCGGCACAATGGTTTGCTGGAAACCCTTAACATATCCTCCAATGAGCTCAGTCATCTGCATCCAGGCACATTGATGCATCTGGAACGTCTCTTCGAGGTGGATGCCAGTCACAATCAGTTGTCCACGATGATTGCCGGCTTGCCGCAAATTGTGGAACGTATTTCTTTGAGAGGCAATCGAATTGCTTCGCTGCCCGCTGCTGGCAGCAAATCTTTGCAGTTGCCCAATCTTCGCATGCTCGATCTAAGCCAGAATCGCATAGAGCAGCTGTCGCGTCATGGTTTCCAGGCGGCTCCAGAGCTGCGGGTGCTAAGTCTGGCACAGAATCAACTGCGTCAGCTCGAGGATACCTCGTTCATTGGCATTCAGCGCCTAGAGTTGCTGCACCTGCAGGAAAATCAGCTAGGCCAGGCTGATGAGCGTGCTCTGCTGCCGCTGGCTGAGCTGAGAAATCTCAATCTGCAGTCCAACAAACTGGAGTCCATCACGGACAACTTCTTCTCGAATAACAGCCGATTGGAACAGTTGGATTTGTCTCGCAATCTCATAAGAAGCATCTCACCCACTGCCTTTGACAATCAACGTTCCTTGGAGTACTTGGATCTGTCTGGCAATGCGCTGCTCGACATCTCTGTCGGTCTGGGCAATCTGCATAGTCTGCGGGATGTGGATCTTAGCTACAATCAGATCACCCGCGTTCACTCTGATGTGGTCAACGCCTGGCGCAATGTAGTCGAGATGCGTCTGTCCAATAATCTCATTGTGGAACTGCAGCAAGGAACCTTCCGCAATCTCCCAAAACTACAATATCTCGATCTGAGCAGCAATGAGATTGCCAGTGTTCAACCAGGTGCACTCAAGGGCCTGCCCGAGCTGCAAGAGTTTGTGTTGGCCGACAACAAGCTGGTGGAGCTTAAGGATCATGTCTTTGAGGAGCTTCCCTCGCTGCTCGCCTCCCACTTCCAGTACAACAAACTGCGCTACATATCACCAGAGAGTTTCCATCATGCCAATTCGCTAGTGTTTCTGAATTTATCCAACAATCACTTCCGCAACATGGAGAACATTGGCTTGCGGAGCATGCGTAATCTGGAGGTGCTAGATCTTTCCACCAATGGAGTTAAACTCGTCTCCACGATGCCCCTCAAGGCGCTCAATTGGCTGGTGGAGCTGAAAATGGACAACAATCAGATTTGTCGCATTCAGGTACGTCATGTTTCATACATTTTGGTTCCTCCTACATTTTATTATTCCCACAGGGTTCTCCCTTTGAGACTATGCCCAGATTACGGGTGTTATCCATGCGGAATAATCAGCTAAGAACTATAAAGGAGCGCACTTTTAGGAATCTGCGGGGAAATATAGCCATACTCGATGTGGATGGTAAGGAAACTTACTGAATTCCATTCTTACCCCTTTCTTTACACCTACTTCCTGTACTTATTCAGGTAATCCCATTGACTGCAACTGTGAGATGCAGTGGCTCTCAGTCTGGCTGCAGGAGACCAATTTTCCATATCCAGGACCCAAATGTCAAGACGGCCGTCTGCTAAGAGCTGCGAGAATGGAACGCAGTCTGTGCTTGGGATTGGAATTGCTCAATGGCGACGACAATGAACGCACCGATGGGAATCATCTGCCGCTGCTAAATGAGCACGGGGATGTCTTTCAGCGCGATCTGCCTGATGAGTTCAGCGAGGAATGCGAGGCGAATGGAGAGCGTCCAATGGTGGGTGAGAGCGAATACTTCTACGATCAGTATGTGGACTCCACGGATGGACCGGAAACCAGCAATGCTGTGGTCAGCAGCTCACAGCGTCCCAAGCCAAGCCCAGTGACGGCGACGAGTGGCAACATTGATCTGAACAACACATTGCTCCATACCAAGTACTTCAATAGACGACCACAACCTGCTCCTGGTGTGGGTTCCCCCTTCACGTTCTTTGGTTATCCCTTGCCCAGTCTGAGTCTGGGACGCTTCTTTGGCTTTGGCGATCGGGGGCGTAAACAACGCACTGATCAGGAAGATCAAATGCCCGCCACACATCGAATGGCCCACATCAATCTGCCCACGGGGCGTGGCAAGCAGAGAATGTATCAACCGAATAGCGCAGAGTTTGAGAAGTATTTGCGGGAGCAACAACAACAGCAACACCAGGAACAAAAACAGCAGAATCCTTCGAGCATACGGAATCGCTACATGGAGATGGAGAGCAGCACCAATTCTGGTGAGGAAGCCCTTAGCAATGAGAGTGGAGCGGCCACCACTGTGGGCGTCTTTCGCACCACATTTCGGGAACCAGCGAGCATCGAACGCGGTGGATTTCGTCCCATTGTGCCCGCCCATGTGGGTGGTTTTATGCCTGTGCATGACCCGCGTCGTGGTCTGGTGGAACCAGTGAATGTAACCAGTAAGCCACACATGGAACGTCACTTTGTGCCCATTGGAGTGCGTCAGGAGCCGAATCCCAGACCAACTACAAGCTCCGAAAGCAGCGAAAGTGTCACCTATTACGTCACCGAAATGTCCAGTGAAGTGACCACACAGGCGCCACTAATGCAAACCACCAAACCACTGACAACTGCACGCACGACAACCACAACCACGACGGCGAAGACCACCACAACAGAGGCAAACACGAGCAGCACTTCCAGTGAGCAACAACAAGCGGTGGATTCACAATATGAAGATGAGGATCTGGAGGCACAGTCTGTAACGTTGCTACGTCCACCAAAACTTGTGCCTACCACAACTGCGGAGACTATTTTGCTGATACCACCCCCAGAGGAGCATGAAGCACAGATCAAGAGTCACTCCTGGCTGACGAGCACCACAACAGAAGGACCTGGTGATTACCAGGCCACGCCAAATGGCAGAGCCATCGCGCCGCCCACAAGAGGAGCTGCGTTGCGTCCGCCTGGTGGACGCTCGACCATCACCAAGGTGTATACACCACATCAACAGCAACACCAGCTCTCACAGCCTACAGCGGAGGAGTATCAACGCACAACGCCGAGTGCGGACAACGAAAGCATCGCCAGCGAGCAACAGCTGATGGCGAGACAGGCAGACAGTTTGCCCGAGTTGCCTCCATCAGATCGCGCCGAGCGCAAGGATGGCATGGACTGGTACTACGAGAGTTTCAAAAAGAAACGAGATTTTGCAGAACGCGGTGGTGCTGCTCGCACGGAGGTCAACAAGCAGCTGAACTATGGCAATGTGGTGCCAGAGTTCAATCGTAGCCACTCTTGGAGTAATCCAAACAAAAGAGAGAGAATCATTTATCTGCTCTTGTTCTCCTTGCTGCTCTGCAACTGATGAGAGTCAAGAGACAGAGGAAATAAAAAGCACCTTGTTGCGAGTGTTAAACAGTTGTTTAAGTTGTTTATAAGTTTATTTTATATATTATATATTTTATTGTATAATTAACATATTTCCCTCGAATGCGCTGCTGAAAAATAAACGAAAACTAAATTAGTTAAATGGTTTTAATTAAGGATTTAGGGTATATATGGGATGAATTCAGATGGTGATGCATGTTAAATAGATTTCAACATAATTTCTCTGAGTTTGGTATGTGTTTCTCATCATTTAAAATCAAGAACAATAAGTATAGCGCAAAGGAACTTACTTTTAGCTGATTTAAGCTGCGTAAACTTTCATTTTCTACCAAGATATGCCACAGAGTTATCTGAAAATACATCGACCAATTAGTTTAATTTGCTTAGACATAAAGAAATTTGTTTTTTATTTAAAAAGTCAGATGGTGATGCATGTTAAATAGATTTCAACATAATTTGTCTGCATTTGGTATGAGTTTATCATCATTATATAAACTAAACTTTAAAGTTCATATTTTTAGAATAATTACCTATTTTGAAAGAGTACTTCAAAGTCCACAGTCTGCTCTGAAATTTCACAAGTATAACTGCAATAAAAATAATGTATTTTAGTACTGAGACATCCTTTTAAAGTAAGAAAAATTCATAATGTATAAAAATAACTCGTCAGATGGTGATGCATGTAAAATAGATTTCAACATAATTTCTCTGCTGTGGTATGAAGTTATCATCATTTGAGTTGTTTTATACTCAAGTAAATATTAATATTAAAATAAACTTACCTTATGCAGTGTCCATAGATAAATTTTAGTTCACAACTAAAAATCTGTTCATTTTTTCAACAAGTGCAAAACCACGTGGTGCTCGTGGCCAAGACTTCAATCGCCAAAACCGCAATAATTCGCCTGCTTTTTATAAATGTTGCCCATGGTGGCAGTGAACAACATTAAAATTATTTAATGTTAGTTTTAAATGAATTATTTGTAACTTAATTAAACAAATAAAAGCCGCACTAATAAAGGCGCAGCGTTGCGAATGATTTGAAGGCAGCGAAAGAAAAGAATGATGCTGCCAGATAGCTAGCAACATGTGCTAAAGCAGCCTTGCCAGACCGACGGTTTTGCAATACAGCTACAACTCTACAGGTTTTTTAGTAGCCCTGTGTGAGGTAGCCATATGAATTGGCGCAATTTTGGCAAACAAAACTAAACAAAATAAAAATAGTCTAGCAACGAGCAAGGTAAACGATCGAGTCAAGTACAAGCTAAAGTAAATACATCAATACATCCTTCACACAACAAAAGTAGCGTCTCAGTTGCAGCGCATTATCCGCTAAATTTGCGTTTACAATTTGCAGTTACTTAGGCTACAACAACAATGACGACAACGACGCCTACACTGCAGACGCGCATGGCACTGGCTGAAATTCCGGATCGCCTGGAAGCACTCCGTGTGGCGAATACACCAACAAATGCCAATCGTCGAACTCCCGACGAACCCACTCCGGCGGCTACGGCCAACACGCCGAACGGCGGCGGCCTAGGACTGCGTGTGGATAATGACTTGAATGTGCCACAGGCACAGGACTTTAGTTTCTCGCCACTGCCCTCACCAGATGAACTGATAATCAGGCAACGTGGTCGTCGTCGTTTCACAACGACCTTCTCACCAGACAAAGTTAACGGCGGTGGCGTCAGCGGCAGTGGCAATACAATACGTAGTCCATTCCAGCGTACGCCAACTAAAAATCTGCAATTAACAAGCGGCATGATATTGCGCAGTTCACCGCGTAAACGACTGACTATGGGAAGCACACCACCCGAACCGACGCCGATGGAAACATATTCTCCGATGAAATTAACCAGCACAAAGCAACAGCTATGGCCAGGTACTCCAATCGTAAAGAAGCTAAAAATGGATGATCGACCTGTAGCGCAAACAAATAGCGATGTTCCGCTACCAGCATTGCTGCAGGGTCTTTCGCAGCAACAGCTCATTGATTTAATAATGTGCAATATAAAGCAGGAAACAACGACAGCAACTCAAAGTGCCGAGGAGCAGATACGAGCGCAGCTGCCAACGCCAGATATAAGGTGAGTTAGTTACCACAAAGGACTAGGAACATCTCCTAAATTTGCTTGACACATTCACAGCTTGTTGGAGCAGGAGCTGCACTATGCCAAGCGGCTTATATTTAAATCTTTGCCCACATCGAGGCTGTGCAAGAAAACGGATGCCGCTGCCTATTCCAAGGCATCCATACACCTCAATGAGTTCAAGCGTGTGCTGCAAACACAAGCAAAGCGTCTGCATGATTCCACACATTGGGATGCACTGGTCGACTATGTCAGCATGGCCTGGCAGTGCGTGGCCAGTACACCAAACTGGGAAAGCAACTCACACAATGCCGTACGTAGGCAATGCTTCAAACTGTTGGCCTGCTCCTGTTATGCTGCAATCAAGCACGGTGGCATGCGATTGGGTCCAACACGGCTGGAAACCTTGGAACGCAATTTACGCGAGTGGTCCAAGGATTACGAGGATGTGCTGTCCTGTGTGAATGCCCTGCAGCGTACGCTTAATAGCCGAACCAGCTTGTAAAGCCATTTGAGAGGTGGGAGACTACATATAGACTTAAGGCCGACTTACTGAACTTGAGGTTTAGTGGACCGATTAGATTTAAGCATGCCGCACACCCATAATTAGTATCTAAGCATTCATATTTGCCATTTTTATATATGGGCATTTTTAAGCAACCTCAATTTTTTAAATATGTTTACAATTATGTATTGTTTATTATTGTTTTGTATTATCAGATTATAAATATTAGCAGCCGTCATAGCTGCTTTTAGTTAGTTAAGTGACAAAACTATAAATATATATAAAAACTAAAATAAAAACATAATATGTAATCTACAAACTATGTACACTACTATGCAAACGGAATGGAGAGGCTTTATCTTCATACTCCTACTCCAATTAGTTATACAAATTTATAAAATATTTATTAACGCTTAAATACAACTTTAACTGATATATTTATAGTATAGTTTGATTTGGATTGGACTCTTTGAACTAAGTACACTTATACATAACTTAATAATGGGTTGTGTGTTGCCTACATGACTATGACTATGTTTTACTAGATCGTTTGCCAACTAACCCCGCCCCAAAAACCCTGCTTATATTTTATAAACTTTAACAAACGTAACGTCTTCGTGTGTGCCAATGTAGTAGACAGAGTAGGACCAGTATGGAGTTCAGCAGTATCTTTGGTGTGGTTAATGGAGCGCCAGAAATGTGTCGCCCTGTAAAAGTAAAGAATAAGTTAAACGATTACTAAAATATGTTAATTTCAAGAACTTAGAATAAGTTACTGGTAGTCTCTTATTAATCAAGTTAAGTTATTAGTTAATTAATCTTTAATCTTAAATAAGCTAACATATTTTCAACAAAGCTTAAAAAGAAGCACATGAAAGCTTCTGAGCAAGCTACTTAAAGCTATTCCTTAAGAACTTAAAAGCTTTTGTTCAGCTAAGAATTTATTGAATTCTAGACCAATTTAAATCTCAAAATTTAAATTACTCAAATTTCATTGAAATAAAAAATATTTTTCGATGCTTTTGTATAAAATTTAACGGCTTGAGTTCGTGCTAATATTCAAATGGCTATAACCCTTCGCCAAAATTAATGAGAAGCTGTAAAAATTTAGCATGTGCTTTCAAATAGTTCAATTATTTAACAGCTTAACTCATATTTATTTATGGGCGTTCCAAAGTGTTATGTTTATTGACCTGGCCGAGAGACTGTTCAAATGGATTTAGGAAAGAATAATAAACACACACACACACACCGATTGCTGTTAATTATGCTTAAAGTTTATGATTTAAGGCAATACGACTCGACTACTAATACGAATTCGATGGTGGGCTGTCTACCAAAAAGTGAGAAAGAAAAAATTGTGAGTAATTTCAATTAGCATTATAAACTAAATCTAATTATCATGATACGATTTTTGGGGCTGCGTGTGGAATGATGAAATGATGATCTTGTAGCCTTGTGAATATGTTTACATTATAAAATTAGCAACGCATTGTTAATCTGGGTGTGTGTGTGTGTGTTGAGTGGAATCATCATTTAGCATTGAAAGTCTTTGCACTTACATTCTTTGACCAAAATGGGAGCACAACAGCATTCCTTGACCTCTTCGAAGAAGAAACAGGAACCCACTGACGGTTTATAGAGTTTCTCTCCCACATAACACACATGCGGCACATAGGGCAATCCCTCTGCAAAAAGACAGAATCAGAATAATCATTATAAGAGACATGAGTCAAGCACTTGCAGATTTATAAAACACATGGCTATCTATAAGTCGATTAACAAAGCACTGAGTACGAGTATATTGGCTTTCTCGGAATAGCCTACGAGTATAGCTGCTTCGATTGGACATAATCCATACAAGTTCATTCAGTGCAGTCCAGTTGTATATAAGGAAATTCCACATAACACAAAATAATTGAAATTTATGACCTCTGGGTGATTAAAAGTTGAGTTAAGTAAACAAAAAAAAATTATGATAATAAAACGGACTGAAGATTTTTTACTCTGAATTTAATAAAATATACTATATAAAATGCCTTCCCCAAATCAAATCCCAATCCAATGAAAAATCTTAGATCAAGTCTATATTTAATTCTCTATAGTAAACTCTATAAAAATCGAAACAAATTGCACAATTTTCACAGCCATTTTCTAGCCAAAAATGATTCTCTTAGACTTTAGTTTTTAATCAAGGGATTCCAGACTGACAAATTGGAAATAAACATGATTCTATATGATCAGCTGTCGCTGTCAATCACCCAAAATATTCATTGCAAATACTGCGAATACCCAAAGTGGGAAAATTTCCCCAAAAAACCTTGACATGCTGATGTTCCAAAAACTAAATTTAAATTTAATATGGAGAGCACTTAAATGTTGAAACATTAACATTAATTTTAGTTCAAATAAAAATCAATATGTTTAAGTAGCAACGGAAATTAATAAAATAGAATATGTTTATTGAGATCACTGCCAAAATCAACAAACAATGAAAAATGACTAAATATTCGTCTATTTAAATTGTTTACACATTTGTTTATAAAAACGTTGTGCGTTGATTTTAATAAAGTTTCAGTTCCCCAAATTATTGTTCGGTTTGCTGCTGCGTGTCACAAATATTTATGCAATTATGTAATTATTTTAAAATTTAATGCAAATCGACATGAGTCGCACTATAACAAAGCTAAATATGTTAGTTCAATTTACTGATCGCAATTGGGTTATTAATCTTTTCAGACAGCTCTGACACGGAGCGAGGACATGACAATAACAATATATTTATGCAAATCGACAAGTAGCAAAAAATATTTAATTTAAAAAATAATATGTAAACAAGTAGAGTTTTAATCGGTAGCTGGAAGTGATTGACAGCTTTGAGGGGATCATTTTGAGTTTTAAATGTAAACAAATATAAAAAATACGTTTAAATACATATAATTATAAATTGTGTGTTTTTTTAGACCCCGTACTCCAAAAAAAATTGAAAGGTGTCTATTAGGTTTGTCAGGATCCGACCCCAATAAAGTATATTTGTGTGTCCGTTTGTCCGTTTGTCCGTCCGTCCGTATGTCTGTATGTTCGTCGTCCAGATGAACACCTAGATCTTCGAGACTACAATAGCTAAAGTCAATCGTACAACTTGATCAACTTACTTCCTCTATTTATTTATACAACTTGTGATTCATCACTGATCGGCAAAAATTCAAAGCTAACGCCACATAAACCATATTGGAAGTATCGAAAAAATATATACATATATACTATATGCACAGTAACCATATGTAAATTATTTGTGATTCTGTTCAAAATTTAAATTGACCAAATACTGGCGTTACAACCAATACTGGCCAGCAAACCATAACCACCCACAAAGTAAGCGATAAGAGGCAAAATTACATTTTCCATTCATAGAACATTTTTGCCGCAATGAGGCAGGTGTCTGTGGCAGATTGGGCATGCAAGACACGTAACAAATTTAAATGTTGTTGTTGTCAACGCCCAACGAGTTGCATATTAAACAAAAGACAAAGCAAATCACAGTAGCAAAATATTTTAAATAATTATTTATAAACGAATACTCGACTTTGACTTATAAAAGTAATAGAAAAGAGGAAGACAGTCGATCGTCTTGTTTGGCAAATAAAATTGTAGATTTATAGATAAGAACGAGCGATGTTTTAGATGCCTGATAAGGCGATATTTAGAGAACAACTTGGGGTTAGAGAGCAGTTAGACAAAGTGCATTAGAGATTAGAACAGGAGAGAGTAATACTTAAGTATGCGCTGTAGCTTTAAATGTATTAAAAAACTAAAGATAAATCCATAAAGCAAATATAAAACTATTTTTATTGGCTGACTCACTGATCAACATGCAGGCCAATCTATGAGATTATATAAATAAAAGGAACTGCTTGTTAACTGATAAAGAAAGTGCATTTATGACGTATGATCGAAGGTAATATAAGTTATTGACTTAAGATCAATGTCTGTTCTAGCCCTACCAAAGGTAATCAGACATATAGAGATACTGCACTTCCTGTACTTCACGCAGGCAACTGATATAACTGATAGATAAGTTTTGCAGCGTAATTGAGGATTTTGTTGGGGACTATCCTCAGTTGTCGACAACCCCAGTTAAGTGGCCATAAACACCCGACCCCAAATGAGTCTATAAAGCACTAAAAAAAAAAAGAAAACAAAAACTTAACAAAATAAACTACAACTATGAACAATTAAATTTAATGCGCGCATTTAGTTCAACTCGTAGAATAATTTGAATTTCGAATGCATTTGGAAAATGCGAAACGGAAAATTGTGCACGCCTTGAAGAAAATCATTCATGTGTGTAGAAAATACCAAGTGCCGAACCCAAACAGACGCCAATGCACAATAAACAAAAAAATAACATAATAAAATTGTAAGAGAACAAAACAAATCAAGGAGAATTATAGACTGACGCTTGGACATTAGGAATGTCTGTCCAACAACAGTGAGGCTACGCTATGAGAGGCGAGAGGGAATGAAAAGAAAAAGTTAACACAGAAACTTTGGGTGTTGGCCTTGGTTTTAGGAGAGAACGGTTGAATAATTGAATAGGTATTCAAGGAAAATATTTTAAAATATATTAAAAAATGAAAAAAAGTTTTTTTACAATCAATCATAAAAGCTTGCTAAAAGGATTAATTTTTGCTTTGATATTTTACTCAATAGACCGCTAGTTTCTTAGAAACTAGCCTGATTTTTAAACCAATAAACTGACGTTCTAAGCCACTAAATATTCTTCATAAAATTCCAATAGTTTTTAATCTACTACAATTTTTTATAAACTTAAAACAAACCTTGATTTGTAATTACTTGAATGCTCATTTAGACTGGAATTCAACAAACAATTCTATTCACTTCAATTCAATGCTAAGAATGCAGTCGTTTATACCGTGTGACAACTGTAGCTCTATGCAAAACAATGCAATTAGGCGTGGCTGCGGTTTAGTCATGTGGACCACAACATTTAACCACTTCCGTAAAGGCCACGTGCTAATGAAGCTACTTCGTGAGAGTGGAAACCATAAGAAAGAGAAAGACAGATAGAAAGAGAAGGAGTAACTACAACCCACGCAATTATGAGACAGTTTAGGGGTTCACCTATGTGACTTGCATCATCTGTGAGCTGCGCTCAGCGCGTTGCGTGCCTGCAGCTCATTAGCCAATCAAAAAGCAAATGACTTGGCTGTAATGGGTTAATGAAGCTTTACTTAGGCACGGCGGCTACTAAAGCTTGCCCCAAGTGGGTTAGTGGCACTCGCCAAGCGTTTTCATTTTCATTTTCCAACAATTTTCCATACAACAATTTGTTTACCTGCGTGTGAGAAATTCTGTTTGTTTGTTATTGTTAAGCGCCATGTGTGCCGCTAGCTTCGACTCATAAATATCATAATATCATTATCATCAGAGAGGTTAATGTAGCCACAAGAGTTTGGGGGGTACTACGATATATCGACAGCCGATAGTCGCTTTAACTTACCATCTCTATGCTGCATATCGCACCAGCAATGATCATTAAGGAACTGTGGACCTGTACAGTATTTCATCACTGTGGGCGTACAGATCATGGTGTTGCAAGAGTTCTGTGTGTTATGGGCTGCAAGGAGAGCAAGAGGGATATATATAGAGGGGGATATTTGAAGAATATTCTAAATTTTTGCACCTACTTTCATTGTATATGCGCAGCGCTTGTATAGCCTCTGCTCGCGTCACCTGATGATCGAAGGTGGCTTCCTCGTAGTTGTCACTTATGATGGGTCCCTTCATCTGCAGATCTTCTGTATTGCACAGTATGCAGGAGGATTGCGGTGCGGCCAAAGTAGTGCTGAGACTGAACAACAGCAGCAGCAGGCAGACTTGCGGGAATGTGGAACTTAAAGCACGGTTTATGGATCGTAGGTGCTTGCACATACGTAATCTTTGGCAGGAACTACAGTCATCACTCGTCATGTTGCACTCGTTTGAAATAAACTTGCATATGCCACAAATTCTTAAGTTTTTTTTGTTTTCAGTCACATTAATTATTTTATTTATTATTCAAGCGGTTTTTTACTGGTAATTTGATATGTTCCATAAGTAGCGCTAAGTGGGAAAAGGGCGGAGAGATGTCGCATTAATAAGTAGGTTTGAAATCTGTGCATATCGAGAAGTACTCTGAGTTTTTAAGTACTATGCATTGTAGTTTTACAGCTGATTGGTTTCGTGTTATTTGTGGATCTAGTTAGAAAATTACTTTGACAGTTTTACGGATTGAGTTTCGTGCTTTTATTTTGTTGTTGTTGTAGAAGCTGCCAACGTGTCGGCTTTCAAAATACTTGAGTATTTTTTAGGGTATGCAGGAAGTGTAGTAAAAATCGTAATTTATGCATAGCTGGGTCAGAAAATGAGTCGACTTTAGAAACGAATGTACTCCTAACAAAAGAAAGGGTTGCTGATACTCAGATTGTGTGAATAAAAAGAGGATTATTTTTATTTGAAAATTAACACTCGTTTTTATTAACTTCCACAAACTTTCATTTTATAAAACACTTGTTAGGATTTTTAAAAATGTTTTGAATAATTTTTAAATTGCGTTTGGTATTTCTTAAATTTAAAAAAAAAAAATTTTATCGGAAATGTTTTTTTTTTTTTAACATTTATTTAAAAATAATTTTTTTATTTATTTTTTTTTTTTTGCTTAAATTTGTTTTACAAACTTTTTTTATATTTTATTTATTTATTTTTCACCACCTTTGTTAGAAATATTTACTGCTTTTCACTGTCATTCATTTGTTGTAACACAATTTCAACATATTTTAGTTAATGTTCATCTTTCATCCATTAAGTTTCTGATAAATTATTTGGTATTTTTATTTGAATTAGAAATATTTTCGGTATTTGTTGGATAATTTATTATCTTAGCTATGCGGCAACTCACTCAGCAGCGCGCGTATTCCATTCATAAATTAAAGTTACACAAAAATGAAAATCATTTTGACTAGAGAAAAACTAAAAGAAAATTTAGTTTTTCAAAGAGTAAAATCCGTTGACGGAGGGAGCAAATCTCGACGAGTCGTTTATTTGCATACAGAAAAACAACTCAACGGGGACTTCGCGCGACTGCGACTGCGACTGGCGACTGCAAATTCACTCTGAGGCGATGCGCAGCCGACGTCCAAAGCAAACAATCAAAACGTTTCGTTGTGTTGTCTTCGCAGCTGACGTTAGCGTCGACGCTGGCGTTGACGTTTGGCGCTGTGCGTTGAGCGTTGGCGCAGCTGTTTCTCACACACGACTGAGAACCAGCGACGCCGCATTGGCTGCTTTTAAGCTTTGCAGGGTAAACTTGAAAGGGTTTCGCAGTGCAGCCAAAAAAGTAAACCCAATAAATGATAATACAAAACTTGTCACTTTTTATAAAGAAGAGCGAGGGAAGTGCTCGACTTGTAGATGCGCTGTACTAAGACTTTATGGTTGCTGTTATACCTCTGATTTCTAGAAAACTATCAGAATTGTTAGTTTAATTAGTTTTTAAAATAAATAATTTAAGTCTTATCGTTGCTACTCATTTCTGGGAACTTTTGTAGGTTATCAGAAGACATCAAATATTTAATGTGCAATTTGTAATACTGTAGGGTATTAGCAAACTGATAAGAAGACTTTGCAGTTATGCACCATTTACCGTTTTTTGTTTGTGTTTACAAACATACGAATAAAAATGTAGTAAATAAAACAAATTGTTGATAAACTCAAGAATTCTCAGAATAACAACTTATATTGATAAACTTTACCGTTTATTTTATTAACATAACAGTAAGTTATCAGTTGTATATAATCCTGTTACTAAGCAATTCCTATAAGTATCCATTACTTTACAATACATATACGGATAGTCTTTCTTCTTTGGAACTCCACTTAAGTTTAACACAAATTAATCATTGTGTAAATTACACTTGAAGTTCAGTTCCCGATCGAAGAAAGCTATCAACAGTCGTTTAATCAGTTTGGAAATTGAGTGGAAAAACCAATGGATGGTCCATTAATATGATGACACTTAATAGAATTTTTGTTAATTTGTTGAAAATGATGCAGAACACGGCGTACAACATTCCTGGGCTGCCCAGGCATACAATATTTGACACACATTCAAATATTTTTATAATTTATGCTCACCTAAAGGCCCCAGAGGCGCTTCCCTATCTAGGGGCTCTACGCACCTCACTCCCTCCCTCTAGCTAGTGCTATATTCATCTCATAATTTCAGTCTTTTCAGTTTTAGTGTGTGTGTTTTTAAAAATAACATAAAATTCACTTCAACGATGTGCGATGTATAGAAGTTCTTGATCCAAGTCTGGGGAGCTCCACATGTTGTGTCGGCATCATTTGTTTACTGCAACCTGTTATAACTCCCCTCGCTCCTCTGCTCTAGGCCACATCGTAAATCTTGACGATGTCTCTGCAGTTTGCCCATACCCTTTACTTAAAAGTATACTGAAAGTTTGTTAAGACTTTGAAATGCTTCTTTTTAGCTAAGCCAAACGGTTTAGTTTTTAGACAGTACAGGGTATTCCCCGTCGACTATGACGCCTTAGCTGGTCTTGTTTTAAATGTGAATTTTATGGAGTCTACTATCTAGTATTACACAAAGTCTATTAAATATTTTGGCCTACAAATTGTGGGCGGTTATTGTTTTCTTTTGAGATCTAAGCAAGCGTCTATATAAATGTTTCTGTATGATGACATCGAGCAGCAGATAGACAAATATATGTCAAGCACATTAGCTAGGCAGCTCAATAAAAAGGATATTGTGGCCAGGGTAGAAATTGTGTCAAGGTTAAGGGAGCGTCGGCTCAAATCTCTTGGGTATGTGAGAATTCTATTAAGTTATTTTAAATGGGTGGACTTAGGGATGAAATTCCATTACTTAAAGTACACAAATACCCTGTTAGAACCTTCAATGGGTTTGTAGCACGCTAACTACTATTAGATGTGCAAAATTTCCATATGAAATGTTTATTTTGCGCTTTAGACAACCATAATTGTTGTCTGGTGCCTTAAACTAATCAAAAGTCAAGTATTTAGGCATGAATTGTACAGATTTAGCGTGAAAAAAGCGTGAAAATTTCGCTAGTTTGAGAAAAGATTCACATGTCTATTAGTTTACTAATATGCTAAGCAAACGCAAATACTCCTACTTTTAAATATGTTGAATAAATATATTTAAAAGTTTATTAAGTTCATTTAAAATTCCACGCGTTTCTGCAGTTTGAAAACGCAAGCGACGCGGGCAAAACGCACGTGACTTTTACAGCGTGGCAGTTGCAGTGATTCATTTATTACACAGCATTAAAACTACAGCAAAAATTGTTATATTTTGTAAATGTTCTATAAATGTAAATTAATCTACGGAACGGAAACGAGCAACGCTACAAAGACGCGCGCGGTTTTAACAGCGCTGCTGCAGCTGATACATTCAAACAGCTGACTTTATCTTATCGGTTAGAAAACGCACACAAAACGCGCGCGACTTTCACAGCACGGTCGTTGCACTGGGGCTGTTTTAGCAGCAGCTGGCGCTTTGAATTTAAATTTACAAGCGTCATGGCAACTTTAAACACTACACACAAACACACTAATCACACACACACACACACACACTGTGAGTCTTTGGAAAATTTATGATCATTTTTATTTTCACACTGAACAATCAATCAACAAATCGAGCAAAGTTACAAAAATTGTATCATAACAAAAAGCAAACTATTTTTAATACCAAAACGGCACTACACTGAAATGCTCTTTACACTGTGCATAATTTAAATAATTATGTTATTGTTGTTGTTGTAGTGTTGCCTTGGTGTTGTCGTTGTTGTTGTTGCCTAGAGAAAAGATTTTAATCGCGTTGCGTTCACAAAAATTTGTCAATATTCTCAAAAAAAGTGGAATATAAACAAAAAACTTGGAAAAAAAGCTAAATAGATGGCGACAAATGATTTTTAGCCAGTTTTTTTTTGTTATTACAAAATTAGCGACAGTTCAAGTTCGTTTGGCTTTTTAAATAGTTTGTTGTTGTTGTTGTAGTTACCATGCTTTTTAAATTAAATAAACAGTTTGGAGAATTTGTTTTTCTTTTCTGTATTTTTTCTTTGAAGCGCAGTAAACGAGACTCAAACGGCGACTGAAAGCGTGACGCAAATGTCGACATTGCGGCGCCGACAGCTTGCGGCAATAACAGGATTCGTAGCTAACATCCTTTGTCCTTTGTCCTTTGCACCCTCCAAGTTCCAGAAAAAAACAATAATAAAAATAAAGAAAGCAACCCTTGAAGTTTCACAAGCTGCTGGCAATGCCTCTCAAGCAGACAGCGAGAGAGCGACAGAGAGGGAGGGCGAGTGTTAGAGTAAGAGGCAGACAGGCAGACAGAAAGAGAGCCGCTAAAAGAGTGAGCTCACGGTAGTGTAGTATGAAATTTAATATCTCTATGCGAAGAGCAACAGGCTACCCACATCAAACCCAAACAAACCTGCGCAGCGTCGCCAGCAAATATCCTTCGCCAAGGACAACAAAGTCCGCTTGGAGTCAGAGTAGAATTGGAATTCGAGACGCAGTTAATAGCATCGAGTGGATATATTTGCTTAGGCTAATGACAAACTTTTTAAGGGCATGTCCGACTGCGACATTTGGGGAAGTTTTGGCTTTGATTTGGTTAGAGCGAACGGAGAATAAATTTGATTATCAGCAGCTTGTGACAGGTGTGAAGTCGGGGGAATTTAAAAAAAAAAGTAAGACAGGTAGAAGAAACTTGATACTGCTTTTCTTACCAGTATCTTAGCTTTGTGTTAGCTTTGTGACAAGCTGAAATCAGCGAATAATAAATGTATTTTTGCTAGCTACAAAAATAACATGACTTCATAAGGAAAATAATTAATTTATCTAACTTTCTGCCTAAGAAATTAAAACTCTCAATTTCAGAACTACTTTCTGACTATGTCTTCTCAAGCAAAACTTGGCCTATAGACTTGGGATAGGGCAGTTCTCCCAGACAGACATGAAGTTTATGATAAATGACATTTTCTTAGTGCCAGGTGTTTGGCAATCTGCTCCAAAGTCATAAATTAGTCGCTGGTCCGAATCGATTTATGTCTGTGGCAGGCTACTAAAAATACTAGCCAAAAAAAGCGAAGAAATAAATCGCAGACACACGGAGCGTATGAGCGACGTATGAACTGAGGCGGTTAAGTATTAATGATTAGGAGGACCAGACAATGTCCCCAGCTGCCCAACTGATGAACTGACACATGTGGCCATTGGCAAGAAGCCAATTCAATGCTTGACATTTATTATGATTGGCTTATTAGGGCACAAGAGGGCCAAAAGGGGTGGGTGGGGTAAAGGGCGAGGGAGGTATTGTCGCATTGATGGCACATGCCAAAAGTGCCATTAACAATCGGTTCAACTGTAAAATGGAAATGGCTTGGAAACTATGCCAACTACTTAAAAACAAGAGTGCTTAGAAAAGAGGTTGCATACCCTTAAAAGTACCCTGTAGGCTGCGTTTGTGGCTGAGCTGTCGTACCTTGGTGCTTGGGTATTCAGCAGTCTATCATTTCAATTATGGACTTCAACGTATTGTTTAAATTTTAACAAATAAAGCTTAAATTGAGTAAACTTCTAGCTGTAAAAGTTTTACTAAATGCGATAAGAGTTATTTTTATGGGTCAAAAACATTCAGATAAAATGTGGCTTGAATTACACCATAGGGGAAACCATTACTGCAATCTCGGTTATATATTTAGCCTATATATAAAATATATTTACTGTCAGCTTTAAGGATCAACTTTAAAAATAATATGTGTACGAATTGAATTTAGAAACGCAATATTTAATAACAGAATGCGAGTTAGAAGAAAGAAATAGCAACAAATTTTATGTGTTATTAATTCATATATAAATGTATTTTCATTTTCTCATTTATCACTATGTAGAACAGTTCACATTGGTGACGAAAACAACACCCAAAAACATACACTCAGTGCTGTTTTAAATATTTAAGTGTTCATTTTCCAATGCTTTTCAAACTTCATTACAAATAGAAAGACAAGTAAGTTGACTCATAGATGGCGCTTTTTCGGTCTCAACATGTTGAGAGAACGCACAGAGATTGCAATAGATGGCGCCACTAAATGTTTTGTAGTAATTCTGATATCTGAAGATAAATAAATTATTGCTTCGTCATTTTAGAAAATAGTGTGAATATTAAATGGCCAATAATTTTATAACCATTAAATAACTATAACTCAGCAAAATGGATTGACATTGCGAAAAGTTCAAAATTCATACATATGTATATTCCCGCATCTAAAATTACGACCACATCATAAATTTTCATTAATCGTTTATTAAATGTATTTCTTTTAAATTTCTTTGGTATATAAGCTAATTTTTAAACATCACTGTAAAGTGTATTATGAAATGTTTGTGCTAATATTATAGCATAAAGATTATACGTATATATATTATTTATACTTATTAGTAATAAATATTTTCACGTTTTTTCGAGATATAAATTTGGATGTGTAAACTTTTGTTTGAACTTTTGGGCCATGAATTGGATCATTTTCAAAATAAAACTAAAAAAAAGGAAATGAAAATAAAACAAAACAATTTAAATATTATAAATTTATTTAAAATAAATCACTTAAGCACAACTTAGATTAGATAGCAAGGAAAATGGAAAAGTATCAGGAAAATAACTGGTGCTATCACTAGAGACAATTAATAAATACGCTAAAGATCTGAAGAATATGAGAAACGGTGGAAAAATTTGGACCTAATGGGCGGCATCGTAGGTGTCCTTGTGCTGATAGCCACTGACATAGCCAGAGCCATCGACCAGATTGCGTCGCCCAGCGATGCCTTTGCCCTTGCCCGTGGCGTCGAAACGCTCCTTGTGGGATCCCGTGTATTTGCTGGTGTCCGTCAGTCGATCCACAGCAGCGGCAGCTTTGCCGGCCTGGAAAATCATTGAGTTAAGTAAAGTCAAAGTGGATGTTTGTATGTTAAACTTACCGAAACCTGTGGCACACCTGGAGCACCACAGCTGGCCATCTTCTGCTTGATTGTCGCCAGCTCAACCTTTTTCGTCTTGGCCAAATCATCGAGGAATTTGTTGTAGTCAAGTATGGACACTTTCATGGCCTTCAATTTCTTAAAGTGGATGCCCGTATCGGTGGTAGTTATCTGCTTATCAATCACCTTTGCCTGCTTCATCCACTTATCGCTCTGAGAGAGCGTTATGAGTTTGCCATCGGATTTGGTATCGCCGAATTTGGAGAAGGCCTTAAACTGATCCGAGAAAGTAACCTTTGGTGCGGCATCCTCCAGCGCCAACTCTGCCAGCTCTGCGGCGGGTGCCTCAGTGGCGGTCGCACCATTTGCTGCTTCCTCAGACATGCTGGATCTAAAAAAAAAACAGAATTAAATTAATTATAGTTGGAAAAGTATTATTTCTTTAGTTACTACCAATACACGCCATCTCCTACCACGTTGTACACCTGACTTTCTCACCTGTGACTTACGACACTCACAAGCATTGCGTTCACTCTAAACTGTTTCTATTGACTCGATTATTGGTCTAAATCTAAACACGGCGTATACTTGATATCAGTTAGCTTATCTAGCTGCATTTACGTCTTATAAACTTCTTTATGCCGATGATATCATTTCAATTGCTGAGAGAGCCAAAAAGCTTTCTCAATTGTTGTTATTGGTGCTAATTAAGTGCGGAAGGTTAGTCAGTTATTCGAATCTGTATTTCTAGTGACGTCATAGATTCGTTATACTGTCTCGCTCTCTCTCGCACAGCCCGCAGACCAATGTCGATAGCGGCTAACAATACATTTGCTCATTAGCGTCTACATTGGTATTCTAATCAAACAAACTGTTGCCTAACTACACTCAGAAAAAAAGTTTGGCCAACTGGAATTTTTAATTGGCAGTTGCCTGTGTCATAAAGCACAAAGAAAAACAAGTTGCTTGAATGCCTGACAAACTTTTGGTAATTTATACCCATTTTAGGTAAGTTGTGTAAGAGTTTTTAGCAGTGTAGCTGACTGTTGCTTGTGCTCTAGAGTAGAATGGCTCAACTAATGACTGTGCGATTAACGAATACAGTTGTTATTTGACCCCAAGGGTGGGGAACACACAATGCCCGTAAATACACTGAGAAAAATAAGCTACCAAGTGAACGTTTAAAGCTACAGAAAGTTAACAGCTGTACTGGGTACATTTTCATGCAAAGTTAATCAAAGTTTTAGTTACAAGAAAACTTTAAACTTATGTATTTTTTTCAGTGTATACCGTTGTTATGTTGTTTATGGCTTTTAATAATCATCAACAGCTTTCATATGCCCCCAAGGGTTAAGAAATACAGTAAATAATACTGTTTGTAAACATACACTGAGAAAAATAGTCTACAATTTGCTGGATTTAAGCCTCAAGCATAATTAGTTAAAGAAAATGTTTAATTTCGCTCAGTGTTTATCACTCTTAGCCAAGTTAACGGCACAGCATACCCACTTGCACTCTAGGGTTAACTCGTAAATCCCGTAAACATTTCAGACTTGGAATCTCTTGTAGCATAAATTGTCGTCTTGTTTACAGGCAACAAACCATAAAATGCAAGTCGAGAGAAGAAGCACAAATCGAACAACATAAACAGTAAATAAACGTGAGCTTTTGTTGTAACGATCATTAATTATGAGCCAGTTAAGATGGGGTTAAGGAATAGTTATGATATGGTAAACTGAGTAGCTCTGGAAGCTGCACGGAAGGCAACCAGTTATGGGATTATGGTAACGTCTGTCCGACAACCGTTTACGAGTCACAGTTTGAATGCAACGATCTGGCGATAAGATTACGCCGTGGGTCAAGGTCAAGGTCAGCAATGGGAATCGAATGCAGCGACCCATGAAGCGTAACAAATCTGCTATTTTGGGACAATAATTATTTGCAAGTGCACAGTGGGCAAATACGATTAAAACTGAAAATGTCATGGAAATGACATCAGCATTATACGCGGTGATTACGTCGACTTTGTTTTGGGTGAGGCTTAACTAGTTTCGTTTCTAGCCAGCTGCCCTGCAGTGTACAGTTAAGACTTCCTTTTACTCTTCACAATGTAGACCTTAACTTTAGTAATGGGAAACCATAAATACTTGAAAACAAACTCGAAAACATGACAAAAGGCAGCCGCAAAATAACTTCAGACAGGGGCAGGAAATCTGTTGAGCAACGTGGCTAGAACAAATCAAAAATAATCCGATTTGACTGCAGACAACACATGGATATGTATGTACATACCAGACATACAGATGGATATATATATGTATCAGTCTATATAAGTATTTTTTAAATTATCTTGTTCATCTCGCCGCATCCGCATCTCAAGTTAATTATTGTCGACATGGGAAGCGCGTGGCGAGCGTCCCAAATAAGCTCTGACCAAGTTAAGAATGTAATGGGTTTTTTGCCAAATTGGTAGAGATAAATAACTATTGAAAGATATGCCTAAAAGGCGTGGCAATTATACACTTTAATACAAACTTATTTGTTTTTATGTTATTGAAATGCACGCCAGAAATTTGGGTCACATCAGTCGAAGCGTTTGGACTGCCTCAATCGAGTAAATGTTGCATAAATTAAATGCTTAACAGGAAATAAAATACGCAGCACAGTTTGCTGTGGAGGGGTGAAAGGGGGCAAGCGTAGGCAAGGGGGCTTGCGTGTGAGCCCATGAAAAAAATACAATTTGTTGTCGCTTGAGGTCAGTTATGCTAAAACATATTCATAGCGCGCCCTGGGGCTGTGTGCATAAGTATACACAATCTACAGCAGCTGAAATATTAGATGACATCACGCTACCTTCCCAGTCCCCCACAAAAAAAGTTTTGAAGTAGAGAGAAACAGGAACTGGGAACGCGCAAGCGCTGCATACATACAAACGGATGTCAAACGCAAACTGCGCCTAAAATGATGCTATGTAGGGATTACAAATACTTTGACTGCAGCGCGGGAAATTCCAGAACAATGAAGCAAACAAAATTGGGTCATGTGGCACTCGAAATAGCGCCAAAGTTCCCTTGCCACCCTCGCGACATTTCATCTCGCTGAGGTCTTTTTTTCACCCATTTCGATTGTTGTAAACAAGCTAAAGATGCTCCTGTTTGTGTATCTATGTGTGTGTGTGTATCTACATATAGAAATCTCAGCAACACTTTGTTGTGAATTTGTGGGACACTGTGTACTTAAGAAAGGCAACTCGGTGCCAAACTTGAAACACTAAAATAACTTACTTTGTTGCGGTTGCCTTTTTCAAGTTTAAATGTAAATATATTTTTAAAAATTATAGTTTTTGATTGCTTTGTTTGCTTTTGCCGTGCTGCGCGCGTTTGCTGTCGTTGTCGAGACTCAACTGTTTGGACAAAATGCGCAGCAAATGCCACAAAGGGGGCCAGAGCCCAAGCGGCGTATGAGTGATATTTTGGTATAGATTTGAGTTACTTTTTGAGCGCATTACGAAGGGGGCACGCACAGCAAAGAATAAGAAAATGTAGGAGAGCTAAGAGTGGCGACGGGCTGATGCCCTGTAGTTAAATGTTAAAAAATATATTTGAAGATTTTTAAAGAAATTTAATTTGGTGTTAAAATAAAATCTATACACACAATTTGGTATAATCTAACAGCTTTAAAAATCACAAATTTCTTACCAAATTTATCTACAAACTTTTCTTCATAAATCTACAAACTTTTAATTATATTTCTACCTATATTTTGGTACCAAATCTAGGCATTAGTAAAAAACTTAACTGACAGTTAAATCGTCGAACGTGTTTTAGCTGTGCAGTCGCGATATGTCCTCATAAATCATAACATACACACCCTTTCCCCCTTCCTCCCGCTCTACCCGCTCTCTTTCCTGTTTTTGTAGCGTTTTTAACAAACTTTTATCTGAGAAACAACCACAGGGAACTTATACATTTAAATATATATATTTAGTGTATTTCGAAGCGATGACTTCATTTAACTAAACGCAAAAGAAACACAAAATTTATAAATGCCAAAAACTAACAACAAAAGCCGCTCGAAAAGCGGCACAATCATTTATCAAATGTGACGCGACTCGACGCTTATCAAATTGAGTTGCACTCAGTTTATGGTTTGTTTTGAGTGAAAAGAGCGAAAAGCACTCAAAGCTCAGTAAGCTTTGGGTGGCAGAGGGCGAGAGCGGTGGGGGCAGGTAGGCAGACAATTTTTATGTCTATACGGAAAGTAGAAAACGATGCGTGAAATTTGACAGCAAAACAAAACGAAATAAAAACACAACAAGTAGAGGTTAACTAATAAGCGGGAAAGGGAGAGGGAGTGTGGGAGAGAGAGAGCGCAGTACCAGCATGAGCTCATGGTGAGAGGCTACTCAATGGACTAGCTACTAGCTAATAATAATAGTATAAATTTGATATGTAAATGACTTTTTGGTGAGAGATTCACTCGCCGATTACTAGAGCTGAACTTCCAAGTCATCCCTTCACCCGAAATAGGTTCTTTGAACTAGGAAAATGCCGAAAAACTGTGAAATGAGAAAGTGGAAAATGTAAACTAGTTTAGCAAATGGTAAAAGTCTTGTTGTAAATCACGTATAAACTTCAAGAGTGATTACAGCTGTCGCGGCTAATTTGTTTAGGTTAATGTATGTGCATGCTCTATAGAGCCCCTTCTCTCCCCATTCCGCAACTCCCTGCTGCTTTGCCCTTAGTGAATGTAACTACTCGAAAGCTGGTCATGATTTATGCCACTCTGACAGCGTCAAATATTTGGCCAAAAGTGCGTGATGGCGTCATTTTGTGGCTAAAAGAATGAAGAATATCAGCAAGCAGATAGAGGCAGAAAGTTAAGCGAATGGGCAGTGAAATAAACGAAATATGAATGCACTTTAAAAACAAATATTTGTTTAAAAAGAATATATAAATTAGTTAGAAAGTTGAAGTGGTTTAATAGAGTTTTTATTTAAGAAAAATCAGAGTATGCTGACATGGACTAAACTTTATTTTTTACAAGGTTTAAGTGCCGCTTGAAAGGAAATTTTAATACCTGCTTTAAATAGCTTTTTAAAGCTAACAAAAGAGCCCCAGAAAGCAACATGCTCCCCAGTAGAGTATAAGCCAAACAACACAGAACACAAAAGAGGTAAAAAACACAGTTGACCAAAGCAAAATTCTAGGTGTGTTTGGGCCTGAGAGACAAGCTGTGTATTCACAGAGTAGAAACAATAATTAGCCCTCGAAAGCCGAAAGCCGTGAACTAATGATGCACAAATCACCAGGTGACAACACACAACAAGTACTCAAAGCCAGTTGATGATAGGAATTTGCTAAGCAAACAACTGGGCAGAGAATTGTTAAGAAAATCGGGAAGAGACTTGTGAAGAGCAGGAAACTGGCAAGGTAACTGTGACAATCTAAAGCTGTTTGTTGTCGTCCAGGTGCAAAAGGAATTTAAAGTGATTCGTAGTACCATAAACACGCCCAAACAAGATCATTAAGGTACTGCACCTCTGGACAAATTATGGCCAACAGAATTGGGCTTTGATTAGGAAGAGAAGCGAAGCAGCAGCAGAGGAGCCCAAAGTGTTGTGTACATTAAAATGCACTTATCAACTGTAGCTGGAAATGACTCTGGAGCTGAGGCTATAGCTGTTAACGGCCCAGAGTCAAGGGCATAACGATAACTATAACTATATTTGGCCAATGCTATCAATCCTAATCAGACGCGGGCTTTGTGGCCAGCACTGAGGAAGCAGCGGCAGCAGCAGCAGCAGCTGTGGCAGCGATGCGTGCCAAGAGATAAACTAAAAATAAACCAAATGCAGCGAGCAGAAGACCTTGTTGGCCAGTTTGGGACGGTCCAAGCCAAGCTGGACAAATGTGGCCCTTGGCCTTCACTTACCTTGAGATGCCGCAGTGCGAGACGCATTTTAAATCAGTTGCAGTTGCATGAATGAGTCGCAACCACAGCAACTGCAACCTCAGCAACAATTGAACAATCAGAGAGCATGGCCTTGATCTCTGTCTCTGTCTTCGTTTCCTCTTTCTCTCTTCAGATCGGTAAAGATTTAAGGTTTAGGCCAAGTTAGGGCTGCCTGTTTCCCCTTGGGCATTCTACTCTGGTACCATATCTTTCGTGTTAGCTTATCTCTTCTTGCTTATCTTTTATTGATATCCCTTTGTAGACTTTTGGACAAGTTCTTAAGCTCTCAATCTCCGTTTGTCCCTTTTCCTCTCTCCTCTTTGATCTTCCTCTCTGCTTTTTCATTATCTTGTGTGATACTCAACAGTTTGGCTTAAGGTTTGGGCCAACTTTTGAAGCCCAACATCCTTAAAAAGTCTATTTCTTTGCCTGGTTTTCTCCCTCTTTTCCTCTTCCCCATTTCGTTTCTGCTTAGCCTAAAATTTGGCTTAAGGTTTCGGCCAAGTTCTTAAGTGAGCCATGTTTGCTAAATGCCATCACACTCATGAAGTTGTTGCCACAATTTAGCCACATTGACAACGACCGTTAACGATGACAACAGGCCGCAAGTGGACAAGTTTCAGCCTCGTTAGCAGCAGTCGGTGGATGTGAGGGGAGGGGAGACGCTGGGACAGTTGCAACAGAATCAGAACAAGTCAGCAGAACCAGCCAGAGTTCTGCTGTCTTTGCGGTATAAAAGGACGCGTTCCTGACCAGCCACAAACAGAATCCAAACAAGAGGCGAGTGCCCTAGACACAAAGTCAAGTTCTAGACGCAGCGTTTTTCAGTTTTCGATTTTCCGTTTTCCTGTTTACCCGTTCAACATGCAACTTGTGGCTCTTCTGGTGCTGACCACCTGCTTGGCTCTGGCCAACGGTGTC
This sequence comes from Drosophila parthenogenetica, assembly GCA_035047505.1. Taxonomy (NCBI): domain Eukaryota; kingdom Metazoa; phylum Arthropoda; class Insecta; order Diptera; family Drosophilidae; genus Drosophila; species Drosophila parthenogenetica. The sequence continues at coordinate 5,744,947 of JAWNPM010000247.1, read as the reverse complement.
GCTCTGTATCCGTACCTGTATACGGCCCAGGGATCGGCTCTGATCACGCCCACGCAGCAGCAATATCTCACCCAGGATGCACTGGGTCAGTATGCTTATGGCTACACTGAACCACACTCGACTAAGCAGGAGATTCGTAGCCTGGATGGCACCACACGTGGCACCTACAGCTACCGAGATGCAGCTGGCAAACTGCAGACCGTTGACTACACAGCCGATGCTGCGGGTTTCCATGTAGCAGCCACTAACTTACCACACGCTGTGCTGCCACAGGGCAGGAGTACTCCCGCTGAGCATCCAGCTGACTCCGTTGAGGTCGTCGCCGCACGTCAGAGCCACTTCCAGGCCCATGAGCAGGCTCGCCAACGTTTGGAACTCGCCAAGCAGCAGCAGCAGTCGAATTCAATACAAGCTCAGTCAACTGAGAAGTTGTCACGCCCCGTTGCCGACACCGCTGAGGTGGCTGCCGCCAAGTCCAAGCATCTGAAACGCGTTGCCTCTGAGAAACTGCGCAATGAGCTGATTGGTTCCTCTGTGTTGCCCGTGGCCAGGAGCTCACATGTCATCGTTCCCGTTGTTCCCTCAGTTTATGGCTACACCGTACCACGTTTCTACAGTCCACGTGTATTTTATTAACATCACATATTTGTAAACATTTCTTATTCCTTAAGAAACAAATAAAAAGTTTGTCGCTAAGATGGTTTGAGACTTAAAGATACTTTTTGGCAGCATAAGCTTTTTAAGCTTTAACTTTTTGGGGGAAATCAGAGCTAAGTACTCAGAGTACTAGAGTTGTAAAGTCTTGAAGTGATTATTCAACCACTAAGCGTTATATGCTCCTGTTTATGCTCCTGTTGCTCCCTGCGGATTCCTTCTTTTGAAAGTAGCTGCACACAAACATGGGTTTCCTAATCCTTTACTTTTCCAGGTATGAATAGTAAAAACTGAACTCCGAATTTCTATATTCCCCCAAGACTTTTTTCCATCACTAGCTTTTAAATAAGGGTCCAAGACTGTTTAATAAACAGCAATTCGACATAAACTACCCTTAACCTTAAGCTAATCCTTAATTCTATGATTTCCTAAGCCTGTAAGCCTACCTCAACATACAAACGTTCCAAAGTTTCAACTGAGTTCCGCAATCAGACAAGAAATCCCTTCAAATTTATGTTATTTTACGATCTTATTATCAGTCCTACCTCAACCTTAACCGCCGAAAACCCACAAATTCCAACGTTTTCAACGCAAAGTCATCAAAAATTTCATAAATGCAAACCGAAGTTTTGATTTCAATTAAATTTAATAGCGGCATAAACAAGGTAGCCCAAAAAAGAGCAGAAAAAAAGGTAGCATGCCCCAAATGGTTCCTTGACCTCAGTATGATACCGTACAAAACCTGGCCTGATTAAGTTCTTGGCTGCAGACGAGCTGTGTACAGTAGGAAAGAGGGGAGAGAGGGGATTAAGGGGGCAAGGTAGCAGGCATACTGACAGATGAAAACAAATTGCGGCTTTTGTGTACAAATTTATGCTCAACTTGTTGAAATCGAGAAAATATTTATGTACAAACAGAGCAAGAGGAAGAGACAACAGCATGCAACAAGGAGCAACAACAACTGCGTGTGTGTGGGACAACACAGGGAATATGAAAGTAAACTGGACGACCTTCCCGAGAACGCACGATATGACTAAAAATTGTGCATTTATTTTTTGGCAACTTGCAAGTTGGCGACAGAGCCAAGGAGGCGCCTCGCCAGCCTCTCGAGGAGCTGCTATAAAAGCGAGAACCGTTCGCAGATCCAGTCACAGAGTTCTCTAGAGCGAGTACTAGTTCACCACACTAGCAGCGCCCGACAAAATATAAATTATTAAACTCAAATCCTTCCCTTAAAACCCAATCAAGTTCAGTTTTAAGATGCAGTTGCTCCAACTTTGTCTGTTGTTGTTGGCGGTGGCATGTGCCGCAGCCCAGCTGGAGTATGGTGCACCACCCTCAGCCGATGCAATCAGTCAGTATCACACCCAAGACGAGCATGGACAATACACCTATGGCTACACTGCTCCGCTCTACTCCAAGCACGAAACACGCACTGCGGATGGCGTCACTCATGGCTCCTATTCCTATCTGGATGCCGCGGGTCAGCGACAAACCGTTGACTACAAAGCCGATCTGGATGGTTTCCGTGTCCTAGCGAGCAGCCTGCAGCAACGTCCCGTCGAGGAGACACCCGAGGTGGCTGCTCTGCGTGCTCAGCACTTGGCCGCCCATGCCGAGGCCAAGCTGCGACTCGCTGGAGGAGCGGAGGTGACATCCCCACAGGATACCCCTGAGGTGGCGGCTGCTAAGGTAGCATTCTTCAAGCGCTACGAGGCGGAGAAGCGACGCAATCAACTCAAGGCTGCGATGTTGCCCAGTCACACAATTCTATCGCAACCTATCTATGTGTATCAGCCCAAAAGTGGCTTCATCTACCAGTTAAATGCACGCTTGGCACCCGCCAGGGACTACCTGCCAGTGGCTTGAGCACTGATTGATTTATTGACTGTCTGCCTGATGGATTTATTGCCTAATTGATTGATTGATTGATTGACTAATTGTTGTGTTTCTGTTGAGCAAATAAATGAAAATGTTTCCAAGGAGAGCGCACAGTGGTGCACAGTTTGTCTTTATACTAAAACTTGGGGTCAGATAAATTTATGAATTCGATTTCACATCAATCAAGGCCAGATGATTGCCATTTCTGTCCCAATTGCGCCATTATTTCTACTTAGTTCCGAGGTTAAAAGGTCAATTTACGCAAATTGGCAATAAGAACGAGCCACAGTGGAGCTCAAATTGGCTTTATGCTTTAGTCTAATGCTAAAAATTTATATTCAATCATTCATCAATCATTGGTTAAATATTAGTGACCATTGTGACTACATTTCTGACTATCATCTCTTAGTTCAACTCTTGTATACCAATATTAAGGCACAGTGGTGCACAAACGATTTTTATTTACCAGTTTGTTAAAAATAAACTTCTAGAAAAACAATCAATCATCAATCATTTCTTTATCCACTCCAGTATCCACACAAATTCAGTTTTATAGTCAAATTTATTCCCCAAATAGACAAAAATTTAGGCACAGTGGTGCACAGCTTGCATTTATTCTTAAGTCTAAGACAATTACAACATGCAGATTCCAAAAATATCAATCAAACGACTGTAGTTCCAGTTCCAATACCGTTCCCTTTACTAGTTCCGCTGTTCGTTCTGTTTGCTCAGCTGCAAACTACGACTGAGGGCAATGGGACGCAGAGTACGAAGTTCGGTGGGTGTGGTCACACTGTACTTGGCACTGGGTGAAACGTAGGCATAGTAGGCGCCAATAGGAATACGCAAATCCTGATTGTTTCTATCCAGACGATCGTCCAGATCGCTTAGCTTCAAGTAGCTGCTGGAACTGAGGTCGGCCAAGGTGTAAACGGTTCTCAGACGCAGATCCTTGGCATCGTTGGCCGTCTGCAGACGCTGTTCTTGTCGTGATTGTTGTTGCTCTTCTTGTCGCTGCTCCTGCTCAGCGTCTTGAGATTGAGCACGCTCCGTGCTGTCGGCGCCTTCTTCCCGGCGGTTGTCCTCCTCTCTCAGTCGACTCTCCTCACGCTGTCGATCCTCCAACATGGAGGTCAGCTCCGCTCGCACTCGCTCCAAGATGTCCGCATCCTCATCACTGAGCGTTCTTTCCCTCGTGCCCTGCTGCTGTTCCTGTTGCTGTTCCTGCTGCTGTTCCCGCTGTTGCTCCTGCCCCTCGCGTCTTGCCTCAGCCTGTGCCTCCTTGAGGGCATTGAGGTGCGCCTCTCGTGCCTGCTGCACCTCCAAAGTGTCCGTCACGGGCAGCGGTGGCTGCTTGTCATCCACTGGCGCCTTAGGCTGATTGCTGGCTTCCGCCTGGAAGCCACGACTACCTCCTGCTTCATACCGTACCGTCTGCAGCTTCCCATTGGCATCTACGTAGGAGTAGAAGCCACGGGAGGAGCCGTCACGTGTCGTATACTCCGCTCTGGCTGCATTCTCATCGCTGTAGCCGTAGGAGTAGAAAGCACGCGCCGTATCCTGCTCTTGGTAGCCGCGTCTCAGCGACAGCTCTTCGGGAGCACGGCCGGAAATTCGGAGAATCGGACGAGTTCCGGCTGCAGAGGTCAGACTCAAAAGAGCAACTGTGCCGATCAAGCAAACGAGGTAATGCATCCTTCTTGTTGTTGTTGTGGTTTCTCTAAGTTGTGGGTTTGAACTGATGCTCCAGTTGCTCCACTCTGGTTATTTATACGCCAACGAAACACTCGAAAGCACCCAAAAACCACCCATTGGTAACCCAAAGCGTCACCGGCGCCAGAAATCTGCGTAATGACCTCGAAATCATCAACATCAACGAATTCGCTATCAGCTTACAACCGCCAGCAAACAGCTTATGCTGCACCACCACTGCACCACCGCAAGGCCTACTAGCACCACTGGTGTTGTAACAGCATGAACTTAATATTGATATTGGTTGCACATGGATAACGATACCCGATCGCACATTATGCAACTGGTCCACGCACTTGCAAACGCCTTCGTAGGGCTTCTACATTTTGTAGACGTTTTGAACGGTTCCGGCGGAAAACCGATGGTAGGAAAATGGGAAATAAATACGGCAACTGGAAGTAATCAGAGATTTGTATAGGAAAAGTAGGTCTAAGATTATTTAATAGGAGTAGGAGAAAGAAGGGCAAATGATTAAAATAGTTTACAAAATTTAGAGCTACTTAAGAAATCCCAATCAAACTCTCACATTATTTGTGGAACAGCCCTAAGTATATGTTGACAACATATGACTATGATCTTTAGGAAATATTTGTGGAAAATCCTGTTCTTTAATCAGTTGCCTTAGAGGATTTCATATTACAGGCAGGCCCTTAATAACTCAATCCTGGTATAACTAGTTTACCTCTGTAATTCGTTTTATTTCTAGGGTCCCTTGAAGAAACGAATTATTAAGGATCTAACTGTACTAATCTAAAATCAAAGAAAATATACTACAGGGTCTTTCAAAGCAAACTCTATCGATGGTTAAGAATTTAAACAATCATTCGATGGTAGTACTAGAAGACTAGCGAGATTTAACTTAGGAACCCTTAGAAGAAACAAGATTTAAAAAACTTTAAACAAATATTAGTCATAAACATAAAATTTGTCTTTTTTGAATGCTTTAATATTAGACTTTCACGTTCTTTATCTTTAGCTTGCTGCTTTATACTAGGTAAAAATTAAACTGATAAAATTTAAAACGATAAGAAACTTTACTAGGTTAATGTAGTAAAGTCTTATCACATCAGCTGATAAATTGCTGTACTATTTTAATTACTTCAAATTATTTTAATTTAGGTAAAGAAAGCTAAGAACTCGAAGCAACCGTAAAGAGTGAAATTTTGAAGACCTGTCTAAATGAACTTAATTAAATACCTAATCAAACCATCACGTAAACTTAACAATACAAATAAACAGATTTGACAATTGTTCATATCTTAAATTCCCCTAGCATAAAGTAAAGTAGATCACATAAAATAATAAAAACAAACAACAGAGACACTGCTCAGCTACAAAGTTCACTCAAAATGAGCTCAAGAGTCATAGACATGCTCTCCCAAGTTCTCAGCTCGAGATTGGAGATTGAATACCCCACGTAGTGCACAAACTGATAAACTGTGTTGAGTCCAGACGATCAGTTGAGAAACAAAGCTGTAACGTTTAACAACACAAAACACTGCTAATTGAACGATGGATTTGGCTGGAAAAAATGTCGTTTACCTCGGCGGATTTGGTGGTATTGGGCAAAAGGCCTGTGCCGAGCTACTAGAGCGTCAACTGCAGGTAACAACGTCGCTTTTGGCCAATATCCAAGCTACAAGTTACTGACCAGCTTTGCTTTAGGCGTTGGCCGTGTTCGACTTGACGCTCAACGCTGAGCTCTTGGCCAATTGGCAAGCCAAGTACCCCAACACTCAGATCTTCTATCAAAAGTTGGACATAACCCAAAGATCGGACATTGAAGCGGCCTACAAGGTGGCTGCGGAGCGCATGGGTCACTTTGATCTGGTGATCAATGGCATGGGTTTAATGGATGATCGTCATGTGGAGCTCACTGTACAAATAAACTTTGTAAGTAAAATTTACTGAGTTTTAGACTTTGGAACTAAATATAACTATGTCTACAGCTGGGTGTGGTCAATAGCTGTGTGATTGCCCTGGGGTATATGGACAAGTCCAAGGGCGGCAAGGGGGGCTTGATTATGAACATCTCATCGGTTGCCGGCTTGGAGCCCACACCCATGATGGCCATCTACTCAGCGGCCAAACACGGCGTTACGGCCTTGAGTCGTGCTTTTGCGGTAGGTACTCAGTTACCCCAAATACCCTGCCAGTTTATAAACCTTTTTCTTCTCTAGGGCGGCCCTAATTTCATGCGCACTGGTGTCTCCTTCATAGCCATTTGTCCCGGCTTTACGGACACTCCCTTGCTCCACGATATGTCGCAGAAACGCACATTTGACTATGATATAACCCTGAGATCTGTGCAGACTCAGTCCCCTGAGGTTTGTGCCAAAAATATGATTAAAGTGGCAGAAACGGGTGAAAATGGTAGAGTTTATCTACTGGACGTAGGAGAGATCAAAGCACTGGATTTTGCTGTGATGTGGACACCACAGTTGGCTTAAAAAATCATTTAACTAGAATTCTGGCTGACTATAAATTGTTATTAATCAATAAAACAAATGTTAATTATCGTATTGAACGTGTCATAATTAACCACAGCGCATTCTATGGCATGCAAACAAAACCACAGCAATCACAGAGCTCGAGAAATAGGGCATTAATTTCTTATCAACCATAAAAACGTATAAATTTTATTTATATTTAGCTTTAGGTTTCAATTTCAATAACAAAATGCTGTTATCAAAGTGTTAATAACCTTTTTAGCTCAAAAAAAAACTGAAAGCTGCGTTTTATCAGCAGCTTAAAGCTCTCTAGTAAGCTTTAAGCTGTTTAATCGTTTAGTACCAAAGGCTCTTTACTCACCCATTAGCAAAAATTTAGTGCTTTGTCTTTTTATTAACCTTTATTGAGAATTCTCACACACACATTAGATTTATCAATTTCTAATACATTTATAATGAATTCTTTGCTTTTTTTGTTTTTTTTTTTTAGCTTAAGAAAATTCAGCACACACAAAAGTAGTACATACACAAATTCAAGTAACAGTTATAAACGGCACAAAGTATCTAATAGATACAGATACATGCACTCTCTTAGCACATTTTAATTATTTTTAGATTAGTTTTGAAAACAAGTTTTTTCATTCTCGATTATTTTGCATACACCTGTGTCTGTACGTGTGCCTGTGTCTTACTGTGTGTGTGTGTATACATTAGTTTTGTTAGTTAAGATTATTATATTAATACATATCTATGGAAATATAAAGACATTTGTTTGTTTTTCCCATTAAACTGGGAGTAGTTCTCATATGTTAACTGTAAATTTCACATCATCACAATTTAAGAATCTCCAACTAATAACACACAAATTTCGAGTTGAATATTTCTCCAATTTGTACAATATACTGACTATATTCAAATACGAAATTCGAATGGACATTTTTTCCACATACTACACATCATCTTATGCCGGACTTAATTTTTAAATAGAGCTGAGCTGAGCGGATTTTCAAACTGGATTGTGCCAAAGACAGTGGAATTTCTGTAGTAATAAATTAAGCATAAATTTGGCTATTTTTGGGTTTCTGAGTTTTAATCGAATGCAGTTGTATTGTCCTCGCCATAACACATTAAATGCGTTAAGTTGGAAGATATAGTAATTACAGATATCGTTTAAGAGATAAACTATTGTAAGTCACTTGGCGCTCGATTTGCAGCTACTTATGAAGCACTTTAGTTAGAGTTATTATATTTAGTGTAACTATTGCGAAATGTGTGTATGCCAGACATTAATTTGTAAGTACTATAACTATGCGTTTTTTAGTCACTAACCCTAGGCCACAAGGAACAGAAGCGTCTATCAAATTCATAGGCATTTAGCTGCTATATACACATTTATCTGTTAGTTAATTCTGCTTGTTAGTTGAGAGACACATACACATGTATGTACATACTATTATTATTACTTTTAATTATTAAGAACGTTATGTCGATTGTCTGTAACTAGTTACTGTTTAGTTATTTTAGTTTTTACTTAATCATAGTTAACTTTCGGGTGGTTTCTTCATCGGGTGGTGGTATCATGTAAGTATCTAGGTAACAATTGCGAGTGAATCGGCTCTGATATGTTCACAATAGTTTAAACTAAAGCATTAAAAATAAAATCAAATTGAAAAAATTTATTGTCAAAATAAAATAAATAAAATTGTTTGCTTTTTGGGGGGTTAACAGAACTCGAAAATTTCTTAAGTTTAACATTTAGTAATAATACAAAAAATACGCGTAATACATATAAATAAAATATTTGTATTAATATAAAAAAAACATTATAATTTTAGACTGACTTCATATTTCTTTTTTTTTTAGTTCTAGACTTGGTTTTACATTCATACCTAGTATTTTTCAAGGTATACAATTTTTATAATATTTTATATAATATATGATTACAAAACTCAACTCAACAACGACAGTTATGAACCCATTGGGTTTAGACTAAAACTGCACCACGTCCAGTATGGCCCAAATAAACCGTGTGGTGTCTTTAAGTACGCTGGGTACGTTGTGGGTTAAGGATTGATGGGTGGGTGAGTGATTGGTTGACTGATTGATTGATTTTTTCATTTGTTTACTTGAGGTGGAAGTGGGCTTGGGCGAGGACTTGGGCGTGGCAAATGAGTGTAATGTGATATCAAAGTCAAAATCAGTTAACGAACATTACAAATACATATTACAAATCTCATTCGCATTGTTTTCTAACGTTAATCAGTTTTGTTTGTTTTCGGTTTGTTTTTGCTTAATTATACATAGGTATTACATACATTTAATGCATCAGTTACTGAATTTTAATAGTATATTTATAGGAAATACATATATTCTTTCACTAACTAAACTCTGTCGCCTGTTCTTGGCTTCCCATTAACAACTGAGAAATAAATGTACAATTATAAAGGTTTTGTTTTCTTTTTAACGGTTTAACAAACACATTCAATTCATTTTCAATGATCAATCAAATATTTTATGGTAATTATAGTAATCCTCCCGTTTACTAATGTTAGGTATGATAGGTTCTTGACTTTTGCTTAAACATTACAAAATCATTTTGTTAGTTTGCATTTGAATCGAAAGCAAATGGGTTCTTTATCTTTTTCTTTTCTTCATCTGACATTAATATATAATATTAATATATCAATTAAAATATTAAACGCATGTATTACATACGCGTATGCTACACATACAAATGTATTCTCGTAATATCTATAGTAGGGCTATATGTATGTATTTAGTATTGGTTTTCGAAGCTATCTGGGTCTTATTGTAGCTTTACACAGTTAACGAGTATACAACGAAAAAGGGACGTGATTTTAATTTATTTTCAATAAATTTAATAATATAGTACAATAGTTAACAACATCGCACAATAGCGTTATTAAAATTTCTTTAAGAAATATAAACATTCATCCACATACATATATATAAATTATCAAACATATGTGGGCCCCCATCATCCTCCTCCTGCCTTAACCCCACCCCATAACAGGTGCGGGCCACGCTTTAAACCCCAACTTCTTTCTAGTACATATATATTTTTTCTTTCTTGTTTTCTTCATCATTTTCAACTTCGCTTTAGTGTATATAAAAATAGCGTATCGACTTTCAAATAGTTAATAATTTAAAAAGTTACAAATTATTCAAGAATAAAAAGGATCGGTATATAGTATATAGTAATATTTAAATACACAAAAAAATATTGTTATTAGCTTTCAATCGGATAAGCATTGCTGTATCTACATGCCCATATAGTATATATAAGTATGTATCTTTATATAGTATAGTAAAAATCACGAACCGACCCACTGAGAGACTACATACATTATCAGCGTTATGTAGTTTTTGGGGTCTTACAATTACAGATGGTAATAGCATTTTGGCATTTCAATTCTACTCGTAGTATTACTATTTTTCAGACTAACTCTCGAGTTGTCCTTAATCGGCTGCTTTAAAAGATCGGGGAATAAGATCTACATAGTCTTGATCCTTATATTGCTATAGTCCCCAAAGCATGCTTTGTTTATTTGTTTAGTTTTTTAACGGACGCAAATTGAAAAATGTTTTGTGTGATCATGTGTAGTAATTTCCTGAAGATCGCCCAAATACCTATGGAAATTATGTATATCAATTTGAAATAACTACGATCTATGTTATTGTTGTTGTGCTAAAAGGGCTGTGGCTAGTTTAGACATCAATATATTCTATGTATATTCACTATGTACGAGTTGATGATCAGTTTTCTATGATCAAAAGCTACGAAAGAAACCCCAAAAAAAAATTATATATACTATATATACTCGTATAACACGGACTAGTTCGGTGCTGCCGAACATCAATTGAAATAGAACAACTAACATATAAGATAAGTTATATGCGACATATCGTTATATAAGAGCGTGACAAACACTTTATATAGACAATTATATAATAATAGTTGCTAGTTTTCCCAAACCCAATTTTTTGTTTGTTTGTGTGTTTTTTTCTTTTGTTGTTTCTGTTTTGTTTTATCGATCCAATAACGATCAAGCTTTAACTAGTTGCTACTATTTTGTTGTTTCTCAAGTAATCTGAAGCTGTGTGCGGTGTACAAACCTCTAAAGTGTCCCCCCTTAAAAAGGAACAACTGTAAAATGATTGCATTATGTTACCACTCTCAAACTGTGTTCGATGAGTTCCCTGGTTCACTGGCCGTTTGACTCAATCCAACTTAATGCCGCTATCATCCGGATTTGACCAGACTTCAACAATGTCCACAAGATTCTTTTCCAACTCGCTCATCATGCCGCTATCGATGCCACCTTCAAAACTATCTTCGGACAATAGCTGTGGCTTTCTATCCAGCAGCTGATGATGCTTCAGTCTTTCGCTGTGTGACGATAGATTTGCAGTTCCACTCGCCGCTGGATCGCTGCTGTTATTGCTCCAGTAATTACTTGACGGACTTGTCGCATTCGCATTCAAATCACTGTTCCAAATAAACACACTATCGCGACCAGCAGAGTTCTGTATGAAAGGAGAACAAAGAGTACTTAATTAGGGTTACTCTTGAAGATTACTTAGTACTCACCTTATTGGCATTCGGATTGGCATTATCATTGTGTTCGGCCTTTAGCCTGTCGTTAAAGGTAGACGCATAGCTCAGTTCACCGGCTGCTGTGCTCTTGTCGCAATTCTTTAGATCGTTGTCCATGGACCAATTGTTCCAATTGCTTGACGGGCGCTTGGGACAAATGGGACCATAACGACTATGAATGGCGGAGCCAGTGGGCATATCGTAGGTTGAACCATCGTCATCTAATATAGAATCGGAACGCACAAAATCTTTGTTTGAATTACCCCAGAATATCAGTGAGCTACTGTTGTTATTGTTATTGCTGTTGTTGGTGTTGGTGTTGTTGTTGCTGCCACTGCTGTTGTTATTCCCGTTGTTGTTGGATCTGTACATTGGTGGCATAACATCTGAATTGCTTGGATTCTCTACCATCGGCTTGACCAGCTCCAGGTCAATGTTAACGTTACTCGGCGGTTTCTTATCGTAAAATGAGGTATCAGCTGTTGCGGGTAAAATGGTCGACATGGATCGACTGGGATTCTTGCTGGACGGCGCTAGCGTTGCTAACTGCTGTTGCATATAGGTATGCTCCCATGGAGTAGGATTAACACCGCCAGACGGATGACCCAGTTTTGCTGGCAGCTCGGCATTGACTTTACTATTATTGGCTGCTGCCTCATTGTTGTTACCAAAGAATGGCGAATGATACACATCCGCTGGAAGCATGCTGCAGAAGCTCTTGGCATGATTGTGTAGATTGCTATTGCTGTTGTAATTCGGTGGGTTACGTTGTGGCCCCGGCGGTTGCGGTGGTGCACCCGGATTACCTGGATACTCTCGTGCCGTACTCCTGGGTCTAATCGGTGCCGGGCCAAAAAATCTTTGCTCGTAACGGCCTGGTGGTGCCACCAGCAGTCCATTGAGTCCCGTGTGCTGCTGCTGTTGTTGTTGCTGCTGCTGCTGTGGCTGTTGTCGAGCAATGGGGCTATGATGGGGATGCATCAGTTGTGGATGAGCCCCGCCTGGCGATAGACTTTGTGGTGCCGAAGGTATTGGCTCTAGGAAGCCCCGATGTGGTGGTGCTACTGTTGGCATATAGCGCATGGGCGATATGGGCATCATGGGGCCGGTGAGCGTTGGCGCCTCATTGGCCATGGGCAACGGCTTCTTGCCATTTGATGGAATACTTGGCATTGCCATCGGCATTGGAGACTTGATGTGCTTTCCCCTGTTGCGAGCACGGTAGCGTTCAACCTCCTCTTGAGAGTGGGCAAATGTGCAACTGGCGCCACGGGGACACACACGACGCACGTTTAGGTCACGACACAGACTGATCTTGTACTTGGTATTATTGCTATTGGTGGTGCCACTGGCGATACTGCTATCCTGTTGCTTACGCACGCCATGGTGCTGCAGAAAGTGCACCAGACCCATGACCGCATGCCGCACGGCGTCCAGCGCCTTGGATACATCCTCCCAGGGTGCAGTCTCAACGGCTGGATCAATGCTGGCCAAATACTGCAGATGGTTATGCAGCTGTGAAAGCTTGGCAGGATCACTCGTACGCTGCAACGCAATAACCAACTCTTGCACTGACTGTGCAAAAGAGGATGGCGTCTGCAACTTGTCGATGATGCTCTGCATGTGGGACTTGTGTGCAATGTCACCGTATAACAGTGATGACCACTGCTCAGGTGCAATCCTCAGTCCAGCCTCTGTGGCAATCTGTACGATTTGAGCATCGTGCTCCCGTCTCAATGCATCATAGGTGCGAAACTCCTCCTTCAATTGCATCAGTGATGAGTCAGCCTCACGTTTGGACACTTTAAAGCAGCTAGCCCGGTAGAGCAACTGCACCACATGGCCAATGCTCGTCTTGGAAGCTTGTGGAAAGTGTGGCTCCAGGCGCTGCACCACAAACATAACCAGTACTTTGCGGGACAATGCTGAGCCCTCTTCAAGGGCCAACAGCACAAGCTTAAGCACTTCCTCCTGCATTGCAGGCCCAAGAAACTGGCAGCCACGTGTACGAACCGCTGCCCAGAGATTGGAACTTAACTGCTGCGGATTCTGATGTTGTAGTATCAACTCAGTGACTGTACGCTCTCCTAGAGATCTGGCTGCTCGCAATGCACGCACACGGCCTTCCTCCTCCATCAGCTGGCAGTTGACCAAGGTAACGAGCTTGCGTTGCATTGGCCTAGTCAGCAGATTGCTGTTGTTCAAATTTAAAAACGATTTGAGATGCAATGCCAGATCTTCGATGCATTTCTTGCCAAGCTTATAACACTTAAGATGTTCTGGTTGTAGCTTTTGTACGCTGGGTGCTAGATCTGCCAGCTCCGACTCCTTCGGCACTCCTTTGTTGTTGTTGTTGGTGGCCACGGTGCCACCCGCACCTGAACCCACACCCGCACCGCCTCCACTCCCATTTCCAGTGCCCACCAGCTGCAGCAGGGCAAAGTTAATGGGTAAGTTGTCGATTTCCGTGACAATAACCGTCTAAATTTGAAAATAAATAAAGTATTTTTAGGATATAAAATGGGTCAAGTCACTCACCTGATCGAAGGGACATTGCCGATTGTAGAGGGTGGTCAGGCATAGCTTGCATATCGTGTGACCACATCCCAGGCTGATCGGTACACGCTGACTGGCTGCAAACTCATTGCAGCAGATGGGACAGTTCAGAAAGTCTGTCCATGAGGGCGCCTGAATCGGCATGCTGCAATAACCAATGGGTAGAAAAGCATTCAAGCCATATACAAAGATATACAAATATAAAAATTTATATATATAAATATCTAAAGTGTATGGGCATGTGTGCGTGCATGTATATAGGAAGAACGTTGCGCTTTTAACTTGTTTAACGATAAACGATACTCGCACCGATATCACAACGATACCACACCGATACCCCAACAACGTCAGCTGTCGTCTGAGAGCACACAAATACACACAAACAAATACATATTCATGTATATATGTGCATGTATGCTAGTGTTGCATCTGTGTACGTTGGTATTTATACGAGAACGTGTAAGTATGCGTGCTTGCCACATACCTATGTACATGCATATATTTCTACATATGGGGGAATTGCAACTCTTCTTTTAAAACACTTCCTGGGCCTTCTGTTAAACTATAGATTTATGTCCAAATATGCATACACAAATTCGCTACATATATAAACGTTGAGTCAAGTCACTGGCATTGGCACAGTGGGGAGAAATTTGAGCATTGTTTCAACGTCATCAGCTCTCCGTCGTCTGCTTTCTTTTTCTTCCAAACAAAGACACATTATATAGTTAGCCCCCATCCACGGTTCTTGCTCACTTCTTCATATTTGTGCTGCAGCAATCATTCCGTTAACACATATGCAAATATATATATGTATATGTATAGAACAGACGGTCCTTGAGCCTACTAAAGGAGAGAAGAGCCCGAGCCCCCCTTCCGAGAAATGACAAGACAAACTACAAACTGGAGGCAGTGTTACGTTTCACTTTTCACTAACTTTGCACCTGTTTGCGTGTACCTATCACTAATCACTTTATTATTGTTAACTCACCTTCAAATTGCACATATTATTGCATTAAATTAAAGGTACGAAGTTTTTATTAATTTTCATTTGGCGATTTATAAAAATGGGGAGTAGAACTGGAAAGCTATCGATAACAATGAGACCTAGTGCGCGTATCGATGGGGTTGCGGGCTCTAATCGATATATCGACAGTGTAGGCAAATCGATGCTTTTATCAGCTGATTACTCAAGTTGTTATTTATAGAACTTTTTGAATGAAATTGGAATACATTTAAATACGTAGAGAAAAGAAAAAATGAAAAGCAATACACTTCAAACAATTGTTCTGTTATTTTATTATTATTGCATCATTGTACATTTTAACTTGTATCTCTAGTGTGCAGCCCTAAACATTTATTGAATTATTAATTTATTTCCAAACTGACATCAAATATAATTCCCTTACAGCCAAGAAAACAGAAATAATACATTTTGGTAGCAAAGAATTGGAGATAAGGACCGCCGATTAAAATTATCAGACACAATCCAATATTAAAAGTTACTTGCATTAAATGTATAATTGTGAGATTATCAGCTTGGCTCATTGACTAAAGTGATCCGTTAACAAACGAATATTATATAATTAAAACTTAGTTTGCGCTGGCTTTTGTGCTTTTTGATCCATAGCTCGAGCCTTTGCTGATTTGTGTTTTATTAATTGCCGCTCCCATAAGCCAGTAAACTGTAAAATAATTAAAAAGATAAACACATGTTAGTTAGGGTCGTGGATTAGAGCTTTGTAGCTGAACGTACAAATTCCAAGTATTGATAACGCTGTGATCAAGCCAACCCAGTTCGCAGCCAGCAATGAGGTGATCAGGTAATAAAATATGCAAAACAATGAGTAAGTCGCCCAGCCGGCAAAATTTAGCAAACTACTAAGACGAGGCTTAGTCTTTATGCACTGAACTTCCTTAACTCCAGACTTTTCAAAGAAGCTGCCCGTCTCGTGGAAGCTATCAATGATTTTATCCTTCTCCACGAACAGCTTCTGCAGCCAATCGGCAGCTTCTTTTTCGCCCTCCGGTATCTGCTCCAACGGAATGCGACGCATTAACATGTATGGCTTCACCGCTTTGCCATTCAGCAGCGATAACATCGTTGGCGGTACCTAAAATAACACATTGATTATAGTCAAATTAGCACAGAAAGTGATTACCATACACAAACCTTTTCGTCACGCTTGAACACCAAGTTGATGTCATAGACAACAGGGCAAATGCCACGCAAAGTGGGTATACTTGTTGCAAATCCCTTTGTCCTGGGGATCAAATGATGCTTCAGCACTGTCATGCCACGTTCCTGGGCAAATTTCACAGATGCCTCGTGCTTTGATGGTGTAAAGCGTGTGCCCTCGGCATTCAACAGAAGCCATGTGGGATCGGGATAGGAAAAGACAATCTTAAGTTGTTTCGCAATGATCTCCTTGTCCTTGTCGTAGTCACGGTTTAGGAAGACAAACTCCGCTAACCACCAGGCCCAACCCATGCAGGGCACATATCTGATTGCCTTCTTGGCGTAAGCTTTACAGTTGCCCAGGACACCCATCTTATCGGCTATCATCCAGCCAGCAAGCCAATCAATTTCATATTGATGGTTCATTATAAGCAGCACATTCTCCCGGCCGGAATACTTTTTATAATCCTCCTCATCCATATAGACCAGCATTTCACAGCCTGCATACCAGTCGGCGACAAAAACAAGTTCTACAACATAAAATTTGGTTAAATGAAAGTTTATGACAATTGGAGGGGAATACTTACGGCAGTAGAAGGAATAGCACAAGTAGTACATGAGTTTTCGGAATAATTCCTTATTGAATGGCTTGAGGAAGATGTGGAGCAGCAGCTGGGCGAAATTGATGGTCAATCCGCTCGTGAAGAACGTGATGGCAATGCATAGATGGATCAGTCTCAATTTCTTTAGCTCTTTTAACGTAATCATTTTGATGCTCTTATTGTAAATGGAAATGCCTTAACTAAAATTAGATAAAAATTAAAACACAAATTAAAAAAGCGAATTTTACGTAACCAGCCAGCCAGTCTAGGCGCAATAAGTTAACAGTTGTATTTTTAAAGACAGCGTTGATTTTATGGTAACCTCACTCACATTCAATTGGCACGCGGATACCGTCTGAGCAAAGTCTATTAACTAATAGTCTACTTCCAGTTTATATAGTTAACAAATTCCTATCAGAACTTAACAATGCGCAGAACTCAGTCCACGGCAACTGTTTGCCAGATTGCGAGTCCCCATAGATATAGCCGCTAGAATCCAACGCAACTTTATCTCAATGGGGACTGGTCAGATTGGTCAGCTTGACCAGCTTACAGGGAGGGACAGGAAGAGGGAGAGACAGAGAGAGGCACTGAGAGAGATAAGGCTGCTTCTGGCAATTGCATTGCTATAAAGATTACTGTATTGCTATGCGAACTGAACAAAGTCCGTGCAAACTACACTTCGAGTAGTCATCACTTTGAGCACAATGTTCCTACAGTGAATCAAGCAATTGTTATGACAAAGCTTTAAAATTAGCATAATTTGTTTAGTACAGTTCAGTTTAATTGACCCCCAGATTTATTATTTTGCTAACCTCAGCATAAATTAATAGGTTAATAAAGTCCAAGCACATTTGTTGATATCTAAACAAAACATGTGAGCTCAGTGTTTTGTAACAACAATTTCTTAACGAACTGTATCAGCTTATTTACATATATTACGTGTAAAAAGATACTTTTCACATGCGTGTTTGTTGTACATATACACACATGTATGTGTATGCGTGTGTTGGGGGTGTGTGTGTTTGGATGGGTTTGTTTGTAAACGTCACATTTCATGCTAAAATAACTATTAGTTACACTTTTATTACTGCTACTTATTGAGGTTCATTGATCTTCGGTAATAAACACAAGCGTCGCACATTTATCTCTTCGATTATTTACTTAAACTGCCAATAATAGCCATTAATACGCATTCACTTAGTTATCCAATAAAATGCTTCTGGTTGACCTTATTTAGCATACCAATTAAGTTTTAAATGTCGCGATACGAAATTACCTCTTGGCAACGTTTTATTTTGTTGTTTTGTGCGATTCAAGTATTGTTTTATATTAATTATAGTTGTTTTCGTGAATAAACACAGCTGTCCCCTAAATCCCTAAATACTGATGGGACTAAAAATACTACTGCCCATGAATAGTGGGAAATTAAATACTAATGGCGGGGAATTCATCGACCACGCTATCGATATAAAGCGATCAACATCGCTAATTTCAAGAATGGCGGGAGTTTTAAAATTTGGATAGCGAAAAGTGAGCTAACAAATGAGTGTGAGTATATGTACAACTTGTAAAGCTGCCAATACGGTAGCAGTAAACCTGTTTATTTTCATATACAAGGTTTTAATAAAAGACAATTTTCAATGAAAAAAAATGAGTGTTCTTTTATTTTTTGTGCAATAAATTAAATGTTAACGGCGCGGAAGCTATTTATTGGAAGACTTCTAGATAAGAAGTTGTACTTCCAAAATTTGTGACTTGTAATCATAATAAATTTTATCTTATCGGCTTGACTCATTGACAAACTGTTAACATTAAACTAGCACGTATAATAAGGACAAAGTTCAGGCATAGATTAACTTCATTTTCAAGTCTTTATTTTCAAATTGTTATCAAAATCGTTAAATCGATATATACAAAATAATTATGTACAGTTTTTTCCAGGTTCGTGATCAATAAAACACGTACTGATCAGTAAATTTCATTTATATGGACGTCATATCTACCTAATTTATGATGAAATAATTAAAAACTAATTGGACTTCTTTGCCTCCTTGACTCCATATGTGGAAGATTTGCTGATTTTTGACATATTCGACACTTTCCACAGCAAAATAAAGACTTAAAATAATAAATTTCGATTAATAAATAAATGTAGGAAAAGTATTAAACGTTTTTCTATACTTACAGGCTCCGAGGATCAGCAGAGCAATGGACAGACCAACCCAGTTGGCCGCAAAGAGGGATGAGAGCAAGTAGTGAAGAATCCACAAGTTGGAAACAATTGCGACCGAACCAAAGCAGAGTAGACTGCTAAGACGAGGCTTGTAGACTTTGTCGGGCACTGCTTTGAATCCGGAGTTCTTGAAGAAGCTACCCGTTTCATGGAAACTGTCGATAATCTTGTCCTTCTCAACATATAAATTCTGCAGCCATTCAGCAGCTGCCTTCTCGTCCTGCGGCACCTTATCCAGTGGAATTCTACGAATAAATATAGATGGCTCCATATAATCTCCGTCGAGCACGCCTGTGATGCTTGGACGCACATCACTACGGTTGAACACCAAGTTGACGTCATAAATAGCCGGGCAAATGCCACGCAGAGTGGATAAGCTCGTGGTGAATCCCTTTGAGCGAGGAATCAGATGATGC
Source organism: Drosophila parthenogenetica (assembly GCA_035047505.1). Lineage (NCBI taxonomy): Eukaryota > Metazoa > Arthropoda > Insecta > Diptera > Drosophilidae > Drosophila > Drosophila parthenogenetica. Next base: position 5,725,603 of record JAWNPM010000247.1, on the reverse strand, counting down.
TTTAGAACAGTCATGCCACGTTCCTGGGCAAACTTTACAGATGCTTCGTGTTTAGTTGGCGTGAAGCGAGTTCCCTCCGCATTCAAGAGCAGCCAGGTGGCGTTCTGATAGGAAAAGACGACCTTGAGCTGCTTGGCAATGAACACCTTGTCCTTCTCAAAGTCGCGATTGAGGAACACGAATTCCGCCATATGCCAGGCCCAGCCGAGAATAGGCATATAACCTAGAGCCTTCTTGGCGAAGGCCTTAGAGGTGCCCAGCAGCTGGAACTTGTCGAGCATCATCCATGCGACCAACCAATCGATTTCATAGGTGTGATTCATGATCATCAGACCATGCTCCTTGCCAACATACTTCAAATCCTCCGGATCCATGTAGATGTGTGTTTTGGCACCGCCATACCACTCAGTGACGCAGATCAGTTCTATAAAGAATGAAAGTTTGAGTTTTTTGAGTGGAAATGAAGTGATTTCGGGTAGTAGACTTACGGCAGTAGAAGAAGTAGCAGGGATAGTACATGAGATAACGGAATAGTTTGGGATTGAAGGGTTTCACTAGAACCAACAGCAGAAGTTGTGCGATGTTGCAGAGTATGCCGCAGGAGAAGAATGTAACTGCAATGATCAGATGACATATTGTCATCTTCTTCAGCTTCTTTAGCTCCACCATGTTGGAAAACTGACAAGAAAGTTAAGAAACAGAAAACTTTATTCAATAAATAACCTAAAATGCATTTACGTAACTGTAACTGTAGTTAAAAACGCACTGAAAAACGGGGTTTAATGTGTGCACGTCGATTGAACTATGAGACATTATGAGTAGAATTGTACTCTGAACCAAGTGCGTTCATTAAGAATTATCATAGCACACAAACTCACCTGTTTAACTGCTCAGGGGGCGTAGAGCTCTATAAACCGGCCACTAAGACTCACTTCCTGACTCTGGTCTCGAACACAGTCAGCGGCTGTGAATGATCGACTGAATGTGTCCAAATAGTTTCAGTTTCAGTTTTTGTTTCGTTTCACTTCCATTGACTTTTTTGTGATAATTGAATTTTTTTTGATAATCAAACTAATCGCCTTTTACCGTTATCACAAACAAGTTGCGGCGACGGCAAACGAACAGTAAAGATAGCGAAAATAATGCACGCCTTTCCTATATTTATAACATTTGTTTGACATGTGTGTATACATGTATATGTATTTTTATGATCCCCCACAAGGTGGTTATAGTTCATTTGAACAAATTGGAATGATTACACGCTATAAATATATGCTAATACAAACACATACATCTACCTATACATATATGTATTCATATTTTGACACATTTGCATGCATGCATATAAACACATATTTGTATGTGTGCGTGTGTTTCATCTCATGTACTTGCCGCAATCACTCACAATTCAGAATTCAACTCATCTTATTTTAATGAAGCGCACAGCTAGAAACTATTAATGCCGCAATTAATTTGATTAAAACAAGTGTTTATCAGCAGCACAAATCAAAACAAACATTCTAATTCAAAAGCTTTGCAGCAAGTTCAAATCTCGAGAACTTTGCTTTGTTCGATAGACTATTCGATAACACAAAAAACTTTCACAGTGGCGCAAGTAGCTGTGCTCTTGAAATTCCTAGAAAAATAAAATGCATATGCAAACCAGCTTTTAATGCACCATCCTGGCAAAAACCTTTGAAAACTAAGCAAAACAACCCACTGAAATGACAACACCGATAACAAAAAGTAAAAAACAGAATCGCTAGCAAAAAGTCGTTATCGATAGTGGAACGTAAACATGATTTGAGCCATCGATACTTTTGCTTCCCTAATCTATCCACCACTATATATGAATAAAAGCCGTCGTCGCCTCTAAAATTTTTGCAATGCAGCAAAACAATTAAAAAGTACTAAACTTATTGTCACAAATCGGTCCTATAGCCATTCTGTATAAATTAAGTTTTATTATTGAAATATTGTGTGAGAAGCGGTCGTGCAATAGCGCTTTGCTGGCTAAAAAGGCCAAGCAGCCATTTCTGCCGGCAGACGCAGACGCTTTTTTTGTGCAAAAAGAGAAAGAAAAAATTGGACGAGTAAAAAACGTGAGCAGATCGTGAGTATTGGATATTAAGGCATATAATTAACATAGTTACATACATGTACGTAAATTGTTTCTAGTTAGTGTGCACTTTGATCAGTTTTAACCATGTCGAACGTGGAAATTTACGACTCGTCAAATTCGCAACTAAGCAGCGATGAATACAGCCATGATGAGGACGACGATGCACTAATGGACGTGGCTGTCAGCAAACAAACGCCGGCCAAATCAACAAAGTCGAACACAACGTCCACGGACACAACACCGTCAAAATCAAGTAGCACTGAAACAACTCCTAGAAAACTATCATCCACCGACGCGGAGGCCAGCAGCTCAAATAAACCGCCGGATACTCGGGAGCGTACAGATCGGCAGATAAAGCAGCTGCAGCGCAACATCAAGGCAAATTTGTATTTTAAGCGTCGAAGCATTAAATGGTATGTTTACTATTGTGGTAGCAATAAGAAGTTACGAGTCTAGAGTTCCCACCATATGCAGACAATAATGCTAATGCTGACAGATTTGACAGCTTCCTCAGTTTGATAATCACACTGGCAGTTTAATTAATTCATTACCTTTCTCTCATTTGTGTCATGAAAGCAAAGCAGCCTAAACTAATTTTCATTTTCCTCTTATAAATGGACAGGCTGAACGAACGCCAAAATAGAAAGCCGAATTATCTGAACCAGTTGAAGGAGACTTTGCCCAGATACCGGGAGCAAGCCAAGCGCATGGCTGAATATCACGCTAGAAGGCGAGCCGCTGAATTGGCTAATAGTTTGCAGCTGCAACGCCGTTATGAACGGACACCGAGCCGTAGTCGTAGTCATAGCCGTACCCGATCTCGCAGTCAGAGTGGTTCACCGGAATTGATATGCCTGGACGATACTGAGAACGAAGATTCGCCAGAGAAGGCAACGCCACCACGTAAAGACTCACAGGCTGCGTTTATGGAGTCAGTTGTGCCCAAGACATCAACTCCACCACCTCCACCATTTGCTATGCAATTGCAACTTGAAGCGGAACCTATGCCCGCTGAAAATGGTTCAGTGCTGGATGAGTTTCTAACCCTCAAGCCGGCTGTAGCTGTGGCTTCAGAGCCTGCTGTCGAAGCTGTTGATTTGAAGGCACAACAGCAAGAAGAACAATTAGATTTGACAGTATTGTCCAGTTATAACAAGGAAGTAGAAGCGATTGAACCCACAGTTTGCTTAGAGATGCCTCTGCAGGAGGGAGCACTTAAAAGACGTCGCTCAGTTACGCCGCCACCACCAGAAGAACCAAATATTGATAAGCGCACAAAGACAATTCCAACGACAGCTGAAGATTTGGACGATGACATTATAGAATTCATACCCAGTGATATGACAATGATTGCAAAGCAGTCACCGCAACCTCCACCACCACAACCACAACCGATGTCGTTGATACAACATACACAGCAGGAAGTACAGCAGCACCAGCAGCCGGCACAGCAAAATCAGCTGCAACCACCACCAACAACACCACCGCAGAAACAACCAACAATCATGGAAACGGCCTTGATGCTTAAATTGGGATCTCCGTACTCCCTGACACCATCAACTGGCATGGAATTCTATAATCAAGTCAAGGAACCTACTAAGGAGCCACAACCAGAGAACTTGGCTCCGATATCCTATAGTCTAGAGACGCCTACACCATCGGTGGAGGCAATGGAGATTGTCTATCCAAATGATAAGTTGCCAAATATACAAAGGACATCAACCTTAGCACTTAACGAACCACACGACGCTCCAGCTGTGATCCAGGAACAGTTGGTGCAGGAGTCAGCAACTTTTGCATCCCCCTATGCACCACCACCACCACTACCAACACCGTCTTTGCCACAGCAGCAAGAGCAACAGCTTCCTCAACACCAACAACAACTGCTGCAGGTCCCACAGCAACAACCACAGCCCATGTCACCACAGCAACCACAGGCGCAACCACAACAGTTTCCACAGTCACCACAGCAGCAGCAGCCGCAGCAACTTCCACCACATCCAAAGCGCTCCGAATCAACCTCAAGGCAAACACAGACTCAGCCACCGACACGCAGCAGATCCTCAATCGATCTAAGCAACAGCAACAACAGTGATGCCATCTTTCATCAGCGTATCAAGGAAATGTATGTGGAGCTAGACGAGATTATGACTGATAAGGTGCGATCCGTTAAACCAGAGCTCAAAGCCTTTGCCGAAGAAAAGCAACGCATTGATTCGGACATCCAGACACTGGACAAACTGATCGACCAGAAAGAGGAAGAACACAATCGTTTGCTTCATTTGCGTTGTGTTAAAACCGAACTGCGTTCACGTGTTGAGCGCAAGGAGAAATTGCTGATCATGTCAGAGATACTGCCAGCGATTCTGAACAAAAATTGCAATACGTCCCAGATCTATGAGATGGACTCACTGCTGATGCAGGAACACAATGCGCCATTGCCTTCACGCAACAAGGCGTCAGCAATGGAACAGCTATTCACACGAGTGGAGAACGGTTATGATGATTTTAAGGTCTTGCGCAATGCTCTTGGCATGCAGGATAAGGAGATGAGTATGATTAAACCAGCGCCACCACATTACGAGGAGCAACAATACAGACGCAACTCTGTGCCACTCATGCGTCCACCTCCACCAGCATCCATTGCAGCAGATCGTTCGGCTCTTTATGGACGCCAAGGAGCAGTGCGTGATGTGCGCGGTCTCATCGAAGACTTTCGACGTGAGCATCCTGAGGAGCTGCCTCTGGTGGGCAAACGGCAAAAGCTTCAACCGATGCCGTCCTCCTCGTCTTCTCGGTAGGTTATGCAGGCTTTAAACTTAGAAAATGATTAATCTGTTCCATAAATTGTCCAGCTATCAACAACTGATTAACGAGTCCAAACAGTTGACCAATTCTTCAATGAATCTTGCTGCGAGTTCCTCCTACCGCAATCAGTCAGAGGCACAGCGCAATCAACCAAATCTGTTGAACAATCATTTCGAAAATGAGACGCCCATAAAGCCATTGTACAACAGCAGTCCACTTGTCGCTGGCAAGCAGCACAATGAGTCCAAAGCAAACTCCCATGTAAGATTCCAAATAATTGACAATTATTGTAAACTAATCTATTCCTCAACCAGCGCAACAATGACATGCATTCCATGTACGGTTCGGATCAGCTGCAGGAACTGGAGCCGATCGGACGTGCTGCTGGCCACGTTCAGGCCCATCGAGTCAACAATAATCGTAGCAAACACCATGGTGTTGGCGCCCCAACCAATGGATCCGAAGATATGGAGCGTCGTTGTCAGCAATGTCATCGCTACAAGGCCACCTACATGTGCGCCGGTTGCAAGAATCAATGGTACTGCAGTAAAGAGTGTCAGGTAAGCAGAAAGCTGGAGAAGAATTCTTGCAAAGTTTAATTAACTTCATTTTTTCATAACTTTTGCAGTTACATGCCTGGGACACTCATTGGGAGACATGCTCTGCTTAGGATTAACATAGCTGATTCAGCAATGACTATTACATTTAAATCAAATACATATGCATAGCCACGCCTCCCATACCACTGTCTCCCCAATTCCCCTGACACCCCCTTTGATACTCTATACTTCATAATTATCACGAGCAACTTTCTCTGAAAAAACGTAATGCATTCAAATTTCTATATTTGTAACTAAATTATAAACAATCATACACACATTCATATGCTCTTGTAATGATAATTGCAATATCTGAAACAAAAAAACAACCTTTAAAATATATACTATACAATTATAATACCGATACTTATCTTTAAGTTCAGATTCGTGTACTTCCTGTTGCTGCTGGTTGCCTGCTATTTGATTGACTCTAATCGAGTGATATATTTATTGAATTGATCTTGACATTGGAGCCGCAATCAAAACTAATTAATTTTAACTATTGTTTAATTTTTTTGTGGTTTTTCCAACAGCTTCAAACATGCGATAATTAATGTGTTCTGGCTTGCAATTTCTCACTTTAAACTCGCTGCATACTTCGAAGTGTTTTATCAGTTAATAACAAACGAATTTTAGTTTTTAATATAATTTATTTAGTAGTTTAAAAAATTTGTTTAAATGTAAGCTCCCAAAAGTATGCTACAGGATATTCATAAGTAATTTAGAAAACTACTTAAGAGTTTTTGGAATTTAAGCAGTGTTGTCAGTAGTTTTATAGGCTAAAATAGCTAGTTTTATCACAAAACTATATAGACAGACATAGCTAAAGATAAGAAATAAACAGTTTAACGAAACAAAGTTTAATTAAAAGGTTTTTAGTTTGAAGAAAACTGGATTTAAGTTTTAAGGACTCTTAATTTAAGCACAAATTATTTTATGTAAATTCACAAAGTTTTTAAGCTAATTTGCTTTCTTCTGTCAACCCCAAGAAAAAACTTTTCTAATTGAGCTCATTTTATGCTTCTGTTAGCTAGAAATAAAGCCAAACTGGCAACACTGACTGTACATTTAGCCCAAAATTGTATTGATCCCTTTGTTATTGTCCGCTATAGAACGCCAATTACTTACTAAAACTGCGCACACGACAGATCAACTGAATGTCCGTAATGTGTAGACGAAGTGGCTCCCGATTTGACCACTTGACACGTCGCAGTCTACGGATGCGCAGCTGTCGCTTGCAGTGTAGCTTGAATTTAAGATTTGGATTCCAGACGGCATCGCTGTTGTTCCCATTGCGCGTGACACATTTAAAGGCATATTGCCACCACAAGCGACTGTTTTGCTTTGTGCTGTGCTGCGATTTTTTATTTATATGCGTAGACAGGGAGAGAGAGAGAGAGAAGAAGAGAGAACTTATATTATTATGGCCATATAAATATTGGAATTTAGCTGGGCGATTTTATTGGCCATACTCACCATATAAACAGGCAAGACGTAAAAACGCTTGCACTCCCGACGCCTAAAATTGAACGCTATCGGATGTCGCTGCGTTGCCGACACCTTTGTCAGGTGCGATCGTATGGCGCTCGCCTGGGTGGGTCTCTGGTGCTGCAAATGGGCCTGGTTACGATGATAGTGGTGAAGGTAGTAATGGTGATGGTTAGCCATATCCGTATGGAAATGTTTTTTTGCAAATGGATTTGGAAATGGAAACGAAGCGTAACAAGCGAATTGCCATGCGTACGCAATTATTTAGTTACATTTAGCAAATTGCAGATTGTTAATATTTAAATACACTTTCAAGGCACTATTAAGCTTAATGATGGCCTTGTTCATACCCTAAAAGACAGTAAGAAGCTTTGCTTGGTTTTCGGCGCTTAAGAACTCTTATACAAGGTGTTCTAGCTATGAGAACTCAGCTGTCCGCGTAGATAGCTTGGCGAAATTTGGTGTAGTAGTTCTTTAAAATGTTAGTAGTGACACTCAATTAAAATTTTTTATTTTTAAGCTTAAACTTTTAGTTAAACTGTCTTATAAAAATAGTATTTTGTATGTGGGAAAAATATTTTTATTTCTTTTAACTTAAGAAACTGATTAATTAGTGCATTATTTAGCAGTTTCTTAAATTTCAAACCGAAACAAAAATTATTAATAAATTTTACTCACACAAAAAGTGTCTACAAACTTCGCTTAAAATTTATGTCGCCCATTTTTGACTATTTCTTTTCAGTTAGTTGAGCAAGAATTGGCGCCAAAAAAGTGTTTAGATCACGTATGATTTAAAGGCGAGACTGTTGACAAAACAGTTGATAAGTGAAAACTTCATAATGAGGCTGCTCCAAATGTGATAATGAAGTTGCAAGTGTGGGTGTGGCTGTGTTCGCTGACTGAGTTTAAGACTCTCGACAAACTTAGCCCTGAACTTGCTTATCAAAGCGGCACACAGCCAGTTGCCCTTTGTTGTGATTGTTCTTGTTGTTGCTGTTGTTGTTGCTGTCGTGCTTAAGTTGTTGTTTTTGTTGTTTACATAATTACTGTAAAAATTACAGTTGCAAGTAGTAAATTGTTGCTGTAATAGCGATTGCGGTTGAAGCGAATGCAAACTGACAATCGAATAGTCGAAGTCGATGTCGTTTCGCGACTCGACAGTTGACTGCTTTCGAGAGCAATTAAATCCGCTTATCAGTTTAGAGCTATAGCTCGAATTAGCACCCCATTCACACCCCCGAACCAGTGCCCCTTCCCTCCCATCCCCCATTCTGCCAACTCATAGGTGTTCCCACCAGTTCGCGTCCTCGACGGCTACAGCTGCTTCAGCCTCGACGTCGACGTCATCGTCTCTTTTGGGTTGAAGCATTTGGTTTTGCTTACTATTATTAAACAGTTTTTACAAGCCGCTAACGCTCGAAAATTGTTGCTAATTAGTTGAACAGCGCACGCCGGCGCAGCGGACCTTAAAAGCGCCTCCGATAAGCAACAAAAGCGACCAAGAGGGTGAAGCGGGGTGTGCAGGTGCCAAGCAGCGGTGTGAGGGGTGAAAAGACTAGGTCCAATAAAATGCTATACACATCGTCATCATCATCGTCGTCATCATTATGAACATGCCAGCTGTGTGTCATGCTCGACGACAAATGCGAAATAATTTTGAATTTGAAAATGAATTGTATTCAAAACAATTTCAATTCCATAGGCAATTGGCAAAAGCAAACAAAACTAAACAAACTAATAGACAATATTTTGAAAGAGCCCATTGGAAATAGATAAATAAAGAATAGTTTTGGAAAAACACACCTAAATTAGTCAAGAAAAGCAGCAGAAAACTGAAAACAAGCTAAATATTCAAGCTAAAATGACTAAAAAATAAAGGAAAATATTTAAAAAAAAATGTTTTTGGAAAAGACTAATTAGAGAACAGCAAAAAGCTTAAAAACTTAAAGTTTTAAATAAAATACAAATTAAAATTTCGAGAAACTACTTAAGACATTTTGAAGCCAAAGCCAAATATGCCAACCAAAATAGCTAAAATTTAAGAAAAATATATATTTTTTAAGTGTTCCGAAAAAGAGTCTTATAAAATGCTGAGTAGATTCCTCAGAAACTTGGATAATAAGGCCAAATGATGAAAAACAAGCTAGAATATTGCCAAAACTGCTTTCAAAAATGGACAAAAAATTCAAACATATTTCTAAACCAAATTAGGCACTCAAAAACATAACTTTAAGACCAAAAACGCTCTAAGAAAGCAGCCAAAAAACAAAGTTCCTAACTGAAACCCATAAAAACTGTTAAAGAAAACTTTTATATATATTTTTTCTATAATTGAAAGTAGAATAAATCTTTGGCTATTAAAAGCTAGTTAGCATTTGTAGAATTGAATTGATTCAATACGAATCTGCATAGGAATTTTCCCAGCCACATTGAGGGCATTCCAGACTTTCGCTAATTAAAACCAAAGCAAAAAAAAAAATGTTAAAGTTGTTTTGTCATCTTTTTAGAATAGAAAACAAAGTTTTTAAGAAAAGCAAAAATATATAAAAAAAAACTTTCGCTTTTTTAGAACAAATCAAATCACAATTGATTTGATTGTGCGAAGTGATTCTGAATTTATTGTTTAAGTAAATTGATTGATAGACTTTAATTGACCCAAAAGCCTAAAACAATTAAAAAATCAAAACACCTAAAAATCAAAAAACCAAAAGAAATGAAAAAGAAATTTTTCAAAATTTGTCAAAATCAATTTTCCACTTTTTGAGGAAAAGGGCGCGAAAATCTGCACAAACTTGCACTATGGAAATTGGGCCGCAATTGGCTGAGTGTTGAGGTGTGTGTAGAGGTGTGCGTGTGCTTGCTGGGCTGTTACTATCTGTAGCTGTCAGCTATGGAATATCTGCGATCGTCGTGCCTGTGATTCAGCGAGTGGGTAAACAATAAAGCAAAACAACTCCCACAAGCAGCACTACAATGACTCTGATGGTTATACCCTATACTACCATATACACTCTGTTCGGTTTCCCGATTCGGCACTCAGTTGGGCACTCGGTACGGCACTCGTTTAGCGCTCCGACCAACCGAATCCGATAAACCCGAATGAGTTCCGTTCTGTTTTCAGTTACTGTTTTTTCATTTCAGACTTCTCTCGTGTCAATTCGAATTTTACATTCGCTCGCATCGGATCGGATCGGATCGTGGACGTGGACGTGGATCGTTCAAATAGATAGTGTACTGTGTATACTACACATAAAAATCAGTGCCAGTGTTCTCCGTGCTCAATTCTTTCGTAGTGCACAAAAATTCATGTTAATGAATGTTAATTTATACATTTTGTAAGAATCGAAAATCATTGAAATCGTTTCGATTTTTTTGTTTTGCTGTTTTTACTGCCTTTTCTCCGGAGATTTCGGGACTATCGCGGGCAGTCGTGCATGTTAGCTCGCCAGGTTGAGTTCGTCGACGATCATGGATCCCGATTTTGTGAATAAATACAATCAGCTGTTGAGTCGCCTGAAGCTGGTCGAGAATTTTGATGGTGATCCTGCCAAGCTACCGCAATTCCTGCACAAAATTGAGGCTCTAATGCCGGCAATCAACACCTTCGATGACTACTACAAGGCACAGCTGATCGGACACATCAAGAACAAGTGCACGGATCGTGCTCGAGATGCGGTCTTTACCCGACAACTCAGTGCTCCGGCGGGTCAGGGCCCCGTGGCGGGCAATGGTACTGCTCTGCTCCGCGCGGAGTCCTGGCACAAGCTCAAGGAGCAGCTGCTGCACAGCTTTGCGGAGCGAGAGTCCAGCTATGCGCTCATCCACAAGATACGCAGTGCTGTGCTGGACTCCAACATTGAGCTGTACTACCAGAAGATGTCCAAGCTGAAGCACCGACTGATCAATCGCAAGATGACGCACAATGACACACTCTACGCGCTGGAGGACATCGAGCGTATAACCCTTCAGGTGTTCCGGGATCATTTGCCGGAGCCCACACACTCCATGATTCTACGTCGGAATCCCAAGAGCATGGAGGAGGCATATCGCTACATAGTCGAGGTACAGCAGCAGTTCTACACGCAGAGCGGACCGCTCGGAGGAGAACACGGCGCCACCTTCAGTACCAGCCACAAGCAGACCTTCGGCATGGCCATGGGAGGCGTGGGCATGGGTGGTGTGGGCATGGGCACCGTGGGCGTGGGTACGGTGGGCTCTGGTGTGGGTATGGGCCTGGGCATTGCCTCGGTGGGGCTGACCAGCACGGGACTCGCCTACCATCGCCAACTGTCCGAAAAAAATCAAATGAGCTCCAACAAAAGCTACTACAATCAGTCGGCTCCACTCGTAGGTGCTGGCAAGACAAATCCCATGTTCAAGAGTGTGGGCAATCCCTCCTTCAAGTCCAGTTTCAGCTACAATGGCAGCGGTTCCAACTACAACACGGGCTACACCTCCAGCAAGCTGGACAAGCACAAGTCCGCCAAGGATGGGGCGAAGGGGCAGCAGACAAAGGGCAACACTGGTAGCAGTTGGCGCAAATAATTCCTCTGATTTCTGCAGATCAAGTTTTGTGTGATTTAGTCATGGACACGCTGAGTGAGCTAACCCTTCGATGTCTAGCCATGATCATGACCTAATCTCACTTTTCCTCTCTCTCTCCCCCCTCTCTCTTGCTGTCTCTTGTTGTCTCTGACTAACGCTGATCGACTGGTGCAATTTGGCATTGCCATTGCATGCCTCATGCTAATTATCCATCCCTCTTAACCCCGTCCCTCTCCCTGACCTCACCCCCAACTCAGGTGGATGCTGATGCAGCCGACGATGATAATGATGATGATGATTGCACTCCCGACACTGAACCCGCCATGGCGCATGTTAATTATTAGATCATAAGTCTCAAATGTGTATATATTGTATAATAACCCCTCAATCCTACTGCCCGTCCGCTACCCCCTTCTCCTTCCCTGATTCCCCTCCCCTTAACCACAAAATTGTTGTTGTTTTTCGAAATAAAGTGTAAAGTCTAACACTCGCATAGAGTTTTCAGTGTGGCTCATAAAATTGTTATGGTGGTATGTATTTACGAACGCACACACACTTTTTAGCGAGGCTTTACTGTACTTTAACGAAACATGAGCCTCTTTCTGGCTCAGTTTTACTGTACTTCTCTCGTAGCATAAAAACTCATATGACTTTTCATTTTACCTCAACGAAGCTTCACTGTAGTTGCTGGTAAGACTATAAACGCTCCAATTAGACTCCTAGCTTCACTGTAGTTCTTTTACACTAACTTATATCATAACTAACTCAAACGGTAATTCATCCAAGCTTCACTGTAGTTGGCTTAAGCACTTTAAACGTCTGTTAGCTTCACTGTAGTTTTCATAACAATAACTCAAGTATCACCACTTTGCTTAAAAGCTTGCTTATCAAAGCTTTACTGTGGTATAATCTGTAAGTCGTTAAACGCTTAAGCTCCCAGCTTTACTGTAGTTTACACACGGCCTCAACTCTCAGTAATTTCTAAAAGATTTCTTAGAGTAGCTTCACTGTAGTTGGTTCTAACACGTTAAACGCTCCACTAAGACTCCACGGAGCTTCACTGTACTTCTTTTGTACTATATCTTATTACATTAAATTTTAAAAGCGTTCTTAGCAAAGCTTCACTGAAAATATAAGTCTACTCACCGAATGCTGTCCACCTGCCCTCGACGTCACTGAGCTGTTGTCGTAGGTCGCATCCGGAGGCGGTGGCTCGTTAATCTCCTGCAGCTTAATGGTCTTTGACTTGGTCTTATCGCGATCAGGTTTGCCGAAGAGACCACGACGCTCTGCCATGCTGATGAGGTACTTCTCGTTGAGGTGGGTCAGCGACTTGCGACGTATGAGGGAGAGGAAGCTGCCGGTGGACTGATGCTTGATGCAGTTGTCCTGGTTAATGCAGATATCCGGTACCAAGTCCGTTACGAATTCATCGATGTCCGGCGTGACGATCAGGTCGATGCTATCAACACGTGGCAATTGCACGACGGGAACTGTTGGTTCTCCTGGTTTGGCGGCAATTTCCGGCTGGGATTTGCGCTTGTCCTCGGCGGAGAGTTTCTCCTTCTTGCGGGGCGACTCCTTGGACATGGCAGCAGCTGGAATATTTGCGGCTTCAGCCTCAGCAAGTGCCTCCAAACGCTTAACTTCTCGATACGCCTGCTTGTGCTTCTCCAGCGCCAGTTTATTGATGGTCTTCACCACGTGCTGCACCATATCCTCGTTCTCCGTGTTTACAATGGAGTGGGTCTGATAGAGCACAAACTGGATTTGCGGACGGGACATTGACATAGTCAGCGTGAGCAGCTGTTCCTCCAGAATACAACCCACTCGCTGTTTGCCCTCGTCACTGACTTCCGACTCGGTAAGCACCTCCAACATGCTCAAATCTCCGCCACGTGAGCAAATTAAATCAATCGGATCGGAGATGGCGCTAAATGAGTTCGGGGGCGTGGCAAAAACGCCCACAACAGTGCGAAAACGATTTGATTCCATGGGAAACGAGGTGAAAGCATCTCCGAAAAGTCTTATATTATTTACCTGAAGAGAGGAGAGAAATGAGCAGGGATGAGGAGATAGGTTTCTAGGCATCTTACGCCTATGGATTCCATATAGCGACGATATTCCTTGAGATTAGCACCAGCTCCGTAGACGTAGAAATTGTTCACCCGATTGACGGAGTAGAAAAGTGCAGCCAGGTAAGCCGTAGATCGGGGGGAGTCTATGTGCGTTTGCAGAATGTCTCCTGGAGAAAGGTGAAGAGTGGGAGATTAGCATCAAGGAAATGAAGTTGGGAAAGACTTACCGTACAACTCGTAGTAGTCCATGAGCTTGGACATTATTGCTGGACCGTAGGAAAAGTTTTTATCCTGAAAGTTAAAGAATTGGAATAATTTCCTAGGGCTCTGCACCCGTTGTCCCATTTCCTTGCTACCCCTCCCTCATCTGTTTTGTATTCTTCTCAAGCCTTGCTTTCTTTCATTTGCTTCACCTCGCCTCCTGCATGGGACTATCCCAACCCACGATTTTCCTTACTTTTCATTTTCCCCTTGCTCACCTGCATTATAAACAGATGCTTGGTCATCAGCACCGACTTGGTAAACTCGCTACGATCCTTGGGTATCACAGAGATGACCAACGGGCAGATGTTGTCCCACTTGCAGTGCTGCTCCAACAAAGGCTTCTCATCATCCGGTCCATGCACCGTGTAGCCCATTTCCGTGAGTATCTTATCCGCCTCCATCTTGTTGCTAGTTGAAATCTCGTCAGATTGGTAGGAAGAGCAGTGGAAAGTTCACTTACCGTACTAGAAATGGATTTATCCAGCCCGTGACCACAGGATTGGCAGCTGCAATGGCCACCTTCTCGTTTTGCAGGTGAATGGGCAGTAGCTGGGAGAGACGCAGTGCTCCCAAACCAATGCGCATGCGGGAAATGGAGGCGGCGAGCCGAATGCGATGTCGCCAAAGCACCTCAGCCAGTTCTAATGTAGGAGAAAGCTTTAGAGAAGCCTAGGATAAATAAGTTGATGGACTTGCCTGTAACTTCAGCATCCTTGTAGAGCTGCGCCTGCTGCTCGTGCAGCTCGGAGTAGCGATTGCGAAAGTGGCGATCATAAAGCTCAAACAGCATTAACCAAATGCGTTGTTCGTCCTTAATATACTGCCAAAGATAGGAGAAAATGGATTTACAGCAGTAGTAGTGGGATTACCTCTCCTAACACTTACCTTTTGATGCTCCTCCATCTCAAAGAAACCTATATCCGACAGAGCATTACACAGCACCGTTTTGTCTTGAGAAAAGAGAGGTTAATTCCACTTTAGGGGGTTTACCTTTGGTGTTAACTCACATCGGAAGACATCGTATATGAGCGAATAGGCCAATCTCATCTCGTGTTCGTTGTGAAAGACCACGGGCAATGGAGGCTTCCTCAACAGCTTCGCGGCATTGGCAATTGTGGGCAGATTCCAGCGCGAACTCGCCTTTAATCTAACCCTAACGGTCGTATCGTGGCAATACTTGAGCACACGACTTCGCCGACCATTGGGACTCACACCGGGACTAATGATTTTGGTAATGCGCTCGGGATCAAAGATCGGTTTGTCCCGTTTGTCGATGTCCTTGAGGGAAATGTTGACATCGGCGGATTCGTTGACTTGTCGCTGTATCTCGAGCAGCATGTAGTACATCTTATCCTGCCACTCCTCATCACTAGGCAAATAGATCTGCTTGGTCTTACGCAGCTGAGTGCTACGCTCCTTAAAGATGGCCGGATAAACGGAGAAAATGTCCGCCAAACTAAGGAAAAACAATTGATTCGACATTGTTTTCCTTTTCCCTTCAAAATAAAGAGGGAAGTTGCTGCTGCTACGCTTTGCGGTGATTGTGTCCGCTCCCGACTAGCTGCAAACGCAGTCTGTGACAACTGCTGATTTTCATTTGCATTTCCATTTTGATTTTGATTTTCCTGCTTTTCCTTTCGTGCTTAACACCAATTCAATGCTGTGTGTGAGCGAATCGACATCGACCAGTCAGCTCCATGCAATACTTATCTATCTGCTAGTTGGTGCAGCACTAGCACCCCTCTCCCCTACTTCCTCCACTCCATGAGGCATGCAACATGCACGCCATTGCTCACCACAAAGGACACAGAAGCATTCCAAGCTCGTTTGGGGCAAAGGGGCCTAAGAGCACTACGGATCTGGGCGATATCACACTTACCTTTTATTTTTTTATGGCCTCTGCACGCGGCCATAAATTCCGTTTGCCATATTAGACGTGGTTCGCATGATTTGCTCTGATTGGAACTCGTCTTCAATAAATTGCCAAATGTCACAGCCCAACGCCGTTGACAACCAGACAGCGGGTGGTTTCGGGTACACTGCCATCGGGTGTCTATTGGGTGTTGGGTTGCCTCCCAGTTCGCAATTCTTTGACGTGTTTGATTATGAACTCGGCATTGTCTTACCCCACTCCCCTTTAGGCATTTTGGAGCGCCATTTGATGAATCGCTATCGATGGAAATGTGCTTCAAATTGAGCACAAACATTTAGTCAGACATCAAATTAGTCGTCGATTATCTAAGCAGGCAGTGAGTGGGAGTGCAAGTGAGACAGATAGAGTGTGAGGGAGAGAGACAGTGAGTGCTGGAGTCACGCTTTGAATAGTCATTTCTATATTGGCCTAGGTCAAATATCGATTATCGTCGTTCATGTCTTTGGGGTCAGAGAATTCGAATTGAATGTCAATTTGATTGGCATTTCTGGGTTAAATCCAAGGGATTCTGTCTATTTAAAAGCGCTTTCCTCGCTTTTCCTACCCCATCCACACCCTTCTACGCTTGCTATCTCTCGGACTCACATTTTTATCATTCCGTTTATATCAGTCTTGAATTTGGTTTAATTTATTGGTTCCATGTTTTCTGACTAATCGTGTGACTAATCTATTGGCGTCTAGGGTCAGTGGACATTATCATGATAAAACAGTTTATGATTCGATTTATCTAGCTCGATCAGTGGGATTTCCAGCAAAACAAAGTTGTAGTTTAAGTTCTGGGGACTTGGAGATACCCTGTAATTTATGTTAAGTAGGTCAAGTCGGTTTAGAGCAGTGGTTTTAGTCGTATTTCTTGACTTACTTTTAAAAATTTCATTGGATTTGAAGCAGAAATGAAAAAGCTATGCATAAGTGGAATGGGCTGTAGCCGTTTTGTCATAACTTTGTCAATTTTGTTTCAAAGCTTATGAAATTTTTAGTATCGTTAGTTTATGAACTTTTTAATGGGTAAACCAAATTTCAGCACACTAGCTTTGAGACCCCATAAAAAATTACATTTTATAAGTTTAGGTAACTGGATTATAATCTGAAAATAACTGATAGTTGACTATTTATTCATACAACAGTCCGAATCTCTGTAATACCCATATCCAAATTTATGCCTACTCACGTCTCTCGCTTGCATTTACACATCACTTCACTTTACAGGGTATCTAGCTTCTGCTATCTGTGCTGAACTTGAGCTGTCACTGTTCCTGTTGTCGCAGTGGTCGCTATCGAAAGACTTGCAGAAAGATAATTTAATTATTCTAAGCATTAGGACGCCTGCAGAAGTCGTGCCAAGTTATCAGAACTATACGTCAAAGATAACTCAAGTATCATAATTAATTTTTCCTTTTTTTACCGTTGTGCTGGGTTTCATATTCCATTCGTTATTCTTATTGGAGTTGTTGTTGTTGTTGTAGGTTTCTCTGTAAGCCTCCCCAGCTTAAGTTATCGTGTCTTCTGTAAATCCTCCGTCATAAATAAATTTTATTTGCCTGGTATTTTTTTTTGTTTTTTTTTTTTAGTTTTTTTTTATTAAGAAGCATATTTATTATATATAAGATGTATGTAATACAATAATTTTTTGTTTTGTCTGTCCGGTTGGTTGTTCTTGTTGTTTGTTTTTTGGGTTTTTTTTGTTTGTTATCCATTTTATATAATCATATAAAACACTGAGCAGCTACAATACAAATATTGTGATAAAAACTTACAACATAACCTTTAATACATAAAAATACTTGCATAGTCTACAAATCGTATCGTAACGGAGATTCTTCTAGCCGGCCTTCTTTCATGCTCTTCATCATCTTCTTCTCTCTTCGCCTTCTTCTCCTAATTTGTTTTTGTCTCTCATTTTCTCGCCTCATTGCACGCCACATTTGGCGACTTTTTTCTTGTTCTTGTTTCGGTTGGTTTCTTTTAGTTTTCCGTGAATTCTTTTTTTTTTGTTTCTTTTTTTGTTACCCTATTAAAAATTTGTTTTCGTCTTCTCTTCTTCTCTTTTGTTATGCTTATTGATTCTCTTCTATGCCACAAATTTTCTGTTTGCTCGCGGCATTTTTGGCGGGTGTAGAATGTGGTAGAATTGGAGTAGAATTGAAAAAATGCAGTTGATGTGGGCGATGGCGAAATACGGAACAAAACACAAACGAAAATAAGGAAAGAAACCTTTGGATAAACCAGGCGTTAAGATGTTGGTGTGGAGCAGTTCGAAGAGTTTCGAAATCTCCAAAATATTTGCATGTCAGTTTTGTTTTTATGATTCTTCTCACTTTCATTCATCTCTTAGATTCTTCTCAGATTCGTCTACAAAGTTTTTGTTGTTTCTTCTTGTTGTTGTTGGTTTTTCGCAGCGTTAATTACAATACAAATTATGTTTACTTTTTTTGTTTTTCTTTTTTTATATATAATAATATTTGCATAATTTAAATTAACTTTTATTCATACATATAAAAAGAAACATATAAGGAAAAAAATCAAAAGCTTTTAAATTTTGTTTTGTTTTTTTTTATCAAAAATTATTATAGTTAAATTTACTTTATGCCGAGTATTTGTTCTTGTTGCATTTTTGGTTCGAATTTGTTTTTGAGAAAACATTAAAAAATAAAGCAGCGAAACCGATGCCCAAAAAAAGTATATAAATTGGAAATCATAAGAAACATAAACAATAATAAACAATGTTTCATGTTTTTTGTTTTTTATACACATCTTTATGATAGGGGGGCGTATGTATGTAATATATATATATATATATGTATATATATACGTAATTATAAGTAATAAATTTTCAATATTTTTATTTAATTATTTGCACACATGAATAAAAAATTACTATTTGCAATCATATATATATAAAAAATAAACTTAATTATCAGCAGCGGCCCCGTCTTCTTCTCCCTTCTCTTCTTCTTCTTCTACATATCATATATATATATATTATATATCATAATCATATACTTTCCGCCGCATCTCCACTTTTTCCCTTACATTTTTTTGTTTTACTTTTTTTTTGTTTTTACTTTAAGCTTAATAAATTTTGGAAGAGTAAACAATACCATCGAGTTGCAATTGTTGCTGCATAATGCAATTATGTCTGCGTATGTGTGTGGGTGTATGAGTGAGTGTGTGACTGTGTGTATACATGGCTGTGTGTGTTTGTGTATTTTATATAGATCGCTTTTGTTGTTAATGAAAACTAATGGTTAATGCGTATTGTATGCTGTTCTACACCGATTTTTCTTCTTCATCTTCTTCTCACCCTTCGTTTATCCTTCTTCTTTCTTTCGTTCTCACTTTGATTTACGTTTCATTCGAGTTCTTTAACTAATTTTTATAATTCTTTTTTTGTTTTTCTTTGTTTCTTCTCCTTTCTTTCCGTCCTTTTCTCTTATACGTATAAACTTTTATAATTTTATACTAAATGTTTTTACCGTTTTCTTATTTTTTTTTTTTTAGATTTTCGTCTGCTTTTTCTTCGTCTTGGTTTTTTTTACTTTGTATATATATAAAAAAAGATGTCCAAAGTTTTTACGTTACGTTATTGTATATACGTTTTTTGTTTTTTTTTTGTTCTTTTTTTTTTAAATGGATCGTTCTTTTTTTTTGTTGTTTTACGTTTTTCTTGTTTTCTTGATTTGCCTGTTTGCTTTACAGTTGTCCTATGTTTTAAATGATTCTTCTGCCATTCGAGAATGTTAATATATATATATGAGCGCCTTACTATATATATATAGATATATATAAGTATGTATATATACTATAGATATAGTATTAGTATCGTACTATGTATATATGTGGGGTGTTGTTGTTCTTCTCCTTCATCTTCATCCTGTCATCTTCCAGCTCCTTTTTGTTTATATATATATATAGATTTATATATAACTAACGGCGCTTTACTTTGTTTCCTCCTTCTCCTTGTTCTCCTCGGTCGATTCCTTCTCGTTCGACTATGAAATAAGGAAATGATTAATATTAAGTAGTTTGGGTTTATTTTAATAGAATCCTACCTTGTCCTTCTCCAACTCCTTCTCGATTTTGTCACCCTCAGTGCCCTCCTGTTCGTTTGATTTCTCCTGCTCGCCACCCTCCTTGCCTTCCTTGGTCTCAGGTCTGCAATGAGTACAAAATTTAGTTAAATCTTGTATAATTCAAAGGGTTTTTGAACCTACTCTGGCTTGGGAATGTGTGCATTCAGATCCAGCTTTGTGCAGATCTCATCCCAGTCGGGGAAACACTTGTCCTTCATGCGCGACACGTGTCCAATCAAATTGGGGCACTTCTCGGTCATATAATCGCGCAACGGATACGCAATATCCTTGGACAGATAATGCAGCTGCGACAGCACCGCAAAGGCAACCACATCCAAAGTGGTTGGCTCATCCCCAAAGAAGAAGGGCTTGCAGTCAAGCATCTCGCTGAGCACCTTCAGATCGTTCTTGCCGAACTCCTCGATCTCCTCGGCGCTGTGGACACCGATGCCGTGCGCCTTGAGCTTTTTCGTACCCTGGAACCACTTTTTGTGTTGAATACATGTTTTCGGTGCCACAAATTGATTTGGTATTTTTTTTTTTTGTTTACAAAATATGCAAGGGATGCAGGTTTTTGGTGGGGTTATTTTTTTTAGGGGAGTTCGGGGGAGTAGTAGTTACACAATACATTAACACACAGTTAGGTGGTAGTTTTTGGAGCAGATTACCATCGAAATTAACATAAAAATATATATAAAAAACGAAATAAAAAAAGAGAAAAAACACCATGCAAGAGTTAGTGATAATATGAATGGATTTTTGGTTTTGTTTTTTTTTGTTTTTTGTACTTATTAATGTAGTTCTATTGTTGTAGTTTTGGGGTATTTGTTTATTATTTCAATTATGGGTTATATGAGAGAGAAAGAGCGAGCAAGTGAGTGGATTGGAGTGAGTTAGAAAGAGTACAATAATAAAAAAATCTACGTATTTGTCGCATTCGACACTAAGCATAAACAATAAAAGGCTGAAAATAAAGGCACCGTTATTGTTTATGCTCAAATTATGCAGTGTTTATCTAACGGTCGTTCTAGGGTCTGGAACCGTTTCTGGCTAAGTGGAATAATACGTAGAAGTGAGGAGTGTTATAGGTGCAACATAATATGCCAACGATTCCAATTTTTCTCACTCTGTTTATTTACACTGGAAGCCAGAAAAAATGCCAGAACCCCAGAAAATTATTAGAGACGTTACGCTGGCCGGAAAAGCCGACTCCAATTTCCATAAACAGTGAGAGTGACAATGGTACTAACCAGTCAAACTTCATGGAAAATACTAAGACTAATTTCTCGATAAAAATAAGGAAACACTACACAACTACATACTTATCGATTGTGCGATTGTCGTTTATCGATAATCGAAATTTTCTGTTAAATTTACCTTGCGACCGAATGTTATCTTAAAGAAGAAATTCAAAATGGAATTGGGCAAACGCAGGCCAAGCGCATGCTGCAAATTCACTTTGTATCCCTTAAGTACGTTATCGGGATACTTGGCACGCCAGTAGAAGATGATCCAAATGAGATGATTCTCCAACATGGCAATTGTGGCATAGGACACATTGCGTTGCTCAGCGGTTAGACCGGCATCCAGATTCTTTTCATACTTGGCTGACAACTCCTTGATAATGATGGCCGAATCGGCAATTTCCTCGCCATTCAGCTCAATGAAAGGCAATTGACCCTTCTTGGAACGGAAACGCATCTTATGATCGACATTCTGTAAATATGGAAAGAAAACAAAAAGAGTTTTATTTTTGTGTAAATAACAGCGATGAGTAAGTTGTCTTAATCGAAATGGGATGAGTAATGGGTGGTGCTGGAGGGTGGGGCGATTTTCTGTTGATATCCACCTCGGACCCGTTCCATATCGTGCATTCCAATATGAATCTCTGTGACTAAGTGTGATTGTGAGTGTGTGTGTGTGTGTGTGTCTGTGCATGACTAATGTGCTTGTAATGTAGTTCAATCTGCTCCCACGCGATTCAAAAGGCTGGGGCCCCGTTCCGTTCCGGCCGCTAGATGTCGCTCATGACATACATAGGCCTATATATACACACACACACACACATAAACGCACACTTATACATACTTATGTATGTATGCCACAGCAGGCAACCAGCAGGCAGCCGAGAGATGCTGCCAAAAACCAACCACTACAAAAAGCTGTACCGAAAAAGCAAAACCAACACCCAACTACCCCCACTGTGTGTTCACTCACACAGATACACTTCACTCACACTTGTAAAATTACACACACGAACGCACACGAGGAAAACTTCCAATTGCCGCTATTTGAATTTGGCATGTTCCAGTGCCGCCGCCGCCGACAACAACGACGCCGCCGCTGTTACCAGTCAACGTTGCCAGACTTCCAGTGTGTACATGCACACGTACACTATGGAATATATGCATGTTTGTTTGTGTGTAAGTGCCGTTAGCCGTTACAACAAAAAAAGTGACAGTTATGTCCGGTATATTTTTCGTATGCATATAATTTCTAATTAGAAATTGTCCACAACAAAAGCGAACAGTTATACCGGAGCCGTCGCATATTTTATGCTTTAGCGCGGCAGAGCAGAGGGCAGCACGCAGGCAGGCAGGGTGTGGTTGCAAACACGCACACGCACACCCAAAGAGAGAGATACAGGCAGAAGCAGCATAAAGAGAGCGAGCCTGCGGGAGACGAAGAGATAGAGAGAGGAAAGAAAATGAGAGATTATGCTTTCCAACAGCATCGTTGCTGCCCTGGCTGAAAAGGGTGGAGTCTTCGTTGTCGTTGTCAGCGTCGTCGTCGTCACCGCCACATTTAATTCCAATGATCCACAAAAAGGCTGCTTCAAAATGGAAGAAGCTTAACTCCAACGCATAAATGTCGCCGACACAACAGCAGCAATGCCACAAAAGAGGGGGTAGTTGGTTGGTTGGAAAGAGAGAAAGCAGAGAAGCCGGCGACGCATTGTCGCTGTACAATGCAAATGTTTATTTTTTATTAAATCATTATGCCAATTAAGCGGCGACGAAGCTCAATTTTGGTGCAGTGTAGAGTTTTGCATTGGCAACAATTGAATGCATGTTAAAGACACGACAGAGAAGAAAAAGAACAGGAACAAGAACAAGCAACAACAGCAATAGCAGTCAACACGCCATGCAATTATGCAGCGTCTGCGTGTGAGTTGTGTGTGTGTTTGTGTTAGTGCGAGTGGAAATCCACACCCTGTCAAAGCAAAGAGAGGAGTTTTAGCAAACGACTGACTGACTGTGAGCGAGTGAGTGAGCAACAACAAAGCCAGCGACTGTCGTTGCACTGTTATTGCATATTCCATATGTATGGCCAGCCTTTGTTTTAACGCAAATATGCGGCTATTAATTAAAGTAAAAACAACAACAGCCGCAACAATAAAATATGAACATAGAGCCAGATAGATAGGGAGAGTGAGAGAAAAAACAAAAGCAGCGCTCAACGTTTGACTGCATTTGTCGTTTAACATTTGAAACAACCAAATGCAAAACTCCACTTCCCCTCACTGACACACACACACACAGAAAAAGAGAAACACATACACAAACGCAAACGCATACAAGCGAGCGACATGCATATGGACACGCACACCAGTGCTTCACACGTACAGTTGCATGCCTTTTGTGCGCACAGGGTTGCCAGACCGTGCCGATATGCCAATGAGAAACGAAACTTCATGTTGGCAATATCACAAACAAAATACAACGCGCCAACATTTGAAATTTGAATAATCAAAGAATTGTTTTGTTTCCTTTGTTGTCGTTCTGCTTCTTAGCTAAATTTACGCCGCAATTTTATACAAATCAATTGAAATGGAAATTTATGCACACACTGACGACGCATAGAATGCAGCTTTATTTGTAATGCATATTGAAAAAGTGAATTAATTGCACAATATACAAACACACACTAACACCAAATGGCAGTCACTTTGGAATGCCAACTATGCGGGCGGCAATAAGCAGGCGTCAGCCTCGCCTCACTTATAGTAGTGCCTGCTGCTGCTGCTGTTGTTGTTGTTGTTGGTGTTATTGTTAATGGTTTCGACACGCTCGCTACGCTTGTGGTGTGAAAAAATATGCGTTTGGTTTTATCACCCGGCCAGGAACTGTTGTTTATTTTGGGCAAGGCAAAATGAGCGCCTGCCTGATAATGTATACAAAATGCAGCAATGCGTTTATAATAACAACAACATTAGCAATGGGGTCGTGGAATTGAGGGGGTAGGGGGATCGAGAGAATTCGACGCGCCCCTACGTAGTGATTAATGAAAATGTCAAAGGTCTGTTTTGCCCCCTTCCACTCGCCCTACCCCTTCTCCATATCTCTACACTCTTTAGTTTGTCTCACACGCATTGTCAGTTTGTTGAACTCGTAACTGAAAGCTTAGCGCTGTTATCACAATCAGACACATACGCACACACACAGAGACAGCAGCGCAACAAAATGGAAAGTATGCATTGCACATACTTAACAGCCTTCTGCGGGCTTGACGAACTGTCCGTCCGTCTGTCAATCATAATTGCTTTTAGGCTTTCTTTGCTAACCGAGTGGAAGTGCAGTCAATGGCGATAAATCAATTCAATGAGCCGACGCAATGCTTGCAGCTGCAACATATGGAAAAAGCTGCTGGCGCATTTATCAATGTTTTTCTTTTCAAACTACTACTTGGGCATCAATTAACATTCCTAACATTCCCTTTCCATCATCACACTCTCACTCCCTCCCTCTGACCCTGCACAGTGGCATTTTTCATTAACCAATGTAATTAATAAGATTAAAAACAACAATTGCGTTGTCGTGCGGGTGCCGCTTGACGCTGCCGTCGCCTCGACCGCACCCTTTTCTGGCCTCTGCTCGCCGCTGTAAGCGTGTAAGTCTTCATAAAAAAAAAAAAAAAACAAAAAAATTATGAAAAATATGCAAACCGCATAGCGCGCGCGTCTAAAGCTTTCAACTTTTGGAGCGTCGCCGTCGATGTCGTCGTTTGCTGGACAGTGGACATTGACAGTCATTTGTCTAGAAGCTACTTAAAGATAAGGCGCGGTGTCGACAGCGACAGCGACTGCGACTTCAGACAGTGAATTGAGTGCATTATTAAGAGTGGGAGGCAATAAGGGGTTGGGGTAGGGTGGATAGGGAGAAGGGGTATGGGGGAAACGAATAACAACCAACAACTGCAACAATTTTTTATTAAAAGCAATTACAAAACGGGTACAAACGGGGCTTGGAATTTGTGCAAGGCAAAGACAGACACTGAAAAAACTAAATGAAGCAGAGCTGCAGCGGCAACGGCAACGACAACAGTAGCAGCGACAGTGGCAGCTGCAGCAAACAAAGACAAAGAGCGAAGTATTAAAATGGGAGCCCCTCTGTGACTGCTCTGAGAGACAGAACAAGAGAGCATGAGAGAGAATGCGAATGAGAGTGCCAAGTGCAAAATTTGAAGCACAACTTTAGAGTTAGAGGGGGAGAGTGCACAGTTTGTGGGGAACACAGAGGAGTGTGTGTATAAAGCACAACTTATGAGAGAGCATCGGAGACGACGATGACAACGAAACGGCAGCTAGGCAGCAAAGACCAGGCCAGCGCAGCGGCGTCGGCGCACACACAAATTTTATGTATACGCTGTTTTATGTAGACGCACACACACATAGACACTGCCATGTACACGTACACATACACATGAGCAGACAGGAATAAAATCCAGCAGCAGCAGCGCAGCAACAACAAAACGCCTGGCTCGCTACAGGTTCAGTACACACACCAACACAGCCACGCATTGGAAGTCTGCCTGCATATATATAATTATGAATGTGTGCGTGCGTGTGTGCTCACCGGGATAGAAAGAAAAGGCAATGCTAAATGTATCCCTTTTCAGCACATAAAGACCTTATAGGGCGCGGTGAGCGGGCAGGTCACAGGCTTAGCACACAATCATGGCGGTTTTTATGTATGAGTGTATGCGTGCGTGTGTGTGTGTAGAAAAAATCTCTACCGCAAAAATACATATGTATGCTTGTAGACTAGGGAAAAATGATGAAAAACCCGCCAGGGAAATTGGGATATAATGTGAAATATTGAAATATGTTTAGGCTGAAAAAAGATAAATGTGGAAATTTGGAAAATTATGAGAAAATTTACCTCATACTTAAGTCCAACCAGACGCAACCAAGTCTCCACTTTCAGGCAATATGGTGAGAGAGATGGCAGCAGGGGGGTACGCGAAAACTGATACAGATAGATAATGTCCTTCTCAAAATTGGTCTTGTGCACATTGAACTTTTGTGCTGGCGCTTCTGATTTAGCTGGCGCAGCGGCGACTTCTCCTCCATCTTTCTTAGCATCGGCTGCTCCATCGGCTGCAGCAGCGGCTGCAGCAGGCGACGCCTTCGCATCCTCTTTGTTGTTGTCTTGGGCGTTGTTAGCGGCAGCGTTCTCAGCTACGGCAGCGGCAACAGCGACAGGCTCGGCAGCAGGTTTTTCCGCCTGTTCGGCACCAGCATTTTCTGTGGTCGCTGCTGCTGCAACTGCTGGCGTTTCCTCAGCGGGTATCTGAGCTACTTCGGTTGCCATTTTTTTTTAAATCTTTTTTTTCTTTCGTTTTTTTCTTTTACTTTTTTTGTGTTATTTGAAGTTGCGCTTTCTTTCAGATTCTTCACACTTTTCCTTGTTCAAATGCACGCACACACATACACATACACGGATACGGGGCACGAGCACACACACTGAGAGAGAGACGAAGTCACAGTCGCAGTCGCAGAGTCACCACCACTACAGTTTCAAAAAATGCACCACACAATTTGCGCAAAGTGGAAAAGGTACCGCAACAACCAGACGCAACCGCTCACAAAACAAAACTGAACGGTAAATTTCCATTTCAATATTTTCCAGCCATGGTAACATTACAGAAGGGTTGCTGTTAAAAAATAATCGACTTATCTCTGTTAACGGTTAACAGTGCGCCGCGGTAACAGCAAATGAAACATTACTCCACACTTGGTGTTGGAAAACGCACACTCTACAACACTTGCTCGTCATTTTCACAAACAAAGCGCCGTCCAATTGCGACGTTCGTCATATAAATTACAATAAAAATCTAATTAAACCGCTGTGAAAAGAATTTATAAACAATGGGCGCTGCATTGGGCCTTTGTTCAGCGGCACAGGTGTGTATGCGTATGAATTGCAAACAAATAACTCAAATGCTTATGTCGCCAAAACATATTGCGCATATGGCAAACAAACTGCAACTGACACTTAAATCGATTGCCAGTGCTGATAGCTTTGGCTTGATAATGGCTAAACTTTTGGTTGATATAATTTAATTAAAATTTTTTGTTGCAGTGTGCACTCTGCTGCACTGGCACAGCGGCCAGCATGTGCTGCTCTGCTTGCCCCACCTGCAAGAACTCCTCCTCGTCCCGTTTCATGTACGCCTTCATGCTCCTAGTGGGCACTATTCTGGGTGCAATTGCACTCTCGCCGGGATTACAGGACACGCTAAAGAAGCTACCCTTTTGTGTGAACTCCACTTCGACGTATAGCTCAAAGGCTATAGACACCTTCTCGGGCGGATCCCTCCAAGTGGACTGCGAGTACGCCTTGGGCTATATGGCGGTGTATCGCATCTGCTTTGGATTGGCCTGTTTCTTTGCGCTTATGGCGGTGATTATGCTGGGCGTGAAGAGTTCCCGTGATCCGCGTTCGCATATACAAAACGAATTTTGGCCCTTGAAGTTCCTGATTTGCTTTGGCGCTTCCATTGCGGCTATTTTCATACCGGATGGCTCCTTTGGGCCCGGCATGATGTGGGTGGGTCTCATAGGTGGTTTGGCCTTCATACTCGTCCAACTGGTCATTATTGTGGACTTTGCGCACAGCGTGGCGGAGAATTGGATTGGTAAACTGGCAGTTAACTTGATTTACAGAGTAAAAACTAACCTATCATACTATAATATTCACAGAAAATGCCGAGAACAATCGCGGCTACTACTATGCCTTGGCTGGCGTTACTTTACTGGGTTACATTGCTTCCTTGACCGGCATTACACTGCTCTACATCTACTTTACCACAGTAAGGCATCCCTAAGATCAACTGCTTAAAATTCCCACTAATTCAGCTTGTTTTTCCCTACAGTCCTCTAGCTGCGGCATCAACAAGTTCTTTATTTCCATAAATCTGATCTTCTGCGTGATCATTAGCGTGTTGTCTGTGCTGCCGGCTGTGCAAGAACGCCTGCCACACTCTGGTCTGCTACAGAGCTCCCTCGTGACACTGTATACCATCTACTTGACCTGGTCCGCTGTGGCCAACAATCCCGGTTGGTTTCTTGGCCTGAATAATTTATACTTATAGCCTAATTGTTATAAACTTTACAGAGAAGGCCTGTAATCCCGGCATGTTTGGACACCTGGAGGATTTGGGCAATGCTACCACCACTATGGCTCCACCTAGCCACAACTCCAAGGTCACCTTTGATACTACCAACATTATTGGCCTGGTCGTCTGGTTGTTGTGCATTCTCTACAACTGCTTCAGCTCCGCCGTGGAAGTCTCCAAGATCAACAACGACAACAGCGAGAAACGTGGTGAGTAGTCCATTCCAAAGCATTTTCCAGTCGGCGCAGTTTCATCCACATGCAGCTTTCCTTCATCACTTTTCATTTAAGCCTTTAAACTAACAACAACTAACAAATTTAACACTTTTTCCCACTTTTTGTTTATTGCCTTTTTTTATACACCCACAACACGCGTTTAATTTGTTAATCTCTTCCACTAACCAATTAACTAAACTAAAATGTTTACTTTGGTTGAACTTTGAACGTAATACTGTAAAATTTGCAATTTGCCCGACCACATTTGCCCTGTCACTAATCCAGTTCTCACAGAAGCTATCTCAGACACGGAGGCGGGCGTGGATGCCAAGGGAAGACCCGCTACGGACAATGAGACAGAGGGTGTCTCCTACAGCTGGACTGCATTCCATACAGTGCTCATTTGCGGTGAGTAAGGGAGCACTCTTGGTTTATTTAGGTACAGTGCAGAGTCTGTTATAGATTGTAATAAAGACAGGGTTTCTAATGCTTAAATACAGGGTCCAGCTCAAGAGCTTGTGACAAGTGACTAGCTACTTAAGTTTATATATGTTTACTACAAGGTTTAATAAGCAATATATTATTTATACAGGGTCTATAAGTGTAAGGAGCTTACTGTGACCATAAGAGCTAGTTTTAAAACAATTCTTTTTTGTTTTAGTACAGGGTCCATTAGGCTACGTTATTCTACTAATTTGTAGTAGAACAGGGACAGTTAAGAACAGGGTCTGTTCAGTCTGTTAGACTCATTATTTAAAGCGATTCTTTATTAATTTAAACTCTTTCTACTCGTAGCTTCTTTGTACGTAATGATGACCTTAACCAACTGGTATAAACCCAATTCGGACATAGCCCTGGTCAATGCCAACGAGGCTTCCATGTGGGTCAAGATCGTGTCCAGCTGGTTGGGAATCTTCATCTACGGCTGGAGTCTCGTAGCGCCCATTGTGCTCTCCAATCGCGACTTTAGTTAAACAGTCGGCTAGTATTACTAACAACATAAACTATATGGAAATCAAACCAAAATATCCAGCTATATATATAAATGTATACTTAATTAATCGATTGGAATGTGGGCGTGGCTCTAGGCCTAGTAGTGTATGCCAAAAAGTGGAGAAAAGGACGTTTGGAGCGGTGCTAAACGCGAATGTTTTTGCCATGGTTTAAATATTCTCAACAAGAAAATACATAAGTTTATTAACTATAATTATAAAATATATACAAAATGTATTAATTAATTAATCTGTCGAACAAATTTAAATATCTGAATGTCTTTCCGATAATTAAATAAAATTTAGTCAGAGTTGTTGCTCTCGAGTTGACTCCAAATTTGTTGAGTTTTTATTGCATTCCTCGAGTCGCTTGAGCACTACGGATTTTCCCAGAATTTCCATCATTTCGGCCACACCAGGTCCTTCTTGGAGGCCACTCAGAGCACTACGCAGCACCTTCATCAACGTGGGAAACTTTATCTGCTGCTCTTTGGCGTAACTTTTTAGGGTATCATTTAGTTGATCCTTTTCGAATTTGATTAACTCTTCCAACTTCAGAATCAGTTCCTGTAGCTGCTGTGGAGAAACATTCTGCAGCTCAAAATTTGTGGGCTTCACCCAAAGGAAGCTCAGCTTGTTGCTGGTCAGATCTTGGACAACTGTTAGACGCTCCGCTGCCCAATTGAGCACGTCAAGAATGTGGGATTCAGCCAGATCCAGATTAGAGCTGAAAGAGACAATAAGTTTTAGCCGAATTTAGATAGAATTACACATGAAACTAACTGCTGTGGATACGCCTGTTGCACGAGCTGCTGAACATGAGAGACCAGCTGCCGACGCGTCTCTGTGTCACTTAGACGCTGCTTGATCTCCAGCTGATTAAAGTCATTAAGCACCTCCGAGTTGAGGCGACTTGGATGTGAGTTTACGCGTTGTATGCGAAACTGTTTGGCCAGCTCTGTTAACGTTTGCAGCTGTGGCCTGGCATTGGGTCTGTGTTCAAAGCCACCGCCGGCAGAACTAATATAGTTCATCAGCGCGGTGGGAAAGTATCCACGCTCCCGGAACTGCTGTATGCCTATGTCGCCCTGGCGTTTACTCAGCTTAGTGCCGTCCGCATTGACCAACAGCGGCAGATGACCGAACTGTGGTGGACGCCAGCCAAACGCTCTAGAAGGAAAAGCACAAAACATAAGTTCAAACGGGTTTTCAATCGATTTTTAACTTACTTGTAGAGCAGCAAATGCTTTGTGGTCGAGATTTGCCACTCGACGCCACGCAGCACATGTGTAATATCCATTAGATGATCATCTACAACGTTGGCTAAGTGATAGGTAGGAAATTGATCGCTCTTCATGATCACGGGATCACCTTCAGTCTCGCTCACGTTATGCTGCACAGTGCCATAGATGAGATCCTGCAGTGGCTCCTCGTGCTCCGTTAGTTTGAAGCGTACGCAGTGCGGTGTGCCCAGGGCCAAGTGTTTTTCTAGCTGCTCCTCGGTCAGATGACGACACTTGTTGTCGTAGCGCGGAACTTGGCGTGTGCGCAGCGCCTCCTTGCGTAATAGTTCCAGACGGCGCTCCGTGCAGAAGCAGCGATAGGCGCTGCCGTTCTGCAGCAGACGATCTACTGCCTCACTGTAGGCACAAGGATTAGCTGCTATCTATGAGAGTGGGTATTAATGACTCACCTGTATAAATGCGTGCGTTGACTTTGAATATACGGACCGTAGTCGCCACCGAATCCTGGTCCCTCGTCGATTTCAACGCCTGCCCAGAGCAAGTCCTCGATCAGACGTTCAGTGGCACCAGGCACCAGCCTGGTCTGATCTGTGTCCTCTATGCGAAGCAGAAATTTGCCGCCCGAGTTTCGTGCGAATAGAAAATTGTAGAGCGCCGTGCGAAGGCCACCGAGATGTAACTGTCCGGTGGGGCTGGGCGCAAAGCGTACACGCACATCGCTATTATAAAGTCTGTGTGTGGCACGGAGACACTGCCTCCCTGTCAAAAAAGCGCGTTGCAATTGCAACATTTTCACTTAAAATTACGTTAATAAATTGCACACGGTTTTGTTTACATCTATACTGCTGCCAACTAAATACAAAAATCTGGCAGCACTTATTTCTTTCGCCGGTAATGTAAATCTAGCGATGTGGCAACATCAGCAATTGAATTGGTAGTAATGAAATGGCACACAAAATTAACTTCAAAATTTTGGTAACCAAGTTCAACTTTAATTAATTAATTAAAAAGTTTGCTCAATTTGTAACTTCATTTACAAATTCTATATCTCCATTTGGCCCTTCAGAGCTGTTGAACACCTGATAGTGCTGCCAGATCTCCAGCTGCTACCACGCATGCAGTTCTCTTCCTCTTTTCTTGGCTACGATTTCGCGAGTGTGCTGCAAAAAAGGTCATCAAAATCGCAAACAAAATGGTTGGAACCACAAATTTAAGCCTGGAGGAGAAGAAACAGCTTATTACTCGCAATCTTCAGGAAACACTGGGCGAGGATAAGCTGAACAAAATTCTCCAAGAGCGTGATTTGAAAATCTATTGGGGCACAGCGACAACGGGCAAACCTCATGTCGCCTACTTTGTGCCCATGTCTAAGATCGCCGACTTCCTTAAGGCTGGCTGTGAGGTGACCATTCTGTTTGCCGATCTGCATGCCTATCTGGATAACATGAAGGCACCCTGGCCACTGCTTGCGCTTCGCGTCCAATACTACGAGCAGGTGATCAAAGCTATGCTGTCTTCCATTGGAGTGCCGCTAGAGAAGCTTAAGTTTGTCAAGGGCAGCGATTATCAGCTCTCCAAGGAATACACATTGGACGTGTACAAACTAAGCTCCCTAGTGACTATCCATGACGCTAAAAAAGCCGGTGCTGAGGTCGTAAAGCAGGTGGAATATCCGCTGCTTTCGTGCCTCTTATATCCTGGATTGCAAGGTTTGGATGAGGAATACATGAAGGTGGATGCCCAATTCGGTGGCGTCGATCAGCGTAAGATTTTCACCTTCTCCGAAAAGTATTTGCCACAATTGGGCTACGAGAAACGCATACACTTCATGAACCCCATGGGTGAGTCATCATCAAATTCAATTATTTCGCACTTGTTTAACAAAATTACACTGATTTCAGTGCCCGGTTTGGCTGGTGGCAAGATGTCTTCCTCCGAAGAAGATTCCAAAATCGATCTGCTCGATTCCCCTGCCAATGTCAAGAAGAAGTTGAAGAAGGCTTTCTGTGAACCCGGCAACATTGCTGACAATGGTCTGCTCTCTTTTGTTAAGCACGTACTCTTCTCCCTGTTCAAGGATGGCGAAGGATTTGAAATCCTGCGTCCAGCTGATAACGGTGGTGACATTACCTTTCACAAGTACGAGGAACTGGAACAATACTATGCCGACAACAAACTGCATCCTGGCGATCTGAAGGCTTCTGTGGAGAAGTACATTAATCGCTTGTTGGATCCCATTCGCAAGACATTTGAGTCGCCCGAATTGCAGTGAGTAGATAAATGGATTTCAGAATCTGAATTGTTCACTCACTGCTTGTTTCTTGCAGAAAACTGACCGCCACCGCTTATCCACCACCGGCCAAGGTTAAGGCCAATGCTGCGCCTGCTGCTGGTGCCGTGGAAGAGGATGCTCCATATCGTCTGGACATCCGAGTGGGCAAAGTAATTGAAGTTTCTCAGCATCCCGACGCCGATACTCTCTATGTGCTGAAGATTGATTTAGGGGAGGCACAACCACGCACCATTATCAGTGGCCTGGTTAAGTTTGTTACCACTGCGGAGCTGGATCAGCGTCTCGTGGCTGTACTCTGCAACCTGAAGCCCTCCAAAATGCGTGGCATACTGTCCGAAGGCATGGTTCTGTGCACATCAAAGTGAGTTTGAAGGGTTTCCCATGTATAAATCTTTTATAATTCTTGACTCTTAAAAACAGCGCCGATCACACTGTTGTGGAGCCAATTGTGGTGCCTGGCAAGGCCGCGCCTGGTAGCCGGCTGGCCTTTGAAGGCTACAGTGGCAAGCCCGATGAACAACTGAATCCCAAGAAGAAGGTTTGGGAGAAACTATCCGTCGATTTTAAAACCAATGGAGATGGCGTGGCCGTTTGGAAGGACAATTTCCTGTTGACAGCGGAGGGAGAACAGCTGACCAGCAAATTGGCCAATTGTGCTATAAAGTAAATCCTATTGGCAGTTTACCTGTACCCTTGTAATACTTATTAGACATGTCTGCACACAACTCTTATCGAAATGCATTTTTATAAATTAGCTTTTTATTGTGTTTGAAATACAGCTATAAATTTGTTCAAAGTGAATTTCTCGATAAGTCTTTTATTTGAACAAGTGTATCGACACTTTTTAAGCGCGGCATAACGAACAGCTGATTGAGCTTTTAAAGTGGTACTCATACTCATTGCTGTTATCGATAACCAAATCGATTATAAGCATATTGTTTTGAAAGAGTTTGGCAACAGGCAACAAGTTAAATTAAATCCATTAAATAATGCCCGTAGTGGACACGAGCGATCTCGTGCTGCTGCAAGGAAAACCCCAACAGGTGCGCAATATATGCATATTAGCCCATGTGGATCATGGCAAGACAACGTTAGCGGATTCCCTCGTGGCCAGCAATGGCATCATTTCACAACGCATGGCAGGTTTGTTATTGTTGTAGCAGCTGCTGCTGGCGTATTTCAAGTTCATATGAAATGTTTGTATTACTTTGGATATAGGAAAGCTGCGCTATCTTGATAGCCGCCAAGATGAACAGGAGCGTGGCATCACTATGAAGAGCAGCAGTATTTCGCTGTATTATCAGGACAACAGAAATGCCGATTATCTGGTTAATCTGATTGATTCTCCCGGCCATGTGGACTTCTCCAGTGAGGTGTCCACTGCAGTGCGCTTGTGTGATGGCGCCATTGTCGTTGTGGACGTAGTGGAGGGTGTAGGACCACAGACACGTGCCTGTCTCAAGCAAATCTACGAGGAGCAACTGAAGCCAGTGCTGCTGCTCAATAAACTGGATCGCTTGATACTGGAGAAACAATTGACGCCTTTAGATGCGTACTTTCATCTGACCCAAGTGCTGGAACAGGTAAACGCCGTGCTGGGCAGTATATTTGCCTCCGATGTGCTGGCCAAGGAGGATATCAACGACAAGGATAACTATGAATCTGCGCTGGAGCAAGTCGATGACTCTGACCTGTATTTCTCACCAGCCGCTGGAAACGTTGTCTTCTGCTCCGCCTACGATGGTTGGGCCTTCTCTGTTGGCGATTTTGCAGCTACGTATGCAGAGCGTTTGGAAATGAAACGCTCGGAGCTGGAGCAAGTGCTCTGGGGTGACTACTACTACAACAGCAAGAAGAAGAGCGCAATGCCGGGAGCACAGGAAAAGGCCAAAAAGCCTATGTTCGTGCAGTTTGTGCTGGAGAACATTTGGAGTCTCTATGACATTATTGCCGTGCGCAAGGACAAGGACAAGCTACCCATCATAGCCGAGAAACTTGGTCTCAAACTGGCGGCAAGGGATTTGCGTGTGACTGATCCAAAATTGCAGATCAAAACGGTCTTGGGTCAATGGCTGCCCATTGATCTAACAGTCCTGGAAATGGTGGTGCGGCATGTGCCACCACCGCACAGCATTAGCGAGGAGCGTGCCCAGCGTTTGTTGTATCCGGCCAACATGGAGTTGTCATCGCTGCCACCACAAACGCTGGCTCTTAAGGATTGCTTCAAAGCTTGTAGTGCACAGAGTGAAAATGTTATTGCATTTGTGTCCAAGATGTCGCCAATTCATGTCTCTCAATTGCCACAGAATCGTCCCAAGCGCCTGACAGATGTGGAGCTCCAGCAGCGACGCGATGAAGTGCGTCGTCGCATTGAAGAACGCAAGCAACAGAGTGAGCCCACAACGCTGGACAAGCTGATGGAAGGTGTGGAGCAGCTGAGCACAAAGCCTACCGAAGAAGAGAGTCCAGCAGAATCATCCCAACCGGAGCCGGAACGCAGTGAATACGAGTTCATTGCGTTTGCAAGAGTTTTCAGCGGCACCTTGAAACAAGGCATGCAGCTGTATAATCTGACGCCCAAACATGATCCTCGTCAGGCTGCACATCGTGTGGCAGAGACAGCGCCGCATGCTACACAGGTAACCGTGGGAAATCTGTACATGTTTATGGGCGGTGAGCTGCAGCTGCTGGATGAAGTGCCTGCTGGCAACATTGTGGGCATTGGCGGATTGGAGGAGCACATTGTTAAGACGGCAACGCTGAGCAGCAGCTTAGACTGCACATCGTTCAGTGAGCTGAGCATCATGGCCACGCCCATACTTAGAGTAGCCATTGAACCAGTGCAGCCACAGGATATGCCCAAGTTGGTCAAGGGACTGAAGGTGCTTAACCAGGCGGATGCATGTGTTCAAGTCTCAGTGGCACCGACAGGAGAGCATGTGATTACTACTTTGGGAGAGGTGCACGTGGAGAAGTGTGTGCATGATCTGGAGGAAAGCTATGCCAAGATCAAAGTGAATGTTTCTAAGCCCATAGTGTCCTTTAGGGAGACCATTGTGCCCGATGCCACAGTGGACATGGTAAACGAGGCGATTGTCAAGACAGCCGATGACAAGGATGTGACCAAAAAGATTGCTGTCCAGCAGACGCTCAACAAACTGGGCACACTTAGGGTCATTGCGTTGCCACTGCCCGCAGCAGCAGTGGAGCTGCTGGAGCAACACGCCAATGTTTTCAAGGTGAGTAGAATTTCCTGCCTAACTATGACACCGACTTATTCTTTGCCTCTTCTAGGAGCTGTCTGCCACGTCCCGCAACACGCTGATGTCGGAGAAGTTCACCACTTTGCTGGCTTCCATTAAGAGTCAATTGATTGTTGCGCTGTCCACACTGGAGCTCCATGGTCTGAGCAATCTCTCCAGCGAAGAGCTAGTGCAGCGCATTTGGGCGCTGGGACCACGCAATTGTGGCACTAACATACTACTCAACCTTAGTGACTTTGAGCAGCCAGATTTCTGGTCTCCACACTCGAAAAGTTCCGATACGGATATTCGTAGTGGCAACGATCCACGACGTGATTTCAATAGCTCTCTGGTTAATGGTTTTCAGTTGACCACTGGCGCGGGTCCGCTGTGTGAGGAGCCCATGCAGGGTGTCTGCTTTGCCGTGCTCGAGTGGTCTGTGCAGTCCGAAGGCGAGGACTTGAATGCTCGCGGCTTTGGACCATTCTCAGGTGGGTGTTTGGCGTATATTGCCTTTAATTCAAACTGTTAACTGTTTCCTCTTGTTATTTAACAGGTCAGGTATTAACTGCCGCCAAGGAGGTGTGTCGTCAGGCTTTCCAGCTTCAGCCACAACGCTTGGTTACGCCCATGTACAGCTGCAACATTGTGGTCAATGCGGAAATGTTGGGTAAGTCCAAAAATTCAATAAACGGGCAGCTTTTCTGTTAGTTCACATTTGGCAACTCTGTTAGGTAGATGCTGCAAAGTTTGCACAGTTAACTGACTGCTAATAACAGTGGTATGTTATGTTGCTGCTAATTACAGTTTCAGGCTATGTAACTAACAGTGTAAGTGTTAAAAAACTGTTAACCGTATTAAAGACGCGTAACTTGAACAAATCTGAAGGGATTTTCAAAGTGAAACTTTATTTAATTTCTTAGCTACTTTAAACTCCCGTTATTTTATTCAAAACTAATTAGATTTTTGCGTCATTACCAAGCTTCAAGTTCTCTACAGTTACTTTTGCTAACTTTTACTCAAAAATAATCATTGCAATTGCTTTTATTATTTATTTAACTAAAATGTATAAATAATTTATTACACTTGCATTTCGAATTCGCTGTTAACAGCAAGAAATTCTTAATTTATTATAAATTTTCGTTGATTTCAAAATTGTTGCGCGAATGTTTTTTTGTTTTGTCTTTTAAAGTTTCACAATGAAAATTTGTTGTTTAATTTAACTACTAGTAAATGCGGCTTAAGTCTAACATAAATAGGCAACTAAATGTATTTTAAATAATTGTCCAGTGTGAATTTCTTTTCGTTGTGGAACTAAACTAAATATTTTGTTTGTTAAATAATGTTTTAATGTTATTAAATTGAGGCCATGTTTGGGTTACATGCAAAACAAATTAATTAAACAATTAGTGTGGGCGGGACATGGGCGCGTAATTGTTTAATTAATTCGTAATTGTTCAATAAATAGAAAATACGTACGAGTATTATTATTTAAATTAAAGAGACGATCAAATTCAAGATCGGAAAATGCCATTTCAAATGCTTAAATGTTTAGGGTGCTTAAATGCTAAATTGTAAGTACGTTACGTTACGTTAACGTATTGTTAGTTGCACGTTACGTAACGCAAAACCGCCTCTCACGTAGTCATTGATCCCGTCTAGTCGGAGATGATTCCCATTCCTTGCTCGCGATCCACTTTTGCTTCAGTCACAGTACGTTTCAAATTATTTTCTTTTCCAAAAAGTTTTCCTGGCTCTTCGCTCCAAAAAAAAATTTAGTGCTAGAAAAATTTAACTACTCTAGGATGGGTCTAGTCCCAGATAATGCTCTGTTGGAACTCCATTACACGATCCCAGGGAAACTCTGGCTCAAAGTCATCCACGTCCATGGATCTCTTGACCCGGCTCGATTCCGGCAACGTCGTCAACTCCGCCGCTGGTGCTTCACTCAGCTCGGAATTCAAATTGGATTCCGCTTGGAGTGTGGTACGTGGCTCCACCTCATCGCTGGCTTGTGTGCTGCTGCTGGGCGTCTCACGCTCCTCTGCGGCTGCCTCAATTGGCGGCGCGTCGCCGCGTCGCTCATTGTTGCGTCCATAGTTGCTACCGGGGAAACCATTAAGCGTAAACTGATCTGGTCGGAAATTGGGTGAACTGTGCGTATGCGTGCTCTCGGGACGATTCAAATACTGATTGGTGTTGCTGCCGCCGCTCTGGAATGTTTGATCCTGTGGCTGATAGTTGGCACTGATGGCTGAGCTGCCGCCCTGACTGCCCCCACCATAGGTGGGTCTACCATAGCTATCCTTCTGTCCACCAAATCCTCCCAGACCACCACTGCCGCCCAGTCCACCGCCGCCGCCGACGCTCGGGCGGTAGAAGGGCTTTTGAAGCTGGTACCGCTTGGGCGGCTGTGCGCTGGGTTTACGCACGGAATAACCCGGCTTGACGCACATCATGCCAAAGACTCGAATGCCGGGCACGCTGGCATACGTGGGCTGATCATGAGCCATGGGTCCCTCTGTGAAGGAGTAGTAAAGAGAGGGTTTAATAAGAGCACAAAATTCAGCATCGTATCCCTTTCTATTTAGGCCTTACAATGATCAGTTCAGTCCTTGGGAACAAAGAAAAGTTCATTGACAGCAAATATGGCTTAAAAACTTTTAGTTTCCATTGACTGATCATCGTGCAGGCAAGATGGAAAGGGTAGGAACTTTAAATTTAAAAGAATTATCTTTTTACTATATACTCACCCATCTTGAAATGATCCGGGCAGCGACAGATCACCAGGTAGTGTGATTTACCAGTGCGTGTGTTTTGTAGCGCCAGCAGGGACCAATCCTTGGGGGAGCGACATTCGCGCATTTCAGTTGTTGCCTCGCAGGTTTTGGCCAAAGTAATTGCCTGTTTGATATTGAAAAGAGTCGAGTTAATATGGCCACCACATGTTGTACCGTTAGACTGTCTAGACGTGGCTAATAGCCTGGGCTAAAGTAATTGTGGTAGTTTATAATGCCATTGAGCCAATTAGACATTCACTTGGCGGCGTCTGTTTGATTGCCCACAGGGCGGCAAAGAAAGTTTCTAAGCGACGTTCCCTCTCTCTCTCTCTCTCACGCTGTCTGCACCTCTCTCTCACTCTCTCTTCCCCTGTGGCTCTATGACTACTTTGTATTGTGCCTGATATCGTTGATCATGGGGCAAATTGAAAGTTAGCATGCAACAAGCAACTGGATTTTTCTCTGTTTTTGCTGCTTTTTGTTTTGCCAACAAGTAGCTGTCACTTACACCAAGGCCTAGGGCTACAAATTGGGGGCGGGGGCGGGCAGGAGGATAGGCGTGTTTGTGCCACATTAGCTAAGCTCGGGCTCAAATTGCTGATCTCCTTTCAATTGCCTGACATGATTGTCCTTTAACAGATTTTCCCAGCACCAACTGAGCAGCTACTGTTATTGATGCAGTTGCCTCTGTAGCAGTTGCAAGTAGCTGTTGCAAGCTGGTGTCTGCCGCTGTCAATAATTTGATTGACTTGCGGCGCTCTTTGCATGTGCCTGACTGCCATTTCTGCCATTTCCTTTCGCCCGCTTCCATTGGCTGCCAATTGGCTGCCATTCAGGTTAATGTGGCCTGCCAGTTAGAAAAAAATACAGAAAACTTAGCCAGTTTTCTGTGCCAGTTTTTCTAGCTGCGCTTTTCCACTTGCCCCCTACCCCCTGTCCCCTTTGCTGCTTTTGTCTCAGTGTTAAACGCATTTTCATAATTTGCTCGAGCTCTGGTACAGTTCCGGCAAAAGACATCATGTGTGGCACTCAACGGTAAAACTCTTGTACAATAATTATGCCTCATCTAAACTACTACAATGTGTCCCCCCCTCCACCCACTCCCTGGCCAGTGCAGCTGCTACCCACGCTGGACCACCTGTTGACCATTAAACTATTAAATATGTGCTTTATTATTTAATTTCCATCAAGTTTTTCTTTTGTGCAAAGCCAGCGGCACTTATAACTCAATTATGCTGTTCCATCGACTAATTGACTACGTGAGTTTGCCACACACACACACTAGCATATACATATGCCTCATGCCTCATGCTACATAGTCAGCTGATAGGGTGGCCACTCAAGCGGGGGATCACTGTTGGAGCGTCCTTCTAGGAAATCAAGTCAAGCAATCTAAGCTTGTCGTGCCCAGACATAAGATCTATCATTGAATACCAATTACTTAGAGACGAATTGCCCTACACTGAGCATAATTGGGGGCAGTTAGGGAAAAGAAAGTTATTACAAGCCAGAAGGACTCTTTTGCAAAAAGTTAGCAGAAATACAGCTTAAAAGTCTCTTTAAATCAATATAAACTTAGAAATACTTTATATAACATTATTTGCCAAAGGTTTTTAGCTGATTTGATTGATTTTTTAACTTACATAACCTCAAAGTAGTATTATTTTTTGAGTTTTTGAACAAAGCTTCTAGCTTCTTTTTACGCTTCGTGCCTGTCTTTGATTGCATTCTGCTTCATCAGACATAGTTCTTATGCTTACCTAACATCACATTTAGCTTAACTAACCTCAAATTATTGTTTTTCTTTGCTTTATTTGCTTAGTTGTTATGTCAATTCTAAGCTTTTAAAGCTGTTTTCAATAAGCCAGCATTATTTCTGCTAATAATTTACGTTTGGTTATTATAACCTCCAAGCATAACCTCAGAGTTTAGTCTTCTTTACAACTTCTGATTTTTCAACACGTTATTTCGCTCAGTGTAGCTCTGCTTGGCATTACACGCCCCCTACTGTTAGATGGCAGATTGCAGAACTGATCTTGACTTACCTTCTTCTTATTATCACCGACCAATTTGGTAGTGTGCTGATCATCCTCGTTGAGGCTCGCCGAGCAGGGATCACGATATCTGCAAGCAGAAAAAAAAAACCAAAACCGACAGATTGGGTTTAGTGTTTAGCAGCTGTCTGTCTACCCAGTGCAGCAGCCTCTCTCTGGGGGATTTGGCAGCTCAGTTGGAGGCAGAGGCTGACTAGGATTGGGTTTGATGTTGGGATTTGGAATAGGTACTCACCTTGATGGACAGGCGCACAGCGGTTGAGTGTAGTTGAGTCTCACGTAGACGGCATTGCAGACCTGTTGTATGGCGCATTCGGGCAGCAGATAGATGTGTTGATTGTGCGGATAATAATGATATTTTGTGGGCTTCGCTGTCGCCGTCTTCTGCAAATAGAGTTAGACGAAGAGAAGCGTCAGAATTTTGATTAAGTGTGCCAAAATCCAAAAAGGGAACTCTAATTAAACTCAACTAACGAATGGCATTTCAGCAGAGTATTTTGCATTAGTTGGATGTGTGTGTGTGTGTACAGAGGGTATGTATGTGGCATGTGGCACGTCTCAAACTCTCAGCTTGTCAGTTGCAAATATTTGCATCGTTTTGAGCTTGTTTGTCTCCTTGTTGGCTCTTCATGAGCCGTCTAAACGTTGGCCAACGCACATATTTGTCTTGCCTGCCAGCTAAGCGGGGTTTCTCTGTGTGTGTGTGCGAGTGTGGTGTGTTTGGGTGTGTGTGTTGCTCTTGGCAAAGTGCGAAATTGACGCTCAGTTGCAGACGTAACTAAACAGTTTTTTTCTGCTCCAACTTTTTACTTCTTCTCTTTTTTTTAATAACAGCGTAGAAGGTACGGTCTAAAATTGAAAACGGTTAAATGTAATAAAGCCAGAAGAGACCACTGAGACACCAACAAGAGGAAGAAGAAGGGGAAGAACTCTAGTTGTGGCACTGCTTGCATTCAAAATAGTTGCAACACACAGTGCGGCAGGTTAATAGCAAACTAGACCCTCACATAATGCCACAAATTGCTTGACTGCACTCGCTACCTTTCTTAATCCCCTGATCCCCCTCTGTCATTCTCCTCTCTACCTTTCCCAGCGGAAGCTAGGGCAGCGACTTTTCTTCCTACAGGGGAAAAATGAAAAGTTATTAAGAAATTGATGCAGTTCTGACTGTTTGTGTGTGTTTGTTACCCTTGGTAACTGCCAAACGCACTCTACAGACCTGACCAACATCTTTGCACTTCTCTGCAGACTTCTCCCTTTTTCTTTTCCCTACAACCATTTTCTTGGTAATTTGTGCTGAAAAAAAGTCAACCCAACCCCGTCACTTCCTTTCCATAAATGCCAACCATTTCCCAAGCTAACTTTTCCATTTGGTAGCAAAACTTTCTAAATATATTTTCCTTTTTGCATGTTATCAGCATTTCTATTGCTTTTCACTGACTTTTGTTTAGCTATTTAAATGTTTTCAAAGTGTGTACCTTTTTTTTTCCTATTTGTGGACAACTCAATTCATTTCCTTGTAACTTTTTCCTCATTATCCCCGCACATTGTGCGCTTTCCACACACAAATTAAATAATCACTTGGTTCTTGTATGCGTGCAATGGAATTCCTGCAACTGCAATACTCTAATGAGTTAAGCTGCAATTAATTGAGCAAGTTAATTGCAGGCACAACTGAGCAGCAAAAAGTAGAAGAGCTTGAAATGAAAAGGGAAGTGGTTTTTTTTTTTTAAGAAATAGAAGTCAACTTTGCCATTGATAATTGCATGTTTGAATGCACATTTCAAAGAGCAATGGAACGGCATTAAAAGGTTTTCATGAATATGCACAAATTGGCAGAACTTTTTATATGGAATTATGTTATTAAAACAGCAGCTTAGGTACAATAAAAACACATGAAAACATATGATAAACATTACTAATTAGAAAAATAAATTTATCAACTTCATAAATGAGCACAAATTGGCAGAACTTTTTACATAGCATTTTGTTTTTATTTTCTGTCTCTAATTTATAACTTTAAGGGGGTCTTCTAGTCTAGAGTGCTGAATTTGGAGTGTTTTTTTATGGCGTGTAAAAAAAAAAACTATTTATGTTTTTACCACCAACTTTTTTATCATGTATTAATTATTATTTGAATTGGTTATAAAAATTAATTTTAAAAATAAAAAATTTTTTTTTACTGAGTTATGCGTTCTTGAAGTGAGAAGGCCGAATAAAAGGCAGTGTCCTCGTCGCCACGATTGCTTAAGAACTTTTAAATCAAAATTTGTTTAATTTGTGTCACATAAAGTCAGAGATTAAATGGTTATATTTTTCATGCGCTAATTAATAAGAAAAATTTGAAAAAAAAAAGCTCAACTTGTGTAAATTTTATTCATTAAAATGAATTCCCTAAGCTTTCTTCTGCTTTAAAGTCCAAAATAAGTCACATCTTTCGATAACTTAAGCAAATTGCCTAGTTAAAACTTGCAATTGAAGCTATTTAACATTGCTCATACGCCATGTTAGCTGTCACTAGAAAACATTTTGGAAAACTGCGCTGCTCGCAGCTGAACTCAAGTCAAAGTCTGGCTAAAACTGTAGTCAAGTCAACTCTCACTCAGTTTGTTACCAATTTTCTTAACTAATTGTAGCCTTGTTGGCTTGCTGGCTTGCTGGCTTGTTGGCTTGTTGGCTTGATGTCTGGCTCCTTGCTACTTAGCACATAATTGAAGTTAACTTCTTTTGGACAAAAGTCTTTAGCTCTTCTTGTTGCACTTCACCCAGAAAAGAGTCTTTCCCATGCCAATCATTTACATTTGGTTTAGCTTGTTGTACAGTGAAGCCCCGCAGGCAAGTTGCATCCGCCGTTTACAGGAGTGGCGAAGGGCGGGTAGGGGATTGGAGTGTCACTGATTTACACTGCTTGGCATTAGTATTGAGTTTTAGTGCTGTGCAGTCAGCTGTTTGTCGCATCTGTTCAAATTGTGCAACTGTCGCCTCATTGCATTGTTCCCGGCTCAAAACGAGTCTACCTGATGCTGCTGCCACTCCCCCTCTCCTCTTTGTTAGTCCCTCTTTTTGCCTAGACTTCCTGCCACGTTGACTGTGTCTGCCTGACTGCCTGCTTGTCTCTTTCACTTTGGCTAAGTACATTTTTAAATATTTACCATGTTGTTGGACAAGCAGACTGGCAACTGGGCAGACATAACATTACAGGGTAGCAGTTGCTGGCCCAAAAGGTGCTAGGATGTAAGGGGAGTGGGGTGAGGGGAAATAGCCGCCTTAACTGGGCTTTAGCTTAACGAAATTTCCACGAATTGCAAATTAAAGCGTCGCGTTTGTATTTTTTTTTTTACTTTTTTTTGAGTTTAATTTTGCAAGTTTTTGCTGTTCGACATGGCACAGGTTAAAGTTCAGCCAGTGGCAGTTAGCCCTGGCTCTCTCCCTGCCCCTTAGCTTCTTCCGCCCCATCTCCCCTCTTGGCAGCTTGGCCCACCCAGTTGCCCACACTCAAAAATCGTGTTTCTGTTCGCTCTTCTCGCAGCAACCTTTCCGTTTTGTTGCAGTTGCAGTTGCTGTAGTTGTTGTTGTTTTTTGTTTTCTACAGTGTCGAGTGTCGTCTCGCCTCATGAAGTGGCACGACCTTATGTTGCATTGCCCGTTGATGCTTTTCGAGTGCCATGAATTGCGTTTTGATTGAAAAGAAAGTGACATTTCCGCTGATTTCTTTGCTGCGTTGCAAG
This sequence comes from Drosophila parthenogenetica, assembly GCA_035047505.1. Classification (NCBI taxonomy): domain Eukaryota; kingdom Metazoa; phylum Arthropoda; class Insecta; order Diptera; family Drosophilidae; genus Drosophila; species Drosophila parthenogenetica. Next base: position 5,680,745 of record JAWNPM010000247.1, on the reverse strand, counting down.
TTCTATTGCTGTTGCTGTTATGCTGCTGCTGCTGTTGCACTTGCAACTGCTGCTGTTGATTTAGCACACAGCACAATTTTTGCTTTTATTTGTTGCCAAAGTTTGGTCAATTTGTTTGCATTTAGCTTTCTATTGCACACACGGAGTGTGTCAATTAAGCAGCTGTTGGAAAAAAAACGAATTTTGACAGCTAATTTTGGCGTGTTGCAACATGTGGGCGAGTGGGAGTGGCAGAAAGCAGAGGTAACTATGGTAAAGTGTGTTTTAAGTGGTAGTTTGTGTTCTATTTATTTTAGCAAGTCTTTGGACGGGTTTTAGCTGAAGACTTTGGCTTTAAAAATGGTATATACTAATAGTTTTGATTATCTGAAGTGTTAAGCGGTTTGCTAATCACATTCACTAGTTATCAAGTGACTAAAACTTGCACTATATGCTATAGATAGCTTTGAAAGAAAAAGCTATTTTATGGATACTTTAAACATAGCTATGGAAGTAGAGCATATATATTACTTAGGTTTAATGTATGTCTTTCTTTTATAAACATTTTATATAAATTTATACTATTTAGTATTCTTTTTAGCCCACAAAACGTATATATATTTATTTGCTACCAATTTGCTTAAGTTTTCCGCCCGATTTTTGCCAAGAACAGCTACAAATTTAGCCAAACTCTAAGCCCACTAATGTTAAACGCGTGTAACTGACAGTTAGTATCTACAGTATTTTAGATCTTTAGTATCTACTCGCAAATATCTCACAGCTTGTTATTCAAATTGAGTCTGCTGCAAATGTTTGCACGTTTGCTATGTTTGTTGTGTCTGCTGTGAAACCGAAATGCTGTTGGATACAATGCAAATTTGTGTATACAGTCATTTGGGGGCATGCCACACGCTCCACAAACACAACACACCACACTCCATACACACACTCCAACTGAAGTGACTTTCTGTGTTGCTCTCACAGCAGCAATTAATAAATAATTTTCATTTCATTTTCATTTGAAATTTGATTTAATTACGTGAAAGTCGTTCACTCTCTTGAGTTTATTTATAGTGAAAAAAAAAAGAACAGAAAATTAGTTGTTATTATATCTTTTTGTTGTTGTAGTTGTTGTTGCTGTACATCACTTGTATTTTTCTTTGAAGGGCTTTTTTAGTGTCTGCCTGTGTTTTTTTTTGTTATTTAATTTGATGCGTCAAGTGAAAATGAAATTTTGTTGTGCGGCCTTAAGTGTGTGTTTGTGTTGTGAATGGTTTATTTAATTGTTGGGGCCAAGTTCTTGTCAGTGCTCAAGTCGCTGCTGTTGTTGTTGTTATTTAAAGAGCGTGAAATTTCAAGTAGATTGCCGCCTCACGATGTTTGCCGCCAGAGCTGGCACATGAAACAAGCTAAAAGCTACCGAAAATCTCATTTAGCATTAAGATTTGGTAGCTTGTTGTTGTCGTAGTTGTTGTTGTTGTGTACACATTTCACTTGAGCTGCAGTTGTTGTTGTTGTTATTCAGTTGTTATGTTGTTAACTGTAGTTTCTCATGCAAATCCACGCCATTCATTTGTTTGTTTGCTCACAATGTTGCTGCTGTTGCTGTTGCTGTTACTGCTCCTCCAGTTGTTTGCTCAACGCTTTTTCCGGTTTGTTGCCCATTGATAGCCATCGGAGAGCAGCATCCTAGGCCACTTTATGGCCCTCTTCAAGCTCAAAATTACTGCTGACCGCGGGGCGTAATTAAAATGTTCAATAAATCGCCAGCTGGTGATGTTGCTGCTGCTGCTCGTATTGCTGCTCAGTTCTTTTATATTTCTTTACATCCGTTAGATACTTAAGTTTAAAGTCACGCTGAGTTCAAAGGGCATTTTACCAGCGAGTATTTCCTGGAACTTAAGCCATAACTAGACAATATCACAACGACTACATAGAAATGCGATCTGGATTCATCTGCAACGTCAGACCAAAAGCCATGCCCGAGTACAGCGCTGTCTCTGTCTTGCTCACTACCTTTCCCCTTACTGCTGTCTCTTTTACTCGCTGTCGCCGTCTCTGTTGCTGCGCCTGCGTAACTGATATCCATCTTTAGCGGCGTTACATTTTTCCTGCTATATACACATATTTATTTTATAGATTTTTTTGCTATTCATTTTTATGCACTAGCGGAGGGTATGCTGATTTTGTTAGGAATTAAGTGACGTTATAGAGTTGGTAAGTTTTGGCACCAGATTGATTCTTAAATTCTCATAAATCGCAGTCATATTCCTATCAAATTTAATGGAAAACTGCTCACTATATCATAAAGATTTCATAGGCATTATCGACTTGAAGACTATAAAATATTATTATTTATTTCTGAGTACATTTCCAACAAACTTATAAATCCAAATTCGAAGGATTTTCCATTTTGTCTTATTTGAATTCTTTTGAAGGTAACTTTCTTCTTCAGTTACTTTTTGGTAAGTGTACCCCAACGTTGGCGTGTTGCTGCCACATTTTCCTTGATAGTTTTTCATTTCTCTCTGCTCTTTTTTTTTGCACTCTGCGCATAACTTGTCAAACAACAAACAAAGCCGGATGGGCCAGCTACGAGTTTAGTACCCAAAGTCAAAGCCAAGTGCAGTGCAGCATGTAGCAAGTTGATCTTCTTCTTTAGTTGCTGCTGCTGCTGTTGTTGCACTATGATATAAGTGTAACGCGTTTCATAAAAAGCAACAAAAAATAAAAAAAAACTCGCCCAGTCGCTTAGATTGCATCAAATGCGCTAAACGCAGGCAACGAGAGTCAAGTTTGGCAGTAGACAGCAGGTAATAGGGGCAGCAAGAGCAGCATAGGAAGTTGTTGAGCCAAAGGAGGTTGTGGAGGGGGCGTGGCGGTGACTATAGGGGGCAGTTGCAGAGCAATTACATTATTTTACGTGGCAGGCGGCAACAAAAATTGAATAACACAGTAACAACAAAAGCTGGTAAGCGTTAAACTTGCAACATGGAGCAAGGCAACATTCCATGTTCGGACACTAACGTGGACTCGGCCACATGACTCGTGTTCATAATTGTCGTCAAAAGCTGCAACGTTTGCCACATTTAATGTGTCAAATGCGTGGCAAGTGCAACATGTTGCTGCCGTGCCGTTGCCCCAACAACAACAACAGTGAAAAAGTTGCTGTTGCTGCGTTGGCTGTGGAGCAACGTTAATTTGTTCTAATTTGTTTCTAATGCCTCGGCAATGACAAAGCCACGGCATTTTTGTGACTTGTCATAAGCTCACAGTTGTTGTTGTTGTTGTAGGAAGTGCTGTTGTTGCTGTTGTTGTTGCTACAACTTGGACTTACAGTCGGTTTCGTGTTTAATGCGCAGTGCCGTAATATTTTTCTTTATGCTTAGTACTTACATATTACTCATTGTTGTTGTTGTTGTTGTTGTTGTTGTTGTTGTTGTTGTATGTATTATTATAGTTGTTGCTGTTGTTGTTATGCTGTTGGCCGAGTTTATTGTTCTAGTTTTAGCCTACAGCTGCTCCTCAGTGGCTTTATTAACAGTTCTTTCGGGTGCCCACTCGCTGCCTCTTTTTTTTTTGGGTTTGTTGAACTTTTAATGAGTTTATATGGTCAGTATTATATGATCTTTAACGATCATTTCGACTTGCATTCGTACTCTTGGGACACACAAACACACACATGCACATCTCTATGTTTTAGTATGGAACGGACACACACACTCACACTACATTTTAGTATGGCACGGATGCGTCTTTCCTAATGATCTTGGCTTAGTGATTTGGCTTGCAGGCACACACTGACCGTCAACTTGGTTTGATTTTGTCAAAAAGTTATTGAAAGAAAAGTTGTAAAGATTTTTAAAAACTCAAAAGTTTAAATAAAACTTAAAAACATTCTTACAAGATTATACCTAATTGATTGAATTGTTTGCAAGTTTCAAAGATAATTTTTGTATTAATTTGGTATGGAAAATCAACTTAAAATTCAAATTTGTGTGATAGGAAAATCAAGAGAATTTTATAGCGCTTTGTGGTCTGTTAACATTTGTTTTGGTTTGGGGACTTAAGGTTGAAAATAACTACTTCAAGCTACCGTTAAGCTCCCAACATATTGAGCTGTTTTTATCAAAGCTTTTGATTAGTGCCTCTTTCAGCTATATTCTAAGTGAATAACCGTTTTCCTTACATGTTCTTCGATTGATTAAAAGAAAATTCAAACTAATTACTAATAACCAAAATGTGCTGTCTTATAACTCAAACTATTGATTAGTGTGTGCTAATGGAAACTGTGAGCCAACTACTTAACCCAGTTGTTTACAAAGCCATTTACTTTCAGTTTGAACTTAAAACAAGCAACTTTATTGATAGCTTCTAGAGTCTAAGGGTAACGCTACTGTCTATTTAAATAGACCCAGTCAGAGACCCAGATTCACTTTCTTTAGGCCCATTTTGCAGTGAAGCGTCTCAATGTTATTTGCTCGTTAGACAAATTCACTTAAATAGACAGGAAAACGTAACTACGTGTATGGGCCACGTTAGCTGGTCGTTTACCTCGAACAAAAGGCGGTATCCCAAAATAGGTAAAGAAATAAAATAAAACCGCAAAACGGTCAAAATGTTTACATTATGTTTTCAACGCTAATACGCACATCAAACTTAACGTAAACATTGAACTCCCCTCGTTGCCTGCTCCTCCCCCTCCTGCTGCTGCTACCCAATTGTTGTTTAAGCTGGTCTTTTGTTATTTTCTTAAGATTTTAGTGAGTTTAGAGCATTCAGCTCACGTACGATTTGTGGTCATTGTTATGGCCAAGAGGCAAAGAGATTTGGTCTTACCTGCAAATAGAAATGGAAATAAAGAAAGCGAAATTAGTTGCCAGAAGTTGAACGATAATCGCACAAATAATAATAATAATAATAGTAGCAACAAATGCGCAAAAAAAATTTGTTTAATCTGAAAATTGTCTGGCAATTCGAATTTAAATAAGTCATCAACTTTCTACAGTCAACATTACTGGCAAATTTCAGGTCCATTACTTTTGATCTTGGCCAAGAAGCCGCCTCAGTTTTTCAATTAAAGACTCGTCTTCAATCTTGACTCTCCCCAGCCTCCCGTAACTTTAATTTACTGCGCCTAATTATTGCATTTGTTTTCGTTGTCTTTGGTCTCTTTGTCTCTTTTGTGCTTTGTCTTTGGAATTGGAATTTCTTTTGGCATCTCTTTAACTATGCATAGCATTATAATGTGCAGTTCTTCTCCCCAGTTTCCTCTGCTCTTTTGAAGGCCTTGAGGCCAACACTTTCTTCATTGGACTTTCTTTAGATTTATCTGTTTTTCTGCTTTTTTTCTAGACTTTAGCGACCTGCGGCATGTTGTTTTCCAAGCTTTTGTTTTGCAACTTGCCGCTTTGGGTCGCACTCTCTCAGTTTTTCGCATCGCATCGCAGCGCGTCGCGCTTTTCCAACGCGACTCGAATGTAGAGTCGAAGAAAAATGTGCGTTAATTATGGGAGTGCCTAGACTGCAATGCCTTGGGTCTAATGTCTCTATATCATTGGGTTTTGCTCTAACTATTTAAACAGTTGCTAGAGTAGCTCAAGCTGAAGTAACTAAAAAATATCCACAATCAGCAAACGACACCGTGTCGGCATTATAAAGTCGAGAAGCTTGACCTTTTGGTGGCCTGCACCGTAGGCTGTGACCATTAGCGATAGACTTTCGTGACTATAAAGTAATCAAAAAGTGGTAGAAATGTGCCTAAATAAATTAATTTGGTAGAATTAATAGCCAATTTGGTTAAACAAATTTTGTTATCAATGTTTTATTTTCTGTATTTTATGTTATCGATAAATTATCAAAATGTCGTATGAAGTATTTTATGAAGGTTTAGTTTGATTTGAACGGCAGACAAATCTATGTTCTGAAATCTTTAAGATTCTGGAGCAAATAAGTTAATCGATACATTTATCGATAACACAAACTTGTGTTTTTTTAACCAGTCAGCTCTGCACTCGTGTTACAGTTCACGAGGCCATCTCTGGTAACAACACCTCGCTTCAATTTGACCGGGCTAAAAGCTGAGCATCAAATCTGAAGACAACGCTTTCGTCACAGTCCTTTGTCTCAGTCGTGACCGCAGACTGTGGCGAATTTTCACAGTTCACTTAAAGGAGGGGAAGTCTGAGGGGCAGTAGGGATTGTGGAGGGGAGGTTACCTGCAATTTGCGACAAATTCTGTATACAAATTTCACTTGGCAATAACTAACTTTGTCTGCCAACCATTTGTGGGCATTTTGTACGGTTTGTAACCTCAATTTGCATTTCGGATTTGTCCGTTTTCATTTCTTTTTTTTGTTTTTGTAGTTTCGACAAATATGGCAAGACAATTTTCGATATATTTTTGGTATTGAGTAGAGAGAAGAAGTATAGAATAGAAGATTGTGATTGCTTTTGGCAGTTGGGGAATTGTGGCCAAGTTCAACCGTTTTGATTGCTGACTGGAAAACAGCAACACAGCAATACAAAAAGAGAAGAATTGATATAAAACGGAGTTGAGTTGAGGGTTAACAGTAAATCAATTGGCAGCAGAACGTATCTAATAGATACACACAATCGCATCAACATTTACAGCTATCAATCATAATTAAGTGTATGATAATCAACAATGATCAGCATTACAGTAACAGAGATAGAGACAGAGAGAGCGAGAGAACGGGGAGAGAAATAGGAAGATGGAGATTCTTCAGTTGGACCTGGTCATTGTTCGTCTTTCAGCTATTATTAGAGGTAATCATAAAGAGCCGCGTCTCTGGCACCGTTATGCAGGTTAGCATAACTCCACCAACAACCAGCACCACCACCACCAGCAGCAGCAGCAGCAGCTTCTCTCATTGTCTCAGACTTAGTCTAAGTCTCAGTCTCAGACTCGACCTCATCTCGTATGCAAACTCAAGGCGCATTCCCGCACTTTGAGATACAGATACAGATGCGAATTGTTGTAGTTGTTGCTGCAGTTGTTGTTGTTGTTGTTGTATCTATCATTGGTATGCCAACTGCTGGCAAATTTAGCACGCTAAGCACAGTGAGGCAGCTTTCATTTTAGACCAGGTGACAGGCAGCTATGAGTTGCAGTTGCAAGTTGCCAGTTTGCCAGTTGCTGTTGCTGTCGCTGCCACATTAATTTATTAGTTGCACTTGCAACTGCACTCATGTTGCTGTTGTTGCTGTGTAAGAGATACGCATATACATTGCGTTACATTTTTCGCCCCCAGCCTCTTTTATATATCGTAGCTTACATGCTGCACATAGTTGTTGTCGCCTATCAAATTACGATTGCAACAGGGGCATGCCACAAGCCCAGAAAAACATTGAATTGAATCTGTGGCATTTTTGCTGTTTTGCTCTTTGGTCGCGTTGCCTAGAAACTGTTGCCTGTTGCTGCCTTGTTAGTCCTCGTTATGCGTCGTTCTGTTTAAAAATTGTTCACCAAAAAAAGTAAAATAAAAACCAAATAACAGAAATAATATCAAGTTTATGCGTTGTGTACTTTTCACGAACGACTTAGATTAAAGCTGGCAGTCAATTAACACCCATTGCAATTAATCAACTTTTTACGGCTAAACTTTTACTCAAGGCGAAAGTTACTAAGAAATGAAATTTCTGTGAGTTAGGGTTAATTTTATGGTAATAAAAATCAAGTAGTCGACAGACAATTGATGCCTATTTATAGGCTTATCGTGAACACTTTTGATTAATCCTTCACTAAGCTTTTCATAGAGGGAAAGCTACGGAGGCTTTACGCATAAAAGCTGTTAGTTAAAGTATTTTTATAATAATATTAATCAACTGCTAAGCTGTGTTTTTAACGAAGTATATATTTTTAAAGGTTTTCATTAGTTTATTATATTTAATCACCCATAATTAATGATCTATTCATGAAGTGTAAATATAGTTTTATTTTAAGACTTTAGTTAATTACTAGCATAAATCTTCTCGTCAACTCTTAATTGTCTTGAACTTTCGCTTGGCTTCTAATCACTTATTTTTTCGATGTTGCTGCTAATCACAATAAGTGCGTGGCGCATAAACGTGCCACATGTTGTAAACTCTTGTTTATTGCAACTTTGTTGCGCCTGCCCATCAACTAAACTACACTTTGGTGTACCCAGTACAGTACGCGGTACAATAGCCAATGTGAATCTATCTTATCCTTTACTATCCTATCCTATCCTATACCCATCCTATTCCAGACTATTCCATCCTATCTGTCCAGTGTAAAATTCGCTCATTAATTTTCGCGGTCTGTGCCTTCGCCCATCTCGGCTGACATTGATTGAAGATGCGGTCGTGTTATGGTTCCATGGGAAACACATATATAACTCGAACCGAAAGTGCTCAGTGCTCAGTTCCAACTTGCAATTCCAACGATGATTAATAAAAATACAAAAATAAAAAAAGGAAAACAGGAAAATAAGAAGTTAAACTGGCTAACCAATTGTCTGTGGACCAAAGGAGAACGTGAAGCTTTCCATTTTCCATATGGCAACCCCGATGAACCCAATTAGTATTGCCGCTGCTGTTGTTGTTGTTTTGGTCTTTGCCAAATGACACATATTGGCCAAGACGTATCAGCATTTTCATTTCAATGGAATTGCTTGAGCATCTAGACTGTAGGCGTCTCTGCTGGCACGCCCATTGTACACGCTTTTAGCCCACAAACTTTTGCTTTTTATGAGCATGCGAGCTGGCCAATTGCCCAAAATATGATGGGGAATGATAAACTTCGATGACTTTATGATACACGTTTTTGGCAGAAGGGAGGCGTGGCACAGTAGTAGGCAGTGTAGCGAAGAAGTAGGAGGAGGGTGGTAGCACATTGTCCACTGTTTGGTTGCCTAGACTCCTCTTATATTTTTTATGTGGTTAGAAAGCGCATTTTTGTGCTTGATTTTAAGCCTGGCCATAATTGCCCATGTTGGCTGTACCCTTTTTGCACCATTTGCTGTGGGTTTCATGCCACTTAGCCAGCTAGCAACTGCCACGGAGTTGCTTCTTCTTCGTGTTGCTGTTGTTGTGGCTTTGTCCATTTTGGTTTTGGGCTGCGTTTTTCGTGCGCAATTTGTTATTTTAATGATTTCGATGGAATCTTCCTGCGCCGCTGCGCTCTGCTAACTCGTTCTCATACACACACACAGTCTGTCTCACTCTCTTCTCTCACTTCTTTCTCTAATTGCGCGGGTGTTGTTGTTACTGTTGCTGACTTCTGTTTTGGGATTTGGCGAGAAAGTCGCAAATACTTGCATTCAAATGCAAGTCAAAGTTAAAGTGTTTACACGCCTTTCTGACAATACCCACATACACACACAGACACACCAATACACACACTCTTACACACACAAATCTGACAAATGGCCAGACGACAACAACAAAGCATTTTAGCCATGGCAATGGCTTACAAATTGCTTGCGACGTGCAGCACAGTAGTTGACAACATCAGCAGCAACAACAGCAAACAACTAACAACAACTACAACTACTACAACAAGTACAACAACAACAGCTACAACTACAATACTTTGCTTTGTATTGAGATTGTTTTCAGTTGCCGGCAAACATTTCTTTCGCCACAAAGCGGCTCCAAGCTCGCTGAAGTGGACCTAGTCTACGGTCTAGCATTGTCATCATCGATAGGCTGCATAGCTGTTGTTGTCCCTACCCCTCTACTTCCACAGCTTGCTTCTCCTGCTGCCCAAAGGAATCCATAAAGCCAGGCTATATAAATATTTAGCCATGCCATTAGACCGGCTGCTGCTACCACTAACTGCTTGTAATATCCGTGTAATATGAATATAACAAAAGTATTTAACATGTTTGATGAGCGAGGGGGAGCGGAGTGGGGGTGTGACAGGGAGAGACAAAACTAACCTATACTCGCTTATAACTTGTTTGCATTTATGCCAAGTGTTTGGACTCTTAGGGCCTTTTTTGATTCTTTTGTTCTCTGGTTTCTGTTGCTCTGAGAGTTTTCTTCTTGCATGGAAATTGACACTTTTGCTTCTCGTTTTTGTTGCTGTTGTCTGAAAATTGTGTCAAGCAGTGTCAGCAGCAATAACGACAACAACGAACAACAGACAACAGTGACAACGACAGCAATCAGCTGTCAGTGTGTCAGTTGATGGCCTAAAAATACTGACCACACTTGCTGCAAGCCAAGTTGATGAAGTCTTGGTTAAGACGATAATGTGGCAGAAATGAAAACGAAATTGGGCACAAACTCACATGTGGCCACAAAAAATCAAGTGAAATTGCATTTATTTGTGCACTTGATTGAGTTTAATGTGTTATCGATAGTTAGTCAAGTCGTTCAAATCGAATGAAATGAACAGGAATAAAGTTAGAAGCTTAGAGATAAGCTGAACATATCGATAACAGCGATTAATAAATTTAGTATGTAATGAAAACGAAAGCAAACATAAATTTGATTAATTTTTAGCGTTATCGATAAATGCTTTTGGTGAATTTTATGACAGAAAGTAACAAAATTATAAAGTTACATATATATGTTGGTTCCTTGACCGTATTGTGGATATTTTCCAAAAGAATTTGTCATTTAATACTTGCTTACAATAATTAATAAATTTATCGATAACACCAAAGTAGCTTAAAGTTCGTTAAGTAAAAACTTGTAGCTAGTTAGAGCCTTGTCAGCTCGGAATACCACTTTTTTGTGCTGTTAAGAGCCACCTTTCGTGCCTATCGAATGTTACTATAGATTGTCTAGCCTTTTAGCCTCTACCTGTAAGACCCAATGACCACAAACAACTGTCCTGCACTGTGTTCCGCATCAGCAACTAATCCATTTTAATGTCTTGTCATAAAGATGGTGAAACTTAAGCAGCAGATGGAAAGGAACAGAGAAGTATCTATGCATTTATGTAAGCTTTCGAGTCGCTTTTGTATCTTTTTTTGTGTATCTGCCAGATACACGTAGCAGCTACTACAGCAAATTATGCGCCCCGCCTCCCTTTGGGTAACGAAAACATCTGAGAACTTTTGTGCATTTTAATGGGAAACTGCGCTTCTGCTGGCTCTACAACTTTAGGTTCAGGTTGGAGGACATGAAATTACAATTTCCCATGCAATGCGACGAAAACAAACATAAATAAGTTGAAAATAAAAGCGCAAATAAACAAACTAAAACGACGGCCAACAATAACAAATTTGCAATTTAAATATGCTAAAAAAAAAAAAACAAATATAGCCACAAAACTGTCTGCGATCTTCAATTTGTGGCAACATTTGCGTTGGCTGCGTGGCAACAACTGTTGTGGTCGCAACTGTTGCTCTTTTGTGGCAAATAGAGAATTGTGTCAAATTGTGACACGCCCACAGCCTGGCACTTTCTATGCTGGCAGATTTATAACGCCTTTATTAGTGCCACAATCGAGTAAAAGTTGTTGCCACAAAAATCGACTTTTGTTTTTGTTTTAACATTCCGATTTTTGCCGTTTTAAAAATGCAATTTGTTGTATTATTTTTATACGTTGATTGCACTGCAGCTGATGACTGTCTTAAATGTGGCATGCCACCAACTACCCTCTTCTCTCCTCCCCAAACATCTTCACATTGCTCTGTCTTTGATTTGAGGAAAGTTTTTTGATAGATGCATATCTTTTCAATGGCCGAGTTAATTGCAGGCGCGCATAGAAACTGCTGTATTAACTTAGACCCAAAGGCCAAATCTTTCGGGTCAAAATGCAGCCAAAGAGCCAACTGAACATTTGATTTTGAACTTTGATTTGTTTGTGGCTTTCGTGGCTCATCGCATAATTTTGGTTGATTATATACATATATATATATATATTTTTTTATTTTAACGTCTCTTTTTTTTCGGTTTAGAAAGTACAATAAATTTATAGACCATAAACGCCGAGAAATAGCGGCAAAAACTCATTGAGTTCTTGCGCAGCTTTATAAATAATTTATCAATTTGATTCTTATTTATTTTTGCCCGAGCGGAGCAATTGAATTAGCCACAGACAGCAACAAAAATCAGCTAGAAAAACAGCTAGAAAAACAATGGCAAACAAACTTTGTATGAGATTGGCAAATGGCAAACAACAAAGCGAATTGTGATTTAAATGCAATTGGTTTTTTGCTGTTGTTGTGTCTGTGTGTGCTTTATGCACAATTACACGACCTAGAAAGCCAAAGCAGCAGAAAGTAACGAGAAGAAAGCCAAAAAGCCTAAGACAAATTCAAAGTCAAAGTCAAAAGACTGAAGACGAAGGATGATATAGCGGAGGAGAGGCAGTTAGACAGAGAGAGAAGGGTAAGCTATTGGGCTATAATGCAAATAGTTGGCCAAGACATTTACAATTAGTTTGCCAAATGCTGTGAGATCTTAATTTGGTCGTGAGTCAATGCAAAAGGTTAGAAAAGCGAGCAGCAGAGAGGGAGAGGGAGAGAGAGAGTGTGAGAGGGACAGCCTCTTTGGTTGTGTCAGTTTTGATGTAGTTTGTTTTTCTCAATTTTCCTGTAACTCTCACTAGCTTGGGCCGTTTAATGGAAAGTGTGTCTGGAGCCCTCATTAGAGAATCAACGTCGAAAAGATTTTGAGATTTGAGTTCGTGTTGGCAATGCAAATGCTAAATTGGGCCAATAGTAGCCAAGTCATTGCCACAAATGAATTGCCAATGGCATTGTTGGTAATACAATTATGTATATAAAGACCCCGAAGAAGAAGACCGTAGAGATGATCATTTCACACTACAGGGCAAACAAACAGCAGTTTTGGCCTATAATTTCTGCTTTCGGGGCTCTCAAGAGTTTCACTTTTCATTTTCGCAGTTTACCTTTTGACCATTTTAATGCTAATGAGCACAGTTTGCCTGCCAACTCCCTCGTTTCTTTCTCACTCACTGTCTGTCTCTTTTTAAATAAAATAAATTACAGTGATTAAAATTGAGTTCTTTGGCTTGATTAGTTGGCGGTTTAATTGCAAGTAAAAGTTGATGTATTTTGCGCTGTTTTCATAAATCAACGCAGAATGTGAAATGGAAATAGAAATGCCAAAACTCTGAAATGCCCTTTCCCAAAACAATCTTATAGAAAGCCCAGCAATAATAATATCAAGATACCAAAGACACTACCACATAGACTACAGTTCACAGTCTACAATCTAGAGTCTGAAGTCTGCTGTCTACAGTTTAAAGTCAGCAGCTTTCTTCTGCTCTTCTGTATTGCATTGTTCGATATTTTCCTAATCATATGAATAACGTTTTGCCTACGACTTTGGCTCTTTCTCTTCTTGGCCCTGTCGTTTTGGTTTAGGCTTTCTGCATGAATGCTTTCATTTGCATTCGCTTACAGCTTCCGCTAAGCACTTGAAGTGCTTCTACTTCCTACCCTTTTCCCCATCTCTGTCTGTTTTCTTCTCGCTTCCACTTCTACACTCTCTTTTCCTCTGATCTGTAGCATTGTAATTGCTTTTGGCTTTGATTACCATAAGTTTTTGGGAGCAGCAGTTCGATACGATCACAATTTGTTCGTAACCTTTGACCTAATACTTTTGCGCATTGAATTGTTCATGGTCAGCTTGATTTATGACCAATTTGACGGTCGTTTCGCTTGCCTCATTTTTCATCCATAAGCTTTGCCACCTGCCACAAAATGCGCTGTCAATCATGCAGCAGCTGCAAAACTCTTCAACATTTTCACACTTTTCACATTATTGATCGTATTGTTCCGGGAATATAACTTAACTTGGCTCAAACCATACCGAATTTCATTTAGTAGTTTGGTTTCTTTTAGATTTTTCTGAAAATCACATTAACTGCAATTCACTTTTCATGACTTTTTTTTGTGTTTTTTTTCGTACACTACATGGATTTGTATCTTTCACCATTTTGCTGCAAGCTATTATTATCTGCTCTATGCCTTGTAAAATTGTTGGTGTCATTGTTATGAGGCACGCGGCAAAAGCCGCACAGGTTGCCATGCGGCCAGGGCTACGTCTACGTTCATGGCTCTGGGCTTTGGGGTGTTGTGGAAAAAGTTAGTGAAAAAGCAGTGAAACTTCTTTTGTCTTTTGTCTTTGGGTTTGTCTTTGTCTTTGTCTTGTTGCCTTTAAGCTGAAAAGCAATGCAAATGCAAAAGCCATAATTAATTGCCAGCTACATGAAACGGTTGGGGGCGTGGTCTTTCAGGGGGTTTTGGAGTCTTTCGGGGGCCTGGCGCATGCCGACTTGCTAGAGATGTTTTCAATTTGTATACCCTACAAACAGAAGTTGGAAAATGGTTAGTGTTTGCTGCTGTTTGTGCTTAAATAAGAATGTAGTAAAAAGGGTAAGAAAGCTAGGTTTTTTAGGAGCAATTTTGAGTAAAATAGTTACTGTTTTTGAGCATAACTTAGTACATTTTTACAGTACTTTTTCTACAGGGTACATGAGTCCAAACGGTCTGCAATTCAAAAAATGCTTTCAATTTCTTATGAAATGCAGTTTTAAAATAAATTACGGGATATTTCACACGTCGACTATACTCAATTTATTCAATCTTTCATCGGCCTTTTTTGGTTTGTTGCCTCAGCCTCAGAGCTGCCCACTAATTAAATGAGTTGGGAGCGTGAAAAAGTCGCATGCTGCTCATGTGGTTGCATCATTCCAAGAAGCAGGAGAAACAAAAAGGAGTAGGAGAAGTAGATGATGAGGAAGCTGAAGCAGAAGCCAAAGCAGAAGTCGAAGCTGAAGCCAAAGCAAAAGCTGTCTAACTGCAACTCATGGCACAACTCATGCCATGACCTAGCCATTGTGTAGCATGAGGTGTTTGTGTGTGTGTCTGTATCTCTGTGTATGTCTATGTAAATCCAAACTAACGGTGCTTCAACTCGACTTCAACTCAACTCATTATTATTATTAGTATTAGCATTGGTATTAGTATTAGTATTTGTATTATTAGAGCCACTGCCCCCAATTGAGAGAATGCTTTGTATTATCTGGTTATATGGTTATTGTGCTCCAATCTATTTGGCTGACACATCGAATTATTTATGATATTTGTCTTGATTTGTGTGCCATTAGCGCCTTTTGATCTAAAACCTGGTTCTAAAACTATATCTTATCACTATTATTATTTATACATTTTTATGTAGTCAGATCTTTTGGGGCTTAGAAAGCGTGTAAATGAAATGCGAGCGAAAGTTGTTTCTTTCTTTGAAGTCTTTCTTTAGTTCATATTATTATTTCTATGCAAATTAGCTGACAGAAAAATGCGCTTTTTTGACCAAACAATTATATGTTATTTGGACTCGCTTAGTTTTTTGTTGTTTTTGTTTCTGAGAGAAATATATATTTTAACAATGTGTTAATTACTGTGCGGTGGTCAACCCACAGAAAATCACAGCAGAAGACAAAAAAACATAAACAAAAAAAAAAAACTTTAAAAAACCGTAAAACAAATCTGTGCTTAATCGTTAATTTATGATATTTCTGTAGCGGTAAAGTCCGAGATGGTCAGAGCAATCAGAGTTGTTGGCCAGTTGAGTTACCGCTTCGTTGATCATCATTCATCAAACTTTGTTTCATGGGTAGTTCATAAAGTTCTTTGTTCTCGCTGAGTAGAGAACATTTGATTGGGAAAAACTATTAAAATTTTAATGATATCATTTGCGACCTTGAAAGAGAAAGAGGGCGCAGCAGAGGAGCAGGAGAGTAGAGCGAGAGAGATGGGTGCTTTGATTGTTCAATCAGGCAAAATAACTCAAGTACTTAACATGGCTTAAAACAATTAAATTACTGCATTCGAGACGTCCAAGTGTGTTGGCCTAAATAGGCGTGAATGCCAACAAGCAAATATGTGACTATTAACTCAATTAGGCAGCAGAGGGAGATAGAGGGAGTATAAAAGAGAGATAGGGAGACCATAGAGCACTAAGTGTAGGGTCTTTCAGCTACAGCTTAACTAACGCATCTTTTTTTTTCTTTGATTTTCTTTGCAGGTAAGTTTGAAATTCTGTTGTCAACCTGTTGCCGCTGCTGCTGCTGCCTGATTATGTGTTTGTGTGTCACGTATGCGACGTGCAACCGCGACGTGCAACTCGCTCAACCTGTCGACGGACTCTGATATTGGCCAATTGGCCCAAGAGTTTGGAGAAGACTCCAAGTGTGTGTGCTTGGAGAAGACGTCTCTTTCCATCGATTTGGTTCCCAGCTTACTACGATGTTGGCCAATTGGCAATCTCGCCTAGCCATAAATTATGTCGTCTTGTTGCCAGGTTTCAGGTTCGCTTCGGTTATGTTTGGTTTGGTTTCGGTTTTGGTTTGAATTTGTGTGGAGTCGCCACCGTCATCATCATCATCATGATCATACATGTTGTTAGCCAAGGCGCACATCAAAATTTATAGGTCAGTAGTGGCAACAAATTGCCATTTTTTTTTACATTTCTTTTCTCTGTTCAGTTGAGAGTGGGCCTATTGATGGAATGTGAGAAAGATGCTGGGCCCTCCAACTGCCAAAGTTTTGTATTCTTTTTTTTTTTTGGCCAAGATCTCTGGACATGTGCAATGTCTTGTCTTTGTCTCAAGCTAGTTTTTGTGGCTGTTGTTGTTGTCGATTTTTGTGGAAAATTGACCCACTCTCTCATGGAGCAAAAGTCTGGCAAACATTATGACAATCGATTTGCAATGGAAAGCCAGCAACAATTGCTGAAGGCGCTCCATTTATAACAAGTGGTCGATCTGAACAACAACAACATTAACATTTCCCCGCAACAACAACAACGTTGTTCGCTTGCCTTCTGCTTCTTCTACTCTGTCTAACTGGGATAACTTTATACATTCGATTTTTCGTTTTTGTTGTCGTCAGTTTTGTTGACTATTGTTGCTGTTGTTGTTGTTGTCGCTGCTTGTCGTCGTTTGCTGCTGTCGCTGTCAATTGTTGCCGCTCCACTCGCTGTGGTCGTCGCTGTATTTTTTTTTTTTTTTGTTTTGAAACTAGTCAACTTGTTGTACCAATAATTCTGCATTTGACATTGCAACTTGGCCCAAAACGGTTTTTCTTTACCCGCTACTACCATTGTTTCTAAGCCATTTTTTTGTTTTTTGGCTAAATCATTGTTAATTAAGCACAAAATGTCAGCCAGCAATGAGAGGCAATGAAAGGCAATTATTGGCTTAAATGTCTATTTGAGTTTGGCTCTTACCTTATTATCCTTATTGTTGTTGTTGCTGTTGTTAATGTTGCTGTTGAGCTTTTGTTGGTAATATTCCTCGCGCGCATGCGTATTGAGGCTGTCAATGAGCGCCGAGGCATTCACATGTGCATCGTAGACCATTGCATCGGGAGAATTGCTGTTGTTGTTACTGTTGCTGCTGCTGCTGCCGTAGCTGGCAATGGGAGCAATTGCTGCTGCGGAGGAGGATGCTGCTGCCGCGGCCGCTGCTGCTGCTGCTGGCACTGGTATGTTGGCTTGTGGCGTGCGTGTGTAGAGTTGCTCTAGAGGCAATGCTGGTGTGATTGTCGAAGGATTTGCATTTGTGTTGCTGCCACCAGCTGTTGTCAGTTTCTGTTGCTGCTTGGTTGCTGTGAGCTTCTGCTGCTGATAGCCATTGCTGTTGCCCAGCTTTTGTTTGTTTGTTGTGGCTGTGGCTGATGGTGGCTTGGATGCTGCTGCTGCATTGGCGGCTGCTGCACTTACGCTGCTGGGCCGTTGTCCTTGTCGCTTGAGCGCTGCGGTCACTTTGTGGCCAAAAGGACGTTTCGTTGCACGCAGCTTCAGTTTGCCCATGGTGGTGAGTGTGCGCTGGTTTCCTGCACTTGTTGTGGTGCTTGTGGTACTGGGATCCGCATCGGCAGCAGTAATAGCAGCAATATTGTTATTGGAACGTGCAGCCACAAACTGATCATCAGGATCGGTGGCATCGGTTAGGGAATCCCCGCTGGTTGTTGACTCATCACTGGCATCGCTGTCATCACTCGTCTCCTGGCTCTCCGCGAGTGTGGTCAAAGGCGGTGCTGTGGTCTCAGCTAGCTCACTATTCGTAATCCCAGCAAAGTTCACATCTGTTGTTGTCGGCACTTCCCGCATGAGTGTTGTTTGCGCTGTTACCTCCGCCTGCAGTGCTGCCTGCTCATTCATGGTGTTTTGCAGCTGCAACAACGTCGTCTCATCCAGCAGCAAAGTGGGATCTGTTTCGGTTTCAGTGTATCCCGTGGTGGGCATGGTACTCTGCTCTGCATCCTCCGTGGATTGTTGTTGAGTGCTGCTGCTGCTGCTACTGCTGCTGCGAGCCGATGTTGCCTCCTGTTGTATGAGCTGCTGTTCCTCTATGTCGAGTGTCTCCTTTAGTCTGGCCACACGCTCCACAATCCTGGCCAGCATATCCTTTTGCGGCTCTGGCAAATTTTTCGTGTCCAGCTCCAGTAAGCGATCATATTTCTTCATATTTCGCTTAACGGTTTCAATATCCGCACGTGTTTTGGCCGCAGGTGGTGTCAGTGTAGGATTCGCACTGGAACTGGAGCTGAAACTATAATTAGGATTCTCCATGAAGTGGGTGCGCGCTCGACGATTGCTATAGCCGACAAGCTCAATCACGCCGGGATACTCGGCCTCAATGGCGGTGGGCAGCGAGCAGAGGACAATGACAAGCGCCAGGATGCAGCTCCAGGCTGCACTGAGCGTCATCTTAGCACTCGGGGGGATTCACGCGAAAGAACACAACAAACACACACGAGTTAAACGCGAACTGGTAATGGGAATTGGAACGGGAACTGGTACTGGTACTGGTACTGGAACTAGTACTGTAACTGGCACTCGCGATTCGTTTTATCCAGTTTCTATTTGTTATTATTATTTATTCTTTTTCGTATTTATTTATTTTTTTGGGTAACGCATTCGTAGCTCGTATTAGTGTCAACTAACTGTAACTGTTTGTTGGTTCAATCTTCACGACCGTTGCCGTTGCGGGAACACGTCCAGTTTCAACTCAAGTCTTAAGATCAAGACGGAAGATCAAGTCGAGTCTACGAACTTCAAGTCGAACTCTAAGTTGGCTGTAAGGAGTAGGCAACTAGTCTGGCTTTTCGGCCACTTTTCAATAGCACTTGTATTTTCTTTTCTTTTTTCTTTCTCTTTCTTTTTTTATTTTATTCTTCAATTTCTTTAACTTTTAGCTCTCTCGCTCGCCCTCTCTTTCTCTCAGTCTTTCTTAGAGTTTTTGGTTGGGTTTTTTGTTGGTCGCGCTCCGATCGCAGTTGCGTTGTCTTCTAACGTCTTGGTACAAATGTTTCAGGCCGCGTTGCGGCAGCGTCTTTTAAAAATTTTCAACCGGAAAACGCTGCCGCTGTCGACGTTAGCGCTGACGCTGTCGTTGCTGTTGCAGCCTGCGTCGCCGTCGTCATCATCGCCGTTTGCAGACTTTTCTCCCAGCGTTCAGAGACCGGTTTGCAGTTTGACACAGCTTGAGTAGAATAAAAGATAGTTTTTAACAGTTTCAGACATTCAATGAGCAAATCAGAATAAATTCACAAAAAATATCTCTCTAGAATTTCTATAATAAGCTTTATTTATTAGCAGAAACTATAAATCTATAGATTTTCATTAGCTACAAAGACCGAAAGTAGTTCAAACTTAGCTCAAAGCTTTCAAATTGAGCGCGCAGTGTTATGTCCACTGTTAAGTTAACAGCTACTGTTGCGCTTCGAACATGTTTGATACAACGTGTTGTCTTCAGTTGTAACTCTATTGAGTTTCCAGAAATGCAGTTAAAATTCAAATTGAGTTGTTTTAATGACAAATAATGAAGTTGTGTGCAAAATTTCAAGGCAGTCAAGCACTGCTTAGATATTTAAAAGTAATTTCCCCCACTGATTTTACCTGTTTAAATAGTCAAGCCACGCAGTGGTCTTGATATTGACATTGGTGGTTTGACAAGCTTCTCCGCATTTTGGCCTGATTCTTGATTCTTGGCTTGATTCTCGGCTTTCGCTTGCAATGTCAAATGCTTGCTCGTTTGGCCTGTCATCGATCCATGATGATCTATATAAATATTGCAGTTAACTGGTAAAACCAGACGCATGCCTAGACACCCAGAAAGGGGAGAGAATTAAATATACCCTGAAGTAGTGGGTATTTTGGTTTGCCGACAAGGTGTGTGAAGAGTTTTAAGAAGTATAAGGCTCACTAGAAGTGTTATTATTTTATAGGGCAAACCTTTAACTTTTTCTGTTTTTAATAGATTTCACTGTGCTTTTTCTAGGGTATGAAATCTTCGTTCTGCCCAAAAAAATATCGTTTATCTTCTTTGGTTTCAATTAAGCTAAATGGCAAACACTTAACATAATTTTGTCGCGTGTTCCACAGCCAGAAACTGAGTTAATTGAAGCGATCTCTCTCGATCACTCGCCATCTATTTTTCCCTTACTTCCTCCCTTCCTCTCTCCCTTTCTCTATTACATTTCTTCTGTCTGGTGGTCTTCTATCAGACAGAGAGCCCTGCAATCAACTGTGGCGCTCTGTACGTGCTCCGGATGCTAATGATCTTTATAGATTTCCATTTCTAGCGGTCTTTCCCATAACTATACCAATACATACATATATATTTTTGCCATTGAAACCCTGGGAAAGCAGCAACAACAACAACCACGAACCCTGTTAACTGAACTTGGACTTGGCATCAAAAGCAACTGAGCGTTAATTAAAAATAAAATAAATAATAGATCAATGCACCTGATAGATGAGCCTCTGGCTACAAAATATTTGTCTATAATTTGTGGCATGTGGCAGGGTTTTAGGCCCTAATTGTGGCATGAAGTTGACATGACTTTGGGCGCTTCATTAGCAACTCGATGTTGGCCGAGGCCAACAGAATTGCGGTTCTATTCGCATTGACACACATGCAAATCGTGGGTGCTGTTGCCGTTGTGAGTGGGTGACTGGCAGCAGCTGTTGTGGCTGCTGTTGCTGCCGCTGCGTGGCCAAATGTTGCTGCTGCTGGAACTGGCAACTTTCTTCGTCTTATCTTTATGCATATGCAACGCAATGGCGGCGGCGTCTGCATTCTTTTTGTGGCAAAGACAGAGGCATAAAATATGCGAGCGACGCGACGCGACGCGATCATCTGCCAGCAACAGCAACGACAACGGCAGCAACAAATACACAGGAAACAAAAGTGGTAGCCTTAAATTAAGTAAATCTGTATTTAAATCAAGCAATACTAAGTTTAAGAAAATCCAGGACTACTCTTCAGAATTCGTTTAGTACCCATTTTAAGCTGCAATCCCTGATTTTTCTCAGTGCAGCTGCAACTCTTGAACTTTACCAGCAATGAAAAGCTTGGCAGTAGCCCTTTATAGCCAGGCAACTGTTTAGCATTTACTGCCAAGAGCAACTTTTCCATAGACACAAACTTGATGAAAAGAGAGAGACAACAGGAGGCTGTGCAGAGTAAGACAGCAAGCGCAAGAGCGAGGGAGAGACTAAGTAGAGAGAGAGAGAAAGAGATGCTGCACGAAGTTGCTGCTGCTCAAGTGCCAATGGCAATCTGCCTTTTTTTATGTTGTGGCTGCTGCTGTTGTTGGAACTGCTTTTTCTTCTGCTGCTGCTGCTGCTGTTGTAGTTATTGTTGTTACTGCTGCTGCTGCCGTTGTTGTTTATTTCCCTGCAGTTTGATCTTTTGGTCTTTGGCGGTAATTTTTGTTGCCGCTGCGGCGTCTGCACTTTTTCTAAGCAATTGTTGCTGTTGTTGTTGCCGCTGCAACGCTTTATTGGCTTTCAGTTGTTCCTGCTGCTGCTGCTGCTTGTTGCATTGCAAATTCTTATTTCTATTTTCGCTTTATCTACAAGTTTTGTCTTCATTTTTATTTTAATAGTGCAAATGATTCTGCTGTTTTTTAGTACCCGTACTCAAAAAGACTACAGGGGTCTATTAGGTTTGTTAGAAGAGAAATGTGCGTAACAGGCATATGAAAAGCTGAATTTTAGAGACTATGAGAGCTAGAGTCTCCAAGCCTCGTTAACCGCAAAACCTACCTGACCAAATTTGATCCAGATGGGACAACTTTATCATAGGACTAATCGGTCGAAAATGGAAAATTTGTATAAAGACATGTAGTTTTAGTGGAGCAATCATAACCAAACTCTCTTTGATTCAAATCGAACAACTATAACCTATAGCTCCCATAGAACAAATCGGTCAAGCAAAAGGATTTTGTATTATTTGAGCGATCGTAACAAAATTCATATAATAAGTATACATCATAAATATAATTCACCTCACCAAGTTTGAACCAGATTGAACAACTATATCCTATACCTATTTAAATGAAAATCTGCGCACTAGAAAGAGTACGGGGTCTTATACAGGCGGTTCACTCGACTGTAGCCTTTCTTACTTGTTCTTTTTTCTTTTTCGAGTTTTTTGCAAATTGCAGTTGATGTTCTTTAGCTGCAACTGTTGCGGCTTTTACAACTTCTATGGCGTTTCGGATTTTTATTTTCTCATCCTTATCACATAATGATTTCAAATAGTTGCCACTTTATGCCTGGGTGCGAAATTAATTTGAATTATTACTATTATTAGATGTTATTTGTGTAATGCGAAAGTGGATGCCGCATCAAGTTGGTAAGTTGCAAGTACAGTTGCAGCAGCAACTCAGCTGGTTGGTGGTGATGCTGCTGCTGCTGTGCATTATGCAAGATCGCAATGTTATCCACGCGGCAGGCAGCGCAACAAATCTAGTGATAAGCTTAAGTACAGCAAACATCTGCAACAGTTGCATTTGCAAAACAGTTGCTGCTGCTGCTGCTCCTGCTGTAGAGTTGCTGAGGTGCATAACTTGTGTCTGCTTCAATTACCAATTGTTGTTGCCGTTTAAATGATTGCATTGTTGCTGTGTTCTTAGCCTAGCCACATTTAAATTTATTAAAACTGCGCAACTTCTAACGGAGAAGAGAAGCTTGGAATGTTGCTGCTGCTAGTGTTGTTGCTGCTGCTGTTGCTGCTGGCGATCAATGACCGTGCAACACTTTGGCTCTTGGCCTTGTGCAGCATTTTGTAGAACCTGCTCGACAATTAAGCCAAGAAGTCAGCCTTCCTACACGTCTTACTCTTGGCCTCGGCGCCTGTTTAGCCATTATGTCATTTTGCATGCGATTTAATGCCATTTGTCATTTGCTTAATTGTGACCACGTTTCCTGCAAACTGCAACTGCCGTTGTATAATTGTTGCAAGGCACGCAGTGGCTGTAGTAGCTGCAGTTGCTACAGTTGCTAAAGTTGCTGTTGTATCCTCTTCGACAGCAGCAACATCGACAACGCCAACTGTTGCCGCTGGGCCATTTAGTTTCAATTAATCAAGTTGTCGCTGCACGCGTCTATTAGCTGTTTATGATGTCTCAAGACTCATGAGTCTACCCTCGGGTGTGGAGTAACGTTGCACCGCTTGGCGCTCATTAGCGGCGCCCCCAACAGTCTGCCACGCCTCCTTTTCCCGCTCCTCCTCTTCTCTTCCTGCGCTGCTATCTCCCTTAACCCTGTAGGCCTTTTTTAAATGCTCTCGTGGCAAATGCCGCTATTACCTCAAGCTGCTTTGACTTCATTTGTTACCACATTTTAGTTTTTTATTTTTGGGCCAACTTTCGTAACGCTCAATGTCCAGTGTATACCACTTTTAATGTTCCGTTTGGGTTTATACTTTAGTACCGTTGCATGATTGTGGTTTGCTGGTGGTGCTAGTTGCGCCTTCACCCGTTGATGGACAGCTTTTGCGCCCAGCTGTCACAGGTTCGTTGACTCGTCCACTTTGCACACTTCTCTGTTCATTTGGTGTTGAAACAATTCTGGTTCAACCAGTGGCCATTTTCATGTGTCCCACTCGTTGCATAACTACCAGACAGACAGACAAAGAGAACAAAGAGACAGCTGGTTGGTTACTTGCCGTTTTAGGCTAAGTAATTACTTAGTTTGCAAATTGAATCTCTCGAATTTAACTAGCCATATCATTTGGCTGCTTTATGTGACTTCATTGAGGTTAAAAGACTGAACATTTTGTATAAAACTCCGACCTTAATAAGATACAGCTCTTAAACATTTTTCTTTGGATTAGTTTCCAATTAATCCTTAATCGAGACAGTGTAATATTCAATAAAACACACTGTATTTAAATTCAACCGACATAGTTTAGGGATTAAGAATAGTACCCTTTATTAATGTGTCACTTAAATTTTAATTCATTTTTAAGATTTCAAATTTTGCCACCAACAAAATTTATTAAGCTACCAAATTTAAACGGTCACTTACTCAACGATTCTCCTATTAAACACATGCTAAGAATTAACGCTTTTAACAGCGCCAGAAAACTACCTAACATTTGTCTGTTGTTGTTAACATAAAGTACTGTTAATCTGCAGTTACTACTACCATTTAACTAATGCAAAAAGCAGAAATCTTCAAGAGAAATGCTGTGTGTGTCTAGAGTTACAAATTACGAGCGATGCTGAAATGCTTTTTTCTGCCAGATAACTGCTGTTCATTATTCATTTTCATAGTTCCATCGGTTTATTTATGAACAGTGCGTAGTTATCCGGTTTATCTCGATTAAATTAATAGATTTCCATGAGATAACTTGGCCCCTTAGTGAACTAGTTGGCTGGTAAGGACAGTGAGAAGAACACCAGATGCAATCTGTGTAAATGGAAGAGGGGATGAAGGGAGCAGAAGAAGAAGAAGAGGTAGGCGTAACGCCCCCCACACTAATTGTGCTCATTTCCATTTATCAGTTGGCTTCGAAATGAATTACTGCCACTAAAAGCAAATTAAAATCGTGCCAAGTGTTGCTGAATAAACATTTCAGAAGACACCAATGAATGGTCGCCAAGTTGCAACGACTGAGAACTGAGATCTTGCAACTGTGCCTGCCACTTGTTCGAGGTTCTGCAACGCATTAAGCTTTTAATTTAGTGTCTAGGCAGCAATTTTCATGCGTTGTCTTGAGCTTCAGCTCTGAACTGGAAGTTAAACTTGGATTACGAACGAATTCGCGTGTTGCGAATCTTCTTTTCAATTTTATTTTTAGATAGATGCACAGTGCCACATTTGCAGCAACCGTGTGTGTTTGTGGGGACTCTTGTGGCAATCTCGTGGCACTTGTTGCGCTCGTTTGCCAAATGCAATTAAATGTGTGTCGCTGTTGCTGCTGCTGCTGCTGTTGTTCCTGCTGCTGCTGTTGGCGTGCTGCAACTGCAACTGTGCCGCATAATTGTGCCAAATGAATTTGTAATTATATTTGATTGTGACTGTGTGTGTGTTTTTCTGTAAGTCGCCATGAACTTCAAATGGCCAACTAGCCGGTTTCTAGCCAAAGTCAGCGCTGCGAGTGAGTGACATCACATGTATGAGTGAAAGAAGCAGCCAACAAAAGACGGCGGCAATGACACTACAGAAAAACACACACAACAAACACATATACACATAGAAGTCAAAACAAAATTTAATTAAAGCGCATGACGAAAACATTCTCACAACAACAATAGACCAAAGATGACAAAAGAAAAGTTACGCAGCTTTAGACACGGCCAAAAAGTGTCAAAGTCATTGAAGTCAACACTTGCGACATATTTGGCAAGCTTCCTTGAGAGGCCAATTAAATGGCGACACACTCGATCGGGCTAAGTTACACACGTAACGAAAGCCAATAGCCCAGAGGTAAATTACACTGAAAACAATTGGGGAATGGCTTCTAAAATCATTAAGGTGCTATAAATTTACGCAAAAGTAAATGAACGACAGACTTTCAGCCCATTTAAAGGATGCTTAAAAAAGAATAATTTATTCTTAAAATATAAGATAAATTTATGAAAATTTCAGTCCTTAAAACACAACAGTTTTCACTTCAATAAAAAATAATTTTCCCTTTTCTGAAACACTTTTCTAATACAAGTTCTACGTTCGTTCTCTTGAAGAACTTGATGATCATTGGTTTCAAATCTTAAAGCTCAGTACATTTTTTTTGTTTAGTGTAAATTGTAATAGTCAGAAATAATAACAAGAGTTGAATCTGTGGCATTCCCCAAGTGGCATGGCAAAAAAATGGGTCAATGATGGCTTAAATTGTGCGGCATTGTTAAATGGTTCGAGAGCTTAGACTCTCGCTCTAAGGTCTTTTAAGCCATCTTCTTGCTGACATCGGATCGGACCTCTGACTCTGACTCTGACTGTGACTCTTGATGATTGACTGACTGATTGACTGATGGATTGATGGCTGCTTGAATTGTGGAATTGTTGGTCGATACCAGACGCTGTTTTTTCTTTTTTTCTTGCGGTTGACAGGCCAGCAGTTGTAGCAAATATTCAATTTATGATCTTCAGTTTCAGTTTGTTTTGCATTGGCTGCTTGTTGCAGAGAGTTGCAGTTGCAAGTTGGCTCTTTGGGTTATTGAGATGTTTGCCCCCTTCAGTCACCGGTCTGCCTCACAGTCTGTCTGCAACAATTTGTCTAATGTGCCAATTTGGTTTGGATGTGTTGGCGGATCGTTAGCTCAAGCTCAATGCTTGATCATGTTGATTTCTTTCTTTCGCTTTTCTTCTTTTGCGGCCTATCAATGACAATGCAACACGAGACGCAGTCTTAGCCCTCTTATTTTTCCCTATAATTTTCCACACCATAGCGAACCTCACT
Organism: Drosophila parthenogenetica; assembly: GCA_035047505.1. Taxonomy (NCBI): domain Eukaryota; kingdom Metazoa; phylum Arthropoda; class Insecta; order Diptera; family Drosophilidae; genus Drosophila; species Drosophila parthenogenetica. Next base: position 5,654,089 of record JAWNPM010000247.1, on the reverse strand, counting down.
TGTCCCATTTATTTATTTTGTATTATTCGGCTGTTTAAATTTAATTCACGATCTGCCAACAACTTTTCCGACTGCAATTCCCCAACTTTGACTTGGATTTCCAGTCGACTCGAGTTGAGTTCAGATTCGTAAAAATTCCCTCGACGATGGTTTGGCAATCTTCTGCTTTTTTAGCTGTTGCGCTCTAGTCTCTTCTGCCTTTGTCTTCTTCTTGCTCTCCTAACAAGACTTTTCTTTTGCTTACTTTCCGATTTTTCAAATGCAAGTCGGAAAAATGTTTACGTTCGCGTACTTAACCGCAATAATTTTGCTCATTTGAGTGTCGTGGAAATGAGTTAAAGTTTGCCTCCTGCCACTTGGCGGCAAATGCAACAACATCAGCAGCAGCAGCAGCAGAAACAGCGGCAGCGATAGCAGCAGCGGCTGCCGCTAATGTAATGTGAGCATTACTTATTTCCATTTTTTTAGTGTTCAGTTTTTTCTCTCAGCTCTTCTTTTTTTTGTTTTTGTCTTTACCGCCAGCGAGTCTCTTAATTCATTAATTTCCCACAGACTGCTGCTTTAGGCAGGGTCGCAGGGTAGCTGCAACTGCAACTGCAGCCGCTTCAGGCCAATTGCAAACGTGAAACCGTTGAAAGTTATCACCTCCATCCACGGAGCAGCACGAGTGACAGAGCGAATGAGGTGAATTTTTGGACTACAACACCGCTAGAAAATTACACGCATTCTCCAGCACTGCTAGCATCTCTTTCCCTCCCCTTCTACCTCTTCCGACCTCTCTCCTGCTCTAGCCAATAAAGTTGTTAGGCTTCGTTAGCGGGTGTTGCAAAGCCAATTGCTGTTATCATGCCGTAAAGTGCAATTTCTATCTCTCAACTTATATACTTATACACTGAGCATTTATAATGAATCTCAGCCTCCATACTAAACTAATTAATTAACTGAGCTGCGCTGAGAAATCGTTAAGTTTTTCACTTATGACTGTAATAAAGTAAGGCATTAAAATATATGATTGCTTTTAAAATTCGTAGTTAAACAAATCGGTGTTTTACACACATTTCTTGCAGTGCATTGGCCTTTTGTTTGTGCCCGTTTTGAAGAATTGCGCATACGCACAGTTAGCCACAGTTGGGCAGTTACAACTCAAACTGGTTGGCGTTTTTATGCATTTTGTTGTGAATTACAATATGAATAGCTGCCGGCTGAGTACCCGTAATAGTCGTTACGAGCATTTCTCTTGAGTACTTCCACTTATTTGGTTATGCAAAACGTCAGTCAATGCAGTTTTCCAGGTTCTACTCACTATAGCAGACGTCTGCATCAGTTAATGGGTCAGTGTTCTGCCGCACACAGTTATGTCGAGAGAGCAAATGGGAAAAAAGGTGTCAAACAGCATAAGTATTGACCTACAACCCAGACCAGAACAGAACAATTCAACAGCAAAGTATCAAAGCGAATGAGAATCTTTTGTTGTGTCGTCTTCTGGTTCAATCTTTGTTATTCTCTCATCTCTTTTGGTAGCATTTGCATAATTCGTAACTGTGTCCAGCACCTTTTTGTGTGTGTAAGTCGTAAGTCTTCAGACTGAAGTGTGGAGTCTCTTTTAGTTGGATTTCAATCCAGTTTTGAGTTCCTGAACTTGGTTCGTTTATATGCTAATTAAATAATACAATTTCCAATCTGTCTTATCATATTGCTCGATTTCTGTTTTTCCTGCATTCTTATGCTAACACGTAAATTGCTTTAAAGGGAGAAAAAGATGAAAAAAATGTTCTTCTCGGCGATGAAAGTGTTTTTTCTGACCTCGATTCTCAGGCTCCATCTTCAGTTTTAACTCTCTTTGCTGCAACTGTCGGAACTGTCTTCATCCATTGAATTTGGTTGAAGCTTTAGGCATGTTTCACATATTTCATGATTTTACTTTTTACTTTGTTTTTCTCTCTATCTCTCTCTCGCTCTCTAAGTTTATTTTGCATTTTCTGCGCATATTTTTCAAGTGCTGTTCAGTGGTTTTCCGTCATCCCACGTTCTTAATTACCCCTCAGAGCAGACGCCTTCGACTTCGGTTTCGCCTTCGAGCATCCTCAGTGGCCACTTTGTGCAGTGAAAACTTTGAGTTAAGTGTGGGATGCTCATCTCTGCTTCTTCTCAATGCGGTGTTGTTCATGATGTCGTTTTTGCGTTATGATTGCTCGTCCTATTTATACCCTGTACGCAGAGAAGTGCGTGGAGCTTGTAGCAAAGGAAGGCAAAACGTTGTTTGGCTTGTAATAAGCTAATTATACAATTGTAGAATCTTATAAAATACTGATCATCATGCAAGACACATCAAAAGGGATAGAATTTTAAAAGTCTATTGAGAATTTACTTTTACTACTTTAGCTATACGATGAAATTCTTTTCAAAAGTCTGCTTTAGACTTTTACAGGGTAGCTCTGCTTTCAGACAGCCTACCTTCTGCCTTTCTCTTTCATTTTGTCGCCTGTTCAACAATTTTTGTGCGCTCTGTTTGTCATTTTAATATCCAAATGGATGCAGGACTTATACTTTCTTAAAGTCGTTAAATTTAGTATTAAAGCATTTGGAATTTCCATGTTTGTCTCAATTAATGTCGCTTAGATGTAACCAAAATTAAATAAATTGTTTAATTTAATTTTTTGGTGAATGCAAATGCATTTGAAAGTGTCTAAGGTTGAAAACCACACAAATAGACACGCAACATCGTCAACTAGCCACCTGGTTGCATGAATTACTTTAATGATATCAGCAAGTTCATTGAAAAAATATTTGCAAAAATTGTTATTTTAATGCCGTTGGCTTAAAGCAATTGTTATTGCCAGTTTTGTGCATATGCACTGAATTATTCAAGCAGTCAAGGGGAAGGTGAAGGTGCCACATTGTTGATGGTCTGACGATGGCGTGTTGCAGCTTTATTAACTGTACAACTACCTCTCACTCCTACAATCTCTGCCCCACAGCCTCTCTCTGCTGTTCGGCTGCAACACATGTCACGTTGCAACAAGCAGTAGCAGCGACAACAGCAACAACCTCAACACCCGCAACTTGCAACTTCCAACGCTGTTCCGTTGATAATGTCATGGCAACTGCCACTCGACCAGGCTTAACTTAAGTCTCTACGGCAATACCAAAAGTTGATGGGCTGCCAAGGTGCATACATCATCATCATCATCATCATTTCTGTCGAGACATTGCCATGGAAAATATGGAAAATTTAACAAAAATACCTTTCATAGGATGCCTGATTTTCACTGTACCTAAAATATATTTTGTACCTTTTTTTTTATTTTTTGTTTTCGTCTGAATTCTGTCAAAGTTTCTTCTTTCTTTGTTTATTAATTTGTTTTCTGAACCGAGTTGTAGTTTTTGTTAAATGGAAAGTTTTGCGCGCTTCATGCGAACTTTAATTTTTTTCTGTTAGTTTAAAGTTTAAACAATTGCAATTATTATTATTATGATGAACAGGATATGAGCAAGTTTAGAGCACACAAAATTGTTGCGGCTTATATATTTACAGTGTTGATTTAGCTAATTAACAACGAAAGTTGGCCGAAAGTTTTCGCCCAAAGAGTAAAGTAAATAATGCCCCTAAGTAATTTCAATAGTTCCGCAACAATTTGGTGATGAGTAGGAGAAGAAACAATGATCTCAGAGTTGAGAGAAAGCACGAAGATTATCGCTAAATTAAATAATAATATTTCTATGAATTAGTTAAGAAGAGCTATGCCTGAAATTTTAATTTTATTTGAATTTAGCTTATAAACTGAATAACTTTTTTGAAAATTCTTTTGAATGAGCTCTATTCTAAATAGTTTTTAAATAGTTTTATTCAATTTAAATGCTAAAATAATTCTAAAATTATTTGAACTAATGTTTTAGACGCTTTATTAAGCTCTTTCCTTAGCTGATAATTTTCTACACTCTCGACTCTCACGCTCTCATCTCTAAGCAGCTGCGTATGCGAAAAGTTGTCAAAAGGATGGATTTTAATTTGATGCGTTGTTGTCATTAATTACTCAGCAGGTCACTTGAGCACGCAGCCAAAGACCAGAGAGTCTTAAGTCTTTGCGATCTCAGCCGGGAGTCATAGCAGCACTGCGGGATTTGGCCGATAAGCTTTACTTTCTTTGGTCAACTGCTCGAAATTGGCAATAGATTTGGCAGTTGCTGCGGTCCACAGTTTTTTTTTTTCGTTTTATTTTCTTTTGGTTCGTTTGTTTTCCCATGATCGTTTGTCTAGCCAAAAACTTTGGGTTGAATTCATTTCTGTTTCTTTTCCTACTCAGCTGGCTTACTTTTTTTTTCTTTTTTATAAAAACAATCAACGCGCCTTTAGAAGCAACGAATTCGCATGACCGAAAGACCGAAAAGAAAAAAATTCGTGCGAGATTTAAAGTCTATTTGGCTTTAAGTTTTGCTTTGTTTCGTTTGTTTGGCGCTTTTTTGTGTCTGTTGTGCAAGTAAATACTTAAATATAGCACACTTAAACAGTTTTGTTGATATTGTTGTAGCGAAAGTGAAACCCAAACTTAGACTCCGACTCAGACTCAGAGATTGTGACTCTGATCTGTCTCTAATGAGAGTTAATTACAACATCAAAGAGTTGTCGTCATTTCGCTCTTTCTCCTACTGTTCTCCCAGCTCTTTCTTTCTATTTTTTGTAGGCTTCTTTGTTGTTCATCCTCCTAAGCACACCGTTAATATATATCGCGATATAAGCGTGCCTCAGATCATCTGTGTGTTGGCCGGGGACCTCTTTTGGCCAGCAGCAGATTGGGCACAAGTTTCGATTAGGCGCGGCCAAAAAGGCAAGGCAACAATTGCAAAATACAAAGAAAATATGTGAGAACAAATGTGGTTTGTTTGACTAGAAGATACGCTGCAAATAAAGATTAGATAAAGTAGAGTTAGCTCAGACTATTTACACTTTAAAATCAACTCTTGCTGCCTGTTTACAGCCAGTTTGACATGCACCATTCATGATTAAATTATAATACCCTCTTCAAGGGTATAAATACAAAATGAAAAACCCGCGTTTACCAGCTAAACTCTAAGTAGAGAAAGTACACGCGGCGCACATGTAAAAGTAACCAAAAAAATCAAAGAAATAGAAAAAAAAGATGCGAATCTTCGCCTTTGCCTTTGGCTGGCTTTTGGATTCGGATTTTGGATACGACTTCAGTTTTCTTTGGGGTCAAATTGCATGGCGCGCGCACTTTTACCGCTCGCTTTCGTATTGTATCGGCAGTATGGTTAGCGTGGCTTCACTGTACGTCCCACTGTCCAGCTGTCTGTCCGTACGTACGCCTACATACGTAGTCGCAGTCGTGTGGTGGCTGTAAATATTACAACATAACTGTTGTTATCATCTATTCATTGTACATGTACATGTGTGTACCTAGATGCTGTATGCCCGGTCATTTGCATACTTAACACCTTCTTTAAGCCTTCGTTGTCGTTCCTCTTGATTCGTCGACTACAATTTGTTTTTTATTTGGTATTTAAAATTGGAAATTTTCTTCACTTGAGCCACGTTTGCTGACAGATTGAATGGTAACACGACGGCATTGCAAAGCCTCGAGACGAATTGTATGTATAAGGAGAGTTTTGCTTTTGTAATTAGAAAATAATCGACTGCATCTCTTTCTGAAGAGACCTGAAGAGACGGTATTTTACTTTCAATTTCATCTGCATGTGCAAGCAGCTGGCATCTGGTATTATCTGGGAGTGGAGCGAGAGAGGAGGCAGAGATTATATGGTATATATTGGTGTGTACACTGTACATATGTGTACACATATGGAAATTTTCAATGGCTCTTTTTTTCTCTTCTGTTTTTCTTTTTGTGTTATGCATGATTTGTAAGTCTGTCGCTTTCTTTGCGCATCGCTGATGACTTTACACTGCACTCTACAATAACTATCGGGTATACCCTGTAGAAAAGATAGAATAGGGTGGGTAGTAGTAGCAGTTGTTTGGGGTAGAAGGAGTAAATTCAGCTGTCTTTGGAGTAAGCTTAATAAATCTTGGGAGAGTTGTTGGCCTAAAGAACTAGTCATATATTCAAATTGGATGGTTTCTTGCGTCACTTTCTTCTTTAAACCAATTTAAACTATTGTCATTTTATATAAACTTAGTATTCTTCACATTAACACATAAAAGAGTAGCTAAAAATCTTTCTCTTAATGAAAGTTTTTATCTATAAGCAAAAAGAGGTGTTCCTACTCGTATATAACCCCTAAATCAACTTTAACTACATCTACTACAGGGTATTTCAGCTTGAGCACTTCAATAAAAGTCACACTCTTTTGTGATTATTATTGTTGTTATTGTTATTGCTTTATTATTGCAGATTATTGCTGTGAGCAATCAAGAGATTCGTTATCGCATTGCATGCTTCGAAATCCATTAAGTTTTTGTTTTTTGTGCCGATTTTCGCATAATACGATACAGTAAGATCCCATGCCACAGCCTCCCAGCGTCCGGTCACTTTCACTCGCCCTTGCTCCAGTTGAAAGTCATTATAAATTACACACTTTGGGCATATTTGCCAAGCTGTTTATCAATTCGAATCAATAACGTATTTTTTGGAGCCCTCTAATAGCACTGATTAATGTCTTATCATTCGTGTTTAAGCACTGAACAAACACATCAACTTAAATGGGGTAGATGCGGGGAGTGGGGAGTCGAAAGGCAAATTACAAAGCGCCGTTAAAAATTTCACTTTCTAAGGCAAAAAAAAAAAAAAAAAAAAAAAAACAGAGAAGATATAAAAAAGCGTTGGCATCAACAGGTGAAATCTCTCCCAGCTTCCTGTCCAACAACAGCTGAGGAAGACGGCACCCAGAGATGAAACAACTTTTGGGCTTTAAGTAAGAAAATATTAAGAATAATTATTGTTGACTCGATTTGAGTTGAGCCGGAAAAAATTGATAAGACCCCACCGACATAATGTGGTGCAATTAAATTCATAAGCGCCTCAACCTGTGGGGCACCCTAATTTTGCAGTTGTGTCTGGGATTTCCCTGCCAGTGTATCTAACCGCTCACCCCCTCTTCTCCTACCTCTGCGAGTGGCTTGCATGTCAGCGCCTCAAATCGTGGCTAATTAGTGTAGTAAAAGTGGCCAACGAAATGAAGAAATTTTCATAGAACCGAACCAAAGACAACATGCAACATTAAACAAAACCAAAAACAACAGAAAACTTTAAACTGAAAAGATGGCCAAAGATGATGGGGTCGCTCGATTCTATATAGCGGATACTATTAGCTGGCCTTTTGTCATGTTGTTGTCTAATTTCTCGTTGTTGTTTTTATCTTTTAATGATGTGAAAGAAAGCTCTAAGTCGGTGTGTTGTGTTGTGCTGTGTTTGCTTCTAATGACCGCACCGCCCATTCAGTTAGATCTATTGTCAGAGCTCTATCAAAATATTTTTCAAATAGAAAACTAGCTGAGAAGTGTGTAATCTTGCGCTGAAGACTCTTGAAACTGGCATGCAAATCTCTGCTAGCGGTCATGGCGGAGCTAATCAATCAATATGCCAATGCTGCTGCTGCTGCCAATGGCTCAAAGACAGTAGCCAGGCCAACAGAGTCAGCCAAAAGTCAGCTATGAGTCAGTGAAGTCATCTCCAATCGTAAATATATGTGAACGTAGACACTTCAACACAGCGCAAAACTTTGAGATAAATAATTAACCATCAAATTGTTGTTGTTTTTGCTGTTTTTGCCTACCAAAATGTGCAACAGAAGCTGCTAAGGCTAAAATGATTTAGCTGAAATTTAAAACTTTCGCCAACGCTATAACGAATGGCGGCTATTGGCAGTTTTGGCCACTGCCCGCCCAAACCAACATTAACTTGGCCAACACCACAGCAGCACACACAGCGGGTGAGAAATTGAACTTGAAGCCAAGGGATATTACTCAAATCATTGAATATCTTTCGATGTGCACAAAATAAAACCCATAAAGCCAATTCCATTAACAACTCAGGTTTGAACCTAAGTTACTTGCCCTCTTTTTTTTTAGCTTTACCTTGAATGCATTTTTACTGGCTTTTTGACGAATTGCATGCATAAATTCAAGGATGAAAATTGAGTTTTATGTTAACACTTTCAATTAATATAGTGGTGCAAACAACTTTCTTGCAGTTTTATAAACTAGTTTGCTATAAAATATGTCTTGTAAATTAATCAAATTATTGAACAATTTATTATCAGATATATGAGACTTTGAGAAGTTGTTAAGAGCAGGTGGAATAGTCTGTGTTCTTGTTAAGTTAAACATCAAAGAAAGAATTTTTTTATAATTTTACAGAACTATAACTTAAAAATTAATTTATTATTAATCATACACTTCTTGTAACTCAATGCTAACTGTAGGCCAACATATTTTTGAGAATTCTGCTCGTGTCTAAAAATTGTCAGCGTGTTGTGACTTAACCCAATTTAGATGGGCCAACAATGAATTATTTTTCTTAGCAGCACTTTTTTTTCTTGTTACTGCTGCAATTTGGTAGTGTCTGAACGCGCGAAATTTCATTTCCAACTAATAAAAAACGGTTACCTGTTGCGGCTTAAACTCTAATTAACGCCTCATGAAGACTGCCAAGTGCCTGGAGGAGAAGCTCACTGTCTCTCTCTTTTAGAGTCCGCTCCTCTTTCTCGCTTTTTGCTGTCAGTGTAATGCTATAAATGCCTTATGTCTTGATGCTGTTACTACTGTGCTCATTCTGTCTGCTTGAGAACGTTGGGATGAAACCGAATATGAGGGAGGAAGAGGGAAAGGAGGCAGTTTTTAGATGCGCTTTTATGGCATTTCTTCTCACCAATTAGACGCACTTTAAGGCGTCATTAAATGTATATGATTTTATTATTATTAATAATTTCAGTTTATGCATTTTAAACACCACACACATATATCTGTGCGCCAACTGTAATTGCAAAGACCAACAAAAAAATGAGAGCTGGACATAAGTCTACCAATCTACCAATCTAAAGTCACAGCTAACAGTTCTTTTGGGTGTAGACCGTATTGTTGTTGTAGTTGTTGTCGCTCTTATAGTCGAGTTTTTAACGCGTTTAACTTCCGGTTGAAGTCGTAAAAACAAAAACTGCTCCTCTTTCGACGATGTTAGCACTTGTTGTTGCTGTTGTCGCTTGGTGTTTGGTTTTGTTTGACTTTTACGATTTACTTTTTTTTTCCTCTTGCTGTTTTCGCCACGCTGTGTTTTTACACCTCGATTTTTACACTTGAAACTTTTTTATACGCTTGTTTCTGGGTAATTTTTTTTGTGTTGTGTTCATCTTTTTTATGTTTTAATTTTTTTTTTTTTTTTTGCTGTTGACGCACGTTAATTGAATTTGTGGCATGGCAACATCGCCCCACGCCCATCTCGCCCCACCTTCTCCGGTGTTACCACCCAATAACCAGAGCAACTCCCCAGTTATTGTCCATTTGCTGTGCCATTTATTTAATTACATTACCGCTGGCTGCCTTTCTAGCCATCTATTTGCTGCTGGCCATTTGCTTACCGCGTTCGTTCGCTTACCATTCAATATTAATTTGCATTTTTCAGCTGCTTTATTCACACAAACGTTATACATTGCCTTTTGTTGTTTTTTTGTACTTTTAATTGCCAGGAAATAGTCTTACTTTTTGTGCTTGAATACCCCGCCGACTGCTAAGAATGAATTGGTAGTGTAGCAACTTATTTTTTGCTCTATTCAATATTTAATTTCGTCTTTCTATTTAACTTTCAATTCAGTTGCCTTGAAAATTTAAATGTTTGGCAATTTACAACCGCTTAGCAAAGTTTCAAACCATTTTACGACAGCTAATGTCCGAAAGTTTTATATTACTTTCAAATGTAAATTTTTCAGTGCATACTTTTCGGCTGACAGTCTAAATAGCTCTGTTGTCTGCAGTCTGTAGTAAAACTGAGCTGTTATTCCCCTGCTCTAACATTAAATATTTATTAAATGCTAGTTTTAGTTATTACGAACTTTATGATTAAAAGTTGAGTAATTTTCCCACTCCCAATCCGATTTAATTCCTCCATCAAATAAAAACAGCACTTTTCCTGTTTCATATTTCGTACATATTTTAATATTTATATTTCGCTCGTTTTTTTGCGTTTATACAAAAATATATTTATATATAAAAATAAAAACACACGTCGACCGCTGGAAATGTCATGCCTAACACTTAATTAACGCCTTAGGGAAAAATTTGTATTTAATTATTTTAGAATTTATGTTGACAAATAGAAATTTTGGATGTGCGCTTAATTTTAGTCGCTCGTTTATGATTATGTATATTTTAATAAAAATATTAAAGCAAATATTTACTATCGATATTTGTTTTGTTTTTTGCAATGATAAAAAAATTGCTGCTGTCTGTGAAACAGTTTCTAACTGTACAACTAAATCATGCTAAAATCTGTTCAATTAATAAATTAATCAAAACGGAGAGAAAGAGAGTGAAGCAAAAAAAAAAAAGACATAAATAAATTGCATACTAATTTGGCACGCATGGGAATTAAAGTTGGGAATTTTTCTGTCAAAAGAAACTGCGTATAATATATACAATTAATCAGTGTTCTAAAGAGGGAGAGAGTGTGAAAAGAGAAAGATAGAGAGTGAGGGAGAGGGGGAATGGGGTGATATGTTACAGATTTAAGAACGCTCTTTATAAATATTCATTACAAATGATTTGTATAACAAACTGCGTCTTAGAACTAATTAAATATTTATATTTATTTATAATATATTTAATATTATTTATTAGATTATGTATCTATAAGTATATTTGTTATGATATATGACCAAATTTTGGTAGCAACTAAAAAACAAAATAAACTTCAACTTTATACACACCCACACAATGCAACAAACTACACATACGCACACACTCACACACACACACACACACACAGAATTGCTCGTTAGTTTTTATTTGTAGTTGTAGTTTCAGTTTAATTGTTAACTTGGCGAGACTCAATTGGCTCAGTCGACTTATATGCATAGTCCTAGATAAACCTATATATAGCCCATATATATATCTATATACAAATATATATTTAGTAGCAGATTTCTATTAATTTGATTTTCCAATTCAAATTCAATCGTTGGCCATGCAATAACCCGAATATGTCTGTATATTGTCCTCTAGAAAACTTTCGCCCGCCAAAACGCCCGACTGCGTGTGATGGCTGGGACAGCGATGACCTTTGGGACATTGACACAGCGAGTTAATGTTGACCTCGTCGAGGAACTCCTGTCGTTTTCTCACCGTAAAAAGTTTGCACGGCTGCTTGCGTTGGCAGCGAAGACGCTAATAAAAAGTAAACAAAGAATTAATTTAAAAATCAACTGGGAGTAGATAAGGCAAACTTACCGTTAGTGGCGAGCACGCAAAGAGATAACGATATGCGGTGTTATCATTGTCCACAGCTTCTCGTTTGGTCAAATAGGTAACTGAATTCTTGGGACAACGACAATGCACAATTTGCTCGGTAACATTAAGCTCAGGAGCTGTAGTGAGAGTCCAAGTGTAATCACGAAAGTGCCTAAAGTAAGAAGAAGGAAAAATTAGTCATTAAATTAACAACATTTTAAAAGGGAGAGAAGTCTTACTACACGATCAAATTAAACAGTTTAGACTTCTAAAAATATTTGATTTTACTCACTTGCAAATGGGTAACTTGTGCACAGGCTGACAGAGCTTGTAATGCCGAGTTTTATCCGCAATTGTGTGGCCATCATCGACGCCCAAACTACTCGGACAGCCGCCAATAAAGCTGTTGGATTCCTTATACCCTCGATGTCCTGCATGTCGCATATGCGCTGATAATCTGGGTGGACTGTGTGGCAATTCGTTGTCCGCAAGTTCTTCGAAGTTGGACGACAGCGGCACTGCCTCATTGTAGTCTGGAGAACGTTCTAAGTAATCGCTCGCTTGCAACTGCAAATCATCCTCATAAACTGCGCCCAATTTCTGCATTAATTTCTTCATGTGTAAACTCTCGAATTTCTTGTCCTGAAATTCGCCGAGGAGCAAACGCTTGTGTTGCAGCAGCTTCTCCTTTTCGTAGTAGTTGCGATACTTTTGAGTCTCGGGGGAGCCATGTGCTGGGTGCTCATGATGATGCACTATGACATTGTTGGGCATGCGATTTGACTCTGGGCAACGACATTGTCGCTCGATCCAAGGTGTCTCGTACAGATCGATCTTGGAGCAGACGGCATTCGGTGCGCACACGGGCAAATCATCCTCAGAGTCCTGCGAAATAAGGAATTTTATAAGTGTTAATATTTTATATTACTTGCATACTTTTAGGCGCTAACTTAAGAACTTTAACTTGCTATAACTCGCTGTGTTCAATGTTCAGTCGATTATTTGTTATAAAGAAGCAATTTGTGTTGATCTTTAAATTATTGGTAGCAGCACAAGTCACATTCAGACATTTTGAGGAACTGTAAATGAGCTGCAATGGGCAACATTTGCATAAACGCGTCACGAGTTGAGAAAACTCATTGAAATAAATTGATTCATTGGATTTGCTCAAACTTTTCAAGTGGTCATTCAGAGAGAGGCTTCTTCCCGCTTTCCCCGCTCCCTAAAGCCAACAATATGGCCATTTGTAGTCCATTCAAAGCCTTAACAAGTCGGAGTTGCCTGTGCTTTAGACAAGTTTTGACATGATTAACATAAAAATCCTATCTACGCGCTGAGTGGTACTGTAAATGTTTGTTTGGGCTACAGATATAGTTTTCATTAATTGAATTCCTTGTCATATATGTTTTTCGCTTGTTTACTTAATCCTTTGGTCCTTTTACACAGTTGGCCATAAAAGCTTATGTTACCAGCAGCTGTTGTTGTTGTTGGCTATAAACATAAAAACCAACTAGCAACTGCGGACTTTTAGTTTTGTTTTCTTTACTTATTTCGAAACGAGTCGATTCAATTCGATTTGATTCGATTCGCTTCGTTTTTATTATGTGTCGCTTTTTGTGCTGCTTCTTCTTTAACGCTTGTCATTGTCCTTTCTCATTTGATTTTATTGTATGGCACTCTAGTGACAACAGCAACAACTTGAACAACAACAACAATAACATATATGAGCAACATATCAAGAGTAAGAAGAAGAAGAATAACATCCACAGGTTTCCAATGAAATTATCGAAAGCAATCAATTTTTTAAGTGGAACTGTTTTTCAACTCGTACCTTTTGACATCTACTCTTTTGGCTGTACTCCCTCTGCTCCTCTCTCCCTCACTATATAGCGGTCTCTTTCTTTTTGGGTCCTTTTTTTTGGTTGTTATGCGTCTTTTGTTCGGTTTCGATTTCAATTTGATTTTCTGTGTGTGTGTTGGTTTTCTTCTTCTATTTCTTTCTGATTTGTATTCAAATTATTTTTATAATGAAATCAATAGGCCTCGTTTCCAGTTCGTCAGAGTTGCACCTGCCTGTGGATTTTAGATGCTACCTGAGCGTCCTTTTGGCCAGCCAAAACTACCTTTTTGCCTCTACTCCATCTAGCTATCTCTACTTAGCAAGTCCGTGACGAACCGGAAGTCCGGAAGTGATTTAGTGTAGACAGGCCGACGGATGTAAATAAATAAGTGCAGTAAACACGCACACACGCATACTTAAACACGCTCACTGTGTGTGTAAGTGTGTGTGTGTGTGTTTGCCTTCAAAAGGGATTAGCAGAGGAACAGGAAGTAAAGCAAAGCCAAAGCCAAAACAGGTTGCCTCTCCTGACCTTTTACCTTTGCCACTAACTTAGGGTACTCTTCTCTCTCTCTCTCTCTCTCTCTCTTTCTCTCTCGCTCTATATTCCCTTCCCTTTCCCTTGCGGAAGTAGTCCGGCGACTTCCTTGTTGTCTTCCTCTTTCCACGTTCCTTTATTAGTTTTATTTACTTCCGTTCAGCATTTACTTCCGCATTGCGCGTTTCCCACGCGTTTTTGACCTACTTTTTCGACCTATTTCCTTCTCCATTTCGACAGGATTTCAGTTGAGTTTTAGCTGCACCTGCGCCGCCCCTAAAAAAGCCCTACTCCATTGCAGTACAGCTGCTAGTTCCTGTACCTTAACCCTTTGTTGACAGTTTTTTTCCTCCGTTGTTGTTTCGCTACACAGACTCAACAATTTTTATGATATTCCCTAGCAGAGATTATTAGGATTCCTAAGGATTCCACTTGAGGGAAACCTTTGTCGTGCATGTGGCAGGATATACTTATGTAAGCAGCGTGGGAAATTCTTTGAAATTCAAGCAGTCGCGTCAGTTCCCCACCCGCTGCCCTCTTAAAACGCCCCCGCGTTTCCCCAATTCCCCGTTGTCTTTTGTTTTTATAAATGTTTCTGCGCAAATGGGGAATTAAACTACACGCAGCGTGCTACTTGAGAGCGGGGACTGGAGGAGACATGGATTGGAGAGAGGGAGAAGAGAGAGTAGAGGTATTTTGGCTCCTAGAATTGTAGGCAAACATTCCGATGGCATGCGCTCATCTTGACCGAAATCTGCAAACTACAAACAACAGCTAGAAGACGGAGAAGAACAACAGCGAGAAGACATGGAAAGAGGGGAGAGAAGCGTAAGCTCAAGCCAAGAAAGTTTATGCGAGAAGGCAGTAAAAGTTGCTGCTAAAAGCAAACAAAAAAGCAGCTAAACAGACACAGCGATAGACCGGATATCCGGTTTAACGCGGTAAAACAGCGAGAGCAAAGGGAGAAAGAAACGAGCAGCAAAAGGGAAAAGAAAGAAGTGGAGCAGAGCAAGGGGGAGTGTAGAGAAGCTGCTGCCACAGCGACACTTTATAATTTGGTGTCTGCAACACGCGCGTGCTCCACAAACAATTAGCCTCATGTGTCAAAGTGCAGAGGACAAGGTGTAGAAGAGAAAGAGGGAGAAGTGGAGGGAATTGCTGAAAGGGCAGCGCACAACGGAAGCAGGCAGTACATGAAAGCTGGTCAACTTGCAACGTGCTGCGGCAAGCAGTGTGCAACTTTTGAATGACTTTTGGAATTCAATGAATTGAAATGAAGAGAGCAGGGAATTCTGAGGGGGGAGACTGGGCAGAATTGAAGAGCAATTGGTAAGCTTTAAGAGCTGTCAAAGGGTTTTACGCACGCTCATTTAATTGAATCAAATTAACCCCCAAGAACCCCAAGAGCCCCCAACAATAACAGCAGCAAACAACAACCGATGCTGCTGTTGCTGCGGCTGTGCTGCCTCTGGTCATGCCTCATGTGGTCGGGGGCATGTTTGGAATTTGTGCGCCTCAAGAGATGCGCGAGTCACCGGAAGCTGTTTGCCTCAAGATGACAATGACTTGTAAAATTTTTGTTGTTTAAGAGGCGGCGAGAGGAGGCAGCAGCAGCAGGGAGTGGGCAAGTTGCTGCATAGCTGACATGCTTTATGTCCCTACATCCCCCTCTCTTTTCTCCTCTCTGTCTCTACCTCTTTGTCCGTTAGCTGCCACACACTCATTAGCTCAGACGCTGTTGGGAGGGGAGAAGCCTTTGATTGTCGCGTAATTTGAGCTTGGTCTGCTATAGGCAGTGCATACTGTAGACGGGGGGAGGGGAGAATGCGTTGTTAGTGCACCTGCCGCTATCAATAACTCAAAAACCGAAGAAGCAGAAAACGCTTGACATGACGTGCGCAAAACTACAACAAAAGCAGGACTTGCCACAAAAGGTTGCACTGCACTGCATATATGTGTGTATGAGGGTGTGTGTGTTGCCAATCAGTGACATAAATTTGTGAATGCCGGAAGATGCCAAGCAAAAGAATGCCAGAACTCAGGCAGTTGCTGCAGGCTGTTTTGTGGCAGCGGCAGCATTGCTCGGTGTTTGGTTCCCATGAGGGCGTTGACGCACAAAGACGCACACGATCGACAGACGACAGAGGATGGAGGATGAAGGACGACAGACGGAAAGACAGACGGAGGAACGGACAGACTACAGTTGTTGTTGTTGTTGCTGCTGCTGCTGCACATGCGCCGCTAAGGCAAAGATGCTGCTGATCTTTGAGACCGTTAGCTCACTGTGGCTGCCGCCTGGCACAAGTGTCTACTGCTGCAGCTGGTGGCAGGTAGTTGCTGCAACCTTCCTGTTGCTCCTCTCGGTGTCTTTCCAACTGTTATCTTTTGTCTATGCGTTAATGATTTTTCTATACATTTCCTTTTTATTTTTCTACAACTACAACTACAACTGCTGATGCTGCTGATGCTGCTGTTGTTCTTTCTTTCAACATTTTCCCCATGACTGAGAATTATGCAATCTGGCGTCGCTTGTAGCACATGTGGCCAGCGCTTAGCTGGAGACGCAGAGTGAGAGATAGAGCGAGGAGAGGAGAGAGACAGAGAGAAAAGGCGGAAGTGCTCTTTGGTCACCTCACGCTGTTTACACGAAAATTCAATTAAAATTGAAAATTGTTTTTCAACCGGAAGTCAGAGATAGATACCGAGAGAAAGAGTGTGAGAGACAGGGAGAAGAAAAGGCCCGAGAAGCTTCTTAGCCAAATCAGAAGCTGCTGTTGCTGCGGAAGTCACACGGAAGTTGTTTAGGCCAACACCGCCAGAGCCAACTTCCAGTTACTTCCACTTAATCTTCATCCGTCTCAAATTGTTCTTGAGGTTTTTTTTCGGTTTCGGAAGAAATTCCAATGAAAACATTAAGCTGGACTGAGATTGCATGATGAGAGAGACAGAGGGAAATGGAGAGAGTTCAAGAACCGGAAGTAAGTTAATTCAGTGCTCGTTCTGACGCTTCAGACAAATATTTTGCATAGTCCAAGACTTTTTGACTTTTGAGCTGAAAATAAAGCTGGCCACAGGCAGGAAGAAAACAGAGGAGAGGAGTGTAGAGCAAAGGGGATCTCGGAGGCAACTGGCTGTGCCACTTTGGCGCGCCTTAACGGAAATATGCCAACCTCAACAACAACAGAAGCAGCAGCACCAACGACGGCAACAATGTGAGCCTCAACAACAACGGTTGCTGCTGCAGCAGAGTAAAAATTTCATTCATAAAAGTGCAAAAATGCCAAAAGGAAGCAACCGCAGCAACAACAACAGCAAAACGGTCAGTTGTTGTCGGCGAAACGGGGTAGCAGAAGGGTGGCAAGACAGTGGGGCTAAGGGTGTGGGGCGGGAGGATAAATTTTGAATTGGTTAGGAACACGATTGCTGGCTGAAACTGGTTTGCCCGACTTGCAGCCAATTGCAAGGCAACCAAGCAGCTTGTTCATTGTTATTGTTGCTGCTGCCCGTCTGCAACAACAACAGCAGCAGCAACACTGGATTTTGCGTAGCTTGTTGATCGTCACAATTAATGAACGTCGTCTACGCATACGGACATCCACTAACCACATCCACATTCACATCCACATTCACAGCCACATTCACATCCTCAGTCGTAATGTTGTTGTTGTTGCTGTGGCCGCAAAACGGAAAAAAGCAATTCATTCATTCATTCAGTCGAGAAAAAAAATGGGGAGACAACAACAACAACACCAACAACAAAACTGGCATAGTTGTTGTTGTATTTGTAATTGTTGCTTTAGCCAAACCACAAGATGTTGCTGGTGTTGCTTAGCCAGCAACATGTTTAGCTGTAGCAGCGTCAACTGTTGCCATTGCCTGCGTTTACGCTCAGCTAAATAAATCAATCTATTGTTGTTGTTGTGCAGCAGTTTTATGAATGAAAAGTTGCTGCTGCTGTTGTGTGCATGTTGTTGTTGCTACTGCCCCTTTTCGCAATTTTTTAATGTAAGACAACAGCAACAATTGCGCGTAGCTTTTGTTGTGGCCTTTTTTGGGTTGTTGCTGCTGCGTCTGTTAATTACGATCAAGTTGCAGTTGTTTTTGTTGTTGCTGCTGGTGTTGTTATTGCTGCTGGCTCGCCTCGTCGATGATCGCTTGTTGTTTTGTTTAATGAACATATGCGCATTTCTTGTTGTTGTTGTTGCTGTGCGCTCGGTTTTTATGAATGAATGAATCAACAAGACCAGCAACAACAACTACAACATCAGCAGCAGCGGCAGTAACAGCATCGACAGCAGCAATACGCGCCCCGTTTGCGTATTTATAGTTATTTATTTTTGCTGCCGTCGCCAGCCGTTGTAAACAATGCGCCTTTGGCACGTAATTAGCACACTTACAGATAGCAGCAACAACAAGAAAAACAACAAAAACAACAGCAACAGCAGCAGTAACATCAACACTTACAGCAGAAGCAGAACCAACACAAATTGGAACGTGTCCGTCAATAACTGTAACAAGGTCTTGGCTGAAACGGAAACTAGCCCGGCCAGCAAAATATTTCCGTTCGATTTTCCGAATGCGTTTGCGTTTATTTTTGTGGCAATAACAACTTGATCATCAACGAAACTGGACAAAATTGTTGCAGTTGTTGCTGTTGTTGTTGTTGCTTATCACAAAAAACTGTTACAAGTCTAATATATAGATTTATATATATACAACATATCTGTACATAAAAAGTTGACTTGGCGCGCGCGCCAGCTCCAAACTTGAGTCGATTGCCTCGAGAAACACGACAACAACAATCACAGCAGCAATAGGTGCAACAACAACAGCAAGAAAAAAAGTGGGCAAACTAGTTTTTGGTATCGAGCATCCGTTGGCTCAGGTTGTTGTTGTTGTAGCTTTCAGCCAGTTGTTGTTGTTATTATTTTTCTCAATGGAAGCTCTCTGAAATTTTTGAACTGGAATTTTTTTTAGGTGAATAATTGTGCGATGCTGTTGTTGTTGCTGTCGATCGTTTTATGCTAATGCGTTAGACATTATTAAACAAAAAAAAAAAAATACATGTTTGTTTGTTCATAACTACACTGAGAGAAATCCAAATAAATGCCAGTGATATTAGTTCTTCTAGTTCCACAGTTTTCTCGCAGTGTCTGAAGCTTCTGTTTCTTGTTGTTATTGTTCTGCTCAAACTCTCTTCGGGAACATTTGTTGCTGTTGTTCTGCTTTTTTTCTTTCTTGTTTTCGCTTTGAATCCACATTGAATAATTTCTAAATTTAGCATAAAAAATAATAAATTCTTTGGCGTGAAAGGAATGAGAGAGCAAAAAACAAATTTTTGATGAATAAAATGCAAAAAGCAAACAAAACCCAAAGAAGTCAAGAAATTCAGATCTGTGTCTTGTGATAAAGTATTAGCCAACTCTGTGGAATGAAAGAAACGCAGGGTATCTGTAGTCGAACCCAAACGATGACCTTGCTTACAGACACAAAGATACACACCCTGTTGAAAAGCAGTTATAATAAAGCTCGTAAATTTTATGACGCGACTTTTATGATGAATGCCTGCGGTTCAAATTATCATAAAAAATGGCTCGACCGAGTGGGTGGAAGGGAGTGGAAAGAGGAAACCGGGAAGAGAAAAGAAAAACTAGCGAAAAAAAGAAATAAATAAATATATTTGTGCCGAAGTAGAACACTAGACAATTGTTGTCATTGTTGCGGTTGTTTTTGTCGAGGGCGTGGCCAAGCTATTGATAAACAACTTTTTATTTACTACACACATACTGTGGCACATTGCGCATACGCAGCGTTGTCCCGACTGGCGCTCGAGACAAAACTAAAAAGATACGAGATACGAAAAAAAAATAGCTGAAAAATAAATAAAAATGCCGTTTTCACACCTGGCTGAGCGCTCAGGCAACAACAATAAAAGCACCCACGTGTCTAGGCCAGGCCACAAAGCAACAACGACAACAACAACAACACAACGGGCACAAACAACACGACTTTGGCCAACAACCGAAATGGACAGACAGCGACATGTTTATGCTTGATTTGTTTATGCATTTCTCAGTCAATTGGAATTTCTAGCAGCCTCTTTGATATCTCGCTTCGTCTTCTGCTAGACTTTTTTTTTGGTGCTAGCTCGTGTCATTCAATGTCTGCGTTAAGCTACATGCCACATGCCACAACAACAACAGCTTTGGCTTTGACTGCTTTTAGCCATGCCACGCGTAACGTTGACGTCTTTTCAAGTTGTTTAAGCCAAATATGCGTAGCTGATCTGCTTGTATATGGCTAACAAATCATTGCTTGTTGTTGTTGTTGTTGTTGGCGTTACCCATTCAAACAACATTTGGACGCTCTGTCGCTTTGCCATTCATTCATAGATTGACTTGCCCAACGAAGCGAAACGCACTCGATGCTGCCGCTGCCTCTGCTGCTGTCTCAGTCAACGTCGCTGCTGACGTCGCAGCTCATCAGCGCGTTTACGTTTTCATTCATTCATTCATTCGATCTGCCTGCCCACTGCCCTCTCCCACCCCTTTAACGGCTCTCCCTCTCCATCTCTCTGTCTCTCTCTTTTGCTGCTCCTCCTCTTCGCAGTTCTCGCTCATTCATCGTACTCTGGCAACGCCATTTGCCAGCTTCGTCGTCATCGTCGTATTTCATTCATGAATTTTCTTTCATTCAACATTGCCTGTTTGGCTCTCTCTCCCCTCTTACATCTCTCCCTCCACTGCTTCTCCTGCCCCAGCCCTCTCCCTCTTTGGCTTCGTTTTAGCTCCGTTGTTGTTGTTGTTATTGTTGAAAACATTTTTAAATACCGGAACTGAATGTTTAGCGCTTTTAAGCATGGGAACTTTTTGTTTTCTTCTTCTAGAAAAATAAAGAAAAAAAGTTTATCTATTCCGCGCTGTCTCTGTCCCTCTTTTTCTCTCTCTCTCTCCCTCCTACTGCTGTTCCTTCGATTTGTTGAGCCATTTTATGCGATCTCTTCCGAAAACCCAACAGGAATTTTTGGTCTTTTTTTTTTTTTTTTTGTCTATTTTAGGTGTTGTTTTCTATGCGCCGCTCGCTTTTGTTGTTGTAGGGCTGTTGTTGTTTTTTATGCCTTTACAATTTATTGCAGACATACGGATTGGATATTTATGGGCCATGCAGATAGGTCTCCCCGATTCCCCTCTGTCCCTTTGCACCCAAAACTAAGCTGAATCGGCGATCTGCGCTGTAATGATGCAAAACGTGGGGTATATTGGTGTGAATATCACCAGTAGTGGAGGGTGGAGACTGTTTGGAAGAGGAGTTAAGCTTAGCTAGGGAAATTTTATTGATTGGGTAGCAAAAACTATGTCATTAGGTTAAAAACTGCTTAATAAAACTAAAGTTTAGATTCCTGTTTTAAAATCTCAGATCTTTTTGAGTCGCATGTCGAAAGAAATCTCCATTTATATACATTGAAATCTCTGCTCCCCTCCTAGCCATTACAGGGTATCTTTCTAGTCGACTCCTTAATTAAAATTCAACTTAATTTTTTGTCTCTAGTTGTTGTTTAAACTGTCAATATTTTTGTTTTGATTGCCGTTGATATTTCACGCCTTGGCCAACTAACAACAACAACACCAATGACACCATCGGCTAGGGAGTGCTCACTGCAGTGGACACTAAACATAATAGATTGGCAGTTAGACTAAGTTTATGAAACTAACTGAAAACTAGCTGATACCTTTCTACTCACATGATTTATGGGGATTACAAGTGTTTGGTGAACAGAAAGGGGAATTGGATTGAATCAACAGTTTGTATCGCTGGAATTGCAGTTGTGTAGTTTATTTTTGAGTTCGTGGAAAGATCGTATCGTGTAGCAAGTTGTAGCTTAGTCATGCCAACAGTTCGTGCCTCAACTGGTGTGGCACATATAAAAACATTGAACTCTTGACCCGCAACACTAATTGGTTTATAAGGTATCGTTGAGTTTAATTGATCAAATGCGACGACGACAGCGCTGACAACAACAATGTGTACAACGACAGCACCAGCAACAACAACAAATGACATGGAAAACGCTGCGAAACAACAAACAACTTTCATTTTTCATAAAAAGCAATTGCTGTAGTTTCTGCTGCTGCTGTTGTTGTTGCTGCTGCTGCTGCTGCAGTTGCAATTAAATGTGCCATAAATAAAGAAACAACTGCTCCGTTTAGTGGGTGTCAAGTGTAATGTCTTTTAAGAACGTCAGTCTCTAACTCTATAGGGCGGCAACTAAATATAGACAATAACCATATACGTGATTCGTGGGCCCAGCCCCAAAGTTGGCTGGAAAACCTGCTGTTGTTGCTGGCGTGGGCATTGCAGCTAGTTACAATATGGCAGCAGCAAAACATCAGCAAGTTGTTGAGCAGGTGTCGCCCCTGCATTATGCAATCGACGACAAGTTGTTTGCATAGCTTAGTGCTGCTGCTACAACGGCATTAGCAATAGCTGTAATAAGACCAACAGCAACTGTTGCTGCTGTAATTAGGCATGTCTACTTACCCCTATTTGATAGAGTATACGAAGATCCTTGCTGCCAGCAGCATGTGCATGTCTATTGTTGTTGCTTAATCGATGTTGTTGCTGCTGCAACATTTGGCGCGCACGTCGATTCGCCAATGTTGCTGGCTCCGTTTCCAGCGGCTGTTGTTGCTCCGCTGAGATGCTGACAACAGCAATAGTTAGCGGTTTTTCGCTACTACTACTGCTGCTGCTAGTGCTGCTTTTGGCTGTCGTTGCTGTTGTTGTAGTGCTTGTTGCTGTGTGTGTTGGTGGTGTTGCTGCCGTTGGCGCACCTGCTAGCTCTTTGGCATCGTAGATAGTGTACTCCAAGCTCTTGTGCTTGGCAACAACATCGCTGTTGGCCGTCGCCGTTGCTGTCAGCTCGTACACCTCGAGCGGCAGACGCGTGCTCTGTGCGACGTCCGTCAACAGCAGCAAAGGCAACAGCAACAACATGTCAAGACGCCGCAACAGCAACAGCAGCGATCTCAAGCGTATGCTGGCCATTGTCGTAGACACCAATCGCTGTCGGTGTGTGTGTGTGTCTTTGGGTGTGTTGCTGTTGTAATTGACACTTTTTTTGTGGGTTTAGTAAGCTGCCTCAGTCTCCGCTGTTGTTGTTGTTGCTGTTGACTTGGCAAATCGAAACGTTGATTGTTTTTTTCTTCTCTCACTCTATCGTTCTCTCTCCCTCTCTCTCGCTTCTACAATTTCAACGAGGGGGAGTTGTAGGGGGAAATGGGGAATGTTATTGCAGCTCTCAGCTCAAATTAGCATTGGTCAGCGCAGTGACTGTTTTTCGTTGCTGTTGTTGTTGTTGTTGTTGCTGTTGGCCCCTGGCCCACATGCTACGCGTTGCACGATTACGTATTGGTAAAGCAGGTTTAAGGCACACGATCGAACGATTAAATATTGACGATTAACTATCAACGTTTAAGGTTTACAAACAATCAACGATTATTGATTATCGATACGTGATTATCGATTTGTTTACACTTTACGTATGGCATAAATCTATTATATTTATTTAGTATTTCTTTTTTTTTTTTGTAGCACCAAAAAACACGCGACTTGTTTTCGTTTTTGAAATGAATTTTTTGTTTTTGTTGCTGTTGTTGTGGTTGTAGAGACTCGCAACGCAAGTTTGTGGCATGCGGTTTTTTGTTGCGTCTCCGTCAACGTCTACGTCTGCGTCGTTGTCGTCGTCGTCGTCTGCTCAGGGCAACCTCACTTTTCGAACTGATCAAACAGAAAAACGAACGAAGACCAAACAACGAACAACTTTACGCTCTCTCACTGTTGCTCTCCCTCGCTCTTTCTCTGCTCGCCTCGTTCTTGTCGCTGCCTGTGCGCACGTGTGTGTGAGTAAACGATTATCTGTGTGCTAAGACTTGAATGAACATACACACACATAGCCAGGCAGGCACTCTGGCAGCGACGCTAGCGGCGACTGAGGCAGAGACTGCGACTGGCTGAACTGGTTGCTGTTGGACTATGAATGAATGAATGAATGTTGTGAGACCGCGACGTCGACAGCGGCAGAGACTGCGACAGCAAATGCACAGCATCCACTACGAGTGTGTGTGTTCGTGCGAGTATCTATGTGTGCCTGCTTGCTGTGGTCTAAGCCCGGCTCGCGTGCTGCGCTTGCCTGTCGCCTGAGGCCGTCGCATCCTTTAGACCGTTTTTCTGCGCACTCTCTGTGTTTATTTTTGCCTCTGCTTTTTTGTTGTTCTTGTAGCTGCTGTTGTTTTTGTTATTTTTACTACGACCGGAAACTAATTCCTGCGCAGCGACATTGTTTTTGCTCTTGCTGTGGGTTTCTTTTACTTATGCTGCTCCGCAGCTTCTTTAATTTTGCGCGCATGCCAAAAAATAAGCAAAAAAAACAGCAGCAACAACAACAATGGGGAACAACAACAACTGAGAAGACTCGTCTTCAAGCTTCTTCAGGTTGAGTGGCCAGTTCAAGCGAAAAGCGCGCGCTTCTCAAGAAAGCGCGCCAATTTTTATGAGCCTAGCGATAAGATTTCATTCGGTTTCCATTTTCAATTCCCTCCGTCTGGGTCTGAGTCTGAGAATGGCGAGACACGTTAACTGGAACCCTTAATGTGTGTGGATCATACGTTAACTTACTGTTTACCAACTCAAAACTACCTTGATTCGATTGCTGCACTCAAATGTCCGAAAGTGGCCTTCATTTTTTCAATTCCACCGATGTCTGTAATCATTACTGACTTGTGAATGTGAATATTTTGACAAATCAATACAAAGGAAGTTTTATTTTCATTTTATACTCTTACTAATTCCATTTGATGACACTCTTTTGAATGTCTAATCGTTTGAGATACTTTTGTATCTCATAGGAAGTCATTCCTTATGTAAATCTCCCCATTTTCATTCAACACATTCGCTAATTCTACTTCTTGTCTATTTGGAATGTTGGCTGGGAATCGTAGAGTGACTAAAGTAGACTATACAAATATGAAAATGAATTTGGTGTATAAGATTAGTACTATTTTCTTGATATTTTTTAATAAAGATACTTCTTAATCCTCTAAAATCTAAACATTAAGATACTTTTTATAAATTTAATAATTTTATCTCTGCTTTCAATGTATTAATAATTCATATTTTCTCTCCTTTCCTTGCAGGCAAAATGTACGCTGTTATAGGACGACGACATGGCAAAATTCTGTCGGGTGACTTGACACAGGGCAGTGGCAACTTTGCTGTGACCTGTCTGCTGCCGGTCATTGAATCTTTCAACTTTGCTCAGGAGATGCGCAAACAGACATCTGGCCTCGCCTGTCCCCAGCTAATGTTCAGTCATTGGGAGGTAAGTTTGCAATCAGAGCAGCTGTTGCAGCTGTTGTTACTAGTTGTTACTGGTTGTTGCTGGTGGATTTTGGCGCAAGTGCGCCACGCAATCTTAAAGTGAACCCTTTTGATATTGGCCATATGCCATGTGCGTGCCTCTTTGCCTTCTGCGGTGATGAGGTGCTGCGGTCTCTGTTTGGTCAGCTAAAATCTCAGCTTACCTTTGGTAACTGCTGCTACCTTTCTGCTGAAGTCTTATAAGCTTAAACCGCAGCAACATCTATAGCAACAGCAACAGCAGCAGCAGCGACAACAGTTGTTCTGAAAGTTATCTGGTCCATTTGAGGCTGCAGCTGTGGCAACTCTGGGCTGAAATTCAAGTAACTTAAAGCGGGCGGCCTTTCCCCTGACCTTGTCGCACTTCAATCCCACATTTTGTTGCTAGTTTTGTAAATAGCTGATCTCGATCTCAATCTCGATCTTCACTGGGCAAACGGATGAGCCAAGAGCTTGCTCCGAAAATGATTAATATGGCCACAATTCAAGCACACCCCACAAAACTGTCGGTTCATTGAAGTGTGCCATAAATTTCTCTTTAAATTGTCCAAGTTTTTTGTTTTTTTTTTATTAACTGAAAGCTTCACGTGTTCTTTTTTGTGTGCCTATTATATCATCTGACTCTTAATGTGTGCAAACTAGTTTACAGACTTCTTGGAATGACGCAAAGAAAACCGCAAGGTAAAGAATGTTCTTGTTACACTCTTTTGTTTGAGGGTAGCATAATTATGTCACGCACTGTGTTAATTACAGCTGGAAGTAGTTACGAGAGAGGCCGCTTACCTTAAGTATTTAAATACGGTATGTGATTTACTTTTTCTGAATTTGTGTTCTTGTTTTCTTACCAAACCTATAACTTTCTGCAATATTATTCTTAAAAATGTGTTCTTTAAGTTTTTGTATAATTAGGAAGTTATAAAGATTGCTTAATTGTATAGAAATATTTTCTGTAAAACTAGAAACAGTTTGCTGGAACGAAAGTTGGCTTAAATCTCAGGTTTTTACTATAATGTTGAGTTTTCCAGCCTATGTAAATTATATATTTATACTACAGCTGTTTAAAATTTAAATATTGCTACAACAAAGCTGTTTTATTATCACTTATGTACAAGAATTCTTTAGTTTTTCAGCTTTCCTTACTTTAAACATTTTTCCTCTTAAGCCAAATCGTTTGTTGTTTCATTTGTCGGGTGTGCCAACAGCTTTAAGTGCTGGTATTGGTATGCTCTATAAGTCGCTGTATGTATTAGTGTGTGCGCATGTGTATGTGTGTGTCTGTGTTGTATATCGCCCAACCAATCGATAACAACAAGTTTTTGTATAATGACTTCCGGTGATTTTCTATTTCTCAGCTTAAGTTTTGCCGGCATCGGAGTCTAGCATTGCCGCTGCTGCTGCTGTCGGTGTTGTTGTTGCTGTCTTTTTGCTGCTTCGTATAATTTCATACGCATTTCCAGCGTCCGTCCGAAAAGAGGTGGGGGAAACAACTAGCAGGAGGTGGGGTAACTTTCTGTGTGAGTGAGTGTGTGTGTTTTTCCTGCAAGAAATTCAAACGGAAACTAGTTTTGTTGAGCGACTTCAGAAATAAGTGCATTAAGCTAACTTTGTGCGTTTTAGCAATTTGGAATTCAACAGAAACAACAACAACAATTAACAGCAACAAGCAACAACAATAGCAACAACAAGCAACAACAATAGCAACAACAACACTTAACACTCAACAGAAATCGACAACAATCAACTACTATGTGTGTCACCTGGTGCTGAAGTTGGTCTTCATCTTGAAATGCTGTTGACATTTTTGAACAATTAAACAGTTATGTGCGCTGCAACGCCTGCGCCTATCCACGCCATGCCCACAATGTGTACGCCCACGCCATCGCCCCCACCCCGAAAACGCCCATGCTGCATGCGTGAGCGTTCTTTGAGTGACCACAGCAACGTGGGCGCAGTTGTCACGTGCCCATAATAACAACGAATGCAATCGCCTCAAGTGGCTACAGTGAGAGCTGGACAGCAGTAGAGCGAGAGAGAGAAAGAGGGGGCTGGGACAAGTGGGTTTGACATTTAAATTTTCTTGCCGCATCATTATAGCCCACAATGTGCTCGTTAAGCTGCTGCAACATCAGCAACTGCAACTGCATCAGCAGCAGCAACTGCAGCAGAAACTGCTGCAAATCAACTGAGCTGCTAGTGCAAGTTCTTCCTCTTTCTCTTCTCTGCTGCTGACCGTCCGGCACGACGACCTTTTGGCCCCGAGATTCAGCCACATCCCCATCTCCAACCACAGCCAGCGAGAGAACCGCAACAACTGCAACTGCAACTGCAGCAGAAACTAATTTTCAGTTTTCATACTTTGCCGCTGTATGTATTTTTCACTTCACGTAACGCATTAAAGCCTCACACACACATACGTTGGTAGAGACAACACATAAAGCACACATACACACACACACACACACATGCGTTGTAGTATGGCCAGCATAAATATGTTGCTGCTGCTGCTTGCTGTTGTTGTTGTTGTTGTTACTGCTGTCGTCATTGTTGTTGCTGCTACTGTTGCCGTTGTTGCTACCGTGTTGCGCGCTTTTGTTATTATTTGAGTTATTGCATACCCTGTATGTAGAGAGGGTCAAGGGGTATATCTGTGCGAGTTTTAGGGTAACGAAATTAATGCGGTATAACAAATTTTCTAAGCCTTTCCATCAAATACTACAGGCACTTTAACTGTTGTGACTGTTAGTTATTGTTTTTCATTGTTTAAAATATGTTTTTTACGCGAACTTTTGACCTTGATTGCTTTACTAGAGTAGCTTTCATGATTTGAAGTTATAAAGTGCATAATTGGTAACCACCTAACTAATTTTCAACTAATTAGCCAGAGGTAAAACTGATTAGAACTTAAGTCTTTGCTTTCTAATAATCTAACTTAGTTAGACCCTTAAATAGAGGTAAAACTTTAGTTGGCAATACCTTACTCTCTGGCTAACTCTAACTTCCTAAATAAAATGATTTTTTAGTTGTCTTCCCTTCTCCTAAACTGGACTAGCCGCAATGCTGCTATCAATAGCACTTTTAATGCCTTTTTCAGCAGCATAATGTAATCATCTCAACTGTCAGACTTTATGAGCGAGGTAATACTGTAGCTGGCATCAGTGCCTGTGCCTGACAGCGTTGCAAGTCCCAAATCCCCATTTTGAGACACACACACACACACTCGCTGCCCCAAATGCTGCAGCGGCTTTGGCTACTGGTCTTACCTACTTAACTGTAGCGTGTGTTGGCGGAGGAGGAGTTGTTGTAGGGTGAGTAGGAGAGGAAGAAGGGGTAGGAGTTGGAGTAAGACCTTTCATTTGTTGTGGTTGCTGCTGCTGTTGTTGTTGGTCTTGTTGTTGTACTTGTTTGGAGTGTTTATCATTAACGCGTCGCATATTATTGTTATTATTATTGTGGCTGTTGTTGTTGTCGTGCTTTGCATATATGCGAGGCATAACTTCAAAAACTACTTGAAGAGGAGCACACACACACACGCACACACTCACACCCACAAACAACAAAACAGAGCAGCAAAAAAACAACAAGAAGAAAGGGGAGAAGGAGAGGGAGAGACAGAACAGCAGACGAAGACAAATAACAAATAATCTGATAACTCGTTTTGTACCTGAAATGAAGGGCGACAAAGGGGTGGGTAGGGGAACGGAGTGTAGGGACAGAAGCGACATAGGGGAGACCCCCAAAGGGAAAGTCTCCAATGGAGGAGGCAAACAGGCGAAGGCGAAGTCGAAGGCAGCGTTGTTGGCTTGAGGTTCGGGACAGTCTCGAGTTCGGATTCGGTTTTGGGTTCAGCTTGAGGTTGAGGCCGTGGCAGTGCCCTAAAGTCTGCGCTGCAAATGTATGTATGTATATGAGTATATATGTGTATTTATGTCTGTGTATGTAGCTAAGGTTGTGTTGTGTTTGTCTGCAAGGTCCAAGCCGGCAAGTGCTTATCCAAGTGGCTCTGGCAATCCTTTAGCCAGTGGTTGCTGTAGTTGTTGTAGTTGTTGTTGTTGCGCTTAAGTGGAACGTGGTTTGCATTGTGCGCGCTGTCAAAATGACGCTCGTCGAGGCTCGAAACTCGAGGCTCGACTTTGCAGCGCATGCGCAACGTGTGTTTTTGTTGTTGTTGCTGTGGCACTCTCTGGACTGTAGATTGGGTTATGTGGCACTGGCACCGTCATCAGCACTGACTGCGGCTTTTGGCCTCTATCTCTGTTTCTCTTTTTTACGCGCTCTCCCTCTCCCTTTCTCTAGTTCGCTGTCTCTGTTTGTGGCTCTGTTTCTGGCGCGCGATAATAATCTCGACTGCGCGTTCGTTTGGTTATTTTTTTTATTATTATTTTTCTTGCCCCTACCACAGCTGCTGCTGCTGCTGCGTCAGGCGTATTTCGGTAGCTGCTGCGTAAATTACCTGCATGCGGACGTACAACTGGACAGGTAAACACACTCCACACACACACGCACACGCACACACATACTCGCTTTGTTGGTAGACAGCAGCAGAGACAATCGACACACGCGTCTGCGTGTTTATTAGAGGGGCCCTTTCCCCTTCTTCCCCTTACTTCTCAACACTTCCCCCTGCCTACTCATAAAACCATGACAAATACAAACTGACTTCAAACTACAAAATATTATGTTCTACTTTTACTACATAGCTAAAAGATACTATCTGTGACTAAAATGCACTTGATTCGCTCTACAAAAGTATTTAAATCGTACTGTTAATGGTTATTTGATCTGTTTTAAACTGTTTTTGATTTTATTTAAGAGCAGTTTTAGCTTTAGTTATAGGCTACAGTCAGAAATCTATATGTGAAATCTGTCTCCTTTAGTATAATTTCATCATATAAAAATTATTTATAATGACAAATTTGCAAACAAAACAAACTTTTTTCGTTGGCAAATTGTTCAGATACTCAACATTTAATTTAGTAAATGATTTTTCCAGTTTTTGTGAAATCGAAGTAAAGAATTCATTTACCGTTTAAGCATGAACCTAAATCTGTTGGAAAAAACTTTAAAACTTAAGATGAAACATTTTAAATAAATGTTATTCATTTTGAGGAATTTCTTTTTTCTGCTCTATAATTATAGAAAACACTAAAAACAGACAATTTTTACTAAGCTGTAGCGTGATGCACTGGTGTGGATAACAACCTTCAAGTGTTTTTATGGGCAACCCTTTGGTAGTTGATGCTACAGTGTAAAAAATACCACATGAAATTTAAAAGGCACTGAGTAAAATTTGTGTAAACTAAACTTTTGCCTTAAATTTCGTTGTTTTTCGCTCAGTGTACAACAACAGATTGCTGCTCATTTGTCTGGACCGGCTCAGACGCAAGCTTTGCGCACTTCTGGAGCACTTCAGCTGCCAAAAGAGCCAAAAGGGCCCAAAGGGAGCACTCTGTTTTGCTCTTCTACTTTTTTTCTTTTTGTGTTTTTTCTGCTGCTTCACGAACCGTTGTGCGTAGGGAAAGCAGCGTCCCTACAGTCTTCATGCTGATCATCTCAGGTCTCTGTTGCTGCTGTTATTGTGCAAAAAGGATTGTTGTTGTGACATGGATTGCTGAAGATCGGGATTCTCCTCTCCACCGATGTGCTCTGATCGTGATCATGCTGGCTACTGCTACCTTCCACTTTTTTAGCCTCTCCTGCTCTGCCCTGCTCCACTCCTTGTCCTGTTGGCGTTGTTAGTGGTTGTTAAACAAGCGAAACGTTGTGCCCGATAATGATCTACATACATACATGGGGCAACTGAGCCGCAGTTTAGCGTAGTGCGAACAGATGGTGCAAAAAAAAAAGTAAATAAAAAAATAAAAATAAAGTTTTGCCACAGTACGAACTGAAACTGAAAATCCTGGCTGATAGAGGAGAATGAGAAATCAAAGCAAAGCAAGGTTTCGAGGCTTTTAAACAGGGATTCCACAGAAGAGAACAGCACTTCTGACACCCGCCCGCTGTGCGACTCAAGTGCGTGTCCTTCCCAAAACAAAACACACAACACAGCACAAAACAAAGCAAAACAATTCAAGAGACAGCAGACAGGAGACAAGAGAATTGAAGTCGTATTGAGAATTGAGTAGCGACACGTTGGCAATCATCAATCACGGAGAAAAACTGTAGGAAAGGAGCAAAAACTTCACGCCATTCAGGAAAAAAAAGGCACCGAATTCTACGTATCCTGGCGTGCCTTATCACGCAATGAATGCAGTTAGTGCTGCACCGAAAAGTCATTAAAGATGCGCACAGACATTTGAATGTCGACCCTCTTGAGTCGCAACAATGTAGATGAAGATGTGAAAATGCACGCTTTCCCTGATTGCCTGCAAACACACACACACACATAAGCGCACTCAGACAAATGCACTGAGGAAAGGACTCGTAAAATATCACGTAAATCCAATCACAAACCGTGAACCTTTCCGTCGGTGTTAAGTTTGAGGATGAGGCGCAGGCGCATAGACCAAACGACGCCTGTTGTCATTTCTTTTGTCCTTTCTCAAGTGGTTCGACCCCGCCCCCGTTGTGTCTAAATGATTTCCTGGAAAGCACTCTCGCAACGATCCTAAACTGAACTGTTCTTTTTCTCTTCTCTCCCTTTGCAGGTGATTGATATTGATCCTTTCTGGCTGCCCACAACCGAGGAAGAATTGATGCACTTTGGCGAGAAGGCGGACTCGGCAAATCGGGCCAAAGTCTACATGGACAGTGTGCGACGTCGCAAGGGTCTCTTTGTCGATGAGCAGGTGGTGGAGCATGCCGAGAAACAGCGCACGCTCTCCAAGAACAAGTAAAGACAAATGGTATGTTTTTAAAAATATATATATGTAAACTGTGTCTTTTATTTGGATATTTGTTAAAATCATAAAAGCATTGGGTTTATGTTGGCTCCACCTCAGTCTTTCTGGGCTGGAAATCTGTTGTGGGAGCCTCGCTGCTGATCAGTCCGCTCTCATTCTCCTCCGTTACGGGCACAGCTAATGAATTTCTGCCCAGCACAATGTGAATACAGCTGTTGAGTATAGAGAGAGAGATAGATAAGCATAAGTAGATTTCTCCTTTAGCTTAAACCCTTTAGACTTACAGAATCATTACAAAGACGGTCATTTGGGTGGCAATGGTGAGCAGGAATACGCCTCCTCCATGATTAGTTTTGAGCGTAGCACGATAGATTTGCGAGTAGCAAACACCACTTATAAATGGCACCGCATTATCACAGACAGAGAGCAGGGCAAAGACCTTGCCACGCTCCGACTGGGGCACAATTTTAGAGGTCATTGATCGTATCATTGGCCCCACAATGGGACCCAAGCTGCATACCACTGCGCCGACATAAAACAGTGTCGGAGAGGGTGCAAAATAGTAGAATAAACGGGCAATGGCATGTGCCCAGGTGCCTATAAAGATGATGGTCTGCCAAAGGAATCAAAATCATGTAAAGAAAAGAAATAAAATTTGAAACTTTTTCCTTACCGTATCACGCCAGCCGAGCAGCTTATTCATCACAGGTACAGCCAACAGCATCATGATCACAAAGGCCGAGGATTTAAAGGTCTTGAAGGTGCTGTAGGATCCAACTTGCCAGTTGAACTTGTCGAACGTGTAGAGATACAAATAGTTGCCCTCATCACGCTGGAATGTGTACAGGGCCATGCTGATCAGGAGGATGTACAGGAAGCTGCGTCTGTGACCCATGCGGGGTTTGACGAGTACACCAAATGAGTCCTTAACGTGCTGCTTGTCGAAGAAGTCCGCCCAGAAGCCACAGCAGCTGAGTTCCCTCAAAGATCGTTGATTTGGCGTCGTTTGCCACTGTAGGGATTATTTTAAAACACAGGAGTTGTAGATCGATACTACACTGATTCTTTTATCCTGCTCACCTTGAGAGCGAAGAGCGTGTAGATTATAGCCAGGGCCAACAAAGAAGCGTTAACGGCAAACATATTTGCATATGACTTGTCGAACACATTATAAAACAGATATGAGCCCAGGGCCACTCCTGTAGGCATTGCCGTTAGGTAAACCACATCCAGAATGGTCACCCTAATTGTGCGTTGCTGTAGCGTCGTTATGTCCGATATGTACGCAAAGCAGGAGGCGAAAATAGCTACGTCTGCTCCTGTCAAAGCAGACGGCAGTGTGGCCGTGTATATTATATACTCCACCGGCCAGGTGGGCATCTTGGCATTCACTACAACCATGGTGGAGTAGATGAACTTACCCACCAGACCCATGAGGAGCGGTAGCTTTCGACCACGTCGATCCGAAAAGGAGCCCAAAAATAGAGCCAGTATTATGGGAAAAACGTGTGCCGAAATGTTTTCCCATTGATGGAACCAGGCCGTTGTGTCTAACACCTGTTTCTTATAGTCCTCGTTCACCTCGTCGTTGATGTGATCACAGATCTCGGCGCTAAAGTTGTTGTTCACCCGACAAGCCTTCTGCAGAAAGAAGTTTTGCTCGACCACCGAGGTGACCATGAAGGCGAACATGTACAGGAACATGGTGGGCTCCACTGAGGTGGCTTTGATGCAGTCAAGCAGCCAACGGCCGAAGCTGCGACGCTCTGTCTCAACGGCAACGGCATTGCTGCTCGCAGCGCTGCTGCCGATGCTTGTGCGTCGGGCATTTTCGGTGCCCTCCTGAAAGTATGCAATGTATTTTAAAGTCAACCTTATTGGAGTTGTGTGTGCATGCGGAGAGACGAGAGCCAATTGCTAATGGGAGAGCGAGAGAGTGGTACATGGAGAGCGATATAACTGTGCGTTGGCAGTCACAGTACGCGTCGCAGTCGCAGCTTACCGAACCAGCTAATCAGGCGCAGTATTGTTGTTGTGCTTGCCCTAAACGTTTGTGCTGCCTGTTCTAAAAAAATTAGACAAAGAGAGCGCGAGAGCTTTGCCATAGAAAAAGCTTTTTCAAGTAGCGGCAAAAGCACGCTATGCTGCAATAACACATGTCGTTTGCGTAGTTTTTATTCTCAGAGTCGTCACACGATGCTAATCATTCATTATTGTTATGAATTATTCGATTTTCTGATAATTGTGTGTGTTTAATTATGAAATAATGCGATAAGCAGACACATGCATTAGACATGTGCACAAATAAATAAATTTATACATATATTATATTTTTTTATGGGTGTATTAGTGTGCGTGAATATTAATTTTGTTTACTTTGCGCATACGCCAAGCCTGGTTTTCGAATTTTCTTACTGTGCATATGAATATTTGTTGTTAAATATCAATTGCTGCATACCATACGCTCTTAATAGCAGATATTATTACTGCTCTTATAGTTGTTGTTGCTGTTGTTGTTGTTGTTATTTTAGTTCTGCGCCACTCAAACTTATTTGCAGCAAAAACGCCGCATACGTAACGCGACACCACACAAAACAAACAATAAAAAAAAACAAATGAAAACAACAATAAATTGCTCACTTTCAACACTTTTCCATTTCGTTTGAGATTCTAGTTGTTTCAGTTTATTCGAAAGATTTGTACTCATTGAATTTGCATGTGCACAGCCACAAGTTTAATTCTGTTCACTAAAATATAGCGACACTTCTCATTTACACACAAAAAAAAAAAATACAAAAAACAATAACAAACAAAACAAAAAAATAAATAAAAAAAATTTGTATGGAAACAACGCCGCTTAAAGGCACTCACCTCCCGTGCGCTCATTTCGCGAGTGCGCTCTGCGTAGCTTGTTTCACACGCTCGTATTTCGCTCTCTCAACAAAAAGAGCTTAATCTGTGGTCGCTGTTGTTGTTGGGCAGTGGAAAGTTCAGCGGGTCACGAAGCTTTTGCTGCTCTCTTCCTCTAACGCACGCTCTGAGCAGCCTGAAAGCTTTCGTTGTACGTTAGAAATTTGAATTTGCTCAGTCTTTGCATAGAGGAATATTAACGTTGATTTAGGTGTATTATTATTATTATTATTTTAATTGTTTTGTTGATTGTCTTGCAGAAGTTTTATCTTTCGGGGTTTTTTAGCCGCAATTATATATTTGTTACCCAAGTTACGTCTGTCACAAAGCTGGTAAACTTTTCTTATTGCCGTGCAGTATCATTTTATGGCATTTTTGTGCTGGTTTTTTTTTATTGCCAATTTTGCTTATCACAACCTTAAGTATTTAAGCTGTTAGTGTTAACGGCTAAATGCTTAGCGTAATGCCGTTATCCGCTTAGGTCAAGAATGTGTCGCCGATAAGAGCCAAACCAAAAACTTTAGCCAATTTTCCAGACATTCGAGTGCTTGAAGTTCAAAGTTATTATAAATAATAATCGAAATCTGTTTGTGATAACCGTCGATAACTGTTGCCTAGCTTCATGCAGTGATTTGGAATGCAAACATTTATGGCCTTAATCATTTGGCAGTTAGTTAAGGTATTATAAATAACTTTATCGCCGTGTTATATTCCGCAAATTTTGTAGCCTTCGTTTTTTCCCAGCTTATATAAGATTCTATCTGATATGGATTTGTTTACACGCTTCTTCAATTATCACTATTAAAACGAACTAATCATCATTTAGATAAAGCCACAAAAAGGTACTCTATCTAAAAGTCTACAATCGAACAAGAGTCTCGCGTCGCGTATCGGCATGCACTAAAACCGATTTTATTTTCGCACTTTATAAATACAATTCTGTCGCGAACAACAAGTGCATTCACATGTGTGAACTTATATTTAGATTCAGTGTTAAAGAAAATATTGGAGTTATGTGCAATTTTTTCTTCTTTATTATCACAGGCGACTAGGGGTGGTTAGACCCTCGCAAAGAATGCGTGATCTACGATTTTGACTATTGATCCAACTATGAACTGTGCGGCTGAATCGAGTTCATGCAACTGACTATTGTCACAGCCGTTGGATTGTTCTTATACACTCCTTATACACTCCTTATCTGACTTATTGACACTCTGCTTTAAAAACTGAGTGAGAAATAAACCTAGCACCACTGGTGATTGTACTCCTACTTAAAGAGTTGGATTCAGTTCGTTTGCTTTTCATTCTTAATAAATTTCAACTCGTTATCCATGTACAAACCTATTTATCTGTATCTAAAAGATGGTATATTTCTTTTATTTTCAGAGGGACTAAGATATCATACATTGTATGATTGCGGGACGTCACCGACTGTTGATCTTGTATTGGATGAGCCCAATTATCATTCCTGATATGAAGAGACTACAGTTGCTAAAAAATTGTATTTAATGTTAGTTGATTTTAAATAAAGAATTTTTTACGCCATGCACTCAAACTTTAGCGTACCATACTTGGGGGTGTCTATTCATAAATAATATAAAGCATAATCTTGTGCGTGTCAGTAAATAACTTGGCTACAAACTTATGCTGCATACTTTTGGCGGCTGTCATAAACTGTGCACACTTTAAATATTCCGCAGCGTACTTTTGGGAGGCTACTTAAGTTGCTATGAGTTATTTATTATACAACATACTTTTGTGCGGCTAATTGAAATTGCGAGTCTTCATTTTAAATAGCATACTTTCGAGCGAAGTTGTAGGTTCACAGAAAATTTAACGTGAGCTTAGATTTAGTGCTGTCAGAATTTAGCTGGCTAGAAATGCTATAAAAGAGCTAAAATGGCAGCACTCCCAGCTCGTTAAATTCCACTTCTGAAACTGTTTTTTAAAGTAATTTACTTAAATTGCCCAACGCATATTTGTCATTCGTTACTGAGCTTTTTTTCTTAAATTGACAACGTTATTTAATGTGATGCGTCCGAGTTGATTTATAAGCAAATTTCCATAATTCTTCATTTTCTTTTTCGCCACTGAAGTGCGAAAATGCTGAGCAAAACAGGCAAGTGAAAAAACTCAAACCGTTGACTCTGGCTTTCCCGTTGCGGTAGTTTCCCGTTGCTGCTTGGTTGCTCTTCGGCTGCTTTACTGGATGCGGCTTGGAGGGCTTCCCTCTGGACGGCTGGTAATTCGAAACGGAGCTTAGACTGCCTCCCAACCGCTCTTGGCCTGGCCGAGAAAAACGGTGAATAGCCAATGTTGCAAATGACACACTCAGAAAAATCTGAGATATCTAGCTAAAATAATCCCAGATGTCAGAAATTGAGTTATATAGGGGTAAAAGTTTTCAGTTGAAATCATTCCAAAAAATCCAAGTTAAAATTAAAAATTGCACATTTTGGTGCTAGTTTTTTTCAGTGCACCTATGCAAATACATAAAGATATGTGACAGACGGTGCTAGACATTGGGCCACAGGTCGCTTAGATAGCCAACTAGATACTCGCCTCAGTTGACATCGAGGTGCCGAACGTGTCGGTTGTAGATAGATACAGATACTACTAAGATAAATAAATATTAAGAGATAAAGATACAGAAATAAGTAGTTACAATGTCAGATACAGATATGACGACACTTGTGCCGCATGATCAGCACGAGCTGCAGCTCGTCTCGGTGGCTCAGAACGGTAGTGCGGAAAGTGTGGACACCACACCGAAGCTATCGAAGCGCAACAGCTCGGAGCGCAGTCTGCCACTGCGCAGCTATAGCAAATGGTCACCCACGGAGCAGGGAGCGACCCTTGTGTGGCGGGACCTCTGCGTCTACACCAATGTGGGATCAGGCAGCAAAATGAAGCGAATTATCAACAACTCAACGGGAGCAGTGCAGCCTGGTTCACTTATGGCCCTAATGGGTGCTAGGTAAGTACACGTTAACTGGACTGTGAAGTAATTGATATGGCCAACTACAGGTTTTTGGTAGAGTTAAAAACGACATGCGCCTACTTTTTTATGACCAGAAATTCTTAGTGATATCTGGGTTATGGTTAGCTTGATGCTTTTATCATAAACGCACTGATAACAACTAACACCCGAGTACATCTTGAGTAAAAATATTTCCCGTTTTGTTTTTCTATCTCAGCGGTTCAGGAAAAACAACATTAATGTCAACGCTCGCCTATCGCCAGCCAGGTGAGTTAATGAAGATGCTGCACTGATTAGATAAGCCCAACTAACTTTGCTTCCTGCAGCCGGCACTGTGGTTCAAGGTGATATACTCATCAATGGACGACGCGTTGGTCCATTCATGCACCGCATCAGTGGCTATGTGTACCAAGATGATCTCTTCATTGGCGCACTCACTGTACTCGAGCACATCAACTTTATGGTAAGCCATAGCAGATCATTTTGAAGGACTAATAATTTAAGTCTTTGCCTTCTTTGCTGCAGGCCAGTCTCCGCCTGGATCGTCGTGTGTCAAGCCAGGAGCGTCGTCTGATCATCAAGGATTTGCTGGAGCGAACTGGTTTGCTTTCGGCCGCCAACACACGCATTGGCAGCGGCGATGATAAGAAAGTGCTCTCCGGTGGAGAACGCAAGCGTTTGGCCTTTGCTGTCGAGTTGCTCAACAACCCCGTGATTCTGTTCTGCGATGAACCCACCACAGGATTGGACTCCTACAGTGCACAACAGCTGGTGGCAACGCTGCACGAGTTGGCCCAGAAAGGCACCACCATACTGTGCACCATTCATCAGGTGAGTCCAAGGAGTCTTACTATCTAATCTTCTACTAATCTTTCTTTACTTTCCAGCCGAGTTCCCAGCTCTTTGATAACTTCAACAATGTGATGCTTCTAGCTGATGGGCGTGTCGCTTTCACGGGCTCTCCTCAGAACGCGTTGGACTTCTTTGCGGACCATGGATACTACTGCCCGGAGGCCTACAATCCGGCAGACTTTCTTATTGGTGTGCTGGCCACCGATCCGGGCTATGAACAGGCTTCCCAGCGCTCCGCTCAGCATTTGTGCGATCAGTTTGCAGTCAGCTCGGCCGCTAAGCAGCGGGATATGTTGGTCAATCTGGAGATACATATGGCCCAATCGGGTAACTTTCCCTTCGACACCGAAGTGGACTCGTTTCGTGGTGTGGCCTGCTACAAACAGTTTCATGTGGTTTGGCTAAGAGCCACGTTAACACTACTACGAGATCCCACAATTCAATGGATGCGTTTTGTGCAGAAAATGGCAATGGCTTTAATTATTGGCGCTTGTTTTGCTGGCACCACGGAGTTGACACAGCTGGGAGTGCAGGCCGTGCAAGTAAGCAAAGTTTGGAGTTAAAACTGGAATAATCTTATATAACTATCTAATCCGATCTGCTTTGCAGGGTACGCTCTTCATTATGATATCGGAGAACACGTATCATCCCATGTACTCAGTGCTGAATGTGTTTCCGCAGGGCTTTCCGCTCTTTATGCGCGAGACACGCTCTGGGTTGTACTCGCCGGTGCAATACTACGTGGCGAATATACTAGCTATGGTGAGTACACTGAGACTAATCAGAAGTAAACGGTGTCACAAACTGGTCTTAATAGGTGCTTTAATAAACTACTTCTATTTTTTTTCAGTGTACCCCTTTTGCTTTACTTGTACCTAACAATTTTTCTTTCACATCTCCTACAGCTGCCTGGCATGATTATTGAACCTTTGCTATTTGTGGTCATCTGTTATTGGATCACGGGTCTACGTGCCACATTCTATGCCTTTGGGATAACTGCAATTTGTGTGGTGCTGGTGATGAATGTGGCCACCGCCTGTGGTTGCTTTTTCTCGACGGCCTTCAATTCGGTGCCCCTGGCCATGGCCTACTTGGTGCCCCTTGATTATATATTCATGATTACGTCGGGCATCTTTATCAAAATTAGGTGAGAAACAGTTGATTTCTTTCCTTTTTTATTTGAGGGCTATACCAAACTCCTGTCTAAATATTCAACAAATTTGCAGTTCCTTGCCAGTGGCGTTTTATTGGACGCAGTTTCTGTCCTGGATGCTCTATGCAAATGAGGCAATGACAATTGCTCAATGGTCCGGTGTGCAGAACATCAGTAAGTAGACGCCCTGCTCTGCCTTTTTCCCTTTCCCCCCATTAGTTTCTACTAACTGATTTCGTCCTCCTTTAGCCTGTTTCCAGGAAAGTGCTGATTTGCCGTGCTTCCACACCGGTCAGGATGTGCTGGAAAAGTACAGCTTCAATGAGTCGAATTTGGAACGTAATATTTTGGCCATTATTGGCCTCTACATTGGTTTCCACACCCTTGGCTGCTACTTCCTCTGGCGACGCGCTCGCAAAGTCTAAGCAGAAGACACTTTTTTGGCATTTTATGCTGTTCACTTCTGTTTGTGCGTGTTCATTCCTGTTTATCCATCTGTTTTGCTGTAAATAAACTTAATTTCGTTACCAAATTGATGCAATTTGTTTTTCAGCTTTTTTCGCATTTTATTTAACACATTTTGCAACATTTGCGACACATTTAGTAAACATTGAATTCAACCTTAACCGAAAACAGCAAAACTACATTTAAACATTTCATTTTTCTCCACTTAAATTGACACAATTGTACTTTAATATACAGTTATACACATATATATCATTTACCTTTATATATATAGTCCTACAATAGCTGATTTATCCGTAAGAAAACTTAGTTAAATTATAGTTTAAGTCTGCGCTAGTCAAAGAGCTGCCAGAAAAGTGCACGACTGGCGTGTGCCCAACTTCAATTTCGCCTTTAAATCGCCAGTGGTGGAAATTGTTTTTGGGCACACGCCTGTCAAACAGTTTTCGAACTAAAACTAAGTTAACACAAATCACAAGTTCATAAAATAATCTATACATTTGTAACTTTACAATAGAAATCACAGCAAGAATTGATTTTTTTTCTTTGGTTTTTGCTCTTTGGTTTAGTTCCGTTGAAGTTATATATCGTTATATAATCATATATTTGTTAAATACGCTCTTTAAATATTAAATTTAGTGTTGATTTCAGCAACATTGAGACACGTACAAACTCCTACACACACACACCTTCACATACACTCCTCTAGACATTCACACACACATTTAAAGCGTTTTTAACATTTTTTATAATTTAAGTTTATTTCATTGTTTAAATAAATTACTGCGTTTTTAAACAAAGCTGTGCCCAGTTTAGATTTCGTTTTCTTTCACACAAAAGCGGAAAATATTTTCCTTAACTTGCCCTTCTTTTGGTGATATTGCGGCGAAATGTTTAGTCGGAACAGTCCTTCGTTTGTATTCCTGTGAAACAGCTTGAAAATTGACAGAGTTTCGATTAACTGTAACATATTTATAGTTATGTGTGTAACGTGTGCTTGATCGACTTGGCATACCCTGTAATATTTGTATATAATTCGTTTTAAATTCAGTTTCCTACTCGTTTTTTGTTTTTGCCTCTAAATTCTAGTTAGGAACCATACACCCGTTCCCCTTTGACCCTTTGCCCCCTGACCCAAACCGCTTACAGTCTATGCTACTTTCTGTGTTTACTTGGTACCCAAATTGTGGTGCAAATTGCTTTCGTACTTACTTTTGCGTGTGATATGCAGATTACAAATACCCTGTACTCTGTACTCTGTCTACTAAAGAAACAACAACAACAACAATATGCTTAAATGCGAGATCATAGGTTCGGGATTCTCTTGGGAGAAATTAAGGGAAATACTGATACTCTGCAAGCAGTAAATAACTTTGGTTTTGACTCGTGATTCAGCCCGACTTTCTGTACATATTTACACTTGGAGTCCGTAGCAATTTACGTGCCTACATCCTGCAGGATTCCTGTCCTGGGGCTGCTGCCTCCCGGTATGCTGCCATTGCCACTGCTGATCAGAATCATGCTGCGACTGTTGGGCAGCACAAAGACTTCGGTGGCGAGGCCAATGGGACTCATCGATTGG
Organism: Drosophila parthenogenetica; assembly: GCA_035047505.1. Lineage (NCBI taxonomy): Eukaryota > Metazoa > Arthropoda > Insecta > Diptera > Drosophilidae > Drosophila > Drosophila parthenogenetica. The sequence goes on along the minus strand of JAWNPM010000247.1, from coordinate 5,612,099 downwards.
GATGTCTTGATGGGACTGCGATTTGGCTCCAAGCTGGTGGTGCGTGGCTGCCAATCCTGCGCCAGAGCCTGACCCAGCTCAGCAGCAGAGCGTAGGCCATCGGCGGTCGCATCTCCTCCGCTGGTCTCAAGCGTTCCAGGTGCAGTCTGCGTGGAGCTCTGACTCTCGTTGGATAGCAGCCGAGTGGTGGTGGTGGTGGTGCAGCTGGCCGCCATGGTGGTCACCGAACGGCGCTTACGCTGATGCTGCGAGAACGCTGCTGTCGTGGTCAAGGTCTCAATGACATTGAAGCTAACGATGGTATCCCTTTTCCTTAGAGTTGTCGTAGCTGAACTGCAGCTAGAGACGACTTCACCACGAAGATTCTGCTGCTGCTTGTTGCTCAGATCGGAAAGACTTATGTTGTTTTTGAGCAGTATCTCTAGATTCTCAATGGAATCCTTCAGTGTGCTCTTCTCGTCCCGCGTTATTTCCTCTTTGAGTTCTGTCACCAGTGTCTTGGGTGGCGCCTGGGTGGGCGTGGCACAGTTCTCGGCATTTGCATTTCTAAGCAGCACGGGTAGTGCGCCAATGGTGACCACGCTGGAACTGTTTGAGATGCTGGGAGTAATCCCGGTGGAGCTCACGGTAGTGCCAAAAGACGAGGATATGTTATGCTGTCGGCAGAGGGATTTCCTGCGTTGTGCTGTCAAGTTCTGCATATTGGAATTGAGATCAATGTCATCCTCTTCGTCGTCGTCTGCGGGAGAAGCAGCCACAGTCTCGGTGGCAACTTCCGGCTGCACTGTGGCCAGTGGCAGACTCTTCGGTGGTTCCGGCTCCACGGTGGCTGCCACTGCAGGTGGTTGCTCTGCGGGAAGCTGACCCTTGCCCTTCAGGAAGTACGTTATCATGGATCCCTTGCCCTTGACGTTGACGCTGCCGCGACAGGTGAGCTCAAAGCCGCGGCATTCGAGTATCTGCTGCATCTCCTGGGTGACCTGTGAAGTCAATGTGTTGATTTCAGTGGGGAGTCAGGCAAACAAAGGGGTTAAAGTGAGAAAGAGAGAAGTTGAGAGAGAGATTGTGTGTGAGTAAAGCTGATAACATAAATTCAAAGTGACAAGTTCAATGACAAACACACTCAGCCACACAATCACACCCTCACACACACTGTTGGACAACCAGAGCCAAGTCCTAACTCAATATTTCATGATAACACTCAAACGCTATCGGTCCTGCTTCATTCCCTTCCCCTCTCTTTTGATTTACCCCTCTAGTTTGCTGTCCCAATCGCTTAATAATTTATTTCTTTTTGCAAATTTTCGTACGCTACGCTTTTATTGGCAAATAAAATCAAATACGTGTATCTTTCTCTCTTAGCGAGTGGGAGTGTGTGTATCTTTGTATCTTTCTGTGTGCGTGGGCGCTTTAAATGCCATGAAATTTGTATGAGCGCCGTACGCGGCGTATACGCAATGTGCAAAGTTCTCAGTTGCCTTTTTTATTTCTGGTTGCTGGTCAACTATTGATTGGGCATGCAGGGGAGGGGGACAGCGGGTAGACGGCGTATCAGCACCACAGATTGTGACAACTGCTTTTTAATTTATTTAAAGCGAGAAAATTCATCTCAACAAATCCTCCCAAAAGTGAAACACTTGAGCCGGGACCAAAAAGAATTGCTATTTTTATGCTGAAGGTGAAAAAGGGAATAGGGTCGTATAGGCTGGTGGTAAAGTATGTGACAGACAGTATACTTTAACTTTTACGCTTCAAGGTCTTTACTGATCATTTATGGGCTTCCCTACATTATTTGCAGCGCTTCTTACCTGTATGTGATCCACAAGTCCTGTGGAGTCCATGCGTGAGGCAACATTCACCGCATTTCCCCAGATATCATACTGAGGCTTGCATGCGCCTATAACACCCGCCACTACAGGGCCAATGTTGATGCCTGTGGTTAGAGTTAAAGCAATTTCCATTAGTTTTTCCACTGGCAGCTTAATCTTTTTGTGGTTTACCTATGCGCATGCGAAAGTTGTTAAAGGAATGCATGTTGACTTCCTCAATCTTGTCGAAGAGCTGCAGTGCATAATCCGCCATGGCAGTGACATGACTGTAGTTCACCAGGTCACAGGTGTTCACCGTTAATCCCGAGGCAGCCATGTATGTGGCACCTGTACTCTTAATTTTCTCAATGCAGCTGCGGTGGCGATGACGTGGGTGAAAAGGACGAAAGGGCGAATTAAAAGCGGTTCATTTTGGTGATTAAAAGTGACAGTTGGAATTGTGGATTCTCACCGGAAACGTTCCTCGCTGAGCAGCTCATCAAAGTCGGCGATAATCTCGTTGAGCAGACGCAGACACTCGACGCCCTCGTTGTTGCCCTCGAGCTCCACATAAAACTCGGAGAAATTTGGTATGCTGGCAAACAGGATGCACACGGAATCGCATTGCTCGTGATACAGATCCTGTCAAGCAGTCAAATGTGTCAAATTCAATTAAATGCAAAAGAAAAAGCGGAGGGAGAAGTGAACTTAGAGATGAAAGAAGAGAAATGGAAGAAAGGACAGGACTTAAAATGTGTGTGTCAGCTCTTGTGACTCGCTTTAAAGTTACTGATGACGCACTTAATGTGCCGCTTGCCACAATTTGTGGCAATGCTGTGCCCGTTGAGCAGCGAAGCGTTGCAAGCCACAAACAGACCATTGGGCATGTGAGGCAAGAGCCCGAGCAGGGTTAATGGGAGTAAAATGAAAAGTAGGAAAAAGGAGCTCCTCTCCAAATAATGCCAGTAATCACAGTCCTTTTTCCCGTTCCTTCTCCAACTTTCCCACTCCAACTGTTCTACTGTTATACGCATGCAATGTTAACATAATACTCACATCGAGATGCTTCTCGCGGCTCAGAAAATGTTCGGCTACATGAACGGGCAAAATATTTTCGAGCAGTTTGCGATTATAAGCCTGGAGATGCTCCATATCCTCTTTCTCCTCTGTGAATTATAAAAAAGAGCAACAACACAAGCATATAACAGAGATATGACGATTGTGCGAGTGTGTATTTGGGTGTGTTGTGTTTGTGTTCGAATAAAGAGCAGCATACACAACAAAAAAAGGGAAAATACCAAAAAAAAAAAAAGAAACATGTAAAGAAGAGAATAAAAAACAGGAGCGTGAAATTGAAATATCAGTTTATCAGTTTACCGAAGCGTGAAGCGCACAGCAAAGAAACAAACGAGAGCAAAAAAAAAAAAAAGGAAACGAGATGGGCGTAAGTAGAGAATGAGCGGCTAGCAATTACCCTGTAGTGGGTATACAGGCGACTAGTGGAGGCGTGTACACCCAGGAAACAGCAAATGTAGCTAATTTATCTGATAATTGTATCTGTAAATGATAGTAATAACTAGATAATTCCTAAATTAAACTCAGCGCTTCTGGGGTACTCTGTTTTTTCTAAGTACCAACTTGTAAGGTAACCCTAAATATATTAAAGGAATGCATTGGTATTATTTTCCCCTTTGCTGATCTTACTCTACCCCATTGCAATCACTTCCTGTTTACAGGGTACCAAAACAAGGAAAAAACTCTGAAAAAGCGCTGCATAAGCTCAGGCGCCAGTCAAACATGAGATTCTTTGAGTGTATTAGTGATTGCGAATGTGAGTACATGTGGGAGTACAGCAGGTGGGGGTGTGAGCAGGGTGTTTGTGGGCTTGTGTACTAATACTAATGAAAGGGCTTTTGTATGTGGAAAAAGCAAACGGAAACGCAGGAGATGAGCAGCAACATTGCGTTAAATAAACGAATGCTCCTCTCACATGAGGGCTGACGGCTGAGGGGACAGCAGCTGATGGAGAAGCAGCACAAGTGACTGCCTGTTGAGTTGTTGTTGTGACAGTCAGACAGACAGAGAGACAGACCGACAGACAGAAAGTCACTCAACTTTCGATACAACTTTGCAGCGCTTTAGCTAATTAGCTCCCACGCGGAAAAAAAGCCAAAAATAATAAGCTGAAAAGTTGTGGCATGCTGGTAAATGAGCTGGGAAATGGGAAATGAGAAATGGGTAAGGAGAACTCACCCGTTGCCTGCAGCTTCCAAATAAAGTCCAGGCGGTACGTGGCCTCCGTTTGATGGCTATGGAAGATTAGAGCGAGCATAAATGCAAATAGGAAGATTGAATCAATTATGTAGCGCAGCAGTGCTTCCTCGTTGCTAGATTCCCAAAAGGCCACGAAGGCACAGTTATTGCAGTCCATTAAAGCCAGTGTGCCAAGAACAAAGTGGAGGGACAGCAGTCGGGAGAGGGGAGAGAGACAGAAAAAGAGTCTTGACTGATAAATGAAGGCAGTGCCGAGTGCTAAATACAATTTTAATGCAGTTTGCGGCAACTATAAATGCATTTGCAGGCAGCACACTTCTGTAGCTGTAGCTGCAGCTACAGCTGCGGCATGTGGCATGTGGCAGCAACTGCAGTTCTTGCCACCAAATTGCATTACAACGTAATTCGTTTTCATTTTCGTTTCCTTATTTCGTTTCATCATCTACTTTTTGCATTCAGCGCGCATACTTACGCCAAGTCGAGGCTCATTTCCCAGCTCCTGGCATACAAATACAAGGAGCACGCCATGTAACTGAATGCGGCAAGCAGCAGCAGCAGCAGCTTCAGCAGCAGACGCAACACTTGATACGTGGCACAGCACATCATCGAGAGCAGCGTCAGCAGCAGGAATGTCTACAAGGAAATGCACAGCGGAGAAGTTAGTCAAAGTGAAGTCAAGGCGAATACACTGCTAAAAACAGGCAGTATATGTTAAAAATAAATTTTTAAATTAAGTATACGTTTTCTACTTTTTAAATATTTTATTAATATTCAAAAATTTAATTTGTTTAAAATTTCAATCAATTTTTTGTTCCTTTGTATATAAAATGTTCAGTGTTAACTTACATTGTAGGCCAAGTAGAAATCACAGCTAGCAGTTGCCTCAGTTGGCAGCTGCTCATCTTGACTGCGGTTTGTATGCAACACGAGCCACTCGTATTGACGCAGCTCCAGTTGTCGCATCGATTCCTGCAACTAAAATTGGCAGCGTTAATTAGGGAACAGGAAGAGGCACACGCTGCTTTGGCATCAAATGAAAAGCGTTGCTCAAGTGCCATTAAACTTGGCCCAAAGTTGACAGCGAAATGTCAAAGAGCCGTGGGTGCTTTGAACCCAGACTAAACGGGGCAGAAAGACAGACAGAGACAGAGGCAGAGACCGAGACAGACAGAGAGCCAGCGAGGCAGACGCTTTTGCCTTGGGGGCAGGTAACAAGTAGCACATAAATGGCGCACACTTCATGTATGGAACGTGGCTCACATCTTTGGTCCTTTGCTGTTGTTGTTGTTGTTGTCTGGCCAACTTTAATGGAAAAACTTTTGTTTAGTCGCGTCCCAAGCAACAACAACAACAACAACAACGATGTCAGTTCACTTTGCAACACCCTCACAAAAAATTTGTATTTTGAGCTACAACATAAAAACGTAAATTTAATTTTTATTATTTTTAAGTTCCATTTTAGCCAAGTTTACAGAAAACAGCAAAGAAAACTTTCAACTGTTGGCCAAGTTTAGACTCTTATTGGCATAGTATGAGCACAAATTATGGACTTACAACAGCAGAAGAAGAGAACTTGACATTTCCAGGCAGTTTGTCATTGTTTATGTTATTTCAACTAAAAGGCGCAGATTACGCTGCAAACAAGCCACGTACTTACCATGGCCAACAACGTGGTCAAAACAATCAGGCCAACTGTGGCCAGGGCAAAGAACTGCGACAACGTGCGATTACTGTGAATTCGCTGCGAGAAACGTTTCATCACGATGGGCAGCTGCAAAACAGTTAAAACGTTTACTTAAATTATGATAAATATAAAAAAATAATTCAATAGTTAAACAAGTTTATGTTGCAGTTTAAGCTAAATAATATGTAGACACTCACTCACCTGCAAATTGATTTGATGGCAGGCCACCAAGAAGACCAGGAAAAGCAGCAACAGAAAAGCGCCAATGGATAGCATCAGACTCAAAGCGGAGCTGCCAAAGATAAGGGATGAAGATTAAGATGTAAATGAAAGAAGATATGAATAATTGCTTCATAAAAGTAAAACTTATGAATAATAAGCTGATGCAATAAAGAAGCCATCAACTGAACAAAGCTGTGGCTTGAACTCACCTCTCAAAAACAGCAAATCGCATCACAGTGGTGCCAAGGAGAACCAACAAACTGCAGTAGAAGTAAACGCAGAGCATGCGATCCGGTTCACTGGCATACTACAAAAAGGGAATAAAAGGATTAAAAAGGGAATTAAATTTGGATTTTGCAGCTCAAGCGACTCTTTTCTCACCTTGCGCTCGAGTGCCACACTCTTGAAGCAGAGCAACAGGGATTGACAGTGCTCGGCACGGAGATGATCGATGCTTCGAGCATCGATGGCACGCATCAAGTACTCATTGACCTCGTCCTCGGGATCCTTGGCACTCTCCGCGCTGTCGCCAAAGCCAAATCTGTAAAAATGGTTTATTTATTTAAATAAAATAGAGAAGACTCAAGTGTTGTTTGTGTAACTTGAAAAAAGTCAATAAATGCGAGGAAAATAATAAATTTAAGTCAAAAGAATTTAAAATTCGTACCACAAGAATTAATTTAACTTTATGCCAAATAGCACAACACAAACAAATGGAAATATTGAAAAACAACAAAAGATTTTTAAATGGAAAACAATAAATATTTCAAAGTGTCCACTTTCAATTTATGAACTTTAAAAGTTAACAAAACTTTTTGCACCTGCTGTGAGTTGAACTGAAGAATACTTGACTTACTTGGAGGTGTGTTTCTGTGCGGTGCCGTGGCCCATCATGCGTAGCTCCTTCGATATGTTGCCATTGACTTGTAGGCGGTTGCGAGACTTTTTGTGCTGCAGTAGAGAAGTTATAGAAGAAGTTGGGATATGTGGAAACTGCTGGACTATGCTTACCGGTCTGTAGATATCGCCTGGCACAATGAGAAACGTTTCAATCTGATGATCCTTGAGATAGGAGTTTCTATCGGCACCTTTGCCTGCCTCCACCTCGTAGTCACCATCCAAACACTTGAGCGTTTCCTTCGTGATGTGCACGCGGCTGTGCAAAGAGAGTGGAAATGTTAAAGGAGGTTGTGGGGCAACTAAGGCTGTGCCAAGATCTGTCAACTGGCAACATGTGGATATCAGCGTCGCAGCTATTGTGGTCGCCCATTATGTCGCATTACATGCTCCACTTGCGGCAGCTGCCTCCCTTGGGTAACGGCTCGGTAAATGCTTTTTAATGTTTTCATAGCTGCCACAGTGCGGCAGTGGCAACAACAGACGCTGCAGCAGTGGCAGCTTAGCTCGCTTGCTTTATTAAATTGTCGTTTTGCTGGCTTCCCAGCAGGCAGGCAGGCAGGCTGCTTGCCACGTGCCACTTTGCCGTGGGGCAGCAACTGCAGAGAAAAAATTGCAGCAGTTGCAACAATGGTTATAGCTGCAACAAACTGTGTGGCATGTTGTTGATTCTATTGATAATTATATGGCGCTTTGTTATGAATTGCAACGGACAGCACTTGCCGCATTTAGCGTACTTGCCACAGTTGTTGCCGAACAGTTTGCTGATGCTCCCAATTGTAATCCCGTTGCTAACGTTGTTTTTGCATGCCACAACGCTACGCGCTGTGTCTTGAGGCAGCCAAATTGCAGCTTATCAGGCAAAATAGTCCTTCAGTTCCACCCACCGCCCTCACTGCTGCTGTTTCTTATCCCTTGGGGCCACTGCAGCTATTTGCTTTTAATTTTACTCGAGACAGGCTAACAAACGAGCTGTTGCCTCAGTTGCTGCCACGCTGCCACACGGCCACACTGTCGCTTGCCTCTGACCCAAATAGACTACAACATTCAAGTCGAAAGTTGTGCCACATCGGGCGAAAGTATAGTTATGTTGTTGAAACAAATTGCGAAAAGTGTTTTTGCAGCAACGCGCAACTGAATCAACAGCAGCCTTAAGTATCGTCCAGTTTAAAGGCAAGGGCGCTTGGGGCATTGGCTTGTTAGAAGGCGTGGCATGCAACAACTCCATAATCGATTCAATCATTGGGCAATGAAAGGGGCTGCCGCCTCAGTTCAGTTACCAATAACTTGGTGAACAGTATAACCACAATTCACACACACTCAACCACATAGGCACACACCTACATATGTACATGGCACACACGGTTTGTGGTTGAAGTATGCAAATTTGTGCAGCAACAACAGCAATAACAATTACAGCCATTACAGCTATGTATGCCATTGCAAAATGTTTCAAAGTAGCGACACTTGGCCAAGTGTTGAGAGTTTAAAATTCTACTTGAGTGCAGTCAACGAGGCAGGAGCGGAATGGGCCAAAAACGGGTGAATTTATAGCAGAAGAACAAGAGTATTTGTAGGAGAAAACGGATATTATAGAAAGCAGGGAGTAGTTTTAGAAATAACTATAAGTTTTTTCCAGTTTCGACTAGTTGAAATGTGAAAGCCTTTGATCCGCTCCTGTTGGATATAGTTAGCCAAACAGCTGTGGTTCGTTCGAATCCAAAAACTTGGCTTTAATTGCACCGACACTCACACACACTCAGAGCAGAGGGCCTGTCAAAACGGAAATGAGACAAACTTGTCAGCGGCTTTTGCGGTAAGCGGATGGAGTAAAAGTTTTCTTTTGCAACGAACTGTGGGCGTGCCAACCGCGCTCCTACGCCCCCAAGCAAACGACCCAGCACAGCGATAAGAAATGTACTGCTTTTCATTGCATACTTGTAGGAGCTGGAGTAGAACAGGGGAAGACGAAGGAAGCGCATATCAAAGCGGGTCAAAAACATAATTCTCAGCTGTCGTAAAGTGGCACACGGGAACCACTGACCACCAGCTACTGCCTGCCTGACCACAACCACTACTACTAGACATACTCCAAGGGTCTTGTAAGGCGTCTTTCCAACTGTCAGCAAGAAAATAATCAAACGATATGTGTTTCGTCGACCAAAGACAACGACAACGACAAAGCCAAAGCTAAAGCCAAGACTGTGAGCAATATGTTGCTTGTTTGAGGTCTGTTGACCGGGATTAGATCGGCTCGAATAGGGACAAAGCGTAAATCCCAAAAAGGGCTCAGCTTTGAAGTGGTTGTGGCTCTTGTCAAGCATTGACTGACACTAAGTAATTAATACGAGTAGCTGGCTGAAAGTAAGCATACACAGAGCATTTGTCGCCTAAACCAAAAAACAATCGTTTGCCCATTAGATTGTGAGCAGAGTATGAATTGATACTTACCCGGGAATGCCACCGCTCTCCATATGGTTAGCCAAGGTTACATCATTGGACCAAACATCAAATTGCCACTTGACCAAACCCAATACGCCACAGTGCACTCGTCCAGTGTGGATGCCAACTCGCATGTTCACATTTACGGCCATTACCTCTCGCACCAGACTGCCAAAGAGCATGAGTGACAGACAGAGAGAGTTGGAGCGATGAAAATAGAGAGAGAGAGGGAGAGAGGGAGGGGGTGTGGATTGTGAGTGGATGCTGAGTGAGGGTATTACAAAAGCCACACAATACAAGGCCACAACAGGCATTGTTAAATTGTGTTTAGTTTGTGTTGTGTAGAGTTGTTCTGTGTGTGTGTGTGTATGTGTGTGTGTGTTATACTCACGCTATTGCGTCAATCATATCGAGTCCCATTTCCACAGCACAGTGAGCATGATCCGGTCTCGGCTCCGGCAAACCGGAGACACAATAATAACAATCGCCCAGCAGCTTAATACGCAGACAATGATGTTCAGCGGCCAATCGATCAAAGCTGCAACAAAATGGCAATGAACAGCAAAAAAAAAGGGTTTAGAGAAAGTCCGTTAACAATGGAAACGCGTGCAGGGCTTTAAACTTACAAGTTATAAACAAATTATGGCAAACCGCAGTTTAAATACACTCACGACAGCGTTAAGTAGGCAAATTGATTGTTTACTGCCAACACTGTGACCAGCTTCTGCTAGTAATTAGGCCCCGTTCGAACTGGCTTTAAGTACCAGCAGTTTAAATGAATTTTTGTTAAATTTGAGCGAATTAACGAACTGAATGATTGAGCTAACAAAATAGCCGCCAGCATTAAACCAAATTGACGTTCAAAGGCTGCTGACTGCTGACTACTAACTGAATATTTGCTGTTTACCAAAAAAGCACTAATACTAACGCAAGTGGTCAATGTAACCGCTTCAACTACAGTTTCATTCATTGCGAGCCAATAAAGTGGCTGATAAACTGGCGAAAGGGTGCGAGAATATTTGCTGGCCCTACTTTTGGCAACTAACAAGCCTAAGCTGGCCCGTTGGCCTGCTGGCCTTACAGCCTTATGGCCTTTCTGGCTCTATTTTGGGACCTGTGGACCTGTATTGGCTCGCTTGGCACTCGAATGTGCAATTAATTTGTGCCAGGCAACAGACTCACTGTGCCCTCTGGCCAGTGTATCTCCATTTGTTAGACTCTTTGACAACAGCGAAACGGGCAGCAAAAGAGAAAAATAACAGACGCAAGAATAACATGCAGACAGAGACGCCATAGTGCTGTCATTAAGAACGCCTATGTCGTGGTCAACTCACCGTGCAAAAAGCTCGTTCAGCAGACGCACCAACTCCTCGGCCGTGCACTGATCCGAGAGGCTCGTGAAACCGCAAATGTCCGCAAACAGAATGCTGTAAAAAACATAACAGACGAATAAAAAGTTAAAAAAGAAGAAGAGTTGAAAAATTAAGTGTAAATATTACAAGTTGTGGTTGTGCGTACTGTGTGTGGCAAAGGAATTCCAGAAAATAAATTCTGTAAACTTTATGCGTCAAAAGTGGCAAAAACTGAATGAGTTTTGGGTTGGTGTGTGTGCTCAGCTGCTGTTGTTGCTGTAGCTGCAGTAAAAGCCTTTGACGGCAGCTGAGAGCAGCTTAAGCAGCTCAGCGTGTAATTTAATACAGCAAAAGGTGCAAAAAGAGCGGTGGGAAGGTGAAAGGAAGCACTGAAAGGATGGCAGTCAAAAAAGTCAACAGGTGCGCGCCCAAAAGTATGCTTTATGTTCTGCATAAATGCGTGAAATGTAAATGTGTTTGCATGTGTGAGTGTTACTGTGTGGCAGTTTGTAATGTGCAGTCGTATAAAAATTCATTGGACGAGTTACACACACACTTGCACACACACACAGACACAGACAGACAGACACAGAGCACGCATCAGAGACAATTTATTGACTTTACATGCAAATAAATTTATACAACGACAAACAGACGGGAGGAGAATGGTAGTAAGGGTTTTTGGGGGCGTGTGCGGGCAAACACTTACCTGACATTCTCATGGCGCTGTATGTAAATCTTATGAAACTGCGTGTCACGTGGCTGCCCCGCAATATCGTCCTTCATCTCCATGGCAACATGTCGCGGCAGCACCGAGAGCAACAGTCGCTCCTGCAATGATAAAGGATAACTCAGCGCATGCATGAAGGATGTTTGTGCCTGGTAGTGGTTGGGGAGGTGAAGGTGACTAGGCAAACATGTACAAAGCTGGCATTTAGATGACTTGGCCCAAGAGGCAAGTGGCAAGTAACTGCCAAAAGGCGCTGGCAAATTATGCTATGCCAAATGCGTGACTTTAGACCGAAATAAAAACGAGGGCAAGAGCAAGATGTGGCAGGCAACAAGTCAATGCCATGCCCCAGTGCCCACAAAGGCTGTCACCAGACATCGCAAGGCCCCCGCTGTGTGTGTAGGTGTGTGTGTGTCGCTGCGTGTGTCGGTGTGTTTGTTTGCAAATTCATTTGCCTGTCACCCGCGTCACTTTGATGATGAACTTGCTTTTGTGATTGAATGCCTTGTACCAGCTTTTCCCCATTTCCCTCACATTCCGAAGTTTTCCCAGCTATTTCCCTATGGATTTCACTCACCTGCTGTTGGTTCTCACGCTGTGTCCGCAAACGAGCTTCAATGCATTGCCGTGTCTCGATGAAGGCCTTGCGTTGAGCCTTCTCTTTGGGCCAATGCGTGTAGACGCCTGTGAGATTGGCCAACAACAAAGCAATGCACGTGCAGAGCAGCTAGAATTAATGGCAAAAACAATACAAATACATATATCATTTCATCAATATATAAACTTAAGTATAAAAGTCCAGTTACGAGCTGGACACACGCAGCTTTTCTTTGACTCGAATTGATTCAATTTTGCGTCAATTTAATTTCATTTATTTATGTTTTTTTACTCGTATACATCGTGTGGGTGTCTGTGTGTGTGTTTGTGTGTCGTGAGTGGAATAACAGTATTTATTGTCACGAAAATTGTCGACATTCACACCCTACAACACACACGCACACACACACGTTCTGTTAACACATTAAAGTCAGAAATTTAGTTACTCTGAAATTCGCTTTAAACGCAGTTTCACGCTACCGCCCTTTTTGTGCCACGCCCACACGTATAGCATAGCGAATTTTGTGGCTTTGGCATTTATCTCGGACAAAACCTGTTGATAGATGTAGCTCGCCACTTGATTTGTGGCAGCCACAAACATTTGCAACTGCATGCACGCCATTTTACCTCTTGCCACGGCAGTGTTGTTGGCTGTTGTTGCTGCAGCTCCGATGACACTGGTTCCTGCTGCGAATACTGGTTATGCAGTGAGGTGTACAAATGTGTGCCACTAAGCAGCATGCCACCGATGAGCGATTCACGCAAACGCAGCGGCAACATCGTATACGTCATGTAAATGAGCACAATGCAGCAGGCGCTGCCATTAAATGATTTGCTGTCAAAAGAGAAAGAGAGGAGCAGATGTATGAGTTATAAAGAGAGGGAGGGAGAGACTTGAAGTTGAGACAATACACTGGCCTCTCTCTAATTGGTTAACTGACAGCCGTTGCGTGTCTTTGTTGTCATCTATTTTTGGGGCAGGAACGCAATTAGCGTGCCACAAGCTGATGGCATGATTAATTTCTGCTGCCAGGCAACAGCTGTTAGTCACTTTAACAATACAATCGAAACACTACGAACCTGGGCTGCATGGCATAGCTAACTGCTATTTCGATGGCCAGAAATGTGCCCAAAATTACATAGGAGACGAGCACCAGGAAAATCTCATTCATGGCCGGCTTGGACAGGATGCACAAGAGAACTGCAAATGAAAAATTCAAACAGAAATTCAGCAAAAAATTTTAATTAATTCGGTAAACCACATACTCGGAAAATGTAGGGAAAATCTCAAAAAAAGGAAAGGAAAGGGAAAGCGAAGAGTTTTGTTAGAGTTAAAACAGCTTTTCATTAATTTAGCAGAATTTGCAATAGTTCGAAGCAATATTTTTAAGGAATCTTAAAGCTCTTATTAAACTGCTTTCAAATTTGTTACTTGGAATTTTATTGATTGAATCTGTGCTAAGATTTCGTCGAGTGTAGAGATGATTAAGTACTAGCGTGTGTGGGAGTATGTGTGTAGTACTTACATGCATAGACAATGGCACAGATTAGCATGACAATGAGAAAAACGAGCACAGACTCATCGATTTGCGCCATCAACGAGAGCAGCATGTGAAAATAATCCAATGAAGTGCCGAAATCATGCGACAAACCGAATAGTCCAGAGTCCTTCGATAACTGCTGCTCCAGTTCCTTCAGTTCTTGCTGCTCCTGCTCGTTAGGTTTAGACGCGTTGAGTCCATCAAACGGCGTCAGATTGAGCACTTCATCACGTTGACTCTGATTGTTGATGTTGCGCGTATTCGTAATGCGTTTAATGCCATCAGCAACATCAACATTATCAACGGCAGCTGAAGCAGTAGCAGTAGCAGCAGCAGAAACAACAACGACCGACGCAGTGTCAACAAACAGCTGATGATGAGGCGGCTGCTGCTTTAGGCCACGTTTATATCTGTGAAAAGGGGTCAAAAGGTGGCGGGTATATCAATAAGCTGGGCATTAACTCAGCCTAACTCAATTCAAATACACACGTACACACACCCGCACACACACGCACACTATCAATCTTGACTGCATAAATATGAGAATAAATCGAAATCGTATACAAATCGAAATGGAAATGAAAATGGAAATCCACAAATCGAAATGTAAATGGCAAGAAAAAAAAAAACACACACACCGACACACAGAAATTCCAGAGGCAAGTTTTACTTTCGTCTTATTGATGTGTTTTATTTTTTGTTGACGGCTTTTTATTGCTTTGTTCTCTTGGCCAAACAAAATATTTGTTGAGAGCCATTTTCATGTCTCGCATTTCAATTTGTTATTCAGTCAGTCTAATTTTAACTTCAAAAACAAATTCTTGCGCCAAAAAACGTAGCATACTTTTATGGGCAACTTGTCGGTGATTGAATTTGGCACGTGGCTAAAGGGGCGTATGCGTAATGCGAGTTGAGTTGTGCGTAGTGCGTAGTCGGTAGTGGGTAATACGTAAGGTGGACTAAGCGAGCTGACAGGCCAGCTCTGCTTGCCAGCCAGTTTGGATAACTTGGCTGTCAAAACGCCAAAAACTTAACGCAGTTTCCAGTTGCCACATGCCACTTACCTGGCCCTATGCTGATGCGGCTTGTAGCGATGCTTGTGCTGGCGTCGATAATGTTTACGCTTCTGTCGTCGCCCCGATTCACTGTAGTTTACCACATCCAACCGCTGTTGGGGCACATTATCGTGCACCAATTCGTTGCCATTTGCAATTTGCAGCATCTGATGGCTCATTTGCTGTGGCAGCGTCAAATTCTCGCCAACTCCAGTTCCAGTTCCATTGCCATCTAAGAAGAGACGCTCCAATTTGATCGTTGCCGACATGCCGCCGGCTGTGGCAAGCGCAAAGTTGCGCCTAAGCTGCAGCGTGGTAAAGACAATGTGCGTGCAGGACAACGCCAGTATAAGGGTCAATAACAGAGCCAAAATGTGCGTGGTATTACTCTGATTCATGCGCAAAAAATAACGCTGATAAAGCATTTCCACCTGCAAAGAAAATAAACAGTCAAATTTGACAAAAACTCAAGTAAAGTTGGAAATTTTTAAATTGAAACGATGCTAAGCTCACAAAATTAAGTGAAGCATACAATTCACTTAAAAATTTCCATTTGAACGAGCTGGAAAAGCGGTGCAAATGGGAAAATAGGAATGTAGTTATTGTAAGCTGCTTACCTGCAAATTCTTAAACTGATGCGTTGAGCAGAGACGCAAAATGATGCGATTTAAGCGGTACCAGAACGAGATGCTTGGACTAGCCGCAGTGCCCGAGGTGCTCGGGTTGTTTGCCTCAATGTTGCTGCGGCCATCGGCGGCATCGGCTGTGTTGGAAGAGAAGAAGGGAAGAGTATGCTAATTGCAATAGTTGATTTACAATAAATCTGCCTCAGAGTTGGCCACACCAGAACTTGCCACATTTGATATAGGTACTGATACTGATTTAGGTGCTGCTTGCCACAAGCAGATTCAAATCATTTGCAAATTGTAAATTTTAAACCCATTGAATTTGGTCTGTGAGTAGTTTAATATATGTAAATTATATTTGCAACTTGTGGCTGCCACGTTGCCACAAATTAGATTCTCCCTTATGCTGTGGCACATTCGCTTAGCGCCTTCAATTTCATGTGGGGGACAGAAGGAAAAACTCGTTTTGAATGCAACACACAAAGCCCTAAAATGTTGTAAAATCGTTCAACTGACCCCCATAAACCGCACATACAACAACCCACAACAAGTTGCAACAACAGCAATATACACACATTGTTGTTGTTGCTGTCGCTGCTGTTGTTGCTGCTGTTGTCGTTATGTTTCTTATGCTCACATGCATCAATAAATAAATGCCAAACGTGATTATGTAAATTTCTATAGAAATCTGTGTATTCTTATATGAAGCATGCCCCACACTGTGTGTGGCAGCAGCATAGAGCATCGTCTCTATATATCGGTACATATAACTAAAGTGAGTAAATGTGGCAGACGTTTCTCCAAGGCAACCGGCAAAGCCGCTCGCAATGCTAAGCAGCTACAAAGAGTCATGTGGCATTGTGGCATGTGGCAGCAGCGTACGGCAGGAGTATGCGGCAATGCCATTGCATACTTTAAGGCTGAGTAGCTGTCTCGTCAAATTCAATATGACAATGACAATCAACTTGTGACATTTGTGTCCCCCTTTTACCCTGCAGCATTGCCCCTTGCCTCCTGTTTTTCTACAAACTATTCTTGGTATTTATGCCACACGCATACGCACGCACACACTCGCACACACAAGCACACATAATGTCATTTTTATTAGCCCAGCAGGAAGTCGGTTCTATAAGCTCCTGTCCTGCACAGGACAACACATTATATGCTTAAATGGAAGCAGTTGCTGCTGCTCCTACTACTGTTGTTGTCGTTATGTCGTTGTTGTTGTAATGCTGTTATTGCTACTCACATTGTTGCAACAGTTGCGTCTCATCGCGCTGATAGATCATGGGGCTGTGGCAGGTGGAGCTTGAGTTAGTGGAATCCAGAGATTCGTCAATGTTGCAGCGAGTGATGCCAGCCTGTGTGTGAGAGGCAGAGAAAGGAAGAAAGAAAGAGAGAGAGATAGAGTTTTAAGTGCTGATATTTGCAGGTACATTAAGTATACGCTACGTTGCCTTGCTCTTTGTTTAAATAACATTTCCAAACTAATAGTTTGATTGTGTATGGGAGTATGTGTGTGTTGCTACTGACAGCATCTTTAAGCAAATTGCCGCCCAGTTGCTTGCCCACACACTCACATTCACAACACACTTACAGGCACACACTCTTTGGTGCCCCACGCAAATGACCGAAGAGCGTCGCTTTTTGTGCCATCAACTTTTTCAATTGACTCTCGACAACTGGCGAGCAACGTGTGCAAATTCAAATAACACACACTCCCACACACACACACATAGTCGCACTTGTAAAGTGGTCTCTTGTGTGTCTGCAAAACAGCGTAATGTATGCGTGTGAGTGTGTTTGTTGCAGTTTGCTTGTTAGTTGAAGCAAAGGTGTTAACTTTTGTCAAGTAGCTGCACTTGGCGAACAAAGCGAGAAAGTGTGGGAGAAAAGGCGATTGGCAGAGGGAGAGAGAGAGAAAGAGAGAGAGGGAGAAAAAGTGGAAGGTAGTGCCATGATAAACTAACAACAAAATAGTTTTGGTGTAAATGGTAACCCATTCACTCAAAGTTCTTACAACTCTATCCTTCTCCGATCTCTTCTGAACCCTCTTCCATATTGATCTCTGCTCTTTAATCCTTTTTTCTTTTTTAAACTTTTCCTTCTTTTTTCGTTGCTTTATTTCCTCTTCTTCTGTTTGGTCTCTTGTCGCTTTCACAGTATTTTTCTTTCTTCATATTTTTTTTGTCGCACTACATTTCACATGTTCTACACGCGCAGTGTTTCGTGTGTCTCCTTTCATATCACTCACTCCGTACCCTCTCCCTCTTTTTCCTTCCTTTGTTTACCTTTCACATCTTTTCTTGTATTTTCATTTCCATCGTTGTACTCCTTTGTTTACATTCCCTTTCCTACCAACCTTTTTGTTCCATCCTTGAACTTTTTCCTTTTTCACCCTATCAGGTCTCCCAACCGTCCCTTCCCTCCTCTACTCTAGCTCTACTCCCTTTTGGGCTAAGAAATTGCATTTTAATTCGAGCCAAGTTGTGGACCACCCGCTGCTTATGGCCAAATCAAATTAAATATTTAAATCGCAAGTGGGAAAGCTGAGAAGCAGGCAGAAACCAGGAGGGAGAGAGAGAGGGAGCTAGAGAGAAAGAAACTGTGAAGCTGCCTGTTTTGGCCTGTCCATTAGGTGAGTAAATTAATTGATGCCAATCCGGCAAGTCCCAATTCAATTGGCACCGAGCGACGGGGGATAAAAAGAAACGGAAGAAGAGAAAACGAGGCAGAGGGGGGGGGGGGGTGAATGAGAGTACCCACTAATGAATACTTACCGCAATCAGACTGCTGCTCACCATCGCTTTGCCCCCCTTGGCATTGGTATTGAAATGTTCGATCACCTCCCAATTGGATTTCTTTGGCGTTGATGGTTGTGTTTGCGGTTGTTGCCCCGCCGGAGACGCCGAGCCAGAGGAGTGTCCAGGTACGTGCAATTCCATGGAGGCTTGTCTGCTGCCTGCTTGCTTCAATGAGGCGGATCGGCTAAAGAACTTTCTGTGCTTACTCGCACCACTAGCACCGATGGCACCACCAGCTCCAGCACTTTCCTGTGAACAAAACAAGTATAACAAATTAGTTACCCAATCTTTGGGGTTTCGGGATTCGCTTACTTACCTCCTTGCTGGAGGAGAGTCCCGCTGTGCCACCTCCGTGACGCATGCCACGCAGCGACAGACGCTTCGACCATTCACGTTTCTGGCTCTCCGACGATAGCGACCTGAAGATGTGCGTGGCACCTCCACTTGCTGCTGCTCCCGTTGTTGCCCCACCTGCTACTCCCACTCCACCGCCTCCTGCTGCTACTCCTCCGCTGCCCGAGGCACTCATTGTATTCTGTGTGGCAGCAACTTTAGCTGCAAGCAAAAGAGCGGAAAAATTCTTGTATTTAGGGTAGCAAAATTGATTTTCATTTTACATGCTAAAGAGAAGCGCGCTAATTTCTAAACAAATTGGCAATTTTTGGAGCGACAGCGACAGAATTGGCATTAAAACAATAAATTCGATTTTAGCCAAACGTTCTACAAACAAAAACGAAGAAAACAACAACAAACAACGCCCCCGCTTAGACTCTGGCGCTGTCAATAAATATATCGTATTGAAACGTATCGTATCGCATTGTAAAGTATCGTATCGTATGGTATCGTATCGTATCTTCTTTGAGGTCGGCCCACTTAAGTCTGGCGAAATGCGCGGCAAACACGCAAGGCTGCAACAACAACAGGAGGGCGAAATGAGGGTGGAAGGGGCAGCTGAGGAGTGGGAAAAGAACTGAAACTCGACAGGTAACGAACTAAGGATTTGGCAACAGCTTTAAAAGTAAAAACAAAAGTAACAGCAAATAGCTTTTGAAGCAAATTCGAAACGAGTTTTGAGGAAAGTGGGAAATTAGGAAAAACCAGTGGGTGGCAGGGGTAAGGAAGACGAAGAAGGGGCAGTCAGAGTTTTGGGGTAAGCTACAGCAAATTGTGTATAACCTGAGAACTTAGCGGATTTTTCAGCACTTAGCCTCGCAATATAGCAGTACAAATTTCAATTAATACTTAAATAACAGAAAGTCTTTTAAATTTAAAACAATAAACATTTCAAAACTGCAATAAAAAACACTTTCAATTAAACAAATATGTCAAAAGCTGCTACGTGATTTTTTGTTAAGAAATGTGCTCAAAAAACGAGATACAAATATGGCTCAACAGAAAAAAATTTAACAGAAATAATAAATAGTTTATGCAGACCAAAATTTAATAGCAAGTGGCAGAAACAAAGACTTTAATTAGTTAACTTCGTTTGGTATGTGCCAAATGGACAAAAAGGCGGAAGATAAAGTCCAAAACCAAATCCAAGTCGAAGTCGAACTCCAAGTCCAAGTTGTAGCTTATGTTTCAATCCAAACATATTTCATTTGGTTAATCCGCAAGTTCGAGGCACGGACAACTGTTGCCTCAACTAAGCTGCAATATGCCTCAGTTTTATGGTGCAAAAAAGTCTAAGAACTTTTCCTATAATAACTTCGCTCTGCAGCGCATAACAGTAAACTGTTCCACAGACAACAACACGAGCAGTAACAACAACATCAGTAGAAACAACAAACAAGGCTAAGAGAAGTTTAGGTTAGAGTCTTAAGACCAAGAGAGCACAGAGCCAGGCTAAGACTACATAAGGAGCGTTGGCCTTTGTTTTTGCTGCTGCCACCCACTAAAGAAGGGAGGCCTGAAGGAGTGGAGAGTGCGGTGGAAGGCAAGTCGTGGGGCGTGTAAGCTTTTGGAGCACACAAGTGCCGGCCGCCGGCATAAATATGTCAAAAACAGCGCGCTATAAACAAATTGTTTTGTTGCCAACAAAACAAAAAGAACAAAATACAACAAGTGAAAATTGAATGAGAAAATCGAAAAATCGAAAAGTGGCAACAAGAAAAAAATAAGAAGAAAAAAATATGGAAAAAATGAAAATAAAAAGCAAAAGAACAACGAAAACGTCGACAAGGCACGTCATGCAGAGCAAGTCTAAGAAGCAGGTGATATTATATTACAATTGTCTGTAAGAGAGCGAGAGGGAGAGATAAAAAGAGACTGAAATATGTGTACACTGGGGGTGGGAGGGCCTTGAAGAGGGCGCCAAATTCCCGCTGTCTATGAAAATTACCTGAGAAATGGCAGATTAGTCACGTGGAGAACCGGTTTGATGCCAAAAAACCAAAAGTTATGCCATTCAAAAGTGTGTGTTGAGTGTGTGTGCGCGTGTGTTGTGTGTGTTGCCACTGGAGGCATAACCACAATATATATTTACGTATTTATCCAATTAAAAGTTAAAATTCTACGAAATATGCTGCTTTAGCTCGGCTAAACTAATACAAGTCGTGGCATAAATTCGTATTTCTGAATATATAAAATAAACGCATTTGAGACTTGTGCAAGGTCAAAGTAAAAACTCATATATGGACGCATTTTCCCCACGGAGAAAATGGTTGAGTTTTTCGGTTGACGATTTAAATGCCAAAAGCTGTCAATGAAAATCAAACCAAAGTGCCAAGACTTTCCAGAGAAAATATTAAATATTTTCGTCAAAATGAAAAATGCATGAGAGTTTTGTAGCTTTTCTTTTTGCTGTAGCTGCATGAGAAGTATTTTTATGAACCTTGGCCGGCAGGCAGCAGGTAAAAGGCAGCTGAAAAGCCAGTAAAATGCACGCACGACTGCTGCAAAAAAAGCTTGGCTTAAAGTGAGCTGGCAAAAAGAGTAAAGCTTAACTGCGTGCTTAAAATACCTGCGTTTAAGCCAAGTTAAGAGCTGGCAGCCTATAGTAGTTAACAGCCTATTGGTAGTTGCTTTAAGCCAAATGCTCTCACTGTTCTTGACTTTGGCATTAAGTTCAGCTGTCAGCTTTTTAGCATAATCACAAGGTAAGCCGCCAAGAGGCAGCTACAATCACGAAATCAGTCAGCTGATTTAATTGGTTTAAAAGATTGTTAGAGAAGGTATTAAACAAAATTTGAATAGAACGCTCCACTTGTTAATCGTTAGCAGTGTGGTACACAGCTAGAAAATAGGAGCTTCAAGCCAACACACTTTTTCTTGCAGTGTTTCGGGCCATTACAGTTCGATGGCAATTCATTAGATTAATGGCGCTAATGGGCTGGTAAACATTGCGGCGAACACAGCTCGAACAATATCAACAAGAACATTGTTGTCAGCATCGACAGAACGCGCCAAATATTAATAATAAAAACAAAACAAATTTGATAAGCAGCTAAACAGCAGAAATTAATGAGGCCAACAAGCGATGGTAGCTGAAGGGGCTGGAGAACGGGGTACAGGGTGCTGCGAGTCATCAACAAGCAATAGCCATCATCGACCACCAGCAGCGACACTTCTCACCCCCTGGCTATCCCCTAGCTACCCACCCCTGTGCTCTGTCACCCCTTCGCAGTTTACTCACACCTCGCGCCAGTCATAGCTCATGCATATTCATTCATTAACTGGGCTAAAACAGCTGCTGGCATTTAGCAACAAAAACAACAAGAAGCAGCAGAAAACTCAACGCGTTCGCAACTCTTCAATTCCCTATGCTATATATAGTAAAGGGTAGCTACAAATATATACACCCCACACATATATATAGACATGTATATATTTTTAGCAGTTCTTGTTGTTGCTGTAGTTGCTGGCTGATATTTATGCTGCCATGTGTTGGCCTTGTTTACGCGCCGTCATCTTTGTGTTTCGTTTGGTATTTGCTATTTGGTTTTTTGCTATTTGTTTGCATTTCATTGACGCAAAGGTGTTGCTTCGCAGAACTCAGAACGCAGAATTTGCAATTGAAATTAATTCATATGCTTGATGGCACAAATGTTGTGGAATATGCTGGGATAGACGGTGTCCTTGGCAGTGAATAGCATCAGCACAGTGAATTCAGCATGGAAATACATATGCTATGGCTTTGAAGCCCAATGTGGCCATCTATCATCGAAGTGCTTGTAATGCATGTTGTCCCACGGGACGTATGCGCGATACTGTACACATTTAGCGGAGCTACAACTGAAGTTTGGGAACATACAGGAGCTGGACGCTCTAAAAGCGTTGCGCATTGAACCACATCTGCCGAAGCATACACTTATATAGACAGAAAGATAAAACTTGTTACTCATACGCATAGTGCGCCCACTTATGTAGATGTCTAACTAAAACAGCAGAGTCACTCTCCCTCTCTCTCTCTCTCTATCCCACCCCCTGTCTATCTCGCTCTATAAAATGCGATGGCGTAGTCGTAAGTATGCATGCAGCCAAATAAATATTTGAACTTTGTTGTTCTAAAATGCGAGTATCTGTCGGAAAGTTTCCAGCCAATTCTATTGTCCTGACATTTATTTACATACATACTCTCGAGCTGCACAAGAGCTGCTTTCATAAAATATTTACCCAATTCATAATAGAATTGTATATTATTATTTATTAGTTCTATCATTAACAGAGCTAAAGACAACATGCAGTGAAAACTTAAGTCTTAACAGCCTTGAATTCGCTAACTGAGACACACTTTAAAGGGCTTTGTTTAAGTTTGTTAACAGCTGCAGACTTCACAGGACAATTTTAAAGCTTAACTGTTGCATTTGTTAGCTTATTGTTGCCTTCAATTTATAAATTGTTTTCAGTCCTGTTTATCTTTCTGCCACATTCAGTAAATAGCATTTAGTATAATTATGATGAACAAATTTTGATTGAAATTCAATGCTCATAATCTGCAATTGCTTTGTTGTTATTAACCACATGCAGAGATCCATATTAGAGAGATATGTATACACATGTGTACCTATTATCGTACTGTATGGAATCAAAGGAAATAGTTTCTAGTTGAGCTATTTAAATGTATTTTTCTTCAACATCAAGGTTACTGACCACAAGACCATTCCATATTTCTGTTAGCTGGATATTCGAAATACCAAAGCGATTTATCAAATTAAATTCACAGCATGAGCAAAAAAGGGATACTTGCGGGTGAAATATGAAAACAAGTTCCAAGGGGGGGAATGAATGTGATGGGGAAATTTGTGAAAACAATGCAAGAACAACAACATTCATAATTAATAGCAACAACACAAGAGAGGAAAAACAGAACAGAACAGAACAGAACGGAGCAGAACAGCACAGAATAAAACATAGAGTTGAGCAGAATTTTGTTTAACTTATAAATTTGTTAAAACAAATCAAGCCAAAGATGCGAATAAAGATAACAAAATTGCCAGAGTAAAATTTATATGAAAATCGCATGTGATGTAAACGAAAAATACCCAGATATATGAGAGCAATAAAAAAAGATAAACACAGGTAGACAAACAGACAGGTTGGGGTAAGGAAAAGGGAAAGGTTGGGCTTCATTTATGACTTTTATAAAGTGCAAAATGGCAGGCAATCTGAAAGATACTAAAGTAACTTCAACAGCCTGGGTGACTTACTAATTTGCGACATGATCAAGTTAGCCAAGCCAATGACAAACAAGCGGCACAAACAGCCCCCAGACATTTAGCCAAGCAGCAGCAGTGGCAACAGTAACAAGAGGCAGTAAGAAAATAAGAGAGAGAGATAGAGAGAGAAGGGTAAGGAGGGTAGGGAGGAGGCCACATTCAGCAACAGGATGCGAAGCAAACAGCTGCAGCTGCAGTTCTTGTTCTGTTCATAGCGTTGTGCCGTGGGGCAAAGTTAACCTCACCTGACTCCGTCTCCAGCTGCCAACTGCCATCTGCATTGTTTGCTGCTTATGAATGCATTGTGAAGAAACAAAACAACAAAAAAGAAATAGAAAATGAAAGACCAGTAGCATTTCTTGTTGCCAATACCCTGTAGTTATAACAAATGACATAGGAGGACTTGAGCATATTTATTAATGTCATTTGAGTGTTCCAAAGGTGCTGGCAGCAAGTCTGGGGCACTTTAACATTCTGTTATTGGTGTAAATTTTAAAAGGATATAGTTTATCACAAGTAAAGTAAAGAGCATCTTTAAGTGCTGCATTCCCTCTTGTTACTGGCATTTCTAACTGTTTGCATGCTGTAGGCATAATAAAGGCACAAAGTAGAGTAATCGCAGTGCAGAAAAAACTTTAAAGAAACGTCAACTATTCGCATTTACAATCAGCAGTTGTTTGTAAGCGTGCTAATCTTAGTTACCATATGCTACATAGCCTATATTTTCAGCTATTTCCTTCAAATTTAGTTAGTATATGATTATTTATAACTTAGAAACATTTTTTTTAATGATATAAGCTAGTACAACTGTGTTTTAACAGCTCCTACTCCTCAGTTACGTCAGTTACTTATAAAAGCATAAACTATTTATTACAATACACTAATGAATATGACCTTTAAAGACATTAAGTTACATTTTATTGAATTTACTCTCAGCTAGTGCCACTAAATGTAGCATATTTATAAACAATCTTCATCAAATCTAGTTCTAGATCTCTTAATAAACACATCGAACACTCATGTACTGAGTATCTGGCAGTGTACAAACTCTTTCTTTTATTGTTGGCATTGTTTGTTTGCCTATTTGCTTGTTGTGGTCTATGTCTGTGCTCTCCGGGCGATGTTTTAGGTTTTTGCTCATTGTTTTTTCTGCCTTTGGTTGCTTTTGTTTATTCTAAGTCCATTATCCTTTATGCATTTCATATGCACTCTGCTCCCACCACAAGTTGACTCCACTTTCCACCCCATTCCCCTTACAACAATCTGCATATGACTGGACCTTTAACAGCATATTTTATTTGAGGTCGACGACTGAGTCTGTGGCTGTGGCTCTGTTGCTGTAACTAAAGCTCACAGTGTTAAAGTAGCAACAATCACAATTTAATTAAAATTATGCACAACTTATAGTCCGTGCCCCCCCTTTGTTGTCGCCTTTGCCAGGCACGCCCACTTGGTTGCACTTAAGTGCACACACGGCGACAGTCGATAGCTGCCTTTTGTGTCCTCGACAGGACACTGAAAACGCAGCTCAAACTAAGAGCAAGGACTGGGCCACACAGTATCCCCCGACCATGTCAAGTGCTGATTTGGCATTCAGCCAACTGTACGTCCCTATTTCCACCACCATTTTCCCATCCCATTTTCCAGCTCCTGTCCCATTGCGATTCTGCACAAGTTGAAGGTAGCCTGAAGCTGAATCGTCATTGATTTTTGTTTAGCCATTTTTAGCAGCTTTTGCGCTGCATTAAATACGCTGCTGACCATTGCTACCGACTGACCCACTGATCCACTAACTGACACCCGGAACTGTTTTCATTACGAACAACTCATTTGCATTCATGCCAAACAGATTTCATGTAACATAAACAAACAGCAAAACATTATTTTTTTTGCTTTATTTTCGACTTTATTGTCGAATTTTTGATTTTGATTTGCATTTTTATTTTGTTTTAATTTTCAACTGCAATTTTTATTGACTATCGCGCTGTAAATTGTGAAAATCACTAATTTTATTCGCCTGCATTCAACGCACACGCCAGAAGTTCAAGGACATTTGGAACTCTACCATAAATTTGCTACCAACTTGCCACTCCCGCTGGCCACATGTCAAAATCAGGCAATGGGAATTAAGACCCTGTCTGGGATTAGACAAAAACGCGCCAAAGAAACAGATTGGAATTGTGAAAGTGAATGTGAAAGTCGAAGTCGTAGTGGAGCAGAAAACACTGTTCATTCTGTGCGTGTTCTGGGTGCCAAATGAGCCACAACATTTTTCCCCTTTTTCCCTGCTTTCCCCACTTTTCCCTGCTTGTTCTAGCCCCGTAATGCTTTATAGCTAATGAGGCAAAACCAATATTGTTGTAGCCGTTGTTGTTTTTGCTGCTGGTCAGGCAAAATTTCATGAATAAATTAACGCACTCAACAGCTGATTGGATTTGTCCTTTTAAAGCATAGTATCGTGCTAAATTCAATTACTAATTTCGGCATTTCGTATACCAAATCCAAATATCATACTTCGTACGTCTATTGAATCTGTTATCATTAAGTAATCACAGGCATGCCACACACGACAGGAGCATTTAATTAATGACATGTTCGACCAAATTAGTCACAGATTACGTACAATGGCCAGTTGATGGGCTTTTTATTTCTATTGATTTTAATGGGCGGTGGAGCCACAGAGAAGAGCTAAAGGACCACTTATCAAAGAAATGAATAGCAAAGGAAGTAAGAGGATTTTTACCTGAAAAATTGTTTAGTAAATTGCAGTATATAAAGAGATTTAAAAATGATTTAATTTTTATTTTAAAATGAATTAATTGGCATTGAAGAGATTGATATTGGGCAGAAAATGTAGAACAACTTAATCACAGAACTAAAGTCGATTATATTTCAATCCACCTCAAAGCTATCTAAATCCAAGTCTTAGAAAACTTTTTGCACGAGATTTAAAACGAATCAATAACTTAAATACAGCTATATTAAGGTCTTAAAGGTGCTCAACCCGTTGGAAGCAACACCCAATCCTCACTTTTAACAAAGTAGCAGTAAGATTAAATTGCCGTTGCCTTCCTATTTTTTCTGCTAGGCATTTTATTAAGGTAAATACTTGACTTAAGCTCTCGCAAAAGTATGAAACTGCCAACGCCTTTTGCCAACTTTTATCCCAATTGATGTACAAAAGTTTTAGATCAACTTTGCCACACCTGGCAGCACAAAGCATACCCAAATACGAGAAATACCAAGTAGATACAGCGGTGTGTAGCTTAGAAACCTAATACCGAATATACTAGGCTAAAACACACACAAATCGTGTAAAGCAAGTGCTGCTGAAAATGGCAGTCACAGCATATATAAACTTTGTATTTAACTAATTGCTGCTACAGACCGCAGACACTGCCACGCCCTCTAAACGCCCTGCTACAACACACGCCCTCGTAAACCGCTGAGCCAAAAGTGAAACTGGTTTGGTTGCATTTTTCATTGGGATGCCAGCGTACAAACTAATTTACTAGCTCATTACGTATACTTAATAATTTATAGAATTCATATTAAGCATACGCAAAGCTGGCCGCAAGAGTAGAGCACACAAACACAGGCACACACACACACATAGAGTTGGACATGCCACAACTGACATTTACCAGGGTTGACAACGAACCGCAACAGAGACGTTTTTAGGGGCAGATGAGGGCACTTATTTAGGAGCGATGCCACATGTAGCAAAAACAACAAATAACAAACATAAGCACGTCGTGCAACAAAATTAAATAATTAAGTGCTTAACAGAGGCGCCAACTGCAGCTAATGAATAAACAAAATGCCAGCAGAAAGGCACCAGCGGAACAGCAGTCAGACACCACCGTACTCAACTGACCCACAGCTAAAATGAAGTATGAGAATTTATGTGTGGCATTTTAAGCATACCTGTTACAGTGAAGCCTGCTGTCGCTGCTTCGCTCCAGCTGTCCAGTAACGTCTACTCTGCAGTGCCTATCCCAGCTTCCGCTCCTGCTGCTTTCTTCCTTGGTTCGTTTTCTGCTCCTTTTCTTTGCTTCCCTTTGATATGATTATTTATTTGTACATTGTACATTGGATTGAAGTACGGCCTTGCAACATTTGTTTTCTTTAGCTGCACGCCCCAAATGAAATGCGCGTTTAAATGAAAAATATCTCAAATAATTATAATAAATACTTTTTGGGGCTCTGCCTTCCCGTTTCCCGACACTTCACGGCACTCGCCCTTGCCCCCAAACAGTCTTATGATGGCAAGCGAAGTGTTTTCTTATTTGTTGCGTTTCTGTTTGTTTTTTTCCGAGCTGCGTGACGGCAGCTCTTGGCCAAAACGGCAAAAGACTTTCCTTTTTGCCACACTCACACACACACACACAAACACACACGCGTTTGTTGAAAAAGGAAAATTTAAATTAAACTGATTTGTTGCTGTTGTCGCTTCAATTTTGCTGTGGCTGTCGCTTCTGCTTGACAGCGTTTTTCCTCTACTTTCTCTCTTTTTTTTGTGGTTACTTTTTTCTGTCTTTATTCATTGTTGTTATTTCAATTATTTTGCAATGTAAATTGTAAATGCCAGCTGCAAAATTAACGCGTATTTTAACAGCATTTTCGTGTGAAATGTCAAAAATAAAAACGAGAAAAAAATACAACTCAAATCGCATTCGCTGACCATTTAAATCCTGGCCTATAAATATTAATCATACGCATCGTTGGACGTTGGGTTAACAACAAACTTGATTGTAGTCGCCATTACGCAAATCAAATTAATTAGTTACTTATTAGTTTGACCCACTGTCAGCAGCAAATTGCAGCCAATCATCGAGCAACAGAAAAGGTTGGGGAAAAGTGGCCGGAGAAGAGAGAAGAGAGAAGAAAGGGCAGGTAGACACTGACACCAAATGAATTGCAATTTGCATAGGAAATGCTTTGTTGCAATAACATAAAATCGTCAGACAGACAAATGATTGTTTTCGTTGTTTGGCTCATAAACACGCCATAAGCCCATCAATTTCCTTGGATTTTCTCACTCTCCCTTCCCCTCCCACCAGCTCTTAAAGAGGCAATCAGGCTTCAAAGCAAAATCAGCGCAAATCGAAGCTAAATTAAAATGCAAAAAACCAAGAACAACAACAACAAGAACAAATCACAAATCCTGAAATGAGAACTGAATACTGAAAGTTGAGAATTGACTCATTTGCTGGTTTTGATTTCGCGCCTGGCAAATGAAGCGCAAAATTAGAAAAATATAACAAAAATAAAGCACGAAAAAAAAAACTGAACTGAAATGGTAGAAAAAATTGTGAAACAATTTGCGATTTCGATTTGTTGTTGCTGCCACTTGAGCCGGAAGTGCGCCGAGCAGCAACAACAATGCCCCAGGACCTTAGAGGATGCAGCAAAGACAGGCAGATAAGCCAGAGCAAGACAACAGGGAAACAGAATGAGATAGAGAGTATGGAAGGTAGGCAACAGGATGTAGGTTGAGTTTGAGTTGCCATTGTTATGACTGCTGTAATACGCTTTGCGAGGAGATTACAATGTCTGATTACTTTGTTATTAATAAATACAAAAGCGTGCAATATACACACAATGGGAGAGAGAAGGAGAGAGGAAGTAAATTAGAGCAGGAGAGACGGACTTACACACCAGCTCGCGGCCAACAACGCGTATACGCGTTTTTATTATCTTTTCTATGTGCTGTGCATTGTACTCCAAACGTTTATTAATAAACTGCTGTGTACAGCTATGTGCCTGTGGGTATGGGTGTGCCTGTGTGTGTTTGTCAGTAAGGTCGACAACACACAACAAACAGCAACAGCAACAGCAACAACAACAATTTACACAGGTAACTGCAATTCGTTCAATGTAAATACACAATAAATTGTATTCAATTTCTAAGCCATAAATACAAATATATGTATACAAATTTTATTGTTATCACTGTTATTACTTTTTCTTTGTCTTTGGTGTTGTTGTTGTTGCTGCTGCTGTTGTTGGCATTGATGCGATTTGTGTGTATTTAATGTAACATTTAATTTGATTTGGTATGCAACATTTTGCACAATTTAATTGCATTTTAATTACTTTTGTGAAATTCCCCAAACGGAATTCAAAGTTTCATTTTAATTGAGCGTAAAACTCTTTTTTTATTTTTATTTCTTTTACATGTCTTGTGATAATCAATTGAAGCTTTAAGTTGTGGCTTTTAATTATGCTTCAAACCGTTTTTAAATATTCATTCAAGTTTTGTTTCCATTTCAAGCGTTTATTGAATTAAATTTCATTTTATTCAATGTTTGTTTCTGTCTAATTAAATTTCAATACACAATTTCTAATTGATAAGCAATTTTCATTTATTAGTTTATTAGAGAGCTATTAAAATATTCCTATTCTTTTCATTGTTTAACAGCTTTTATATTATTTCAATATTTGGCTTAATTAAACTGTGAATTTATTGAGTTCATTTCACTTTCCGCTTGCTACTTTCTGTTTATTTTTTGGCTCTTTAAAGTTGTTCAATTTATTGCACTCAATTTATAAACAATTTGCTTGATCATTTGTCATTTCTCGGCTCACTTCATGCCGCCCTTTTCCCAGGGGAAGGGCACAACATTGGTCAGTCTTTTAGTTGGGGCTGAGGGAGTCATTTATTTTTGGGTATTTCATTTGTATCTATTGGTACTTGAGTGATTTGTTTTTGGCTTCTACCTTCGACGATTTTCAAATGCGCGTACCCGTAACGCTTTTCACTTTTCACTGACTTAACGTTTTTATTTTCGGGGGTTTTTCTCGCGTTTGCATTCGCTTTCGGCCACGTTGAAACCGCAACTGAGTTGAATTTTCCGAAGCAACGGCCTTTTATGTGCTTTTCCTTTTGCCTTCGTTGAATATTGAACGGAAAAGCGACGTACATGGAAAGCTCGACGCTGAAAAGCTTTTCCCGTTCAATTTTTTGGCTTCAATTGCGGCACATTCAATTTTCTGCTGCTATTCCAAGTGCTGCTTACAGGTGTTTGTTTTGGTCCAAAACATCATTTTATTGCGAATATAAAAAGACCGAGTTGCTCTCGGGGGATTGCAGTAAAAGCTCATTTCCTTGTTTCTCCCTCACAAGTTTTTCTTTTATTTTCTTGTTATTTGTTTAGTTCTTCTTTTGGTGTTTTTTCGGCTACGGGTCGCTAACCGCAACACTCTGCGTTTAACACTGTTGCAGGCAACTGCTTGCCACTTGTTGCGTGGCTTTCAACTTGCCACAAAGTTGGCAGCTCGGCCAACTTGCCTAAGACTTTCATTTAAAGTTTGATGCGAGATTTATAAATTTATAAATTATTCAAAAGCTGGCAATTTATACTCATATTTGGTCAAGGGGAAAATTGGGAGTTAGCGACTACAAAGGGGGTGATTATGTTTGTTGAGTTACCCTGCAAAATCAATTTATGTCAACTTAATTATAATAACATTTATGTGTTTTACTGCCAAAAAAAAACTATACTTGCAAACAAATCAATCATAGTTTGGGCCACAATCAATCACCCGTGCTGTTAAGGCCATTTTAGGCGGCTGTTAGACCAGTTAAAGCCACAGCCAGGACAATAGCCAGTTTAAAACAACATTAAAAGCAGCTGAAAAATTAATGGAGCAATCGGAAAATTGCTGAATTATTGAGAAAGGCGGTAAGAGTGAACGGGAGGCTGAAAAAGTGGGCGGGAAACTTGGCTAATCGAAATATATATATATATATATATATATGCGGGTTGGGAACAACAGGGAAAACAATAAAAGGGACGACATTGTGTCAACAACAAGACGCAAGGCGCTCGTTCTGACAAGGCAAGAGACACGAACACGGGACTAAGGACACAAGGATTGAAAAGTGAAAAGTGGAAAGCGAAAAGTGTAAGAGACAACAGACAAATCAATTGTGTTGCCACACGAGGAAGCACGACACGAAACCATGATAGTAATGATGATGATGGTGATGTGAATGTAGATGGATGTGAATCATGATGAAGCTGAACGGCAGCAAAATAAGGTTGTGTGTGTGGCAAACAGAATGAAAACATTTTTCTAATTTCCTGTCATCAATATCAAAT
This sequence comes from Drosophila parthenogenetica, assembly GCA_035047505.1. Lineage (NCBI taxonomy): Eukaryota > Metazoa > Arthropoda > Insecta > Diptera > Drosophilidae > Drosophila > Drosophila parthenogenetica. Next base: position 5,580,302 of record JAWNPM010000247.1, on the reverse strand, counting down.
GATATGTTATAGCCACGCCCACCGCTTTCACTGCCTGTCACCTGTCTCTCTCTCTCTCTCTCTCTCTCTCTCTCTCTCTCTCTCTCTCTCTCTCTCTCTCTCTGCACAGACAGCCATCTAATTGAGTTGTTGCAAAATCGCGGGTATTTATAGAAAATGTCTTTATTGTAAGCCTTCAGCTGTTGTTATGTTGTGCATGTATATGTGTGCGTGAGTGGTGCAGTGTATGCTTGTGTTTGTGGTGCAATTTATGGTGCATATAAAAATAAACAACAAAACAGTTGATTAACAAAATTCGTATTTGATTCGCTTAAAAACGCAGCCGACGAATCGCACGGTAGTGATAACCATCATCCAACAAAGCAGCGGATTCATCAGTTTGTGGCAACTCCTCGGCAACCACCGCATTGTCATCGAGTGGTGGCAGATAAGCCTCTGGTGTCAAATCTGGCACGATCTCGGGTGCAGTATAATGATAACCATCAGCGTGCAACACACCCGATCCGTTCTCAAGATTCTCATGTGTCTCATCAGAGGGCGCCTCTGTTTCAGTTTCCGTTTCCGGCTGCGGCTCTGTCACCACCTCAACCTCTGGTTCCTTTTCAGTGGTAGTGGTGGGTACTTCGACTGCCTCAGTGGTGGGCTCCTCGGTGGCTGCTGCAGTTGTTGCCGGTGGCAGATACTCATTGTTCAGCTTAAGCTGCTCCACAGGTGGCAAATAATCGCGTGGCGGTTGCAAGACATGTGGCAAGCTAGCCGCATGCTGCTCCACTGGTGGCAAGTACTCATGACTTGGCAGTGGTGGCAGCACCACAGGTGGCAAATACTCCAACGGCAAATGGGAAACATCTCGTTGCTGTCGCAGTGTTGCAGCATTTGCTGCTGCCACCAAAACCAGCAGCAGGCAAAGGGATTTGCTAATGGAATGCTAAAAAATTGAGAAAAAAGTAAAGAGTTAAAGATACAAATACTGAGTGGTTGAGATACAGATACTTACCATCTTAGTGAGTGAGTTAAGTTGAGGTGTTGCTACGTTTGTGGGTCGTGGCGTTGTGATGAGTCTGTTGAAATTTCATAAACTATTTATATGAAAAATTAGCACTAGATTGCAAGCAGCTCCAGCTCCAAGAAGAAGTTCGAACGCAAAACGAACACGATCGAACCGGAATTTTAATTTCAGTTTCAATTTCAGTAACAATTGTTGTTGTTATTGTTGTTGTTATTGTGTTATTTATCTTTCATTAAACACACTTAGCGACACCTTCCGCAATGCTGTCGGCGGCATCTTCAAACCTGTTGCAAGTTTCGACGTGTTGTGTTCGATGTTCGATTGTTCGATTGTTTGATTGCCAGATTGCCGATCACTCATACTCGACCTTTAATCGCATTTTGGCCACTTCAATGCCAATGTCAGTGGCCTCAGCATCAGTGCTGACGGAATTTGATAGGCTAAAATGGCTAGAAAAGGTGTGGAAGGTGGGTTGGAAATATATGAATGAATATTGAGCTCTTTTGGCTGAAAGATAATAAGCAAATGCAAACTTAAGACTAGTAAATTATTTGTAAAATGTTTTAAAAAGAATTTTATAATAGGCAATACAAGTTTAACAATATTTTCATATATAATTTAAAGCACAAATCACACTAAAATATTACCAAAACTGCTAACTTTCAGCTTTTTTAGTTTTTAAGCTTAATACAGTTAAAGTCTAGCCTTTATTTCTTGAAAACAATTAGTCATATCTAGCTACAAATAAGCCTAAATGACCGCACTGACTCACACTACAGCGACTTACCATCCGCTAACACTGTTTATCTATTTATCTTAAGCTCTTGCTCTGTTTGCCTCTGTTGTTGCTTTGTTTTCTCTGTCTGTTTGTTTTAAATGAAGAATATTTCGCACTCAATTTAAAAATCTGTCAATATTACGCGTTGTTATCATTGGTTGTTGGCCACATTCTACAAACACGTCGTTGATCGTACCTTACCTGCCGGCCGCAGACCAAAAGTCGAACTCTTAAGTCCATTTTCAATGTCTCGCAAACAATTCAACAAAATTTTATATTCAATTTCAATGTCAAATGTAATTTTGATTTTGGATTTTGGTTGCGGCTTGGAAGGTTCAAGACAATTACAACAATTTAGATGATGCAGCACTTTGGCAACAAGAACTGTCTGTGCGTCACGCGGTGACCCTAAATGCAGCATGACGTGGCAATAACAGACTTATCACACATACGCCACGTTGTCTATGATTCCTCTTTTGTCTTGTGCTAAGCGGCTTAAAGCAAACACCAACAAATGGAAATTAAAATCAAAATTTAAGATAAATATGGGCGATGTGGGCATGGTCGTGTGAGTTAAGACAATGCACAGTTTGAATGAATTGAAATGAAATGCAATAGAGCAAATTAAGCTGTCGCCAAATCCGTTAGAGCCAATCAAAATATTAGTCCTGCAATAGATCAATGGCATATCTACCTACTGCACACACACCCACACACAACAGCATAAATAAATTCCCATCTACTTATATAAATAAATATGTATATAAATCTATATATATGCCCTTATCTTTGTTTGATTTCCGACTTTATTTTGAGCGCGTGGCGAGCAAACAAACAAGCAAAGTAGAAAACACAAAACAGAAAACAATATATATAAATAAATCCAAATGAAAGCAGCAGCGTATACCATTTTTTCAGCAGTACTTCAATTTCTTTTGCTCCCCTCAATCGTTTGCCGTTCCCCCTCCCGCCATCCACATTTTCCGCACAGTTCGCAACGTAGTCAAATTCAATGTAAAATCTTTTTCTTTTCGCTTTTTGTTTGGTCTGGATTAGTAGAAATTGAAAATGCTGGCGCTCAAACTGAAACCAGTACAAAAAACTCTCTACCTATAAATTCCTCCCCTTTTTCCCTCGTCCCCACTGCTTCCTTAATGGAAAAGCAAAATATTTAGTTAGGAATTTTAACTAAATAAGCGGCGCTTTAGCATCGACATCGATGCTAGCACTGTTCTGGGCCCAGAGGGGCAAAAACCAACAGGTAGCAGAGGGAGGTATTGGGAGACAGGCTAAAGTTTTCATTGATTTCAATTCGAATCGAATTTTACAATAAAATCCACGATGGGTAAACGAAAAAATGTTTGCTCAATTGCAACTGTGAACAGTGAATCGAAGCAAAAGACAACAAAAACTGCAACTCGAAATGCTGGATATTGTGGGGTTAAACGTAGTGGGAAAGGGGTGCAAGCGGTGTGTTGGGGAACTTGTGATGCACATCAGCCGAAAAAGCAAATATATAGAGGCACAGTGAGTGGCCAGAATCAAACAAGAACATGCGACTCATTGTGTAAATTTGCATACGAATCAAAATCAATATTTTTGTTGGGTTTTTGGAACAAAAAATTGTAAATTTCATCACAAGTTGCTGATAAATGTATTGAAGTTTAAATAAAAAGCTATAGCTTAGTCGGAAAAACAGAAAGTAATTTAGAAAATATCAAAGTTAGGCTGCATAAATTGAGCAATGAAAAGATTTATTCCAAGAGAAACTGGTTTGGACATTGATTAAGGCGAAGGTAACTCGAAAGAGAGCTTTATTCCAAGTTTATCTCATCTGTTCTGGTTTAAAAACTGCAATTATTATACTAATTATTTTATTTGTGGAGACTTTAATTAATATTTAACTAACTTAGTTGGGTGTATATTGGTTTTATGCTTCAATTTTGTATTAGCTTAGATACTTTCATTTTATTTATGGCTTTTTTAAACTCAGTTAAAGCTTTGCAATTGATCAATTTACTCGGCTTTGACAAGCTAGTTAATTATTGAGTTGGTTATTCTGGCACAAATAAAGTTATTACAACTCTAACCACAACAATTGGCCAACTGACTTATCAGCTAGTCATTAAAAGCAGTTCTCTTCGCCCTTACACATGCACCTACTCCTTCAACTTCCCGCTGTTGCCAATCTGAGCTTTGATTTGCATTGTACTCAGTCCCAGGCGTCATTTGCATTCGCAGCGGGAAATTGTAAGCACGACCCTGTTCCTTGCTTCCTGCCTCCTTTTCTATGTTCTACATTCTATGCTCCTTCTTCCATGTCCTTTGTATTTAGAGAGCAAACCAAATGTAATCACTTCATGCAATATGCAACAGTTGTTGGGGCAAGCAACAAACAGGCAGCAAATTAGACGCAGTTCACGTGCCTGTCACCTTAACACATTACGCTCCAATTACGCGTCCACCTGCAAAAAGTGGGCGGGGAAAAGGGCGTTCTGTGTGTGGGTGTGTCTCTATCTCTCTGTGTATCGCTTTCTGCATAATAAAATCAGTCGCAGCTTGTCGCCTTTGCCAATTTGAGTTAGTGACTGTTGCAGCTATCTTTCTCTCTCTTTCTCTCTCTATCTTGCTCGCTCTTTATCTCTCTGTGTACTATTTCTGCGTGTTGCAACTTAAGCTGCTGCCATAGACACACAAAGGGGTATAAAATGCAATGCATACTAAGCAGTGGCAAGAAGTTTGCGCCTTGTGCTCAGTTATGCAACAGCTGCCACATGAGTTGCATCCTCAGCTTAAGTCAAAAGCCATTTAAATTACACACATCCACACTCACACACACCTACACACACAAGCAGCTCAAGCTGCCTAGCAAAATTTAATTGCAACTTAAAGGTTTTCCCGGACAGCACACAAAAAATAGGGAAAAGCTAAGAAAAACTCTGGAAAATATAAAAAGTAAAAGGACTCAAATTTCCTGCTTACCACAGATTATTTATTATATTGTATTTCAGTTGCTGTTGATTTGCCACGCTTCACTTTTCTCGCTATTTTCGCACATTTTCCACCATTTTCCGCCAGTTTCTAACATTTTCTTTATTTTCAGCATTGTCAAAGTCAATTTAATTGTCTCAATTACGCGCTAAACACCACGCCGTCATCAGCTTTCAACCCGTAAATAAGGCCATAAACCTTTACAAACCCGGCCCGAGCCCAAACTCGACTCCATCGGATCCAGTCCGGAACCCAAATCAAGCCAAACCAAGGTCAGGCAGTCTGAGAACAAATGGGACAGTAGCGCGAACTTCATTGAAGTCTTTGCCACCTCGAAAATATAATCAAGTGACTTACTAAAAAGTTAACGCAATTTTGTGGCAACTTCAAAAGTTTCTACTCAACTCTTTTGGCCATGTTCCAGGCCCCACACCCTCCTAACGGTCCTTCTTACCCACTCCACTCTAAGGACTTTATACTTTAAACATTATTGTTTTACCGCCGACATTTTCACGCACAGTTGAATGCACTTTAGGTGGGCATGACTGCGCACTGCGCATCTTGTAGTCGAGGGTTAGAGGGAGCGCAGCTGCTTTGCCAAACATTTCTTAACTTAAATTGAAATATTTTAGTTAAAGCAGCCAATTTTACTGCGTTTTAGATCTAGCCAAAAATAGCATTCTGTAATTATAAAATTGCTAAATCTAGCTTTAAATTAGTTGGCGGGAATTTGGTTTTTAACGCATTTTAGACGCGTTTACTCAGCTGTTGTGCGTTGTAGCGTATACGTAATTTTCTTGCTGTTAATTAAAAAGTAACAACAACAATGCAAACACACCTACACGCCTAGCACACACACCACCTAGACCCCAGCGCACAGTTCAGCTGTCATTTTGATAATTTTACACTTATTTGCGCATAATTTTCAACGTCAAATAATCTAAAATTCTTCTCCAAAAATTGAGCAACACATGTAAATTTTTTATAATCAAAAATTTGAGCTAAATGCTGGAGAGGTCTAAAGGGCTTAGAGGGCAGTAGAGGGGAGAGGAGAGGACTGCACAGGGTTTCAGCAAACTGATGGGATTTGTAGCGTGCGTCCACATCAAAATTGTGTTGTGCAAATATAGGAAATTGTGCAAATATTGAGCGGAAATATCGTGTGGCTTTCAGGGAGCACCCTATTTGACATGTGCCGCAAGCGTACACGCTACGTGCTGCCTTCCAAGGGGGCGGGCCAGTTGTGGGGGGCGTGATTGAAAACCGCGTGGACTGACTAACTGGCAGCTGGGAAACTTTAATACCCTGCACTTAGGTGTGTACATGTGTGTGTAAGTGCGCTCTTTGGTCGTTTGAATCGCTCATTTGGCTCCTTTAAGCCACAAAAGCTTTGCACAAACTCGAGTGTGCGTGTGTGTGTGCGTGTGTATTTGTGTTAATGCCAGCGGTTGACGTTTATAATTTTACACCGAAACTAATTATATTAACTTGAGAGCAACGGAATCAGTTTATGTAATGCATATGTAAGTGCCTCCTACATGTGTGTAGTGTTGTGTGTGTGTTTGTGGTTGTGCTTTTCCAGCAACAGCATAATAACAACAATGGCACTTGAATGTAATTTCCAATTAAGCTCAATTTAATACGCAGCGAATACGAAACACAAAGAACTACAACTCCAACTGGACATGGAGCAGTTATGCTGCGTGGGCAGCTGGGCGTGGCGCAGGATAACAGGACATGGGACAGCGGGGACAGCCGGGCAGCTGGACAAGAAGACAAGCAGTCAGTAGCAATTTGCCGAGACATTGCCAATTACTATTATATAAGTATTTATTGTATTGTCTTCCAAGGCCAAAAGGTAATTACACTGCGAGAAATGTGCATAACAGAAATGTGCCTCAGGCTAAACAACTTTGTGCGCAGCTTTGTGCCCAAATACAACCTGTAGACACCCTGTACGGACAACTTCCTGATTGTTAACTGTTGGAAACATACGGTACATTGACTAAAAAGTTTAAATGTGCGACTTTATTGCTATAGTAATTAAATCACGGTAGTCTTAAGTTTCCTGTAGGCAACATACAGGGCGAGCTTGTTGCCCTTAGAAAGACTGCTGAAGAGTTGCTGTATATATTCACTACTCAACTTGGTTTGGCTATTTAAATTCTTTAATCTACTCCATTAATACTCACGGTGAGTGAAGTAAAGAAGAACTTGTCTTAGTTCTTAGTTTATAGAAGACACCCTGTATAATGTCAACTATAAAATTCGTGTGTAACTAAAAGAAACTAATTTAATGTGTTTTATGTGCCATTGCAAACCCCTTTTTAACCTGTGCCGCGCCCTCTGCGCACCCACTTGAAAACTTTCACCAAGCAGGACACCCTGTGTCTATACCTTGAGCTATCAACTACGCTAAACTGACAGATTGCCCTGACAGTAAATAAAACAAAAGATAACTTAATTGAATGCATAATTTATGCACGTTATTTATAGCAATTGTGCTACAGGCACCCTGTATGCAGCCTGTAGGAAACGAACGACGCTTTGCAAACTAATTAAATCGACAACTGGTGCTAGGCTACAATTTTAATTGAAAGCCATTTGGCTTCTAACAACTACAACAAACAAACTGACAAACAGTCAAACAAACAAAGAGGAAGAGGAACAGGAGGAGGGGTAGAAGGAAGGAGACGGGCGATGAAGTGTTCCTCTTGCTGTCCTGTTTGCCACTTAAATTGAATTCAAGGCAATGTTGCCACACGAAACTCATTTAAGCGGCAACGGCAATTGTTGTAGTGCCACAATTATTTCATATTATGTATCAAAAAAGAAACAGATAGAGTATGGGAATGAGACAGAGATACTACTCAACAGAGAGGGCGATAGCGGGAAAATGTAAACGCAAACAAATGGCGAATAATTAAAAGTAATTGAAGACGAAATAAAAGTGAAATTCGAGACGTCTGCTCGATACTGAAATGGAAACCTAATTAAAAAGCATAAATCGTTGAATGCCCCCTGTCCCCCAAAAAAAAACACACCTTTATACCCTCCCCTCACTTCATCACACTGCCCTCTCTGCTCTGCTGCTTATCTAATTGAAATGGAGTCATTATCCTGTCTGTGTCCTGTTCATTGAACTCGAACGCAGGGCATACTCCCAAAAAAGAAGCCAAAAACTTTGGCTTGCACCTTGCAGCTGTCAAGATATTTTGAATGTAAATTGTAAATTAAATAGCCGCAGCCACAGCCAAGTTGCCTCAACAGGTCAGACGAAGGGACCCCAATGCTTCCAGCCGTGTCCTACTGTAGTCCTTCCCCTGGCAAAGACAAACAGCAGAAATAAAGCAAACAAACAGACAAATACGCACACGAAACAGACGAAGCCGACGAAACGGGCAAGCAAACAGAAATCAAATTGTTATTGTTATTGTTATTTTTATTTTTATTTTTATTGCTGTTGTTGTTGACCCTCGTTGTGCTGCGACCGTTTTTACTTGCTACTACCTTGGCTTATTTGTTTTCATTCTCATTTGCTGTGGCAGCCACAAACAGCAGCTTCTTTCAAATGTTGCAACACAGCAACATTTTTAGCTCCCGTTGCAAGGTGTCTGGGGAAATTAACAGCGCCTTAGGTGATCCCCCAACTCCCCTTTGCCACTCCCCAATTTTGATTTTTAATGAAATATGACTTTGGAAGGCAACTGTGAACCATCAAAGTCAAAACCACAAGCTAGCTGAATATTGCGCATACGCAACGTTGAGCAACTTGAAACCAAGTGAAACAAATGTTAAAAAAATTCCACAATTAAGCAGTTAATTATTACAACCGACTGCACAGCTAATTGGAGTACCGTTAGAGCATAAAGACAAAGCACCCGAAGCTATATCCTTTATGCTACCGATTTATGCATAAAAATTTAAAGAATTTTCATTTTCCATTATTCCAGTTTTACACTCGACTTGTAGCACTTCCAAACTGTGCCATAAATAGCTCCCGATAATTATGGTTAATGCTGGTCAAGGAAACAGCACATTGTGTCCTTATTCCTGGCCACTTCGCTTAAACCGCTTTTCATAATTGCTAAGCTTCGATTTTCGTTTTTATTTTAACACGCATTTTCCCAATTGCGTGAAATTTAAATGGAATTTTAAATATTCATAGACACAACACTTGAGCCACTGGGCGGCAGTTGGGTAGGCGTGTACAGGTGGGCGTGTAGCTGGGCGTGTCTTCAATAGGAAACCTTGACAATGCCATCGATTTTTCGGCTCAATTCGTTTCGATTCGATTCGTTTTCGATTCAATTTCTTTTGACTTTTAAAGTTTATAAATATTTATGATCCCATTTTACTGTTTGCTTCTCTGCCTTTTTTTTTCGTTTACTTTCAGCACAAAAGCCAAATGAAAGTTTATTGAAAGTGCGTTGCATTATGAATGTTGCACGTTGTGTTGCATGTGGCATACTAATTTTTTGAAAGGTGCTTTATCCCCAGAGCTTTAAGTAGCAGATTGGAAACACTTTTTGTAACTGTGATTAAAGATTTATCGGTTAGGAAATCACTTTGTGGCTTAACTGTGGGCAAAGTTGCCTTAGAATGGAGTTTAGTTATGGAATCCACTCTAAGATGTCCTCTGGGCAGCATAAGTTTAAAGCGCATTGGCCTACTTAAAGCGCATTAAGATTTGGCTTAAATAAATATGATTTTTAACTTCTTTCAAGACAATTTAATTTCACAGTGTTTTAGCGTTCCAAAATTAGATTGATGCACGCAAATCACTTCAATCAGTTTGAAGTGCTACATTATTTTCTTTTTTGGTAGACTCGTAGATTTATTTGATTTGATGCCGGAAACGGAAACGGCCTGATGGCATTTTGCTGCCACACGATTTTCAATCACACACAAATTTTTTTTTTTGCTATTTATTTTTAGTGACAGCTGCTCAGAAAAAACGCCAAGAGCTGGGGAAATACTTATGGATTTATGTATTATGATGTCAAAATGGCAGGATGTGTTATCTTTGCTCTCGTCCCACGAGCAGCTCATCAATTTTTCAATAGCTCTGTCAGCGTAAAGTGACTTGTGGCACATTAGCTGTCAGTCTGTCACTGTGTCAGAATGTCTGCCTGTCTGCCACATCAGCAGCAGCAATTTGAGACGTGTTAACAAGCCGTAGCTTAATTATACACCCAGTTCAGTTTTACAGGTGAAATCTTGTTGAGAAATTTAGATCTATGTGACATTATGCTTGTCGCAGGGATTTGAATTGGGGCTGTCAAGATTGGGGTACCAAGTGTACGCAAATGTAAATTTATAGTCCAATTAATAAGCAGCACTCCGAGCGTCAACGCTGCGTATGCGCAATGGGACAAATTGAATGATGGCAAATGCATGTCCTTAACAAATTCGTGTGTGTGTGTGCCCCAAAAATGTTTCTCGTGTAGCAGCTGTTTTCGCGTCTCTCTGTAAGGAAGCAATTTAAATTTCGTAAATAGATTTTCGCAATCGATACGTAAGCGAAAAGAAAAAAGGCACACAAATAATACAGTAGCGAAAGGAAAAACCCTTTTTCTGGCTTCTTTTTTGCTGGGCTCCTTCTTTTCTGTTGGCCTATTTAAAATATATAAATATTTTAACTTAATAAATGCGGTAGCAAGCTGGTTGGCGCCTTTAGGCGACTGCCTACAAGTTGGACAAGTGCTGAGCACACACACAGTCAGATACACACACAGTTACAGTTACAGGACATTTGCATAAACTTAGCAAGGACCAAGGTTCAACTTCTGGCCAAAGGATTTGTTTTCTTTTTGACTGTCCTTGTAGTCAAGCCGTAGGCGTCATTTTAGCAGCCTCAACTCAGCTTGAAAGAGGATAGAAAGGCAGACAAGCGCAAGAAGTAGAGGAGTCAAACAGCAGCTCAGGTTAACTTTACAGCGGCTAATGGTCGATGAGCCTTTGGGAGCTTCTTTAAGTTGTTGCCCTTTATCGCTTCAACAACAGCAAAAACAGCAATAACTTATCGAAAAACAGTTATATGTAAATCGAACCTCAAACTGCCAAAACACCAAACAAAACACACACAGACAGACGGAAGTTGTGTGTGCTCAAAATGGCAAACCAAATAGAAACCAAAAAAGAGAATCGCTTTTAAATAAAATCACAAGTCAAGAGACGCACAAAAAATCAATGAGGCAAGCACAATTTATAGCACAACAGACTCAATGTAGTTGCTACAGATGTTATACCCTGTACAAAGTTTAGAGAGGGAATGCTGAACGAATAGGCAAATACGCATAGGTTTTAATAGACTAGACATACCAACTAACTAGACAAAGTTCTTGTCACAACATTTATTCAGTCTTCATTTTTTTTTTTAAAGGGTGTCTATTAGTTTTGCATTCAACTCCCTTGTCTGTACTTGCTTTGTACCATAAATTATGCTTCCGCTCACCAACCTAGACACATAAAATATTGCACACGAGTGGCTTTTAGGCCAAAGAAGAGAGCCAAATGAGATGCTTCGTAGCAGCAACAAGTCGCAAGCCAGCAAAAGGCAACAAATTTGTAGTCGACTTTCAGGCGGCATAAAGCGCAAATGTGCGTAGCAAGCGGAAGTTGTTGCCGCCTTTTAGGCAGCCAGCGTAAAACAGAGCAGGAGAGTCGATTAAAGGAGGAGGCAGAGAAAAACGCGCAGAGCAATAGACAGTCAAGGAATGATTTACTTCCAGCTCTTACGCGTTTATTAGATTACTTGGAAAGTAATGGAGGGAAGCTGCATGTGGATATGAAATGGGACTAAACAGTGCTGCTATTTTGGTGTAATAAATGCTAAATAAAGCTATTTTATTAAAGGCGTGAACGATTGTTCCAACAAGTCACTAACAGCTAGCTTTAAATTAGCTGAAATATCTACACAGACAGCTAATCCTAAAGAAACGCAAAATAAAAGGAAGTTAAAAAAGCCGATTCTCGTGCTGTGTATGTGTGTGTATTGTGGTGTGTTGTTCAGTGTGTGTTCAGTGTGTGTGAATGAGTTTTTTAACCCAAAATCAACATTTCACTGCTATTTAAAGCGCTTGGGACAACTCAACAGTTGTGGCGCGTGTTTGTTGCTACAGCCACGCCCACAAGTTAGCCCACAACTGTCATTTTGACTATATGCAAATTGATACAGTTCATTAACAATGCAACAAAAGCCGCAGAAAATAGTCCAGTGTCCTTTTAATTTCCTTTTTTTTCAAGTATCGAATTCAATTTACAAATTACCTGTGGTATGAATTTGTTGTGTGTGTGAGTGTGTGTGTAATTATGCTTATGACTATTTAATGAGTTCACCGTATATTGTATTTAAATTCCGATTTTCGACAGCAGTCGCAGCCATTGGCTGGAAAAATGTAATCAATAATTAATTTCCGCAACAAGTTACTGATTGCCATTTGATAGCTGCTCCAACGACTCTGACAGGCCAGAGATTTGCAATGCATATTTAAAAATATTTTAATTAGTTTAAATTTAAAATAAGCAGAGCTCTGGTAAGAAAACAGAACACAATTCAGTATAAAGACAACAAAATAGAGGCCTAAAAATAAATGTAATGCTTCCGCCGCACTTGAGTTTTGAGTGGTAGGCAAATTAACACCTCAACAGCAAAGTGAACTACTTGGCTAAAAGATGGAGTACTGGAGATGGCCAAATAGCAATATACGCTAGAAAGGTCAAGCAGCACGGCGTGCTCGACTTGACATTGCAGATACAACAAAAAAGTAAACGAAGCAAAGTCAAAGCCAAAGCTAAAGCCAAAAACTTGATAGACTTTTTGCTGTGGCCTAAACCAAACTGAAGACCTGACTCAAGTGCCACTCGAGAGCACACAGAAAAGGCAACAAAATGTGTGTGTTAAAGATTTTTAATTAAGTTGAACCCAAGCCGAAAATGAAACTGAAACTGAAGCTGTAGCCGAAACTGGAGCTAGAGTTTCGGCCTTAAGTGGAGTCTCTTTTTTATTCCTCTGCCTCGTCTGAAGTCGTTTTTTTTTTGCTATAAATTCAGCGGTTCGCTAGAGCAAAGGCATCAAACAGTCCAAGCAACTTTTAATTGCCAGACATCGTTAACCCAAAGTCCTTAAGAAAACAACGCAAAAATGGTGAGCAGGATCTAACAGTTGGAATACAGAATAACTTGAACTTTTTTGCTTTCGTTTGGTCTTTTTTTGCAGAAAATCTTCTCTCTTGGCGGTATTCTGACTCTTTCGGCTGTGGCCAGCGCTGCTTTGGCCGCTCCTCAGGGCACGTCTCGTCTACGTCGCGATGTCTCTGAGCTTGTGGATGCCACAATGATGGATTATGTGCCACCGGCAACCGAGTATTTGCCTGCTGAGGATGTGGCCACCGAGCAGCCTAGTGCTGTGCGCACCGACGATGGCTACGAATATCGCACTGTGCGACGCCTAAAGCTGCGTCACCGCAATCGTCGCGATGTCTCGCATCTGTCCACACGTTACTTGCCACCAGCACCCAGCAAGAACTACCTGCCCCCAGCTGTGGTGCCCACGCCAGCAGCTGCCGCTCCTGCTCCAGCCGATGACACCGAGGAGATTGTCTCTGCCGTCGAACCCAAGCTGGCACGTGAGTACTTGCCACCTGTCATGGACGCAGCCGAGCCTGCAGCTGAGCCCGAGCCCGAGCCCGAAACCGAGGCACCAGCTACCGAGGCTACCGTCGTAGAGGAAGCACCGCAGCCGGAAGCCGATGTTCGTGTTGTGGATGTGCCCACAGCGGAACTACGTGACGATGGCTATCACTACAAGCAGCCCGAGGAGATGCCCCTCGAGCTGAAGGAGGCGCCCAAGGAGTACTTGCCACCGCTAGGTGCCGATGCTGTGGCCGAGGGACCCGCCAATGGCGAGAGCGCAGTGCTCACCAAGGATGGCTACCAATATCGTGCCATTCGTCGTTACAGATTCTAGTTTATGCTGGAGTCCTGTAAACATTTCCAGCTTTTGGTGTTTTTTGAATTTTTTCTTTGAATTTTTTACTTTTGTTGATGTTTTTAGCTGAAATAAATTGGATTTTTTAAAAGCACTATGAAGTCTTTGCGTTGGCGGATAAATACATATCTAGACCTTATATTCCTTTAAATATATAACTCACAAACAAGCTACAGTACTTTTAATTTGTGGCAAAACCTTTTTTGAATTAAAAATTAAACATTTTTATGCACAATTTTAAACTAAACACTTTTATTTTTTTATCTGTCATGAACTTCTACTTATAAATTATTTACATAACTGTCTTTTTAACACTGTAAATTATTCTAAACTAATCTAAAATTCCTTCAACTCACAGCAGTTTTTTTCTACAGCCTAGAAACTAAAAGTCGAGCTTTAAATAATTTATGCAATAAAATCACCTTAAATAATAAATGAAGTAATAAACGGCAAAAAAAAGTTGATGTAACTTTTTATTTACATAGTTTTTTAATAAAATTCCCCCATTTTTGGCTCGATTAATTCTGCGAATTTATACGAAACGGATGTGCACAATAAAAATATTCAATAAATTTACATGGAAATTAAGTCAAAGAAAGTAATGAATAAAATAAAATCAACACGGACAGACACATGCAAGGACAGACAACAAATTTCATATAAACTGAATTTTTTTGCATTACAACAATAAACAAAAAATGTGCTTTATCTGCCGAGTGGGAAAGTTTATTAATCATTTTGTTAAGTCTGAGAGTTATTAACTTTTGCCCTTTATGTGCAGCTAACTACAGTTTTTGTTAGTTTCGCATGGCGTATGCGCAACGTGAAGAACGTTTTATTTACGCCTGTTTTAGTCTGACTGGCCACAACTCAAGTTATTGGCAATAAAAGGGGTCTATAAATGGGACCTCCAATTAGTGAAGAGCCCACACACAGGACTCTCTTCCCCTCGATCTGTAAAGATTCACGCATATTTTATATGCATGAGGCAGGACTCAAGTGCCACATGTTGCCATGGCGATGGCCTTAAAGGCTTAATTAATGCACTTGCGCGTTAATTCATCTTGGCGGCAACAACAACAACAGAGAGAGCGGTAAGAGAGCACTTAAGGTAAATTACTTGGCTTATTGCCGCTGTTGCCACAGCTGCCACTGCTGCAATTGCCACAAAAGGAAGCAGAGAAAGTGGGAGTGCATGAGAGAGAAACCACACTGATACTGCAAAACGCTTAACGTTTTTCCGCACATTTTGCCCTGATTGCTTGCGTGTTTTAATTATGAAATCAATTGCAGGAAATTGAATGAAAAGTGCGAGGGAGAAAAACTCAATTGAAATTGACGCTGTTGAGATTTCAACTCAATTTGTAAGCAATAAAAGCCGCAAAAGTTAATAAACAACAAATAGGAGCACACAAAGAAACACACACACAAACACACACGCACACACGCGCACTCGCATGGACAGAGTCAAAGTTATTTATGTCGAAATAAAAGTTAAACGACAAAAGCGTCACACAGAAAGAAAGAGTAGATGAATTTTGGGCAGAATTGACAAAGCAAAAGGCTACATTAAGGGTCTAAAAGGAAAATGGGGAGACAGAGAAGGAAAGGAAAAGAAGGAGGGAGGAGAAGAGGAGACTTAGAACTGGCAGTGACAGCCCGCTTATTGCATATTAAATTGCGTGTGTCGCAAAAATGTCAGAACAACAACAGAAATCAAAGCAACAAGCAGACCAAAAGCAACAACAACAATCACAATAACAACAACTGGCTACATTTCCAGCCATCATTTGAGAACTAGCCGGAAGGACATTTGCGATTGGGTGACAAACGCTCTGAAGCACACACTGAAACTGTTCATGTGTATACGTATGCGTGTGTCTGTATGTGTTTGCTTTTTAATGTATAATAATATAAAATTTCACAAAATATACAATTTGTTGTTCGTCTGAAAATTGCATTGAAAAAAAATGTCGCATTTCATTTTGTTGTCTCTCGTTGCTTTGGGTTTCGGCAATCGATCGCTGTGGAATTTGCGCTGCATACTTTCAGGGGCGGCATCAGTATCAAAGTGTTGGAAAACGCGCTGAAAACGTTTTGTGGAATGTCATGCGTTTGTCTTTGTTTGACAGCTGCGACGGATGTGTTATTAAACTTGTGCATATTTATGAAATTTAATTTCTGCATTATAATCCTCCGCATGTCACAAACATGAGTATTAAAAAACACACGCACACGGACAGAGTCAGACAGTCACACAAACACACACACAAACACACTAACTAACACATACCTATGCAGCTCTTCAAAATGAGCAAAAATCACTGCAGGCGTTTGGCGCTGTGAGCGTAATTGTGTGTGTTTGGAGTGTGTGGTTGTGTTTGTGGGTGTGCTCTTTATTTCTCACCAACTTTTTATACACCAAATTTAATACTCTAACAGCGGGAGTTTGAGTTTAGTAAAGTTATAATCTACACATGGTCCACTTAGCTATGTTAACTTGGTTTAAAGCCGACTGAGATAGTATAATAGAAGTAATGCATAATTTCTGCTGCTGCTGAAACTACAATTATATTTTAAAAGACAGCTAAATGGTCAAGAAACTTACTGCCATTAAAAATATAATAGTAGTTATTTTATTATCACAGTAATAAAATCATTTAAAACATTGAGTTGGTTAACTGCAGTGAAAGCTCCCAAGGGCAGACAGCCGCGGTTTCAGCGTTTTTGTCCGCCTGCGGGGGATATCCGCCTGAGCAAACGGATTTTGTATGAAAATCATGCTCTTGGGGCTGTATAATTCAGCTACAAGAGATTCCACCTGAGGCAGCTGTCCGTGACTAGAGCTTTCACTGCAGATAGTTTGATTTATATATATAAACACTGATTTAAGTCGGTTTAAAAAGGTTACAAGTCTTTGATTAAGTTTCTCTTCTACTCTCCGATAGAAATTTTAACACTTCTCCTACTGAAAACCTTGTAAACTTTCAATAAATTCTCAAATTGTAGCCACTAAAATATCTACAGCTAAGCTTAGCTATATCTGGTGACTACCCCATGATTAAAGCTGCCCCACAATTAGTAGAAACTGATCTACTCATCACTTGACCTATCAGAATCTTAACCTTGTCCAACTATAATAACAGTAAACCTCCTACAAATCTCCATTCAATGCCTTTCATAGTGTATTAAAGACTCGTCGCCATTTTGTTTTTACACACTGCCGCTTGAGGTCGCTTTAGTGCGCTATAAGCCATATTTTACGCGTACTTACGGTTTAAACAAGCTTTGTGCTTTAAAATACGTTTACGAGACACTTGAGCGTCGCCTTTGATGGTTGCACGTTAATCAGTGGCATGTACACGACAATTTGCCGCCTGCCACACGAAGCTTTGAGTATGCCACTCACTCTCTCTCTAGGCAGACTAATTGGGCAACAAAAAAAAAGCAGAAAACAAAATAAATTCATAGATAACTGCCCATTTTGATAGCAGAAAGTCAACTTTAAAATGCAAAGAATTTGTACAAGTTAAAACATGTTCAACACATTTAAATTAAAAAAAAATACAGTAAATAACAAGAACAACAACAACAGAAACCTATACCAAATATCAACAAACATTTTAACTTAATTAAAATGAGAGAGACAAGAGCAAAAAACAAGCAAATAGCAGCAGCAAAAAGTGTTTTGTTGTCATAAATGCCACACCACCCCGCTCCACACACACCACTGCTTCTCTCGCCCCCTTATAGCATGTGTGTGTGTGATATTGTGCAAGTACATAGCCTAAATCCAACCTCAAATTACACAATATTGTGGTCAGACTATTAATTTTAGAACGAAACTGGCTAAAACTTCAGCTTTGAAGGTGCCCAAAAATGTGTCGAAATGAAAAATTGTGTGTACTTTGGCACACGTGTGTGTGTCTGAGTGTGTGTGGCTAGGAAAATGTTATTAGACTTGTGCAGCAGAAGCCAGCATAGTGTAAAACCAATATGTCCTTGATTCAAAGCACTGATTCCTGATGCCTTAGTGCTCGCTCCTTTGTAATTTGGCTTACTTTTGCTGCACATTTTGGCCAGTTTACTTGATATTTTTAGGCCACAATTAGGAATTGTAACTGTAGCTGCCTAGCTGCCTGCTTTGCCTGACCAATTATGTAATCCAAAACGAAACTGCTTGTAAAATATAAACTGAGCATTTGCCTCGCTTATGACCGAAAGCAGAGAAAAGGCCAACAAGCAGCTGGGCCAGAAGCCAGAGTGAAAGCCTAATAATTAACCAATTACCAGTGCGAACTTCAAAGCCAAGAGTAGCTTCTATTTACACAACGGGACAGAGAGAGACCGAAAGAAAGAGCTCAGCTTACAGGTGAATCTGCTACCTGTTTGCTGCTGCCTCTTACCTGTGCATCGCCTTTTGCCTTCTTCCGCTTAAAGTGTCCAGAGTTTTATGTGGCTGGAAATACCTTCATTTGCAGCTCCACAAAATTGCTTATTCATAGCTGACTGCCGACCAAATGAGCGAACATTAACTTAATTCACAATACCAAAAAAAAAAAAGAAACTATTTGGCCCCAAATCTCCTTATGGCCAAAATGAACCGCTTTCTGTGGCAGACAGCGGGAGCATTGGCCCCATTTCTAGCTTGAGAATTGTAAAGTTTTGGCCGGAAAATCTGAATATGGCTTGACACCAGACACGCCTACTTTCACTAAGGGGCGTCAGCTGATTTATTCACTTGTTTCAACTTTCAGAGTTCACGGCTGTATTAGACTAATGAAAGCCCAAAAATGGGACCAAAGATAACAAACCTGCTCTGGGCATATAAACACGTATACGCTCCTTACCCCAAACGCCCAACGCCCACCCACCCCCGTGCACAGCGGGGAGAATCACGTCTAAGTAACTATAAAGCACTTTTGGGTTGCAAAAACCTCGTGCCATTAACCTACACAGACAAATTTAGACACAGTCAGAACCGGGATACGCTCACGTGGATTTGGCCAACCGACCCTTGTTGGCAACGCAAAACTGTTAGTGTGTGGGTGAGTGGATGGGGGCAAAGAGAGGACAGTATGTGAAGTTGGTGTTGCCTTGACAACGCACAGGCGAACAGCAACTAAGAAGTGAAATAAAAAACGCATATTGCGTAAAATTCGATGTCAAGAGGTGGACAAAAGTCAGGTGCGTGTATAGGGCACTTATGAGTGGCACTTAGTCTGTCCTAATACGCATCATTAGAACATTTAACAGGATACACGTGACGGCCAAGCGTTTTGGCCAGCATCCAATGTCGCAGTCACAGTTTTCTCAGCCCAAAAAGGATTTGTCAAACCAGATTTAAAGTCATGTGCGCTGTGTTAAAAATCGAAACGTTATGGAAACTTAATACGTTTGTTTAGCTACAGGGCAAAGGGATCAACTAAATTCGGGTATAGCTTGTACAGCAATTGGCCAAGTCTGTTAAAAGTTAAAGAAAACAAGTTTTTAAAACAGTTCTGTTAACTGTGCTTAGCCGAACAACGCAAATGCTCGCTGCGTTTCATTTAAACCGCGCGCCAAGCAAAACAGCGTTGCCAGATTAGCGAACCCAATGCCACGCAATTTGCCAGTCACAGCGGCTGAACTGATTAATTATCGATAGCAGCTTAGCGACTGCGCGACAATTGAATTTCAAAGTGAAAAGCCAAAACACATACAGATTTAAATATACTTAGAATCGTTTAATTACATAGTTTATAAAGCTATTTAACTGTTACATCTGAAATTAGTTGTCACAAGCAGAGTTTAATAATAAAATGTGTAATTAGAAAAAGGTATTTGTGTGTGTGTGTGGTGTATTGTATGTGTGTATTGGGAAGTGCTCGATAAAAGTAGAACAAATTTACATAAATCGCAAAAATACTTCTTTCATTACTGAATCGGGGGCTCTTAGGCAAAACTCTTGACTTTTGCTCGCCTTTTCTAATATTTTTTGTCTGTTTTTTTTTTTGGTACGAACTTTGTACATTAGAAATTAGAAAACTAAAGAATGCAATTGTTGCAAGATCTAGTGCATTAAGTAGACAATAGCAGCCAGCAGAGCGGTGGCCAGCAGTGAAGCCTGTCCTGCAGTCGCTCCAGATCGGCAGTAGTATTCATCACAATTAGCCTCGGATAAGGTCTTGTACTTCTCCAAGACATCCGACCAGTTGCAGAGACCCACATTACACCAACTGAGCTGCACGGCATTCTGATTGAGGAAGAACACGACCTTCTCCTTGTTTAGTTCCGCCGGACACTCGTACTTGACGGCTACAAAGTTGCCGGCAAATGGACCCAGCAGACTTGTCCTCCAGCGTCGACTGGACATCGAATCATAGTTGTCGCCACGCAATGGTACATCGTCCTTGTTGATGCCCAGGGCCGTGAGCAGGGTCTGCAGACCCGTCGAGTGGGCGAAATAGGCTACCACATGTGGCGACACGGGGCTGCTGAGGCGGGTCAACATGTCCTGGACGGCACGGCAGTTGAAACGTGTGTTCTCCTCGAACCCATAGCCGGAGCCATAGTAATACTTGAGATCCTCGGCGTACTCCATAACGGTCACGTGCTCCGGCAGGAAGGCACCGCACCAGACACTCGTGCGATCCACTTGCCAGGCCTGCTCATAGCGGCAAATATCAAACATTAACCTGATGTCGTCCTCAGCCAGCACAGTGAAGCTACAAAAAGGAATCCATGTTAAGGTGAAGTCGGAGCAGATTCTGAACTGTAACTTACCCCAAGCGACGGGCAATGTCCGCCATGGTGTTGTTCCAGATCGCTGACGTGCGATACTTGTGGTACTCGGAGCCCTCGCCCTTGTAGTTCTTATTCTTGAAGTCCTCGCAGTAATCATAGGGACGCAGGAGCAGATCCTTCTCGGGTATATCAGCAGCGGCGGCCGAGTTGCTCTCGCCGAAGAGTCCCTCGGCGAATCCCTTGAAGCTCTCCGTGGTACGCTGTGTGTCCGTGTGGCGGAACTGAACCAAAGCAGGAGGATAAGAAAAGGAAGGCGACGGAGTATAGACGAAAACACTTACCAAATAGTATGTATCGTTGTACTTGTTAGGCAGAACCGTGGGATAGTAGCGTTGGTAGAGCTTCGCAGTGCCGCGCAAATCCTCATAGCCCTGACTGGTCAGATGCTGCTCCTGGTCGACGGTGATGCTGGCATTCCACTTCCACATCTGTATGGCCAACAAATCGTTCTGGCACAAAGCATCCGTATCCGGTTTGGTCTTAAGCACACGATAGTTCTTTACAATCAGATCGCGGAGCTAAGAAGAAGTTAAGGATTAGTTTTTGTTGGATTTCTTGGTTAGATTACCTACCTCCTCCAGACGTGGCGCCTCCTTGATGGTGTTGGGTGTGGGCAGACGTGTGCCGTGTCTGTGGAAGATCCACATCTTCTTGGGCTCACAGCCAGGCACCTGATACTGCTTATCAATGTTCGTACCCTTGACGATCTGATAAGCTGTCTTCGAGGTAAACTGACGCGTCTGCAAACGCTCTGGGTCCTTGCCAAAGCAGTAGTCATCTCCACGCACCTGTGCGCAGCCCAGCAGCGCCAGCAGCGACGTCAACAACAGCAGACGCATGACTGCAAGATAGAGGAGGAGAGACGAAATTGAGGGTGAGTGAGGAAAGGCATGAAAATTAAGTGACCCAGCCTTTGGTCGATATCCTTGAACTGTCTTTCGACTTTTACACAGTGTCATATGTGGCTCGTGTTCAGTGAGGGGGTTTAGGGAAGGGGCGACAGAGGGGTCATCAATAGGTGTGGCATTTAAATTGCTCTGCCAAGGAGTTGACTCAAGACAATAAAGGAAGGGCTAAAACTCTGGCAAGGATTCCAACGAAATTTCCAATACCCAAAGGAAATGCCACCACACGCACACACACACACACATACACTCTTCAGACACACACACACACTCATACTACCTTCGAAATTAGGCTAATGATTTTGCGACTGACAAATGACTGCAGTTTTATACCAACTTTAGTCATCATTATAAACGCCAGCTCGCTCAAAATGGGTCAATTTATTCAGGGCGTCAGTGCATAAAAACCCATGTAATGCTTCAATTTGTAGCCCGCATCCCAAATTGATTTATCATCAAGTCTAGCCCCTACCCAGCCCCTTCTCGCCTACCCTCTGTCCAGTTACCCCCTCGTTTAATTGACAACTTTTTGATTGTTTGATCAGTCTACATAGTTTCTATATAGCAAGCCGTGTGCTCAGAGTTTATTCAACTTGCTCAGCGACAAAAGCAAACAAATTTAATTAATTTTTTGTGCCCAAAATGAGTTTGAAGAAAGTGTTGGCTTCCTTGAGCCCTACAAAGGGTCAGAAAGAAATGGTCGTGGCCTTGTAAGTACTAACAATTCTATGCAAAAGTGGACAAAGTTTTAATGTGCCACGCCCACTGTTACTGCTAGTGTGCCTACGCTTGCCACTTTCGGCGTGGCAGGTCTGCTGGCACTTGTCTACTTCTCGGACTGGCGTGTTGTCACCGACTACATTCCCCTCTACAACACCAAGTACCCCAAGGAGCCCAAGAAGTAGCCAGGCAGCGGTAAGCGCCACAACATGTGGCCACAAATGGTTTTTTCTACAACTAACATATTTCTCCCCCTGTTCTCTAGTGCCGCTTTTGGTTTCTCCTATGTATATTCTCCTACATATTCCACCGACGTTTTTCCTACGATGTTTTTCCTCCTATGTTTCTTTTGTTAGCGCTACGACCCTGTTTTATTTGGCTGCCTGTCAAGGTCTACCAATTGGTCAAATAAACAGTCGTATTTTGTCTAAGACTCAAAACACACACAGACGACTAATTTTTATACAATTTTGGAGAATATGCATTTTGGTACCACAATGCAAAAGTAAATAAATTTACGGGCTTAACAAAATACACAAATCGAACACGAAATGCAAAGAATAACAAATATAAAAGACGACTAGCTATCAAAAATAGCACAATAAATAAATGATTGGAATCGGCCTACAAATACCCTGGAAAATGCATTTCTTGTACTGTAGGAGAGAATGGTTGTTCTATTGTATAAAATGTGGTTTACAGTAAAATATTCCTACAGCACAAAATTGATTAATAAGTGTTATATTGAACTAATCTTATGAAGCTTTAATGAATTTTCTGCTTACTTTCCAGCCCCACAAAGTTGTTACATACTACCTCCAACGCAGATGCTATCCCACGCGACTTACACACCTCCAGGGTAGGCAAATAGTCCGTGCTGAGGGCACATCTGCTGCTGAGGCAGCCTCGCATCTCCTGTCATCGCATTGTTTACAAACTTTGCATCATTTTCACTCAACACTACATGCAATTGTGCAACTTGTTGCGCCAGTGACGTCACGCGGGAGACGCCCTAAGTGCTGCTGGCAACCGAAGCAATTAGCTTAAGCAATTTTCTATTTTTCAATTACGCACAGATCGCACAATCAACCGGCGTCTGTTTAATCGAACCCTCTTGCACATTTACAGGCCTTCCCTGATTGGAGGAGAGCGAGTGGGGAGACGGAGATGGGGCCCTCAAGGCCAGCTGCTGATCTAGCGATCTTTGCGACTGTTTTCCAATCCACTCTGTTGCCATATCGAGCATTCAGATCCAAGATCACATTAGAAACACATTCCGAGTGGGTGGGAGCTTCTGTAATTGCACAATGCAAGTTGTTCCCACACCCCTAACTTACCCCTCTCCTCACCTCAAACCCTACCTCTCTCCTCTCACGGCATCGTGCAATTGAATGCGTCGCCTTTGTTTGCTCAATGAGAAATTAAAATTCCAATTTGACTGTCGTTTTGCCATTTTGCTTAGCTCACTTTATCACACATACGTCCCGTTGTCCGCTCACCCCTATTAATAACCCCATGTGCCCCGCCTCTCCGCCTTTAATAAACTATTTGTTATTTTTAGTTTTTCTTTTTTCGCAAGAATATTCAAAATTTATTTCACTTGATTTATATTTTTATTTATATTTTCATTCTTTCGCATTACGTACGTGACATTTGCTAATTTCTCGTCGTGTTTTTCGCTACAGTTTTTCGGTAATGCGAAAATTGTGCCCTCGTGCTGCTTTTCCGCGCGTGTTTTTCCAAGCGGAAAATAAATCAAATGCAGATTTTAAAAATTCCATGCCAAAAAAACTATGCGTACTTTATAAAGAGTTGAAGCTTTAAAACATTAAAGCTGTCCAGTCTTAAAAAAAAAATCAATAAACAGAGATGCTCGACTTAAATGTGCCCAGCAGCGAATTTTAAAGTATGTTAAACGTATAAAAATATTCTTTTAAAGCGAAATGTTTGAAGGAAAGGAGAGTATGAAATATAAGTCGAACACCCTGTATTTTATATATGTAAATAAAACACAACGCTACAACTTTTTGGTCTAGTCTATCATACCCTTTCTGCCACTATTTACCGGTCATGCAGAGTCGTATACAATAATAATTTAATTGATTTGTTCTGAATTCACACAGATTGCCCCCAAAACAGACACGCTCTGCACAGATCGATGAACTGTGCTCTGAAATTTCGCAGCGTTACGCAATTTTGCAAATGTTTCAATTACATTTTGTTGTTTTTAGCTGCTGCCAAAAGGTGAATAATGACAAATAAAACACGCAACAGGCTGCCACGCGTTTCGCCTGCAACTTGTTGGCGTTTTAAAACGCCAAGTGTCAAGCTGTGGCACGAGAATTGTCAAGAGATTATCAGTACTTAGTTAAGTCTATCAGTTGTGTATCAGTTGTCAAAAGCACCGAAAGGTACATAAGTGATAAACGCAGATAAATGATAGGTTCCCTGCAGACAGGCGTTTCTCAAGCGTTTTCCTGACGTTTTTCCCCTTAACGTCAAGTGCACGGAGATATGATAACAACTCAATTTGTGAGACGATTTTATAGGTATTAAAAATGAATTTGAAATGTAATTTTAGTTTTAGTCGTGACAGAAATGAGTGATCTATAGCAGAAAGTGACAAGTCAGCGTTTGACAGGCGGTTCAAGGGCGATTTGTGAGCATTTATAAACGTCATATTAGAAAAGAAAACTGGTTAATTTGTGGTGGGTTTTTTGGTGCAAGAAAAATTATTTAGAACTAATATTTAAACTGCCAAAATTTCATAGAAACTAAATAAAATATAACAGATAGTAGCAGAGCACGACTGCCGGGTGTTTCAAGCGCGTTTTCCTTGCGTTTTTAAACGCTGTTCGTTGTTTAATTCTCGCAGGAATGTGAAAAATCTCAGTTAGTCTTTAGAAACCACTTATAGATGTTGTGTGATATTGAAAATGGCTTTGCACATGACTGCAATGCATATTAATTAGCGGAAATATGGAAAAGAAAGGAAGAGGAGAAGTAGAGAGAGGGAAAGGAGATTTTTTAGGATAGAAACGTGGGGAAAATGAAAACTAACCGACATTGCCCAGTGGCCAATTAGCATAGTAATGATGCTCCAAGAGCAATTCACAAAACATGGAAGTACACACAATAAAGACGAGTCTACTGACAGATCAGTAAAACACCCCTCTGTCCCCTTCCTTAAGCCTCTGGGTGCCCCCCGCGACCGGAACCGTCTTTCTTCGACTATTTTCGGGGCGATGTCTCCGTCTCGGGTCTAGACACAATGCTGAGAATTTGAGTGTGTCTAGTTAATATGCAAGACTGCGAACAAGTCATTATAACCCCTTCGAAATCTTCAGAGAGTGAGAAAGAGAGGGAGGAAGAAAACTCTGTCTTACGCATTTTAAATTAAAGACAACGTCAGACATTTCCCAAATGATCAGTTTGATCTTCGGTCCGAGCATTAGACATTTAATTTATCACTTGTATGAGTGCGCTGTATATTTCTATATATTGATAGGCCCCTCAAAAAGACCAAGAAGAAGAAAAGTTCCCCCTCTTACCTCATTTCCTACGAGCGTGTTCTCTATTTAAAATTATGTGAATTGCGCTGACCTTAAGGGAATATAGAGAAAAGATAGCCGAAAGAGTGTGAGAAAGGGAGGGAGGTAGAAAGAGACGATACGAGGGGCGGTGTCGGAGAGGAGACATTGCCCAACACATAGTTTTGAGTGGTGTTTTGGAATTTTGTAAGAGTTCTTTTCAGACACATCGGAATTCGTGTTGATATTATGACTAGAACTTGAAATACTTTTTGGCAAACAACAAAATCCGACGCGGCCTGTGGAAAATACTTAAAAATAATCAAATGGAAAAGCACAAAGGGGGGAACGGGGGGTAGAAAACTACTTTCGAGCGGGTTTTTGGGTCTGGTGTTTGCCATGATATTTGTATATTTCGTATAACGTATTAAGTAATTCACATTAAAAACCGAAAGCACTGTCGAATTGCTTGACATCAAACGCTATTTTTGGCATTATACGTAGGAAAAAAACTAAAAGATCTAAAAGAAAGCTATACGAAACTATTGAGTGTTGAAAGGGGGATCGATCGGGGGATGCCTTTGGTACTGCCTTTCTGGTTAAGGTTAAGTGCAGCAACTGCTAAGCGATTCAATATGCCAAAAACGATTTTGGCAGCGCGGCCAACGAAAATTCTCAAAATACATGAACGATACGGCGAATTTTTGACAAATTCTTTCAATTTATTTGAAATTTTAAATACTAAATTAAAAAGAATTAAGTAAAAATCATAAAAAATTAATAGATATGACGACAAATGAGCAAACTATGATGGCTGTTCACAAGCATTTCAAAGCGGAACTAATAATTTCTAGACCCCGTGACGATCATCTTTGGAAAGCTCTAGCTTTGGCGTAGTGCTTAAGATCGAACTGGTATATAAAATATATTTTAGCTTTGGTACAGTTGTAGCTGCATAGCAAATTTCAACTCTCTAAGCAGATGAGTCTCTCAGTTCGGAGAGGTAGGTCACAGTGAGCAAACGGTGGAAGTTGTTTGACAAGCTGTGTGTCAACACAGCAAAGGTGCAAAGTTGCCCATAACAACCTTTTGTACACAATTGTACAATATTTGTATAGTATTTAACACATCTTTAACAGAATATACAGGGTATTGCTGGAGTGGAGGGCAGGGGAACTGAAATAGACAACAAATTTATGAACTGTGAAAATTTTCTGCTTCAATTGAGCTTATATTTATTGTAAGCTGAACAGACATACCCTATGTACCCAAATACAGGGTATATAACCCGCAATACAGCCTACAGTTTTAATAAATAATCGTTTTCTACCAATAAAAAAATTATTCAAACAAAAGTCAATACACCCATTGCGCACCAATTACAGGGTACAACTAGAAATTACAGAGAGGGAAAATTGAGCAGCCGTGAAAGAAAAACAATGTCTATAACCGGTTTTTCCAGCACCTACACACAACTCAGTTTTTCATTTGAAAACAAATTTTCTGTAGCAGAGAAAAAAGTTGGCCCAGAAGCGGGTCGAGATCAGGTAAGCCAGTCAGGTAGAAGAAGCAGCGGCAGAGGCAGCAGTACGAGTCAAAATGTGTGACATTCTTGTGGCTTGAATATTTTGGTTTTTGACTTTTGTCTTTGGTATGTCACCGCATTTATTTAATGAGCCACAAAACGGAGCGTGTTTAATTAGCTAAGCTACCCTATCTGCATCTCTTATTTTATTGAAGGGGTGCGAGTCGCGTGCCACAATTGCCACCGAGGCGAGTCATAAATCTGGGAACAGTTCTTGGCCCGCAGGTTGTTAATGCGATTTGTTAAACTTAATGCCAGCTACTAACTTATCTAACATTTTGTTTTTATTTTTAATTGCTCGAGCATTGTATGATTTGAAGATTGCAAGTTTGTTTTAGCTGAATTTGTTTCTGCTTTTGTGTTTGGCTAATTCATTTGAGTGCCATCTAATTATTTTTATTGCGACTCAAGTTTGGCGCGTTTATAAACGCGTGCAAAACGCAATCACTCATTTGCATGATTACTTCAGTTAAGTGAGGGCGGCAGGGCGTCGGGTTTGGGGGTGTGGCAGGGGGTATAGCTTAACCAAGACCAGCTGTCAGTTGGCAATTGTTGAGCGCAGCATTACGTCAACATAATAAGCCGAATAAGCTAACAATTTAGACCAAATTGTCAGATCAGTGAACTCAGGGGAGCTCAGAGACGAGAAGCTATTTAAAAAACTTTCCAGCCCCAAACGGTTCACACGCTGCGTGGCTAAAACAAAAAAGTTAGAAGAGTTAACAGCTAAAAAACAGAGACAGCGATAACTGAATCAAATGATTCTCAAACTGATTAATGTAGCCGGTTCGACATCAAATTTCAGCGATTTTCATTCATATGCAAAACCGTTGGAAAACTCTCAACGGGAATCAAGGTGAGTGTTGTTTTTTACTTTGTTTTCTTTCTTTTCTCTTTTTGTTGAGCTCATCACAAAATTTGTTTTTGGCCAAATCAAATGTCAATATGATTCTAAGGTGTATCAAGTTAGTTATATAATAATTTTCGACACAAATATTAACAACATGTAGAAACAGGTTTCCCACTTGTGTTTTGTATTCATTTTTTGGCTGACAGCAACAATTCATTATATTTATAGCCGTAAACAAATGTCTGTTCATGCTTTCTGAATTAATTACAATTACAAGAGAGCTATAAACAATACACAATATAAGTATATTTATATGCATGTCTGTATATCAAACGTGTATGTATTAATTAATGTGTAATTCTATTTAATTGTTTGCACTTGGCGGCTTATTGGCATTATTGTTACCGCCAAATTGAGACAGAACCCAAAAACTGCGACTCAGTTGATAAAATCTTAAGTGTTAAGATTATGAGGTATTTTTTTTAAATCCAACACTGACCTAAGAAGTATTTAAAATGCACTTGAAGTAACGTAGTTTGCTTAATGGATTTCTTAACCGTTTCGCGCTAAGCTTCAACGGTAAGACAGTTGACGAATGAAACGGTTAAAACAGAACACTGCACAACGCACTCTCCAAGACTGAACCGCACGCGACCGCGTCTGCCGCTAAACTGAAGCAACAAACGAGTGGCGCAAGCGTTTATAGCTGACGCACTAAGAGAGCCAGTGACGAGAGCGCACGACAGTTTAACCGCTCGGCCTCACTCGCTCTTTGCTGCTGCGTTCTGGAAGAGAGCGCGCAATATACACAGATCCTAAATGCAAAGTTCGATATAGCAAATACTGATTATATAGTAACTATATAGTAATTAAGTATAATTTGAAAGCTGATAACTGAACAATGGTGAGTGGCAGACATTAGCTTAGCCTTCCAAACGCTATTAATCACGCAGATTGTCAACAGTTTCAGGTTCGAAGGCACTTGAATTATCACAAATAATATTCTACGTAATGGTTGATAGGGATATTTTTGATTCTTGACATTATCGGGAACTGTAAACTTAAACTTCTCTCATGAAAATCTAACACTTCAAAAAAACAAAAACATTGACGTCATAGGAACGGCAATATCTATATGGTACTAAGGCGTCAGCAGGTAATTCCAGGAATCAAATGGCGCTAATAATGGCTGACCAGTCTATATCTATATATGTAGTTCTTTGGTTAACTAGGCAAAGGCGTCATCAGGCAACTCATTTTGGGACTCCATGCGCAGGAACTGCTCCAGAGCGAGCTCAAACTTCCAATTTGCTTCCTCTTGCACAATACGGGTGCACCATCTGGGACGCAGTCCTGTTATCTCCTGGAATATGAGCAGCTTATGCTCCTTAACTTCAACAGAATCCGCCTCCTCGTCCATCTCGCCAACTGGCGTCTCATTGGACATCTCGTGAAACTTGAAGGCGTCGCGTTCCTGTTTTTTTGTGGGATGCATAATGTTCAGGCGCTCGTTAATGATCTTCAAGCGTCGAGCTCTCTTGCCAACACCCTAAAAAGTAAATAGCTTTAAGTTTAGGCATCATTCCGGCTATCCATTAACTTACCAATCCTTCGGTATCCACTTTAAGCACAAATTGCCTGCTAAAAGCGAGCAGCAAATCTGGTTCATCCCGCATCAAACCGGTGACAGAAATTATGGCACACTTGGAATCATAGTGCATGACATCCGTCTGCAGCGAGACATAATCATGGGTGACATCGGGTAGCTGCATAAGCACAGCCATGATGTCATTAACGCCAACATTGACACGACAGGTATCCAGTGAGTTCTTCATTAGATTTCTGCTATGATAGTTGTACTTATTGATGCGCTTATAGAGCTCACTGGTGGGACGAGAACAACGCTTAATGTCATAGCTGCAGGTCATTGTAAATAATGATTCATCTGTATAATATTTCATCATATTGACACGTTGATCCAACTGCTCGAACTCCCTTAGGAAAGGTTTGAGAAACAACTCGTCCATCAGCTCATAAGCAGCAGTATTGCAGAGGAAATCCTTTTGGGTTGCTAATCCTGGCTTTGTGCTTAAATCTACATCGTCCAGCTTGTGCAGCGTGGGAAAAATATCCTTGACCGCCTTGATATACTCGCTCGGCAAACTATACTTTCTGCACACGGGATTGCCGTGAAGCCGCAATGATTTCAGTGGCACATCGCCAAGTGAGCTAATCTCTGAGAGCTCATTGATCCAATTGTGTCCCAAGTCCAGAGCTTGCAGACTGCTCAACAACGACAAACTTCGCAAATTATTGGCACTGACAATCTTATTGTTGCCGAGACGCAGATCCAAGCAGTTTCCCAAGAACTTGCGTGAAGCCAAGCGGAGAATACTATTAAGAATCTTGGGAGAACTCATAAGAACAATGACATTCTCCAGGCCATCCGTCTGCTGGAATTGATCCAAGTTTAATACACGATTGATGGCATTGAAGCGCTTCTGAACTGCCTGCTCGATGCATTGTCTGGGATCGATGTGGCCCTGTTTAAAAGTGCTCACATTCATGCGCAAGTAGTAGGGAATGGAGCGGTCATAGTTGATCTCCTGGACATTATCTTTGGTAACTAGTTGCGGTATCTTCAGCTGCAGATTATTGTTCTGCACTAAATGCTCGATTTGATCGAAGCAGTTGCGTACCAGAAAACGATGTTCGCCCTCATCGAACTGTAAGCGGGCAAAATAACCACTAGAGTTTAGTTTAAACTAAGCTCCTCCATCTCACCTTGTAGTAGCAGGGATAGAATTCGCTGTGCAACGGATGCAGCGAAATGGAGAAATAATCAAATAAAAAGTCCTTGCCAATTTCCCGCTCTGTATCCGGTATCTAAATCGTAAACTAGTTAAAAGAGTATTAAGGGAAAACTCGAAGAAACTCACCAAGAATGCATGCCAATTTTGACTGTCCCTGAACTGGGCAATCTCATGCTTGTTGGTCCAGTCTATCCTAGTGCCATCGCACTCCACATCAATCTCATAGTTAAGTGGCGTATAAGTCTTGTAAAGCTTGTCGAAGGGAATGCCATCCTAACAAACCAGTTAACAGTCAAGCTTGTAGACCAAATTCATTGACTACTTACCACAATTTGAAAGTTGGCTTGCAGTGGCTTTAAGCAGTCTGGGTATTGGGACTTCTTGATTATAGGATTATCAGCCAGATTCAGTTGCTTGGCGCGAAAACGCTCCAGATCCTTGCACAGACGCACTGCTGAACTAAGCTGCAAGCGAAAAATGTATTAAAAATTATGTCCTTAAGGAGATTGAGACATAACTCACACGATTGCCACTCAGATCAAGTATACCATAGTCGACGTCGCCAAAGAGTTTCAGTGGCCCCAGGTCGCTCATTTGATTCTGGGCGAAACTAAAGCCGTTAAGAGCACGACGACGATCGTCGTTGTTGTAGATGGTGGTGCACACCAGCTTCAAAGTGGCCAGGTTGGATAAACGCACAATAACATTCTTAAAATATGGATTGGCACTGAAGTTACTCAAGTTGAGCACACCACGCACACCTTCATATGTCTCCAGAGTGTCCATGAGACGCCCGATTACCTGTAGGCATTAATCATTTTATCATCAAAACAAGTCAAATCAAACTTTACGGTCTGTACTTCAAAAAGTTTAATCTTTGTCAACAAATCAGTGATTAAGAGGCCATAAATACATTTATATCTTCTAGATAAGTGTTATCTGTCTCGTCAATGTAGTCAAGCTCATCTATCTGTCTATATAAACAGCTAGATCAGAGGTTCAATAAGATATAGGACTCTTTATTTTGTAAGTAAGCTAACAATGTTTGTTTATCAGTCGGAAGTCAATAAAAACTCTCATAAGCGGACATCTGTAGTATGTTGATGCAAAAATAAGTATATGCATTGTAGTGTGCACAGTATGTAGAGCCCAACAATATTGTAGTTTCGCAATGCTTATGTAAAACAACCACACATGCATAACAGCTCGTAATATGATCAGCCACTTATATGTAGACCAGCCTGAGATCTGCAGCGTGAGCATTGTGACGTTCTAGTCCAATTGGTTGCCTAATGCCCAATGACCATTCTAATGTATTGTCCTTCAGCACATACATATACCATATATACAAGGTGGATTTTCAATACCCCAGAAGCGAAAGTTCTACTTGTTCACGTACCCGGTGAAGTGGAAATGAGCCACATCGCTCATTTTGATTTCGGTTGCTAATTGTTCATGGGAAGTATATCGCGCCATGGCTTCTTCACTTGTATTCTATATCTGTCTAGTCCACGAATGTTAAAGCATATTTAACATTGGCCGCTATTTGCAAAAACAAGAGCATCTTCCAGTATGGTGACTTCCCTTGGCTCACCCTGTATATACATACTAGAAGCCTGCACAAGTATGCATACTCATTCGCAACAGTCTTCCAAATATT
Organism: Drosophila parthenogenetica; assembly: GCA_035047505.1. Lineage (NCBI taxonomy): Eukaryota > Metazoa > Arthropoda > Insecta > Diptera > Drosophilidae > Drosophila > Drosophila parthenogenetica. The sequence continues at coordinate 5,547,683 of JAWNPM010000247.1, read as the reverse complement.
TGTAAGTTTTCATATATTTTGTACCGTTAAAATGCTTTTAGAAGAGTGAAGCAAAGCACAAAATACGGAAATATATGGTTTTACTATTTATGCACTCATCAAGCCGAACAAACGAAATGATAGATAAAGCAAACCAAACAAAACGAGTAAATATGGTACTACTTTCGGGTATACTTGGTACTTCCATTTATTCGCAAATATGAGCGTAATGAAGTGTGTATGTTTAGATTTAAGTTTTAAATAATTTTTCTCGTTCAGTTGCATAGTGTGGATTATTTATGTGACTATGCTAAACTGGACAGTAGAAAAAATTTAGAAAATAAGTCAAACGAAATGTACAAATGCTTTCAGTTATTTGGTTCTATTTTCGTTATACCAAGCACATGCAAAATATTCATTCGGTATCAAAATACTTGGTTCGCTTTTCGGTATCCGCTTCTTGTTTTGCTCACATTTGATATACCGTATTTTTCGGTTTTGGTATACTTTCGCACTCATTCGTTCGTATGCGATGCTCGGCTTACTCTATTTGCAAATACGAGTAAGTGCGGGACCGAATTGTGCAAATGTATGAGTATCCTTGTCTCTAATACATACATTCGGTATGCTATATATTCCCGTTCTTCCGCTGCCTTACCTTACATAAAATCTTATGTATTTAGGCTAAGAACCCTTAACCTAAAATATAGTGTCTTTTCTAGTCAAACTGCTCTACCTTTTTCGCCTTAGTCTCACCTGCGATATTATAACAGCGGGTGAAATTTGACTCCTGTTGTAGGCTGCTGCATTAAGCGATACAGACAACTGCAGCTCTATGCCTGAAACCACTTGAATGCTTAGACGACGCTCAAAAAGCTTGTCCAGCGCTAGCTTGCAGGCGCGCGCCAGAAATGTGTCCACACTTTGCCCGCACTGCAAAGTCAGCAAAATTCCATTGGAAAAAGGTTAAGCAACTGAAATAAAGTCAATTAACTTGCCTGATAATTGACGGGAAAGAGCTCCTCGCCTTCGACAGCTTTGAAGAGTGCATCTAATATTAGTTTTTGTGGATTTGGACTGAAATTCAAAGCTCCCTCGTGATGCACACAGAACTCAATCCAATTTAAGCCGGGATTTCCTTCGTAAATTTTGCTTTTGTAATATTTCCGGGAATCCCTGTAGTCAACCACAATGGGTTGCGAACGATCTCCCAAATCGACTATGCGTGCATGTACTGCAATTAATTAATTAGTTTTATGTTTATTTATTAGTTTAAAATGAAATTCTCACCAGGGTGTTTAAGTGCGTGCATTTTATCGAAACTGCAGTTTGAATTATCGATAACAATGCTCCAGTTTAATTTCCGATACGAAATACGAATGTCGATACCACCGTATTTACATCGATTTCGATTGCCCCAAGTAATACAATATGAATTATGATTATGTATGATTATTTATTCTTAATGTCTAGGAACCAGAGTCTTACTCTCCATGGGAGTTACTTGTAATTACTTTTTGGACGTCTTCTTCTTGGCGCTGCTCTCCTTCTTGCCCTGGTAGAGCCCAGTGTAGTAACCCGACATGTACCAGGCCGTAAGCATGGCTACAAAGTCCTGATCTGGCTCACCATCCATGCCACCAGATGGACTAAACATGGGTGGAACTAGTGGCATTGGTGGCATGGCCAATCCACTGTTTCGTGAACCAGATGCCTGCTTTCCTTTGGCCACTGTCTTCTTGCAAGTCTTGGAACGTTGCTGCTGTTGCTGCTCTTCCACAACATCCGATTGATTGGCAGACTGTTCCACCTGATCGCGACGCGCCTGTTTACCCCACGACGGCAAAAGTTCGGCCAATGGAATCTCCTGTTCATTTTCATATCCCACATAGCGTAGCACACATTTGCCTGCCTTCTCATTAATAGACACTATAGTTCCCTCGTAGTCCAAGCCATCAGTGTAGGTGGCACGCGCAAAGTCGCCCACTTTAAATACATTTTCCTCCATCAGCTCCATGTCCTCCTTATTGTCATTATTTTCATCGGTCTCGCTTTCATCGCGACGGTTTGTTGAGTCTGCGATGCGGTGAGCCAGTGTCTCCCGGGTCAGGTTAACAGACTCGTCGTATGCCTTGATCAATAGGCTGTCGTCCCAGATATTATCTTTGTCCTCAGACATTTTTTTTAAATTTTGACTCGAGTATATATTTAATGGCGTTTGAAATGCAAAATTGCATATGCTTTTGGCGTCTGCAATCGATTATATCGATATACAGTGTACACGAACAGAGTTACCACCTGAGTGTGAGTAACATTCGCAGAGATTGGCAAATCAAAAAAGCGGAAGAAGAAGAAGAGCAAAAACGAAAATCATTCTCAATTCGCTGCTTGTGTTTTGTTTCGAATAATAATTATTGTGCATTAAAAATGGCTTCAGTGGAGACACTTTACAAGGAACTGACTGCGGAGTGGACTAAAAAGCCCCCAAATACTCCAAAATGCGGACAGCTGCTGGATCAACTAAAAGTGACGCTGGTTAAATTGTCTTTTCTGCCCACAGATGGCACCGATGCTCAAAACTCGAAGAAGCAATTGCTGCTGGCACGTTCCGTGCTGGAGATTGCCGTGGAGCACAGTGTGCTGAGCAAGGATCTACTTGCCTTCGAGCGCTACATGTCACAGCTGAAATGCTACTATTACGACTATGCGAAAATTATTGGGGAGTCGGACAACAAATACAAACTGCTGGGCCTTAATCTGCTGTACCTGCTTTCCGGCAATCGTGTCTCCGATTTTCACACTGAACTGGAACTTTTGTCAGTTGATATAATACAGCACAATCAGTATATTAAACCGATTCTCGCACTGGAGCAGTACATCATGGAGGGACGGTACAACAAGATTTTCCAGGCGAAATCCTCAATGCCCGCAGAGGTATACAATTACTTCATGGATTTGCTAGTGGAAACTGTGCGCGATGAGATCGGTGCCTGCATTGAAATGTCCTACGAAAAGATATCGGCCAAAGAAGCCGCTAAACGTTTGAACTTGCGTGTTCCCGACGAGATCAAGGCATTCGGTGAGAAGAGACAATGGAAACTTGAAGGCAGCGGCAACTATAGTTTTACAGACAGAAGCATTAAGCCAAAGGAGTTGCTGCCATCCGAGGAACTGGCGGAGCAGGTGCTTAGCTATGCACGCGATCTGGAGATGATAGTTTAAGTGTGAAAGCATTGTAATAATTAAAATAATAATAAAGTAAATTCACTAATGAATAAATTCAATGGTAGAGCGTTGCCAGCTGGATATGCAGAGGCTGCCACCTAAATGCGACAGCGCTGCCAGACAATCTAAAATTTAACACGTAATCGACTTGAACAAATGTGTTGTGTGAATCGATAGTTTTGACACGAGTTGACAACACTGATTTGTGGGAACGAACGGGTGGAAGAAAAAGTCGCTCGCTGCGATAAATTGTATTTAATTTTTATTAAGAGGGCAACACAAATCAGTTGAAAAAATCAACACAATGGCCTGCACTGCAAGCAAGACGCCTCTCTTGCGCGCTATCTCCGTAAGTAGTTAACTCCCATTGCCTGCCAACTTAACCAACAAATCTCAATGCAAATTTCCGATTGGCCAAAGTCGTGTTACGTAAAAACGTAAACTTGCAATAAAGTGTATTAATAATGTTTATATAAAAATCAAAACAGAAAAGGGGATATGCCGTCTGCCCACGACTCGTTGGCGACACCTCGCCCATCAGTGTCAACGTTCTGGAAAACAAGCTTGTGGTCGCCACAGCTGATGCCACCGTTCCCATTTCGCGTGTCTCGCTTGTGCTCCGGTAAGAGAATTTTTTAGATTTCATAGGAATATATAAAAATTAGTATTTATGTGACGTTTGCAGTGCCGGATCCCGTAACGAGTCGTACGACACCCTGGGTGCTTCGCATTTGTTGCGTCTCGCTGGCAGCCTTAGCACGCAGAGATCCACAGCGTTCGCGATCGCACGCCACATTCAGCAGGTGGGCGGCACCTTGACGGCCTGGGGAGATCGTGAATTTGTTGGCTACACCGTGGAGACAACCTCGGACAACGTTGAGACCGGTCTCTGCTATCTGCAGGATCTGTTGCAGCCCGCGTTCAAGCCCTGGGAGCTCAAGGATAACAGCAAAACACTGCACACTCAACTGGATGTAGTCAGCACAGAGGTATGCCCCCATAATTACAATTAATCCAAGGAAGCAATCGAGTCCCTTTCATTTACAGCAACGTGCCATTGAGCTGGTGCACAAGGCTGCCTTCCGTCGCGGCTTGGGCAACTCCATCTACATCCCACGCTTCCAGTTGGGCAAGATCTCCAGCGAGAGCATGCTCCACTATGTGGCCAACAACTTTAATGCCGGCACAGCCGCTGTCGTCGGTGTTGGCATCGACAACAACACCTTGTCTGGCTTTGCCCAGAACCTGCACTTCCCCAGCGGTGGTGGTGGTGGCAAGAGCAGCGGTGCCAGCTATTATGGTGGTGATGCTCGCAAGGATACTTCTGGACACCGTGCTGTGGTGGCTGTTGCTGGTGAGGGTGCTGGTGCTTCTAACCAGAACGAGGCTTTGGCTTTCGCCATCCTTAAACACGCCGTTTCCGGCAAACCCACCAACCGTGGCAACCAATCTGGACTCTTTGGTGAGGCCACCGCCTGCGCTGATGCTCCCATCTCTGTCAAGGCCCTGAACGTGAGCTACTCCGATGCCGGTCTCTTTGGCTTCGTTGCTGCTGGTGATGGCAAGGAGATTGGCAAGGCTGTTGACTTCTTGACGCGTGCCCTGAAATCGGGATCCGTCTCCGAGAAGGATGTGAACCGTGGCAAGGCTGCGCTCAAGGCCCGTGTCATTTCCAAATACGCCTCCGACAGTGGTCTGATTAAGGAGCTCGGTCGCCAGGCGGCCCTCAACAGAAACGTTCTGGAGGCTGGTGCTCTTGTGGCTGCCATCGATGGCATTTCGGTTCAACAGGTGCAAGCAGCTGCCAAGAAGGTTTCCGGCTCCAAGCTGTCCGTGGGCGCCATCGGACACCTGGCCAATGTGCCCTACGCTTCGGACTTGGCTTAAGTAGATAATGTTGTAACCTGTAAATGTAATTTAATCCGTGCTGGAGACATCTAACGAAATAAACCTGTTGGAATTAACGATAATCTAATTAATTTATTTAATTGGAGGTTACATATTACGATTTTATTTGGAATCCATCAGGGAAAATGCACGAAGTTTAATAGACACTCCACAAGCATAACACAAAATAAAATATGCGTGTGTAGAGGTGTATGATAGTTAGTATAACAGTTTGATTTGCTCATTCCCTACAGCAATACGACCAGTATAATGGCCACAAAGAGTATCACGATCACTAGCCAGTATCCCCATGTGCTGTCAGTTCGATTAACTTGGCTTAGACCTTGCGTCTCCCTCTGCACACCGTTGTCCACACGATCCATGGTATTCGCCAGATTTTCTAGAATCGTATTCTGATCCTCTACTTCGTTGCCCAGTGTAACGGCCAATTGACGCTGACGTGAAATGGTTGCTGACAGCGCCTCTAGGCCACGATCCTGATCGGCCAGCACTTGGTCTTGATAGCGTTTCAATGTCTCCACATCGTGGGGCTGACGGGGAGCACTTGTGGTAGCGCCCGCATTTTGCCAGACGGAGCTGCCGGATGCAGCAGACTGTTGATTGGCGGCACGCGTGCTGTTGGAGAACTTTGTCTGAATCTCACGCAATTGAGATTGGAGCTTGTCGTAGTTTATGCGCCTTTGCTGCAACTCCTGCTCCGGACTCGTTTCCCATGTTATGGCATTGTCCAGCACAACTTTCAGGTGGACGACATCTTTGCGCAACTGTTCCAACCCAGACTGTATGCTGCCTGTGAGCTTAACGTATTCCAGTGAAGCTGGCTGTGATTCAAACTGTCGTCGCTGATTCAGCTGGACAAGCAATTGATGTCGCAAACGCTCGCAACCCTCATATTCGATATCCCTGGAAAGAAAATTATGCTAAAACTAAAGTAATCACATTTATTGTTATCGTGGCAATTGCATACCATGAGTCATGATCCACCAGCGACATTTTCGTTGCGAACCTTAATCACCGCCCTTTAGAACATTTTTGTGGATCTAAGGCAAAAAAGAAAAAAACAATTTGCGTCTTTTATTTCTTTATTTGTTGAATGCGCTCAGCTGTTTTAACAGCGCTTAACATTTGCAGAGCTGTCACTTAACAGCTGTTCGGTGGGCACTTTCCAACACACTCAGCCATAGTCACTGACAAACAACCCAACACTGCATCAAATCATTATTTACGTTATAAATAATTCCGTGGTGTGCCGAGTTGGATACGTTCTCGGTTCTTAGCAAGAATTTGAATTAAATAACACCGTTAAACGTTTCGGAAATTTATGCGTTGATCTATCAAATTATTTAGTCAGTTTACAAGCCATTGAAAGTCTCAAGAAATTACGTTACGTCACATGAAAATTCCGATGCGGAAAAGTGTGTGTTGATATATTGTTGAATTTTACCCCAGTGCAGCATAAGTCGCTACCTTTTTATAGACGACGCGCGTTGCATGTGCTCTGCTGAATGTACACATACAAGCAAACAAACACATACATACATAAACACACGCACAAGTATTTACGCACACTTTATACATGTGTTTTGAGTGCATTCGTAAATGTTGCTTGTGTGAGAATTTGAAGTGAGAGGACATAAAGTAGTCGGTGCGTAAAAATTCATTTGTCTATGTAACTGTCGTTATTTTTGGTTGGCCTCTCATATTCACTTGTAATTGTGATTCGTAGGAAGTAAGATCTCTAGTAGTGTAAAAATAAAAATAAAATAGTGTAATTCAACTTAAAAATCGGAACGCAACATAAGAAAACAACAACAACAACAGTACACCCGCAACCAACCAACCAACAATTGACAGCAACTACAACATTAACCGTTAACCCATTTAACCGTCGCGCATTTGTCATCCGTCAACCGTTCAACGTATTGAGTAATAAGCAAATAACGTAAACGTAACCCAAAGCCCATAATTCGTCGTAGTCCGTTACGTACAGAGAAGGCGCTCTCCCCCTCCCCTTATTTCCCAATTTGCCCTGTGTACGCGCGTGTGTGTGAATGCAACAGCAAAAACAACAAGCTCCAAGACAAATGCAACGATTTGGATAACGGTGAGTGTGCCAGCTACGTTTATATTCTTATTTCTATTTTGCTTTTGATTTTTTTTTTGTTTTTTGGGCATTAGTTTATGGGAAATGGGGAGTAGTGAACATTGTGGCGAAAATTCTATGCATGCAACTCGTTTTTCCAGAGTTAAAGAACACAACACACGCATCACACACACGGTGTGTGCGATTGTATGTGTGTGTGTGTGCATCTAGCGGAAAACGTGTATTTGTAAGAAAAACCAGAAAATCGAAACCGGGAATTGGGTCAGTATGTCAAACGCGCGCAACATTCGCTGGGAGTGGAGTAAGAGGAAAGGTTCTCTTCGCTTTTGCCTGTTTTAGCTCTAACTCTAAATGCTTGGCTAAAACGAGTATTTTATGCTACTGCCGCTGTTGCTGGCCGATTTGATCTTTTTCATTTAGTCAACACTTGACGCTAGAACAAGCAACCAACAGACTGCCTGTCCGTCTGTCTGTCGCTATGTCCAACCGGTGACTGCCCCGAAACAGCATCCAAATGTTTCTAAACGATTATGTCTGCATCTGTGTTGGTGTACTTCTGTGTTCGTGTGCCTGTGCATGTGAGTGCGCGACTGTCTGATTGTCACTAGCGCGTGGTTTTTCTTTTGCTCAGTATTTCGTTACGCTCTCTCTTGCTCCCGGTTCACAATGGTGCATTTGCCTACTTTTATGAAAATGATTCGAATGTTTAAATTAACATAACCAAATGTTAACATCTGATCGCACTGTTAACAGCGATGTACAACAGCTGTTTAAAACGAAGTGCACGTGATGAAACGAATTAAAAGAATTATTTTAAATATCTGCCAGCAAGAAAGAAGAAAGTTAAATCCACGGTAGAAAAAATTCCTATTGGATTAGCTCTTGACTTAGTATTTCAAAAAAATGTTCAGCTGCACCATTGTGCGCTCTCGCTTGCTCGCTCTTTTTTTGGCCACTCGTCTCAGTTGATCTTGCACTCTATACACGACAGCGCTGACGCCGACGCCGACGCTGACTCTAATGTCGCGTCGACAACGACGTCGGCAACGCATTTACCTTGAGCTCGCCTGCACTTGTCGCTTGCTCTCTCGCTCTCCCGCTGCCGCTGCCGTCGTCGCCGTCGCTGTTCGTTCTACGTAAGTTTTTCTTATTGGACTTAGTTAAGCTGAACTTCTGAAATGAAGCCAACACCTTTCGAAACACTTAACCTGGCCAGTAGTTAAAGCGCTGTTTTGGGACCGCTTTTCATATTTGCTAATAAAATTATTACGATTTATCCAACTGCTGCTAATGCGTTTTAAGGTCGAATTCCGTTGACTCTTCACCCACTCTCTGTCCCTGTCTCTCTAGACTGTGTTTAGACCGCTCTGCTGACCCATTAAAACGTCTTTCACATGATATGCGCCGCTTACAATTCGCGGTCCATTTAACCGTATACACCAGAGAACGAAAGAGAGGGAATATGGGGAGTGGGCTAATAGGCTGGGCTAGACTGTTTTTATTTTATTTTATTTCTTTTTTTTTTTTTGGGTTTACTGTTGATTTCATGATTTATTCTCAAGTTATTTATTACACAACCAAGCGAAATCTAACAAGTGAGCAAGTTAATCGACTAGCAAATACTCTACATATCAATAGGGTTAGCTTAAATTATTTAAGATCGTTATATTCGTGTGAGAAAAGGTTATTTATAGACTCGTTGCCTTTTGCACAACTTTATTATGTCCTTTTTGGTCACAATAAACAAGCAGTAGGAGTGAGAAGCTCTGATTGAGTGTATGTGTGTGTGGGTGTGGGACAGAGAGAGGTATAATAACACGCAAGGCAAATTTTGCTCTATTTAAGGCTGTGTATGTAGTTCAACTAGGAACTTCTTCCTGTCGCCCACGCACATAGGCAAAGCTTACGGTCTCTCTCTCTCTCTCACACTCTCTCACACGTTCGTTTACTCTTTTGCGCTCTTAAATGAGAAGAGAGCGAAAGCTGCTGCTACAGTGAGGGATGGCATGTTCGGTCTATGATTTTTGCACTTAAGAGCAAAAAGTGGCTTTGATTTTTTGTGATTACCGTGCTCTTGTTGTTGTTGTTGTTCCTGCTGCTTGTGAGTGGAGGTTATGGTGAGAGTGAGTAAGTGGGTGGACATGCGGCACACATTTGCATGTCGCTCTCCCGCTCTGGCCAAACACTCGGGATACGAGCAAAATGTTAACCTATATAATTTTTTGTTGCTAATACGAAGAACAACAAAAACGCCCACTGCCACCCCCACAATGACGTTGACGACAGCAACGACGACGGCGACGTCGACAGCGACGTCTTCGCTTCTGGCTGCTGGCAGTTGAAGGTTCTTTTTTTATAATTTAAAACATTTTCTTTTTTCGTAGTTTTTTGTATTTTTTAAGGCGACGATGTGCCCGATGCGCGTCGTCACATCACGACGTCGCTCTGTCGCATCGTCCGTCGTCCGAGCAGAGGAAGCTTTTGTTGCTGTCGTTGCTTTTGAATTTAATGTTAAGTATACGCATCAGTGAACTCAATTTAATTATCATGATTGTTTTTCTCGCTGTCTTCTCTCCATTTGTTCAAAGCTGAAAAATTCAAATTTTCCAACTTCTCGCACACACACACAATCAAACGCTGGTAACACACACGTCCGGCTGTTCCCAGCCAGACTTCCATCGTCGTCCGTTTGTGGTGCTTATGTAATCGAGAGCTTTACAAAAATGAACAACACACAAACCAAAAAAAAAACCAACGTGAAGTTGATAAAAGCGCTAGCCATAATTACGTGAATACGTTTGTCTCACTGCGTGTGTGTGTGCGTTTGTGTGTGTGTGTGTGCACGCCCTTCGCCCATTTTTTATCAGCACGTTATTTATGCGCCTCTGCCATGACAGATAGAACGACAGCAGCAGCAGCAGCTAACGCGACAGCGTCAGCAGCAGCAGCAACAGCAACGGCAACGGCAGCAATAACAACAATGAGCATTTGAAGTGCAGCGTAGCGCAAAGAGAAAATAAAACTGCCAGTTGCTGCTCTTATTGTTATTGTTTTTTTTGTGTTTTTATAGAAGCCAAAAGCCCAAACGAAAAGCAATTAAGTCGCCATGGCTCATTGCACAATAAGTAAAGAATCAAAAAACTGAACGCACGCAACGCAGACGGCAGCAGCAGAAGCAGCAGCGGTGGCAGCGACAGCGGCAAACATAACTGTGTTTGCTTGGCCAGCCATAGCGCACGAACGTCAACGTCGACGCTGCCGTCAAAACGTACACAACTCTAAACGACAGAGAGTAGAGTATGAGAGAGTGAGCCGGGTAATGAAAGAGAGCGCGCGAACGATAGAGTGGGAGTCTCTAAAGCGCGAGAGTTAAAGCGGCTATAGTTATTGTTGTTTTCATTGCTACTGTTACTTCTACTGCTGCTGCTGCTGCTTAATAAATAGGCCAAATATGTAATATCGCTAAAATGTGTTTATTGTAATCTTTTTCACACATACACAGACACCAACTCAAGCACACACATGCATAGCTCTCTCACACGTGCATTGCATCCCTCGTTGTAGTCGGCGCGCACTCTGCTAACTTTTTATTTCGACAACAAAGAGCGCCAAAAAGAAAGGGAGCGCGAGAGCAGAAAACGAATTCAAACGATACGAAGCAAGTATCAAAAGCCGAACATTTGACGAACGAACAACGAACAGCATTGCTTGCTGCTAACGTTGGCGTCGCTGTTGCGTTGGTTTGGCTACCTCTGCTGCTGCTGCGACTGCGACTGCTGCCGCTGCGCGCTTTGTGGGGGCCAGTCGGTCGCGTTTCTGTCGTGTTTGGCTGAGTCGTTGTTCTACCGTCGTGATTGCAACACTTCTGCTTCTGCCACACACTCTCGCCGTCATATAACCAGCCGTCGCAGTTTTCGCAGTCGCAACGTTTTCACGTTTTTGGTTTTTTATTCAAGTTCTCAAAACGTTAACGTCGGCGTCGCAGTCAACAGTAGTCGTCGTCGTTGTCGTCGCAGCAGCAGCAGCAAATCGTACGTTAGACGACATTTCAGCGTGTCTGTCACTGTATGCGTGTGTGTGTGTGTGTGTGTTTATGTGCTTCTAGAGTGTATATGTGTGTGTGTGCCAGTTTTCGTGCGTTCTGTGCTGCAACAAAAACAACAACACGAACAACAACAGTTACCACATACAAGCAACGTCGTGTTTAAAAATATAAACTGCGTTTTTTTCGCCAAAAAAGCCATAAAAAATAATTTTTTTAAAGCATTTAACCAGGCCCAAACCAGACAAAAGTCAACGACAGTGTACACTTTACAACAACAACAACAACAAGAACAACAACAAAAACAACAGCGACAAATAATAATAATAATAAAAATGTACTATTTCGGCCTGGTCAGACAAGAGCTGGCCCAGAACCCAGGCAAAACAGCGACGAAAACAGAAATCAGCGGCAACACACACTCTCACACACACTCATACACACATAAATAAATTCATACACACGCTCATATGAAAATTGTGTGTGAACGTACTTGATTTTGGGACCAAGTTGCTGTGATTGCCGTTGCCATTGTTGCTGTTGCCTTTAGGCTGTTTGGCGAATTTAGCCAGAAACCAAAAAATATATATGTATACGAATACATAAATATATATAATAAAAGCACTAGAAACAACACGAACGCGGGAAGCAGGAAAATGCTTGCAAGGAAAACACATTTTATGCGTGACACACAAAATTTGTTGTTTTCAAAATTTTGTTGCTCTTGTTGTTGTTTTTGTTGAATTGAAACAATTTTTGTGTATACCAAACATTCAGCCCCCGTCCCCTAACTCCTCCCGCCTTCCCACCTTCCTTCTCTATTGGCCAACACGGCCGCAATCCCCCGGCACAGCAAATAGTCACAGCCACAGTGCCATCGACGATTTCGCTCTGCTCTCGCTCTTCGTCTCTCTCTCTCTCTTCTCTTCGTCTTCGTTTTTGTCCTTTTCCGCGTCCTCGTAGCGTCGTCCCTTGTGTGTTGCCATTCGTACACGTTGCGTATACGTAACGTAATGGCCATAAACAACTATGCACACACACATACACACGGATACAGAGGCAACTCGGCAACCGTTATACCCTTACATTTTGGAAAGGAGTCTTCCTTCTCTCTGCTACGGTCCTCCCAATCTCCCACTCTCGCTTTCTCTGCTGTTTCCTCCATTTTTCTCTTTGGAGTTACTCGTATGCAGAGCGCATAGAAATTTCGTTTATTTTCACGTTGGCATTTTGACTGCCCTTTGATGAGTTGATAAACGAGCCCGAGATTAAACCCTTTACTCCTTTCTCTTCTTGACCCTCTTCCACTCTCGCTCTTCCTGACCCTCTTTGGCACGCACACACAGGCACAGGCACACAACTGACCCAAAAATTACATGTGATAAAACGAGAAAATCTAATTCATTTAATTTTTCAACAGTTTTTAAAGCGCACGCGTTTCGGTACAACAACCACAATAATAATATTAATAATAATTATAATAATAAACAAACAAGAGAGAATAAAAAGGTGCTAATTTATTTATAAGCAGCCAATAAAATATTTGGCTCAAAACAAGGCCCACAAATATTTGATATTGTGAAGCCTGCAAATACAAAGAAAAATAGAAAAATAAAATACAAAGTGTGGAAAGTTTCTCAACTACAACAAGAAGGAGAACGAGCAGAGCGAAGCGGGAAAAGCAGAAGCAATAAGGTAAAAATGTGATCTAAAAATATATTTATTTTTAGTTGCATTCCGTGTTGAAATACGCGCACAAATCAAAAGTCGCATAAAGTCTGAGCTACACGACAAAAACGCCAACAGAATTTTCAGTTTTTTCTCGAGATTCGAAATAACCCACGCGGTCTCTTTTCGAAGACATCATCATCATCAGCAGCACCAGCAATGCCGTCGAGAAGAAAATCGAAATCTTCTCAGTCCACGAACTGACTAACTGACTGGGTTGACTAGGAAACATGTCGCCAGGGACCCAGGGAGCAGGGACCCAGGGAACGGGCGGTACGACAAAGGCCACATATTGTCTCGTACTCGTACAAGTATATAAGGGGTGTATCGGGTCTATCTCCACTCTAACAAAATGAGCTCAAAATATGCTTACAATTTGGATTTTTTATAGATTACTTGCCGGGGAAAAGAAGATTAGGAAAAGAGAGAAAGAGATGACAACTAAACCAAAAAGGTTTTCCGCTTACAAATTGGTTCAAATATCAAAAAGGATAGGCTTAGCGAAAGGAAAACAATTGCGGGGAAAATAAACGCTTAGGGAAATTTATATTAAAACAATCATAGGGAAAAAAAGGAATGTAAACGAGTTTGGAATCGTTTTAAATTTGTACAAATTGTGGATTGTTTTAAATCAATATGGAGTTGGCAAACAGTTTACTTAAAACTAGAACAATTTAAGCGGGAAATTTTAAACCAAACTTGGTAAATGGTTTTAAGAAGTATTATGTAACAGCTGCATATCTCAGTTTATTTATTCTTCCCCATGATCAGTCTGTACCTTCAGCGCTTTTGTTTATGGACATAAAACCTTACTTTATTTAACTGCTAAAAAAACTTCATAAGTCTCTTAAGATCAATTTAAATCTAGGCATAAAAAGCTGGAAATCTATTTAGCCAAAGTTATGACAGTTGCAAGTTTTGAGGCAGCCATTTATTATGGCTGCAGCACACCCGTTATTCACACCTGCTGAGCAAACACCCTGTACATAAATCTAAAATTAAATGCGACGCTCTGCGGTTGTCTTCAGTTTTCATTGCTTTGCCATTGTTGTTGTTGGTGCTGCTGCTGGTTGCCGCTTTTCCGACGCTTTTCCGTCGCGTCGATTCGTTTTGGGTTTTTGCATCTTGTCGCCAAAAATCTGTGTTACTTTAGAGATTTGCTAAAGTACTTTCGAAGGAGGTGTGTGGATGTGTGTGCGAGTGTGTGTGGCATATATGTTTTCATTTAATTTTGAGCCAAAAAGAATCTTTTTTTGGTTTTTTTTTTTTTTTTTTTTTGGTCTTTGCGCTCGTGCCAAAAAATAAGTCGTTTTTCTCGTCGACGTCGTAGTCTGTGGCGACATTGGCGACAGCTGTTGAGGCAAACGCTTGAGGATGAGATAAAAAGGGGCACGGGTAGGGGCAGGAACAGAGTTGGAGGTAGCAGGAGGCGGGCGGGAACACGTCCCGGGTGCTGTTGGTCATAAAAATAAAATGACTTCGAGCTGTTATCGAAACGCTTTTTTGGGGGCTATATTTGAACGGCATATAAAACTTATACACAATGTACAGAGCAGAAATATATAGACACATGTGTGTGTGAGTCTATGGAAAAAAATAATAAAGACAAATCTGTGCCCAAAAAGCCAAATGCCGAAAAGCCGAAAGCTGAAAGCCAAAAGAAAAACAAAATAAAAATAGCTATAGATATATGTAGATATAGATATAGGATGCCTAAAAGCGCTTAGCTGATATTATGCTGCGAGGCGAATTCGTCGTTTTTATTTTTTTTTTGATATTTTCTCCTGTTTTGGGGCACAACTTTGACTTTCAATTGCTGGCAATGATCCAGCAAGAGACAGTAGGGAGAAGAGAGCAAAGGGAAGGGTTGCTTTTCCGCACTTCCCTTTTATATTGTGCCCAATGAACTTCAGCTGCGCCCACATGAATTGGTCAACAATCGGACCCAAAAACTGTTTGCCAGTGTAGCGTTCAGCCCCTTTGGTCTGCTGACCAACATTTGGACCGCAACACCTGTGTAGCTCTGTCTCCCTCTACACCCACCTGTCCAAGCAGCTGACCTAATCTCCATTTGGAGACCATAAATAGACCGTTGCACGCACTGCGCTTGTTTTGATTTTACGTTAGTTTTGGGTCTGCGGGTCTTTATTACGGCTATATCATATCGTTAAAAGCCCAATTAGACGCTCTCTCTTTCTACCTCTTTCTCTATCCCTTTCGTAGTCTTACTCTTTCTATTCACTGTACACTATTCTCTATTCAATTCATTTATTTTTTACTACACAACTCTCTCACACACTCAGTCGCGCTTCATTCATGCATTCAAACAAAAAGTTAATATTAGTTATCTGCATATTTTCACGGTTTCGACTCGCGCTGCCCACCAGCGGATATACACACACACACACACGTGAGACACTCACACACACTCATACACAGTCGGCTATTTAGCCATTGATGTGTGTTGAGAATTGTGGCAGCCACCTGACCAAAATTTCAACAATGCTTTGTGGCAACGTCAACTTGGGATTAGCAATAGATGAATGGCATAGAATGGGGGCTACACGGCGAGAAAACATCGAGTATATTCTAGACTACAAAGAAATTAATATTTAAATAACATTTTAACTTTTCTTAACGTCATTTCTTGCCAGATTAATTGATGATTAATTAATGACTTGTTCAAAAAACTTTTTAAAGAGCTACTTATTTATTTATAATTAACATATTAAGACTAATACCTGCTTTAGTGCATTTACTTTAGCTGTTAGCTTAGTCTTATTAAATAAAAATCAGCTTATTTTTAGTATTTTATTCTTATTTGCTTCCACTGCTTCCCAACTATATTGAGCACATAATTCTGCTCTCAAATCGGATTAAAGCATCAGATGCGTTGCTTAAAATAGTTTGAGCAAATAGTCCTAATGTAAGTCAGTGACACACTTGTCTTAAGTTTGATTTATGTGCGAGACATAAAATCAATTTTCTTCTGCATTTCTAAAAACAAATTTTATCTGTAGATATAGCAGCATTTCCGCGCCAGATATATATCTCTCTCCGCTTCGCTCTAAATTGAATTCACTACTCATCTCTCTATCGCTCGCTCTCCTCGCTCGTTTCCGGTTTATATTCGAATTATGCATAATTGAGTTATTCATTTTCTGTTATTATTCGCGATCTTAACCAGCTGTGCTAATGACATCCATTGATCAGCCGTTGTTTGTGAAAAATTCACAGTTCGATTATGAAAATTTCATGAAAATGATTCAAACGCTTCAATTAACTCATTTTTCGCAATTGTTTACGCGTTTGGTTTTTTTTGAAGTGAATTTAATGTGGCTTGCTGTATGGGGAGAATGTAGATAAAGAATTTCAATTTTTAAGCCAATTTTTCTAGCTTTAAAGTATATTATTTTCTAACTACTCTCTTGCAGCTAAGGGCTCCGATCAGCTATAAAAATACGAGCAATGCCAGCTAGTGTTATCAAGTATATATATTTTCATTTAATATATATGCATAGTTTTTTAACTTTAGTTTTTATGACTTGCAAGTTTTTGCCTCATGTGGGTGTGTGCAATGCCATGAGACGCTATGTGTGCGACAATGTATGTGCGTGGCATTTAAAATTGCATTTCGAGTTTTACGAAATTAATTTGCATAAATTTATAAAGTACAAGCAAATACATATATATAAAATTTATTTAAATGTGTAGCAGCACAAATTTTCATGACGCTCTTTTTAATTAGGTGTTTTCACTCTCTTTCCATCTTTCTCTCTCTCGCTTTTAAACATTTTCACCACAAATCGCCAACAACTGGGCCACAAGGCACAAAGCGGACTGTACGTTGGGACTGAAAGACAGTGGGGCAGTCAGACAAATAACTTGCTAAATAGTTGAGGCGCAAATTTGTAACGAGCCAAAAAACGATGCCATTTAAAACAAAAGCGAAAATGTTGCAGGTGAATTGTGAGTGGTAGAGTGAAGAGGGAGGAGAGGGAAAGAGAGATGAGGGAGCACTGAAATTGGGAAAGACGTGTCTATACATCAACGAGAAAGATGCAAATGCGAGGCAAAGTTTGTTCGCAACGCAGCAGTCGCTGTCATTGCTTGATTGAAGTGCAAGCGGAAAGTGTAAAAGGAAAATGCAGCAAGAGGAGCTAGAAGAGCGCAGCAGAGCCGTCAAGAGCTACACTTAGGAAAATTTTGTGCTTAAATTGGCTTTGACTAAAAATTCGCTTTTTATTTATGTAGAATTTAAACTTCACTCGTCAGTTATTTCTTAAATATTTGAAGAGTGTCTGCTCATCTTTAAATTACTTTTTTATCGCTTTTTTCCCCAGTGTACCTACGCTTTTGATGATGTGCTCAGCTGCGCTTTTCTCACTTTTACACACGTTCCTCTTCTAGCACTTCTCCCTCTCATTGTCTAGCTGTCTCTCTTTCAGTTTTGCATTTTAATTTTATGCCTAGTCTAAGAAATGAAAGCAGAAACAGAAGCAGAAGCTCACACAAAGGCAGGCAGAGGCAGCTGCGTCTACTAAAATAGTTGGCAGCCCTTCACAGCAAACCCTCTACCCACTCCAACCCTTAACCTACCCCCTCTTCCCACTCTGCCACACAACTCGGCCAAGTCACACTTTTAGGCCATTTCTTTTTGCACTTTACGTGTGTCTTGTTGCCTCTTTTTACGTTTCTGCTTTTGCTTTTTTCATGATTGCATTTCTTCCCTTTATAGCTGCTCCTCTCCTCCTCCTTCCCTTGGTGCTAATAAATTTGCATATTTTTTGCCGCTTTTTCATCAGCAGCGGCACCTTGAGTCACATTACGCATACGCAGCGTGTAACCAACGAAATATAAAAAGCACAAAAGGAAGCGTAAATCGAAATTGTTTTTTAATGACTTAATTTGGCGCTACATTTAATAGATGTAGCAAACTTGTCCCTGGGTATATCAAATGCCGGTTAAATCCTTTAAAAGATGCGCACAGAGGGGTGGCTTGTGCGGTAGGCGTGGCTTATGTTAGCTCTCACATCCATCGCTCATACGCAGCGTTGTCTCTGGCAATAAATCATTTGCCAACTGCTTGGCCAACTTTTGCTAACCGCATAGAGCAGCGGGGTATGTCACCAAGCAGGGCTGTGGGAGGGAAAATCCTATGGTTGGGGCTTGTCTGTGTGTGTGTGTGACCGATTTTTGTGTGTACATTTTGCCAAATACATTTATTGATTCAGTGTTGTGCCTTCTTAAAGTTGCAATGCTTTGCAAATATTGTAGCCCCTAAAAAAAAAAAGAAACAAATACGCAAGTTTGGACTTATCAAAGGGGGCGGGCGCCTACACACACACACACAAACACATCAAACAATTTAACGCTGCTGCAGAAAAGTTTCATTGTTTCACACACACATGGAGCTTTGTAGTTTGTCGTTTCCCTTTTGCTGCTGTGACGATTATGGATTTTTGTGTGGCACACAAAGACACACACACACACAGTGGTGTGTGGTGTGTCGTGTGTAGGAGGTGTGGTAGGTACGTCGTTGGGGTTGGGCGTACAGATTCTTCAGGCAGCTTGGCAGGCCATCAATTCTGATCCGCATCGTCAACGTCTCGGGTCTCGTGTCCTCATGCTCATCATGATGATGTTTGTCTGTTGGTATGTCTGCCACAGCTATGTTTCTTTCTCTCCCTCTTTCTCCTACTCTTCCTGTGCCTCCTTCGCTCATTGTCTCTTCCTTTCTTGCCTTTCCCGTTGCTTTTCTGTTAGCTACAATTTCCTTTCACTTGACTGACACCCAAAGCAGCAGCCGCAATGTCCTCGCCCGCGTCCTCGTCACACACATACTCACACACACACACACTTGTCTCTCAAGGATTGTGTAACATATTTCTGCCCCTTTTGTTGTTGTTGTTTTGCGCCTTTTTCCTACTCTTCTTTTTTTGGCCATGACAGGCTGTGAGGGAATCGCAGGGAAACGGGTGTTAGCTGAAATGGCAGCCACTTCCGGCGCGCTGTCAGTCAGCAGCTGTGTGAGTGAGCCTCTGTTTGTGTATGTGTGTGTGTGTGTGCCATTTTTGCGCTTTCTCATATTACACTTGACTTGGCTGCGCCTGTCTGCCTGTCTGCTTGGCCGCAACTTCAATTGACCTTTGACTGAGTGCACTCTTTTGGGCCGCACACCAGCTAACCACACCCCCCGCTAGTCTCCCGTTTATTTTGGCCAAGTTATGCGGCAGCACGCGCGTTCTTTGCTTTTGGGATTTTTGCTTTTTAGCTTGTTTGCTTTTGCGATTTAGTCCAAGGAAAGAAAAAGAGTTAAACTCTTGAGCTTTTGGCTAATTGTTCTTATGTGACTTACATACGCTTATCAGCTTGTCTCCAGAGTGTCCCCATACCCAACCGCTCCCTGCTCCTACTTCCTGCCTGTTGTCCTCTTCACACTTTTCCCGACTGACTTTCCTGTTTCCGGTTGTGCTGAGACACTGCTTCCTTTTACGTTACGTTTTCTGTGTGTTGGCATTTAAGCTTTTATCAGCCTTTGACTATCGCTTGCCTTGCTTTTTTGCCTTACCTGTCTTTACCTTTCTGTGCTGCACTCATGCTATCTCTTTATACCTCTCTATTTCTGTGCTTGTTTTATTTCGGCAAGGACACGCCGTTGGCACACACACCGGCACTCAGAGCTTTTCACTATTTTTATCTGAGTCTCGTGTGGGCAGTTTACCAGTGAGTTTTTTACCCCAAGGCGAGTACTGCTGGGGTGGTGTTGGGAGTTGGAGTGGGTTGTGAGCGTGTCACTCCTTTTTCAGCTGCTATTTCTGCACTTCACCTGCTGTTAACTCAAGCGCCCACAGTTTGCCATTTTTATAGGTCAAATGTTGCACTCGTGTGCGCTCGCTCTTACTCTTACTCTGTCTCCGTCTCTTTTTCTTCCTTTTACTCTACTTTCCCTGTATATTAAATTAGTACAAAGGGTTTATAAAGTTTGCTTAGCTTCGAAGCTTTATTCAAATGTTGATTTTAAAATAGAATTTCATGGAATTTAACACAGTGGATTAAATCTCAAAAGCACTCCAAAATAAGTACAGGGTCTCTTAAAGCCGCCTCGGTAAACTGTGGTTATTTCTACCCCTTTTCTTTATTTTCTGCTGCTTTTTCAAAGTTTTCTACTTGGCACTTCTTTGATCCGTTTCCCGTCTGGTTATTCAATAGTTTGACGCTCACTAATTGCATTGCCCTAATTGCCCAAGTTGCGCTTGAATTGTGCCAAAATACGAATTGAAAAATGAAAATTCGAAAAATAATGTTGGTGGAAAAAAGGAAAGAACGAAAAAAAAATGGAATGAAATGAAATGTTGGCGATTGTGGAATGTTTGAATGTTGTTTTTTGGGGGCAGCTACCGGAATTGTTGCATGGTTGAAATCTGATTTCAGTTTGCCCTGCAGCCAATCAAATGCTGCCCATGAAGGCTAAAATGCTTGTATCTATGTATCTGTATCTGTGCATCTGTAGCTGTGGCTGTTACTGTAGCTGTGGCGCTCTCGTATGCATGTAAAAAGATGGAAGTTCATTTTGATTGCATTTCCGAAATACTTTTTTGATGAGCACATCAGCATTTTCCGAATTTGTGGCAGGAAGGCGAGTGACGAGCAATTATATCGATATGTTGCAGATGGTTAAGCGATTGTAAACGATAGGAATTTCCACTCGGACTGTAGTTTGTTGGTACTGACTTTGGGTGTGCCAAAAAGTTGTATGGAAACGGTTTATGAGCAGAACTAGCACAGAGTAGAGCTTGTAGCGTCGATGAATACGATCGATAAATTCGATAAATATTGTTTTTATAGAAATATCTACATACAAGTATAAACATACGCTTTCCAACATTAGTAACTTCCAAAATATTGTCCAAAAAAGATGTTTCATATACTCATTTATTTCACTGTTCACTTTCCCCTTTAATATTTTATCGATAAGTTCGATTAATCGTGTTTTTTTATGGTAATATGTAAAAATATCCACCCGAACAATAGTAAAAGCTTTCTAAACTTATCTAAAAGTGATCGCTCATATATTCTCCTCAATTTTAATGTTCTGCTCCCTTTTATTCTTTATCGATAACTTTCGCTTTCATCCCTACTACAGAGCATAACATAGTCGTTCATTGCGCATTAATCTCATTGTGTGTATGTTATTATTAAATTCTTTTCGTGGTTCGTTTTCATTGGCATTACGCGTGCAATTTTCGCACGTGGAATTTTTGCAATAATGTCGAGTGCTTGCTGCTGGCACAAGAGAAGGGGGACGACATAGGAGGGTTGGAGTCGTGGGAGTATAGGCGGGTGTGTGGAGTGGGTAGATTTTGGTGGAGTGGTCGTTGGGCTGCTGTTGATTAAATTCCGCTGATAGCATTGGCATTGTCATGTTGCTCTGATTTTTCCGGTTGACCTCTGCCAGCGTCGCTGTCACTGTTAGCGTCGCTGCTTGCTGCTGGTACTGCCGTTGGCATCGTCGAGAACTTCGCTGTTTTTGCTGACGCTGCCAATTTCAGGGCCGCTTTTTTGATGGGCATTTTAATAATGCAGTTGTTCATACAATTTAACGATTGTTCTACGACTGAGCAAAGATTGAGATTGTATCTTATATATGTATTTAGATATTGGCACTAAGAGCGGTAAATGAAGTACGCTACGAAAATTTCATAATTTACATATAAATAATTAAAAAGTCAAAAACACAAGTCTTTATGCTCGAGTGGATAGAACGCCGGGTACTCCTCCCTCTTTTTCACCCTCCAATTGCCGTCTCTTTGCCGCTGCTGCGCTCTTCACTTCTTTTGCTATGATTTATGTCAGGGGCACTTAGAGCAAACCGTTAGAAAAAAGCTTTTACTTGGCGTAGTTTTCACTTTTTCTTTCCTTTTCTACTTTTCTAGTAGCAAAAACAAATATGTGGGTGTGTTGCTGGGTGTGTGTGTGTGTGTGTGTGTGTGTGTGACAGAATTGCTTGAGTTGTTTTCGACGTCTAAAAATAAAAAATTAAATTGTGAAAAACATTTTGGAAATGTGACGCGATTTAATGAGAGAAAGATGTGCATGATGTGCCTCTTAATAGATACAGATACAAAGATCCATAGCTACATACAACTGCTACATATATCCTAATGGCATTAGCTTCTAGTTAAATATGTTTAAATTTAGTTTAGATTTTATGTTGATTTATGCGAATTCATAATTTATAGTTTCGAGATACATTTTGGCAAGCGAATTTGGCTCAAACTGAACACACAGTGGGCCACAATCACGTGTAGACACACACACATTATTTGATAGCTAGAAAATACATGTGTATCTGGTGGATACACACAGGAACACATGTATATATTTATCAACTTTTATTTCGGAATCGATAATGCGCTTCCAATTTGGACTTATACATTGTTAATGAAAATGTAATTATGTTTTCATTGGCATTTTGTGATAAGCAAACGCCCACATGATAATAGCACCTGAAAGTGGGCGTTCAGGGGGTTGTTTGTACTCCAGTGGGCGTGACAACATGCAACTAGAAACGTGAAACATGAAACAAGCTTGTAGATAGAGATACATCATAGAATTCCTTGGGCTAATGTCTTTGTTTAATTGAAGTCTCATTCGCCTGCTGTGTATCTTTGCAGTTGTATCTACATTCGTAGTGCGTGTAGCTAAAGTATCTGTGCATCTATTAGATACATTATTTTGGCCATTTCATTGTTGACAGTGTGACGTTCTACGGTACATGTGTACATGTGTGTGTGTGTTTCTGTGTGTTAAATTTAAACACACTCTCTGCGCTATTTTGTTGACTGTCGTGTTTTGTCGCTTTGTTGCTGCTGTTGCCACTGAAGGTGAATTTATGGCGCACACATGTGTCACTAGTAGAGACTACAAAACAAGAGCATCTACCTCTCAGCGTCTCAGGCTCTCAACAATTTTATATTCTTCCCTCTCGCTAGTGACATATGTCGGCCTCTGGTACAAAAATAGATGCATTTCGTTATGTAGGGGGCAATTTCACAGGCAGCAAACGAGATCCGTAGATCGCACACACTTAAATACTCTCTGGAATTATTACTTCTCTAACTAATTCTCTCTCTCGCTCACTCTCTCTTTTTAGATTTCATAAAAATTATAGAGGAAAAAAGAAAAGGAGCTGACGTGTGACGATTCTACCAATAGGCATTAGTTATAAACCTTAGATTTGTTCTACATGAATGACTAAATAAAGTAAAAAAGACAATAGCGCACCACTGAACCACCATCATCAGCACCACCAACATCAGCTCCAGCTGCGGCTCCGGCTTCATTTGAAAAAGGCTTTCTCTAACCAGAGAAAATTGGAATTTTTATTTTGCGCTCACCCAAGTTTTGGAGAAACAGCCTCAAGATTCTGCCCTTTGGAGCCAACTTTCGTCTGGAGACGACACCAGCCGAGATGCACAAGATCGCAGCTGCCCCACCGGCGGCCACAGCGCCAGCTGGCACACTGGAAGCGCCACTGGCAGCTCCCAAATATGGCACACTAATACCCAATCGCATCTTTGTGGGCGGCATTAGGTGAGTACAGCTAAATTGGTAGTGAATATTTAAAGAGAACTTTGTAGGGCAGTAGTTATGGTAGTGTTAAAATGGGTAATGCATTAACACATCTGTATAAACAATTACGTTACTTTATATTAATTCAACTTTCATCCTTCCTTTCTTTAGTGGCGACACCACCGAGGCTGATCTGACACGTGTCTTCAGCGCCTATGGAACTGTGAAGAGTACAAAGATCATCGTCGATCGCGCTGGAGTTAGCAAGGGCTACGGATTTGTCACATTTGAGACGGAGCAGGAGGCGCAAAGACTGCAGGCGGATGTGAGTACAGATTGTTCACGCTAATTGTTGCTAATGTCGCCTGTGTTATAATTTTTCCATCGATTTATCGATTATTCGATTATAATTTAATATGATGCTTTTTTATACACACACAACACACACCCAAACACACACAGATACATACGCTCACTCACCGTTTTAATCACCATACAAAAAATACAAAAACAAAACACTTTTGAAAGTATGAAACGCTATAATGTGCTCCGATCTTTTAGGGCATTACCTGACCCACAGACACCGATCTGGGCAAAGTGGTGTGGTGGTGTGTGGCATGTGTGAATAGCAACCACATTCAACCACCACTCAGCGATGTCATCCACACCCACAACTGCTCTCAAAACTGTCTCTCTCTTTGTCTCTTTGAGTACATATAGTTGAGATATATATATATATAATTTTAGGTACAATTATATATATACATACGTAAATCGTGCGATTTATCGATGTATCGACGGTACGAAAACGGCACTTGTATAATTCTTATGTATTTCTGTATTCTTCTAATTGCGTTTTTGTTGAGTTACCAGTTACGTTTCTCGAGTTACGTTTCCGTTGCGTTACGTTACGTTACATTCTTATCATATATGCCAAATACACATACAATTCACACACACATACACTACACACACACACGTTACTTAACATAGTTTATAGAACGATATGCAAGTCTTTATATATATCCATATATATTTGATAGCGAGGGCTGTCCCGTTAATTTCTTGTAATTGTTGTTGTGCGTACAGTTGCGTGTGTAGTTCGATAACACCCACACCGCCTTTGGTTTATCGATAAACCAACAACTGATTGTTGCAAAGTTCAAGTTCGTTTTTTTGCACCGTTTGCTTTTTTTAGTTCAGTTTTTTTCTTTTTAAACTTTTTTCTGTTGCAATTAAATAACCAAGTTTTTAGCTAATTATATAATACTACTTATATGAAATACTTGCTGGGTTTTCTAGGCTATATGTATGTAAATTTACTTTTCGTCTGCTTATTTTAATTTTCTCGATTGGGTTGCCATTAAAGTTCAATGTACGCCCAGCCCAGGGGCATTAATTTGCAATCAATCGCTCCCAGTTGGGCCAAAACCCAAACCCACAACACTTTCTAGCTGCTGACCAAGTCTGGCTGACAAAACGGGTTTCATTCTTGCCTAAATAAAGTCAAGTTCTGGGCTCGGCATTTGAGGTGCTGAACCTTATTAGAAAAAATTATTAACTAGTGTATCTCAGGCGTTGCATAACAGCAGTAGCTGTGTTCGCACTCTCTCTCTCTCTCTCTTGCTCTCCCTCTCTGAGCTCAGCTGGAGAGCAGCTCCTTTTGTGTGGCATACATTAAGTGAAAAAGTTTTCCACTTGTCATTAAATGTGCATTGTTATTGCGCTGCTGGCAGTTTGCACATTTCTCTAGCTCTCTCCCTTTCACTCTCTCTAGCTGCACAAACACACACTGTTGAGTGTATGTAGTAGTAGTGTGTGTATTGTTCTTGTGTCCTTAGCAAACGCCCTGTGGCAACAACAATGAGATTTCTGCACACAATGCTCTGCTGCCAGCCGTGGCAACGTTTAACGAGATTTTAATGTGCATACAACACACACCCACACACACACTAGCACACCCACACCCATAGCCCTAGCTATACAGGCGTACAGTACATACACACACACATGGCTAAACATTTGCACTAATTAAATTTCGGTTATCAAAAGTTTCATTTGTTACCAAGTTTTGAAGCCACATAAAGTCCAAGCCTTCTCAGAGCGGCCTTTTCTTCATAGTCCACGCTCCTCCCACTTGTAGCTAATTAGCGTGCTATCTCGCTCACACAAACACATGTTTAGTTCTAGTTTATCTATTGTGTGTATGGTTTTATAAGCGCTACTAAATCCACACTTCGGCAGCTATAACAGACACACAACTATACCCCACACCTCTGTCACATACACACACCCACACTCTTACCCCTTTTACCGTTACACTTCAAAGCTTTAACTCAATAGCCAAATTGAAATGTTACTTTCGAGTTCATTTCGAGACAAGATGCGTTAATTAATACGCATTGCCAAACTGACCAATCTGTAGCTCAAATAACAGTCTGATAAGGGTTTATGGGGGTGTGGGGTTTGTACTGGTCAAGAAGCAGAAATTGAGAGGGTTGGTCAAAGGGTTTTCGCAGTCTCTTGTTGTCCTTTTTGTGCCTGTGTGTGAGAGAAACAAAAGGCTCAGCATGTGGAAGCCCTCAAAGGGTTCTTAATTAAATTCGCCCAAGACGGTGGGTCCACCACGGCGTACCTACCCTCCACCACCCCCTCTTTATACAAGTGGGCTTACTTCAACTCTGGGTCGGACGTCTTTTGTTATGTGACGCCTTATCCTTGTGTTGCTCTGTCTCTCTGTGTCTGTGTGTGTGCGAACGTCTTTTATTCTTTTTAAGGGCCGTCTGTTTGCCCTACGGCGGTCAAAAGGATACGCCAGAATAGGCTAAAAGAATAAGAAAACACAGCTTCATGAAATGTAGGCCTCGAGTCGTTTAAAAACTTTAAGGAAAACGGAAAAAGCGGAAAAGCAAAAGGAAAACCAGCTGCCGTTGTTGTCCGCAAACATTTGCTTAGGACATTTGAAATGTTGAACATTAGGGTGACCAAGGGGCGGGTAGGAAAAAGGCGAAGGGAGCATGGCTTTATGTTGGCTTTTCATGCATTTCAAGTGCAAATCGCTGCGGCTATCAGCGACTAATTGCCAATTAAAGATAAACTGACCCATGTACATGAGCATAACAGACAGCAAAAGCAGACGGCTCAAAGATGGGGCAGTGAGAGACCATTAAATGGCAAACAGGATGCGCGTGGAGCTAGAGACGGCACTTGTAATCAATAGTACGGCAAGTACTTATCGATTGTAGGGCAACAAGTGGAACAGATGGGAGTGCATAGTATATTTAAGATTTCATAGACTTATAGCCAATTAATCCATATGCAAACAATTTGAACAGATGACAGCTCTTAAATAAGATTAGATCCAGTTTAATATAAAATGTAGTTTAAGGTAAACCGATTTAAATATTAGACAGGTAGAAATTTTTGACTACGTGGCACTGTCCTTATCAGATGGCAACCCTTATATAGTTCAAACCAAAGAAGGAACAAGTATCATTAATCATTTTAAGAGTTAGTTTGAGAAAAGAGAAGAGGAATTTTCAGTGCTGCAAGATTTTACTTAGCGGAAACCAATTTAGATAACTAGGAGTTTTTGACAAGCTGGCAGCTTCAAGATCAAGTGGCAACCCTTTTTTACGTTAGCAGCAAGTGTAAGTAGAAAATAAGTGCAACTAACAAGTGTCAATTGATTTTAGTTTCAAATTTTTTATTTATTTCTTTTAACTTGTACATTTTGCACAATTTGGTGTTTGGCGTTAAATATTTAAACAAATTTACGATTACATAATTAAAATTAATTTAATTGTTTCTTTGGGCGTGTTTGTTTGATAGCCAAAGGTGTTAAGAAGCGAGTGCAAAACTTTAACAAATAAAAAAACCAAAAACAATCGAAACAAGCTTATTTTTAAAACGCTTTTCTTCAGTTGATTTATTATACGAGTTTTAAGTTTTACAATTATTATGTGTTCTATTTTTTATGAGTTTCGTTATTAATTTGTGTGTGCCGAGCAGAAGTAAAAAAAAAGACGAGAAAAAACAAAAGCCAAAAAGCAAATAAAAACATTTTTCATTTTCGATTTCATTTCGAGCTGCAGTACATGACATTTTGCAATAAACAAATATAATTATACCCACAACATACAAACATACTCTCTAGATAAAGCTCACACAAACACACACACACATTTACATTAATATAAACGTAATTTTGGTATTGGTATTTTGGCTTGGCACGTGTTTTTTCTTCAATCTCTTGGCCAAATTTTTTGGGCTCTGCCGCTGCCAACAACGAAAAAAAAAGTAAATGTTGAAAAAAAGACGCCTTTTAATTATATTTTGGTTTTTTTATTTTTTGAGAATTTTTTTATGCTGCTGCGTTCGATTTGAATTTGGATTTGGATTTGAATATTTGAATTTTTCCAATTTGAATTTCGTTTGGCATTGTCTGTTGATAATGCCACACACACACACGCACACATACTATACACACATATAGAAAGACACTCACACAACAAATCTACAATATTTTATTACAAAAATATATAATGCTGTTTCTCCTTCTTTCTTCCTCTGCTCTCTCTGTCTTGCTCACTCGCAGGGTGAGTGCGTTGTGCTGCGTGATCGCAAGCTGAACATTGCACCGGCTATCAAGAAGCAGGTGAGTTGGGTAAAAGATACACACGCACACAGATACAGAACGTTAGATACATTATTTGCATTTCTTAGCCGAATCCGCTGCAATCGATTGTGGCCACCAATGGAGCCGTTTATTATACTACCACACCGCCGGCACCGATTAGCAACATCCCGATGGATCAGTTTGCTGCTGCCGTTTATCCGCCAGGTAAGTTATCGTTCACCGATATACATAACGGTATACATATATGTCACCTCTGCCGATTTTAGGTTTGAGTTCCGTTTATGTTTTATATACAGGGCTTAAGTTCGATTTAAAACCAACATTTTCTTTTTTATATTCCATTTTTTTTACTCTCTTTCTTCTCTTAACACAACAAAATAATATATATAAAAAAATTAATTACATCATCAACTACAACTACAACAAACAACAACAAATAAACAATGTTTCGCTGGACAAATTAATCAACACTAGTTACTGACTTTACAGCCGCTGGTGTGCCAGCCATCTACCCACCTTCAGCCATGCAATATCAGCCATTCTATCAGTACTACAGTGTGCCAATGGTAAGTACGAATCAAAAATATATAGAGTAAGTTTGTATTATAGGAACCTGTTTTAATTGTAGAGGGAAGTTTGTATTGCATAGGAGAGTTTTTCAGAGTAGAGACCCTTTTCTTTGTGGGGGAAAAGGCTAGAGGAGCTTTTGACAAAGAAGTTCTTTGACTGAGAAAATTTTTTTGACTGTAGAACAGAGTAGAGGAAAGTTTTTTGACTGTAGAACACGGTAGACAGAACAGAGTAGAACAGAACAGAGTAGAGAGAATTTTTTTGACTGTAGAACACAAAAGGATGAACTTTTTTGACTATAGAACAGTAAAGCGAGAAGTTTTTCAATTGTAGAACAGCGTAGAGACAAGTTTTTGAACTGTAGAACAGCGTAGAGAGTAGAATGAAGTTTTTTGACTGTAAATCTAACGTCTCTTTTTCAACTCTTTTACAGAATGTACCCACCATTTGGCCTCCGAATTATCAAGGTAATTAAAGCGTCGATCATTCAAATCGCGCACCTCTTCCTCCACTTCCTGTTCTTCTACTTACACTGCCTGTGTAGAACACCGCTTGCTTCATCACTCTCTCTCTCTCTTTAAATTTATTGCTCTTTCTAACTATCTTTAATTGTCCTGAAGGCTTGCATTGTGCGCTGTAATTACCGTTAGACGTTTTACTGTTATTACTGTAGTTTACCACACACCTCTTTGTATACGCTTTGTTTTCTTTTCTTTTCATTCTTTCCTTCGGTTCTTGCTGCACTACAACAACAACATCAACATCAAAGGTTAAATAAAACAACAACAATAAAACAACTAGAACAACAAGCAGAACAACAACTACAATAAAAACAAATTTTCGTAGTCACCAAATTTTACGTTGAGAGCTGCCCGAACAACCACAACAACAACAACTACCACAACAATCATCAGTTGATGCAACAACAACAAGAACAACACTGCTGCCACGACAACGATGCTCTTCGAACTCCCCTCGCACCTCAACGCAACCCGCAGCCGCACAGAAACAACTACAACAACAATTAGTTTTAATTTAATTGCTTAATTAATTTATAATTTTAGTTTATTTTAATTTAACACACTCGACAAACAAACACACACACACACACATACTTACACCTATGCGCACGCTGTAGGCGTCAATTATTAGTTAAATGCCACGCCCACATACGCTTTTGGCCAATAAAAGAGCTGTCTAGGAGAATTTTTCTTTCTTCAATTTTCTTTAGCTGATTTGTAAATTTATTTTAATTTGTATTTGCTTGTTGTAAACTGTAAACTGTAGCTAAATAGATACATGCATATGTAGTAGTGTCGGCACACACACACACACATGCTAGCACACACTCACACACACTTGGCAGTATTGTTTGTAGATGTATGTGTTTTGAAATGTTCTTCGACTGTTTCTTGTAGGCATTTATCCCTGTTAACTTTGAGGATGCAGCAACAACTACAACAACAACAACTACTACGAACGATAACAACAACAACATACTGCTGCTACCTAACTACAACAACAGCAATAACAACTACAACAACAACAAGTACTACAACAAAGCATTAATAGAATTTATACGAAACAACTTCAGCTGCTACCAAATAAGCAAAGTAACAAAATTGTAGCTACATTTTCTATAGATACTCATGCATAGATACACACATACACAAGCATAGTTTGGGAACAACCAAGGACACACCTACACACACAGACACAGAGAATAAGCAGCTTATGTTTTCAGTTGATAGAACATGCCAAAAGAAGCGTATGGGGTGTGGGTTAAGGAAGGGGGAGGGGAGGGGTTTTGGGGCAGGCGTAGTAGGGGTAGATGGGGGAACCGGGGGTTTAGGCTGACTATGCCAGTCGAAACATTTAATAATGTGCAATTAGCGTGTAGGTGGAAAGAGTAGAGAAAAGCGAGGAGATTGTTAAACAAAAGTTGTGAAAGCGACAATGCAGCTGCTGTGGAAAACTGCGAAAAACTCACAGCAAACAGCAGCAGCAGTCAAAAAGAAACACAGCGAAAAGGGGAAGCAATAAAGGAATTTTTTGAGGGGGTGCAACGGGCAGCAAAACGAAAATTAAAGACATAAATTATGCATAAATATTAATTTATATGAAATACACAAGACACGCACACACACACACATATTATATACATCTAAATGTAACTGTAAATGATAACGGTAACTGTTATACACATACAGCAATACAAAGCAAAAAGAAAGCAAAAAAAATGTAACTAAGATTAAAAACATGAAGGAAAATTATTCAAAAAAGAAAAAAAAAAACGTAACCGCAGCACAAAGCATGCGCACACACACACAGAAACACACAAACAAACACATACTAATACATATAAATAAATAAATATATGAATAAGTTATATAGAAGAAAGGAATAAGCGAAAAAGTAAAACTGAAACGAAATTGTAGTCTTAAAGCAAAAATTATATATATATATACATACTGAAAGAAAAGTAAATAAATGCAGAGAAAGCAAAATTGATAAACTAGCGTAATGAGAATGGAGATGGAATGAGAAAGATACATAGCGAAGATAGTAAAGATAGAACGGAAGTAAAGCAAAAGAAAAACCTATACAATAAAGATATTCAAAATATATATATATATATATATGCTAGCTAAAAGAGCAAACATACATACAAAACAAAAACCCACACACATATACATATACAAATACATATATATATATATACTAAATATATGCCTAGTACATAGACTATTAAAAATGAAATGAAATTGAACAAAAAATGAAAAAACCTAAAAAAAAAATCTAAAGCAATACATAGACACTCATCAAGTGTGTGTTACACGAGTATTTAGCTAAATAACTACATAAAACAAGTACTAAAATTAAATACTAAAACTAAGTGTATGAAAAGTGCAGAAGAAAATCTCCAGAAAATGTTTTGTTTTTCATTTGAGAAAAAGAATAGTTCCCCTTTTGTTACAAATGAATCTATTGTTAAATCTTGGCATAAAACTAAACGAACTACAAACTAATTAATTTTAATATATATATTTGCGGGGGAGTGGCAGGTGGGCGGTTAGTGGACGTGGTAACGGCATGTTGGTCAACAATCTTCAAATTGGTGCATAATTTGGCAAACAAAAGAGAAACGAAAAGAGAATACAAATGAAATTATTTAATTATATTTGTATATTTGCCTTAACAACAATATTTTGTCAAGACACACACAGGTACACACCACACACACACATACAAATCGAACCCAGCGGTTTCACAATTTACCTGCAAATTGAAGCAGCAACCAACAAAGCTCCCCCTTCACTTTCCTGTATTTGCCACTTGCTGCTGCCACGCCAGCCAACCAGCCACGCACCCCCGTAGCAGTTATTTCAAACTTGTTGACAAATTTGTAAACGTTAAAAACGAAATTGTTGCATAGTTAA
The DNA here is from genome assembly GCA_035047505.1 of Drosophila parthenogenetica. Taxonomy (NCBI): domain Eukaryota; kingdom Metazoa; phylum Arthropoda; class Insecta; order Diptera; family Drosophilidae; genus Drosophila; species Drosophila parthenogenetica. Next base: position 5,515,473 of record JAWNPM010000247.1, on the reverse strand, counting down.
AAAACAAAACGTAAAAAATATAAACAATTTTTAAATCGAATCGTAACAATAATTAGAAAAAGAAGAAAACCCACAAAAACGAATGAAAATAAAAGCAATAATTGATTAATTTATATGCTCTAGTTGAAAACTACAAATCAATACACACACACACACACACCATACACACACACAAACATGGGAGTGTACTTAAGCCAGTCTAGGGATTTGAGTTAGTTGAATTATTCAGTTTTTGTTTAAACTTAAAAGCAGCAAACAAATGGAAAAGCTGTTAACATACCCAACACAAATACACACCCACTCACTGACACACACACACACACATACACACCCACACAAGATAGCAACTAATAAATCCAAGGCATAACTTAAGATATATACGTGATATTTTGAAAAACAAAAAGCAAAAATTCATAAATAAATTGTTTAGGTTTAAAAAAGAAATGAAGGAAAACAATAAATAAAAATGTGTATATATATTTAAATATATATATATATATATATATATATATATATATCAAATGGCATAATTATTATGAACATTTTTGCTGACATACATACAAAATGAATAAGATAAAGATAATGATAACGATATTGATAATTGATATTGATAAACTGTTTGTAACTCAATTTATTGTCTGACTTGCGGGAAGGTTCTTAAGTTTTTACTGCAGTAAGCAGCAAGCAGATTGTGTCCCATCGTCAAATCTATTAAGTTTATACATGCATATATATAAATATATATATATATAGTGAATATTTATATTGTATACTACATATACATGCATATATATATAGATATTTAAAAGAAAATGAACACAAATTAGTCAAAAGCAGCAAAAAAAGAAAAGAAAAAACAAGTAAAATATATATAAATATATATCATAGCAAAAGGCATAAAACGTAGGCATAAGTAAAAGAAAAGAATTAAAAACTAAAAAAAAAAACAATATACATATATATTTTAAACTAAACAACTGATTAAAAGAAACGTTTTTAGTGCTAAGTAAAAACCTACCTAAAAGCAAACATAAAGAATTAAAACGCAGCTCTATACATATACATATACATACATAAATATATATATAAAACAAGTGGACAGCGACATGATCATCACAATTATTTAACAACTATATAAGACACACTATAATGCGTGAAAAGAGCTAAAAAGATAACTAAAAAAAACAGCAACAATAAAGCAACAGCTACTTAATAATTTTTAGCAAAATGCAAAAAAAAAAACACAACAGCAACAAAAACTATTTAAGTAGTATTATTTATTATTTCTATTTATTTTTTAAACTTGATTTTAATTGTTTTCCTTTTGTTTTTGTGTGCGTGTGGCCAGCAGAAGCTCAGCCACCAATGCAACATCATGCTCCACCGCATGCCGCATGGGAATTCGATGATGGCAGCAATGGCAACAATCGTGCCAACAAGCAAAGCAACATTTCGGTGACCAATTGGCGCATGTCTATGTAGACAACCCCATCTAGCTGCGACAACAATAACAACCACATACCGACAACGACAACAACACTTGCAACAAATACAGAAACTGAACAGCAAAATGTCAACCAAGCAACCCATAAAAAAAGCAAAGAAAATCTTAAAAAAAAAATAGAGAAGTGACAAGAGACAGATAACACAGCCAACGTTTTACGGTGCAGCGTCCAAGCCGAATCAGGTGGAGAACATGCAAGAGGCAGTGGCGCCATCGACCACGACCTACAGCGTACAACGTCTAACGCACAACACTTCCAAAAAATAGTTCCTTGATTTTTTCGTTAATTTTGTTTATGATGTTTCAAATTGTTTAATCGTTTTGCGTATTTCGTTACCATTGTTCGATGTTTCGTTTCAAAACCAGAGAATTTCAAATCGGGCTGCAGTTTGTAACAATTAACAACAACAACAGCAACAACAACCAAAGCCCATACTAAGTTCAAGACCAAGGAGAGACAAACAATAGCAAAATCAATTAGAAGCAAAAGCCTAGGTGAAATTATTTCAGAAATAAACGTCGTTTCCCTTGAAGCTGGCGGGGGGCACGGGGGTAAACCCAAAATGGAAAAAATCAAAAACAAAACCAAAGCATATCCAAACTTCTTCAAAAATTCTTTCAAAACACCGTTATCACCGCAACCACAAAGCAAAGAGCGAGATGAGTAACCCCCAAACCATCCCAACACCAATCCCCCTTGTTACCCCCAACCACCCGCCAATCGCCAACGCCATCCAGATCAGAGTCTTGCTAAACTTTGTCCTTAAATCAGAAAAAAAACTGTAGCCCCAGAATGAAAATAACAGAACAGGATAAACAACAGAAAAAGAAGAGAAAAGAGAACGAGAACGAAGAACGTTTTTGGCCAAATGTTTCGGGTTCCCGGTTCCTGGTCGTGTTCCGATTAGTACTTTTTATATATCAAAATTTGTAACGTTTCTTATACCTATATCTATGTACTCTGTACGCCCGTTTTGGCCAGTCAACATGTTTTTGGCCATAATTGCGACAAAATTACGTTTAACCCATTTTATGTGTATAATATGTATAGAGGTTTTCCTAAATTTCCAAGTTACCATCCATAATTTTAATAAATGCGAGCCCGAAACGAAATTAAACGCAGACTATTTTACTAATTTTATTTAATTTGTACAACAAACGTACACCTGACACACGCTGCGTATGCGTAATGTGCATATGCAGGTAGGCAAAAAATTGTAGCATACTTTCAGGAGGCAGAAAAGTGAAACATGCAACGAATCTTTTGTGTAGAAGTCGACAGAATTATACGATTTAAATAGTTGAATTATTAAACGGTTGTGTCAAATTAGCTCTAAAAAATAACTTCGAATAAAACGCACGAAACGAAAGCAATGAAATGCTCACTATTTCGGTTAGCCGAATCTACAAATACCCTGGTATTCGAAACTAGTTGGCTAGGGTATTGAGCATACAGTCGAGCGCCTACTTAGCACCTAAACATATGCATAAACATAACTGTAAATGTACATAGACATACAAACGATATGATGTATGTCAAAAATCAGTCTCTATATAATCTGAATGTAGTTCAATTATAATTATGAATATTTATTTGCTAAAACTCGTCTCTTAACTCTCAGAACTCTTCCGCAGCGCGCTCGTGTCGCGCCCAATAAAAAAGATTTATATAGATTAATTAAATATATGTGTGTGTATCAGAAAAATATCTCTCGATGGCGTCGTAATAAACAAATTAAATATTTAAAACATAAAGAACTAAAGTAAATTAATACAAACTCAAATCGTTTTTACATAAGAAAAAAATGCATTTTTTAAAAGAAAAACGTCTACGTGTGAATTGAATAAACCTTATATACTACATATACATACATATATATACATATGCATTTTATTAAATATACATATGTATGTATGTACGTCTCGTATGTGTCGAGCAAGCAGATTTTTTGATAACAAACAAATAAACTCGCGCTCGTCTCGCACTTTTTGGTCTAAAGCTGAAGCAGTTGCTCCCCTGAACTCACATTCCCCTACCTAAAGCACTCACCGCTGTGGTTGTGTTGAGAGTGCATGTGTGTGAGTGTGTGCGTGTGTGTGTACGTATGTGTAGGATGCCTGTGTGTGCGCGCGTTAAAATGTTTTTTGAAGTAAAATTTAATTTACACAAGACTGACGCTAAAAAAACAAAAAAAAAAATAAAAGAAACTAAAAAAATATTAATTAAAATAAAAGTGTTTACGAATTTTTCAAATGCCAGCACACAGGTGTCTCCAGTGGAGTGGGGAAACAGCAGGTGGAGAGAAAAAAACAGGTGGTGGAGTGGGTCAAAAGGGGACACTTTAAGGGCATTACAGTTACAGTCAAGTGGGGAGGAAAAGAATTTGAAAGTCGACGAGCGCGTTTATATATGGTTATATTATATTACATTGTATTTAATAAAATGAAAAACCTGAGATATATATTATATATATTTATATTTACAGAAACCAAAAGAAAGAAAAAAAAATAAAATATACAGTGTTATTTTTATGATATTGTACTTATTAGTCGAACAGCAAAGTTAAAACTGGGCAGCATATTAATAATAATAATTATAACAATAATAATAATTATTACTGATTATACGAGTCGAGCAATATTATGATAGTAAAATACACCCTCTCTCTCACACACACATAAAAGAATGTGATTAAAACACACATACACACATCAACACACACAAATTTACCCACACAGCTGTAACCAAATAATTTGTAAATTGGTTGTAGAGACGATGAGCCACGAAACTAAGTGAATAATGAATGAATTGAATTGAATACTAATTGATTCGTTGAATATGCACATGAGTAAAGTGGCTGACTCTGCTCTTCACTCCCTTTACCTCACCTGCTCCCCTAACTCAGTCACTCTTCCACTTTCCATACACCACACAAGAAAAATAATAACAAACGTGCAACGAACTTCATAAGGAAATACGATGATTAAAGCTAAAACATCAGTGCTGCCAAACATTTAGTAGCTGAAAATATTTAAAAATGTCTGTTGGTTCTGGAATTTAAAAGGTTCAAGCAGCTAGTTTTCTAGCAATAATAAAATGTGTTAAACTAGCTAAACTGGCAGCACTGATAGACACAGATACACACACACTCACAGGTGCATTACGAAAGTATATAATTAGTGTTGAAGGAGATGGAGGCGTAAGGGGGTGGGTGTGGTGCATATTTTAGACGCCCCCCGCGTACCCTCCACAAAAGCATATGTAACCTATTATCATAAATTAGCAAATTACTCGTTGTTAGTTTTAGTTGAAGTAACTTTCACACTCACACGCACACCCACACACACACACCCCACTGATATAAGGCAGAAAACAAAACGAATGTTTCATTTTTATACGAACGATTTTTTGGATCATTATACACATATATATTGTCAGCAAAGGAGATTCTTTTTTAGGAGCTTTCTATATTAGGCAGTTCGGGTGTGGCAACAACTACAATAACAACAACAACAACAACAAACATATGGCAAATGGTGAAAAAAACAAAAAAATATGATATGATTGATAGGTTGCTAAACAAAATGGTTTATTCTTTCATGTTGTGTAGTAGACGGAGAATTGAAGAAGTGACAAAATGGTAACACTTGTATAAGTATGTGGCATACACAAAAACATATAAATTGTAGCTAAAATGGTTTCATAAAAACGAAATTGTTAAGTATTTTTAGTCCAAAAAAAAAACATATGAGAAAAACTTATATACAAAAAAAACCCAAACCAAAAAAAACCGAAGAAAAACTAAATGAATTTATTATTATTGTAAACTTATTGTAAACATTTGATGCGATTCAATACATGTCTGTAAATTCTGGTAAAAAATGTTGAAAAACATTAAAAAGATAAAGCTGAGCTGCCGTTGCAGATATATATACAATATATATACATATAAATTGCTTTCCTGCCTTTTGCTGACATACTTAAACTGTTCCTTTAACTGCTCTTCACTCAAACTCTCCGAAAAGTATGCTATACTTATTTTGAGGTATTTTGAAACGAAAGCAAAGTACGGAATGGTTTCTTATCTTAACAAAATGATTTTCTAATCACTATTTAAGTTAACTCTCTCTCTCTCTCTCTCATCTATCAATCGTTATGAAGAAATGCCGAATTTGATTTGTTTGTAAATCCTACAAATATGCACACTGTGCAGCTGAAGTAAATATAAAAAAACACATCACACACACACACACACACATACACACCCACCACCAGACGCACACTCACACCTAGCGCCCAGTAATGTGCTATAATGAGCAACTAGAAAGATTAGTAACAAATAAATATATAGTATCTTATAGATAAATTATACCTTTTAGCTAAAAACTAAAATAAAAAACGAAAACGACACGAATGAACACGAAAAATGTATCCAAATTCTTCCGTAAGACAGACAGAAATTAATGAAAAGGTCTAGCTAAAAATTTACCACACGATAAGAGTCTATATATACAAAAGATACATACGAGTACATAAGATATACATATACATAAAATATATTATATATTAAAATTATACCGAGCAGCATAAAAGTAGCAACATGAAATACGTAAAACATATGAGAAAATCAACCCAACACTTGAAGAAAATAAAAAAACAATAAACAATAGCAACAATAAACATTGTGGAACCAGTTCAGGTTCAGTTACAGTTACAGGATCAACCAAAAAACAAAAACAAAAAGTTTTAAATAAAAAAATACATAAAATAAAAAAAAACTAGATCTTGAAATATCACAACTGATCTCTGCTGTGTTCTAGATACCGAACTAGAGAAGTAAATAAATAAATAATACTATTAATTACAATAATAGTAAACGAAAAAGTATTACAATTTCGAGCTGCAATATTTTTTAATCAAAAACCAAAAAAAATACAAAAAAAAGTAAGGAAAAATAATGATTAAAGATAATAATTAATATATATTTTTCTCTTTTGAGATAAACGAGAAGCAAAACTGTTTTCGATGAATTGAGTTAGGCAAACACAAACAGAACAAAAACAAAACAACAAAAATACATTAAACATATTCCAAGCATTAAAAAACCAAAGAATAATACTAAAAACAAAAACGAAAACAATTCTTAAAAAAAGAGAAAGAAACGTCACAAATTTTTGTGTACTTTTTTTGCGGTCTTTATGTGTACAAGTCTAAAACTTCCGTGTGCAAAAATAAAAATAAAGAGTAAAAAATAAATTACAAAACTAAAAGTAAAAATACAGAAACTACACAAAAAATTAAAAAATAACAAACTACACTACACAAGTAAAGCAAAGCCAGACACTAAGCCCAACTGAAATTGTCAAATATTAAAAGTAAAAATAAAAAAATCTATATGAATATATATTTAGATAACTATTATATATATATATATACATATAAGTATACATGTGTGCAAATTATTCAAATACATAAAAAAAATGTCTATATATATACATACATATATATATATAGTAACAATTATAAAGAAAAGGCAAAAAACGGATACGTAGTACAATGGCAAGCGAAATATGAAGTATAAAGCAAAACATATTAAATTAAAATACAAAAAAAGAAAAAAGAATACGAAGAAAGTATGGAGGGCAAAAAATAATTATTTATAAAGGCTGTAATTTTAAGTAAACGATTAATTACGATACTTAAAGACAAAGTAATAATTAATAATAATAAAGAAAACAAAACAAAACAAAAACGTAAACACATTTCACCCACGAAGAGAAGAATTATATTAACTAAATGCTAAATACTATACAAATTAAGTACGATCGATATCTAAAACGAAATTATAAACTTAAACATAAAGGCAAACATGAGAAACACACACACTTGCAGTACATATTAACACAGTCACAAACACGCACACATATACAAACACACATCCACACAGTCATACAAACAAAATATAAACCATAATTAATGGAAACACACAACAAACAACAAGAAATACAAACATAAACATAAATAAATGAAATATATATGAGAGAACTCAATGTATGTAATAAATATAAAACTAAATAAAATACATAAATAATTAAAAAGGATTTAAAGGGAGTTTTATTTTGAAACAAAGTAGCCGCAGTTAAGAAGCTTAAAAACTCTTAAATTGAAAGCTGTGAAAAAAATTCTGTTGACATCAGCAGATATTTAATAGAGCAACAAAATTTATTTAAGAATAAAAATATAGTTTACAGCTTCCTTAGAAGAAATCGGTCAGAAATAGAACATTTGTATGAAGACATGTATTGTTAGGTGAGCTATCGCAACCAAACTTAAATAATTTGTGTATAGTATGATTATAACTATCCTAACCAATTTTGATCCGAATCGGACAACTATACCTTATAGCTCCCATAGGGCAAATCAATCATAAATTGGTGATTTTATAATAAATTGTAGTGTAACCTAACCCAGCTCAACCAAACTCGATCCTTATGTGTATATCATAACTATTTATATCTTATCAAGTTAAGTTCGAATCGGACAACTATAGCCTATAGTTCCCATACGACAAATCGGTCGGTACGGAGTCTTGTACAGTCGGCTCGCTTGACCGTAGCCATTCTTACTCCTTTGATAAAGAAATGCAAGTTTAAAGTTTTTGAATGAACCGCAATGCAGTGGGAACTTAGAGGTCACATCAAAATTGTTGACAAAGTTGTCACAATGTTGTCTAATAATCTAACAAATATCAGATCTCAGTAATCTGCCCATCTCTGACGCAGTCGTTGTCACTGTTTCACTTTCATGCGCCGTTCACTCAGCCAGAACATGTCCATGTAATGACGCATAAAACTGATAGCTAGCTCCCCGTTTCACCCCTTGCCCATAAATAATTAATATTCAGATTTAAATTTTGTTTCTTTCACTTATATTAAGTACTTAGTGTCGTATTTTATTTCGTTTTGATTTCAATGTCAAGGCCACAACGAATTGTGCGCCTTTGTGTGCCACACACTGTGGCAAGTGATGAACGTGATGCATTTAAATATTTACATATATATACAAATTAGGAACTAGATAAATGGCCTCTTTGGCGTTTGCTGTCATCGCCTTTATTTGCTGATAAAGCTGCGGTTGTAGTTCTGCAGCCGAACGCTGCGTGGCGCCACTGAGCTGCGATCGAATTCGCAGGTTTTGTTCGTCTTCAGCATGCGGGAATTTGGGCCAGCTGAGGTGCGCCAATAGACCGTTTGCACCGCATTACGGCCGGCAATGTAGCGTGAAGTGGCACCCACCAAATAGTTGACTTTATTTGCAGCAGACATGATTGTACAAAGTACTCAAAGTTATCACAGTTTAAAGTTTTTGGCTTGAAGTGCTTAGAGTGTTTAGAGTAACCTCTAAAGTTGATTTCAATGTGTGTATTTGCTTCGTTTGGCTTTGCTCCGTTCAGCACATTTGTCGGTTCGTAACTGTATTTCCATTTGCCACAATCGTCCGCTTTTATAGGCTGAGAGCTGCGATTTCTTATCAGTAAAGTATTTCGGATTGCTTATCATTTTCAGCTAGTTGTAATTATTGAATTAGTTTATGCCTTGTGCTAGTGCAAATGCGACATTGTTTGTTTACAGTCTGGCATACCCAGCAAACGAAGTGCTACTGTACAGGGTATACACATGGCACTGCACTCAACACTTGCCAGACTTCCTCCAATATGCACGACTCAAAGTGCAAAGTCGTCACAGACTTTGATGCGAATATTACTCTATTTAGTATATCTATACTATATACTCTACATAATTATATATCAGCCTTTAATTATATATATAGACTCTAGCTGACGTCAGTGAAACGCGCACAACTGACACAATTAGCGTCAATCTCACGCGATAGTCACAGCTTAATCTCACCGAAGCGGAGCAACTGAATCTATAAATCCGAAGGGCTGAAGTCGGTTGATCCTACCTACGGGACATAAAAAACAATAGAGACTGCTGAATGTTTTTCTATGCCCTTCGGTATAACTTAAAGGGGTTATCAAGAGCTATTATGATTTATGACTCCAGTAAATAAATTTATTCCATGACCTATGTTAGAGTCTAAGTTCCCCCTCGGTTTCTATAACGTTCCATTCTCCCTAGCTCCTCAAATCAACTCAGGCCTACATTTCTCAAGCTAATTGTCGAAAATACTCCTTGATTTATTCCACGGCCGATTCCTCATGCTCCTACTACTGCCTAATCCTTTAAACTGCTCCCCTTCTCAAATCCTGAGGCTTAGCAACCCTATGCTATTACCTCATATCCCGCAGGCTGACTAATCGAACCTCATAGCCCCATTAGCTGCCCCTTAAACCCCCAGCAAATTACCTCATTCTAGTTCTTAACCTTTTGGCTCCCCAGACGCTCCGGATTCTCAGCTATACACTACGTGCTCGGTGATATGTGACTTCATCTGTCTAACTGCACATGAGCTGTCTACGTGTGACGCTTTGTTTTTGCCCGCCTAGGCTTATCAGAAACTATATAAGGTATTTGGAATAGAAGGGGGCATTACGAAGAAGTGGGGAGTAAGAAGGTTTTCAAAACAAAACATCGAGAAGCGCAATAATAGCGTTGTAAAAACTACAAAAGCGTGCGAGCGCTTAAAAAAAAGAGTCCCATTAAATAAACAATAACAACCATAATAAAAAATGCACAAAACACAAAAGCAACAACAATAGCAGCAACAAAAAATAATAATAATAATAATAACAACAATTGCAATTATAATCGCAGCCACTTGAAGTTCAAGTTTGCGAGTGTGGGTGAGCAGCTGATAAGCAACCATCACACAAGTAGACAGTGTTCACTTTTGAGATTATGACATGGTTCAACATTTTTTTGGACAAAACTTTCCACATGAAAAGCGTCTGGGAACGTTGTTCATCTTGTTTACGAAGCTTTGGCTGAAAGTGGATTGCGTTAATGGGCAATCAATGGACTGATAAGCGTCCAAAAGTCGAGCAAATTTCTGTGGGTAACTTTCCAAAAAAAGCCAAAACTGTATGTACTTATGTATGTGCTAAAAAATACCCTGCAAAGTTTTAAATAAAAGCTATTCTTTCTTATTATTATTTTTAGCATGCTTGCGTTCTTTATTATAAACTTTTTAAAGTTAGTTTTAATAGTACAAATACAGCTCATTAATTACACATGTATAGAATTTTTGTCCAATATTTTGTACACTTAAAAACCATAGAAAACTTCTGTGTTAAATTTACTTTGTAAACTTATTGACGTTGTGAAGAAATCGACTTCTCTACTATAAAATTATTACTATTTCTACGTGCGTACTTTGAACTGTAGGTAGAAAGCTAGACAACCGATTGGACTGACTTTATATGCTATTTATTAAGCCCAAACAAAGCCAAAAAAATATCGTTTAATTCAAGCAACTCCTCTGCTTTAAAATGTTTTCTGCTGGGTATAGCTAGTTCTCAAGGATGTTGTGAAAATAATTAGTTCAGCATACGCAAGGTATAAATTTCTGATAGCTTGTCGCGTGTATTTTGATACGCTACATTGTGCAGATTAAAATCTCACCTGACGAACTGTTACCTGGCACTGATAAGCGCAGCTGTTTATTTGATAACAGTAAACATAGATTTCTAAGTGAATCGAGTCAACTGCACAAAGTGTTGCATACTTTTGGGCGGGCGTGGGAATTAACCGCAAACCGGAAAAGCTTTATGAACGAGATATTTGTCTAGAGTTGATAATTGAATTAAAAGAGCATTTAACGCCTACAAGATATTAACCTTAACCAGACTAGACTGGCTAGTTTCTAGATGGGGCTGTGGGGGGTGGGAGGTTACAAAACTAATTGACTTTAATTGGGAAAACGAACAATTAAGGCAACGCAACTTGGACTTGGAGATTGGTTAGCTGTGTTTACTGTATTGACCGAGAGTTAAATGCTTAAGTAAGTAAATTATAGATAAATTAACATAAAAAATATATGGCTGGAATTTGCGCTTCCTTACTTTTTCCATTCAACTCTCTGACTAAGTGTCTGACTCTTCGACCCTTTCACTGGCGACGACACCAGAGCATAAGAAGCAGCAACAGGGAAAGCGGCAGCATGCCTACGTTCAAGCTGCCCGCAGAGTTACAGACTTTGCGTATGGACTCCACGAAGAGATTACGCCGCGAGAGCAGATTGTGAATGCTGCGTATCTCCTAAGAATACAAAAGAGTTTAAGTTTGGATAAGTCAAGAAACTAAAAACTGTCTACTCACATCAGCACTCAATCCCATGCGATTGCGGGTTAAAACCACCGTATAAATGGAGCTCTTCACATCATCGCCACAAAAGGTCAACACCAAGTGATCGTTTACCGCTTTCACCACCTGCACTGTGCCCCGGAACTGTGTATACGAGTTGAGGGTGACAAGGGTGCCGCGTTGATCACCAATATTGGACCACACACCAGGTGCATCCCTCGTATAGTTGAAGGTATACTCCAGATTGTTATCCCGCTCGCTCCAAACGAGACGCAGATACTTCATGCGTTGTTGCAGCAGTTGCTGATCTTGCAGGTAATCATCACGATTTAAGTATTGAGTTGTAGGTGTGGTCGAGATGTGTCCGTAATTGTTTTCATTCTGATTGCGATTGTAGTAGCCATAATTGTGTTCGTTGTTGTTGTATCGATTGTTATTGTGCACCTAGCACGCAAAAATAAAATTAACATTTTTATAAGCTTTGATAACGACATTGAATTCGTTTAGGAAGACACTTACCTGTTGTGTCACATCTGTCAGGTGTATAATCACACACGAATCGTACTCGTAGGTGCCAGGAATATCTTGACTGTGTATGATGATCTCACTGCCATACCACAAGCCCATCATCTGTGTAGCACAAATTGTTCAGTTAGCCAAAAATATAATCAATTTTATTTTCAAGCTTATCTCAGTTCAGCTTAGCACTAAAGCTTCAAGTAAAATACTAAGTTGGCGCTTTATTTGCTTACAGATCTGTTCAGAGACTAAATCTACTAATATACATATATCGTATATATATTTTATACACTTATACAGGGACTTATGTATACATACTTTCAATAAAGTAAGTTAAAAGCTTTGCTACTTAGCACATCATTTTCATGCCGCTCTAACCTACAAAAGTTCGCACTTATAGGGTATATTAATGTATGTACTATAAACAAATATATATAAAAGACACCCACAATCTGCTCGATAAATTCACATACATTAACACACGTTGTAATGTTTTACATTTGAAACAATTTGGATTTGCATACGAATTGTGAATGGGACTTGGTTCAATTAGATGCCCGCATAGGCAGACATAGCGTCGTGTTTATTGACTCATTGATTGAATGATTGACGAACTGACTGAGGGACTGCCTGACTAACTGACTGTGGGAAGACGACGACCCAACTAGCTTGGCATTTGAACTGCAGCTCAAAGGGGTTAATTAATACAAATGAGCCTTAATTGCATTACAACTTTGCTTGCTACTTAAAGACGCATCCCTATCGAGTTGTTCACTCACCTGAACTAGATCCACGGAGTTCTGCGGATGAACGTTCATGCAACGCGTTGCGGCATTCATGCGAGCGGTAGTCGTGCTGCCATCATAGCCATAATGATCCAAATTATTTGCAGCACTGTCACGCCAACAGACGCTGAAGATCACAAAAAGTGAGGCGAATTTAATAAACATAGCGTCGAATGCGACAGGGATGTGAAACGAGAGTTATCAGTAAAGTAGCGAACGCTGCTGATAAGCCTTGCACCGTTAACCGCTTGAACAGAGACTCGACTGCGCTAAGAAGAATTCCTCAAGCGACTGCAATGGAACTATTCCAACTGAGCCGACTAAGCTGCTTGCGAACGAACATTTGAGTGACTCTTTTGTGCTCTTTCGCTCTCTCAGCAATTGAACGCCATCTTTAAAGTGCACTCTTTGACTGTCCAAAAGCAAATCAAGAGGAATGGACAACAACAACCACAGCAACTAGAACAATATGTGAGCGTTGCGTAGCCGCGTTGATGATTAGTTAATTAAGTTAATTGTTGCGCTTTTGATGATCCATTCGCGCGTGCAACGCCCGCGCAATGAGAGCGTAAACTCAATATCCACATATCGCCCCACTCCTTCCACACACACGCACACCCCTTTAGCGCAAGCAAATTGTTAATTTAGCTTCCATGTGTGCGTGTTTTTTTGTGTTTTTTTGTGCTTGAGCTGACCATCTCAATTGCTTGAGTCACAAAAACTGAGTTAAAAATTGGGTGAGAGAGGAATAGACTGTGGCCTTAGTCAGCAGTCGGAACTTGTGAATTAAATTCGCTTGTTATTGTTGTGGTGTGTTTTATTAGCATTGATTATGCGCTTAAGCTACACTGGCGTCTAGCACAAACAGCACGCCTCACACTAAAAATCACACAACTGACTTTTAACAATTTTATTGCCTACATTTAGGTGCTCTATTTTATGACATTCGCATTTGGCAGAGTAAAATGGTTAAGTCAATGAATTGACTGACAAGTAGAAAAAAACGGGAGTTGACACTTTAAAAACGCTGTAAACTTTGATTGATCTTTTCGTAGATCCAATCAATATAGTGACAGACGCGTACGTAGACGCCAGGTCGATTCTGGAAACCACAGTGTTGGCCCCACGATATGATGCCGTACAGCGTTTCTCCATCTGTAAAATTAAATAGAAGTTTTAAAAATTCACTTAATGCTTACAGTGAGACTTACCCTCATCGGAGCAGACAAGCGGACCGCCGGAGTCGCCCTCACAAGCATCAACGCTCTCATCCATGGAGCCAGCGCAGAACATGCCTAAGAAGTGAACGGAGTACAGCAATCAATCAATTAATCAATTATAACAAAACTGGTCGACTTACCCTCAGTCATGGCATTGCCGTACACATTCATCTGCTTACAGGTGGCATCTGGCAAAATGGGCAACTGTGCAGCTCTTAATTCCTGTGCCGGAGCTAAATTTGAATGAAGGGAGAAGGGTTTAAGTGGGGAATGCTCGACTTTAACCGTTTGGCAATAAATAATTCAAAATTCAAGGCAGATTATGATGGAAGGGAACACATAACTCACTGGAGATGCCTGATTTGATGGAGCCCCAGCCGGAAATGGTGCAGGTGCGATTCTCTACGAGTGGTGCACCGCGTTCTGGCAGGCAAATCGGCTGCACATAATCACTGAACCTGAGCGGTGTCTTCAATACCACCACTGCAATGTCGTTGTTCATGTGCGTTGGTTGACGGAACTTCTCATGCGTGTACCAAGTCTCAATGAAGGAATCCATCTCCGAGTTCTCGGCAATGTTGGCATAATGATCGCCCACGCGCACAAAGTAGGAGCTCATGTGATTGCCGTAGAGACAATGAGCGGCAGTTAGTAGATGACGCTTGGAGATGACCACAGCTCCACACCAATGGCTGGAAATGCCACCACGTCCACGGGTGCGTATGGTGGCCTGCCAGGGATGGCGACCACGTCGTGCCACACTACCCCTGACCACACGCTGCTCGGGATGCGCAAATTCATCGGTTAAATCGTCCTTGAAGATGCCACAACGTCTGGGGGTACGCAATGCCTTGGCGGAACGTTCCCACAGTCCAATGTCCGAGAGACTTACAGTGCCTCCAGTGCTATTTTTAGTTGATGTCGTAGGACGCAATCTGGTGCGCAGCTGTTGCTGCCTTGGACGTGGTCCAACGGTACACCGCAGACTCACATCTTCGGTGTGATTGCAGTTGTGCTCACCCCAATTAAAGTGACGACAGTTGTCGATGCTCGACTCGTTGCCCTGACACATGACTTGATCCAGCCAAATGGGTCCGTTGCCTGGTCCAAAGATGTTGGCCTCCATTTTCTACAAAAGATTGAATTTATCAAGCACTCAAGCGTATCTTCAGCAGTGAGGGAAACTTACCGCTGGTCCGTAGAAGCCTAGAGAATTACAGGCAACTTGTGCAGCCTTCAGATTGAAATCATCATCGCAAACGGTGCCCCAAACGCCATGATACTTAACCTCCAGTCGACCCTCGTTTGGGCTGCGTCCTCCCTCCAAGCGGTACTGTATAGGGGCCTAAAGCAGAAAAAAATAAATAAAATTGCATTCCCTGTTTTCCATGATTTCTCACCTTGCACACGGCATCACTCTCGTCCGATTTATCCGCACAATCCATGGTGCTATCGCAAACAAAGGCGGGCGGTATGCACTCCTTGGATTTGTGGCACAGCCACAAGTTGTCAGGGCATTTTAGCAGCGGCACCTTGCAGACCACACCAACCACCTCATCTACGCCGCAATTGTGCATACCCCAACCCTTAAAGTCGCAATCCTTCAACTTGGTCTCATTACCGCGACACTCAAGACCATCCATGAGGTAGTTGAAGTTTTTCTCCGTAGGCTCATAGTGGGAATTGCCGCGTACCTCCGCAGCACCCAAATTAAAGCCCAGCTCTCGGCACACAACATCCGCATCCGGTAGACCAAAGTTGTCATCACAAACATAGCCCCACTGACCATTGACTAAGGAGGAATTGAGTTAGTATTGAGGGTTATTCTCCTTAAGGAAGTGTGAAGTTTTTGATTAGAAAGCTACCTTTGACCTCAACGCGTCCCGCGTGTGGAACGTCACCTCCTGCCAGTCGCAGCTGGTAACCCAAGTGATCACATTCCTGCTCATCCTTGCGATTTCCACAGTTGTTAACGCCGTCGCAGACTTGCGATTGCTTCACACATTTGCCTGTGCCGCAATTAAATTCACAGGGTTCATCGAAGGCGCTGCGAAATTCGATTTGAACACCATGCGGTGTTGTAGATTCTGCATTGGGATTAGGCAGAAACTCTTCGTCATCATCAGATTCCGGTTCTTGATCTGTTTCCGGGTTCTGTTCAGGTTCGGGCTCAGGTTCTGGTTCGGGTTCATGCTTTGGTTCTTGTTCGAACGGATTGGGTAACTCGGGATGCAATCTATGGTAGCTAGGACTGTGTTGGTGCTCGTAAGGATCGTGGGGAACGCGGTGATCGTGGTGATGATGGTGGGTGTGGTAGGGATGATGGGGATTGTGGTGGTGTGCCGGCCTTTCGAAAGGATTGAGCATATTTGGATGACGCAGGTGGAACTCACGACTGTGACCCTGCATATGCCAATTGTTTGGATTTGGATTTGGAACGGTGCTGCTGTCGATATCCACCTTACGTGTGCTTCTCTGATAGTCAGTCGTGTCGTAGCTGGATGCGTACGTCGTCGGATGTAGAGTCTGCTCTGTGCGCGCCGTTTCCCCCGCATCTGGAACAACAGAGTCATCGTCAGTACTGTCCAAACCTGCCTGTTCGCCCGCCACAATCATCTCAACATCCTCTTTGGGAGTCTGTCCATTGCGATGTTGAGAGATCGGACGAGGAGTAGTCGTCGTCGTAGTCGTAGTGGGTGGTTTACTAATGACTGAAGCTATGGCGGACTCAGCACGTTGAGCTAAATCCTCCTCCGCGTTGCCGCTATGATTAAAGTAGGGACGCAACATCAGTCGCAACGCCTCACCAAGTGCTACCTTTGAGGGAGTTTCCTCATGGGCAACCGACTCTTGTGGTGTCTTTAGAACACTTTTATGAGTTGTTGTGCTCACGAGTTCCTCTACGTCGTCATATTCGAAATCATCGGTAACGTCAGTCGGAGCATCAAATGGATTAGGTGCACGAGCTGGCGATTGATGCCAGGAAGCATTGCGGGAGTGCGAAACTCCCGAATAAGGGGGACTATAGTGTGGGTAGCTCGGCTGTCGATCTTTGGGAGTATTACCTAGGGGTGGGTATATTGGATAGGTGCGTACACTGGATTGAGTGGAAGTTGTCGAAGGATTTGTCGTTGTCTTGTAGGCAGGTGGTGGTGTTGGTGGTTGTAGACCACCATAAAGATTTGATTCATCTAGGGTCTGAGTGGGCTGTACACCAGGAGACTGTGGTCTTAAACTGGGCTGTTGCTCTGAACCGCTGGGCAGCTGATCGGGGTTGTAATCAAGGTCTAAAGGGCGCTGTCCTGCTTGAGACGGATGCTTAAAAGGAGGTGTTGCTGATGGGAAACCAGCGGAAGGACGCCCTTCATTCGATCGCGGAAAAGGCTGAAGATGTGCATGGTACGTAGGTCTATGATTAGGCGCTGAGGAGGGTTCATAATCAAGGTTCAGGGGTTGCTGTCCTGTTTGGGTAGACGAATGGGTTGACGGTGTAGGCAGTTGCTGCCCGTTCCCATGCGTAGGATATATTTCGTGGTAAGTGGGTCTATGATTAGCCGGAGGAGAGGGTTCATAATCAAGGTTTAGGGGTTGTTGTCCGGTTTGGGCAGGGGAATGATGTGTGAAAGTTTGCGCTGGCAATGGATGCCAATTTGATGGCGAAAAACTATCGATCCTGCGACTAAAGTTCTGACGCGACCAAGTTTGTGGTTCGTCCACGGGCTGGGCATAGTAGACATTTCTTGGAGTCGTTGCCATTGGAGCCAGAGGCACACTATAGACTGAATTTTGTGGATAATTACGGTTCGGTTGGAGTGATCCCTCCACAAATAGTACGCTCTGTGTAGGCGACTGCCGGTTAAAGGAGCTTCCCTCGCCGTAATAACCACCGGAAGTCCTCTGTGGTTGCTGAGAATGTCCCACTTGGTCGAAACCAATGCCTGCAGGGCGCTGCATGTTCATGTTGCTCCAGCGATCACCTGCATTGACGGTTGTCGTTTTAATGCCAGAACCGCTGCTGTATTGATCGTAAGCTGAGGTATGCGCCTTAGGCTCGCGATGATCTGCAATGGATTAGGATCATTTATCAAGGGAATCGAATATATAGGAAACTGTAAATGGAATGTTAGTAACCGTAACCCGAAGCGGCCTCTATAGCAAAGCCGTTCATTGCTGTACGTGGCACACAACGGCGCTGGGAAATGATGAAATACATGTCGTTGGTACACGAGATAATCTCTGCTTCTGGCCTATCGGCGGAACAGCTGACAAACTTATGGGGTGATCTGGGCAGCTGATAAATGCCCGAGAAGCCTGGAGGGCACATTATTGTGCCTGATTCCAGATACAACTGTTTCCACCAGTCAAAGAACATCTGCAACTCGCTGCTTTGGTAAACGCGATTGGAACGTTGCACTTGCTGCTCTGGTTGACAGGTTAACTGAGATACACTGAAGTGGTGGCCTGGGGGGCAGCTTAGCAGACGCCTTTCGCCTGACTCGCAACTCAAATACTTCGTACAATCGAAGGGGTACACAAAGTTTCCCACAGCACCATACGGACACGTTGTTGCTGTAATAGTTCGGAGTAAATAAAAAATGTGGTGGTCTCTAGCTACTTTAGCTAACTCACAGCTTATTCCTCCACGTATTATGGACACACGATCGGTTGATGGCACAAGATCAGCTTGCATGCAATAACCATGGGAAATGCTAAACAAATCGTTCGATGGGCACTCATTGATCTCAGATTTGCCTGGCATGCAGTAGAAATAGCAGCGAGCATCGAAGGGATGAGCATAAAGCCCATAGACATTCTGTGGACAGCGTACGACTTCATCAACTTGGCTATCGTCTCTATGGAACTTTCCTGGAAACACTCCCAGATAGTCCACACGATCATAGGAGTTCTCCAAATAATTCTCGGACACACAACGTCTTTGGGAGATGCTGAAGACCTTACCCGGTTCACAACTTTCAACCGTAGTCCGATGATCGCCACAGCTCAGATACTTGGTGCAATCAAAGGGATGCAAAAAGTATCCCTGAACATTTTCAGGGCAGGTAATCGTTGTAAGAGTTTGCATAAAGTTGTCTACGAAAACGAGGATCAATGAGAAGCGCTTAGGAAAATATGGACATAATCAGCTTACTGGATAATTGGAAACTAGTGTAGGAATAATCCAGGAACTCGTGTAAGGCAAGCTGTTGTCCCGAAGAACAGCTATGTTTGGAGAGACTAAAGAAGGTGCCACGTGGACAGGACTCCACCTGGAGCTGTCCATTTAAACAAGTAACAAAGTAACCCGCGTTGAAAGGATAAGGGTGCTTGCCCTGCAGACTCTGTGGACAGGTTGTCAGAGAGGTTTGCTGCACGGTAGTGTGTGTAAACTGGTTATAGTGGCAGTAATCTTCTCTACGCAACTGCTGGAGAGGGCGACAAACACGTTGACTCAAGCTGAACACCATGTCCTGCCCACAGCCGATAATAGACATTGCTCCTCCGACCGAGCAGTGAATGTATTTGGTGCCATCATAAGGATAAAGGTGAAGACCATCGATGCCAGCCGGACAGTGGTTGAGAACCAACGCTGTGAGTGGAGTACGTTAACACTAAGAGCTGAGAACCCAACACAATTTACTTACAGTCCTCGTGTCTAATCTGCGATACGGTGTATCCCACATAGTCAGTGAGGGCTAAGGATGCTTTGGGTTCACAGGAACGTTTCGATATGCTAAAGACGTGGTTTGGAATACAGTTCTGGATGGCCACATTACCATTCTTACAATGCAGAAACTTGGTCTGATCGAAGGGATGACAAAAGATGCCCTCGGTACCCTCGGGACACATAAGATCGCTCGGCCGCGACTCTAAGAGGAATCATTAGGATTACATACTAAGCAAGCAAAAAACACAGCCAAAAGCGAATGAGAAGCAAAAATGGAAAATTCAAGCCAGATGAAAAACAGATGAAACCAGCAAAGCTTAGAAATGAAAACGAGGTTACAACTTACGGGAGAATTCAGACTGATTTAGGTTGTCTCCACCAGAGACGCAGGTAAGGTCACGGAAATCAAACACTTTACCCAAAGGACACTCCTCAATAATGGGTTGGACGCCAATTCCACACCTTAAGTACTTGCGGCGATCGCTGGGATGTGGACGAAGGCCACGAGTTCCTTCCGAACATCCGTCGTGTTGACTATCATACCCATTGTAACCAAATGTTCCCTGAGTATCCTGTCCCTTTGAGCCAGTGTGTTGGGCATCATACCCATTGTAACCAAGCGTTCCCTGATTATCCTGTCCCCTCGAGGCGGTGTGTTGGGCATCATACCCATTGTAACCAAATGCTCCCTGAGTATCCTGTCCCCTCGAGGCGGTGTGTTGGGCATCATACCCATTGTAACCAAATGCTCCCTGAGTATCCTGTCCCCTTGAGCCGGTGAGTTGGGCTTCATACCCATTGTAACCCAGTGTTCCCTGAATATCCTGTCCCCTTGTTCCGGTGCGTTGAGCGTCATACCCATTGTATGATCCCTGAGTCTGCTGTCTCCTCGAGTTTCTCTGCCTGCAATCCACGCTGCGTATATCCTTACAGACCATGTCTGTTTCACTGAACGCCGTGCCAGGTGCGCAATCCTGTATGTGTGTCTCTCCGTGGGAGCAGTGAATGAACTTTGTGCAGTCGTCAGGATGTTGAAAGTATCCATTTTGGATCTCCGGGCAACTTATCGTTTTCTTCAGTTCAGTTGTCAGCTCAGAAGTAGCTGTGTCCTGTACATGTTGAATAAACTCATGTTGCGTGTCCGTTAGATACTCCACCCGATCATAAGAGCTTTCCAATTCGTCCCTGCCCACACAGCTTCGTTGGGAGATACTGAAGACCTTACCGCGTTCACAGCTCTCGATCGAGGTCTGTTGATCCCTACAGCTCAGATACTTAGTGCAATCAAAGGGATGCAAAAAGTATCCCTGAGCATTTTCAGGACAGGTGACCGTAGTAAGGTCTTGCATAAAATGGTCTGCGGGAACAATAATTAGTGAGGAACGATAGGCAAAATGCGTCAGCTTACTGGACAATTGGAAACTAATGTAGGAATAATCCAGGAACTCGTGCAAGGCAAGCTGCTGTCTCGAGGAACAGCTACGTTTGGAAAGACTGTAAAAAGTACCGCGTGGACAGGATTCCACCTGGAGCAGCCCATTCTGACAGAACACAAAGTAACCCGCGTTGAACGGATAGGCGTATTTGCCCTGCAGATTTCGTGGACAGGCTGTCAGGGAAGATTGGAAGGCCTGACTATCCGTGTAGCTGTAAGTGCCAGTTATAACCAGCTCCGACAAGAACTTTACCCGATCGGTTGTATTCAACAGCCTAATGGGACGGCAAGCGCGCTGACTAATGCTATAGGCCATTTGGCTGTCACAGCTCAGAACGGACAAGACTCCTCCGACGGCACAACGAATGTACTTGGCCGCATCGTAGGGATAAAGATGAAGGCCATCGGTGCCCGCAGGACAGCGGGTGAGTATCAAAGCTATGAGAGAAGCAGGTCAGCAGGGAAGAGCTTGAGTAAACGAAGCATACGTCACTTACAGTACTCATAGCTGATCTCTGATACAATGTAGGCCACATAGTCGCTATGGATGAGCTGGGCCTTGGGATGGCAGTATCCCATCGATATGCTGAAAACCTCGCTGACAGCACAGCTCTGAACGGCCACCTTACCGGCCTTACAGTTAAGATACTTGGTCTGATCAAAGGGATGAGTAAACAGTCCTTCGACCCCATCGGGACAAAGTAAGTCGCTCGTCCGCAACGCTAAGGGGAAGCATTAGGATTACAAACTAAGCAAGCAGAAAGCCAGACATGCAAGCATTAGAAGAATCAGCTGAAAGCGAATGAGAACCAAAGGATGAGAGAGAGGAAACCCAAATGAGAAGCAGATGAACCAAAGCCAAGAACTTGAAATGGACCACAACTTACAGGACGATTGACCTTGATTTCCACTGGAAACACAAGCCAAACTAAGGCCATCGAATACCTCACCCCATGGACATTCTTCCACAATCGGTTGCACGCCGTATCCGCATTTCAGATACTTTTTGACTTCATGGGGATGCGGATGTAAGCCACGAGTTCCTGGCGGACAACTCAGGCCACCCGAAGAACCACCCGTTTGTCCTGAGATTTTGTTAGTAACGGTGCAAATTAATTTTTTGGATCATACGCACCGTTAGACGCTCGACCTTCCTGATTATCACCGCAGTTTACCTTGTGCTTGTAGTCACAGATTCTCATGGTGGGGCTGAAGGCAGTGCCAGGCCCACAGTCCTGTATAAAAGTCTGTCCATTGGCGCAATTCAGGAACTTGGTGCAATCGTAGGGATGTGGCTGTAGTCCAGTCACGCCTGGAGCACACTTGGGCTCCGCGCTCACTTGCTGCAAACGTGCCGAGCGTTGGGGTTGACCGTTACTACCACAGGGTACCTTGTTCTCATGGTCACACACAAGGCTTACAGGATGAAAGGCAGTGCCTGGACCACAGCTCTGTATGGTTGGACGACCATTGGCACAGTTGATGAAGCGATGGCAGTCGTGTGGATACGGCTTAAGTCCTGTGAACTGGGCTGGACAAGCCGATTCGCGTTCGTAGAGCGGAGCCGGCTGCTCTTGAGTATTTGCATTGCTGCCATAAGTCGAGTGAGCTGCTGATAACCCGCTGTCATAGTGGCTGCCAGGTTGATAAGCGTTCGCCTCATTTAGCTGTCGAAGTCGCAATTACGAAATTTATATTTTTTAACAAAAATACACAATATATTGTTTTTTACATGGAAACAATTAAAAACTTCCTGTTTTCCAGGAATCGAGTGGCAAATTGAAAACAATTAAGCTTGTAACGGTAAATACTTACGACCAGCACCAGCAGCAGTGCCAGTCCCAGGCATAAGAGTCGGTAAATCATTTGCTATACTATATAACTATTTTATTTTATATATATAATTTCACTTAGAACTGATAACGACAATTCGAAAGTAATAATGCACAGATAAAGCCCGCGAAATACAATTTAAGTTGTTCTACCGCTGAGGTTCAATCCTCGACTGAATCAGCTTCCATTCAACGCTCGAGTCTTGAGTCTCAATCTTAATTTCAATTGGACTGACGTCGACAGATAGTCGTGTTAGTGAGTGAGTCGTCTTCGTTGATGGATGCTGCATAGTAGCGCTAATTGAATGACTTCTTATCGGTCGTGGCAATCTCGACCTTTTCCAACGCTTATCGTTTTGTTTTGATTCCATTTGTTTACACAATTATGCTCCTTCTGTTAGTGTGTGTGTGTTTGTGCATTGTGGGGGTTTTCTCATAAATTTATTACTTAGAAAGATGACTCGTCTGACATTAAATATACAATGGAGAAGATGGTCAGTATTATAGCCTCACTTGGTAGCTGTCTTATCAGTTGGCGTCTCATCCAAGAGTCTAAGGCGCTTCTGTATCTTAATCCATAGCTGATCGTAGGGTTGTTCTAGCTCGCTAGCTGTTTTGGGTATACCCACACCACGACGTACTTCCGGCGAGAGCAGCAGTAGATTCTGTGCCAGGCCAAAAGAGCTAGACGCCACCCAATAGACGCATAAGGCCGAAGGCACTGTACACGCCACAGGCACCATCACAACGCTCAGGCCACGGAACACATTGTTGAAGATACTTTGTAGACGCGTTTGGGGTCGCGTTCGCGTCATGGATTGCACTTCAATGATGGCCAGATTTATGAGGCCCAGCGTCACAGGAAGAATAAAAGAACTATCAATAACTGCAAGATTTGGTATCCAGCCAAAGCCGCCTAAAGTCAGTTCTGTGGCAATGATTTGTGCTTTAATCGACGTGGGATCCGGCAGCAGATAAACCAGATTACGCAAGGCCACCGACTGGAATATCCAGAGTGGTATTTGTCCCCACAGCACAATAATTGTTTTCATTGGATGGCAGTTATCCCGCACGATGAGCTTTTGCCACTGTTTCTTGATCTGCAATTGATATAACCATTAGTGTTTATTGGTCATATGTTCTACTGCGGAACAAACCGAGCGTCTGTAGACTATAGTAGTTTGTTTATCGCTCCAGTTAAACTTTTGTTTGGCCATTGCCGCCTCCCGTTTCAGCTCTTCCACTATCGACGGCATCTCCAGCGCGATCTTCTCAATGCGCGCTGTAATCTTGTGCTGGTAAATGGTCAATGGCAGCGTGACAACACCACGAAACATAAACGTTGACAGCACTATGGATGCCCACCAGGGTAAACCACTGTAGTCATGGATTTGTGTCAATGCTTCCTGCATGTACGCCACAGGTGTACTGTTCGAAAGGGTTTGCCAGAAACCGACCAAACCTCCGGCACTGGCCATTTGTGAAGCTGCCGTTGCAGCTGCAACTTCTGTTGATGCCTGACGACGTTCCTGCCAGTTGACATTTGTTGTAGCCGCTCGTAAATACCCATATTTACAGGCTGCAATTAACTGTGGCCTCCGGCAGTTACCCAAGAGTTGCAACATTATTTACTCATAACAGCTGATTCTTAATAGAGCTGGAACTTTAATCGATACCGAAATCGAAACATTGATGTTCAATGATAATCGCGGCACGTCGACTCGAATCGATAGTCTTCACTTTAGTCATTTTTGTATGAAAACTGTTTTGTTTTGCGCTCTCACTAATATTTTTTGTTTTCTTTCAGTGTTTATCTATACGTAAATTTAGTTGTATCAACTAGTAAAACGGAGTGCTTATCTATCTTCCCGCGTAAAAGTCAAACTAGGTAACATAAAGTTTTCTTGTGAAATCATATTTTTTGCGGTGTTCTATTCCTTTCCCTTAAGTACCGTTGGTGCCATATATAAAAAAGGGTGACCGTTTGATTTTTTATTCAGAGTTGTTTTGGTTCGGCACTGAAACAGCTGTGGACACAAAAATACCAACCAAATGTTATTTAACAGTAAATAAGTATGTTAATGGTGAAGTCTTTAACAGTGCTGTATCTTAATTGGTCGATGTTGCGTCGTATTGTTCGGCCGCACAAAAAGTTAAATTAACAAGTTCTCAGTAAAATAAACGGAATTTTTCGGGATTAAATAGTTATAGTTATGAATGTACCCCAGTGGCATACAATACCAACGCTGGTACTAGAGCAAATATTCGACTTTCTTGACTCGAGCGACCGCAGAGCAGCAGCAAATTGTTGTTGGGCATGGCGACAACATTTTTTTCAACGACGGTAAGTCCACAAAAATAATCATGGTTTATGCAAATCGATACACAAATCTGAAGATTATTTATCTATGAATATAAACAAATAAATTGTAATGTACGTACATGTGTTGGCACAAACACATTATACAGTTTTTGTTTGTGTGGTGATTTTCGCTTTTGCGTCTCAAACAAACAAAATTCTGCTGCTGCTGCCGTTAGTGACGCACAGCTGTTTCTCCGTCTCCCAGCGGGACGAACAAGAGAACAATTGTTTTATTTTCTTTTTATTTTTGGCAAGCTATGAAAAGACAACAAAGCATTTTTATTAATATATACATACGTGTAAATAATAATCGAAGCACGGACACTAACACAGAAGAGCAAAGAAAACGGTGCTACACAAACAAACACACACAGAAACCCCCACACACATACACACCTACAAGCAAATGTATGAACACTTGTGCATACATTCAAACCAAGCACACAGCTGATGTTGCTGTCGATGCTACAGTGGGTAAAAAACTTATAGCACAGCATATATTTATATATTCTAATGACTTATAATTGTGCTAGGTGAAAATGTTAATGACTGTGTGTGCATAAGCTTTTTGAACCCACTGTACCTCACCTACAGCGTTAAAATAGTTTCTGTTAATAGCCGTTTATGCCATTTGTTTGACTTTCGCCACAACAATAGCTACTTTAGGAACTTTCGCTTTCACATCGACGTGGCACA
Source organism: Drosophila parthenogenetica (assembly GCA_035047505.1). Lineage (NCBI taxonomy): Eukaryota > Metazoa > Arthropoda > Insecta > Diptera > Drosophilidae > Drosophila > Drosophila parthenogenetica. The sequence continues at coordinate 5,489,189 of JAWNPM010000247.1, read as the reverse complement.
GGATGACCAGCTGTCGTTCTTCCACCGTAGCATGTCCAATCTGGCCAAGGAGCTGATCATAGTCTTTGATTTTCACAATGCTTTTCACATCCAAAAGATACGTGGGCTGCTCTACAAGTAAGTAATTTACATAAACAAATATATAATTGAGTTTGTAACTAATGTTATCAATAGAGCGGCACGCTGTGATAACATTCGAGCTCTGCGTTTCCAGACCAATAATGTGGGCCTCTTGGCTCCTGGAAACACACACAGCGAGCAAGCAGTGGCCATAGAACAGTAAGTCACACTAACTTCTAATTGCTTAAACTTCCATTTAAAATATTTATTTTCTTGCCAGGTGCTTTGTGGAGCCGCTAAAGATGTTCCTTAGCCGCAAGAACCAACCGTGCCAGATCTTGGACCTGGGTGCCATCGAAGCGCTTACCTACTATGGCTACGACTTTCTTAAGGCCCTAGTGAAGCCACAGGAGTTGCTGCAACTAACGTTGGCCAGCATAAAATACGATCCAAATCATTATCCCATACTAGAGTTGGACACAACGTTGCTGCAGAAATGTGCCTCACTGCAAGTGCTTTCCCTGGACTACGATACGCTCAGCGATGAGCTGCTCCACACCATACAGGTGCTGCCATTGCGCAAGCTGCTCATTGTTGTCCATGGCTTGGATCGGGATGAGCATGTCGGAGTATCAGATGCTGCCTGGGCCAACTTTTCAATGCATTTCACAAACATAGAACTGGTGCTGACACTTGTGTATGCGTACGAGGCTGTTGAACTGTTGGTTAGTCGCATCGTTGGTGATCACATGCCTGTCACACATATACGTATACTGTTTTGTGAGTTTATGAGCCACGAAGCTGTCGACGGTATGTCCATTGCCAACAGCGATACACTGCGCAGCATCTACTACATTGACTCGGGTAACAATCGTGGCCATAGTAATTACCTAAGTGACATACGTGGACAGGACGCCTTTGTTATGTTAGCCTGGCGTTGCAAGCAGCTCGAGGAAATTGTTGTACACGGTCATCCCATGGATCCACACAATCTGCTGGGCATTGCACGCCTGCGCAGTCGGCAGCTGCGACGTGTTGAGGTATCTCAAATTAATTGGCCAAACGGTGAACCACCTTACGCCTTCAATGATGTGAGTATGTGAGTTATTTGCCAAAGACTTAAATAAATCTATTTTAATTTGGATGGCTCAGGAAATGTGCAAACTTTTGGGACAACGTTGGACACTGCTTAAGTACGATCAGCTCCCAGCTGCACTTGGTTACGGACCTGTGGATTACGATGAGCGCAATGAATTTGTGTACGAGTTGTTGCGACGGGACTTAAGCCATTAAAAGCACAAGAGTTTAAACCAAAAAACCAAATATCGAATTAAGCAAACGTCATGCGACAACAAACCAACACAAAAACAACAACAACATGACACGTGATCAAATCGAGCGCATAGAAATTTGTAGCGTTTAGTAGATTAGTTCAAAGTTAAACAAAATATCAAATCAAAAAAAAAACAAATATGAAAAATGATCAAAGGAACGCGATCAATAGATTTTTCTGTTTAGTTCTAAACAATTTTGATATGCGACATTCAAAGAACTTTTAATTGGCAAGCCTTTATACAACTTACAATATTATTCTTATAACCTATGTTTAACTATGTAAACTAAAACTTAAACCTATCATTTGGACACACAGCGAAAGATTGAAGAGTGTAGAATGTAATCGTAAAGGCAAAAGAAAGAAAGACTTGAACACTTCAAAAGCAAACGAACGAAACAAAATAAGCAGTTTGTTGTAAACAAAGTAGGACAACAACAACAACAATTAGCGAATATATAGGAAAAGGAAGAGAAATGATAGAGAGAGATAAACATCATTTTATAAGCAACAACAACTGTGATTTAAACAAAATGCAAGCAAAGCAAATGCAAAGCCAGTTACAGCAGCAGTAGCAACAAAAACAAAACAACAACAACAAACAAACAAACAATTGTTAAGCAAATTGTCTAGTTAGCTAAGTAATGATATAAACAAAAACATATATGTGTTGAAAAATGTTTGTAAACCAAAACAAAACTAATGACCAATGTCAAATTGTTAGCTCAAATCAATTGGCAAAAAAACAACAAACAAAAACAAAAATTGTTAACTTTTGTAATATGAGAAATATGTAATGTGAAGTTGGCGCTAAATTGTGATAAACAAAACAACAAATGTAACAACAATATGTGAAGACCAGAGAGAGCCAATGTCAATTCGAATTGGCTAAGACAGCGCCAACATTTGTGTAGTCTTCAAAGTGATATTAGCAGCTTATGTAAAGCTAAAGCAGCATAAACAAAAACAACAAACAGCATAATGTAAACAACATACGACGATCTATATATATATACATAAATCTGTATATCTGTAATATTAGACAGTTTAACTGTCGTATGTTTGTCATCTTGATATGAAATGAGACATGCGTTAGCCAGAATCTAAACAATCCAAATTCGATTCAACCGATTCAATCAATTAACCACTTGAGTATTCTGTAAGCAACAGGCATTCATTTATATACAATCATCTACTATATTTTAATTATGTTTGCACAAAAAACTAAACAAAAGTAAAGAAAACAAGCGCAGTTAAGATACAAACAGACAACACAGGTTGTTCGAATAGTTGCCCCCAAGCACAACAAGAAAAACAACAACAACCAAATGGTACCTGAAGAACACTTTGAGCATTTAGCTAACAACTCAAAAATTGCTCAAATTAAGCTATCTAACAAACAAATAAATCTATTAAAAATGTAAAACAAAACAAAACAAAATAAAAGACTGAACATCAAAATAAAGCGTTGCTCAATGCTGGAGCAACCAAGGGGCAACTATTTAAAATGGAACAACAGCAGCAGCAGCGATCTCAAAGGCAACTCTTTAACAACAAACTAACTAAATAAAAATGCATGTATTTTATTTTATTTTAAACACTTCAATAGCGAATATTAATTTGTAAACCAAGCAAACAAAACAAACAAAAAGAGTGCAAATCATGTGTAATAAGAAGCAATCTTAAAGTGTGTCTATATACATAAACGTGTGTGTGTACATAGTTTATATAAAAACAAAGAAATCCAACAAAATGTAATTAAGTTAAGCCTAGTACATACCAACAACAAACAACAACAAGTAACAACAACTAAATGTGATAAACGTGTCATGCTGCTTCCAAACAACAAAAACACAAGCGAAGAGCACCAAAGAAACGAAATTAAAAAATATGGAAAGAGAGAAAAACACACATGAAATAATAAAATACGCAACTGTTCCAAGCAGATTAAATTGGCAAGAAATCAATTATTGTTTAACAATCAAAGTATTACAATTAATTCAAATGTTAACTGCAAACACTTCCAACGCTGCGTATGAGTAACGATCTTTTTGTATACAACAACAGCAACAGAAACAACAACATGATATACATATATATATATATTTTATATGCCATTTATTGTATTTAAATTTCAATGCAACAAAAGCAAACACACACAACTTTTGTAAATCATTCCACAAACACATATGAAAAATAATTGCTAACGTATGTAAAATAAAAACAACAACAAACAGAAGTAGGAGAAGAGGAGAAGCAGAAGGCATGTTAGTTAATAAACAACAACAATTAAAGAGACAGCAGTGCATTAACAACAACAAGAAGAACAAGATATATTAATTATATGCAAGTTATGCTTAAAATCATAAGAGCAAAAAGTCTATGGAAGAAAGCTGTGATAAAAACAACAACAAAAAGGCAAAAATTGTAAAACAACACACAAAAAGGAAGAAGAAGGAGAGAAAGAAGAAGAGAAGTAGAAGAAAAAGCCAATGCGAAACATATGCGACCAACCAAAGGTTAACAACAACTTTTGAAAAACAAAAGAAATTAAAAAGAAAAAGAAAATTTAGAGCGAATCGTTTAAGAGAAGAACGGGAGTAGAAAGCGGAAACAGTTCTAATCTTAATCTATTGTTTATGTGTAGTACTAATTAGCTTAGCAGAACAACTTACAAAGACAACAACAACAAGAAAATCAAAGCACAAAGCTATAAGAAATGAAGTGTTTAAGCAACAACAACAACCAACAATTTTATGACAAAATTTGCACATTAAACGAAAAAGATAAAACAAAAAATATAAATAAAATCGATTAGGTTTTGCGCTAATTTAAACTAAATAAATTAAACATTATTATTTGCTAGATTTTTGAGTTGTGCAAGATTTAAAAGCTTTGAATAAATAATAAAATTAAATAAAATATATATATAGAAGCCAACAGCAATTTTGTGGCATATGCAATATCATAAATATAAGCAAGTTACGCGATGAAAACATAAATTTTAAATATATATCGTATATATAAAGCAAAATTGGACAAAAGATAATGAACTTGAAAGTAGCAATTGAAATGTATTAAATTAAAGCTGATAAAAATCATTAAATAAAAAACGTTTCAAACTTAATACGCGTTTATTATTCACAAGAAAAATATAATACTCTGCTTACAGGGGAGCAAATGGAAACTGCGGCAAGTTTTGCACTTAAGGCAATAATAGGAAAATACGATGAGAACGCTGATAAAGCAGATAAGCTAAAGGTAATGAAGTTGGGGTGGGTGGGGCTACAGAGTTATGTGATAGCCAGGATATTACACATGAGACACGCCTCCAATTTGCCGCCCCTAAGCAATGGTAGGCAGACGCAGTTACATTTTATCTACTTTATTATTGCATACTTCAAGGCGCCAGCAGCTGTTACACAATCAAAACATCAACAAAAGACGCAGCCAATACACAACTACACACACAACACTCCCTCACACACATACAGGCAGAAAATAAATACTTCCGGTTTATTGTTAAACCGCGCAGACGCAGTATCAGTGAGCTTTTCTCCAGGCTCAAAAGTCCTTGAACCTTTGACCTTGTTTTTCTTGTTGTTCTGCCTTCAGCGCACCGAGCGCTTTGTTATGTAAGCGTTATGCAACAAGCCAACTGAAGCTGCAAATGCAACAAATCCAGTGGCAGCGGTAGATGCCAAACTGTATGTGCTTAGCGGTGCGCTGATAAGCAGCACTCGCTATTTTGACTTTAACGCCAAGAGATAGCGTTGACTTTATCTGGAAATGAGCGAAGATATTATTTAGACAGACAACAAGAGCTAAGAACGTCAGCATACACGTAATGCATACTTGTTATGGCACTGAAATTCTAAGCACAACAGTTTTTATAGGCGGCTGCAGTCTTAGAGCAACAGTGCCCCTCAAACTGCATAGGCAAAGCCAATTTAATTGGCCTGCATTTAAATTAGATTGGGCAGCAAACAACACAGACACACACACTCATACACCCTCATGACACAGTCGAAGCATGAGTAACGTTGTCCACATCAAAAGAGTATTTTTTATAGAGCATCTAAACGCTCTACAAGGAAAGCTCAAGTGCAACAGTAGCAGCTGAGAGCGCGAGAGCGCAGGAAAAAGAGCACATAACGGACACAGCGAGAGCGCCAAGCAAAGCAAACGTGCAAGCGGCGTCGGCGCTCTCTCACTTGGCTACTGCCTGCTCTGTCACACACACACGTTTGTGTTGTGCGCTCTCTGTCGCTCACTTGGTCGTCGCTTTCGGCAGTTGAAACACTCGAATTTTGCACAGTCGAAAATTTGTAAGCAGCAATCAACAGCAAACGTGGGAAAACACACAGGAAAACGCAGTGTGAAAAACCTTTTTCTGAAAAAACCAAAACGAAGAAACAAAACGCGAGTGTGTGTTTTTATTTTTATATATTTTTAGCTACAATTTATCCAGTGACTAATCAATAAAAGTTAAAAATAAAATAAAAACAAACAAACCAAACGAAAAGCATTTAAAAACAAATCAAGATTTTGATACCATTTACGAGCATCCCTTAGGAAAAGCTAAAGGAAAACTTAAGAGTAGATAAACGAACGACACCTCCGAACACACGCACACCAGGCACACACACACACACCCACAGACATAACTGTTATTTAAATCAGTAGTGAAATTTGGTAGCTGAGTTGCAACTGGCACAAAAGGTGAGTGCACCCAAATGTGGCATGCTCTGCATGTGCGTGTGTGTGTGGCATGCAGGCAAAACGTCTGTCAACCTTATGATTGCTCGCTCTCAAGAAACTGAAACTGCGTGACGTAACTGTCACAGTGTGTGTGTGCCTGTGAGTGTGTCTGTGTGGGTACGAATGAGTGTTCTTTGCTTTTCGCATTGCTCATACGCCGCGTGTACGCTGCCAAGAAAACAAATAGCAGCCTCCTTCCGCTGGCACCGCTTCGCCACGCCCCCTACCTTCCCTAAGCAATCAGTTTGGCATATGCTTTCAATAATAATGAAGCGCAGATCGAGAAATAGCGACAGGCGCCTTACAAACTAATTCCTATTCAAATATATTTCTTTTTTTTTATATTTTATTCATTCTTTCCTCTGGCACATTCATCGAGTGCTCGAAATCAATTGCGATCTCGTTGGCGATTTGCCCAAAAGTCGCGACACTCTCACGTGTCCACTCTGTCTTGCTGTGAATTGCATTTTGGTCACCTTTTTTAAATTGGAAATGGCTAAGCACACACACAGGTACACGCATACTCACACACACAGATATGCGCTTACCCTATCGCAATTGTTTATAAATAAATTGTGCGCAACAAGCGAAAGAGAAAAAGAAATTGAACAGAAAAAAAAAACAACAAATTATGCCGGCAAATGTTTATTCTCTGACGCTGTCTGACTTTAATTACGGCGTTAAATTGTATTAGTTATTGTAGAATTTTTATTTATTTGTGATCATTCGATTTGAATTGAGAATTGCAATTTGCACAAATCGAGTCGGCTAATTGCAACGCTTTAGTCATGCCAAAAACTATTATTAACCTGTTTTTATTGATCTCATTGCAGCAACAACAACAACTACAACGACAACAACAGCTGTAACAACAACAATAATCGTTAAAGATGTTTGCATTGTGGTATCTGACGTTCGCCGTTGACGAAATACGGTAAGTACTGAGCACAGTTTGAGAGCAGCTGCCGCAAATAGTGGGACGCTTGCTGTTGCATACTTTTGGGCTGCATGCATAAAATATTAAGCTTAAGCAGTGGGAAAGTAGAAGAAGATAAGATAGAACACTTAAGTGCTGGTGCTGCTCTTCAGTCTAGTAAATACAGAAAACTACTGAACAAACTATAGTTTTTGTAGTGGTTTGGAGACTTATCGCTGCTTCATTTACATAAACCAATGACATAAATCTGTGTTTGCCTTTAATTTATTATTCTTAACGCCTTTGTTCTAGAGCTTATGTGCTACAAACGCTTTCACAGCAACTGGGCTCTCCCTCTCTCTTCTCTTTCTCTCTCTCTCTCTCTCTCTGCCAATCTGTCGCTTTTCCCCCTTTTAACCATAAATGGAAAACGACAAAAATTGCAAATGTTTAATCTAATCTCTAGATAGTTGTAGACAAAACTCAATCTATCAGCTTTTTTCTGTGACCAGTTACCGGATTTGAGTTTCTCACTCTATCTCACACTGCGAAACTTCGTGCATTTCAATGTCACATGATAGTAATAAAACACGAGTTTTCGCAAAAGTTTGCAAACAATAAAAAATTGGCAAACGCTAAAGACAAGCTGGCTCGCAAGTACTCAGCTGGTATATTTATTTTTCCTCGACAGGAAAGAGTTTTCGCAAACAATTATAACACTCATGCCGGTACAGGGTATCAAAAAACCAATACACATGCACAAAACGCCGGTTATGACATTAATCATGATAAGTGCAATTAGCAACGGCAACAAACTCACACACACACGCAATGAACATGAAATGGCCAAATAAATTTGCGAATTCGCTAAAAGAATAATAGCGAAATGTGTGTTAGCGAAATGTGTGTCTTCTTTTCCATTTCATTCTATTATCTAAGCTCTTCGCATCGCTTAATTAGCGAAATAATGTGATAATTGAAGTTTTTGAAACGGTCGCATCTAGTCATTTACCGGTTGGGGAGACCTGCTCAAGGGGGCGTATGCGTAATACTGTTGATATTGTGGGCACAAAGGTACCTAGCGTTCCTAGTATTTGTTTGCTTGCTTATCTTTTTGGCCGTACACAAGTTTTGTTGTTGTTTCGCTATTCATGGCCTACGTGACAATAGAAAAGCTAGAAAGGGGAACGATATTTGTTGTCAATTTGGGAGATTTGCTTACATTTTGTTAATGCCAACTGGCGAAATGGCTTAAGCTGTTAATCACACTGTTCCCACTATCAGCCAAACAGAGCGTCAACTTGTAAATCAAATTTAGTTCAATTTCCAATAAATTCGTTTATCAATCTATATTGTATACCAATCTATATTGAGCTTGTTCAATCAGGCGTTCACAAATTTCCTCCCAATGCATTTTAATTACGTTGCAATTTGATTGCAATTTTTTTTGTGAATATGTCATTTGCAAAGTGGGAATGCTTTTTTACTGACCCCACTTACAGAAAATAATACTGGTTTGGCAACCTTGCTAGCCTCTGGCAACTCTCGCTCCTTAAGTCTTTCAAGCCACGCATTTTAATGGCTGTTTAATCTATGATCCATTATATTGAACAGTTATATTGCAAATTAAACGTTTTTCTTACACTTTTATTGTTATTTGCATAAACATTTTTATAGTTTGCACAAACTATAAACTTTAATTGTTAGGGTCGCACTGCTTGTCCTTAATTTATTGGGGACACACTGGATTTATTGCCTTTGCCTTCAACTTTTTTTCCTCTCTCACTCATCTCTTTCATTCGTGCGCTTCGACAGCTGCGGTGTAGCAAATTTAACGTAGTAAAAAATAAACGTAATTTTATTACACCAATTACCAATTTTTTAATAACAAAAGTGATTGCTTTTGTCTACATAAACTACACAATTTGGGTGAGTTGTTTTTTATGTGCAACGATTGCATAGAGTTTAATTGGGGTGGGGGACAAAAGGGTTCTAGAAATTTCGATGTGAAAAAGAAGAATTGGTGCTTCGCTTTGCTTTGCACAATTTTCATTTAAATTTTTATTGATTTTAACTATTTAATTAGTTTTGTACTTGTGTTTATTTGATTTTTCTTTTATTATACCATTTTCTTTTTTTTGCGTTTTATTTTTGGTTTTCGTAGCAAACGTTTGTCGTGGCTTTTTGGTTCTAAAAAGCCCGCACAGCCAGCGATAGAAAACAAACCAGCAACGCCTGCAGCTGCACCCAAAACCCCTGCACCTGTTGTCGCACCTTCGCCTGCACCGAAACCTGCCCCAGCTAACGCCCCAACGCCCAAACCTGCCGCAGCGCCCGTCAGTCCAGCACCCAAGCCCGCGACTCCAGCGCCGCCTGCGATAACCAAACCAGCGCCTGCAGCTCCAGCATCCACACCAGTGGTTGCTCCAACACCAACTCCTGCTCCCGTAGTTGCACCCAAGCCAGCAGTAGTAACACCACCGCCAAGTCCCAAGAAACCAGCCGACAAGATGCCAATTCCATTGCCCAAATCGTTGACCGAGTCCAATGGCAATGTCGATACCAATGGCAATACCAATGGCAATGGTGCCACCAACTACGATAATTTGGATCAGAAGCTGTTCGAAGCTCAACTGCCGCCTAGCAAAGTGGCCAAGGTGGACAAGGAGCAGCTTAAGGATGCCAGCAATGACTTTATTAAGGGCGAGTCCAATGCCTTTGTGCAGTCCATCAAGGAGGCGCAGCAGGCGGGCACACGGTAAGACATAACCTCACAAAGTGAACAGAACACACATACAGACACACGCACAAATACTCACACACACACACACTCATTTGCAGACATGTGCATAATTTTTGATTTGAATTTGATTTGGTTATACGTTTAGTGTATCTTATTTTAAGTTTTATTTAATTAGTTTGCATTGCGACAGAACAAACTTCCGCATGGCCACAATGTGAAGCTGAAAGAATCTCAGGTCTCAGCGTTCAGCTCTCAGCTCTCAGCTCTTGAGTGCGACGAGTTCAACAAACTCTGCTGACTTTCTTGTCGCAAAAATAGTTGCCATGTGGCGACAGCCTCAAGAGTTGCCGCTTGCAGCAAAAACACACGCACACTCACACACACAAATACACCAAAAGAAAAGTATGCGCCTCTCCGGAGTGACAATAATGATCATGATCATGTTCATAATGGTGATGATTATGATGAGTCTGATGTGTCGCTTGACGATGACGTTGTTTATTTTAGTTTCATGTTCTGTGCTTGGGCGGACAGCCAGCAGCCAACAGGCAAGAGCCACACATGCCACATGCCACAACATGGCAGCCAAACCAAAGTGCATTCAGAGGTGCTGACATTTTTAGCTTATTTAGAGCTAGTTTGGCTTTAACTGCTAGATTTATTTTTAATACACAATGCGAATCAAATTTCTTTATGGATATTTGAATAGGAAAGGTGATGAGTTTTTAGAATAATATTTTGAAAATACTATTCTCAAGCTAAAAATCTAGATTCTAGCGGAAAATTAGTGGTAATACCGCTAATTATTAAAGAAAGCAAGAAGAAATTAGTATCTTTCTAGGCAGAGAATATATTATAATAAAATATTTATATTTATAGTAACTTCAAATCTTAGTTCACACATTCTTGGCCATAAATCTAGCCGTTTTATCTGCTAAAATTTCGTCAAAACTGACAATATAACTGGCTTATAGGAAATTTATGAGCGCCACTGCTGACGGTGGTCAGAGTCTAGCAAAAGCGAACTTTAATTGTCAGTAATTGATTTTCCATTAATATTTATGTGCAGACTTTTACACGCGAGCCTTGTCCTTGCCCAGGTGGCCCAAGGATGTACCTCCACCACTACTCATTCTCCCGCTTTCTACACCATTTGCGTTTAAATATAAATGAGAATGAAGCGAGTTGAAAATTGTCTAAATAATGCACTCTGCCTATGCAAATATGTTTGTTCCCCCCCACACAGACACTTAACGTTTGTGTCGCGCCTGTCCGTCCGTCCGGGTCACATGATCTCCCCCATGCCAAGTTTATATTTAAACGTGCATGTTTGGAGACGTAACGCAACTGAGACTGCGACTGAAACTGTCGCTGCGATACAGATGAAAATTTACTTGGATTTATTTTATATTTATTGTTTTTGTTTTTATTTCTGAGTTTTTTTTATTTGTATGGTGCGCGGCAAATTGGCTGTGCAACGCGTTGCTGCAGCGCCTTCCTGTGCGGCACTTTGGCTTAAATTTAGCTATTTTTGTGTGTATATATTAAGTATATTCATCTTGTTGTACATTTCTTCTTGGCGTTATGCCTCATCTCTAATTGTTTAAAAGTCTTTGTCTGCTTCTGTATATATTCTATATATACTGAAGAAAAATCTACCTTAATACAGATTTATGAAACCCAAAAGCTGTGTCATAACAAGCAGCCTTGTAAACCAGTATTAATTGCCAAGCTGCCTCACAATGCACTGCTTGCAAGCAGTGGAATATCGCTTTAAACATCTGCCATCTGGCAAATCTTTGACTTGCTTTTGATGCTTCTACTGTCGCTTAACACGGTGGTTGCCCAATTTGATATATCTGTACATCTATATAGATATACTATATATTTAGTATATATATTTGGCTCACGCGTAATGCAAATTGCTTTTGGCAAGCGATGCTTTTGAAGTGCTGCCAAAATATTGTTTAGCAAACAAACAAAGCGAGCGAGCGAGCGGACAACACGCGCAGAGCTTTTAGCAGGTAGTGCGCCTCAAACAGATCTATATATCTATATAAATATATAACTGACCACTAGCTACTATATCTATAGAGATCATTTCCGTTGCAGCTTGATTTTCACACTGTTTCCAGGCTTCAAATGAAGAGAGCGAATTAATTGAACTCGTGCTTGGTTGCCCGCAAATTGAACTAATTAATAACACATATTTCAAATGATTTACTAATTTTGTTTGGTGTGTTTTTTTTGGCATATTCACTTCGCTCTTGCCACTCAAATTATATGAGCTGGCAAATTGCTGCCGCATTTTCATTCAGTCGAATGACTAACTCACTGATGTACTAACTAAAGTACAAGCAAATTTACGCGCTTATGCAATTCGAATTTTCAAGTTCAGCTAGCGATTTTGTGTATGGTTGTGTGTGTGTGTGTGTTAGACACAACCACAATCACCTAACGATACTTTAGCGCGTGATAAACTCACTGAAACTGAAACATTCTCCGAGTTTTACACTCTCTCTCTCAGCTGGAGGAGGAAAGTGCTTTTACTGGGGGCATAAAATAATTAATCTAATCATTAAATGTTTAACGCTGTCTATCAGATATTTCAACAAGCTTTAATTCATAGTGTGATGTGTGTTTTTGGGGGCCTGCTTTAGTCACTAGTGTAGTCTGGCGTTTACAGTGTTAGTTTAAAAAATTTAAGCGTTTCCTTGGTTAATATATTTAAAAAAAAAACTAGTTATTCACACGCTATGGTTAATGTTTAAACTTTAGGTTTGGGAAAACCCGCTAGCTTCGTGAAACAGTCTAGGGTTGTCAAGAGCACGCAAATTCTTTGTTTTAAATTCTTTTCTTAGGGGTAGTTCCCCTGTAAAGCTGACATCTTTAAGCTCTTTTACAGTTCCTATGAGTCCTATTAACTCGGAGTTGTCAGCTACGCGCCTTATTATGTGCTTCTTCCTTTAGAGTTGCCGCCTGTCTACTTTACCTACAGCTTTACAGCGCTCATTATCATTTAAATTGTCGCCATTTGAATCTATTAAATATAATGAGTCAGCCCTACAGTACGTTGGCTTATAATTCATAAGTTTTAATACAGTAAAACCTACACATAAAGAACTCAGCTACAGTGTAAGAAGAGAACTTTAAAAATGAAATATTTTTGATATATTTTTATAGTATTTTCTACTACTACTAAGTTATGTAAGAACATTCATGCTTTAAAACATATTGTTCGTTTTAAAGCAGCTTGACCGTACTTCCCTTTGATTTTGGTATAGTTCTGTATGCTGAGTGCTTTCTTAACTATATGTCAAAATTTCCAACCAAAACTTTGTTGTCGCCGTTAGTTTTTTGTTGTTGTTTATTTATTTTTCAAGGTCGACGTCAACCCTCTAGCAAAAGTTCGAGTATATTTATGTACAAACAAACCCATCTATATACATATACTTTTATTTGTGTGTTTTGCGTATTGCCATAGAACAAAAGATACTTTTTTGCGGGTAGCTCGCAAATTCTCCACTGTCAGCCAAGCTGCTGGGATTTACGTAATCTCAGCGCCACTCGACGATGACAACAATGGCGCTATGAAAAGCGAAAGCGAAATTTTAAAAACGACTCAAAGAAATTGTGAAGATTATTATGTAAGGCTCAAGACATTAAACAGAAGTTCTCCATCCTGTCGCATTTACTGCTACTTGCTGCCTGCTTCCTGTCCCTTTTGACATTGTAATCACGACGAATGTCAGAAAGTCAGCCAAAAATACAGATACATTTCCCATATTTTCTTAAATTAATTAAACTTTGTTGCTTTATAAATGTAGAATAGAATGAAAAGGAAAGTTCTTTCAAAAACAACACATTAAACGACAGATATTATATATAATAATATGTATTATATATGTATTTCTGTTCTGTAGATCGTTCTTTGTTTTGTTGCATAAAATTCGTTGGCAACTGTTCAAATATCTATGTAGAAAATATTTTCATTTTGCTCGAATAACAAGAAGAATGAATAAATGCTTCGGGTTCGATATCTCTAGAACTGTCTGTTTCTGTATCTTATGTTTATGATCGAGCAGGTTGCCTTCTATATCTCGATATATTATATATATATACACACCTATCTGTTAAATACGTAAAAAAAACAAATGTTGATGGCTTTTCAAAATCAAGTTCAAGAATTTGTGTAGTAGCTAAAGTAAATTTAAGTTTTCTTTTGATAAATTGATCTTCTGTCTCTTTGTTTTAAGCAACAAAAACAAAGTTTATAGATCTATACTTGATTTGGTTATGGATATGTAATTTTTACTGTCTGCTATTTAAAATATAATTTCTCTTTTAAGATGTTTATCACTAGTTTATGAGTGGTGTTAATGCCATATTTTTCAATATTAAACCAAGAACTAAAAGTAGGGAATGTTGATAGTTGTATACCCTAACAAAGATTTTTCTTAGCTATAACTCTATAACTAATAAAGTAACTTGAGTGATAAAGTAATACGATTCGCCTGACATCTTTATTTATATATATTAGGCAGCTGTGTCACTTTTCATTGGCATGGCAACAGACGTTGGTGGCTCAGCTAGCGACTTCAGTCAACACACTGATCAGGAATTTGGCTTTAAATTTCAAACAGTTGATCGCTGATCGTTTAGTGTTCTGCTTAGCGCAAAAAGTAATGAACTTTAGTTTGGAGTATAAAAATCAGTTTCTTAGTTTAGTTGCTGGCACATTTTCAATCTCATATCATTTCATTTTGCATATGTGAGAATTCTTCTTTACCTGCCTAACCCCTGTACCCTTTACCTCTACTATTTGCAGAGCTTTTTTTTTGCTGTCACACTCAGCTCAGCTTGTTTGTATACTGCAAATATTTACACTTAATTCTAGAAAGAATCAGAAAAAAGGAATAGTGTAAATAAGTTGTTGTTGTTGGGCTAGTTAACTACGCTAGGGGAACAATAAATTTCGATTTACTTTGATTAGTTCATCAGGTTTGCTACGGGCAGCCTTATAACTACACACACACCCTTAGTGTGATGTGGTCCGAGTAGTGTCGTTATAAATTAAATACACAAACGTGTGTTCCTCAATAATTAAACAGTGTTTGTGTCTGCTTTTATTTTGTATTGGTATGGGGAAAGGTTTGCGTGCGTTTGTGTGTGTCATGTGAGAGGCACCGTTAGTTCGGCCCGATTACAAATACCAATGCAAACGCCCCCATATAGAGAAGGCTTGCCATATAATCCGCTGCAGTCGCAACTCACGGCAGACAGTCGCAGTAGCAGCAGCAGCAGCTGCGCTAACTGTACATAAAGTTGTATATGTAACGTATGAATGTATGCAATTAGTTGCAAGCCGCCTCTCTTTCTCTCGCCTTTTCTCCTTCAACTCTTTCTCGCT
Organism: Drosophila parthenogenetica; assembly: GCA_035047505.1. NCBI lineage: Eukaryota > Metazoa > Arthropoda > Insecta > Diptera > Drosophilidae > Drosophila > Drosophila parthenogenetica. Next base: position 5,473,966 of record JAWNPM010000247.1, on the reverse strand, counting down.
TTCGCTCACTGTCTCTGTCGGTCACACACCCACGTTTCGTATGCGGCACGCACACAAGTGCATTTAGCTTGAACACTTTCCTTTTCGCATACATTTACACTGTTTAACATGGCATTGGTCACACTGCTTTAACCTGCTGCCTGCCGCTGCACAGTGTGACGAGAGCTTTTGTACAGCTACGCGCGCTCTTTTGCGCTCGCAACAAGCAACTTGAAGCTTTGTCATACGTCACGTCCTACGTCAATTGGCTGCTAAAACTAATACTGGCAAACAACGGACGACAACAGCAGCGGCAGCCGGCAGCAAAGCAGGCAGCGCAGCAGGAGGCAGGCATCACACGAACACATACACGCACACGAATAGGCACGCATACATATCCACAGCACTAGCACATCCGATATACGCAAGCAAGCAAAGCTTTTTGGCCGTCTCTCTTTCTCTCTCGCGCCTGCTGTATGTGTCGTGTCGTTGAGTAGTTTGAAAGTGAAAGAAGAAGGGTGCCGCTTTACGCTGCTACTGCTGCTGCCAACGTCGACGCCGCTGCCTAGCAGGCAAGCTGGCTGCCGTCGACTGCAGCTGAGCCAAAGAACAACATTTTCTGATCATTGTAACGTTGGACGTTGAATTCTACGGTTGCAAAGGTGAGCCGTTCTCCAAAACATAAAAATTCAAAACAATATTTTTTGTGAACAATATTTGTGATAAAATTTATCATAAATTTTTTAAAATTAAATTAATTTTAAGTTAAGTGTCAAGTGTATTTATAGTGCTATAAAAGCAAAAGGATGTGAGCAGTGTGAGTGTGTTGTGTGTGTGTGAAACACTAAGACAAGTTCTCAATTCTCAATCAAAGTATCTGAATTCAAGTTGAGTCATTTAAACTGCAGTTTGCATTTTGCATTTCGCTATTCGCAACTTCCAAACCGCAACGAAACCGGTTACCGGCAAAAAATTAAAAAAGAGAGAATGAGAATAAAAGGGGGAACAAAATAAAAAAAAATGGAAATCAGGCAACGCTTTATGGTGCCCTATAGATAGCATGCCTATATTTAGTTAGTCGGGCAATTGAGATTGCAAAACTTGTTTTCCCTTACGTCCCGACCGCCCTCAACAGCTACGTAGCTGCTGTACAACCGTTGAGCAACGAAAAATTGCAATTTATTACTGTATTCGATCAAGTTGGCCAACTATCTATTGGCTGATAAGAGGAAAACAATGTTAATAGTGCCAAAAACGATAAGCAGTGACAGCAGAGCGGCAACAAACCGTCGACAGTGCCTGCCAAAACTATTTTGCCAACAAATGGCACTTGGCTGGTTTCTTGCCTTATTCCTTTTAGCCACACCCTTCTCGACCAACTGACTGTGTCGACTTAAATTACAATCGCCTTGAACTTGTCTATGAGTACAAATTCACAAAACACACACACACACACATACACTTACTTATACTTTGAAAATATGGCGGTCATTGCCAAGTGAATTGCATAATCGCTTATCGTACACTCGCGACCAAATATATTAGTCATACTGCAAATGGAATCAGTTGAATGAACCCAACTTCAGTGAGTGCTGCATTTGCAGTCAGCCCAGTTAATGCCAATGGCCAAAGCGATTACATAATAGATAATCTTACAGTTTGACAGCCCCTGCTGGTGTTGGTGTTGGAATGTTGTGGTGCTTTGACTATCTAAATTTAGTACCAGGTCGCTCGAGTTGAGTTAATGCCGGCTGCTAAAAATACAGGCAACCCAAAGGTGTTCAAATAAACAAAACAATGAAATAGCACACACACACACACACACACACGCACACCCATTAGCTGTATTAGTATAATGTATAGCTACCGTAGCTAGGGAAAGAATCAATACCTGAGCATAATATATATTTATAGTACATAAGCGAAATAATATCCAGCTGACAAGTTAACGAATAGCTTTAAGAATGAATGGAAATGAGCACAAAAATGGAAATGGGAATGGAAATGAGTATGGAAATACTTAGATCTGTTTTGTCAGTTTATTTATCTGTTTATTTCAACAGCAAATCGCGCAAATTTGTTATACAAATTGTTGCGGACCCTGCAATGATCCCCCTTTTCCTCCCTTTCTCCCAACAAATAAGCTGGCACGTTGTTGTTAATTATTCAATTGAAATCCATTAAAGCGCAAAATGAACGAGAAGAAAAAGAGCGGAGAAGTATACAGTCAAAAGCAGCGTTTAGCTTGTCACAAAAACCGCGAGAAGCTAAACTAAAAACATTGAATAGTGAAAATTCCCATTTGGCATTTTCCCCAATAGACAGTTAACAAAGCAACGCCCCCATTAAAGTGGGCGGGGCGTACAACAAAAAGCCGCTCCAGTTGCCAGTAGACTGTGGCCATTGTCTGTTGCAAGCTGTCAAGTTGCATAATCACCGGGGGTTGGGCCCAGTTTTACAGTCAGAGTCAGTTCGCATCATTTGGCTAGACAGGAAATGAATTCGCACATAGACACAGGGAGACAGTCTCTGTGTATGTAACCCTAACAGTAGAATTTGCCAACTAGTCAAAATACTATAAAGTACATAGAACACACATATACAAACACATTGTTCTGCCTGATTTGGTATACAATTCATTGACGCTGCCACAAAGCAAATAAACAAACTGAAATTTCAGGCACAATGTAAACAAATCAAATTGAGCCAACAGACAAGCGCACCATATTTTAGACGCGACTGTAACAAGCAGGCACAAAAGCTTTCGCGAACGTTCGTTTCGGCAGCAGCACAGGACGAGCTTTCACTGAACGACTGAAAGCTTGTCGCGACAGCAGCTACGAACTTTTAACAACCGAACTCTGTTAACTTTACAGCGCTCAACTTAACAGAGAACTTTTTGAGCGCGCTGTTAAAATTGCAGTTACTGCACTGCTTGCAATTCTGTCTGCCTGTCTGACTGTGTGTGTGAGTTTTTTATTGTTGCTTAATGAATATCGCGTTTGCTCGTTGATTGTCTTCCCAGACGGCAGAATAACTATAAAAAAAAGTAAGAGCGAAGAGAAACAAAGTTAAATCAACGACATCCGCTCATTGAGCGCAAAATTCTAGCGAAATATTTTGCGCCAACAACAATTTGATGATTGCCAAGATGTAAATGGCATTATAAGCATAGTATATTCATGTCTGAATAGATGTTTCATGCCTTTAGCTTTTCTACACACAAAATACTCATCCATCCCTCAGCAGTTTAATTGAGCATTTGCCAAAAGAATTTTAATTAAATTAGCGCAATATGATATAGAAGTATAAATGAGGCGAAACTGAGAAAAATATTGTATGAAATGCGGGTGCCCTCTATCTCCACTCCCCTCTCTCACTTACACTGTGAGAAATTGATGGAAGATGCTGGCCTTGCATTACCCCTAATCCTGACTCATTTGTTCTATCCCGCATGAGGGTTAATCATGTGCATAAATAAGTAAATAAGTAAAATTATAAAAATTAAGATTTTTTCTGTTTTGTTTTTCATTTTCCGTTGATTTACAAATACATTTTCTCACGTTTGCGGCACTTATCAATGTAATGTGTCCGTTAGTTTGCCTGTTTCGTTAACTCATTTCGCATTTTAGCCATGGCCCGAAGCGTTGTCTGCCAATTTCTTTGTGCAATCGCCAGACCAAAATCGCAGCATTTTCTTATTCGTATGCAATTAAAGCGCAGCTATTGCCACATACATGGAGTCCAGCTGAGCAGGAGGTAAGCAGGAAGGGGAGGAGGAGGAGTTGGAAATGTGTGAGAGTTGGCAAGTCTGCTAGACAAGAGAAAGGGAAACAGTGTTGCCAGAAAAAAAAGCTAGATTGATGCTAGAAGAAATTGAACTTTAGGAGAACAATATTTCAAAAATTTTAGCTTGAAGTTTTTTATATTTGATTTTAAAACGTCGAAAGTTTATTACTATAACTATTTAAATGCCTTTTTTAAACTCATTTCTAGACCCCACATACTTTTTATGACTATTTTTATAGCTATTTTAAGCTTTTATAGCTATTGAATTGCACTTATTAGCCATAAATCGGCTGATGAGGCAGCACTAGCGGGGATCGATGTCTCTGGTTCAATGACATGCGAATAAAACTGCAACTGAAAACTGTTTGAATTTCCAATTCGTTGCGATTCTTGGCAGGCTTTCGCTTTTGTTTGTCTGTCTCCATGTGAGAGTGTGTGTTGGTGTTGCCAATTTATTGGCCAACTACACTTGTCGTTAGAAGCAAGCTGAGAGAGTTTATAGTTTATATGGCAAGTTATTATCTTATCCGTTTGCCAGCTGTTTGTAAGATCAACTTTCAGTGCCCCGGCAACTGCAACTTGAAAGTTGAAGCACTGCTCTCTCTCGCTCTCTCAAACTACCTCTCTCATTTGGCTTATCAGCTGACTCGCTCTGGGCCAACTCTTAATCACTCTCTCTCTCTCCTTTGCTCTCTCTTTCCCTGTCTGTCTGCTGCTCTATCTCAAGCGGTTCTCCAGTTCGCTGGACGTTTCCACTTGTGCAAAAAACAGCGTTCGCCATTCACGTATCAAAGTTAACCGTTAACGGTTTGCAAATTTCGCGTCGTGTTTCGAGTAGTTTAAACCCACACGGCTAACAAACCTTTAAAGCCTTTAATTAAAACTAGTGCATATCAAGAACTCTAATTAACACAACGCTAATTAAGGAAACTCGAGCGAAAATTAATAACTTTAGACGCGTGTGAGAACGAGTTGAATTTTTTTTTTGCTTTTTTATTGGCTGCTTTAAAGTGATTTAAAAAACTGACATTCAACTTTAAAGCATCCTTGGACAGGGTTGTCGCCTTTATCGCTGCCTGCGCTAGACTAGAGGGTTGTTTTCGTAGGGGTTAGGGGTTACGGGGAGGAGCAGGGATGTTTTTATGGCATAATGAAATCAGTTTTTCAATTGTGTGTCAAGTTAATTCGATTTGTGATGTGTAAGGAAACTTGAGTGTGTTGTGCACACTCGAGTTAATTGATTAGTTTGTTGCCAACAGAGCGGCAATAAGTCAAAACCCTTTCAGACCAGCTATTGTCACAGCTATATATATACAGGTATATATGTATTTGTATCTGTAAAGTAGTGCCACTTTTAAGTAAAGTGGGGCGTTGTCGCTGTCGACTTTTAAGGGGAAAACACCTTAAAAATCAGCACAATCTAGACTAGAACTATAGCTGTACCTATGTGTGACTTATCTTTATTGTCATAGCTGTCGTAAGAGCTACATATATAAGGTAATACTTTATTATGACTCTTTAAAACTTTCCATAAATCACAATCAAATCTAATTGTCAGCGTAAACAAAGTTTGAATGCACTTGAATTGATAATGAAATTGGCAGATACCACGAAAGTGATTAGTTTATAAATGGTATTTAATTTTGAAGAGACATATCTTTAGCTTTAAATAGGTTTCTAAAGAAATCCCTGAAGTATGCTAGCCTTTTTTATGAGAAAAGTGAAATTTGTTAACTGTTTTAGTTACAATTTACTGCTGTTATGTTCAGCAAACTTAAAACTACTCAACTGTTAGTCTATTTCCGGCACAATCTTCAGCTATGAATAACAAGCTACAAATGAGTGTTTTTTTTGGCTTTAAATTGTTTTCAATTTCAAATCAATATTTAGCGGTAATTACAATTGCACTTGTTACTCATTAAAAATAGAGGGAGCTATATTCGAGCTAAGTTGGCGGGGGAATTCGAAGCTTACTCACTGGGGAGCCAAAGCAATTAGTCAGAGCCAAAAAGCTAAGCACACGACGGAGAGAAAGAGGCGGCGAGAGACTGGGAGAGAAAGAAGCTGACTAATGAAATTAGGCAAACAGAAGCTAAAATAAAAACAACAAAAGTAAAGCCAGAAGTAGCTTGAAAAAATGCGAGTAAATGAAATTGCAGTCAAGTCGTAATGTGGCACAGACATGCAATGCATGCAGCATGCCAGTCAGCAGTGCTGGCAGTTTAGCTAATTTAAAGCTAGATATGGAAGTTAAGTAATGGAATGGAAAGGCTATTAGCTATAAATTTAGCTGTTATCAGTTATCAATAGGAAACCCTAGGCCAGAACAACATATTAACCTTCTTTGTTTAGCTATTTCAACTTTTGGAATCAGATAACAATTAATAGAATTTTACTGTCTCTTAAACTTCTTCTTGAACAATTTGGCTATTTTATGGCAAGCAATTAGGCTAAAAGTGCCGGCCGGCTCACTCCTTCCGCTGCTGCTGCCGCCCCCTTTGTCAGCCTCCAGCCCTGACAGGACAACACGTCACTGCACAGGCGTGAAAAGTATCTCGCATCTGGTTTTACGGGTGCACGTGCACTTCATACTCGTTGGGAATGCCGCAAGCTGGCCGTGATTTCAGTTCTTGCACCCCCTCGTGCCACCATCCCAGAACTTGCCACACGCCACTTGAGGCGCACACAAGTAGTCCGACACAGTCGACAGTCGACAGTCGTCATGCCATTAGCAGCCCTCATTTCACACTCGAGCCGTCACTTGAAGTTGACTTGACCAAAGTGCTGCTCCCTTTGCAGGCCCCTTTTCATGTTCCTTTTCAGGCCGCCTGCTCTGAAGGCGCAACAAGCCTCTTTTTTTTGCCAGCTGCCGCGTGCCATAAATTTTATCGATTTACCAGCGCTTGCCACGACTGGTGGTTGTTCAGCTTCCAACTCTCTCTTTGTCCCCTTTTCTCTTCTTCTGTCTCTGTCTGTTGCAGTGCACGCATCAAATAAATATATCCTTCCGCATTATGTTGCGCTCTCATCCGGCAACAGTTTTTTTTCTGCTTTTTTTTTTTTTTGTCTGTTGGTCGCCGGCGCCTGCGGCTATGCAATGCTGCAACCCTCTGCTATGCTGCTCCTGGGCTTTGGCAACCCTGTAAACTCTTCGCTCTCTCTCTCACTGTGTCTCTCGCTGAATTTAGTTGCTCTGTGTCCTTTGAGAGACGACCAAAAAAGGCGCGCGCCAAAAACCTCTGCAAATCCAGCACCCAAAAAAAGCCGTCACGAAGCGACACGAAGTGTTTGCGGGCATAGCCGAAGTGTAGTATCCCGGATAGTAGTGCTGGCTCCTGTGTGTGCTGCGTGTCCTGTGCGTTCAGTAGTCAGCAGCCAGTCGAGCAATCCGCAAGTTCTCGCTCCTTTTTGTAAAACAACCTTGACGCGCGCGCGCTCCTTTTGTCGCTCCTTAGTAGTGCTTTTGTAGCCTCTAGCCTTTTTCGTAGTGTTATACCTTTTTGGGCGCGGCAGCGATAAGAAAAGCGATTGAGGAAAACCCCAGCAAAAACTAACGACTCGATAGTTTAATTTACAACGACGAATAGACCACCAAAAACTGAAAAGGATTTCAAAAAAGCAATAAAATTTAAGCGCGTTTCACTCTCTCTTTGTGTGTGTTTGTGTATATGTGTGTGTGATCTACATATATATTTGTATATATATATTATTAGCTAAGAGAAGCTGCATTGTGATTTCATTTTTACCTGCAAAAAGAAACAAAGCGAAAACGAATCAAACGGAATCAAACGCAACTTTTTTACTCAAAACTCAAACTAAAAACTTAAATCGAGACTCCCCCGTGGAAAAACCTTTTGTGACCAAGCCAAGGCCAAATTTTATACAGCAATTAAAACTTTACAACAAATTAAACTAAGTTAAACTCAAGAAAAACAAAAAGTAAAATGGGTTTGTGCGCTTCGAAGGATAAAAAGGAGAAAGTGATCGAAGGCGATGGCGCCGCAACGGCCAATGGGGAGCCAAATGGTGGCACCGCCACAGCCGCTGCCGCCACCTCCTCCTCAAACTCCGATGAGGCAGCCACAACTGCTGCCCCGGAAGGGTGTGTATATGTAGCATAGTTTTATATGTACTTAATGGGGCTTGTCATAGGTCCCACATCGAGAACTAGGAACACTTTGGTGTCTGCACTCGTGTACTGTCCAGTCCTCAAAGTGTTTAGCTGTGTGTGTGTGTGTGTGTGTGTGTATCTCTAATGCTGACGTCAGACAACTGCCCAAAAACCTTAAAATGCCATAAAAATATTATTGAGCCGGGTCTAAATCGCGCATGTGCGTTCAAGTCCCGGGGGGGCGTGGCAGGGCGTGCTGTGTACTGTGTGCGTATTCAGCGAGCAGCCGGCAAAAAGTAGCAGCACCACCACCACCACCTTCTCCTACACCAGCGACATAGAGAACCACCACCAAACAGTCGGGGGTTAATGTGTTTGCTGTGAGAATTGCACAGTTGCGTGTATTTCATATTTTTTCTTCTTCATTTTTTATTTTAAACAGTTGTCAGCTACAAATTTCATTGCCTACTTTCAGGCGCCACAATTGGCAACTGCAAAATGGAAATGAAAAATGAAAAATAAAGGCGAGATTAAAGCAATTATAGAAAATACGCTATGTAAACTGCAGACTGGATAATCCAGGCAAAGGGATTATAGCAATTATTGTAATGCTTTAAAATGCAGACTGGATAATCCCATACAACTTTGAAATGTCATAGGGATTATCGTAATTAAATAAATGCTGACTATGGGAGCAAGTTTAGACAGCATAGTTACAGCTATAGAAACATTTATAGCTGAGGTTTAGGTGTTAAGAATTTCAATTAAAACTTAGAGTTTCATATAAAGGCATTTAGCTAATAACTAAAGCCCTAATTTATCTACTAAAATGTTGCCTAAAGCGTAATTTAAGCGTCAACTAAAACACTGATTAACTATAAAGAGTATCAAGGCTTCAATATCTTTAAGCCAAACTAAACACCCTTTGCCCTACTTTATACAGGGTCATCAAACTGCCAACCTTAACTAATTTGGGTTTTCCTTTTTATCATTGCAGCAAACAAGACACCATGGTTGACGCCGCTGTTCTCGCTAAACTGGAGGAGGGTTATGCCAAGTTGGCTGCCTCTGACTCGAAGTCGCTGTTGAAGAAGTACCTGACCAAGGAGATCTTCGACAACCTTAAGAACAAGGTTACCCCAACCTTCAAGTCGACTTTGTTGGATGTGATCCAGTCCGGTTTGGAGAATCACGATTCCGGCGTTGGCATCTATGCCCCCGATGCTGAGGCCTACACAGTGTTCGCTGATCTGTTCGATCCAATCATTGAGGATTACCATGGTGGCTTCAAGAAGTCCGACAAGCATCCCGCATCCGATTTCGGTGATGTGTCGACCTTTGGCAATGTCGATCCCACCAACGAGTATGTGATCTCGACTCGTGTGCGTTGCGGTCGCTCCATGCAGGGTTATCCCTTCAACCCCTGCTTGACCGAGGCCCAGTACAAGGAGATGGAATCCAAGGTTAGCAGCACTCTGTCCGGCCTTGAGGGTGAGCTTAAGGGCAAGTTCTACCCATTGACCGGCATGGAGAAGGCCGTCCAGCAGCAGCTGATCGATGATCACTTCCTGTTCAAGGAGGGCGATCGTTTCCTGCAGGCCGCCAACGCTTGCCGCTTCTGGCCATCTGGTCGTGGCATCTACCACAACGACAACAAGACCTTCCTGGTCTGGTGCAATGAGGAGGATCATTTGCGTATCATCTCCATGCAGCAGGGTGGTGATCTTGGTGAGATCTACCGTCGTCTGACCACCGCCGTCAACGAGATCGAGAAGCGTGTGCCCTTCAGCCACGATGATCGTCTTGGTTTCTTGACTTTCTGCCCCACCAACTTGGGCACCACCATCCGTGCCTCCGTGCACATCAAGGTCCCCAAGCTGGCCTCCAACAAGGCTAAGCTCGAGGAGGTTGCTGCCAAGTACAACCTGCAGGTCCGCGGTACCCGTGGCGAGCACACCGAAGCCGAGGGTGGTGTCTATGACATCTCCAACAAGCGTCGCATGGGTCTCACCGAATTCCAGGCCGTCAAGGAGATGTACGATGGCATCACCGAGCTGATCAAGCTCGAGAAGAGCTTGTAAGCTGTCCTCGCGTAACACACCCCCTACTCCCCTGTTGGACACCTCCTTCAACGTTTCCGGATGCCAACCTTGTGCAGCGACTGGAGGAGATCCATATAATAATCAACAACAACAACAATCGTTCGCCACATCTCGATCCCTTTGGCGTTCGGGTTGAGTTTGCTTTAGTCTGTAGTCGGTTCTTGTAGCTTTCTTCTCGCTCTCGGGTCGGTCCATCGGTTCAGGTAACTGCCGCTGGCACTCGGCATTTGTCGTCTTCTTTGAGAGTCGCGGTGAAGCCTAACTGGAGGGCTGATCTGTAAGCAGCTATAACAACCACCAACACCAAACTGCACACTAACAACCAAAAGAACAACAGCAGCAACAACAATTGAAAACTATTTGACAAAAAATATTTGCTTAAAAAACAAAAGAATGTAAAACATTTTGGCATTTGTGTCAAGCAAAAATAACAACAAAAAAACTTTAAATATTTTTATTTTAAGTCTTAAGTTTATAAAAGAATTAAAATTAAAAAAAATATAAAAAAAATACAAAAAAAAATTGAGTTGTTTTAAAGTGGGATCCTTGGGAGGTTTACCTATTAATCGCTTCTCTTTTTCGATAAATAAAACAATCGGCATTTAAAAATATTAATTTTAGCATTTTTCTTTCCACTGCTTATTGCATTTATTTACGACTCTGCATCTAATTACCTTAAAATTTGTAACAAATTATTTAACATTGATTTCAAATTGATTTGGAAATACTTTTTATCGCTTCTTCTCTCTCATACCCTATCACTTCTTACTTCCTATTTGCCTACCCTCCTTTAATACCTATTTCCGCTCTCACTTCTTTTTCGGTTGGGATTTGTCATTACATTTGGACTCTTTGGGATTTGTACACTTGGATTTACACTTAGACTCCTCGGGTTTCTTTTTCGGCGTGGCTTTATCCTTACATTTGGATTCTTCAGGTTTTTTGGCTGTTTTACTCTTGTCTTTCTCCGATTTACACTCGGGTTTCTTATTAGGTTTATCCGATTTACTCTTGGGTTGTTCCTCGGGTTTCTTCTTGGATTTATCACTCTTGGCTTCTTCGGGTTTCGGCTTTGGCTTGCAATTGTCCTTCTTTTTCATCATAACCAAGGGTTCTTCCTTCTTCTCCTTTGCGGCCGCCTCCTTTTCAAACTTGGCTTTGGTCACTGCCCGCTCGCACTCGGTATTGATCAGGGCCAGTACACCGTTATACATCTCCGTGATGGCCTGGTATTCGGTGAGACCCATGCGTCGTCGATTGGACACATCAATGACCCCGCCCACCGCCTCGGTGTGCTCTCCTCGGGTGCCACGTACCTGTAGATTGTATTTATCGGTCACTTCCTCGAGGGTTCTCTGATCTTCGCCAATGGTGGGCAACTTAATGTGGACGGAGGCACGCACTGAGGTGCCCAGATTGGTTGGACAGAATGTGAGATAACCGAGGCGTGGATCGTGAGAGAATTGCAGCTGATGGGCTAGCGATTCCACACCGATAATCATACGCTCATAGACACGCCCCAAATTGCCGCCCTTCTCCATTGAGATGACACGTATGTGATCCTCCTCGTTCACCCAGACGATAAAGGTTCTGGATCGATTGATAAAAATGCCACGCCCCAAGGGCCAGAAGCGGAACGCGTTCGCCTCCTCTAAATACGGATCGTCCTCCTTAAACAAATAGTGTTTATCAATTAACTTCTGCTTCGCCTCAGGCTTCATTTCGCAGAGTGGAAAGTATTTTCCGGCATGCTCGCCGCATAGATTTCCCAGCGCCTTTGTGACCATCGCCTGAATTTGGGCGTAGTCGCATTGTGTCAGGCAGGGATTGAATGGAAAATTCTTAAGGGATCGGCCGCAGCGCACACGTGTGGACACAATAAACTTACGTTCCGGATCAAGATCGGGAAAGTCGGCACCGTAACCAAAACAGGTTGGGGGATGCTTTTCGCCCTTCTTGAAGCCGTGATAATCCTCAATAATTGGATTAAAAATATCCGCAAATGTGCAATAAGCCTCCGGATCGGGTGCATATATACCAACATGGGAATTGAAATTCTTCAAACCCGATCGAATGCAATCCAGGAGTGTGGAATGATAAGTGGGCGTAGTTTTTGTTTTCAGTTTATCGAACAAATCGCGGTTCAAATGTCTCTTCAACAACGATCTGGAATCTGAGTAGCACAAACCGAGAAATCCCTTTTCCAATTCCTCCATGACTTCCTCGGGAATATCAGAACATCCCTTCGCACCACTGTAAAGTCTGAAGGGCACTGTCTTGGGCCACAGACGACGCATTCGTAGCGGTAACATGTTTCACTTTTGCAATATGAAAAAGAAAAGAAAATTCTTATATATATTTTTTTAATTATTTGAAATTTTGTGTGAAAGCCAAAACGAAACTAATCAGAAAAAAAACCTAACACAACTATTTCGAGCGATGTGGCAACGCTGTCACTTTGATTACATGCGAATGGCAAACTAGACGAACTGTTTTCGTTGCTCGCAGCTAAGAATTTAGTAAAACTAGAACAATGGTGCAAGTTTGGTTTATGGATAGCGACGACCAAAGCGATCAGCGATTGGAGCATAAACGTAATCCAAGTGTCAGCCTGGACCTGGCGGAGCTTTACAACAAAACAGGAGTGGAATACTTTAAGGTAAGAACTTGCCTGCGACCTTGAAGAAAGACGAGCTTATCTGCATCCGTCTCACTTCTCTGTAGATCAATGCCGACGACTATTTGAATGACAAGCAATTAAATGAATTGCGCTCCACACGTGGCTACACCTACGAGGATGAGGTATGTTGTACTTGCTCTATAAAAATAAAGTTATAAATTTCATATTCCCTGTAGATCACCTGCTCTGAGAAATGTTTGCCGGATTATGCTAATAAACTGAAATCTTTCTACACCGAGCACCTGCATACCGATGAGGAAATTCGTTTGGTTTTAGATGGCTCCGGTTACTTTGATGTGCGCGAGTAAGTTTATCTGTTTAAACACCTGTTTCTGCTTATTAATCAGTCCACAATTCGCTGTTTTTGCAGCCGCGATGACAACTGGTTGCGCATTCTGGTGGTCAAGGGGGACATGATCATTGTGCCAGCGGGCATCTATCACCGTTTTACACTGGACACCAATGTAAGTCAGCTCTGCTAGAAGAATCTACTTTGTTTTAGTTTTTTAATCCATTTTATTCACAGAACTTTATTCGCGTTCGTCGCTATTTCATTGGTGAACCTGTTTGGCTGCCCCACAATCGACCAGCTGACGACATGGACTGTCGCAAAGCCTACTTGCAGCATCTTGGACAATTAAGCAAAGCTTAAATGATTGTTTACATTTGATATTTTATATGTTTATAACAATTAAAGTAATCGTTTTATTATTTCCCGCGTTCGGTATTATCGCTTCCCAAAACTATTTATGGAGTAGACTGACAAAAGCAAAGTGGCATAACACAGAACAGCTGTTTGCTATACTGTCGGAAAGCTGACTTGCATGGCATTTGCCAGCAATCACTGTAAACTAATTTATGCCGCTTAATAATAAACTGCTTGCAGTCAGATATATAATTTACAGTACTTTATTCTGTAATCTGTACAAATGAAAATTATTTAAAATAAAATCATGTAAGCACTTTACATGCAGGAGAAATAAATACTACTAGGACCTTACAGTAAAAGCAGTATTTTATGTTAGTAAGTCCAAAAGTATCGATACTGCAACATATGTTAACGCCAAATTGCCGCTTTGCTGAAATTGGTATTTTTCCAATAGCCTCGCACCGGTCACGCTGTGGCGATATTTTAAAATGTATCAGCGACATTTACAAAAACAACATCGAGCGGGTTGGACGCGCTGAATCGTTGGCGGAGAAAAGCACCGTTTAATTATTTTAAAATTACGATTATTTGTTTACAAACAACGCGAGCATTAATAAAATGCTGCACGGAAGTGTTACAGGTGTAATGCAATAAGTTGCAACGGTTTCGCTACGTCCCGTGTCCCACGTCTATGTGTTTATGTATGTATGTATATAATTATAAATAGGCATGTGTATGTGTGTCTAAAGCTTATTACATATTCGGGAATTGTAAACAAATTATATAGCAATTAATTGTATAAATCAAATAAACAAACGTGCAATAATAATAAATAAACAACAAAAAATAAACCAATAAACAAAACGCGATTTATGTGTGCGTGTAAAACAGTAAAAAATAAGCAATTTTGGAAAGCCGTAGAAGGCAGCCAAGAAGCAGAAGCAGTGCGGCCAGCGACGACGCAGCAGCAGCAGCGCGTTCTGCAAGTGTATTAGTGTTAAAGGCACACAGTCTACCCATATACATGTGTATATAACAGATAAGTAAGCAATTGTATATACATATGTGTGTACATGCATGCACAAATACAAGTGGGTGTACAAGTAAATAAATAATTCAACAACAACAAATTGGTTAATGAAACCACAAAAGTGAAATTTCTCAATACCATTAAAGCCAAAAATTATACAATTTTTGTGCACTTCTGTGTGAACGTGTATATCGGTGTGTGTCAGTTTTTGTGTGAGAGAGTTTGGAAAATTAGCATAAATTCCAAGAGGCTGGACGCCAACGTCGCAGCAGCAGCACTAGCCGCAGCGCCCACAACAACAACAACAACTTCAAGAAGCAGATTAACGGATTTTCTACTTTTTTTGCTCTCTGCGCGGTAAGTTTCAAACAGAAAAAAAAAACTTCAAACCATTGCACGATTCATAGTCATCCCATCATCATCACGCTGAAATTTTCATTACGTCGAAGAAAAATTCAATATGTATGCCTTGGCGAGCCAGCCCGCCAGCCTGTTTCCCCATCCCCCGTCTTGCCCATCGCATCTGCTTCCCCTATCCAATTTAACCTCAACCGGTCTGCTGCTGCTGCTGCTGCTGCGGCCGGCGTCTGCGTCGCGTGTGCATGTCGTTATATATATGTATGTGTGTATGTTGAGTTCTCGTACTAGTGTGCGCTTGTCACTCGGCTCGTTAAAAGAGCCTCTGCCGCGGTGCTGTTGGTGTCGCTGTCGACGCCGATGTCAGCGGCTTCTTCGACACTCGCGCACATTATTTTGCAAGCTGTTGTTAGCGTAGACTTTTTTCGTCTCTTTTTTCTATATTGACAATTTTTACAGCTTTTACCGTGTTTTTTTTTGTCCGGTAGGGGAGGCGGGTGTCTTGTTGTTGTTCGGCGTGCGGCAGCAGCGTCGTCGTCGTCTCAGTGACGCCATGCTTAGGCGCTTGCTTTTATTATCTGCTGCTACTTTTTTTTTTCAGATTGTCGCTTGGCTACGTTTTTATGTTTGGCGACGGGGTTGCCGTTATCTATATACACATTTGTGGTTGCCATATCTCAGATAGATGTGTGGGTGTATGTGTATTTGAATGCTTGTGTATGTATGTGTATTGGAGTTGGTGCTTGTAGGATATTTAAGAGGGTATTGCGTGTATTGCCGTCATTATGAATGAGAGCGCGTTGTGGCTCCTTGCATATTTAATTGTGTTAATGAACTTTCTTGGCTTACACCAACAACACATTCATGTCTTATAGTCTAATTTTAGCGACTTGAAGAAATCTTTTAGTACGAAAGTTATTTTGCTAATTAGTTGTAGATATTGTTTTTAACACTTAAAAATTTCATAAGTGACCCTTCTTACTCTCACGCGGAGAATTATACACGCATGCTTACGGCACACGCATGCACTTGTTCGAACAATCTCACTCTCTCGCATTGCTGCGTTTGGGACCCATTCCCCTCCCCCTTCACTTTTCACTGTCGCATTCTAACCCTCTCTCTCGCTCTCTTTTCTTCTCTTGTGTAGCTTACGCAGGCCAGGAACAGAGCACAACGAACGCATTTGCCAAAAGCACGAAAAGTTGCATGCACCAAAATACGCACACATATACACCGATACATATACACACGCATACAAACCAATGCACCTTGCTCGCTCTCTCGCGCTTGCCACTTATTATGCTGTTTGCTCGCACTCACACGCACGCAACTGGCTGTCGTTAGTTTTAAACTTATTTTGGCGTTCTTTATGTGCTTGCATTCTCGCCGTCTCGTCTCGATGACGACCCAGACCCGCATTTTCTAGTCGTTGCGTTGAGTGTGACTGTGTGCGTGTGTGTGTCGGAATCGGTATCGTTTATTCTGTGCACTATGGGTGCATTTGCATGATTTTATGGATTTAATTCAACCGATTAAACTGAGTGTGTTTTGATGGCTGCACTTGGGAAACATCTCAGACATTAATGGAAACTGATCAATTCAAATCGATATATTTAATACATTATATTGATAATTAATCTGTTAAGCATATTCTGATACAAAAAGATATTTACACCTACATTTTACTTAGAAAAGTAAGTCTCTAAAGAGCTTGATAACACACAATTATTGGAAGTTTGCTCTAGATGGCTATAAGTCACTGTCCTGTAAATTCCATTTACTTTCAAAAATACAGACATTTGCTCCATAGTGCGGTGTACCATCATGTGTATGCGTGCGTGTGTTGTGGCGGGTGTAGCAGCCGAAATGTTCAACGGTTTTGTTTGTGCAAGTGGAGCACGCAGCCGCTGCGCACCTGTTTTACCTCACACACCTGTCCAGTTTTGAGTTATCGAGACAAGCAAAGATTTTTCTATTTAGGTTATGGCTCTATTTCTTCTTGACCCAACTTTTAGCATAGATATACGGATACATATATATATACGGAGTGACTTTTGGTGTACTTGTGCGTTCCCAGGACAGTAACAGTAACGGAGTTGCCAATCTTCCCAAATGCACTTGCACTGTTGCAATTGTTGTTGTTTTCTATTTCGTTAGCAAACGAATTGTTGAAATAACAAACACACACACACATGCACATGTGGAGATAAACGGTATATACTACGATAACTCATACGATTGAATTTGTGTATGTGTAGAGGCTTTTGCAACAACAACTACAACTACAGAAACTGCAGTTTAAAGCGCAACTAAAACTAAACAGAGAGAAGAGTTAGTGGGTAGTTGGAAGTAGGGGGGAATGTACATACATATATCGGAAAACATATGTATATGCACGTACGGGTTGTACGTGTATGTTTTCATTTCTATGTGTGCTGAGTGGATTTTATATCAGAAGTACAGTCGCTTAGTGCTTGTTGTTGTACTCCATAGTTTCATCTGTATGTATATGGATATGTGTATATACATATGTACTATCTGTGGTGTGTATATAAATTGCATGTTCATGCTTCAATAGTTGCATGCAACGGTGCTTCGTCGTGGCACATACTTCACTACAAATATATATGTATGTGTTTCTATATATGTACCTTTGAATGTGTGTTTGTATGAAGCCTAAGCCTAAGCTGCTGCAACGAGCGCCAAACATTGTTGACAACTAAAACAAAAGGCAAACGGAATGACGGCAGCAACAACGATCCATTAAACGATTTCGATTTCAAAAGAAGAAAAAAATAAGAGAGACAAAGCAAAAGAGCGGGAGAGAACGAGCAGCCATAAGATTTAGTTGTCGCTCTCTCGTCATGATTTTTGTGAGTGTGTTTGTGTGTGTGAGTCTTGCGGAGACTCCGCTCCTCTCGCCAGTTGGCAAAGCTTTCGCAACTAAATCTAAATTGCACAAGTATCGAAATTATGCGATATCGATAACAATTAGTCAAGTGTTGTTGTTATCTTAATGATGCTGTCGATTGTCACGATCACAGCAGAACTGGAGTGTTGGAGTACAAAGGAAGGTGTTTCATTCAGTGGAGCAAAGGGTCAGTGTTGCCAACACACTGTGTACAGTGCTGCCAAGTGTATAACTCATTGTTGACTTTGTTAAACTCTCTCCTCTCACTCTCTCTCAGTTTCCCTTCCTCCTACTCCCACTCATCATTCAGCACACCACGCGTTGTTGTTGCTTTATGGCATTTTTTTGTTTCTTTTTTTTTTGTGTTCTTCTTCTGTGCTTGCTTCGCTTAACTCTGGCAAGTCCCAACTGCTCGCTGTGTGTGTAAGTGAGGCAGCATGCTGATGTAGGCGGTAAGGTGGTGGCTAAGGGATGGGGGAGTGGCTGCTGCTGTCGCGTGTTGAAAAAATCGATTAAAAGACATGAAAGTCGTTGGAAAAGTTAACGAAAAACTTTAATTTCTATACATTTTTTTATACATTGATAATACGCACTCTGTGAAATGAGTGTTGAGAAAGAAAAAGTGTTGAAAATGAAATTCGTTTATTGATTTTCCTAGAACTTCTATGCAAAGGGGGAGATGGAGCCTTGTCTACAGCCGTTTATGTATCAAAGTTTTTCGGCAACAAGCAACAAAAACAACAACAACAACTACAATAACAAGTAAACCAACTAAACCCAGTCGGCTGCTGCACTAACTGTGAAGGGCTAGGGAGTGGGAATGGGTAAAGGAAGTAGGTGGAGGTGGAGTTGGGTGCTTGTGGGGGACAGCAGGGGGTTGTTTGTGTATTAGGTAGCGTTGCGGCGTTTGTTGAAATGCAGACGTTTTGCATTGTTGTGTAGTGGGTGGCTCTGTGGCTGTAAAGTGCCCCGAAACACGACTACACCCAGAGAGAGCCACGCACACACACATACACATTGGCAAACAGAGTCTGTCCAGGGTACAGCTGTATACATGTGTATATAAAAGTGCTACACACCCACACACACACAACTACAGTCACATGCAAAAACGAATACAGATAGACACACATACATACAAACAGATACATATACAAAACAGCAACATGAAGGCAGTGCGGAAAGAGGAAGGGAAGGAGATGGGAGTAGAAATGGGGTGGTGAGTTGAGTAGAAGGGGATGTGGGAGTGGTAGGGAGTGGAAAACTGGCCCGAACTGCTGCTGTTGCTTCCTTCCTCGCATAGTTCAAGTATGCATATAATATCCGGGACTCTCGTCGGTGCCGAAAACGAAGCAGCTGCAGCAGCGGGTAAGCAGAGGGAGCAGCAGCAGCAGCATCCCGACAGAGGCCTACGGCGACGGCGACAGCGGCTGCGACGCGGACATCAGGAGTTGCAGGTGGTGGGTGTTAGTGGGCGAGATGGGGGTGGCGTTGGTTTTATTTGGATGGGTTTGTATGCTTGAGTGGGTGCCGTTGTCGTTCAGTCGGTTCGTCTGTCGCTTGGTCGATGGTCGACAGTCGACAGAGTCCCTTTTTGCTTTTTGGAGTGGCACAAATGTGTCGCGAGCTGAGAGTGAAGTGTAGTCGAGAGGAGTCTGAAAAGTAAAGGAGGAGTATCCAATTGGGTGCCACTCTCTCATACTCTCTTTCTCCTCTGCTCTTCCAAACCCCAGAGCATATTTGGTGGGTGGGTTTTTGTGCAATAGTTGCGTAATCTATGCGATGATATGCCACTGCTCGTATTTTACCCATTGTAACTGTGTATATCTGTGTGTGAATGCTTGAACTACGACCCATGGGCGGCCATAACGGTTGGTTGGGCCCTGGGATCATCAGCAGGGATAGTGCCTGGGTCACCGGGGTTGTTTGGCTTAGAAACGTAACAACACAAAAACAACAACAGCAACTAAAACTATGCCCAAAATGCAAATTTCTCATTGTAATTCACACAATCCGAATGCAGTTTCAGAAAAACAGAACAGAACCCACTATACCTCCATATGTTTTATCTATCTATCTATATACATACATATATATCTAGCCGATTTGTCCATTGAATCATTTATTTCGCAAATAGTTGTGCTAAATGCAAACAAACACATAATAATCTTAACTAATGTCGAGCGTGTAAAACATTCATTATAATGCACGTTCACTGTACATCGATTTCGCTGGTTAACCTGTAGCAGGAAATTAGTTTTAGCCACAAATCCCGTTCCATGCCCAGTTGGGCATTAATATTACGAAATTTTAATGAAAATGCCACACAAGGACAATTAGCGGTACTCAGTGAGCTCAGGGGAGCTCAAACCAGAGGGGGCGTGGCGGGCAGTGTAACTAAATATATGCGTGTGTGTGTGTGTGTGTGTTTTGAGTGCATATATTCGACAAAAGCTGCGTATTAATTATGAAATAGCTTCGACTAACTACTCCGACAACTATGAATTGCAAACGCAACTGTACCTGCTCTGCTGAATGTTTTAGCACTAGATGCGGGTGGGTGTTAAGAGGCAACGAGAGGGGCGTGCCGATAGGGGGTTTCAAGTGGGTGGGGGTGTTTGCAGTGTATGTGTGTGTGTGTGTTTGTAGGGTTAGCTGAGTGACTAGGCTACGAGAGCGCTGTTTGTATGTATGTGCGTGCGTTTGTATGTGTATGTGTATGTGTGTGTGTGTGAGTGTGCTTGAAACTTGGCTTCGATTTTGCGCGTTTGGCAATTATGTGGACATGTGTCTTGACACCGCCTATTATATATGCATATATACATACATATACACACGAATACATATGTACAAATGCATGCAGGTGGAAAGCCTCCACCCGCCCAAAACATATACAAGAGCCGCCCCTGCTACTATTCCACCACCTCCACCCCTGCTGAAGAGTTGTCTGCATAATATATATATGTATATATTTCTAGAATCTAGATACACAATTTTTGTTAGGGCAGCCCAACAACAACAACAACAACAGCAGCTGCAGCACAAAACAGAAGGAAGCAAAAAAAACCGTTACCCAACAGCGGGCACAAAGGTATCTGCGTGTGGGTGTGACTGTGTGTGTGGTCCTTAAGGGGGCGGCTGGCAAGTCCAGCGAACAAAATGGCAGACGAAAGCTAAAGCTGCTTTAAAGGCAACTTTAAAGTTTTGCTCAGTGCAAGTCTCGCGGGTACCTAAAGCACAAACATACACACACACACACACACACACGCACGTGAACTCAGTATATACTCATACAACTGTATTAAGAGTTTTGGCTGCGTTCTCTTCACCTCAAGTAACTCGTCGAAGCTTTTTGTGACCCGACTGCGTAAGGGCTGGGGGGCAGAAGAAAGAGAGGGGAAAACGGCGAGTCCCACAGCTGTCAAAAAGTAACAAACAAGCAAACAACAACAAATACACAACTTGAAGAAGCGTTGCCACTTTGTCTCACATTGCAATCGCTGTCTTTGCTTATGTTGATAATTTGCTGCTCTTTTAGTTTTGCTATTTGTTATTATTGTTTATGTAGTTAAATTCTGTTTGCTCTTCAATGGCCATACAACAACACCAGCATAACCTACACTCTCGTCACTCACACACACACACACTTACATACTTACGTATGTCATGTATAGGGCTTTGCTACTCACACACAGCGGGCACTCTTATTCTTTTATCGCTACTCTCTCTCGCTCACCCTTGTTCTCTTTCGCTCTGCTGTATCTGCTAATTTATGCACGTTGCTTGATTTTGTGTCTGTGCAAAAACTTTTTTGATTGCCCATTTTATACTCAATTCAATATTTTATACTGTTTGTGTGTGTGTTTGTGTACATGTGTTGCGCTTGTGTTTGTTTTTATTTTGTTCTCATTTTAAAGCGAGAAATTAAAATTTTACACCAAAATTTTTGGCATTGCAGCCGCCTAGCCACAAAGTCAGCAGCAGCAACGGCAATGGCAGCAGAGCTGTCGCTACTCAATTTTATTTAGTTTTTTTTTCTTTCTCTCGCTCTTTCTCTTTCTGTCTCTTTGCTTCCTCTATTCGTACGTTTGCCGTTTTGCTTGAGGCAATTGACCGTTTAAATGAGTCGCCTGTGTTGTTGTTGTTTTAGATGCTGTTGCTGTTGGCATGTTGAAAATTTTCTTATTTGGTTGTACTTTTTTCTTTTCTTGTTTTTTTTACTTTTTGTTTTGTTATATTTATGCATGTGTATGTGTGTGTGTATATGTATACACAGTTCATTTCGCTAAAGCTGAACCCTTTTTACCTTTTGTGCGGATAGCCACATATTGGACAGCGTTGCCACCTTACGCTAAGCGTAGACGAGTTTCAAGTTGAATCCGCCATGCAGTTCACAGTTCTTCTTCATTTTCTTGCTGTGTTGCTCTTATTACTTCCTTGTTTGTGCGCCCCGTTGCTCTGTCACTCTCAGCTATGTAACATACTTATGTACAACTTGCATGTACAAACACACACACACACATACATAAAAATGTTTGTGTTTACTTATGTAACTGCGTCGCGGTTTGCCAGCCAAAGAATGCGCAAGAAGTCAGAGCCCAACATCAATACAAATGCACAAGTAAAAAAGTAAATACACACATACACACATTTATTTATTTGTTTGTTTGTGTGTGGCATTTTACAGATATAACCTATGTACATAAGACGTTAAATACATAAGCAAAAATGTAAAATCAAGCAAACGTTAGCGTTTTATATTTTTTATACATTGATCTTTTCTCTTTTTCTTGTCCCTTTTTTTTTTCTTTTGGGTTTCGGGAAATTTTCATGGTCGCTGCATGCTGACGTTGGCTAATTATGATTATTATTAAGTCAACAGCGACAACAACAAACAAAGTCACTACAATGTCAATTTACTCAATACGCGAGCTTCAATCTTTTGCTGTCAATTTCACGCAAAACAAAAGCAACAAAAAAAAGCAGCTTTGCCACTTTTTTAGTTGTTTTTTTTTTTCTTTTTGGCTTACCTTTTTTACCTGTTTACTCTGGCATCTGACTCGCTCACACAGCAAACTCTTCCCGTTGTATACACACACACACACATACCCATGCACATATGCTGCTCACACTCACACATGGATAGAAAGAAACGCACACAAATGTAAACACGCGCGCGCTTGTTACACGTCATTAAGTGCAAAATAAGAACACGGCACACAATAAAATAGTAGTAGTAAAGTTGTATGTAGTAAAGCATTCGCAATTGCTTCTGCTTCTTGTTGTTGTTCTTTCTCTTCTTTCACTGGCAGTAGAAAGCGTTACGAGGCAAAGCAACGATTACCGTTGGTTTATAACAATTAGCTTTTGTTTTGACGTTGCTCAACACTAGATCGCATAATTCAAATTAATAAATAATCATAAATCCAAGTGATGTGATTCATATGCGAGCGGAGCAGCGTCAAAAGCTTTATAAACCAGCTGTACATACATACATATGCATGCCCCAATGCGTGTGTGTGTGTGCAAGTGTATTGTCGCTTATCAGCAAAAATGCTAGAAAAAAAATGTTTTCTCTTTTCGCTGTCATTTATTTTTATACGCTATGCATACACACAAACTAAGTACAAATACATAAGTGTGTACGTATGTATGTAGTGTAAACAGTGGACATGCAGTTGGCAGCGAAAAACGCATGGAAAAATATTATTACAGGTGAACACACATACATATGTACATACAAAGATTTATGTATAATACATTTTCCATGTACATGTGTGCCTTGAGATTCACATAGTTCAAGGCTAAAAGTTGACTTAATTATTATAAAATTATAAATGGTTCTAAAACTGTGCCCTGGTGTGAATTGGTTGAGCAAAAAGCTCCTCTTTAACGGTGCTTGTGAGTTTGTATGGGTGTGTGCGTGTGTTTATATCAATTGTAAATGAAATTGAAATCTTTCGCCTAGAATTGAATGAATTTCTGTTTTCTATTTTCTTACCATTTTGGCACTTAACGTTTGCTACGCTGCTACTCAGCACAGTACATTATAAATGTCAAATGTGTGAGTTTTACGAATGTGCATGTGTGTGTGTCGCTCTTACTGTATGTGTGTGTATCGGCTAACTGGTTTTGTTATTCCTTTGCTTTTTGGTTGGGCGGCCGCAGTGTCAGGGCGACGTTGACGCTAACTGCGCCGCAGCGTCGCTGCTTACCTTTTACGTGTTACTTTTTGGGGTTATTCTTAACGGAGCGAACACCGCAGCGTCAGCGCGTGTGAGGAGGAGATCGTCTCATTTTCATGTAGCATTCAATTTGTATTTTTTTGCTTTTTGATGTTTTGCCAACAATAAAAGCAGAAATGAAAGGTAAAGCGCAGAGCCTAAAAATAGCCAAGCATAGCATCGACGTCAACGATGGCTGTGGCAGTGACTGCGACTGCGACGCGTTGGTAATTTGCTTGATTAAGTGGAATTTTTCCACGAAAAAAAAAATAATTGCTTTTGAAATGCAACCGAAAAAATATTTAAAAGTTTATCTCGCCTCTGCCCAGTAACAGAAAACATTCGCATAGGTTTGCAGGACAGGGAGTATTCAAATGCTTTACCCCTTAAACGTATGCAGCTAATGAGGTTCTTCACAAACCTGGTCACACTGATGCTGGACAGTGAGGAGAAATGGTCGATGATCTGCACCTAAGCTTATAACCTTATAATATGAAATATATCTAAAGTAAATAAAAAAAAATACAGAAATAAACATACAGCGAAAGAGGCGCACGGTTGGATAGACAAAAGCAGTGAAGAGCGCAGCACACACACACAGTTTATATACAGAAGTTGAACTCATGCCGCCGCCTATGTGAGTGAGAGTGCGAGTATGAAATTTGTATGTATGTGTGTGGTACTGTCTTATATACGTGGAGCATAGTATGTATGTATGTGTGCATGCATGTACAAAAACAGTAACAACAAGAGCAAATAGCAAAAGACAACGACAAGAGCTTTACAAGCAACTGAGCTGCGCTTTTATATGTATTGGTATGCATATTCCTATGTACATACGAATGTATGTGTGTATATTCAGCAAATATGGAAATTGTCATTGCAATATTGTGAAATTTGGCCGTGATAGAAATGATGTGTCAAATTGCTATAGTTCCTCTATGATGCACTCATAACAAGTACATAGTTACATACATACATATGTATGTGTGTGTATATGCATATGTTTATATTTGTTTTTCTGAGTAAACATAATAGTTTAACGCTTAATCTTTTTATGACTTTAAGCTGTTGATTATCAGCAGCAGCATCATAATTTTGTTTTCTATTTTTATTCATATTTCGGCTTTTTAGCATGAAATAAAGTCGAATATAAAAGCAACACAATTAAAACCAGTTTGAAAGCTATTACTCTTGTTGCTATGTATGTTATGCATGTACATACATGTTTGTGCATGTATTCAGGTATATAACTTTATTTTTTTTAAGTTGGTCAGACTATACCACCTGCCAAAAACAGCTGTAAAATGGCTAGACTCCGACCCATTTCCCCGCATTTTCCTTCACCCCCAGCGCCCCCTCCCCATTCCACTTGCCAATTACTCAGCGTTGCCATAAAAGACAGTGCAAATATGTCCAGCGATAAGCAGCAAATCCGCAAATACTACAACAACACGTCACACATTTATAGTTGTAGAGGCAGCGCAGCCGGCAGCAACGTAAGCAGAGGCCAACGACTACAAGCAGCAGTAGCGACTGCGACGTTGACAGCGACGCGACGATTTTTCGTTTGTAGTGCGCGCAATTAATTTGTATTAAGTTGTCGTCATTGTTGTTGTTGTTGTATTTGTTCTCGTTGTACGTAACCCATTTTCTAGAAATTTATTTATATACTTACATATTGTACATACGCATGTACATATTTAACTCTGTTACTTGTAGTGTTGCAATTTCCCCAAAGCTTATCCTTATCGGTGCTATTAATAAACAAGCGTTCTTATGTACATAAAATACATTTCTACATAAGTACATATCAGCCATGTATGTGGTGAGATTTGTATTAGCTGACATCTTTTAACTCAAATACGTTTGCTTGTTTATTAATAGATAAGAACAACTGTATTAATGGATCAAAATGACTTAACACTTTTGCGGTTTGTAAATCAGAAGACTTACACTTAAACTTACATACGCACACACGTATGCAAATGAATAGGTAAAGCTTACATTGTCAATTATGACTGTTAAATCTTGCTTGTAAATTAGTGAAGGAGTTGCCACTACGTTGAAATGTCGTCCCGCTATTGTTGTTGCGTGGCTGACGTCACTAATAAATTTCAAACAGTCGAAAGGCGCAGAGCTTAGATTTATGCGCTACTGCATTTTGCAGCCGCCCACTTGACAACCCCACCACACACACACATACAGGCCCACCCCCATCCCCCATCCCCCAACCCCAATTTCTACTCCCAGTCCAACCCAGCCCACCATGAGGGGACGTTGTTGTTGGCGATGGTGAGTTAATACATATGTACAATGGCCCATGTACAAGTCGGCCGCTCTCACTTACTCGAACGCGCGCTCTCAGCAACAGCAGCCCACCGCTCTGTTGCTTGCTCCTCTCTTCCGCTCCGTTCGTTTTGCTGCTGCTGCTGTTGCTTATGTACATACAATGGCAGGCCATAAGATATGCGCATTTCTTATACACGAGTAAATATATATGTATTTGTATTCATGTACCTACTTGTGTATTTGTGTGTGTGTGTGTGCGTTTGTATGTATATAAAAGTATGTTTGTTTATTTGTCAGTTTGTTGTGTGCGAAGCTGCGACTTGTTTTGATAATTTTTTTCACTTTATTGAAATGAATTAAATTATTTTGCGCATATCACAAATTAAAGCAATTGCAATAGCTCTTCGACTATTCAGCCGTCAACTGCGATTTTCCTTGTACTATAGTTAGTTTTGGGAGGTCAGTTAACTAATATGCAAATCAGTAGTTAAATCTGTAGTTCTGGTTGGGTTAACGACTGGGCGTAGTTAAGGTGTTCTTTCGACGTGGGTGTGGTGGGGAGGGGAGTGGAATGTGGGGTTTATGGGGTGGCCAGACAGTTTTCAGTTCTCCACAGCACCCCCTCCCTTTTCACATCGTCACACTTTACTCCCAACTCTCGGTCGCCAACTGCCGCCGTCTGCCCGCCACTCACTCTCAGTTGCTATTTGGCTTTGGCTTTGGTCTCGCGTGTGTGTGCGACGCACGCTCTCTCTTCTGTCTTGCTCTCTCTCTCTACGTCGGCTGGCTGGCTGCTGCTGCTACTACAGTTGTTGTTGCTGTTGCTTTTGCTGCTCACCGCAGCCGCACTCAAACACATTTTGCTTGTTGGTTGCTCTTCGCTTTTGTTTGTGTTGTTGTTGTTGTTGGTGCTGCTGCTCGCTGCGCTATGTACACAACTGTACTTTTGATTTAACCTTATTTCTTTGCTTTTTTTGCGTTTGTTTGTGTTAGTATGTGTGTGTGTGAGTTTCGTTGTAGCTGTTGTTGCTCGCCGTTAGTTGTTGCTGTTATCGCTTGAGATGACTCTAATAGTACTTAACGAGTCCATCCGACTCAGGCTGAAAGTCAAGGCTGACCTCCTTGGGTAAGTCATTGCTTATCGGCGGGCGGTCAGTTATCTCTCTTTCTTCCTCTCTTTCTCTTTGTTCATTCTAATGGCTTCCCGCTGCATGGATGTGATGACATTTGCCCGGACAGGTGCCAACGACCGTTATACCTAAACTTGAACTTGTCTGAATACGTATTAAACACACACACACACATGCATATTTATGTACTGCATTAACAGTAGTCCTATTGACATACATACATACACACACACACAAATCTGCATATGTTGCTAAGCTTTAAGCGCTAATTGAAACACATTTAGCGCGCTATTAAACACAATTATAGCCATACAAATGTCAGTAAAGCAAAAAAAAATAAAAGCGAAAAAAATCCAGCGCCAACGCCAACAAATCGATATACAACTTTTTCGCTGGGGTTGCCAGAGGGGCACACAACGTCAGGGAAAGTGCGGCCAATGTCGTGTTTTGCGTATACGTATACGAAAAAAAAACGCCGGCATTTTATTTATTTAAACATTATTATTAAAGCAGCTGTTAAAGTTAAAATGTTTGGATTTGCTTTGAAATGAGAAACAAAATGCGGACAACAATCATTAAAACACACACATGCACGCATACATATACATATATACTAACATACATATCAACTTAGATATTCTCACGCTCACAATAAACGGCACAGTGGTGCAGAGCGCTAGACTTCTCTATGAAATGCTTAAAGTGAGGCAAGTGTTTGATTGCCGAAAAGTCAAATTATTATTATGTGTAATAATGTGTTTGAATGATCAATTGAAATACTTTATTAGCTGTTAATTATTTGTATTGCCTGTTGCATTCATGTCAGTTGCATCTGATAGTTGTGTTCCACAGTGCAACGGCTGTTCGCTCTCAAGCAGCAATCTGATGACGACACAAGTGCGGAAAGTAACGAGACAATGCCGACAGCTGCTTTAAGGGGGAAAAACGAACGAGTGAGCGCGCTAAATGTGCATGTGTTGGTGTGTGTGTGTGTGTGTGTGTGTGCGTTAGTGTGTTGTCTGTGTATCTGTGGCTGCCAACTTTCAAAGCGAGTTAATTTATAGCACGTTGGAGACGTTGTTAGCCAAACAATAACACATATATATACATGTATTTAAGACACGCACACACTCATGCATAAATAAAACATAGTTTTGCTCGCGATTTAATAATTATGCTGTTTTGCTTTTCTTCTTTCTTCTATTCATGCGCTACATCAACTTCTTAAGGCCGTTGCGCAAATAAATATGTATGTAAGCTTAGCTCAAAGAGTTGCCACCCCGTTGCGAAAGATTGAAGCTTTGTATTGTGTGTGGCTGCATTTATTTCATTTTAATTGGACTGTTATTGTTTGAATTGTTACCGCCGCTTGTTGAAATTGCTTTTTATTGGTTCGCTTTCGATGTGACAAGCGGACAGGTGCACTGTTGTTGTTGCTGCTGTTGGTGTTCCTGTTTGAATTGCACACACTTACATACAAGTGTATGTATATTATGCAGTGCAGTTGTTGAAAAGTTTATTCACCTCTCTCGCTCTCACGTGTCTTGTTCGCTTTTGTGTGCCTATGCCTGTGTGCATGTGTGGTTGTGTGTCGTGATTTGATTCTTTTGCTAGTTCTGTTCTGTTTTGCAGCTACTAAACATTTACCGATTTGCATGTCCTCTCTTCGCTAGAGAGCTGTCTCCTTTCCCCTTCTCCTACGTCTTGCCTTGGCCACTTTGTTTTCATGTAAATTTTCTCGTTTGCTGCCGCTTCGCTTTGTATGCGAAAATTTGATAAAACGAAAACGTGACTTGCTTATGGAAGCAACTTTTGCAAGCTCTCTTTTTCAACAACGTTCCATACTAATGCTGTGTGGCGCTTGCACAATGGTGCATTGGAAAGCTTTTGTAGAATTAATTTTTAGAGCGAATAACTAAAAATATGTTTCGTATAAGTATTTTGAATTAGCCCAATAATTTGAATAGATATCGTTAACAGAGCTTGGCACCGTCCATTTCATAATAATAACCGACATAAGCGAAAGGAAGTGCCCTAATTTATGATATTGTACCACAGTGCCTTGGCGCATACATGCTTTTGTATGTATATGAATATACTTAGTATTGTATGTGTATATGTATGTTTGTATATCTACGATCAAATCTGTGCCTGGCTTTGTGATTTAGTGCAGCACTTTCCTTTCTACTTTGGTCTTTTGTCGTTTTGGACTCAAGTCGCTCTCTGCCATGGCACAATCTATAACATCGTCTCGGGGCTATCAGTTGACTCAACAAGGTCGTCACCTAAATGAATTGAAATCAGGATATCTTTATGATTTGCTGCTTGCATTGAAAACGCGGTAACGGTAAAAAGGGAGCAGCGAATAAGAAGCGTTAAATCATTAAGGGTTAGTCTCTCTGATATCCGTTGGTAAAGTGAAAAGCAGAAAGAAAAGTGGATTGGGAAAAGCGGAAAGCGACACAAGAAACGGGAGCAACCCTTAAATTCAGCGCAGTACAGGCAAAAGTATCCCATTTGACATACAGTAAACTCTCAATAAAGTAAACTCAATTAAAATATAAATTAGGGAAAAATATGTTGAACTTTGCGTTATTTACACAACTTTAATTTGTTTATACCTGTGATTAGATGACTTCTGCATTCAATATAAACATTGTGTACTGTACTAAGCCCACTTTAGATACATCTACTAATTAAGTTTACGTCTTTTTTTTACAGTTGAATCAAGATACGTAATCACGACGACGCGACGCGCGAAAATGGCCAAAATGGAGGTCGACGATGTGGTCGACTTGAGTCTCAGTTCTGGGCGAGATCCGGCGCTGACCATAACGCCCACTACAACAGCGCCAACCACACCAGGAGCGGGAGCAGCATCCACAACAGGACTCAGCAATCGTGATCTGCGTGCGCTCACAGCCAACAACACGGGACTGACCATAACACCAGCTCCGGCGCCCACAGCAGCAGCCACTGGCAATGGGAATGGGAGCAGCAACAGCAACAATACTAACAGCAACACAGCCAATGCCACAACAAATAGCACAAATAGCAGCAGCAGCAGCAACAACAACAGCAGTAGTAGTGGTGGGGATGGAGCAGCAGCAATGATAACGGGTGCAGGCAGCGGCAGCGGCGGCCAAGATGAGAACAAAGTACAACGTCGCGTGCTGCGTCCACGCACCGAACCCAAATCATATGCGGAGGCACCAGATATTGTGCTGCTGCCAGCACGAACCAATGGGAGGCAGCAGAATGGCAATATTGATTCGGAGACGGATGACGAGGAAATGCCGCCGTATGTGCCCATCAAGGAGTTGTCACATGCTGAGCTTAAGGAGCGTGAGAAGAGTTTGCGCAAATTGCGACAGGATTTGCGGAATGAGGAGACCAAATTGATGCTGCTCAAGAAACTGAAGCAGTCGCAGCAGGTGATGAAGGAGAATCTGGTTGTGACGCCCACAAGTGTGTCGCCCAACAATCCATTGGCAGCGATACCCAGTGCTCTCACCGCCAAAGGGTCGCTTAGTGTGACGCCAACGTCGGCAATGCCGCTGCCAGCGCACAGTAAAGGACGCAGTAGTTTGGGTAGCAGCGCTGCTGTTAGCATCAGGTGAGTAATCGATACAAGTATCGATACTTTACATGTTAATAATACTGTCTCTTTCCCCCTTTCTTTTAGCGCCACCAACAATCGTAGCGTAAGCTCCACAGCAGCGGCTGTCGCTGCAGCGGCGGCAGCATTGTCTTCGTCGTCGCAGCGCAGCAGCAGCAATAATAGCAACAGCCACAGCCACTCGTTACTCCCGCCACCAAGATCATCGCTTACAGCTGGCGCCACACTCGCTGCCGGTACAACAATAACGCCTGCCACAAACAGCTCGCACCGCTCGAGCGTGCTGCCACCGCGCACAAATCTGCCGAATCTCACAATAACGCCATCGGTGACCATAACGCCGACGTCGGCGCCGCCTTCCAGCTTGAAAGCACGCAATGTGAGTTATTGTAATGTAATCGTTGCCGTAAGCGCCGAGTTTTTTTCCAACAAACTACATTTTGTGCTATAGAAAACATAAACAACAAAAACACAACACATTCAAAGCTTTTAAATAAATATGTATTTTTCTTTTGGTATTTTACGTTTGAAAACTCACGCTTACCAACACTAAACAGCGCAGCTCAATGATCGAACTTCGATAAATGGTATCGAAATTCGTTGATTGATTTGGCAACACTTGGCACTCTCACTCACATAGTCACACAAACACACTCTCACGCGAGGACAACTGTCAAAAGTCTTGAATTTGATTTTTGAAATATTCATTTCAAGCAGGCTTTTTTCCGCTTATGATTTTATAATTTTGGTGGCCAATTTTGGCAGCCATTTTGATGCCACGCACACAATATTCAAATTAAAATCAGTTAGCTTAATTCCAGAGAGGGAGAAGAGAGAGAGAGAGAGAGAGAGAAAGAAAGAGAGAGTGAGAGATTTATGTGAAAAGCTTGAAACGCATTTCTAATTTGTTTCACATTCTTTTATGCCAAATAAATATAAAAATCAAAAATAAATTGCCAAACATGCAGCCTAATATTTCGGATAATTCGAAGGTACCTGGAACAATTAGCAATTCTGTTTCCATTACGCCGGCGCCGCCGCTGCAGCAACAATCGCATCAAAATCAGCTCAACGATTTGAAGGTAAGCAGTAAAAACACAATAAATAAAAGAAAATTAATTAAACTTTTCCTTAAATCTTACAGAATGATCGCAACACGCCCAGGGAGGAGGCTCAGACACCGGCACAGCGTCAGGCGGCAGCGAAAATGGCGTTACGCAAACAGCTGGAAAAGACCTTGCTGCAGGTAAGCTGCACTGCATCCAGTTCACAAGCAGTTCCGTAATCATTCCTTTACTTAAACTACAGATACCGCCACCCAAGCCGCCGCCACCAGAGATGCACTTCATACCGAATCCCAGCAACACTGACTTTGTCTACCTACTTGGATTGGAGACTGTGGTGGACTACCTAACTGTTAATAAGAAGGCCAATGCGGTGGCTGCACCATTCCGTTGTGCCCAATGCAAGATTGACTTTACGCCCGTTTGGAAATGGGAGAAACAGAGTAAGTTACGCCTTTAAATTGCTTTACGTGATTAGACTTCATTTTTTGCCTTTATAGCCAATAAGGATGCCAAGGTCATTTGCGAGCAGTGCGTCACGTCGAATGTGAAGAAGGCACTGAAGGCGGAGCACACCAATCGACTGAAGCAGGCATTTGTGAAGGCACTGCAGCAGGAGCAGGAGATAGAGCAGCGTTTGGCCAGCCAGAGCAGTCCATCGCCCGTGGAAGTAAATGCTACAAGTGTTAACCTCACCGCCTCCAATCTATCGACCTCGTCGTCATCGTCATCAGCGCACCAGCAGGCGCTGCAACGGGAACGCGAACGTGAACGGGAGCAACGGGAACGAGAGCGCGAGCAGCGTGAACAACTACAAGCATCACATGCCTCGGCAGCGGCTGCTTTGGTCAACTTGCCACCATCGGTAACCGTTATACCAACCAAATGTCAGACACCAACACCAGCAGCACCGCGTCCCACGCCGCCACCGCCGTCAGTAGCGTCACAAAGACAACAGCAGCCAACGCCACCGCCAGCAGCGAGCACAGCGCGATCCTCGCGAGCAGCGGCCACAGCAGCAGCAGCTGCCATTGCCGCCCAACAGGCGGGTATACTCAGTCCTGGGCCGGGACCAGCATCGGCGCATCATCATGAACCCACAACGTCGTCATCGTCGCGTTCATCACGCGTCGATCGTGATCATCATCACCATCAGCAGCAGCAACGGGAACAACAGCGGGAGCAGCAGCAGCAACAGCAGCAGCAACAAGCTCAGAACTATGACAAGTATTCAGCTGCCACATTGGCAGCAGCAGCGCATCTCACCGCACTTGGTGGCATGGGCGGTCTGAATATCAACAATCTGGCCAGTTTGGGTAATCTCAGCCAGCTGGGCAATCTGGCTGCTCTAGGCGGACTCGGTGGTGGCAGCTTTGGTGGCGCCTCGACGGCAGCCAGCAATTCAGCAGCCGCTGCAGCAATGAGCAATGCGTCGCCAGCAGCGACAGCGGCAGCTATGCAGGCGTTCCAGCAGCAGCTATTTAGAGGTAAGCTCGAGGTGCCCCCACTGGTTTAATGATAACTAATCTATCGACTCTTTACACAGCTCTTGGCCAGGGATTGGGCGGTAATCCGCAGCACATGATGCAGTTTGCGCCGCTTCTCTACTCCTACCAAATGGCCATGGCACAGGCAGCACAAGTAGCAGGTAAGCTTGGGTTGTAGGGCTAAAAGCAAACAGTTGTTAACGCTTTTTATTTACTTGGCTTGTAGCTTTCAACAACAACAATAAGAAGAGCAGCTCCGCATCCAGTTCGTCCAAGAACAACAGCAATGCCACTAGCCTGGCGGACATACAACGTGCCGCGGAGTTGCAGCGTCAGTATCTGCTGGAGATGATTCCACCGCAGCAGCCGAGTGGACCCAGCGGCAGTCGCCAAAACAACTGGAAGGCCTAAACAACTGGAGAGCCCAAACGACTAGAGGGCCTACACCATTGGAAGGCCTAAACAGCAGCAACAACAACTAACTAACTTTATGATTTTTCTTGATTAGGTAATTTTATAATTTACGCAAGCAAATGCATAATTGTACACGTAAACAATATATAATGATGATTAATCTATTTGTAATTTACAAACAATAATTATTACATAATTAATTATACATAATTATATACAAAGAATGCAAAAGAAAAAGCAAACAAAATCGAAAACTAAACTAAAAACAAAAACTAAAAAGAAGCAAAGAAACCACAATGTGAACGTAAATTGTTAGTTCTTTTTCTTTTTTGTTAATAATACTATACTTGTCGTGTTTCTCATTTAAAGCCACAAAACAAGAGCAGCAGTAAATCACAATAATTATTAACAATTAACAATAGTAATTCACCACACACGATTGCAACATTTTTTAAGCTCCTATAGTAATTGAATAATTATAATATGCATAATAATTAATTATACATACATACATACACATATACATATATATAGCCTGTAAGGAGAGATAGACCCAATTTTTCAGGGCCCAAGCTATATAGTATGCCCAAGACTCCTACCCCAGCAGTCCCCTTCTTAGACCCCACACAACTGAGTTAAGCGGGGATGTACAAGTTTAATTTGTAGCCAACACATACACATATACACGTATACATCCACACACACACATATACATTATTATTATATACAATTATAATTGTAATCAAATTTAAATTTACGATTAGTTTTTAGTTGTATACAAATTTTTTGAATAGGGCTCTATATAATAAATTGCGGCAAGAATTGCACAATACGTTTTATTTTGCCAGACTAATAGATACTACGTTTTGTTTTTTTAAATAAGTAATCATTTTAT
Organism: Drosophila parthenogenetica; assembly: GCA_035047505.1. Taxonomy (NCBI): domain Eukaryota; kingdom Metazoa; phylum Arthropoda; class Insecta; order Diptera; family Drosophilidae; genus Drosophila; species Drosophila parthenogenetica. Next base: position 5,439,233 of record JAWNPM010000247.1, on the reverse strand, counting down.
TAGACACAATTTAATCTGCAACTGATTAAAGCCAAGATAGAACTGTTATTTAGTTGACCACTTAATCAATTGTTAAAATTTCCATCTTTAAATCGCACATCGAACCATTTGTAGCTTAAACTTATGATTATTGTACATATTACATACATATGCAAGCACACATACATACAAACATACGTACATACATATATTTAACAGCATTGAACACTATTTTCCTCTCTTAAATGCAGACCGATTTTTTGCCTTTTTCGATGCGAGTTTGGAGTTTGAAGTGGGAAGAGAAAAATATTTAAATGAAACGTAATATTGACTGATCATTAGCGTATTTTATAATAACTCAAGCATGATTAAAATTAGATATTGAGTGAAGAAAGTGAGAGCGATAGAGTACCCTCTTAGGGAAAAGGGAACAGAGCTATAGGAACAGTTGTAGGAACAGATAATTGTAGGAACAGAGAAGGTTACATTCAGGCGAATCATTCGGAACACAAACCAAATTCATTTTGGGCATGCGAAATCAAATTGTGATCAAAATAAAAACGTAAAAACAAAACAAATGAAAAAGAAACTAAAATATGAGTATAAAAAGTATAAAAACCATAATTATTTTTAGCAAATTAAGTTTAAAATGCATTGTAATTCGAATTCAAAATAATAACAGTCGATACATTATCATACAACAAACAAAAAAACATAAAAACAGCAATTCAGCCGCAGCATTTACAGCAAAATAGCGTCAGTTTCAGTGTGTATGTGTTTGAAATTCTATGCTAAATATAAAAACAAACAATATGCATATATTATATATAAAAAAAAAAACGTTTTTAAACCGAAAACACTTGCACCGGTTTTTATTTAAATTGGCAGGCGATAAGTTCCTATCGAACTGAATTGTGTGCGATGTTAATCGATAAAGCGATTGCTGGAGAAGTGTTCAGCTCATATGGCGCTGTTAAAAGTGCTCAGTGGCTGCATATAGGCGAGTGCGATTAATAATTAGTATTATTTCTGTATGATGCGCATTTATTTATTGACCATTTATGAAATTGGCCTTTTTATAAAAATTTACACTTTGCAGCCGTGTTTTAAGCTGCTTTATGACTTTAACAGAAAAAATACTAGCCACTCCAGCACTGTTAAATTGACTGCATGTGTGTATATGTGCCCTGTTAGCTGCACGAGAGTGTTAACAGCAAACATTGCAGAGTTGTTGTTGTTAGAGTAGAACTTTTTCGCAAGGTTAATTTTTAGTGCTTCCTCCCATCGACGGGTTAAATTTAGCCAAACGAGTGCTAGCTTTTAGCCACAAACATGATAAGCTTTTTGTTCATTGTAAATCGCGCATTCAGCGCTAGCAGCACGGCGATGTCGCAAACGATTCAAAATGGTCCCCGTCCGCTTGTACTCTGTGGCCCCTCGGGCTCCGGCAAGAGCACATTGTTGAAACGTTTGTTTGCCGAATTTCCGGATAAATTTGGCTTTAGTGTGTCGCACACGACTCGTCGTCCCCGCGAAGGTGAACAGAATGGTGTGCACTACTACTTTGTTGGTCGCTCCGACATGGAGAAGGCCATTGGCAACGATGAGTTCATAGAGACGGCCGAATTTACGGGCAATTTGTATGGAACCAGCAAACAGGCGGTGCGTGAGATCCAGAGCCAGGGACGTGTCTGCATACTGGATATTGAGCAGAAGGGCGTTGAGCAGATTAAAAAAACCGATCTCAATCCCATACTGATCTTCAACAATCCACCAACCATTGATGAACTGGAGCGACGACTGCGCAAACGTGGCACTGAAACGGAGGAATCACTACGCAAGCGTCTTGATGCCGCTCAAGTGGAGATTGCCTTTGGCCTAACACCTGGCAATGTGCACAAGGTCATCAACAATGTGGACATCGATGTGGCCTACCAGGAGTTCCGTGACTATGTCGTCGATGAGCTGCTGAAGCAGGAGGCACAGGGCGTGCGCATCAACTAAGGAAACGACCAATCTCTAAAGGAGGAGTTGGACTACTTTGGGGTGCAATGATATTACTTAACGAACGGCATTTATACTTAGTTGTCTTGCAATGCCTAATCCTTGTTTTATTGTGTAATTCTTTTTAAGCAAACAGTTGTTAACAATTAAAAATAAACAAAGAGAGAGGTGGAGAGAGCGATGGCAATAATTAATATTTATTGTGACAGTACAAACAAAAGGTCAAAATGTTATCATTAATGATTCCTTTACAGAGAGCAAGCGACAGCAGCACGCAATGGTTTTTAATTGATCCTTAGCTGAAAGTGACACGCACACCCAAACGCCAATCCTGCTCGCCACCTTGGGAGGATTTATGATTGATACGGATTGGTTTTATAGTCATGATGCAGATGGACGCGTGCTTGATAGCTTGTGTTACCCGTTTGCATGCCATTGCTCCTGTGCACCACCCTCGCAGAGCCATCAATCTTTGTCCGACTATCTGCGCTGCTCCACAGCCCCGCAATCGCCTCCAGTGCCAACTCCGTTTCGTCGTCCTTGTCGTCGTGCTCCGCCGACACGGTCAGATCGATCTGACGTCGCTGTCGCTGAACCGTGGGTGCGGCTGAAATGCTCACGATCAGCACCAGCAACAGCAAAAAGATGTGTAACGTTCGCATGGTGATAATAAACTAATAAGAAACAACTCGTAGCTGAGCTGCTCAGTTGAGTCTGTCCGTCTGTCTGCCGCTTATCTCTTATCACTTATACTTGAAACCACAACAAATACGAACACAAATCAGTAGCTTCACAGATCTAGGCCTTTGTTTTATTATTATTATTGCTGACAAGAAGTCACAACAGGGAAGAGAGTGTAAACAGATTAAACTTTGGGTTCCATGATTTGTGCTGGTGGCCAATCCCATTGCTTGGCGGGCACGGGCTGCACCAGCTTCTCCCATGGCTTCCAGCCGAGCATTTTGCGTGCGAGTATCAACTCGTTCTCAGCCTGCACAATCAGCTCTTCCACCTGGCCACAGCCGACGGCCTTCTCTAAAGCGGCGATATCCTTATTCTGTAAATTAGACAACATTATTCTCCCAGCCTTCATCGGTGTCTTTGGCAGCACTTACGTTTGCTACTGCGTCCGCTCGCTGCTTGACCAACAGTTCGGTGTTTTTGCGATAACTGGAATCCTGTGGCATTTTGGCCACGGCACGCATAATCTTGCCATAAAGCGCGCAGAGTGTGTGGTGTGGATTGGTGGCAACGGCCAGACCAGTTAATCCTGTTGACTGCAGTGGGAAAAGTACACATTAATAAATTTTTCGCCAACCGCCAGCCGATGACATAACAATAACAAATGGTCAAAAGCGAAGCAAGCTTAGGACCCACAGCATGTCAAGCATTCCTGGTTTAACTACTTGTTTTTAACTTACCGCTTTTAGTATTTTAGCCATGTTATTTATTTAAATTGTGCTATAATCGCCTAAATTGACAGCAAAATCAACCGCAGCAGTTGCTAAAATCAACAGTCAGGGCTGACAAACAAATCTGTTCAGCTGCGCAGGGTTGCTACAAAGCAACAGCTGTGCTGCTTAGATAACAGTGTTGCAGAACGCTATTAGCTTGCAGTTCGATAGCCCGATAACGGTTTTGCCCGCCCAATTCAAACGCTTTCAGTGCAATTCAATGATGGCTGTTTATTTTAATTATCACAATCAGAATTATTACATAAAATGGTGGTAAATGTGAATTTTGTGAAAACTTGTGAGTATTTTCCTAGAATTTTGGAGATTCGTATTCGACTTGTGTGTAAATGAGATTACGTTGCTGCCGCTGGCGCTCGTTCCGCAACGCCAAATGCTGAGATTAAAACATTTACTACGGTTACAATAAAAATGCCAATGACTGTGTAATTATTGATTCGGTTCGCACGGCAGATCTCCCGCTCGTTCTTTATATTGTATCTGCCGTTCCATATAAGTCCGACGCCGACTGCAATCTGTTTAAATATGCGACAAAAATGAGTTTACATCCAATTTTGGCAACACGCAAATGTGAGTAACGCACCTGAAATATGATGCTGACCGAAATAAAAAACAAGCTGGGGTAAAAGTACGGATGCTGCTTGTTGGTCTCCAGAACGTAACGCAACTGATTTGCGTTAGCCGAAAGCAACGCCAAGTCCATCATACCCTGTGCAAGGGTCTTCTTGTGCTGATAAGCATTCACATCTGGTATTGGCGTCGCAACGCCATCAATATCCACAAATCCAGGATAATTAAAGTCTGGATGTGAGAAACTGGTACGTCGACCACCGCCATTTGGCATGGGAATTTTGCTACCACCTCCAGCACTTCCACCTCCGCTTCTGCCCCCTACACTGACAGTGCCCTCTTCTTCAGCTAGAAGACCATCGTCGACACCAGAGTTATGACCATTCATATTGGGACGATCGTCAGTGTCATCGTCATCCAGTTCGGGAACTGTTAAAGATGTTACAATTAATTTTAAGATATTAACTAAAGTTTAAACATTCAGCGATTCTTACACAATTGTTTGTTCAGTTCAGTTGATGTTTAATAGCGTATGCAGTTTTTCAGTTAAAATACATTTAATTAAAGCACATTAATTGCATGAGTACAAGTTGAACGATTCGTTGTGATTAAAAGAAAGATAGTATATATACTAACCTGCTCGCGGTATGCGAACATTGCGTCCATCAATATCGTCAATGGCCTCGTTGTGTATACCCTGTAAAATATGCAAATTAATAGCTTTCTCAAAGTATTTTAAACAACCACAAATGCATTTAATTCCAATTCTAATCAGGAATCGTTTGCCTTGTTTGCAATTATAATTTCAAAAACTATTTATGATTTCTTATGCGCCACAGCTTCCGCCATTTTAACTGATTAATCGGTTTATATGTAGTTAAGTGTGTGTGTGTGTGTGTGTGCGGGGGTATTTATGCGGGCCTAAACTAGATCGATTGAAAAATACCCCAATAAAATGAGTTGTCTCCCGGCTATGACTAATCTGGGAATTTTTTGCGTTGATTAGCTGAAAAGATACTTTCCCAAAAAACTCATCTCTTTTCAGTGTTTACACTGCAATTATCAACTAAATCTTTGCAAACATATGTATACGATGTATGTACACTGTGCCTATTATTATAATACCTAGAATAAAATTTGATTGATGTTGTAGTAGCTGAAGCTATAAAGTTTTACGACTGTGATACTAGCAAAACTCTGCCCGCTTTTAAGATACTCTGTAATAGGCATAAAATGATGGCTCTCGTGTATTAATTAATTGTCTTAAATTATTTTAGACTTTTTAATAAACGTTACTTTAACTTTTATATCAGTCCAATTATAATAAATATAACTCCCGATATTTAATTCAAGTTTTCAAACGATTATCGTTAATAAAGTTGATTTTAGTATAAAAAAAAAATATATGTAAAAATGTTTGTGTTGTTAAAGTCGTTAAACAGAAGCCGAATAAACTTACTTGTTTATTTTCCAGCGATTTATCATTCTCCAGTGTATTCATTTGGAGTGTTATATGTTTGCGGTCAGTCATTTTACAGCTTAAAAGATGCCTTTACTCAATGTAACCCAAAATGAAATTCTTTGTTTGTTTTATTCTTATATATGCTGTCTGCTTTTTGTTTTTCTCTTCTTTTTTTTTTATTTTTGTCTTTGATAAAATCACTTGAAAAGACGAAAACTCGTGTGCGCTTAACGGCCGCGTCGCACGCTATTAACCATTCAACTGATACTGAGCGAAGCCAAGCACAGACACAGACCCACAACCAGAACCCGCCGCAGATCTCTACCTCTCACTCTCTAACCAAGATGAAACGGTTGTGCTGTAAATGCTCTTGCTCTCTGACTGTTTGGCTCTCTTTTAGCATTGATTAATCAATGTCCAGTTTGACGCTGCTGCCGCACTCTCTTAGGTTTTTTTTTCTAGTTTGTTATAATACACGTAAAGCTTTTCGTTCTCCCACCGACACTCTCGCAAACTCTCTCTAGCGTGCTAACTTAGCACTGCTAAATGCAAGTTTCAAATAGAAATGCTAGCAATGCTAACAAACGCATATGCATATGCATATGTATGCATAATATAAAAATATATTAATTGCTGTGTGTGTATTTTTTCCTGTAATTGTGAGGAAATACCTGACGTTCTTGGAAATTGTCCTAACCCATATTAAAAGGAAAATGTCACAGGAAAATGTTGGCGCATATTTAGACTAGAAATTGCGCTGAGTCATCAACGGGAATATTGACGCCAAAATGATTGTCAAGTTCAGTGCCTCAAAATCAAAGAAAGGCAATCCAAAAATAAACTCAACAGTGTTCTTTTGCTAGAACAAACCGGTCTGGAAAGCCTTGGTATGAATATGATGATGATTATGATCAACACACGTACATAAATGTATGTTAAAATGTATTTTTAAATTGTAAAGGAGGTGTCATTTTTACATGTTGTGATTAGTTCTACAGCTTGGAAAATAATTACTTTGTCTTTCGCATTTTTAATAACTTGTTTTTTGTGTGCATTAAAAGCTAAAATATTTCAGAGTCCGTCGTAACGGAATTTAATCTATCGATAGCTTGGCACACTATCGATAAGCATAAACTTTGCAAGCCTGCGCGCTATCGATCCCGCTCATTTTGCGTTCGTGTATCGACGGCGCATGACTCACATCGTTAGAAATTCGGCATAAAATGTGTGTTTTCCCCTTAATTGCAGGCATTATAGCAGTAGAAGCTGAACTGAAAGGAACTAAAGATGGGCGACAATACTGAAACTAAAAACAATGGCGTGGCTGGTGTGAAAAATGGAGCACGAAGCATACGTGAAGTACAGCAATCGTTTGCAGAGTCCCTCGGCTTTGGCAATGAGATCATTTGGGATTTGTAAGTATTGCGCAGTTAAAAATTGTTTTAGTATTTTAAGTCGTTAAATTTTATATGTGTGCGTCTACTTCTAGACTCTCCAAGGGACAAGCGGACATACTGAAGACAAAAATTGAAACACTTATACCAAATCCGACGGTGCCAAAAAACTTAACTGCTGACGACAGAAAAAAAGCCGAAGAAAAAGTCAAAAAGCAATTTAGAGTGTTTGAAGAAATGCGAAATACGCTTTTCAACAGTGTCTGGGAGCAACGTAAGTTCAATTTTGATTAATAGATAAGAAGATTATTTATATTGCTCGGTTATCTATACGATCGTGTGCAGGAAAGTACACCAATCGGCAGTCTTTAACCTCAATTTTCTATGTGCTGGTGGCGACCAATGAAACCAATCATAATAATGTTGTAAACTCCACATCGTGGTCTTGTCATCCCGTATTTCGCACACGGCGTTGCGTTGGTAAGATTAGCCAAGTTATTGATGTTGTCTTTCAGTCGTTCATAAGCTTTTTCCTCTGACAGCTGATAGCAACGGGAAAAGTAATAATAGCTCCGATTGCTGCATGATCTATGTGGACGAGAATGGTCGGGTCTATCAAAACTGGCAGTCCTATGTGGACGACAATGAGCTGCCTGAAGGTATTATGGTAGCACCAGAACGTGGTGTTTACAATCTAGACAGGCGTGGAGAGGTTTTGTTAGAAAACTGGCTAACACCGGCGGCAACGCCGAAACGCAAGGTACTCGGTGCACTTGACGTAACCACAGCGGTTGGTGGTGTGGGTGCAGCATGCGTGCCTCTTGTGGGATTGGCTGTGACTGTGGCGGCACCAGTGATGCTTGTGGCTGGCGCTGTGGGTCTCGCCGCCGCCGGCTATACAACTGCACGTGCTGGCTCCCAGCTGGTGGATCGCAGTCTCCACGAACAGTCAATCAATGTAACTAATCGCACGGCACGCAATCACTGGATTAGCACCATTGGCGGCCTGGTGGGTCTCGGTGCCGCTGGTGCCACCAGCGCAATGACAGCAGCCACAAACGCCGGTCGGAGTGTGAGCACTGTAAGTAACCCCGAAAGAAAATCTTCTAAGAAGTCTTCAGACTAAACTGCTGCTTAACTAATCCAACTGTAATCCACAGATAACCCAACTGACCGTAAACGGCATGAATATCTCTTCCATTATGATTTCGGGCACTGGTTTGGCTAATGGCATCATTGACTTAATACTCGTAAGAACACTTTACAGTCAAGGATTACAGAATTTTTCATGGAACTCAATATAATTTGTAGAAATTCCAAGACGGTGATGATATATCCACCATGGATGCACTGCAGCTTTCTACCTCGCTCTTTCTGTTTACGCACAGCGTGTGCAACTTCAAGCTTGCATCTACGATCATCAACGAAACCGCAAACAGTCGCATTGGGAGTTATCGGGAGACGCTCAGCAATCGGCAGCGGTGAGTTGGATTTGAACTCGATCGTCAGACATGTACTTATATTGGTTACCATTGCAGGCGCATGTTTGATAAGGTGGTGAAGGAGACGACTCGCACCAAGGGCGCTACGCAGGCCAAAATGGACATCATACGCAATGTGAACGAGATGCCATCGCGTCAGCAGTTTAATGATTTATACAAGATCAACAAGGATCTAAACAAGCAGGGAATTCGACCCCGTTTTGCAGCCAATGGTCAAGGTATAGAGCTAAATGGTCAGGTGATTACCAACACAGCGGAGCTACGTGCCAGTGTTCAGCATAACGTTGGACCCGATATTCTGAGCAAAGTCACAAATCCAATACCAGAGACAATAAGCTCTGCGAATGTGGGAACTCAAGGAAGCTCCGCGGCTAAAATCAACATGTCAGTGTTGAGCGGCTCCAGTGGCTTGACGGAGCCCATATTGGACACGCCGGAGCATACAGGAGCTTTGGCGGATGGTGTACGTGCTCTGAAGTTTGGATTCTTGATTATTGACGGGGTCTCCATCGCGCTCAACAAATTTGATACAATCTTTGAGCGCGTGATCAACGCGGAAAGCTTCGAAAATGCAATGCTCGCACTCGCCGATCTTTTGAAGAAAGATGTGATGACATTCGTACTTAATTTAACCGAAATGTTCATGCACATGTTCTGGGATAAACTCAATAAGGTGCTACAAATCTATATTTCATCCGAGTCCGTGCTATATAGAATCGGTAAGACTATATTGGATAAATATCGTTATCTTTCTATAAGCCAATTGGAGCAATATGCAACTGAAATTATGAACCAGGTTCAAGATCATTTCATGTCACTTAACCCCAACAGTTTCCCAGATCTGCTAACAAAGTGTAAGATCTGCAATGGATTCTATAGCATTTGCAATTTGTAAAATGATAATATAAAGTTCACAAACAGAACACAAAATATTGAGCACAAACGTGACATAAATAATGAATACACAAAAGGTTTCAAATAAATATTAAAAATGATCATTTTATATATTTTTTATCGTAGTAACCTATGTAATAAAAAACTTAAGAGATACAAGAATAAGCCAGGCAAAAACACACATACAATAAAACACATAAGTAATAATAATAATAAGTAATAGTAATCAATAACTAACGATATTGGAGGGATCAATATTCGATAGACGATCGGACGGATATAGCGTTAGGAACGATTAACCGAATTGAGTGTTGTATTATAATTATAAGCAGGGTATCCACAAATCGTTCATACTTGCTTTTCATTTATTAGTTCACGAAACACAGACAAAGATCCAAAATATAGTATGTATATATACTATCTGGATATACATATATATATATTCCATAGATATAGTATGTATATGTTTATGAGTTCTTTTGTAACTTGGGTAGATTTATCTTTCGGATAATTTCCGTTAATCCTGATGAGTCTGTATATGTTGTGTGTATGTTTGTGTGTACTAGTGTGTTGGTGTGTGTGTGTTTGTTGTGTGTATGCTGTGTTGTGCGTTGGCAAAAATTCCCATTAAGAGATTAGACACGAGACAATTGCTGGAGAAGATTACACGGCCAGAATGCCTCGATGCGTTCCTTGAGCAACTGAATCGGATACAATATCCAGGTAAGTACGGTCTGTGCCAGCAAGCCCATTGGTTCCGGATATTGATGCGTTAATAGGGCCAATAATGCGGTAAATGAGCACAAGCCCGCCGTGAACAGGATAAAAAATGGTAGCTCCTTTTTGGGATAAACGGAGACCTCATGGAAGGCCGGCAGGAGTTCGCGATCAGCGCACTCGGTGCACGTCGGATATGGATAGAAGAGATGACCGCGCTCTAGCGGATATGGCAGCATACGGAATGTGCCCTCCCAGGTGCAGTGAAGCAGATTTAAGGCTCCCTCAACCTGTTTCCAGTGTTTTAAATGGAAGAACGCATAGGCCAATGCCTCGGAATCGCCGCGCTTCAGTATATGCTCCGGCGGCAGTATCAGTGGCTTTGTTTCCAGCAAATACTTGGGCACGTGAGGATTGAATTCCACTGCCCGATGTATGGCCTCCACTGCACTCATCTCGGCCGGACTAAGACCACGCTTGGAGGCAATGTCCGGCGAGAATTTATCGGCAACGGCACGAGCCTTTAACAATGCGGCCGTATAACAAATAGTTGCGGATTTGGGCAACGAGATGTCATCGTATTTGGCCAGTATGGCATGGCAATCGGCATACGCCTGCATCTCCAGCAGCGTCTCGATGAGATTCTCATGAATGTTGAGCACACTCATTATCGAGGGTATCTCCTTGGTGAGATCACGAAACATCTTTGCTGCCTCCTTGAGCTTACCCAGTTTGCGGGCGCACATGGCCAAACGGCGCTTAATGTAGATTAATACATTCGTGTCTCGCCTATGGACACCATCGGCAATGGCACCTTGATGCTGAGTGGCCTGCGATTTGCGGTAATTGATTTCGGCTACTTTTAGTGCCGTTTTGAGTATCTTTTCTGCCTCCAAAATGGTCATAGCCTCCTCCTCTGCGAGCAGTATATATGCTGGAGCACATTCGGCGTTGATTTCCAGAGCATTATGGGCCGACTTGATGCGTTGCATCGGATTGCGTTCACGCCACGCTGTTTGCATGATTTCGTACTCCTCCTTACGGGCATCTCCCTCGCAGGTGAAGAATGTCTGATGATCCTGTGCACTCAGATTCATATCATAGTAGGTGAGCGGCTCCTTGCTGGTGGCCCAAAAGAATCTTTGGTACTCGGCACCACGAAAAAGATTCAATGGATTGCGCCATACTTTACACTCCGGTGTGCCACTACTGGTGGTTGAATTTGAATTGGTGCCGTTAGCACCACCTCCTCCACCACCATTGCTGCTGCTGGTGGAACCACTGCTGCTGCTGCTACTGCCATTTTCCAATTGGGCGTCATTGCCATTGATCCAGGGACTAATATGATTGATTGATACTTGCTCTGCAAATCACAGCATAAAATGTTTATATGTGCATGTTTTGGGATTATAAAATAATATAATTTACCGATAAAGGAGGTGCCGTATTTGCGAAAATACCACCATTCGAAAATTAAAATCAAACCCGATATTAGACTCGAGGTACCTGTGAGCGCAACATAAAACTTTGGTGTCAATGTGCTCAGAAACATTGACGAGTCCCACATCCTGTCGCTGTCGCCACCACTTCTGCTTGTGTCTCTGTTGCTGATGCTAGTGGTCTACTCGATTTTTTTGGGTTTCAGTTTTGGGTTTGAGAGCTGTTGTTGTCGCCGCCACGACCTAGCGGTGTTTTGGCGTTTGTTGATGTTGATTAAACGTTTCCTTTGACTAACGTTAACCAATGCTTTCGCTTTGAAAAGTCAATTTGCTTTAAATTTTAGTTGAAAATAAACAAATTCCCCTCTTATCAGCGTTTATCCTGCTGCAGATGAGACTTTTTTTTCCATGAAGTATTCATCGGTGTGGTGCAGGGGGTAGATAGAGCTGTCAGCACATCGATTGCTTACTTATTATCGATATCAAACTGACTCCAGCTGACAAGCTCATTTATCGATATTTGTCGAGTTACCTCACTGTAGCAGTCAAACATATTTGACTTGTCTGAGTATCGAGTATATACAAATCATAAAAGGCACATCACTATAAAATGGCCGCTGTTGCAGCAAGTGCATGAAAAATATAAATTAAGAAAAGTGCATTGGAATTTCAAAGTTGTTGTGTGAATTTTGTATAGAAAGTAGTCGAATTCAAAGGCGCTAGTGACATGGCTGAAGTGGCCAAGACCAAATTGGATGCTCAGCAACAGCAGCCAAAAGTAGCAACATCGTTGAAATCAGAAACAAACAGCGTTGCGGCCGAGGAAGAAGAAGATGGAAAAGAAAAAGCGGGCTCATCAGAGTCCGAATCCAAATATAAGGAATTAAAAATGCTATCGGACAGTGTGGAGCATTCGGATAAGACAACAATTGACAAATTAGATGAGTTGAGCTCACTTGAGCAGGAAATCGCTAAAATGCATAATATACAGCATTGCGCAGACTCGGATGAGTTGGAAACCAAAGCACTGGTGAAAGACGCGGGAAGCATCAAAAGTGAGAATGGGAGTAATGGCAATAACGACTCTCGAATAATGGACGAACTGATGCTGGCGACACGTTGTGCTCCAGAAAACATGGCACATATCAAAAAGGAGACGGCAGGTAAAGCTACATTGGATGATGTAGATCTTATTGCGCTTCTAAAGGGCACCGACCAGGATCATCCTACACCGGCTCCTGCTCCCACAATTACTTCTGCCTTACCAGCGGCTGCAGCGGATCCCACTGCTGAAGAGAAATCTAGCCTTGAACTGGCTCTAGCCGAGCTAGATAATGTAGGTGTCACCATTGAGGGCGAGGGGCAATACGAGATAATGGAGATTGACGATGGCGACAACGCAAGCGGACCAAGTCCAGTATTGCAGACCACTGCATCTCCCAAGACTGGCAAACAGAAGCTATCGCCGGAGCAGGCACGTGCCGTGGCTCTGGAACAAATGGCCGATCTGAAAGCACACTCGGCACGCCGCAAGGAGGCTGTTGCCAAGCAACAACAACAGCAACAGCTGCCACAGCAGCCGATGGACATAATCAACTCATTAAACGATGATTGGAACGAGTACGACAGTAGCAGCGATAACAACTCCAGTTCCAATTCAATTAAAATAGCAGCGCCTGGCACCAAGAAAGCGTTAGCCAAGAAAACCAAAGCAACCAGCGCAGATTCCCCCACATTGGCCAATGCTAATGTTCAACAAAAGCCTCCGATTCCTAAGTCAAGCACTGAGCAAGCCATCAGCATTGTGGAACCTTTGGGTAAGTGTGAAAGTAAAGTGGAAATTACGGCTATCTATATGGATTTCTCTTGTTTGCAGGCTTTAAGCGTACGCGTGTTATAAAACGCAAAATTATCTGGGATCCCGATGTGCCTGAAACACAGAAATCCTTTGCTCAGTACGCCAAAGGAACTGCAAGTCCTACAGCTGTAACATCAGCAGCTGCTACTCCTAGGGAAAGTCCTACAAAAGGAATAATAACTGGTGTGGATACACCTAAAAGAATGCGTCCAACTACACCCAAGGAACCACACAAGGTGGCAGCAAAACGTGCGGCAACGCCATCAAAACTTTTGGAAGCAAATGCCAATGCAGCTGCAGCGGCAACAGCAGTGACAACTCCCAAACGTCGATCGCAAACGCCAAGTGTGCCAAATGGAGGCACCACAGGTGTCATTGTCAAGAAGAAAAAGGTCAGCGAAATCGATCGTTTGATGGGCGACGAGGGAGCTGCCAATATGATGCAGGCCGTGGAGCGCGAACAGCGTGAGCTCAGTGGTGGCGAGCTGCCTAATAAACCGCTAATGCGTAAACGTTCCCTGACACTGACTGGACGGGTAAGTTAAACTACTCTTATAAACAGTCATCAAAATCAGCACAAAACTTACTAGATTTCATTTATAGCAACCACAAAAGGCAGCTACATCTGCTGCTGCAGCTTCAATTGAGGTGTTGGCTACAACACCCAAAAAGGAGAGTCCACAGAAGGTCAACAAACGTGGAGGAGGAGGAGGAGGAGGAACATCGTTACCTGCTAATAGCAATAATGTCGCCGCTGTTGATGCTGTGTTCAAAAAGGCCACAAAGTCACAGGCATCGGACTCCTGGGATTATGTGTACAAACAACGTGCCAGTGAGGAGTCGATGATAATGCGTCGACGTTCCAATAGCTCCTATTCAAGCAATGCATCCGTCAATCGCCTTTCGCTGGACACCAAGCCACCTGCAGTTGCCAATCTATCGGATGATGCTTCCGATACACCGCCTGCCTCTGATCCGTCATTTAAGTTCTTGAAACCGGAGACGAAAGCAAACCAAAGAAGCGATAGTACCACACCGCAAACACTCGCCAATGATCTGAAACGTGGTGTACAGCAGCAAAAGGAAACATCGCGTGCAAATGCCTCAAAAGTGGAGCTGGTTACGTTGCATAAAGTGGAAAAGGTGGCACAGCTGATCATCCACACACAGCTCTCCAAAACTGGACACACTTACAAGTTGCAACTCCTGCAGAAGCTAACTGAAATGTTGAATAAGTTGGCTAAGAGCAACGACTGCAACACGGTGCTGCTCACTGTGCAGGGAGAGCAATTTTGCCAGGGCATCGAGTGTCAGGAGCTGATTGCCCCAACGCTGGAGAAGCGCAAATCCTGCGTCAATCAATTTTCCTTAGTCTTAAAGTAAGTTGAAAGTAAGTTAGCTTTGGTGTATTTCTTATAACTCTTTTGATTTTAGGACATATCTGCGCACATTGGCGACATTCCCCAAGCCTTTGGTGGCTGGCATTGTGGGCAATCTTATGAATCTGGGCGTAATGCAATTGCCACTGCTTGACTATGTGGTGGCTGCCGAGGATTGCAGCTTTGAGACAAGCTACGCCAAACTGGGACAACTGCCCGAGGGTTATGCGTTTTGGCAGAAGCATCAGAAGGTGTCCAGTCAAGTGGTAGGCGGATAAGCATTAGTATATATCTTCTGGAATACTGCACAATACTTGTATTTTTTATAGCACACACGCTTGTTTTTGCTTGGTGAGCGATTGCAGACATCAGAGATACTGGAGACCCCAAATAGTTTCATCGACAAGTCCTGCAAGGCACACAGTGTCCAAGACGAGGCTCTCGCAGTTGCCCAACTCATTTCCACCACCACAGCCGAGGTGAGTTTCGCGTGCTTCAACTGCCCCGAGAACTCCTTTTTCTATTTCTTTCTTTTGCAGCACTATCGTTTACTCAAGAAGCAAACTCAGACTACGAATATGCCAGCATTGCAGTGTCTGGATGCGGAATTCAAGATCCTAACCGAACAATGGTCTTCAGCCAGCTTTCAGGCCAACTACAAGCGTTATGTGCACGACCTTAACGTCTAGGATGCTACCACATGAAGTGGTAGTGACAAATTTTTTTTTAATACTACAATAAATATAAATTTATAAGAAAATACGAATAATTGACGTATTTTGTAAATTGTTTACACGCAAGTTTCCACCCATTTGCTCTTTTTAGAAACTAAAGTAGCGAAAGGAAAGTTGTAAACAGAAATTTTGACAATTTTTAAATACTATATTTAAATATATTCCTTGTGTTTTCATAGGTAATTTTACTTGCATTTAGAATTACGCGTTGAAATTGTTATTAAACCGTTTTATTTGGAGTCTAGAAAAGGATTCTATTTATAATATACAATCGTAATTGTTAATGTTTAAATGTAATATATGCAACTAGCAATTTAACTACTAAGTACTTGTTATGTGTTGTGTGTATGTGTGTGTGTGTGTGGTTAAGAGATCAAAGCCGATTTGGTATTCCAGACACGGCAGTGTGTGTGTGTGTGTGTTTTAAATGCACGTTTCCGTTTCTGGCCCAGCCTTGATATGTCCTCCGTCTAGTTGAGCTTTTCCTGCTCGTAGAAGGCTGGAATTTCGGATTCAATACGCAGCAAACGTACATAGCTGATCAGTTTCCAATTGTTCTCGGTTCCATCATCAATGTCAGCTGGCACAAAGGTGGACATGTAGGAAACCAACTCCTGGGATCCATCCATATCGAGATCGGCAATTAGCATCGAATTCTCTTGATTAATCAAATCTGGTTGACAAATCATCTCGCTGCGATCGTTGCGACAGAACTGCACAATGTTGCTCTGCGAAGTATTCTCGATGCGTGTGTCGGCGCCAATGAAGAGCACCAAGATCACGGTCTCGGTGATCATTTGCATTTTATAGCTTTTCATTAGTTGCGCCTGGCCTGCGTTGGCTTTGCTGCGATTCTTGGCCGGCACACTGAATGTCTCCCGCTTTTGCAGTGGCAACACATGCTCAAAACTATCAAACTCCTCTCGGTCGGCGGGAAACTCATGATTTAGGTGGTGTGTATCACGTTTTAGACGCTGCTGCGGCTGTGGTGTTTGCTGCTTCTTTTGCGTTCCTTTGGAGTACGACTTGTCCTTGTTTTTCTCCTTATCCTTGTCTTTGTCTCTTTCCTTTTCCTTCTCCTTGATTGCATTTTGGTGTTTGGAAGAGAAGGAGCTAGTGCTGCTACTACTGCTGCTGCTATTTGTGTAGTTGCTGCTCTTGTCAACGCTGTTGTTGTTGTGCTGTTGTTGCTCCTGCTGTTGCCTGCCTGCACCATGATACTTCCAGAACTTGATGACAAAGCCCGACATCTTGGATTTGGTGTTCTTGAAGTGCCACTGGGCCGGCACCATACCATACATGCCCACGTTGGTGAAGTTACGCAGCGGATTCCTTCTGCCATTAAGGGATTCGGTCAGCACGATGGTTACATTGCAGTCTGGACACTTGCCAGAATTCTCCACTGTTAGCTCGCGGCCACTGAGGGAGTAAACATTACGCTGGGCATCCCCATCTTTGCGTTGTCCATGACGGCGATGCTGGGCAATCTTGGACGCGGGCAACAGACGTTGCCCCACTATTGATTTGTTGGTAATCAGAGCATAGAGTTCCGCCAAGGTCTTGGAACGCTGCTGCTCTGTATTGTTGCGCCAGCAACTGTAGCTGATTGTGCTGGCGCTAGCGCTGGAGCTTGACGAGATCTGCTTGCTTGCATCGAACTGGAGATTGGATATCTGGGAGCAATCGTGCACTCGAAATCCATCACCAATGGGTAATCCCCGACGGCCTGAAAGCAGACGGAGCACATTACGTGCCTCCAATTGGGAAGCTGCCAGCGATCCTGGCAACTGTTGCTGCTGCACAAATGTCTTGGTGCGTTGTTCCAGCGATATGCTGGATATGAGCAATATATCGAGCACATTATCGCCATCCAGATCGGGCAGAATGAGTGGAAAATCAAAGGCATCCAGTTTCCGAGCCGAGTGCTCCATGAAGCGCCAATGCCACTGACCACTAGCTGAATTTATGATGCCCAGCTCGCCATACTCTTCGATAACCAAGCAATCCGGTTTGCCATTGTGGTCCACATCCAAGAGCGTACAATCTATGGCCACCGGCTCGTCTACAGTCTCATCGTACCAGGCAACGGCACCGGAGTTGCCAATCAGCGAGAGAATCCCATTCCGCTTCAGATTGTTGGCACGGAATTCCTGATAGAAGACGTCGCCACGATAGAGGAACACCAAATTGTTCTCCCAGGCTCGCAGGCCGGCGACAACATTTACTCCGCCTCTGAGCTCAATCTTTGTGTAGTTGTTCAACCAATTGTGGGTCTTGACACGATCCACGGGTGCTGGACAAGCACCAGTGCCATCCCGGTTGCCGCAGGGTATTAGCCAAACGAACCCTACGACGGCAAACAGGCAAAGGCATAGGGAGGCAATGAAGCAACAACGTCGCTGCTTGGACATGGGTGTCCGTTTGCCGTTCTCCGTGTGGTTGCCCAAAATGGCAACATTATCCGCATGATTCACATCATAATCTCCACTGAAATTGGAGAACTCGACGCCAACACTGCCGCCTCCGGCTGATCCGCTGCCCAGATCGCTGAGCATCACCGAGCGGAATGTGTTTTGCATGTTATTGGTATAGCTGCTACTGATGTTGTTGCCGCTGCTCCCGATGTTGTTGCTGTTGGATTTTGGCTTTGATTGCTGCTGTGATTTCAGCTGTGAACTGGCCACAATGCGTGTGGCTGTTGGTCGTGTGTGTGGCGATTTCAACGCCAAAGTATTTGGTGGTATACGGCTGCGATTACGTTGTTGTTGCTGCTGCTGTTGATGCAAGTGTAGTTGCAATTGTTGCTGCTGCTGTTGCGAGTGTTGCTGCTGTCGATGCTTGCTGGCGTTGTGTATGACAATCTCCTCATCAGACTCGGAATCGCTCATTGCCTGACTTAGCGGCGTATAAATGCCTTGATGTGTTGTCGGCAATGATTCCGTATGTAGCATTTTAGCTGCATGGAGAAAAATCAATAATCCAATAGGAATGTGCGGACAAAAAAAAATTTTCCGACACCCAATAGCCACAAATTGATTCTGATTAATGATGCTTACCTTTAATTGTTGGCACAAACACTGGCTGTTTGCATGCATTATCCACATAGCTACAATACTTGCTTGGCTCTTTTTCTTAATTTAAAGTAAACATTTAAACACCAAGCTAATTCCTACTCCGTTTAAACGTTCAGTGTTGTTAAGTGTGGTTTCAAATGTTATCGATAGCATCGCAACCGCAATCGTTTCAGTATTTTTATTTTTTGCTATATATTTGGGGTAACACTGGCTGCCCATCACTATCATCAAAAAAAAAAAACAACAACTACCGTAGAAGTTTACGTGCGTGAAAAATTTAGTTAAGTTTTTAAGAAAAAACAGTATTTTGCAACGACTAAAACAAATCAAAAGTGTTCTGAATGCTGCAGCAAAGGCCAAGGCAATTACTAAACCGCAGCTTATTGAGCAGCGCTGATAAACGAAGTGATTTAGGAAAGTGAAAACAGTGCCAAAAGCCAACAGCAAAATCAAAATCAAAAAGCAAAGGCAAAAAAAAGCAAAAGAAGTAGAGGAAAAAAAGCTATACATCCCATACATACATATGCATATGTACATACACAAGTGGTGCTCGCGGTGCACTTGACGCCTTGTTCTATAAGTTATTTTACTTGATTTTACTGTAGTGTGTAGTCTAAAATTGTAGTTTACCACAGTCGAGCATTAACCACACACAACACAAACACACACACACAAACACAGACAGACACATTGCAGACACACACCCTATACAGACGTAAACACACACAAAAGCACGCTCATACGATATCGTTGTGCATATTGCGTATTGAAAGAAATAAAAACCAGCAGCAACAGCATTGTCACATACGCAACAAGACGATCCAGCAAACGTTAACGTCGACGCCAACGTCAACGTCAACGGCGACGCAGCCTTCAATTTACACTTGCATAGGTAGATTCATCGCTATACACAGACACGACACGTCTGCATACACATGTCTTATATGATGGCCAAGACGCTGGAGGAGCAGAGCTTGCGGGAGTGCGAACACTACATACAATCGCACGGCATTCAGCGCGTCCTCAAGGACTGCATCGTCCAGCTGTGCGTCTGTCGTCCCGAAAATCCTGTGCAATTCCTCCGCAACTATTTCCAGAAACTCGAACGGGTAAGTCCAGTTATTTAGTTAACTTTACCGATCTTTTGTTTATCAGCATACTATATAGGAGTGTCCAATGTAGAAACTATAAAATATAAATCCGTTATCTTCTAAACGTATTTGTGGCGGAAAAAATATATATTATATTCTGTTTCTCGTTTGAAACAAATATCT
This sequence comes from Drosophila parthenogenetica, assembly GCA_035047505.1. Classification (NCBI taxonomy): domain Eukaryota; kingdom Metazoa; phylum Arthropoda; class Insecta; order Diptera; family Drosophilidae; genus Drosophila; species Drosophila parthenogenetica. The sequence continues at coordinate 5,419,481 of JAWNPM010000247.1, read as the reverse complement.
TACGAACTACTCAGGGGATGTAAATATTCATAATATTCCATTTATTTTAAATTCATTTATAACTACATTAATATTATTTTGAAACAAATGGTGTACAATTATTATAGATCTTAGTAGACCTTAGTTAAAATGGGTTCAAATGTAGCCAGAAAACAACTAAAATTTTCATTCAAACTGAATCTGGTAACGTTTACACGACTAAAGGATAGACGAATGAAAATCATTCAAAAACATAAATTTTTTGCGTACCCGAATTCGAATTAAGTTCAAGAGTTTTCGTTTCGCGATTTCGATTCAAATATGGAGACTAAAATACCCGGGCTAATTACCAAGAGCCCTCACTATAATTTTTTGCGTGAATACTGGCTGTGCTACATGGAAGATAATTTGACACCACTTGAATTGGTTACGGGCGCTTCAGCTCTTTGGAAGACATTGGACAAGTCCACAAAGATGCTCTTCGAAGAGGTCCCCAAACTCCATATAGTTTATATCGAATTATTGCATAGTTTCTTCCTTTGCAGGGTCCTTATTTGGGAGCCCGTTTGGCTTTCGATATGTTTGACGAGGATGTCAATTTGATGTATGACATCAGCCCTCTAGAGGTGTGCGCATCATGTTCCAAGCATCTCGCTAAAAAGGCCCCGGCAAAACGACCCAAAAAGAAAGTCGTAAAACAAGCGGCCAAATTCAAGCCGACGAACAAAAAAGTTCCCCAAAGCATTAAAATGCGGGCCAAGCAGAACTCAAGAAAAGTTAAACGCAAACGCAACTGATTCATATTTTTATATTCTTATATTCTTATATTCTTATATTCTAGTAAAAAAGGCATTTTGTAATGACACACACACACAACACACACTACTCGCACATCCTAGCAGTGAAGGCTCTCAATAAATGCCTAAGCCGGCAGAGCAATTTATTAGGGAAACATTTAAATTCTGTTTATTTGTTCGCCTTTTGGGGATAGTTTTAATAAGCTAATAAAAGGTATACTTATAGAGCCCATTATTCATCTGGAGGTCTTTGAGTTTGGTAACATTTAGTGTTGATAGGGTTAACTTGGATTAATCAAAACCCCTTTTTAGAATTTTCCTGAGTTAAAAATTATTCTATGCGCAAATAAATTGTTCGAATTGAGCTGTAATCCTAACGTTTTTTAAATTTTAGGATTGAGTTCTCATACATTTTTACAGCAGTCTCTGCAGTCGTAGACTTCTCAGGTTCATTGTCCAACCCTGAAAGAGCGATGCTCCGTGCAAATCAATGAACACGTATTTTGGCTATTTTTGGGGACACTTTACCGTACACAAAAAGTGACCACGGTAAGGTGGAAGGGAAATTTACATATGTATGCCCTAAGCATGTATTAATGTGTGTGTAACTTACACGAGAAGCGTGTGATGCTGAATCGCTTCAATGGCTTTTAGTCTAAACACTCAATTCAACACACACTTAATTAGACACATGTGTGTGCCACCCCGTTTGTGAGTATTTGTTGCAACTGTCTGTTGCAAAGTGTTGTGGGCGATGTAAAGCTTGCAAAAGCTTTGTACATATATTTCCTGGGAAAAGGCTGGACTTTTGCAGTTTGCTGCAAGATAAAGTTCCAAGTCCTTGCAGTTGCAACCTGTAGCTTTCTCTCTCTCTCTCTCTCTCTCCTACCCGCTCTTTGCAATTCACACACATTCACTGCTACCTTTGCTCCCACTCACTCCGGTCTAAATGTCTTCCTCTCTCGCTCTTTCTCCCTCTCTGTCTAACGCGTTTGGTGTCGCTCGCTTTTGGCTGGCTGAGTTTGCCTGTTGAATGCCGTGAGTTGATTTCAGTTTGATAAACATCCTGTCGCCGTGCAGAAGCGTCACAACAAAGCTGCTGCTGCTACTGTTGCTGCTGCTGCTGCGCCTGCTATTTGTTGTGTTGTGATTTGTTTGGCTGTGTTGATTTCTTGTGTTCAAGTGCTTTAGTGTTGTGATTGTGTACGTATTGCCCGCCATGGGCAATCAGCTGAGTGTGAATAGCATTCAAGATGCTGTTATCGATCGCTTTAAATCGGTGGCACTAACTACTGATGAAAATGGTGCAATGCGCATTCGTTCATTCTCTGAAGTTGGCGTCGGGCAGCATCATCATCTTCATCATCATCAGCAGCAACAACATGGCAGTGGCTCCTTTAGCGGACGTGGCGGGCGTATTTTGCGTGAAAGCAGCATCGATGGGGGCGTTGCGGTTTTTGATGCAATGCTGCGAGATGAACACGAGCATCGACTAAGCCTTGATGCCATGCATCGTGTGCGGCACGTGCGCACTTCCTGCACCACCATACCAGAGGAGGATATTGTAAGTGTGGAGCGCTAAAAAAACTTTCCATTTTGTTCAATTTCATTTCGATCGTTAGTCTAATTGGACTGCGCTTTCCAGCTGCGGCTGCATTACAAAAACAAACTCACTGCGGGCCTGATTTATGGTCAGCCTAAAAGCTTTTACATGCTAAGAGCATTTCGCCTCTCTTTCAATTGTGCGCGAGCAAAAAAGCTTTGATTTTGTTGCCTGTGTGTCGACTAAAACAAACTAAATTTCTAATCGCAAGCTGAAAGTTGAATACTCTTTGCCAGTCTGCCGTATAACAACTTAACATTAATTTAACAGAAGTCATAACATAGCCAATGTGCCCTAACTTCTGGGCAGTTGTGCTATGTTTACATTGCGCGCTCTCCCTTTGCTCTCTCTCTCACTCACTCTTCTTCTTAAAGAGCAAGCTCTGTGCGTGTGTTTGTGTGTATGTGTTTTGTGTTTGCTTGCCGTTTCGCTCACCCACACACAGACTGCGTGCAGCTTTTTGCAAGTTTATGGCATTTTTGCACTTGAAAACTCACTCAACTCTAGGCGTTCGGCACGCAACTCAAAACCGAAATCAAAGCGCGAGTTTTTGCCTGACAACGAAGCTTTTGGCCAGGCGCCCTTTTTATGCTTTTGCTTGCTGATGTTGTTGTTCTTGTTCTTGTTGGAGTTGTTGTTGCTGGAGCTGCTGTAAGCGTCAGAACTTTGTTATTGTTGTTTCCATGTTTCTGTGCATGTGTGTGGGTGAGTGTGTGCGAAAAGTTTTCTTTTTTTGGCCACTTTCCTTGGGAGCTGTGCGTGTTGGTGAAGGTCATCATGTCGGCGTCGTCGTCGTCGTCGCCATCGTCGTCGTCGTTGTCGTTGCTGCCATCGTCGTGTTGTCGTCGTTTGTCGCTGTTTACCGTTAGTCAGTTTGCCATCGTCGCTGCTGCTAACTGCGTGTGTTGTCTTTCTTAGCGTCTGCCACAGTCAGAGTCACATTCACAGTTATATTTGTAGTTACAGTTAGAGCTACAGCGACAGCTACACAGTTACTGTTCGTGCCGTTTCCGTCCTAGTCGCGATTTGTGCTTTTTGCCCGTTGATTGATTGTGTTTTATGGCACGCCTGACAATTGTCATCGTTCTCATCATCAAATTGAACATTTAATAGTTGTCATTTACCGTTACGCGTTACGCTGACAGTGTAAGAGGGCAGAACTAGAAGTTACAGCTAAAACTAGAGCTAAAGCTAACGCTAAAGCAGCAAAACAACAACAAACAATAACAGCGACAGCTGTCATCGTCTTGTTTATTTACGCTGGTCTGTGGGATTAGTGCGTTGAGTGTTTAGTGAGTGCGGCTAATAAATAGTTGGCCAAATCGTATAGTCATCAGTTTGTTATTGTTATTGTAACAGTTACCGCTGTTGCCCGTAACTCCCGTTGACCGCTGCACCTGAGGAATCCAGGAATAATGGTGTGTATTACAAACGCTAGTAGAGATAGTACAGTACAGTAAAACTTGGCTGTAGTGAACTCCCAAGTATTTGAACTTTCTCTTTGTGCTTTTTAACGTTGTCTAAATTATGTACATATTTATTAAGACTTGACTTCTAAAATTAACATAAAATTACAGTACTTTAGAATTTGATTAAAGTTTGTTTAAGGACTTAACTTTTCATTTAAGCGTAGGTTGTTTTTGAAACTGACTTAATGTTTTTCGAAAAAGTGTATCTGTGGATTTGAATTGGAGTCGGTATATAGCCTGCTCTTGAAGCACTTGGGAATTGTAACTCAAGCGGGTAATTTATGCAGCAGCTTACCACTACACACACACACACACGTACCTGAGAGATTCGCACAGCTTGCTCTTCAAATTTGAAAGCAGCCTGCTTAAAAATGCGTTATGTATATTCTTATCATTCCCTTTCTCACTCTTGGCCACCATATCGCTGCTTTTGTCTTTATGCCTGCATAAATAAACGTTTTTCCTAAATAAAATGTTGCCAAATATGCGGGAGTTCTTTTGGCCAGGTTTTTGCTTTCTATCGAGCAGCAAAATCAATGTAAAACTTTTATGTAAATAACAAACAGACACAAACACCCACACACACACCTACACCCTCTGTGGGTTGAAGGTTATGGGGCAATCTGTAGGAATATTTGTGATATTCGTGTATATCCAGCGGATGTGGCGACCTTTTGTTTGGCCATCCATTAAGCGGCTTATAAGAGACGTTTACAAAAGTTTATGGAAATGGAGGGGACAGGTAGAGCGAGAAAGGGGGTGAAAGGAAGGTAGACTGGATGTTGGGATGGACAAAAGTTCATGAATTATTTAGAGAATGAATGGTTGAGAAAACCACGGCTAAGAACCTTAGCATGTCGGTACCCATGAGACGCAACAGCTGAGCAAAGACAATAGGCCAACTTGGCGTATACGTTATGCGTGGCAAGTAAACTAAAAGTGGCATTGAGCGTGCGTCTAATTCGTTAATAGACAAACGGATACCTTAATAACCTGCAGATACATTTCATGCGTTATAAATAGCGGTAATGACGTCACTGCCTCCCTGCCACATACTGGAGGAGCAGGAGACAGAAGGAGAGTAGGCTTATGAGCGTGACAACTGTATGGATTAGAAAGACTGGACACCATAGCAGATTGACAGCAATTCAGCCAACATCAATGTGGACAACGATGCTGCTTCTTCTTTTGGCCCGAATAATTTTGTCATGCAACATCAGAGGCAGCAGCAGCAGTGGCAGCATCCACGCTGAAACTGGCAACAGCAACAACAACAACAACAACAACAAAAGCTTTTGTTCAACTGCCACACAGTGAAGGGTTGGCTTGAGGGCGTGTGGTAGGCGTGGCACATCGTGCTACCCCATTCTAGCAACAAAAAGTTCACTGAATTGGAAATTTCGCTTAACAAAGCATTGGAACAGCCTGCCCCTAGCAGGAAAGAGTAGGAAGTGGCGGTGGACTGCCTGAAGGGGCGTGAAGGAGTGTGGCAGCAGCAACTGCAGCATACGAGCAGTTGGCACATTGAGAAAAACGCTGCTTAAATAAGCACAAAGTTCAAAATTAGGACAAATTTTTTACAATTTAAACTTGCACAAAATTTCTGTCAGTGTAGCTTCCGCTTTTAATGGGGCAACACACTGTGTGCAAAATTTTTAATTAATTCGATTATAGAACGCATTCACACACACGAACACACACACACACAGGCGTACACATTTTGACACAGGAAAAAAGGTGGACAAAGAGCTTTTCCGCACTTTGTGGAAAGTTTAGTTGGGCCAACCCCAGCCCCAGTTTCACCTGCACGCCTCTCCTACCACTCAGCTCGACAGCTGCATAGGTCGCTCACTTCTCAAACTGTGAGCCCTTAAAACATTTGGCTCGTTTTGCTGTTATTTCTGACCTAGTTTAAAGGCGTCTATTGACTGAATTAAATTTGGTAATGTTGTAAAATATACTTTACTGCAGTTTATATAGGGATTGTTTGGAATCAATTAACTATATAAATAAACATTATAATAGTCATTGAAAAACAATTATTTGTTGGATTATTTATTTCATTTAATAGGAAATTTAAGTTCTTTTCGAATTTAGTCTCTCTTCTGCGTACTATATATATTTTTTAGCATCTGCTGATAAATTTCTTTTTCTTTTTTAACTCATTTTTCTTTTTCGCCCTCTTTGTTAATAAAACATTTGTTGTCTTTGTCAAAAATCTTGAAATTGGCAAGTAATTTACACCCCTTTCTCTCTCTCTCCTTCTCACCACGTTGCTATCCCCTTTACTCTGCTAGTGTTAGTCGTGAACTGTTGGAGCACTTGAATTTTACCTGACAATAGCCTCTCAGCACGAGCAAGGTCTTCACCTCTGTCTCACTACTTTACCTCCCCCCGTCTCTCTCTCCCCCTTCTCTCTGTCTAATTCTCGTTTCTCTAGAGCTGAGTCTCGCCCCCTCTTTAAGCACCTCTTCATACGTGTACGTTTCTCGCTCTTATTGTGAGTCTCTTTGCCTCCCTTCCTTGTTTTTTGTTAGTCACAATTCACACATATTTTTTACATTGCGCATACGTCACGTGGTGCACGAAGAAATCACAAAATGGATATCATAATTACTATTATAATAGCAATAGATACTTGTGCTGTTGTGTGTGTGTGTGTGTGTGTTTGTGTGGATGTTAAGCAAACAAACATTTTTATTTCTACACGAAATTATAAATTCCACACAGACGTAACTTTGTGATTGTAGTTCCTATAGCAGTTCTTATTGTTGTTGTTGTTGTTGTTGTGGTTGCTGTAGGTTGAGCTTAGGCAAATAAATCGCCCACTGTTCTTAGCATTACCCTCCCCCATCACCCCCGCCTATTGCCCCGCCTCTGCTTTCCGCTGCGCCTACCTCAAAAATTGATTTGTTTTTACCTTTGTGCCATTTGCAAACAACAAAACTGACAAGTGGCCAAAGCCAAAACTACACTGCCCATGCCCATTCAGTCACCACTCCGCTCCCACCGCCCCTTATCTCACCCCTCTGACAATTTCTTGGCTACACTTTTGTGGCCATCATTTCTTGCTGTTGCTGCTTTATTAATGTTTCGCTCATTTGAGTTGTTTTAGTTGCTTTGCTTTACGTTCTTGTTGTTGTTGCTGTTGTTGAGCATGTGTGTATTTCTGTGTGTTGTGTGTTGTTTTTAGATTTTGCTGGGCAGAAAATTTGTAGTGTGCTACACTGTAAGAAATGCTTCACAAGCCAACAATCAATTCATTTCAATTATTCAATTCAAAGAATTTTTGTATTCTCCGTGCATTAATTTCATGCACATTAAAAAGTTTAAGCTATTAATAAAGCTGAGAATTGAGTGTTCCATTATCTCTGTGAAGAAAAGAACCAAAGTGGGCGATGCAAAATGCGCAACAAAGGGTGTTATAGAGTTATGTGGGTGTTAGTAGCTTTAAAAGCATTTTTTTGTAAGTCTAGTAATACTTACTAACATTTTGTATTAAATCTAAGCGCTTGGTTTCACTCTGTCTCTTTAAATATTTTATAATGCAAAACTTTTTGGGGGTAGCATTATGAATGTAGTGGAAATGAAGCAAGAAGAAGCTAATATATGTGTGTGTGTGTCTGTGTGCGGTAATTATTTGTTGCAGTGCAATTGTGTCCCCTCCACCACCGCATTAGGTCGTTGCCTTGTCCAGGTCTTGGGCTACCTCAAGCAAAAACCACACACATCTAAGAGCAGGGTCTCCCCCAAGCACACACAACATGGGGTACATAGTGTTGAAAAGGAGAGAGAGAGAGAGTGAGAGCGAGAGACACTTAGATGTATGTGGGGCGAACTGGAAGACGTGCAAAGACGAAGCCTACGCTGACGCTAACACAAGCGGTGACGGCGACGCCAACCGCAACGACGACTGCGACTGCGACTGCGACTACAACTGAGCTGAAAGCGAATTCGAATTCAGTTTTCAGTTTGCTTCTTTTTCATTTCAATTTTCAGTTTGTGTCGCGCCTCCGTTTTGTAAATAACACGAAAAGCTAAAGAAAAAAAAAGCAACGGCGACAAATAGTTGCACGAGGGCAACGTAAAAAACGGTAAAAACACACACACACACGCACGCACACCAACATACACACACCTCAATGTGTGTAAAGTTCCTGCAATTGGATTAATTAGACAAATTAAAAATGGCAAATGGCAAATGGCAACAACAACAACAAGTCGAATAAAATACTAAAGCAGCTAAAAATTAAATTAGCTAAAATCAGATAAATTAATAAACCACAGGAACAAGAGCAACAACAACAACAACAACGAGTAAAACTATAATAAAATTGTGTGTGTGACGCACGCGTTAAGCAAATATAGAAATTTATAAATATATATATGTATACTCATACTATATAGTATACTATATGATTATACACCTCTCTCTCTCTCTCTTTCTCACTCTCCTTCTCTCAGTGGTATTTTTATATAATTTCTTTCGCATTTTGCGCCAATTAAAATTCTTTTAATAGAAAGCAACCCGCATAAGCATCATTAAAAGTTTACTACATAAAATATGTAGTATATTTATTATTATTTATGCACAAATATCCTTCAAAGACTTTGCTTCACTTTTGTTTAAACAAAAGTTTTATGATTCTATTTACTGCTTCACTTTTTGCCCTTTGTTTTTTGTATGTCCACAGATTTTTTTGCTTCAAAATTTGTAGCAACTTTTGTTCTTGTTTTTGACAATTTCATTTTTTTTTTGCTGCTTTTCAATATTTATTTTTATAAAACTTTGACATTGGATTTGTCATTGCTCGCTGTTGTTGTTGTAGTTTTTGTTGTTGTTGTTGTTGTTGTTGTCGTGCGTTACGTATACGTAATATTCGTGAGCAGTTTCTTTATTTCTAATTTGGCCGTTGAAATCTGTGAAAATTTACACGAATTTCCATTAGTGGCACATCTACGAGCAACAATAAAACAACAACTCAAGCTACTAAATAATGAAAACTAAAGAAAAGTGAAAAACTAAGTGGAAATTTTAAGTGTCTCGTCCGCCAGTTGTTTGTTTGCCGCTCACGTTGTCCCGTCGCGTTGCGTTTGTTTTTTGTGTGATTATTATTGTATTTGGTTTGTGCCCATAAACAGCATTTTGTTGCAATTACAGGCACACACACGCACACACACACACACATACACCAGACAGCGAGGCAGCTGAAAGCAAAAGCTAAAAAAAAGAAAACATGTCAAAGGTTTGCACTGAGCTTATTAAGCATAATCTCAGTTGTGCTTTTAGTATGTAATTTGTTCTTATTTACTTATTATTGAATAAGCATTCATACTGTGCTTCACTCACTCAATATTCAGACACTCATACGCTCAATCGTTCAATGCAATCGTCACGCAGTGCACTTTTCACTGCGTGTCATTTTCAAAGTGTTCAATGGGTTAACGGCGACAGGGGGGGCTAAGGGGCTAAGATACAGTAGGGTTGTTAATGTAGGGGTTAAAGATGCTTTATAACCGAACGAACAAGTTCTACTGTTGAATAGTCACGCACTTGTTGTACTCGTTGTTGTTGTTATCGCCTCATAAAGCATAGCTCTTTTATGGCATTGACTTGTGCTCTACACTGCGTGAAACAAACGTGCTCTCTTACCAACAACTAAACAACGTACGTTGAACCACAAAATTTCTTTATTACACATTTCATTTGTTTAGTATTTGTTTTGAAAATTTATTTACTTTGGCAAAAGATTTTTAGAGCACGGAATTTAAACATATTTTGGCGATTTTTATGAGTCCTTTTATCTTACACTGTTCAGAGAGCTATTAAAAATGTTCAGCCTTAGCTAGAACTTGTTTTAAAGACCGGATACCAAAATTAGGTTAGTAAAAAAGTTATTCATCAACTAAACGTACTAATTTAGTCTGAGAAACTGTCAAGAATGTGTTGCAAATCTATCAATAACATTATCTTTTGAATTTAAACTGTCAAAAATTAGAGATAACCAAATCAAGACAGCCTTTTGAGGTCCAATTGAGCTTTTAAGCAAATAATTGAAGCTTTTAAATACACACAGTCGGGTAAAAATATCAGTTACATTATCTAAAGTATGGAGATAAGTCCTAGTTGGAGAAACTTATCAAAACTTTATGAATTTCATGATTATCTGTAGTCTTGGCGTTGTAAATTGTTAATGCTGTTATCGATAATTCTATTGAATCAAACTTACAAGACTTCTCAATGCAAATTTTAATTAAATTATTTGCCCAAGTGCTATGTGCAGCAAGTGCAATAAAATTGTTGCATTTCGATAAAAAATGGAGTGACATTCGTCAATCGACAATCGACGCTCGTCAATTAACCTGTTAGGCCATTTAATCAGCTGAGTTCGTTTATGTTTTCATTATGACATTACAATTTTGTTGATAAGCGTTTTAGTGTCACGACGTTTGTCATGATTGCACACCCAGTTGGACTACAACCACACACCTACAAGCACACACATAGCCAAACACATACAGAGACACACTGCACACACAGTTTACGTCAGAAACTTAATTTGCAATGCGAAATCGATTTCCGTTTAATATGTCGCTAAAAAATCGTAAAACGAAGCACAGACAGAGACAGGAAGCACAAGAGAGTGAGAAGGAGAGAGAGAGAGAGGAAAAGAAGACGACAGCTTTCGCTTAGGGTGGGAGATTGAGGGCAAATGTAATCCAGGGAGTGCAAGTCAGGGCCATGGCCATGGGTGGATTTGTTGGCTAGTTGACTGAGCGCCGACTCCGCGTCTGCATAAAGGTCACGGTCAACAATATGCGCCGGCTCGAAACCCTGGCCGAGACCCTGTCACTCCCTGCGGCCCCCTTTCCACACACATACACACGCACACAGCTGTGTTGGCGAACATTAAATGGCCAAAAGGGAACAGTTTATTGGCCCAAAGCAATAACAACATCGAGTCAACAGGCGGCTTTAAGTTGTCAGCTTGTTTTGTGGCTTTGGCTTTGGCTTTGGCTGCGGCTTTGGGTGCAGCCTTTTACGGCTGCTGCTCTCAATGTGCCACAATTTGTGGCATTTGTATGCACAACAACGTGTCGCATCGTGTCGCAACGTGTCGCAACGCCTCGCTTGGCTTTTCTGATTGATTTACTTTGTTTGCCAGCTTTAAACTGGCAATTGGCCCGAGAATCCTTATCATCAACTATCCATGATCATCTGGCAAATTGCTTTAATTATTATTGTTTTTATTTCTTTTGTTGTTGTTGTTGTTTTCTTTTGCTTTATTTTCTTTTGTTGTTGTTTTTTTTTTGCGTTTTGTTTACACTTTGCACGCGCCGTTGTCGATTTTCGGCGTATTTTATGCGTTTCCACAAAATACTTTTGTTTTGACCGTAAAACTTTATGCATTTTGGCCATTTTGAATTTTTGTTGCCGGCTTTTTATTGACAGCTAAATGGCTTTTGGGTGGTGTGTTTATGGCTGCGGCGATTATTACTTCCAAGGGGGCCGTAACTTAAAGTAAACTTTAATAATGCTGATAACCTAGATTAGTTCTGGTGGGCACTCGTAATGATTTGTTAGCTGTTAACTAATCAGAATCCAATTAAAGTGTTTTGCACAAGTGTTATACAGTTGGCAAAGGTCTACATACCAACTGTAAACTACTGTTATACACTTCTTATAGGTATAAAGCAAATAATAAACGTTTATACTGTTATACGCTGCTTTACTGTCAATTCACAGCTCAACAGCGTGTCCGACAACTGTTATACATTGTTTCTATATTGTGTTCATTCTCTAACATGTTTCACTCAACATTTTGAATGCCAGACAGTCGTTTAAGTAGCTAAACTGATTTTCTGACAGTTCTTCCGGCTTGTGGACCAAATGCAAAGCCGAATTAGAGCTGCAATCACTCTTGAGTGGCATTGAAATGCAACTTAATCTGCATGTTTTGCCGTATTGCTGTTGCTAAAGCAGCCTGACCACATTGACGTCACAGCGTCAGAAGTGATTCAGTGCACTGGACTTAACAAATGAAAATTTGTGGTTTGTTGCACTTGTGGCAGAAAACTTACAGATTTTTGTATGCATGTGGGCTGGCAGTAAATATGGGCGTTAAGAAGCTTAATCGTTTGTGTTTTTGATGCCATTTATCGCCTCCATAAACTTTGAGCTACCAAAAATAGATAAACTAGCATCTGACTCTATGCGGGAAAGGAGCTTTTTATTCCACACTTCTTCTGGGAGCATTCCAAACTGACTTTTGACATATAAACATCCAGTTACTGTCGCGGGTATGACGCACAGAGAAGCAGGCACTGCTGCTGCGCTTGGGGGTGATGGTGGTGGGGAAGCTGGTGTGATTGCTGCTGCAGCAGGTGGGCGTACACAGCAAATGCCAGAAAAGCTACTTTTGCACTTTCAACGGTAATTTGCCATCAATAGTCGGTAACTGCTGGCTGTTATAGTACGTTTGTTCTGCTACAGTTAAATAGAATTTGTAATTTCAAGGTTTACATATTTTAAAACTTTATACAAAACTGTTATACAAAAGGGTTATACTAATTTAATCTTTTCTTTGCAGGAACAAGTGAAACTGGATGCCAGCAAACAGGTAATCAGCCCAGACGATTGCGAGGATCTCAGTCCAATGCCACAAACAGCTGCACCACCCGTGCGCAGGCGCGGCGGCATCTCCGCCGAACCGGTGACCGAAGAGGATGCCGCCAACTATGTTAAGAAAGTCGTACCCAAGGATTACAAGACAATGAACGCCCTATCCAAGGCCATAGCCAAAAATGTGCTCTTCGCTCACTTGGATGAGAGCGAACGCTCCGATATATTCGATGCCATGTTTCCGGTGACCCACGCGGCGGGCGAGAATATCATACAACAGGGCGATGAGGGTGATAACTTCTATGTCATCGATGTGGGTGAGGTGGACGTGAGTATACAAAAATTAAAGCTTAAACCTTAGAGAATTTTCCAATTGATTGGCCAACGATCTTTTTAGGTTTTTGTTAACTCTGAGCTAGTGACAACCATCAGTGAGGGCGGCAGCTTTGGTGAGCTGGCTCTCATTTATGGTACCCCAAGAGCAGCCACCGTTCGGGCCAAGAGCGATGTGAAGCTGTGGGGCATCGATCGTGACTCCTACAGACGTATTCTTATGGGCTCAACCATCCGGAAACGCAAGATGTACGAGGAGTTCCTGTCACGTGTCTCCATACTGGAGAGTCTGGACAAGTGGGAACGCCTCACAGTTGCCGATTCGCTGGAGACATGCTCCTTCGACGATGGCGAGACCATTGTGAAGCAAGGTGCTGCCGGCGATGATTTCTACATTATCCTCGAGGGTTGTGCCGTGGTCCTGCAGCAGCGCTCCGAGGTGAGTTTCCATAGGAAACCAGTTATGATAGACAAATGTTGTTCATTTAACTTATAAATGAATTATGTGATGTTTTCTTAGCAGGGCGAGGAGCCCGCTGAAGTGGGTCGTCTGGGTTCCAGCGATTACTTTGGTGAAATTGCACTACTCCTGGATCGTCCACGTGCCGCCACTGTTGTGGCTCGTGGCCCGCTCAAGTGTGTGAAGCTGGACAGAGCGAGGTAGGTTTCAAATAAATAAATTGATTACGCTTTTTGTTATAATAAGCATATCTTATTTGAACAGATTTGAACGTGTATTGGGTCCCTGTGCTGATATTCTGAAGCGCAACATTACGCAGTATAACAGTTTCGTTTCATTGTCAGTCTAAGTCACCGCAGCAACCAGCACTTCACATCAAACAACATCAACAACAACGCAGCTCGCATGCCAACAACAACAACAACTATAACAAAAGAACGCTCAGCATAAAAAAACAAAAAAACTACAACAAAAAAAACTAAACTAAACTAAAACTTAAAGAAATTTAAATGTGTTAAGAAGGAAAAAAAAGAACAGAAAGAGAAGAAACTGAAGCCCCGTTTGAGAGTCGAAAGACGATCAAAGATTGAGTTGAGCTCAACGGGCAAAGGGCTAAAGTGAAGTAGAGGAATAGCAAGGGAGAGCAAGAGAGTAGACGAAAGGAAAGAGAGGGAAGAAAGGGCGACTTACCCAATACCAATACCAATATGTTAATTACGTATATGAATTCTGTATGTTGTGCTGAAGTTACATATGTATTTGTGTAATGTGTGTGTTTCTTTGTGTAAACGTTGCGGCATGTTCCACAGGCGTTAACTACTACAATTACCTGCAACATGTTGCACCTTTAATTAATTCAATTTACAATTTGACTTTTTGCAACTTCTGACAGGAATAAAAATCAAACGTGAAAAAAAAAAACAAAAACAAAACAACTGAAACGAAACGAAACGAACCTGTATAACACTTTTCGGTTATGACAGGGTCTACTGTTATATGCGGAACATGCTGCCAAGCAAAAACAAAACAAAACAAAACAAATATGTATAACAATTAATTAATACATTTCATTTAATAATCATTGGAGATCTGAATGTTTTTTACAACAACATCAAAGCAACAAACTACAAACAAAAAGTAAAATACGTATAAATAAATACATATAAATGTAAATTTAGCTATAACACACACACATACACACACGAACACACACACTCATACACACGCATGCATGCTAAGTTAACTGTTATACAAATGAGAGGAGAAGAGCTATGTTTCAATCTCTAGTTTTATATCAATTGTTTGAAGGGGAGAAGAAAGAAGAGCAAAACGGGCAGCAACAAGAAGAAAACTAAAAACTATTGTTTAATATCTAGTTAAATTATTTTTAAAAGATTTGCACATTGAATTCAGAGAATGGAATCGAAGAAGAAACAACAACAACAAAAACAAATATACTTACCATAAACAAATTGAAAGTGGAGTAATAATTTCTGTGCAATTTGTTTAATTGTAAATTAATTTTGTTTGTTTCATCGTTTTGACATTTGTTAATAACAATTGTAACTTATTGTCTGCGCTTGTTTCAATTATACATGAAAGCCCCCATTTATTTAACTGTTATACTCTGTTATACTATACGCCGCATAACCAAAATGGCATTTTATTCTAACAACTGCCACAAAAAGAAAAAGAAAATAATCAAACAAATTGTAAAATAATACAAAGAAAATGAAAAGTAACAAAGAATTAATGCAACTAATATGCTTGAGAACTGCGCGTGTGTGACAGTGAAAGTGTTATAAGGACATGCACACACAACTGCACACACACACAGGCACGCACAGACATGCAATTAGCTAAGGTTGAGCCTAGGGATTCGTTTGTTTTTTTCAGGTGTGCAAGACACGCCCACACGCCACAGTGCGTTCGAATGCACCCGCCGGCGGGTCAGACTGTAAACAGAGAGCAAAAGAGCGAGAGGAGAGAGAGCATAGCGACAAAAAGCTAAATGATATGAAAATGTGTACATTAAGCCAAGGCTAAAAAAAAGTGTGACAAAAACAAAATGAAAAGAAATTTGATGCGAAAGAGCGCGAACGAGCAGGAGCAGGAGAAAGAGAGAGAGGAGTATACCATATAAAATAAATAAAATTATCAATGTAAAATCGTATGTACTATAAACAAGAAACAAGTAAAAAAACAGCAACAAAAGCTAACAAAAAACAAAACAAAACAAAAAAAAAAAACAGAAATAAATACATTTACATAGATGTTGCAAAACGAAAGATCGTCCAAAAACGATCCCAGTTGAGGAGGAACTGGTGCTGGGGTGGATACAAGGGGCGGAGTATTCTATATTTGACATAAAAACATACAATTCATATTCCACAACGGTTTGTGTTTTTTATTGTTTTTTGTTTTGTTATTTTATGTTTTTTTGTTTTGTGAAATTTGTGAAATTTGTAAATCCTAGCAGCCTTCTGTTCTAATGTTGCTGGACGCCATCATTTGGTTACCAACACTATTCACCTACATTGTCTTCCTGCTCATCCTGATCATACTGTTCTTCATAGTGGCCTATGTTAGCCATAAGATCTACATATCCATCTATGACAATTTGCCGCTGCCAGCGGCTCCCATTTCCCGCTCGACAATTGCACTGAGGGAGTCCACCCGTTCGGAGGTGTTTGCCACCCAGACAAGTGTGCGCTCCATTTGGATACAGAATCGCTCCACGATCTTCGACACATCGGTGGGTAAGTAGAACAGTTTCGCTTTCTAAACAGACCTCAACTTATGCACACCAGTGCGGATTACGCTCACGCTGGAGCCCTGCTACTTGGTCAGCGTTGGCCTGGACATCTTTCAGAATCCGACGCATCGTGCGGTTAGTTTCATGTGCAATTGCAAGGACAGTGTGACCAAGTGTGCTGCTGCCGTGGATCGCGATCTCGATAGTTTGCGCATACTCAAGTACTATGATCACATGTCCAAGATACCCAGACTCAAGGTGCTCTTACGGTGCTGTGAACGGAACAACATGCGACTGGTGCTCGACGATGTGATCAAGGATGTGATGGAGGCTCGCTGCACGGACAATGCGAGCGCGTGTCGAGCGCCACCCAGGCACAAGAGGCGAGCCGCTGAAGAGACACAGACTGCAGGAGGGAGCAGTAGGCAGTAGGCAGTAGGAGGGGACAGCGAGGGTCGCTTGAATACATAATTAGGTTTTTGTTTTTTTTATTTTGTAGAACTCGTTTGTGCTCGCTTGCGTGTGGTGTGTGAGTGTAGGTGTGTTAGTGCGTGTGTGTGTCTCCCAAGTAGCTGAGAAAACTATGCTCTAGCCAATAACGAGTTTGAGTTCTTCAACTCGAACTGGAAACAACGAAACTGTGTCGTCTTGGGACTCATGTACTCCACTCCAAAAACGTTCGCTACGCGTACACACACCTGGGCAAGAGTAGACAACATTTCGCTTATCTTAATTACGGAACCGACCACAAGCACACAGAAAACATAAAAAAAAGAATCGAGTATTATCAGTCGCTTTTTAGATAACGACGGCGCACTTAAAAAAAAGATTGCCAAATCACAACCAACAATAAACACAATAAAACGGCAAACGATGGCAATGATGATGATGAAGACGATGATCATGATAATGATAATGACGCTGAGATCGTAGCGCCACTGGAATTTGTATCGTAGCGATTCTGAAATGGGCCTGACGCTATTCCAATTTAATTGCCAGCTCTCTGTGTGTATTTATTTTGTCTCTATTTCAATTAATAAAGCAAAAATATATGTAAATAAATGAAAGACAACCGATTGGCTCGATTTGTGCATGTGTTTGGCATTCATAATACTCGAAATACCCTGTACACATTTAAGCACTGAGGCGCCAGGCAGAGTGTGCTTAACTTGATAAGCAGCTGAACGTATCCGAAACAAATGGAATTATAGCCATATAATTTAATTATAGTACTCTGTAATCTTTTTAGCAGCACTTAATGTAAAACAAATTTAAATTACAGGGTACTTTTCAGCGCTCAGTCAGGCAGAACGCTATCAAGCTAAAACAGAAACGAGTTATTTGTTTGAAAATATATGCAAATGCTGCACTTTAGGCTGTTTACAGGGTATATGACAGTCGTATCTACTTAAAAGTGACTCACACGTGTGCGGCGATCAAAGTGATGTGAATAAAAATGTAATGTTTATAACAAAATGTTGACTTTCCTTTAAGTACAATGTCTTTTTAAGTATTCACAGGGTATGTTTTAGTCGCTTTGACTTGCTAAATGTTGCTGTGCACGAATTAAACGAGTTACACGCTAGAAATGTTGGAATACATGTGTAAATGTTGCACTTTGGACTGTATACAGGGTATTTATGCCTGTCACAACATGTTAAGACATGTCCAGACATGCACTGCGATCAAACTAAAGATAGATCGAACAACTTCAACCTGACCGTGGCCAATGTAACAGTTTTCAGAGCAAGCAAACACTTGGAGAACTTCAAGCGCTGGGCTTTTTGTCGAGCTGCTTATCACGGTGGGCGCAACGGCGGCGGTGGCTGAACGACACAACATTGCGTATACGTAACGAGCGGACACAAAAATTCTATAGCGATACATTCTGTCTAGTTTGTTGGTTGGCGGCTCGCCTCAGTTAATACACAGGTGTCAATGCACACGGTACGGAACGGAAAGACGGCGTACGCTCGCGAACAAATACATGCCTATATAGATACATATGTATATATAGAATTATATACGACATTTAATTAACATAAACGCGCTTCAGTTCGACGCACTCGCTCTGAATTGTGAACAACGTACTCCGATTCTTCCGCTCAGTTTCCAAATTCTCTCCCATTTTCTCAGTGTCAGTCACAAACTCTCACTCACTTTCTATATATACATATATATTATATATACACATATATATAAAACGCATCAGGAATTTTGGATTATACGCTTGAGAGCTACAATGTTGGATCCCATCTCGGATACGCCTCTGGTTTTGGCCTATGTCTTCATGTCGCTGCTGGTGCTGATTGTCTGCTTTATAATCTTCAACGTGCTGCATAAAGTTTATCGCGGCATATCCGATGGTGAGACTATCGGTGTGGGTGTGTCTGTGAGTAGTCCATTGAAGACAACAATGCTGGATGTGGATGCTCTGAAAACCGGTTAGGCAACGACTACTACGACGATAGCAGTAGCAGCATACAAAAACGACGCTCAGAGAAACGGAATCTCAATGCAGAGTAGAGGCCACAACAAGATATTGAAGCTACCAAACTGCGTAGATGTGGATCAGAGCGTCGGAGCAGCAACAGCAAACATTGTACATAGCCACAATAATAGTAATTAGCCTTAGCTGTAAATACTAGTACTTATTAACCACTTGAACTATTATTAAACACACACATACCTACTATAAACTATATAATACACTGCGGAGTCGACGGGTGGACAGTCACTAGTCACTTAGGGTTAGCTAAACTACATTACACACACAGACAGATCTTCGTCATGCCTGACATTGATATTGTAAACAATGTAGAATACAACAATTAAGAATTATACCATAACTTGACATTATTACAAGCACACAACACAGTTGTCTTCTAATTTAACTAGATAGTCCAGGTACAAAGCAATACAGTATAAAACGATATCGCCAGCCTACGAATGTCGCCTGATCGAGTTTAAGACCCGTTATCATAATTGAACTTGGCCGTTATCACTTTGGCCGTATTGGGGGCGAATGCGAGTGTGAGTGTCCGGAATGTTGGGCAATCAATAATTGCGGCGTTTGATTAGACGCCGGCAAATTACGTGCTATCTCCACGATTCATGATTCATTCGATTTATACATAGTTTTATTTAAAATAGCATGTTCATCTATAAATTTGCAATTAGGCGCGTGGTTTACTTTTCCTTTCATTCCTCTTCTTTTTGAAACGGTTCTTCGTGTTCTTCATCGTGTCGTTGATGGAGCGTATGAATTTTGGAGATTTTTGCCCAGGGCCCAATTGTTGCGCTCCTGAAGCATTGTTGCGAATTTTCAGTCCGTGGGATCGCTGTTTGAATGTTAGAAAAAGTCAGTTTTGTTTCTTGATTAATTGTTTTGTTTGTTCTTACCCCGAATAGGTCTTGGGATGCTGCGACGCCAAGTCATCATCCTGGCTGCCCAGCGCCTTTTTCACATACTGTCAAACAAATAAAATGATTATTATTTTAAGCTTCCTGCCAAATTTACCAGGACTCTACCATGGGGTTTAATATGATTTCTTCCTCCATTTTGTTGATTTGTTTAACCAAATCGAGCACTTGCGTTATGTTCGTTTGCACATTGAGGAACATGTCCGGTAAATTATATTGCTCTGGATCGTCTTTGAAGAGCACCATGCCATCCTTTTGATTGATGCTGGCAAAGATTTCACCCGATTTGATCTATGAATTATACAAGTATTAATAAAGTTAACAAAGCTTCATTAAGGTCTACAGCAGACCATGTTCAGTATGTAACGTTCCGCTTCAGCAGCACTTGGCAACTGCACACGACTGGCGACATCGGTCAGGGAGAGAGTGAGAAAGGTTTTCGTGAGACGCTGAATGTTGCGCTTATAGAGAGATGTGGCAACTTGTTTGGCCAATCCCATGTTGTTATCACGTGTAAATGCTTCACTGTATTTGAGTATAATGATGCGCAGCTCCTCGCTCGACGAGTTGCCATACACATTGACCAGGTCGTGATAATGATTTGCCAACGGCTTCATAAAGCGACCAATTACTTGTGCGTTCTTTGGTATATACGCGATCTACATAAATATAAATAAATAGATAACATTTATCCACGGAATCCAGGTAAGAGTTCTTACCTTGCCCTCGACAATCAGTGAAACCATGAGAAACTTTTTGTATGCCTCCAGCATGATGTGGGACATGGCCATGGCGGGCGTGGTGATGCACACCTCAAAGAAGTATAACGCACGCTCGTAGTTCTTGATAGCCGTATAGATCATACCACCGTAATAGTAGTACAACAAAAAGTACTTTGCATCATTGTTGGCATCCTAAACAAACAAAAAATTTAAGTAAACTTTAAAAATTTAATTAATCAAAGTTCAATGAACCTACCAGCGTGTGTTGCGGCTGCTGTTGCTGTTGATTTTTGCACTCGGCGGCTACGGTGGAGATGTCTGTGATATCTGTGTCCAGATAGTTCAGCACCAGATTAAAGTTTTTCGCCTTAAGACTAAGCTGGCAGAGATCGGCGTGTATGGGTGTTAGCTGTGTGTCCAATTGTCGTATCTGTTCAATGGCCCGTGACAGCACCTTTATGCCCAAAATGCTTACATTCTTCTGCACCAGAAAGTCCGTAAACAAATGGCACAACTCATAATCTAAAGTTGAATTTAGTATGAAATAAACAAATCTTCGATTTCATTTGGCAATTCACTCACAAGGGCAGACGGCAAAACGTAGCTGCTCGGAGCTGCTGCGTTGTACAAAGTCGCGCATCAATTGGATTATTTGTGCCGGTTCCGGATTTGACGATGGCACACTGTGCAGCTTGCCCAGGATCACATAGAGCACGCCCAATGTGTGCTGTTGCATGTCGAGTGTTTCGAGCACATTGTCCAGTATGCTCCAGTTGCGACCCAGCAGCGGCAGTGATTCGGACAACTCATCAGCCAATTCGCGGTAGCTTCCTGTACAATACCAATGCCCATCAAAAACAATACAAATATAATTAACAACAAATTCGCTCATTTTGAAGATTCCTCCGATTTGAAAGACCGGACACCGGCGTTCACTTACCCGCTGCGCTTAGCGTGCGCACCTGATTCACATAGTTCTCTAGTGCGCTGCCCATATTTGCAATACCTTCAAGTCCGAGACTATAGCGGTCTGAATATTTATAGCTAAGAACTTATAAATTTAATAATATTAAATCTTTTATACGCGTTCGCGTTTTTCCTTTTGACAGTGTGACAGTACGCCGATAGCAGCTAAATACTTGACATTTATTTTACGGCATATGGCAACGCTTGAGCTGTCTATAATTTCCCACCGGTACTTAAAGTACCACAATTTAGGGAATTATTTGATCCCAGGGATATTGTTCTGTCCAGCAGCTGTTAAGTTTAAATTCGACACAATGTTAACTTACAGTAACTGTTAAGAAAACAGCTGATAGCTTTTGGTTTGAAATGCATTAAATGTTTACTCGTTAAAAATTGTTAATTTCGTTTTCAAATGGAATTGCCGCCGCGCATTGTTTACGTATGCAGTCTGTGCCTACGACAATATGACTTACTGGAGGACCTGCGTGGCCACATGGTATACTTCCATGGCTGTCAGCCGTTGACACAAGCAACTCGACGGAATGTGAAGAAAACTGAGTTGCCTTCTCGTATGGAGTCGCCGCCTCCACTGGCCGAGCTGCAGCCAATGCCGTTCAAGGATTTTCGCATTGCGCTGCGCGTTAACATGCAAGTGCCGTGAGTATATATCCAATGGGTGCACAGTGTGCTCTGTATGTTTTTAATGTAAGACTTTCTTTGCAGTTGTGCAGAGAGCAGCGAGTGCATCTATAAGTTTCAGGACATCGACAAGCTGACGTTGCATGCCAAGTGCCACAAGGGTGAGGGATACAGCTGCAGCGAGTGTGGCCTGGAGTTGAGCAATTGGCGACGTTGCTCCTCTCATCTGTGGAAAGTGCATCAAATTGATGTGGATCTGCTGCAGTGTCCAGTCCAGGGTTGTGACTACAAGTCTGCGATCTCAGCGCTCGTCTGGCGACACATGCGCGTGCACAAGAAGTGGCGTGGTAGAGTGTTGCGGCGCGAGCTGCTCCGACGACGCGCCCAAAAGCAGCAGCAACAGCAGCAGGAGCAGGAACAGCAGCAGCATTTGGGCGAGGAAACCGAAACACAAGCTGTGCCACAACTGGCTACAGTCAAAAAGAACAAATACTATGCAGAGAAAACCTGTGAAATCTGCCAGAGAAAGTTCGTGAACGGCAAAACACTCTCGAAGCACGTGAAAACGGTACACAACAAAATCAAGCCCTTTATTTGCAGTGTGTGTGGCAAGAAGACGGCGCGCAAAGCCAGCTTAATAGTAAGTATATATGCTATGTATAGTGGGTATGGCTAAGTCATTCCATTGAATTTCGTACAGATACACATGCGGCAGCACACGGGTGAAAAGCCGCTGAGCTGCGAGCACTGCAAGTTCTCCACGAGGGATCCCAGCTCGCTCTACAAACATCGCCAGCGGCATCTGAAGGATGTGCCAGCCACAGCGGTTGTGCCACAAATTAACACACTCGAATAGCTTTGAATTTAAATGTTCATTTATTGAGTTTACGTTTTCCATTTAATTTTAATATCATTTTAGAATCTGATATGATTTTTGGGTTTATGTTTTGTTTTTGTTTTTTTACAACATTTTGAAATTTAGCTTATGTTGTTTAGGTTTTTAAATTGTAGTTTTAATTTTAAATTGTATTTTAAAAATCTAACCTCGTCGTCGTCATCGTCATCGTGGTCTTGCAACAATCTGAGACTCTTGCCACATGTTGCATGCGCTCTTCCAGTGTCTTTTGCCTCAGTCCAGTTTTGTGAGATCGGCGCACAGAATATAGTTTATTCATAATTATCTTTATGTATATATATATATTTTGCCTAATTGTTTATAATGTAAACTGAACATAGTTTTAATGTTTAATATGTTTGTTAAGTAATTCATTTAATTATCAGTTGATTAGTTTCATTTTGTTTAATTTAATTTAATTTAAATTGGTTTTAATTATGTAAACTGATGCGATTCGATCTCCAGAATCTTAGTTTAAGTATTTTAAGTACTTTAGCTGTTGGTTTTTTATGTTTTAATCTCTTTTCACTACTCGATTAATCTTTCGAAATCGATTAAGTGTATATTTTTTAAGTTTTTAATTTTATTGTCTGAGTTTGATTTGAATATCAAAACATTTGTAGCTATTTTTTGTTTTGTTTTTCTTTTTTTCACTCGAATGAAATGTGGAAATAAAAGTCTCAGTGTAGAATACAGTTAAGATCTCTATTTGTTTACTATTTGTTTTTATTTACAATTAATGAAAGAATTGAAAGTACTGTTGTCATTGCCTCGATCTGTTTGTGGAGTCCCTGATCGATCACTGATCTCAGTTGTCATCTCTTTCTCCCTGTCTCTCTTTAACATTCGCTCTCTCGCTCGCTCGCTCTTGTTGGAGTAGGCCTAGGCCTTGGTCTCGACGACGATTTTACGCGCTCTCTTCAATTCAATTCGATTCGATTCGAAAGAAAGAATACAAAATAGAGAAATTATGCAATTTTAATTAGCTGACACAGCTTCTTCAGCTTCTTCAGCTTCTTCTTCAGAGTCAACAAATTACCATGCAAAATAGTTGATTATTTTTGGTTTTTTATTCGGGGTGGTGTGAAAGGAGGAAATTGAGCTAAATGTGAGCGATGTGAGCGAATTGTGCACAATTTGATTAAGATTTGTTTGATTATTTTTGGTTTCTGTTTTTTTTTTTTGTGGTGGAGACAACAACAACAACAACGAGTACAACAAATGAACGTGAGATTTGCTGAGACAATGATCTCGTATCCTAACTGAATCAGTAATTCAGTTAATACTTAGTTAGTTATTACTTAGTTAGAATTATGTTGATATTCTTATGCGTGTGATTATGCTACGTTCTATTTAATTATTAATGAAACAACTAACGAATTTTCCAGCTAGCTTTTCACTATATATATATATATATATATTGACATACTTCCCTCGACTAATCAAATCGATCAAACGATTATTCAATTATTGAACTATTTATTATGTTTACGATGCATCCATCAAATCTTAAAATTTAAAACATTCTTTTACTTTTACTTAGTTATTTTTTAATGCACTTACTTTCTACTTTTGGGAGATTATTTCTGTATACTTTCATGCTTATCTTTTGATTAGATTAGTTTCCTTTCTTTACTTTTGTGCGTCGCATAATAAATGCTGTGGGAATCCACCCAAAATAGAACACAAAACCCAATAATAAAAGAGGACTACGATAAGGTTCTCCGCTCCGTTCCGCTGTCCCCTAAACGGCAGTTAGGAGCAGTTTCTTGATTAGGTCAGCTTAGAGTCTATTAGGAAACAGTTGTATCTACATAGGTCTATGAGCTTTTTCTCAGTGTATATTTAAAAAAAAAACCTATTGGAAGTATGCCTTCTTTGCTTTGATTTGTCAACTAAATACTACTGTAAGTATACTTATGTACAGTGTGTGGAAAAAGTATTCCAACTGAGCGTATTTTTATCATCAATGAAATCATAAAGTAAAAACACACACACACTTATGAAAACTCATTTTCAGGCCTAGAAAAATTGCTTATAAAAATTCCGAA
The DNA here is from genome assembly GCA_035047505.1 of Drosophila parthenogenetica. NCBI lineage: Eukaryota > Metazoa > Arthropoda > Insecta > Diptera > Drosophilidae > Drosophila > Drosophila parthenogenetica. The sequence goes on along the minus strand of JAWNPM010000247.1, from coordinate 5,394,766 downwards.
CACCTCGCAGGATTTATATTCTCAAGATCTACCGAATACTATATGTATATATATATTTGTTATAAAAAACCAGAGTTTAAATACGAAATTAAAACCTCGATCGATTTTGATTTTCTTTTACTTTTTTATAGAGTTTTTCTTTAGGTTTCCCTTTTTGGTTTTGATCTTTTTTAAATGCATGTTTTTAAAAACAGGTGAACGAGTTTGATTTCGGTTTTGAGTATTTGTTTGAGTTGATTTTTGATTTGGTTTTTGATGCCATTTGTTGCGTTTCGCTTCGATATCAGTTTGATTTTTTTGTTTCTTTTTTGGTTTCAGTTTTGGTTTCATTTCCGGGGCACAATTCTGCACGTTAAGGGCCGTCGAGCATCAGACCGTGGTCACACGATCGATCTCAACATAACGCACAGAATTGTCGCTTTGTCAGCAAATCACCTCCTTTTCATCCAGCACAGCCGTGTCCATTGAGCTGAGAGATTTGAGACGCGTCTGCAGCACCGAGGAACCACGGAATTTACGCTTGATTTTTCTGCAAAAGTAAAATAATTTTAATGTTTTCCTAGGGATTAAAGTTTACAGGGTATTTGTAAGTCAAGACTTACTTGTAAGCAAAGGCGGCAAAAGCACAACACGAGAGCACAAAGATCAGACAGAGTGTCGAGAGAATTTCGGCGGGCAGCTTCATCAGAGCCGAGCACTGCAGGAAAGCCTCATCATCACCAGAGGGACAGTGTCGGATACCATCGCACCAGACGCTCGCATTCACGCAGGCGCCCAGCTCAGCGCACTTGAACTGGCAGTCCTCTGTGAAGCAGGAGTGGGAGGGATTAGACTTTGAAAGGGATAAAGGCTTAAGAGGTGTTGGTACTCACCGGCTATGCTCAGTGTGGGTCTAGGCACCAGCTCCATCCAGTTGAAGGTGAACTCGCCGTTGCTGGGACGCAGAAACTCCACGCTGATGGCCTTGGAGCGATTGATGAGCGCAAAGTTGGGACGTTCATTCCAGCCCGAGCTGAAGATCTCCACGAACTCGTAGGCATTCGAGTCGGGGCTTAAGGGACAAGCCACAATTGTCAGACCTACGATTAGGAAGTAAAGGAGATTAGTGAAGCAAGTCCAAGACATGCTGGAATGACTTACCCTCGGAGGTGGTAAGCACAGCGCGGGATTTGGTTTCACAGCGCCAGCTGTTGGTCTGCAGATGTGTGGCATTCAGTGTCTTCTTCGGATTGTGCTTGCTCAGAAAGATCGCCTTGAGTCGCACATAGAGAAACTTTTGACCATTGGAGGGCTCAATTAGCCAAGGACGCGAACGGCATTCAATCTGCAGGCAACAAAGGGTTAAGTACTGTACTTAACCCACCAAATACCCCCCTACTTACATCCCCAAAGGTCATGTCTATGGTGCCACTGGGTCCGAACTTGCGTCTGCCATCCTTGCAGCTCGTTGGAGCCTTGACAAACTCAAACATGCCCTCAAAGTTAGCCGTATCCGGATCATCAAGTGTCGTCATATTGTGTGCTATAAAGTGTACTTCCACATCCCGGCCTGTCGAGGTGTATTCCACTGGTAAATGCGTCTGGTTTGCGGAGTTGCAGACACAGCCTCGATGTAGGAGAATTGAGTCCGGATAGGGGCGTTCGAAGATCTGTGAAAGGAAGGGAATTTCATTAGGTACATTAGGGAAATCGTCAATTGGATTCTTCTAGTGTTATTACCTCCACGCGCACATTAGTGTCGCCGTAGCAGAAGGAGCGGTTGATGTCCTCGTCCAGACGCGCATAGCAAGGACGATTCGATGTTGTCACCTTGCGCAGTTTAATCCGCACACGCTCTCCCCGCAGTGCCTCAAAGCGATAGACGCACTTCAGATGCCGAGTGCCACCGCGTCCAAATAGAAAGATGTTCCTCACGCTGCGAAAGATAGCGGGATCCTTACGGTCCATTAAACTACTGACAAACTTGCGGTTGCAGTCAAGCTCCCCGCCGCCCTGTGGCAAGCCATCCTGATGCAGATCAATGAACTCGTACTTAAGCTTGAAGTCCAGAGGTCTGTAAAGAAGCAGGTGGACTGTTAACACATCTGTGGGGGTTTGAATAGTTTCTACACTCACCTGAGCACCGTGGACTCGGTGTTGCGTAGCTCCAGGGTGATGGCATCGCTGCTGGACACATAGCTCTCGGAGATGGTGCAGGGTCGGGCAAAAGTCTCGTTGATATTGGACCTGTCGCAGGTGCGAGGAATTGTGCCGCGACAAAAGCGTGCGATCACATTGGTCTGATTGTGGGCATAGTGTCCTAAGGCGGAGTAACTGCTTGTTTCGCTGACGCTGAAAAGGCAGTAAAAGGAAGAGTCGGATCAGGAGAACCACTTAGGAATACCCTCTAATGAGCTCTTGGTGCTTCACTTACCAGTTGAGATCCTTGCAGACGGGGGCATCACGCAGTGTGCCGTCCCAGATGCGCAGCATGCCGCTGCAATCCTCCTGGGTCTGGAGTACACCTATGGCCCCCACCGAGGTCTCATCGATCTGGCCGAATTCCGGGTCCAAATTGAACTTGAGCACTGAGATCCAGACCTTGAAGCGCGACAAGGGCTGGTGTAAACCAGACTGACTGTTGGTGCGACGGGACAAACTGAGGTGATCAAAGGTCTTGAACACGCCCATGCCTTGCAGGTGGTAGAGACACGTCGAGTTGGGCGCCAACGAATGCTTAGGGTTCTCCAGAATGCCACGCCCAGCACCGCGTATCCAAAACTCGCAGGGTTTCTTGTTTTTCGAGTACGTGGGGCTCTGTATGTCCACAAACTGCACCTCAACCTGGAAGGGGAAAAGGAAAGAAACAAGGATTCCTGGGGTTCTCTTCTGTTGGCTCTGGTCTACTCACCTCCAATTGGAAGCCATAGAGCGGCAGCAGCTGCGATGAGGTGCCTGTAAAGGTGCCAAACGGTGACGTGCTGAACTCAACCAGCAATTCGGGTCCACTGGAGACAGCAGCGGGCACAGCTTGACCTCCACCGCAGAATTTCAAGATGATGGGGTCACGTGTGGTGTAGCCATCATAGACGGTCACGTAATCCTGCATTAACAATATCACACACACACAAACACACACAGAGAAAGAGGAAGAGAAAGAGAGTGCGAGAGATATGCATGAGGAGAGCGCACGAAATGAGTGAGTAAAACAAAACGGACGAGAGAGAGAGAGAGAGAGATATGTGAATGGAAATGGTTTTCCATGTGCCATTACTAAATACTACAAAAAGGTCAGCTAAAAGGCCGTGCAGCCAAAATTGTGTTGGGAGTTTAACGTTTACCATAAGTCAGACAGAGACAGAAAGAGTGAGACAGAGACAGACGAAGATAAGGGGGAAGAGACCGCTAGAACTATGGAAACTGTTAACAGCTAAGGACGTGAAAATAGCACTTTAAAAAACTATTTTTTTAAGTAGTGTAGAAAATAAATTTGTTAAAATTTTTTTTAAAACTTAGTTCAGTTTTATTTGTCAGTTAAAAGTTAACTTAAATATAACTAATTAATGGAAATTTTTTATTTAATTTTTTCCATTTCATTTGTGCTATTTTTATGGCCTTGGCTGTAGAAGAATTTGGCTTTTTTTGGCGTTACTGTTGGTTGTGTAGTGGGGGCAGGTGCTGGCATTACACTAGGGGCCATTAGGCGTATACGTGATGTTGTTTTTAAACTAATCCGTGCTAAAAGGTCTAAGTGGTTTCATCATTTAAAGCTGATTTTAAGTCTGACCTTTGCAAATGCTTTTATGACCCTTTCTTGTTTCTTTTATTTCTTTTAGTTTTTAAATGGTCACATCGAAAGTTTGTTGCCATTTTGTGTGTAAGTTAAATTTGATTTGAGTTTGTGAGTTCCACTCTTTTTTTTGATGAGACGAAGAATATGTATTTGCGTTTCATTTTGCTTAAAAAACTTTAAAACACAAGTGTGACTTATCTGTGGCTGTGTAAACTTCCGCTCTTTGATTGAAATTTAATTTAATAACTTTAGTTTAGTTAGTCAGAAAACCAATTGGTGTGAATTGTTTTCTGAGTTTATGGGAAAATATTAAGTTCGTGATTTCTGCTGGCCCATAAACGGAATTAGCTGCAATTCACGATTTTCAGCGACGCATAAACGAGGAACTGACTGATTGGAGTCATGTGTGTTTGTGGGTGTGTGTTTGCGTGTATTTCTGGTTGTGGTCAGACATTGCTATGATATTTTTGCATAATTTCGTGCATTTTAATTGAGTTGACCCACCGCTCCGTTCAGTGTGGAGTCGCTGCTGGAATGCGGTCTGTGGCATGCGGCATGTGGCAAGTGGCGCAGGTGTATGAGCCGTGTGTGCCTGGTGCAAGCAACCCTTTCGCCCACGCATGACAAATTAGTTTTGTGGCTGGCAACTTTAGCATTAATTTAGCTGAGGTTTCATACCTGCCACGGATTGTACGTGGGCCGTGGCATGTTGCATGCCACAACCGCAAACAGCATCAGGTAATAGAGAACCGCAAATTTATTGAAAGTGCATAAATTGTTGAAACAGACCGATTGAAGGGGAGGTCACACGAGTAGGATTGGCGCTGGGAGTAGACCAAAGTGGGCGTGTCGAGCGTTGAGGCTTTTCCTCTGCTTTCCGGCGATTATTCACACATGGCGCATCCAAAACTGACCAACACTTTTGGACCATTCCTTGCTCAAAGCCAGAAAACACAAAAAACCCCGAAAAAAAAAATGGAAATAATCTGTTAGCTCGAGGACAATTTGTTGGCAGTTAGAGCCGTAGGAGTTGAGGAGTGGCTGGCAAAGGGAAAGGGACGGAAAGGGCTTCCTCTCGGCTGTTTGTGCCCACTGAATGGCCAAAAAGTGTTGCTGGCCATACGAGGACACAACGAGACTTTAATGGCGATAGCCACAAGGAATTAACAAACGAGGGTGGTCACAACACCCGAATTCCCAGAGGTGTGCCACCAAAGTTTTGTAGCTTCAGTTCACTAGCTGCTTAAACTCCCCTCGCTTGTTGACTTGCTTCAAGTAGATACAAGTAGTATCCTTACTTTCTGAAACTTTACTTACTGAGTATTTTAGAAACTGCTAAAACCACCCTCGCACATAGTTTTTTTGTACTCGCTTGGTTCGCTGGTCGTCAAAACATTTTAGTGCTAATTCAAGGCAAATAGCAAAGGGACAGGAGTAGCAAGGTTGAGTAGTTAGTATGGGGGAGTCACCGCCAAGTGGCACCAAGTGGAGTGTAGGGGACGGAATTGGAGGGAAGTGGAGTGGAGCTAAGCAGAGTCCCCTGCTCCGTGGGCTTAGAGTAGTTTACTTCCCGGAAGTGGAAATTCATCTCTTTGTATTCATGAGTGTGAATTGAATAGAAGGCGGGCAAAGACGGTGGTAGAAGGGGGCAGTGGGCGAGTCCTGGCGTGCATTAGATGAATTGTTCTTGTGGCCATCATTTACACACAATTTACATAGGCTTGGAGCACGTTCATCCACTTCTGACCATGTGCATGGACAAGTCCTCACTCCCCACTCCCCACTCCCCACTCCCCACTCCCAACTTTTCACTTGCCATTTTCCATTTCCCACTTCCCACTTCCCACTTTTGTTGTGCGATTTATGATGTGCGTGTCGAGTGCTCATTAATATAAATCCAATGACGAATTCCCCTCGATGAAACCCCGATGCCTGCTAGTAATCCCCATTTACCATTTACCGCTAATGAATACATTATCCTGTCTATATAGAAATTCCATTTGTGGTAGTCGATGTGATTAATTGTTTACAATAGCCAAAGATGACAGACAATTGTTGCTAAAGATTATTGCTAATAGATTTTGGTGGACAGGGTCAGGTGGAGTGGTGGGCGTGGTGGTTGTTGGGGGTGGTCGTTTGGTGGTAGGGTTGTGGGGTGGAAGTGTGGTTAATGGGATGGTGATAATATATATGTATAAATACACACATATACATATATATTTATGTTTAATAAACGTGCGGCGCTACGACTAATTAATTTAGTGTCTATATGTAAAAACAGAGAGTTGTATTTTGCAATTTATCGAAAAGTTTTAGTTTTACCGTTGATTTCCATTTGGGCTTTACATTTTCCTATTAGAAAAAATATACACACACATACAATAAGGAATAACCATATATACAATATATATTTAACTATATAGACTAACTGCTTAATTTTAGTAAATTTCAGGTGCAATCGATGACTAGATGAGGTGTACGAAGCTCGAGAAAAGCACTACGAATGAACTGAGATTTGTGGGACTAAGTTCGTCTAGAAAGGACAAGGAAAATTTGTTCCCCTTTAACTCTCATGCTTTGATTAGTCTACTAATCTTAGCTGCTAAATGCCAAATTAAATTCTATATTTTTCCCGTTCTTTTTTATGGGTACACATCTCTCTAATCTTTTGCCCACATCTTTCTCTTTCAACTAAAAATTCCATTAATTTTGCTTATTTCTTTTGCCTTTGTCTCTTCTTCTCTTCTAATCTGTTGTCCTTTCGTGCGTTGCCCTTTAGCACTCATTAAGAGCGCAGTCAAAAGTTATGGGTTTGTCAGCTTAAAGCCTTATAGCCTCTGCTCGTCTAGGCCAAAAAGAGGCATTTCCAGATGCCGTACTCCTGCCAGCATGTCCATCCAGAATGACAAACAAAGAGGCTACGAAATTAACACTTCCCACAGATTCTGATTCGGATTCAGAAGCTGATTCGGATTCACACTGAAGCCTATCGGAGCTCAAGGCAATGCCAGATTGTCAGACGGGTTAGACGAGTGGGCGGACGTGGACACGTTCGTAGCTGGATATGGGCCACAGTCAGAGACAGTGACAGAGTCAGAGAGAGTAGGAGGGAGAGTGGGATGCTGGGCAAACAAGAGATTTTGCTTTAGTATTGTCTCATTTCTTTCATTTTCAATTTGTCGTTTTTTGCGCAGAGTTTGGGAACAGTTTCAGGACTGTTTGTCCTGTTTGCCGGCCATTGGCCAACAGAGTAAGTAATTTTTATGCCGTGGCGCTCGTTAAAGTTGCTGGCATTGCGACGCCTTAGGGAGCTACGGCTGGATAGACCCACAGACAGACACAGTCAGAGTGTAGTTGTAGTAGCATCAGTTGGTGGACAGAAGAACAAAGTAAAGTGCATTTAAAGACAGATTTAATTACCTGAATGTAATCGCAGTCATTCCATGTTTTCAGCTTCGGTTCAAATTTCTTATCCTTATCCCCGGCGGATGGCATCGGGGACATTTTGTTGTTGCTCGCCGTTTCCTGTGTGGAAATCCACACCAGATTCCCCTTGGGCTGTTTGACCAGTATCAGAGCATGTTTGCCATGGGGCACGTCGTGCTGCACAAATGCAAATGAAAATCCAAATGGAATGGAAATGGAAATGTAAATTAATGAACTGATTTCCACCATAAATTAAAGTAACTGCATTAAAACTTGACATTTGCGACTAATTTAGTCGCTTTGTCTACGATGATTTCAATTGAAATTTAGTACGGAAATATATGTCGTAGTTTTTACTCAGCTTTGATCTAAAGGAAGCTCATTTTACCTACACAAATTAGTTCTTAAACCGACAGTCGTATGGCTTAAAATTTCTGGCTTAAAAAGTTCTTTTATAGCTTACTCCTGTTAAGAAACATTAACATTGTATTCCAATTAAATTCCATATTCTACATTACCTCAAAAATGTTGCCAAAGTAATAAAAAATATTCATTTTTAAAGCCCAGTGACTCATTAATTTCAGACGTAAAGCAGGAATAACACCTGATACAAAGTTTTCACTCGACATTTCCCTGGGAAATGACAGATTTTTTCATACTGTGCACATAACCTCAAAAAAAGTAAGGTTAACATTTAACATCTATTGTCAGGCTCAAGCCATTAATGGTAAGCACATGTTAAGCACAAAGGCGACTTTTTATGGCTTGAATTACTTTGGAGACTCTGCCGAACGTTCTGTCTGCTCCTCCAACCAGTTAATTATAATAAAAACGTTTTCTTATTTGGAATGTAAATTGCTTTTAAATCGACTCTGGTTGTCGCGACTTTTCAACTTTGTCAAACTCATAGACATCTTTTGTGTGTTATATGTAGCTGCTTTTATTTTATTTTATACTGTGGCATTTTTATGAGCTGTGGATAATGTGAGCGACCTAAATGGCCCAGGGACAGAGTAGGGCTAACCTTTGTAAACGGCTCTGGCGGGGATTAGAGCCAGTTTATGGTAACTAGGGAAGCGACAACAGTGCAAAGCTTTGTGGCACCTTCTTTGGGTGGTCTAGCTAGAACCTACCTGTCGCACCGCATAATAACAGGTGAGATTGCGTGGATAGATGCCCGGATAGTTGGGTGATTGTAGGCGACAGGGCTTCTTGTCGCAATCGCTGAAAATGCGCGAACAGTAAGTGCCCGGTATGAGGTCACCTGTGGGTCAAAGGGTAACGATTAATATGTGAGTGAGTGGAAACTGTAGAATACTGCTTGCACACCTACCCAGATAATACTTGGGCTCGGTGTAGTTCTGCTCGTCCTTGATTAGCGGCTTCTCCAGCGAGTCCATAAAGGTTTTATTGTTCGCATACGCACTAAACAGACTGAAATCCTGGCCATAACGATCCGACCGAGCACCGCTTAAGTTGGTAATATCCTCCAGACCAGCTTGTTGTTGTTGCTGCTGCTGTTGTTGTTGCTGCTGTTGTTGGTTGAGAAAGCTGCTGCGATTGTGCCACTGGTTAAGCTCTGTGGGTTAACAAATCAAAGGAGTACAATCCCGTTTGGACAGAAGGATAAAGAGGCAAGAGGGCGTGGGGCAGAGGATTTACCTGCCAGCTTAATGCCGCCATAGCGTGTCACGGAACTGTCCTTTGATAGCACCTTGTATCTAATGCGAAAGTCAAAATTGTAACCGCTTTGATCCCTAGCCAGTCTGCAAGGAAAACACAAACAAAGTGAATTAGGTTTCTATGCTACAGTGAACACTTCAAATTCATTCCAGTTCTCATTAGCGGCTCTCTACCGTACCGTCTTACCTGTTAAGCTTGATGGTGAATATCAAGGAGCGTGTCTCGCTGTAGAATAACACTGGTCCCCACGAGCTGCCGCACCACATGCCGCCGATGGGTGTTCGAGCCGATTCGGCAATTTGCATGAAACCGTCGGGGCAACCCTCGTGCACGTAGCTCGTGAAACGTCCAATGGTGAAGCTGTCCAGTGTAACCTATAAACCAACAGACAAAAAGCGACCGAAAAGAGGATAAAATCAAAATAAAAGTGATTAAAAGCAATTCTAGCCAGAAAAAGGCCAAAAACGAAAGGCAAGAAAATGCGGTTTGCGGCTGGTAATAAAGTTTTTCGGCCAGTGGTGTTTATCGGATGGAGTATATCAGTGCAATGGCTGCTTGCTTGCTTCGCAGGATGCTCTCAGGACGCACTCGAGCGTGGCAAAGTCTTTCTGTCTTTTTTTTTGTGTTTTTTGGCTATAGCTGAGTCTGCTGTGTGTGTTAGGTGTGAAGTGGCGTAATAACTAACCGGTTTCGAAGTGCTTTGTGAGAAAAGGGGCAGGTGGAGGGGCAGTATCCTTTAAGGGTATCCTTTGGCCCTGTCAGTTGTAGTTACGCTTCGTTCGTTGCACGCCTTTGGGGATTGGGATTTGTGCTGCTCTACTGAGTGGCTTTGAAATCAATATTGCTCACACTTTTTGTTGCCAATGTTTTTGTTGTTGTTGGTAGTGTTGTTGCTGTGGCTGCTTATCTTTTTAATGGCATAGTTTATCCCACTTTAGAAAATGAATTGTGAAAGGCGTTCACCTGGCTGTGTGGGTGTAATACCTAAGAGGGGACTAAGGGGCCTCATGCCCTTGCTGCTCACCTGCACTACATCACCGTGTTGTCCGCCCGCTGCCGTAAACGTGAGCACACACACAAATGGCACACGATCCTGCTTGGGTCGATGCAGCTCCAGCGAGTAGGTCTGCCCAATATCACCATAGTAGGTGCGATTACAACCTGAAAGCAGCACAAAATGTTAGACGTTCTGTATAAATAACCATGTTTAATGCAATTAGCGTTAGTTGCCCAATTATGTATAGTTTTAGCTGTTTCTATGTGTGTGTGTTGCTGCTAAACTGCCAAGGCAACCGCAATTTCCAACAAATAAACGCGTTCTTTACGCCAATTTAGTTATTAAGCGCGCCATTTTGTTACACGCCATAAAAGAAACAACAAAAAAGCTGTTAACCTAACAGCGGCCTAACAGAAAGCAGTGCTGTTAAAGGGTTGTAAGGCACTTCCAACATAATTCAGCAAATAAATGATTACATTTCTAGCTAAACAATTGATTAAATTCGTATTAACTGTAAATACCGAAAATCGCTTCAGGTTAACATATCAATATTTTTGTAGTATTTGTCATTTATTTGAAATTAAGTTAAAGCTAGAAATTTGACTTTATCTTACAGTTTTAGTCCTTTCTGTGCAACCATTTCAGTGACTCCATCAGAGAAGTGTGTTTTATGGTCTAATTGGCAAGCCCCAAATGAATTTATGTTGCGGAAAACCGAAATGTAATTCAATTTGCATGACAATTGAATTTGTAAATTGCATTTCATTGTTGTTTCTCAGTCGGATGCCATATCAATTAGTTTTATTAAAAATGCATACGGATTATGCATGGAGAAGAGGAGACAATCGATTTCCAATCAATTTGCTTGCTAAAACCTTTCGGATTGCATTGCTGTCGTTGTTGTAGTTGTTGTTATTGAAACATTCAATCAAATTTAACATGCAGACGAGCAAATCATCAATACTCAATTAGATAATTATGCGTATAATACGCATACGCTACCTGTGCACACACACACACACACACACAGATCGAATTACATTTGCATAAGTACACACAAAAACATACGGATAACTCTGTTATGCAAGCCTGCGGGCCAACTGGGCGTATGTGCGTGTGTGTTAGTTTAGAAGCTTTCAAGCACTGAATGGCATAACATGACGATAAAGCTCAGCACATTAAGTGGTAAGTGCTTCAATTGTTTTTTATTCGCCTGTCCATATTGATAGCATGATTACCCAATGAATTGCCAATATTTACACACACATATTTCCACGTGAGTGTGTGGGTGTGTGTGTGTGCGTAGTGCGCTCGTTTTTCAATTAAAAACCCAAAAGCGTTGACGTTGTTCTGATCATCGCTCAGCTCTTGCTCTGCTGGCTCATTGAATGTCATTGAAAATACTTAATTAAATTCATCAACGCTTGACATGACGTGCCCCATGACTGGCCAGACTAACTGTAAATCGGGAAATGGTATTCTCCACTCCTGCTCCTTATTACTCACTCTTCACTCTCCTCTTCTCGCTCTCCACTTTGGGCAGGCAATTGGCAAAGTGAGAAGTTCACTTTGCCGCCATTATGAGGGCGCTCTGTTCGTGTGCCTACACGAGTGTGAGTGTTTGTGTGTGAGTGTGAGTGTGCTTAATTACATTTACACATGGGAGGCTGAGGCCAAGAGCAGGAGACCAGCAATGACTACCGATTACACTGTGGCAAAAAGCGGCATGTCGGAAGCCTCATAAAATATATGCAACTAATTAGAGCTTAAAGGCGACACACTGTCAAATTGTGGTCCAATAAGCTCAGCTTAAGTGTGCTTTCAAAAGCTGCCAGGGAATGTTTAGATAATAAGATTATGTACTTGATTTAAGATTTCTCTCAGCTTTAAACGTTTGCTGTGTGCCAGAGCGGGGCAGCATAAGCATGCAAGGTGAATAAGTTTGAGTAGCCGACTTGAGAGAGTGGGACAGTGCATAGGCTGTTGCGTGGTGGGAGAGTCTAATAATTTCACCACAGAGCAGCTGAGGTGAAAACGTTAGCGTCTTGGTAAATGCAGCTTTGTTTGAACAAGAGCGTGGTGTGTTGAAAATATAAATAGAATTGCAACTACGCTCATTCGTTCACTCTCTCGTTTGCTGTTCTCTTTGAGTCTTCTTTAATCACACACAGGCTAATCTCTTATCTTTCCCTCTTCTTCCACACACAGCCCTTTACTTACGTGTGCAGAAACGCGGCTCATCGCTGCCGTCACCGCAGTCGTTGTTGTTGTTGCAGAATTTACTCAGCGGCACGCAGCGTCCATTGGAGCAATTAAACTCGGACAAGGAACAACCAGAGTTGGCACCAAGCAAATTGACAGGTTTGGCAACGTTTGATGTGGCTGCTGCTGACGCTGACGCCGCTGCTGCTGCCGCTGCTGCTGTAACTGCGAGTGTAGCTGTGGCGGCCAGCGAAAGCAGCAGCGTTAACGTTGACGTTGACGTCACAAACGGATGACGTTGACGGCGATGCAAATGACAATGTCCGTTGCTGTTACTGCTGCTGCTGCTGGAAGCCTTAATTGCATGACATTGTGTTGCTGCTGTCCTTGTCCTTGTTGTTGCTGTCCTTGTTGGCGTTGGCAGCATTTGTGTGACAGTTTTGTGGCGTTCATTTGACTGCCATTTGTTGTGACCTCGCCACTGTTCCATGACCTCCCTCAGTCTGAATGTTTTTGTTACTGTTGGTGTTGATTTTGTTGTTATTGCGGCAGTGTTTGTTGCAATTATTCGTTGTTGTTGTTTCTGTTGGTGTTTCAGTTTCTTTGGCCTTTTTCTGGTTTTGTATTTCTGACGCCATTTCAATGTCATGATTGTGTTTGATGTAACTGCAAAAGAACAATAAAAAAGGCAATGCCACAAAAATTAATTAATATTTATTTATTTAACAGTAAAGTAATTTATTTTCCCTTTTTCCCCTTTTTTAAATTAATTTTCACAATTTAAATTGAGTTCTGTACGGCTTGCTAATTAGTAGCTGTTTTTAACCGCTTTTTTGCCGCATAATTTAATAAATGTTCACGAATCAATTTTGGTTATTCAGATGCATTAAACGACTCGTGTGCGGATCACTTGCCGATTCATGTGCTAAATTTATGGCCAAATATTTATCGCTTCGCATACATATAAATTGAAATAAATTCGCTGTCATTCCCGATCCCGCTTCCCGCTCCCCTCAAGCCAGTCCCTTCACCCTCCCCTGGAGGGGGCCTAGTGTTTCTGTCGCAGTTGGCATCATAAATATTTGCAGCATAAACAATTTTTATTTATATATGTATTTTTTTTGTTGTGTATCTCGCTTTTTTTTGTATCCTTTGCTAAGGACGAATTTTCACGCGCGTTGCACATAATGTGCAAAAATGAATGGGAAATTTTCATGGAAATGTTGTTATTATATTTATTTTTTTTCTGTTTGTCTGCTGTGGCGTTCAGCAAGCGTGTAACGGTACTTTTTCAGTTCAGTTTTTGTTGAGTAGCACAATGGAAATATGTGTGAGGTCTGCACCAGAAACAAACCCAACCAAACCAAACCAGAGCAAAGCAGAGAATATAGAAACCAGACATTCTAGGGGAATTGATTAATGTGCTTTTTTCTCTTTTTTTTGCAGCTCGAGAAGAGAGCAGCGGTATGGAGGGCGCTGCTGTCGATTGCAGCAGTCAGTGATAACGATGAGCAGAGAAAAACAAGAGCAGGAAAGAGAGAGTGAGAGAGAGAGAGCAGTATAGAAGCTTTTCGCTATTGCTCTTGCTCTTTGCTGATGATTTATTACCGTTGTTTGGGGCTTGCAACGCGTGACCCCAAAACAAGAGCAACTAAAGTCGGCAAGTCAATGAGTGCCAGTTGGGAAATTACGGTGGCCGCGGGGAAAATGCAGCGAGCACATAGCAAAAAAAAAAAAAAAAAAAAAAAAATACAAAAAAAATGGAATGAAAAGAGTGCAGAAAAACAGTTGCATAATTTTAAATTAGACGCACAGACATGAAACAGACGTGGAGACTACGACGAAAGTTGGACGGTGGGACGGTAGAGCGGGTCAGAGAACGGCAACGACAACGATGGCGGCAGACAGCAGATGACGTTGACAACGAACAACAAGCAGCAGCAACAACAACAACAACAAAAGTAACAACGAACGAGAAAGGCACGGAAACTGTTGCTGCTTTTGCTGCTGCTTTTTTTGCTGCTGCTGCTGCTGCTGCTGCTGCTGCTGCTGCTGCGGCTGTTGCACAAGAACAACATGAAAATTGTTGCGACTGACGGAGCATACCAAAAAGGTCCTGTAAATGCCCTATAAAACAATAAGCTGCCTTGTTTTTATGGCCTGAATTAAATTAAGCCCAGCGAGTAAATAATTACTAACAGTAATTAAAAAGCTAATAATTTATTAGACAATTTAAAGTCGTTCAGTCAGCTGTAAATAAAAATGTTTTGAATAATAAATGTTAAAAAATCAGACTCAGAGGAGTCCGATAGGCGACTAGTATCTTTTAAAAAGATTTCTAGAAATACCCGATAATTAATAGGTATCTGCTAAGTATCTAGCAGAATTCTACTCAACTGATATGCTCTCTTGGAGTGTAGGGTATGTAATGTAAGTAAAAACATGTTGTTTTTAACGTATCCATGCCAGTGGCTTCTTTGCCACGCCTTTAGCGCCCTGTCTGCTGTTATAGCGTCTGGCGTCAGTAAAATTTTGCCACAAAATCGAGGAACCTGCCACGCGAGCTGACAGCTTGAGGAGACTGGACTGTAAGGACTCCAGGGAGACTGCAACCCCAGAAAGTCGGGGATGTTGAGGGACATTGGGAATTGCATCGTTCTCGGGCGCTGACTAGTCGTGCATTAAATTGCTAATAATTTTTGATATGCCAAACTTTGTTTTCGTACAATGTTCGTATAACGGTCGTTCTTCTACTTGCTCCTTCCTTTTTGGTGTAAAATCAGTGCAAAGTGCATTTTCGTTATGGCCTCAAAGTGAATGTGGCTTAAAGACTTGGCCAAAGTAACAGTAAAGTAAACAGCCAAGTAAACTTGAAAAACAAAAACAGACGATGAAACAAAGACGCAGCAGAAGAGTAGGAATAGGAAAGAGGGAGACAAAGATGGGGACAAAGGACAGAAACAGAACCTTCGATGGAGCAATGTCAAAAACCTTTCAGATTTGCACTTGTGCTGCTTCTTTTTGCTCTTCCTTACGCTTCTACTTTTCTGCTTGTTGTTTTTGTTGTCATTCTTTTCTTCGTTTATTTGCGGTAGTTTCAATAACACAACAACAACAACAACAACAACTCTAACTTGTTTATCATGGCGTTTGCCTGCTTATCAACACTAAAACACACACACTCACACACACACTCATATCAGCACATATCTGTTTACAATGGCGTACGAAGTAGAGAAAGAAAAAGACGAGAACTTGAAAGATGGTGGTGTAAATAATGATAGTAAACTGAAAGCAGCAGATGGCAAGAAAAGGAGAGAGAAACAGCGAACGAGAAGAAGAGAGAGAGAGACTTGTCTCGACCCTAATGGCGCCCAACGAGTGCAAAGTAAAGACATGACAGTTACATATTTATATGTGTACATATATGCATGCATATACACACATATACACGCATATATGTATATCATCTGATGGTTTATACCTATCAGTTACTGCCACAGCGTTGAAATGTGAAATGTGTGACCTCCATACCTTCAAGTCATCGCAACTAAAGCAGCAAACATCAATATCCCACAAGCTGCAACCACACCACGTTCTCACTATAGATGTGTGTGTGACTGTGCGTGTGTAAGAGGGTGTGTGTGTGTGTGTGTTTACCATATGCAAAATAGTTGCATAGCATAAAAAGTGTTGAAAGACATGTTGGCTGTACGTTGTAGCCTGCGGCATTGCCAGTTGTTTTTTAGGGCCCTGTACTCAAATAGCGTACAGGGGAAACGACTATATTGTGCTTAGCAAGCAATGGCAGGCTTGGTTTGATCAACAAAGCTGGAAACATCACAACTTGAAATCTATTGGAGTTCTCCTAACTAAGTACGAGTAAATAGTATGATGAATATGATCAAAAATCAGTTAAAAATAATTCATGAGTACAGGGTCTTTTTGAGTCGGCTTTGTTTGACTTCAGCTATTTCTAGCTGGTATGTTTCTTGTTCTTTTTTTGTTTTCAACTTGCAAGTCATCATCATGGAACTGCATCACCAGCATCAGCAGCAGCAGCAGCAGCTTCAGCGTCATGAACAACCGACAACCGGAAGGGAACTTGACTTATAGCATACCAGTATGCTGCGACTTTTGGCTTTTTTCTAGCTAACAAACTTTGCTCAGGCGTCGCAGCGGAAAGGGAAGTGCAGTACGAACTCTGTGTGTTTGTGTGTCTCCCATTCTTTAGCTTCCTTTACTACCCCTGCCCCTGTCGTCTGTCCTCTCAATGGTTAACCCCTTCGACATTCTGTGATGTGACTTTAAATTCGATTGCAATACTTGAAGGCATTTTGGGGTAAGCACGACTTTCTGTCTTGCCTCATTAGCGGCAAACGCGGCTGCCATGAAAGTTGCAGGGGATTGCAGTAGGCGGAGAACTTGTAGAAAGAAGAACACACACACAAAAAGTAAATGATAATTGCGACAATTTGCCAAATATAAACCGAGACAAATTACTTGTATCGCGACAGTCGAAAAGTTGTCAGCCCAAATTGCTAGCTGTATGTGTTTTCCGGCTAGAACGGCAAAGGGGAACAGGAACCGAACGTAGGAGGAAAGTTGTGAGAAAAAGGGGATTTGGGGTAAAGCAGTAAGCGAAATTCTGTTAGATTTGGCAATGAGGCGAAATTGTAACGAGCTCCAAATAGACACATACATATGAGTGTTTGAACTTGAGTGTGTGTGTGTGTGTGTGTGTGTGTGTGTGTAGACTCCCTAGTTGGCAACGAAAGGCAAATTTCCCTTGGTTCTGTCAGCGAAGTCGTCAAAAGTTTCTTTTGCTTCTGTTTCAGCGTGCAATGTAAATGGCATTAGAAGCGGAAATGCCACACACACACGCTACACACTCAAACACATACACACTCTTAACACACACACATGGAAACACTCGTGTGTGCCTGCCATAAGGGCGTCAAAGTTATTTAAACGCCAGCATTGCCCCATCGACAGGGAAAGGCAGCAATTGAGGCTGTGCTTCTTCACTTAACTTTCATTGCCTTTTTTTAGCTTCGCATATTTAGACCCTGTAGCCAACAAGTGTAGTAGTTCGCTTGGTTTTGCCTGTCTAGGCTTAAAACAAAGCTTGATTGTAAGTTGTTTTATTGGTGCCTTCTAGGCACAGGGTCTTCCACAGGCGACTTAATTCACTTCTTCTTTTTTGCTAGTTTGTTTTCTTAATTTTTTTCTCTCTTGGCTCCTTTGCACATTTGGCAAGGACTTTCACTAAGCCGCTTAAAGCGGGCCGAGAGCAGTGCGTGAAGGAAACTCGAGTGTGTCTCGCGCTCTCAAGAGTGTGTGTGTGTGTGTGTGCGAGTGCGTCTGTGTGTGTACTTTATGCAGTTAATGAATTTTGAACATTGCTCGCATTTTAAGCATTTTATTTTTGTTGGCCATTCAGTTTGCCTTTCATGTTGCTCTTTCAAAGGATATAAGCACTTTATTGTGTTATTTCTTTAGCTCAGACACTCGGAAAACTTTTCAATTGAACTTAAATTAAGTTATGTTTACTAAGAGTAACTTAAGAAAGCTAACTATTTATTTAACCAACAATTTTATTAACAATTTCGAGAAAATATCCATTTGTAAGCTCATTTTGATTATGACTAGTATGACGAAAACATAATTTGATGAAGATAAGTAAATATGCTCCTGTCACGGTCGCCATGTTAAAGGGGTATTTGTCGATTTCAAATAAAAGCATTTACACAATGGCACGTCAGTGCCTTTTGACATTAGTTTTTAGAATGTTCTTTATTAAATATGTATTCTTATGGTTAGACCCGCATAGCTGCGCTGCCGGTTACGCCAGCAGCGGAGCGGCTTCGTACCTGTACATACATATATGCTTAGGTATACGTGTTTATGTATTAGCTTAAGGGTCTGGCGAGAGTCGCAGACGGAGAGGGGGTAATGTGTCCACTTGTTTACGAAACAGTCGCGCATGTAAAGTATGCCGACTCAGCGGGGTTAGTACTCGCGCTCTGTTAGGGCACATGCACTTGAGAGTGATCATGTTACCTCTTATGTTGTGACTGCGAGTTATTTGTGAATATTGCAGTTTAATTGTAACAATGTGTTTGTGACATTCTTTATATATTATTATATGTATGTTACTGAGTACAGTGAACATTTGATAAAGTGGACATATAACAAAAACTACGTTAAGGTCAAGAAAGCACAATTATTTTCATTTCAGCCGCATTTAAACCCCTTATCGAGTTGCAAGTCTATTGAGGAAAGTCTATAAAGTAATATATTCCTTATCAAGTAAATAAATACTTTATGTGGTCCAAGTTCTCTGCTTCTTCGTTTAGAGGAATACCCTCTTTCTACACGAGTAACGGTTACTGATAGCACGGAACTCGCTACGTCACATACAATAAAAAGCTTAAAGATAAAACGCTGCCTACGCTCCAAAACTGCCGTCTCCACTGATAACAAGTAAGAAAAGTACAGTCGAACGAGCCCGACCGTATAATACTCTCTGCTTTTATTCCCAATTATAATCTAAAAATCAGTATCCGAATATAACAATAGATAGTTCTTGTATTAGAACACGTTAAAACATACATATGTTTGTCTGTATGCACATACCAATTCGTTTGACGTTAAATGTATGCACATACATATGTATGTGTGTATGTATACTATTGGTCGGCACGGCTAGCGCTGTCTCTCTCGCACTCATGGCATTGCGCTCGAATATACACTTTATTGCTTGTTTTCTTTTTTGTTTATGGTCGGATTCTTATGAAACTTTCAGGAGAGTTTGACATGATTCGTCTTCAAACGAATCATAAATAACAATACTGTACGATAAGAACAAATGCCTTAAAAACCGCATGCAAGTTTTAAAAAGTTTTTTATTTCTTACGGGAAAAGTGGGCGTGGCAGCCCAAAATTTTCAATGTCATTGCATTTATGCTGTCTCTAGGAACACGTGTACCAAAATTGGTATTCCTAAGTGCCATAGTTACTGAGATATTCGCCGAAAACATAGATTTTTTTCGAGGTGTGTCCGGTTTTTGACTCATTGTGGGCGAATGGGGCGTGGCATCGAAAAAAAAAAAAGATTCTTGTATTGACTGACTAAATATCGAACCGATAGAGATCAAACTCGAACTTGTAGCTCTTACCATCTCTGAAATCTGTTTGTTCATACGGACAGACAGACAGACAGACGGACAGACAGACGGACATGGCTATATCGACTCGGCTTGTGACGCTGATCAAGAATATATATACTTTATGGGGTTTGCCACGCCTCCTTCTGCCTGTTACATACATTTGCACAAACCCAATATACTCTTGCAGAGAGTATAAAAATTGCACTCCATTTACAGATAAGTTTTGTGTAAACATTGTCCATAAATATGGGAAACACATTAATTTGGCACTCATTTGGGTTCACTTTCTGGCGCGGAAAGCAAGTCTACAAAAATGGCCAGTAAAAAAGGTCGCACTATAACTGAGGTACAGCAAACGATGGCCGAATCGATTGGATTTAATAATGAGATCATTTGGGATTTGTGAGTAGTAATTGAAAGACGAGTACTTTGAATGATTCACAAACCTATATATAGATTATCTGATAAACAAGCGGACATACTGAGAAGGAAAATAGAAGCACTTGCACCAGATCCAAAGGGCGAAGAAAAGGGAAGAAAAGCAATGGCAGCAATGCGAGAAAATCTATTCAACAGCGTCTGGGCGCAACGTAAGTTCTCTGTCTTTACACTGTGGATATGTGTGATCAGTTAGCTGTTCTACCTTGCAGGCAAGTACACCAATCGCCAGTCCCTAACATCTATTTTCTATGTGCTGGTAGCGACAGGGGAAACTAATATACAAGCAGCTTTTAAGTCCAAGAAATGGTCCTGCCATCCAGTATTTCGTTCACGTTGTTGCATTTGTAAGTTCGCTTGTAGTGTAATCTTATCTTATCGTAACCGTTATTCGTAGAAATCTGAATAACTTTTATTCATATCGTTCAGTTATTGGCAATCTAATAAGTTTTAACTTTGTTTTAGCCGATAGCAATGGAAAAAGCAACGATAGCACTGATTGCTGCATGATCTATATAGATGAAAACAGTCGAGTCTATCAGAGCTGGGGTGCCTACGTTAATAACAATGAGCTGCCCGAAGGAGTTATGGTGGCACCACGACATGGTGTTTACAAGCTGCACAATACGGGAGTTGTGGCTTTACACGGGTATATTACCCCCGCCGCATCAACAGCAAGTCAGGTGCTTGGAGTGATGGATGTTACCTCAGCAGTCGGTGGATTGGGAGCAGCTTGTGTTCCTCTTGTTGGTTTGGCGGTCACTGTGGCAGCACCCGTGGCAGTAGCGGCTGGCGCCGTGGGTTTGGTTGCAGCAGGCTATACAACGCTACGTAGTGCTTTTAAACTGATCGATCGCGGTTACCATGAGCAGTCGGTCAGTCTAACAGATGACACGGCACGCGGTCAATGGGTCAGTGTTGCTGGTGGCGCTGTGGGCCTTGGTGCCGCTGGTGCAACCAGTGCACTGACAACGGCAACAAACGCCGGAAAGCAAGTGGGAACGGTAAGTTAGACTCTAAAACAAGTGCAGGGTATTCTACTACTTGATTTTCAAATCCACAGATTACTCAGTTCGCAGTGAATAGTTTGAATATTACTTCCATTGTGATTTCTGGCACTGGTTTGGCCAATGGCATCTTAGACGTAATACTGGTGAGAATTGTATTGATTTTGTCGGACAAAGAGTCGGTAGAGAGTTTTAGATATATACTATATAGATTTTCAAACGATTTACAGAAATGCGACGATGGTGATGACATATCCGCCATGGACGTGCTTCAGCTGTCCACCTCGCTCTTTCTGTTCACGCACAGCATTTACAACTTCAGGCTGGCATCGCAGATCATCACCGAAACATCAAACAATCGGATTTCCAGTTATCGCGATACTCTCAGCAATCGACAGCGGTAAGTTAGGCTTATCTGGTATTTGAATAATTGATTTAAATTGTTTAATTATTGCAGACGCACTTTCGATAAGATTGTGAAAGAGACGACGCGTATCAAAGGCGTCAATCAGGCTAAAATTGATATTATACGCAATGTGAACGAGATGCCGTCACGTCAGCAGTTTAATGATCTGTATAAGATCAAAGGCAGTCTAAATGACCAAGGGATTCGACCCAGTTTTGCAGCCAATGGTCAAGGCATAGAGCTGAATGGTCAGGTGATCACCAACACAGCAGAGTTACGTGCCAGTGTTCAGCACAAAGTTGGACCCGATATTCTGGGCAAAGTCACAAATCCAATACCAGAAACATTTAGTGGTGAAACTCCAAGAGCAAGAGCTGCTGCTGCCAGAGCTTACAATAGTCGAGCAATGAATTGCTCAGCTCAAACCACGGAGCCAAGATTGGATACGCCAGAAAAGACATCAGCTTTCAATGAAAACATAAATAAGATTGAATCTTGTGTTGTCGTAGTCGATGGTGTCATCCTTGTACTCTCCTACTTTGGAGAGTCATTTTGCAAGCATGTTCTGAGTATGGAGAGTTTTAAGAATACAATACTCTCACTGGCCGATAACATGTCAGTAGACGTGATAAAGTATGTACTACATCTGACGGAAATGTTCACGAACAAGTATCGCGAAAAGATCATTGCCAAGATTGGCTTCTATATATCGTCGGAATCGGTGCTATACAGAATAGGTAGTACTATATTGAATAGGTATCGTAAGTGGACTGCAGAACAGTTGGAGCAACGTGAGACTCAAATCCTGGAAGAGGTTGAAAGTTATTTCATGTCATTAAATCCAAACAGCTTCAGGACTAGGCTTACAAAATGTGGCACCTGTAAGGGGTATTACAGCGCTTGTAGCTTGTAACTTGACTGGTGTTGTATAAAACAAGTAAGAAAGGCTACAGTCGAGCGCGCCGACTGTAAAAGACCCCGTACTCTCCTTGTATTCGAAACTAATATTTGAATACGACTGTAATTTAAAATTTAAGTTTTAAAATTAAATTGAAAAAAAAAATTTGAATCAGTCACTGATGGGAATCGAACCCGCGCTTACTGACGCAAGTTCCATATCATGCTGCACCCCTACTAGTTACACAACACCATTCATTTGGCAGAAATTTGATTATTTTCATTTACATATAATAATGAAGTTATTTAAAAAATAAAAAAATAACTAAATTTCTGGGTCTGTGCCGGGTTCGAACCGCAGACCATTGGCTGTTGCACCAGTTAAAATTCTTTATTTACATTTTTGTTTGAAATTTAAAAAAGTAAATTCCACTGTCGAGAATTGAACCTGCAAACATATACGCAGCTTGCATAACGCGTCACAACCCTATCAGTCGCACCACGCCCCACATTAGACAGAGATCCGATTATTTTCATTTACATGTAATAATGTTATTATATAAGAAGCACAAAAAACAAAATTTTATTTCTGAGTGTGCGCCGGGTTCGAACCGCAGACCATTGGCTGTTGCACCAGTTAAAATTCTTTATTTACATTTTTGTTTAAATTTAGAAAAGTAAATTCCACTTTCAGGAATTGAACCTGCGAACTTATACTCAACTTGCAGAACACTCCGCAACACTACTAATTGCACCAACCCCTTCTTATGAAACGGTTCCGATTATTTTCATTAAGATATAATAGTGCTAAATAATAAAATAAAAAAAAAAAAAAAAAAAAAAAAAAAAAATTTAATTTCTGAGTCCGTGCCGGGGTTCGAACCGCAGGTCTTGTGTTTACAAAGAAGTGCGTTGCCCACCCGGACCACGCTCTCATTCCAAAGTATTACGGCTAATGTATATATACACATACAGTTATCTCTTTTCTTTTAACCACGTGCATTCACAACGCGCTTCATGGGCTACTTTGTTGTTTAATTGCTCAGTTGTTTATAGTTGGATTTTTATGCAACTTTCAGGGTAGTTTAATATGATTTGTCTTTAAACAAATTTTGAATTACAATACTGTACTGTATTAGTAAATGCTTTAAAAACGACATTTAAGATTTGAAAAGTTTTTTAGTTCGTGTGGGAAAAGGGGGCGTGGCAGGCCAAAACTTTTAATGGCGTTGCATTTGTGCTGTTTCTAGGAACCTGTGTACCAGAATTGGTGTTCCTAAGTTCCATGGTTACGGAGATATTCGCAGAAAACATCGATTTTTTCCGAGGTGTGTCTAGTTTTTTGCTTATTGCGGGGGCGGTGGGGGGCGTGGCGCAGATTTGAAATAAACTTGATCTGCTCGAGAAAGTTACGGAATTTTTATTACAAATTCGGTGTCTCTAGCTCTTATAGTCTCTGAGATCCAGGTGTTCATACGGACGGACGGACAGACGGACAGACGGACAGACGGACATTGCTATATCGACTCGGCTGTTGATGCTGATCAAGAATATATATACTTTATGGGGTCGGAAAAGCTTCCTTCTGCCTGTTACGCACATTTGGCTTCTGACAAACCTAATAGACCCCTATACTCTTTTTTAAAGAGTACGGGGTCTAAATATATATATTTGCACAACCACGCTCTAATCTGCCAGTGAGAGAATTTATTTGCAGTCTGATTTCAAGCATAAATACTCAATAATATTTGTAAACTACTTAGAATTTTTGTGAAAAATATTAAGAAAAATAAACATTAGAAGCAATGACTTTTAAATGCCTAGTTCAGTTGTAGCCTTTCTCGCTCTAAGCCAGAAATTCTTTCGTGTTTGTTCCAGCGATTCATGATCTACAACTTTGTCTGCTAGAAAAGAGAGAGAGAGAGAGAGAGAGAGAGTCTCGTTGACAGAGAGAGAGAGAGAGATAGTTAGACAGAGGACACCCTTCTAACCTCTTCACTCGATTAGAACCGTCAGCTACACTTGCTTCACGCAAATAAAGTTAATTTTATGGGAATGGCAAATGGCGTTTTAATGGTCGTGTAATTAAAGCACACGCAACACTTGAAATTTAATTTAATTTTGGCATCAAATATATAACTGTTTTTAGCGCCTCTCAGTCCAGTGACAGTTGGGTGGGTGTTTCCATTATCAAATCGAAATTTTGTTGTTGTCCGAGGTGGGATTCCATTGTTTAGCCTTTGATTCATTGATTCAGTCAACAGAACTCTAAAGTGTATTTTAATTTGATTTCATTGTTCGCTGTCATTCAATGGCATTCACTTGGATTCCAAATGTATATGAATTGAATTTCCCCGATAACTGCACACTGGAGTCGATTGACTTGCTTCATTTTTACAGGGTTGTGGAGGGACAAGCGAAGTTCATTTTTTTTGTTGTTGCTTTCTGTCTCTGCTTTCTCCTTTCTCCGTTTCGTGCTTGATTTTTGGGCATTTTGAGGGCGCGTTCATTCATGACATTTATTCGATTAGTGTTTGAAGTGGGAGTCAGTGTAGGCGTGGCTTGATCTGACTCTGTTCATCTGTCTGTCCCGTTGACATGGCATTTTAATTAGTTTTCAGCAGACAACTGGGCAACTGGGAAACACTGGGCAGAGTGTGAACTGGCTAATTAATATGACAGACGCAGAGTCAGGAAAATTGCAAATTTCGAATTCATTCCAAATGTTCAGAGGTCAAATTAGCTCGAAGCAAATCACGAAATGCGTTCAATTCAGTTCCTAATGGTGTGTGCGTGTGTGTGTGAGTCAAATACTAATGGAAATTATGCTGAATGAATCAACAAATAGAATAAGCAATCATTAAAGTTAGTTTAATACTTTAACATTGCCAATTTTGTAGGTAAAGTTACTATATTTTCACCAGTTGGCTCACTAAACTCTATCTGTTATGTTCGGCAATCGACTGCCAAGTCAGGCATACCTTGCTTGAGAATCTATTGCCTAGGGTATGGCAACATTTAAATTAAATACCTATCTTTAGTTTGTTCGAATTCAGCGCATCGCTTTGAGTGCTGTTCACATATCAAATATTACGCATACGCAATGTTTGCAGCACTTGAACGATGGATATATAGATATATGTACAGTGTACACACATTTATTTACCTATTTTTTTGTTGAGATTTTCGGTGATTTGAGTTATTTATGTGCATGTGAAATGCATTCCTTGGGTAAATATTGAAATTGTGCATAACAAATTGGCAAATTGCTAGCACAAAGCAAAGAGAGAATTTGATTGATGTGCTATTAAAACGATTGAATTGATCAGAGACGGTAAAAGGTATTGGGGACGGGGGCAGAAATAAATCGAAAATCAACATTGAAAACCAAATGAGTTAGATGCGGGATGGGATGTACGGGGAGAGCAATGAAAGTGGAGTAGACAAAATGCTGTCAAATCACAACCTTCAAACCGAAACAGTCATTAATATTAATGTTCTATGGAAAATATGTTTAGCAAAAAGAGAAGAAGAAGAAGAGCACGTTCTATCACGTCTCTTTCTCTCTCTCTCTATCTTTCTCTGTTTTGCCATCATCTGCGTCAACATCATCTCAGAGTTATAAATGTGGTTGACGTACAAATATCATCTTGAGATTCTTCAGGCGCAACGCTTGAATTATTTTTGCTTTTGTTAAAAGCAAACACAATCCAGGGTACAAGAGGAGGTGTGTGCGTAAAATACAAACAAAACTGCTTACATATATGCAGAATAACAGTTGGATTGTGAACAAGAGAGCGAGGCAACTAGAAGTCGAGCAAAGAACACGCGACATATTTGCAAAACATTTGTCACATCCTGCAGTTGCCTGGTAAATGGAAAGCAAAAGATTTGCCTCGCCCACGCTTACACAGACACACACACTCACACACACATTTACATCATTTAACTTCGTCTTATTTAAATCTAAAATTGCTTTTGCCTTTAGTAATTTGTTTCCTATGCAAATTTTTTTCAACAAAATTCCGTAATAGAAAAAATCAAGAAATTTCTCTCGAATTGTTGTTGTTTTCTCATATTGTTGTTGTTGCTGTTATTGGAGTAGCTTAATCTGGTAGCTGAATAATGCAATTACAAATAGATGAGTCGAATTTGTTGTTTGATTGCCCAATAAAAAAAAAAAACAGCGTCGAATCCAAGTTGTTCATTTTGTTGTTGAATCTGCGAAGATTCAACTTTGTTGGCAGACTTCAGTTGCCTTCCGTCTCCTCATGCCGTTCGTCGACTGTCGACAAGTGGCACTCAACTTCTACTCGACTCACAAGCGAAAGCGACGCGAAGTGGCAGCCACTCTCTGTACTCGTCTCCTTGTCCTACTACCCACCCTCTTGGAATGTTGCAACAAATCGAAATAGAAATTGTAAAAAAAAAGAAAATCAAATTTGAAGTGGCGCTTCGAAGGCGCGGCAAAGAGGTGTGGCAGAGGAAGCTCAAGAGCTATTTGCATAATGCGGCTGCTGCATGAATAAACCATGTCTCGATGGCAATGCCCCGTTGCCCCTGTTCGCATTCCCATTCCCGTTTCTGTTCCTGTTCATAGCTCAGTGCTTGCCCCATGCTGCTGAGCTCTTTGTGCTGCACTCACCCACAAGGCTAAGAAAACGTTTAAATCAAATCAGCAAAAGACAGCGAATTGAGAGATGAACAGAAAGAGTGTGTGTGAGAGAAAAGCACAAGAAAAGAGCAGGAAAAACACGGACTAGACGGTAGGTTATATGCCGGCCATAAAGCACAGCACACGCTTCATTGAGCAGCCAATGAAAACATATAAAAAAAAAAACAGATTTCCCATATTTTTTGGTCAAAGTAATATAAAAATGAATGTTGAGGCTTTAAGGCATTCGCAATGAGAAATATGAAACTGTAAGTTGTAAACTGCAAACTGTCGCTGCCCTCATAAGTATGCTATGCAATGTGTTCTGGTCTGCTTTCCACCTGCTTTCTGACTTCCCGCCGCCCTTAACTTCCGCCTTTGCATATCAAATGTCAATGACAGTCGGCTGTCCACGTAGTAAAACTATTTTCCCGGCAAACTCATAAGCCAGACCAAATATGAAATAAATCACTGGGCGGGTTATTGACACGTAAGCAAATATTTGCAGCCCACACAGACACATACCCGCACACACACACACACACATATAGAGAGACAGACAGGCAGAAAGTTGGAGTGGGAGAAAGAGGAGAGTAAACTCGTGTCAGCTTGAAATGTATTCCCTTGCTGTTCTCTACCTGCCTGCTTTACCCTGTCTCTACATCATTTTCCTCTATCATTTTTATAGCATGCAAAGCAGCGCACAAAACTCTTAAGAACTTTTCATGCAGACCTGGGAAAAAGTTCCCCTTTGCCGTCCTAACCGTTTCCTTTCTTGACATCAACGTCAACAGCAAAGTCCACTTAATCCAAATTCTGTAAAAATTGTCAAACTGCTGGCTGTTGGCAAAGGCAAAAGTGGGAAGAAAAACTGCTTCAATGTTAGTTCAACCTTTGCCAAGTTGACGTCGACAGCGCGGGAATGTCACACAACTGCTGACGTGTGTGTTGCTGTGTGTGTGACTGATATGCGTGTATATATTTGTGTGTGCATACCCTGTCATCAATTTCGCCTTGAATTTGTTTACCCTTTCAGGCGCTTGTCATATGCCACGACTTTGACTTCATTTAATGGAGGAGAGCCCACTAAAATAAGGGGCTTTGCCGCCTTTTGTTGTTGTCTAATGTACAGTGAACAATTTGTGGCACATGCGTGTGGCATCAACCGCAACAACAACAGCGACAACGGAGCATGGCAATCTGAAAAGTTGCCTTCTATCTAAGCATAATTATGGCCCGTAACTTCGCACAAAAGGTAAAAGATAAGCAGCAGCAAAGTAGATGAAAATGATGTTGGCCAAATAGCTGCTGTTAGCAAGGGTTAAAAGCATTTCAGACACGTTATGATAAAGGGTCAAAGGGTAAGGCAAACGTATTGAAAAATTCGTCGAATCCGTTTCATTCCACCCCCCGTTCTTCGTTGATACCTAGATAAACCAATAATTAACAGCATATCATAGATGTTTTAAATGAATATAGCTCCAAAAATAGTTTTTAAAATCTCAAAACTTTTGGTTAACTCTGTTGCCTCTCTTTTCCCTCTTTCTTTCCTTCTGCTTAAAGTAGATAGAGTTATATGCAGCATGAAAATATCTGTTGACAGAATTTAAAATATTGAAACACTTTGAAAACGATTTGCCCTATCATAAGGTATTAGTTGTGGGCGTTGGTACATCTATCCATCAAGCTCGTACCATATTAGACTCAGAATTACATAGCTTCTGTTTCTCATATGTCTGTGGACTCAACGTTCCATTGGATCTCTGCACTGTTCTGGTTTGCAGAGTTAAGTGATTGCTGAAATCTATTTGCATAATTTCTACAGATTTTTCAATGGTTGTCTGGTTTGCTGGCTCTTCTGCTGCCTCTGCTGCTGCTGCATAATGCGCACCACAGGCAGCTGAGTTTATTCCGCCCACTTGGAGCCTCCTTAAACTTCAGCTGCCCCCATCTATGCCATATCTTTACCTGGGCACACGTGTGTGTGTGGACGAACATGCCAGTTAAGCGTCGACACTTTTTAAATATTGCCTTCTATTTTCTCTTCTATTATTTGAATACCCTTTGTGGTGGGGTACTGTAGTTATTTTCTGCTGTATGGTACGTTTCTAAAAATAGTTTTAAAAATATTGTATATGTATTAAACAAAAAAAAGAGTTTAATTCTTTACCCACAAGAGGTCCGATCCCAGTAAACTTCAAATACTCTGCAAGGGCATCAAAAAACTTACTATAATTTCACTACAATCCTGTTTCGTTTCTCTATCTCTATATCTCAGCTTTATTTTTACGGTTTTGCATATGCGAATATTTTATGCAGATTTATGTCAACTTTTGTGCGACGTGTCCTGCATCCTCAGCTGAGTTAAGGACAAACGACGTCCACGTGCATTTATTGAATTAGTGTTTGTGGGTGTGTGTGGGCAGTAGTGTTGCCAAACTGGCAAGTGAAGTGTTGTGAAATGTTGTAAATTTTTGGGACAACTGTTTGAAATGACAGCTAGGCCCCATGACGCAAGGATGCCGGGCAAATAACAAGTCAAACAACGAATCAACGCACAGCCCAAACAACTTGTTATGCCCTACTCAACAGGGGAGACACGCAGTGTCCCACACCTACACCTCCAACCTCCTTCTCCACCCCCTGAATGTGTTGCGCTCCCACTCACACCCGCTGTGCTGTCGTCGGCTGTCGCTTGAGCCTGTTTCCTGTCGCGTTGCTGCTGCTGAACCTACATCTCGTGGATGTTACGACTCCTGGGAATGCCAACTTCCCTTCTAGTTTTCCGCCCGTTTTGCTGCCCATTTTTCTTTTTTTTTTTTTTTAATGAAAAGAAAACTTATCTTCAACTTTATGATGATTTCAAAGCAACAACAACGACTGGGGCGTGGGAGAGTGAGCGAGAGGAAAACTACAAGACAAGTATGAGCATGTTTCCTTCTTCACTTGTCGCACACTTCTTCTTTCTTTCTTTTTTTTTTCGTACTTCTTCTTGGCTCGTATTTGTGTTTTTGTGCGCGTTACTTTTCCATTTCCTTTGTATCCGCTACACTCCGTATCTATCTCTTTCTGTGTCTCTTTCTCCCTTTCTATCTTTCACTGGCTGCTGCTACTTTGAGACATGTTTGCCAAGAGTCAGCTGAAGCCTTCGTGAAGTAGGACAACACTTAATTTTGTGTAAGTACTCACTCAGCTCATTAAGCGAGAGCCTCAACGTGCTTGCCCTCCATTCTGCTTTTCTCTTCTTCACTCCGATCTTTTTTCTTTCCACTATTCTCCTCCCGCAGCTGAGGGAAATTAAATTTCAGCGGAAGAAGCTAAACAAGTTCCGCCAAAGTCACTGTTTTCTATATTTCTGTTACTTCTTTGAAAGTGTGTGTCTGTGTGTGTGTATGTGAGTGAGTGTATGTGGTGTGAATCCAAATGTGAATCTCTTTAGTCCAAATGGAGCCATCAATCAGTAGCAGCATCAACAAGGCATAGGAAATGTTTTCCAAAACGAATGTACACTAAACAAAACCAGGCTGAGATAAGCCTAAATGTTTTTGTCCCTTTTGAATATGTGAAACTCAAAAACTAAACTTTTGTTTTGAGTGTAGAAGTTGAATGAACGACGCGTCTTTCCCACTCTTAGGTCGTTTCCTTTTTGGAGACCACAACTCGGCTATAACTCAGTTTGTTGCCTGCGGTTTTCAAAGCAGCCAACTGCAGTTTTGTGGCTTAAATTATGAGTTCAACAAATCTCAGAAGACTGAGCCTTTTTGTCAACACACATGATGTTGCATGCAACAACATGTTATGGTCAGCAAAGAAGATATTCAAAATTTGTAAGCTGCATTACAAATGCAAATGCAAATAAAAAGTATTGAACTCTTTTCAAAGTTGCTCAGTGTGAATTAATCCGCTGAGAAGCTTTTTGTTATCTGTCCGAGTTCTGAACTGTAGCTAAGCCCTTTAGGGATTGTGCAAACTTTAATACCTTTTGGCGCTTTTTAACACTGATTTCTGCTCCCTTTGCTGCTTCATCCTCGCCAAAAAAGAAACACTTTAAATAATTACAATTCACAAATACAACAATAAATGGAAGAAGCAAAAAGGAGCACACAACAATATGGAAAAAATGTAAATATGAAAACTAAACACAAACACACACACGCGATGCACTTAAATTAGAAGCGGTGGGTGGAAAAAAAATGGCGGAAAAATAAATTTCAGTGCAAAAGGTCCTGGAAAAACCGCACACGATTCAGGGAGCAGCCAAGACAATAATATCTATGTCAGAGCTGCCAGCTACAACAACCGCAGCAACAACAACGACAACAACAAGAACGACCACAATAACCACAACAACAATAGCAGCCACGTCTCTCAACTGCCACACAGTTGCCTTTTGTGGGCAAGCAGCCAGGTAATAAGAACAACAACAGAACTGGGAAACTGGGAAAAACTTTAATCTCTGTGTAATATTTTTTCATAAACTCTCACCAGAGTCGTGGGCCAAAGGGGGCGTGTCACACAGTGCTGGCCACATATTTAATGCTAAAAGTTGTTGAAGTGCCATGAAGAGGAAGAAGTGGCAAAGGGGGCAATGGGAAAGGGGCAACAGCAACTGGAGCATGTGAAGCACATCCGAGTAGAGATTTTCAAGCGCCAAAGGAGGTCAGTTTTATGGCTGGCTTTAACAACAACAACAACACCAACACCAACAGCAGCAGGAACAACAGCAACGGCTTAACAGTGAACAGGAGATGACTCAAATGGACAATTCTCAGGCGGATTGCATTGCATTCTCTGTAGCATCGTGTTGTTTGAGAACTTTATGCGTTTTGCCAATTAAATGCCAGAATTAAGCAAATCGAAACAGCTGCAACCAATTGCAATTGGCAGGCGGTCGATGGGCGTGGCTTAAAGACAAAGCCGCAGCGGGAGGTGCATGGAAGGGGAAGTGGGGGCTTTTGGGGATTACTGTGCCTTTTGTCTGTTGGCATCTTGCGAAGCATGTGTGAAAAAGGGGGCGTGTTGTCGCCCAGACACTATGAAGCAGCCAGAATAAGAACAAGAAAAACAAAAGGAAGAAGAAGACAATGGAGATGCAGCAGCTGCAGCTCCAGGGATAACTTTGTGGTGTGCCAAAGTGACGGCGTTGCATGAAAAATGGCACTTGATAAGGCTGCGCAACGCGGGTAGCAGGAGTTTGGTAAGAGTGGGACAATAGTGGGAAACTGTGAGAAACTCGGGGAAACTGTAGGCGACTCGGGGAAACTCACTGGAGTCATTCTTGTCAAGCAGGAAGTGTGAAGCAGCAAGTCGCGTCTCGTGTGCGGGATAAGCAACTGCTGTGATGATGAGTTTCATGGCGTTTTTACCCCGCGGCCTGCCATTTGTCTACCCATTCCCCTATCCCTCCACTAGCCTCTCTTGTCTCCTTCCCTCGGGCGCTGGGTTTTCCCGCTGAGTAAATAGCAAAAGGCGCGTGTCGAGGGCTTTGTGCGGGAAATTCAGCTGCGGCTTATGAATGTAAGTAAGTGGCTCTTGGTTAGTTCGTTTGCAACGATAGCTGCCTTTCCCATTTCCCATTTCCTTTTTTTTCATTTTCCATTCTCACTTCCGCATCAGGAGGAACCTGGCGCAGTTGCAACTCCAGCTGCGAATTGCAGTTTGTTGTCGACAGCTGCATTTGTCCACTGACGTCCTAATTTGACCACGTTTCGTTACCAATTGGCACAACGGGCTAAATAAACAAGCAGCTGTCACAAGACAAACGGAGGCGACAGTTGGCGTGAGCTGAAGAGGAAAAAAGAGGTTTTGGTAATAAAGAGGAAACAAGGACAACAAGGAGAAACGGTGATTGCGGTCATTACGGGAGCTGCACACTGTTCACTTTATAAATAAAAGTGGCGTCAACTGTTTGCGCTAAAAATACAAAAAATAAAACAGCAAATGGAAGAGAAATAGCTTAGAAATAGAAGAGGATTAAGCTGTGTGAAATGTGCAGGTAGGATATGTCAAAAGGAAAGCATAAAAGGCTAATATAAACACATAATTTGTAGCAGCTTCAAAGACAAATGTGTAAATTAATGCGAGGAAATAAATAGACTCAGATTCAGATGAAGGGAAGTAAATGTATATAAATGGAATAATAATTAAGCTGGACAGCTACATAGCATAATTAGATAAGAAATAGTTGTAGATACACACACACGAGATCAAAGACTACTCACTGTTGAACGTTGAGATACATAACGAAATTAAACATATTTTATCAGGCTCAAGTGCTACAGTTTGAGCTGAGCAATTTTCCGACTTAATTTGTAATTTCCTAGCTGACCTCGTCCCTGACATTTGCTTCCTCTCTTCACCGTCCTGGGCTACCTTTATCCTAATGAAATTGTAAGCTTAAAGTGAGGCAAATTGCATAGCATACTTATGGGCACTTAGCACGCTTACACGAAACTCGAAGCAAGCTGCGATGCTCTAATGAATGCTTTGCTCCTGTGCCAGGATCCATAGGGAAGCCAGACACTGTCTGACTGAGTAGGCAGTCTTTGGCCAAAATGTCAATTCAATTTTGTTGAGTTTTAAGGTCATCGCGTGCTCTCGAAGCGTATTCTCATTGTGATGTCTCAATCAAATAGGAAGTCGAGTGTGTGTGTGTCTCAATGGCATGTCCTGTTAGATCCTGGCGTGACTGCACTGCCAATCATCGTGAATCAGCGTTATATTAGCTCATCGATGACACAAGCGCCACAAGAGAATGCAGTTGTCTTTTCAGTATTAGGAAAATCCCGATCAGACGATGGTTTCTACCACTGTTTCCTCACACTCTTTCGCTGCTTCTTCATTGCTTCTTGCTCCTTCATTTGCGCCTTGGCACTTGCTGCCTCGTTTTTGCTTGCTGTGCACGTTGCAAATTAACTTAATGTTGAATACTTGCCAGTGGTGTGGCAGGGGGGAAGGGTGGGAAGCAGAGGAAGGTGAGGGAAGATGGCGGACAACAGAGATTGCTGGGGTACAGCGAAGGGGAAAAGCAAGGATTGCTGGCAAGAGTTTTGCTTGCTTTGCTTCCTGTCAGTAGCCGGCAAAAGTGTCCTTAAGTGTTGCTAATGCCGCTGCACAGGAAGTTGCTTACGAGACACAAACTAACACACACACTCGCACACACATACACGGAGCTATAGAGCTAATGGGCTTGGCATTGCACTTTTGCAGCCACTTGGCAACTTTTTAATAGAATGAAAATGCTCCCATCTTTAAATGGCGTTTGCCTGCTCAACTCGCCATGCCACTTACTACTTGCCACATGCAACATTCAGCTTCAACTTCAACTTCAACTTGAAATTGGAACTCGCAGCTGGAGGCGGTGGTGGCAGTTCATTTGAAAGATGCGTAGATAACTTGCCGCATGGCAAGAAATTGCAAAACATCAACAAGCAATAGAAGTCAAGTGCTAAGTGCTCTCCTGCTCCTGTATATACCCTTTTCACTCTCGTTTCGTTCACCGGATATTATAAATTTGCAATTTCGTTTGCTCGGAGTCATTTTCGCTGTGTCTCTAATGAGTTTTTGCTGCTGGCAGCGCTTAAAATGAAAATATGTTTGCCACTTGAGTCTCCTTATCCTTCACACACTTACAGACACACTCACAGACACACTCAGACCACAATG
The DNA here is from genome assembly GCA_035047505.1 of Drosophila parthenogenetica. Classification (NCBI taxonomy): domain Eukaryota; kingdom Metazoa; phylum Arthropoda; class Insecta; order Diptera; family Drosophilidae; genus Drosophila; species Drosophila parthenogenetica. Next base: position 5,360,447 of record JAWNPM010000247.1, on the reverse strand, counting down.
CAATTCGATGCGTTGCAAGGCTCTTGCCATTTCAAGTGCTGCTGCACCACTTTGCCACGCCTTCTTTGCCTTCACTCTTTTAGTGAATTTTTTTTTGTTTTTTTTGCTGCTTTTCGCCTTTTGTTTTTCCAAATGCCGCCAACAGCTCCACACACAACTCACAATTTACAGCGTATGGTGGTTACCTTTCCGAAGAAGCTTTTTCCAACAATTCCACTCTCTTTTCGCCTTCTCCCGTCTTTCTATCCGACCTGCCGCAAGGTGCTGAGGCGTGCCTTAAAGCTGGCAAAGCTGCACGCCAGTTTACTGCTCCACTTTCCTTCTTTTTATTTTCTCGTCTCACTCTGCATATGTTGATTGCGTTTTTCATTTTTCATTTTGCATTTCGCATTTTTCTTTGTACTCGCGCCCATGTTTTAACATCACCTTTTTTTTGGACTTGGTTCAAAGCTATTCATGAGACTCTTATGGATGATAATGGTTTAGCAAACAGTAGTCCGCATGAAGTGCAGAGAATAAGATGTTTTAGCATCTAAGTTGAAGTTTTGCTATTGATATAGCAGCTTGAAATTTAAGTCATTGTTGTTTTCAAATGATTCAACAGTTGTTAGAGTAAAGAAAAGAGCTAAAACTCGATTAAATTTACGAAACAAGAAAGAATTTCCCTGTAATTTGTTTGGGGTGCGCCGAAATGTATGCTATAGTTTTTTAATATAATGTTTCAACTGAAATTGAATACGACTCGATGGCATTAAGCCCCTTTTCGAACGATACTGAAATTGAAATCCAACAAATTTGCAAAAACCCGCATGAGAATGTAATAACATATACATATTTCCCGCGAATCTGATATCGGAATTACTAAGTTTATACGGCTCTAGAGCGAGAACGAGAGAGAGAGAGAAAGCGGAAATACAGTGCTGACAAATTGTGTAAAATTAAATCATGGCACAGTTGCAGCAGATGCCGCAGTATAGCAAGTTTTGAGTACGAGGGTATGTGAAGGGGGAGCTGAGGAATTACTGTAAAATGTAAAATGTCAGCGTGGCAAAAATGTCAACGCAACATGCAACAAAACAGGCACCGCAACAACATGCAACTGGTATTGTAGACAGCACATAGTAGTTGCAGTGCCACAAAGCGGGGCGTGGCAGTTGACACAGATTCAAAACACACACGCATACCTATACACATGCATGCTGCGACCGGAGTTGCCAGAATTGAAGCGGCTAAAATAGCCAGATCTGCACTTTCATTATATAGCGGATTCACTCCAATGCAGGGTAGAGCTAAATTTCTATGCATAAGTTGTTACACGTGAAATAAATTCTGATTCTAGCTATAAAGAGCTAAAATGTGAGCTGCAACACGCAAAATTGTGGCCATAAAATAAGCGTTGCATACTTTCGAGCATGCATTAAAAGTAGGCTGTGGGGAAATGTGTATGTGTGTGTGCACTTTATTGTGTGCGTTTCAAGTGTCTGTTTAGATATAAGTGATGGAAAAAGTGCAACCGATTTGGCCTGAATCGATTTTGGATTGGCTATTATGCCATATGCCATACACTATATGCCACATACCACAGCATAACACATTTTCGAGAGGCTTTCTCCCATTGTGCTTGCTAAGCAGCTGACCCAAATAGTTGAGAGCGTGTGTTTTGAGTGGTCATTGGAGTTTTTACTGGAAAAAAGCACTGCCAATGATGTGGAATAGAGTTAGTAAATCTTAAATTTGGTTGACTTTAAGGCCTACTGACAGCCGTTAATGTTACACCAGTAATTTGGAAGACTTCAATGTCATTTGTTTATCCTCTGTGTGTAACACACATTGCCATAAAGTTATAATACTTCTCAGCACTTTGGTTAACGAGCATAAAGGGTCTTATGGGATAGTGTCGGAGAATACGTGAGTTCGAATAATGGCTGAGCCGATATGAGAAATAACCCCAACAGCCTAAAGTGCAGTCGTCGTTTAACTCTCGCTCTCTTGCTGCTCATTAAAAACAAGTAAGAAAAGTACAGTCGAACGAGCCCGACCGTATAATACTCTCTGCTTTTATTCCCAATTATAATGTTAAAATCGGTATCCGGATATTCCAATAGATAGTTCTTGTATTAGAACACGTTAAAACAAAAAAAAAAAAACACGTATAATCGAACATACATGTGTTTGTCTGTATGTACATAAAAATTCGTTTTACGTTAAATGTATGCACATGCATATGTGTGTATGAATACTATTGGTCGGCATGACTAGCGCTATCTCTCTCGCTCTCATTGCTCTCGAATAAAATCTTTGTTGCTTCATTTCTTTCTTGTTTATGGTCGGATTCTTATGAAACTTTCTGGAGAGTTTGACATGATACGTCTTCAAACGAATTATAAATAACAACACTGTACGATAAGAATAAATGCTTTAAAAACGGCATGCAAGTTTGAAATTTTGTTTTATTTCTTGCGGAAAAAAGGGGCGTGGCAGCCCAAAACTTCTGATGTCATTGCATTAATGCGATATCTAGGAATACGTGTACCAAAATTGGTATTCCTAAGTGCCATAGTTACTGAGATATTAGCCGAATACATTGATTTTTTCCGAGGTATGTCTAGTTTTTTGCTCATTGTGGGCGAATGGGGCGTGGCATTGAAAAAAAAAAAGATTCTTGTATTGACTGACTAAATATCGAGTCGATTGAGACCAAACTCGAACTTGTAGCTCTTACCATCTCCGAAATCTGTTTGTTCATACGGACAGACAGACAGACAGACGGACAGACGGACAGACGGACAGACAGACGGACAGACGGACAGACGGACATGGTTATATCGACTCGGCTTGTGACGCTGATCAAGAATATATATACTTTATGGGGTCTGCCACGCCTCCTTCTGCCTGTTACATACATTTGCACAAACCCAATATACTCTTGCAGAGAGTATAAAAAGCCCCAAGGGGTTGAGGTATAAGGTAGGGATAAAACGAGGAAGCGAAGTGGTAGAGTTAACTCCCTCAGCGTGAATGCGACTTTTGCTCCGACAGCATCTGTTGCCACTCGAGGCGTGTGCAAAAGTTGAATTTTAATTTGAATGTGACCAACTTTATGACTCCGAAATGGGTTCAACAAGCGCAAGAAGGAGTCCACTGCACTTCCTGTCTCTCTTACTTCTCCCTTCCCAGTCAGTATCTCTGCCCTCTGTAAGTGCGTTTTTGCCAGCAATTTAAATGCAATTTTTACAGATTTTTATTTGGTTTTTTTCAGTATTTAATTTATGGAATTTCCGCTATTCGATTTTAACTTACTGAAAAGCCAAATCGAGTTTCACTTCAGCTCCTTTGATTACTCCTGCTGCTGTTGCTGCTGTTTTTGTGGTTGTCGTTGTTGCTGTTGTTGTTGTTGTTGTAGTGAGTGTAATCATAAATAAAAAGTAAATTGCGTGTGGCTATAAAATCCAATGGGAAACCAACAAAAAGTGGAATGTGAAAGAAAAGAGGACAAATAATATATAAATGAAACGCAGAACGAAACAAAACTTGTTTATTTGTGCTATTGTTGTTGTTGTTGCTGCACAGCTGCGCAAAGGACTACAGGATAAAGTCGTAAGTAAAAGAAACTCCAAGGCAAATACAGAAAATAAAGCTAAGGAAACAAAGGCAGCTGTGTGCCTGATTATTACAAACTTATTACAAACGAGCTGGGGAGAGACAAAGTTGGGGGCGAGCAGAGACACGAAATGGAAACTGAATGGAAAAGGAACGCAATGGCAATCCACAGGATGTACATTTATATATGTGTATTTATAGTATATGTATATGTGTGTCTTGGATAAGAATTCATGTGTGTTGTTGCCCATTAAGAGCGTCCCATTGTTGCAAATACAATCGAAATGAAATCCTCACGTACTGCCAAGTACAAGTAAAAATGAGCACAAACAGCGTAAGAAAGGACACAAACACACAGGACACAGAGTCAGACTGACAGACAGTGAGACACACAGACAAAGCGTCATTTGCCTACGCTTGTCATATTTCATATACAACACACAACACAACAATTAAATTGAATGTGCGATGCGAACGTGGTCTGACAGGCAAGGACTCCTTGATTTAAGCACAGTAATAATTCCAGGACATTTGTATAAATTTGCAATTGCATTTTATTGAGCAGCAGCCAGCCACATAAACATTTACATAAACCATTTAAAGGGCTCACATAACAGACAGACATTACTCATACGCACAGTTAACAGGCAAATTTAAGATTTTCTCGATTAAAAGCTAAGAAAATCGTCGAAGAGACTTTCCAATTCAGTTTTTTTAAAAACCATTATACTTTTTAAGCAATGCTCAAACTATAAACACCTTTGTTTCTAAATTAAATGAACTATATATTCTGCATGCGCCTCATAAGCCGAAAAGTTTATTTAATCCTTGCTCAGTCAGTTGTATGCCAAACAACTTTATTTTGTTTACTATACTAAAAAACAAGTAAGAAAGGCTACAGTCGAGCGCGCCGACTGTAAAAGACCCCGTACTCTCCTTGTATTCGAAATTAATATTTGAATACGACTGTAATTTTAAATTTAAGTTTTAAAATTAAATTGAAAAAAAAAAATTGAATCAGTCACTGATGGGATTCGAACCCGCGCTTACTGACGCTAGTTCCATATCATGCTGCACCCCTACTAGTTACACAACACCATTCATTTGGCAGAAATTTGATTATTTTCATTTACATATAATAATGTAGTTATTTAAAAAATAAAAAAATAACTAAATTTCTGGGTCTGTGCCGGGTTCGAACCGCAGACCATTGGCTGTTGCACCAGTTAAAATTCTTTATTTACATTTTTGTTTGAAATTTAAAAAAGTAAATTCCACTGTCGGGAATTGAACCTGCGAACTTATACTCAACTTGCAGAACACGCAGCAACACTACTAATTGCACCAACCCCTTCTTATGAAACGGTTCCGATTATTTTCATTAAGATATAATAGTGCTAAATAATTAAAAAAAAAAAAAAAAAAAAAAAAAAATTAATTTCTGAGTCCGTGCCGGGGTTCGAACCGCAGGTCTTGTGTTTACAAAGAAGTGCGTTGCCCACCCGGACCACGCTCTCTTTGCAAACTATTGCGGCTAATGTATATATACACATACAGTTATCTCTTTTCTTTTAACCACGTGCATTCACAACGCGCTTCATGGGCTACTTTGTTGTTTAATTGCTCAGTTGTTTATAGTTGGATTTTTATGCAACTTTCAGGGTAGTTTAATATGATTTGTCTTTAAACAAATTTTGAATTACAATACTGTCCTATATTAGTAAATGCTTTAAAAACGACATGTAAGATTTGAAAAGTTTTTTAGTTCGTGTGGGAAAAGGGGGCGTGGCAGACCAAAATTTTTAATGACGTTGCATTTGTGCTGTTTGTAGGAACCTGCGTACCAGAATTGGTGTTCCTAAGTGCCATAGTTACGGAGATATTCGCCGAAAACATCAATTTTTTCCGAGGTGTGTCTAGTTTTTTGCTTATTGCGGGGGCGGTGGGGGGCGTGGCGCAGATTTGAAATAAACTTGATCTGCTCGAGAAAGTTACGGAATTTTCATTACAAATTTGGTGTCTCTAGCTCTTATAGTCTCTGAGATCCAGGTGTTCATACGGACGGACGGACAGACGGACAGACGGACAGACGGACATTGCTATATCGACTCGGCTGTTGATGCTGATCAAGAATATATATACTTTATGGGGTCGGAAAAGCTTCCTTCTGCCTGTTACGCACATTTGGCTTCTGACAAACCTAATAGACCCCTATACTCTTTTTTAAAGAGTACGGGGTCTAAATATGTCATGAAAACTTTTTAATTGAATTAGTAAACGGAATTTTCGTTTTAGTTTTTAATTTGCCAACTTAAGAGCATTGAAGCTTATTTGCATATTTTCTTTCACTTTCATTGCTGCAGTTCCGAAATAATTGCCAGCTTTAAAAAAGCAAAACAGGACAACAAGAGAAAACTGTTGACAAAAATTTCATTGACACAGTTTTCTCTTTCTCTGTTTTCTCTACTCTCTACTCTCAACTCTCATGCTCTCTGCTTTTACTACTATTTTTTTTTGCCAACAAAGACAAAATGTCAGCGACAAAATCGATGCCCTGAAAAGGCAACGAAATAAAACAAAACATTTCGAAGCAAAGTCGCAGTAAATCGCACAAATTGTGAACACACACACACACTACAGCGCACTTTCTCTGTCGTCTCAATTCCCTTCTCTCTTCCATCTCCTCGTTGCTCTCCCATGTGGTATATTTTCTCTAACGGCAGTTGTACGTGTCATTTGGCTGCAGTTTTATTTGGCCAAGCATAATGCGAGTTTATGTTTATGACTTTTCCTTCAGAGCTCCAGAAAAACTGTACAACTGAATAACTGAGTAACTGGGCTGATCTTGTACTCGACGAAGCACAAAATGCCGAAAAACATGAATTAAATTCGTGCACGATTCATATGAGTTTTAAATGCCCTTAAAGCTGCCGAAATTGTTTTCCTACTGCACACGCTGTAAAGCTGTTGAATTTTATGACCCGACTCACCAGGCGCAGAGTAAATTGTAAGAGTATAGCGTACAGTCGGTGTCGCTGTGATTTTCATGACTTTGCAAATTCTTAAAAATAGATTTGAGCTGACTTTTTAGAACACGGCCCAGCACAGTTGGGCACGTCCTAACTCTTGGCTGTGGAGCAGTGAAACGCTCTAATGCCACTTACAAGTGGTGCTGGGGGAAATAGAGAATGGAAAATGTGGAAAAGTGGGAGATTGAAAGCGAAAAAGTAAAGGGAAAGTGGGAGAGTGAGGCGGAGAGGGAAAGCGGGCGGGAAATAGCCTTATTTGTCTTTTTTAGCTTGGCCAGACAGACGGGCGACATTTTTTGGAAAATAAAAATGGAAAGTTTGCATTAAAAGTAAACAGGAAGAAAAACAGCAGGAAGGTAACTGCAAAACGGAAAGCAAAAGCCAATGCAATAGCAACAATAACAACAGCAGCATATTCGACTGTAATAACAACAGCAGCAGATGCAGCTGAAGAGGAAGAGGAAGAAGCAGCAGCTGCTGGCAGCTTGAAGAAGTTGTTAAATCAGGTCAGGGATTTGGAAGCCACTCTGAATTGCATTATATTTGTTGTCATTGCTGTTTTTGCAGTGGCCTCTTTGTGTCATTTGTTACCTTCTCTGCTCTTGTTCTTGGTGGACGGCAGAAAAGTGAAATTGCGTATACGCCACGTGGCTTTCAATGCAATTTGTAAGAGGCGAACATTAATTTAATTACATTCTGCTAAATTTGTGTACAGTTTTAGTTTTGCCTCTCCCTGTTTCTCTCTCTCCCTCTCTCCCTCTTTTCTTCCTTCTTCCCCGTCTCTTTCACTTCGTTCTCTTCCTACTTATTTTGTATGTCACTAGAGCAGAGCAGAGCAGAAAGACAAGTCAAGTTGTTGGCAAAGAAGAGCAAACTTTGTCCGACAACCGCAAGCTGCATTTTTAATTGCGCACACGTGCGAATAGAGGCGTTAGGGCATGTGGGCGTGGCTCTGCCACTATGCCCAGAGGCTGTGAATGGCAAGGCAGCTGTAAGCTGGCAGTTGGCAGTTTGGCGGCTTCTACTTGAACTCATTTAGCGTGGAAATTATGGTACGCTCAAGTGGATTTTGACAGGTCGCAAACACACATACAGACACTCTCACAGACACACACTGACAGTCACACACATCCTTGAATCCTTTGAAAGTTCTGTGCACGTTTTGCGGTCGATCCCTTAGAGTGGTTTTTCTGTTCTGCCTGCAGCTGTTGCCAACTAGGAAAAGTGCCACAAATTGGGACCATTTATTGGCCAGTGGGGCGGTAGCTATGGTTCCCAGTCAGGTCCTGCAGTCAGGACCTCTTGTCTAATTGATATGCAATAAACATTGAACGGCAGACAAGCGTATCAATGAAAAGCCTGCTTGCATATTGCCTTACACAACTGACAGCTCGTATTGGGCAAACAAAAGCCTTTTTTCGGCCAGAAGGCATTTTGCCTTCAACTTGCAACATTTAAGCTTTTGTTTTTGCCTGACTTTACCAGGCAGTTCGGGAGGGGACTAGGGCAGCTTTTCTGCTAGCCTGTCAAGTATTTAAGTTTAATACGCTTACTAAAAAGTTATTGTTGTTGCTCGGAAGTATTTTAGAGAATTGAATTACAATGATATTTGATAAACTTTAGACAATATAGCTGTTCCCATCCAATTAAGTTAAGTTAACCGTAGTTGTTGTTATACCTTGCGTATACGCAATATTGAATATCGTTTAATTGGATTTACTTTTAATTGATTAGCTCGACTTGTGGCTGTATCTAATTACACACAAAAAATAACGAAAATGTACTTACTCATTCTGCCATCCAGAGCTTGTGCTGTTGAATTGTAGTTGCCTGTGTTAATTTATCACGTATACGCCTAGCAGCGCATGATGCACCTTTGAACACTGGCAACTCAATATCCACACACTCACGCGCACTCTATGCGATTGTATTTCGTTTTGAGCTAAACTTAAAACAAGTATTTTTGATATCGATACAGAAACAGATACAGATACAGATACATATAAACTTACAGCTCAACTGTTAAGAATAGCTAAATAATACACGTTTTTGTTTTTATGCTATCTGTGAAATTTGTCAAATGTTATTCTGAACTGCCATTTAAATATGCATATTTAATTTATTTTGCAAATCGCCACAGACCAACAGAGTGTGTATAAATTTATATAACCAAAACCATTAAACACCCACAAAATTCAATTTGGATTTGAATTGTATTTACGCAGTTTGTATAAATATTGTAGACGGTCTATTTTTGTACGAATCGCGTTGTGTTTTGTTAATGCAAATTATGCAAATTATTTCTGCTCGCTGTCGTCGCTGAAAATTTAAATGCAAAAACAGCCAAGTGGCAATTTCAGGCGGGGAACGAAACAAAATGCTAAAATTGTTATTGGCTAAGGAGGCAATTTAAGAAAAAGTGGAAGTGGCTGATAGCGCAAGAAAATGCTAAAAAATTGCTATAAACATTATGGATTTTTCCATAATGAACTATGTTAAAGTGCTGATTCATGCTGAGGTCAGGTCAGTGGCTTAAGAATTTTGGCTTTGAACAGAGTATTTTTAAGCAAGAGAAAACAGTTAGCAAAGGGTATACAAGCCCTAAAGCGGTGAAGAAACCTCAAAGAATTTCCAGCAAATTTTCTTTTAATTAAATTAAATTATTTTAATCATTTAGTTTAAGGGATATCCACTAGTTGTGCTGTCCTTTGCTTCAACATTCTGCAGCTTTTTGCCAAGTCATGCAAAAAACAGTTTATTTTAACATATTTTATGCTTTCATCAGTTTGAAATATTTTCTATAATTCCTTTAGTCTTCAGGCATCCGGAAAACGTTGATTACATTTGTATAATCATCATATATTAATTAACATTTAAATTTATGCGCAAGTTCGGAAATATATTAAAAAAGATAACAGACAGTACAAGCGCAGAGAGAAATATAATAAAAAATGTGTTTTTAATGGTAAAGTAAAAAATACATAAACGAATTCGCATAAATTATAATTTCTGCTCCTTTTTCTCTCGCTTTTCCTATCTCTCTTTGGCTTATTTGGTTTGTGTTCAATGTACAAATTGGCAATGTTTTTTTAAGAGAAAATTGAATTTGGTCCTTGGATCTTTTAAATGGACAAGAATTTATGATTTAACTATTTGCAAACATTTAAAATAATTAAAATGCCATATAAGAAACAATAAAGTAACCTTTTCGTTGGGTCTGCTACACAGAAAATTAGAGTGAGTGGGATAGAGGTGGATAGAAAGAGAGAGAGTGAAAGCAGCTGAAACTTTGACCAACCGCAAATATTGTAAAACAAAAGCAGAAACCAAAAAAGGCAACATCTCAAAATTTTAGGCGCTAAGCAAGATTTATGAGCCCCCAAAGTGTGATAGGGACAGGGACAGAGAAGGAGATGGGGCTGGGGCTGGGGCTGGGGCTGGGCGCTGTGTGCTGTAGGCGTGGCATTGGGCAAGGCCTTTTCGTCCATTATTTGTTTTAACTGTGCACAGTCTGCTGCGGCCTACGCATTTCAATAATTTAAAGTATTTGCAAGCATTTGAGAGCATTTGAGGCAATTTGGTTAATGGTCTGTGCCCCAGCGGCAACATGGGGCAGGCAGTAGGCAGTAGGCAGGCCCCAAAGGGTTGCTTGCCACATAAATAACGCTACTGTCCAAGGCTGTGAGCCACATAAAGCTTAAAGATGAAATAGAGATAGCTAAAAAGGGGGAAAAAGAGAAAGAAAGAAGGCACGAGAGAGTGAGTGAGAGACAAACAATGAACTTAAAGCTGTTTGCACATGTGACGCGACTCGGGCGTTGCACAGCACGTGCGTGTGTGTGTGTGTGTGTGTGTAAAGCAGTTCAAGGACTCGATGCTGCGCTGTGTGTGTTGGGCAACCCAATTACGCAAAATGCTGAGCACATCCCCAAAAAATAACCAGCATGGTGAAAAGATTGCGTTGCAAGCCGCAAGCTGCAAGCAAAAAGCTGCCAAGCCAACGTAACATGCAACCTTTAACCTCTGTGCACAAGCAAAAAAAACTCAGAATAGACAAGCAAACCAAAGCCGACCTAGAAAACTAGCAACTGAACTGAACTGAACCGAGCAAAGAGTTGCCTTCAGTTAACAAGCCACACACTCAAACAGAGAAACATACACACTCATGCACTTACATATGTTGTATGTTGTGTGTCGAGTTGTTTTCAAAGTTGGCGTGCCGTGAATTCTTGTTTATGCTTAAGCAAAAAGATAAACATAGACCAAGTGCCAATGCCAGAGGGGAGCATGACACACTCGCTGAATAACTGAAAAACTGACTCACTCACTCACTGACTGACTGACAAACTGACTGACTGAGGCAGCGTCAACGCTGTCTGCCACACATTTTATGCATAACAATGTTCAAGGACATCAAGCGAGAGTTTTTCCTGACTGCAGTTGCCTGAATGTAAGTCACGAGTTTGCATTTCTTTTTTAGTTTTATTTGCATTGCGGCTGCAGATTATGCAACACTATTTTTAACACTCATTTATTTATATTTATCTGTTGATGTGTTTTGTTAAATTATTTAGCTAATTTGTTGAGTTTGATACGAATTGTACGTATACGAATTAGTGACGTCAAAAAAGCGTTTCACACTTTCTCTCTCTTCCACAGACACACACACACAAACACGGGCAAACACACGCACAGTTTGTGGGTGTGTGTGTGCGTTTTGAGCAGCTGTGCGCTGTATCTGTATCTGTAGCTGTGGCTGTTTGTGTGTATTGCTGTGCGTGCTGTGTTTTCACTTTCGCTTTTCATTGATTTTTAAAGCAGCGCGCGCGTTTCCCACAAAAGTATGCTACATTTATTTCACGTCACATTATTTGTCACTTTTTTATGGTGTTTGATTAACAATTAGGACACTTTATTGCTCCGCAATGATTACGTTACACACCCATACACACACCGACATCGACACTTACACTCACATTCACACTTACACTGTGATTGAGCGCGCATGAAATGTTTTCGTGTCTTCAATGAAATATTTGCAACAACGTCGTCACCGTCGTTGCTATCGTCGCCGTTCTCGTCGTGCTGCGCTCGCTGCCAAAACTAAACTGAAACCGAAACTGAAACTCGCATGTGACCAAAGCTTTGGCTTGGCCAAGAGGAAGCAGCCGTAGCAGTATCAGATATAACTGTAAAATACTGGTTACAGTTGGTAACAGTCGCGTCGTTGGCGGCGCAGGCGCTTTCACAAGATTTTGGTCACAGTTCACGTCACACTGTTGCTGCCACAGTTTTTCTCTTATTCTGTCTCTCTTTCTGACTCCCTCTCCCTAAGCTCACTGTTTTAGATTTTTGTTTACATTGCGTGTGCTGAGAGAATGTATTTTTAGACAGCAGCGGTAATTACGGGGATTGGAAGACAGTCATTTTGCCAACGTGCTTGGCGCCTATAAATAAAATTACGTATTCGCCACGTGGTGGGCGTGCTAAAAATGTTCTGTATAAAAAAACGTTAGTTGAGATTATTTTCTTCAAACTTTATGAATAATTTACTAATACAAATTACGAAATGTTTAATAATAAGTTTTTTAAAGAGTTTAAAATTAAGATTTTGCTGCCAAGTGATCGAAATGTTTAAGCAAAGTCCAATAAAAGTATCAAATGGTCATTTATTGACTTAAAAGCTTGTTAGTTAGTCTGCTATACCATTTCCACATTTGTATACATGGAAAATAATTTTAATTTTAAATTTAAAGCTCAGTTTCAGCTTTCCAATTTCAATTGCTGGCGACAAATTAAAAGGCCTGAGGCGTGACTGTGGAAAAGACCATCACAAAAGTATGACTCAATTTACAGAAAATTCTACAAAGTAGGAAACAGGATAGCCTAAACACACACACACACATATACACACACTGCACACACTCACATATACACATGGGACACGTGAACATACATAAGCTGCGTATGTCCTTGCTTGTTGTTAGACGACAGCAATTTTCACGCTGATTGGTTTCAAGTCATTTTCCCCAAGTTTTTCATTTGGCTTTTTATTTTTGCTCTTTCCTTGGATGAAGTCAACGAGCCAAAGCCAAATGTCACCTACTCCTCTCTGCCCCTCTCTAGCTCCGACTCGCTTTCTCCTTCTCTCTCTCTGCCTCCATTGTATTGGGTTCTTTGCCGCCTTGAAGCACTTTTGGAATTTAATAATGAAATCGCCTCAATTTCAGAAACCTCACCTCACGATCCCCTTCAGCCGCTGTTCGGCTAACAATTTCCAATTTTCCATTTCGTGACTTTCAGTTGATAAATTCCATAGCAATGGCAAAACGTTGTAAAAACTTTTTTTTAGCTTCATTCATTCATTTTTTGTATATTGGAAATGAAATTGAAAGCGTTGTGCCAGTTGCAGTTGCAGTTGCAACTTAGTGTTGCCAATTGTCTGAAATAAATCATTCGATTGCCAACATTGCTAATAACTAATTAAAAGTTTTTCCCATTCGAGGATAATTTAATTCGATTACAAAACTTCCACTACTCGGCCATCGATTATTTGCGATATTTTTTCATTGGAAAGTTGGTCAATAAACAACAGAGTCATGGTGTTCAGCGTGCGGCGTACTCATGTGGGCGTGGCATGACAACGCACACTCACAGACTCGCACACACGCGAAATTGTGTTGCGATGGCTTGACGTTGATTTTTATCAATGAACATCGAATGAAGAATGATGAATGACAATGAATGACAAAGTTGAGTTGAAGGCATACACATGTATGTGAGTGTGTGTGTGTGTTCTATTGATACCCTGTACTGGTTATAAATGCTAATACTTTAGGCAGTCTGTTCACATCCTTATCAGCAGTGAAGCCATTATTTATCGCTTACCAAATCCGAATCCTTTTGAGTGAAAAACGCGCTTGTGGCCTTTCAAAATACTTAGAGACCTGATAAGCAAGACAAATGGACATGATTGAATGAGGCATCTTGGAAAAATCCATCACTAAGCAGCTAAGAATCATTGCGAAACTATCGCACTTTCTTTTTGTGTACTCCTTAAGTCTTTAAGTTCCATGAGCTCGAAACTGTCTTGGCACTATCAATAAGTCTTTCTGTAATACAGCGTTTTGTTTTATCTTTGATTGGAAATTTAACTCCTATATGTAAATCACAAATAGATCATAGGATACTTTTGTCAAATGATCTTTTTGTTAGGGTATTGTCTTAGCTCAAGAGTTTGCTTTTTTTCTATTCCCGCTTCTTCTTCTTCTTCTTTGATATGATTTCTTATTTTTTGTGTTCCTTTTTGTTGCCAGCGACGTGGGTGAAGACAGAGGCGTCGCTTGCTATTGCCTTTAAGGGATTCCCTTGTATTTTTTGCGTTTTTTTCCTTTGGCAATTTGCTGCTTTTCGCATCTTGACATTCAATCGTCAAACGTTTCGCTTATCACAAACTGATGTGGCAAACTGTTGTGGCAAGTGGCACACAGTTTCAGCTACTTGTGTTTGAGGACAAGTTTTGTTATCTTTAAGCCAAGTTGGCTCATTAGACAAAAGACATGTGTGTAAGTAAGTGTGTATGTGTTGAAACTGTTGCCGCGCTTTGTGCTTGAGTATGATAGTCTTTGATAGCACGAGACACACTCGCTGTTATCAGTGTGTGTGTGGGGGTGTGTGGGTGTGGCGCACTTACACTTAATTGAATCCTGCGGGCAAAACAGTAAGCCGAAGGCATGCGGCATGCCAAAGCGTTTAGAGAGCAGCCGCAACCCTCAAACCTCCAAGCATTCAATCCCTCAACCCGCAACTCTCAAAATCTTTGTTGTTACTTCAGCTCCTTTGCTGCCATTCCTTCCTTCCTTCTGCTGGTCTGACTTCAGTTTTAGCTCCTGTTCAACATCCTGCAGCGCCTCTAATTCAATTAGCAGGTTCAGCGCCAAAGCGGCAAATGGCTCGTTAAACACGCTGTGTGTTTTTCCTACTTCCCCTGTCCCTAAAACTCCCTTTTACTCTTCTCCTGCCTCTTCGTTTTCCTCTATTGCTCTCTTCTCTCCTTTCTTCCCTACTCGCTTCGTTGAATGCCACTTCACTTGTGCACGCTGCTCTACATCGTTTTTAAAACATGTTTTATTAGATTTTCGCATTTTTTCTATTCTTTTTATTCGCTTTTTTTGCCCTTAACTGGCGCCATTTTATGCAAACGGAAACGCACACACACACGTGTATTTTCTCCATTGTGTGTGTGTAATGAGCAAAATGCTACAAATTGCCAAAACTCTCCCCTCGTTCCTCTTTTCTCTTACTCTTCTCCCCTGCTTCCCCTGTCAGTCTTTGTCCCCTTCATTTGTGTTTGCTTTTCAGATAATGCTGGAAAAATCTTTTGCACTTGAGCACGCAGCGGATGTGGCCATTGGACAGAAGAGACATGGACAAATGCTGCTTCATGTGAGTCCCGAGCATAATTATGAGCTATGCAAATAATGTGCCATCACCAAAAGCAGCTCTCCCTTTCCCCTTTCACCTCTCCTAGCTCCACTTCTCTCTCATCGCTTGCTGCTTTGTTTTTCCCATTTAATTTTTACACAAATAACTCGAGCAAATTGTTCACTTTGCTGACCAAATGTAAATTTTAAGTGAACAAAGGGTAAAAGGACGTGGTTATGGCGCACATTTTCACATTTCCGAAAAGCCAATAAAACCGCACTGAAAAACAGAATCTCTTTTGGAACAGTTCCGTTTTGTGTTTTAAAATACGACCACAAAAAACAGAAAAAAAATAAAATAAAAATGTATAAAACATAAACGTAGAAACGTGACTGTAAATTAGAATTGTTTCTGTTATCTTCTTATTGTTTCGAAGAAAATAACATTGAAAAAAGCAATGAAAAATAAATCAGGTTTACGGGATGTTTAAAATCCTTCAAGGAAAATTGTGTAGTTTTGTTGTTCCAGCAAATTTAACTTTAAAAACAATTGATAGAAGTAGTCGAAGCTATACACGTATTTCTGATTTGAAATAAAAATCGCCAATTGAATTCTTAAGTTTATAACTAAACTATCGTTATACTCACTCATCCGTCACAAATGCAGTGAATTTAAATGGAAATTTAGCATAGATCTTCATACTTTGCATACCATTTGCCAGTTAAGTATTTAAGCTAAGCAGCATGTGAAACTGAACAGTTGTTGCCAGGCCATAGACGCCTCTCCCAGCGCTTCTCATGCACTCAAGCTAAACCCCGAACAGAAACCGAAACCGTAACCCAACCCATAATCGCCTTTGCCTGCTCCTAGTTGGCTTTGCCTGTGCTGGTTGCCATATGCTCTCCCTCTCACTCTTTTTCCCCTCTGCCCGGCAACTATGGCATCCTTTTAGTCCTTTTTGATTTTTCGCCTCAGCATTTTCCAATTCCCGATCTCTGGCCCTATGGACCATATTTTCAACATTTTTTTTTTGTCTTTTTTTTTAATATTTTTTTTTTTGCTTGTTTCCTTTTCAACATTTCGTTAGTTTGCCGCCGGGTTGCACATATTCCCTTCCGTTTGCCACTTCCCACTAGCCGTCTGTCGCTTGCTGCTATGATAGTTATTTTTTGTTGGTGTTGTTGTTGTTGTTGTTATTGTTGTCCTGCAGCTGCAGCCGGACAAAAGTCCATTATCCTTTTTGGCGTTATCGGTAATCAATTTCAGTGGCCGCTCTGCGAGTTTAACGCGCAAATAAAAAAATACGAGAAAACTTTTTAGCTGCTTCTTCTTTTTTTTAACAGCTTTTCGACCAGCGGCGGCACAAAAGCGACAACAATTACAACAGCAACAACAGTAACTTTGAGAGGCAGCAACAAAAATTGTTAGTTTGAAATATGCAAGAGTCGACTGCGACTGTTGCAACACACACAAACACACACACACACACACATGTGGCACCAAACAAAAGCTGTTGAAGTGATGTTTGTTGTTCTTGTTGTTGTTGGAAGTTGATGCGAGTTTTGTAAGCGCATTTCGCAGCGAAATTTCTCTCGATTTCCACCCACACAACAAATAATTCAATTTCAATGTACAAGCAATTTTCCTTTTGCAGTTGTTGCAACTGCAGCTCTATTTAGCTGTCGTTGCTGTTGTTGTTGTTCCTGCCACTCACTTACATAGTTGTCGAGTTGTTAAAAACTTTTATTTGTTGCTCTTGTTGTTGTTGTGCTGTTCACATTCGCAATTGGCTTCAAATTGGCTGCTCGTCGAATTAGTTGAGAAATGCCAATTGGGGGAGAGAAATAGGAACTTTTTTCTGTAGCCTTGTGCTAGATTTCTGGCAAGCACTTGCACACACACACACACACACCCACACTTTGCCACAGACAAATATAATTAGATGCCGTTATCTAAGTAGGCAATACAAATTGCATAGAGCTTTTGAATTATGCAGCTTGTTGCAGTTGCAGTTGCAATTTGATGAAAAGTAAAACTATAGTCTACTTTTCAGCGCATTTTTCCCTTTCGCTTTTCAATTAATTCCTGTGGCCGAGTCGACCCTCGGCTGTGTGGTCCTTATGTAATCCCAGCCTAACCCCAAAACGAATAAAGTATATTCTGTTTGGGGTATTACCAATTGGTAGCAGCTTTGGCAATCCAGCAATAATACGGCTGGTTTAACAACTTTGAGCTGTTTTTGTTTCGATAAATTTCACTTTAAATCATAATAAATTTCCGGAAATATTTTAAGCCAATGTCGAGTTAGAGCATAGAATCTGCGGCTTAGTTTACTCATCGGATATAGCTTGTTTTTGGCTCACCATTAGTTTTGAGCATGGTTTTTTGGCTTTCACTTTGGCTTTGGCTTTGGCTTTCTATGTGGGTCACTGCAGTTGTTGGTGGCACAAAACAGACAAACGGACAGACAACTAGTTAGTTAGCGAGATGCCAAACCACATGAATATCTGGAACAATTGCAGGCCGCAACTAAACTAAACAACAAAGTGAAGACATCGGATAGCGGGGAGTGGCTCGATTAGCTAAATTGAAAATGACAGAAGAGTGTTGCAATAAATTATACAAAAAATAGTACAGAAAAATAGCCATAAATTGGAGCAGCAGCGGCGGATTGTGGATGTCCAAAGATGTTGCAGGCCAGAAATGATGATGAACTGGGTCAACAGCTGCCGCAAAAAGAATGGAAGAGGCAAAACAAATCTGCGTTTCAATTGGTACCACTTGACGTATGAGTAATTTTGTGCTAAGCGGTTTATGGGCTGCAGCCGTCGACCAGGAATATTCGATATACGATTTATTTTTGGTTAACTGCACATCCAATAAACTGTGACCAAGCGCACAAATAGAGGACACCAAAGAGGAGAGGAAAGGACTCTCTGCATGGATGGCAAATGTGTAAATATTGACTTTGTAAAATCGAAATCGTCAAAAATTGTTCATAAAAACTCCATGGGAGAAATTGTGGAAAGCTGCAAACATTTCGACCAACTAGCAGACAACAGGACTACAACAAGAGACAGAGATAGCGACAGAGAGAGCGAGAGGCCGAGAGAGTGAGAAAGCGCGGCAGAAGCGAGTGGGTGGAAGATAGAAGCGGATGATAGACAGACAGTTTGCCTGTTGAAAATCACAGCGTATAAATAATGAAAGACGATTTAATTTTGAACAGTTGCAGTTTGTCTGCCTCTCTTCCTATGACCAAGTGGAGGACGGGTGGCCTAGAGGAGAGAAGGGGGCTCGTTAAGTGTTTAAAATGTTGGCAACAAGTTCACAAATTTAACGCTTGATTTAGTCCAGCAAGTCCTTTGAGTTTAACTACTTAAATGCTTGGAAGCAAAGCGCTTAATGTGTTGTAGATTTTCTTTTGCTGCTTTTTTCCCTGTTTTTACTGGACTTTACACTGCTTTTCAATTTGCTAGCTGTGCACAGCACTCATCCGTCTTGCTTGGATTTGTTTGTTCATTATGTTTACAGCTATTTTTGTAGCTACTTTTAGTTTATTGATATTTGCTTTTTGCTGTTAAAAGATTTAATGGCTTTTTGTTTATGGTCATAGAGTGAATATTGCTTTTAATTAACGCTCAAACTATGCACTTTATGCACAGAATCTTTCTCGAATAGAATCGTTCTCATAATTGCCCATAAAACTCAACCGCAAACTTTTCGACTGATTAATTTTGACTTTAAAAAGGCAGACAGCACAAAAGTTTTTAAATTTTGTTACAGGACTGTAAACATTTTACCACCCCTAAGTTGACATTCATTAGAGAATAAAAGTTGTGGCAATAACAACAGCAAAAATATGGCAACAGCTGAGACAAAAGCTGGCAGCTGGCATCCTGCTGCATCCTTGCTGCATCCTTACTGCATCCTTGCAACCGTTCTTGCCACATTTCGTTTACTCTGACAATAGCAACAGGCGCTGAATTAGCAGCCAACGCCAAAGCGGAAGCTGTAGTCCTGTCCTGTCCTGCCCTGTCATTCCACCCTTTGGAGTCTCCTTTGCTCCCTCAACTGGTCTGCGCTGTGTCCACTTGGTCGTCCTCGTCTTGTTCTCCTCATCAAAAACTCTTTGAAATGAGTTTTTATTAGTTTTTTTTTTCTCGCTGCCGTTTTTTGCTTTCTATCATTTGTTGTTATTCTCTCGGTGAGTGTGTATGTGTGTGTGCGTGTTAATTAAATTTCAAATGCACAAAAGAAGCAACGACACTTGGTGAGTCCTTCCGTACCTTCTGATCTTTCTTCCTTCAGTCCTTCAGTCGGTCAGAGTAGAATCCATGAGTCGTTGCCATTTCCATTCATTCTGATGCCCATTTTGCACTTTAATTGCATCTAAATGCTGAACATGTGTGTAAATGAAAATGTTTTTCATTTATCTGCAGCTTGTATTTGTGGTGGGGGTAGGGGTTGCGCACGTTGGGCGCCAAGAATTATATGGAAAAGAAACAACGCCAAGTTTGGCAACAAACTGTTGTTGGCTTTGCTTTGTTATGGTTTTAATTAAGTTTTTAACTGGCGCCAGACCAAAAAGTGCACCAAACAAAACTAAAAGCAAACTGAGGCCCAGCCAAGAAGCCAAGCTGAAATTATATCCACAAGGGAAAGGAAGAAAAGAAACAGTGTGAGAAATAGCTCGAGAAACAGACGAATCCTTGTGTTCGCTATAATTTACATGAACTGACCTCAGACTTAGCTTTCGGTTTCGCTTGGCTGCTGCTTCTGTTCCTGATGGTTAAATTGATTAATGTGCCTTCGAAATGGCGCCAGGCAGTCCAGCTGTGCGCAGCAGCGGGAAGGGTAGAAAGGACGCAGAAACATAGTTGAGCAGCAGCGAAGGATAATGCAGCCTAGAAACTGACACGCAAAGTGACACAAACTGCAACAACCGGAAATTGTTGCGCCAAAAGTGTCGACTGCACAACGCATATGCAAAGAGACAGCAGAGAGAGAGAGGAGACCAAAAGGAAGAGGGAAGGCAGACATGTATAGAAGTAGGAGAATTTTACGCTAGAGTGCCATTAGGATCAGATCCTTGAGCTGCTTTTTGTTAATAGGCTACAAAATAATTAACAGCTTTCTCTCCCCGCATTGCAACAAATTTGGGCGTTTGTCGTTTGCTTCTTTTGCATGAAAAATGATTTGTAAACCTCATAAATTTTGTCTCGTCGCCTCGTTGAAATTTCATTATGCGAAAGTGAGTTGGGTTAATGTCCTTGTGTTTTGCTAAGGGTTTACGGGAACGCCGAAGGACGAACAAATTATGCGCAAAACAAACATTAAATACAAAATGAACAGACAGACTGTGAAATACTCTAACCAGTCCAACTATAATCGGCCACAAGAGTGTCTGAGTGTAACTGAATATTTAACGCTTTTATTCCCAATAAAAAGTGTGTCAAATAATTGTAATTAAAATATTGTGTTATTTATTACAATTTGCAATTTAAATTATGCAGTTCATTAACTCCAGCAATTATTAAAGTTCTTTTGTATGTCCAATTAAATTCTCTTTTAATTGAATAACATTTAAATGGTAGCAAAAATGGTAATTTATTGAAACCTTTTGGAATAAACCAATTAAAAGAGCTGTAATTACAGTTTGTAAAGCAGCTTACATTCAGTGGACTCTTTTTTTTAGGGCAAACAGCTGCTTGAGTTTAGCTTGAAAGTGTCACCAATGGCGGGAAACCAACAATGAGCCAACAAATTGGCAACTCTCAACCCGTTGACAGCTTATCTACCATTGTATTTTGTATTTTGTATTTCGTATTTCGTATTTCATGTTCCTTTTCTTTCTCTTTGCCATCCATAATTCATGCCAAGTGTTTGTGTGTGCCACAACAATATCAACAACAACAACAACGACCATCAGCAAACAGTCAACTGAGGCCAATGTCAGCTTAACAATATAATAGAAGCTGGCAGCAATTTCAAGCGCCTTTCATCCCCTTTTTCTCCATGCCTCAAATGGTTGGCAATAAATGTAAATTGTCGTAACGCGCGTTCTTACGTTTTACGTAGCGTATACGCAATTTGTATACCCGTTACACGTTCAGCCTCGGTATATTTTAATTGTGGCAAGAACAAATAGGTTTGGAAGACCGCAATAGAGTATATTTTGTTATGTTTCAATCAAACACTCCACCAATTCACTCTTAACGTAAAGATGCAGCTACTTGAAGAGTCACAAAGTATGTCAAGCACCTGAAAGTGTGCTATTGTTTTTCCAATGCACTCCCATTACCTAACTACATAACGGGTATATTCAGATGGTAAGTCGACTATTGAGCTCTTACTTGTTCTAGCTGCATCGCAACGTGAAATTTGCAATTCGCAATTTGTGTTTTAAATCAACAGTGGGTGGAATTGACAAATGTTCAGGGCAGGAGTAGGAAGAGCGCGAACAGCGAACAGCGGGAGTGAGAGAGAGAAAATTGCGTGGCATTTGTTTGGTTTTCATTTTGGCATCGCAGCCTCAAAGGCTGCCATGGCAATGCAATGAAAACTCTCTGACATCCTGTCAACCTGCAGACTCACCGCTACACGCTTTCTTCCCCGCGGTGGACTCTCGTTAAACACACTGTTTTCACCCCTCGGCAGCGAGATGAAATATGCTTAAAGGAGGAGAAAATGGGAATGATATTGCCTGGTTCAAAGGGAGGGCCAAAAGGGCAAACCGAACTGTTGCAACAACAAAATTGAAATATAGCACGAGTTGCAGTTATACACTAAGCTCTGATGTTGCCACACAACGGCTGCTTTGACACCATGCAACTAAGTATTTAATAAACATCAGAACCAGAGATTTGTAGCATTTCAGGAATCTCCCCACTCCATGAAAGTGCGAAATGGAATGCAGAAAGAGAAATATTTTTCTGAATCGAGAAATCTTTGATGTTTTGCTCGAGTGCATTTAATAATTTCAGAACGATGATGAAGCGGAGATAAAAAGACAGAGTAAAGTGGCAATTCAGGTGCTTAATATAATGAGAAAGAAAGAAATGAAAAAGAGAAAATGAAGAGAAAAATAAGTAGTAGAAGCATTACTTTAAGAGAAGGATTTAATAGTACGAGTATCTTAAAATATTTCTTGACTTTTTCCACCTAAGAAAAATCATTAAACGCTCTCATGTCATATACTGACTGTAGTAAAAATGTGAATTATTGTCGACTGTTAGATACTCACTCACTTTTACTCACATATTTTATTGCACCTATTCAATCTTAACTCTCTATACACATTTCAGCAAGAGTTTTCATAACTTTTTAGCTTTTCCCAAAATATACATAAGTTTGTGTGCCAGAGGAGAAGTTTATACGTCCTGTAGGGAGAATTGCTAGAAAAGTCCATTTGAGCACGTGAGTTTTGAGCATGAGTTTAAGGAATGCTGCAAGTCTTCGTTTGCAAAGGTTGGTAAACAAAAGGGCAGCCAACTGGCAAAAGGCGTTAAGAATGTTGGCCGTTGGATGCTGGAATTGGCTCACTGCCAGTTGCTTGTACTTAATATAGGGAACAGGAAGAAGGAGAGGCCACAAAAGTAGACAACAATAAGCAAAAAACTAAAAACTATTTGCGCTGAACAGCAGCAGGAAAATGGAGTCGAGGCTGAGGATATAAAAAAGGAAGCACAAGGAGGCCATCGATTTCACTAAGTTGTAGTTGTGATTATTTGTGTTGCTGTTGTTGTTATTTGTGTTGTTGTTGGTGCTGCTGATGTTGCCTTGTGCCACTTACGGATATTTGTTGTAGTTGCGCAAATAGAACGACGCCTTGTGTTGTGTTTACAAGTTGTGAATTGTTGTCATCTGCTGGCAATCCTTAGCCAATCTCTTGGCCCGCTTTTCATTACCAATAGCAGAATGTGGCAAGTGTGGCATGCAGCGCTCAATCTCCTCTCAGTTCTCTCAAGCAAACAGTCAAACATCAATCAGGCTGCATTATGTAAATATTGCGCATGAATGTTGCAACAAAAGCGCAACCAGAGGCAAAAGCAGAAGCAGCAGTAGCAGGAGCAGAAATGTGGCATGGATAATATGACGCAGGACAGGGGACAGTAAAAAACGTCAAAAAGTTGTTGCCGTTGCTGTCCATCAGCTGCCCCTCTGGCAGGGCCTTTGTGCCCCCCTGATCTACTTCCCTCCAGTTCTCTTGGTCGGACTGTTGCCTGTCAGCTGCCAATACATTGACTTTGGCTTTGGCTTTGGCTTTGGCAAAGGACTCTTCGCTCCTTGCCTGAATTAAACGATAACGAGTTTTGGCCTCTACTTCCAAACAGCTTTTGCTGCCAGCTGCAGTTTCAGAATGGAACCTAAAAAAGATTTTTAAAAAAATTTAATATTTGCACACCGAAAACTTGATGCGCTTTTAAGGAATTTTTTTGGATTAACTACAGTTCAAATGTTTCCAAGAAAGAAAGAAGTTCGTGAAGTTAATGGAAATGTAGTATTACCCACTGAAAGTGTATAACTGAAGTTAACTTTATTTATGCGTAAAGTTTTTGAATGCTGCTCAAAACGAGGCAACCCAAGTCAGCTCAATACGGTCACCTTAAAGTTCAGTTATTCGTCGTGCAACGTACTTGACTACTTGCAGCAAATCCGAGGCAAACGTAACGAATTCCAATTTGAATTTGAATATGGATTTCTTTCTTACGTTTTGAGCTTATCAAAAGTTTTTTGGCTGCCGTGCAAGAAATTTCCATTTCTGCATTTCAACTTTGGCTGACAATAAACAAAAGCAAGCTCAAAGAGAGAAAAGAAAAGGAAATAACGGAAAAAAACACTACTCCAGGTGGCGTGTGGCGGGAAGAACTTGCAGCTAGCAGCAGTTTGTTTAGCTGCTTGCAACACTTTGTTGCAAAAACTTTGCTTCAAGTTGGTGCCGTTTTATTTTTGTTATTATTTAATCGCAAGGCAAAGAAAAGAAAAGCTTGCAAATTACTTTCGCAACAGCAAAAAGTTGAGCAAGTGAACGGGAACGGGAATGGGAATGGGTAAAGATAAAAGAAAGAGTAGCTGTCAAACAAAACCAGACACTGCAACTGGAACGCCAACAGCAACTGCAACTTGCCTCGAAATTTGGTCATGTTAATTGCAAAACAATTTGCAAATGCATTAAAAGTTAAGTCGTGTCTTTAAAAGGGATCAAATGACTTAATAACCTTATAATATGCGTTGGATTCGCGTTAATAGCGTGCTGAAAGCAACTTTTGTCAAAGACCGTGAAACAATTTTGTGGCACGCAACTTGTGTCTCTTTTAAACGAAACAAAACAAAATTCGGCAACTCAAGGTGCATGAAGGTTCTGTTTATGTTGTTAAAGTTGTAGTTGTTTTTGTTGTTGTTAAACACTTTAATTAGTTTCAGATGCCTTGACTACTGCCACTTGCTGTTGCCGGCTGTAATCAGATATGCGCAAATAACACGGCTACAACATTGTTGGGCTCCTGCCTCTGTCTTCGTTTTCCCCTCGCACACACACACACACGCACATGTTTTCGAAGCACACACCCGCATGCATGAGTGTGTGTTTGTGTGTGTGTATAGGAAGTAACATGCAAACAAGACGCGGGCATGCGTAATTAAATTTACATGAATTGATATTGAATACACAGCAGCAAAATCAGCAGCTGACACGCCCACTAACAACCCTCACATCACCCTTTTTCCACTAACACAAACACACACATACACACGCACACCGAACAACGTCTTGTATTATATGTGTAATTATCATTGCCTATTTTTATGCGCGCCAAGACGCTATTTCCATTTTAAGGTTTGTGGCACAATTTACATAAACCGTTTTATTTCTGCATACGCGTTTTCTAATTTTAAAACCTCAAATCTTTCCATTTATAGTATTTCTTTTCAAAACTAAACTGATTTAATAAAAAATGTCCATGATTTAATTTCATTTATCAATTCAGCATTCATATAAGTAGTTTTCGTATCCAAATGCTAATTATTTTAAAGAATTCAGTTCATTTTTCTACAATTACACAACAGAAATTTACAATTGCCTACTTTTCTGCGTTTCCAACAAAGAATAAGTAAAGTTTAATGTAGCCTGCTTTTGTGCGGTGCTATAAAATAGCAGCTAGCGAAACATTTATGAGTCACACACATGTGACTGACAAAAACATGCACACAAACACACTCACAACGACACACACAGTCACACATGAGTTGGCAAAAGTTCATTTATGTATGAAAAAGTTGTTGGCATTGTGACTTGTTTTTCCGCTTTTCCGGAACTTGCTGTAAATTAGCTTAAGCTCAACTCGTTGAATTTTGATGACGTCGCGATCCAAATGAATGTCTAATTTTCACAGTTCATAATAATTAAAATTACGCGCAGGCAACAATTTATTTGACATTGTCTGTTGTTGTTGGTGTTCTTGTTAGTCTTGTAATATGCATTCATTATTGGTGTTGTTATCGTTGTTGTAGTTGTTGTTATTCTACTTGTTTTTGTTGGAGTTGTTGCTTCTGTTCTTGTTGCTCCAGAAAGTTTGTCCTTGTAACTTGAAACTGACTTTGCTGCCAAGTTGTTTGGCATTCATCAAGTTTGTTTTTTGGATTTGACAACTTCATAGAGAATCCTCTTCATCTACTCTCTCTGTCTTTCCCATTCTTTCTATTTCCCTTCTCCACTTTCTGCCTCAATATCTAGTAAATTTGCTCGCTGTTTTTGTCATATTTGTGGGCTGATAATTGCGTTGATGGCCATTTTGCTGGCCATAATGAGGCTGAACGTTTGGCCAACCATGAATTATTATTCAAAATTGCAGCTGAAAGCACTTTCAATGCAGATAAAGAGTAAATCAAAGCGAAAGAGAGAGACAGCGACAGAGTGTGAGCGTGGATAAAGAACGCTAAGAGTTTTGATTAAAAAAGTTAAATGCCACATGCATAAAAAACTTTTGTTTAACTAGCAGTGACATAAAACATACACGCGTTGCTGCAACGCCATATACCCTGTAAAAAGTAAAGTAATTAAAGTAGAATTAAGACAACTAATAGGTTTATTACCGGAGTCTTCATTAAACATGCCCATTTACTCTTTACACATTAATTGAACGCAAATTACAGGGTATTTTCAGTATTTATATGCTGTGACTTTTATGCTGTTGGTTGTTATTGTTCAGCTCTTAACAATGTCAACACTTTGTGCTTTTATCTGTTTGCACAAAGGCTGACGTTCTCTTTCTCTCTCACTCCTCTTCTCTTTAACTGTCTCTCTCTCTCTCTCTCTCTCTCTCTTTCCCTTTCTATGTCTTTCTGTCTGTCTGTCTTTCTGACATTCTCACTGTGTCAACCCACTCGTTCTCAGTATGTAAACATAATGCGATTAATTTGTTTTCATTAAACGTTCGCTCTGCCTGTTGCCACACGCCACACCCTCTTCTCACTTGCTGCATGCCACAGCACCTCCCCGCCCCCTTGTGTGGCACACTCAAGCTGCGTCTGTTTAACTTTTAATTTAAAGTTAATCTTCAGCCCAAACTATGCGAATATATGCATGTATTTGTGCAAAGGACTCTTACAACCTGCCATTCACTTTACACTTTATTTTAATTGCCCTTTAGGGGACAGGCTTGAAGACCCCGTCCCCCACACCGCCATTCGCCACACCCTGCTTACAAAAATGTTATGAAAAATCCCAGAGACGAAGAACGAAAATATTTTGAGCAGAGTTCAAAGGTGACTGAGTTCAAGGCCAGAGCACAAAGCCAAAAGCCCTAAGAAGGCAATGCCAGACACATGATAGGCTGGCAACTGGCAGCTTGATTAGTAGACAGCATTATACCCTAGACAAATGAGAAGTGGGGTCGCTTGCTGCTAAGCATTCTGAAGTTTAAAGATAAGCTTGGGTATCTGCTAGTCAGACCCTTACCGTTTGGCTTTGTATCACATTCTTGGCCAACTTTGAAGACCGTTTGAACTTGCGGCCAAGACAGCGGCCATTGGCCAAATCGTAATGCTTTGAACTTGATAGACTTTATGTTTTGGGGTCTAGACTGCAAAACACAAAGCAAATCAGCACACACTGGAGGGAAGGGAAGGGAAGGGGGGGCGGGGGTGGTGTTAGCAAACTGCAACTGTGGCTAAAATGAAGCCAATAGGCGAGAGCTGATAGTTGTTAACTTGGCCGCTTTGGGCCTGGAGTAAAAAAACTTTTGTAAAAAGCATTTGCTTGTCAGGCACATTAAAGTTTCCCTGTGTGTGTGTGTGTGTGTGTGTGAGTGGAGGGTGTTTGCGAGTGTGTGTGTAAGCCATGGACCAGCCTTAGCCTTGGCAC
This sequence comes from Drosophila parthenogenetica, assembly GCA_035047505.1. Classification (NCBI taxonomy): domain Eukaryota; kingdom Metazoa; phylum Arthropoda; class Insecta; order Diptera; family Drosophilidae; genus Drosophila; species Drosophila parthenogenetica. The sequence goes on along the minus strand of JAWNPM010000247.1, from coordinate 5,333,030 downwards.
ACTGTTAGCAGACTGTTTAGTAGCTGTTAACATGCTGTTAACAGGCTGTTAACTACCATGCCACGTGTTGTGTTCACCTTCGTCTGCGGAGTCTGCGCAGTTCCCTTCGCTGTTGTTTGTCGAAAACTGTTCCCAGTATGTGAATGGGTCGCACACCACGGTGCGTATGATTGATAAACCAAAATAAATATTTAGCCAGACTCGCAATGCATAAGCGTTTATCGAGCGACAACAACAACACCAAAGAAAACAACTATTGGAGTAGCAGCTGTGGTTTGTTGAGTAAATGGATTCAGTTTTTTTTGGGTTTTTTCTTGGGTTTGGTTGCCTTTTTTTGGTAGGCGTTAGTTGCCTATTGCGTAGGCGTAGGCCTTGGGTGGCCTAGAGCAGGGCAGAGGAGAGCAGAAACAGAACATCTGTAGCACACACACACACACACACACACACACACACTGACAGCAGTGACCTTGAGCTGGCTGTGAACTGTAAAAAGCAGAGCACTGAATGAGTGAGTGTGCGTATGTGTGTTAGTATTAGTGTGTGTTTGTTCACTTTGCTTAGACTTGTTGCCCCCAAAAATGGAAGGATATGCGCGGTATTTGTGTTGCTATTTAGCTCCTCTAGTTTGGCTTTACTCACCCCCTGCGGCCAACTCCCTTTGGGCCATCAACTGGTAGCTTGTCAATTAGATTCTCTAAGCTTCTTAGACAACAAAAGGATCTGCTGTCTGTCCATTTCAGTTGCTGTCTCTGTCTTTGTCCCTATCTCTGGCTGCATTCATTGAATTGCAATTAAATTGTTGAGGTTTCCCAACAGCTTACCCTTCTCCCTGTCCTCCTCTTCATCACTCTCTCCCCTGACTCCTTTCTGAGGAGCATTGTTTCGTGTTGGATTTGCAGCTGTCAAACTGACAAACATAGTCATAGTCTGCTCTACTCCAGTTATTATGCCATTTGTGCTCTGTAGTTTGTTGCACCTCCTCATCTTCCACTCCTCCTTTCTTTGCCGTTCCTAGTCTAGTCACACGTTGTCAGCTGCCACCTGCCACCACTAGTGTGCATGTTTGTGTTGCAAGCCAGCGTCTTGTCTGCCGCACATAAATTGCTTTTGACATGCTCCGTTGGCTTTTATTGCGAGAATTGTCTTGGCGTCATACTGACATTCAACACATTTGCTTATTCCCCTCCCTCCGCTCTACAAGTTCCAACTGCTGTGCTTGTAATTAGTGTGGGGCATGCAACATTTCACTGATGCACACAAACTTTGTGTCTTTCTAAATAGAAATGTCCAAAATGTTGAGTTCTAGAAATGTAGCCAACATTTCACAGAGTTTTCAATACCACAAGCCCTTGTCCTCTTCTCCTCTCCCTAGTCACCCTATTCATCCTTCTTTCCCTCCTGGCACACCTCGAAAAGTTCAGCGTGTTGTAAACAACTTTTTGTATCGCTGCGTTTAAATACGCGAATTGTTTTTGGCCAGCAAAAACTTTGCCATTTAACTTTTGTTTAAGCTAAAAGTCGGAGTCAGACTTGAAGTCAGAGTAGACTTGCCAAATATTTAAGTTCTTCTCGCAGTTCCTCTTGTTTTCTTTCTGTCGCTTTCTCTCCCCCTCTCTCTCTCTCTCTCTCTCTCTCTCTCTCTCTCTCCGTCTCTTCCTTTCCCTGACACTCCCATTGTCTTTTTCTGCTCCTTTCTTTTGCTGATTTGGCACCTTTTGTAGCTGATTGCTCAGCAATAATGAGTGTGTCCTGACTTGTCCTGTCAACTGGTTTCCCATTTCCAAAACGCAACTAACGAGCACATTTTTGCCAAGCCTAGCAGCCCTACCAATACTACTACTCCCTTTAAATCCCTTAGATTTTCTTGCAACAGAAATTAGCAACCTTTTTATGCAAATTACCTAGAGTTCTTGTCTCTTGTCTCCTATAGCTTTACTGCCCTTGTCTCTGCCTCTAGTGTAGTTGCCACATTTGCGGCTGGGCTGTGCAAACAGTTGGCAACCCTGGAAATGAGCAAACGAAGCACAACACTGGACTATACACACACATGGTTGTGTGTTGCCTACTTTCTAATCAGCCTATTTGTTTAGGTCCCCAAAAAAAACACCCACAAATGAGCATTGTAGTTTTTCTGTTGTCAACTTTTAATTAAGCCCAGCTTAATGGGAAAACCCATGGAAATTCTATCCAATTTTCCATGTGCTTAATCTATTGTCGTGTTCGTTGAATGCGAACTAAATTTGAGTTTGATTAGCTGCGAGACAGTTGTGAGCAAAACTTCTCTTTGATAGGCCAAAAAAAGGAAAACAAAAAAACTTTTGCTTATTTCTGCTGCTCCGTTTAAGCTGTCTGTCTCTATTTGTCAGTGTGGCCGTCTCTTTTCGTCTTTCTCTGCCTTACTCTGATCTTTGCTGCCATATTTCTGTCATTTCATGGCCATTGGATCTGAGCAAAGCATAAATTTATGCAAGCATTTTCAGTTTATTTGCATTTTGCAGCTGACGACACCAACTGTGCAATGTGCTCGACACCCTGTAAATTGCGCTCGATAAGGTGTATAAATTGACGAACAAATATGGAAGAAGAACACTCTACTTTTTGTTAGTTGGGAGTAGAAAAGTTTATGAATTTATGCATTGTTTTCGACTTTTTGGAAAGCCAGGGTAACTAACAGTTGTGCAGGATCTAAATTGTTACTTTATTTGGCTAAATATAGAAATTTGCATGACCCTTAGGACCGGGAACGAAGCCCTAAACGAGTTGCCAGCAAAGTTGGCCCAGCCTCGGCTGACCAACAATTTATTACAATTACGTCAAAATTCATTTGAATGCCGTCGACGCAGATGCGCGAATGGCTACAGAGACGGTGGAGAAGGAGGCGTTACGAAGGGTTGGGTGTGTATACAGTTGGCAGTCGTGGGCAGGTCATAAATTGGTAGCTGCAATGCGGCTGATAATGTTGGCAGTACGAGTCCAAACAGCAGAGAGTCCCAGCCAAACTTACTCAATTGGATTTCCCACAGATTTCTGGTCAACAGAGACAGGCCATGTGGCAGTATGGGTCTGCTTGTGGCAACTCTGTGGGTCAACAGCAAAATGGGTCAACAACGTTGAGGGCAAAAAGCTGGCATAAATCACAGACACAAAGTTGCCGTGTGAAAAGTGAAAATGCTTTAAATATGATTAGCAAATGCAAAGAGTCATAACTAAAGAAAGTTTGAGAGAAAAGAGGAAGAAAGAGAGGGAGAGGGAAAGAGAATGAGAGAACGAGTTGTGGCCATGACAAATGGAAGTTGTAATAAAGCTGCTCGAAATTGACTTGTTTATGGAACGCTTTGCGGAGACGTGTCTAAACCAATTCGATTATTTAGTGATTTCCAAAGGATATACACACTGCTAAGTGGTTGCCGAATCCTCAAGGAGTAGTGTTTTGTGTGTGTCGGTTGGTCTGAGGGCGTGGCACAACGATGCTACACGGCGTATGCTCCATATTCGCCTTTTGTGTAATAAAACAAGATTTATTTAGTTTCTCGGCATTAACTGTTGCCCTTTGTAACGAGCAGCCTTCCTGTGCAGGTCTGTATGTGTATGTGAGTGTTCTGTGCCTGGACAGGACTGCGCTCGAATCTAACCCGATGTCGACCACACACACATATAAAACCCAGATGAGTTTTCTTTTCATTAAAAGCGGATTTACGCGCAGGAAGTACTGTGTGCCAGAAAGAGAAAGCTAACAAGAAAGAGAAAGAAGAACGGAAGAAGGGGAACAGCTTATTGCACAATAAACACGCACACACCCGCCCACACACGCACACACACACACACACACACACACACACACACGTATCGACAGCAACACGAACAACTTATGAGGCAAAGGCAAAAATCTTCTTGTGTGCTGCTGAGTCAGCTTGTAGAACATTTTCCTGCTTTTCTTTTATGCCTTTGAAGGGCGCTAACGAGACTACACACACAAGTGCGTGTGTGTGTGTGTGCATGTGTTGGTGTGCGACACAACTGGTCAATGTTGTCACAGACGAAGAATGTCAACAAAAGATAAGCCATTCATTTTATTCATTCTTTCCTGCCTCTGTCTCTGTGCCCGTCTAGGTCTCTACGTCTCTCACCACTCCTCTAAGGCCAGTCTTCCCTAAATCTTTCTCTCTATCCCACTCTCTTTAGTCGTATCCCTTATGTTGTCCAATTTCTTTAGCCTTCCGTCTGTCCACCAAATTCCCAGTTAACTATTTCGTAATTTAAGTCTTGTTTGCTGTCACTTGAGACGAAAATAATCGACTTTGTCACGCTGATGGCCTAACTAGTGCCCGCAATCTCCCTCTATCACTCCATCTCTTCCTCTCCCACTCTCCCTTTCTTTTTATTTATCTTTGCCACTCCCTCTGTCGCTTCCGTTCAACCAAATAATCTGTAACGCTATCAAAACGCGTCTCAAATTTCATTGGCAAGCACAAGCACAAAAATTATAGCAGCCTTTTAGGGGCAACATAAATTCTCTTTGCTCGTGTGTTTCTATTGAAATTTCTAAGCTGTGTTGCCAGTACTTGTACAGAGAATAAAAAGAAATATGGCTGTAAAAGTAGTTTTTAAGGTAACAAAGACGTGTGCTAATTATCCCACTGACTTCAGCTACTTCACGTTGTTCTTCTTGACTTTTATGCTTTTCACTGACATTTTGACCAAATAAATGATGTGAAATTGCGGTGAATATGCGGCCAAGAAGCTGCAACTGACAGATACACCTACACCAAAGGACACACATACACACACGCAGACGGAGTTACACACTTGTTCTTGGTCATGTCCATTGTGTATCCTGCGGCAATGTGTCTCTTCGCTTTTATTCTGTACTCAACGAGTAACAGAGCAATATTTTGTGTTGAGCTGGTAGAATAGTGCACCTCCTACCACATACAATAGCAGTTTGTGTACCAACAAGTATTTCACTGTCGAGCTCACTCAACTGTAGCTCACTTACACGCTTCTTTTTTTGGGGGATGCTGACCAGACTGAAATGCATTTTTCAAGAGTTGCTGACCAGAAATTGAAACTCCACCTACTCTCCGAAGTGGTCCACTCAGCAAACACGAAAATGTTGCACGTACAGGCAGAGCATGTGTGTGTGCACACTGACAGCTTTGTTGCCACAACTCTATCCGCCTCTAGATACTTTGGAGTGCTGTTTGAGTTGCGTATAAATGTAATTTACAGTTACAACAGTCAACGCCTCATGAATTTTAAGGAGATGCTGGGCGTTAAGGGGGCGTGCCCAAGTGAATTATTTTGTGTGATAAATGCAACGCTTAATTGTAAGTATTGGTGTGTTTGTGTGTGTGTATGTGTTTGGGTGTCTGGAGTGTGGAATAACCTATTGCATTTTGCCAGCAAAATTGTAGTTTTTCTTATGCGAAAAGAGTAAAATTTGTTGTTGCAACTGGCAACTGGAAGCTGCAAACCTGCATCCCTTTAGTTTGGTTTCCTTTGATGCTGTATTTACAGAGCAATGTCCTGCAGGATCTATGGCACCAACATCCTGGCAACAACGTCTGCCCAATGTCCTGGGCATCGATTTCAATGTTATTTTTTTTCCAGCCCGCATTTTTCGCGTTTATTTATTGCACATACTTTTTTATTGAATTCTTTGTGCCGACAGATGCGATATAAATATTTATACCCCCAACCGGACGTAGAATATTGCCACGGTCTCCTCTCTCCTCTCTGTGTTGAACCCTCCTGGCCATGCTTAACGTATTTTAAATTGATTTCTTGTATCCATTGTGAGGGAGACCCAAAGCAAAAGTTTTACCCTTCTCATATCAATCGATTCAGCATTTATCTTTCTTATTACACAGGGGACTCTTTTGGCTCTCTTAAACACGCACACACAATAAGAACTTGTCCGCACTTAAATAATAATCAATTTCATTAAATTATTAAGTAAATGTACTCGGCAAGTCCGTCGAATATAGCTAATTGTGTGTGTTCAGTGGGCGTGCCAATCGAAAGTTATTATTACAGCTTAGAATCTTAAGTCTTTACAAAAAGTTTTCCCATTTTATTTTCCATGCTTTTCATGTCTTGTCCCGTCTTTATTTATTTTACAACTTTTCTCTTGTCTTGAAGAAAAAACTTTGATACTTTTCTTATTTTTTTTTTGCTCCCTTTTTGTTTGGTTCTGTTTCATTTTGTGTCCTGCTATCAGCTTATTATTGTGATTACAGCCATCATCTTCGAATTGGGGGTGATAAAATGAAAAAAAGAGCCAAACTGGGAAGGTTGTCATAAAATGGGGATAGCAGAAAAGAAAAATGTGCCCATAACATATGCCAGATGTCAATATGATGCTGGTCGCAGATTGTTGCTGCAACCTTTAACAAGGATACAAATTTGTTATTCGACTGCGTCATAAATCAAGCGGTAAACCAGTAAAGCAGAAAACCAGCAAACCCCATGAATAAATTACCTGTCCCAATTTTAATTGCAAAATTGTCTGTGTCATGCGCTGGAAAAAATGCATTTAAAAATGTAATTATTCTGACATAATATTTGTGTTATACCGAAAGAGATAGAAATTTCAAAATGATTTATGCTTGATAAGATGGGCAGTTTGATGTCGTAACACCTGTTAAAATTCAAAAATATATTAATAAATCATTTATTTAAATCCAATAGCAATTGTTTTGAACTTAAGCCTAAGGTTACACAGCAATTTAATTGCCAAATACAGATAAACTGCTAGCAGTGCTGTCATTGTAGCTTATTTAAAGCTAGACATGGCAATTTTTGAAAGTATTTTTGAGAATTTAGTGATAGCACTATTTTAAGTTGTCAGCTTGAAAGTATGCTACAGTTTAAATGCAGATTACACTAACAGCGCATCGCCAAAACATTGGCAGCCTGAAAATATGCACAGAAAGCTGTTAACACTTGTACGCAAACTTATTTAACAATTGCTTCTTGGAAACTTCTAACAGTTAATTTTTCAAATTAATCACGATATTTTGGTCCGAGAATATTTGTCATACTGACGCGCTGCGCAGAGAGTTCCGGTTCGTTAGCTAGAATTAACCAACCGCTTAAAAGTGTGCAACTCTTTAAATAACATAACAGCCTAACATAACATTAGAGACCACTGCTCGCGCTGTTAAGCAGCTCAGCTCAATGGCCAAAAAGTTTTTTGTTCAACACAAAGCGAATTAAAATATTTATGCAAATGAAATCCGCAATTACAGTTAACAGCACTCTCAACGGCAACAAAAACAACGAGATCAACAAAAGCAAAAACATAAATTGTTTATATTTATGTCGAAAATGCAGATGCAGATCAACTTTTAATGAGTTCTCTCTCAGTTTAGCGTCGCTGTTGTTGTTGTTGTTGTGTTTTCTTTGCTTTTACACAAAATTTAATTTGCACTCAGGTCCATTTTGTGTTTAATGGCTGCTGCTGTCAATGGCCTCACTGGGCCAATGTGGGCGTGACTGGCCACACCCCCAACAGTCAACCCCAAAACCCTTGCTACTCCTCACCGAACGCTCACAGTTCAGAATCCACAGAAACGCGGTAAACTTTGTACGCTCTGAATGCGGTTTGAAAATTATTTTGTAATATTACAAGCGATGCGCTCAGCTGGAAATTGTTCAACACACAACATTCCATAACTCACACACATATACATATATATATATATATGGGGAAGTAAATCTGTGTGCGTGTGAGTTGTCCCCTTGTGCCATTAGCCACTTGAATGTGGGATGACTGTGGGGGGTTTTTTGGGTGTCTGGTGGCAAAACTGCCACGCAGGTAATAATCGGATGTAACTAATTGAATAAAGCGACGCAAAGGACAACACGCACACTAACTCACAAACACACACATTTACACCTATACACATGATACACATAAGGAAGCGCATTAGCCAAATCCGTAGAGTGGCATCCACACAGTTCTTGCATCCCCAGATGCATTTAGTCTCCTCTCCCAGGGGATATTTTGTCCTGTATCCTGTGCACTGTATCCCGTGTCCTGTCCCATATCCCGAACCGAGTCCTCTGTGTGCAGGCAAGCGGATATTTGTCGTTCGCTGACGAACAGGAGCATCGCTTGTCCACAGGATATTGCTTAATGGTCGCAGCTATTTAAATTTTAATTTCCATTTAAAACTGCGTCCATCAATCGGGTTTCTTCATCAACTAAAGTCAGCGACAACTTTAATACCGTTTACAATTCCCGCTCTCTCTCCCTTTCTCCCTTTCTGTTACTCTCGTTTATTTTCATTACCTGCACATTTTTCTCTATTTATTTTCCAGACTCGCCTAATCCTCGATTCTTTTAGCAAATCACGTAGGCAAAACACAAAAAGCCAAATCAAATGAAAGCAAATAAAAGAAATGGCTTATGGCTCTACATAGACTGCTGTTACTGCTACCTGCAGCAGTGCCTGCTACACGTTTTCCCAATTTTCCAACTCCGCTTTTCCCTTTTGACCGCAAAGTGTCGCCTTACCGCTCGCCTAATTGCGACCCTATTGCGATGGCTTCTAAGATGATTAATGGCTTTGGCAACGCATGTGTTACCCATTTAATAGCACTGAGCACCAAGCACTGAGCTGCAGTAATACCCACTGTTAATGCCCTATTCTGATTGATTTGTTGTTTGACATTTGTTCGTTAATTGTTAACTTGAATGATTGGCCAACATTTTTGGGATCGACTGCTAAACTTTAAGGCGATTGCCATGGTGACTAGTCAGACAGGAAGTTACAGCCCGGGAAATATGTCAAGTAATTGGCCAACAACTCACAATGACACTGATTTGAAATCCAATATCTCAAATAGAATAATTCTCGTACTAACAGGGTCAAAAATTGAGCGTTAGTATAGGTAAACTACTATTTAGCACATTGTTAAGCCCCGCAGTATTTTAGAATGTGTTTAAGGCTTTAATGTACTGTAAAAGTGTGTCAGCCAAGATTTACAGTTGGGCCTTAAAGGCTGTTGATTCGTTAACTGTTTAGTTGCATATGAAAAACAATTTTAATGCGCTTTAAAAGGCTGCCTGATTTTATTTTCCTATTATTCGTTTAAGAGCTTTAAATGCTCTATAAAAAGAGTTAATAAATATTGAGTTTTGGCTATTGGCTATAGTCCTATTTTTGCTGCAGTAATGTGATTCATTATAACTTCAACTAACTTTTAATGTGCTCTCAAAGCTGTATTTACTCCACTTACTGGCTTAAAGTGCTCTTTAAGCCTTGTTACAAAAATAAACCACATTTTTGTTAAATTAATAGTATACAACATTCTTCTTAAGCATGTTCGTAGTTCTCTATGATTTAATAGAAATTGAAGTCAGCTTTCCTTTGCTTTCAGAGCGATGTGGTACGAGTGACATATTTAGCAGAAAACGTCCAGCTGCTTAGCTTGTTTTGGGTCATGTCAAACGGCTTTAAGCCATTTCTAACACGCTGTGTATTGAGAGGAGTAGTTTCTCTAGATGTGGCATGAAATCGAATCAAGTTCAACTAAGTTGAACATCCGATGTGGGAGTTGCCACTTGATGCTAAACATTTACGGCCCAATAGCTCGTCTAATTATGTTTGGCTATAGATAGAGGCTTAAAGCATTAAACCAGCTGCCAGTCTGGCCGTCATAGCGGACATGGCCAAAATGCAAACGTCGAAAACACATACGAAATTAACTAGCCAAAAATGGATTACCAAATTTAACACTTGATTGGACGAGTGTCCATTGCCTGTCTCGCTCTTTATTCTCTCCAGCCACAACGGACTCTCTGTGTGCTGTCAAACAGTTTGACCTTTGCTCTGAACTTGTTTTAAATTCCTTTTGGCCGAGAGAAAAATGTGAAATTTGTTGATAAATTTAAAATTTGATACATGCCATTTTTTGTGTTTTTTTGCTCAATATAAATGAAATATGCAGAAAGGCAGTTGTCAACTGACAAAGCAGCAGCCAATGTTGCATGCCACTTTCCCTGCTTCTCTCTCGGTCCCTGTGTCTATCTCTTATCGCTGCAACACATTGTTTTTTGTCAGCTTTTTTGGTTCGTTTGGCTTTTTTCTTCTTTTTTCCGCGCGTTGACAATTTTTTAATGAAGTTTCATTTCGTTTCGTTTTCGCCGGCAAAAGTGTCAAATTAAAATAATCAGAACATGACAGCTACCGGCAGCCCAGGACACGCCTCTGTCGCCCTCAGCCAAGACCCAGAAATATTTCCAGCATAAACCCACGCCAAAGATATACTCCAAAAATTGTATGAGAAAATAAAATTGTGAATGTTACTTAAAGTTGGTTTCATTAACGCGAATTTCGGCGCATTTCTTGCAACTTATTTCATGCGCTTCATTAAAGCGACAAATCCGATTAGGAACTTAAGAAACTTCTCAACTTCTTCTTAGCTATATTCCGCTGCTTCTCAGTGTCTGGAGACTAAAATAAATTGAAAATGAAATCGAATGTGAACCGCGACATGAACATTAGGCGGCCAGCGACTAAGCATTCAATGTCAACCTTCAGTTTCAGCCACAAACTTAGCCAGAAGTTCCCCCGATGCCAGACTTGTTTCAAACTCCAGAACAGAGACCCAAAAGAAAAACAAAATAAATTTATATATATAAAAAGAAGAGAAATGAAAGAAATATTGGCAAATAGAGCTGAAGAGCGTATGAGTTTCTTAGGACCCTACTCAACCAAAAGCCAGGCCACAAAAAGGTTAAACGACTCTCTCTCTCTCTCTCTGTTTCTCTTTGTTTGTGTGACGGAAATTTGAGATTTATGAATTCTCAGAATAATTTTGTGCAAAAATTAAGAAATTTAATTTATTTAGCTGCTGCCAGCACACAAATGAGCTAATTAATTTGGCTTTAAATGCCAGACAGCACTTACTTTATAGTTATGACATAGTCAAAGGATTCCAAACACATGACGTGAACTTTGAATAAGTTTCAATTTGAGATTAAAGAGAAATCATTTCGGAATTGATAGTATGATTCTTTAAAACTCCAATTCCCGCACAAGTTTCGCGTTTGGAAGCTGCTTGTCCCGTCCTTTCCTTTCACTGTGAAATTCCGTGATAGCTGCGGTTGCTGCTGCTGTTTGCGTCATTGTTGGCCGCAAGCGCCACGCCCACTTTGACATGTACTCCCCAAAGTTAAACCACAACATTGCTTAATGCCAGCCATAAACAGAATTAAGCTCTAGCTATATTTCAGCTGAACAGCTATAGCTAAGGTTTAGCTGTAAAGTCTTAGATAAACAAGTGAGCATGCAACATCGTGTTTGTTCGTGTTGTTGTTGTTAATTTTAGTCGATTGCTTTAGTTGCAACTTGGCACAGTTGTAAGGTGGCACCTGTGTGGCAAACTGTTGCTGCAACTTGCGCCCTACTCCCTCCCTCTGCGGCCTTACAAATTGCTTCCTCATTGGCCACCAATTAAAAGTAATGAAAAGTTGTGTGGGCCAAACAAAAAGAGAGTTTGCTACTTGCCAATTGCCACTTGCCACATGCCACTCACAAGAGGCATGCGGTGGCAGGATTTGGTCGAATATGTCGGATGTGGTGCCTGCATTAAAGTCCAACAACGGTAATTATGCAAATTGCAAATGGAGCAGGCAGCAGCTTAGCCATAGCCAACTTGCCACACCAACCAGTCTAGTCCAGTCCAGTGCAGGGCAATCTCGTCCCAACCATGCCCCATTTCCATGCAGCATTTGCAACCACAAGTGTTGCCAGTAGGAAATCGAATTAGCGCGCCACGTTGCACAGCCAAACGTGGGGCAAGAACCGTGTGCACTACACACTGGACACTGTACAGTAGACACTAGACAGGGAACCACAGCGAACACGATTCAATACGTTGCGTTGTGGAGAAGACTATGAATCGGTTGCAAGTGTTGTGCTTGCCACACGCAGGCAGCTCAACTCGATTATGAGTGCTGCATTCTGTAGTTGGCCAAGAACAAACTCAATTCGAATTAGTTTTCTTTATTTCCAGTCTTATTGTTGCTTGCCACAAATCGATTGGTGCTGTCTGTAAGGGGAGGGGGTAGGCGAAGTGGTGAGTAGAGAGGGGGGAGTGCAGAACGTGTGACTAATTGACGTTGACGACGTTTGTTGCCATTTTTCAGTGCCACATTGGCATTCCTGACATCTTTGAGCCATAAACTTGAACTCGTTGCGCTGCATTAGCCAGTTGCTGTTGTTGCTGTTGTTGGTGTAATAAACTGTTGTGCCACCAGGTTGCAGCAGCGGCAGCTAGCCAAGTTTTATGAGCCAATTCGCTGCCGCAGAGTCTGAACTGCTACAGTTGCTGTTGCTCAGCCTCTGTGCCTGTTGGCCATGTTAAATAGCGGAAATGGCTTTTGACTCAAAAAAGCATTAGGCGTAGAAGTAGAAACAGTCGTAGCGGCACCGGCAGAGATTGGGTGGCCGAAACTCCTTCAAAGGTGTTGAAAATGGTCAGCAGTTGCCCCCTTTTACTCTCCTCTTGTTGTGGCTAACTAAAAGAGGTCAGTTCAACATTTGCCTCCCTCTCCTGCTCGCCTACTCTTACCATCCCACCTGTCAGCTTGTCTAATTGCAAATAGCCATAAAAAAGCGCAACATGTTAGACTTTTTGCTTGCTTTTGGCCACATATAAGAAGCTAGTCCTAAGAAGAGAGAGAGACTAGTTTTTCTTATGCTGCACCTTTTTCATTGGCTTCCTACTTGTGGCACACTTGTTGCATATGTTAAATTCTATCGAATGACAAACTTGGCATCAATATCCCCTGCGCCATTTGGACCATTTGGGCCAGGCCAACAGTCGCTTAATTGGCATCAAATTGCTTGCATATTTCAAACACGGAGAAGAGAACAAACAGCAGCCAGAAGACACATCAATACAATGGTTTTTACCTCTCTCTACCCCTCTTTGTCTCTGCTGCTCGCCGATTGAGCATTTTTCAAAGTCCGAAGCGCGTTAACAAAAATCCTTTTGAACATGTCTGTGCTCCTAATCAAAATTCCAAAAGTCATGAGTGGAGTCCCCACTTTGGGGCGCAGGTCTGCTCCCTGTCTCTTGACCCTGCCCCTGCCCCTGCCCCTGCCTTCTGCCTTCTGCCTTCTGCCCTCCCCTCTTTGCTGTACCAGCTTAATGACTACTGCATGAAATTCTTAAGCCAAGTTTTTTGGTTCACAAACAACGCGCGCGCGAAAAAAGAGCGACAACACAAAAAAGGCTAAGAAGAGAAAAGGAATAAAGCAACGAAAATGGATTTCTTTAATTTATAATTTATTGATCTTACCGCAGAATCGATGTCGAATGTCGAGTGTTGAGTGTTGCGAGTGCTGAGTGTGCTGAGTGTGTGTTGCAAGCACAACAATTGCTCATTAGCCGTGCCACAGCATTAATCAAAGGGACAAAGCCGCAACTCGGGACTGCCTCAAGGTCAGTCTTTCTGCTATCTTCACCAAATGTGATAACAACTTGCTAATTATCAGCACACTCGATAAGCACTCACAAAAGGAGTGAGTGAGACAAAGAAACAAAGGGAGACAGATGTAGAAACGGAAGTTGCAGACTGTCTGTGGCTGTGTCTCGTGGGGTAGCGGAGGCAACGAGAAAACCAATTTGGTTTCACATCAAACTTGCAACGCCTCCAACAACGCCCCAAAGAAACTACCGATAAAGTGGCTCAAAAGCTGTGCCAACAACTGCGAAACGGGTAGGAGAAGGCGAGGGAGGAGTTGAAGCAGGAGAAGGAGGCTGAGTCCACATCTGTTTGCTGCAGCTTTGAGCTGCGTAGCTGCAACTGCAGTCCAACAAAAAGTGATTAATTTTTGATATTGTTTAAGAGATTGCTCACTAGGCGCAGACAGAGAGTAAGAGAGAGAGAGAGAGAGAGAGAGAGAGAGTGGAGTGAAAGAGAGGCCGAAGAGGCAGCTGCAGGTGCCCAACGAAGGTAAACGAAAAAGGTAAAAGGTAAACGAAAGAAGAAGACAAACGAAGCAAACATTGAAACAGGATACGAACTTGGCCTCAGGTCTCCTTCCTCTCCTCAGTTACCCTCTTTCTCTCCTGCTCTCTGCTTTCGGTCTCTTGTCTGTCTGGCAGCTATCAATCAGCTTTTGACATTTTTAACTGGAATTTCATGAAAATTTATTCGATTTTAAATTAAGCAAGAAGGTAACTCTAAATGGAATGGATCGGAATGGAATGGAATAGAAAGGACACTGATCCTTTGGGGCGCCTACAAAATCTGACAAAAGTAATTTCTGGAATTTACATAAAAATTGTTAAAACGTTTAACGAGCATCGCGTTGTTTATTAGCTACCTCTCTAAATCTTTTTTCCTTTCCCTTCCTCTCTTTATCTCTGTCCCTACCCCTTTCATCTACTGGAAGCGAAAGTCAAATCAAAATAAAATAAAGAATTTAAATGGCAATTTAATGAACTCTAAATCCACGAAATGAACAAACAACAAACAATTCTCAATCCACAATTCCCAATTCCCAAAAAAAAGCTAAAGTATTGGGCCATCAAAATTCATTTGCACTTCACAGAGCTATCAGAGAGTGGCGAGCGGGGAGAGGGCAGAGGGAATTGGGGGTCAGTCGATGAAGGCATTTTAAGCTGCTTAAAACATCAGATGATTGTGGCTGATTAATCAGAGTGCGAGCATTTAAGCTGGACTCAAAAAGTGAGACACAGCGTGGAAGGAACACCGCGAACGAAAGAGAGAGCGAAACAGAGAGGGAGATTGAGAGAGTGAGTAGGGCACAGCTTGCGTGTTTCTTACAGTCATAAAAGTGTCATTTATCAATTTCGGAGCACAAAAATCTCACTGCCACACGCAGGGAGCCCTTCCTTCCTTTGCCTACGCCCCAACTCTTCTCCTCTTCTGCTCTTCTGCTCTTCTCTATGTTTCTCCCACTTCGTTGATAGATTTGGCTTAATTGGCCGCCTCTTTAATGTTGTGACATCAATCAACAGATACTCATTTTCTAAAAGAAAAACAGAGAATGTGCTTTAGAAAGAGAGAGGAATAGAAAGAGAAGTTGACTTTTACCTCTTTAAATTTTTATGTTTCAGTTGAAATTCAAATCGCGCATTTGGTTAATTTTTATGGAGATTTAAACCAACTTCTTTTTCAGTTAAAGCCTTTTTTATATCTAATTGGATTTGTTGTGACATTTGCCACATGCAAGAGTAGGCGGGGGGTGTAGCTAGCTGAAAGGCTAGGGGGAGAAGAGGTGGAGCTAACCACAGAGCCATTAGTACGGCAAATGGATTACTCTTCCGGACTGACAAACAAAACACATACGAAAATAAACTTCAGTTCGATGTGGAGGGACACAGCAAGAGAGAGCGAGAGAAAACAAAAGTTCTAGCTGTTGCTGTCCCTTGCTCGCTTTCTGCTGCTTCTGCTCGTTTCATGTCCTAGACAAACGCATCGAACTCGTGTCAATATTTGCATTACTTCAGTTCTCTCTGCCTGTCTCTGTCTCTCTCTCTCTCTCACAGTGCACCTCACTGGACATTTGCTTAGCTCTGTAGTGGCCCAGCTGTGTCAGCTCAATGCAAGTGCGTACGTGTGCGTACATGTGTGTGTGTGTTTATAGGGATATGTGTGCTTTGCGGTTACAGTCACGTTCTGGGCGCTTAATTGCACCCTTTCCCCTTACACCCCCTTCCCCATTCCCCTGCTACCAAACTTACTTGCTCTTGTGTGTCATGAAAAACTGTGGAAAACCATTTACAGTTGTTCTCTGTTAAGGCCTAGCAGGAATTAGTAAGGCTCCAGCCATTTAAGAAGAAATTAGTTACTGCTTTTCAATAGAAACTATCAGCACTAAACTGACTTCTTTAGTCACTAGAGTGCGCTTATATTGAGAGCAGTTTAATTCCACACACTCTCCAAAATAATTGGTCTATTAAATTACATTAAAGCTTAGACTACAGGGCATTTAACTGCTTAGCACACTCGCGGCCCAGTCACTCTATAAGTCAAGCGCAGTGTACAGCCATTTCAATTAAAGCCCAAATACCCAACACTTTCCTATTGAAGAGTATTTCTTTGCTTAACGCTCATACATCCTAGCTTAGCTGTCCAAAGAATTTTAGTTAAGAAGCCTTTTGGTTAAGCCACACTTTCTTCCCATGTTTCCCAGGGTATTTGCTAGTCAAGCACTTTGGTGTCATGCCAGTGAAATAGTTTTGACTTTTACTTTTTTAGTTTTTCTCGTTGCCGTTGCCAACTTTAACTTTTGTTTGGTCACAACTTTTTACCTTGTTGTGGTGCGACTATTGTCCCCCCTTTAACCTCTGAACCCACGCCCTACACCGCGCCCCTTGTCCCCCAGTACACGTTTGCCACGCTTTTGGTGAACTTTGAGAACTTTTTGCATGGTGCATAATTTTTCATTAAATTTGGTTGTTTTAATTTATTTCAATTAGCAGACGAAATTGTGTTGCTAACTGTTTGTTGCCGCACGACGGGCACACGCCCCACTCCCAACCCCTCAACAACCCTTAAACAAGCAGACAGAGAAGCGCAGAAAAAGAGAGCGAGGAAATGAAGGAGTCACAATTGTATATCACGCATACGACGCGTTGTCGTTGTTCCCTCTTGTTGCTTGTCGCTTGTCGCTTGTTGCAGTTGCTTGATTTTATGGCGCGTGACAATTGTCCACAGTTTCCGCTTGCTGCTACCCTTGCCCCACCCTCTCTCCTACACCTTCCCCAACCCCTTCCAACGCTCATTTAGTTTATTGTGCAGCAATTGCATTTAAATTTTTGCCAACGCATTTTTTTAATTAACGTTCAACTCGTCGTCGCCGCTCGAATTTCAGTGCTTTTAGTGTTCCGCTTTTGTCTGTGTTTGTATTGTTGATTGTGCCCCATGCCAACCCCTACCCCTACCAACTACCCCTCAACCCGCTTTTGCCCCAACGGTCTCTGAATGTCGAACAACTAGCATTTTAAATGCATTGTGTTATTGGCTTTTGTCAGTGGCACACGTAAATCCATTGAACCATGAAACGAACACACTGCACAGTGGTTACAAATTTCACAAAACAAAACCTAAGCAAATGTACTACAAAATAAACTAATAATTATAAAATAGTAAAGAAATATTCAGTAAATTTAGTCAAACAATATTTATTAAATTGGTACATGAAAAGCATGTTTTTGTCCACTGTGCAGCTGACACATTGAATATGAACTGAAATTCTGCTGGAGAATTTTGAATATTTCAATGCTTGCAAAGCATTTTTGACTCGGGTTACAAACTCACTAGCTTCCTCTCTTTCTTTCTCTCTCTCTCTCTCTCTTTCTGTCCCTCTCTAAGGCTCTTTTATTTCTCACCTTAAACGCTGCACAATAAATTGTTGGACAGTAATCGATGTATGATTGTTCGACAGGCACTGAGAGGATTGTGAATCTTTTAACTGCAAAATTGCATAAAATAAATTCTGAACTTGTGGTGTGGGAAGGGGGGTTACGACAGTTAGGATATAGGGGATATGTAGATGTGTGGATATAGGGATTTAGCATTTAGAAGTGTGGCAAACACTTTGACTGACATCTTGCAAACTGATGCCTTTTATTGTTTGGTCCAGGCTCTGTCCAAATATTGCCCTGTGAATCATGTGGCAAGCAAAACTTGTCGGTCAGATCAAAAACGCTTTAGCAAAATTTATGTGCAACACAATGGGAAAAACAAAAGCAACAACAACAACAACAGCAATAATAACAAAAACAATAACAAGAGGAATACATAAACCATTGCTGAGACAGCAGAAGATCCCAAAAGATCCCAAAACGCGTTGAGCGAATGAAAATGAAATGAAATATTTTATGTTCATAATAATGACACCAACTTCAGAGGCAGCTACAACAGACAGGCAGACAATAAGACGGACAGACTGACAGTGGAATATGTAGACGTATAGCAAGCGCCAAAATGTTATAAAATGTTGTTTGCAGTATATGATTATGATGAGGAGGCAGCTAACTTCCCCCAGACCCCTCCACACTCCTTCCTCTACCCACTTACCAAAGCTCAAACTCAGACCCAAACCATTCTCAGTCTCATTCCCATTCCCATTCCAAAATGTGTGAAGTTTATGAACTACGCAACATCTGGAGGCTTTGACTTTAGCTTCAAATTGATTCAAGTGCCGCGACGCAAAGCATCTCATAAAAAAGACATCAATTCTGACTTTGTTTGAAATTTAATAAGTATGACTTGCTGCATAAACTAGACGTGGTACGACCAGCAGATGCCCTGTAGATGCGTGAAATCATGAAATAAGTAGACTTAAAATCAGTAGACTTTGTTATAATAGGTATTTAGTATGTCTATCTTATGTCTAAAAAGTATAGAGAGTTAACACTTTCATTAACGATAGAAAAATCCTTGTAAAAGTCCTAAGCTTAAAGCATGGCTTAAGCTAGAAATTAAATGATTTTTATATTACAGAAATTAAATCTTTAAGGTTTTCAAGTCTTTGTAAATGAGCGCAAAATAAACTACAGTTGCCGAACGAAACTACCCCTTAATCCACTGTTTAAAGGGTATAATAATTCCATAAGACAACTCCGAAAAAGAAGTCTTGAGTTCATTAACAAATTGATACAACAAAATGCTGTAATTATCGCGTAGAGAAACGAAGGCCAAACAGAAGCATCCACAAGTGGAGATTGGGAACCAAAGAAGAGCAGGAGATAAAAGAGAAGCTGGTAAAGGCGATGAAGATGGTGAAGGAGGAGTGGCAAGAGGAGGGGCTACAACAGTGAGTTCCACATAGCTCGCAGCTATTTTCAGCAGCGCGTTCAGCAATTAAACACTTGAAGAACTGGAGTCAAGACTTGTAGCTAAATCTGGAGAGGATTTTAGCTTTTTACAATGCTTTTTATACCCTAATATAATGAGATATGTATTCTTGAACAGTCTAACTACTGGCGTATTTTTTTTATTTAGCTGAATTCCCAAAAACTTAACTTATTTATACTTTACTTGACTTGAAATCGAACTACCTTTGTGTATTCACTTATTGCCTAATTTTGTAAGGGCATTAAACTGTCGGCTTACTTAATTTAGTCTCAGCTCCTTTTATTTTGCAGTTGCCATTATGGTTTATAATTATAGGCGCTGGAATGCTGGACAAAGTGGGCGTGCAGCTGACTTGATTCGTTCTTTATATAGCAGTAGATATATTTTCGAGTGTGTGTGTGCGTGTGTGTGGCACGCCCACTGTTCACTTTGAGTAGTTACTGTAAGATGCAAACCTCAAGATACACGCGTAGTTTCAAGTCCATGAGGCTACCACATTTTCCACTTACCCAGAAAAACTGCAGAGGGACAACTCTTGACTCGATTTGACTTGTCTTGACTTGCCTTGTCCGGACTTGTCTTGCGTTGAGTTGAATTGTCTGGGCTTAAGTTGAGTTTGGGCCACAAAACTGATAAGAACATAAAAGTGGAAAAAATGACAAGCGAATCACTAAGAAAAACATTAAACGGAACCACAGAAAATAATAAAACAACACAACAAAAAACTCATGTAGATTTTTGAAAGCGCAAACAAATTCCTTGGAAATAACAAGAAAAACAACAAAAGCGTAGCCTGGCGCTGAAAGGTGTATGTGTGTGCATGAGTGTGTGTGTGTGTGTATGTGTGTTTGTTCTAAGCCAGATTTGAGCGAGTCAACTGAAGTGAAGTGCGTGCCACAAGCGAAAGGCAACGCCTGATTAATTTCAACTGATAAGCGCGTCATTTGCCTTTGTGGTGTGTGTGTGTGTGGTGTGTGTACATTGTGTGTAGGCTGTAAACGTTGCGCAGGCGCAAACATTTACCAGGTCATACGCCCCAGCACAGCAACAACAACAACAACAACAATGAGGCAGATACTTTATCTTTATCGCATGTTGTTTTCTGTTGTTATTTGGTGTTGTTGTTATTGTTGTTGTTCTTGCGCTGTTGTTGATGAAACGTCGCACGTTCAGGCAACAATTACAACCACAAAAGGGGCCATCAGCAAACCATCAACAGCAACAACTACAACAACAACAACAGCAGCAGCGACAGCAATCTCAGCCTCAGCTCAAAGTGGTTCCAGGCCAAGTACCTTTATGGAGCGCATTCCCGATAAGCATCGTGCGTCGGCAGCTTTTGTCAAAAAACCATGAAAACCAAAAAAAAAAACATTGTGTTTTTCTTACTTCAATTTTTGTTTTCATTTTCTCCTTTTTTAACTGATTGTTTTGGGGCACGTCCGTGTGGCAAATTCAGCGTAAATTTGTTAAGGCGTTGACACATGTGCCGCTAATCAAGTTGTAAGCTGCAAGAACAGATTTTAGTCAGCAGATTTTCAGATTTCGTGTATCGGATTTGACTATGCGAGTTGCAGCACTGATGGCCTGCAGCTGCAAACTGTAAACTGTAAACTGCAACTGCCACGGGGAGGCAAACATAATTTAGTAAACTTGCCACATAAACTGCTCATGGACTGGCTCTAAGTTATGATCCCTGTGGCAGCAGCAGCATCGAGTTCATTTTGCAATTATAGACTAGGAAACCAGCTCATCTCCTCCTGCGCTGCCTGGCTGCACCTGCTGCTGCGTGGCAGCAACTTGTGGCCGTCTTTGTCTGTGTCTCGATCACATAAATTGTGTTGAACTTGCAACGCTTTGGGTGTTGTTTCTACTCGCTGCATCCCAGTTGCTGCTACAGCTTCTGGCTTGACTTGTTGCACTAATTTATGGCTTGCTGCATGCAACAAATGACTAACTGACTGACGGTTTGTCTGCCCCACTGTGCGGCCGTCGTGGGGCATGAAGTTATTTGCCTGGCCATTTTTGGCATTTCGCTGGCATCCAAAATTGGTTGACAACGACTCACAGATAAGCATCTTACAGATACTTTGGGCACGCATTGACGTGCCGCATGCATCTACAAGATGCTTTGCTTTTCCCCTTCACCCCCTACTCCGCCTTTTTGGCCATTGTTATCATGCCATCATCTGAGCCTTGTTCGTCTGCTCGTGTAATTTGCGCCTCGTTGCCTGCTCTGCATTTAAATGAAGTTGCCTTGCCTTAAAAATACAGCACTCGTCTCGAGATACATTTGTATCTTTTGTGTGCTGCCAAACGAGCTCTGCTGTCGGCCAGCTCAGCCGACAAATTCAATTAAAATTATGATTTTACATAAATATAAATTGCGCCTGAGCTACATTTGTATCTAATGAATCGTTTGCTTGCAGCCAAACCGCAAATTAAATGACTCGAAGCTGAGATACATTTTCTTTTCGGTTCGTGGGCGGCGCCACAATGAAAAATGTATCTTTTGTGTGCCCGTGTGTGTTTGCCACTGGTTTAAGTTTACCTTTGGCTTTTCTGCGGTTTTACACATGATGAATGACTGGAAAATCGAAGTCGAAATCGAAATTGAAATCGAACTGCGTGAGCCAGAAAAGCCCCAAAATGTTTATCTTAAGTCTGACCCTGGAGTTCATTATTTTCAAACCGTAACGAAAAAATAAAAAAAAGAAAGATACATAAAATATGCAAAGGCGTGCCCAGGTGAACAGATAATCTCTCTATAAACCAAGACGAACGTATCCAACTTTGACTGGGACTTTTAATATATGATAATTAATTCATTATCAACGATGCTGTGACGTGGATAGACAGACAGAGAGGCAGTGAGACAGCGAGACAGACAGGACAACGCTGACAAGGATTTCACTTGCAATTAAAACGAACAAGACACAAAAATTGCAGTAGAAACTACAGAGAGACAGACAGACAAGGCCCAGAGCCATGGCCAGAAAAGAACAAGACAGTCTTCAAGTCTTAGCCAACAGCTCCTTGGCCTTATACTCATTGATTAAAGCCAAAAAGCGCGCTTCCAACTGTGCCTCGACATGGACTAAAAACTGATTATCTGCATAAAAGCGACTAAACGAAAGGAAGCAAAAAATAATTGCCCAGAACTGTTTAACATATCAGCTCAAAAGAGACACAGAGATAAAGATGCAGAGAGCGAAAGAGAGCGAGAAGACTGAAGAGTGAAGAATCGAGTGAGTCTTTTATAAAAATTCACAACATGTCATTGGCAACGTCGACGTCGTGAGGCAAAAGAGGCACCCTCAACTGCTGTGTGTGTGTGTGTGTGTGTGTGTGTTTGTTGTGTCTGTGGGCCTTCCTGTGTGTGACTTTGACTGCACAGGACATGGACATGGACATGGACATGTCAATGTCCGTCCAACTGTCTCACTGTCTGACTCCCTGCCACTGCCTTTGGCGACTCTCTGATCCATATCGTTAAAAGTTAACGCTTT
Organism: Drosophila parthenogenetica; assembly: GCA_035047505.1. Lineage (NCBI taxonomy): Eukaryota > Metazoa > Arthropoda > Insecta > Diptera > Drosophilidae > Drosophila > Drosophila parthenogenetica. The sequence continues at coordinate 5,310,668 of JAWNPM010000247.1, read as the reverse complement.
AGCGGCCTTAACATGGCTTTTAGCGTTAATTAACAACGAATTTTTGTGAACGAAAATGCAAAAATCCGCCAGCAGCAGCAGCAACAACAACACACTTGTACACACAGTGTAAAGCGATAAGCGTGCAACAAAAAACAAAAACAACAACACCAACTATTTTTTTTAAATAAATAAAATGCAGAAAAATTCATTCGCGCTGTTAACAAACCAAAGCTAACAGTTGCAGTAATTAGCAGCTTTAACAGCGGCATGTTAAGCTTAACAGTGGGCAGTAGGCAGTAGGCATGTTAAACTTAGCAGTGGGTAGTGCGTAGTGAACAGTGGGCAGTAGGTAGCAGTGTTGGCATTTTAGCTGTTTTCTCTGTGTTTCATATTTTACCCCTCGCAGCTGGGATTACAATCGCTTGTCCTAACTGTTGCTAAGCTGCAATCAATCTGTTAAATCAAAAATGTTAAATCTTTTAAAGAAAAATAATTTACACGTTTTCGTTTATTTTCTTGTAATTTTTATTCAAGCAAACTAAAAATTAACAAAAATTATTTAAACATTTCTTAGCTTTAAACTACAAACTAAAGTTACCAATAAAATACACATAAATATATATTATTATATATTCGTACATATATACACACAGATTAGACATATGTTTGTTGTGGTCATGGAAGCCACTGCAACTTAAACCTAGACTAGACCATTAATTTAACTAAGGCTTAGCTTCAATGGAAGAGTGTGTGTCTCTTTGTGTGTGTGTTTAATTCTATGAAGAGGAAGCACTTGGAAAGTGTTGAATGTTTCGAATTGCAATAAATCCTTGTTTTAATAGGTGTAGAATCTTCGATGGTATTTGGAAGGCATGAAGAACTATCTATCAGTATTTAAAATCTCTAGGAAGCACAACTTTCGAGTTGAAATTCTATTATATAGTATTTAGTATATACAAAAGAATCAAATGCTTAACTGTTATCGTTTATCGTTATCGCTTATCGCATTTTTAGTTTACTTAATTATTAAATCACAGTGGTGAGATTTGTTTTTCCTTTCTTAATATTTTTCGACGTTTGCCACATCGGTTCAGAACCGCAAAAACGACAAGCGTACGCCTGCAACAGCCAATACACCCCACGCTACCCTGCAGCTATACCCTGTGCTTTTTTATAACGGCGGGCAGAAGCTGAAGTAGGGAAAGAGTCGACAGTGCAGCGAATAGAATCGCTTGGGATCTGCCTGTAGATCAAATCCAGGCACTTTGATAACATTCCATTGGTTCTTCATGTGTGCATAGCTGAAGGACACTTGATCCTGGAACGTCTCGGGGCGTATCAGCTCCATGGGCTCCAAGTGTGAGTGGAAACTGTCCACAACAGTCAGTGGCACCTTCAGCAAGTGTTCTGAAAGGGAGGAGAAAACAAAAACGGAGAAAAAGTTAGTTGAGTTTGGAGGAGAGAAACAGCGAGGCAGGCAGAGACGGAGGTTTTCAGAAGGCACTCACCTATGATAAAACCCATTGTGACATCGTCCGGAAAGCGTATCTTATCACCGATGCTAATAAACTTGCCACCACCTGCTATGGGCAACATCTTGAGGGTCAGAGCGCGACTGAGGCAGAAACCAGCGCCTCCAGTGGCAAACCAGAAGGTTATCTTCTTATTCGTCGTTGCATTCTTCTACAAAAGAGAGAGAAAAGGAAAAATATAAGTTAACGGAAGAACTGGCTTATGAATGAGCTGAGCAAAGGATAAAACACTTTAGTTTTTAACCAAAAAAAAACGAAAATTAAGAAACTCTGCCCCAACACACTTGATTAATTGACCATGTAAATGGACATGTGAGTTGTGGGGAAACTTAAAACCAAACTTAACTTAAACCAAAAGCCAAAATCCAAAACCAAATTATATCGAACCCAACCCAAATACCAAAAGAGAAGAACTCGTTTCTCCTTCAGATTTTTTTTTTAACTTTTGGCTGACCTAATGAAGCGTTAAGTTTTGGACTTTCAATTAGGGATCAGACGAACTGATTCGCTACGAGTGTTGGTGCTGGCAACGAGCAACTGGCAACATGGGGCATGCCACAAATCGCCAGCAAGCCGACAAAACTGTTTCATGCACATTCATTACGGGATCAGCTGGCGATATTTCAAATGCCTCAACAGCAGCCGGATTGAATTCGAATTGGAGCTGCACTTGGAATCGGGAACGAGTTCAGCGAGTCGAACCCACAAGACTGTGCCTGGACTCTACACTCTACACTGTACTATCTACAGTCTACAGTCTTGAGTCTCTTGTCTGAGCCAGATCATATCGGTTATTAATGATAGCCCACGTTGGCAGCTGGAAGCCAAATGGCGGCATAGACAAATGGCCCAGGCCAGGCGCATAAATAATGCAATGCAACAACACAAAATACAATAACAATTCACAAGGAGAAAGGCAATCGTCGAGTCCAACTCCATGTAATTACCAGTATTGGAAAATATGCAAAAAAATAGCATGTAAAAAAGAAAATTTATCTTTTGACGGCGAAAATTTGCAGATCAGTGTTGATGTGAAAAGGAATTCACAGGGAAACAATAACAACAAAGTTATAGACTTTTATATTTTAGGACTTTCAATTGTCATAACTGTAAAAAAATGTAATCAAACTGCTTCCTCTTTGAAGAAGAAGTAACTTTCCATGCAAATTATTTAAATTTTTTACTTACATTATCCAAATGTATCTCCAGTGGCGATGAAATGCTCGGCTTGCCCAGATACCAATCCACACTGGGACTGTATTCGTCCAGCAGTTTCACCAGACGTGGCACATTGACATAGTTGTCATCGTCAAAGTGACAGAACCATCTGGAAAAACACAACATAAAATAAAAGAAATTAGTTTAGTTAAGAGCATAAATTCAACTTAAACAAACGCTAACAAATAATATACTTTTAAATAAATATTCTGCACAATACTTCATATTTCTAAAATGGAACTAACTCTTGAGGAACTAGCACGTATTGCACTTGGAGTGCCCGAGATGAACAATGTGAATGTTGCCGTGTTGCACAGTCTGTTGAATGCATTAATGAAGAAGTTGGATTGCGAGAAGGATTTGGTCACCATTGGTGGCTTTGAGGGCAAGTGTCTGGAGCGTTTGTTGGAGCGCTCGAAGATTTCACCGATCCCCTTCGGTGTGGAGACCATTGTGCCCATTTCCACCGAGCTGGACAAAGTGCAAGCCATGGAGAAGCGCATTGCCTGTTTGGAGTGCAAACTGGATGCACATTTCCAGCAGATACGTGTATGCAACAAGGTTAACAGCAAGAAGTATCAAAAAGAGATCTGGGAACAATATTCCTCACCCTGTGAGGATCTGTGCACCGTGTGTGATGAGGACAACAAGATCGCCTGTAGTCTGCTGCAGAACATGGACTTTATGAAGAAACTGCTGAGACGCATTGCCTCTCCCATGATGGATCAGATGGAGGAGATTCAGAAGGGACTCAACGAATTCTACGAGACATTGAAGAACTTTCTGAAGAAGACTGAGGCACTCTTTGAACGCCTCGAAATCGTGAAGCAGTGTGTCATTGAGATTGAGAATCTACGTGAACTGGTCAAGGAATATAATCTGACATTCATTGGCACCATGGAGGAGTTGCAGGACATGCTGGACAGCAAACTGGACAAGGTTCATATGCCGGCACTCAAAAAGTACATACGTGATCACTTCGATGATATTGAAACACGTTTGTCCAAGATTGAGGAGAAAGATACATGTCCACGTGCCGCAGGATTCGTGAACACAGGCATACGCTGCCTCTCCTGTGGCAATACAAAAATTGGCGCCGATGTTGGCCCACTCACAGTGGGTCCATTACCGGATACCGTTGAGAAGGATTTGCCGTATCACCTGCAGCTGCATTGTCAGAAAAACAACATTTTTCGCATCAACGATAAGGAACCAACTTTAATGGTTCGTGTAAAGAATCTAGATCTGAATGTAATACAGCAACGCTTGAATCGACCCTCGGGCAAAGTGTGCAAACTTCCCGATGCCAATGACACCATTTATGGCGTTCGCAATTCCGTTTTCTCCGCTTAAATCTCCAATCCATTCACTGACTAAATCGTTTCGTTGTGAGCAGTAAAAAAAAAATAAAAGAAAAACAGAATATGGAAGTTTCCCCCTTTTCATATCTCAGGTGCATAAAAAATGCACTAATTTAAATAGTAATTACCCAGGGGGGTAGTGGGGAATAAGAAAAGGGGAGGAGTGCAGCTGCTGCAGCTTGGGATTTGCCTCAGTGACAAACGATCAGCCATATCCGGTAGCCAATGGCCAATGGCCAACAACCAACTTGGGGCCTAATGATGCCATTAAAATGCAGTCGAGGCTATCGAACGAGTTCCCCTTTCCCTATTATGCCCCGACTACTATAGGAGGGGCAAGTATCTGGAGATACCCTCGCCTAGATCTGTTATGCCACTGATTAACTGCACCAGGAAACTTAGCATTTAGTTAGAATAGAACTCAACTTAGCTCTCAACTCGTTGAGATATTTTAGTATCTTTGAGATAAACATTTGTAGTTTTACTGCTAATGGATTAACTGTTGAGACTTTACATCTAAAATGCCGTAACTCTGACTAAAGTTTGAATTCGACGTTAATTTCCACTTCACGTCTTAATGAATTCACTTTGAGTTATGCCTTTTTAATGGAATTTATTTAAAACTTAAGCGCATTCTTGAAAAAGTATCTCACACACGTTTAAACACAGCTCTACAGTTTCACGTAAAGTATCTGAGAGGCAGTGCTATTAAATATCTTGTTAAATCGCTGAAAGCGTATCTCAACAGTTACTGCAATACTCGAAGACAGTTATCTGCTAAGTTGTTTCTCTATCATTCTCTATGCGCCTATGCGCCTTTCTCCCTATCCCTTCTCCTCCTCCTCTCTCAGTCACTCAGTCTCTTTCTATTGAGTATTGAGTTGATTGCCCCTCACAAACTATTCAATAATATCGAAACGTTTGCCTGGCGTCTGCTTTAGGTAATTTAATATTATTTTTATTGCATAAGCTTTAAATGGGCGTAGTGTTGGTGGTGGGGGAAAGAGGGAGGGGCAGCGGTGGTATTTGTTAGTCAGAGTCTTTTGCTTTTCTAGTTGTAGTCAGAGCCAAAGCCTCGACTAATCGCAGTTGTGGCATTCATAAATTGCATGTTGCTGGCTCTTGTTGTTGTTGTTGCTGTTGCTGTTGCTGTGGCTGCCACATGCGATACCTGTGCGAAACGGCAGCAAAGTTGTCGCTGTTGTTATTGCCGCTTTTGCCGCTTCGTGTCGCATAAAAATGCGCTTTTAATATCGCTTAATTATGCGTGTATTTCGCCCCAACCCCAATCCATGCACACTCTGTCTCACTCTTACCTCCCCACTCACTCACTCACTCACTCCTTCCGCCTCTTTTTCTCTTTTACCAAATTGAAATCTAGCTGACATTTTATGTTCGTTGTCGCTTAATTAACGCGTTCTTGTTTTTCCCCCATTTTGGCATTTATGAAAATGGAAATGTTTTCATTTTTGGTTGCAGGAACAACTTGAAGTTGTTCTATCGATCGTTCGATCGCCGTAGCTGCTGCAGCTGCAGCTGTTGCTAGTGTGCAGCGTTGAGGTGGCACCAACATGGCCAAGTTGCAGCGACGCGTCGTTGGTGGCGCGACTCAAATGTTGGTCGGTTTTGTTTGTTTATTTGTTTGTTTTTTCTTTACTTTTTTTTAGGACTTTGCTGTTTATCTTGCATCGCATTTCTAGACTGGGTGTGTGTGTGTTTGTGTGTGTTCCAGCTGTGTGTGTATTTGGCCATTGGCCGCGAAAAACGAGACGCAAAAAAAAAACAAAACGAGTGCAAAACTTTGTTTTTTAGTTTATTTTCATGGCAGTTTTCCAATTACTCGTTGCTGCTGTTGTTGCTGCTGCTGTTGCTGATGTGGGCAGATTTGAGCAGCAGCAGCTGTTCCCCGGGCGTTGGCGTCTTTCGTGGACTGCAGGCGAAATGAGTTTTTATGTCTGGAGTCGCAATAAAAAATGATTGACGGGGCACTTTTCAAAGAGTCCAAGTTGAAGTTGAAGTGGAAGTGGATGTGGCAAGGAGGCAAATGCAGGGCAATCTTAATAGATTTCGCATTAAGACTCCAAAAAGCGAACAGTGTATGTGTGGAACAGTCTGCGTTAAAAGTATTTTGACAGGCAGGCAGCCGGAGATTCAGATAAGCGATCGCGCCGAGTGGCAAAAAAGAGAATGAAATAAAGGATGACGAACTGATTTTGTTTTCATTTCACAAATCGAAATATTGTTGGTGTTACTGGTGTTGTTGTTGTTGCTGCTTTAGCAATTAGCAATAAGTCAGCTGTCAGCTTGAGAGTAAAAAGAGAGACGAGCTGAAATGGCATTTATCTGGCAGATACAGATACAAAATCAATGTGCCAAACAAGATATTTACATTAAGCTGGCACTTAAATCAACAACAACAGCAGCCACAGCAACAACAACAGCCACAGCTCATTAACAACGGCAACAACAACCACAGTGGCAGTTGCAGTTGCAGTGCCGTGAGTCAGAGATTTATGAGTCGCGATCACCCGCTGGTTCGTGTATCTTTGAGATACAAAAGCATTGAATGCATTTTGCTTTTGACACGCTCAGTGAACAATTGCAACAGCGGCGACAATTGAAACGCATTTGTCAAGCAAGACCAGCAACAACAACAACAACAACAGTAACAACAACAATTACAACAGCAAGCGCAGTGCAAATGTATCTTGTAGATACACAAACGCCAAATTGACGCCAATTGTTGTCGTCGTTGTCGTCGTGGGCGACTCTAATTGAAATGTAGAACGAGCGATTTGTGGCGAGTTTGCGAGTTTTCCGCCGGATGTTGCAACTGCAACTTGCAACTTGCTACATGCAACAGCGGCAACTTCATCTGCATATGCTAAAACCCAAACTATCTCCAATTGTGAGTTTCCGCTTTAAGCGCACAAAAAAATTACATTGAAAAAATTATTCTGACTCGTAGACTGCGACAATGTCTGCAACTGACGCTGTCACTTGCCCCTGCCACTCAGTCGCTGCCTCTGCCCCTGCCCCTACCCCTGTCACTGTCCTTGTCCCTGGCTCATGTGCTCACTGGTTGCATTGCGTTCAATTGAATAATTGACATTATGCACAATTTTGTGGCTGCAGTTGTTGCTGTTGTCAATGGTGGCGTTGTTGTTGATGCCACAAGTGGCAAATAAATGAAATTGATGCGTTGCTGAGCTGCTGGGCTGCCAGTGCCACAGACTTTCCCCTAAACTCCTAAGTGCAACACACTCAGAAACACACAACTGTTGCTGCCGCTTCACACGCGGCTTGTGTTATGCTATGTGGCATGCCCCCTTCTGTGGCCGCAGCAAAGAAAATTTTCTCACACAAAGACAGTGGCCACATCTGGTTTTTCATATGTATGCGACAAATGCTTATGAGGTTTTCCAAGCCGCAAAAGAAAAGCATTACAACAACTGCCACAAATGTTGCAACAACAACCACTGCAATTAAAATTGTCACAGCTCTAAGCCATAGATGGATTTGTCCCCTTTCTCTCCACTCCCTTCTCAACCCCTCTCTTTCTCCCTATGCGGGATTAGCTATATGCAATCAAAAAGGGGGCAAGACGACACGCCTGGGAAATAACATTGATGGGGAGCGAATTACAAGTAATGTGCAACAAATTCCCACGCACTTTCACAGCGACAGCAACAGACACTGCAACAGCAACAACTCCCACCCAACATGCAACAGTTTTTGCCCAAAAAAAACAAAAAAAAAAAAACACAAAATATAATAAAGGGAAATCATCTCGTCATTAAGCATATGTAACAACATCATCACTAGCAACAACAGTGGATTGTTGTTGTTGTTGTTGCTGTTGCTGTTGTGCGAATCCTGTTTTCTTTTGAAACTCGATTTCTTTCGTTCCATTTTGAATATTACGCATATTACGTGTTGTAATTACATGAAGATGTTCCCCCAAAAAACCAGGCAGGCAACTCAGCTGGGAAAGAGGTGAAAGAGGGCCAGGGGTCCAGGGGGAGGCAGGTAAAAACGAACAAAAAATGATATGTATGTGCCGTTATAATGTCAATAAATGTTGATTACGAAACGTGCCTCAGTACAGCACAGTGTATAGTACTTTTATGCGTCATAAAGCCAAAGTCGAAGTCGCGTAGATATAAGATACAAAGATAAAAAGATACAAAGCAATGTATTCGCACAAGTTCGCTACTTGGCTAGTTTGTTAGTGTACTGTGTGTTGTTAGGTGTGGCACAACCAAAACACAGCACGACAGGCTAAAATTCAAAACACACCCAAGACACAACACACACACACACACACACACAGAGTCGAGGTCTAGATATAAATTAGAACTTGAAACAAATAAATCGAGTAACAAATAAACAGGAATTTTAAGTAATCTAAGGCAGGGCACATATTTAGATACCCTGTAAAATAGTGGAACTGGAAAAAAAGAACTTTCAACTCGGTAGATACAGTTAAATATTTTGGATTATACTACAGATCGAGTGTATATTTCGCCACGCCATCTGTTTAAGCTACCTATTTTCTGATTTACCTATAATACCCCTTGAAAAGGGTATAAAATACCTAAATGTTGATAAAGTGAAACAAGAAAACAATTTTGAAGCGTGGAATTTAAAGTCGAATTTAAAAACTAATTTATAAAACGGAATGTCGCAACAAAGCAGGGGAAGCAGAGAAAAGTAGGATAGGTGGAGGAATAGAAGGGATAGAAGGGAGCGAAGGGAGAGCAGCGAACATTGGGTTTAATCAAGCAGCAGCCGACACTTTGGAGGCGCCTCCGTGTGGCATAGAAATATGCGAGCAACTCGAATTTCCCTACAACTTATAATTGATGATTGCTGCTGTTGTTGCTCGCATTCGCGTTGAGACTGACGCTGGCGACGTCATGCATTAAGCAAGAAGAAGAGAGAAGGGAGTAGAAGAGAAAGAGAATCAAGAGAGCGCAGAGAGCAGAGGGGGGAAATAGATTGAAGTAGAGCTGTAGAGCTGCAACTGATTGACGTGCCAGGTCGACTCTAGCCAACATTTGGCTTTATGACTTGCAACTGCTGTTGCTGTACATGTTGCTGTTGTTGCTGTTGTTGCTGCTCTTGTAGCTGCAGCAACAATAGTAGCAATACACGTTGTTGCTGCTGTTGTAATTTTTAATTAAATTGCACTAATTGTTCGGCTCTATAATAGACACTCAGCGCAACTCAACTCAACTGAATTCAACTCAACTCGAATCAACTTGGATCAACTCAGCTCGACACAAACTGCAATTAGCCAAGAAGAAAGAAGGCGTTGCTTGACAGCGTCTTGCCAGCGCACAGTGGTGCAAAATGCAGCAATAATTTATGGAAATGTAATTAAAAATGTAGCAAAGTTGATGAAGAAGGAGCTGAAAAGGAAAATAGACAGAGATAGACAGCGAGATAGAGTGAGAGAAAAGATCAAGCAATTTCGAGTGTGATATAAACTTGATTTGCATTTAATAGAACGGACATCCCGCTGATGTGAGTTCATTTTTCTCAGCAGCAACAGCAGCAGCAGCAACTGAAGCAGCAACATGTTGCTGCTGTGCGTATCAAGGGGCAATAAATGCACAACAGCAACAACAACAAGAATGAGCGCCATAATTGCCAGTTTCAATGCACGTTAATTAACCTCTTTCCATATTTTTGCCAGGAATTGTTGTTGCCTTTGTTGCTTATGCTGCTCATGTTGCTGTTGCTGTTGTGTTTATTCCACAACATTTCGCAGCTTGCGTAAAAATTTAAGCGTTGCCAATCAGGACTGGATGAAACAGGAAACTGACTGCGCCCAAGCTGTGTGTTGTGCCACCTGATACCATTTTGTAGCTGCTTGCAGCAGCAACAGGAGGCACCAACAATAAAAACAGCAACAACAAGAGGCAGCAGCAGCAGGAGGCAGCAACAAACGCCTCATCTTGATCATAACTGCACATTTAGCTTGCTTTGCCATTTATTTTGTTTTATTTTTTATGGACTTGCAACAGAGTCAGCAGCAGTAAACAGCAACAACAACAGCATATTGCTGGCTGCCTGCAATTTGTTGCTGCTGCTGAGGCAGAAGCTGTGGCTTCTGCTGTTGTTGTTGTTTTTGTATTGATTGCATGCTCAGTGCTTTCATAATGACAGTTTCAAGTTCTAAGCCAAAACGGCGCAACAACATCCTCTGCAACATCATCTAAAGTGGCAGCATGTCCGAGTTGTTCTAGATATTCTTAGCTTGCAACACAACAATTTGCTGCTGCTGTTGTTGCTGCTGCCACCGCTGCTGCTCTTGTTGCTGCCAGTGTAATTACAAACAAGTTCAAGAATTTCTAGGCTCTGCTCCTTTGGGCGCTTGTGGATGCTTCAGTTGCAGTTGCAGTTGCAGTTCAAGTGTCTTTTCTGCTTCATCTTCTACTCTATTTTTCTTACTATTTCTATACTTGCGGTTAGCTGGACAAGTTTTGTTTGGCTGCCACAAGAACAACGCCAAGTAGAGTAGTTGCGATGTTGCCACAGCATCTTAATTGCGCAAATTAGAACGCATGTGGCAGCTGCAACCAAACTCCCAAGTTCCCAGCTCCAAACTCCAAACTGGGTGTATGCCTTGACTCTGTAGCAAAAGATGGATAGCTGCACCACAAGATGAACTGACAAACTGTAGTTGGTGGGGGCATGTTGCTGCTGTTGTTGCTTATTAAAAGCATTAAAGTCTACAATTACAACAGCAACAACAATAGCAGCAATTGAAAGTCATTGCACTGGACTAAAGACAGTTTTAAATCGAGTTGTGCAAAGAATTTGGTCATTAAAACTGAGCAAATATGACAACAGCAACAACAACGCATTTGGGTACTCTGTTAATACCACAGAATGTTGCAAGATATTCTCAAATTAAATAATGTATATTAAAGTATGAAAAGCGGCGGCTTTGAGAACATTCTTAAAGCTCAAGGTGAGATTTATGTTATGAAAAAGAGTCTCAAAAAGTGTCTGAGTGCGAAGCCAAAGAAAATACAAATATTTAAATGAAATGTAAAGAAAGCCTAGATTTCTAACAGAAGACTCCAAAATAAACTACTTAAAAATGCATTACCCATCAGAATTCGATTAACTTTATAATATAAAATAAATTATAAACGTCATATAATTTAAAAATCTACTTACTTCTTGCCGCTCTCCAGGAAGATATCCAGCTCCGCGGACATTTTGCAGCACAGAGCCTTGCGAAAATGGCCCTGGGAGCACTTTGTGTTTATAAGATGTCCCTCTGGGGAAGAAAAGAGGAGGAGAAGAGAAGGGAATTTGATAAAAATTGGTAATTAAGCAAAATAACAACGCGTCGACAAGCAACTAAAAGGGATACACAAAGAAGAGGGAGCAGGAGAAGGGGTTAAGAGGAAGCTCGACCACTTCTATGTTAATTAACTAAAAGGCCAAAACGAAGCAGCTCATATCAGGGCCAAAAACAGTAGCTTGTTAGTCAAGAATGCCGCTCATATCCAGCGGATACGTTTTGTATCTCGTTTGACAGACGCCGCCGATAAAGATAGAAGAGAGAACGAGGGAAAGAGAGAGGGAGAGAGCGATTGGTAAGGGAGAAGAGAGAGTCGCGCAGTGTTGAAATAAAAAGCAGAGCAAAAACTTGTGTGCGCCTTAATTGGATGAAAATTGTTGAAATATTTAAAGCACACACACAACAAAGGGGACAAAAAACAACAGAGAGGGAGTAAGCGAAAGAGAGAGAGAGAGAGAGAGGGGAGTGAGGAAGACAGACTGCAGAATGTTGTTGTTGTTGTTGTGTTATCCTTTTGTGTTGCAGCGCAGACAACGACAACAACAACAACAACAATTCGCACATAACTCAAAAATGTTGTATGCGTGTTCTTGAAGCAACTGAGAATCCTTTTTTGGTCCAGCCTAATCAAAATACTTTCAAGACGCTGCTGAAACCCGAGAACCCAACAGACAGACAGAGACAGCAAGAGCGATAGATGGACAGAGAGGGCAAATGCTCTCAAGTGTATGCAAAAGTGAAATACAAATTTTTCGGTTAAACAAAAATTGAAATTTGAACTTTTTTCGCACAAGTTCTTCAATTTATTTTTGTGTTCTCCAATTTTTTATTTCTCATTTTTTTTAATTAAAAGCAGCTTGCAACTTGCAACGCGATGAGGCACGCAAAAATCGAAGCACGCAGGGCAAAAAAATAAAACTAAAGGAGAAGGAGCAGCAGTAGAAGAAGAGGAAGAAAGGCTGCAATTCAATTAAAATGCGGGTGAGCAGCAGCAGGTAAACACACACTCAATACACACACACACGCACAACTTATTTAAACTTTAATCGGTTTTGTGCTCAGACAGTGGCCAAGATTAGGCGTTCAATGGGGCGTGGCCGGGTCGAAGTTGTGCCCGATGTGAAGCACAAATTGAAGCTGGACGAAGGACGGACTCAATCAGGGAATAGGATGAGAAAAGGGGTAACCAAAGGTAACCGATAGAGGCCAAGACACAAAAGGTAAGAGGTCGACAGGTAGGTTAATTTCGATTCCAAATTCTTCTCTCCTTGAAACTTCAGCCACAAAATTTTCAATTTGTTTTCAATTTTTTTTGGAGTTTCGACAGCGTTGCGAAATTTTAAGTTATGATTTTCATTTCCTTTTTCGAGAAATTATTCAGGAATACTCACTTGTCTTCTCCTGATAATAATGATCGTCGGTGTCTGTGAAGAACCAGGTCTGCAAAGGCAAAAGAAAGAGAGGGCGATTAATCATTGTAACTCTTTTGACTGTGAGAGCGAAAGAGAGAAAGTTTTCAAGATTTGCATACTGTAATTTTGTTTAGGCCAAGTTATGGGAACATAGACCTATTTTTTCAATCTCTCTGCCGCTTCTTTTTCATTTGATTTAGTCGTACTACGAGGCGTAGTCTAATCTACATATAAGAAGCGCCCATTCTTACAAGATTTCAAGACAATCAGATAAGAAAATTCCCACACACAACTTCTGGTGGTGAAAAAAACTACAAAACTAAAAACCAAATACATCAAAAGCGAAAGAAAACGAGATGAGAAACTGTAAAAATAAACTGAGGTAAAAACAAGTCAAGCAAAAAAGAAGCAAAGCTCTGCTTGGAAATACCCTATTTTGGTATATTTTTTGAGCAGCATACTACCCCTTACAGGGTATAAAGCATTGCGAATAATTACAGCTACAGAAATCAGTCTACAATTGAGTTTATTACTTGGTGTTTTTAAGCCTCTGTTTGCTCAACTTGTTCTTGGTTTTGTTATGCTTCGCTAACTGCGGTAGGGGCTCCCCTTTCCCTTCTTCTGCCTTTACTGTTCTCTCCCCTTCTCCAGCTGTCCCTGCCTCTGTGCTAACCAACTAACTGACATAACTGAAAACCTAATTGCCCAAATGACAGTTCCTGCGGCTATTTGAAAGTCTTTCCCCTCTTACACATTTTCCCAGCTCTTCTGCCACTATTCATCTGCTTCTGCAACTGCCACGATGTCTTCTTCTTCTACCTTCTCTTCTCTCGTTATTTTTCTTTTTTCGACTGGCACAACAACTCAATTGGTTTTGCCTTTAATAACTATTTCTTCGCCTGTGTCAAATCAGGCGAAAATCGTTTTAAAGCATTGACAACAAACACGACAACGAAAACAGCAAAACTCCAGTTGTTGTTGTTGCCCCATGTTGCAGCAACAATACAAGTACGCCCGCTCCGCAAGCACATTTCAAGAGGCAAGAAGACGATGCTTGAACAGTTAGAAAGTCAACGTAGTCAGAGTTGGAGCTGTAGCTAGAGTCGACTCCAACTCGAGTCAAGTCGAGTCGAGTTCTTTATAACACACAGCAACAACAACAACAACTGCAGCTACGACAACAACAACTGTTACTGCTGCTGCTGCTACAACTGAAAACTTTTCGTCGTCTGCTGAATTTTCATGGATTTTTCACGAGATTTGTTTTCCCTCTCACTACTGTCTCTCCTCAGCCTCTTTCTCCAATGCTTTATATTTTTGGGCTGCGGGGCGAGAAATGTTAACACCATGTTGCCGCTTCATGTTGTTATTGTTGTTGTTGTGGCAAGTGTTGCCTGTGTTGCATGTGTTCTTGTTGCTGCTCCTGCTGCTGCGTCTACTGCTGCTGCTGCTGCTGCAGTTGCAGTTGCCGAGCGTCGAGTGCCGACACTTGACTAGCATTTAATTTATGTGACTGCTCGAAACTGTTAAAACTGTTGACAAACAACATTACAACATGTTGCAGATTTATGAGGCAAGTTGAACGCGCTGATGCAACTGCCACATAAATAAGCATTGGCTACAACTCTAACAATTGGCCCAGTTAATTGGTTAAAGCTGCTTGCCCACCCTCAAAGCTGGCTAACGAGCATGTGTTTGTCTTCCTCTCTTTCGTTTACACACTCTGTCTCTATCTCTCTCTCTCTTTCTATTAGCCTCTCGAGTACAGTTCACACTCGTAAATTAGACAAATGGGCAGCTGGTCAGCAAATGGAGCTGCAAATTTCACTGTAATTAGCTGCACAAAGCAGCTTCATAACTGTCAACACACAAACTTGCAAGAATTCGCTAACAATTGTTAGTGATCAGCCTTAAGATACCCTAAGAAATAGTACACATAAATGTAACCTGTATTAACTGAAGCTTAAATAACTTTATAAACCAAATGAGACTGTTAGACTGCACGATATTTAATGAAATATTTTAGAAATTCATTAAATATAAATCAAACCAAAATTGGTTGCAAATTTTGTATTAAATCGAACTAAAAACTCTATGAAATATTCCAAATATTTTACGAATATTATGTTTCAAGCAAACAATAGCTAAGCTCAAAGTTTACCAGTGCTAAACTAAAAGCTACCCTGGAAAATAATTAGTATAAATATTTTTAATCTAAGACAATTAGTTTAATTCCTAATTAAATGTTCTAAAAACATATTCCAATCTAAATTAATTGTTGGTAAATTAAATATAACAAACTCCAATTTCAGACTATGTTCAAAAACTTTGAAATCAAATGCATTTCAAATACCCCTTAGAAAATTACTGAAAGCATTCGTTTAAATTTAAAATACTGCAAATAATTCAAGTGCATTCCATGACATAGAGCTGCCATCGTGGGCGAGAGAGAGCGAGAGGGCAGAAGGAGCGAAACAGAGCGAGATAGAGTCTATAACTTTGGCCAACAATATTTCGCTTGGGTCAGCATTAAATGCAAAACAAATTTATCATGAAAAGGCAGCTGTGGTTGTAGTTACTCTTGTTGTTGTTGCTGTTTGGATACGGATACGCGAATACGGATTCAGATACAGATTTTCGCGAGTTGCAAGTTGCAAGTTGAGGTGGCGGCATCGCATTTTGTGGCGCGGCATGCATTCAATTGGAACGAAGCGATTGCCACAACAATTCGTTATGTTTTCGGCGCCCAAAAAGAGCAAAATAGCAAAATAGCAAAACAGCACAAACTACAGCTGGCCAACAAACTAACTGACTGTCGCCGGCATAAACCAACAACAACAACAACAACAATAGCTAACAACAACAATTGCAGCATTTTCAATGGCGTCTCGTCTCTAACTGCAGCTGCAGGCAGCGTCCACATTGCAGCATTTTGGCTTTTTGCTTTTTGGCCTCTTTGCTGTATTTAAGGACCAGCTAGCCCAGCTACCCCTGTCCCAGCCCGCCCTTCATTCCTGCACTCAATTCAAAGCACGTGGGGTGCGGTCGATTGCCAGCAGCATGGCTCAAATGGAGGCTAAAACCAAGACTTGTGTCTGCGTTTGAGTAGCAGTCTGAGGCCGAAACTGAGACTGCAGCTGTGGTTGGCCTTACATATGGCAACAGGCATTTGAGCCGCGGTTTTAGCTGGCTTTTTTTGGTCGGCATTTTGTCTGCATTTTAGCTAAAAAAGCTGGCCAACAAATATGCATAATCTATGAAACGAGGCGTGTGCCGCTGCGACAGGCGCTGGACTCTGGACAAAGGCTTTCTAATTTGATCAGCGTATCAATGTTAAAGCCAAGTGAAAGTTGCATTAAATCAAAAACAATTGGATACAAAATTATAGTAAAAGGAGCACAGCTTAACAAAATAACTAACTAGAAAAATCAGTTTTCTAGTTGGTGTATAAATCTTATTTTAAATTCAGAAACTTAAACTTATTCAGTTTTCTTCACTTAACCACAATCATGTCAATTGAGGGCGTGTCTCAATTTGCCTAATCAGAGTTCGGCTATTTTGAACTCAACTTCAAAACCAACACAAAAAAAAAAGCACAAACCACAAAAGGTTCACATTTTAATTATAGGTTTGAAGCTTAACCTCAGCTTCTTCTTGGCTGCCACAATCATTTGTCTGTTTGCCAGCTGTTGCCACATTGCGTGTGCCCTCGGGGCATGAGGCTTGTTGTTAGGCGTGGCAACAAAAGTGTTTCCACAGGGATTTTCGTTAATGAGTCAAAATGTATCAATTAGCTGATTACGAATTGGTTGGCAGAGCATTTATAGGCTGTTAGACATTGTATCTTCAAGATACATTTGGTGAAAGATACGCCAAGTGCAAATTGATAAACATTTTAGCAAATAAACTTATTTGAATGGACTGTGAATTGATTTACAATTGATTGAAACAGCAAACAGAAATGGTACACATAATAAGATACTGTATCTTTAAGCCACATGTGCTGGCAGATGCAGTGTAAGCACAAAAATGGATTGAATTGTAAATAGATTTAACAGATGTATCTTTAAGATACATTTGCTGAAATTGATACAGGGAAATATGGGCTAAAGATACAGCATCTTTTTGCTGCAGTCTGATATTAAATGCAATTGAAAATCCAAAGTGAAATAACTTATGTAGTTATTACTGTTGCTGTTCTTGTTGTTGTTGTTGTCATTGAGAGAATACTTGACAATAATTGCTTGATGCGTTGACTATTTGCAGGCACTGTTTGAGCTGGCAAACAGCATATGAAATGACGAAACATTAAACAGGAAGTTGCATGCGGGCGACAGTTGAGCTGAGTTGAAAAGCAGTGGGAAGAGAGAGCGGAAGTGGGGTGGAGAGAGGCGTGGCGGGGGCTGCAACGTGCTCTCGTTGCAAGCCACGAAAATTGTGTCGTTCGTTGTTGATGTTGTGCGGCAACAATGGAAATATTTTCAATTTATTGCGAATTAAATTAAATTGAAGCGCATTGAAAAGGCCGCCAAAAACACACAAAAAACTGAAGGAAAAAAAACGAAGCAACAACAAAAAACAGGCCACAAACAAAAGCTGCGGCACGGGTCAGTAAGAGAGAGGGAGAGTGAGAGAAAGGGAGACAGCTAGAAAGAGGGGAGAAAGGGAGAGCGTTGGCGGCACACTTTGGACGTGCTGTCAATTGAGCTTTAATTGCCAAGTAGACTCGTTGCGCATACGCCGCGTAAGCACAGCAAACACACACACACACACACACTCATGGCAGAAAGAGAAGGGAAACAGGGATAGAGAAAGGGTTGTTGTTGCTGTGGCTGTGGCTGTGGTTGTTGTTGTCAGTTCTCCGTATGAAAACTGTCATATGCTTAACCATATTTATGTGCAGCTGACAGCACAAACAGATGCGACTATCAAAGGCAGTTTGCGCATAGAAATGGACGCAAACGAAGACTGAGACTCAGACCAAGTCTAACTCTAAGACTTAGACTAAGACTTCAGCTCAAGAGTCAAGCGTCGAGAGTATAAGTTGTTGTTGTTGTTGTAACTGGCTTGTCAACTTGCCACAAGTTGTGACTCTGCTTACAACATGCTGACAAGCTGAGAAAAAGGGTACGAAAAGACGGAGGAAGAAAGAGTTAGGGAAAGGGCGATAGGAGGGGGGTAAAGGGGAGACCACCGCTCGTTAAACGCAACTGGTCATTGCCAAGTTGACTAAGCCAAGTTAATGAGAATAAGACCTAAGCGAACACATGACGAGTATAAACACAAATAGGCCAAGACACAAAGCTGTTTCAACTGAATTTAACGACAATTGCTGTGCTTCCAGTTCTGCTAACTAATAAAAATGTGAAGCACCAACCACACACATAACACACACACCAAAACACACTTAACACACACACATTTGAGTGTTGTAACAACAACCAAATGAAATGTTTTCCGGTTAAAAGCTGAGTTCATTAAAGAGCTAAATGGGCAGCCACCCACAAACCACAGTCCACAATCCACAGTTCACAATCCACAATCTACCATACACACAATCCACAACAACTGATCAATTCAGTCTATCGATTCATCTGCAACTTGCAACTGACATTTGACATGCGTTTTCAGTGTGTATTTCAGTGTCCTTTGGCAGCAGAAAGTAAAAACAAATGAGTTGCAACTTGCAACCAGCGATGCAAATTTATGCATGCAAATCTGTGATGCTGACTGACAAACCTGCCAGACAGCCACTGAAATAGATAGAAATTGAGATAGACACAATAAAAGGAAGAGAGAGACAGGAAAGGAGAGGGAGAGTCAGCGACTGAGCTGCAACAGTAGCTCAAAACTATGTTGCACTGCGTCTACATCGCTGTTGTTGCAGTTTTGCTGCCCAATTTAGCGTGCTGCATATTTGGCTGTGCAGCGTTCAATCAAAGTCGCAATTCTGCAGCGGTGGCAACTCTTGTCAGTAATTTATGCTCATTTGTTTGTGGCATGAATAATTTGACTGCCACTCGAAACATTATTCAACGTGAAGCGAGACACTCTAGAGTTATTGTCTTTTGGCCATAAACAAGATTAAGCTAACAAATTATAGTTTTTTTTTGGCAAAAGTTGTGACAAAATTAAATACTCTAACTGAAAATATAAATAATTTAACAAAGAGTATTTAGAAATAACAGCTAAAGTTCAAACTGATCACAAGTATTGGAAATATCTTAGACCTAACTTATAAATAGCCCAGCATACCCTCTGCTGCAAAGGGTATGCACACAACTGACCAGTCTGCAGACTGAATGTTGTCTGCCTTTTAAGGAGCGCAAACGAGTATGGCAGAGAGAGAAAGAGGGGAAAAGGGGCAATGGGGCAGAGGGAGCCAGAGAGAGGCGCATTAATCAAGCGTTTATAATGTGCAACATGTTCAGCAGCAGCGAAGCGCTGGTAAGTGGCAAGGAAGCAAATAGTTTTCAAATGCGGCACACAAACCAATCAAACTGAACGCATTTTGTGGCAGCTTGTTGTTGCCATTAACTCTTTGCTCCACATCGTAGTTGTTGTTGTTGTGAGTCGCATCAAAATAATTGGCAACAGCAGCCGCAACAGCAGCAACTCAAAGCGAATCAAACTTTCGAGGCAATTGTTGCATGTGTTGCCGGTGTTGCAAGTTGTTGTTGACCAGCTACTTGAACAGTGTGAAAATTTCAACTCTGTCTAACTGACATACAGGTAAACCACGCTCATGTCTACATCTCCTTCTACAACTCCCTCCCTTTCTCCATCTGCCGTGCTGCACGTCTGCTCCAATCCGTTGCAGCTTTGCAGCAAAAAGGCCTGAAACGTGCCTGTCGGGCATTTCAACAATTTTGAATAGGTTAAACACACACACTCATACACTCACCATGTAGTTATTATTTATTTATTTATTTTCGGTTTTTATCTTTTTCAAAAACTGTTTTTTGTCGACTGCAGTTCCATGTAAACAATAACAAAACACATTTGTGACGCGTGATTTTGCATAAGTTGGCACAAAAACTCAATAATAACAACTACAGTCATTACTCATGCACACGGACACACACACACACAGATACACTTGGAGTGTCCTTTCACATGAATCGTAAACTTTCATTGGTACATCTATAAAACTAAAGTAGGCAGCGCTGTGAAAACAATTAGCAGACTAACAGATACCCTATGCTGTACTGAGCTGTAAGAAGCTGTATTAACTTTAGTATCTGCTAAACTATAACACATTTGAAGTTGAATTCTATACCAAAAGCTACTTCAACTTATTTTCCCCTACACTAACACTCAAGCTACCCTTTAAGCTCTACCTATCCAACACTGGGTATGTGGAATTCCATATAAACAGCATCATTATTAACTTAAGCTCATATATATTCGCAACATTTGGCTTATGAAGACATTTTAATGGCCAATTAAGCAGCGGCCACAAAATCATAAATCGCCAAATGAGCCACAAAAATAACAAACAGAAATCAATTCAAACAGCTTAAAAACTCATTATGCAAATGCGCCAAGCCCCAGTCAGAAAAAAAGAAGATAGCCAAATAAAAAACACGCGAAATAAAGAGTTTAAAAAAAACTCGAACTTAAATCGTTTCCGATCTTTGGCAACCTTTTGGCGGGATTTGAATTTGTTGCTCGCCCACAACGAGCTCCAAATTAGTTTAAGTTTAAGTCGAACTAATCGAACCTATCGAATCTTAACAAATTGTTTCGGCACTGTGGGGTTAAGTGGGAAAGTGTCAAGCCCGAGACTCACCTGATCGCGGGCCAATTGGAACCAGGTCTTGATGATCAGCGCCAATCTGGTATCGTGATAGTTCTTCGTTGTCTTCACACTGATGAAAATGTCATCCAATTCCGTTGTCGGTGGCTGCGGTGTTGCTGTCACCGCCCGTTGTGACAGATCGTGGAGCAGTTCTCCGTTGCGACTACGGCGTGCAAGTTCCGTTAGCAGCGTGGCTGTTGACCTTTCGCTGACCTCGATGTCGCTAAAGTTGAAGCTGTGAATGTCCTTGCGTATGATCAGCGAGGGTGTAATCGGTGATGGAGAGGGCGAAGAGGAGGGGGCGTTGGAGTTGGAGTGGGAGGCAGGTGAGGATGCCACACCTGCTACATGTTGTGTGGTCGTCGTCGTTGTTGTTGTTGGAGTTCCTGCTGCTGTTGCTGGTGGCAGTTCATTGCCATCCAAGAGATTCGAGCTTAATTGTGGCTGCAACTGCAAAAGAGAAGAAGAAAGAGAGGGTGAGTATGGGTTAGACAAAGACAGCATGTTAAATTCATATGTGTGTGTGTGTGTGTGTGGAAAGAGAGAGCCATGTAAATTTGTTGTGTAAATCGCAGTAAAGCGGCGTTTTCAGCTGGCAAACAAAAGGCAAACTTCAAATTGGTAAACAACAATGGCAAACAAATGAGCTGCAGCCACAGCAGGCAGCAGCAGCACAACAACAACAGCAGAAACAACAACAATCGCCATAAATGCTGAGTAAGTGCAAACAACAGCAACAGCAACAACAACAACAATAGGAACAACAAAAGCAAATGTTGAATGTTCTTTGATCAGAAATCTGTTTAAGATTGTCTGCTCCTCTCTCTATCTGTCTCTCCCTGTCTTTTCTCCCCCTCTCTCCCTCTTCTCTGCCCTCTCGCCCTTTTGTGAGCCACTCTTGGGCTCACCTTTGATTAATTTCTACTGATAACAGGTTCATTTGCTTTTGTTAAGCGCGGCAATTCTTCAATTGCTTTTTTAATGGTTCTTTCTCAGCTGCTTCTTCTCTTTTTACTCCCCGGTCTCTTTGCTCTGTCCACCCCCTTCTTCTCTTCTCGCTGCTTTCAATGAACTGGGAAAATTTGTTAGCTCAGCTCAAGTTTTTGATTGAAGTGAGCTGATAAAAAGGCGGCACTTGGACTTGTTTTTCAGAAACGATTTGTTTTTTTTTCTCTCTTTGGGTCTCTTTGTGCCAAGTGTTAATTTGTTCGACCTTTTGCGCTATGCAAATCAGCAGGCGCTTCCTCTGACTTCCCTTATCCACTCCCACTCCGTCTCCCCTTTCGGCCTGGCCCACACATTGCACAAGTCCAAGTTTTATAGCTCATTCGCAGCGTGTTTTCTCCAACTGAAAATGGAAACATTTCTCGCTCTCTTTCTTCCTGTCTCTACCTATCTCTTTCTACAACCTTTGTCTTGATCTACCGTTGATCTTTTTATTACATGGTAAACGGGTCTTTTGGGCCCTGTTGCTGCTGCTTCACACGATATTGTACATTTGATAGACTAAAGACTTCAGCTCAATACAATTTTATTGCCGCACGATCGACAAAATGGGAACGACCAAGTAAAGGAAAGGAAAGGAAAGAAGACGATGATGAGATGGTTTAAGATGGGAAGACAGCAGCTACCGCTTAATGAGCCGGACTCAAAGAAAACGTTGACAGGTGGCACAGTGTTAACGGCTGCTTCGAGCCAAGTTCAATGCGAAAAGCAATCAAAGCGTTCGAAATATTAATTAATTCTGCGATAAGCAGCTCTATACCTACAAATAAATGAAATACACAAAAGTCGTGAGCTGGAAACAGTGAAAGCGACTTAACTTGGCCAACGGCAATCCGGTTAACAAACAGTGAACTGCAAATGCGGGCTAAAACCGAATTGAGTTAACAACATATCAGAAAAAAGGCCTTGCATAGATTAGAATGTGCACCAGTTGCATGCCACAAAGTGTCGGTGGTAATGTATGCAAGAGGGGCGGAAAAGGGGTGGGGAAGGGAACCAGAAGGGGCGGGGTTCAGCGGGAAATGTTACTTGGCGAATTACGTGAACGTGATTCAAGCTAAGCCCAAGCTATTGCAAAAAGAGAAGCGAGACAGAAAGAGAGAGCGAGCGGGGGAGGGGTAGCGAGAGACTGGGAAACTCCTAGAGACACGTGTGCCCATAAAAGAGCTTTTGCAGCAAACTGTCAAGCACGCCTGCGCACACAAGATACAAGATACAATATGCCAGATACCAGAGACAACAAACACAACTCAACAAAAGATACACACACACAACCTACACACACTGAGGCGTTTGTCTAGTCGAAATAAAACACGCTTCGTGTCGGGCAATTGTGTAATGCTTCATTATGGACATGATTAATATGTTTATAAACAATTTTCATGTCAATTAATAACAAGCAGCAACAACAACAAAAGATTCACAGGCCAAAAAGGGCGCTAGATTAATGAAGTTCCCAATTCCATAAACTCAATGCTCATTCCTTTCAATCAACAGACTTCCAGCTGTTCTTGGCCAAAAACAGAGAAAGGCAGAGAGCAAGACAGAGAGAGGGAAAAACGAGCAAGCAAGACAGCGAGAAAAGCTGGTTAAATCTTCATTAAATGCTGTTTTAACAATATTAATACCAAAGATACAAATCTACGATAAGATACAGATACACACACACAAACAGATACAATCAAAGTCACATGTAAGAAAATTGAGAGACTCGTGAAACGAGAGAAAATAAGACTGAGCCAAGGTCTGAGACAGGAACGAAGACTGAGCCTCAATTAGGTAAACTGCCGACCACCAAAAGACCTAAAGACCAGCAGCTAAATGGACTACACTGAGCGAAAAAAGACAAGACAAGAAATTCATAACAAGAATTCCTAACAGAAATTTCATTTAATAAATTTTAAACCAAGTTTTAAGTAGTTATTAACAAAGAAACTTTAAAATTTAAATTTAAGTGTATTCAGCTGCAGATACAAAGATACTCAGTTACCAAGATGTTCAGATACATTTTGGGATGCAAGCTTTATCAGTTGCGTCAACGATTTTGGTAGTTGCTCTTGGCGGTCAACTGATTATGAGGCAAAGCCGTGTAAAAACCAGACAAGCGAGAAGATAGAGAGAAGCAAAAGACAGCTGCTACTAAACTGGATGCGGCATGCAACAAGCGGCACCTGCGCCTCGTTTGCAAAATCTTCGAACTGATTCTTTGACTTTGTTTTCAGAATTTTTACTCCTCTTTTTTTTCTGGCTGCTTCACCTTGAAAACTTTAAGGTTGATTTGCATGCAAATCACACGCGGATGTTGCTGTGGTTGTTATTGCTGTGGTTATGTATGCACATTGCAAACTACACGGAATCAATCAAACAACAAACGATGCTCATTCTGCGCGCCACTTTAAACAAATTCGCATAAACAAATTCATTTATCGATTATTTTTATTTATGATTTATGCGTCAGAAACACGCGACAAACAACTCAACGGAGACCTAAGGAGTGCTGCGGAGGGGACAGAGGGCGAAATAGAGGAGTGGACAGTGGGCTGTGGTCACACAATTACAAGCAGACAATTGCCAGGCTTTATGCCCACTGTCTTCGTCAGCTGCAAAAAATTCCAAGAAAAGCAAAAACGCAAAAAGTCAACAACAATTTGCGCAACATTTGGCAAAAGAAAAATAAAAAATAAAAAAAATATAAATTTTTTTTTTATTTCTACATTGCATTGCAGTTTATGTGGTCACACAACAACAACAACAACAATGGAAATAGCTACAAAATGAACTGACACAAGTCACAGACCTTTTTCCACAAGAAGCGACTTCAATTGAAAGCAACAACAGCAAGTAGAAGAAGAAGAACGTCAATTCAGCATTTAGTTTCATCATTTTATGCTGAGAACTACTATATAACTTACCACTAACTTGTGACAGGTTTCCGGTTAACCAACTTGCTCTAAATTAAAACTGTTTTAACGACTAGCCAACACAACACACGACTAACAATTTCAGCACAAATTGTTTACTCAACTTTATTTAATGCATTAATAATGCATTAGAACAAACCGCAAAGTGTTAAAATCTGAAATTCAATGTATCTTTTTGTATCTTGCTGTATCTTTCGCCGACAACAACTTCCGGTTTGCTAAATAGAACATCAGCAACTCAAATCTCTTAATGAAATCTCTTAATAAATATGTTGCTTGTCAAAAGTTTAACAAATTGTTATAGTTATAGTATTTTGTATCAAAAGTGCCGCTAATTGAATTAAGAGTTCAAACAGATAAGCTGCGTTAATATCTATTTTCGAGTTGTTATGCATATATTTTACGCAGATTTGGATTTGCTTGGACATTAGAAAAACTGTTGAAATCCAACAGGTTTTTATGAAGTACTGAACTGATTTCAGATCTTAAATATATTTTGTAATACAGACCGATCATTATTCCAATTATAAAATATTTCTTATAGTCAACAGATTTCTTATATGATCCCCAATTAAACTAGTTACACTGCTTACTATTTAAAATTGTTGCTACAAAAACTTGATCGCTAAATGGTCTATTATATATAAAATCGATAGTGTAATGCCAACCGTCCGGTTTTTGTATCCGTGGGAGAAACACCCGTCCAATAATTAGCATAATAAATATGTTAATACAAAGGGGTAAGTTCAGTGAGGGAATCTACATATAGACATACCATGATCCCACTCTCTGGTCAGAGCTAGTTGGGCGGTCAGCCAACTTTCAGCTGGTCTTGTTCTATGTAATTTTAGCAGGGGGAATATTTTATTACACACAGAAATTTATGCAAAAAACCAAAGCAAAGTCAACAACAACAGCAACTGCAAAGAGTTGTGTGCAGAGGAAGGAAGGAGTAAGCAAAGGAAACGAAAGGAGAGAAAAAGGGGGGATTGCAGAACTCTGAAAGCTTTGGCGACGCGCTGCCGACGGCAATGAAACGCAACAAAAACAAAACAAAAAATAAAATTGCTAAAAACTGAAACTGTTTTATATGCAAGGCGATGGAAGAAGCAGAGGCAAGGGCGCAAAAAGGTTCCAGTCGCTGATTGGAGAGAGAGAGAGCAGCAGGAGAGGAAAGCGACAAAGGAGTAACGAAGACGGACAGACGCATGCGCGCAGCTGCAAACGTCGCTAGCGTTGATTTATGAAAGTGCACGAAACGGTGACGGAGACGTCGACGTCGACGGCGACAGCAAGTGGAGCCAGCAGGGGCAAGGAGACGCATATATACACACATGCAAATTTATGAGAGTTAGCAAAACGGAGTGGGGGGACGCCCACGCAACACGGCAAGAACACAACACATTCAAGCACTGATCTGAAGAAGAAGCAGAAGCAGGAGAGAATTCTGTACTCACTTGCATGCCCGGATATCCGTAGGCGCTCTGATAGAGCAACAGCGTCATATAGACAACGGCAACGGCGAGAGACATGGCTTGCAGGAGGCGTTTATAACGTTGCGGCAGCGAGAGCACAGTCAGGCTCATCATATGTTGTCGTCCTCTACGCGAACATCGATCGATCGATGGATCTGTCAATCAAATCAATCGAATATCGATCAGCAAAAAAATCACTTTATCCGTTTATTTTATTTTTATATTTGTAGCTACACTCAGTCACACACTGTTTATTAAATCACTTGTTCTCTGCACTTATTGTGTTCCTTTAACGTTAAATCAGCGAAGTTTTAAGATTTTCGTCTCTTTTGTATTGCACGTCTGAGCAAGCGAAGCGCGCGCGCGTACGTCTTGCTTGGGGCAAGTTAGCTGGGCAACTGATGAAGCAGTCGAACAGCCGCACTGAGTTCACCTTTCCAGCGAAATATTTTGTAAACAAAACAACATGAAGAGCGAGCGCCGCAGCAAGCGAGAGGGTGGGAGCGAGAGCGCCTGTGCGTGTGCTCCAATTGGAAGCGAAGCGCGCAAACAGCAGTGCGACGGTGACAGCAAGAAATGCCAACCGAGAGAACAGATCTTAGAGAGAGCGTATTGGAGTTTTCCAATCGGAGCGTGAGAGTAAATTGTTGTTGTTCCAACTTGTTGCTTGTGCTCTCTCTCTTTGACGCTGCTCGTTCGTGGGTTGCTCTCGTTGACTGGTTAGTTCCGCCTCGGCATGTGCCACAGTAGCTGCCGAAGGCGATGATCGGTTAAGCAACTCTCGTGGGTGTTAGCTCGCTCTTCCTCTCCTCTGCCATTGCTGTCCGCTTCCACTTTTGCACATTCGCTCTCTCGAGATTGCATAGCAGTTATCCTGCTATCACGTCCTTGCACGCGACCTGTGCCCATAAACAACATGTAGAGCGGCTTTTCTCAGTCCACTGCTGCCTTTATAGAAACGTTCCCCTCTGCTCTGCAAGTGCTGCTCAGCGTCAGCCGACGACAATTCCATTAAAAGTTGTACGTTGTCACTTTGCGTTAACTTATCTGTGTGGCATGTTGTGCGATCGCATTTTTATTGTCGCCATTGTTTCTCTGCCCTCTGCCGCTTTCGCTGTCGCTGTCGCAGTCGCTGCCCACACATAAACACACACACATTCGTGCATTCAGTTTTTGTCGCTTGGTTTTTCTTCACTTGACAATGCTTTGCATGCCTCAAGTTTTCTCCTCTCCAGCTCTCCTCTGTTATTCCCTTTTCGCCCTGCTGCTCTGAGTCTGTCATATTCCATGTTTGTATGCCGGCAACAAAAGCTCAGACACTGACGCTGACTGCGCTGCGCTGCTCACACAATCAGCAACTCGGCATCTTGTTCGCTGTCCCTTTGTGCGCCTTTCGCCTGAATTGCATTTAAAAGAGGCCCAAACCGAACCGAACCGAACCGGGCCCAGTCCCAGTCCCAGACCCAACTCCAAATCCTACTTCAACTCTCCCCTAACCATCCAAAACTCAAGTTGCCGCTCCAGGGCTTGCAACCTTGTTCTGCCACAGAGCACAGAGCAAACAAGAAAGAAAAGTACAGTCGAACACGCCCGACCGTATAATACTCTCTGCGTTTATTCCCAATTATAATACTTAAATCGGTATTCAGACATTACAATAGATAGTTCTTGTATTAGAATACGTTAAAACAAAAAAAAGATAAGCATAATCAAGCATACATGTGTTTGTCTGTATGTACATACAAATTCGTTTGACGTTAAATGTATGCACATACATATGTGTGTATGAATACTATTGGTCGGCACGACTAGCGCTGTCTCTCTCGCGCTCATTGCTTTAGAATAAAATCTTTGTTGCTGCATTGCTTTCTTGTTTATGGTCGGATTCTTATGAAACTTTCTGGAGAGTTTGACATGATACGTCTTCAAACGAATCATAAATAACAACACTGTACGATAAGAATAAATGCTTTAAAAACGGCATGCAAGTTTGAAATTTACTTTTATTTCTTGCGGAAAAAGGGGGCGTGGCAGCCCAAAACTTTTGATGTCATTGGATTTATGCGGCCTTTAGGAACACGTGTACCAAAATTGGTATTCCTAAGTGCCATAGTTACTGAGATATTAACCGAAAACATCTATTTTTTCCGAGGTATGTCTAGTTTTTTGCTCATTGTGGGCGAATGGGGCGTGGCATCGAAAAAAAAAAAGATTCTTGTATTGACTGACTAAATATCGAGTCGATAGAGACCAAATTCGAACTTGTAGCTCTTACCATCTCCGAAATCTGTTTGTTCATACGGACAGACAGACGGACAGACAGACAGACAGACAGACGGACAGACGGACAGACGGACATGGCTATATCGACTCGGCTTGTGACGCTGATCAAGAATATATATACTTTATGGGGTCTGCCACGCCTCCTTCTGCCTGTTACATACATTTGCACAAACCCAATATACTCTTGCAGAGAGTATAAAAAGACATCGTCTAAACCACTGACTCTTTCCCTTCCTTTGGCTGCTGTTAAAGCAATGTCTCGTTGCTCCCCATGCCTCATTTTTAATGTGCAACTGCAGCTACAGCTGTGTGTGTGTATCAGTGTAAATGTGTCTGTGTGTGTGTGTGTGTTTGCATAGGTTGCACTGCTTAGGCATGTGCCACTGCCTCAAGTCCAGAGCGACGCTCTAAGTTTGTTGCAGCCACGTTTATCGCTGGCCTAACCTTGTTAGGATTGTAAAATGTAAACCGAAGGCGTTGGTAGGTAAACTTGCAACGTTGCAACGTTTGGTCAGGAAGAGGCAGCTTCAGGCCAAAGACTCGACTGGCACACGCTCAACTTGAAGTCTGTCTCCCAACGTGGCTTTAATCGAAATACGAGCGCGCAGTCGCCCTGCGGTTGGCTCTGGCACAAGGAGCAAGAAGAGCGAGGCACGAAGCGCGGGGCATGAGGAACGGGGCGAAATTGTGGCAACAACTGTGCGCGTGCGCATTCAACGTGTTCATTTCGTTGACTCTATATTTTGAAGCATATTTCGCGTGGCTGGCAAAAATTGATGCCCGGTAGTCATGCCACAAAGGGGGCAAGCGCTGTGGCAGTCATTTTGACTGACAGACTCGAGAGTGACTGACTGACTGACGGACTGAATGACTGCTTGACTGCTTGTCTACGAGTGGCAAGCAAATGCAAAGAGACTGAGAAACTAAAAGAGACAACCAACCGTGCAGCAACATTCATCATGCCACATGCAACTCACCTGGAAATTTGTTGCTCATTTTGATTTTTGATGCGTATTGATGGCACAACTTGACACTAAGCAGCTTTCAGATTAATGATCCCGAATTAGTCAGTGTCACTTAGTGGCACGCAGATCAGGGCGTTGGTAAGGGGCTAGAGCAGATAGGAGTAGGGGCAGAAACAGTGGGTGCCATTAGTCGACCGCTTTAAGTCAAAATAAATCTAAATGCATGATTGGCCCAATTGAAGCTACACAGCAACAATCGCAGCTCATTGAAGACGCTCTCCAGAAAGAAGACAAATCAAAAATTAATTTCAACATTGTTTTGTCTGCAAAACATCGATCAATAACTGTCAACACAGCATTCGTTGTGATACCCTGTAATGTAAAGTATATTCGCTCGATGAAGGAAGTGAGCAAAGTTATAGAAAATACTCAAGACCTTAAGTGAAGACTTTGTCTTTAAACTTTAGGAATAAATTTTACAATTTCAATAACAATTTAATAACTTGAAAAAGCTCTTGAGTTATATTGTAACTTTTTGAGAATCACATAGAAGCTCTCAAGCTCAAACTAACCTTACTTTTCGTAGCTACAACAAATTTAAAGCGCATTCAGAATTCGATCAGAGCGCAGAGCATGTCTTTTAAACTATTCTTTCATTTAGCTGCTGCTCCCAAAACTATAATATAAAATTCGTTTCTCATTTTAACAGATTTTCGATTTGAGATTTCAGTGATTTGTGCCAGAGAGATACACGGGAAGAGAGAAATAGAGAAAGAGAGGAACAGAGACCACCTGGCGTCTGCAGAGGCTAATTGCAATGAAGGTACGCGAAGGAGACAAAGAAATGTTGCCCAGGTGATGATATCAGCATGATCAAGCACTTAAATAAGTACAAATAATGAACATTCGCTTGCTCCCATCCCCTCCCTGCCCCGTCCCTACGGCCTGCCTTGCTCGGCTTGCCCCTTGCCACGTTGCCAGCTTGAAAAGTTTACAAATTTGTTGATTCAACGCTGCATGAAATCGCTTTTCAACTTTGTTAAACTTTAATTAACCGATTTTTTTGTGTATGAGAAATTATAGTTAATCCCCTTGCTCCCCACGTCTCCTAGTGTCACTGCCCTACCCAAAATTTAAGTTAAATTATATTTAAGCTGATTAAAATGAAGGTTTTTTAAGCCATGTTGTCTCAGGTTTTTGGCAAACGATTCGATTTGTCTTGTTGCTGTAAAAGTCGGCTCTCAAAAGGTCATTAAAATGGACCAAGCTAATCAATTGCTCAAATACACGAGATGTCAGATTCCAAGTTCGAGTTCGGTCCCGGAATACGCATAGTTCTCTGATGATGTTTCTCAAAACCTAATTTTCAATTTACCAAAGCAATTAACAACAAATTTTATTGGCTTTTAAGTTGTGCAAACAAAACTCGTAAACTGAGCCACGATGCATAATAAAATGTATCTGTGGGATACAAAACACACACACGCACACTCACAGTGAATGTTGTTGTTGTTGTTGTTGTTGTTGTTGTTGTTGTTGTTGTTGTTGTTGTTGTTGTTGTTGTGCCGCTATTGATCAAGTGTTTGACGACTCTTCAGAATTCTTCAGACTTCTTGTGTTTGTTGTCATAGTTGTTGTTGTTGCTGTTGTTTACCTGAAGCACTGCAAGTATTTCTATTTCTTTAGAAATCCCGCCAGACACTCAGACTTATGCGAACCAGTTCCAGTTCCAGTTCCCTGCCATCGAACTATGTGTTTCATTAATTAACAACAAGAACAGAATGAAGTAACTAACATCCCATAGAGCATCCGATTCGTTATGTCTGATTTGCAGTTTACGAGTATATGAACCTCACAGCAGCGTGTCCAAAGACTCCGAAAGCAATCTCGTGCTCAACTCTACAATCTCAGCATTTTATACCCTGTAGACCAAGCAGAAAGGTAAGTTATTATACCCTATTTATCAGCATTTCAATAACTATTTTAGATAAGGTCAATATTTTAGCTTTCTTCGGAATATAATGTATTAAATCCAATGTCTGTTCGTATATTTTACTATCCTGATAAGTTGTCTGATCAATAGTTATGCCCTCAGCATTACAGGATATCTGCCAGTCGAACAAACTCCCTGTTTTCAAGTTTTTTACCGCGTTGCTCCAAAAAGGCATCTCTGTAAATCTCTGGATTGACGCTTTAGGTGCCAGCTTGCATGTTGTTCCGACTACCGAAATCCTGTTGTTCCTGTAGTGGAGAAGCGGGGCTATTCCCCCGCTTGGACTCCGCTGTGGGCAGTGCTTGCCAGGGGTCCACTTGGCTCTCGCTCCTGCTACGCTGACTTGGGCCCTGGTCTGAAAGCCACGTTATAGTCGCTACAATGTGCCATAAATTTATGATACTAGTAAAAATGCTCGCAGTATCTGCTGTAAATGGTAGTCATACTATCTGTGGTAACCACGTAACCTCCGCTCCTTTCCCTTCCTCTCCCTCCACCATCTTATTCTCCCCTCTTTGCGGCTATTACATTATGTTGGCTTTGTTTCTGGTGCGCATTACATGACACCAAGAGTTATTTGCAAGCGAGGTAGAAGATGCCATTTAAAAGCAGATAAATAAGCTTAATGCCTAGGGTGGAAAGAGGGGCCAAGGAGAGGGGAGTAGCTAGGCTGGAGAGCAACTTTGTGACATACGCAGCCTGCCAAGTGTCGTCGTTTTATAAATTTATGTTGTCGCAATCTCTTTTCACTGCGGAACACTTTAAAAGTTTTCCTACCTGAGTGCCAACTGGAGCTCAAAATATATTTAAATATACTTCGAATCATTTCTAACTTTAAACGTTTCGCTTAATGTGCCTGTTTAAGTCCCTTGAGATTTTTATATACCTACATTTAACCCCTTACTATCCTGTAACTGTATACTCACTTCAGAATTGTACTTTTTATCCCTTTCAGACATTTGCAATCCTTTGTTATTCCATAGCCTCCTTGAGCCTCCGATTTCTTTCGTGTTTTTGCCAATTTTCCTCGCTTAATTTCTTTTTTATTATGGTCTCTCCTTGGCTCTCAGAAGACGCATTACCATTCCAACGCCTTTGTATTTTTTCTCCACTGACACTCCTCACTGGCATTTATTCCTGTCGCCTGACATTCCTAAGCCTCTACTAACTTCTGTTCTTCTTTACTTCTCTTGTTATAAACTAAAAAACCCTTTTAGTTTTTAACCAATATTTTATCTACTCGCCAAACAATTCATATATCCCCATATCATTATGCCAAAGTATTTTAACCGAAAACAGTTAGGAGCTGTCTGGAAATTGGCTTTGCGTGCAGCAGTAATACATCATTTAACCACGAAAGGAGATTTTTTAGAGCTACCCTCGCTGGGCAGAGCGATAAATACCATGTTTGCGTTGCAGAGGAAGCTATAAATAACAATTAATTGTATTATTAAACTAATTCGAAATCGAGAACCAAAAAGACGAAAGGCCGTCAGTCATGCAATGATTTTTCGATCACATAAATTTTGATACCAGTCCTCTTTGCTCCCTGTGCCTTGCTTTATCGCTCTTTCTCTCGTGCTCCATTGATGTGGAGCAGCTAATTTACATTTTGATGCAGCAAAAGTAAAAGTTCGTCGATCCGTTCTTTCTAAAATTGCACCCTCGGGGCCTTGAGAGGATTCAGGACAAGAATCAAGCTCTGGATTTCGGTACAATCAATTACTAAAATCGGTCAATGATCAGGAGGCAACTAAGTTCGCAGCTGCCACAGCACGCAATGTCCCAAAGAATCACGAAACCATAGTCCACAATAATGTTTTAAATTAGATTTGGAAAATATACATGAAAAATTGAAAACTTAGTGTTTTGTGTTTCAATATTTCTTTTTTATTTTAAGGTCTTACGAGGAAAACAAGCCTGATTCTTTAAAGCTCCGAATAGTATTCTCAATAAACGGCTTAACATAATTGACATCCGTATAGACACCTGCAAATTTGGGACTGGCACAGCTGACGCCAAAGGAGACAATGCCACAGAGTTCCTTGGGTCCCCCCAAGGGATCTTCGTAGACCAATGGACCACCCGAATCAAAAGTACAAGCATCCTTGCTGCCCAGGACTCCAGCACAAAACATGCTCTGAGTCAGAGCC
Source organism: Drosophila parthenogenetica (assembly GCA_035047505.1). NCBI lineage: Eukaryota > Metazoa > Arthropoda > Insecta > Diptera > Drosophilidae > Drosophila > Drosophila parthenogenetica. Next base: position 5,277,243 of record JAWNPM010000247.1, on the reverse strand, counting down.
ACTGCAAATAAGTTAAAGAAATTAATTTAGGAATTCGAAAGAATATTTAAATAACTTACTCGCTTTTTTGTAAGACTCACGACATTTGCTTTTATTGACAACGGGTACAGTCACGGTTTGGATGGTCTGAAAGGGAGAGGATGCATGGGGATCGATTAGACCCCAGCCGGAAACAGTGAGTAATAATCCCTCGTCGAGACTTCTGCGGCAGAGTGTGGCCGGAGCAATTTTTGACCCTATTAATGGTGTTTCCAAAAGTAAAATCGCAACATCCATGTGCATACTCCTCTCCTTGAAGACGCTGGGAACCACGTAGTCCCTCACTTGCGATCGAACCCCAGTGTCGGTGAGTGTCGTAATCCCACCCTCGGCGGTCCATAATGTTTTGACGGCTCGTCCCGAAAAACAGTGGGCTGCCGAGATGACAAAACGCTCCTCGATCAAGGTGCCGCCACAAATGAAATCGCCTTTGTACCGTAATGCCACCAGATATCCGCCTAATTTCTCAATAGATGTCGCTTCGCCACCGACTACACGAGACTGAATTTTTGGGGGTTTCAGTATTTTGGCTAATGCTTCTTTCTGCTTAGTAATCATATCGGGCATAGTGCTTTCCTCCGGAGCGGTACGAACAACAACTCTTGGATTCCAGTACCCGCTAGATCTGGGCATTGGTTCACGCAAAACCAGATTATCAGCGGAGTGCCCTACAGTGGAGTTCAACTGTGGGTCCGAAACGAATTCGGAAACAGTCCAATTTCCGTTGCCTACAATAAAAAACGACACAAACCCGACGAACACTTTGAGTACAGAATCCATTGTTAACTAAGCCATTTTAGACAACTTAAATTTGTTTTACATTAAGTGTTACATAAGCGAGTCCAAAGAACTTTGTTACAGTACAATTTGTTACTTACAATCGACTTTAATTGAAGCGAATTCATTTTCATCCGCTTACGAGAAACTCAAGGGTCGCACCTCATTGAATAGGGTGCGTATATAGTGTATCAACTTGGGATCCCGATTGCGCATATCTGTGGCCTGTGGATACATCGAGTTGATCAACTGATGTAGATCCGAGTAGGTCTAGGAAAAGGAGGATAGTTCAAATTTGTATTTTAAAGCTTTGTTAGTAAAACCTACGCCAATGTTACGCCAAGTGAGATGATAGTGCAGCTTAATCTCATTGAGATCGAGGGAGCAGGGCTCCGAGACTTCCACAAACGTTGAAGCATCGGGTGTCACCCGTACGGTTACACCACCAAAATCAGTCTGATCCCTCGGATTGCGAAGACACAAGATTAGATCTCGCCTTGGAGCAAGTCGATTCCAATCGCTACGAGAGAATTTTATCAGTTTGCAGTGAACGGCAAATGCATCATAGATATGCAGCTCTGAAGCCAGGTGCTTCTCCGAGAAGTAGCCATTCTCTATATAATAGCAGGCATCGTGCTCTGCGAATATATTGATGTTCTTCTCCAAGAAGAGCTAAGACAAAAACAGAATAAACCTTGAACATCTAGTAAACACAGAGTTTAAAAAGGAAAGCCTACCCTGTGCAACTCCCTGTAGTCGGAAATGGGCTCCTTAATTTCCATATACTTGATGGGATTGGCCACATATTCTTTGACGATTTTAGTCACATAACCGCGTATACCGATATTGTTTATGAACAGGATAATGCGCACATAAAATGTATCCAAGGTAAATATTATTTCATTGGGTCTAAAACAGAAGTAAACTGTAGGACAATGAGCTTTTAATGACACATACGTACACTTCCTCGTTTTGCTGCAGTTTCCAATCCCTGAAGGGAAAATGCTCGTAGCGCTTGAAGGCAAACCCGAAGAAACCCAGACGATCCGTCTTAATGGTAAAAGTTAGGGTATCCCTGTTGAACTCCGAGTGGACAATGTGCTTAGTTGTCCAGTGTTTTACATTGACCTTTTTATATTTTTTAGGTACCTCCTTCTCCTTTTCCTTCTCCTTATCGGAGGGTTCTCGAGGACTATAACTCTGTTTGCCGTGGCGAAATCCTACACTCGCCACGGAGCTAATACTTTGCTGTGGCGACTCCATGCTATCGAAGGAGATTGTGTCGATGTTGGAGAAACGGGCCTGAGTCCGAGAAAGTCTTGGTATGTGGATGAGTTTACTACCTAAGGTCGATATTCGCACCGAAGTCTTTGGCTTTCCACTACTGATTGGCGAGTACATTGACAATTCATTGCGACTTCGTACCAGGAAATTCGTTTGTTCCACTAACTTCATTGCACGATCTCTGTATTGTCTTTGGATTTTCTCCAGTGCCTGGAGAACGCCGTAAATGGACTCGTCCTGTGTTTCGACTCTCTGTGCGGCATCTCCAATCTGATCGATTTTAACAATTTTAATCTGCAGCTCGGAATTGGAGGTCATGGAATCTCGCGAACTGGTCTGCTCGTATAGCACCTTCTCTCGCCAATCAAAGATGGGATAAAGTCGCTCGGGAGCGTCCTGTTTCTCATAGTTCAAGTATTCCGGCTCATCCGTACATAGAACAGGCTGATTACGCCGTAGAATCTTATTACTTTTTGTCCGTTCGGTCAGAGCTTCAATTTTCTCTAATTTGAACTCTTGCGGGAACTTAAATGAGGACAATATTCGTGGCAAACAATGTTTAATCATGTCGTGCATCTGCTTGCTGTCCATTGGCTGCTTGTTTAAGTCAAAATTATGTAGGACCACATCCGCTGGAACACCATGACGCAATTTAAATGCTCGGGGAAAACTGTTGGTAGCAGAGGGCCGGTAAATGTTTTGAGGAATCGAAAGCTTTGGCAATATAAATGTCGGTCTGGGCCGAGATAGCTCAAATCTCGGCACTTCTTCCTCAGCCTTTTTGCTTGTCACTCTCCTTGAAACACTTTCTAAACTTGCACCACTGCCAGACCGTGTTCCATCAGAGCCCGGCGTCTCAGGTTTTTTTGTTGATACATTCTTCTTACGCTTCTTTTTGTTTCGATGCTCCTCGCCATCAGTTGGGAGATCCTCTTCGGGAATTTCCTCGAAAATAAACTCGTCGAGATATTGACATACCACTGGTACCCCAAAATGACACAGCTCCTTCGCCAATTTGATTTTTACATAAAAATAATTGAGATCATCGTCTTTGCGAAGAAATTTCTTATTACTTCGAAAGCTAGGTGACTTGGTAATTAGCATAAGAGAGCGACTAAAATTCGTAGATTTTAGACTCTTAGATGAATAAACAGAACCAATGTTCATCCTACTCCTGCTGCTGCTACGTAATTTAGCCTCTTTCTCTTTATCTTCATTATTTTCATCATCATCATCGTCGGGAAACGCACGCACGTTGTCCAGTTTGCAAAGCTCACGTTTATCCTCATGAATTGTCCGCGTAAAGGTGGGAAAATCCATGTGCTTGGGCTTACGGACAAAGGACAATGAAAAGATGCCGCCTAGTATGACAAAGCGTCTCAAATTGATCTAGAAGGAAAGTAGATGATTTAAATTAGAGTTATTTGAATAAACTCCATATCATACCTCATCTGGTTGCAGTTCCAAATATTGTGGACTCAGATATTGGTCAAGGAAATCATCAAAGTCTTGCTGTTCCTGTTGTAAAAAATATTTGTAAGGATCAGGAAACTTTCCCTCGGGCAACTTCTGCGGCGGTTTGCCTAGTTTAATTAACTTTGCATTATCTCCCTTGGCAGCTTTAGCGTTCTTTATTTCAATTTCTCTGCACGAGTAGAAAATTGTAAAACAAATGTCCATCCATATAACTGAACTACTAACCTCTGACTCTCCTCGAAGAGTATCATTCTTTGCTCCATTCTTGTGATCATTTGACTCATAATGGACACCTGCATGATCCATTCATTGATCAGACAATCCTCAATGTCCATTAAGCCCGCATTAAGTTCATTAGGCGATTTATCAATCGTGCGGAAAAAGCTCTTTGAATTTTCCGAATACGGATCGTAAAAGGTGTGAATACAACGAAGTGTGAGATTATCTCGCAACACACTCATCGGTATCTGAACTGTGACGCCCACACAGTTCAAGTTAGCCACTACATAAGGGTGTCTGCGAGGGTGTTAGTGCATTAAAATGTTAAGAAGATTTAATCTTACTCAAAATATTGGAATCTCAGTGGAATATCACGTAGCCACCAGACTTGAAAGTTAAACCGGGTACCCTTATAGCAATAGCTTTCGGTGATGCCCTCGCTTTGACTGTGGACGGAAGGAGGTAAAGCACAAGCTGAACGACTTAACACACCCTGTAAACTTACGTCTTATATGCGCCCGGGTCACAAATAATGCGATAGGTTAGTTTATCAAAGAGCAGATTGATCACAAGATTCATTTCATCACGAATCTGCAAAAGAATTTGTAAATTCCATTTTCATACACTTGTCTCTTTTGGGTTTACAGCACTCACCAGTGCAATTTCAAAAGCCCTTTCAGCGGATAACTCGGCCATTTCGTACTCATTAGAAAAGAGCAAATCAATGCGATGCCAAGTGGTCAGAATACGTTCCACACCCGTCGCATAAAGCTTACCAATATTTGGTCGCAGCTTCTGTTCCAAGGTGAATCGCGTCAGATCTTTTGCCTCAGGTTCCTGTGTCAGGATACTGCATTCGTCCACCGACAACACCCAATTAACCACGGAATTCTCATCGATTTTCTCAAAATGCTGTATTTCAAATAGAAAGCGACGCAACTCTGAAGGATCGCGCACTCGAGGCAGTCCATCACAGCTCACATAACGATCCCAGTGCTCCTGTTTGCTCTGCTCCTTCACCAAAGTCTTGTAATCCTCAATGGACTCTACAAAGTAGCAAGTCTGCAGCATTTCTTAAGGTTCCCTTAGAATCCTTAAGGCTTACCGGTAATAAAGCCCAGACAGACTTTGACATCCTGAATTCGTTGCTGATGACGCTGCTCTCGTGCATACCATTCCGCCTCGGGTATCAGCGTAGCCGTGCCCATATCCGGAACGGAATCCACAGACGACCCACTTGATACAGGTTTAGCATTAGAACTTGATTTAACTTTCAATTTTCTTTTAACCATTTGTTTTTATAATTATTTTTATTTTATTTTATGTTTTTTTTTTTTATTTTTTTATTTACGTTTTGGTAGTGTATTTGTGTATTCAAACTGACATGTTTTTCATTGTAAAAATTGAATATCCCTTCAGTTGGGAAAAAACACTCTTGTTGCTGATACACTTATTGGGCTTTCTTATCCAAATAACATGCCGAGTCCGCCCAGTCCGCCCAATCCGCCAGCCAATCCGCCCAAGCCGCTCAATCCTCCCAATTCGCCCAGTCCGCTCATGCCACCCAATCCGCCCAATGCACCAAGTCCGTTCGATCCGCCAGATCCGCCTAAGCCACCCAACAATCCGCCTAATCCACCCAATCCTCCAAGTCCGCCCGATCCGCCGGATCCGCCTAATCCGCCTAAGCTGCCTAACAATGCGCCCAATCCTCCCATGCCGCCACCGCCGCCGTTGCCGCCTGCGCCGCGCCTGCCGCCTTTGCCACGTCCAGCAGGAGCAGCGCTGCACATCTGCAGCAGCGATATCGATATCAATATTACTTTTAGCAGATCCATTGCAAACTAACCAATGTTATGATCAAATGATCCATTGTATTGCAGGCGAGGCTAAAGACCTTTGACACAGTTACACACCCTTTAAAATCAAGTGAATACTACTAATAATTGCCTATAATTTTTGTTAATTTACGAAACTAATGCATTTTCATCAGCGATACAAAAACTAAGCGAAAATTTGATTTTTTTAAATCTCATTTTCTTTATATGTACATTACTCTGAAACATTTCATTTTTGACCAGATAACAGATTTGTCATTCTAGAAATCTATAAAAAAAATATTTTCATGGAATAAATTTCATTTAGTATTCGTTTTACGGACAAGTTAGTATTCCTCACATCGGGGTTATAAAGGTTCATCGAATTTTTGGCTTCCGACCACTGAAAAGAAGTGCTAGTAGCGCTGAAAAGCAAACACGAAAAAACCCAAACGTAGGAAAACAAACTTTCATTTTTTTTTTTATTTATTTGCGTATATGAGTGTAGACTACTACATTCTTCTTGCTCATACACTTATTGGACATTCTGGTCCATCATCACGCCCATGTCGGGCATCATGTTATCCATTACATTATTGTTCATATCTGAATCCAATACGTTTCTATGTGGCGGTGGCAGCAGCTCTGCGTACTGTGGAATAGAGGCGATCCGATCGCGATACCAATCATCCAAAAAAGGAAGAGCGCTGCACATCTGAAGCAGCGATATCGATATCAGTATAACGTTTAGAAGATCCATTGCTAACTAGCAATTTTTTGCTCAAGTTGTCTAACTTATATGAACCAATTTATTAAAAGCGAGGCTAAAGAACTTTGACACAGTTACGGACCCTTCAAAAATCAAGTGAAAACGTTCTAATAAATGACTTTAATTGTTGCCAATTTACGGAGCTTATGCATTTGCATCAGCGACACAAGAACTAAGCAAAAATTTGCTATTTAATAAACCTCCTTATCTTTATGAAATATTTCATTTTTGAGCAAATGACAGGTTTGCCATTCTAGAATTCTAAAAAAAAATATTTTCGTGGGATAAATTTCACATAGTATTCGTTTAATACAGACAAGTTAGTATTCCTCACATTGGGGGTATAAAGGTTCATCGAATTTTTAGCTTCCGACCACTGAAAGGAAAAAAAAAACCAAAAGTAGTAAAACAAACTTTCATTTGTTTTCTTTTATTTATTTGCGTAAATGAGTGTAGACTACTACATTCTTCTTGCTCATACACTTATTGGACATTCTGGACCATCAAGTGTCCATGTCGGGCATCAACTCATCAATTACATTATTGTTCACATTTGAATTCAATTCGTTTCTATGGGGCGGTGGAATAAAGGCGATCCGATCGCGATTCCCATAAAAAACAGGAAGAGCGCTGCACATCTGAAGCAACGATATCGATATCAGTATAACGTTTAGAAGATCCATTGCTAACTAGCAATTTTTTGCTCAAGTTGTCTAACTTATATGAACCAATTTATTAAAAGCGAGGCTAAAGAACTTTGACACAGTTACGGACCCTTCAAAAATCAAGTGAAAACGTTCTAATAAATGACTTTAATTGTTGCCAATTTATGAAGCTAATGCATTTGCATCAGCGACACAAGAACTAAGTAAAAATTTGCTATTTAATAAACCTCCTTATCTTTATGAAACAATTTATTTTTGAGCAAATGACAGGTTTGCCATTCTAGAATTCTAAAAAAAAATATTTTCGTGGGATAAATTTCACATAGTATTCGTTTAATACAGACAAGTTAGTATTCCTCACATTGGGGGTATAAAGGTTCATCGAATTTTTAGCTTCCGACCACTGAAAGGAAAAAAAAAACCAAAAGTAGTAAAACAAACTTTCATTTGTTTTCTTTTATTTATTTGCGTAAATGAGTGTAGACTACTACATTCTTCTTGCTCATACACTTATTGGACATTCTGGTCCATCAAGTGTCCATGTTGTGCATCAAGTAAACAAGTCCGTTTCCATGTGGCGTTTGATTAGAGGGATTCCAATCACCATTCCCATAAAATATAGGAAGAGCGCTGCACATCTGAAGCAGCGATATCGATATCAGTATAACGTTTAGAAGATCCATTACAAACTAGCAATTTTTTGCTCAACTTGTCTAACTTATATGAACCAATTTATTAAAAGCGAGGCTAAAGAACTTTGACACAGTTACGGACCCTTTAAAGTCAACTAGAAAAATAAAAACAATTGTCTTTAATTGTTGACAATTAACAACGCTAATGCATTTTCATCAGCGTTACAAGAACTAAGCGAAACTTTGCTTTTTATAACTCTTCCGTATTTATGTCTATTTTACTTTGAAACTTTTCATTGGTTAACAAATATGCAAGCTGAAGAAGTTCAAAAGTGACAAACTGACAGGTTTGTCATTCTAGAAATCTGAAAAAAAAACTGTTACGAATAACTCATTAGATGGATTTCACTTAGCATTCGTTTGATACGGAAAAGTAATAGAGCATCCTTGTTCCTTACATCGGTGGCATGAGGATTCATCGAGTTGATGGTCTGATGTAGATCCGTATAGTTCTAAAAAGGCACTTTAGATAATATTTGTAACAAAATTTAAGGTCAATTTATACACTTACGGCCATATTACGCCACGTGTTCTTAAAATCCAGCTTGATAATGTCGAGATCATCGGAACAAAGTTCGGTTACCTCTACAAACGAAGCGGTGTCCGGCGTCACGCGTATTGTTACCTCCGTGTAATCGGATTGATCCTTAGCATTCTTCATACAAAGTAAAATATTGCGACGGGAAGCCAAACGATTCCAACTCGAGCGATAGAATTTCATTAGCTTACAGTGCAGTGCCATCGCATCATAGATATGATCCTCGGTGGCAACGTGTTTAACCGAAAAGTAGCCATTATCAATATAGTAACTTGCATCATGTTCCGCAAAAATATTGATACATTTGTCGTAGAATCTCTGTGAATCATTTACATAGTTACAAAAGTATTAAGTTTTGAGCACTATACCTTGCGCAGCACTCGAAAATCGGAAATTGGCGTTGGTATATCCAAATATTTAACCGGATGAGCCACATAACCCTTAGTTATGTCCGTGACGTAACCTCTGACACCCTTGGCCGAAATATAGAGCACGATACGAGCGTGGAAAGTGTCCACAGTAAGTAGGATCTCATCGGGACTAGAACGAATATATGAGAAAAAAAGTAGTAGGATATAATTTGCTCCCATCTTACTTCTCCTCGTTGGGCTGCATGCTCCAGTCGCGAAAGGGGAAATGTTCGTAACGCTTGAAGGCCAATCCAAAGATTCCTAGACGATCGGTTCTTATGGTCATTGTGCGTTCGTTTCTGTTAAACTTGCTGGAGATAATGTGCTTTGTAGTCCAGTGAATGACCTTTACCTTGGTCTTTTCCTGCTTTTCCTCTGCTTCCATGGATTCCTGACTGTCGCTCACTTCTTCCGATGACATTTCCGCTATGTTATGAAATGAGCTACCCGTTCTTGTGCTTGAGTTAGAGATGTGCAAGTTAAGATGGCTGCCACGAAGCGATGATTGTCTACTCGATGGCTTAATCAAGGATTTAATCTTTGTTCCCACCGAGGAAATACGTGCATCTGCCAATGGTACCACTGTCTTCTTGCCATGCGATTTCTTCGTCTCGAATTCCGACTGATTCATAATTCCGGCATATTGGGTTTCGTACTGCAAGCGAATGTCATCGAAAGTCTGTATAAGTCCGAACATTGTCTTCTCGTCATTTAAATCATCTTCTTCCAATTCGCCGCCATATTTGATTGATTCGATGCCAGCGAAGATAGGAAAAACCCGTTCCGGAGCATGTTGGTCATTGTAACTGAAATCAATATAGCCAAAATCGATGTTCTCCTCGATGTCGGCACTGCGACGTCTGATCAGCATATTTCTTTGCTTTGGTCGATTATCGTGTAGCTGTTCCAGCTCTTCCTTTACTTCCATGGGGAACTTAAAGGATGATATTACGCGTGGTCCTCCATACCGCTCCAGTTGTCGAATCTCCAAGTGATTCAGTTGCTTTAACAGTTTAAAGTTATCCACCGGACATACCCTGAACCCGGGTGGTACGTGCTTACTTTGACGCAGTAAGGATATCAATGTTGGTCGAAAGACATTTATCGATGCATTCTCCCTGCGTACGATCTTGGTAAAATTGGATTGTCGATGCTCGGCTTCCAGAGTGCGTCGCACAGATTCGCTTCGCGATTTCTTTCTCTTTTTCTCGATTATCGATTCCTTTTTCTCCTCGACCAGTGATATATCCGACAGCACCTCCTGCATGGTGGTCATATATTGACAAACTACCGGTTGTCCCCACAAACACAACTCTTTGGGCAGCTGCAAGGTCACAAAGAAGAAGGGAAGCTCATCATCCTCGAGCATTGTTGTCTTTCGCTTCTGTGCCTCCATATTGATACGCATGCGTGACCTTGAACGACCTTGCGACGTGGTCGATGCTCTCTGGGAAAGTTTTGAACCTCGTCGACTTGGATCATCATCGTGTGTATTCAAATCGGCAACTACATACTCCATGGTGTGCAGAATCCGCCGATCCTCGTGCAAGATAATGTTGAACTTCTCGAAATGCGTATTCGAAGGTCGGCGCACAAACATAATCGAATACAATCCGCCCAAAAGGATACATTCCCGCAAATTAATCTAGGGAAATCCATTGGATACAGCAATTTGTTAACTTTGACCACTCACCTCATCCATCATAAGGTTTAGATTCTTTGGATTATACAATTGATCCAACAAATCTACGTACTCCTGCTGTTCCCGTATTAGAAAAGTTGTCACGGCATCGGGCAGCATTCCGGGCGGTACTGCTGGCGGTTCCTTAGGCGCTTTGGGAATAGCAACAGCCTTGGTCTTTTTACCCTCATCGGCTTTCTTATCCTTTGCGGCCTTTTCAGTTTTTTCAGCAATCACTCGCATTATTTCCTCGTATGCCTCACGTCTTATCAGCATCGCCTCTAGTAGCTCTTCTTGGATTTCCAGTTGCATTAACCACTCATTGGCCAGACAATCCTCAATGTCTAGTATACCAGCGGTTAAATCCTTCATTGCTTCGGGTATCATTGGATCGTAACTCTTGGCGTACTGCGAATAGTTGTCGAACTGTGTGTGGATGCAACGTAGGGTGAGACAGTCATGAAGTACACTAAGTGGCATCTGAACACTGATGCGAACATTCTCCAGCTCTGCGACCATCAAAGGAGCTCTAAGGATTAATTAAACAAGTTCGAAATCCATGAATAACGCGTTTAAAAAGGCTCAAATACTTACAGCAATTCACTGAAGCGTATGGGCACATTACGTAAAGCCCACAGATCGATGGCATAACGATCGCATTTGTGGCCCCATGTAGCTATCGTGGCATCATTTGAACTGTGCTGAGTAAGTGTTAAGGATCAGTGGAACATTGCCCTTGGGAGCAAGTACTTACTCCATGTAAACATTATCCATGCGTATTATGCGATAGGTCAGACGATCAAAGGAGGCATCGATCTCCTCTTCTATCTCCTTACGCACCTGTTTATTGTATTCAATGTTTTGATTATCGATAAACGATAACCGTTAGTTTTAGTCTCACCTCCATGATTTCCATTTGTCGTTTAAAGTCAACTCTTGCCATTTCCGCATTGTTATCGAGCATGCATTCAATCTTCATCAACGTATCCAAAAACATAAAAATATCCCGCTGAAAACGATCCCCAATATGATCATTTAGAGTCTCCTTCATGGCTTTGCGTGTCCTGTCCGTGCGAAAGATATCCTGGGTTAGAATGGTGCGCTCGTCCACCGACAAAGTCCAATCAACACTGTGATTATAGTCGAAAAGTTGATAATGGCGCTTTTCGGCTAAAAATGTGCGCATCTCTGGCGGTAAATACGTCCTTGGCAATCCATCACAGCGTATAAAATGCTCCCAGTGATCTTCATGAGCCTGTTCCGCCTCCAGACGTTCGTATTCCGCCGTAGCATCTAACTCAAATCTAACATTATATAGAATTATATATTGGCATCGTATAGTTTACCTCGAATGAAGCCACAGCTTACACTGACGTCCTGCATGCGCTGAAGATACCGATTCTCCCGATCGAGCATCTCCTTCTGACTAATCAACGCGGTTCCTGGTTCCTTATCCGATGCCTTTACCATTTCGTATTTGTATTTTATTTAACTTTTAGTGGATTTTTTTGTGTGTATGTGTGAACTTGACAGCTAACTCGTACGATATATCCAATATTTACAGGGTATTAGACTATGCTAGACTTTTTGGTAACTATTCTTTGGTTTTTATTTAAAGTTTTCTTTGTGGCAACTTGCCAACAAACAAAAAACTTGCAACTTTATTTATGAGCGAGGAGAAAGTGTAGTTTTCTAAGCTGGGGATAAGCCAAAAGTCTAAGGAAAAGACCAAAACCAAAGGCAAGAGCAGACAAAGTTGCTAAGACAATGCCTCGTTGCCAATAAATTGATTAAATTTGATGTTGCATTGTGAATTGAGGCCATTTACATACGGTCTTACACGATTCCTCAGGCAGTTTGAGCTCACATCAGATCGATCGATAACATTGATGAATGAATTTCAAACAAGCTATCACTATTGAAGACTCCTACACAGAGACAGACAGGCAGACAGCCAGACAGACTGAGAGACAGATGAACAGAGTCTGAATTCCAATCTCTTGTTGGCAAACGTTTCTTTGCATCTATGTATCTACAAGATACGTTTTGCTTCCATCTTCTGTGTGCGCCATGCTGTGGTTACAATACTCTTGAAATTTATTTCTTGCTAGTTGTCTTTTAAATAAATTTCTTGTCAAACGTTCACGTCCATGTCCACATTGAAGTCGAGTCGACATCAGCATTCACGTCCTCGTTTGAGTCATTCGTTGTCTTTTGGCCATTACATTCGTCAGTTGTTTAGGCCCTGGACTGCGTTGCTGTAATAAGTCACATGACTTGACATAGACAAAACATTTTAAATAATTTAATGAACTTGACAGACATTTGGCCATTTGGCTATTTGGCCATTTGTTCAAATACTTTTTGCAATTTTCTAACCAAATAAGTGCTGTACCATAAATGCTCCAGTTGAGTGTCTGTTTCATCAGAGAATACACTTTCAATAATTTATGGTCAATACTGTCAGACAGTAAAAACTTATTTTTGGTAGTCAAATAATTTGACTGGTTGATTTTACAGTTAACACTCCGTTTTGACCTCTTGTAATCGCTTACCGGAATACCTCTTTAATGGTCTATAATGGGTATGATAATGAGTGTTCTGCCAATAGTTTTGACACCTTTACAGAGCAATGGGGGCCAAGTAATCATCAATTGATCAATTGATGCTCATAACAAGCAGTCAAAAGTGCTGAATTGTGTTGAATGAGAGAATGAGGTAAAATGACGTGCAAATCATTTGGCAGTTCATGCAATCATTCAATTATTATTCGCTGCCAATGGTCGAGTCGCTGGGTCCAAATACGAGATATAGATAAATAGATCTGTAGTCGGTTCCATGTTTTGTTGTCCATGTTTGTGGGCAAAGCCAAAGCAATTTCCGAACCAACAATTGGATGACTCGATGACTCGCGGACTGCATTGACTTGTGCAACAAGAGGCAACAGCAACTACCTCACGTAGTTGACGCTGGAATTGTGTATTTGCCATGTGGAAAGCCAAAGAGATAACGAGTTCAGACTGCGATTTGGAGCTGCAATTTAGTCAGCAAGCAGGTAACTTGCAAGCTGCCTCCTGTTGCAAGTTGCTAGTTGCAGAGCCAAAATTGCAGGCGAAAATAATTGACATCTGTATAAGTTTTGCTTAGGTGCTTAGTTGGTTAGTTCGATCAATGGATGGTTGTGGATAACAAGTGCAGCAGTTGTCCAGCCTGTTCACCTGTCTATTTTTCACCTGCATTTCAAATTGAAATCCAAACACACACACACACACATACACACCGTGTACCAAGTGGGATATAATGCCAAAATGAATCGCAAGTTATTCGATTGCTATTATAAAGATCTCACCCCCTTCTGGCTGAAATCTTAGATAGTGCTACCTTATCTGGTGAAGCGTTTAGAAAGCGCCACTGCCTTCAAAATATGTACATGTTGCAACATGTTGACAGCAACATGTTTACCGTTTTCATCGTGTGTTAAACAATGCTCGAAACTTTGTGGCATTTACATGAGAATTGTGAACAGCAAAAAAAGGCCTCAACATAATATGAGCAGAAGAATCTGTGTTTTGTTAGTGAAAAGGAGAAAAACTATGGGAGAAGCAGGAAAGGATTCAAGAATACAGTAGGAGAGGGAGTGACAGGGCAGAGGAAACTGCCATATATTGAGTCTAATTAATTTTCAGCAAACTGCTTGGACAACTTTCGATACCCTGCTGAGAAAAATACAGATCATATGGCTTTTAGCTGTCGGGCAATAACGAAATTAAACTATGAAGCAGAAAGTGAACATGGAGGAAGTATGGAAATAAATTTAATTTATTGTATTATAAAAAGTTCTTTATTAAAAAAGGCAAGCAGTAAATCGTGTATTAGTAACATATAGAAGCTTAAACAGGCTGAGCGTAAAATGCTAGAAAAGTACCGCAAGCTAAGTGACAATGGAGAAAAGTTGTTAAAAAAGTCTAGGAAACGAAGTTAACACTTAAAATCATTAAATTGTAATACAATAAGGAAAATTATAGTTAAATCTTTGGAGTAGATGAATTGAACTCACATATAAAGTGATGCATAAAGTGAACATGGAGGAAAGTAGCACAGTATATAAATAAATATATATATATGAATGTTTCAGTATAATTTTAAATAAAAACCGGAATTTAGGGCATCTAAAATGGCTTGGAGTACACATACTCCACATAAAGTGACCATGGAGGTCCAAGAAAATACAGTTTTAGCTATGTAGCATGATTCTTTCGTTTTAAATGTAAGCTAAATGACGAAAATATGGTAGTTCAAGTAGTCACATGTGCAATACCGCTCAAAAAGTGACCATGGAGGACATAGACAACGCAGTTTTTAATGTGTAGCAAGACATATTCTTCATAAATGTGAGCTAAATGACGAAAATATGGTAGTTCAAGTAGTCAAATGTTCCATACCGCTCATAAACTGACCATGGAGGACAACAAATTAGAAACTCTTAAGTTTAAAGCTAAACTCCAACACTTCTGTTGACAAATGAAACTCCCAGTGTCTACCCAGAGTTATGAATTATCAGCATGTGACCATGGAGGTGACACATATACAATATTAAGTTTTAACTAACGAAGTGCATTGCTCTGTCGACAATACCAGCAGTTTACTGTAGTCGCTTCATTGTGATGCTTCATTTTGACAAAGTTACAACTTTTCCTCTCTTGTTGCTGCTAACGGTAGATGCATGTTTATGCTTAAACAATGCACCAGCAGCAGCAACAACAACAACAACAATAACAACAATTTGTTTAGTCTGAAAATCTATGCAAAGTAAGCTGAAAATTCGAATGAGAAGCGAGCATTCAACTAATGCCTTAGATATGCAAATTAGAAAATTCTTTTGCTTAGTTACCAGTTGATTGGGCTCTGACCAAGTTTCCATTCCCCCTCACCCTAACCGCTTACTCCCTTCTACAGCCTCACTTAATTGTTGTGAAATTTACATACATTAAATCGAGTATAAGAGGCAGCTTGGACAGCAGCTACCGTTGATCAAAAAAAAAGTGAGCGCATAGAAAGTACGGCCTACAAAGAAATGAGCACAAGAACAAAAACTGAAAAACTGAAAAAATCAAAACTAATTTTCAATTCCAATTTATTTGTGAATTGACCAACTTATTTTGTTTTTTTTTTTTAAGATATGGCTGGGAAACTGCGCTGGCAGCCACACCCAGCAGCTAGTGGCATGTAGCGTGGCAACGCTGGTGGCAAGGGAACTCAACGCCTTTGCGGCCCTCTTATCAATTGACAGCGGACAGTTGGAACTTGCAACAATTTGCATGGCAGTTTGCCGCACACACAGCACAGACTTGGTCTTGGTCTTGGTCTTCGTCTGCTACTTATCGCTGGCATCCCGAGCACTCGCAGTGCTCATTACGAATGCAACTGCAACTGAGTGTCGTGCAACAAGTGGCAGGCAGGTCTCTGGTCTGCGGCAAATTGTGCTGCCACTTTTAATTGGCAACTTTTGGCACGCTCAGCAGCGTTTCCTTTATCGATTTATGATGACGACTAACTGAAAGCCACACAGAGAGTGGGACTAAGAGAGATAGAGAGAGAGAGAGAGAGAGAGGGAGAGTTACAGAGTGAGACAGCGCATTAGTGTCTGGCATATTTCAGTTTTCTAGTTTTTGGCTCTGTTTTCGCAGCTGCCACTCACTCGGTATCAAAATGCAAATTGAAGTGGCAAATCGAAAAACTGAAACTGGAATTGGAATTGGAACTGGAACTGGAATTGGAACTGGTCAGTTCCATTCTACTCGAGCTCAGCTGTGTAGTTGTGCAAATAAATGTAATTATGGCCATGCAGTTCGCCGATTGCAGTTGGCCACAGTTAATAGTGGCACAGAAACCACAACTGCAATAAGTCGAGGCTATAATCAGCAGATACCCTGTAATTTGGCAACACTCTCACTATAACTTAAGTGTAAATTAAGCAATTGTCTCGCAAATTTTTGATATTATTGGACAATTTTTGGACAAATTGAAAGTTAAAATAAAAACTATTGAATTTCTAAACGAGATTTTGGCTTAGCTGTAAGGAACCTTTAAAATCATTTTTATACAAAAAACATTTAATATTTAAATGGAATATTACAAATAATAAACTTTAAAGCTACACAAAAGGTATGAAAGCTGTAATAGTCATGAACAAAATTAAGCATACGCCCCTAAAACCAATTTTTAATTACAGGGTATGCATGTAAAAGTCTGCAACTGAAACAAATAATATTAAAATTTCGTGTCTGGTTTTAATCAACAATTTTAGCACGCTGTAAATAAGAAATTGTAATTGTTGCAGCAACAGCAACAACAACTGAAAGACACGGATTTAAGATTTGAAAATCACAACCAGTTCACTTCCATCAGCAGCAAAAGCAACAACAACACCAAGAACAACAATCACAGCAGCAACAGCTGCAGATCCAGTTCAAGTCTATCTAAACTAGGCGTTGGCTCAGTCTAAGTAACCGTCACAGTCTCCACCTCCGTCTGCATCTCCATCACCCAACTATAACTCTGACTCAGACTTGATTTGGATTGGTTATATATACTCGTATATATAGTAGCATAGTCAATAAGTGCGAGTAATCGTAGTTATGGATTTTTTCTCTTTTATTTTTTGCTTGAATTGTCTTGACTTGGCTTGGTACACGCCCAAAAGCAGCTGCAACAGTTGCTGACTTGTTAGACAAGTTACCAAAAATAGACCAGAGACAGTCGACTGAACTTGGCTTGAACTGGCTAGGCAAAGCCAGATCTGGCCAACAGTGTCTTGTCGTGTAATTATACCAGAGATAAACTGAGGCGTAATTCATATTCGACTTTTATGGCAAGTTGCATGCGATTTGCATGCAACATAGGCGCAGTTGGCAGTGCTGCCATTTTAGCTCTTTTCTAGCAATTTGGCTGGAATTTAAGCGAATTTATTAACGTTGAAAGTTTATGTGTTTCTGTGATGAATTGAACCTTCTTGTGAACTGTTTGGGGACTCCGTTTTCCGATCTTTGATTTATGTACTATTTTTTTAGCTCGTAATATTTTAAAGTGATTAATTTTGATAACAATCGATTGTTGTTGATGTCCAGAGTGCTGAAAGGCCAGAAATCACCACATTTAACTGAGCCTATGATCACTTTTAGCTCTAAGTATGCTGAATTATTAAAACTAAACAGTTAGAACACTTTTTTGCTTTATTTACTTACAGATTTAGTAACAGTCTTAGTTGCTATAGTCCTAGCCCATTTCAAGCTTTTTTAAGTAAATTTTTAGCCATTTATGCCTACTTTTCTGGCAGCACTGGCTGCTGTTGCACCAGTTGCAGTCGCTGTTGCTGCCTAATCACAGGCCGTAACAATCTTAACAGTTATTATAAGTTGACGCCTTAATGAACTGCTCTCCCTATAACTTCTCTCAGCCTATCCCCCCCTCTCTTCCTCTAGCTCTCCCTCTATGAATCCTGTATTTATCTATCTGGCTCGGACTGTACCCCTGCAGCATAGCAATTTATGGGATCACCAGATCCGTTAGTGCCAAATTACAATTGGACTCCAACAAGACATTAACCCGGCACATGCCTGCCTGCCACACAGCTGTGCGCCGAGGTGCAGCATAATGCTGCATGTCCAATAATTGAACACACACACGCATAGACACCACAACCCCCACCACCAACTCCCCTACGCCCCTTTTAACACTCATGTGCAGCGCTAAAACAGCTGCTGAGTTGCAAGCTGCAAGCGAGTTTCTAGCTGGAATCAGAGCCAGCGGCACTTTCAACCCGATATGATAGTGCAATTCTGGCTCTAAACCAACGAACGACCAACAAACAGGCAAACAGACAGACAGACAGACAGCGAGACAGTCAGACAGACACTGGCCACAAAAACATAAAACAATAAAGTTGGGCGCTGCGCAAAGAATAATCGCATAAATCATGCGGACTTGCGAACTTGCGGTAACGCGTGGAGCGCGGATCGTGGAGCGGGAAACGACGGGGAGCGAGAGGGGAGCAGCGGAATGGTACACGGCGTCTAAGCTCCACTAACGGCAAACGGAGCAACGGGGCAACGCGGCCAATGCCTGCCCCAAAAGAAACCACAGCATATACGACCCGCCACACTGGGCTGCAAGCAATTTGTTTTGTAATTAAAAAAAAACTTACATTTTTAAAAAAATTTTAAATCTTTACTAAAGCTCTTCATTATTTAAAAGCAACTTGCGTAGTTTCAAATAATTTTTGGTTTAAACTGTTTTAATTTAAACTTTATGTACAAAGAAGGTGCTTAGAAATGTTGAACAGTTTCAAAACGAAATATTTCCTTAATGATCCTTGAAAAGTATAGCCGATCTACACTTATATTACAATGAAAATTTGTCTACAAAAGTATTAAGAAATTCATTACCAAAAGCTAAGCTCTTATTGAGTTTGAAGAGTGTTCAGTAAGGAAAAGAATGAAGATATACTAAGGGACTTTGTGCTGAAGTTTCAGGAAATCATTCAAATTTACACTCATTTGTCTACTTTTTATAGTCATTAAAGTAATTAAATCTATAAATATTTATTTAAAGTTATTAAATATTGTATAGAAGCTTCTAATTAAACTCATTATATCCAAATAGTTATCATACTTAGCGTATTTTATAGAAGCTGCCCCACTGTGCTTCAATGGACCAGGGCAGCTGGTGTTGCTGCTGTAGCAAGCATGGCAATGGCAATACCAACAACAACAACAACAGCAAGAACAACTACAAAGGCAACGGGCAACACTTTTCTTGCCTTAAGCCAAATTTATAGCGATCTAAGTAGGTATAAAGCGTTCATTTTGTGGCAGCGTCGACGCTGACTTCGTTACGTTTCCAAGGAGTGCCCCACAAAAGCAGGCAACAAGGGAGCTGGGAGGTGCAGCTGGAGGAGCAGGGGGAAACTCAAGAGCGGCAGGGAATTGCTTGGCTTTTGTTTTCAGCTTTTTTTTTTGGCTACGTTTGTAGTTTGTGCGCTCTCTTCTGGGCTAAGAACAATAGAAATGCATTCGCTGAAAGCTGAAAGTTCAGGGCGGTACGGTGTTTAAATGAGGGAAAGGCCCAAGTTGTTGTGCACCCGCGGCTAGCAGTAAACCGTTGACATGGTCGCAACGGGCGCGGCTGCATATGCCACCAAAAAAGGGGTGGTAAGAGGAGGGATTGTGGCGACAAGGGCTGTGCGGATCTTTGTGTGCACTCGTGCGCGATTTAAAACAACTTCTTGACGGAATTCTGCTTTGCGGCCAGTTGGCCACGTTTAAACCACAGGCTTTTGTTGTGGTAAAACAGTTAGCAGTGAGGAAAGTCGGCTTAAAGCACAGCCGTAAAGAAAGTTGGCCAAACTTGAGGCGCGGGTGTGGTCAAAGCCGATTTCAAGCCCAACTCCCGCTACTTTTACTCCTTGTCTTCTTTTCCTGCTCCAGCAAATAACATTCTAATGCCGTTCCATTGGGTATTGGGTATTGGATAAATCGCATAAATCGCATTTATCACGTTGATGACAAAATGCAATTCGCAGTGAAACGGAGCAGAGTTGCCATGTGCAACAAGGCGCAGAGGGCGGGCCAAGGAAAGGGTCACAAGTGGGCTAAAAACCGGTTTGATGTCGCCAGAATCATTATTATGCGAGCATTGTGCGTGCCCAGCAACAGGAACTGAACAGACAAGCAGAGGGGCAAAGGGGCAGAGTAAGAGAAAGAGGATCGAAAGAGAAGAGTGGAGAACAAAGCGCATTGGGGCATAGGCATATAGGAATTTGTGCTGTGGCAAGCAGAATGGAGCGTGCTCCGATTCTCAATTTCAATTGCAACGCGGCAAATCGTATGCTGCATATGCCTCCAGGGACAACAACGCATGCAGCGGAGCTGCACAGGATAGCCTGGCATAGGATAGGATAGCATGGAATGGCATGGAAGGAAATGAAAGGAAGGAAGATGCTTGCAACAGAACGAGGCAAGCAAACAGGCAACTGCAACTGCAACTCGCAATTAAACAAAGCCGCGTGCAGACAATGCGCCAGCCAAAATGGTAAGCGCTGTGCCACTGTGCCCCATGTGGCAGGCTGGCAGCCGGGCCAGCTAACTGGCTGGCAGTTACAGCAGATTGTGCTCGAGTCCAGCACCAGGTTCAGCACCATGTCCATAGCCAAGTGCAGGATTCAAAACGCATTTCCGCCAACGCGTCTCGTTTCTGCTTTGCTTTTATGCAAAATTCGCCTATCAGCAGTCGTCAATCTGAAGCAGAAGGGAGCAAACAAGGAAGGAAGGAAAGGGATGCGAGCCGGAGAAGGAGTTTCCAGAAGGAGCAAACTTTGCCATATGTGGATGTAAGGCGGAGAAACCAGTGGAACCAGAGCGCTTGTCATATTTAGTTGGCACAACAATGAAGCGACCATAATCGCTTGTAAATCGCCAGCAAATCGCTAAGGTAACAAAAGGAATGGTCAGGGATAGAGGGGGGAGTTAGGAAAAACTGCGTGGAGTATAAATCTTGTAATGCAAAATAGGCATCAAGTGTACAAAGCTCATTAAAAGAGGGAAAGGCTTAGCTTACCTTGAGGGAGTAGCTGAAGGAGCAGAGCAGAAAACGAAAGTAAATCAGCTGCAGAGCAAGAGGGGAAAAGGGGTAAGCCAGAAAGAAAATAGGAAGGACAGACATGTTGCATAAAAAAAGGAAAGAAATAGAGCAATAACAGCTCTAAGGAGAAGAAACTAAATTATAGTCTAAGGAAGGAGTCAAGAAGGAGTACAGCAAGTATATCACAAATGTATATGTGTATTGCTTCCAAAATACTACTTCATCCATAAAAGTTCATCGGTGTTGCCTCAGTTGGTAGGATAAACTTCTCCTGCCCCACAGTGTTGACAGTACACCGTTTCGTCTGCGTGTCACAATTTAATTTTAAAGCATCAACTGAAATGGGGCATCGCTCAATTGCACGAACCGTGTCCACAATGCAAATGAACTGCTTTCAACGCTCTACGCAGACGGGCAATGGAATTGGGAAATGTGAAATGGAAAATGGAAAATGGAAAATGGAAAAATGCTTCCCTTCATCATTCACATCAACATTATTATCGTCCTGTTCGCTTTGTTGTGTGGCAATTTAACACACAAAACTCAGTGAAGCATCCACTTGGGGCAGGCACAAATTTACAACATTTTGCTCCCCCAAACCCCAACCCCCCAACCAAACTGCCTTTCCTACTTCACCCCCTCGCTTAGCGTTGTCAGCAGTGTGTGCACGCTTTAATTTTCCTCCATTTCGTATCTTCCTTTTTTTCTCTCCTTCGATTTTTTCTTGCTATTTTGGTGCCCAGCTTTTTTGGCACACAAAGTTGTTGAAGCGGAAAACTTTACAATCCATCAAATTAATGGAGCAATGTGTCACAAGAAGCCTGCGACAGTCATGCCCAGCCAGACTTGTCCTTCTGCTCCTTCTGCTCCTCCTACTCATCCTACACCTCTCCTCACTGACTAGAAACTGCAGCTGAAACTGAAACTGTAGCTGCCTCAAATATCATCAGCTTGAAATTGTAAATCAAGCAAAAGTTGATTGAACAAAGCGCGCGATTTGCAGAGCAGCAGCAGCAGAGCGAAGGAGTGAAGAATCAACGAAGCAGGGAATGTAGTGACAGAGACTGTGGCACTGTGGCACATTGATTGAACTGACGCTTAAGCTTGCAACAGTTGAAAGCAGCTTGGATTTTTTGGGCTTAAACTGTGGACACCTGTTGACAGCGCTGTCCGTTGCCTGCGAGGGCTGTCCCAGCAGTGCTACAACTGATTGATGGCAAAATCCAAGCAAGAAAGTTTAAAAACTTCGATCCGTACTTGCCACCAACTCCCAATCTCTTGCCTTTCACCAATTGCCACATGTGCATATACTTATGATATACAATTAACTGAGAGTTGGCCAATAACAACTGCAACTTGGCTGCTGTCCACCTTTCACCACAGCCGATGAAAGTCCTACGTTTTGGCACTGGCGACAGAGATATGCAAATCGTCCCACTGTCATTTGCACGTAGTACAAATGTAACAAACATTTTACATTTTATAGACTTATCACGCGACACTTTCCCGGACGGAGAGGGTCATAAATCTAAACGATATGCCGCCCACTCGGCAACTTGGCAACTCTGTGGCTCTGTACACACGGAGGCTGCTGCTGCTGCTGCTTTTACTGCTGCTGCTGTGGCATCGTCACGAGTGGCAGCAATTAATTTTCATACGCGCAGTTGCAGTTGCAAGAGCCTTGGCTGTGTGTTGCAACTTGCAAGACAACAAATTGCGCATCGACTTGTGGCGACTTCTGGCATTCTAGGAAAATAAATTTAAATAAAACGCAGATTCTGCCAGTCTCTCACTGCGAATTGAAAATGCAAATTTCTGCACTAAAATAAAAGCAAGAGTCGAGGGGTAGGGCGTGGTAGGGCGTAGAGTGAAGTGCGGGGAGAGGAGTACAGCTGAGTGTCTGTTCCGCAAGTGTTTAAACAATGTTTGCTTGCCGCATTACGTGATTTGGCCAACGCCTACTACCAAACAGCAGGCGAAACCCTCTAGACCCAATCCCAGGGCTTCAGGCCAGCTCCGCAGTCTTCTCAATGAGCCCAAGCCATCCGAGGACTCCACTTATGTTCCCCTTTGCGACTCCAGCTTTGCGTGTTCGCAGCATGTTAAAAATTTAAATAAATCCCAAGAAGCAGAAAATTTACATACTCCACACGCCGACTTGCAAATGCTCTAGAAGAAAGCATTCCATACCGATAGTAGGAGCAAACTATCGTTTAAAAAGGAGAGTTAAGGACAGTTGGGAGAGAGGAGGCAACAGTCTATGTAACAGTGCAGCCAAAACAGCCTTTTTATAGGCAAATCTTTCCCATCCTTTCTTTAAGGAAAGCTTTCCAGCTACAACTAAGCCACCAATGGTATTTTAAAACTGTTTAATAGTATCAAAAATACTGGCTTAATACTATTGGTTTGAAAATAAGCGAAATGGGAACAAATAGGAGACAGGAGGCAACAGTCTATGTAACAGTGCAGCCAAAACAGCCTTTTTATAGACAGATCTTTCCTTTCATTTCTTTAAGGAAAACTTTCCAGCTAAAAAGTAAGCCACCGATAGTATTTTAAAAATACTGACATAAAACTGTCGGTTTAAAAATAAGCGAAATGGGAACAAATAGCAGACAGGAGGCAACAGTCTATGAAACAGGAGGCAACAGTCCAAAACAGCCTTTTTATAGACCGATCTGTCCTTTCGTTTCTTTCCTTTTTGTAGGGAAAACTTTCCAGCTAAAGCTAAGCCACCGATAGTAGTTTAATACTGTTTAATAATATTAAATATACTGACTTTATACTACCAGTACTTAATTTCATCTGCTTGTTGCCTGACAAAGTGCATTAACCCCGCATTGCCAAATTGGCAGTTGGCTTTGTCTTGGAAGTCGTGATTTAGCCGCCTTTCGTCGTTGTTGACCCAACACTTTGGGCCCGATAACATTCTCGGGGAACTGGAGTTGGCGACACTTTGCATGTCGCCTGCTCCTTGCGTTATCTGCGTCGATGACTGCTGCATCTCTATTTGGCAGGAGGAGAGTGTGCATTAGTCAGCGGTGAAAGGTCTCAGTCTCAGCTCAGTGAATGCTCCAGTTTGAATTCCGCTGAGTCATTAGAATCGCCAGAATTCAGCAGCTGCGTTTGCACTAAAGGCTTAAATCCAATTATGCGCATTGACCAATGCCCAAAGCGACTGTGCACACACAACACACACACACACACACACCACAACACACACGATCGGTAAGAGGCAAACAGACTTAAGCTGCAATTTGGTCTTGGTTTTGGCCTTAACAGACAGCAGACAACATGGCCAAAAGCCATTGTCCACTCAGTGGGCTCTTTTGCTTTATTATAGCCATGCTTATACAGATTAGAATAAATCAACTTATCCCCTCAATCCCCTACCCCTACCCCTACCAACCCCTTTCTCCCTACGCTGTTCAGCGGATCTGCAAACGCTACCGGCAACAATCTAGACTTTAGATTCTAGTTTCTAGAGCTGCAGCTGCAGTGGACTGCCATTAAGTGCGCAGTGTCCCGCGGGCGGAAGTTGGCTTAGATAAGCACAGGCAAATAACTTGGCCAAAAAGGGCAGCAAGAAGCAAAAGCGGCTGCGTTTAGAGAGTGAAGCTCAGAAGGTAAGACAAGGGCTCTCTTAGCAGCAGAGGAAAGAGAAACAGTTTAAACTTAACTTAAACTATCTATTAGTTAGTTGGTATTAAATTTTTTAAAAAACTTTCTTAAGTTATTCAGTCTAATGTTTAATCTTTAACCGTTTAGAAAGAACTCAAGTTTTTTTGGCCGCTGCTTTCGTCACTAGCAAGGCATAAGATAAATCTCCAGCGATAACTGCTCAGCTATGGATATATCCCCACAGATGTATATATAGCTAGTCTAAATGTAGTGCTCTTGTAATCCCTTTGTGACAATGGCTTAATCAGCTCAGTCTCTGTGGAATTCCATAATAGTCCCTGCACATAATTTGTTGGAGTAAACATGGAGTGCACTATATATATACATATGTATCGCGATCACAGTTGTTTCTCAGGACTGTGTGGCATGGACTCTGGTTTGTTGCAAGCTTACAAATTAAACGCATTCAAGTGCAAGATGCTGGAATTTTGATTGGGTCAACAAAGTCGATGCTGAGCGGTAGCAAAAATGCCATAACAAAATGTGTCAAGTGCCAGACATAAGTGCCTCACTAAAGGGGCAGTGGCAGGGACTAAAGGGAAGTTCGATCATCGAGTAGGGCCCCTGCTTCGCCTGCTTCCCCTACTCCCCCTTCGCTTCTTCTTTTGCTGTGGCTCCTCTTCATTGCCTGCGGCTTGGCCTTTTTGTGTGCCCTGTGTTTGCTCTCGCCATTCGACATGCAGCTCGTTGGTTGCGCCACAATCGGTTGCGCTTCTTCTGCTTGCCGTGCCAAACATGAGACAATAAATTTTCGGTGCGTCACTTTTTGTGGCTCAGTGTGTGTGTGTGTGTGTGTGTGTCTGCTGTTGATTGTTCAACCGGACTGCAGTCGACTCCTTCGCCGCCTTTTTTAAGACCCTGTACTGCAGTAGGGCATAAAGGTCTGCTAAAGTCAGGCGAAAACAGAGCGTTTTGGTTTCCAATAAGGTATACAGTGAAACCTCCCTTGGCCGGACAGCCACGGTTTCAGTATTTATGCCGCCCAAGTAAGATGTCCGCCTAAGCGAACGGATTTTACAGTAACATTTGATCTGCTAAGGCAGATGTCTGCCTGAGGCAGCTGTCCGCGAGTAGAGCTTTCACTGTACCTATATATTTCTGATACAGTTCGCATCTCAGCAGCATCAGAGTTGCACAATGAAGTTAAAGTCCTTAACTTAGACTCAATTATGCCGGAAAACAGATTCTACAAAGTAGAAATCTGAACGTTTTTACCTTCACTATTTCCTACTGGGTCTGTTACAGTCGATTCCACTCGCCTGCAGCCTTTGTCTGCTAGTTCTTTTGCCGTTGCTCTCCAATTAAAAATGCGCACGGTTTTCGAAGGCAATTGGCTTGGAGACGTCGCTGCCGCTGCGACTGCGTCTTGTACTTATTTGTAAGTTGCACGCATGCAGCAGCTTCAGCCCGCCCCCTTCCCGTTCCCTGGTATCCACTGGCTGCCTGCTGCCTCCTGCCACTTGCCCCACTTGATTAATTTACATAAAAATATCTTAATTGCAATGCTGCTGCGTCTGCGTTTGCGTTCTTTGTTTTTTTCTTTCCTCTGCTGCTTATCAATGCCATGTCATGTTGCCGACGCCACATCCTTGCCACAAACTGTTGTTGCTGTTGTTCTTTCTCCACTTTATAGACGTTGCACTGACAAATTCGGCGGCGGCACGTCAAGAACACAGCAAAAATATCGACAACAAAAATCTGAGCAAAATGTTGCACATTAATGTTGCAAAGCTTTGGCAGGCGTACACATGTTGTGCGACACTTGCGGCGCCCCTTACCGCTCCCCCCACTTCCCCTCCCTGATGGCTGGCATGCATAATCGCTGATAAATGCGCCCTTCAGTGCTACAAAAATGATTTGTTGATAATTAATGCAGCACCAAAAGGCTAAAAAAAAGAGAAGTAAAGAAACCAGTTTGCCGCGCGCTATGCTGCCACAAAAGAACTGCAATTTGTGCCTGGAACAGGGCACAACTCAGATGCCGCACAATCAAGCCTTAAACGCAATCAACGCACAGTAATTCATGTTGCAAACTGAGGCCCTGACAGCGCCAACTCGACCCCAAAAAAAAGCCAAAAGAAAAAAAAATGGGAACTTGCGACTAGCCTGGAAGCTAATTGCCCGCTGGCGTTGACGTGGTTGGAAGGGGATGCCAGGAGGTGGAGAGGGGTGCATGTTCCTACGACTTGCGGGGGAGATTGGCAGGCAGGACGTGGCGACTTAACAAGCGCGCAATTAAGCGATTTCAGCTAGTTAGTTGCTTTAGTTGCTTAGTTGCTGATATTTCCAAATTTTTGGCACGCAACGATTAAAAACAAAGTGTTGCTTAACGCTAGCTGTGCAGCACTGCGCAACACTGAATGCTGCATAGCTTTTAATCGCTGTCTTCTTCAAACTGTTGCTGATTCCTTTACAGCTGATAATTACGGCACAAAATTGGTACATTTCTTGTGGGGACACTTTTGTAATCAATCAAGTTCTCAATCACAATTGATTGAAAGTCTTTTGGTAGGAACTTCTTTTTAAAAAATAAATACACTGAAAGCTCCCTTGGCCGGACAGCCACATTACCAGTTTTTTTGTCCGCCCGGGGCAGACGTTTTCTTATGGGAACGGATTTTGTATGAAAGTCTTGCTCTCGAGACTGTAAAATTCGTTCGGCTGAGGGAGCTGTCCGCGAGTAGAGCTTTCACTGTATATTGAAAATAAAATAAATTTAATAGCAAAATTCAACTAGAACTTAAGCGCAAACAAAATTGGTATCTTTTTAAAAAATCAGTATAGTTTCAACAACATTTCGAAGCCTAAATAAAAACCTTAAGATATAAATATATTAAAAAAAGAACCATAAGCCAAGCTAAAGTTCAAACTGTACCCAAAAAAAAGTGTTAGTTTAGTAACTGAGTTTAGCATTGACCAAATTTTAAAACACACACTTTTTTTCCAAGGAAAATGTTATGAAAAAACTTGGTTACTCATCGAAAACTGAACTTTACGCTTAAGAACTATGTAAATACGAATTAAAGTTCATTTTTTGTTACATTTGTCAGCACTGTCGGTACAAAAGAGCGAAGCACTAGTGTTGTTAAGCAGTGCAACAGACTGTAAAGTCATTACACAACACTGTCTGCGCAAGTTTAAAACAAAGTTTGCACAGTTTAGATCTTAAAAGCAATGTATTCCCGTAGAAGTGTTCTAAGGGAACTGCGTCAGATGCCCAAAATCATAAAAGGCGATGCACAAACCTGGCAACACCTGATCGCCGAGGGTACCGATCAGTTGGAGGTATTTGCCGAGCTCAGTGCCAATATGTTTGAGAACGAGTATCTATACCACGAAGAAACCGCAACACGTGCGAGGCAACTACGCAGACCGCTGAGGAGATTAGAAAAGAACATAAACATAATTATAGATA
This sequence comes from Drosophila parthenogenetica, assembly GCA_035047505.1. Lineage (NCBI taxonomy): Eukaryota > Metazoa > Arthropoda > Insecta > Diptera > Drosophilidae > Drosophila > Drosophila parthenogenetica. The sequence goes on along the minus strand of JAWNPM010000247.1, from coordinate 5,249,142 downwards.
TAATGAATATACTGGGTATGATACAGCAGAGAACGGAGCGCATGCGCAGACGTGTTTGCCTGTGGAATGAAGACTCTACTCTAAGCGGACGTTACGTCAAAGAGGAACTAGTAGAAATACTAAACTTTCTCTCACAGCGCTACGACTTCGAATGGGAAGTCAAGGAGATGGTTGTACGTAAGTGCCTACGATTACTCCGAGTTGGTTTTGCAAACTTAACTGATTTTTTTCGTTTCGCTTTCCAAGTGGAGCTGGAACGCGTTAGAAACAATTACGATGTCCACATCCTGTTGGAGGCCTGGCAGTGCAACCGACACGCGGGCGGCGCCGAGTTCCAGCACAAACTGAGAAACTTTTATAGGTCCATGGCACCACGTCCATTTAGTAGTCACTGAAAAGCCCAGCAACACTTAGTTTTAAAAAAAAAACTGAATTTTTAATTTGTTTTTTTTTTTAATCTTTTCTTTATTTTTTATTGGAAAAATTTATTTGTTTTTCTTGCTTTTTTTGTATTTTGCCAGCTCGCCAAAAAACCTTTTAGAATTATAAAGAATTTGCAAAAAAATTATTTGGTTTTTGCATTTGACTTTGCACATTTAAAATTTGACTTCATTTTGTTTATAATAATTTGTTGTCTCGCTTGACTTTTGCTAACTTCTCTGCGCTCGACCCCCTCTCGCTCGCTCTGCTCCAGCTTTTTTGGTAGCAAAAACAAAACTTAATTGTAATTTGTTCTACAACAACATTTTGTGTGTTTTGCCCTCTATATATATATATATATATATGTTTATATATATATATAATTATTATAATTGTATATAATATGCAATTCTGTAGCTAGATTTTGACATACAATTTCCTCATTCCACTATACGCTAATTATGTATGTATGTTAAGTTTATGCTTGTATGTGTATATGACGCTTTTAACATTTTTCGCTCATTTGTTTTAAAAACAAATGAATTTTTTTAATTTTTTCCTTATTTTTTCATTTTTTTTTTTTTATATTAATTTTGTTTTGCTTGCTGCCTAAGTATAATTAATTTTTGTTTTCAATTTGAATTTGGCCTATGCATGTATTGTGTGTATTTGTGTTTTTGTTTTTTATTTTCCTTTTTTCGCTGCGTTTTTGAATCGCCGCGCGTAAACCTAACCTCAAAAACTAACCTTAACAAACTGTTTAACTTAGTAATTGCATACTTTTAGGCTAGGGGCTAGGCTAGTAAATGGTTTTCCTCGCTTAATGCACTTATGTAAAGTTTCATTTCATTTGTTTCTTTTTTTTTTGTATTTTCCTTTTTTTGGTTTTTTTTTTGCCGCAAAAATTTGAAATCTCAAGCCTTGAAATTGTTACTTAACTACTTTACAGTTATATGCGTTTAGTACTAGGTAGTTTTTGTTTTTTTTTTTGTTTCGTTTTCGTTCTTCTTTTGGTTTTTGCATTTTTTTGTGGTTTGTTTTGCTTGGCAATTCGCCGACGTTAACACTGGGGAAAACGTCAGCGAATTTTCTTTTTATTTTCTTTTGATTTTTTTTTGTTCTTTTTTATTTTATAATTTGTTTTTCTTAGAAATGGTTCAACTCGTAAATTGAGTTGATTTTAAAAAACTGTTCCCTCCATTTTGGTTTTAATTCATTTTTTGTTTATTTATGAATGCTTTTTGTTGTTGTTGTTGTCATTTGTTGCTTTATATGTGTAAGTTTTCTCTGTATGTGTGTGATTTAAAATTATTGCTAAATGTATTTTCTTGTTTTTAAATATTTGCTCTTTATTGGCGCCAAAGTCATCTGCATCCCCTCACCATCGCCCTTCTTCATACACTGAGAAAAATTAGAGAGTTTTGTGAACTGAAACCTTAGCTAGGAAATGTTTTTCATTTTATTTTCTTTTTTTTTTTTGTAGTTTTACATTCGGTTTTCAGTGTTAAGTTTTCAGTTTTGAGTTTTGTTGGCTACTTTTCTGCTAAAATTCTAGAAATTAGTGTTAAGCATTTTTTTAGAATATATATTTATGTACAGCAGTTGGACATCGTCTCTGGATGCCTTTATAGATATGACTGATCCGCTAACTATGTAAGTGTGTGTGTTACTGTCTGTGTGTGTGTCTGAACTGGACCTGAGCAAAGATTTTTAAGTAAATAAAAGAAAAAAGGTTTAAATAAATTGCAATTAATTGTAGTTTATTACACAGAAAGACAAAAAATATTAAATAAAATACTAAATGATAAAGCAAACTACTTAAAAACTAAACTGCTGTAATTACTAGAAAACGTCTTTGTAAATGTAGTTGTTGTTGTTGTTGTTTTTGCTTTTGTTTATAAATTATGCTAATTAAAATTAAACAGGTAAAAATAATTTCATTGTTTAATAATTGTTATTACTTAGTTGTTGTTGCTTCCTTACGTTCTTAAGTCTAGCGAAAATTGAGAAAAGTGCTAGAAAATCAATTAGTTTGTTGTGTGTGTGTGTTGGGTGTGTGTGTGTGTGTGTAGTGTGTGTGTGTGTTGGGTGTAAAAAGCTTTTTATTATTTTAATTTGTACACATTTCTTTTAAGTAATTTATTATTAAACAATTGGCTATGTGAGTGTATGTGCGTGTGCCTGTGTGTGTATGTGTGTGTGTGAGTCTGTTGTGTGTGTGTGTGTGTGCCAAGTACAAAAGTTGCCTCTTTCAACCCAAAAACGCAATTCATATTAAACTTCCCTAATTACTGACTTAATTTCCCCTTAAACCATAAACTAATCACCCCCCTACCCAACCCTTAAACTTCTGCTCAACATCTGCGCTTAGCGTCCAGATATAAATGTGTATATATCTCTATATATATATATATAATCGTTATATATGCATGTACAGTATACCGTTTCCTTTTGTATATGTGTGTGTTTCTCTGTCTGTGTCTGTCTGTGTGTGTGAGTTTTCGCTTTAACATTAATTTGTTTTTTTTTTTTGTTTTAAATAATTTAAACTAATTCTCGCTTTGCACAAAAAATTTACACAATTTATTAATTTAATTAGGTTTTTTTCTTTTTGTTGTGGTTTGTTGTAAGCTACTTTTTGTTTTGTTATTTGTATAATTATACTTTTTAAATTGTATTAATATTATTATTACATATTATTATTGTTTTTGTGGTTGTTGTTGTTGTTCTTAATGCTTACGGCAAATTGGTTGTAAATATGTACAAACTTTTATTTAAATTAAAACTAAATATGTTTTCTTTTCTTAAACTTGTTGTTTTTTGTTGTTGTTTTGTGTGTGTTTTGTATTCTTGCATAGTTATTATTATTGTATATGATCCTAAGTATATAATATATATAAATATGCCCCTATATGTGTGGTTGTTGTTTGTTTTTTCCATTTTGTATATGTATAAATATTAAACACTAAAACGAACGCCAGCCTATTATATATATATATAAAAAAACAATTCTTGCACTATACAATTCTCAATTAATAAATAGTAATGCTGTTTGCTACTCTCCAGACTCCAGGCGGTAAACGGTATTGCTACCGAATAACCGCTTAACCGTTTAACCGCTCGCCATTTGCATCTCTCTCAACGGTTATCATCGTACTCATCGTTCAACGTTCTCTTCGTTCATCGCTTCTCTCTTTTACATCGCTAACATTGATCTATCGATCTTAGGCTGTAAGGCTGCTGCTGTTATTACAAGGCTCTGTTATCATATACGCTAAACTGTGCGTTGTTGCTGTTACGACAATGTTACACTAACAGTTACAGTATTTAGCAGTAACAACTTCTGTTAATTGTACTGTCACTGCAACTGCCACTGTTTTTACTTTTTTGGACTGTTAACTTCAGTTGTTGCATTGCTGTTGGTTGGTTGCTTGGTGTTTTTTCTTTTGTTTCATTTGGTTTCTTTTGGATATATCTATATCTATACTATATAGTTATTTATAGCACTTGTGGATTTCGCTACTTTTTGTATTTTTTGTTTGTTTTTTGGAAGTACAGCAAACGGAAGCATGCGACTTTTACTGTTACTATTACTATTACTGTTATTGCCCTAGGTTGGTGTTCCTGTTGTTCCTCTGGTTGTTCTTTTTGTTGGTTTTTATGTTGTTGTTGCTTTTGTTTATGCAATTGCTGCTGTTAGATAGTATAGATCCATTAGAGTCTGCACATTGATGGGCAGACAGGAGAGACGGTCGTGCGTATTAGAATCGAGGGCCAGCCAGGATAGTGCATTGTAGCCCTCGAGCACGAAGCGTAGCACATCGGCGGTTAGCGTCGAGTCCAACGGATGATCATTGGCCGACTGATGGGCATTGGTCGAATTGAGTATATCATCGGCTATCTGAATATTAGGCACATGCAAATGCAATGCGGTCTTAAGGAATACTGGACACACATCCTCCAGATGCGGACAGGCAGACCAAAACCAAGCCGGCATTCGACCCGTTGGCGCTGTTGATACCATATATCCCACCGATATCGGCTGCTGATTGAGTGAACCCACCTAGAGATAAACAAAGAAAAGATTTTAGTTTAATTGAACAAACGGGTAAGATTATAAGCCAGCAACACTCACCTCCTCGACCTCCTGCGGTGGCGTGCACTTAAAGTTATTGCCGCCGGCACTTTGCCAACTGCGATTGTCCTCCATGCGTCCAGGACTGCCATGATTCGAGACACGATCCATGTGAGCTGTAGAGCCAAAGAAGAATTGTGTGTGAGTAAAACGACTCACTGATTAACGGTACGAAGACAATACTCACAGTCCCAGAAGAGATCACCGATGTCGGCATCGCTAAAGTCCTCGTTGCCCTCCTCCTCGCCAAAGAGGAAATCATTGTCCACCTCCGGCTCATTCTGGAATTGTCGCGTAAAGGACTGCAAGGAAGCACAATTAGTTAAATAGTTTATAAATTAACTCAGCAGAGAAGTAGTCGCTTCTCCCTTTACTTACCGCACAGATGGCACTTGTGGGAAAGACCAGGATGTGCGTACAGGTAACATCTTGAGGCGTCGACAGGGGATTCTGCATGGAGATCTGCGAGAAACGTTCGTCGGGTGTAAACTGATCGGGCATTACACGCAGCTTGGCATCCGGCTCGAGGGTGACGAGGCAGGCACTTAGAATGGTCGGTGGATACATGAGGGTGCACTGTTTGCACATATCCTTGAACTGTTTGGATGCCTTCTGCAGCTGCTGTTTGCTCAACAAATAGCTCCACGACTTCAGTTCGCTGTGCCCAATCCTACCAATGCGTCCAATCACCAGACGCCACATTTGCGATGTCTGCGATATGAGACCCATGACGAAGTCCATAAGTTTCCTAAGGGCCACATAACGAGCTGGAGCCTTGCGTCTTCTGGCTCTATTAGGTACATCGATGTTGATGCACACTTTCTCCAGCAACTCGCCCCGCTCATCTGTGGCTGTGGCCAGTAGCCAAGACTGATCCTCGCTCAGGCAATAATTGCAATACATCACCGAGTAGCGAGTCTCATTCTGGCCATGCATACTGCCTGCAGCACGGGAGAAATCTGTCTTATCGTTCCGCTCTTGCATGGGAGCGAGCACAAAGGGAGCGGTGTACATTTTGTAGGCACGACGATTGGGCTCATCTTTCGTCTTGAGGAAGGCCTCCATGTTGGCAGCGGTACCAAAGCCTGTCAAGCTCTTCACCGGCTGTGCATGGACCAGATGCCGACGGCACTGAGAGAATATATTCAGTGCCAGGCACTTGATCTCATCCGAGAATCGGCGACGATTACCAGACGGACCCAGTTCCATGATCGATTCCAGCGATATGATCTGTATATTCATTTGGGCACGCACCGAATCCGGCACAGCTTTCAGGAGTTCCGCATAGCAACGCAGTAGAGCAATCAATGCCAATCTTTCCAGCTCGAAGCTATCCGAGGCGAAAGTGAAGGGATTTACAACATAGAGCACAATGGCCGAGGGATTGATATCCTCGAGGGTTTCACCCATGCCCAGTGGATCACCCAGCACCAGAGTGGGCTTTGCATCGGCGCCAGCGCCTAGTCCAGGCTTCACATCCTGTTTGCTGTCCTGCTGATCCTGTGCCGTAGGGTTGGTCGTGCCTGTTGTCGTTCCCGTTGTTGCCGTACCAGTTGTCGTCGACTGCTCCGTTCCAGGTTCCTGTTTGATAATTGGATCGGTTGTGTGATCAGACAGAGATCCTGCTGCTCCTACACCGGCACCCGCTGTACCAGCACTCTGTGCATGTCCAGATTTATTCAGGTGATTGCTGCCACTGGCATCGGGCGGATTAAGCAGACTCTTGTCGCCGGGCACACGACTTAGATACGGCGCCAACTGATACAGAAAGGCGATGGCATAGCGTCGTATCTGCTCCGCCAGCGGAGCGTGCTCCAAGGTGCGCAACCAGTCATCCAGGGGCGTCACAGTGTCACGCTCCTTCTCCGTTGGTGCACCCACCTGGAGCACACCATCCCAGCCACGTATGGGCGTATGCCGTCCCAGCTTACACATCTCGTAGGTGCTGCTCAGCTCACGGAAGTAGGTGCGCGTATGGGCAGCCACATGCTCATTGTCGGGACAGACCACCATGTAAACTACGTCCCGGGCATACGAATACGGTTCGAGCAGAAACTTATCCCAATAGTGAATGGAATGCGGTGCCACCGATATCCAGTCCTTCTCATAGCCAACCACCACCGATGGTATGGGCTGTGGTTCACACTGCCCGGACGCTCGACCGGCCAGGCGATGGAATTGCCGCCAGGTGAGTGGACCACTCACCGTATTATAGGAGCTGGCATCCTTGGAACCAGCTGCGCCACCACGCGACTTGCAGTGGAAGGCACTCTGGAGCATCGGCTGGATGGCATTCATGGTCCTCACAATCTCCTTGTTGCTGCGCGTGAATCCCACTGGAAGGTAGGGCCACTTGTGGACCGTCAGACGTCCACTGCCCAGAGCTAGCAGTTTCTGGCGCAGACCTGGCGCCGCTTGGAATGCCATTAACTGTTGCTGCGATCCCTGTTGCTGGTTGTGGTGATGCTGCTGGTTGGGATGATGCGGATGATGCTGTGAATTGTGATTAAACTCCATCATGTTCATGTCCATGCGTTGATCCTCAAAAGCGAGACGCGCCTGTTCCAGCGCCAGGCTAATCACATCGTGGGCATCGGTGAATTCCAGCACATTTGCTATAGACTCCATGGAGGCAGTGGGTGCTCCGTTGTTGCCAAAGAGACGACGTTGCCGGGACATGCGACGACGATGGGATTGCAGCGCACGATGCACGGAACTGCTCGACGTTTGGATGATCGAGCATTGATCCAGCAACAAGTCAAAAATGGCATGTGCCAGCTGTTCCGCGACACCAGCTGCTGCTGCAGCTCCTGCTCCGGTCGATAACTTCTCCAGTTCCCTGCCCGTTTCGGGTGCTCCTCCGGGTTTGCCCACACTCTTGCGACAAAGACTCTGGATGAGGCTCAGCAATGTGGGCTGTTTATTGCGTCCCGGATCGTCCACGATGCCCGTAATCTCGAGTTCGTCCTCGTAAAAGAGACCGGCACGATGGGAAAGTCGACGATTTACAACGGCACTGAAACCACAAGTGCACTCGACGGGATCGTCGTCTACATAGCCGGTAATATGGGGATTACTGCTGGGCGGTGTGCACGATGAGGAGCTAGAGCCACCATTGGGACCATGTCCATGTCCGGAGCCAGCTCCAGACATGCCGCTTCCAGCTCCTCCGCCGCCAGCACCACCAGTCAGCGGTGAATCCAAGCCAAAGGCACTAATCATGCGCATACTGCCGCCAAACGGATACGATGCCGATGATCCCGATGACGGTCCCGACGCAGTCGTCTGCAATCTTTGTGTGGGAAAGGGATTGAAGCTGCCGCCAGGCAGTGGCACATAGACACCTGAATCAGCGCCTCGGATATTGCCAATTTTCTGGGTATCCGCGTTGCACACACAGACGCTGCTGCTGTCAAAGTTGTGATCCCGAAAGACATTCAATGCAGTGTCATAGAGCAGTATGTTCACTAGTACAGAGTTCACCTCTGGCAGCTCCTGGAGCAGTCCCACAACCACAGCTTGTACGGTAGAACTGCCACCCGTAAACTGCATCATGGCCATCGATCCTTTAGCGGGAACCAAATCCATGGGACCAAATCCATGATGTGGATGTTGCTGCTGCTGATGGTGTTGCTGATGATGCCCCACACTCTGGGGCGTGTGTGGCGTCGTCTCCTGCGAGTTGTACGGTTTGTTGAGGTACGAGGATTGCGAATTCGCCGGACTACCCGCTGCCATGGCATCGTAAGGATACGGAGGCGGTGGATGTGTGGGCGTCTGTCGCATACCAAGATGCATGGGACTGCTGCGCGGAAAAGGTACAACGCCAGGGCCACCGGGAGAGGGAATGGGTGACATTCCAGCACGCTGCATCAGCTGTTGCATGGAACTACCTGGCGGTGCCTGTGGGCAATTCAATTGATTTAACAGCAACTGACTGCCACCGCTGCTCAGCGGTTGTGGCACCGTCGATGACGCTGGCGATGGTGATGGCATCGCTGTATTCATTGGTGTTCTTGGTCCTGCAGCCAACAGATCATGCAGCTGCTGATGTTTCTGATGGGGATGTTGTTGCTGCTGCTGCTGCTGTTGTTGTTGCTGTTGTTGTTGTTGCTGCTGCTGCTGTTGGTGTTGCTGCTGCAACTGCTGGTGCTGCTGTATGCGCTGCTGCAGCTGCTGATGCTTCTGATGTTGCTGCTGCTGTTGCTGCGCTGCCGCCGCCTTGGCCAATGTGGCTGCACGAGACTTTTGACTGTGACTCCAGGTGGGATTGTAATAACAATTGGCGGGAATTGACAGAGCTGGCAACGTTTGACTTGGCAGATTCGTGAGTGGCGCATAACGTGAGGAGCCCACGAATTTCTCCTGCTGCGGCGGCCTGTACACATAGTTCCAATCGTGTATGGGCTCCTCCACGGGACTGCCCAGCTCCACGCTGTACTCCTGTTTGGTTAGCTTTAGGACAACACCCAGTCCGATGCCAAGTCCCACGCCTAATCCTCCAGCAACGCCAACATTACCACCATTGTTATTGCTACTAATGTTGTTGTTGTTGTTGCTATTACTGTTGTTGTTATTGTTGTTGTTGTTGCCGGTATTGCCCGTGTCCACACTCAGATCGGTCATCACAACATCAGTTTGACATGGACTCGAATTTGGATGCTGTTGCTCATGCGAAGGCGGCGTTGGAAACATTTTAGTTAAATCCTCAGCTTGTATGCTGCCTGCACCAGAACTGGCCACCACTGCAGCCACAACGGCACTGGCCACCGCCGTGCTACGTTTGAGCTCATCAATGGTGTTGGTAACGGCACTGCAGCCACCATTCGAGGGATTATTGGAATCGGGTGGCGTATGGATTTGTACACTGCTGCATTCATCATTCGAGCTCGTCTCGAACAGTTGCTCCAGATCATTAAGTGTGGGGTTAAGGCCTTCGGCGGTGAAGAGATTTCCACCGCCACCGCCAACACCACCGCCGGTGCTGCCTGTTGTCTTGGACTCCTTGCAAGAAGGTGAATGCAGGCCGGGCTCTGTCTTTATGTCCAGACCGGGGAAGAAGCTGGCAGTGCTGCCATTGCCACCTCCACTGAGTACATTATCAGCCTCATCGGCACTGGAAATGCCACCTCCACTGGCTCCTCCTGTTCCTGTTGCTCCTGAGCCACTGCCAAACGGCGCAATGCCTACTAATCCGCCACCAGCTGCTCCACTCGCCTGATGCTGCTCCTGTTGCATTGCTGTTGTGGCGGTCGCATTGCCATCGATGGAGAGCAGAGAACCATAAACAGATCCTGGCGACGGCATTAAGGGCTTAAAGTGCGTATGACCATCGTAAAGATTTTTGGAGTAACGGGGTCTCCGCTGCTTAACAGATTCATTCAGCTTGGGTCGTTTCACAGGCAGGTTGTCCCTGAGAGAAAGGAAGAGGAAAGAGCTTGAGTTTGATTCCAATCGCTAGAAAGAACAGATTCACTTACCAGGACTCCTGGAAACTAAAGTCATAAATGACTTCTTTGAGCCACTCCTCGTCGTAGAAACTGTCCGCATCCTTGAGTGTCAACTGTGGCGGCTTGTAAAGATTAAAGAGATTGGTCACCGCCTCCTGTGTGGCAACTGTAGTTGATTGTGCCACACGTGCGGGACCCAATCCCATTCCCAATCCCAGTCCCAGTCCGGCTGCTCCTGCAGTGCCCGGCTCCTGTTTTACCGTTAACATGGGCAGCGCTTGTTGCTGCTGTTGCATCTCCAGCTTCTTAACACTGATCGTGCCACATTGCGTTGCCCCAGCGCCACCACCAACTCCTGCTCCAGCTGTACCAGGGGCAGACGCAGCAGCTGCTGGCGTTGCTGCTGTAGCTGTTGCCGCCGCTGATTGCGGTGTTCCTGGCTGCTGCGGCACACTACCCGGTGCTGTAATCGATTGTGCAGCTGCTCCGCCTCCGTGCTCTCTGTCGGTGTAGGAAGGCGTCTCGCCACTGGCCGACTGATGCACATACGGAGAGGCTGTAATGCTCTTGTTATCATGCTGATCCGTTGGCGTCGGAGCGGGCGTATTCTTGTCCAGCAGATGATCAATGGGAGTTGGGGGCTGTTGTAGATTCGAAACTGATGTGGGCGCATGTGGACTCATGTTGAGTAGCTGCAAGTGATTGGAGAAGAAGATACATTAGAAATTTGTAACATTTAAGGATTTAAAGACAAATAATTTGGGATTGTCATCACCACTTGGGACTCACTTGCTCAGCGGGAGGCACAGAAGTTGGCTGCGATTGCGCTGAATTTGGATGCGGATGCGGTGATGGTGCCGGTGTCGCTGGTGAACCCACTGAGGAGGAGGCCACAGCTGGCATCGATGATGAGTCGCCCAACGAGTTGCGTGAATACGTTGAGGCGCCACCGCCTCCTCCATGCAACGGCGTGTTCGCTGTGCTGCCCGCCAATGTGGCACTGGCCGCCAAATGTCTATTTTTAAGCGAGAGAAAAAAAGTTTAACAATTTGTTAATTAAATAGCAATAATCGATAAATGTTCCATGCTTTTTGGGTTACGTACAAACTAATTTCAATAACAAACTACGAATTACGATTAATTGATTAATCTAACGGCTTGTCGATAAACGATTGTAAGCAAAACAAACAAGACCACATCCAAGAGAGTAGAACAAGGAGAAAGAGTGAGAAGGAAAGAGAGCGAGCATAAGTGGGGGGAAAGGAGTCAGTTGCACGCTATAAATATAAAAATTAAAATAAATCTCTTCAGCCAACAGAAAGAAAAAAAAGTTTGTTGTTATTTAAACATATACTGGTTATTTACAGCAAGTGTTTATGTGTGTGTGTTTGTGTGTGGGTGGCGGGTGGCGGGAGGCGATACCACAATACCATGCGAAAAACCTATGCCCGATAACGATAACCAGAATTTGCTGAACGCGCTTCTGGGCGACTGTCAAATACAACGGTTCATTTTGGCTAATATACATGGGCTGGCGCAAGGGCGGGGGCGTGGCGTGAGCAGATCATTTACAATGTTTAAATGTATTTTTCATTGTTTACTGTTATTATTGCTATACCATTTACCAAAAGTAAATAATATTAATAATTACAAATGTTATTGAGTTTATTCTCTTAGTTTGAGCAGCAGAATATGAAAGAGCTTTATACATGTATTTGTGTATGTGTGTGTGTGTATATGCATGTGAGTGTGTAGCCGTTGCATTTGAACATGTATTTGTGTGTCTTTGAGATTTGAATATTAGTTGCAAAAAGGAGTAAGTGAAAAACTTATAAACAAAGTAAATTGCAAAATCAAACCAAAATTCAGAAATTATCAGAGCATGTGGTATTTGTAACAGCGTGTATACATCTTAAAGAAGAGTGGGTGTATGTGTGTGTGTTTGTGAGAGTATGAAAGAGAAATTTAAAGAGAGCGTATTAAAAAACCAAACAAAAACCAAAAGTGAAAAAAATATTATTTTGCAACACTGCTAAACGCCTCCACGCACACACACACACATGGCTGGACAGCGAGCGTCACAAACCTTTGTTTTGGTATGTTGGTGTCTGTTGTTGTTGTTGTAGAGGAAGAAGTTGTGTTGTTGTTAAGTCTGAGCGCTGTCTGAGCATTGAGTAGAAAACGCTTGTGAAACGGCACAATTTGTCGCTTGAAACTGCCAGCAGCAGTGAAGTAGGAAGAGGAGGAGGAAGAGCAGTATGAAGTGGAGGAGCTAATGGAGGCGACGTTGCCAACACTGGAACTGGAACTGGAACTGGAATGATGCGCCCCCACAGTCGCTGCAGGTGTGCCCGGACGCTGCTGCTGCTGATGATGAAGCTGTTGTTGGTAAAGCTGGAAAGACGACTTGTTGCCGCTGCCAACGCCGCTGCTGCTGCCGGCTACAATTGCAGCTCGCAGAGCTGGCGAATTGGCCGCCATGCTTGGGCTGCCGCTGCTGCTGCTGTAGCTCTGCTGACGCTTGACGCCACCGATGACGCTGCTGCCGCTGTGTTGTGCGCTGAAATTTGGTGTGTTTTTTATTGTGTTAAACATTTTCAACTCAACTTTTTCAACACATTTCTCAGGCGCGCGAACGTACAAAATTTTCTGCTGTGGTGAGTTTGTCTATATCTTAAGCTGAAAGCGTTTTAATTATCGGCAATGCACGCACGCACACAAGCACACACACACAATTAACTTAGTAGTACAAAAAAAAAAAAACGACATAGAATATTAAATTCATAAGGGAAAGAGAATATTAAATTCGGAAATACTAGGCATGCCATCAAAGCGTATCAAATTCTGTTTTCTTTTCAAATTTAACACAAATCGCGCTACAAAAAAAACTTGGTCAGACATTATCAAAAAAAAAGAAAGAAAAACAGTCTTATAAGAAAGGCGGAAGGGTGCAGAAAGACAGACAAAGACAGCGAGAGAGAGATAGAGAGTTAAAGAAGATTTAAAAAAAAAAGAGCGGCTGAAATAGAAATGGCAAAGAGTAAGGCTGGTCGGGAGAGGAACAGTAAACAGAGAAAGAAAGAGAGACTGAGTCGAAGTTGAAATTAAGAGCAACTTACTTGGTGCATATGCAGGGAGCTTTTTGCATGGGATCCACAAAGTTCCAAAGCTTTTGCCGCTGCTGCTGTTGTTGTTGCTGCTGTTGGATTTGCTGCTGAACATGTTGCTTGGAATCCACTTGCTTTGTGTCTTCATCGTCATTGGAAGTGGTTGCTGTTGTTGTGGCTGCTGCGGTTGCTGCTGCCGCCGCTGCATCCACATGCAGCGTATTCATAACGCAATCCTGCCACGCACGTTCCGGCATTTCGATGGCTGCCGTTGCGGGTATATGAGTATTATTCGTGTTGAAAGTAAAGCCCGATGTGGGACGCTGATCGTAGTAAGGTTGAAACGTCAAACGTTCCAGGGCTTGTAATGTTGTTGCTGTTGTTGTTGCTTTTCTTGAATTGCTGTTGTTGTTACTTGTGTGGTTGTTGTTAGTTGTAGCAGCTGCGTCTTTTATTGCCGCTGTTGCTGATATCGGTGTTGCTGCAGGTGTTGTTGTTCCAGTGGTTCCAGTTGTTGTTGGCGCCGGTGAGCAGAGCGTTGCCAAAACAGCTGTTGCATCAGCTGCTGTACCGTTAACACTACCGTTACCGTTACCGTTGCCATGTGCCTTGTACATCTCAGTAAACTCCATTTGCTCCATATCGTCCAGATCTGTGACTAGTACATAGTTCGTTGGATGATACATCTTATGACCACCTGAAAGACGGAATCGGTTTATATATATTTATATATAAGAGGAGTGTCTGCTACTTACCCGATACCACCTCCACGACTGGTGGCACGTCCGTGTTGTCCTTGTTGCAGAGCGGAAAAAACGATGCCCAATCCTCTAGAATCTTCTCGGCCATGGGATCACTGGCCTTGTAACTGTTTCCCGTGAGTATTGCCGCAATTCCAAATGGCGCCAACATCACTTTACGTGCCTGTGGCGGTGCTCTTGCCGCTTCCGGTTTCTCCACTCCAGCCGCGTCGGGCAGCGGTGAGCTGGCTGGCAACGGTGTCCCTGTGGCGCCACCATTAGTTGCATTCTCTTGGCCACGTTGCGCTGATCCGGCGGCTGTTGTCTGTCCACTGGCCGCGGCAAATGCCAACGCTGCCTCCGCCAGATGCTCCTTGGTAAGAGGACGCACCGCTGGATGCTCCCGCAGATCAATCGAGGCGCACACAGTGTCGCCATGCACAAAGAACGTGAAGGAGAAGGACAAGTGCTGAGAACTGACAACAGAAAGAAAGAGAAATAGTTTAGAAACGTCTTTAAGTACTTAAACAAGTTGTAGATACTTTTGTATCTTTTTAAGTGTGACAAGAAGAACGATGCAGCCGCATAGACTTCAATGCGATCGCACAGAGTTCCTGTCTTTAGTCTGATCTAGCATGATGGCCAGAACATTAAGCCAAGTTTCAGCGGCTCCATGTCATTAAGGAGCCAAGCATGCAGCCAAAAAGTAGGCGTGGCTTGTGCAACGACAACTCACCTGCGTCCGAAGAGACGATCGCTGGAGGTGCAAGGCTGCACAAACCATTTTCCAAAGCGTACAATATCCTTGGTGAGCACAAATCTATAAAAATTAAATTCGATTATTGAAAAAACTTTCCAGATGTTTTCAGTTTCCACTTACCTTTCCATTAGATTGTGCAACGCCTTGAAGAGCAGAGAGCGGCACTCGTAAGTCAGCTCGCCCTTCCAGGTGCCATTCCAGAGCGCTTGATTAGCTGGAATAAGACAAAAAATAAACCAATTTATTATAAACATAATTTTTAAAAACCTTTATATATTTTTTTTTATTAAATCAGCTTTAAACTAGTTTAAATCAGATCGTAAAAGCTCAAAAGTCCCAAGCTCAACAAATTTCCCTAAAATACGTTCCAAAGCGAGTTTATCTACTCACTGGAAAGTTTGTGGAACGCATTTTAAAGACGGAAAATAACCGAATAAGATGAAAAAAACGCGCGCGTTCTCTCTGCTTCTTCTAGGTTTGCATGTGTGTGTGTGTGAGTGTGTATTTGGTGACAGCAGCCCGTAAACAATGCGCAACTACGCAAATTATTCAACGGACTAGAAACAAAAAATGAGAGTTCAATTTTTAAGTGACGCGCGCGGTGTAAGAGTATATTTATGGAAAATTATTTTGTTATTGTTATGCGACGCGCGCATTCCGATGACAAAACGAAGTGAAGGAAAGTAGGAAAAGGGGCAGAGACGAATTAATAACATTGAGAAAGAGAGAGGCCGTACGAGAGAAAGAGAGAGCCACAGAATAAGCTAGAAGAGTCGAGAATATCTGTGTTTGTTTGTATGTAAATGCAAGCAAACCAACAACTGCAGCCGCAGCAATGGCATACGTGACAGAAGAAGAAGCATGCAGGCAAATAAAGAGCATAAAAACGTTCCCCCCATAGAAAGACAGCAGCAGCAAAGAGCAGTGCAGAGAGGCAGGCATCACAAACAAAATCAAAAGCGGAAGCGCAAACAAAATGCCACTTAAAACAAAAAGGCAACACGACGACAGCGACGTCGACGGCGATAGCGACAGCGACAAGTCGACTATTTACGTTTGGCTTGACGTTAGAAGAAGTGTGTGGGGAGCAGAATAGCCGATATTTTTTTCTGTTTTGGAAAATTCCAAGCATCTCACCAACACTCACACTAGACACACATACACACGCATACATATGAATATTTGCGTAAGCGACGGCAGCCACCTACACGCTCAGCGACTGCGGCGTCTTCGTTGCCGTCGCCGCTGTCATCGACAGTTACAAGGCGCACCAGCAGCGCCGGGTCCACCCTCTACATTCATCAAACACACTCACACCAACAAAAGAAAAACAAAATTGGAAAAGTAATAAGCAAAAAGAAAGAGGCCAAACAGAGGCAACATCCAGAAATGTTGCAAAGATAATTACGTAAAGGTAAACAACATTATAAATAACAAAACACAACGGCAAAGAGTACGCGAGCGCCATTTTTCACTCAAAATACGAAAGAGAGCCGCACACCGGCGAGTGTGAGAGAGCATGAGTGGGAATGGCATTGTAAGAGAGAGGATGAGTGAACACTGAAAGCAGCGAGTAATGACGCCGACAGCGACGGCGACTGTGACGGCAAAACAATGCAGCGGACAGAGCATAGCAGCGGCTGTGAATTCGTAGGCTGGGCTTCGGAAATTTATGCTTGTTGGTGGTTTTTTTCTTGTAGTTGTCGTTGTCGTTATATTGTTGTTACAAGCCTGCCTGCTTGTGAATTTCATTGTTTGTGCGATTGTGTGTACCTTCTTTCAATGAGATCAGCGTAAAATTTTACTCGAGGGCAATGTACGATTATGTATGTGTGTGCGTGCGTACGTATTAGCTATATATACGCATGTGTGTGTGTAGGTGAGCTTGTATTTACTAGCAGGGGTCATATACGAAGCCCACACAGATATGGCAAAAGTTCAAAGCTCACACATTAACGCACACAGCCACAAGCATGCAACAGAAAAACGGAAAAAGGGTAGCAACAAAAAAAAAAACGGCGCTACAGCCTCTCTCTCAGTGTCTCCCCCGAATGCAAACAAAACAAAAGAATTGAAATCAAAACGAAACACGAAAAAAAATGCCAAACCTACATATTCCACACAAATACAAAATTGAAATTGCCGTCGTGCTGCTTGCTTCGTTTGTTGCGCTGTCTTGGACTTCGTCTGCAAGCGAATCTCATACTCCCATGCGGCCATAACAGGAATATGACGACGGCGACGACCAACAGACTATCCGTCCGTCCGGTCATTTGTCCGACCGACCGACGGCTGGCTCAATGCAAATTCCAAATACAGGAACACTCACACATGCATACTTGTATCTGTGTGTGTGTCTTTTTGTAGCACGTGTGGTTTGTGCACATGTTGCTGCTGTCTGAGAAGACTCACGCAGAGCGACAATTTCAAAAAAAGAGAGCGCCGCAAGAAAGAGAGTGGGTGAGAGGTGTTCTATGTATTGTATGTACTTCATACATTCACATATACATATGCGCAAACATTTGCTGTTGCTGGCTGAGGCGGCAGCGGCTGCTGCTGCTGTTAGTGCCTGAGTGAGTGAGTGAATGAGTCTTGTTTGGCCAAAAGTGCCGCTACTTTTATGAAGCGTGCACTCGCTCTTTTGTGGCTCTCCCACACGCACACTCACATGTACTGAAACGATGAGAGACATTCGTTTTTGTTGTTTGTGCTTGAAGCGCTATTTTAGGTTAAAAATTTGCTACCACAGCAAAACCAAATGTAAATGACGTGCAAACCTGTGTGTATGTGTGTGTTTTACAAGCAAAACTCAATAATTTCGCTTAGTAAATTGCGTGCGGAGTGTGCAACAAGCTATAGAGGTGATGGTAAAAAAACAAATACTAACATTTTCATATGGGTGTGTGTAATACATATGTATTTGATCAAGGTCAATAATCTGTGGCTTAGCGACGGAGGAGACGGGTGAACGAACATTGAAAATTGGTTAATAAGCAGAAAAAAGCAGGTAAAGCGTCGGCAAACGGAGCGAATGCAAAATTTTGCAGCAACAACACAGCGAAGCGCATTGTAATTAAGCTTAAAAACCAGTTTAAAAAAGCGCACAAAAGAGAACAGCCGACTTCGAGAGCGCACAATCACACATACACAGAGATTAAGCCACTAATACACATGCATTCAAACTGTGAGCTCATAATTATTAGCCCCAATTGTGGAGCGAACTCAAACACAGACACACGCAAACACTCAAAGAAGAAGAGAGAATCACACACACACTGTTAAAGTAGCAACAAAGTGACAGCTGTTTAAGGTAAAATGTATTAAACAACAACAACAACAACAACACACTGGCAATGACAACAAGTAGCGGCGGGGGCTACAAGCTTTTTTAGCGCGATAATACAGTGTGTTGTCATCGTGTACACTATCGGTATCGATATCTATGCAAAAATCGATGGTTGTATATACATGATTTTGTTTTCACTGTGCCACTACAGCTAAGCAACCGTTATAAACAAAGCTGGAAAGCGAAAATGCTCTCAGCGAAGTAATCGAAAAGAAAAAGAGAGCGCTGGCATTCTGTGTAGTCGTGACGTCTGTTTTATGCTTGCGGCCGAAAAAAAAACAACAACATAAAGCTGAGGCAAGTTGTGTGTACATTGTACAAAAACAACAACGCCAGAAATACTTTGGGTTTGCCGCTGCGTCGTTGCCACTTTTCACTGGGCAGGCACTTTACCACGGTCTCGTCTCTCACTCTCTTGGATTCATTCACAAACACATGCACACATACGCATACACACACACAGGCTTATAAATACACTTGCATACATAGCAGCTTTTTTGTTTATTGTTTGCGGCTAAATAAAAGGCTATAAAAAGAGCATTCGCACAAAGTAATGTCAATGCAATTAGTCAATGTCCTTGTCATTAAAAAACAACAACAACAAAGCAATGTCGTCGTCGACGCTGTCGTCGGGGTCGACAGCAATTTCACCACAGCAAAGCAGCAGCGACAACGACGTCGACGGCAGAACAGAGGCGCATTCAACTTGAAACAATTTATCAATAGCTAACTGTAAAAGTAAAATGAATCGCAATATGACGTCGAACAAATCGGAAGAAGGAGAGACAACTACGACAACTACGTTACGATTACGATTTCTATTGACGTAGCATGTGTTGATATGTGAAAAAGATTACGATACGAGTGGAATTTGCCATGGGAATGAGACGCCGTCGGCGAATCCACTACAACACAAATTACAACCAGAGACCGAGTGATAATTTGTGGTCAGAGATAGCGTATGAGAAGCATTTGTCAAATAATACAAAGAAAAAAAGGAAATAGTAGACACACGCCACAAAAACTACTGATAAGAGCGGAGTGCCAAATATAAAAGCAAAAAAACAAAGGCAATCGAGGCCATCAAGCAACTCCCGTAAATGAACAGAATTCAGAACTTGCCAAGGCGGCTATAGCGCAAAATAAGAGAGAGCAGAAACCGACGAGAGTAAGCTTTAGGCAGCAGCAGAGCGGGAGAGAACAGTGTCATAAAAGAGCGCGCGCGTGCACAAACGAAACAAAAACATTGCAAATGACACAGGTGACGTTTTACGCGTGGGCTGACCACAAAGTTAACACACACACACACAGAGCGAGAGGCAAAGTGTAAAAGAGAGCACAAAAGAGAGCAAGTGTGAGAGAGGGGCAGCAAACTACTACTGCTGCGACTGGCCGACAGACGTGCACGCCATGTGAGTGATGATGAAGACACAAACACATGCG
Source organism: Drosophila parthenogenetica (assembly GCA_035047505.1). Lineage (NCBI taxonomy): Eukaryota > Metazoa > Arthropoda > Insecta > Diptera > Drosophilidae > Drosophila > Drosophila parthenogenetica. The sequence continues at coordinate 5,229,741 of JAWNPM010000247.1, read as the reverse complement.
AGTTTATTTATTTGATATATATCTATGTATGTGTGTATTGTTTTGGTTTTCTCATGGGTACAACAAAATTTTTGCTGCGCTGCACGTTGCGGCGGCCTTGAAGTTTTATTAAATTTATAAAAGCTCAGAACGTAAAAACAGTAATTCGCAATATTTGTAATACATGGATAGAAAAGCACCGAGCCTAACAAGGGAAACACGGATATTTAATGTGACAACTTTTAATAGGGGTAGTCCTTAGATTGATTGGGAATTTTGCTGGATTTCATCAGATTCATTGGTAACAAAAGCTCGCTTCGATCAGTGATGATTGTAGATGGAGGCCGGTTGAATTTTCTTGAACATAGCGGCTCCAGTTGATTATGAAATTTTTCTTGATCGATGGTAGTCTTGGAAGTAAACCAGAAATGCCAATCTTGATAGGAGTTACTGAGTTTCTTAGAATGGATTCATGTTCTTCAATTTGAGTGGGAAATAGTCATGGACCTTGAGCTTGATTCAAATGGAAAACGATTACTTGCTTAATCTTGAAGTCGATTCTGCAATGTTGTGAAATTCAAGCGGGGTTAATGCCGGGCGTTATAGCTACCATGAAATTTAAGGTATTCGGATTTATTTTTCCTTACCTGCTACTTTAAGCAGCTCGGCATCGACCAGCTCACTGAGATCCGGCTCTTCGCCATACCAGAAGATCCATAGCTCCTTGGCAGCGGCCAGCGATAGAGGCGGGTGTACAGTGGTCGATGTGGTAATCTCAAAGTTTAAGGCATTTGGATCGGTGTTATCCTGCTTGGTGGATTGTACGCGACGCCACACGCACAGCATATCCGCCTGCATGCATCGTGAATAGGATCGTAGTATTGGATCGGCCAAAGGATCACTCGACGCATTTGGCCGTTCGCCGTTAACGAACTTTCGCCATTTTATTCCACACAAATCAGTCTGTGGAGGAGTAAAAAGAAGAAGAAGAAGAAATGTTATCATTTGTTGCTTAATTAACATATTCATCGTATGTGTTTATCGGTTTGAGATAAGAAAAAAAAAACAATAAATAAATAAATAAAAGTATTTCAAAATATAATATTGTACAATCGATAGCACAGCCAAGTGCTTGTTTACATATATAACAACTACAGTGTTAAGTCGATAAGGTAAAAGCTTAGATATTCTTTTGTAAGATTTAGTGAGTGGTTCATCATGACGTATGCTTACTGTATCTAACTGAGATTACACCTACGCTTTGTTTACAAATCCCACACAAATCCCTTCACTTCCGCCCCTCCCTCGCCCTGCTCTAGCACTTGTATTCAACTACAAAAGCTACAGTGAGCGACCCTAACCAATATGAAAACAACTGTGCAAGACAGTGTTGCAAAACGCTTTACACATTCCACAGTTGCTGCACTTGTAACAGAAAAAAAAACAAATAAAACGAAACGCGCACACAAAGCAAAGCTCAAAACAAAAACACAACAACAACAGAAACAGTAGAAAAAGAAGAAGAGGCTATGCAGAAGACAATTCGAAAAGAAAAGCTAAAGCTAAAGCTAAAGCTATACAACAAAAACAGAAAAAACTCAAAGAAAAAAAAACTGGCTAGGGTCGTGTCTTTGGCTCGTCATTGGCGGCTTCCGTTGCGAGTTGTTGCTCTTCTTCTTCATCTACTTTTCGTTGTTGTTGCTTGTAGTTTGTAGCTTTGGAACAAGTTGTTTGAGTTGCTGTTGTTGTTTTTTGTTGCTGCTGTGGCAAGCACAAATCAATGGAAGCGCACAAACGGCCAAAGACAAAAAACGATAGTCAAGAGTGTTAGGCAAAATACAAAAAAATAATACGAACATGAGAGACCGTATAAACACACACACACACAAGCACACACACATGCAGTCAGAAGCCCCCCGTCATAAACATAACCAAATAACTGCACCTCACACGCACGCACACACACACACACACACACGCGCAAAACACACCTACAGCGAACAACAACAAGCAAGCAGAAGGTATTCCCCAAACCACGAATGGCTGCCGACCGACTACGTCGACGAACATCGCCCCCAACAACAACAAGAAACAGAAGAACAAAAGCAACAGAAACAGAGGCAGAGGCAACAAGAGACCGTCGCGTCGTTCCACATTCTTCCGTCCGCTTGATTTTGTATTTCGAATTTGGTATCGCAATTTGTGTTTTCATTTTCGCTCTCGTTTTTACAACTCGCTACTTTGTATGGTTGAGAGACTTGAGTTTTTTTTTTTCCTTTTTTTGTGAATTTTGTTTTCTTTTTCTACATGTTTATGGGCCTTTTACTTTTTGGGCGAGCGCAAAAGCATATATTTAATAAAAAATATATAATTCCCCCTCCCACTCTGGTTTGTAGACTGTTTTTGACGTTTCCCAACATTGTCATCATCCCACGGCAGCAAACAACAACAAACGTTTAGGTCGCCGCTGTCTTTTATCTGCCGACGTCAGCGGCGTCTCGTTGCACACTCGTGAACTGTATGTGCGTGTGTGTGTGTGACCGTGTGTGCATGGATTTGTATTCTCTTATTATTTTCGTATTTTTGCGATTTTCATACTCAAATCTACACACAACAAGCAAACATTTATTCTGTATGTGTTCTCTGCGAGCGGTGGCGGCTTTGAGGCTTGCGCTCGTTTTGCCTCTGGCACATATTTTCATTAGTGTGTGAGTGCGTCGCTCTCGCATTCGCATTCGCTCTCTGTGTTATCATTCTGACACGCTTTGCTTGTGTTTGTTCAAGCGCGCGTGCCTTCCAAGTTCAGTTCGTCTTTTTTTTTTCTTTTGTCAGCTGCCTCTCTCACAGACGCTCTCTAATTGGGTCTATCTGTTGTCTAGCAAGTTTCTCTCTCTCTCACACTCGCTGTTACTGTTCATTTTTCGCTCAGAGAAAGTTTTGCGCGTTTGTTATTGTTTCGTTATTTCGTACAGCGTTCGTTGGCGCGTCGTCGGTCACTCAGTCTTACTGTATAGAGCTGCAAAACCATCTATGGGAACTATCGATAATATAGATGTAGCTCTTGAACCTTTTAAGCAAGAGTTAAATGTAGTTATAGTTATTTTTAGAAACTGAGCAAAGGTGCTACAAAGTACTGATATTCTTAATTAACTTTGTTAATTATTATTTATAACAAAATACATATAATTAAATAAATGTTCATTTCTAACACAAGTAAATTGTTCGTTAGCTTTCTTTCAGTTAAATTTTAAACTATCGAGTGGCGACACTATCGTTTATTTTACAGCTCCAACGCTGTCTTTATTTCTCTGCTAATGTCGTATAGTCTGCTGAGCAGAGGGCGGTATGGAGTGGGGAGGAATAGTCAGGCAGGCGTGTTGAAGCACGTTGACTCGTACGCATCACTCTCCATTGCTGTTGCTGAGCTTAGGTTGCCATTTGAGCTTTTCTTTTGCTGTTATTGCTGCTGTTGTTGAGCGAGATTCATTAAAGAAATATGCCACTGCCACCGCTGCTGCTGCTGCTTATGTGAAAAAGAAACGGCGTTGCGACCCGGCCAACTAGACGCCGATGAAGAACCTGTTATGACCGACCAAACGACCGGCCAGTTGCCGCATGTAGTACCCACAAATACAAACACACACACACACACACACGCAAAGACATTCACTTAGTTGTTGCTTCTTTTTTGACTTGTTTTGTGTCTATGCATAGTTCCGCTTTAAAAATAACTAAAAGAAAATGTGAATTTAGCTCAAAGAGCGTGAGACTGTTTGGAATTAAACCAAATATCGGTAAGGAATTACACGCAACGTCTATCGATTAAGCCACAAGGACATCGAACGATCAGCGTAGGAGGTGCTGGGGGGTCGCTAGCAGTGATGCATTGTCACTGACCTAGATCTAAGACAAATTGGCAAAGAACGGAAATGGAAATTACCCGAAAGAGAGACAAAAAAAAGAAAAAGAGAGTGTGAGAAATGTTGTGTTTGTGTGTTGATTGTTGTTGTATGTTAAATAAAAGGCGACACTTACCAAGGCATAGAAGTTTGTATGGCAATCCTCCAAACTTGCGCCGTTTGTCTGATGATTTTGATGCGTCATAGTTCTTGGCTTTTTATTTTTGCACAACAGCAGCACCTCATTTTCTCAAGATGTGAATATTGTGTGAGAAATTGGTAAATATATTTATATTTATGTGTAGTATTTCTTCTAGTATTTATTTGCACATTTGTTGTGATTGCGATTGGGATTGAATTGATATATTCTTTCTTTTCTCTATATTTTCTTCACTTTTCTTTTTGTATTGATTCTCAAAATACGGCGAGAGACACAGATCCACAGACACTGGCACAAATACACGCACGTTCACGCTCACACATACAAATTGCGTTGCTTGTTTTGAGTGAATTTTGTATTTTGCTGCTGTCGCATTTGTTGTTGTAGTTGTTGACGACGATGCTGTTGTTGTTGTTGTTGTGCAGCTGTTGCAGTTTAGAACTACTTTTGTATTTGGCGATTAGTAGAAGAACAAGAACAAGAGCGAAACATGAATTATTTATTATGTATTATTATTATTTAAATTTTTATTTATTTTCTATCTATTTTGAATGCACTCGCACATCGGCACTTTATTTATATTCATTTTGTGTTTAGGTTTTTGACTTTGTCGTTCACTTCGCGTTCACTTAAAAAGAGATATTGAGATTAGCTATTGTTGTTATTTGCAATTGTTATTGCTACTGCTGCACAATTTCATTTTGTGCGAGCTTCCGAAACCGAAACACGTTCAGGTAAATCAATTTCGAAATCAGCAACATCATCGCACCATCGCAGCCGCAGCACCACCAGTAACAGTGCCGAGAGAGGCGCGCGTATGTTTGAGAGAGGAAGAGTCTTGGCATGCGAATTGCACTCACAAACACTCGTTCACACAGTCACTCACTCACTCATTCAGTCCCTCACATACTGCCATACGACAATGAAAAACAATTTTGTATTTTTTAAGTTTCTGCCTTATTGTTTTTTTTATTGGGTTTTGCTTGCTTGTGCTGTTGCTACTACTTATTTGTTGCTGCTGCTGCCTTCTCTCTCTCTCTCTCTCTCTCTGCCTCATACGCACACACACACATATATATCAACTTGAACACGGACATATGCGGCAATTACAAGGGTGGACGGCCGCCAGAAGCAGCAGCAGTCATCATCTCCTAATACCTCACTCTCTCTCTCTCTCTTCCCATGTGCTGAACCACTGTCCATTCATTCGGCACTGAGCGACGCACGCGAGAGCAGAGAGCGAGCCGCCGTTTGAGCGAGATACAAAAATTGACTTTTCAAGGCGCGCAGACGACGTGACGAGACCGACGACGACTACTACTACAACTGGGGTGCTTCTATGCATATGTGTGTGTATGAGAGAGCAGGCAAGCGAGTTACATACATATAAACACCGACGCACGACGATGAAAGTCGTTGGATTTTCGTTAATCGTTGATGTAGACAAAAAAAATAATAAATAGGTAGTTTCTTTAACTACAGTTTATTCAAATCAAGTAAATAAATATGTATGTATGCATAATGCTGAATATTTCTTTGTTTTTTATATTTAATGCGACGTTAATATTAGTCATATAACGGTGATTTGCCGCCGACGTTCTCAATATGCACTTTGAAATACATTTTCTGTATACATTTTTCAAATTTCGATTTTTTATCGTTCAACGACAACACCAATAATAAATAATTATTATTTGTGGTTTTGGTTTGCGTGTTTCATATCGCCTTTGCTCTCAGTGCAAAACATAGGTAGATAGAAGAAGCAGCAGATGAGTAATAGTAAATTGTAATGAGTTTGTGCTTAAAACGGCACTCACATACACACACGAATACACTTGCACATCCACACGCGTTCTATACACACACACGCACACATCAACAGCATAGAGGTGACAGAGATGGAGACTCGATTTAAATATTGTTAATCTGTTTGTATCGAACTTGCACCTTGCACTGCGTTCACCGAATTGTTAAATGTATATTTTATTTTAAATTTAATACTCAATATATACGTATACATACATATATATAATATATATTCATGTATATATGCTTAAGTTTTCTCGCTTTTCGCACAAACACCAAATGACGAGTCAGAAAATTTTAAACCGACTGTGAGACCGTTTCTGCTGCTGCTGCTACTGCTAGCTGGCAACGGCAACGACAACGACGACGCGACATCGCCACACACAATGGAAATTTCGCTCGCCTAGCTTTGCTTTTGCTTTGAGTAGTTCCTAAAAATGAGAGCGACAACTACGGACAACAGCAGTAGAAGCAGCAACAGCGAGTAGCGAGAATCGAACAGCAGCCACTCAAAAGAAGATTTGTCAGTTCTCTCTCGAATACGAATAGCGGCGTTTTGCTCATTTTGCAACTGAGCGAGCGCCAGAGAGCCGCGTCCAAACAAGTTTGTTTTGTTGTATGCGTGTGCTGTTTATATACCGTCTCACTCGTTCCCTCTCTCTTTGTCTCACACTCTCTCTCTCTATGACTCTCTTCCTTTTGTGCATCGCCCTCTACTTGAATGCTGCCTGCTTAGGGATGCAACTTTTAAAACCAGAGAATAACAAGATCGATTTGGTTAAATATGACGCAGACAAAATGGCCAGACCGTGTTTTAAAAAACATTTCGCAATTTTTTTGCTGTAGGAGTTAACAAAGCTCTAACAGACGATCTACAATAACCTTAGACTTCAAAAAACTCGGAGAAATTTAAAAGAATCTAAATTCAAAATCTGTTTGCTTCATGTTTTATGCACTACACAACACTGCACACACACACACGTATAGATTAATATGTATTTACATATATAGAGTGCGAAACGTGATACATAGACAGCATTCCTCTCGCATTCACACGCACACAGCAATGACAAACGCACCTATATACATACGTGAAACACGCATACACTCAAACACACAGATACATATGTAGCAGTGACGCGAGCAACCACTTTCGTAGGTTTTCTTTCGAATGTGTGGTACACATATCTTTTTTGATTTTTTTGTTCGATTTTGCCAAGTGGCCGATTTATGCTTGTTCTTTGATTTACTTCCATTCCGAATGTAATTGCTTATTTTAAGCCTATTCAAATTTTACAATGGATGCCGCGACTTTCGTCTGTTCCTTTTCTTTACATACACATATACATATTTACTACGCACACACACACTCACGTACTGAATCGACACACAAAATGATCCCCTTACCAGCGGCAAATAGCTCAATTATTAAGACTGTTGCGGAAACATTTAAATGCAGTTAGACGAATGCAAGTAATTATGACTGATATTTAAATTATTGCACTGTAATTTATGTGTATTAATTTTAATGTGCTTCACTAAGGCAATTTCTCTCCTCTCTCTCTCTCTTTCGCTCGTCTCGACTCAACACGACACACACATACGCGCATACACATCGTCTGCTTATGTATGTATGCGGATGTACACATGCATGTATGTACATATTTTCGCATTTCTTTGGCTTTGACTCTTTTTATCATTTACATTTTTAGTGCGATGTGCCACTTTCCGTTCACATTTCTATCAAACTTACACTTCTTAAGTCTAACCGGCACGTTACTTCGCCTGCGTATCGTATACGTACGCAATTGGCGGTTTTTAACAATTTAAATTTAATTAAAATTCACGGAGCAAATTTTTCCAGCAACAAACTGCCGTTTTCTTTGCGTTTCTTCGTCCGAACGTCGCGACGGAGTGTTGGCAAGCGTACCGATTAAGCGTTGCATTTGAAGTTCTGTTCAGCTGTTCGCAAAAGGCTGGTATGGTGCTCACGTCAGTTGCAGCAAAAATTCATTTATATATTCAACAAATTTATTGAAAACTACTCTTGGTTACATAAACAAAATTGAATTTTTATATTTAGGCAAAAAAATATAAAGCTGCAAGCTTATTTAATTAATAGTAAATAGAATATCGATAATTGTATCGTGTATCGCAACTATCGCGTAGCGGTCCAATATTAATATCGATATTTTGTGATTTATTAAACGAATCGAACAATAAGGAATTTTATGTTTTTAATTATAAAATGGCAACAAAATTGAATGTTAACATCAGGACACTCCTGACGAACTGTGAGGATCTTGCCAAAAGCGAAGATAACTTTTGGCGATTGCAAAAGTTCCTGAAATCACTTGACACCATGGTTGCCGAGCTGGCGGCGATGGAAGAGTGAGTTTTATAAAACAAAAAAATGGATTAGCATTTGTGATATACAATGCCCACACCCCCTTCATGCACCACAGCCCACAAAGTGCTTCGCGGATTCCCGGCTACAAAGATCGCCTTGCTGCCCTTAAACAAATCACCGGCTACACAAATAATTCCAACAATGCAAGCAATGGAAGTGCTGGAAAGATGGAATCTTCCAGTGAAATTGCACTGCAAGAGATGCGCCAGTTGCAGAATACGGCAAAGCACAATGAACTACGCAAGGATCTATTGCAAGGTATATGACAATTGGTAAAACACTTGCCACATTCTTAGTATAACATTTTCATTGTCAAGATGCGGACACACTGCGAAGACGACGTGGCACCGAAGACCCAACGGCAGCAGCGGGAAGTGTTAGCGGCGGCGGCGTTGCCGGTGAAGCTGCTACAGGAAATAACATGAATGAGGCTGTCAAGTATTATAATAATGCCCAGGAGAAGATAACAGAGCATATGCTGTCGCTAACACGTAATCTAAAGGAACAAACGGAGACGGCAAATCGCATCATCAGACGTGACACTGAGGTGGTTTCCCGTTCCACGGGAATGGCAGATCGCAATCTAAATTCACTAGGCAAAGAGGCTGAGAAATTGGAGCAGCATTCACGAAAGGCCTACAAATGTTGGCTTTGGCTAATGATTGTTTTTGTGATTGTGGTGTTTATTGGTGAGTCAATAAGTGGGAAAATTTGGCTTTAGCTGTGTTGAGTCAGTCTGTTGTGTTAACTCACCACGAGCGAGCTTAAATTTCACCACGATTGAGCAGCTTGGCAGTCATTAACACACGCACTCTTTCTGTTTCTCTTTCACTCTGCAGGCATGGTGCTCTTTATGAAGATCATGAAGAAGAAGAAAACTTAAGCTGTCAGTTTGGAGTCCCGTTGTCATAGTTCAATAGGTTATCCTATATATGGGTGTGTGTGTGTGCTGTGTAAACAGATTAAACGAGATAAAGCCACTAATAACGCATTTATTCATAATTAATAGTTTAAGCTGTGCATATATATGTATGTACTTGAGTGTAGTTATAAAAAACAAATTTGTGGAATTATTCGGCCGCTATGAGCTCAGTGACACCGTTCTTGGTGATCAACTGGAGCAGTGAACCCGACTTGGGACGATCCTGGTTTTCGGTCCACTTGTTGAAGAGTTGCGCCACCTCCGTGAGTGTTGTCCAGCTGCCGAAATCGGCTTTGGGCATCCATTGGCGATTCATTGGTGTATCTAGGGTAACGGGCAATATGGATACAACCAGTGCATCGGCGGGTAGACCAGAATTTGCGCCAGCCAGTGAACGGGTCAATTGATGCACTGCAGCCTTGGCCATGCCATAGCCAATCATGCCAGGTGTGCCTTCCAGCGCTGGCTTGGCACCAGTGAGTGCAAGCAGACCGCCATCCTTGAGATGTTGTGCGGCCAGAGCGGCTGAAATGGTAGAGCTCCAAACACTCTGGCGCCACATCAGATCCGAATTCTTAGCCAAATCTACGAGGGGAATTCCAAATAAATACACGTTTGTGAGTTATTTCTGTGATGACTCACCTTTCTTGGCGTTGCCACCAGCCCAACCGCCGGCAACACAGATCACAGCATCCAGTTTGTTGCCAGCCAGAGATTCACTCACTTTGCCAATAACTGCCTGTTCCTGTTCCTCCCAACTGGCATCTCGGGGCACCACGACACTGACATCGGCACGCTCATTTTCACTCAAATCAATGCTACCAACCCACTGAGGTGAAGGTAATAAGCGAAACAAAAGAAACAACAATTAAACAATTGAATTGGCCAATTAAAAGTGAAAGGAAATTGAACTTACAAAGTTTTTGGCTTTGAAATGCTCGACGCAGGCGGAGCCCAGTGCTCCCTTGCCACCATAGACAACTACTCGACCTGCGGACATTGTTCGTGCTGCCAGTTTGACGGTTACAACTCAACTAAACTCACAAAACAACAGCAAATAACAACAAAAGTTGTGAGCTTGAGCGCGAGCTGGGCTTTAATTTCTTGTCCGTCCAGTTGGGGGTTTTAGCCTCAAATCAAGTTATTTGACGTTAAATTAAAGCGGTTCTTGATTGTTCAGGTATTTCACATAAATTAATTCCAAATGAGAGTGAACAAGTTTTCCTTTTTTATTTTCGCGTGCAGCAACAAGTGCAAAAAAGAAAGAATCAATAAATATTGTTGTTTTATATTTGGTTGGGACCAAAAATACTACTATAGTGGGAATTTAAGTACTATTGCCGGCTGCTGATATCGATATATTTTAATATTAGCTTCTTCATCTACACAAAAGATGGCGCCAGCGTGTGTTGTCGGCAGCTTTGACTTGTTTTATTTGTACAATTTTCAAGCTTTACTAAAAATGTTACATTTAATTTTATTTAATATTAGTGATGCTATTCATTTTATCCTTCTTTTTATCAGTATTCTAATTTTATTCTAAGCTACCCGCCAGAATTCTGTGCTATTCAGTGTTAACAACGCTTAGTTCACAAGGTGGCAGCGCCGTTGGCAGTCACAATTCATTGCAATCGCTATCGATATTAAGAATTGACATTCACACTGGAGGATGTACACGTACACTCACACTCACACACGTACACGTACACACAATTTTGTCGTGATTTCTTTATTTGTTTAAAATAATAGTCAAAATACTGTTTAAATGAATAGTTAAATCGTGCACCGTTATGTGGAGTGTTTCTGATTTTGTTGCGCTCGTTCTCGCGCTATAAGCGACCAAATTTTCGGCAACAAGCAAAAAAAGACAACATTGCTCGCATTGAAAGAGGGGAGATAATTTTTATGCGAGCGAGTTTATTTATTCCTAAGAAATTGTTAATTGCAACTGCAAAATGGAGCGGCGCGTCAAATTAAAAACAATTAATCCCCATATAACATGCAAAATTTGTGGTGGATACTTCATAGATGCGACGACAGTGACGGAGTGTCTGCACACATGTGAGTTGCCAAATTGCCAATTGCCAGTTTCAGTATCCGCATCCAAAGACTTCAGCAACCTGCAACTGCACCCCCTGCCACCGTCTCTTTCTATCTCATCTGGCTACACACCGGTTGCGGTTACGCCAGTCACCGTCAATCGAGGCTAAAGTGGAACCTATTCCAATGAAAAAAGCTTTTTAATTTAAATCCCCAATCCACTCTATCTATTTGCTTAGCCGGTGAATTGTGTATCACGTGGGAGTTGAAATTCTTTGTGTGCGGATGCAGAACTATTGAACTTGAATAGTAATGTTATTAATGCCTTTGCTTGTTAATTCCACTTTACAGTTTGCAAGAGCTGTCTGGTCAAACATTTGGAGGAGAAGAAAACATGCCCTACCTGCGACAACATCATACATCAGTCACACCCGCTGCAATACATTAGTTTCGATCGCACCATGCAGGACATTGTGTACAAATTGGTGCCGAAGCTGCAAGAAGGTGAGTCAAAGGCTTACATATATAATAAATAATAATTATTAATTAATCATGGTTTATTTGCAGATGAATCACGACGTGAACGCGACTTTTACAAGAGCCGCAACATGCCATGCCCCAAGGACATAACGCAAAACCATGAGGATGACAACGAGAAGGTGATGGAGGCGCATGCCGAATCCGATTTTCATCGTTTAGACGAACAGGTCAACGTGTGCCTCGAGTGTATAAGCAATAACTTTAAGAATCTTCAAAGGCGCTTCATACGCTGCAGTTCGCAAGCGACGATAACGCACCTGAAGAAGCTCGTCGCCAAGAAGATACTCAATGGCATCGAAAAGTATCGTGAAGTGAGTACAAATCAAATCGATCAATCAATTACACATGCAATAATTATCGATTGGCATTGCTTACATTTACAGATCGATATACTGTGTAACGAGGAGCTGCTGGGCAAGGATCATACGCTGAAATTCGTATACGTGACACGTTGGCGTTTTCGAGATCCGCCTCTACGATTGCAGTTTCGCCCTCGAGTCGAGCTTTAACCTTATAATATATATTTACATATATATTGATTTGAGAAATGTTCAGGCGCAGCACACAGTAAAAAATGATCTATTTTTTTATACATACTATATAATTTATTGACATAGTGCTCCATAATGTATATATATTATATATAAATCTTAGCAGTTCCCCATAGTCTACCCCCCTAATCCCCATAGTTTAAGTCATCTCTCTTAAATATTAATGTGTGTATAAAGTCGTAACTAATTGCATAGTCGTTAAGTTTAAAACCGTGATTAGCATACTCTCTTCGTGTGACTTTATTTGCGGCATTATTAGCATTTTGAGCCTGATTTAATCAAACTTATCCTAACCCTCTTTCCACGCCCCAGCCCCTTGAACCTTCTAAAAACAAATCCTTATAGAAATGCAATATTTTTTGTTGTATGTTTTTAGTTTTCAAGTGTATTATTTATATTAATTTAATGTACAAAACACACGAATGTAAATAGCAGTTGAGTAAATAAATTTGTAATTATGTAAAATTTATCATCAATTTGGGTTCCTTCTATAGCTAAATCGGGGATGGGGGCCAAGCGGTGGTCCACTTCTGTATCTGTATGGTCCAAATCGAGGAAACTGTTGAAAGTAAGGTCTCGGGGGACGCAGTTGTGGATTCATGCCGCCAAATGGCAAAGGCGGGTACATCGGATTGAAGCGTTGCCTCGGCGGATGCGGCGACCACCCCTGAAAATACAAATATCAATAAGTTAATATGCTCAGGATTAACGGGGTAAAACAAGTGGCTAACGTATGCGTTAATAAAATCGGCAGCTGGAACTGGCACCGGAACCGTTATGATGCGTGGAGTTCGTGAGCGACTGCGGCTACGTCTACGGCGTGTGGAGTCTTGCTTTCCATAGCTTCCACTGCGGCTACGTCTGCGGCGTGTGGAATCTTGTTTGCCATAGCTTCCACTGCGGCTACGTCTTCGGCGTATGAAATCTGTTTTGCTATGGCTTCCACTGCGGCTATGTCTGCGACGATGGCGCTCATCGCTTCTGGAACGCCGGCGATGACTGCAACAGTTGTTTTGCCTCTCGGACCGTGATCTCGATCTGCTACGGTGGCGACTCCGTTGTGGTCGGTGAACTCTTTGCGGTGGCGACGGCGTTCGTTGCGCTCTGTGACGCAGATTTCTCACACGGTCTCGCTCACGTCCGGCATCAGCGAAATAGGGAACTTTTTCCTTCTCCTTGACACTAGAACGTGGATGCCGCCTTGAACCTAAATGCGACAAAAAGGTTTTTTTAGTACGACGCCATAGGATAACTGATTTCAGTTTTCCATAGTTTTGTCTTCACTGTCATCTCTTCGTTGACTTCATCTTTCGTCGCTTATTGCGCATTCGTTTTCGCTGCAAAAATGTTTCAATTGCATCGCCTTTTTCACAGTTTCACATTTTGTCACTAAAACAAAAACAAAAAAAAATTGTTTATTCACAATTGTGCACAAATATATGTAATATAATTTCACTATACGGACCTTTAGACGAACGGCAACTGCTGCTATCGGCATCCATAATTATTAAGTAAAGTGATTTGACGCCATTTATGCACTTGCACTGCAGGAATATAGCCGGGAGAAGGTTACGCACTGCACAAAGGTTCGCTGCGCGCAGATGACGTCACGAGCAGTGAGTGTTCGTCGTATATTAAAGCGTTATATGATTGACGCTTTAAAAGCGCACACAAAATATAACTTAAATTAAAAACTCAACATTTAAAAGCGGCATTTAAATGACTACCGGCGCGTGAAAAATGAGAATCAATATTCAGCAACCTCTTTTAAATTAATCCATGCACTCGTGAGGCGTATCGCTAATAATCGATAGCATTTTTAAAAATCGATTTACAAGTCAAACACTGCGCTTTTGAAATATATATGTGTAGATGTTTAGTACGCAGTTTAAAAATGTTAAGATTGCTTTTAATACTGACTTTAACATTAAGTGCATCAAGCATGCAACAACACTTGACGTCGCCAAATATAGTTTTGGTACTGACGGATGATCAGGATGTAGAGCTGCATGGCATGTACCCATTGCGACAGACAATGGAACTGTTTAGCACCCACGGAACGCAGTTCACAAATGCTTTCACAAATACTCCAATCTGCTGTCCGTCGCGGGCAAGTATTCTAACTGGACAGTATGCTCACAACCATAGGACCTTTAATAATTCTTTAAGCGGTGGTTGCAACGGCCGAACATGGCGTGATCGGTTTGAGCCGCAGGCTTTGCCGGCTCTGCTGCAGAGACATGGCTATACGACATTTTTTGCTGGCAAATATTTAAATCAATTTAAAGGTGCTCAAGTCCCGCCCGGCTGGGATCAGTTCTACGGACTTCATGGCAACTCCCGCTACTATAACTATACACTGAGAGAAAACGAACAGAATGTTAGCTACACTGATAAATACCTCACTGATCTGCTAAGCGAACGGGCAACTGAGTTTATACGAAAGAGTGCAATTGAAAACGACGGAGAGAGGAAACCTTTTTTTGCTATGATTTCACCACCGGCTGCCCATGAACCTTTTACACCGGCACCACGACATGCAGGCACCTTTGACCAGGTGTTGGCTCTGCGGACACCAAGCTTCAATACACCCGATAGGAACAAACACTGGCTGGTTAGATCAGCGGAACGACTTCCAAATATCACGATAGCTACAGTAGATAAATACTTTCAAATGCGTTGGGAGGCACTACTGTCAGTGGATGAAATGATGGCGAGCTTGGTAGCAATACTGAATGAAACTCAATCCCTACAAAATACGTACATTATTTATACATCCGACAATGGCTATCACTTGGGACAATTTGCACAGCCCTACGATAAGCGACAACCTTACGAGACGGACATCAAAGTACCATTGCTTATACTGGGACCAAGTGTGCCAACTGCTCAAATTACTGACATGCCCGTTAGTTTAGTGGATCTCGCACCCACCATATTGGAGTGGGTTGGTTTGCCCGCATCTGATAGAATGGACGGTCGATCGTTTGGGTCTGCATTGATCTATGGTACGCCGCAACCACTGCATGATCGCACATTGCTCATCGAGTATTGGGGCGAAGGCAACGACGATACGTACAATCCTGAGTGTCCAGGACGACGTAGCGATCACTTGGCTCAGTGCACCCAAGCTGCTGACTGCCACTGTCAAGATGCTTGGAATAATACGTACGCTTGTGTGCGAGATTTCCGGTATGATCTCAATCGCATCTACTGCGAATTTCGCGACTCGGAGCATTATGCCGAGGCCTATGATTTGGCAAAGGATCCATATCAATTGGATAATATTGCCTATGATATGCTGCCCATTGAACAAGCTTTATATAGTCTGTTACTCAAGAATCTCACCAGGTGCGCTGGCAAATCATGTCACGATTAAACGCTGCTCAAATGTTAACTAATTTTATGCTCAAATAAAATCATGTGTTATTTAAATTATTCGATAATTTATGTCAACTTTGTTTATAAATAGTTTGTAGATCAGGATCTGGAGATTATACTGTTAACGTTTTTATGGTTAGACGTCCAATTCGAGTCATTTCTTTTTCGATTTCTTGCTGCAAGTGAAATGGAAAATAAATGTTTGTTAGGCTCAATTTCAACACAGTGGTGAATAACTGATATTCACCACGATTTGTACTCACGTCACGCGCAGATTGGCTGGCACCTCTAAGTCTTCGTGTATTTTTCTAATATGCGACTTGCAGTAGTCACTGCGGTAAAACGCCTTTCCGCAATACGGACACTGGAAGGGACATTCCCCAGTGTGTATATATTGGTGCCTATTCAGACCGCCACTCGATTGGAAGGAGGTATTGCAAACTGAACACTGGTATTGCCGTTCTTCTTCTTGTAACAACCCATTCTTTACAGGCGATTGCTTTTTCTTTTTACTCGCCTTGTCTAGTTTTGGCTTTTTAATTCGTTTCTCCAGTTTGTTGGCTTTGGGGGAAACTTCGCGGACCGACGACTTGTTCTCGGCGTGCCATCTGCAGAATTAAAAATATTAATAAATAGTCATATAAGTTAAGTTATTGGTACGCACTGTTTGTGTACACGTAGAATTTTCTTGTGTGCAAATGCTTTACTGCACATATTGCATTTGTACGGCTTCTCATTTGTTTCTGCTTCTATTGTTTTTAGATTATCACTCTCTTCTGTTTTGATGGTAGCCAAATTTTCTGCTACGCACAAATATTCTGTGTTTAGTGGCTCTGCTACATCTACTTCCTCTGGTTGTTGTTCATTTTGTACTTCTTCTTCTGTTTCTTCCTGCGTTGTTTCCATCTCATGTTCCTGTTCCTGCAGTGGTTCCTGTTTCAGCTGCCTATCAATGCCAGTAAGTTGGCGATAGCTTTGCTCACAGGTCCGCTTGAATTTCCAAGCATTCTGAGCACCAATCACACAACTTAAGCAGATTTTCTGTGGTAATTCATCGTTGTGTTTAACGTAACAATTGGCGATCTCATTAAGCATTTCCGCGAGACATGGCTCTGGGTTGCCGGGACCCACTTGTTGTCTCTGCACAAATATATCCACTAGCGTCACCGTGCTATTTAGACAAATACGGCATATTTCATATTCCATATTTGAAATTTTGTGGACAAGCGTCTTTGCTCTGGAATGTCTACAAGTGATTGTTATCGCATATTTCCCGTTGCGATCGATTTATTTCTTGCAGCAGCTGCGATAGTTGGATATCGATATATTGCGGAATAAAAATAAATCACAGTGAAGCGCGTAAAAGAATAATTATTTATTTTCAACATTTGAATAACATTTATGTAATGTGTAGACTTTTTTTTAATTACTTTAATTCTGTTTAAATGCTCAGGTATTGTATTGAAATTCAGGTGGTTTATTAAAATTAAAAATTGGTAATCGGTTCATTTACTCTTCGAGCTCAGCTATGAAATTATCGTTACTTGGAGTAGTCACAAAGGCAAATCGTGATTTTTTCGTTATTTTACATATGTAAATTCAATTAATGGCACAAATATCAAGTGCTTATTTGAGTTGAATGTCTCTATATATATATAAATATAATATTAATAATAATAATAGTCGTGTCAAAAACTTGCTTGTTGAAAATAGAATTAATCATTCTACAAAATAAACTCATTCGTACTTTAGAGTACACAATAAAATTAATTATTAAGAGTAGTTTATGGCATACGCCTGGTGCAAATCATGATAAATTTGAATACAAGTAGTAAATGTTTTTGTTTTTCTTATTTTTTTTTTTTTATAAATACATCATCATCAATACATTTTAAGTAAAAGAAGACTTTTGATTTTAACGGAATGTCTACAAACAATGTGATTTACTCTTTTCTTGGGATTTTTACTGAAAATGTTTGTGGGATTTTGGTTTTGGCTTTAATTGCGGAATGTGAATGTGAGAAAAGTGTTGAAATCTGTAGTTAATGTGTAGTCTACATGTGTCTGGTGTTGCCAAAGTTAATGCCCGACTGGGTAGCGCCCTTGTTGGAACCATACTGCAAGGAAATTACATTCTGGCCGGCACGAAGCTGCTCATCACTGAAGTTGCGCACGTTCTTGTCCGCCTCCTTGGGGCCAATCGAAGGCTTGTTGAAGTTCGATGCCTGGCAAAAAAGTATCGATATGTTTTGTTAGTCCAGGTTTAGGGAGTGGGAAAGTGTTGTGTAACGTACCTTGCGACCCAACGACTGCAAGCAGATGACGACAGAGTTGAGATTCTGACGCTCCCAGAGATCAACGCTTTGGAATGTCTCTTGTGTAGGCACACCAAAGTTCTTGGCGCACTCCAGGAACGCGGAAATATTCTCCATGCACTTGAAAGCCATTTTGCTCTCATTGACCTTCTTGATGCAGCCGGGCTGCAGAGCATTGGCCAACTTGCACAGGATCACGCCATCCTTGAGCACTTCAAAGAAGTTATCCGTATCTCCTGATGTGTTGATCGGTTCCGCTGTCACAGCCTTGATCCATTCCAAAGACTCCTGGGCGAGCTCCTCGCTGTACTTTGAATTAATCTACAAAAGAGAAATTTGGAAATTAGTTTCATAACCAAGCCAGCTCGTGATAAAGGCAGTTCCCAAAAGAAAATCATATCTAACATCACCTTCGACTGATACATGACTACAACAAGTGCTGCAATTTGCTCAACTAAAGCCAAATCGCAAATTAAATCATTTTCAGAGCTCTAATTTTCTAGCGTTATCTCCGAAAAGAACAAATTCAGATAACTCAGCTATCGGTAATTGCCTATAAACTTAGTACACACACCTAGAAAAGAATACATTTCACTCAAAAGGGTTGTAATTCAAGTTTGGATAAGGATAAGATTGCATTTTTGTACTCTACTTAAAAATAAACCTCCAACATCAGTACTGGGGATCACATGAGAATAAATCTGATTATATTAAGATTACTTTCCAGGGAATTAGTAATTATTAGCAAAATGTTTACTCTTTTACGCCAAAAAAAAAAAAAAACCTCTTAAACATTAGTAATGGGAATCCGCTGGATTTGGGACTTTTTTCAAAAATTAGCCTCATAAATTTGAACTGGGAATCATATAGAAGTAGATAATACAAAGATAACCTTCTTGGTACACGAAAATTCCTGTAAGGAATCTTCGAATAGAGTTTATTTTATCTTTGATAATAACTAATCAAATTTCGTAGCTAAAATGTTTAAATTTTTATGAAAAGCAAGCTGAATTTAGACGAAAAACACTAATTTGAAACAAATCGATCGATTTGAACGTTATTTCATTAATTTTTCTCCTCTGGGGTTAAGAGTCAGCTCAAATGCCACCCTAAATGGCCAAGACCAGCTCAATCAGTTGACAACACGCTTAGTTTTCTATGAATAACCATATTTGCTTATATTATTGTATTGAGCTTTATATTGGCCATATCCATATATGGCCTAAAGCAAATGCCGGCTGTTTGGGCGTCCTTCTCGATCAGATTTTGGCGCGTATACGAGGCCCACTTGTTGAGAATTGTTTGACTGGTCATTGGACTAATATGTGGCGCCAATCCCCCGAACAGAGGTGTGTGTTCACTTATGGGTGCTTGCGGTGAGGTGGAAAGAGAGGGAAGTATTTGAAAACTGTCTCGCTTTGCGTGTTGTCTTGGCATTATTTTTGGCTACGCGGCCAAATCGAAGCCCGTTTAGCACCTAGTTATTAGTGTTATTTAATTGAATTGCTGTCGCTAAATGAATTAAGATTAACTATCACTCCTGCTCCCGCTTCCTGCCTCTTCGATTCCCTCCGCTGCTCATTCGCTTTATCGTTGAGTGACTCTGACAGTGACTCTATTAAAATGAATGATCTCAGAAACAAATGGAAACGATTGTTTGTCGCCAATTGAGTAGTTTCAGCTGTTATTGTACGCGAATTTCGCAATTTACAAGCACAAAATTGTTTTGCTTTTTTTTTGTTCTTATCGTGCGTCCCCTTAAAAGGGAAATGCTTAGCTTGAGCGTGGAGGAGTGAGGAAATCGGAGCGAGAGAATTTTAATATGTGCATATAAGCAAACTTGGTACATAATGAAGGTGAATGGACTTCTGGAGAGTCTCCCTCTCACTCACTTCCTACGTTTCTTTCACGCTCTTCTATCCCCATCTTGTAACGGTAATCATTGTCTTACCACTGAGCTTTACGTGCTGATCAAGAAGCTGATCAAGCTGCTATATATGCAGATATATATCAGCCATAAAACACGCTAATCAGAGTTTAACAACTGGTATTTTATGTCTGTATTAACAGTTCTTTTGTTTGCCTTTCGCATTCTTTTGTTATTTATGGTTTAAATGTTTTTAATATGACGTGATTTTGTTTGTCGTTACGTGTAACGTGATATCAGCAATTGTTGATAATGTTATCGATATTTTTTTAATAGGAAATTGCAATGACCTTTGATTTTTGATTGACTACAAGAATGAGACCAGAACGATTACCGATAACATTATCGATAATTAAAAGCTAGCACAGCTTTCATTTGCAGTGCAATTAAAAATACCAAAAGAACGGTATTTAACAATCGCGGTCAGGTCATTAGATCTGATGAGCATAAAACGGTTAACCCCGAAAAAACAGCAGAAAAAGAAAGAGCAAAATCTGTAGAAAAACAATAAACAATGGAAGTTTTTTTTTTTTTTTTTGAAGGGTCAATTTATCTTGTTTGAGACGAAAGCTGAGAAAATCGTAAAACAATTAATAAAATCACATTTTGATTGACACCGCTGAACACGATGATCATAATTCTCGTTGGTCATTATGTTGATGGCAGATAAATTGACACCCTCGGGACATTCGGAATTAATTTTGATTAACAAATATCCACACAGAACTCACATCAAATCGTTAGAATCCACGCCAAAGACCGGCTTTTTTGGGCTCTATTATTACTTCTATAGCAAAATTATTCATGATCATAAATTATGTAGCAGCAGAAAAAAACAGCCGTTAAAATATTTATAAATTCGAGACATTTTTACACATTTCTTGCATAAATATTGACAAATATTCATGGGATTCTCGCTTATTGTCTGCGAATTCTGAGTGGAATTCGAACTGGAATTGAAATTGGTATTGAAAATTCGGAATTGTCAAGACATTGGCTTACAAACGTATCAAAATACGAAAGTAAACAATAAATTTCAGTTAAAAATAGCAGAGCTCAACATTTTGTATACCCTGTAACAAGTCAAAAAGGGCATTTAAAGCCTAAAAGCAAAAATAGCTGTTTATATTTGTTAAATACTGTTGTTAGCGCCATCTAGCGTTAGCTAGTTTAAGACTTTGTTAATTTACAGCCAAATACAGGGTATTTTAGGCTGCACTATAGCTATACTTTCTGCTTCTTTTGCTTACAACAAATTTTTAGTTTTGTTTCTATGAGTCAGCAGAGCGCTCAAAACTTAAGGCAGCAATAAATTTTTATAGAAATTCGCTATGAGGTCGCCATGAAATTCGACGAATGTATAATTGTGTGTATATGTGTGTATACAGTACAATGAAGTACAGTAAATAATTAAAAACAAGCTTCAAGTATATAAATTGTATATGTATTTGATCATTTATATACCATGTTCTAGAACGTGTTTGCCTTATCGAAAGAGAGCAAGAAAAACATAAAAATATATATATTCTATGTCTCATCGGTTAGTGGAAGGATGTGAGTACGGAATTTGCTTATCAGTTAAGAGAGAAGCTTTTGCTGGGCAACGGAACAGCAGCAAATGAAACACGCTCGACACTGACATTGACTGAATGGAATGGAACAGTTGGGGTCGCACACTGTGCCACTGGGTCAGTAGATAAATGATGCCAGATATATTTTAAGCAATTACAATAAGCGTGACAATGACAAAAACTCAACTTAATTAGCTTCAAGTGAAGCGTAACCGACGGGTGGGGACTCTGTAGTTATTTTTAGCTTCATTTTTGCACACAATAAGTGCTGGGTCTACAAAAATTCATATTTTTAATTTATTACGGAGTTTTTTAGCTACTTAGTGGATGGGGAATTGTGCACAAAGGTCAGGTAAAAAGTGGAGTGTTTACTTTGTGTGGCTGAAGCCCGCACGCAACTCGCATTAGCCAAAAGAGGCCAAGCCTTCAACTTCATTAGCTACTTTTTTTTGTTAGACATTGAGCTTTTAGTTAAATTAAAAGTGCCATTCAAAACCAGGTAGTATCTTCTTGACAAGATTTCCTTGCTAGCTGCGGGCAGTACAACAAATTGTAAGACTCGTCATCATCATTAACTCCCACATAAACATACATTTAGAGATATGTATGTGAGTAAAAAGTGAAATCTGCAATTCGAGAGACGCTTGAAAACTCCCTCAAGGAGCAGTGCTGGCTTTCTGGCCAAAAACCTACTCGTAAATCTAATAAATGCTGACGCAAGTTTCACTCGCACGTAATGCTTCAAATATTTATGTGCCATGTTTTGCTGTCTTCTGTCTTCTTTTCTTTTTTTTTTTTTAAGTTTTATTACTCATTTCAGTCATATCAAAGAAGTGACAGGCGAGACAGACGAAACGGATCATTGCGTAATAAGCAATTTGTAGGATACAAAAGCGAAAAAGCAACGAAAACTTCAAAACGATCGCAGAGATGACGACGATGATGTCATAAGTTTTGTCTGTTTGTGAATTTTACTGAACTTTGGCAATAATTCAATAAAGCTGATTAGTTAAAACAACTTTAAACTTGACTCATGTACAGTAGTTAGTGGGATGATGATACTAAACTAAGCGATAAGATTAGTTAAGTAATTACTAAACTAGAGGGTTTGACTACTACTTGAAAGTAAAACTTAATAAACTATATAGAACAGTTTTAATTTGTGTGGCTGTGTATTTTACTTAATCCAGTCCAAATCTCTTTTTAAATTATAGTTACAGTTTTGGGTTTAAGATTAACTATAGCCGATAGTTGGTGAAACATTTTGGTATTACTCATTTCAATTTTTGGCTTTGATCTGCGATTTTTAATAACAATTTTCGATTTCGCTTTCTTTTTGATGTGTCATGCCCCTGTGCCAATCCCAGCCATGTCTCCCCCCAACTAACAATTGCCAAGCTCTTGAGCTGACCGATATTTGGTGGTTTTACAAAAAAAAAAACCACAGAAAAAACTGAAAAAAAAAACAATCACTCAAGCTTGGAATACCGCAAAATAAACGTAACGGTTAAACGAGGTCAATTATGTGACTGTTTTTTCTGCCATTTTTTCTGTTTATTTTGGTTTTGTTTGGATAAATGTAAACAGTGCAAAACATGCACAAATCGTAAAACCAAAAGAAGCAGAGCAAGAGGGAGAGTGAGGTATCTATTAAAGATTTACAGTGAACACCCGGAAATAAAAACCTGCGGGCGAAAACTGTAAAAAAGCGCTGCAAACATATAAAATTTCCATTAAAAAAAGTAAGGGTATGCCTGAAATTTGTTTGCTTTTAACGCTATTGATAATTCCACGGACAGTTAAGACTTTTAATTCCGTTACATTAGAATAATACCTATAGTTAAAGTTATCGTAAACATGAATTCACTGCCATTATTAGAAATGAGAACTCTGTTTTTGGCATGCGAGTCAAGTTTCACCGGAAATCCAGACAACATTTTAGATTTATGATTGTGATATGTTTGCCATCACTACATTTTTTTTATGGCTTATCTAAATATAAATGACGGCTTACCACCAAAAAAAAAGTGTACATAAATGTGTGAACGTATGTGTATGTGTTGGTAACATTATAATGTTGTACAGCTCGACAAGTTCCATTTGGAAACTGATAGCAATGGGTACTTGCTGCGGATGTAGGTACAAGCACACACATACATATATGTACAAATGTACACATGTATGTATGTAACGTGACCATATCTAGCGTATGTCTGTATGGGTGCTCAGTGATTGCTAAATGCGTGTAGAAAGGTGCTAACGTTTCTATGGGTACGCAGACGAAGAAGCAGAAACAGAACGGACAATAGACAACAACAAGAGAACGACTAATTAATGAAGAAAGGAAGAGGGACAAACCGACAGAGAGAAGGGTACAAAAGGGTTAGCATAAGGCAACAAACTAGAGAGAGGGAGATAGCACGTTAGTGAGGAGCACCTTCAATAGTTGCTCGATTTTGCTGAAATTCGAAATTTGAGTCGTTGCCATAAAAGTACACAAAATAACTGCCAACCGAGTCAGCACTTAACCACACACACACAAACACATTTATACATATTTTTACTCGTAGATACCACAACAGTTAAATGGACAAACAATTTTTAAAAGTTGATTCAGCGGCATGTTGTTTTTGTTTGCTTACTCTCACACACACACACGCACATACACACATAAACTCACTTTTAAGTGCGACGCGCATGTGTGTGAGTGCGTCAAAAGGTGCTATCTCGCTACGTGGGGCGCTTTTTGTAGACCCAGTACTCAGAAACAACACCGGGGTTTATTCGGTTTGCCAGAAAACAATGTGCGCAACAGGCATGTAGCTGTTCTAGAATAATTCTGCCAAAACTCTGTAATTAATAAACTTTTCATTAAATTACATTTGAGTAAATTATTGCTTTAGCATGAGAACGAGGCTCTTCACAGTCGACTCGACCGACTGTAGTTTTTCCTACATGTTTCTCTTTTAAGTTTTTGGAAGCTAACAATGAAGACGGGCAGCTGGCAGGCAGCGCAGTGACATCATCATCCTTTCTCTCACTCTATCTGTCTACTAATTCCTGCGAAGCCATTGATCGCGTCTAAGGAGTGAGCAAAGCAGAATAACACGAAGAGAACAACTGAGTTAACAGCGAAGAGCGTAAGAGAGGGGGCAGAAAGAAAAGGGGGAAAGAAACAAAAAAGGGTGGCAGCGTTCCTATATGCATGTGGGTCTTGTTTGTGTTGTTGTTTTTATTGCTGTGTGTCCAATGCTGTAACTGTAGACGCATTGTTTGTGTAGTTGTTGTCCATTGGTAAACTGCACTTAATCCCCCCCACTCTCCACCTTAAGCAAACCATATACAATTTCAATTTCACTCACGTCGCTTTGCGACACAAACACACACACACACACACACTCAGGGACAGGGCATTACATAATTGACAGAAGAGGGTTGGGAGAATAAATACCTAAACACAATCCCAGTTTAGTATATACTATGTAAATTGCTGTAAATAAGCGTTACTAATGTTTTCAAATTAGCATCAAAAAGGGAAGCTTGCAGCTCTTAGCTCTCTTTAGTGATCTGCATTCAAATGGGCAAAGCCAGTTGCATAGCAACCAGCAATCAGTCGCTTGCAGAAATTTAAGCTTAATCTACATACATACATTTATACAGACGACACACACTCATCACGCATATGCATTGTTCAGATACAAATTTAGATACACACATACACATTTACCAATGACTTATCGCCGCGCATTGCCAATTTGGAATGAGGTCATTTCTAAGACCATTTTTAGCCTGGCTTTTGGCGCGCAAGCAGACAAAAAACTCAGTTTTAAATGCCCAAATAAAGTCAATGCAGCTTCGCAATACAAACACTCACACACACGCAATAATATTTTTGGCAAAAATTGGTTTGTGCTTTGCTCGAATTGTTGTTGTTGTTTGTTACCTTGCGTTGCGCTTCGGCCGCAAAGCCACTCTTTGGAGCACGATTCGAAGACATGTTAATATTTGTTGTAGTTGTTGTTGCTGCTGCTACTGCTGGATTTGGGCTGGAAACGGGTTTACAGGGCGCGTTTCGTGGTCAAAAAAGTAGGTACGCTTAAAAAACTTATCGTTGCACTCTCCAGTGGAATGTTTATCACAATTGTGGAATATATAAGTATGTTTGTAAGTAGTATTAGTGTGATGAACGCAAGCGAATAAAACACGTCCGAACGCAGCAAATGTTAAAAGTGCTTTGAGCGACGCAGATAAACAGACAAGCGAAGAAAACTTAACGCACACACACACTCACACCAACGAACGTAGCTAAAGAGGCTCTGTTAACGATGAGAGAGAAAAGACATTAACAGTGAGTGCATGGCCGAACTTGTGTAGCGAGTGTTCTACTTTGTGTATTTTTTTGCTTAACATGAGCCTCTCTCTCTCTTAAGCACACCAAAGAGCGACGATGTAAAAGCTCAAGCTCAGCTGTGCTCGGCTGCTGTTGATGATGTCATAATGCACATGTGTATAACGGCTGTTTTGTTTGAATTGTTGTTCCTTTTAATGGGCAATGAAAGTGAACTGATATAAAAGCTTCAGCAGCTGCCGGCAGTTGATTAGTAACAATACATGCCTTATCCTAAACGCAGCATTCCAAACATGACCTTGGAAGCAAACAAATGATAAAAGTGAATAAAGATATTGCGTGAGTTTTGTTTTAGTTTGCCTTGAGAATTAGTTACATTTTATTCACATAAACATACATGTTATGTAATCGTTTTTGTTTTTGTTTTAAGATAAGAAGAGAATTTCATTATTGTGTTACAGTGTGTGTGTGTATGTGTATTTTTAATTGTGTTCTAAATAAATAGAGGGAATTGCTTTAATATGTTTTTTGTTGTTGTTGCTTTGTGTGTTACATACATATATAATTGTTATATTAAATATACATAGTTCTAAGGTTCTTTTTTTGTTTTTCAATATAATTGATTTTGTTTTTTATTTAACTGCAGAGCAAGACAAATTCATTTTAAATTAATAAACACCTAAATCATTTGTCTTTTGATTATATCGCCAAGTTTTTAACATAGGAAAAAGCATTATATTTTTATTTAACTACACAAAGTATGTTTTTTAATATTTTGTAGTATTTTTATTATACTAAAGTTTAACGGGTTTATAATGGGATTTGTGGGTTTCCCCCATTTGCTTCTCACTTTGCTGTCATGCATTTATTAAGGCCCTGTGTATATTTATTATTTAGACTATTGTTTCAATCATTTATAAATTGTTTTCTTCAAGTTTTATACAATTGTTTTGAGGGGTTGGAGGTGTAGGAAACATGCTAAATAATTTTCTAGTTTGCATTAAAAAATAATCATAATTTATTTTGCACATGGATAAATACAAATTACAAATATAAATGATGTATATACTATAAAAAAAGATAATTACCAAAAAATATACAGATAATTTGAGAGAATGAAAGGGGTATAAAGGGGGGAAGAGGGGAGCGGGTCTAGAGGTGAGGAGACGCTACTAGTATAATAAAAAATATTGACATAATCATAATCAGAATTGACGGGGGAATTGTATACATATATATCTCCCCAATAGATCCTACGTATATATCTATATATAATATATATATGTGTGTGTGTATGTGTGTATAAATATATAAGCACTGATATCTGATATCATAGTATATATGTATAATAGTTACATTCTCTCCGCATCGAATTGGACATAGGACTGTAGTATCAGCAAATAATTTCAAATATTTCTTTTTCACTTTCCTTTCCTTTCAGTTTCGTTTCGTTTTTCTTTTGCTTGTATAATAAATAATACCTCACGATTTCGATAAACTTAACTTATAAAACAACTGTGCACAAATCGGGGCAAAAAACGCTCATACAGGTGAGGTGAGGAGGGGACATATAGGAAAAGGTGTAGGAGACGTCGTGTGTGGTATTATAATCCTGGAGCTGGCCTATATAATGCTATCGTCTTCAATTTTATTCTGGCCCTCATTTCAACACATGCCATATCTCTAGTGGATCTCTAGGATATCATTATTCTATATAATTTGCAATTATATATATATGTATATATACGCTGGCGTCTCAAGTTCAAGTTAGACTCGTGTTTTGAATCGAAGAAAAAAATATATAAACAAATTTGCAAAAAACTTTTGAAGCGATTTTGTTGCTAGCATCAATTATAATAATTAATAATCATAATTAAATTAGATCGTAACATATTTGAAACGCATTTTGGATCGTTTTTAATGTTTTGTTTTACTTTTTTTGATATATCAAATTGCTAGCCAATTATTAGGCTGATCATCATCTGATCCCATCCATTCATTATCATCGTTATCAACTTCCATTTAAGTTTGTTGTCTTAGTTCTTAACTAAATTTATCATGCACTTGCTGCTTTGCCTGCTCCAACTCCAACTCTACAATACATACATTTAGTTATATATATATACTAAATATCTGTATAATATAGAGTGTAGTATATAGTTTTCTTCTCTTGTTTTAGTTATAAGCATTTTGTTTTCCTGTTTTTGTTAGTTGTTTATCGCTAGTAACCATAATTTGTTGCATTCTCCGCACACACAGATTTCCATCGCATTGTTGATCCTATCTCAAATCTATAAATAAATACTCCACACACATTTAGCTATATATCAGTTTAAGTTTGATTTTTTTTGTTTTTGTTTTTTGTTGTAGACAGTTTCACGACAAACAATCTAGTTTGGTTTCTTTCTCAACGGATTCACAGCAACGATATATCTGAAAAACAAAGAAAAGGAATGTTTTTAAAATTCGAAATAATTTTTAAAGTGAGCTGTTAAGCTCTTGGTCAATCAGCCTAACTGAGCCTCTCAGTCGGTAAGCATAACTACCTTTATTCTCGTGACTATCAGCAGTGACTAGCGTGGCGTTTGCTGCTGTGCTTGTGAGCAAGCTGTTGTTATTATTATTGTTATTGTTGTTGTTGTTATTGATGTGTTGCAGATCATCTGGATGATGTTGTGACTCAATGCTCAGATCGATCAACTGTGTGACAGCCACGGGAACTGTAACTGCAACTGGAACTGGAGTCACTGCATCCTGCAGCAGATTGATGTCACTGTAAATTAGTTTTAGTAACTAAAAAACCAAAACAATCGCATTGAAAGAATTATGTGCCACACTCACTTCTTATTGTTAACATTCTCGATATGACCATGGCCATTACCGTTGGCCAATGCCACAGCTGGTGCAGGTGCAGGTGTGGGTGAAGCAGCGTTGGCGGCAACGGTAACGCCTCCCACGTGCAACATTTTGCCATTGCTCACCTCAAACTGTTGCAAGTTCTTGGCATTCTCGTCGATAATCATATTGGAGAAGCTATTAATCAGCGAGTTCTCCTTGTCCAGAACAGATTGCTCATATGTGGCTTGGTCTGCTCCAGCTGCAGGTGGTTGCACAGCTGCAGTGGCTGCTGCTGTTACCGGGACAGTAGCAACATCTGTGCTGCTACTATTGCTGCTGTTGGGTGATCCGCCCGTGGAGTTGCTGTTACTGTTGCTATTGCTGCTATTGCTATCAGTTTCTTTGGGCGCCGACGCAGTCTTGGCGTCATTTGATTCCTGCAGAAATGCAAGAAAAAGTTAGCAACTAAATGATTGGTCTGCAGATTGTTTGGGTTACCTTGGCGGGGGCAGCGCCGGCTTTGCGTGTGCGTGACATAATCGCCTCGACACGTTTGCGTCTCTCTTCGCGCTCCTTCTCTTCACGTTTGAGACGCTCGGCGACTTCGATGCGCTGCTTTTCAGCCTCCTCTTTGGCCTTCTTCTCAGCCTCTTCGCGCTCAATACGTTGGCGTTCTTCATCCTCGCGTCTGCTTTGCTCCTCCTTCTCACGCTGCTCGGCTTCCTACAGGGCATAGCAAACGGGTTAAAATTTCACTTGATCAGTGATCAAGACTGCTTTAGTTACCTCAATAGCCTTGCGTAAACGTTCCTCTTCGCCGCGTCGCTGTTCCTCGGCCAGACGCGTGGACTCTTCTTCAAACAGTCGTTGGCGTTCGGCTTCTTCTTCTTGGGCCTTGATCTCGGCGAGACGCTCGGCCTCAAGCCGCTGTCGCTCCAATTCAGCCAATCGTTCGGCCTCCTCGCGGGCCAGGCGTCGTCTTTCGGCTAATGCCGCCTTTGCCTCCTCCTCCGTTGTGATCTTTCTGGCAATCATTGATGCTGTCATCATATCATTGCCACCATCGGCAATAAGATTTGTTATTGTTGTTGTCATTGGCGCTGCCGCTGGTGCTGCTGCTGTTGTCGGCGGTGTCAATTCACGCACCTCCGAGTTCTCCTTGCTGCCATTGCGTGATGACGCTGTCTTCTTCTGTGGTGCTTCCTGAGTCTGAGGCTGTGGCATTTTCTCGTTGCCCTCGTCTGCTTTCTCCTCAACGCTGTGTGTATCAACAACTGGCGCAACTTCAACTGTATCAGTCACTACCTCCGGCTGCTGATCAACTTCCATTTGGAGCAACTGCGGTTCGGGTTCCTGCTTCTGCTCCTGTTGCACCTGCTGTACCTGTTCCGTCTTCTCAGAGTTCAGCGCTTCCTTCTCTGCCTTGCTGACGGTAGCAACTGTCTCCGCTGCTGCTGCTGGAGCTGGAACCTCAGTGTGTATCTCCACCGACTGCTCCTTGGCTACACCATTTGCCTTTGGTGTGGCATTTGTAGGTGTTGCTGTTGTCGTCGCTGTTGTGCTGGAGGTAACAATCATAGAAGTGCTCATGGCATTAGGAGCTTTTTTGTTCAACTCCTTGGTTGGAGCATTTCGACTAATGCGCTCCGAGCTGGCGGTGCGGCTGCTCTGTGCCTTCGATGCGGAGGCAGCCTTGGGCAGCAAGGGTTCCTAAAGGAATTTAAGAGAAGTTAAACTAGTCACATAATAAAGAAAGATTTCCTTACCCGCTTCGAGGGCGTCTTCTTTTCTGCGCTGCTCATGCGCGATGAAGTGGAGGTGACAATCATTGAGGTGGACATTAGATTCGGGGTTCGTTTCGGTGTCGTTTGTGCTGTAGACGTGGTTGGCGAGGCTGCGGCATTTGTAGTCTTCACCGGTGGCTTCTGATCCCGTTTCAGTTTGTTGATCTCTGCAAGAATCAAATACAATAGAATTTTAGCATACAAATTTAAGAATTGTTGGTCTGTGTCATACCCTCGAGGGACATGCCGGTGCCGGCAATGCTGGCTGGCCTGGGTTTGCGTGTTGCGGTCGCTGGACGCCTCGGCACAAGTCCCGATGTGGACAGCGTTGTGGATGTGGACATGGCGCTGCCAGGACGGGAGCTACTCAAGTGTCCATGACCACCAGGTGTTACATTTCCCGATCGCGAGCCTAAATTAAAGTAATAAAATCCATTAAATTTGAGTTGTAAACAGAGTACAAAACAACTGTGATTTGGGTTTAGAATAAAAAATTATATAGTTTATATATGTGAAACAGGTGAGAACCAAAAACAGATTTCAATAATTGTGAGAGTGTGTGACCGACACCAGGCGAAACAAAATTAAACAATTAATCAACAAAATGAGAAGGAAAAGGAACTAAACACAAAGATTACAATAAACCCAAAAGTTATACACCTGGAACGAAGGTTAAAACAAAGAACCAACAAAGAGAAGAAGGGAGAGAGTAAAACGAAGCGTAAACTATAGGGTGTGTTGAGTGTGTGTGTGAGTGTGTTGTGCATGTTGTGTGTGAGTCTGTGGGGGGATTATGAAATCACTAGAGTTATAAATGAAAACATACGAAGCAAACGAATACAAATATGGCAAATGCTCAGCACACAATAATATTATGAACCAATTCACCTTAAATATAACCGATCTGAGTTAAATATACATACACATATATACAAAGCGTTTGATAAAGGCTTTAAGCCTCAGGAATTTATAAAATTTATGTTTAAATTGAAAACAGTTGGAAAATTACTTTAAAAACGTTTTCAGTTAGAAAGTTAGGATTGGTTTTCAAGAATTTAGAGTTTTTTTTTAAACTTTGCTTTACTCTAGCATTAAAAATCTATAAATATATAGATACTGAATCAGAACAGATCATTTTCATAAAGTTTTATATATGTATATGTACAAATATGGTAACAAATTGTTGCTCGCATGAACTAGAGTTAAGAGCTAAAAAAAGTTTATTTTTTAGCTCAACTTTAATGGGTCGTTCTTCGTATGTCTTGCTAAACTATACTTAAGTGTGTGTGTGTTGGGTTGGGTGTGTGGATTAGCCAATTATATATATGTGTGTGTGTGTTGGGTCACTACTAAATGCCAAGTTTTAGAGAGAGTAAATGTTGAGAAGGACTACGGGTGAATGCCACCACATAATGTATAACAATAGTAAGGTTATGTGTTGTGTGGTGAATTCCCTTATGGTGTGGTGAGTATTGTTGTAGTAGTTGGGTTGTTCGTATGGTTGTTGTTGGTTTTTATCGCACACACCTGCATTCACTAACAAACTAGAAGAGTTCATGAGCAACAATGAATTTGGATCGAGATCGAGATAACGTTGGTGGTTGTATTGGTTGTGGTGGTGGTGGTGGTTGTATTGGTGTGGGTTAGTAGTTGTTGTATTATTGTAATATTGTTGTTGCTGGGCACGCCTAGTTGCATTCGCTGAGGCTGTTGCGTAGCATGAATCAAATGATTGTAGATATTTTTTAGTTGCGCTCGTTTGTAAGCCAAGATTCGATTGGCGTTGTTGTTGTTGATGGTTGTGGTTGTTGCTTGTGGTGCCTAATTGTGACCAGGAATAGCTAATCTGTGTCATGCTCTTACTAGAGTCACGTTGACCGTTGCCCAATGGCCGAAAACTGGTCGAAATGCCGCCACCAAGTGAATACTTTCCACGCTCTCTTTGTCCCCCACCAGCCAGATGTGTCATGCTCCTGGACATGGCACCCACAGCCGTTGAGGTGCCGCTAGCACCACCGCTCGCACTGCCGCCCCGCCTGCCACGTGAACCAGCGCTGCGTTGTCGTCCGCCAGAGATGCTGCCGCCACCCAATGAAGAGGTCTCATCCAGCATTTCCAGATCACGCTCACGTCGCTCCCGTTCCAGTATCGAGCGTACGTGTTCACCATTACGTCGGATTGGCTGAGCCAGCTGATCCAAGCGATTCATCGAATAGGCGCGTCCTGATCATGGTACGTAGTGTGGTTGTAGTTGTAGTTGTTGTTGATATGTAAAGTGGAAAGTGGTTCATGAGTCAGAAACAAAATCATTTGTTTTGTGGTTGCTGTGTGGTTTATTTTGTTGGTGCTTTTGTGGTTCCTTAAGCAGCTATGACGTCACACTAATGGTTCAAAGACTTTGCTACGGTATGAAGTGGTGTGTATTTCTGTATTTACAGTGGGCACAAGACCTATTCAAACACTTTTATAACAGCTTTCTAAACTATACAGTTAGAAACACGTTAATCTAGACTATAAGTTAAAAGTTATTTTAAAAATACACAGGTTTATTTAAAAAGAAATAACATAAATAAAAGGAGTGTCTCAATAATTGTTGTGCTCACTGTGTACATATATATGTAAGTGTGTGGGTGTTTGTGTATGTTAGGAGTAGTGCTACAAAACTGATTAAACTCATATATATAGACATATATACGTTATATCCAGCTGCTGCTCAGAAAAGTGTAACAAAGCGAACAGAGACAGAGCAAGAGGAGGAAAAGGAATCCTAAAGATCCTCTCATTTTCTTTACTTTTTCGTTTCTTTATTTGTCGTCGTCGTTGGGTTCGAGAAACCTACAGAAATGTCTAAACTAAACAAATGATGTATAATAATGTGTGTCATGATATATAGAAATAATATATGATATGATTTGATATATGATATTGATGGGCAAAAAACATCGCATGAGGCTGCTAAAGGATAAAGATGATGATGATGAATTTTTGATCGCATAATGGAAAAAATAGAGACATTGGTGGCGGGGGGGAGTAACTGTGGGTTCGATCTTACCTGGGGTTCTGGGCGTGGTGCTCAGTGAGCTGCGCGAACCGTAGTGCCCATCTCGGGGACTGGGTATGGTCGGCATGAGGTCCGTTTTCCTGCGGTAAACGCTTCGGAACATAATGTTCTGTGATGTGTCAACGATATCTTCTGCAATTGTGGGTTTTGGATATTTTTTTTTGGTTTTGGATTTTGTTTTCTTTGTTTTCAGTTGATCAAAAAAATGTCTGAACTTTTGTGAACTTGGTTATTTTTAAAAACTATTGCAAAATGTATCATCGATTAACCAAAAGCAAAAGCTAAAGCAATTTACCATGCCGAGAGAGAGTAATAGAGTTGTATAGTGGAGAAAGCTACTAAAATCTGAGGGTTTAGGGGTAAAAAAATGAAAAGTTTCGAGGGCCCAACGCGCTGAAGGGTCGGGGAGGAATCATACAAGGTTTTGCAGGCAAGATTGGGAGACCAAAAGTTTACCGATTAAAAACAATAGCAGCAAAAACTATCGATACACTATCGATTATTGTTAGTAGTATTGGCTGCATAGCTATTATAGGGCTAAGCTAGCGATAATTATCGATTAATAATTGTGTTAGCAGTAAGTAGTACAAACTCTGCGATAACTGTGTTATCGATTTGCTATCGATAGTTTTTAACGCTCTACAATTGAGTTACTGGACTTCATGCAAATTGGGCGCATGCTTGGGTTAAGAATTGGCTAACAGCAATTACCTTTACAGAGGGTTACGAGGCAACAAAACGAAACAAAATATCAAAATTATAACAGGAACAATTAGGAACAACAGGAAGTATTAGGAGTACAAGAAGTAGAAGAGAGTGGAGTATAGAGAGGAGTAGAGAAGAGAAGAGAAACCCTCACCCTTACGATATGAGTTATTGTTGTTGATGTTGTTGTTGTAGTTGTTGTGGCTTGCAGCGGTTGCAATATTTTGTCTGTGCGCAGTTGTTGCTGTTGTTGTTGTTGGTGTGGAAGTCAAGTTTTGGGCATTGTGGGTTCTACAATTAGACGCCGGAGGCCCATCAATATTTATCTCGCTGCCAGCGATTGAGAGGGAAAATCGCTTGGGCGGCTCATCATTTGAATATCCCCAATTGAACACCTCATACATGGACGAAGATTTGCGCCGATGATCTGTGTGTGTTGGTTGGTTGTTTGATTGTTTTTGATTGTTCGATTGATTGATTGATCGATTGATTTGGGTTTTGTTTGATAAAATGATCGGATAAGAGATAATGGAATTGAAAAATTAACAGAAATCATTATAAGAGGCAGGCAGAAGACAGACAGGCTTGAGTATCGGTATTCAATCGTGTTCAATCTGTGCTTTGCATAAGTGATAAATCGTATATAGATTGTATATTTTGTTGCAAATAAAAAAGAGTAAACGAAACTAAAAAATAAAGTAATTTTGTGTGTGTTTTGTTGTTAACACACACAGAGCTGCAACAGTTCACAGTTACATGGGAATTGGGTACACTTAGAGTACATAATATGTAGATAGGTTTATATATATATAGTAATATACTATAACACAACAGAGTCTAAAGTAATATTAACTGCAAAATAAATCTGTTGTTAAGATTATGGGTGTCACTGTGTGTGTAGGTGTAGTTGTGTCAAGTGTTTGTTTGCTGGTTGTGTGTAAAAGTGCGAAGTTTGATCGCTTGCTGGTTGAATTTTGTTTTTTTTTGTGTAGGGGGTTTTGGACTCACCATCGTGTCTGTCCGTGGATGAGGATGTTCGCTTCTTAGCACCACTGTCGGCTAGTTCACGCTCGGAACTGCGACGTGAGAGCGAGGCGCCCGCCACATTCGATATGGATGTTGATCTAAAGTCCATAAAAAATAGAGTGTCATGTTGAATAG
The DNA here is from genome assembly GCA_035047505.1 of Drosophila parthenogenetica. Classification (NCBI taxonomy): domain Eukaryota; kingdom Metazoa; phylum Arthropoda; class Insecta; order Diptera; family Drosophilidae; genus Drosophila; species Drosophila parthenogenetica. The sequence goes on along the minus strand of JAWNPM010000247.1, from coordinate 5,194,343 downwards.
TGTATTTTATATGTAAAGGGGCTATAACAATCACATACCGTCGCTGACTCCAGAAAGTGCTGGGCGATACGAGGCCATAATCTGCCGGTACATCCAGTAAACGTGGCGTTGATGAGCCAAAAGCAAAAGCAATCGAATTTCTATCGCGTTTCTTTGTCTCTATTCGCGATTCGCGTTCCTATTTTCAAGTGGGCGAGAGAAAAAGAGAAAGAGAGAGTTAGCTGGTACAGTGGTAAGTAGAGTCAAGATGGGTTAACGTTCAAGGTGAATGTAATAGTGTTGGCAACTAACTCTACGAAAAACTCCCAAAAAGCTAAATGGGCAGCACTGTTGTACTAAAACATGACGTCAACTTCACCTTAGTTGTATGTAGTGAGCTGAATTGTCTTGCGGTAAATAACGCACCTGATTCTTTTTCAGAATATATTCACGTCGCTCCTTTTCAGCCTCAACGATCGCCTTTTTGCGCTCCTCCACCAGATGGCGCTTCTCTGTATCACGCACACGTATCTCCTCGATTCGTCGTCGTCGCTCTTCCTCTTTCTGTTCGCGATACTTTTGTGCCGCCTCCGCTTGAGCGCGCAGCTCCTCGATCTTTCTTTGTCGCTCCTCGTTCTGTCGATCTCGCGCATATTTCAGTTTTTCCTCGCGATCTTTGGACACTGCAAAAACAAAAACGTGAAGCGTTAAAAGATTACTCAAGGGTGGAGGTGTTTTTTGTTGTTGTTTGCCGTCTTTTCATACTTAACAGGTAAATGCAAGTTTTAATTATCAAGTTTTTGCTACCTGTAGACGAAATCAATAAAGCTTCAGCTTACTTTTATTTTAGTTTTTTTTGGACTTGTTGTTGCTTTAACATTCTCTTTGAGTACACATTTTGTGTATTTTGTTTTTGGCGTTTGCCGGCGACTTTTACAGCCGTCTAACTGACGTCATCGACCGTTGTGCGGCATAGTACTATGTGGGTCAATTGACAACAAACTACAATAACAATGCACACACACGCACACTCATATATACATACACTCATACACAGGTCGGCCCCAGATGCGCAAATAAGGCAAAAGAAAATGTAAGCGCACAGTTTTATTAAAATGACATTGGGGCGCCGTGCAAAAAAAAAAATAAATAATAAAAAACACAATAAGTAGAATGCTTAACAATCGGCCAAGTCAAATATTTTGGTCAACTTTCTGCGCACTGTAATCGGACAATCGAAAATAGACGTTATCGTTGTTATGCGTTATCGTTTCCGTGTGTGTGGTATTTATGAAATTCTGTTGTAGTGACGTCATGAGAGCGACCATCTAACAAAGGAGCAAACTGCAAAAGCTGCACAAACAGCAAAACACAACTGTCACCGATTATTCATTTGCCAATCTGTTTCATGTCGTATGGAAATTTATCATCACCGACAGGTGCATAAATTGGATATGTAAAACACAGCAGAGATAAGAGAGGGAAAGAGAAGAGAGCGGGGAGGAGGTGGGCTTATCAGTTGTTGGTGTTGGCAAAGAATAACAGTGTTGATCATGCGATAGCAGGTGGTACCAGAGCATGACAGGCGGAAGAATGTCAACTACCTTGAGCGTTCGCAGACGCTTCATCTCTGCTCTCTCATCGCGCTGTTAAGGTCGCCCACCTGAGCAAACCAACAGCAGAGTGCAGTTTGTGTAGGCAGAGGCAGCGACAGAGCCACAGACAGCATCGCAGCTTTGGCTGAAGATTGTGTTTTTGTTGTTTCATTTTTTGAAGAGGGTGCAGAAGTCGTCTATATCAACTTTATGTAACTTGGACATGCGAGCAAACACACTCACTTAAATACACTAATTTATAAAAACTATGAAAATTCTATTTTTTATGCTGTTGTTTTTACCTTTTCGTTCAGCGCTCCCCTCTCGGCTTTCGGGTCGTTTGGGTATATTTTCCACTGAAAGTAAATAAAGTGCAAGGCAAAGCAAACAATATAAACATTCAAGTTTTCCTTGTTTTGATTTCGTAAGAAGAAAAATGAAAACGTGCTATTTTTGTTTTAAATACAATAAGTTTTTCCACCAATTTAAGATTTACATATCAGCGCAAACACTCACTCAATTAATATAGAAGTCAGAAAAGGAATATCAATAATAAGTCGGAGAGCAAAAAAGAAAATCAATCGGCTTCTGTTTTGCACTTGTAGGGCAAGGAAAAACACGCATTTGACTAGTCGGCGGCAGCGACGACGACGTCGATGTCGACCTTATAGAGCGGAGGGCGGTGACGGACAAGGGGGTTGGGCCAATCACACACAAACAACAAAATGTTCAGCTGCAGCGCAGCTGCTGTTTCACGATGACTGTGAACGGCAGGCAGGCAGTGAGCAGCACTGAGCGGTGACGGCAGCGAAAATGTTTTTCCTCTGGAACTTTGAACGGATTTATTTATAACTCAAAACTCCGGTTGACGTTTTCGGGGGGAAAAAAGGAATCCAACACATTGAGCACATCGTATAGAACGCAAACACACGGGGGCAAATTTCACCCGTATGAAGCAAAAACACTTCTTCTGGCTTCTTCTTTTTTCACATCGTTCGCTTTTTGAGTGTGAGTCGTCGTCGTCGTCGCTGCCGTTGCCGTTGTCTTGGTCGCTGCCCAGTCGACCAATAATTTTGTTGCTTGTAAAAACGCTTTGTTACACATATTGGTGGATACTTTCTTGCACTTGTCATTAACGCGCACGGTTCGAACTTTAATTTTTGGAGGCTTTTGATGTTTTTAATGCATACCTGCTGTATCATTCGAATAATTTTCTTGCTGGCCCTCAAGACTCGCCATATTCTCACTTTATTTTTTTCTACATCTACACTTATCGATACCGAGCATACAACTGTCATCGCCATCGACCTTAACTACTCGATAACACTTACTCGATGCTTTTAGCTACACACAGTTCGCTGCACAGCATAAAGCTGAATGCTATGATAATCGGGGTCAACTCTGCGCAAAATGAACTAAAAAATACTAAGTCGCGAAAAGAATCCCGCGTTTTATACATGCAAACGCCGGCTGATTAAAGTTAAATAGCTAATTTTAATTAAAAAACATGCCTGCAGAGCCAGAAACAGTGGTAGCTGATAAACGCAACAACTTGCCATGGATTGAGAAATACCGACCAACGAAATTTGAAGAAATTGTTGGCAATGAAGATACCGTGGCCCGTTTGTCTGTCTTCTCCACACAGGGAAATTCGCCCAATATTATAATTGCGGTAATTTTTATTAAAGAAACAATTAGATAAATAGTCTAATCATGCTCAATTAAAGGGACCACCTGGTGTGGGAAAGACCACAACGATTCAGTGCTTGGCTCGCATATTGCTTGGCGACAGCTACAAGGATGCGGTCTTGGAATTGAATGCTTCGAATGAGCGTGGGATCGATGTGGTGCGAAACAAGATCAAGATGTTTGCCCAACAGAAAGTAACCTTGCCCCGCGGTCGTCATAAGATTGTTATATTGGACGAGGCGGACAGTATGACTGAAGGTGCCCAACAATCTCTGCGTCGTACAATGGAAATCTACAGCAACACCACAAGATTTGCTCTCGCCTGCAACACTAGCGAGAAGATTATTGAACCCATACAATCCCGTTGCGCTATGCTGCGATTTACAAAGCTGTCGGATGCACAGGTGCTGGCCAAACTGATTGAGGTGTGCCAGCTGGAGAAGCTTAAGTACGATGAGGATGGCTTGGAGGCAATTGTATTTACGGCACAAGGCGACATGCGACAAGCCCTTAATAATCTTCAATCGACGGCCCAGGGATTTGGCGATATAACCGGAACGAATGTGTTCAAGGTGTGCGATGAACCGCATCCAATGTTGCTCCAGGACATGCTACAGCATTGTGCCGCCAATGACATACACAAGGCATATAAGATTCTGGCCAAATTGTGGCGCCTTGGCTATGCACCCGAAGACATTATTGGCAACATATTCCGTGTCTGCAAACGGCTAAATGTCGATGAGCAGATGAAGTTGAACTTTATTCGAGAGATCGGTATTACGCATATGAAAGTTGTCGATGGCTGTAATTCTCTGCTGCAGCTGACCAGCTTGCTGGCGCGCCTTTGCATGGTCGCTGAGGCTCATTAGCAGACTTCGAAAATTCCTTAAATCATTTAGTGTAAGTCATTTATATTTTAATTTCATGCTGTTTGAATAAAAGCTAAAAATACTTCATTTAATTTCGATAATTATCGGTAACGTAAAATATTTGCATGTTGTGCGATATTTGTTTCCGCACATATCGAATAATCGAAAATTATACCGAACGATACGTTATCGTGTATCGAGGAATCGATTGTTAATACATCGGTCGGTGTATTGCTAGTTAAATTTTTTCGCGGACGGGTACCAGCATAAAATAAAAAGAAATTAGTCGCCAGAAAGAAACAAAATGCAAATGCAAACATACAAATTGGTGGTCGTTGGCGGTGGCGGCGTTGGAAAGTCAGCCATAACGATACAATTCATACAGGTGAGCCCAGGAATAAGCTGGTGACGTCGTCGTCGACTTTGCTGTTGTCGTAGATGTTTTTGTTGTTGTATAGACAACAGCAAAAGCGCTGAGAATTTGTGATTCTTGTGATTTGTGGGTCGCAAATAACAGTGAGTTGTATATTAGTGGCAAAGAACTTTTAAGATACATTCGTATATACATACGCGTATGAAAAACGTCGCTCATCTCTAATAGCATTTATGGTGCTCTCTGTTAGGGAGGGGCGCGGCGCGGCGCAACGTAACAAGTGGGCTGGACCCTTGTTTTGGCAAAAGCAACAAGCGAGACACAGTGAGCAAGTTTATGTATTTGGAAATATGTATGTGTATGTGTGTGTGTGTGTGTGCATATGTGCGTGTGCTACATATTTTCAAGCATAGATCATCTCCACTAAAAGTTGCAGCGAAATCAACTTGAACGCACACAGACACGAACACACACACACACACAACATATACAGACTTTAAGCTATTGGAAATTGAAATTTACGACACCGCGACGTCAGCAGCAGCAGCGACAGCGATAGCCGCAGAATATGAACATGGATTATAGGGCGGCTCCCAGTGGAGCAGCTAAACTTGGAGTTTGCGGTTTCTACTTTTCAATGGGTGTGTGAGGTCAACACGGCAACGGATCGTTCGTCATGGTCACGACCACGGTCGGTCTGTCTCTTTGCCCGCCATCGTCGTCGGAATCATTCAAAATGTGTGGCAATGCTCGACGGCCGTGTTGCCATTTATTTTTAGTCATTTGCGTCATCTCCATCTCTCCTCCCATGCCACACATCCATTCATATGTGTATATATGCATACAAAGACATTCATATATACAAATGTACCCACATAAACACACACATACACAGACGTGCATAAACATTTGTTTTATATGCGCTGAGTTTTCATCTAGATATAGACTCTGATATACATAGTATTTGTTGTTGTTGTGGCTTGAGATGATAAAAGTGGCGTCTCTGTGTGTAAACAAATCAAAACAAGTGATCCACAAGTACTTGGAGTACTTTAACAAAGAAAACTAAACGAATTTTACTAATTTTTTCTTTATCTACAGAGCTACTTCGTGACGGACTACGATCCAACCATTGAGGATTCCTATACAAAACAATGTGTCATAGACGATGTGCCAGCCAAGTTGGACAGTGAGTTGAAAAAGTAAAATAAACAAACCAAAAACCATTTAATTAATTCTTTTCATACCTAGTTTTGGATACGGCTGGCCAGGAGGAGTTCAGTGCCATGCGAGAGCAGTATATGCGTTCGGGTGAAGGATTCCTCTTGGTCTTCTCACTGAATGATCATGCCAGTTTCGATGAGATACCAAAGTTTCAGCGACAAATTTTGCGTGTTAAGGATCGCGATGAGTTTCCCATGCTGATTGTGGGCAACAAATGCGATTTGGAGCATATGCGTCAAGTGTCACTGGAGGAGGCACAAAACACGAGCAGAAATCTCATGATACCCTACATTGAGTGCAGTGCCAAGTTGCGTGTCAATGTGGATCAAGCGTTCCATGAATTGGTACGGATTGTGCGTAAATTTCAAATAGCCGAAAGGCCATACATTGAGGAGGGCTACAAGAAGAAGGGCAAGAGGAAGTGTTGTTTGATGTAAGCCACTGGAATCTCCTGTTGAACAGCGACAAAAACAACTGAAACAACAACACCAACAACTGAAACAACAAACAATATGAATGTAACGAGTATAACACCAAAATTTTAATTAATATTTAATGCTGCGCCCCGACTGAGCTATGTATACATATATGTATATGTATATAAATATTGATCAGATCAATTCGTAATCCCAGTTATCCCAGATGTAATGCATTTTATCCCAACTCATATCGGATATAGTGCCACGCCCCTATGTCCCTATGCCCATACCAAGCTAGCCAGTTAACTAACTAACAAACTAAGCAACAATGAAACAAGAAACTCAAGTAAAATACACTAACTTCTTGCGTCCCCAAAATGCATAAATACATTTATAAATATACATGCATACATACACAAACAAACAAACATATATATATTTAAAATATATATATAATAATACATATATATATGTATATTTTTGTAATTTTATTTGTTGATCAAGCAAACGGCAACATTTAAGGACAAAATGTTTTTATTATTATGTGTATTTTATGGTTAAAAGTTGTGAAAATCGAAAATTTGTGCGAAAAGCGTTTTGTTTAATGCGATTAAATAAAATTACATTAAATTAAATTAACTCATGTAATAATGCAATGCAATAATTGAGCCAAGTTTGTCATACTATGTTGGAATGTTTGTTTTCTTCTGATTAAGCCAAAAGTAATGTGTTATTGTAATTTGTATTGTTATTTACTACTAATATACATACATACATATATAAAAGAACGATAGCATATTTATATACATACATACAAACATATATATGTAATTAATGCTTATATAATTCAAATTTTATTATCAATAATTGTGTTGTATTTAATTAAAATAACAAATTCGAGTGCCTCGTTGACAACAACAACTACAGCAACAACCACATCAATAATAATAACAACAAAGCATAAACAAAAAGTACGAAAATCAATTAACATTAATGTTTTTGTTAATATTTAAGAATTGATATTTGTAAACGATACAAAAAAAAAAGGAAAACAAAAAGAAAAACGCACAATACAATAATAATAATAATTGTAAATCTCTTAAATTTATTCAACCTCTTTTTATACAGAATTGTGTATTTTTGCATAATTTTTTTATTATCGTATATGAAAGAAAAGTGTTTTTTATTAAATTACATTTTTATGTACTATTTTCTGTTTAACTCGACATCCGCTTAATTTAACGAGCCTTTATTAATTTATATTCTATATATTTATATAAACGTATATATATATATAAATATATATAACATACATATATTTATTTAATACACAAATATATGCGCAGATTCTAATAAATACATACAAATCACAAATGCTTCTAAATATTGTTGTTAAATATTTAATTTGAGGAATTTTAGAAGTAGGGTTTTAGAAATGCTAGCAAAAGGTAAGAAATACTTTTGTAATTAAGTGACTAACATTTATATTAAATAATAAATTTATTTAACAGAATTCAACATCAAATTCTTGACGTCAGAGCAAGGACAGCGACTCTTTTCTATAATGGAGCAGCCCTAGAAGTGCTAAATTAATTAAAACGAATCCGTCATTTCGCCAACAAGTTTAGGTATAAAAGAAGCTACTTTGGCTTTAGAAAACACAGAAGACATCATGAATCCCAGTCGTGAAGTGGTTGTAGCTGTCCTGCTCGGCTTTCTTTTGGCCTGTGTGGAATGTCAAGTAAGTTGTTCAAAGGAAACTACAATATTGTGTTTTAATGGCTTATAATTACAGTTGACTTTCTCGCCGGACTGGGGAAAGCGTTCTGCAGGTGGTGCTGGCGTTGGAGTGAACGGAGCCAGTAGCTTCTTTGAGCCGCAGCAGGGCAGTTGCAAGACATCCAATGAAATGCTGTTGGAAATCTTTCGGTTTGTGCAATCCCAGGCACAACTATTTTTGGACTGCAAGCACAGGGAGTAGAGAGAGAGAGAGAGAGAGGCATGAAAGGACACAAAAGGAGACAGGAGACCCTATAAGGCGTACCAGAAGCCCACACGATTCGAAATGTATATGCTCTATGTAGTCAATATTCACTGTATCAATATTTGTATATTATATGCTCGAGTACACGAGGTAGTCGTAGTCGGCATTTAGATTTAGAGGAATTTTCCGTTTCGTTTCTCTCAGAGTAACATTTAAGCCATGTGCCTAACTCCAAGTCAATAAATAAGCGCATCCAAAAATGATTTCATTTATTTAATTAAGAATCTATAATCAAATTTAGAGTAGCAAAACAAAAAAATAGGGTATTAAACCCTCTAACAAACCTTGTTTATGGTTTAAAACCGTTTTCCGGTCGTGGGTGTAGGTTCATCGGGTGCTTTACCTTTTTATAAATTTCAAGTTCAAGCGATTTGTCATCAACGGATGTTTTTACTTTAGACTTTAAATTCGTTTTCATCTATAAAGGTAATTTAATTTAATTTTGAAAATTACAACAATTAAATCAGTCACAATTCAAATAGGTTTTGAGCTTTATTTTGTTTAAGTGCTACGCCGATTTGATCAGTCCAGCTGGGAATTCCAGACAAGCAGATGCTATGGAGAACTTTAACAAATTCTGGATATTTATATCGCTCCTTTCGACTTGGAATTTGACGTATGGTAAGTTGTATACAATTGAAAACTATGTTTGCTTTGAAAACAAATTGGAAGCCAACGATTGTGATCGCGTCAAATAACAAATGAATTTAATACCAATGTGTGTCATGTAAACACTACAAACACCATCTATGACATCGCTGAACCTTATCGGATGACAAGCGTCAGTGGCCCAGTTATTTTAATTCGTTGGAATTTACAAAGTAGCCAAGAGCGCTGAATGGGAATTGCCAGTTCATCATGTTAATCACAAATAATAAAGACTCTTACCAAAGAGCTTTTAAAATGAAGCAGGCAAATCAGCCAGACAAAAGGACGAAAGTCATACCAAGCAGCATTTGCAACACAAGCCAATAATAACTTTTGTGCATAACAACCAGCATTTGATACATAAGCTCGATACAACTTTTGTGCATAACAAGCAGCTTTATTGCAGTAGAGTTGCAATTAAGGAAAAGCTGTAGTGCTATGCCGAAAATGTTTTGTGCTTAGCAGAGAGCTTTTCTCAGTAAGTAAAAAAGTTGGCCGACTTCATCGTCATAGTACACAGCTTTTAACAGTTGAACAGCTGCACTGTTGAACCGGCCCTGTTCAGTTCTGCGCTCATCTGCAGATAATTGCAGCGCATTTGGCCAAAAGTCAACAAACGTTGAAACGCATTAATTACAATATAATTGAATAATGGAATAAATATTGAAACGCTTCAGTTGGTTGACTGCAATTGTCACCTCTAACTTGTTAACTCAGTTAGTTGTTGGACAACGTTTGATATTGCTGGCCATGCTGCTGGAGGATTTCTGTTTGAAGGTCTATTTTTGGCCATTTCTGTCATATTTGGCAAGCATCAAAGGCCTGTGTCCCTTGTATCCGACAGGTTATTATCCCGTCTATACATTTCCACCACCGATAGCGACACTAACGCCCTCGACCTCGTCTACGTCTGCAGTCATTCCTACGACCACCACAACAACAACGACAACCACAACAACAACAACAAGTGTGGATACCACATCAAGCACAACTGGCACCGTTTTTCCTGTGATATGTCCACCCGAACCATTTGTTTGTCTGCCCGGCGGAATACCTCCTCTACCCGAGTGCCCCTGCATCGATCCTCGGCAGCAATCACAGCAAGGACAACAGCAGCAAATGCAGCCATTGGGGAATGCTGCTATTGTGGGTGCCACTATGCCAATCGGTTCGGATATGATGGTCTTCGTGCCGCTCAATGCAGCTCGACGTCGTCGTCGGCGGCATTCTGGCCAGGATTTCAACTAGATCAAACACTCAAAACCATTCACAACTCCCCGACACAAACTCTGATCCTCAATAGTTGTAGTTAAATTGCGCAATAAATTCGAAAACAATCAATTGGCAAATTTTGCACAACCATTCGCACACCACCTAGAATCCATCACCCACAACCTGATCCATAAGATGCGTTCCCTCTTTTAGCCCAGGTCCAGAGCTGTTATGATGCAAGCTTCCGTCCCGGCAGCTGTGTGCCCCTCACCTCCTGCGCTCCTTTGATCGCGGAGTATCAAGCGGGCAATGTCAACTCGGAGTTCCAAACGTTTCTGGGTCAATCCATTTGTGGTTTCGATGGCACCAGTTACCTGGTATAACTGGAGAACTGCTGTTCCTTGAGTGGCACCTTATTAAACTTGTCGCATTGCAGGTTTGTTGTGCCGCAGAGCGTGCGCCTTTGGTCAGCCGTAGTCCCAAGGAGTATGCGGTACCATCTAGTTCAGCACTTGGAGCCTTTCAATTCTCTGCCTTGGGTGGTTCAGCAACCCAAGCTCCTCAATCCACTCCGATTGTTGTCTTTCAGCCCACACCACCGTTTAATCAGGCTCCAATAGTGGTGCGTCCAACACCTGGATTGCCTACATCAGTTCCAGGCTCTTGGCCGACGGCAGCTCCAGTTCCGTTCCCTGTACCCACTCAAGCTCCAGCACCAGCACCAAATCCTGTTCCTGTTCCAGGTGGCAGCGTTAGCGCCAGCGGTTGTGGCATAAGTGGTGCGACTTCAAATCGAGTGGTTGGTGGTTTGCCGGTACGGAAAGGTAAATAGTTTAAGCTTCACGTGGAATTCAATTTAATCCTTCCTTTTCACAGGTGCATATCCTTGGGTTGCTGCCCTTGGCTACAACGATGAATCCAATGCACTGAAGTTCCTTTGTGCTGGTAGTCTAATTAGTTCCACATTTGTGGTCACCTCGGCGCACTGCATCAACCCAACACTGACACTGGTGCGTCTGGGAACCCGTGATCTGTCCATGACGGAGCAGGGAGCTATGGATTTTCGCATTAAGCGCAGCATTGTTCATGAGCAATTCAATTTGGCTTCCATTGCGAATGATATTGCGTTGATTGAGCTGAATGGTGAGGCGCCATCTAACGGTGAGTGACAAAAAAAAAGTTGTGTTGTACTAATGTTTTGTGCATATCAATCAGCTTTTCAAAGCTTCTACAATTGGTCGAAAAAACTTGTATTTTTATGCCTTTTTAAAAATGTCAGGGGATTCACTTTCTTTCTTTTTTTAACAGCTGATATACGACCCATTTGTTTGCCCGAAGGCAGCAGATTTCAGCGCGAAGATCAATTTGTTGGCATGAATCCATTTGTGGCGGGTTTCGGTGCAACAAAACATCAGGGCGCAACCTCAAATGTGCTGCGTGATGCACAGGTGCCCATTGTTTCGCGACAGACCTGCGAGCAGAGCTACAAGTCTGTATTTCAGTTTGTGCAATTTAGTGACAAGGTGAGTGAGTGATCATCTTATCAGCATGTTAATTATTAGTAACTGCTAAACTTTGTGTATGTGTCACTCTCTATATGGCAGTTAATCTGCGCTGGTAGTTCCACAGTGGATGCCTGTCAGGGGGATTCCGGTGGACCACTTATGATGCCGCAGGTCAGTTACAGTTACTCATTCGCTTTATGAATCTGTTTATCATAAATTGCCAATTTTAATTAGTTTTAGTTTTGGATGTTCGTCTAATTATTTCGTTTTATTTTTAGCTCGATGCTGGTACTTACCGTTATTATCTACTGGGCATCGTTTCTTTTGGCTACGAGTGTGCCAGGCCAGGATTTCCAGGCGTATATACGAGAGCTTACAGCTATTTAAACTGGATTCAGCAAATTCTACGGGGCTCCAACCGGGGAAGAAGACGCTAATCAATCCCTTTACCTAGTGTTATTTCTAAATTTAATTATTAAATACTTTATAAATTTTCGAATCCAAAATTAAAAAAATGTTTATTTTAATCAATCGTTCCTAAACTATTAAAAAATGTTTGAGAACAACAAGGTTAGTATAAAAACGTCGTTTAAAATTCAACTGCTTAAAAAGACCCCGTCTTTATACTACAAGTTTTTCACTACAAATAAGAATTTATTTACCGATTTGGCTTGTGAGAGCTATAGGCTATAGTTGTCCGATTCGGTTAGTTATAATGGTACCATACATATAATATGTGAGTTTGATTGCGATAGCTCAGCTAACACTATATAACTTCATACAAATGTCCTATTTTCGACCCAATTGTCCTACACTTTACGGGGACGTGACTTAATCTACCTAACATATAGACGGACTTTAATGCTAAGTTTGGTAGCTCTAGCTTTTGTAGTTTCAAAGATCCAGGTCTTCGTGCTGATAAAGAATATATATACTTTATAGGGTCGGAAAAGCTTCCTTCTACTTGTTTCGCACATTTCGCTTATGACAAACTTAATGGATCCCTCAACTTTTTTAACGGAAGTCTAATAAATAGAATTATATAATTTATAAATATTCGCACAGTCTATTTGGATTGGTGTGCAACAGAATTACAAATATTTAATTAATCCCAATTTATCTGGAATACTATTGATTACGAAACCGATTTCGTATTTTCTCAATTTTTCTCTTATCAGTGTGTTTACGCTTTCAACGTTGATTGTAAACCTGTTAGCTGCCTTCAACACTAATATTCTAGCTAACATTATAAATTTGTAATGTGCTCAAACCAGTTTATGTTGCAAGTTTTATTAGGTATTCCATATATTGAGGCTTAATGGAATTATTATAGTTCTAAATATTTTTTCTCATAATGGTAATCCCCACAATGTGAATTATTTTGCAGTTGCTGATGAACTGCATATAAACTCTCGACCGAGAGAATAAGCAGTCAGTTTATCTCAAACAGTTAAGAGCTCTACACAAAATGAAACGAACGTTAAGTTATTTGCTGATGCTAATGCTTGCATTAGCTGGCATTGCCACGCCCACAATCGCACAATACTATCGCAGTCGTCAAGGTAATACAACTGACATTTTGCACATGAATTCCAGGTATAATTTCCATTATTATCATCTAAACGTTACAGTTGGCTACAGGAATCCTTTCCTTCCTCAAGATCGTTCAATCGAGGTTATACCATCGATATCATGGACACCAACATCTAGAGAATCACCCTATAATCCATTTCTGACACGCAGATTTACAACAACTACAACCACGACAACAACAACAGCGAAGCCAGTGAGCAACACTACAATACCACGAAGATTACCCACCGTGGAGGAAGATTGTGGGCATGTATACATTACGCCCTCGGGTTACGTCGAGGGCGGGGCACCGGCCCGAAAACACGACTGGCCATTTATTGCTCTCCTTGGTTATGGCGAGGGCTCCTATACGAAATTTAAGTGTGGTGGCACCTTAATCACGGCAAGACATGTAATCACAGCAGCCCATTGCATACAGAACGATCTGTAAGTCAAAGAAATCCTCAAATTTCTATATATAATTCTTGGGTTACTTTAGCACGTTTGTTCGATTGGGTGAACACGATTTGAGCACAAATACGGAGGCAAAACATGTGGATATTCCTATAGTTAAGGCAAGTCTTAAGTCTTTCATGAGCTTTTCATTAAAAATTCTTTTAATTAGCTTTGTTTACTCCGCAGATTGCTCGTCATCCTCAGTATAGTCCTCGTAATGGACGCAGCGATATAGCCATACTCTATTTGGAGCGGAACGTGGAGTTTACAACAAAAATTCTTCCCATTTGCATGCCCAGCTCCTCCAGCTTACGTTTCAAGTCCTATGTGGACTCTAACGCTACTATTGCTGGTTGGGGCAGGTTGAAGGAAGATGGCGAAACTGCCACAGTTTTAAATGAGTTGAAGATTCCCGTATTGGAAAACGAGGTCTGTCGTAGCAGCTATGCTAGAGTCAATCGCCACTTCACCGAGAATCAATTCGATAAAGCTATTGTTTGTGCTGGAGTACTAACCGGAGGAAAGGACAGTTGTAATGGTGACTCCGGAGGCCCATTGATTGTTTCCGAAGACGTCAGTGATGAGTATCCGAATGAAAGATACTTTCTTATTGGCATTGTGGCATATGGAGTTGGCTGTGCCAGACCTGGAATTCCAGGAGTTTACACAAGTACACAGTATTTCTTAGATTGGATACAGGAAAAGTTGAAGGACACACCCTAAAGTAAAAGAAGTGAAGCAACTCCATCTCTAAACAAGTAAGAAAACTACAGTCGAACGCGCCCGGACATATAATACTCTCTGCTTTTATTTCCAATTATAATGTTAAAATCTATATGTTTCTGTCTTGCTTGCATTCGCATGGCGCTCAAATATAATCTTTGTTGTTTATAGTCGGATTCTTATCAAACTTTCAGGATAGTTTGATATAATTAGTCTTCAAACGAATCATTAATAACACTACTATACGATAAGAAGGTAAGAAAGCATTACACTTAAAAACGGCATGCAAGTTTGAAAAGTTTTTAATTTTTAATTTCCTTAGGAAAAAAGATGCCGTGGCACCCAAAAATTCCAAATGGCACTGCGTTTATGCTGCCTCTAGGAACTTGCGTAACAAAATTGGTATTTCTAGTGTCATAGTTACTGAGATATTTATTTATTTTTTATTTATTTACTACGCAGACTAAAAACAGTCGCGAGTATTAATCAAATAAAAAATAACAAAATGAAAAATGAAACTTATATAAATGATTATAAATAAATTATAAAAACTGAAAGTAATAAGTAAATTAGTTATTTAAATTATAATTAATAAATAAATAAAAAAAAAGTAAAAGAAAAAATTGATCAAACATTTGTTGTAAAGAATTGAGAAAAACCCAGCGATGCAAAATTTACTGCATTTGGAAGTCAGAGACTTAACGGAGTAGGCTGATAAGTGAAGCTTTCAGATGGGAAAGAGAGAGAGAGAGAGAGATGTATCAATTATTCTATAGTATTCATTATAATTACCATGTAGGAATAAATAAAGGGATGTATTACATGGTTGCCCTGATTGGGATATTAAAATTAATGCGATCTAAAAGGGGTGGCGAACAAATATCACCAATTATAAGCTTGTGAATGAAAATAACTCCAAAAACTTTTCTGCGATTTATAAGGGAAGGAAGATTCTGGAGCAAGAGTATGTTTGCTTAAGAAGGAAGGCGAAGATTAGGATCTCAACTAGGACCTCAATTAAATCTTTAGTATGAGCATGTTAATGTGACCAGACACATGAGCAGTATTCAATTGGTATTGGCTTTATTAACAATTGTGGAGATGTACTGAGTGAAACTTAATTTACTTTCGAAAAGAACACCAAGGTCATCAGCTGACTGTATGCGTTTTAAGGGAACATTGTCAATGCAGTACGCGACGATTTGGACATACAAACTGACTGACTGACTGACTGACTGACTGACTGACAAACACACAAACTTTGTTTAGCTTAGCTGAGCAACTAAAAGGTCAGGTTTGTGACTCATTGGGCGCGAATGGGGCGTGGTATCGAAAAGAAACTGATTCTTGAAATTTGAAATTTGAATTTGTAGCTCTTACCAGACTGACTACTGACTGACTGACTGAGTGACTGACAGACTGACTGACTAACTGACTGACTGACTGACTGACTGACTGACTGACTGACTACTGACTGACTGACTGACTGACTAAGTGGCTGACTGACTGACTGACTGACTGAGTGACTGACAGACTGACAGACTGACTGACTACTGACAGACAGACAGACTGACTGACTGAAAGTTGTCGTCACAATTTGAAATATTTTCTTTGTTTAGGGGTCCTATATAATCGCGATTTGGCGACTAAGCCTTTAGTTAGTTAACAACTGTTGGGAGCGTAACACAACAATGAAGTTATCGGTAACATATTTAATACAAATTACGCTTGCATTGCTTGTCAGTGTGGAACCCACGCTATCCCAAATCAAATACAGCCGCATAGGTAAAAACTGAAAGCCATAAAGAATCAAAGAAGCTAAAATTTCTTTGGAATGTTAGCTGTTTATTCTGTTACTCGTTTTATTACTTGTTAAGTTGAAACAGTTTATGAATAGAAAAAAATAAAATATAAATACTATGTTACTATCTTTTTGGTTTAATTGCTACAGTGAGCTATCGGAGTCCTTTCCTGCCCAAAGACCACACGTTCCGGATTACAACATTGATATATTGGTCACCAACAACCAAGGAATCCAACAGAAAATCAGCAGCGAAGTCTGTGATTGTAAATATGATACCACGTAGACTACCCACAGTCGAGGAAGGTTGTGGGCGTATTTACATGAAGCCTACGCCGCATATTGTGGGTGGCACAATGGCTTGGAAGCGAGAATGGCCATTTATTGCCTTACTTGGATACGGCAAGGGATCCTACACCAAATTCCTCTGTGGGGGTACCCTAATCACGGCGAGACACGTACTCACGGCAGCTCATTGCATACTGAGTGATCTGTAAGTCAAAAAAATCCTAAAATGTCCCTGTATAATTCTTGGGTTTCTTTAGAACCTTTGTGCGATTGGGTGAACACGATTTGAGCACAAATACGGAGGCAAAACATGTGGATATTCCTATAGTTAGGGCAAGTCTTAAGTCTTCTATGATACTTGTCTAATAAATTCCATTAATGGCTTTGTCTACTCCGCAGATTGCTCGTCATCCCCAGTATAGTCCTCTTAATGGACGCAGTGATATAGCCATACTCTATTTGGAGCGAAATGTGCCGTTTACTACAGAAATTGTCCCAATTTGTTTGCCCAGTACAACAAGTTTACGTTCTAAGTCCTATGTGGGCTCCTTTGCCACTATAGCTGGCTGGGGAAAGTTAATGGAAAAAGGTGAAAGAGCCTCAGTACTGAATGAGTTGAAGATTCCCGTGTTGGAAAACGAGGTCTGTCGTAGCAGTTACGCCAAAGTGGATAGTTACCGCACGGAAGATCAGTTCGATGAAGCCGTTGTTTGCGCTGGAGTACTAACTGGAGGGAAGGACAGCTGCCATGGTGACTCTGGAGGCCCTTTGGTTATTTCAGAGAAAATCACCGACCAGTATACGAAAGAAAGATACTTTCTTATTGGTGTTGTTGCTTATGGAGTTGGTTGTGCGAGACCTGGAATTCCGGGAGTTTTCACCAGCACACAGTATTTCTTAAACTGGATACAGGGAGCGCTAGAAAACACACCCTAAAGTAAGAGTAGTGAAGAAACTACATCTCTAAACAAATTAATTTTATCAATTACATTCGAGGTGCAGGTTAAAATACCGAAGTATTCCTTCAACATATTAATTTTTATATTGTAAACGTTTATATTCAAACTAAAGTTAGTATGCATTCATATTTATTTATAATTGTAATGTTTATTATTGATCGTCGATGCATGAATTACAATGAGATTTATGACTGTACGCTTTTCGTGATAAAGCTGAAGAGAGCTGAAGAATATTTAACGCCATTGACCAATCATTGCGCAGCAACGCTTGATGCGACCCTACAGCATGATGAAATAATATAAATTTAGGCAGCAGAACTGTCTTGAAATAAGTGCGAGTGAAAGGCAGTTTGTACAGTGAGTGCGAATGAATCGGCTGTACAGTGTATTGATTAACCCTGCGCTGGCCCTTGGAGTTAAAAAGGCCAAAAATACAAATAATCAAATAGATGAAGTATTTTTCATAGTTTTATTTTTAATAATTTTGAATTTCCTACTGTATATTTATTATTTTGTTTAAATTCTTAATTCTTATAAATTTTCTTATCTTAAAAATAGCAATAATTCATTTTTTATTTCTTGGTCACACAAGGGTTAACAAATTTTAAAAAATTCGTCTGTAGACAACCTTTCCCTATGACAAGCACGAACGCACTGAAGCTGAGACATTTGAAACGACGAAGCCTCTGCTGCCGACGAGACTACCTTATGTTATTGTATCATGGGCTGCAGCCTCCAGTATCGGCCAAGCTCCTCTGCGATGGTTTGCCAATATTTCTGATCGAAACTGCGATTGGCAATTTAGGGGTTTTGGAAATGAACGCTAGGTCTCGCTTGGAGCGCCGCAGAGTTGAATTATGAGGCGCCATCCAACGGTGAGTGGGAGAACGATGGCGTGTTGAAACGAACTTTTCTGCATAGCAATCAGCTTTTTGGCATGCACACAATTGGTTGAAAAATTAAAATGTTAACCGTGGACCTATTTCCATTATTTGTTTAATTTAAAAGCAATTTGAATAATAAATATTTTTTATTAGCGATCAATGAACCATTTGTTTTGACCGAGAAAACCAGATTTTAGCGAGAGAATTAATTTGTTTGCATGAACTTGTTTGTGTACGGCTTAATTGTATGTAGGGTAAGTTCTAACAGTCTATATTAACCTATTAAGATCGGTTTTATTAACCCCAGTCGGAATACAAATTTAAAGTGCGTTCTCCTGAAATTATATTAGCAATGAAGCATATTTTCTTTGTTGTTATTGTGATTGTTTAACGGCTGTATATAAAAGCTTGACATAGCGAATAAGCAGTCAGTCAGTAAACAACGCTTAGGAGCTAAAGAACAATATGAAATTCACTTTAAGAGATTTAATTAAAATAACATTTGCATTTATTGCAAGTGCCATGCCCACGTTAGCCCAAATCAATTACAGCCAAGAAGGTAAATGTTTGGAAAATGTACAGAATAATTAAAAAATTTATAATTTCTTTTGGAATTCAGCAAAGTTCGTTGCTCAAGTCTTTTGTTTTCATAATATTTTATATTATGTTACCTAAATGTTACAGTTAGCTATCGAAATCCTTTCCTGCCCAAAGACCACTCGTTCGAGATTACACCACAAATATCGTGGTCACCAACCACAAGAGAATCCAGCAGAGCATTAGCAGAAAAGTCACTGAGTAGCAATTCGATACCACGAAGACTGCCCACCGTCGAGGAAGGCTGCGGACGTATGTACATCAGACCTGCAGCATACGTTGAAGGTGGTACACCTGCTCGGAAGCACGATTGGCCATTTATTGCTTTACTTGGTTACGGCGAGGGCTCCTATACGACATTTAAGTGTGGTGGCACCTTAATCACGGCAAGACATGTAATCACAGCAGCCCATTGCATACAGAACGATCTGTAAGTTAAACTAATTTTTATTTAAGTCAAACTAATAACTTGTTTTTGGTTAGCTCCTTCGTTCGATTGGGGGAACACGATTTGAGCACAAATACGGAGTCAAAACATGTGGATATTCCTATAGTTAAGGCAAGTCCTAAGTCTTCTATGATCCTTGTCTAATAAATTCCATTAATTGCTTTGTCTACTCCGCAGATTGCTCGTCATCCTCATTATAGCCCTCGCAATGGCCGCAGTGATATAGCCATTCTATATTTGGAGCGGAATGTGGAGTTCACTACCACGATATTACCCATTTGCATGCCCAGCTCCTCCAGCTTACGTTTCAAGTCCTATGTGGACTCCAACGCTACTATTGCTGGTTGGGGCAGATTGAAGGAAGAAGGAGAAACTGCTACAGTTTTAAATGAATTAAAGATTCCCGTATTGGAAAACGAGGTCTGTCGTAGCAGCTATGCTAGAGTCAATCGCCACTTCACGGAGGATCAGTTCGATGAAGCTATTGTTTGTGCTGGAGTACTAACCGGAGGAAAGGACAGTTGTAATGGTGACTCTGGAGGCCCATTGATTGTGTCAGAAGATGTCAGCGATGAGTATCCGAATGAAAGACACTTCCTTATTGGCATTGTGGCATATGGAGTTGGTTGTGCCAGACCTGGAATTCCTGGTGTGTACACCAGCACACAGTATTTCCTAGACTGGATACAGGAAAAGCTAGCGGACACTCCTTACTCATAAAGTTTGTTATAATTTTGTCATTAATTTTTGTTATTTATTAAATTTAATGTTAATATTTCTTGTAATTGTTTGAGCATAATTCTGATGCGCCATCTAACGGTTAGTGGGAGAACAATGGTATGTTTATACAAACTTATGTGCACACCAATCAGCTTTTTTGCATAAACAATAAACAAACAATTGACGCAAAGTTAGAATGTCAATCGTGTGTAATTTCCGGTTTAATAATATCAGAGGAGTACGTGAATTTGAATCTTATCAGTGAGTTAAGGCTTCAAGTTATAGGCTGAGAACCTGTTGGCTGCTTGCCAATCAACAGCGATAATTTGATCAACGTCTGGAGCTTCAAAGTGCTCAGACTTGTTTAAGTTACAAGTTGAATGAAATATTTCATATATGATTGAACTCAGTCTAATCATTTTCTCTGGAGATTATCTCTACAGTGTGAAATATTTTCTCTGCGGTTGTTGAAGTTGTTTAACAGCTTTATGTAAAATCTTGAATCGGTGAATAAACAGTCAGTCGGTAAACAACGCTCAGCAGCTTAACACCAAAATGAAATTAACGCTGAGAGATTTAGTAAAGTTGTCGTTTGTATTGATTAGCAGTGCCTCGCTCGCACTAGCCCAGCAACAAGGTGAAGCTTCGGGGAAAACCTAGAAAAATTCACCTAACTAAAATGAAGTGGCAGTGGCTGAAGCATTATAAATTTATTTTAAAACTGCTGAATCTAAACTAGAGTCTGCTCAAAGCTTATGAATTAATACATTTTGTTCTACAGAGAGCAATCGGAATCCTTTCCTTCCCAAAAACCGTACGACTGAGATTGTACCAACGATACCATGGTCAAGAACAACAAAGCCAATCACTGGTAATCCCTTTCTAACCACCGGCAATCCCTTTCTACCTAAGAAAACAACAACAACTGCAAAGCCAGCGAACAATGGTAATCAAACAAATCGTCTGCCCACCGTGCAGGAGGGCTGCGGACGTAACTTTGGCAACGTAGGCATCTACGCCAGAGCTTATAGAGATGTCGTTACACCGGTTGACTACAGAGTGGCTATCCAAGGCGGAACACAAGCGCGGAAGCACGACTGGCCATTTATTGCACTGCTTGGGTACGGTGAGGGCTCCTATAAGACTTTTAAGTGTGGTGGCACCTTAATCACTGCGAGACACGTTATCACAGCAGCTCATTGTATACAGGACGATCTGTGAGTTGCAGAAACACTTTGATTTATTAAACTAATTTTTTATTACTGTTAGCACCTTTGTGCGATTGGGAGAACATGATTTGGACACAAATGCGGATACTCTTCATGTGGATGTTCCGATAGTTAAGGCAAGTATGCCTGAGTCCTTATTAGTAATTAGTATTTTAATTTACTTTTTCTACTCCGCAGATCGCTCGTCATCCTGAGTACAGCCCTCGTAATGGCCGCAGTGACATAGCCATACTTTACTTGGAGTGGAGTGTGGAGTTTAATACACAAATTCTTCCTATTTGTATGCCCAGTTCATCCAGCTTGCGTTCCAAGTCCTATGTGGGCTCCATTTCCACAATTGCTGGCTGGGGAAAGCTGATGGAAGGAGGCAAAACTGCCACAGTTCTGAATGAATTGAAGATTCCCGTACTGGAAAACGAGGTCTGTCGTAGCAGTTATGCTAGAGTGAATCGACACTTCACAGAGGATCAGTTCGATGAGGCTGTTGTTTGTGCTGGAGTACTAACAGGAGGCAAGGACAGCTGCCAGGGTGACTCTGGAGGCCCCTTGATTATTTCTGAAGATGTCAGTGATGAGTATCCGAATGAAAGATACTTTCTTATTGGTATTGTGGCTTATGGAGTTGGCTGTGCCAGACCTGGAATTCCTGGTGTTTACACCAGCACACAATATTTTATTGATTGGATTCAGGAAAAGCTGAAGGAGACACCCCAATTATAAAGTTCGCTTCATAATCATTGTTATTTATTAAATTAATTGTTGATATTTATTATAATTATTGAAGCTGAAATGTAGTACAAGAATTAGGGATATAAAATAAACAACTGTTTCTTAAATATTATTCTTATAATTGAGTTGAGACTTGAAGTTTTGGTTGGGAACCTGTTAGATGCCTTACCAATCCACAGATATATTCTAATTGTCAACATGCTCAAACTGGTTCATGGTAAAATTTGTTTGAAATAATCCAAATATCCAGATTTAAAATTAATCTAATTACTTTGTCTTGAGTTTATCTCCAAAATGTATTATATTTTCGTTGTTAATCAGCTCTATATAAAATCTTGCTTTTGGCGGCTGAGTAGTCAGTTGAACGCAACCTTCAGGAACTCGAAAGCAAAATGAAATTAGAGTTAAGAGATTTAATTAAAATTGCGTTAACATTTATTGGCAGTGCCACGGCCATATTAGCACAAATCACTAACAACGAGCCAGGTAAAAGTTTGAAAATCATTGCAAGAATTCTAATAATTAGGATTACTGTGAAATTTGGAGTTCTTTCTTACTCATTCAAAACTAAAAGTACAGAGTCTGATTGTCTTATAAGCTGCAAAGTAGCTTATAGCTCAAGTCTACTTTGTGTTACAAATAATATATTAGTATATTCAAACCGTAACTGTGTATACTAATATTTTGATTAATAAATGTTTTCTGAAAGTGATGCTACTAGATTCAGTTGAAAGCTTTTTAATTTTACACAGTGTTTCTTAACTTTGTGAAACAGAGAGCTATCGGAATCCGTTTCTACCCCAAGAACGTTCGACAGAGATTGTACCAACGGTACCATGGACAGGAACAACAAAGCCAATCACTGGTAATCCCTTCTTAACCAAGAGAACAACTACCACAGCTAAGCCACTGAACAATGGTACCATAACATACCGTCTGCCCACCGTGGAAGAAGGCTGCGGACGTAACTTTGCCCACACCAGAGTTCATATCGATGGCGGTAAACCAGCTAGAAAACACGACTGGCCATTTATTGCTCTACTTGGTTACGGCGAAGGTTCGTACATTAAATTACTATGTGGTGGCACTTTAATCACCGCAAGACATGTAATAACTGCGGCCCATTGCATACTCGAAGATCTGTAAGTCGAGAAAAATCTCAGACTTCTGTAAATAATTTGATGATTTCTTTAGTTCCTTTGTGCGATTGGGAGAACACGATTTAAGCACGAATACAGACACTGTTCATGTGGATATTCCGATTGTTAAGGCAAGTGCTCCATGAGTATTATAAACATATAAAAATAAATTAACTTTAGTTTTGTCTCCTTTACAGGTAGCACGTCATCCCCAGTACAATCGTCACAATGGCCGCAGTGATATAGCGATTCTATATTTGGAGCGGAATGTGCAGTTTTCTCAGGAAATACTTCCAATTTGTATGCCCAGTTCTGTAAGTTTACGTTTCAAATCATATGTGGGTTCCTTTTGCTCTATTGCTGGTTGGGGCAAGTTAAAGGAAGGAGGCGAAACTGCCACAGTTCTGAATGAGTTGAAGATTCCCGTACTGGAGAACGAGGTCTGTCGTAGCAGTTATGCCAAAGTAAATCGTCACTTCACGGAGGATCAGTTCGATGAGGCTGTTGTTTGTGCGGGAGTTCTAACTGGAGGAAAGGACAGTTGTAATGGTGACTCTGGAGGCCCTTTGATTGTGTCCGAAGGTGTCAGTGAAACATATCCGAATGAAAGATTTTTCCTGATTGGTATTGTTGCTTATGGAGTTGGCTGTGCCAGACCAGGAATTCCTGGTGTCTACACCAGCACACAGTATTTCATGGATTGGATACAGGAAAAATTGGAGGAGACTCCTGAAGTTGAAAGTACTAGTATTTTAGACATTTTACGTGTTATTCAATAAACTGATCATTTGAAATTTGTTTGACGTAAATACTTTAAACACTTCTAAAAGTTATTCATTAACTTCACGGGTGGTCCAATTAGAACTAGTAACAAAAAATAATTCTGCAAACAAATTAAATTTACTAATGAATTTAATACAACAAAGTGTCACCAATTAAGTTGTCTGTATTAAAATTTTCACAGCGTGATCACTAATAAATTGAATCCGCTTTAATTAACATTGGTTATTACAGGTAGTTCCGATTAGGTAGATAGAAAAACTTATAATAGGGATTTTCTTTAGTTCCTTAAATATTAAAGCTTACATTTTTCGTTTGAGAAATTTATAACAATCCATTTTAGTTTGGTTTTGTATTAAATTTTGTGTTAAAAACACTACAAATGAATTTTCCTTTAAAAATGCGACTTATTTTGTCAATTTGTCAATTATATAATGGGAAAGGGCACAAAAATAATAACTGTAATGCAAATTTGGTGATTTTTTTTATTTTGTTGTGATTTAAATCAATTCAGTACATGCGATTAGTTCTCCCAATTCTCATTTACAGAACGTGCTCATGCTGATAAGTTTCTTATTAAGAATCGTTTTACTCATCGATGTAATACTCGATCGGTTGTATATAAAGCCAAGTTCACAACTGATCGGGCGAGTCAACAGTCTGATAGTAAACGCCGAGTAGTTAGTAAGACGATCGGGCGATCAATTAAATATTGTAAACAAATAAGTACAAGATTTTTAAGAGATGAAAAGTGTTGTGATTATTGTAACGCTTACAATTGTCTGCCTGGCCACGCCTACAATCGCCCAGTTTAATCGTAACTGGCAAAGTATGTAAAGAAGCAATAACTTTGTGCTAAAATATTAAGTAACAATTAGAAAAGCTTTTGTAAAATAAAAACGTTGATCAATTTCCAGTTTGTATTTTTTTTTTTTTGCAATTGATTACAGCGTGATAACAGCAACTGTATGTGTATTTGTGTGTGTAGTTTTATGATTTACAAATAAAACATTAAGTAAAAAAGAAAAATAAAGTATTGACGTTCGTGATAATCCCCACTCCACGAATACTCTCAATATTTCTTATATTCTTCGGCTACTTAGATCGCCAAAACTGTCTTACACCCGAGAACTACTATGGCAGCTGTGTGACTCTCAGCTATTGTCCCCAAGTGACACAGGTCTTTCATTTAACCGACAGACGTACGGCCCAGAATTATGTGATTGCCCTGCAGCGCAGCTGTGGAACACGTAACATTGGCGGGGATCCATTGGTAATAGGAATAATTCATCGATATTTCATACAAAACTAAATATATGCTTTTGATCAACTCAGGTGTGCTGTACTAGACCGCTGTCCACACCAGTTACAGAGCGTATAACTACCACGAGCACGACATCCATTCCTGTGGCTGAGGAAGGCGGTTTTGTGGCACCTAAGCCAGTTACATATCCGGAGACTACAGTGCCTAACAGAAATCCTTTCCACTATTTACTCACACCCACGACTACAACAACAACTACAAGTACAACAAGTACAACGACAGCTACGCCGTTGAGATATAGCGGAAATGCGGTGACTCCGGTGAACTACGGCACAATTCCACGGCGTCTGCCTAACGAGGAGGAGGGTTGTGGGTACAGCGAAGCCAGCAGCAGGAGGATCGTGGGCGGTGCAGAGGCCAAGAAGGGTGCCTATCCCTGGATCGCTCTGCTTGGATTCGATGATGGCTCCTCCACACCATTTAAATGCGGTGGCACACTGATCACTGCACGACATGTCGTCACAGCAGCCCACTGTATTCGGGAAGATCTGTAAGCTAAAACGATATTTCTAATCGCTACACTGTAATTAATACACTTGGCTTCTCTAGCACCTTTGTGCGACTGGGCGAACACGATCTGAGCACTGATACGGAAGCGCGTCATATAGACATACCTATAGTAAAGGTAAATCAGCTTTTAAATAACTAGTATCTGCAACTAAATAACCTTTTTCTACTCCTCAGACTGCTACTCATCCTGACTATAATCGTCGCAATGGTCGCAGTGACATAGCCATACTCTACTTTGAGCGGAATGTGGAGTTCACCAATTCGATTCTGCCCATTTGCATGCCCAATTATCCCAGCTTGCGATCCAAGTCCTATGTGGACACGTTGCCCACTGTCGCCGGCTGGGGCAGAACACTTGAGGGCGGTTCAACTGCCACAGTATTGAATGAGCTGATGATTCCCGTGTTGGACAACGAAGTCTGTCGCAGCAAATATGCCAAGTTGCAGCTCAACTTTACTGTGGATCAGTTCGATAAGGCTATACTGTGTGCTGGGGAGCTCTCTGGCGGCAAGGATACGTGTAAGGGTGACTCTGGTGGTCCACTGATGACCACCGAGGGCTTCGATCATCAGCAGAGATACTATCTCATTGGAGTTGTGGCTTATGGTGTGGGTTGTGCCAGACCAGATATTCCTAGTGTCTTCACCAGCACGCAGTACTTCATGGACTGGATACTGGAAAAGCTGGAGGACACGCCCTAAATAAAAATCACTCAAATATTTACATTACATGAAAAAACTTTGTCTTTATTATGATTTGGTTTTGTTCTCATGACCTCAACACAAACTAATCCTTAAGATAAATGCTGGCATGCAGAGCAGCTCCTTGAAGACTTATGCAAATTGTGTGAAAAGAAGAAGAGAGTGCTTGGCTAATCAATCATTCCTAAACAGGGATGACACGTTCATACTGAACATGAATCGCATTCTTATAATAAAATCTGTATTTACTGACGGATCCATCCTTACTAAAAACAATATAAGTATTATTCAATAAAAATGACTCTACAAATTGTGGACAACCTATGTTTAAATTATTTCCTTAGATAACTTTAATCATTTGCTTAGTTGTCCTAAAAAACAAATTCATTTTAGGAGGAATTCTTTTCTTCCTTTCCCTTAAGATTTATATTGAAATTAGCCAGATGCTAGATTATCTCCGTCTGTTTTCTATTCCGCACTCACTTGGCATTTTCAATTAAGCTGACATGAGTTGTGATGTATGCCATTTTAACAATCCGTAATCATTATTTATCAATTACATTCTCAGCAAATTTACATATTGAAATTAAAATTTGCATGCGAAAGCCGCTTTGCGAAACCCTTTTGGCCAAAGTGTTAATATTATCATTAGCTGAGATGTCTTCATTGACAGCATTTGCGAGACCCAAAGACTTTAGTTTGAAGGGTGATCAGAGGGTTGTTAGCACCAAAAAACAGCAACAGTCAAGAGGAGTATAAGGGATAAAACCCACAAATCGTAGATTGCAAATATAAACACAATTGGCAATACCCAAACAGCCACACAGAGGGTAATTCTCACAGAAAGAAGACAATCAACTGATTGTGTGTAAAAAGATCGATTTCATATGATAAAAACGAGTGCCAATGCAGATCATAGATTACTTTGAGGTTTTATTGATCATGGTAAGCGACATTCCATCTTTACAATCATTGACAATAGACATTCTTTTTCTATACGTGTTTTGCTTGCATTAAGGGGATTCCAGGTGGACACAGGTCAGTTACACATTCTCAATATGACTCACTATTAAATTTAGTATTTTTTTAAGTAACCAGTTTTGGGTCAGCTCATCCAATTAGTCCGAAAGTTCCAAGGTGGTAAGTAAGTGCTGGTATTTAGCTATACAGGGGGCTAGTACTCATAGGCAAAGCAGCTGGTGAAACACCAGGAGTTGCAAATTGAAGACTGCAAAAAACTTGGCTGGCATTTCAAATGAAGTTATCCGTCATCGGGTCTGTTATTCTTTACGAACAATTGCATTGAACGCATAGCAATTGGGCGGATCTATTCAAAATTCCAGGCATACTTCGGTATAGTAGAACGACTATGTCATCGCTAGTTCAATTGCAGTACTACATCATAGTTTTCAAAACTGTTTAGCAATTAACGATGTAAAACTTATTCAACAACCAATTAAGTTGTCTGTGCAACTTGACGGCTTCATTTATTAAGAAAATTATAAACTTGAATCCGTTTAAATTAACATTATTTATAAACATTTTTGGGATTACTTTTAGTTCAATAATTGTTTAGGGCGGCATTGACATAACTATAATATTAATGTGATTACGGATGATCATACAAAATATTTAACTGTTTTGTTTTCATAAAGGAATCACATTAAAAGCAGTTAAGTCTTTTACACATTTTTCAGACTTATAGCCAATCAACACGTTGTTTAATTCTCAATCAACTAAGTCGAGTTTACATCTATGAATTCGTTTTATTAGCATACTCATATTAAATTAATAAAGTATTGGAAGGCGCTCTCAGCACAAATAAAATATTCCGGATAGTCTCTCTCTCTCTCTCTCTCTCTCTCTCTCTCTCTCTCTCTCTCTTTTCCCTCCCACTTTTGCTCGATGCAATGCTTTCATGCAGGTAAGTCTCTTATTGCAATGGGAACAACTTTCGACGTCATTGTAGTTGTAGTCGTTGTCTATCGGCTGCATATAAAACGATGTTCTAACATCAATCTGGAGAGTAGACAACGTGTTGTTGCATCGTTGCAACGTCGCGACTTGTGCACGCAAAGCGGCGATTGAAATCGAATTAGACCCAAGGCCCAGTGGCGTTTCGTTCCGGTTCAAAGACGCCATCAGTCTGAGAAAGTACGGCGTTTTGTAAGCGCACATTGACACGTTGTTTGAATAAATCTTCGATTCACTTGTATAATTAATACCAAATTAACCGCAACAAAAGTGGTATAAACTGTCCTTTCCAGAAATGAAGCAAACGCAAAGTGTTTCAGTTGCGTTTACGCTTACAGTCATCTGCCTTACCACGCCCACACTTGCACAGTTCAGTCGCAACCGGCAAGGTATAAATACGGGGAGTTCTCTTAAATTTAGCTTTTTTTTTCTTACATATTATACTACTCACGCTATAGACTTTTAAACAAAACACAATAAAAAGTGCACAAAAACAACAAACAAGTTACTGTGATTACGTTTTGGAAACCTGTTCTATTATGAGCGACACTCAAATAGTCTATAAACATATATTAATATTTTAGCAATGATTAGAGTAAAATCCCCAACAACAACAACAAACAGTATTTTATTTAAACTACATAGTTTTTGTGATAATTTTCCGCCTTTGTTTTTGGCCAAGTTCGTTGTCTAAGTCTTTTGTTTTCGATCAAAAAACGCAAGTTTTGTGTGCTTTTTCGCTTGTGAACATTTGAAACTCATTTGTAGTCTATATGATATACAAGTACCAAAATAAATTAACATTAAATTTACTCATGTTTCCATAAAAAAGTCTTAGAGTGTCTTTAAGATATCATAATTTCTGTTCTTCTATCCTAGTACGCCAGAACTGCGTAACACCCGAGAACTACTATGGCAGCTGTGTGGCTCTCAGCTATTGTCCCCAGGTGACACAGGTCTTCCAGTTAACCGACAGACGTACGGCTCAGAATTACGTAATTTCCCTGCAGCGCAGCTGTGGAACACGAAGCATTGCCGGTGATCCATTGGTAAAGGGAAGAATTCATCGCTTTTTCAAACAAAACTAAATCTAAGCTTTTGATTAACTCAGGTGTGCTGTACTAGACCGCTCTCCACACCAGTTACAGAGCGTCCCAATCCTTTCTTTCCAACTGCAGATGGTTCATTAGAGGAGCCTCGGCCAGTGCCTACAGAGGCACCACCACGTAATCCTTTCCTGAATCCCACAACACAGAGAACTACAGTAAGAACAACAAGTGCACCGATTACGTCTGCACCGATCACCTCTCCACCGTCTACCTCTGCTCCCATTGTGGAGGCACGTGGTTCTCCTTGCCGCATTCCTCCAGGAAAGCTCGGCGAATGCGTTGGTAAGTTTTTTGAATCTATGCTTGAGATGAGTACCCTCCTAATCCCACTCTTTCGCAGATATCAAAAG
This sequence comes from Drosophila parthenogenetica, assembly GCA_035047505.1. Lineage (NCBI taxonomy): Eukaryota > Metazoa > Arthropoda > Insecta > Diptera > Drosophilidae > Drosophila > Drosophila parthenogenetica. The sequence continues at coordinate 5,164,492 of JAWNPM010000247.1, read as the reverse complement.
CTGCCCGCCGATACTAAATGAGCTGAAGGTAAAAAAAGTCGATCCCGAATTTGCCAAATATGTGCAGGCTTCCAACTTGATATGCAACCGGATCGGCACCAATGTCTGCTGTCCCACAGGCCAAACAGAAGCAACACCAGCTCCAGTAACGCCAGCGAACTACGATACTATACCACGTCGTCTGCCCACGGTAGAGGAGGGCTGTGGCTACACTTTGACCACCAACAAGAAAATCGTTGGCGGTGTCGTCTCCAAGAAAGGTGCCTGGCCCTGGATTGCTTTGCTCGGCTATTTAACGGGCTCGCCATTTAAGTGTGGTGGCACACTGATCACAGCACGACATGTCATTACAGCTGCCCATTGCCTGCTAAATAGTCTGTAAGTAAAAAAAGTAAATTTTGCAACAATTAGTTAATATATTTGACCACACGATGAATTTTTTAACTATTTGTTTAGCGCCTTTGTAAGGTTGGGCGAACATGATCTAAGCACTGATACGGAAGCGCGTCATGTCGACATTCAGATAGTGAAGGTAACTAAGCTCCAAACCAACTAGTATCTTTAACTAAAATTCGTTTATTTACCCCTCAGAAAGTGGCTCATCCCGAGTACAATCGTCGCAATGGTCGCAGTGACATAGCCATTCTCTACTTGGAGCGGAATGTGGAATTCACCAATTTGATTCTGCCCATTTGCATGCCCAGTGCTCCAAGTCTGCGAGTCAAGTCCTATGTGGGCACGTTTCCCTTTGTCGCTGGTTGGGGCAAGACCATGGAAGATGGCGAGTCTGCGAAAGTGTTGAATGAGCTTATGATTCCCGTCTTGGAGAATGAGGTCTGTCGGAGTAGTTATGCCAAGTTGAACCTCAACGTGTCGGTGAATCAGTTCGATAAGGCTACACTCTGTGCTGGAGTTCTCTCTGGCGGCAAGGATACGTGTCAGGGCGACTCTGGTGGTCCATTGATGACCTCCGAGGGTATAACCTCTTCAATGAGATTCTATTTGATTGGCATTGTGTCCTACGGAAAGGGCTGTGCTAGGCCAGAGGTGCCTGGTGTTTATACGAGCACTCAATTCTTCATGGACTGGATACTGGAGAAGCTGGAGGATACGCCTTAAAATGGGAGTTCATTGACGAAGTTTAGCATCTAATGTCCTACTTGAAGTAAATAATAATAACTCAGAAAGGCGCTCCAAGCGCACACCAAATATTTACATTCTTACATTTGTTTCTGGCTTTGTTCTCATGACCTCAACGCTGTCTAATCCCTGAACTGAATGCCTGAATGCAGCACCTTAAGACTTATGCAAATACAGAGAAAAGAACGTGCTTGGTTCATCAATCATTCTGGTAATGATCAACCCTTAGCTGTGGTTTAGTCTAGGGGGAAATAAGTGAAAGGGTTACCAAACTCTCATTCTAAACATGAACTGCATTCTAATTGCCGAGAAGCTCTCTAAAGGATTCAGTGCATCTTGCCTTCTATCATTTGGCGCCATCACAAACCCCAATCTTTTGGTACAGCTTGCTACTTTCCCCGTTTCCCCTTTTCTGCTTCTGCGGTCTGTAAACTGTGATCAGCTGTAAGACGAATCCTTTATGAACTTGGCACACAACATATGCCTTTTGGATTGTAGGAGGCTGAAGACTCTTGCTGCCCTTCAAGACTGATTCAAATCAGGCAGCTGCTTGTCAGTTTCAGGCAGAAAACAGTCTCGCACTCGCTCTGCCTTTCCAATACAACTAGCATACGATTACAGTGCCGTGAGCTCATCAAATTTGCATAAGAAAATTGAAATTTGCATGCGAAAGCCGCTTTGCGAAATCCTTTTGACCAAAGTGTTAATATCATCATTAGCTGAGATGTCTTTATTGACAGCATTTGCGAAAACCAAAGACGATAATTTGAAGGGTGATCGGAGGGTTGTTACCAGCAACAGTCAAGAGGAGTACAAGGGATAAGACCCACAAATCGTAGATTGCAAATATAAACACAATTGGCAATACCCAAAACAGCCACACTGAGGGTAATTTTCTCGCAAAGAAGACAATCAATTGATTGTGTGTAAAAAGATCAATTTCATTTGATAAGAACGTGTGCCAATCCAGTGTGGGTAGATCACAGGATTTCAACCATAGATTACTTGAGGTTTAGTTGATCAAGGTAAGCGACTTTCCATCTTTATGATCATGAGTAACTGACATTCTTCTTCTTTATGTCTTTTGATTGCATTAAGGGGATTCCAGGTGGACACAGGTCAGTTACACATTCTCAATATGACTCACTACTAAATTTAGTATTTTTTCAGTAACCAGTTTTGGGTCAGCTCAACCAATTAGTCCGTTCGCTCCAAGGTGGTTCAGTTTGATTTTCGCACAGAGGGAACTTTGTAAACGGAAACTTAAAACAATCATTTCCTTTCATACGCATGTTGTTTTTGAAATTTATTTTAAAACTCTTAATCCATGTTCTTCTTCATAAATTTAAATTTAAAAAAATATATATATTTTAAAAATTGTACGTAATTCTTAAAATACGCTTACACTTCCATCATAAATGTTTTGTTTTTGATAACAAAATTAACGACACGTTTGTAATTTTAAAAGTATAGTTATTTTAAGTATAGTTAATGGAAATGACTTAGTATAGTCGGGGCTTGAAACCGGAATGCACTGTTAAGCCATAAGTCTTAACCAGAGTCAATCAAAGTTCAAATAGAAAACAAGTAAGCGCTGCTAATTAGTTAAACAAAGGGCATTGTTACTACTCATAGGCAAAAGAATAACTTCTAAACCGCGCTCAGTGGATTGGATTAAACAGGAGCTAAAAATTCTAGATTGCACGCACTTGCCTGGCATTTCAAATGAACTTATTCGTCATGGAACGATTGCATTGAACGCATAGCAATTGGGCGGATCTATTCAAAATTCCAGGCATACTTCGGTATAGTAGAACGACTATGTCATCGCTAGTTCAATTGCAGTACTACATCAAAGTTTCTAAAACTGTTTAATAATTAACGTTGTAAAACTTATTCAACAACCAATTAAGTTGTCTCTGCAATTTGACGGCTATATTTATCAAATATATTATAACCATGAATCCATTTAAATTAACGCCATTTATAAACATTGTGGACTCTTCTCATCAAACCACCTGAGTCACTTGAAATTCTCTTAAATTCCATTATGACAAGCCGCCGAGCATTTTGTCGCGTCCGTTTTGTGGGTAAATTCTAGAGTAGTGTCATAACAAACCTTGATAAAATCCACAATTATATACTCTATTCAAAAATTCTTATGACTCAAAAATTTTTATTTGGTTTCGATTTTAAAAGTTTTGTATTACCTTCTTATCTTGAAAAGGGTATGATTTTTATCTTTTACTCAAGTTTTAAATCGAATCGTTATCTACTAGAAGACGGTCCCTTTTTAGGACTATCTGTAGTTCAATAATTGTTTAGGACAGGCTTAAAATACTTTAGATATGAAATATAACTTCCATCTGCTCATGCGCAAACTGCTTCATATAAAATATACTTTTCGTTGTGACATTTGAGGCACTTAGGACATGAAAATACAGAAATATTACATCAACTTGAACTGTTTCACATTAAAATCAATAGAGTATTATTATATCTTGTAAGGCTTATAGCCAATGATAGTCTAATTGACACGTTGTGTGAATAATTCTAAGTTCGTTGTGCAATTAAATTCAATTTAGTCGAGGCTACATTTATGAATCTGTATTATTAGCATACGATTTGTCATATATATGGAATGGATAAGTGCTGTAATGTGAATTTGGTGATTTTCTGTTTATTGAGACTAAATTGATATATTAAATGTTAGCGTGCTCTCTGCCTCCCTCTCTCTCTTTTTCTCTCTCTCGATATAATGCGTTCATGGAGGTGATTCTCCCATTGAGAACAACTTTCGACGACGCGTCGTTGTCGTTGTCCATCGGCTGCATATAAAACGACGTTCTGACATCGATCTGGCGAGTAAACAACGTCGCGATTTGTGTACGCAAAGCGGCGATCGAAATCAAATTCGACTAAAAAGGCCCAAAGACGCTTCGTTCCGGTCCGAAGACGCGCTCAGTCTGATAAAGTACGGCGGGTTGTAAGCAACGTGTGCGCGCATCGCGTTCGATCGACTTGTGTAATAAATATCAAATTAACAACAACAAAAAATCTGTGAATTTTTTACGGGTTTTTCCCAAAATGAAGCAAACGCAAATTGTTTTAGTTGCGTTTACGCTTACAGTCGTCTGCCTTGCCACGCCCACATTTGCACAGTTCAGTCGCAACCGGCAAGGTATGAACACGGGGAATTCTTTTAAAATTTTCCTTCATATCTCGCATTTCATATAACGCTCAGCTACTAAATAAGAACTAAGAAAGATTTGAACTTCTCAAGTCGTCGACTTTAACCCAAACACACAAAAAAATAAACATGAATAAAAACAATAAACAAGTTACTGTGATTACGTTTCGGAAACCTGTTCTATTATGAGCGACACTTAAATAGTCTATAAACATATATTAATATTTTAGCAATGATTAGAGTAAAAACCCCAACAACAACAACTAGCAGTATTTTATTTTAACTACATAGTTTTTGTGATAATTTTCCGCCTTTGTTTTTGGCCAAGTTCGTTGTCTAAGTCTTTTGTTTTCGGCTAAAAAAAAGTGCAAGTTTTACGTGGTTTTTTGCTTGTGAACCTTTGAAAATCGTATGTAGTCTTCTCAATTGCTTCGACTATACAATATACAAGTACCGAAATATATTAATACAAAATTAAATTTTTTGGCGTTGCGCTTCAAGTTCAAAACTGAGAAACCAGTCATTGTCACAGTCATTGCAAGCTCGCCCCAAGGTCGATTGACCCAAAGATGTTTCCACCAAAGCGACAGTTTTGTTGTTGTTTTAATTTTTGGCTTGTTTAAAATAGATTTACGTATTTCGATCACGAGTGTAGCTTAATGACTGAAAGAAAGAGCCACAGTAAAGAAGGAGAGCGAAGAATATCAAGTATTTCCAGATAAGCTATAAGATTAATACCAGCTGCTTTAATAAAATCGTACACAGCAAAAAAGTTGGGATTCCGGCGTAATACTTTTGAGTGTAGAACTAAAAAAGTGCAAAACTCCCTTAAAAAAATAAGATAAAATGAAGAATTTAGTACGGTTGACTTTTCGGTGTAGCAAAGGTATAATAATAATAAAAGAAAGGCTAACTAATTATTTTATGCAGAAATTTACTCATGTTTCCATAAACAAGTCTTTAGTGATGTCTCTAATATATCTCTACGCTATTCCCCTATCCTAGTACGCCAGAACTGCGTAACACCCGAGAACTATTATGGCAGCTGTGTGGCTCTCAGCTATTGTCCCCAGGTGACACAGGTCTTCCAGTTAACCGACAGGCGTACGGCCCAGAATTACGTTATTTCTCTGCAGCGCAGCTGTGGAACACGTAGCATTGGCGGGGATCCATTGGTAATCGGAATATTTCATCGCTTTTTCATACAAAACTAAATATATGCTTTTGATCAACTCAGGTGTGCTGTACTAGACCGATAACTGCACCGGTTACAGAGCGTCCCAATCCTTTCTTCCCAACTACAGAAGGTTCGTTTGTGCAGCCTCGGCCCGTGCCCACAGAGGCACCACCACGTAATCCTTTCCTGAATCCCACAACTCAGAGAACTACAGTAAGAACAACAAGTGCACCGATCACCTCTGCGCCGATTACACGCCCTCCGGCTACCTCTGCTCCTATTGTGGAGGCACGTGGTACTCCTTGCCGTATTCCCCCAGGCAAGCTTGGCGAATGCGTTGGTAAGTCTTTAAAATCGAAGCTTAAGATGAGTATCTTCCTAATCCCACTCTTCCGCAGATATCAAAAGCTGTCCGCCCATACTAAATGAGCTGATGGTTAAGAGAAACGATCCCGAGTTTGCTAAGTATGTGCAGGCCTCAAACCTGATCTGCAACCGGATCGGCACCAATGTCTGCTGTCCCACAGGCCAAACGGAGGCAACACCAGCTCCGGTAACGCCAGCGAACTACGATACGATACCACGTCGTCTACCCACGGTAGAGGAGGGCTGTGGTTACACCTTGGCCACCAACAAGAAGATCGTTGGCGGTGTCGTCTCCAAGAAAGGTGCCTGGCCCTGGATTGCTTTGCTCGGTTACGATGATGGCTCCTCCTCACCATTTAAATGCGGTGGCACACTGATCACTGCACGACATATTGTCACAGCTGCTCATTGTATTCGGGAAGATCTGTAAGCCGAAATATTATTTATAATATGTAAACTGAAATTAATCCACTTGGTTTCTCTAGAACCTTTGTGCGTCTGGGCGAACACGATCTAAGCACTGATACGGAAGCGCGTCATGTCGACATTCAGATAGTGAAGGTAACTAAGCTCCAAACCAACTAGTATCTTTAACTAAAATTCGTTTATTTACCCCTCAGAAAGTGGCTCATCCCGAGTACAATCGTCGCAATGGTCGCAGTGACATAGCCATTCTCTACTTGGAGCGGAATGTGGAATTCACCAATTTGATTCTGCCCATTTGCATGCCCAGTGCTCCAAGTCTGCGTGCCAAGTCCTATGTGGGCACATTCCCCTTCGTCATCGGTTGGGGCCGAACAATGGAAGGTGGCGAGTCTGCGACAGTTTTAAATGAGCTCATGATTCCCGTCATGGATAACGAGGTCTGTCGAAGTAGTTATGCCAAGTTGAACCGGAATTTTACACCGGATCAGTTCGATAAGGCTGTACTATGCGCTGGAGTACTCTCTGGTGGCAAGGACACGTGTCAGGGCGACTCTGGTGGTCCATTGATGACCTCCGAGGGTGTCAGCACTTCAATGAGATTCTATTTGATTGGCGTTGTAGCCTACGGAGTGGGCTGTGCTAGGCCAGAGGTGCCTGGTGTTTATACGAGTACTCAATTCTTCATGGACTGGATACTGGAGAAGCTGGAGGATACGCCTTAAAATGGGAGTTCATTGACGAAGTTTAGCATCTAATGTCTTACTTGAAGTAAATAATAATAACTCAGAAAGGCGCTCCAAGCGCACACCAAATATTTACATTCTTACATTTGTTTCTGGCTTTGTTCTCATGACCTCAACGCTGTCTAATCCCTGAACTGAATGCCTGAATGCAGCATCTTTAAGACTTATGCAAATACAGAGAAAAGAACGTGCTTGGTTCATCAATCATTCTGGTAATGATCAACCCTTAGCTGTGGTTTAGTCTAGGGGGAAATAAGTGAAAGGGTTACCAAACTCGCATTCTAAACATGAACTGCATTCTAATTGCCGAGAAGCTCTCTAAAGGATTCAGTGCATCTTGCCTTCTATCATTTGGCGCCATCACAAACCCCAATCTTTTGGTACAGCTTGCTACTTTCCCCGTTTTCCTTTTTCGGCTTCTCCGTAATCTGTGATCAGCTGTAAGACGAATCCTTTATGAACTTGGCACACAACATATGTCTTTTGAATTGTAGGAGGCTGAAGACTCTTGCTGCCCTTCAAGACTGATTCAAATCAGGCAGCTGCTTGTCAGTTTCAGACAGAAAACAGTCTCGCACTCGCTCTGAATTTCCAATTAAAGTATCGTGAGCTCAATAAATTTGCATATGAAAATTGAAATTTGCATGCGAAAGCCGCTTTGCGAAATCCTTTTGACCAAAGTGTTAATATCATCATTAGCTGAGATGTCTTTATTGACAGCATTTGCGAAAACCAAAGACGATAATTTGAAGGGTGATCGGAGGGTTGTTACCAGCAACAGTCAAGAGGAGTACAAGGGATAAGACCCACAAATCGTAGATTGCAAATATAAACACAATTGGCAATACTCAAAACAATCGTAATTGTTAAGCCAACCACTTATAGGGTAATTCTCTCACAAAGAAGACAATCTATTGATTATATTTTCTGTGTGGGTGAAATATTGATTTTATTACAGAATAGTGTAGATCACAGGGTTTACGCGCTAGTTAGATTGATTGATTAGTTCTAACAAATTGTGTTTAATTTTATTAAATTGCACATACTTAAACTGGCACTAATTAATATACTGGACATCTCCATAGTCGATCTTCAGCGGTTTTAAGCTTCTGGTGAGGTGGCATTCCTTTTGAGTACCTCATTCAGGGTGGGACTAAGTGCCAAGGCGGGATTTGCGACCGCAATGATATTATCTCCGGCTGCTGAAATGACCTGGACACCACTGGCAGTAAGATCAACGGATTCGCAAAGATTTACATCGTGATTCTGTGACTGACACTGCGATTCGTGGCATTGGCCGTGCGAAGAGACCGGCGAGCGTTCATTTTCCAGACCATTGGCCTGTAAAAGAGTCAAGAATTTGCCTTTACTCAGAGGATTCTCTCAAATGAAAGAAAATGCACGGAATGTGCTCCAACACATACTCACTGGCATTGGCGGCGAACTGGAGTTGCTGAACGAGAAACGCGAATCATTGTCCTCAAAGTCCGCTGTTTTGGCCAAACTGTAAAATTATTAAGGAGTTAAAATCATAAAAAACTTTTAGAAAAATTGATTTACTTACGAGAATTTTGCTATCTCCGTCAGATCAAATGGAGGCTTGGCAAACTTTTGGTACATGGCAAACAGATTATAACGCGAATCCTCAACAGCTTCCTTTATTTTCATTTTTGATCAGTTGTAAGATTGTTGATTAGAGTTTTTTGATATTTATATATAGTTTAAGCTCGGCGTTAAGCATTAAGCAATGGAAGAATACACTTGGGTTCGATTTTGGTTCTTAAAAGCGGGCAAATTTTATTTCATGGACTCAACGAGAAGGTACACCACATATTGCAGAAATCATAATAGCTATTTAATAAATATTCTATGCATAACTAGCTATAGACTAAAGGTAAGCAAAGTTTTAGTTAAAGTAAGAATAGTGTCAACAATTAAGGTAAGTAAAAAACTACAACAACAATATAAACTAACTAATAAAGTTAGTTAATTTAGTTAGAAATAATAAGCAAGTAGCTAAAATACAGTAAAATAAAACTAATATAATAGGGTAGAAATAGTTAAATATTAATATATGAACAAAAGCATAAGGCTACAACAAGAATACTGTTAGAAATGGGTTATTATTCCCGATGCGATTACTTTTTAAAGAAACACGTTCTAAAGTTTGATTCAGTAGTTTGAGAATGTATTGGAAGATTATCAACAGATTTTAAGATTATAGAATTTTTATGTTTCCTTGAAGTCTTGTGGAATAAAGCAAAGATTGAAGAATAAATTATTTCAATAAATTATTAGGAAACCTTCAGCAAAGCGACTTTTAAAAACTGATTTACTGAATTTAAGTTAAAATAAATTAAATTCCACAATAAACGTTTGAGGAAATAGAACTGAGAAGCTATATGTTAAGCATTAGTAAAATTCTTCGAGTTAGCTGCAAAGCAAATTTAGGTTAATGAGGGCACAGGAGTTGACAACGAATGGCAACACTCTGTTCCTAAGCTGAAAAGCTGAAGCTGAAGCTGAAGCTGAAGCACTGCACCCGGCCAAATGGGTTGCCGTATTATTGCTCGAAGGAATCTAGTTTCCTTACCCGATTGAGTTCCAGGGGCAGCTGAGCCGCTTCGGTGGAGGACAATCGCTGACGTTTGATGGTCACAGCGGCATCGCTAGACTCACAATCTACATCGATGGTGACACTGCGATGTGCCGCTTGGGCTTGGGCGGATTGGGCTGGCATTTGGGACAGCAGATTGCCATAGCGTGCAATGCTCGCCGAATGGCCAAAGCCCGCATCCTTGACTATCTGGCGGGCTAAAGGAAAGAGCTCGTCACGGCGCGTGAGCAGCCAAATGGTCTGAGGATTGCGACAGAGCTGAGCAGCCGCCTCATTCACGCATACCTCGTGCAGGGTGAGCGGCTTCTCCGGACGTCGCTTGCAATCGAAGCGTCCATAGATGGCCGAATACTTACGTATCTCATCCATGCGACGAGGATCATGCTCCCCCATGGCAATCACCTGCTCCAATTCTCGTGTCGTACGCTTCTTGGACGTCTGTGCTCGCGGCTCACGTTGCGGCAACTGACGTGCAATTTTCGCGGCACACATGGTGATCCTCTGTACCTGCAGCTCCGTCAGCACCGGCGTCAACTGCGGCGAGCTGGACGACACCTGATGGGCGGTACTTCCGCCGCAAGGCGTGGCAACACTTGCCGGCAGACTTGTGGCCTGACTTTGCATAGCTGCAGGTAATGGAGTAGGACACATGACTGTAGAGGCACTAATCTGGGACAGCAGATGACTCGCTGGCGCCAACGTCGGCGTCGGAGTTGGCGTAGGCGTCGGCGTTGGCGTCGTGGTCATCTGCGGCAGACTTGTGGCCTGAAAAGAGGCTGCGGGATTGAAAGAGGAGAATTTACTACGTGGAGGCAGGGCAGGAGTCGTATCGGGATTAAAGACAAGCGCTGGTTTCGTTGGCGTCTCACAGAGACCTGAAAAGAAAGATTTTACTTAGCTAAACTTCTTGAGTTTCGCTAGCCAAGACAGACTCACCCAAATGCGGCAGCATGGGACCCTGGAACAGGGCTGGATTGTTAGCCCATTCGTGCAGCGCCTTCTGTAGGCGACGCACATGCAGTGGCTTGGATGCCATGCCCACCAGTGCCATAATTTCTAGAAATTCCTCCTCGCCAGCATCGTACAGCTGCTGCACATCATCCCCGCCCATTTCCAACAGGGTATCATAGTAGGCTAGCAAGCTGGCACGCTGGAGCACCCTGTAAAGCTGTACCTCGGCCTCGTTGCTTGGACGCGACGTGGTGATCACTGCAAAAGACACAAGCAGAACAACAGAATGTCTTAAAAAAAATTACTATCCGAAAACCAAAAAAAAAAACGAGTAAAAAACGAAAACTTGTTCGAAAAAAATGATATTTGTAGAGAGCGAGTGATCGTTCTCATAATGCTGTGAGTCTATAAGAAAAAAATTTAATTAAATTCGCTTTTTTTTTAAATTTACAAAAAAAAAACTCGACGGACGGTCCAGACGCAAAACCCTAAAAGAAAAAAAAAACTAAGAAAAAATGAAATACGAAAAAAGCGCAGAAAAAGGACGAGGCAAAAATTGGGAACGTCCTCATCTGCATAAGCAAATGCGGCGATCGTATTTGGGGTGTGCGAGTGTGTGTGTGTATGTGTTCAACCCTTTCGCTTTCGCGCTTGATCAGCCAAGTATCCTTGGCCGGGGCAAAACTCGTTAGATATGCGTCACGCATGCGCAAAGATCAGCAAAAGGATTGCAAGGATCATTTTAATCTTTTCTCTTCACATTTTTTTTTCTTAAAATTTTTTTTATTATTTTTCTGGCTCTGTTTTTTTGGGTCGAAAAATGTAAATGTTTATCGTGTGAAATTTATTGTTAGAGCGATCACAAAACTAGCTTCTTTTATGCTGCCCTCAAGTCTAGATTTATTGGCGATTCTGCTGCTTCGTCTCTTTAAGACCGCCTGAAGATGATGATTATGTCAAATCGTAAATAATTATGTGAGAATATTTTACTTGACGTGAAGCCAGTTAGCAGTTACTAGTTACCAGTTAGCTGCAACCAGTTAACATCTATCAGGTAGCAGCTAAATTCAACCAGTTCCCATTACCAATGTGCGCTACTCGTTTTAATTAATAGAGAAAAAACAACAAAAAAGAGGAAAAAGAGCAAAAAATTATAACAAAAGCGAATCAAATAAGAAAAAACCACACATCGATCGTTCTTGCTTCTTTGCCAGCCGAAGAAGGAGGATAAGGTTGAGTTTGTTGCAATGGTGTAGTTTGTAGCTGGTGTTGTCACTTGATGCGTTGCCAATCATTAACCCATTACTGCACGCTTGTCACAATTTATGACACATTCCGCAAAGAACTTTGTGTGTTTTACGAGACAGCGCTGGTAATGCAGCCAGTAGAGGCTACTAATGGGTTTTTAGGCCTAAGATTAATAGCTCTTAGGACACTTTTTAAATCTTTTACTAAAGTAGACAAAAATCTAAAACAAATATTTTTAAGACGACATTTCTTTGCCAAGGCAGTTGTAAATTTTCCGAATTACTAGAAAAATGTAGATAGTTTACCCTATTAAAATATTTGGAAAAAGTTTTTTAAAGTTCAAATATTTGATTTAATTTAAATCTTGACATTTTAAACATAAACTAACCCTTTAGTCCCTTTACTACATTCCCATTACTTTACTATATTCTGCCTAGTAAGCAATGGGTTAAGTGAGACTGTCAGCGCCACGCTTCTTCTACTATGCAAGGCTCCTGGGCTCCATTGCGGAGTATTTAACGCAGTCAAGGGAATCTTTTGCGTAAGACAGAAGCGGCAGACTATGTGGACTGTGTATGGTGTGTCTGGCTGGCATCGATGCAGCTGGAGGGGCACGCATTTGCAGCAATAAATAAATGAGACGTGATTTCAATACACAAATAATGCTTGCATAGGGGCGAGTGGGAAAGGCAGAACGCCAGCAGGCAGGAGCCAGGTCTTGGACATGGATCTGAACCTGGACATGGACATGGGCTTTGGGTTGGGCTCTGTTTTGGTGGGGGGCAGGCAACATTTGTCTGGCTGTGGCTACTTGGCGCGCTGATTGTCACTCCGTTGTCCACTTTTGTTGCTTCTACTCGAACTCCACCTTGCTGTGCCCCTTTCCCGCTCTACTGCTACTCCTACAGCTGCTGCTGCTTGCCGCAACTTGTTGATTTTTTATTTATTTAATTTGCGGCTCAGTTTTTTTGTTGCTGCTGTGGCAAGTCTGTTAATGTGGCTGTTGTTGTTGTCATTTGCTAAATATGCTGTTTTTATGCGCTTGGCAAATGGCAAAGATGGACAAAAAATTAACTGCAGTTGCTTTTTAGTTGGCACTTGAAAGCAATAATGACATTCGACGCCACATACCAACTTGGCTCACTGCCTGCCCGACCAGGCCAACAGCTGCGTATGTGTGTGTGTGTGTGTGTGTGTGTGTGTGAGGGACGTCAATCGTGCTCGATCGCTTCGATTATGGGCAGGGAAAAAAATGAAAAGAAAAAGTACAAAATGAGACTGTAAGAAACGCAGACGCCGGAGCTGGAGCTGGAGCCGGAGCTGATGCTGCAACTGTGGCTTTTCCGTGTCCTCGTAACCGAAACTATTTCTCATATAAAACGATAAATTAAAAGCGATTTTTTTCAACGATCAAATTCTTCGTCGATCAAAATTCCATTGGTGGCAATAACTTGATGTCTGTACGTGCCAATGGCCCCCGTTTTGGAGGACGGCTAAATCTTCAGATGCCTCAAAAGACCCATAATCATAACACTGGCGACACTGACAAAGTCTGAGAACTCAGTTTGCCAATTGCAAGAATCTACACCATTTTTTCTACCCTCAAACTCTGGGGTGAGTAGTTTTTACTCTTCTATTTAATACCCTGAATGTTACCCCTAAGAAAGATTGAGCCTATCATCTTGAGGTGTAGCTAACGGCTTTTGCTGCTCACCGTTATTTACCTGTATGCTGCCAGCGTTTCATTGGCAGCGTCTGTGCTACCTGGTGAATACTAGAAGACAATACCAAGTGAACTATGAATGGATGCCCTGCCCCTTTTGGTTTGATTTTGCTCTGCTCAGGGTGGTTGCACCAAGGAAGTGGAAACCGGAACTCAAGCGGAATTGGAGAAGGAGATGGGAAGGGGGACTGAGAGAGGTACTCAAACTGCTGCCACCCAGTGCTATTGTTGTCCAAAAAGTCCGTTAGGGCTGTCCTTGATATGCCGTTACAAATACAACAATAACAACAATGGTAGCTGAAGCTTGTGAAGCTCAAAAAACGCGGGAAACTTGCAACTGCATGTGGCATATGACACGAGATGGAATATAGGTATTCAAAGAGTTATGAAGGGGGAAAATATATGGTTTCTATGAAGTTTAAGGCATTAACTGAATAATAAAATTTATTTTTTTTATTCAGAAAGTTGTAACGGAGTTTAAATCATGACTAAACTTGACTACAATTTTTACCTTGGCAACCAAATTGTATTACTTTTAAGCAGTAGAAAAAAAAATTTATAAACATAACCGAAGCTATAAAAATTTAATCAGATTGGAGTAGCTTTGAAACATAGACAAACTTAAGGAAAAGCTTCGCGAGTCGCTAATAAATTCTTTTTACGTAATAGTCAATATTATCAATTAATATCTTGATACATCTAGCATAAATTAATACAAATAACAATATGAGTGTTAGGCATAGAACTTAATTATTATTTTACTTAAAGAATTGAAACCTTTCTCTAAATAAAATATTTGTTCATTTATATTCCCTTATCACACATTTTTAAAACTTTAATAGTTTGATTTAATCTTAAAATATCATATCACTTTATAGCATCTATAGGATCTGCCTCTTAATTCTTATATGTAGTAACTGCAGCTGTACTTACTTGTGCCATTCGCATTGCGTCCAAAGATTTTGCCCTGCGGACTCAAAATGGGACTGGAGGAAGCTGACGGCGCACCGGAGAGCGACCTCTGACCCTCAGAGGGGGCGCTGGCAAGGGACAGATTGTTGACATCCTCCTGCTTGCAGATATCAAGAAGGTTGTTGCTGCTGTTGCTGGTGGTAGCGGTGCTGCTAGCGGTGGCGGTGGCAAGCAGTTGGGGCAGGGATTGTGGCAAGCTGTTGGCGGCTGTAGCAGAGCAGCTGGACGTTGTGGCACTGTGGCTTCCGCTTCCGCTTGTGAGACTCTTGGCGGTGGCAGCTGGCGAGGGAACAGTGCTGCTAGTAGTGGATGCCACTGGTGCTGTTGTGGAGGCAGCCGCAGTTGTTGTTGTTGTAATCGCAGCAGTAGTTGGCGAATTAGCCTCCATTGTGACAGTAGATGAATTCGAACCAAAAACACAACCACAAAACAATCAAAACAAAATGCATGCAAAACCAGGCAAACTCAAAAATTCTAATTAACTAAAAATTAAAGGATGTACTACACAAGACACACAGAACAACGAGCTACACTACACGAGAAATGTGTTTGAGGATCGCTTTTTGTAGGATTTGTTTAGAACACAGTTGGAAGGAACACAAGCGCGCTCAAGATTTGTTCGATCACTGCCATCCGTTCAGCTCGAGGCCAGACGAACTTCTGTTGTCGCAATGCCGCCTGGACACATCGGGAACCCTTTTCGTTTGCTTCAAGGGAAACATCTTTGAGATACTTTCGAAGAGAAGAAAAACAACGCACATAAAATCACGCAGCAGACGTTGGTCCAGACCCAAAACGAAAGGGTTAAAAAGGCAGCGAAAGAAAGGAAAGGAAGAAAAAAACACACTCAAAAGGGAAGGAGGAAAGAGGGAGAAGTAGAAGGAATTGTATGGTATTGGTATGCGAACCCGAACACGAGACGAAGCAGAGACAAACCCGAGACTTACCCGAAACTCAACCGAGACGCACCCGAGACGTAGGCATTGGCGCTACCAGTTTCTCACTCCAAAGCCCAATGAGGGTAAGTTTTTTTTTTCTTTCTTCTATTTTGATAGCAGACTCGTTTGTGGACATGAATTCTCTTATTAGAAATCTTGTCTCTGAGCAGCAGCAGCTTTGAGTGACTTCTTGTGCTCCGCCTATCGTTGTTCTCTCACTCTTTCTCTTTGTTACCTTCGTATCTTAAAGATACATAGATGCTGCTTGATCTGCTACATAAGAAACTCCTAGTTATATGCGACATTTTGATCCTTTATTTTTTGCTTGATTTTTTTCTGATATTTTCCGTTAAAAATGTTGAATACATTAAAGAGTTATTCAAATTCTGTAACGAATGGATTAGAGCAGCTGCGGAAATACTCTCTAAAAATCTGCATAAAATATACGTTTGATTAGATACTTAAATTGAGTTCATATAAGTTTTATTCCCGACATAAAAATTAAATAGGAAGTTTTATTTTTATGAAGAGTGATAAACGCTTTTCTTGTATTTTCTTTTTTTGTATATACAAAAACAGTTTACAATAGATTTAAATTAATATGAGTAGATATAATAATTAGAGGGAGGTGAGAAGGTGTGGCTAAAATACTTATTAGGGGGACTTTCAATGGTGTTTTGGTGTTCGTTAGTGGATGTGATTTATGTATGAATAGATTACACTAGGATACGTTTTTGTTTTTACGTTATTACGTTAACAGTCGCAGCATAAGGAACCCAGACGAACAGTCGTAGGGATTTCCTCTTCTCTACCCTTTTGAGGTGCCTGGGGAAATCCCTACAAGTGCGGGGTTCCAGCTTGGCTCGTCCACTATAAGTTATTGACGCTAATTATCTGATTGATCCAGCCGATGAAGGATGAGACCTTCACATAGACACCGGGCACATCAACGCGTCCGCAACCAAAGCCCCAGGAAACGAGACCGGCTAGCTCAAAGAAGCCATCATCCTGGCAGACCAATGGACCGCCACCATCACCTTGACAGGCATCGTGTCCCTCCTCACCACCGGCACAAAAACTGGAGGCGGGCAGTATAAAGATCTTCTCCGTAACGGCATTCACTTTTCGTATGCACTCCGTGTCGCTGACAATGGGAATCTCTGCCTCACGCACACGCAACGGAATGGGACCAGCTACAAAAGACAGGATAAACGATAGGAAAAATAGTAAACCTTTGCATCCTACATGAGGGTGGTGATCTTACCTTCGCCCATGTAGCCGTAACCGGTGACTGTGCAACGCTTTCCCGCCGTATGGCTAACTCCACGAGCTGGCAAACAAACCAAACAGACGCCATCCCTCAACTCCGCTTGTCCATGCAACTTTAGCAGCGCAATATCATTGTCCAGAGTCTGACTATTGTGATTGTGGTGTATGTAGGTAGTGGCCACGCGAAGGGTCTGGGCTCCAGGACTGCCATACTTGCGTGTCAGATCATAGTCGCCCACACGCACGTAAATGGCATCTCCGGAACGTACAATGCTTGAAGGGGCAAAAAGGAGAGGAAAAAGGTTAGAAGAAAGTTAAACAACATTTGCTAATAGGTCATTATGTCTAGAAATTTAATTCCTTCCCTATCTCGAAAAAAAACCTATTACTCACTTGGTAACACAATGAGCTGCAGTCAGCACCCACTGAGTGCCAATGAGTGCAGCACCACACAGATACTGATTCAGAGAGTTGATCAATGCCACCTGCCAGCACCACTCGCCATTCTCCCCATCCTCGCCACCCACGACACGAGCACGCCGACGACTGCTGTAGTTGGACTGTAGCGCACTGGGATACGGAATGGGATTGGGATTACTATTAGCATAGACTGCACCATTTTGATAGTAATCAGCGTAGACAGCGGCTGTCTGCTCCGACTGATCATGGTAGGATCTCAGTTGATTGCTCTGCACGCCACTGGAGTCCACGAGGTCACCCAGTTTATCGTTGTGTATTTGAATGGGCACAATGGCGGAGCCGAGCACCAAACGCTCACTGGACTTGTTAATGCTACTGCTGCTGGGATATGACATGGTCAGTTGTCTAGCCGAGCGCTGAACTCCGTATTTGGCACGAGCATAGGAGACCAGAGAGAGGGCTGGAGAGCTTCTAGAGCGTCCAGTGCGAAGAGTTCCTTTGACACCGCACACATACTTCGAGTAGACATGTGGGCGTGGTGTTGTTGTGGTGGTGGTCGTTGTCGTCGTTGGCGCTGTAGCTGGTGGTAAAGCCGGCTGTTGTGGTCCTGGTCCGGGTCCATAGTAGTCCGCGTAGCTGGGTGGCGGTGGTTGATAAGGATGCGAGTGATGTGGTGGTGCTGGTGGTGGTGCCGGTGCTTGATTCGACATGTACGAAGTAGGCGGATATGGCGGTGGTGGAGCCTGTTGTGGTTGAGTGGCATATGGCGGTGGTGGTGGTCCCATCGGTGGATAGTTGAAGTAGGACGTGTCGTTACGAGTTTGGAACTGTTGTTTCTCAAGGATCTTGCTCTTGGGAGCACAACAGATCTGTCCCGAACGCTTGCATCTAAACAAATCAGTCATTTCGGCATTTTCTGTGGAAAATTAGGCAAATGGTTAAAAAGGAAGCCATGCCAAAGAGCTTAAGAGGGAATACTTACTGAAACAGGTGAAGCTAAGCAGGCTGACAATGCAGGAACCGGGGCATTCCTCACGTGGATCGGGACTGGGCGTGTTGGGAAGCACATAAGGCGGTGCTGTGGGTGGTGAAGTAGGCGAAGGAGTCGGTGGCGGCAACTTTGGCTTGGGTGCACCCGCCCGAGAGTTATCACAGCAGACGGAACCCTTGGAGCAAGTGGTTTGAGTCGAGACCAGAATCGAGGGTCGTTCACAAAAGGCAGCCATGATATTAAGCAGACAAAAGCCTGGACAGCGTGGCACCTGCGGTGGTGCCTGCGGTGGTGGTGGCGGAGCTGGAGAATTCAATGTATTCTCTGCAAACGATATGATCTGGGAAAGAAAATCTCCGCCTCCACCCCCTTGAGAGACAGAAGCCGGCGGTGGTGCGGAGGTCGCTGGACGCGCGGGTTTTGTTGCTGGCTTGGCGGCAATCTTTGTGGCCGGTTTGCTGGATGCTGGTGATTTAGCTGGTGGTGCAGTCTCGGAGGCGCTGCTCGTCACACAGCAGCTGCCCTCGCCAGGACAGAAAGCCTCCGAATCGATGTCATCACAGAATATGGCAAAGATGCCGTTCATGCACTCGCCCTCGCATTCCTTTAGTTCCGGACCTTGGCCCTGGCTTTGCCCGGACTTTAACTTATTGTTGTTCTTGTTGCTGTTGTTGCTTTCTTCCTGCTGCTCCTCCTCTTCTTCTTCTTCCTCGTCCTCCTCCTCAGCAGCAGCCTCCGTAGTCGTCGTCGTTGTTGTTGTTTTCTTATGTTTTGTGGGTTTCTGCACATTGTTGTTGGTGTTCGTCTTGGTACGAGCCGGCTCTGGTGTGGTACTAGTCGTAGTGGTGGTGGTGGTGCTGCTTGTGGTGGTGCTGCTGCTCGCCTTGGTGCCTGTGGACTTTACCAGTGTCTGATTGCTCTTCAGATTGCCCAAGTGCTCTAAGAAGGACAGAAAGGAGTAGATAAAATGGTTGGACTTTTGTAGGAGAAGGAAGTGAAGGATTTCACAACTTACTGGCTGGTATATAGATGTCCTTGGGCAGCTTGCCGTTGGCATACTCGTCGAGAGACACACAACACTTGGTGCCTTCTTTGCAGAGTCCTCCGCTAGTCAAATAGGCCTCACAATATTCCGCTATGTGATCTGCTACACAGACACCGGTGCAGTTCTCTATTGAGAGATAATAAGTGGTTACACTGTAATTGGTTAACTCTGTAGTAGACGAGCTTTTGACTTACTGTGCTCGTCCTCAATCTTGTCCTCCTTGTCCTTGGGTTTGCCTGTGGTGGACTTTTTGGTGGTCGTGACGGATTTCTTTGTGGTGCTGGCAACGGGTGCTGCGGTGGTTGCCGGCGGACGCTTTGGCTGTGGTTTTGGCTTAGGCTTGGGCGTAGTGGTTGCTGTGGTTGTGGTGCGTCTGGTGGTGCTAGTGCTAGCCACCGTTGTGGTGCTCCTTTGTGTGGTCGTACTGCTCGTTGTGGTGGTGATCTTCGGTGTGGTGGCTGCCGGTGTCCGCAAGGCGGTGGCATTTTTGCCTAAAAGAAGTTCAGTTGGTTAGTTGGGGAGAGGTTAAGTGGTGCAGGAGCAACTGCAGCTTACCTGGTGCGCTCTCTATGCAGCATTTCATGCTAGGCGAGGGACAGGGCACATCGTCGAGTACTTCATAGCAAATAAGTGTGGCCAACGTATGGACACAAACGCCAGGACAGTCCTTAGCATCCGCTGTACTTGTAATAGTGTCTAGCAGACCTGGGAAGATATGGAAGGTGATGAAGTAAGTAAAGGATCATTACTTCACGAGGCGTTGAAGGAATTCCCCGAGATAACTTACCCGACAGAAAGCTGCCTGCCAGGGAGTCCTCCTGTGCCTGGACCAGCGAAGTACTCGCCAGCAACAGGCCGAAGCTCAGTGTGTAGAGGATGTGGCAGCAGATCATGTTGTTTTTGTTAATGCTTCTTCTTGTTGGCTTGATCATATTGAACAGTTTTACTTCTTTGTATTCTTGTGGTAACTCACGTGCTCATCTTCTCGTTGCAAGAATCTGAAATGAAATTAAACAAAGTGAAAGTCGAAAATCTTAACTCTGAGTCGGACTGAGTCATCCCAACGGTTTGCCCATGTAACCCAAAAGGCCTGTGACGTAACAGCGAGTTGAGCTTAAAGCAGTTTTTTGATGTGTTGAGAAAACAGCGCTAAGATCATTGGCCTAGAAAGAGCTCATAAAGTTGATCGCAAACGGTTTGCCACTTTGTTGCAAGACATTGATAACAGCAACTTGTTCTGGAGACACGCACAACAGAGCGACAAGGAGGCGTGAGGGAGAGAAAGAGAGGAGGAGAACTGCCCCCTCGAAAACCAGTTTTGTGAAGTGGCCACTCGCCTCATTCTCAGTGGAAATGGCTTGGGAGCAGCGACAGGTTCTGTGACAGGTGTGTGTTCCCGATTTCAATATTACGTATACGTATTTGGGGGAACCATCTCCCCCCTTCGCTCTCCCCCTGACATATCTTTTCTCAGCTTGGAATTGGGCACAGCAGAACCTCAACTAGAATTCCAAGTCGGGTCTGTGGGCCTAATAAATGTATTTGGGTTGCGGTAAGTCGCTTCAAGCTGAACCTAAATTCGGAATGAGTACACTACTCAAAACAATCCGGGATTCTGGGGTAAAACAAACTCACATATGTATTTTTAAATCAAACATTTCTCATGTAACCGTTAGAACTCTAAATTAAGAATTTTGGATTTACATTTCCATAAATTTCTTTGTTTTTGTGTAGTTTCCAAAAGGAAATTTGTACAGATAAACGAGGTAAGTTCATTTTGTGCAATTAACATTAAGAAACGTTTAAAAAATGCCACACGATCTTAGTGAATGAAATAGAAAGTATCCCCTACGAGAAAAAGATATCGCAGTCAAGAGATCTTTAGCGAAAGTACAGACCATTTGACAATGGCAACGGCAAAATACACACAGCACAGCAGAGCACAACAAGGCAGAGAATGAAAAGTGTTAAAATACCGACAATTATACCTCTACGTACTGCCTTCAAAAAATAACATACCCTGCTGCCACCTCCGCTCTGCTCTGGCCCCTGTGGGCCGCTCACGTGCGACGCTTTCACGAAACCGGAAATTTCTTAAAGGGCCGAAAGTATTTGAAAACTGTTTCGTTGTTGACAATCCTCCTCATTGAGCAGAGTTTTGTAGAAGCTAGAAAGCTACAAGTGTTCTCCCTACTTTCCTCCCTAGCCCCGCTGCGAGCCTGTGTTCCAAGCATTGTTTTGTTAGAGAAGGTTGCACGTCTTTTGGGTCAACCTGTCTCTCTTCTGTTACTACTCCTCTTCTTTTGCTTCTCCTTCTACTGTTTCTACCTTCTTTGTGGTACCACGCCTACGCCAGCATGAATACCAAGTCCGGCACCAAAAATGAGAACCTCAAATAAAAGTGGGTCAGATGCATAAGGCGCGACGTTGTCGGCACGTTTAACACATTTCTCCCCTTGGCTTCTCTCCCCTCTATCTTCGCTCTTCTCTCTCGCGCGCTGCTCAGCATTTTGGCATGCGAATTATGCGTTCTCTACAAATACCAAAAACCAAGTTGTTAAGAAATTCTTTCATTGTTTTGTTGTTGGCCAAAAACAAATACGCAAGAAACGGTTAAAAATAACGGTAAACTTAGCTATCATAGCCGCATGAAAAGCGGCCAAGGGGCTGGAGTAACCGGGCGGGGGCTACAGGCGGGTCTTCTTTAGTTTTTGATCAACTATTTAGAAGACAGCGACTCAATTTGCAAATCGTCGAACTCTTTCATTTTTAGCACTTCCATTAAAGTCCCGAAACAAACACGCACACACACACACAGTTTATACACACACCGACACACACACTGCGATGTCCAACTAGTTAAGTGACTTTTTGTTGTTCTTTCTTCGGTTCGTTTTACTGAGCTTTTACTGTAACATAACTGTTAGTTAGCTGAATCGTCAGGAGACATGTTGGCATTTGGCTTGTGGCATGTGGCATGCACTTGGGAATGCGGCACAGTTTGCTTGCCACCACTTAAGGCAATATGCAAAGTCTGCAACACACACACTACACACTCTTACACACACATACACTTAAAGAACTGTGTTTCTTTTCGAACAAACTAACCGTGATTGAAGGCCTTGTCTTTTGGGCCAACTGCACCTTGCGAAAGCCAGATACAAACTGACCATTGCTCAAGGTTCTCAACGCTTGGAAAGCCGCCAAGGCCAAGACACGACTCGAGTTGGCTCGAAGACACGACTCAAATCGTTCCGGAGAAAGTGGGCAAAAGAAACCAACCGAAAGAGTAAATCGTTCAAACCAAAATTCTCTTTCGCTCGCTCGCGTTCTCTTTGCTTTGCCACCTGTGTTGTGTGTTCTGTGTGGCAAGCAGCTACCTGTTTGTGCTGAGCCGAAATGATCTACAGCTGAACAGCTGGCTTAAACTACTCTCTTGCTCAATTCATTTTTTATTACAAGTCATTTAGCGGATTATCAAAAATACATTCTCAACAGAATTTACGCATAATTCTCTCGGTTTTACCTATGCAAATCTCAAGTGTGCCTGCAACCTATGCAAATTTTAGCAGACCCTTTTTTTATTGTTGTTGTTAACAAGTCAGCGGGAGATATTCGCAAAATCTCATATGCAAATCCATTTTGGGAAGAGAGAAAGAAAGAGTTGTTGACGTTTCGCTGTTGTCAAACATTGTAAAATGCAATTACACGAGTGCATAAATCAAGGGGCATCAACGAGTCTACAGAATTCGCAAACGAGCTGGGAAAATTGCATAATCGCTTACGTAGCGAGTCGTGTGTTACGTGGTTTTGCATAAACCTAGCCTCAAGTATCCTAAAAGTGCCTAAGCAGATTAAGGTTCACAATATGTTAATTACACTTTGATGGCAGGTAATTAGAATCCAAGTAGTTGAAGGAATATTAGGAGTTACGTTACTGTAGATCATAACCAGCGTAAGGTCGTTAGGCATAAAACTAACCTCAAATAGTAGAAAGCTAACCTCAAAGTTTTTAATAATTGATATATCAATAGTTTTCTAAGAAATCTACTCTATTTTTAGAAAGATAATCATACACTGCTCCCAACTAATTAGTCTTGTCAGAGTATACAAACTAACGCCCCATCGAATCAAATGTCTATGAAAGGAACAACTTTCACATCGCGTTGATCGTCTTTTGTAGTAGTTTCGCGGATGTTCCCAGGCTCAGACAGACGCATCCTTGCCGTCTTCACACGATGCCAAGGCCTGTAAACGAAATTTGAATAAAACTCAGCATAAAAAATTGAAAGTGGTAAGAAAAAAAAGTGAAAAAACTTCATAAAAAATTGTAAAAAAAAACTTATTTATCATTCTGTGCGTTGCGTGTGAGGATTTTATACCTGAACCTGGCCTCGGGGCCAAAGGCAAATAGATAAGGCTGTGTGGTGGTGGTGGTGGTTTCGCCAACAGGATCTCGTCCTGCGTATGCAAATCACTCGAGCTGAGACTGAGACTGTCGTCCATGATGATTCCTTTTGAATTTCCAAACAATACCGAGGGTCGCCCTGGTCCTGTCCTTTTTTGGCCACACATGTCTTATGTCTGCGTTTTTTATACATTAATCGTCCTATTAAAAAAAAAATGATTAAACCCTTTCCTCATGCGTTTTTTTTTGGCTGATTTTTCCTCTTTTTATACCGTTTGCTCATCCCGTTGTTGAATTTTCACTTTTTCGTGAGAACTTTGAGAATTTTCTGTGCACCTTGAGTATAAAAATGCAAAAAAAAAAGTAGAAAACGGTGATCTGGGAAGTAGATAGGTGCTACGGGTATTTAAAAAACCCGATTAAACTGATTAAATTTCGAAAATGTATAACTAAATTTTACAAAACAGTGTTTGATTAAAATATTGATTTGTGCAAATAAAATATACAAAATGATAAAATAAGAAATAATCTCAAAACTAAAAATTTTTATATGACAATCAATTGTTTTAATTAAAGATTCTTCCAAAAGTAAATCTATCATAAATTCACAAACTTAATGTGTTTCTTTATAGAAATACACGTATTTTGTGGTTACATCTAATGCATTTAGAAGTTGATCGTAAGGCCCAAGGCGATTTATGGTTAATCATCTTACCCGCCTGCCCTCATCCCCTTCTGTCAGCCAAGCGTCATAGGCAATTCACCCCCTGGTGTGGCTGAACTGTTTTTTATTTTGGGACAGCGCTGAAATCTGGGCAAGAGTTTAATTTGCATATTGAGGATCATGTAAATTGTAAGGGCAGAGGGTTTGTCATGGGAACAAAAGATGCATACAATGTCGAAGAATAGATGGATGAAATCAATATTTGAGGTAATTAATTAACAGCATCAAAAGAAAACCAACAACAATATTAACATTTAGCAATCAATTTTAGACAGTTCAATAATATCGGAAATTTTCAATCAAACGCAAAGTCACATTGTGTGTGTGTGGCCATTATGATATCAAATATCAAGCGATATAAAATAGTTAATTGAAATAAAATACTGTATAAAAATTAAATCTAGCAAGGCGATTGCCTTCAGAGTTATCAGTCAAAAGAGTGTTGTGAGAGCAGAAAAAATAATTCAAAGTTGTAAAATGTAATCAGACCAGATCAGACAACAAAATTTCAGTGTTATTCCCAATGTACAAGAATTGTGTGATTTGAATGTAACCGATTGTCTGTTACTTAAATTGACTGATGTGGCAACACTGTCAGCGCTAACATATCAATGGCATCAAGGCATCGATACTTTTCACAGACAGTTATCGATACTAACGTACGTGTCCAATATCAGCTGCGTCTGAAACAAACAATGCGGTACATAAATACCTGGACTCTGGCTTACTAAACGAATTACAACTGGTGAAATCAGTGAGAATTAGTTGTGCCCAGAGAGAGTGATACTAAAATCATCGAGAATAAGAAAAAGTGCGAAACGGAACGACGACGATGACAACACCACGAAAAATTCGGCGCAATCTCTTGACTGCAAGTGGATTGGCGTTGGCGTTGTTGCTGTTGTTGATATACTCGACAGACTTGACGCGAGGCTATTTCGCTGCATTCGATGAGGCGAAGACCAACAAGAACTGCTTCTGTGAGGTAAGTAGATGGGGCGTTGCAGCTAGTGAAAGTAATCGAATTACATATATTTGCATATATTTACAGCTGGAAGGGTCGATTAACGACTGTAGTTGTGATGTAGACACCGTCGATCATTTTAACAATATGAAAGTTTATCCCCGTCTCCAAAGTTTGCTGGTCAAGAACTTCTTTAGATTCTACAAAGTGAACCTGAAACAGGATTGCCCCTTCTGGCCGGACGACAGTCGCTGTGCTATGCGCTTCTGTCAGGTGGAAAACTGTGAGGAGAAGGCTATACCCCAGGGCATTAAAGAAAAGGGTGAACATAGGGAAAAGTCGGCATCATTCAAGGTAAGTGCTATAATCATTTATCAAGTTTCTTGATTTCTTTCTTATTTTGCACTATCAGTTTGGCAGTGGTTATCAGTTATTAGCGCGCGGAAATTCGAATTAATTGATTAAAACAAAGACGGGTATACAGTCAAGTCTACGTACAGTGAACTAATTTTAGCAAGGCTGTGAAGGTTTTTAATTACCTTGTGTTGTGCACTGTATCAAGACTTAACTGTAGTGCATTAATTGATTTACTATTATCATTGGGCATAATAGGTTTTGCCATAAATAACTCACAATCGCACACACACACATACGCCCACTAACTGTAAATCGCTTGATGAATGAATGAACGTGTCGTTTTGGGGGCGTCTGCAATGTGGCAATCAGTTGGCCAATCTTCTAGTGGATCATTCATTATGTGCTCAGCTGACGTGGCTGTCTTTCTGTTTTTGACTACAACTCTGTTGTTTTAATCTACTTAAATCGTAATTGTTTAGGTGACTTGCAGTATTTTTGTAAATTTACACAGCTGTATTAACGCATCTATTGTTAATTGGCACATTTATTGACTGACTTCCTCATCTGATCTGCTTTTGTTGCTTTTTTACAGTATTCACGCGAGGCCCAGTTGGACAGAACTTGCTCCGATGTCGAGGACTTTGACAGTGCGTTGGGATTCCTGGACACAAGCATTAGTGATCAGGCGCACAAGGAGTTCGAGCTGTGGGCCAAACATGATGAGGCTGAGGAGGATTTTTGCATTGTCGACGATCATGATACGGGTGCTCAATATGTGGACCTTTTGTTGAATCCCGAACGCTATACGGGCTATCGTGGCGATTCGGCTCATCGCATTTGGAAGAGCATCTATTTGGAGAACTGTTTTGGTGGCAACAACGAAACGGCTAATAAATTCTCAAGCTATATGCCTCACATGGAGCTACGTGATGTGTGCCTGGAACAGCGAGCATTCTATCGCATTATCTCGGGCCTGCATTCCAGCATTAACATACATTTGTGTTCCAAGTATTTGTTATCCGAGTCGAAGGACTTTCTTGATCCACAAGGCATCTGGGGACCCAATGTCAAGGAGTTCAAGCTACGCTTCAGTCCAGAAACTACAAAAGGCGAGGGCCCACACTGGTTGCGAAATCTCTACTTCATCTATCTGGTAGAGCTACGTGCATTGGCCAAGGCGGCACCTTATCTGCGTCGGGAAGACTACTACACAGGAATTGTCGAGGAGGATGAAGAGGTCAAGTTGGCCATGCACGATATGCTCTCAGTGATTGAGTGAGTTATACTTTTCAAGCCTCTTAAGAGACTCGTTCCTAAATGAATACTCTCTTTTTGTCAGATCCTTTCAGTCGCACTTCAATGAAAGTGCGCTTTTCAGCAGCGGCATTGCCTCCATCAAATTCAAGCACGATTACAAGGAGAAATTCCGAAATATATCCAGAATTATGGACTGCGTGGGTTGTGACAAATGCAAGCTGTGGGGAAAACTGCAGACCCAGGGTCTGGGCACAGCTCTGAAAATACTCTACTCCGAGAAACTCAATTTGGCCACTGAAAGTGGTCTGTGGGACAAGCCGCACATTGAGGCTGATCCCATATTTCGGTTGTCGCGCACAGAAATTGTTGCGCTCTTCAATGCCTTTGGCAGGTGAGTTTAAAAGTCTTTGTAGTGCCTAAGGCTTTTCCTAATATCTCCTGTTCCTTGCAGACTATCAACCAGTATATACGAAATGGAAAACTTCCGGCGAGTGCTAAGATAGCCCAACTTGTTGACGCCGACGACAGGTTCCGATTCAATATCCCTAAACTAGTGCAATCCAGCGAAATTGCTCAGGCCTCTTGCTAGCTTGATACGCACATGTGGACTTTTCAATCATATGGATCTTTTAATTCCGGTTTCCCTCCAATAGCAATTACCCTATTTATATACATCCGGAGACAAGCAGCCAGAGGCTAGCAAACAATGTCAAGCTGCATATTTGTACATACATTGGGAATACATTAAATATTTTTATTTGTAGGCTACTTGTACTTTACTACTCTATATGACTACTAATACTACTATACTATACCCCCTATGCGCTACACAGGTGTATTTTTATTGTAAGTTAGAGTATATATTTATTTATTTGTGTACTATGCCTAATTATATTTAGGAAGCAATCAAAATGAAATACGTTGTGCAATAATAACTTACGTCGATCGTTTTTATTCAACCGTTTCATAACCGGTTGGCTGCTAGAACTCCCATTGATCAAACAAAATTAACGTAGCCATAGCAACCCATCTGGCAACACTGGCTGCCAAGGCAATTCGATAACGATAACGTGTAATACAAATATTTAACGTAGCAACCCAATTTTATTCATTTTAAATCATTGGTCGGTTGACATTGTCCAAAAGTAAACGAAACACATTAAACTGCAATTATACTTGAAATAAAAATGGTTGTGCTACATGTAAAACGTGGTAACGATTGTCTCTTTCTATACGAAACGAGTGTGACTTCTTCGATGGATACCGTTATACGTGAGCTTGTCTCCGTTTACAATGGTTGCTTAAAAATCCAACGCATTTGCATGGAAATTGAGGAATTGGCCGAACATGGCACCATGTTGCCGCACGAGATGATTGGTCTCAACGATGATCAGATCGAGGAGCTAAAACTCAAGGATGCTTATGCCGACAAGTGTGTGCCCATGGGCGGCTTTAGCTTCAACAAGGATCCGCTGTGTCGTCGCAACGGACAGCAGCCCAATGAGTCGATGCGCAAGGTGCTGGCCAATGCCATGACTGATGCCAAAGCCATGATCGATAAGGTATCGTTTCCTTAGCAGAAGTAAACAATTTCTAGATCTTATCTATAGTAAACTCCCAACAGAAACTAGTAAAGACTTCCAAAGCACTCACGCTTAAGATCATTGAGGAAGCGCTCAACATACTACGTGGTGCTGTAACCATTGTTTATCCCATGAAACTGCCACCCTACGACACCATACAGATGGAGTTTGTTAATATGGAGGATCTGAGTGGCACTCAGGCCTCCAAAGAGGTCATTGAGCCCTCGAAGGCACAGCTGTGGTTTGCCGGTCGTCAAGTGTTGCCCGGCAAACAACTCAGCGAGTACTTGGGCCAAAACGACAAGACTAAGGTACGATCTATATAATTTTCTTAGCTTACTTTTAGATTAGCACATGCACTCGTTTTTAGGTCGTGGTTAAGCTAAACCAACTGGGAGAAGGACCACCGGCTCGAGAGCAGGTCATTACAGACCAACTGCGTCGCCAGATGATGGCAGCAGAGTTTAAACGTCAGGAGGAGCTCAAGGTGAGTTTTTCATATGAGAGAAAATGCCAAATGCTTTATTCATTACATGTGTATTTGTGTATACAAGTACGAGTATATAGTATATATAAGTTTATCTATAAATAGATTTATAGTTAATCAAAAGTGTAGAAAGATAAGCTTGCAAATGGTGTTTCCGACCCGTTTTTCACCGTTATCTTCCTTTGTGATTTACCTATACAGTATTTTAGGTATATGTGTATATATTTGCATAGATTAGCTAAACTAATTCGAATTTGCATCGCTACTAATCGAACAATCAAGGCAAAATTCATATGTTCTTATTTCCATGTGTGTTTTAGGCAAGAATTGTATCTTGGGGATTTGTCTAAAATAAATGCATTTTGCCCAAAGTTTTGGTGCTATTCCCAATTGGGAATCTAGGGGCATATATAATCCTTCTGGTTCAGCAGAGTCTGCGTAGAGTTCCGATGAGATTATCGTTGGTTTTTGGGTTTAAAGAGTCTTTAATCATTTTTTAAATTCTTTTCTAAATGCAACTCATCTTAAATTCGAAGGCAGAACTACTGAACCAGATATTCTTCCTCTATCCTATGTACTCTTCTGTTTGCTAAAGCTCTTGATAGTATATATCTTTTATATGGCTAATAATATGCGTTAATACATCTCCTTTAGTATACTATTTTTGGTAAGAAGAATAAGCCAAAGTGAGTGGAACATAATGCTGAATTAGGTATATAAATTGATGTCGTTGCTCTTCCTATGCTATATCTATATGGTAGTATATATACTATATATCTGTTTGATACTTAATAAACATTGTATAAATGCGGAGGTAAATAGCGCTGAGTAGAAATTAAATTCAGTTCCCATTGTACAATGCACAGGTCCATAAAGAGTTGGTAGAATTTTCTATAAAGTGTAACAATTTTCTAGCGTATTATCTATAGTATAACCAACGGTTTCTCTGGCACATCGCACTTGACTGCCTTCTCATCCTCGTCATCCACAAAATGTTGTTCATTTGTTCCCGAATCACCGGTGGGACTCAATGGTATCAGCGATTTTGTGCTGCCCACCATTTCGTGGGTGTCCAGTGGGTGTCCCTGCTCCAGAGCAGGATCTATACCACCTGCAGCTACCGATTGCTGTTCTAAGTCCACGACATCGTCGTCTGTATCATAGGCATTATCTGGCTGCTTAGAGCTGGCATTGCCAAACACATCGTCATCGGATTCATCGCCAGCGCAAACACAGCGCATCTTGGCGTCATCGCCTACCTGAAACCACAAAAGAAAATTTAGCTAGGAATGGGAATTAAGCTATATTTAGCAGAGCTTACCTTAACGGACTTGGTGAT
Source organism: Drosophila parthenogenetica (assembly GCA_035047505.1). Taxonomy (NCBI): domain Eukaryota; kingdom Metazoa; phylum Arthropoda; class Insecta; order Diptera; family Drosophilidae; genus Drosophila; species Drosophila parthenogenetica. Next base: position 5,134,157 of record JAWNPM010000247.1, on the reverse strand, counting down.
GACGCACAACGATATGGAGGATACCACAAACAACACAATGGGCACTATGAGCGAGACGAGCAGTTCCCGATAAACCTTATCCAGATCATAGCGTGAAACCACAAACTCCACATTTGCATCCTAAGCACAAACGAAACACACACTAATGTAACCTGATCTGTTTTAGGAAAGGTGCGTAACCGCGCTTTACCTTGTTGTAGTAGCACTGGTAACGGGACTGAGCCGTGTTGTTGTCGCCATCGTTACCATAGCGTGCGACGAAGTCCTTGCACTCACCACGCAGCGTGTTGACGCAACCCTCCAGATTTATAAACAGTTTCTTCCAACTGTAAATGGTCAAATTCGCCTGATTAGGCAGAAACTTTTGTTCCGGATCAACGGATCTCGTGCTATTATCATAGATGGCCCAGAATTGGGTAAAGTTCATGTATGAAGCCGGCAAAGTATCGTGATCCAGCAGCGTTCCATTCAGGCAGTCCGTGGCGCTGTTTTGAATAAGAATATAGCATAAGGAATCATGGGCTTATATCCGAAGTGGACTTACGTTATGCGATTGTCGGATTCACGTGTTACCGTGGCACAATTGGTCAACAGATTGCCATCATCCTCCTTCCAGAATTCGGTGGGATCAATGCGCACACCATGCTCCTTGCCGCGTGCCTCGTTGAAGGCCACAGCGTTCTCACAATCCGCGGTAATCAGATTATCCTCCTAAAAAATGTAGAGCTCTTGATACGCTGTACATTTAAGGAATTTTCCTCTACTCACATGCATGATGAGCGTATTGATGTTGGCTGTGGTTATGCGGGAACAGTAGCGATCACAGCTGAAGGGTTTTCTGATTTTTGTGCAGTGCACACCGTGACACTCGAAGAAACCGTTCAGCTTGGTGTTATCCTTGGCGGAGTTTATCGTCGGTCCATCGGGCTTGTGGTGACACAAAAAGAACTCGGACATGTTCTTGCAGTGGCCTATAAAGTAAATGACATTTATAGTAAGACGTAGCACATATAGTGGGTTTAAAAGCATGAAGGACTTGCCGTTGGAACAGTTGAAGACGCCTCGTATATTGTTGCAAACGGTGCCGTTGTTGCAATTAAACTTGTTCAGTCGATTAAGGTCAATCTGTGAATAGAGGGAGTGGCCATAAATTGAGATCATCAAAAGACAATGACTTGAAATGTTTGTGCCACATTCAAGAGACAACAGCATGCGGTGACTCACTTGCCACAGCGATGACGTCTGTGCTTGGAATGTGGATTGACTAGGGGCTAAAGGGGGTAGCTAGGTTGGGGGCTAGGACTTACCATGGCGCAGGAGGTATTGGCTATTCGGGTGCAGTTATTGAGCTGTATATCGGTGCCATTCCTACGCACAATCGAATGAATTTGCGGACAGAAGCCGCTGGTGCGTGTCAAACACCATTCACCGCACGATGCCCACGGACAGTTGTTGGGCATCTGACGGTCCACGGTCTGACACATGACTGGATCCAGTTCGAAACCCGATTTGAAGGCCCTGCAAAGAAATAGGCTTAATTAGTGTAAATCAAAGCGTAATCCGTTAAAAAACTCACTTGAGGGAGGGCGAATAGATGGCGACGCTTAGGTAAACGATGGACACACAGGACAACACCATGGTCAACTGGCAGAGGCAAATGGCACGACAGATGCGTTTATCCTGCTCGGGTATCAACCGTGGTTTGTCCTTACGTCGCGCCATTGTAGGATAGGATAGGAGCTACGACTTGTTGATATGTCAGCCTCCACTTTCCTGCAAGTCTTGGGCTCCTAAATCGTAGACTTGTTGATTTATTCTGCTTCTCTCGGTCCTACGACCTCTTGTCGCTCCTATGTTCGACTTTCTTCACTTGCCTTTCAAAACCTTTGGCGTCTTCTATTGTCCTTTCACCCTACGTCGTTTTCAAGGTGATTTCGTTTGTTTGCTGGTCTGGGTTGGTTGTTGTGGGTGTGCGTCTTTGTTGGGGGTAGGGTCCTTGGGGTTGATTCGTTGGGCCAAGCACTTTTGGTGTTTGTTCTATAAGTGTGCCAACTGTTATGGCTTTCGAAACTTGTCCTGTTGCCGCATGTTTTATAGATGAGCTGTAATACCAAGATGGGTTCTACTTCCACGACTACTCTGTTTTTTTTCTGGTATTTTGGGTAAAACGTTGTTAATTGCTACTATTTATAAGTTGAGCGTTGATGGGCACGCCGTTAGTCCGCCTGGTGCGCGTGCTGAAACGATACTGACGGAACTTCTTGGCCAGAGCAGGGATATGGGCCAAAAAGGATTCGATTTCGATTTCAGTTTGGAGTTTGAGTTTGGGTTTTTCTCTGCATTGCGCACTTTTACTTTCACAAGCGAAAGTAAATGGCCAAAACAAACCCCAAAGTTTTGGCCAAGTGGCTCAACAAATGTTATCGCTCCCTCTCTTCCTCCTGGCACTCTTCCCATAACGACGCCTGCGCTGTAGGAAGAGAGCGTAAGAGAGAGAGAGAGAGAGAAAGCTTTTCCTGCTCCCAAAATAATAAAACCAATTCGTTTTTCTCTTTTGCTTTCTTTGTTTTTTTTTTTTGTTTTTATTTTTTGTGTAATTGTTTATTATTAATTAGGCCGTTAGCTTGTTAAATTTGTTTATTGATAAAGACACGTTAAGTAAAAAATTTTTAATCATTTTTGCATTCAAATATTTTTTGTATGATTTAAAAAATTCTCATAAGCAACGTGCGTTATATCGGTCTGCTATTAAGCTATATATACTCAATATCTACGCATATATATCATATAAATATATATGCATACACATATCGTACTTGTTATGTTTAATCCATTAAATGTTCATTTTTTACATAAGATTTTTAAAACTATTTCGAAAATGTCGCAAAGTGTATTTTGTATTTTGGGTGAATATTATTTTTCATACTTTTTTTTTTTGGTTTTCAATTTTTTTTTTTTTTTGGTTTTTTGTCAAAATTTTTTGGTTCTGCTTTCTATGGTTTTCAAAAGTGTTTTTTCAAGTTTTCTTTTCGACCAAATTAGCGCGTGCTGCGGATCGAAATTGTCTTTTCTAACTAAATGTTTGTTTTCTGATCCGCAGACGACGCTTTTGTATTTGTTAATTTGTATGTCTAGATTTATATAATTTTGTTTGATTTCTTTACTTAATATTTTGTTTATGACTACTATCACAATTTTTTGAAAACAAGCATTATATATTTCATTTTTGTGTGGAAAAGGTCGAGGAATTTAGTTTCATAATGCTCTTCTATATAATGTCGGGCAAATGCGGAGCATCGATTTATTAGTTTTTTGTTTGTTTATTCAAAAGCGAGCGATTTTTTATAAAGAAAACATAAGCTTTACATTTGGAACTCAATTTCTAGTGTATAAATATAAATAGCATAACAATATGATGGCAAATTCTTAATGAAAAAAGAATATTAATTATGTTTAACAAATTTATTATAGTATTGTTTATATATATTAATGCGTGTATATTGGAAAATTGTCAATCTCAATGCTCCGCTATAAGTACATGTCCTATATAGTAATGGCAGATGGCTTTTTATAAATATTATTAAGTATTATTAAGCTATGTTGTTTTTGTATAAGTGTACTGTGTGTGTTGGTGTGTGTGTGTGTATTGGTACAGACTACATTATTAATTTGCTATTTGTTATAAATAGCGTTTAACTAATTTGTTTTGCTAGTATTCCATTTCATCATCTTCGTCACTGTGACACAGAAGTTTGCTAAAAGAATTGATATTGGAACAAAAGTTCTTGAATCTTTACTAATCGAGTACAGGTAAAGCAGTAGATAATTTATTTAATAAAATTACAATTATAAATACGATTACGAGTACATGCTAACGTGGTTAAAAGCAAATAGTTACAATAGATATATTTTATTTGTACATTATCTAAGAATAAAACATGCAAAAATTAAACTAAACTAGCTAGAAAGAACTCGAATCATGCTATAAAAAAAACTGTAATCTTTTGAAATATATATGCTGTATTAAAATTAGGAATCGGTAGCTTAAGTTAGCTACAAAATGGACTGAGCAATGTGTTGTGAATGATTTAGTAGCACAATATGTAGTATTCCGCGGACAAGTGCAGAATTTTCTTATACGGCATGTGAAAACACCAGAGAGTAGTACTATAATTAAGTAAAACTTCAACATATTGTAAATATATGCATATATATTAATCATTGAATGCATTATTAAGTTTAGTTTGTGCTTATCTTTGTTGACATCTCAAAATCGGATCGCAATATTTAGACTCCGAGTTGTGCTCTATCTAGTTAGTATCTAATCGATATGGCAGCTTTAAGCTGAGATCGTCTAAAGCCGTGAAATGCGATTACAATTTTTGCTAAGGACACTTCGAGAGTAACATTAATTTGTATTTATATTTATATAGTTTTTGGAGAGGTTTTCGTGGGTGAAAGTGCTAAAGTTTAGTTTTGTTTACTTAGTTGCTATCAAGTGATTTGATTGTGCCACAAATCTGTGGAGTGGACTCTAATAAGAACATAGTTTTGTATTCCCATGGAGAAGAACCTATACTAAGATGGGACTTCAAAAATTCAGGCACTGTCGCTTCAATACAATTCAAAATACATTCAAAGATAACGACTTTTCCGTATTACATTTCATGCAGTTAACGATCCTGAAAATAATTTAACAAGAAAGAAGAAGAAAGAGAACGGAAAAAGCATGAAAAGTAAGTCGTACAAAATGAAACGAGTTTTACAATTAATACAGACAAAATTTGTTTGATTTTTGGATTTAAGGCCAATTATTCATAACATTAACAATTAAAAACAATATCGATGATTTACGATGCTGTTTAACGATTAGTTTCGACAATCTCAGTACAAGGCACACAATGGTTAGTTATCGTATATGAGTAGTTATAGTATTGTATGTGTGTGTTTGTGAATATGTGTGTGTTTAGGGGTTGGGGGTTCTACTACAATACGGGGGCTTAGGAAGGCAGTATCAATATTGTTTGTGTTTTTGTTTTTCGAGATGAAAACATAAGAACTAGATGCAAGTACAAACAGCGCTGGTCATAAAAATAAACTCACTCTTCCTTAGTTGGAAACTTTTCGGCGTAGACGCGCGAGGATTTATTGCATGCCTTCTCGCAGCAGGGGCAATACCAATAGCTGAGCACACCTATTGATATGGCAAAGAGCACATTCGGTATGATCAGCGATAGTACCAGATGGTATAAATTATTCTCCCACGAATAGCGACCAATGACCACCTCTGGATAGGCTCGACTGTAGTAACAGGGGAATGGCTCGCCAATATGAGAGAAGCTGCAGGAGACCAGACCAGATTAGTTTGAAAAGGGAGCACTAGGTGTCAACTCTACTTACCCATATTGCCGGGCAAAGACACTGCAATTGGTCGTGGGCGGATAACCGCAGCCCTCGGAATTGATGAGAAACTTTGTATAGCTGACATCCCAATTAACTCTCTCCAAGTCTCGAGGATTGCGCTCCCATTCGCTGAACGGAATGCGCGTATAGTTGACAAACAACTGATGGCACCTGTCAACCGAATGATTTTTAGCAAATGGAAAGTAAATCAAGTTTAAGACGCAAATTACTTTGTGAGTGATGAGGTGCAGCCCTCGCGACAGGAGCTCCAGCTGCAGTTCTTAATACCCTCCGCATAGATGTGGTCAATGACAACACATGTCACCGGTACTGGATCATAGTCTGCGATGATTGTTGAGATGGCGGGATCCACGACAAAGGGTATTAGGAAAAGGAATGTGAACACTGACAGTATGGCAGTCGTACCTGTAAAACAAAAAATTTAATTAAATTTCCTTATATGCGGTTTAAGCGGTTAAAAGTATATTATCGATTCTATCATCGACACAAAATCATTGCTGTTATCGAAAGTGGGATATTGCACAATTCCCAGTATTATGCCGGTCCCTCGTACTTGATCCCAGTATAAAAGTATTTTAAATGTGTGCGCCAGCCCTTGATATCGATTGAAGCGTGTACCACACACAAATTTTTCTCTTGACCTTTCTATCTGTCAGCGAGTGAATTTTGACAGCTCGACAGCCAAAAATAAATACATTTTACTGCAGGCAGTGAATAAAACTGTGTGAAAAAGATGCCACCAAAGAAGCATGAGGAACCCGAACGCAAGCCACTAATTGGACGCATTGGTACAAATCTGCGCATTGGCATTGTGGGTGTTCCTAATGTCGGCAAGTCCACGTTTTTCAACGTGTTGACCCAGAGTGCTGCACCGGCTGAGAATTTTCCCTTCTGCACGATTAAACCAAATGAGAGTCGTGTACCTGTGCCAGATGCACGTTTTGACTTCCTAGTGGATTACCACAAGCCAGCCAGCGTTGTGCCTGCCTATCTCAATGTGGTGGATATTGCCGGCTTGGTAAAGGGAGCTGCCGAGGGACAGGGACTGGGAAATGATTTCCTCTCGCACATTAGTGCTTGTGATAGTATCTTCCATCTGTGTCGTGCCTTCGAGGATCCCGATGTGACCCATGTGGAGGGTGAAGTGGATCCAGTGCGCGATTTGGAAATTATTGCCGAGGAGCTGCGTCTGAAGGATGAGGAGAAATTGCTGCAGTGTCTCGATAAGCTGGAGAAGGTAGTGGCACGTGGTGGCGACAAGAAACTAAAGCCCGAATACGATTCGATGGTAAAAATCAAGGAGATCTTAGTAGACCAAAAGCGTCATTTACGTTTTGAGGATTGGAATGCACACGACATTGAGACGCTGAACAAGTATCTGTTCTTGACCTCTAAGCCAGCGATTTACTTGGTGAATCTGTCCGACAAGGATTTCATACGCAAGAAGAACAAGTGGCTGCCCAAGATTAAGGAGTGGATCGACAAACATGATCCCGGAGCATTACTCATTCCCTTCTCGGGTGCCTTCGAGCAGCAACTGACCGAAAAGGATGAACTGGAACGCAAGGCCTTCGAGGAGGAAACCAAATGCAAGAGTCAGCTCGACAAGATTATCGTCACAGGTTACAAGGCACTGCAGCTGGAATATTTCTTCACAGCCGGACCCGATGAAGTCAAAGCCTGGACTCTGCAAAAGGGCACAAAGGCCCCACAGGCGGCAGGAAGAATTCACACTGATTTCGAGAAGGGTTTCATTATGGCTGAGGTCATGCATTTCGAGGATTTCAAGGCCGAGGGCAGCGAAGTGGCCGCCAAGGCAGCTGGCAAGTATCGCCAACAAGGACGCAACTACACCGTGGAGGACGGCGACATCATATTCTTCAAGTTCAATGCTGGCGCTGGTCTGAAGGATGCCAAAAAGAAGTAATGTCGCCATGGAATATTTGCCTAATTTATTGTTACGCTTCGCTTGATGATGAAATCGATGAACTAATTAATGGATGTGCTACTCAATTGATTTAAATGCATTAAATATTTGATTCATTTTTATATATAAATATGACAAAAACACTAGAAATACGTGTGTGTGAAGTTATATGTTATATGTGAAGCTGGAGGGGAACTCACCAAGGCACACGGAGGTGTAGAACTTTGCCTTCTCAAGTATGCTGTCGATTTCGATTTCTTCGCGCTTAGCCTTAATGGCATCAACACAGCCGCTGCCTGGTCGTATGGGTCCATGCGATTGGCAGGAGGATGATCTCATGGAGCCTCCAATTGATCCTCCCGAGCCGCAACGGCTGCTGCTTAGGCTCATTTTGCTGGCCGACAACGTTTGGGTCGAGAGCGTTGGACTCGTCGGCAGAGACGCCGTCGTCGTCGTTATCGTTGAGCTCTTCTTCATTGTCAGTTCGTGTGTGTGGCTAGGTGAGTGTGTGTGTGTGTGTGTGTGTTTGGGTGTGTGTAAGTTTTTGTTATCACTAAAAGCCTTAAAAATGAACACCGCTAACTTTGCTACAACAACAAACAACTTGAGCGAGAAACTCACTCCCTCTCTCTTCCTCTCTTACTATTCTTTCCTTAGAATCTAATTTCAATTGTCCCCCTCTGCTCTCCCCCCAAAACCCCACGCTTTTAAGCCCTTTTTTAAACAGTTTTTTCTTAACGCTTTTATTCGTTTTTAGCCGAAATCGAAAATGTATTTTTGGTATTATTCTAAGTCTTTGGTTTTGTATTTTTTGGTATTTATTTTGGGTGTTTTTTAAAATTGCTATACCTCCTTGGGGGGTATGATTTTGTTGACTTTCTTGTATGATTTAGTTTTGTTTAAAGGTTATCTTGTTGTTCTTCTTGTTTTTTACACTAGATTTTGTTAAGTTTTTTAAATTTTTGCTGTTTGGTTTAATTTTTGTTTTGATCACGCATCCCTCCAAACCGTTTTGACCATTGCTGAATTAATCTGCCTCTGATTCTTCTAAGGTCTGATTCTAATTCCCATTGTGGTGTGTTCTCTGTATGTGTGTGTGTATATGTATGTGGGCGTTGGTGTGTGTGAGTATGTTAGTGAGTGCATTTAAATAGATTCTCTCTAAACGTATGCTTTAACTTAGAGTTAAATAATCAACCTTAAATCCAGTCCATGCCCTACTTTCTCTACCTCTCACACTTTCTTTTTCTAACGCTCTCAAAAATGCTCTCCAAAAATATAGAAATTATACTAATATTGTCCTTGGATCTTTTTCGTATTTGTTAGAGAATTTCATGTGCTGTTAGCTCAGGAGTGTCCTTGCAAAAGTAAATTTCTCCTCGTCAGGTGTGTCTGGTGTTTTCTTTGTTTGTTTGTTTGTGTGTGTGTGTGGTCGCGTTGTTCTTGAAGTTCTTCGATGGAAGGATTACAAAGTGCTTCGAGTGGTAACTGTGCCCAACTCCATTACTGCAATGCGAAGACACCCGTCTGATGCACCGGACTGTCTTCCTGGAGCAGAGGAATGCCTGCAAATTGTAGTAAAAAAAGAGGGAAATTTCAGTAAAGAGCGGACAAAAAGGGGAAATTTTAAGAGCGCGCTCCGAAATTGGGGAAATTTTAACTTTGCCTTTAAGTGAATGACAAGATCATAGGGAAGAGCTTATAGATTATGTTTTATCAAGGATTGGTGTGTTCTTTTCTTGGTTATCTTACGTGACGGATCTCATAGGGCCATGACTTCATCGCCACCGCCACCGCCCATGTCGCCGTTGGTGGGCGCGCCGACGTTATTCTTGTTCAGAATGGTCTCCGTATCGACGCAACCTTTAAAACGCATCTTTGCATCGTCACCTACATAGACAGTACGCTGACACAGCAGCAGTATCGAACAGGAGACCACGAAGAGCACCGACGGCACCACCGACGCGAACACAAACTGGCGATAGGTGACCTCCAGATCGAAACGGGCCACAACCACATCCTTCTTTGAGGGCGAATAGAAGCACGGGAAACGTGCACGAGCGTTGTGATCACTGCCATCGCGTCCGAAAACCTTAAGGAACTCCTTGCATTCATCCATCAGGGTGTTGACACAGCCCTCCAGATTAATCATCAGCTTTGATTCATTTGAAATGGTCAAATCGACATCGGGTGGTGCAATTTCCGGCACTGGAGTTGCCACAGAAACATGCAAGTGACTGAGATATGTGAAATTGGTCAGATCACTGAGCATATTATGTTCCAATGTGGAGCCATTGATGCAATCCACAGCATCCACGCGATCCGACGTGTTCTTGATGAAATAACAGGATGTCATGGCGACATTATCGCTCGATTCGTTCCACACCTCCTCCAAGGTCTCCGCATTAATGGCATTCTGGCATTGCGATAAATACACTTTATCCCCGCTAAGCACCACCACATTCTTGTTTCTGGTTGGGATGTCTACGCAGCGTCTATCGCAGTTGTAGGGCGTACGGATCTTGCGACATGTGCCGCGACTACAAGAGAAAAGTCCACTTATGTCCATGCAATTGATTTTCCCCCGACGCCCGGAGCACTTGACAGGTGCATCGCTGTTGTGGAAGATGCACTCGAAGGCGTCAGTTATGTTCAGACACTGTCCTGCCGTACAGTTAAAGGTGCCTGTTAGATTTTTGCACTCATCGTTAATGCAACGCGCTTTATCCGCTCGATCCTGATCGATCCCATAACACGTTTTATTTGCAGAGTTCGTGCAATTCTGAAACGTGAGATTTGTGCCATTGCTGCGTAGGTTCACATAGATTTGGATGCAGGATCCGGACGTTTTACTGAGACACCATTCACCACAGCTGCCCCACTCGCAGTTATCTTTGTTCACCGCCCGCGTGGTGGTGCACATCACTGGAGTGGGATCGATGCCGCTCTTAAAGGCCCGCGTCGAGGGCATGTAGATTGCAACGGTTAGATATACCAATGCCACTGAGCTGAGCACCAGGGTCATCTGGCAAATGCAAATGGTTCCACAGATGCGATTATCCTGCGGCGGAACAATCAAATCCTCACTGAGTACCTTCTTCTTGCCCATGATTTAGGCTGCAATCTGTTCACTTTTCTATCTACTACTGACTATCTCTTTCACTCGCACACACTCTGTCTTTGTCTAGGCTAATCCGTCGCGTGTAAACCAATTAGGAGCTCATCATCAGTCTATCGATTTGAGTGCCGCCCTCTGTTGTTCGGTGGCACAACCCACGCAAAAAGGCGCTCCTATCGCCTCTGTCGGAGAGTTATATAACTTTGCGTATCGCGAGATTTCGCTTTTAGAAAATGGAAAGGGATTCAAAATTCACAGGCTGTGTGCACGTTTTTGACGACTACTTTTCTTTTTTGTTCCTATTGATTTTTAACTTTAATCCGTGTCGTACTAAACACACACACTCGTACGTACACATGCACACACACTGACACACACACACAACGCTTCTATTTGGTTAGCTTCGCTAAAAGTTTCGAGATTTAAAACTTATTTTTTATAATTAACTATTTAACAGTTATTGTTTATTGCTTATTTTCAGTTGCTTTTGGTGTTGAATTTTATAGCTGCTTTTCCTATTTCTCTATTTCTTTTCTATGTAATTTTTTTTCTGCTATTCTGCTTTTGCGTTTGCACACTGTCAGCCCCAAGGCTTCTCCTGGTGCGCTGGCCTTCCTTGGCTTCGCACACTTTTCGCACTGCGAGTTGAATATGTATGAAATTTCAGCTGCTGGTGCTGTTACTGCTCTGCTCTGCTGCTGCAGTCAGCAGCTCGTATGTGTTTCGTGTTCGGCTTCTTCCTGACCGCCGACAACATGCCGCCAACGTCGCTGCTCTCTCTCTAGCTTTGTCTCCTCGTGCTACTCATGTGTGCCTGCTGCTCTCCATTTTGGCAAGGAAATCAGAGCACTGCGCGCGCATTTTTACTACAAAATCAATAATTCCGCATTCACGTTTTTTGCCTTACCGCCTCTCCTTACATCCTCATCTCTCTCTCTCTTCGTTGCTTCCATTGATTAAGCTTAGCGTGACTCTCCCGGTGCATGTGCACTCCCCCACACACAAGAATGATGCCAATGTCCCACTTTCGCGTCAGAATGCAGGGCACTTGAACAGGGGCAGGGACAGGGTCGCCTTAGTATTGCTCAGGGTTGCTACAAAGTAACAAATTCAGCTAATTTACAGATTTCAAACAAGAAATAATGGCAACTCTGCTTCAAATAACAACAGGAATCACAACCCGCATTACATTGATAAATATGTATGTATTTCTAATTGTTGCGCTGGAATGCACAAATTTAGTTAACAATTTGCACTATTAGTAATAAATAACAGCTGGCTGCAGTTGTGTATATTATTGTCCAGGAGATTAAAGGAAGTAGATTAATACATTAAGTTTTTAACGTTGGTCTGTGTACGTTCCATTTTCCACATTGTTAGCCATCCTTGAGTGGATTGTTCCACGAATCCGATATGATTGCAATCGTATTCCTACTGAGTTTGGGTCCAATAAACGGATTCATTTGAGCCATGTAACAACACAGCCAGAATAGCCAACAACAAGCAGCTGTCAACATCAGCAAACACTTAATCAGCTTCTGGTTCGGCCCCCTTGGTGTAAAAATTGGGCCGGCAATTCCCACGGCGGCCCATAGGGTGGTAAAGAACAATATTGGCAATATGGAAGCACCCATTTTACAGTCTTTAGTTCTTTAATTAATTGTGCGCTTTGGTATATGAAAATTTATGGCTTGCTGTTCAGCAGTTAAATATTATTCACTTGTTGTCTTTGTTTTTCTTCTCTTTGGCTGACTTTCGATTGTAGCTGTATATCGATAGATTTTTATCGTAGTAACAGCAACGCTGTCTCACGAACTGATGGGCTGCCAACTTGTTTAAAGAAAGCTACGTCCGGCGCGTAATATAAATCTTGCGACATGTTTTTATTTTAATGTTGACTAATTACAATGAAGTATTAATTATATATTTATGTACACACGCAGTATATAAGACTTTCATATGAAGGACTTTCATATTGTGTATTCAGTTTGCACTGATTTTTAAGAACAATGCAATATTTAATAAACACTCAATTTTATAAATACGGCTTTCCACAAGATATTTCTGGCTGTTGTAGGAACATTTACAACAAAATTTCAAATCACAAAAAATTCAATAGAAAATCACACAATGACGTCTTCACTGACTTTTGATAGCAGTACCAAACCATTGAATAATCAATGGCGAGTGTTATTGAGCTACAGCAACTTGTATTTCACATTGTTGATTGAGGCAAGCTGTTGTTGTTGTCTTAAGGAGGGGGAGGGGCAAGAATTTAGAATGCGCTCATAAGTAGGCAACACTTTCCCTTCACGCTATTTTTGGGGCACCCGAAGAAGGTCAAATGCAGTAAAAAGAAAAGTTGTTTTTTTTTTTTAAGAATTATATATTTAGTTACTCACATGAACAAATTGTGAATGTACCACAACGAAATATATTAAGGTTTATTTACGTTCGCTGTGTGGCGCCCACAAAACACTCACACGCACGCACCTAGAACGCAGAGACGGAGACAGCACAACACCCACAATATACACACGCACATGTCTATCTGCAGCAACGCAGCAATTGCCACTATAGTCGTTTCATAATGGAATGCAACGGAAAACGATTCTATTTAAACTTATTGTACGCGATTTAAGATGTTAACTTTTTTCTTCAGTTGATTCGCGATTGTACATAAGGCAGCAATGATTTGATTTGATTTTTCCTTCTGTGTTACTTGCTCCTATTTTTTCCGTTTTCTTTCTTTTTTTCTTTCCTGTTTTTACATTGCGAACGAGCCGAGAAAATTCCAAACAGATGAAAATATGTGACGTGCACGGCTCACGGTTCACATTTTCCTGCTGTTTACGCCAATTCTGACATTTCTCAAGCTCAAGTTCTGCTCGCACTGCTGCTGCTGCGACAGCGACTGCGAAGAAGAGTGTTAAACCTAAAGAGAGAGAGAGCAACAGTGAGAGAGCACAAATGAGCAGCTGCTCTGAGAGGGCAGTTGACAAGCGCATGCGTTCCCTGGCTTTACGTCATCCAGTGAAGCCGCTGCCACTGTTGCTGAGAGCTTTCTTGGGCCAGGCATGAAAGCAATGCGAGCGAAAGCTTTCGTTCAGTTGTCAGCGAATTGCGTATAGCCCTACCCTCTACCTAACCAGGCGCTCGGTTTCGAAGAGCGAATATGCCGCAATCGTAGGGCATGGCTGTGAAAGCTCACGCCGCGCACGTTGATGAAGCTCGCTTCAGCTGCAGCGTCGCCAGTGGCAGTCCTTTCGGTGAAGAGTTCAGCCGTTGTCGTTTTGCGTCGCTGTGTCGTTGTCACCATCGCCATCGTCGTGGTTGTGCTCCGCTCGCCATTCATTGCCTGCCCGTCTGCCGTCGCGTCTCCTCTTAGTCCGTTGGTCGTCGTCGTCGTTGTTGTCGAGGTTCCTGCGAAAATGACAAAATGTGGATAGAATATTTTTTTTTGCTTTCTTTTATTTTGAACTTTTGACCCGTACGCGCAATCAGGTCATAAAAATGGTTAACGCTGAAAATGAGCCATGTAATTTTGTTTGTTTGTCTTTTTCCGCTGCTGCTGCAGCACAAATAAGAAAACTTTGCGATGTTTCTGATTGAAAATGCGTAATCGTAACCTGAACCTTGAGTAAACACACACACACACAGGCACTCACACTGAGTCGTAGACAACACGCAACTCGACGTCACAGGACACTGAGAGACACATGGGAGCGTGGCTTAATGTGTGTTCCAACAACATTGTCACATGTATACATATTATGAAAACAATGTCATATTTAAAGTGTTTGCTCCCTTGTCCCCCGTCGCTCCTTCGCCGCACGCTCTCTTAACCAAGTGCCAGTCTATAGCTGTTTCCAATTGGAAACGGTCGACTCCATTGAATCAGAAAGCAAATGAAAAATCGTTTCGTGCAAAGCACGAGGAGTCGCCAAGTTGCCCCTCCCACCAGTACTACAATCCGGTTGTGGAGGGAGCAGCTCCTCCTATGCCGCATAATTTCAATTGGAGTGAGTGAGCTGCCTACTTACTTGCTGTACGTGTGTGTGCTGTGTCGTTGTATGTGTGTGTTTGTCGCTTGCATGTGCACGTTCTCTTTGAAGTGTTTGTGTGCTAGTGTTTGTGTATGTGTGTGTGTCCAATGAAAATGTAAGCGTGCCAAATGAATTGAAAATTACATGCGGCTCCGCTTTCTAGTCACTCTCTTATCCCCTCTCTGGTCTCTTGACCTGCAGCTTTGGCTCCAGGCAACTTCGCCGAAGGAGTTTATTACTTCAAAATGCCGCCCATGTGAGCTCATTGTCGCCAGTTTGTTGGCTGTGGCTCACAGGCTGCAGCTGCCTCTCGGCGGCACATTTCCGTTTCGTAATATTCCGGGACACGAGCAACGACCCAACAATCGACCACAGACCATGGCCCCTCCCAGTCCACCCTACCCGACCCCACTCTAGACCCGCCAAGAATAACAAGCAAGCCAAACACCATTTAAACGTTGTCGAGGTTACATAAAAAAATATATAAATAAAGCCATCGACATGTTTAAAAAAAGAATAAGAACGAGAAGGAGCAAAGTGAAAAGAAACTATTCTTGAACCGCAATTTGACAATAATTAACATGAACTTAACGCGTCCAACGGTAGTTTGACAAGCGCCCATCTCTCTCCCTCTCGCAAACAGTGTTATACCTGCACGTGGCCGCACGTCTAGTGTAAAGAAGAGCAAAGGACAAGCCTACATAGAGCAAAAGAGTGCAGCGCTCAAGTGAATAAATAAAAAAAAATCAGCAACAACAACAAGAAGCAAAAACTAAATAAAATAAAAACAACACACAAAATTGTCCGTCCAGCAAATTACGTCGTTATAGTCTTCTTTGTTTAAATAAAAGACAGAGGCGGCAGCCAGGCAACAAAAGCAACTATCAACAAATGAACTAAATACCAAGCTAAGTAGCCACAACAACAAGAACAACAGCTACAGTCAACTACAGTAGCAGCAGCAACAACAAAGAGTGAGAAGAGGCCGTTACTCAAAATTGGCCATTGGCAGGCCTTATACACATATACACAAACACAAAGACACACTCGCACGCACCCACAAACACACACCCAAATATAAACACAAACACACACACACACATATGCGCAGCCTTTTGCCGCAGTCATAAAATAATCAAGCAAAGGCAAGAACTGAAAGAAGGAGAACAGTAAGAGCGAGAGAGTGAGAACGAAAGCGAGAGGAGAGTGGAAACACTTGCTGCAGCGAAAGTAGACAAGAGGAAAGGAGAACAGAAGAGAGGTCAGGAGAGAAGAGGCGACGCCATTGCATCGTCGAATGCTGCTGACGAAACATCTCCGTTGGGACACATAAAGCAATTAGCAAAGGTTGACGAGCACACACACACACATTCAACCAGACACACATAACCAAGTAGACGAACCACTGTCAAGCAAGGCGTTTGGGATCGTTGGACAGGATTTCTTTTTTGGTTGTGCTTGCTTTCCATGTCCAACAACATGCGTGATGTGGATGTGGATGTGTCGCATCCCTGGACTATATTTAGACTAATTACGCGACTGGCAACAACGCACAACTGCGGGAATGGAACACCCGCTGCCCAGCTACAGCTCCAGCTTCAGTGGCTGCTGTGAGAGTTAATGGGTATGAAAGCAACTAACCGTATTACAACATCAAAAGCAACAACAAAAAAAGGACAACAGCAAAGAAAAGCAAGAAACGAACTCGAATCTCCCTGTGATATAACTGCACCGTAGTTGTAATCGTAAAACGTAAAATCGTAGCTTTTAGTTATCGTTATCGATTAATAGCTTAACCGGCATAGCTAAGAAGGAAGCCGACGACGAAGAAAAAGAAGATTTCTCAACACTTAATTAACGCTACTCGTGCACTGACAGCCCAATAATATAAATTTAAAAATATATATAAATTAAATATATATATACAATACATATACATATAAATATACATATATATAAATATATAAAGATATTCATATATAGTATATACAACTCTCTTTAAGAAACTACACTCTCTGCCTCCCAAAAGTAAAAAATCGCTCCCCGTTTTTGAAATACTTTGCTGCCGCTCGCTCCGCTCTGCTCTGCTCGTTTTGCCGCCAGACCTGCGCCGTTGAATAATACTTCCGGAACTTGTACCGGATTTAGACCAAATAACCGTAACACTCCAAGTGAAAGCGTGAAATCTACAAAATGGGAGATGAACAGGATAAACGCACCGGAAAGGAGAAATTACTCTTCTATACGACGGCGTTTTTTATTCTACTCGGAACATTTAGTATGTTCGCATTCCTGTTCCTGGTTCCGTTCGTGATCGAACCAGCATTTACAACGATCTTTATGCAGTTCGATGAAGTGCCGGCTCTGTGTGAGACCTACGACACGGAGATCTTTTTCGGTTCCAAGAACTGTTCGTGGTCATCGTGCCGAGAGGGTTGCACCAAGGATATCTACACGTGCACCCAGATCCGTGTCAATTATCGACTCAATCTGTACAACTTCACCGATGAGTTCAACTTTACGGAGTACCACATCAATTTAAAGGAAGCGGAGCGTGTAATCCCGCCCGTAAAGCGTACGGATCGCTATGAGCGTGCCCTTCGGGACTACGAGTACGAGAATCTGGTCGGTGGTGATGTTTCCACCATTGACTTAGATACGGACAGTGCTCCGGGTGCCGTGGGCGGTGTGCGATTTGAGCAGCTCAATTTCGGCGATGCCGATGGCTCCAATGGTTTCCTAATCGAGGAATCGGAGGATAATGCAGCGAACGTGCTTGTCAACGGGGAGCGGCGTCCCTTTGACGAGCTCTCCGAGCTAAACGAGGGTCTGATGGGTGCCAACTCCACCTATTATTATGTGGGAGCCCGACTCTTTCCCAATGTCAAGGGGTGTGGCTATCCGCCCATGCTGAACTGTACCATTTGGCTGAAGCGTTACACAAAGATTGGCATCAAATTCCCATGCTATTATTCCAAAGTGGATCCCAGTCTGGTTATCAGTGATCTCGATTATTGGCAGAACACATTGAATTTGGTCTACTCGATGGCCATACCCATTCCGTCGTTCATCATTTCGGTTATATATCTGACGTACGCCTACTTTAAGATTTACAATGAGGACGAGGAGACGGCGCCGCTAGATAAGAATGCCGAGGACATGGACATCGATGACATTGATGCCGTCGATGATAGCGACGGTGCTGTTTTGGCCGATAATGCCGCTGGCAGCCAAATCGTCAACATGGACTCGACGACCAACGACAGCTGCCTGGAGGGTGTTTTACCCAATGGTGGTCCAGGCATGACCAGGTGCATATCGCAGGGTGGCTCTATTACCACATCCGGCCATTATATCGCTCAATCGCCGGCGGGGTCCCAAATGACGCCCAATTCAGAAATTAATTCATTTGGTCATCAGCTAAAAGTGCAAATGGCCGATGAATTGTCCAGAGATTCGCTGGAAAACGGCGTCATATCCACGTCGAATTCAGTGCAAGGGTAAGGAAAAGGGTAGCAGACGGACAGGGGAACCAACACAAAAGAGTTTTGTAATATTCAGAGATTTTATACTATGAAAAAATTTTTTTATGGTTTAAACTTTACGTTTTTGAATATGATTAATTCTAGAGAGGTTATGAGCGAATTATGGGAAGAACAACAAGAATTAACTATAATTTTTAAAACCATATCACATTTTATAAGATTTTTAATCGATTGATTTTTTCCCTGATTATTTTCAGAAACTTGAGCAAGACGATGACGACGAGTATCTCAACTCCACCTGGGCCGACAGCGGCAGTCTGAAACGTCAGGCGCATGGTCTGGAAAATGTTAGATTCCGATTCGGAAAATGAACCGCTGCTAGAATCTTAGAATTCTATGCACCAAATGTGCCGAGTGTAAATCAATATTACGGAGCAAGCAACAAGAAACCCAAGTATTTCTACACCTAAAAATTAAACAATCGATAAAAAGAACGCATGCAACCATGCGTACCGAACCTGAATACCTTCAGAGCTGTTAGAGACATTTAAAACAAAAGCAAAAAACTAAAAAAAAAACTATGATAGATTATATTTACTTTACACTATGCAACACAACACAGCACAGACTTCTAGAGACAACTGCAGTCGCATAATTTAAAGATAGATCGGAGTTATTTTCGAATAAGCTTAACACACACACACACTCAAACACAAACACAGATACAGATACAAGCAATCCAAAATAACAGTACATGAAGCAGAGAAACACGAAGGAGCAAGAAGGTGTTACTTTAATTGGTACAAATACAATAATAACAGCAACAAGAAGAAATAAAATAAAGAAGAGATAAAGAGAGAAAAACTTAAGTACTATATACCTAAAAAAAAAAGCAAATTATAATACTTATACACAATACATACATACACATATACAAATATTTACTTCGAATTATTTTTCTATTCGCAACAATCGCCGACGTTTTTGCAACGTCTTGAAATACCAAAAAGCAAAAATCGCAAAGCAACAAAATAAAAAAAATAAAGAAATTAAATTAAAAAATGTGAAAAAATACAAAAAAACATGCGCAACTTATTTACAAATCTATAAATTGATGAGCGCCTGGGAGAATTTTAGATATTGTAATGCCGAATAAAGTGCTACAAAAAATATGCCTCGAAGTGTGAAACAAACAAGCAAAGAAATGTTAAGCAGCATTGTTTATTTGATTAAAAATTAAACTAAAACTAAACTAATACGATAAAGTAACTAATTAAATAAAAATCAAGTCAAAGCCTAAGTATATATATATATATTTAAAAGAAAACATAATTGAAATCATAAAAATAACTTAATTGTTATCCTTCTAATTAATGCTAAATGGATAAAAAATAAATAACTCACAGCTTTAACTAAATGGAAAGAAACAGAGGCATAAGATTTTTCTTCTACATATTAATTTTTATTAAGATTATTAAATGATAATGATATTTATAGGTACTTAAAAATGGTTCAAGCTATTCAATTAATTCTTATAAATAAATTAATGCATTAAAATCATAATAATTTAGACCTAAATATAATGTTTCCTTTTTTATATTACCAAAAAAAAAAAACAAAAAACCAACACTAAAAAAAGCAAGCAAAACAAAAATACTCGTAAAAATTTCTAAAAAAAAAAATTACAAAAAAAAAACATGAGAACACGAAAACATGAAAATAAAAAGGAATACCAATGCGATACTCTCAAAAATTGTTGCCTAGGCATAACGGTAACTGCACCTATTGCGAATAATCTATCAATGATAAGCAGCGAATATATACACACACACACACACACACAAAAATATATAGTTTGGTTTTAACATAAAGATACTTGCAGGACACAGACAAAACAACACAATTCTCAATACCAAATGAAAACAACAACAAGCGCAACTATTAGCTAATATCATGTAAAACAAAACAACAAAACAAATGCTACTAGAATTGAAAACAAAAAGCGAAACAAAATCTCGAAATAAAATACGCATTTAGCAGCCTACAAACAAACGTTGTCTTCATTTCTAACCGTCTAATTTAAGTTTCTGCCGACTTTTACAACACTTGTATATCGATAACAACAACGATTTCTTATTGGCGATTGCCAGACACACGGGAATGCATCAGGTGGCAACGCCAAACAGCTGCTTATCAGCTGGGGCTGCAATGGAAAAGAATTTTTGCTATTGACAATTGTTTTTATTTTTGTAAAAGTGTTTCACAATATTATTGTATACTACATATAATTTATATTTTGAAACACTTTCTATTGCTGCCAAAGAGCAGACAAATCGATTGCTGCGGTTGATGATATCGACAATAATTGTTGCTGCCTTTTCCGCTGCTGCTGTTGCCTTTTCGCTTGTAAACAAATAAGTTGCTGCGGCTTTAGTGATAATTAAACAAATGTGGTTGCAAAGCTGAGGCACCAAAATGGATAGCAAAAAGGATATCTACAACCTGTGGGTGCAATACACAACAAAGGTAAGTGATTAAGGAAATAAAGCTAAAAGTTTAAAGTGCCTAGGTGGCGAAGGGACGCGGCGGTGACGAGGCGGTGACGTGTTTTTCGCATTAATCACCGCCAGCATAGCGATAGTCACTTAGCCAATCAGAAAAATAAACTAGACACACTGCCTGTCTATGGAGTGAATATTTTTCAGGTCCTGCAGACCTGCGAAGGGTTATATAATCACTGCTTCACACCCTATATTTGCAGAACGATGAGACGTATTTTCGCGAGTTTGTGGCACGATTTGTGGACATTTGGCGCAGTCAATTGCAATTGGAATTTCAGTCAGACGACTGTCCATTTTGGCACGAAGTGCGACCAGACAATGGACCACATCTCGGTCGACTGCCAGATGAGCTGTTGCCCGCCATTGGCAAGTTTATCATTGTGGCCCGAGATGCCTGCGATACGGACACACTCACCGATGATGGCATTGAACAGGTGGCTATATTGATTGATTGCCTGGTGATTGTCTGTCGGCATTTTGACAATATTTTGGCCATCATCAAATACGAGTACAAACCCAATCTAATCGCCATACTAACCAAGCTATTTAATCAGGTAACAGACTTCACACAAATAGTTCAATTATGTAGATAAAAACCCGATTGTTTTTTTTTTTTTGTTTTTTACAGCACATGAAAGAGCGTCGCGTTTCCCTGGCTATGACTCATATATTTCGCAGTTTCTCAGCATTCCTGGAGGTCATGTATGATCCATATCTTACCTGGCGCAGCTTTCTACGCGGTCAAACGGCTAATTACAGTCGACTTCCGTACAAACCTCATGCGGTGCATGTAGAAATCGTTCCCTTTATCTACGGTGCGTATTTACCTAAGCTTTATCAAACTATTTGTAATACGAGGTTGTATCTCATCTGTATTCTAGATTGCTTCCAAAACGAAGAGCTGCTCAGGTTTGCAGACCTTGGCGAGAGTCTGCTGCATGTGCTGGGCGCTGTAATATGCGGCTCTCAGGTAGCCTGCTCTGTTATTGTCCTGGTTGCAGCTTATTGTTTGTGGGACCCTGTACTTGATACGTTTATATGTGTGTTAATGAAGTATGTAAAGAGTCATTACACCATACCCTCTTCCGTCTCTTGTTGAAGTTATAAAAATTTGTTGTTAAAAAGTGATAAGTACAGGGTCTTTAACTGCCGGTTCACTCGGCTGTAGCCTAATCTTTTATTTTTGTTTGTTAATAACTAAATTCAATTAATTTGCACACTTGTCTGCCTTTAGCACTAGTTAGTCTGCTGTAAAATACTCGTGATCTTTAACTTTGTCTCTTTGCTTACTCTTTTAAAACTCATTTCATTTGTTTAATATGTTTCCCGTTGCTCTATTGTCGTCAACCAAAAAAACAACTCTCAATCAACAAATCATTTAATGCTTTCATCTGTGCAGAAAACTTTAAATTCGAATCCAACAAATAGAAATACTAATGCTATAACTACTTCAAATGTCCCACGCTCGGTAGATGGGCAGCATCTAAACTGTGATAACTTGGTGAGTGGTAAACGCTTAATATCATTAACTATTGTTCCAGTTTGTCCGCTCATAATGTAGTGCTCTTTTCCATTCTCTCGTGCTCTCTATTAACTGGTTTGTGTATTTGTCTTTGTTAAACTTTATTTAATTCTGTAACTTGTGGATATGTAGCGAAATGGCATGAGAGCCATTTGCCCCGCAACGGTGTCCATAATTATGCGCATATTGCAACAATGGGAGAGTGCCAGCAACTTGCGTCATGTGGCACTCAATTGCTACGCCCTGATGGTCATTGTGCTGCAAAAGTCTAGTCCCGAAGAAGTAAGTATTTCTTGAGTTTTCGTTGCTCTAACTAATTGGTTATATCTTACTTTTCAGCGCCAAATAGATCTAGTTTCGTTGATCCAACTTTATTGTGATGCACTGCAGCAGCTGCTGGCTACCAAGCAGTTTGACAGCAGTGCTGCTAGCTTTGATATAACCAGCGATAGCGACACTGACGTGACCATTGATGTAAATGCGCTCTCATCTAGCGTTGCAGCGGTTCAGCTCTTTCTCACCACTGGCACAACTGGTCAGGCAGTCAGTGAAGCTATTTCGGACACTAACTTACTGGAGCTGCTTATTGGCTTGCCGCAAAGCATTAAAGTAAGTCAACAGTTACCAGATAGTAGAGCTGCCTTTCTTATATCTTATTTTCGCCCTTGTAGCACTGGCACGTCTCCCACGCAAACGCTCTGAGCAGCACGATGGACTCACTGGCAGCCCTGACGCACAGTTCACACACCAGTGCGGAACAATTGAAGCAAAGCGGACGCATTGAGCGTCTCTTTAGTCACATGCATCAGTTTCAGGCACCCTCGTTGGCATTGCTAGATTCCTGCTTCAATTTGGGCTACAATGCCGAGCAGCGTTTGCTGGTGCTGCCCGAGGTGATGCTGCAGCTGCTGCAGTGGTTGCCACAGCTACAGGAGGAGGAGCAGTTACATGTCAGCACGTTGCTGCTCAAAGGCTGCACCGACAACTACGGAACGTGAGTATTCAATCAAATACTTACAAATTAATTCTAATATTTTCCTCCTTCAGTAAAACTGTTGCTTGTGGCAGTCACGTAGTTAAAGCTGTTTGCAGTTGTCTTCTGCGTGGAGAAACGCTTACTGAGGTTTGTGCCCAGAATCTGCTTAAATTGGTGGAAGAGCTGAGCAAGCTTAGCATCGTTCCTGCCGAACTCAAGTGCATATTTGCTTTACTTCGACAAGGTGCAAAGTTTCCGCAACAGAAACAACTGCAACAGGTTAGTGTCCCACTTTGTATTTGAACTAAAACTATTCACTAATCTTCTTATCCCTTCCAGACGCTGGTGGTGATTGCTCTGCAGAGTTTGCGCGGCAGCAACTGTTGCGCGGAATACTTTGCCATTGAGCAGGCAACGGATGGCATTTCTGTACCAGAGATTCGCAACTGGGTCTCTGGCTCCTATGGCTTCATCTTTCACCTACTCGTACGTTTCAATCCACCGGCTGTGGAGTCCAACACACGCCGCATGCTCCTCACACTGCAGACTGCCAGCGGTGGTGGCTTTGAGGTCTTTGTGCAGAACAATGGCAATGTTGTGGTGGCTGCACTTACTCGGCGAGAGTACCTGACGTCGTCTACGGCCACGAAGACTCTTTTGGATGGACAGTGGCATTATTTGACGGTGGCCATAACGCCACCGAAGCGTCCCTTCTCCTATAGCCAAATAAACATCTTTGTGGACTTTGTGCAGAAATTGAGCGCCACTCTAAAGGTGCCGGCAGTCAATGAAGTCTTCACCGTGTGCTCCATTGGTGCAGTGGTGGCACCACCACCCAAACAGGGTGAGCTTACCAAAAGCGGCATCATGCCGAGATCCTCATCACAGGAGAGCGGTCCCATCTACAAGGGCATGCTGCCCAGTCTTTTGGAGCGTACACTCTCAGCGAATGTAAGTGAATATGGACTAGTCTGTGCTGCTATTAACTTACCTGATTCATAACCATTCCTTACAGGTGTCCAACTACTTTACGCTGCCATTGCGCACTCAGACAGCGTTCGATCCGAATGTGAAGAACTTTCCCATTGGCATGCAGGACACTGTCTTTGGCGAGCAATCCTGCCTGCAGGGACATCTTGGCGGTGTGCTGCTGGCTGAGCCTACGACTAGTCTCAAAACAATCTTCGATGCGGGCATGAACTTTAGTTCAATCTTTTCACAGGACAATGATCTGCTTGAATTAAACTCACGTTTCGTTTTCTGCTATGCACCTGGAGCGATTTGGCATGGTAGTTGCCAGGATTTGATACCAGGTGGTCGTTATCCGGGTAGAATCAGTGCTCAGCATCGGAAGACGGTTAAGATGCAGGAAACAATTAATAGTATTGGTGGCATCAATGCCATTTTGCCCATGCTGCACCGACTGGTGAAGCAACAGGAGGCGGATGTGTCCATTGGCAGCACCAGCGATGAATCCACAGCAACACCACTGAAGACACCTACAGCCGAGGAGTTTACCGACTGGGAAATGCTCTCATCCAACTCGTATACTGAATGGAAGATGATTCAACATCCACTGGCCAGTTTACTCTGCCTGCTCCGCTATCTGACCCACGAGAACGATAACAATCAACAGCAGTTGTTGAATAGCGAGTGCTTGGCCATTATTGGAACAATGCTGCAACGTTGTCCACCAGCTCTGTTCGATGTTAATGCCTTGATGGCCACACATTTGCTGATGGAGTCTCTGCAGGCACACAAATCTCCAGCTGGCGATAATCAACAGCTGATGGAGGCACTCTATGCTCACATTGTCTTTGATTTTGCCATCTGGTCACGCTTGCAGTTCCAGATTACGCTCGGACATGCTCAATACCTGAGTGCAATGATCAAGAATGATCGGAAATACTTTCGACGTCGCTATGGCATTCTGTTTATACTGGATGTGGTGCGTCAATATTATAGCACACCGGATAACATATGCAGCGATGATGCGAGAACCATTCGAAGCACTCTCTTTGGCATTGTACGTTTCTATCTGCAAAAGGATGTAAACATCAAGGAGGTGAATGTCATGATCGCTTTTCTGGCTTCTGTGCGGCAGGAGCCGGTGCTGGTCGAGTTTCTTGACATGATGACTTTGTATGTGCGCGGCAAGAACTGCAAGGATCAGATGGTGCTGCTTCTACACGAGCCACAGAGCGCTAATCTCATCTATAACTTCTTTGTAGACAAGAGCTACAGCAGCGAAGTTCAAGAGGCAGCCATAAGGGTAAGTGCACTTTGGAATCCTTTAGAAAACGCAACTAATCCTTTTTGTTTTCAACATAGTTCATCAGCGGTTTGCTGGCCACATCTCGTGTGCACCAGAAGTACAAGCAGGTGCTCCGTCTGTACGATCAGAGCGGTGAACAGAGCATGTTTCCAGGTTTCTTCTCTTTCATCACTCCCATGTCACTCAGCTCTACGATATTGTTTCATTTGGTTGATGAAATGCTTGGCTCACAGCCGGATTACGGTGGCCTCATGTTTCTGGTCTATCATGTGAGCAGCTGCGATCTGCAGGTGAAGCTGGAGATAGCAAAACGCTTGCTGCAGACCACCTTTGTGAAGCAGCAATCCACTTTGGCCATTGCCAAGCAGACAGGCTGGCAGGAGTCCATTGCCCGCTTACTCATCCGAAAGCCCATCACAAGTGCGCCGCCAGATGAGGAGCGACGTCGTAGCTTTGGCATCAACTTGGATGTGTTGCTGGAGGATAATTCCAGTTTTCTAGCGCAGGCAGATCTTATAACTTTCTCCGATCAAGAGATTAATCTTGCACAACTGCAGCAGGAGCAGGCACAAGCACAGGAGGAGCAAAGCGACAGCGGACTCATACTTAATGAGATTCAGGCAAGCGTCACCGAAGCTGCTACCGTAATTGAGAGCGAAATTAAAGGTATTACATGTTGTTTACTGTATCCAATCAAAGTCTAATAATTTCGCTCCTTTAAGAACTTGCTGAATCGGTCTCTGGTGCCGTTGTTGAGAATGTGAGTAGCGTCTTTTCTGTGCTACGCCAAACCACCCACGACATTCAAGACACGTTCGAGTCATTGACACTGGGCAGTTCAACGGACACCGTGGAGAGCGTGCCATCTGCTTCACTACAGCGCGAGGAATCCCTTAGCTCTGACAGCTCCACGCAATCGCCACATGGTCCGAACAAGAAGAGCGACTCCTTGGAGGTAGGTTCACCTTAAATTGTCACCGTTACACCTTTTATAATCGCTTCATTTCTTGGCAGAGCAACACGCCCTTTGACTTTGTTGCTGACGGCGATGTGGACACCGAGGAGCAGTTGGTTTATCTAGTGTCAAATACGCTGTTTAATGTTTTCTGGCGCGGCATTGGCAACGATCATCCACATTGTTGGCAGGAACGTGGTCAGGTCTTGGGCTGCATCAATCTGTTGGCGTTGAACAATGAGTTGATCACTTCGCATCTTTCACTGCGTCTGCGAATCCTTGAGATGGCAGTGCAGGCTTCGCTCTTTGATCTTTCTGAGCATGGCAGCCAAACGCTCATCAACCAGGAGGTGAATTAACTGAAAATATATTCTTTATGTGACTTACTTATCCTATACTATTCCTACTCCCATTTCCATACAGAACGCCTCTCACATTCTGCGCATGGTCTATGAGCTGGTAGTGCTGGGCACCAACGAAGATGAGTCCAAGAAATGTTCCACCAAACTGCTGGACGGTGTGTTGGCTCTGCTCGATGCTCTTCTGATATTCCAACAGGGTTCCTCAGATGATTGGTCCGATATGATACGTTTATGTCTTGGACTTTTACTCAAGTGCTCGCATCATCCTAATCCTGGCATAGTGGCCATGGCCACAGCCAAACTACATGCCATACTTCAAAGTCGTTCCACCGAGGACCCCGCTGAACTTTCCTATTTGCTGTACAGCATCAACAGAGCTCTGGACAATGCCATCGAGGGTGAGTGGCTAAATTTTGAAGATTATGCAGGTTTTCTGTATTAATTTACTTTTTATAACAGTTGGCAATCCAGAGGAGTATTCATTCCTTATGCCCGTAATGAAGGCTTTGCTGGAGAAGTGCAGATCTGCTTTCAACTTGAACTCTACGCTACCCGACCTGCCCTCCACCTCATCTGGGCCTGTTTTCTTCAACGATTTTCAAATGTACAGCACCAGCAAAAAGTGGCGTAACTTCATAGAACGCATGGTAAGTAGAACAGTATAACAGATTCTGAAAAATACTAAATAGTACTGGCAGACTTGGAGTATAATGTATAACAGAATGTATTGAGGGGAAAATAACACAACTTCTAAATAGGAGAGCGGTCGTATAACAGTGCAATGAGATTATAACACTAGGAAAGAATAACGCTTTGAATGCTTTAAATTCCATTAATGGCTATATAAATTTATTGAATTTATTTTTAACTTAAACCTAAAGTCGAGTATTGACAGATGCTGTGGGGAAACTTCTTCATTCGGAGTTCTAGTGATCCCTAATCATTCAATATTATAGTCTCTTAAGATGTCTAATATAGTTTGTGATTTTTTGGCAAGTTCTGGCGAAGCACATTGAGTCGCTGCTCGATCTCCCGATCGCTCTGTGGACTCTTAAAGAGCGTTGTATCGAAAACGCCTTTGGTGGTGCGCTTCTGGGTGGGATTCCTCTCTGTGCCGGCGGGTTGCAGTGCCAGTGTGACACCACCAGGTGATGGGGAACCACCACGTCCCTGCACTGGTCTGGTGGGTCTGCTTCCACGTCCCGTCTGCACGGGAAAGTGTTGATAGATGGGCGGCGCAATGGTGCCATCGTAATAACTTTGCGAGCGGGACTTTTCAATGGTCACCGCCGTGGTAGATGTCTCAGAGAGCGGTCGATTTCGATAGCGGGATGTGCCCCGACCCCTAAACCTACCGATTGTTGGACTGGGACTGGGTATGGGTGTGCTGGTTATAATGGTTGGCAGAAAGGCGCCACTTGATGTGGTGCGCCATCGCATGGGACTCCAAGGAGCCGGGGTTGTGGTCGTTGTTGTGGTGACATATGTGCGCTTATGTTCCACGTGACGCGAGCCATGTGCAGCCGTATCGAAGTCGGTACCCCTCACGTGCACATGGGAGTCCGCGTCGTAGGCTTGTTGGAGTTCGGGCACGTCCAGTGTATGCTTCTTGGAGATTACCGCCGAGGAGGGACGTCGCTTCCTTTTCTTTTTTGTCGTTGGAGATTGGGAACTGCCTGAGGCATGGGCATCCGTAGACAGTTCATTGGAGCCACCATCGGGTAAAATGGGTGGATAGGATTCCTGTTCCTCCTTGTTGGATGCCTCGAATGGTATGGGATCATAGATGGGCACCTCATAGCTCGACTTGGGAAAATCAAAACTAGGAAACTTGTGATTTTGATTTAGCGGCAATTCCTCCGAGGGCAAGGCATAGTTCTCATTGGGATAATGCTGTGCATTTGGATGAAGTTCCACATTGGTGTAGCTAGTAGGAGCTTCGACTTCCGGTGGAGCATAACTGATAGGAGGAGGTTGAGGAACATGCGGAGGAGTTTGTTGGGGTGGATGGTAAGCAGGCTGAGGAGGATGATGTTGAGACTGGTGAGGAGTCTGCTGTGGAGGATGGTGAGAAGGAGGTTCGTGGTGTGGAGGTGAATACGCCGGAGGAAGCTGCGGCGCTTGATACTGCGGAGGCTGCTGTGGAGGATGCTGTGGATGATGCTGTGTCGGATGCTGCGGAGGATGCTGGGGTGGTGCAGACAATGGCGGCTCAGCAAAATGTCCATCGTGGGAGGATGAAGGTGGATGATAATTATGCTCGTACTGCGGCTCGTTGTCCTGGTAGGACGTGCTTATCTCGTAAGCTGGAGGCGAATAGGCTATTTCGTAATTGGAATTATGTCCAGACGGTGGTGTATGTTTTGGTGGCTCAGCAAAGTTCTGATGATAGCCAGCATTAGGAATCTTCTGTTCATAGATCGAATAGGAATCCGGAGCAGGCGGTGGACCCGAATGCGTAAAGCTAGGCACATGAGCCGGTGCGGATGGTACACCGTATTGAGTAGATGGTGGTGCTATTGATTGTGGTGGTGCGTAATTATGGGATACATAGGATTCGGGAGTTTCATAGCTGCTAGCATCATAACTCTGAGGCAACGGAGGAACTCCGTACTTCTGATGTGGCGCATGATCATAGCTGGTCTCTGGCTGCGACTCGTGACCTCCAAAATCAAACTCCAGACTGGGAATTTTATGGGCACCATAAAGATCATTGTCCTCGTGACTGTAGAGATTTAGATCCATGGACTGCGCTTCGTAGCTGGAGGCTGGAATGTGAAAGTCGGCGCCATCGAAATTCAGATGCTGGAAATCCTCAATGGAAAAACTCGGCTCCTCAGCATGGGAGGGATACGAAGACGAGGGCTTGTAGTAGCTAATGGATGGCGGTGCAGCCGGATAGCTCGGTGGTCCATATTTGGTCTTGGAGCTGGGACTCTTCACACGTCGTCGTTTGCTCCTCTTGCCGTGTGGAGGGTGACGACGATAACGAACCAACATCTCGGCATTGGGCAGATCACTTCGATTGCTGGGTGACGGATGTGGAAGCTGCTGCTGAAGCTGGGCATTTACAGCCGGGTTGGCTGTGTCGTCAGTGACATTGACCTTTGAGCTCTGCTCGTGTTGGGCCAACGTCAACGGCAGCAACTGAAAGAAAGGTCAGTTAGTGGTTAGGTTAGTGGTGCTGGCTGTTGATGACACCTGGAAAAACTTTCTCCATTAACTATTAACAACAATTTTCGGGTAGCATTTGGTAACCAAAGTCTTTAAGCTTTGTTTTTGGGCAATTGATGACCTTTGACTTGTCTGCCTGCGCTCCATCATCAACAACTCGTGTTGTTTGCCTCTTCCGCAAACACGTAACTCAGTAGACCTCTTACTCCCTACTCCCCGCTCACCTGGCCATCAAACACAAACCACACTGCACCACCTTACAACACCTCTCCACGTAATTGGTTGCCTTGGCATGCGGGCATGCAACAAAGCTCGCAAAGCTGCCACACGCAACCACCGCAGAGAGAAGGGGAGCAGGATGAGGGTGAGAGGTAGGAGCCAAAGCATTGAACCTGATCGTCGTCACCAATTCAAGTTCAGTGGGCATCGTAAGCCGTTAGCTAAACAAAAGGCATCCATGGATGGATGCCTACATAAATGAGGGAATATTTCAGACATTGCACCTCTCATTTTGTCAACAGTTGGAGTGGTGGGCGGGAAAGACAAGAAGAGATAGACAGAGAGAAAGAGCGCGTCTAATAGCCAATTAAATCCGCTTTTTCTTGGCTTAATTATGACAATATAAAACAATGAATTCTATTAATTGATCTGATTGTTACTCTCATTCAGTTGCCTTCTAGATTTTGCCTGTGATGAAAGCAGACTCCTTACCATAGGCATTAAATAGCTATCAAGTGCCGTCATTAGTCTTTTTAAAGAACAATTGGATCTCTTTGGTTAATGTAACTTCCGGAAGTAATATTTGCCTTCTACTTTGACATCTACTTAAAGAGTATACTTTCATTATGAGAACTAAGTTTATTTTATTAAAAATTTAGCAATTTACTTAAAGTTTTTATGTTTAAACATAAAAGCTGGTTTTATGTTTCTTTTATTTAGTCCTTTTTTAGGCTTAACTGGAGCCTTAAAAGTCTCGTTAACTTGCTTAAATGAAACACAAGTCGCAGTTCTTATTTCTTAGTCTTTTCACTTACAAGACAAACACTGAGCCACAAAAGTTTGCACATAATGGAACGTTCAAGAAATGCGAATCGAACTCAGATGTTAAAACAAAGAAACTTTCATTGAGGCAGCGTTTTAATAACAAACTGTAGACGGTAGACCGAAGACTACAGACTAAAGACTGCAGATTGTAGACGCAAGACTTAAAACTGAAGACTGTTAACGGTATTTGGAGGCACACTGAAACGCTTGTGAAGCTCTACCCGGTCACGTCTCGTTGGACTTTCTTTCGGCAACTGAGCGCACTCCAAGAAAGTGGTCTGGTTTTGTTGCTTCGCACGAAGAGCCAAAGACTGGCGATGAAGAGTCGTTGGCGGTAACCAGTTGCCATTAAAGCACCCACCGATGCACCGCTACCACCAGCTATCTGCACCACCGCCTGGAACAATCACAGGCCCTCCAGGTGTCTCTCTGTCTTTGTTGTTGGTGTTGCCAGCGGGGCAGCAGCCAAATCTACTATTATGTAAAGAATGTAATGCCCAAATGCGGATGTCTTGCTTAGTTTTTTGGCCTAAAACACAAACAAAACAAACTAAAACACTAACAAAATAATACAAATTAAATTAAATATCAAATGTTTTAGGTTCGTAAATCGCAAGATCAAGAAAAACTTGTTTCGCTTCGCCGCCAACTGCATTTGTGTTGCATGAATTAGCGATGCTACCAATTCAGCTCAGCTCCATCTTCAATTCCATCTATAACTTTATCTCGAACTTCAACTTCATTTTCAGCTTCATCTCGAACTGTATCTGCAGCCACATTGAACTTGAACCTGAACGGACGTGACGTTTTTCAACTTTGAATTAAAGTTCGATTTTGAGCTGGATTTCTGTAGCGGACAAACGAAAGTGAAAACAATTCCGAGAGCTGTGACGATTGTTGTATGACTGTTAAATACCCTGTAAATAACTCTACTGGGTTTTGGTATTTAATCAGAAACTGTTGTAATTCTATCGATAACAAAATCAAATATGATGTGATAGGAAATACTTAAAAATCTTTTACAGCTGTCTGTTTTATCAGTTAATACTTTCACAATTAATCAAGGCATAACCTTTATAACATATCTGTCAAATAAAAGACTGTTATAAAAACAATCAATCAGTTATGAATTTAGCTTGAAATTTATGACCAATAAAACTGACAGCTAAACATATAGAAAACTGAAATTTATGGGGATATCTGACAATTTTATACTGCCGCTTTCGATTTAAGCTATGAAGGGTATGCAGGGTATGCTAACAGGGTATTTCTTCATTCCTATTTATATCAACATACAAACCCGTTCATCAAGCCGCTCTCCATCATCTCCATCCATCATCTCCGCTCCAGGGTATACCCTGCAATGGGTGCGTGCTCAGCTATCATATAAAACACAAAAGAAATATGATTTGTGATTTGTCGTGCTTGTATAACAACTGAATTTATTTAATTTATTTGCAGGTGAAGCCACTCTATGATCACTACCAGCGTGACATTGAGCTGCATCTGTGGGAGCCCATCAATCGCTTCTGGGCGGAGTGCTATGAGGCATGCAAGGCGGCATCGAAGCAACGTGCCACATTTCAGGCCACAAATCGACGGGTCTTTCAGCAGAAGATCTACATGCCATGGAAGGTGCGTCAGGTGGAGGAGATGCAACGACTGCAAGCGGCTGCAGTGCAGCACAAGACCAGTGATACTCATATACGGAAGAAATGGAAGACCGCCAAGCGTTTCTTGTACGGCCCTAGGGGGCCCTGGTATACCGGGTAAGTAAGGCGTAATGGGGCAGGGCAGAGTGGTGTAGAGATACCTCATAATCATTATGAAATCAGACAAAATTCAGCATTTTAATTGAGGCGACAATTGCAATCGGGCGTGAGTTGAGTTGAGTCGACTCGACTCGACTCTAGACAGTTAATCACCTTCAAACGCAGTCACATATATCTCTCTAGCTGTAAGAGATACATACATACATATTTTCTAGTGGGTATATAATTTACAGGTGTGTGTTTGTTTGTGTGGACAGGTAGCTGCCACGCTGTTTGTGTTCATTTCACTGTAAAATGCTAACAAATGCACTCATTAATATACCCCTCTCGCTCGCTCTATGGCTGTCGCAGTCTCTGTCTAGCTGTGTGTGCACGTGTGTGGCAGTCACAGCGCTTTATGGCCACAATGGGCACAAATTGATTTAACAAACTTATTTATTATTCAGTTAATTTTAAGCTACTTTTGCTAAAAATATATAAATTCCATCAATTTCACCTTTCAAAGACAATGAGAACAAAAGAGATGGAAACAGCGGCAGTGAAAGAGAGGCTGAAAGAGAGACTAAGCGGTTGATGGAGTATTGCCCTCAGGGCTGCAAAGTAGGCCCTACTATATGGCCTGGGGAAGATTTTATCTCTTTTAAAATATATATAATTAACGCTTCATTTTATACGAAGACTTATCATAAAAGTTCGCACGTGTTGAAAGGTTTAAAGAGTAAAAAAACGGAAAAGAGATAGAGGCGGAAATTACCTGTTGAAAGTCATAGCATTATTTTTGATTTATAGCATCTTTAAATCTTCTTTGCGTATAGATTTAGATGGAATTAATCATTGAGAAGATTAGTAAATATCTACAGATCATATAGAATAGAAAATTTTTGAGATGTGAAGCTTTTATAAACATTTTATGACGTAAATTTAGACCATAAACTGGTATAGTTTTAAGGTCTAATATTTTAATTAAATTATTTTTCATTTATTGAATTTAAGACATTATTTTAACATATATAAATTTAAATTTTATTCTTTAAATTTTTTGTTTTTTTTCCTCATTTAAATTTTGTTCACTTTCGTGTGCTTTTTGGTCCACTGTACCCACTGCTGAATTATTTGCTGCTTTCGCTTCGTTTTCGTTGGGGCGATTCATCAGCTGGAGGTGCGATTAAAATTACGATTTAATTTTATTAAATCATCAAAAAGTGAATTTTATTTTTATGCAACCGTTACATTTGTAACAAATTGTTTTGTTTATTAGCTATGCTAACTGCAATTTGAATGCATAACTCCCTTGGGTTGTAGCATGTTCCGCAGTCGATCTCTATTGGCTTACTTAACTTGGCCAATTGCCAATTATAAGACCACATATTATGCACTTTGGGGCGTGGCCTTGGGGCATTTTTATTGCAAATTTGCATTGACGGTCAAAGCAATCGGGTCTACGCAGTGCGTGGTGCGTGAGGTTCTAAGGTCGAACCATTCACGGACCAAGAGAGAAAAAAACAAGTTCCAATTGCAGTTCTAGTTCCAGTTCTAGTTCTAGTTCGCCTTAATGTGCACCTGTTCACATTGGCAATGACTTGCAAGTCTAATGAACTTTCCAACGATTAAAAAAATGAATTTGATTTAAATTTGTATAATTTATTTTAATTATCGCGGTCGAAACAGCCTTAAGATTAAGAAGACAAGAAATATACATGAAAGGCCTCGAAGAGGGGGCGGGAACTCCGCCACGCCCCCTACTTTGTATGTACATGTAGTGTGTTATCGATAGATCGCTTTCATTTTAACTAATACTACAACTATCGACTATCGATAGGCCAATAAAGGCGGAGGAGAAAATTACGTGATTCGGCGCTTGGCAAGAGGTCGGCAACGTTGTGGATGGAATCCCTTCCATTCCTAAGGATTGACTTAGTGGTAGCCCAACGGAGAGTAGGCAGGGGCCAGGGCTGGGCCATGATAAGCCGGAGCCAGTGCGGGAGCATAGGCGGCAGGGGCGTGGTAGGCTGGAGCCAAGGCAGGAGCCAGGGCAGGAGCGTAGGCGGGCAGCTTGGCTACCACTGGAGCATGGTAGACAGGAGCCGGTGCCAGAACCTTAGCCACCGGAGCCACAGCCTTAACGACAGCGCCTTCACGTCGCACAACGGCATTGAATCCGTGAACCGGATCCGCTGTGTACTCCACAATGCGACGAGTTCCATCGGCTTCGATCAGGGAGTAGGCACCCTGTACCACATCACCGCTGCGGGACTCCTGCTGGCTCTTCACATCACCTGTGGAGCCATCCTGCAAGGACAAAAAATTAGTAATACAGTGCCTGCAAAGACTATTCCTCCACTTACGTGCACGTCGTAGCTGAAGCTGTACTGTGGATTAGGATCGTAGGGCTCTGGGCCGGCCACCTTGGCCACTGCTACCTTGGCCAATGCAGGATAAACGGGCGCTGCCAATTTGGGATAAACTGGAGCAGCTAGCGAAGGATACGCGGGCAGAGCAGGATAAGCCAGACCAGGTCCTGGCACCACCACAGCGCTGCTGAGAGCAAGCACCGCGCTCAAAACGATTAACAACATTTGGGCCATTTGAAGAATTGAATTTGAAGGTTTGGAGCTGCTGCGGCTGCTGCTTAGCTGACAAATGAACTCACTCTGTGGTTCTGAGGCTCAGCGACAATTGCTTTTTATAGCCGCCAAGTCAGACTCAACCAAAAAAAAAAAAAAAAAACAACCAAGCCTCCGAAAAATTCGACAAAACCAAAAATCTGCCTGTAAAAATATTTATGCAAAAAAAAAAAAATGAAAAACAAAGCAACAACTAAAAAGTGCGCATGCGTGTGGAGTGCAAAGATTGCAACTGCAGCAGCAGCAAACACAACAGCAAGAACAGCTACAGCAGCAGCAGCAGCAGCAACCAAAGCAGCAACAACAACAGTAACAACCACAGCAACAACAACAATCACAGCAGCAGCAGCAGCAGCAACAAATGAAAATAATTCATTTTTCGTTGCGTCGCTTTGCCCCTGGCAATTTCTGTTCCAAAAGTGGCAAGAGGAGATGGAGGAGGTGCAGGGGCAGAGCTAGGAGGGTTGGCTAGACATAAAAGCCGCTTAGAGTTGCCTACGAGAATGGCACGCATGTTTTTCGAGGGGGGGGCCCAATGGCCTGCCAGGCGAGTGGACCATGGTGGACGTAGATGTGAACATGGATTTGGATTTCGTTTTGGGATTTGGAGCAGGGGCAGGGGCCAGCAAGCTGGGTGGAGCATGGGGAGGAGCAGCACATGTGTCGATCGTGACAAAAAAAAGTTCAATTCGAAAGCGATTTTTCTAGCCACGAGCGAGACGTGGCTAAAGAGTAAGCGAGAGAGCAACAGTAGACGGGGCACGCACCCAAGTTGCCCCAGCATCAAAGGTGTGTGTGTGTGTGTGCGTGTGTGTGTGCGTCTTGCAGCCTCGAAACTGGCACAATGCAGTTGCCGCGCCCAAAGCAAGACTCCTACCTCCCTAACACCACCACGCTCCCTGGGCTAAAACAATTCTCAAATCCCCTCACGAGACTGTCCGACTCCTCGACAAACAACAGCAACAACAATTGTTTTTTTATGATTTTTGCAGGTTTTATATTTTTACTGCCATTGGGACAATTTTGCCCATTATCACTAATTTTGAACGCCTTGTTAGGCGTCGCTGCCAACGTCGCAGTCGCAGTCGCAGCCACCGTCGACGCTTACGCCAACGCAGAAACTAAAACTGACGTAGAGACATGCGGTGTTTGCGTAATCAAAAATTGTATCGCGTGGAGTACTTTCAATTAAGCTATTGAATAATTCGAGTGCGTGCGAGTGGCGAGTGAATGTTGCAGCCTGTCGCATACTGACTGGGGAGAGTGTTCTTTGGGAAAGAGGAGAGTAGGAGAAAAAGGGGAGAGCACAGGAGGGAAAGGAGTTTGAGTTAGCTAACGAAGTGTTGGAAAGATCTTTTAGTAATCTATGAAACGTCTAGTACGAAAAAGATAGAAGAGGGAGATCCTAGACATAGGATAGCCTAGCACACGAAGGATGTCATCCGAAGAGTTGACCCTCTGACTGAATCACACCGTGTATCTCCTTCAAAATTCTTCTTTTGGCTTTCCCAGCTAACCAAGCCACACTCATTGCTCACATCAGACCATTTGTCAGCCCGATATTATCCATAACATGTACAGTTTTTCTTTGAGTTGGCTAACGAAGGGTGAAAAAGATCTTAAAGTAAACTATGGAAAGTCTAGTACCAACAAGTAAAAAAAGTACAGTCGAACGAGCCCGACCGTATAATACTCTCTGCTTTTATTCCCAATTATAATCTAAAAATCAGTATCCGAATATTACAATAGATAGTTCTTGTATTAGAACACGTTAAAACATACATATGTTTGTCTGTATGCACATACCAATTCGTTTGACGTTAAATGTATGCACATACATATGTATGTGTGTATGTATACTATTGGTCGGCACGGCTAGCGCTGTCTCTCTCGCACTCATGGCATTGCGGTCGAATATACACTTTATTGCTTGTTTTCTTTTTTGTTTATGGTCGGATTCTTATGAAACTTTCAGGAGAGTTTGACATGATTCGTCTTCAAACGAATCATAAATAACAATACTGTACGATAAGAACAAATGCCTTAAAAACCGCATGCAAATTTTTTATTTCTTACGGAAAAAGGGGGCGTGGCAGCCCAAAATTTAAAATGTCAATGCATTTGTGCTATCTCTAGGAACATGCGTACCAAAATTGGTATTCCTAAGTGCCATAGTTACTGAGATATTCGCCGAAAACATCTATTTTTTCCGAGGTATGTCTAGTTTTTTGCTCATTGTGGGCGAATGGGGCGTGGCATCGAAAAAAAAAAAGATTCTTGTATTGACTGACTAAATATCGAGTCGATAGAGACCAAATTCAAACTTGTAGCTCTTACCATCTCTGAAATCTGTTTGTTCATACGGACAGACAGACGGACAGACAGACGGACAGACGGACATGGCTATATCGACTCGGCTTGTGACGCTGATCAAGAATATATATACTTTATGGGGTCTGCCACGCCTCCTTCTGCCTGTTACATGAATTTGCACAAACCCAATATACTCTTGCAGAGAGTATAAAAAGGAAGAAAAAGGAGATACTCGACATAGGATAGCCTAGCACACGTCGGATGTCATCCGAAAAGTTGACCCTCTGACTGAATCACACCGTGTATCTCCTTAAAAATTCTTCTTTTGGCTTTCCCAGCTAACCAAGCCACACTCATTGCTCATATCAGACCATTTGTCAGCCCGATATTATCCACAACATGTACAATTCATAATCCACCAGGTGTCCAACAATTAGGCGTGTGTGTTTACTCTTTGGCTAACTGGATTTATTAACTGATTTATGACTGTGGTTAGATCTACAGAACAGACAATAACTTATCTACAGGCTAGGATCAACTGAGTTTGGCAGCTGTGGTCTAGCCCAAAAACGGAGCGGGACGTGCAGCCACCACGGGAGCGGGAACTGGGCCGCGTTGCACCACCGCATTGAAGCCATTGATGGGGTCGGCTGTGTAAAAAACGGTACGCAGTGAACCATCGGCATCTACCACAGAGTATGATCCCTTGACAACATCTCCATCCCGCACCTCCTGTTGGCTCTTGCTGTCTCCGGTGATGGCGTCCTGCACATTGTAGGCGTAGGCATATTGAGGATGGGGATCAATCTCCGTGTTCACAGGCACAGCAACTCCTGGAAGCAGAGCACACTCCACGAAAGCCACCAGAGCACAGCAAACGACGAGAGACTGTCAGGAGGAAAAGGGCTCACGGTGTTAAGAATCCATCGAGTAGGGAATAATCCTTGTTTTTGTTCCTTTGACAACTTACCTTGATTAGGGCCATGATAAGATTTGTTTAGTTGCTGCTTTACTGTCACTTTCTTGACTGTCACTTGCTGGAACTCTTGGCCGCTTATAAACGCTTTTCCAAGCTGTCTTCCAGTGCATGTGCATTGTGGCAATCATTGTCCAAAGGTGGCCAAGAGTGTGCTAATCCCTGACGTAAGCTGCACCTCCCACTCGGAAAGGTATTCAAAATTTCCTCAATGGACGTGCCAACAATTCCCTCCCACATTGTTTGCATAATTATATTGTCCCCTCTCCCGTCTTGTAATTTTTTCACTCATATTACAATCATAACTTTAAGTGCGACACGTGATTCGCATTAATTGCTTCCCATTTCGGTGTCTCGCTTGGGGTTGAGGTCGAACCTACCTCAACATTGCTCAAATTATGACTAAGCTTTTAACCTTGGTAGTGGGTGTGAAGAAGTTGAACTACATTTCGGAGAGGCTATGCTATAGAGGAGGAGATTAAGCCTATCTTAAGACTTCTGGAAATAGGTTAATCAGACAGCGTTAATAGAATCTACATTTCCTAGGAAACTTTCCTAGGAAAGTTAGGATTTTAACCTAAGGTTAGGTTTAACCTATTCCGATCGGCTATATACCTTTTTAACAAGGCTCGTCTTTAGCTGTCGGGCTTCAATCCTTATATACAAGGATCACAAAGCTCAATCAGCTGCCTTAACCCCTCAGTTTCAGTCCTTTAATGCAAGGATTGTTTATCTTCTACCGATTAAAATAAAGAAATTTTAGTTTTTTTGTACCGAAACTTTTATT
This sequence comes from Drosophila parthenogenetica, assembly GCA_035047505.1. Lineage (NCBI taxonomy): Eukaryota > Metazoa > Arthropoda > Insecta > Diptera > Drosophilidae > Drosophila > Drosophila parthenogenetica. Next base: position 5,094,816 of record JAWNPM010000247.1, on the reverse strand, counting down.
CAGTAGATGCAGTTACATATTCACTAGATAAATGACCCAACAACCGTACCCCGACAGCTCTCAGAACTGTGCTGGATGTTGATCAAGCTTGTTGGGGTAGCGGTAGCTACGGAGTTGACACTCAGTTGTCAGGACAGCAGGCACGTTGCATTGTTTCGGGAGGATTTTTACAGTAAAGATTAGAACTATTCAACAAAGATACTGGCCATATCCAGGCGGTGGTCTGAATCCCCTATTGGTCCTAGTAGTGTCCGCCACCATAACCAGAGGAGGCAATGACTGGAGCAGCATATCCAATCTTGGTAATAGCGGGCACAGCAGCAACAGCAATGGCAGGCTTGGCCACTGCGACGGCATGGGCGACTCCCTTCTTCTCGACCACCGCATTGAAGCCGTTGATTTTGTCAGCAGTGTAGGTCACCTTACGAATAGTACCATCGGGTTCAGCCAGGGAGTAGCTGCCATGGACGACGCCATTGACGAGTGTCTCCTCCTGCTGCTTGGAATCTCCAGTGTGATGATCAGTAACGCCATACGAGAAACTATACTGAGGATTGGGATCGTAGGGTTCGGGTACGGCAACTTTGGCCACAGCCAAAGCTGGTGTCGCGTGCTGAACAAGGAGTTTGGGTGCTGCGTAGGAGATTGCCGGAGCAGCCAGCAATTGTGGACCATAAGGATCAATGGGAATGGCCAACGTCACGGACAGCGCCAGTCCAAGCACGCAAACAGTCTGAAATCGTAAAGGGATCAAATTAAATCGTAGGAAATGTGGAGCAAGAAATCCTTGAGCTTACCTGAAAGAACATGGCAAAGGATGTATTTGCTTTGGAGACCTGGAAACTGGAGATTGGAGACTGGAGACGGTGTTGGTTGTGTGGTCTGCACTGCAAGAACTCAGCTCGACTGTGAGATGCATTTTCCGCGAGTTCTTCAGTTTTATATTCGAGGTGCCACCAAATGTGGCAGGTGAACCCGCTCTCCTCCTCTCCTCTCCTCTTCTCTTCTGTTCTCTGTGACTCTATGCGAGAGATCTCCAATCACCGATCTCTGTTGAGCTGCGATGCACATGCTCCCAGTGCATTTCATGTCTTGTCTCGCACATTTCGTCAGAATTTTTAGCTAGTTTTTTCTCAATGGAATCAAGAGCGCCGCTCCAAGCTCTAGACTTGTTTTGCTCTGTCTCCAAAAAAAAATAGAATATATATGTATATCAATATATATATTTATGTAGCGACATTAAACCAGATCTCGGCCAATTCTCAGGTTCTCCAAAATGACTTTTTAGCCGTCTGATGTAATTTCGAATCACTTGGCCGTTAGCCAGTTGCTGGGCAGGCTCACTTGCGACTGGCCGAAAACGTAAATCGCAAAAACAAGACCAAAATTCATAGCCAAATGGCGTCGGATCCCCTACCGCTCCCCTCACGTCTCACTTATCGTCGTTTTTCACTCGTTTAATTAGAAATCTAAAATGGAAGCATGCGATCGAGGCGGGTGGACTGAGGCGAAGGCGAAGGCGTAAAGGGAGTGGCCATCAAACACACAAAGCAATTACGCACTGGCGGTACATGCTCGAACACGCAGCGACACGCTCGGACACGCACACACAAGCGCCCACATGCCGCATGCTTTTTAGCCGTTTTAAAGCGGTTGCAGAAATGCAGTTGCAGTCCAAACCAAACTCTGTGACCTTGCCACAATTGCCAACAAATGGACTTGGCTATTACCAACCATTCTTAATTACGCACGAAAAAAAACACTTTTTTTATATTTTTTGTGGAGGAAATCGGTGATTACTATTTGTTTGGGAAGCAGGAGTGATTGTTGTAGGCATTTAGTAGCTAGTTTTGCTGGTTTTCATTTTATAAATATTTTTTTGTCGCCTTTTGGAATCCAATTTATTTTTAAACAAAATTAAACTATTTTTTCAATCGATTTCTGATTAGAATTAATATTTTTTTGGTTCTTAAATTGACATCTTAATAAGCTTTTTCTAGTTTTTGAACTTGAAACTAATTTGTTCAGCTATTAACGGTTATAACTGTTGGTTTTTCAACTGATTTTATTTAATTATTTCGTAACTTTTGCACCGTTTCAATTAATTCAACTTATAGACTACAAATTTGACAAGTAAAAGTCCGCATAGAACCGACTTCGTCTTAGCCAATTATGGAATCTTGCTGCTAGTTTCGAGACTTTTGCCCAAATGCATTGCAAGTAGTTTTTTCTGCTGTGGATCAGCGTCAATTAAGTCAATTTCCGGTGACAACCGTTAAAAGTTTTAACTGTTTTAACTGCGTCGAAGAGCTCTGAATCTTTTTTAGTTTTTTCTTTTTGGGTTTTGTTTGAGTCTTTGCCAAGTTTTGTCGCTCCCAGACACTGTCTGTTTGACTTTATTTTTCTTGTTGTGTTTTTGGCCAACAAGTCGCAAGGTCGTCACACTGTGCAATTGGCAAAAGAGTCACGCACTCACAAAGTTACAGCTCAACGCACCTGTGTCTTTCTGGCCAAAATCAGGGCAAATATGCACCCAGTAGCCAACGTAAATTAGGTCAAAAGATCTGTAGCCTGTAATCTACGTAGCTACTGTTACACCTTGACAAATAATCGAATTTATTGAAATTAATCAAACCAGTTTTTAAGACTCAGACACGTAAGAGAAACCCTCTGTCCAGTTGTGTCGCGTACTCCCTGCGCATTTCTAATTGAAACTTTCGACTTTGGTGTTAATAACCCAAGTTAAATGACCAATCGAATAGATTTAATCGAATGTACACTGTTGTTTTACAGGGGATTACGTCAGCTGAGAAAATTTAGATGTGAAGTTAGGAAAATTATGATCAAATCAGGCTGAATTCCTAGAGTCTGCTCTACTTAATGTTTTATAAAGTCGTATTTAGCTTAAGATTTTCTTTATAAAATTAGTTAATATCTAAAAAAACAAGATGTCATTGCTTTTATGCGGTTTCTAGGAACCTGTGTACCAAATTTGATGGTCCTAAGTGCCATAGTTAATGAGATATTCGCCGAAAACTTATATTTTTTCCGATGTATGTCTAGTTTTTTGCTCATTATGGGCGAATAGGGCGTGGCATCAAACAAAAAAAAGATTCTTGTTTTGACTGACTAAATACCGAGTCGATGGAGATCAAATTACCATCTCTGAAATCTGTTTGTTCATACGGACGGACAGACAGAGGGACAGACGGACGAACGGACGGACATGACTATATCGCTAATCAAGAATATATATACTTTATGGGGACTGCCACGCCTCCTTCTTCCTGTTACATCCATTTTCACAAACCCAATATACTCTTGCAGAGAGTATAATAAATCTTATTTTATAGTCTAGTCGGTCGATCTAAACATATTTTATCTCAGTGCTAGAACTTAATTCCTTTCTGTAATATTTAGTTTCGAAACAAAGTATTTTACTTAATTCTTCTGTGATTTCTTTCCTGCTTTCAACTCTCTTGACTTCATTCAGTATTAATTCTATATTCCCATTTTATACCTAATGATCCTAAAAACCTTCCGCAGAGTCTTATCTCTTAATTGCATTATGCATTTCTCGTAGACTTGCTCGTAAACTTGACTTTTGTGCAGACAATGCGATATGATCTTTGTTGATCTTGAGTATTTTTGGTATTTTGGCTATATCGGTATTTTTGGTATTTTCGTATTTTGTGGCTTAAGTTTCGCGTGTGTTAATGTAAAAGAAAATTAAAGTATTGCCATTGAATGGAACCTGCATGACAATTACCACAAAGACCCAAAAAATCGCATTCACTTTCGTAGCCATGGAACGACTTGGATTCGGATTCGGATTTGGTAGCCAAAAATTGAGAGCGGTCTAAAAACAAAAAAAAATAAAGACGAAAAGACGAAAAAATTGAAAACTTTGTTGGAATTGATCTACGTGCTACGAATTTGGATCATAGGCAGACGAAGCCAAGCCGACGACTAGATGAAGGGCGGTAGGGAGGAAGGGTGTTTGCTCCCTCGCTGGTTGGGTGGTGTACAGTTGTGTGGTTGTGCGGTGCGTACATGCAAATTTCGCGAATGAATCTGCCTCTTTGGTATAAAAGACATCGCAGTTTTGTTAACGATATGTCAGTTCATTTTTGATAACCGACGGTGACAATCAAAACTCCTTCCCCAAGCCTAACAATGAATCCTTTGACGGTAAGTTCACCAGATTAGCCCCTATCTGGAATAGGAATCCGTTACTAACAGTTTTCCCCTGTGACTTGGACTGTCCAGGTTGTTGCAGTACTCTCCACCATGGCGCTGTCAGCTCAGGGCCATTTGGCTGCTGCTCCTCTGGCTGCTGCCCCAGCACCTTTGGCCGCTGCTCCTTACTTCTCACCGGCTTTGGCTGCACCTCTGCGTTATGCCGCGCCAGCTGCCTACTCCGCACCTCTAGGCTTTGCTGCACCAGCTGCCTACTCAGCACCTCTGGGCTTTGCTGCTCCTGCTCCGTACACGGCTCCTCTGGCTTACTCCGCTCCCTTGGTGGCTAAGACCTTTGCTGCTCCTCTGGCTGCTCCAGTTGCACCTTTCGCCGCTCCAGTTGCTGCCCGTCTAGCTGCTCCAGTTGCTGCTCCTTTGGCCGCTCCAGTTGCTGCTCCTCTGGCTGCTCCAGTTGCCCCAGTTGCTCCCGTGTTTGCCAAGACCATTGCCGCTCCAGTTGCCGCTCCTCTGGCTGCTCCAGTTGCGCCCATTGCCACCGAGATCGTTGATGCCCACCCACAGTACAAGTTTGCCTACGATGTCCAGGATACGCTCACCGGTGACTCCAAGACTCAGGAGGAGACACGCGACGGCGATGTGGTCCGTGGTAGCTACTCCCTGATTGAGGCCGATGGTTCTCGTCGCATTGTCAGCTACTATGCCGATTCCATCAATGGTTTCAATGCCGTTGTCCAAAAGGATGTGCCTGTTGCTGCCGTTGCTCCAGTTGCCCCCGTTGCCAAGCTCACCTCCTTCGCTGCTCCAGTTGCGCCTGTTGTGGCTGCTCCTGCACCAGCTCCTCTGCTTGCCAAGACCCTAGCCGCCCCCATTGTTGTTTAATGCGGAGCAGGAGTTGACCCAGGACAAAGGATTTCATTTGTACATATTCGATTAATCATTGTCGTGCTTTAAAATAACTTTCATCGAACCAAATTAATAAAAAATATAAAATATCTGCTTAAAATTTGTGATTTTAAAACTACAGTTTGCTTTTTATTTAAAGCATAAGGAAATATGGGTGATATAACTATATGAAACATAGATCCTAATGATCCTACCCCTTAAAAACTTTAGTGTTTAAGAGTTGAGTGAACTACGCGCTTATTTCCAAGTTTTAAATTCGTCTTTACAGTGAAGTATCTGAGGAATTCTGGAAGTTGTCGCCCCATGAGAATGTGGCACGCATGAGACTTAAGCTGGAGCCGCAGTTGTATCCCAACAAGCACGAGAATGCGGCTAATCTGCGGGACAACACGACTAATGCCTATGACACAAAGTAAGTGACTTCACCTAAATAAGGATCCTTCACTTAGCTGACTCATTTTATTCTAGGGAAATCTCCGAATTTGATTCGACAATCAAGAACGCTGTGGTGCGAGACTTTCTCGCCGACGATGAGAGCTCTCAGCTGGAGGAGGAGCTGATGCAGTTGATTGATTCCCAGGCACAAATGGATACGGCGTTGGAGAAACTAGTCATTTCACAGGACTGTGAACTTATCACACTCATGACCAAAGTCAAGGGTCGCATAGAGGTCAATCAGAGTGTGTTTACCTTTGTGGATCTAAGTCCAGCCTCGGAGGATGGTTCCAAGTACGATTTTAGGTTTGCCACCAACAAAATTCGAGAGGTTCATCTGCGAAAGTTCAATCTGAGACGCAGTGCTCTGGAGATCTTTCTGATAGATCAGACAAGCTATTTTCTGAACTTTACAACCAAGGTAGGTGTGAGGAAACCATACCAAATCTGTTCTTATCTTATCCTCTTCCTCCTCAGACCCGCAACAAGGTCTTTACCAAAATTGTAGGTCTGCCGCTGCCAAACATTTTGTACGGCTCCGGAAGATCGCCGTCGGAATTGCTGCGTGCTTCGGGCTTGACTCAGCGCTGGATGAATCGTGAAATCTCCAACTTTGAGTACTTGATGTACCTTAATACCATTGCTGGTAAGATCAGGAAAGTCTTTCTCCTTAAACCTCTTCAGCTTATTTTCCTTTCTCTTTAGGTCGCTCCTATAACGATTTGAGCCAGTATCCCGTTTTCCCCTGGATACTGTCGGACTATACCAGCGATGTGCTGGATCTCACTGATCCCAAATCATTCCGGGACTTGTCCAAGCCCATTGGATGCGTAAGTTTCCTTAAACAAGTGCCGGCACTTTTAAAACAACCGTTTTATGCCTTACACAGATCAATCCTAAGAACGAGGCTGAAGTGCGTAGCAAATACGATTCCTTTGAGGATCCCTCGGGTGCCATACCAAAGTTCCACTATGGAACACATTACTCCAACTCCGCAGGAGTTTTACATTATCTGCTGCGCGTGGAACCCTTCACCTCGCTCCACGTTGATCTGCAGAGCGGACGCTTCGATGTCGCAGATCGACAATTTCACTCGATACCACAAACGTGGAAACTGCTCATGGACAATCCCAACGATGTTAAGGAGCTAATACCCGAATTCTTCTACTTTCCAGAGTTTCTTAAAAACATGAACAAGTACGGGAACCTTCACTGAATCCCCTGCTATCACTTATTAATGCTTTATTGGTTTCAGGTTTGACTTGGGTCACTTGCAGATCACCAAGGAGAAAGTCGACGATGTCATTTTGCCAGCGTGGGCAACCACGCCCGAAGAATTCATAGCCATACATCGGCGAGCACTGGAGTCCGAATATGTTAGCCAGCACCTGCATCATTGGATTGATCTCATTTTTGGCTACAAGCAGAAGGGACCTAAGGCTGTGGAGGCGCTCAATGTGTTCTACTATTGCTCCTACGAGGGTGCCGTCGACCTGGACAAAATCACCAAACAAATAGAGCGGGAAGCCGTCGAGGGCATGATCAATAATTTCGGTCAGGTTCCATCGCAGCTGCTTCGGGAGCCACATCCACGTCGCCTCACCCAGGAGGAGACATCGCTTAAACTGGCGCGTGCGGAACTTAGGCGACCGGACTTTACACAGTTTCTGGACAAGGTAGTGCAGTATTACTGCGAATTGTCCACGCCCAAGGATCCCATTGTCTACCTAAGTCCACCGCGTAGTCCACCTCGGAGCTTTCTTCAGCTGAGTCCCGATGTGCTGGTCAGCGTATCCAAATCCTGCATTCTCGGCTGCAATTCCTGGATGTCATTTGACAAGGAGCATGGATTCCTGCTAGAAATCGATGCTACAACCACTAACCTGAAGTGAGTGAGGTTTCTATTTGTCCATCTATAGTTTAACCAATCCCCTCTTATGGTTGCAGAAATCGCAAGCGCGTATTTGGACCCTTTCATTCATCTCAGCCGCCACACTCACAAAACTTTGCAGTCAGCACCGATGGCAAGCTGCTCTATGCCGGTGGCATTTGGGATAACGCCCTGCGTGTCTATAACTTAAACAAGGGCAAAACTGTGGCCTCAGTGACGCGACACTTGGACATTATCACTTGTCTGGCACTTGACAATTGTGGTTCCTATCTAGTGACCGGCTCACGCGATTGCACTTCTATTGTGTGGAGCATTCAAGCGAATCAGCAGAGCAGTGGACCTACTGCCAACATTCCAGTGCATGCATTGACGGGACAATCCCATTTGCAGGCCATAACCCAGTTAAACACCCAAAACAATTACTCCCCCAAACCACTAACTGTGCTCTATGGCCACGACGATGCAGTTTCCAGTGTTGCCATCTACACAGAGTTGGATCTGGTTGTGTCCGGTTCACTGGTAAGTTAGACGAAATAGTCAAGGATCACAAACAACACGAGTGAACCACGTCTAATTTTTCAGGACGGCACTGTTAATGTGTACACATTGCAAGAGGGTCAATTTGTCCGTACGCTCAAACCTATTGGATGCACCGAGTCCTGTGTGCAAATATCCTACGTTACTGTTTCATATCATGGTGAGTTATGCGCTCCACAGAGCAGGCAGCACTTTTTGTTTAATCCGCTTATGTTTGATGCTCAGAAGTATGCAACACTTAAATTCATTACTTTATTCCGTTCTCAGCACGAAAGTATGCTACAAAATATGAAGCTACTTATTTGCGTTGTGTCATTTCAATGTGCATACTTTCGGGTGCTTGCTTATCGCCCTAAGTAAATTGAGAGTGGCTTCCGTTTGCTTTCCGTTTGTGTAGAATCATTGAACTGGCCCTTTATCAGGCCCTTAACACGCTGTTACTCACGTGCTTTTGCGGAGGCTACTTTGTTAAACGTTGTTCCGTTTCTGTTTGAAGTAGTCAAATACTCAAACAATTTAATCAGCAGCAGCAACAGTCGAGGAGGCCCTATCAAATAAAACGACCCGTAAAATTGCCACACATACAGCCATTGCTGCGTGTTTAGCTTTTTTATAGCCATTTGAGCAACTTTTTAGATAAAGATGCTAAAAAAAATGACTAAGAGCAATAAGTCTAATTTGGGTACTAGTTTGGAAGATTTGACGACCTACTGTAATTTCTGTACGCCTGGTTTTACATCTTAAATATTTCCTCTTTGTCTCACTTACTTCGCATACAATTGTTAATTGAAACGCTTAATACATTTTTTTACTTTAAATGGTTATTACCTAAGTCAATTAAACCCCAAACTTTGGAAATCTTCGGTTTCATGATAGTTTTTAGCTATTTCTAGCCGTTTGTCTTGATTAATTCTGTCAGCACTGCCAACAGCAAATATCACGTGATATTCTAGGCAGCACTTATACCCGTAAGTGTGTGTGTGTGTGTGTGTATGGATGTAAGTGTGTTTGCTCGTTGATTGCCTGTCATTTGCTCATGCATTTTGTCAGTTTGTCACTCGTCATGGTCTCAATTTATGATAGAACAATTTCATATCTTATCTTAATTAAACACTAGACATTAACTAAACTAACTGCTTAGTTGGTCGACGTACCTCGCCTATGAGCCAAGGTTGGGAATAATGTAGATATAGAAATCGCGCAATTCAAAATTCTCCATAATTTTTTGCTTCCCCCCCAAAAAGAATTTAATTGCCAAGCGCCAGACATTGGAATTTATGGGCTTTTAATCAGTTTCTGCTGATTATACGAATATACGTGTGAATGTATTACTCACTTGAAGCGTATATTCATAATATGATATTAAATTGCAGTCGAAACTCTCGGACTCTGTTATCGTTAATTTTGCAATATCCGGCTGCAGGTGAGACCTGCAGGTAAATTGAGCTTATTATAATTATTTTCATATTTTAATCGAAATGAAATCAATTCGTTTAAATCGCCATTTGGCTGCATAAGCGACTTTGTCTTATTGCGTTCTTTCTCAAGCTCAATTAAAATAAGACGGCTTTAATTAAATGTCAAACTCGGCCACTCCCTCTTTGGTTGAATGGGTGGCGACGGGAGGCAGAGGGAGCTACTTATCAGCTAGAACTCTCTCACACACGAACACTCTTTCACGCACACAATGTGCATGTGTGTGTGTTCTGTTAATGGAATCAATTCAAAACAGCAAAAATCAAGCCCCAACGCGATCACATCGCGAGTCACACGACCCGACGACCGTCTTCAATTCCAATTTCCCGTCTCTCTTTCCCTTTCCCCTTTAGCGCTGCTCCTCGCACCATTTCACTCCCCTGGCGCGTCGAGAAGACGCTAGCGAAGACTCATTCATTCTTTTTTTTCCACAATTTTATGAAATAGGTGTAGTAAATCTCAGCAAGGCAGCCATAAATGTGTGCATGCATGTGTGTGCTTGTGTGTGTACCTACAATAAAAAAAAAAGAAGGCAGACATGGAATGAGCATTTTTTGAATGAATGTAAAATGTCGCAATTTGCGAGAAGATTTTGGTGTTGCAGGGGAAGATCAGGGGCGGTTTATGTGTGTTGGGTGGAAGGGGAAGTGTCAAACTGCCTGTGACATGGTTTTTTCTAGTTTAAACAACATCACGTGGTAGCATCACAGCGGCAGTAAAAGCACTAGAATTAAGCAGCAACTTATGACTACACTCAAACAGTCAAGTGTTGCCCCATTCACAAAAAAAACAAAGAAAGGAATAGCAAAGAAACGAAAAGAGCTGAATGCATAATGTAATGCGCTCTCTTGGACAATATGGCTGTCGCTCTCACTGCCTCCCACTCAGCACAGTCACTCGCTGTACTTACTACTCTAACTCCTGCTTACACTGCCTGGCATGCCTGCTCGCTCCCACCCACTCCACGCACTCCGCTGACTACCTTTCTCTCTCTCTGACAGAGAGCTTTAAACGAGTTTTCAATCAATTTCATTGACATAGCCAGCACTGATAAGCGACAACTACGCCTCGCTTTAATGATCGTCGCCGTTGTCGTGGTCGTGGTTGTTGTTGTTGCTATCTTAGAAGCGTGTCATAATCTTTTGAAATTCCATCAAGCGTGCGCTTCTTCTGCGAAGACGCCTTATCAACGCACATTTAATGTGGGCCGGACTTTAGGCCTTTTTATTGGTAATATTTATTATAATCGTATAATTATTTCCACTGCGTAGATTCTGAAATCTTGATACTCGGTTCCCTGCTCCACTTTACGTTTTGGTGATAAGATTTGATTTTTCAATTCTCAGGCGATGACAAGAGATGCAGTTGTCAGTGCTTCCCCTTCCCCTTCCCCTTGTTGCCCACCCCTTACCCCCTGATGAGTTGCAGTTTATTGGCATCATTTATAGCCACGCTTATCAGTCCCTCTGACGTCAGCAATTACAAATCAATTTCAATTTTTTCCCTTCACAGGTCACATTGCTTTTAGTGCCTTGGATGATACCTCACACTCAGTACACGTATATAGCATCAATGGCTCTAGTTTGGGCTCCAAATATGTCTCTGGTCGCGTAACGGGACTCGCCAGTGCCTCCGATTATCTTGTCGTGGCCGACGATGCGGGTGACATAACCATGAGTCGTTTACACGGGTAAGTGCTGCAAATAATGCTATGACTAGTGACTAAAATATTTTGTTTAGCTCAAAATTTTCAAATTATTAGGAAATATACTCATATTCATGCCATAAAATACAAAAAACATTCATGATACATAAATGAATGATTCAAAAATTTAAAATTCAGTTGAATTATTATATTATCTTGGCAAAACTATTTATATTTCAAGGGTATTGCACTGATAATACCTTGAAATAAAAATAACTTTGTTACAACTAAAAAGCATGATTTATTTTTTTGCTAAATTACGCAGCGTTCAAGCCAAATGATTGTGCAAAAATTGTTAAGTACTACTATGATAAAAAGTTGATTAATTAATATTTCGGAAATGGTGACAATTTTTGATAAATGAGTTGAGGACCTAGGACAAAAATCGATTGCTTTTTAATGTAGATTAACAAATTGATCACTCAAACTTTAAAGTAGCCATGCTATAACTATATACAGTGAAAGCTTCCTTAGCCGGACAACCATGATTTCAGTATTTTTGTCCGTCCAATGGAGATGTCCGCCTAAAGGACTGTAAAATTTGTCCGACTAAGGGACAAGTCCGCCTAAGGCAGCTGTCCGCAAGTAGAGCTTTCACTGTAGTTTAAATATTCATATAATATAATTTTTTTTTTTCATCTCCCTCTCTCCTTTCCTTTTGCAGTTTGAAGCCCGTTTTTGACATTCCGCTGCACATACCCATACAGACGGTGGTGGTGACCCCTGGCAATACCCACATCCTAGCACCACTGCGCGATGGACGCCTCGCTGTCATTGCCGTGCAGCTGCCCAGTGGCAACAGCAAAAAGCATTCCGTGCTCAATGTCTAAGCTGGAACAGCAGAACAATCCCTTGGAGGACTGAGCAGTTCAGAAGTCTTCCAAGTACGGCGAAAATTAATCAATTTATTAAGTATTTGTCCCTTTGTTTCAAACAACGCCCCCACCACGCCCCGCAACGCTTGAGTAAGACGTGCCCCAGTTCTCAGAAATTCAATTAACTTGAAAATATTTATTAGTGCATATTTTTTTGCAATACCTTTGTCGTGTATTTGTCCAAAGTCGTTTGTGTTTTTATTGTTTTTGTCGTTTACGTGCCAAAAAGGAAACAAAAATACTAAAAAAAAGACCAACAAGGATTCGGTAAACCGAATTTTAAATACCCTTGCAGTTTAAGCAAAAGTTTTTCCAATAAAAATTCAATTTCGAAAAAGATTTAAAAAGTTACGGCAAGAGTATTTGGCATAGGCCAGAAAAATGCGTTGGTTCTGCTTCAAATAAGCCATTGATTCATGTATCTGTAGCTGAAAGATACAAATGTATCTATGTAACTGAAAGATACAAATGTATCTATGTATCTGAAAGATACTTCTATTCCACTTAGCATTACGCACAAAGCATGCGATAAACGAACGTATCATTCCCTTGATTAACTAAGTATGATGACACATGGAACTCAAACAGTATTCCTGCTTTTCAGACTCGTTTTGATTTGATTCGTTTCGATTCCAAAATTATTCACTTGCCTAGTGAAATGGGGCTCTTCTTCTTCTTCTTCTTCCTCTATATGGGTTTCTTCTTCTTCAGTTTTGTGGGGCTTCGCGCGCGCCTTCCAATTAGCTTGACAAATTTTCGAATAAATCATTTATCATTAGGGGCTTGAGTGCTGACGTTTTTTATAAATTAGCACAAAATACGTGCCGTCATTCACACACAGGCCGCATGGGCAGAGGGGGGTAGTAGAGCGGGGACTGTAGTAGAGGCTAGCAGTGGTGGAGGTGATGGCAAGACGGATGTGTGGAGAAGGCAAACTGGTTGCCGGCAAAGTGGATCGGCAGCTGTGCCCCGTTCGCTGCTCTACACTCCCCACTCCTACCGCTTCCATTCTCCTGCTGATCCCCTACCCCTGTTTAGGCCCCACCTCTTTAATCTACTCTATGTATCCATTCCGTGCGCACTTGGCGTTGAGTCTGTCACATTGTTGCCTCCATCGTCGTGGTCGTTTCTCTGACTCACGACTTTCAAATTGGCCCCAAAAAAAACCAAAAAAAAAAAAAAAAAACCAGCCAAAAAAAGAGCCAAAAATTGTATCAGCCTGGCAACAGCGTGAAGCGGTAGATCGATCGAACCCAGGCTAAATTTAGGGGTCCAGTTGTGCCAAGTGAGAAAGCAAAAGCAAAAATCTCGTGACTTTTTGGCAATCTTTAGTCAATTCAAGTATTAACGTATAAAACAAGAGAAAAAAAAACTACCTAAAATTAGAGTCCGTCCACGAATCCGATCGAAATCGAGTTTGTTTGCCAAGAAATTCCAATCTTTCAACTTTGGGCCATTGCCAGAGGATTGTGAAAGAAACCCTTTTGAAGAGAGACAGCCCCCAGACCATAGACCCCAAGATTCCCAGATTCCCAGATTCCCAGACCCCCGAGATACCAGACACACCCCAATGACAAGTGACAATATAGTATAATAGACCAAAATACGTCTTTTCCCTCCCGCTTCAATCTTCAGTCTTTAAAGCGCACAATCAGTACGTAATACTATATACTTAACCTAACCTAACTTTAGCTAACTCGTTTCAAAGTAGTCGCTAATCGGATAACCCAAAAGGTTTCTGACTGCACCCAAAAGAAGATTTATCAACTTGTCTAGAACTTATATACGTATTCCACAATTTTGCTCGTTATTTGTTACAAAAACTAAAAGTGTTTCGATTTTAGCTGTAGACAATACTTATGTGACACACTGTATAGATTGTATTACTGTATAACTGGTCAATAAAAATTATATATATTTAAAAAAAAACGATAAATAAATGAAAAACTGCAAGTTATTTTAATGGTATATTTTATATTTGTATTTTCTTCAGTTATATGTATATATATATAGATTGATGTATATAAAAAAAACCATAATTCAGTTCAATTACCTTAAATAAAAAATTAAACATAATTTGGATGATGGGTAGGTATAAAAAATGGGTATTACTGTTCTGAATACTTTGCTTTCGATGGCTTTTAATGAATGTCGATCGTTCAATAAATAAATTTCGAGTGTTATGAATAGCGAATACTTTTCCTTTTTTTTGTATTTTTTTTTTTTAGTATTATTCGAGCTGAATTGGAGTCTTGTGGTGCTAAGTGGGTGATTGGTGATCGGTGCTAATTTTTGGCTCATAGCCACAGTTATTAAGTAACGGCCAATAACGTTAACTAGTTTAGAGTTTAACTGCCTGAATCGTTAGGAACAATAGCTACAAAATAGCTACTTACAAAACGATACAATAAAAACCTATCAAACTAAACCTAAAACTTTAACTAAAAATTAAGTTTAAGATTAAGATTAAAAAACGAAACGAAAAAAGTTGTAGATTTGAATTGAAAATTTTGTTGATATTTGAATAACATTCAAGTGATTTGGATTGGAATCCACTAAACATTATTCGATTTGTTAAAGAAAGTTAATTAAAGTCTAAGCCGGCATTAGATACTAGAGTTGAATTTGATTAAAGGCTAAAAAACTTGAACTTAATTCATAAATTTCTTGGTTTTTTTTCTTTGTTTTCTTTTCAGCTTTTTTTAGTGTTTGATTTTAACGTCTTATGGTATTTTCATGGTATTTTTATAGTATTTTTCATTTGTTTTTTTCACGCATCTTCAAAGGCATTTGATCTATCTAACTAACTAAAAAATTGTTGTGTCAATCCAATTAGCCTTGTGGTGGAAATCTTTAGTCTTGCTCCTTCTGTAAATAAAAGAGCAAAAAGAAGTTTCAGTTAGTAAGCGGTAGGAATAGGTAGAGGAAAGGGTAGCAAGAGGGGTGGTGATAGTAGAATACTTACAAGTACAGGGTATACGAAGGTATCAGCCGAGTCCCGGCCGATGGCATTGTGAGCTATGCACTTGTAGTTGCCCATATCCTCCCACTTGAGTTCGGAGATCAGCAGATCACCGCTGGGCAGTATCTGGAAGCGATGGTTCTGTACCACCTCCTTGTCCTCATTGTTGCGCCAGGTGATCTTGGCATGGGGACGTGCATGAACCTTGCAGGGCAGCATTATCTTCGAACCCATCAGATCGAGATGCGTCTTCTCGGTGTAAATGATGCGTGGCTTTTGTGTGCCCGGGTACTGCTTCTCCGGCACAATCATGCCACCCAAGACTTCATCCGAGTGCGACGGATGCACTGTGGTGCTGGCATAAATCATCTTCGAACCGGATGTACCGACGCACGTGTAGATTCTCGGCTCATTCAGCATATGATCAATGATGTGAACGGAACGGACACGCACTATGGCCGTAGGGGCATCCTCCGAGACGGTATTGGACTCCAGATTATCGATCTCCGAGACGGGGGTACGTCCGACAACCCACTGTATGCTGGGCACCTGGGAGCCCATGACCTCGCAGACGATCTCAACAATGGCGCCGGGTGTCTGATACAGTTTGGTGGGTGGCGTCTTGGTGAACTTTAGCCACTGCTCCTCGAAGGGTCCGCTGCGGCTGCGGCTGCGCTGCTTGGCCTTGGGCGTCTCCTCGACCTCAATGGAGTTGTCGACATCGTTGCTGTCATCCACAGTCTCCACTGCACGACTGTGGGCCACCGCGAGGCTCCCAAACAGCAGCAGCGCTATGGCGCACAGATTTAAGTTCATTTTCTTAAAAGAAACAAAAAAAAAAGTAAAGAAAAATTAAATATATATTTATATAGATGATGAATTCGAGGCGGGTCTTAGTGATAAGTCGGTATGGTACTACGGACTATAGATAGAATAGATCAAAGTTCAACTATAATATAGGTTAATAAACCCATGATGACGGTGCTCCACTCCATTATCACGACTTACGACATCCGACGAGGCCATAAATCACAATGTCAACGATTATGGGATTTATAGGAGGTCCGTTCCGATCCGATCCGATCCGCTCCCTCACGTCACGTCCCGTCGCGTTTCGATTTAAATCAAATCAAATTTAAATTCAATTCAATTGCTATCGCTGACTGTACCGATCGGGCTAGTGATCGCCACCGACTATATCGTTTGGGTCACATCCTTTGGATGCCATGCGAACGATAAGACACTTTTCACCCTAATTCCAAAAGTATCTGGCTAATTTCACCATACCACGCGGTTCACAGCCAAAAAACCGAAATAGAACATGCCAGCGGAAAGAAGATAGCAAGATAGCTAAAACGACGGTGTGTGACAGAGATAGCGAAACAAAAGACTTACGTAGACAAAAAGTGCTTAATTAAAATCACAAATTTTGTGTCTCTGTGACGTCAGCAAACACCCACGCGACACGAATGCTCGGATTCGGATTAAAGGCCAACTCGAAAACGTTTTCAAATCTCATATATACCACACACCCAATATTTTCGAACTCATTTGAAATCATTTTCCGTCTAGACTCCATAGTCTACAGACTATAGTCTAGTGTCTAGACGATAACCCATTCAGTTTCGTTCGGTAAATTATGCATAATTATGGGGAACTTATTGTATGACAATTCGTACAACGAATGTTGCATCAGATTTTTGTTTTTTTTTTTTACGTGCCCTTCGGGTCGATTTCGAATGGGGAGTTTTTTTAAATTTCTGCGAAATTCGCTGATTTGGTAATTTGTATGCGTAGATCGGGTTCCGAAGGTCTCGAAATGGTATGAGGGAGGCGAAGGATGATCACTTGAACTCACCTTTTGATTTGATTTCTTTTTTCTCTTCCGGTAAAAAATGTTTGCAAATTTCTCCCTAACGTTCGGGTATAAAACGTTTATCGATCGCGTCTTTAGTGTGTTATCGATTGATTCGCGAGCTAATCGACAGCTCTCTGTTATGTTATGAAGGAGTTTATCAGCTCTAGATTGTGGTGACTCCTTGATTGGGCTTTCTGATTGAAATTGAGTAGCAGCAATTGTCTTAGCACTGACATAGGTCCGACGGGGGATGCCGTCTTGATAGCCTTGCAGCTTAGTGTTGGTGAAATCTTGACTTCTTGGACTTCCTTCGAACGCAGCAAATGCGCAGCAGTGCACTGATCCTGATTCTCTGATCAGATAATTCAATCGGAATATATCGATAATTTCAATCGTTGTGTTATTCGACGTAGCGAATATCGAGCTCACGGCTTTGGCACATTCGATTTAATGGGTATAATGGGGGGGATCAGCTCAATCGGTTCGTAACGATTTGGCTCTGGCTTAAATGCTCCTCTTGGTAATTGTTGTTGGTGGTTTTTGTGGTTGTTGTTGTTGTTGTTGTTGGCGCGACACTCGGTTGGAATACGCACGGTTCATCGACATTACAAGTCAAGGTGTGTCAAATACGAAGGCTTCAGCTTGGGCTTCGGCTTTAAATCGCGGTTTTATACTCTTTGCTTATGACTTTTGTGAACAATTCGGAAAATCGATCTGACTGAAGGCAGCGAGAAGGAATCAACAGGCTCTCAAAGTTGTGTTCAACAGCTGAAAACTGTAACAGAACTGAATTGACGACGTCGCTGTCTTCATTTATATAGCCGTCGACGTCGCAGTCATTCGCTCTTTGCGGCGCACTCAAAACTTACTCTCTTTTTTCTGCTCTCCACTGACACTACTCCTCCTCTGCTGTTCACACTTGCTATGCTATCCATGGCGTGCTCTCTCTCCCTCTCTCTCTCTGTCGGTCTTGCTTTAGCTGCGGCTGCGGCTGCGGCTGCGGCGACTGCTATTGTTGTTGTTGTTGGCTTGTCTATGCTCATTCGTCGGCTTTGCTGCAGTTGGCGTGCTCGGATGAGCTCGGGTGTGATTGAGTTCGTAATCGGTTCTTAGCTAACACTCATTCCATTCATTCGCACCGTTCTTAGCGAGAAGAGGTGAGAGTGTCATCCACATTGTTAAATCCAGAGCAAGCAAATTCAAACTGGACCATCCACAAGAGTAGAAATTGTCTATCAGCTCTGTTCATTTCTGCAGTGTAATTCTACAATTTTCCAATTTAAGCTGCTCTTTTCGCCAGGTACAAGTACAAACATGATGTGCCAATCTAGCTAAATCTCTTTTCGTTAATGAAAGTAGCTCAGACAGAAGCGTTAAAACTCCATGGTACAGTTTTAAGTTTCACGCTCTTAGAGAGCTCCTTGAACTCTTTAGTGAACTCATTTTAATTCGTTTCCATTGAAACTAAATCGCAGTTGACAACACTGCAGGAATTCAAATATATGGCAAAGCAGTGCAACACTTAAATTTCCCCTTCTTCTCGCCTACTTCTCTTCCTCTGCTTCTTTGGTGAGATTCGTACGTGCCAGGCGGCATGCCTTTGGCATTTTGGAAAGGGGTCGCGATGAGCATCGGGCATCAAGAATCGGCTTAATGCAAGGTTCCATTAGCCGATACCCAAGTCACTTGCTTGTTCGCTGTCTCTGTCGCTACGGTGTCGCCCCCTTATTCTCCCCACCACTCCCCTTCCACCGCACATGCGGTTCATTGCAATCAAGTGAGTGCCAGTTTGTCTGCGGCGATCAGTCGGTTGAGGGCAGAAACTACAATGTAAACGGACAGCCGTAATGTTGATTGACCGGCGGGTGAGTGCGGCAGAGTGTGTGGAGTGGGGAAAGAAGGGGGGCCAGAGCAGAAACTTGACTGTGGTTGGCATGACCAAAGAGAGAGAGGGGAACTGTGTGTGGATTGTAAATTGTGCAGCCACAATGGCAGACAGACTGGCAGCAGCGACTGGCAAACGATCGCGTGTTCTCTTTCCGCTCTATACGGTTACGTGTGGATACTGTGGATGCTGTGTGTATGTCATGTATGCTGTACAGTGTACACGCTGCAGCTCTGTGGACAGTGGGGCGAGACGAATGCATTCAGTTGAACGCTGTTGCTGGGCGGCAGCTCACAGCTTACAGTTCGCAGCTCCAACTAGTTTTTTTTTTTGCATTTTATTTTATTTTCTTTTTTTTTTCTTGCTGTAGACCGCATTGACAGCGACAACGAGATGCAATTCTAAATGTAATATATTTATTGCACATTACACAAATCGTATGCTTCCTCCCATTCCCTCCGGCTTTCCCCTTTTGCGACGGCATGTGCGGCACAAAAGCGAATAAAAATCAATTGAGCAAACTAAAAAAATCATGCAGGTGCTTTGAGAATGTGTCTCGTGCCCGCCCTTAGACGGCGACGGCACACCTCAAAGGCGAAGTGTGCGAAGAGTGGGGAAAGAAGAGTGAAAAGTGGGGAGTGGGGAGTGGAGAGCAGAGCGCAAAAAGAGCGGCATACTGGGTGTGGGTAAGAAAGAGAAGATCAACGATAACGTAACGTTGACGTAAGGGCCACAATTCAATTGAGATTGAAATTGAAATTGAAATGGCCTTTTGTGAGCTGGCAAAAAACTTATTCAGATTCATTTAGAATCAGCATTTTTTATATACACACACATAGTTTAAAGATCATCGAGGTGGCATTTCCCATCAGAGGCAATTAAGCCGGCTGCTCTGATGTTCCAGGAAAAGGCAAAAGTTGAAATACGGATGCAGTAACAGCTACAAATTGCTACTAACAGATTCAGCTAGATATGTTACTATATACATACATATGTATGTTAAATGTATGTATATAAAACAAAGGCTATATACATATTCATAGACCAAGCGGTACGGACTGGTACCGCTTCAATCAAATCGATCTCATTTGGGTTTTTGTAGCATTGATTTATGCCCAAAACGAACTCAATTTCCTAGAAAAACTACGGCCCAAAAGAAAGGTCGAGGTCTGAGGCAACAGCGACGCCGATGCCGATGCCGACGGCGACAGTGGTGACTGCGATGTCGTACGATCGCACCATTGTCTGTCTGCATTTGGATCGTATGATCGTTGGTAACAATTATTGCATCAGTCTAGATTAGGGGCTATGAATGGTTAGGGGGCTGGTGGCGTGGCAGAGCGGAGAGCGGAGCTAAAAGATGCACACTTGGCTAGCCAAATTGGCTCGCTTCCGCTAATGGGAACAAGACGTACCATTCATCACTCTCTCCCCATCTCTCTCTTTCTTTCACTTGCTATCTAGCTGTCTTTATCTAGGCTACTGTCTCTGTCACTCTTTGGCAATTGCTTATTTTGCACTTTTCTGCTAATTAACGGCTTCAACGGCAGCACCGGAACTGGGTTTGCCAAGGGGACGGAGACGGTGGTAGCGACAGAGACAGCGATATCAGTAGGGGCAGGGGAAGGGGAATGCAGATGCTGAAACGGCTCATTCAAAGTCAGCAAACAGACCGTCGGACGATCGAACAGACAATCAGTTCGGGGAAAAGATAGTGCAACATGCAACTGCCAAGACCAGTCACACACCACACACACACACACCTCAGCAGTTGTCGTGCTGGCATGTGAATCAGTGTTGTCATTTTAGCTAGATTAAAGCTAGCTAGATTTGAATGCAGTATCTAGCTGTTAGCTATATACAAATTATACTTCAATTAAAATAAACTTCAAATAAATTTCTCTAAAATGAAAACTACTCTATTTTTTGTACAGTGTAAAAGTGTGGCTATTAAAACTGCTAACAATTTTTGCTTTTAAATCAATTTAACATCCAGGTGTTCATACAGACGGACAGACGGACAATGCTATATCGACTCCTCTGTTGATATATAGATATATATATATATATATATATATAGATATATATGGAGAACAGAGAGAAGAAGGCGTGGTCGGCGTGGTAGACAAAATATAACTGTTTCTGAATCAATCTAATCTAAAACCGAAAATTTTAAAAAAATGTTCAGACTTTTCCGCCAATTATTTGATTTCTTTAGCAAATTAGCTATTTCAAGCCAAGATTTTGTGGCAACACTGATGTGAATTGCAGGTTGTACGAATCATCACATGGGTGTGTGAGTGTGTGTGTCTGTGTGTGATATCCACTGCAGCGATTTTGTACCAAATGACGACGTGAGAAAATTCATGTGCATGCCACAAATTCTGTACCGTTTTCATGGGTTTTTACTGCCAAATACGTTTTATAGATAAATGTAGACTCCGCTTATATGTATGTGTGTGTGTCTGGGTGTGTGTATGTATGCTCTTAGCAACAGAC
Organism: Drosophila parthenogenetica; assembly: GCA_035047505.1. Lineage (NCBI taxonomy): Eukaryota > Metazoa > Arthropoda > Insecta > Diptera > Drosophilidae > Drosophila > Drosophila parthenogenetica. Next base: position 5,073,590 of record JAWNPM010000247.1, on the reverse strand, counting down.
AATCGACCTCGACCTCAGGATCGTGCAAAGAACTCGTGTCTTAGTGGGAAACAGAGGCAAACCACTGTGCAGCTTGGGTACAAATGAATTTTCCAATGAACTCAGGGGTTATTCATTCAAAACTATCGGATTATTCGACAGGTCTCAGTTTTAAGGTTAGAAACTTCAAAGTGACAGCCATGACAGCCATGAAGAGAGAGAGGGAGGGAGACAGCACACCAAGCTTGGAGTTGCCTTCCACAAATTGGATTTCAATCCACAGTGAACACAATACAATCATCAATTCTACGAATATTTAACACAATCTTGTTTATACATAAGTACGCTTACAATAGAAATAAAATATTTGAATAGTGTGTAGAGCACATGGAATGGAAAATTTATGAAAACCACTTTTTTTTGGGGATTACAGTTTACTTTTCCATAACTGTGGAAAATTTTTCAAGTGTTCAAGAAATCCAAATGACTTATCCAAACCACTAATCACTAATTGTTCAGCTGTTAGGTTAGGCATTAGCATTAACTTAAATTACAATAAACCACATATTATATGAATGTATACTAACTATGTAGCTAGTTGTCGCACTTCCTCATCTGCTCATTCATATTCATATTGTATTCTAATTTATCAATCAACCTATGGAGTGTGCCTAAGCCTACACACATGTCGTTGGCGGCGTACTTGTGTGTGTGTGTGTGTTTGTGTAATCTGCTTCCCTTGCATTCTTAAATTCTCTCTGTGTTTCTATGCGTGTGTTTCGTGTCTCTTGTTACCTTTTGTTCATTGTGCAACAATCAGAGCACCCAACACACTAATACAAAGAAACACACACACAGCTTATGACCATCGACGACCACCACCGAAGTATCGCCTCAACTTCGACTTCGACTGCGACTGCGACTCCGACTCTCTCGCTTAATTTAACTCAGCTATTGCATCAGCCATTTAAACTGTGCGCCAGCAGCGCAGTCGCTGCTGCAGTTGAGCAGGCAAAAGGTAAAGCCGAGCATAACCCATAAGCCCTTGCCCTTGTCTTGCGTTCATCGTGACTGCCTCTCTCTCTCTCTGTCTCATTCTCTTTGGTATGCCTACCTCAGTGCATGGGTGTGTGTTAAGCTAATGCTATGACTCAGAGTTTGTTTCAATCGGAACATTGCTGCAGAGTTTGCTTTATGCAAGCGAGGTTAAATTTTTAATAATATCAATCAAAATAACTGATGGGGTTCACGTAGACACACTGCTACTACGTCAGAAGCTGACAAGTGGCAAAGTTAATCTATTTCAATTAATTTAATTTATGGGAATTTCTTTTCGTCGTCTGCTCTAAATTTTCTACGCATTTGTCTGCGCCTTTGTCACATTGAGATCTGCCCACTCTCGCACACACTCGCACAAACGTACATATACACACTTATACAAATGTATATAGTAATTCATTCATGTGATTCTTTTTATTAAAATAGCAACACTATAATGAATTAGTTGAAAAATAAAGAAAAACAAAAGATCGAATGACGTGTGTTGATGTTTTTAACATGCGCTATTATCAACGCAAAAGTTCAATTCAGTTTGAATAACAATTATGAGCAATATTGAACAAATAATAAAAAAAAAGGGGCTCGTTGCTCCACAAATTACACACGCACACACACATAGGCAGACGAAGGCAGGCTGCGCACAAGCCCACGTAGTGCAGCGAAACAAGGCGAATGCCACACACTTAGCAATCTTAAGTGCCAGCATTTTATATACACACACACACACATAAACATTCCATACTAACATATTTTATCTCTACATTTGCCTTGGCTTCCATTAGCAGCATAATGAAAGCTCTGCGACTGCGTGTGTTGTCGCGAGCAAAGCAACGTCACACTGAATTCGCCGCACTTTTCGACACGCCCTCACCCTTTGCCCATTTCGCCACTTGGGGGCTCGTCTCTCTCGCTGCCGCCGGTGCTGCCTAGCGTCAGCAGAGGCAGCGCCGCACATTCAGCTGAATAACTACACACGTACAAGTATACACTGTACACACATACGAACCAAAAGCAACGTTTGCCTCCAAGCTCCAGCATCGCTGCTTGCTCTGCCGCTTCCACACGACTGAGCGCATTCGCTCTCTGTCTCTCCTGATCGATGACATGCAAATGCGGCAAATGCAAAAGCAAAATTTATTGCCTACGCGATGCCGTTGATCCGCCAATCTACCAACATGCAGCCCCTCTCCAACGCTATACCGCTCTCCCGCACACTACCTCTCTGTCTCTCTCCTACTGCTGTGACGCATTTAAGCTCGTCCAGTGCTCCGCTTTGCTAATTCCATGCCTACCACATGCAAGTCTGTCGGCATGAATATGTATCTGTGCGTGTGTTTGTGTGTGTAAATTTGTATATCGTTGCGCTTTTTTTGCCTTCAATTTTTTACTTTGCTTAGGTTTTTTTTGCTTTCATTAAATAAATTGCAATTTATTACAAAACGATCTGATTATTAATTGCTTTTCAATTGATTTCGCTCGTTCGACTCGTTTGCATTGCTCGGATGTTTGCTGGAACCCGCTGAATCGGCCAGGGCAGAGAGCAGCGCTGCGACTGCGTGACCAGCGCAACGTCAGGCGTCGCAGCGCGTTACAGATTCTCTGCGGGCATGTCGCGACTCGCGACGCGCACGTAGCCCAATCTGTTCCAAATTGAACATGACATGACATGACACTCTAGCTAACCGAAGCTGTTTGAGTCATCAAAATTATGCTAATTACAATAGTTCCAATAAGATTTCGCTATTGATTGAAATTAGCCCTAATCAGATTCAATTTTCATTGAATTTAATAGTTTACGTAAACTGTAGTCCAATCTTTCGATGCTTTGGCAAAAAAAAAAGGAAATAAAATTCAGATCTTAAAAGTTTATTATTTCTTTTCATTTCAGTTTTTTGTTTTTGTCATTCTTCTCACAGTTTGTCCAAATCTTTGATACTTATTTACTCATTCGGGCCTTTTATTTGTTTATTGTCCGAAAGCATTTAAGCATTTTTCGGCTAAATCGAAACGCCTGAGAAGCAGAAGACTCTTCAGATGAATCTCCCCTTAAGTATTTACGATTCAAGATCAAAGATAAACACAAATTTTGGGTCCCACATTTACGTAGACTTGTCGGCGTCTCGTCAATCCTTTCGGAAACCTTCAGACTTATCAGTTTCTTTTCATTATCTCATGTTTTTCAGATTTACTGGGTTGCAAAACTCACATCGCGCCAATTCCAATGCCAAAACTCACTATCTGCTTTCTTTAGGTCAATCTAGAAGCTTTGAACGTCATGATTTGCGAAGGCCTCGCCTTAGATCGATCATAGATAATGTGCGAGTTCCGGAATCAATTAAATAGATAGTTGAAATTTTCCCAGCTGGAAAGTTCTACACAAAAATTAATCACGCTAGTGACTAACATAAACCGTATTATAATTATATTAATTGCTTAATTAATGTAAGGATTATCTTTGATTAAAATCGCTATAATTTCATTTCATCATATGGTGAAATATTTTTTTTAATAGACTTTTTCGATAAAGATAAATAAAGAAAGTGTTTTCATTTCCCATTTAACACTCGTATCTGCTGACTATTTAATGATCGATAGGCCGGAATTGACGTCAGGTGTCAGGTGCGTCTCTGAGGTGTGACTCAGAGCAAATCAATTGCGACTGATAAACGCAATTACAACGAATTACCGAATTCTCACGTGATTTATTGGCTAGTTAGTGCTACATACTAAGGATTTTAGCCTACCTGCATGTTCTGTGTGTGTTTTTCCTTTGGTTTGATTCTTTTTTGCACTTTAGTTACACTCGCTTTTCACTTTTCCGCACTGGGTTTTCCCAAAATTTACTTAATTTTCGTAGCTTTTCTTTTTAAATGTAATTTTATGGGGTTTAATGTGTTTAAGGTTCTCTGGTCGCGGTTCTGATTGGAGATGTGTGTGACTGATGGCTAGTGTTGTTACTGTTACTGTGTGGCGAAAGGTTGGAGCGTCCATGCTTTTATATCGTTCGCCGAATTCAACAAGTGCCACTCGTCAAAGCGACAGCAATTTGGCCTCCACTCGGCTTATTAACAGTTATGGCGTCTCTGTCTCCGTCTCCGTTCTTGTCTCTGCATTGGTATTAGTGTTGGCATTGGTACATCGGCATCGGCATCGGCTTCTGCATTGGTGTTGGAGTATGTGTGACATGGATATTCGTTCGCTCTTTCGCCTGTGTATTGGTGATGTGGCTCTCTTCGTCGTCGTGTTCGTCGTGTGGATGCTGACTGCCTTTGGCGTGTGCGTGTGTGCGTGCGTGTGCATGAGAGCTTTTGCACATGTGTGGGTGTCGATTTGTTAGGCTCGCGCTCCTTTGATTGAAAAAATGAATGCAAATTTATTTTATATCACATTTTTCTCATTAATATTCGCTTTGATATGCATTGTCGCTGCGAATTGATATAAAATGCGTGCGCATTCATTTGCTACTGGTGCGATACGTAACCCCAATCCATAAATCAAGTACAGTTGCCGATTAAAGCAGTTAACTGCTCAGATTCTAACCAAAATTTTCATAAATTTTCATTAGAACGGATCAAGTGCTGAGCTGCAGGCAGTTATCGAAATGTATCGAAGTGCTAAGCCTTGACTGTTATCGCACAAAAATCTTATCGATAGTCGTGTTTTGCTCTCTTTTTTACTGCGTTGTCATGTGAAATTTTGAATTCGCAACAGATCAATCAAATTTGATTCTTGATTCGGCCTATGGGCCGTGTAGTGTTCGATAATTAGTGTTTTGACCCACTGTTGACCCTTGTTCAATTTCTGGGAAACATTTGAATTCAGCTGGAACTGAAATTCTTTTGATTTCTGCACAGCCTACGATTGTTGCGCTTGATTGTCCGAATTGAAAAGAGCCAGCGAAATCTGCATTTAATTTGTGCCCTCGAGAGTTGTCCAAACAGACGTAACCAGTTCCAGCTGGGGCAGTCACTTCCGTTAAGCCACTTGCATGAAGCACACCCCAACCCCACCTCCACCTCTTGCTCTCACACGCCATAGGTGAGCTAGAGCTGTGGATCAATGTCTGCTAAGAGAGCAGACGCCGCAGACGTCACGCACTGCATTTTTTTTTCGTCCCTCTCTTTTTTTTTCTCTTTCCTTTTTTTTTTTTGTTTGCGGTGTGCAAGAGACCTGCTGTCGCTGCCACCGTTGCACATTTGCATATGCCAGCGCACTACCCCACCTCCTGAGCCTACTCTCGCTCCCCTCTCCTCGTCTCTCCTCCCCGCACACTCGCTGCAAATAAAGCTCAATTGATTCCGTGCCATAAATTGAAATGCACTCGCTGACAAAAAAAAATGTTAAAGTCATAGTTGGAGTACAAAAACCGTTAAATTCAAATGAGCTTACAGCACGCGGGGTGTCCTAAAGGGTGGGCAAGGGAGCGGGCATTGAGGAGTGTGGGGAATGCGATAATTGGGCAAGTCAAGCACACAACAATCAACATCATAATGAGGCAGCTAATCAATGTGTCTGTTGGGTTCATCCAGCTGCCTGGAGACCACACCAGAGCAGACCAGCTCAGCTCAGTTTGGCTTGGCGCTCACCCGTTGTGACCCCATCTCCCGCGTCCCACCTCTTCTGCCTCTTTTGGCCGGATATCGCAGTCCCACGCAAGTTGTCGCACATCTAATTTGGCCAACATGGAATCGCAATAGGGCTTCATTTGAATTGCCAGCTTGTCTCCAATTGATAACGCGCCATTGTCACGCCCACGCACACGCCCACAAATAAAAATACTCTGTCCCTACAAATTTTTTTTTTGCTCCTTGTTGTTCTTTTTTGTTGGCCCCTCGAGGGACATCATCAGTCATCATCAGCAACCAATCAGTCAACAGCATGGCGTAATTAAACAGCCGCTGCAGCAACAACAACTCGCCACAGTCGCCGTGTTGTTGCCTGATGCCACTTGTGGCATGTCGTCTGTCAACGTCGCAGTTACTTATCAAATTGCTAGAAATTAATCCCGGCTAAAGCCTTAAGTCCCTCCATTCTCGATTCTTTTTATAGAATTGTCAATAGATTTATTTGCAATTCACAATTTTAAAGCATACTTTTGGGGGCATCATTTGCAGCGCGGAAGTCGCTCAACTGAGTGCTGCCTTTGTCCTAAATGTGGCAAGGAAATTAAATAAAAGGCTTATTTAATATAATCAGTTCCAAATCAGCTACCAAAATACTATTTTTAGAATCAAAGCTTTTAAAAAGGTTTAACATTCCCTTTGATTAATTTTTAAACGTTTCTAAATCTTAAAATCTGATTACTGTATGCTTTTCCACGAGTTTTCCGCTTTTCATACCGTGAGCAGGACTTACCTAAAAGTATGCTATTTTTAGGGGCTTGTAAAAATTAATTTACTTAAAAGACTTTATGTATTCTAATAATTACATTAAAATAAAGCCATTAATAAGGGTTCTTAACGGGTTTAAAGTCAAAATTCTCTATTTTAAAAACTACATTTAACATAGTAACAAATTTAAATTTCTTCTAATAACAGCAACGATCTCATTAGAGCGAACTTCATATTGAACAGTCTTAACATAAGCAAAGTGTATCTATGCATATGCACAGCAGTGTAAGCTAACAATCACACGACAAAGCTTTCCGTTTACTTGCTTTCAAAAAGCTCTGCGTTGTTGCTCTTGTTTATGTGGCGGCAAAGCTTACAAGCAACAGCTGGCAAAAGCTCCAACTCTGTGATTGGCATACACTTGCTGAGAAATGTTAGTATAACTAGAAATTCCAAAACTTAATTTAATTTTTTCTTCTAAATTAATTTCGACGATAAATTTATCATTAATAATTGAGCAAATGAAAAACATTAAAAACAGAAAATTTCTTGTGATAAGCCGAAGCATGCAGTCCATTTTCTTTGGGTATAGCCGATGCTCTGCTTTGTTGCACTTGTTTTTCTTTGGCGGCAAAGCTTACAAGCAACAGCTGGTGAAAGCTTCGACTATGTGAATGGCTTACACTTGCTAATAAATGTTAGTATAACTTAAAATTCCAAAACTTAATTTAATTTTTTTTTCTAAATTAATTTCGTTGATAAATTAATCATTGAAAATTGAGCAAATTAAAAGCTATAAAAACAGAAAATTTCTTGTGATAAGCCGACGAAAAGCCACACGCATGCAGTCCATTTTCGTTGGGTGTAGCCGATGGTATAACCACAAATGGCAAAAGCTCCGTGCATAGCGCTGTCTCCCTAAATCGCCAGTCGCCAAAGAGACGTCTTCGCAGTAAGTGAGAGTGCTTTTCGCGTTCAGCTTATCGCTGTGCACAAACTTGTTGATCATCCGATTCCCAACTCTATTCCAGGCGTAATGAACTCCTACAGCCGCTTGATGCCGGCCATTCGAAGAGGCCAAGTCCTAGCACAACGGGGACACATTGGCTGGGAGCAGTACCTGGTACGCGCAATATCAAGCAGCCAAGTCCAGCTCGACAAACATGAGTAAGTGCGATAAAGACGATGACACCCCAATTACTATTCGATACCCTTTGTGCTATTTTTCGTCGTAAAACCAGTTCCCAGTGGAGTCGTAAACATAGCTATTACTAGTCCAGGAAGAGTTTTGATACTTATGTATGTATCTACCTACAAAACAAATATAATTAGCATGATTAGAGGCGAGGGAATTCGGCACGTATACCACCAAAATTTTAATTAACTATGGCATCAGCTTTTTGATACTCTATGAAGGTGACTTTCCAGTGGCTATTTCTATGTGATGTGGTGAAATCTTCGATATTTCCATAAAGAACAAAAGATCGGTTATATAAGAGTTCCTCAAAGAACAGCTGAACTGTGATGGGGTATGATAACTTTGTTGAACTGTTTGCTACATAAGCACTGAGTTAATGACTAATTATTCAACATATCAAATTCATTAGTTGATCTAGGTATTCCACAGCTAGTGCAGGGTATAGCCTAGTCGAGCACACCACAACTTATCAAACCTATCTACCTAACTATCGCATTTATTTACTGGGTAAACACGGTAGCAGTTTCGAGTGGGTTATATCTTATCTAACAATTTAATTAATCAATCTATCGATCTATATTATAGGCTATAGATTCTATAACCGATATTTCCTCTCTTTTTTTTGCAGCTGCAAAGTGCTGGTGGTGGGCGGTGGTTGCGGTGGCTGTGCCATGGCAGCCAAGCTCTCATCCCGCCTGGGCAAGGACAAGGTGATTGTGCTAGAACCCGCCGAAGTATGTAAGCCAAGTAATTGAGCCCCCTGACTCGTAGTACTACCCCCAAAAAATACTCGATTTATACTCCTAGAGACACTACTATCAGCCGATGTTTACACTGATTGGCGGCGGCATGAAGCGACTGGAGCATTCATATAAACTCATGGCCGATGTGCTGCCTAAGAAGGCCAAGTGGCTGCAGGAGAAGGCCGTGGAATTCGATCCGGATAATAATACGGTTCGTACATCGAGAGGGAATACCATCAAATACGATATGGTGCTCATTGCCACCGGCTTGCAGCTGAACTACAACAAGGTGAGCGGTAGTACTACAGTCAAAACTAGTTCCATACCAAGTAACACTTCTCGTTCAGGTTCCCGGCTTGGCGGAGGCGCTGGCAGTGCCCAATGGCAAAGTCTGTTCTATATACTCCCCGCAGTACGTGGATCGTGTCTATGAAAATCTGCGTCGAATCACCGATGGTAATGCTATTTTTACCTTCCCGCAGTCCAGCATCAAGTGCGCTGGCGCACCCCAGAAGATCGCCTACATAGCAGAGCACTATTTCCGCAAGGTAAGTGGGGTCTCTAAAGTCTATAACTAACCGATTTATCCAATAATTCTTTATACAAACAGACTGGCAAACGTAATCAGATCAATATCTCGTATAATACCGCTCTGCCAGCGCTTTTTGGTGTCAAGCACTACGCAGATGCTCTTTGGCCCATTATGAAGAAGCGCAACATAACAGTAAACACAAGTCGTAACTTAATTGAGGTTAAGCACGAGCAGGACATTGCTGTTTTCCAAACTGTGGGCAAACCAGAAGAAATCTTCGAAGAGAAGGTACTAAATATGTGCTTTAAATTTAGTAATTATACTAATTCATTATTTAATTACTGTAATTAACTAGTACTCGATGTTGCACGCAGTGCCACCCCAAAGTGCTCCGGATGAGCTGGCCCGCTGCAAGCAGCTGGTGGATGAGGCAGGCTACGTGGATGTGGACAAGTCCACGCTGCAACACACGAGGTATCCCAATGTATTCGCCATTGGCGACTCTGCGAGCACACCCAACTCAAAGACGGCGGCAGCTGCAGGTAAGTGGATTACGTAATCCGCACATAAATAACTCTCGAAGTCGATATCTATAAGTCTGTTAACTGAAATGATTATTACCCCTTTCCAGCTGCACAGTCGCCCGTTGTGTTCGACAACATGATGGCTGCTTTAGAGGGGAAGCCCCTGCGTGGTGTTTACGATGGCTACGCCTCGTGTCCTTTGGTTACTGGTTATCACACCTGTATGTTGGCCGAGTTTGATTATTCGCTGACGCCTTTAGAAACCTTCCCCATGGCCCAGAATAAGGAACGTTATACCATGTTTATAATGAAGAAATACTTTATGCCGATTCTGTACTGGCAACTTATGTTACCCGGTTATTGGAACGGTCCAGCTCTCATGCGTAACATTTTGTCTGTGTTCAAGCCAAAACAGAAGTAAAGAAGTAAAGCCGAGAACACAGTTAAGGCAACAGATGATCTACAGTAAAATGCAATAAATTAAATAATTTTATCAGAAATAAATGAAAACTTTAATAGTTTTGTTAAATGTAATTTAATAGTTGTTTCATTCATTATTATTTATACATCAATGCCTTAATTTTTTCTTTCTCCGAGCTTAGCAGAAAATCGAACAAAAAGAAATGACGTAAATAATTTGTGTGCTGTGATTTTGACACCTACGAGCTATGAAAGTCAGCTGAAAATTCATTAAGCAAACACATTTCGCAACTGTGTAAAACTACTTGTTCACAAGTCAGCGGTGAAATAAAAAGCACTCAATTAAAAATACATTTTATTTGACTGCAGCTAACATTTAAACTGCAGCTGTTAATATTCAAACCTAACGCTTGTTTCAACGTCTGTTACTTAACATAAACATGTTAATTTACATTTTGCGATGTGCGCTAGCGATTGAGCAAAACGTTATATCGTTTCTAACATATATGTGTATAAATATTACATACAACTCCAACTGATTGTTCCATAACATTTATAAAGCATAATTATAATAAAATAGTTCATAAATAAATATAGTTTTACAACAATATGGACTTTCTTCTATCTAATCTTCTTGTTTTGTGTTTATCGATTATTGGCAGCACTGCCACTATCGAAGCAAAAGTAGCGAGTAGCGCTCGCTCGCTCGTTCGTCGTGGTGAAGTTGAGTTCAGACGGCAGAGCGTGGCGTCGCTGTGGGCGCAAGCATTTGAAGTTAACGAACCAAATTGTTGTACCAAAAACACAAAACGCTGCAAAGAAAATTAATTGTGATCAGCTGTAAGATAATTACAAAGTAACAAAATGAAAGCAATGTAAGTACAAATTAATTATAGCAACTTAAATAGGAAACCTTAAAAAACGCCTGCAATTCAGGGCTCGTACGCCAATGCGCGTCCCGAAAACGCCGCGAGCAGCAGCGCAGCAGCCAATGACTGCGGAAAAGCGCAGGGATTTGTCGGGAAAACAGCAGGATCCAGTGAATGTCTACTGTCGAGTGCGTCCACTGCAATCCGAAGGGGACTTGACGTGCATGCGCGTGAAGAACTCTACCACAATAGCCGTCAATACACAGGATCAGCTGCTGCATCACAAGCAGAACGGAGCTCAGCGGGAAATTCAGTATATTTTCAAGCATGTCTTTCAACCTGATGCCACGCAGCAGGATGTGTTTGCCTCAGTGGCTCAGCCGCTGGTGGAGAATCTCGTGCGTGGGCGAAATAGTTTGCTCTTCACCTACGGCGTGACGGGCAGTGGAAAAACCTACACGATGACAGGGAATTCTAGACATCGTGGTGTTATGCCACGTTGCCTGGACCTGCTCTTTCGCACCATATCCGACTATCAGGCCAAGAAGTTTGTCTTCAAGCCGGACAAACTGAATGGGTTTGAGATCCTAAGCGAGGAGGACGCACTGCTCGAGCGGCAGCAGGAAATGAATCAACGTTTTGCGGGCGCTGGAAGATTTGCCTTTCGACGTAAGGAATCGGATCCGGAAATAGCCTCACAGGCATCGGTGGAGCCAACACCATTAACCGTACTCGACGAGGACAACATGTACTCCGTGTTTATCACCTACGTGGAGATGTACAACAACAGTGTGTACGATCTGCTAGAGGATTCGGGCATACAGAAGTAAGACAAGCTCTCTTTCCCCGTCTTGCAGGACTACTATTAATCCTTTCCCTCCACAGATCACTGCAGTGCAAGATTATACGCGAGGATGCGAACCATCAGATGTTTGTGCACGGCGTCACCGAAGTGGAGGTCAAGACCGTGGAAGATGCTCTAGAGGTTTTCCAGGTGGGACAGAAGCGCAAGCGCATGGGCAACACAATCCTCAACTCGGAGTCGAGTCGCAGTCACTCCGTATTCAATATACGTCTGGTGCAGGCACCCACCGACTGTCAGGGTGAGCACGTCGTCCAAGACAAACAGAACATAACGGTAAGCCAGCTATCGCTGGTGGATTTGGCGGGCAGTGAGCGATCCTCGCGCACCAAGAACACTGGAGTGCGTCTGCGGGAGGCGGGCAACATCAACAACTCGCTGATGACGCTGCGTACATGTCTGGAATACTTGCGGGAGAACCAACAGGTTAGCCCCAACCTGGCGCCCAAGAAGATTCCCTATCGCGACTCGAAGATCACGCACATGTTCAAGAACTACTTCGATGGCGAAGGGCAGGTGTCCATGATTGTGTGCATCAATCCCCGCATGGAGGACTACGACGAGAATATGGTAAGTCTGAGGACTAGCATTCCCTGTAGCTCTGTTAATCCCTAATTTTTCCGCAGCAAGTGATGAAGTTCGCCGAGATGACACAGGAGGTGCAAATAGCACGTGCCACGCCCATTAAACCCGATCTAGGCTTGACTCCCGGTCGTCGCAAGGCCAATAAACTGTTTAAGATCGCTGTAAACAACCTGAATGAGCTGGGCATACCCGAGGCCAAGCAACTGGAGGTAGACGTGGGACTGGTGTACAGTTTGGGACCCGATTTCCCCAACTATCAGATGGACAGTCCCGAGACGGAGTGCAAGATACAGGAGCTCATGCAGTACCTGGAGCAGCGCATCGAAAAGCGTCGCAAGCTGCGCGCCAACATGGACCTTAAATGTAAGTTGAACTGCTGCTCCTCTTCAGCAACTGGTTTACATGACCCCTCCTCTCACAGGTGACAACTTCCGTCAGTTGCTAATGACCTTGGATCGTGACAATCTGCAGCTGCGCACGGAACTGGCTTCCCTCAAGGCCGTCTACAAGCAGGAGCGCGAACGTAGCGCTGCTCTGGAGAACAGAGTTCGCATACACGAGAGCTCCATCGATGTGCTTAACAATACGGTGAGCAAGCGGGAGCGACAGATCCAGGAGCTCACACACAAACTTAACGAACAGGAGCATCTGCTCACCCAAAAGGAGGAGGAAAAGGAGAAGCAAAAAAAGAAGTTCACCTCCAAACTAGCCGTGGAGTCGGACAAGAACAAGCGAGAATTCAACATTAAGTTGCGGGAACAGCGAGCCAAGATGCAGGAACACATGCGCATTAGGGACGAGAAACTGCGTCTGGTCTCGAACATTCTGCAGTCGGAGGATGTGCCCAGTCTGCCGCGATCACAGAGCTCGGAGGATTTGTTAAACGAGAAGGAACGTGGTGGTTTCACAGCACGCACTGAATCCTCGGTGCCGCCCACCACACGCACAGACATCTACTGCACACCAAGACATGTAGGTTTATTAGCACACACCAGCTCCCAAACACCCAACTCACGCTCCTCTTTTTGATCTTTCAGGGCTTGGCTGCTGCAAACAATCGACACCGACGCTCCCGTTCCGCTGGCGACAAGTGGCTGGAGCATCGTGCTGCTAATCCCGTGCCGCTGGGCACCATCATGCAACCGTATCTGAAGAATCGCAAGTCCGTCACGAAGCTAACGGACATGAAGGAACTTACGGGTCATGGAACCAATAAATACCTTCTCGTCTCCCAGGAGGCCGACACCGATGGCGATGTGGAAACGAAACTGTACAAGGGCAATGTGATTCCCACCTGTGGCGGCGGTGCCCAGGTTGTCTTCAACGACGTGGAATGCTTAAAGCAAAAGTCTCCCGTCCACTCGCCTACTCGTAAACGTCCAAGCAACAGCAACTTATCTGCATCCGCTTTTGGTGGCCCATTACCCAGCACTGGAACGGTGCTTACCTCCGCCCAGGATGTGGCCTCGCGATGCAATCTCGGTATCGAGGGACACAGCAACAAAAAGTCCAAAATTTAAACGACTCCAACGATTTTCATATGAATAATTCCAAACATTCTCGAGTGTTTATATTTTCCAGTTAATTATGTATTATATTCAATCGCATAAGCGTTTAATAAGTTGAATCGCAAATGAAGTGATTTGTTTTAAGTTTATAAACTCAATAAAAAGAAGTCCGATTAATGAAAGATTTACTTAGTCAAACGTTACTCATTTCAAATGTGCCGCCAAGTGGCCTTTAAACGGGTTAACCGTTTCGAAACGGTTTGCGATCTTCGTGTGAGTGGGTAAAAGGGCTTGAGAGCGGGTCAGTCTAACTCTCTGCAGTAAACGGCAAACGCGTTAAGCTTGAGTGCCGCACATGCGCTATTTAGCGCTTAAACTAATCTAGCCTTTTTCCCCCTATAAAGCCATAAAACCCGCTAGACGCTTACTTGAAATTTTTGTTCTTGACTATCTCTGTCAAAACTCAAGCGATTTGGAATCGGAATACCATTTTATTCAGTGCTCGTCATTTCTAATCGCTTTAACCCAAAATAGAACAAATGTAGAATTACTTGCATTTATTGTTACGATTAGTATGCCATAAAGTATTTCATAAATTGTGTAGATTAATTTACATACATATGCATGCATGTCTGTAGCTGATCCCCTCCCCCCGCCCAATCCCCAACAAAATCCCCAGCACTCGAGAGCGTACAAATATATCGCATGCGATTATCGCTTGTCCTGATATTGGCCGATTAATGCATTTTGTAAACAAGAAACTTGTTTTTCTTTTTTTTGCTTATAGAAAAAGATGAAAATAAACCAACAGAAAATCACATGCACATGCATTTTATTTAACTTTGTTTTATCTATTATTCCTGCGTTTATTCAGATTTATGCTTAAATTTGTAGATTAATTTCAATTACTAATAAATCAGTCTATAATTAAAATATATGTTCGCTTAATGCTTTTGTGTGTATGTGTGTGTGTGTGTGGTGTGTGTATTTGTTTTGTTTTTATATGTATGTGAGTGTGTGTGTGTGAGCTGCTCCCCCAAAATGAGTACCACGGAATACTTAACTCTATATAAGACGGCTCAAGTCCGAAGCTACCTCGGAATTCTGCGCGGACTTTTGGCAAAAAAAACTATATATTTCCCATACAATTCGAACGGAGCTTCTACACAATGGAAGCCTTTTAACAAAACACATAAAACAAAACGAAGAATCAAATACGTATGTGTGTGTGTGTGTGTGTGGGTATTATAAACGTAAACAGATCGAATGAGAAACCACTGAATAGAACAGAAACGACAACTCGGGTGGAAATCCAAATGCTCTAACGGCAAATATTAACATTATTATCAATATAATCATAATCAATCAATTCAATTTAAACAATTTACAAATTTAATCAATATAAAGCTGTTTTCTTCTTTTCTTCATTAAAGTTTCAGTTTCATTCGACACGGAATAAAGTAATATGTGTGTGTGTGTGTGTGTAGAGGTGTATAAGTATATGCATAATACGTATATATGTATGTACCTAACTCGACTTTCAATGCGATTTATATATAAGTATTCAAAAGATTCAAATATATAGCTACATATATATAAATCGTACATATATATAAATATATATATATGTATGTAATTAATAAGAACTAAAAAGCAAAAATTATTCTATGGTGGAAAACAAATTTTGGCTATAAAGCAACGCAATTGAAAGAAAAGATAACATTGAAAACTTTACACTCGCACTCACAACCCAACTCCCAATGTATGTGTGTGTGTTTGTGTGAATGTGTGTGTGAGTGTGTGTGTGTGTGCAGCTGCATTTGTTGGCAAGGCAAGCAACGATAACAAATCGGTTTATCGATTACAGATAGACATGTCATCTCTATATGTGTGTGTGTTGGCATTTGAATGAGTGTATGTGTGTATTGGTGTTGTGTGGTATGTTTGTGTGTGTTTGCAATGAACTCTGCCTCCGGCTTCTCCGTTAACCGTTACCCGTTAACAGCTGAAACGGTTAACGGTTGTGGCATTTTGCGTGTATCATAACATAGAGTAAAGTGCGCCTTTTTCTGCTGACAGGTTGCAGATTGAAATGGAACTGATCCCGCTCCGACCGATCCTATGAGCACTTGACACAAGCGCCTTCCACATCAAAGTCCAATACCATCAGTTTGGTCTCCTCCGTGCCATTCCGCGATCCCACGGCGCAAATGAGTTTCGTATCATTTGCCCTGAAAATAATATAATTTTGGGATTATACAGTAAAAGGAGAAGTAGTTTCTATGTAACCGCTTACCTTATGCGCCACACAACACCGCCCGATCCGCCCGAGTCTAGTGCCACCAGATTGCGTATAAAGTCACCTGTCTTGACGTCCCACAATTTAACGGTGCCATCATCGGAACTGGTCACCACAAAGCGTGAATTGAACTGCAGGCAGGTGACAGCGGATTGATGCTTGTTAGGACCTAGACCATTAATTATTCAAAAGGTTAGTCAATAAGTCAGTTTAACTGCTTATCAAGAACTTACCCGATAGCGTCTGTAGACACTGGCCTGTGGTTATGTCCCAAACTTTGACTGTCGAATCCGCATTGCCAGACACGAGAATATTCTGACGCAACTCCATGCCAGACGTGAGACTCTGGTGACCCATCAGCGTGTGCTTGCAATTGCCCGTCTCCACATCCCAGACACGTATTGAGGTGTCCAATGAGCCCGACACCACATGAAGGCCATCAAACTATCAATCAAATCAAAGGATTAGTATTGGTCACGGGGAGAGTTCACTGTACGGCAGTACCTGCAGCGAGTAGACACGATTGGTGTGTCCCTGTAGCGTGTGCAGACACTCCTGACGCTCCGGATGCCAGATCTTGACCATGTAATCATAGGCGCCCGAGACAATTAGCTTGCCATCGTATTGCACACAACGCACAGCTGCCAGGTGACCGACTAGGACATGGAGACATGTGCCCAGCTCAATATCCCAGACACGCAGTGTGGCATCACGTGATCCGCTGACCACCCTAGAGAATGTAGGACATAGAAATTAGTTAAGTGTTGAATTAGGGGTCGGAAGATAGGAGTAGGAGATATAGGAGCAGAAAACGTAGGAGCAAACTAAGAAAGTTGAGGTAAACTTACTTGTTGCCATGAAGATGCATGCATCGCACTGTTGAGGTGTGTCCCTGTAGAGTATGAACACAGCTGCCGCTGTCCATGTCCCAGACCTTCAGTGTGCGATCTGTGCTGCCCGAGATGATGATATTGCCCGACATCTGGGAGGACCAAACGCCGCCAGTGTGCCCCACCAAGGTGCGAAGGCACTGCAAAAGAAATTAAAGATCGAAATTAAGACTCTGCTTGGATAGATTTATGAGTATAGTGTCTTACTTTGCCATTGACAGCGGACCACACTTTGAGCGTGTTGTCGTCGGAGCCGGAGACAATACGATTGCCGGAGAACTGCAGGCATGTGATGACATGATCGTCGTGACCCTTGAGCACCTTGGGTTTGCGTACAGGACGAGATCGCCAGTTCATCTCGATGATATGCTGTCGCATGTAAGCAGCCTTCCAGGGCGAGGCAATAGGCGGCATGTTGCCATCCCGTCCACGCTTCGGACGATCGCTACGTGTCTCTGTGAGGATTTGTGCCTTGCGGCACTTCTCCTTCCACAACAGATTGTCGTCGCAAAGGAATCTCCAGCTGCGACAAGTTTGTGCAGCACGCAACAAATCCTTGGGCTCCAGATACGACAACACAAACAGAGCCAGCTCACGGGGCAACAAAGAGATGAAATCCCGTTGGAACTGCGGCTCAATTACTTTCATCATGTGTCGCACCTGTGATGGATCACAGTGATCGATGAGGCGGTCGACGGCCAGGAGACGCTCGGCATGGGACCAACGCTGGAATTGTGCCAACCAATGTTGCAGCTCTGGCGGCGGATTATCGCGTGTCGGCATTAACGAACGCGGCGTGCGTCTGCCCAAAGCTGGGGAGTTACCCACACCGACACCTAATCCCATGCCCACGCCCACTCCGGTTGGCGTCATGGAGATCAGCACGGCGGAACCCAAGGGCTGTGTCGAGGAGCGTGGAGTAGAGGCAAAATCATAGGCGATACGCTTGCGACTATTGTCGCCAATTTCGGCATCTCCTCGTCCAGCGGATGCTATTCCTACTCCTGCTCCGCCGCTGCCACTAATGCTCATTGTGTAATCTCCATCCAGGACCCGACCCTCATTGTACTTTCGCTTGCGTTGCTGTTGCTGCTGTTGTTGTTGCTGCTGTTGGGAGCAGTAGGCCGATGGCATCGATAGCGTTTCATCGCCATTGATGCTCTGGTGATGATAACCATCGGTGGCATCCATGTCCAATCCCTCGCTGAGACTGGCATTGCTGCCACTACGACTGTTGGCCATTATGCTATTCTGACATGTACAAATCTCCTCCAAATCCGAACAGTTGTTCTCCTCATCGCAGTTGCCCCACGGCTCCTCGCCGCTGAAATCTCCCGGCTCCGCAAGAGCTCCGTCACCACCGCCATTCTCCTCGACGACAACCTCGAGAACGATGACGTCATTGGAACCTTTGCGTGTTGCTTCCACCCGTCGACGAGCACGATTGCCAAATGCAGCAGCTCCACCGAAGCTGCTACCAGCTGCTAGTCCGCTTCGGGCCAGAAAACGCTCCTGAGTCTGTGCGCTGGCATTCACCTGTCGTGTGGCCGCCTTCGCTGTGGCCCCTGCATAGTGACAACGCGCAGATGTTGCTGTGGATGTAGCTGACGTGGATGGCTGAGCATCCACATCAAGGGATCCTGATCCAGAGCCGGCACAGGCCATTGCGCTAGTTCTACTGCAACCACCCACATCTTGACTGGTCTGTGAACCCACCGAATTGAACGATGTGGCCACTGAAGCAGCTGGCATCGAGGTATCCTTATCGGCAGTGGTTACCGTCGCTGAGGATGCATTCAGGTGATCATTCGAGTTGGTGTTCGTATAGACATCGCTGCGATTTGTAGAAGTGGAAGCATTGCTGCTGGTGGTGCTACTGCTGCTGCTGCCACTGGGCTCCACAATAACGGAGGATTTCGCAAAGTTTGTGGACAGTTTGAAGTTGGTGCTAGAGCTGGTGCTGGAGCTAGAGGTGAGGGTAGAACTGTGCTGGGGGCAACTCAGGGCAGTGCTCGATGAACCCAGCGTGGAGCTTAAATTGAGTTTGGCAGTGGACTTGCTCAGTCGGCTATTGGTGTACTTTCTGCTGCTCGTCGGAGTGGTGGACAGATCCTTATACGTGCACTGAGAATGATAGAAACATGAAGTTAAATATGTATACAATCGTGATCCAATGGTTCACTTACCTTGCTGTCCGAGGAGAAGGCGCGTCCGTTGCTACTGCTTGGCCAGTCGTCACTACTGTTGCTGCTGCTAACGCCATTGGTAGGGCCTCCTGCTGCTGCTGCTGCTGCTCCGCTTCCCACTCCAACGCCAGTTGCTGCTGGATTAATCAGACTTAGATTAAGACGATTCTTGTTGATCAGTTTACTGGTGCCCAGTATAATGCCGCCAGTTAAACGCTGTTCGGTCTCAAAATCACGACGCTCTATCCGATCCATTGACTCAATGTCTGCCTTGGACAGAGTCTGTGCACTGCCAGACATCGCTTTCGATCCCGTATCTGTTGCGTTGGCGGTGAGACTCATTTGCTTCAGTCGCACGGACATTTGTCTGTCGTGAAGCGATGTGGATGCCACATCGGCTGACCCATCATTGCCGCATCCTGGCTCAGACTTAACTCCCCTTGTCGCCTCCTGTTCCCTATCCTGTTCATCTTCTGCCCGTCCCTCCGCATCGAATTCATCACTCAGACGCTTCGGTTTGCCCGCTGCCAATAGCTCCGATTGTGGGACATTGAGGACGGCTGTGGCGCTGGGATGTGAATGTGGATGAGATTGAGGTTCCTCGACAACAGGCGTTTCCAGGAATATTTTTGAGCCGTCGGCTGTCGTTATGATGCCGTCGCTAGCGCTATCCAATTGTGATGTGTTGGGGCAATCCACGGGCATTGATTGTTCCACAACGTCATCATCGTCAACGTCGTCCTGGTCCTCATCGTCGTCATCATCATCGACAATTTCCTCCTCGTCAAATTCATCTTCATCATTTATAAGGCATACAACGGGCGGCTCGTTATCGTTATCGTTATCATTATCATGATCGTGATCATTATCGTTATCCTGATCGTGATCATTAAAGAAAACGTTATTCATCGAGCTGGCGCTAACGCTGTGATCCTCGGAGGCAGCACTACGTGCACGTCCATTCTCATTGCCACTGAGGGTATCTGTGGATGAGCTATCATCAACGGGGACCACGACAACACCAACGGTTGAGGCCGCACTCGCCCCTGTGCTCGTTGGCAATGAGTTGGAAGAGCTAATCTCAAATGTCTCCAGTACGCCCGTCTCGGTACTGGACTCATCATCAAGCACTACGGCGAAGCCATGTTGCGAGTGCGAAGAGACCAAGTCCTCCACGTCTTCCCTCAGTTTGGACATAGATTCTGTTACGGCTACTTTGTCGTTAGTATCCGTGATTTCTTTATCGTCTCTTGTGACGCCGCCTCCTGCTAATCCCACGTGGCTAGTGCTTGGCTTTGGCTGAGGTGCTTGGGTTGGCTGAGGTGTCTTCGGCTTTAGTTCGCTAAGCTCCTGCTGAGCGTCCTCTGCACTTTCACAATTACTGCTAGCAACTGAACATCCTTTTTCCATAATACTTCAAGGGGGAGGGGGGAATCTCAATCTCTTCTCCTGCAAAGGTTAAAACATAAATTTGGCATTAAAATCAGAGTTTACTTGGATATAAACCACATTATTTAAGATCCCAAAGTGGTAATTAAATCAAATTTTATATGGCCCTGAATTGGTGGCTTTAAACTTAATACAAACAATTAAAATAGTGTGGGAAAGAAATCATAAAAAATACACGCTTTGATTTTCTTTTAGTGTGTTGAAAACTATCCTTCGTGTTACCTGAAAACTCTCTAGGAACGAGCCGCTCTTGAGCCGCGACAGAGACGCTCTGAAAAATTCCCACGCAATGCGAAGCAGAGGAGATGAGGCAAAGAGCAAAAGTAATAAGCACGATGAGATCGTGTGCAGGCACTTTTCTGTTGTCTCTCTCACGTTCGAATGCGAAAAAAAATAAGAAAAAATCAAAATCCAAAAGAAAAGAAAAGCAGTGAGAAAAATGTCTATAAAGCAGCGGCAGCAACAACAACAACAGCGGCAGAAAACAGCAGCCGTCGACGCCGACGTCGCGTCTTCTGAGCAATCAAAAACTCGCTAAGGAAATCACAAAAGTGCATCGGCGGAAGAAGCTAAAACGGCGCGAAGTAGAATGGGCAAAGAAGATGAAACGGGTATTACAACAACACAAACACAAGCGCATACCCACACATATACGACAGAAGAAAGAGCGAGGCACGTAAACACACACACACACTCTCACACAGATAGAAGACATACAGGCAGATCAGTAGCCCTGGCCAGGCAGAAAAGGTAAAGGCATGCATGATGACAAGAGCAAAAGTAACGGACGGAAGAAGAAGCAATAAAGATACACACCACCACCAACAGCAATAATAACAACAACAGCAACAACAACCACATAAGCAACGACAACGATGGCGTACACCTTGCAATTTAAGCCGCTATCTGTTTGCGCTCTCTGCACTCATCACAGCCAATAGCTGCGACTCTAATTCTTTCTCGCTTGCTCCTTCGCTTACTGTGCACAGCATCAATTTAACGCACACAAACACACACACACACAAACTGACACGCATATGGACGAACAAACAGACGGACGGACGGAAAAAGGGATCACTGCAGTCTGCAGCAACAGCGGGTTGCATTCGCAGCCGAACGAACAACAAAAACCGATCGCATAGGAATTTTCTTCGCATTCACACACACAGTCAAACACATACAAACGCGTTTGCGTATGTGTAGATCCTGTGTGTTGCATCACTTTGAAAACAGATCAGATGTGTACGAGAATGTCGCTAGTATCCGCAGTATGAACCCTCCCTTCCCATTCCAACAATGGCTGTTGACCTCCTCAAGGTTTAGGGGTCTCAGTCTTGCCTTAATTTGTGTCTACTTTCACACGGCATTCGTGTTACCTGTGTGACCACAGAGCTAAGGACTACAGCGAGAATAAATACGAATTCTCAAACCCTCGCTTGCTTGCAAGCACATATGCTTTAACATCATCCATTAATGTCATTTTCAAGGTTTAAATAGTTCTGGAAAATGCGAATAGAGCGCTGCAATTTTGGTAGAAATTCGTATAATAACATATGCCAAATATTACGAGATTCTAGTTGCAAGAAAAGCTAGCATAATTAACTGAATTGACAAGCCTAACCCCACTTTTCTGCACCTGCACTGCGAGAGCCAGCCCCATAATTCGTGGAGCAAACAACAAAAGAAAAATGTGAACATTGTTGTACACACAGACACACCAACACATTCAAAGACTCAACGTCGAATGTCGTATGCATACACACACACGCACACATACAGAACAAATGTCACGACATGCACGAGAAAATAAGTTTACTTTGCCCCTAGATAACTTTATTTCGCACTTTGAACAATAAATTTGATATATTTGGTACACAATTGAGGCTTGCTGTTGCAATTTAACTAAAGTGTTTAATTATTTCATCCGTTTTACACTTTTTGCGTTTAGCCCACTCACACATACACACACTTGCACATGCACAAAAAGCAGTTGGCACTGGGCACACGTTTAATCGAATTTACAACGTACGTTTTTATACCGTTTCCTTCAAAATGGTGTCAGCTATCCAGTATTTCTGTTTTTGTTTAACCGTTTTAGTTTTATTCTGATAACAAAAACAAAAATTCTTAAATTCAGACAGAAAAATAACTAAATGACTTGAGCTGCGCTGCCACTGTATGTTAGCAGCACCAAAGTATCGAGGCAAAGCATCGATACGCCAGTGACATCGCTGTGTAATCGAAATATGTATCGCGATTGTCAATTGTTGTTGATTGAACACATTCGATAGCTTTATTTTTAGTATAGTTTTATTCAGATTTGGTTTGTGGTTTTAAAAATAAAATACAACTACCGTGTAAAATGTAAATTTGAACAATCACAGTCACCGTTTTTAAATAATCATCGCATGAAAATGTGTAATAGCACTGAGCAAAACCACCTTTCGGCGAGCAACATCTCATCGATACACATATCCGCCCGCAATCGATTGTCAGTGTTTAAATCAAGGCAACAACAGTTCATTAATATCAGTTTGGGTCTAGAGATGGCTACACCGACAGCATCTGATGAGGGTCTTGAGGACCTTCTATCCCATTACCTTGACAAAGGCATTGTTTTAATTATTGCCGACTTGCTCAGTTTAATAACAGTATCCTCCTGCCTGTTCTGTAAGATACCACAAATAAACACATTGCGCGAAAACAAATCCTCCAAAGGTAACGAATGAAAATAGCAAAACTGCCACCCACGCACACTTATAATCAACTCGTAGGCATCAGTATTCTTGGACTATGCCTGGAACTATTCAGCTATACAGTGATGATGTCCTACAACTACACATCAGGCTATGAATTTCTCTCCTACATGGAATACCCCGTTCTACTGCTGCAGGAATATGTGCTCATCTATTATGTATTTAAATATCAGGCTATGCTGGGAAAGCGTACACAAATCTTTGCTGTGTTCTACGTAGCCATAGCGACGCTAATATACCTAAAAATCTTCCCTATTATCATACTAACGTTCTTGGTGGTAAGTAATCGCTATCAGTTCTATTTATGATAAATTGATTAGAAACTTCTGATAAGATTCCACGGCATTCGACGCAGTTCAAACTCGTTTCACAAATTGCCATTAACTAATTATGCTAACTCGTTTTTTGTTTATGTTCCGAAAGAGGGGCTCTGATCTGGTCATCAACATTGCCCCAAGGTCAAGAGTGTTTGTTGTATAATTAATGTTTGTGTGCGATGCTATTTATAGTATAGCCAGATTGTCAGCGATCAATTGTCTTTGTATTTGTGTATATTAAATATATATGTTTGCATCTATTGTGTGCTGACATTAATGGGTTTATGTCTTTCCCCGGCAGCCTTTCTGCACACCCATTGGAGCTACCAGCAAAGTGCTGCAGTTGATAGCCATACTGCGCACCAAGGATGCCAGCTCCGTCAGCCGCACGACCTGGGCCATTTCCGCCTTCACCAACATGAGTATGTAATTAGTTAATCCTTCAATACAGCCAGTCTAATCTAAAAACTTTGTTCTTTCAGCCCGCATCTATACTGTTTATGTGCAGTCCCATGATGTGATGCTGCTCTCCAATTTCCTTATCTCAACGTTCCTCAGCTCGGCCGTTTTCGCTGCCGCCTGTTTCTACAAGAAGAAGGCTAAGAAGGAATAGAACCGAAATCTCTGAACTCAAAAGACAATACTCAAAACGATACGTGATCACGTCATTTTTACATTTTACGTTTATAATAAAATTCATCTGTTAAACTTCTAATGGGAAACTGTTATTCAACTCTCCGCATAGTAAGCCACGGCTAGGGCTAACATTACCGCTAGGAACGATACTATATAGATGGCCACACGCTTCCAATTAATATTCATTTTGGTGGGCTCCACATCAACGGCTTTGCGTTCCTTTGGCTTACGTTTGCCAAACTTCTGTTCGAATTTCTCCAACTCTAAACGGTTCTTGGCCTCTTCCTGGCGCAGTCGCTGCTCTATTTGCTGTTGCTCTGTAGCAACCGCCTTGGAGTGTTCAGCTTGACAGTTGTCATCGCAGTCCAAGGATGTTTGACCGCCTCGATGTTTGTCGCAAGACACCTCTAGTTTAATGCGCTTACAGGCACAGTAAATGCGAACTTTCTTGCGACACAGCTCTGGATTGGGACACGTGCCGGAGTGGCAAATGGTCAGACAGCGGTGACCACAGGCAAACTGCAAACATGAGACGATTAAGTGGATCCTTTACAGAAACTTATAGTCTACTCACATTCTTTAGGCAACGATTGCCACAACTGCCCAGCTTTTCGCGATGCTCCACAGTCTCCTGGGCAGTTCCCACTTCCATATAGAATTCACTGCACTTGTACACAACCTGATTGAGAGCACAATGACATTTGTTTTTGATGACAAAAGCACAGGGCGCACACGGAGCTGGATGACAGCCTTTGGCACAGGCATGCACACAGCCTGCAGGACGTGGTATGTCACACCCCTGCTCACAATTGGCACATCCCACCTGCTGCTGCATGTCCTGTGGCTTGGGTACAGCATGACAGACCAAGACACAACTGTGATTGCCACATTTCAACTTTCGCGCACAGCTGCGCTGGCAGGACGACGGCTTGGAGTTCCAGCAGGGCCAGGTGGCCAGCTCATGGCCACCAATGCAGGTGACATTGACAGGCTCCTCACAGCGTGGATGTGGCAGCGTCCGGTACTCATACTGCAAAAAACAAAAATGATAAGCTTTCTAGTTAATTATATGATATATAAGAGTTTACTTTATTGGCTTTTTGCCGTGCTGCTGCATCTGTTGGCTTGTTGATTCTAATGGCAGCATGACAGCGTGCCTTGCAGAGATGACCACAACCGCTAGTTTCGTTGGGCAAGCCACAGACTTGACCACACGGCGGGCACTCGCCCTTGTGACAACGATGCTTGATAGCATGATGACACTTGGCTGAGATTCTACAAGAAATAGAGATTAGCTGAGTTTATTTCAAGTATAAGTGTGCTCTATTTCACCTGCACAGCTCCATACAGGCAATGCGTGCGCTCTTCTCCCTGCCACAGGGCACATTGCGTCGTGTCTTGCCGCAGCGGCAATTCACCTGAGACTCCAATTTACAGGGATAACAAGGGCCATTGTGGCACACGGATTGACACTTGTGCTTGTTACAGCTCAGCTGCTTCCCGCAAATCTTCTCGCACGGCGGACACTGATCGCCGCAACACTAGAAATAAGCAAAAAAAAAAAATCTTTTATTAGCAGCAGTTACAAAGTCTTTAAAGTAACTTGGGATTACCTTGCGATTGCAGCCATGTTTACCACAATCACGCATCAGTTTGCACTTGGTTTCGCAGGTAAAATCCTTTGAGCAGGGCAGCTCCTTCTCATGTAGGCCACAACGACACTTTTTCTTTGTGCGCACCAGACACTATAAGGAATTGAAGTTATTTACAGCACTTTAAATAGGGATAGTGCACTCACCAGGTTGCAAGCACCGCGATGACAACGCTGCGTACATGTATGATTTCCGCAAGACAAGAGTTTGTGGCAAGTATCACCACAGGTTTCCACCACATCGCTGCAATTACCTGATTTGCTCTGTTAGGAGGGAATAAACAGATTATAGCTCTGCTTATCTGGAAAGTATTGAAGTTGACTTACAGTTTTGCCACAGGGACAGCTGCGCAGACCCAAAGGACATTCGCCGCCTCCGCAGGGACCAGCATGACACACCTTGTCGCAGGTGTGCAGTCCACACGCAAAGGGAGCACCACAGACCTACCAAAAATCGTATAATCTTCATACTTTACTGCTTATCCCTACACTTACTTGACTGCACTTCCATCTTGGCTCGGAACAGTTAACAACCTTTGTTTCCCGCTTGCAATCGCAGGGCTGTGAACTCTTGTTCGTGCACGGTGGACATTGGCCAGTACGATGACATCTTTGGTTGCATTTGTGCTTGCCACACGCCAAAAGCGCTTGACACTGCAAGAACATTTAGATTAGGTTTGCCATAAAATCGACATTGTACTCACCGTTTGCTGGCACTGCCAGTTCTTATCAATGCAGCGCACGGAGCGCGGCGCCGATTTGCCGCAGAGGCATGAGTTGTTGGCCAGTTGTGCGCAGGGTGGACACGGTCCGGGATGACAGAGGAGCTTGCAATCATGACCACATTTTGGTTGCAGCAATTTGCCACAGATTTCGCCACAGGAGTGCGGTACTAAGAACGGCTGTGGCTGAGGATTCAACTCTTTGCCACAGAAGCAATCATATTGTGTGGGTCGATCTGAAGGCTGATAATCTTTGCGACACTGTGGACAGCACCAATGCATTGATTTGGGCCGCTTGGGAGGCACAAACTCCCCGAGATGATTGTAGTGTCCCTGCTGATTCCCATTTTGCTCCGCCTTGACTTTCATTTGCATTACACTGTCGTTGGCCCATCGCTGTATGCAGTTCAAGTGGAAGAAGCAGTAGCAACTCTTGCAGGACCATATAGACTCCACACGACGGATGCTACCAATGCATATCAAACACGTTGCGGCTCCAGAGTGCAGAGTATTCTCCAGGAACGTTGCTGTGCGATTTGCATTATTCTCAGTGCGTTTCCCGGTAGCCGACCCATCCGAGGAACTTTGGTAATGCTTGTATAACAAATCTGCAGCACAGAAATAATAAACGATAAAGAAACATGAAACCTGAGACACGTCATAATTTTGCTTTCGGATTTAGGTACCTAGAATATGCTTTTCATCCAATTCGCCTTCATCTTCAGAACTAGAAGCGTATGCATCAACCAGTTTTTGTGCTGCTGCCAAATTCTTAGCCTGCGCCTTGTTAAATTTTTCCATTTTATTAATACCGGTAAAAAGTTAGTCCCCCGAAATAAGAAATAGAGATGCAACTAAATTCGATTCCAGTATCGATGCACCGATGTTTACCCGCAATCACGATACATTGAATCAGCGATACTATAGCTTATCGATTGGCACGCACTCATCCCTTATGAAAGTAACTAGTTCATTTTGTTTGATTGGTTTCTTGATTCCGAACTTTCACAATACAACAGAAAAAAAACATAATAATTTCAGACGCAGAAGCAAAAATAAAGTTTCAGAATGAGTTTCTATAATTACATCTTTGGCCCGAAGCTGTACATGGAGTACAAAGGTGTACCCGAGCCACAGGTACACGCTAAACATAACCGTTTGCTATATGAAAGTGCATAATTTGTGTTTTTCTATTGCAGCGAAAAATGTATGAACCCGGTGCAGTTGAGAAGTTCGGAGAGCAAATACTGTCAACGGTGGGTGTTTGCATATGTGTGGGTCGTTGTGTGTATATGTTTGTGCGTGTGTGTTTGTGTTGAATGGGTGATGCTATCATTGTGGAATACTACGTATATATATGTATATTTTATTTGAATTATATGTTGCAGCTGTCTGTGGTTTGGTCTGTAAGTTATTACACGTCACCGCTGATCTTCACATTCCTGTATAGACGCGGTTACTTTGTGGCCGACTCGATACCGACATTGGCCAAGTTCACAACCAGCGTGGGGCTCATCGTCATCATTTCACTGTTCATGCGCGGAGTTGGACGCCGGCAGTCGCGCGCATATACGAATATGATTAATGCCCTCATGCAGGCCAAAGAAAACAAATCCTCGGAGCCACTGCGTCGCTTTGACATTGACTTTTCAGCCTGGCCAGTTGACTTTGATGTAAAAACATTAACTGAGTAAGTTTGTGGGTCAAACTAGGTGCAGTAGCTGTGTTTATAATGTGCTTTTTGCAGAGATCTCAAGAAACCAACGAGTACGGTTAGTCGACGTGAAGGATCTAGCTTCGCCACAATACCATGTGAAATAATTGCTTATTTGGCCATCAAAACCTTTGGTCTCTCCATGATTTATCCCGGCTCAGTGAAAATTGTGCAGAAATTCATGAGTAGGTCGCCTTCAGCTTCAGATATAAATTCTTTATACTAATAAATATTTTTAGGGCCCATGTTGATCTCGGGACGCGCCAAGCTCATTGAAGACGACAATGGCATACGCTACAAAGTGAAAACCATTGATTCGAACGAAATAGATACACTTTTCGTTGATAATCGCAGTGATAATGTGGGAAACGGTAAGACTTTGGTCATTTGCTCTGAGGGCAACGCTGGCTTCTACGAGGTTGGCATTATGGGCACTCCCATTGCCTTGAAATACTCGGTGCTTGGCTGGAATCATCCAGGATTTGCCGGCAGCACTGGCAGTCCGCAGCCAGAGCAAGATAAGAACGCCATCGATGCTGTCGTACGATTTGCCCACAATCAACTGGGATTTGCCATTGAGGATATCATACTGTATGGCTGGAGTATTGGTGGTTTCAGCACCTTGTGGGCTGCATCCATTTATCCAGAGGTCAAGGGCGTTATCTTGGATGCCACCTTCGATGATGTGCTCTACTTGGCCACGCCGCGAATGCCAGCTAGTCTGGGCGGAATCGTTCGCGTTGCTATACGGAAACACTGCAATCTAAATAACGCCGAACTGGCCATGAAATACAATGGACCGGTTTTGATGATACGACGCACTGAAGATGAGATAATTGCCGAGTAAGTATTTAAATAATCCATCAAATTTAAATAAATATTTATGTTATTGTCTACGATTTTACAGAGATAATCGCATAGATACAAACAGAGGAAACTATCTGGCAATGGGAGTGCTGAGATATCGTTATCCCAACTTGTTTACAGCTGCCCAGTTGTCGCGCACCAAGGGGTTGCTGTCCAAACCGTTGGAATCGTACAGCTATACCGTTGCCGAGGAGAAACTCTGTATGTCACGCCTTATTACTTATGCCTCCGATGAGGGCAAATCGTATCCCATGTTAATTGGTACCGATTACAACGATGAAGTGCGCAATCAAATGGCAATGTTTTTGGTAAGTCATTAATTACTCAGCAACTAATTTCGATAATTGATTGTTAGGTTTAACTGTTTATTTCATTACTGTTACTGTTTACAGTTGCGCAAGCATTTACGTGATTACAATTCAACACATTGCACACAGTTGCCCGGAGAGTTTTTCAACATTCCGTGGGATATACCCATCGAGCATGGATTCGTCTTCACTTAAGTCACTCCGATCCCACAAGGTTTGGCTGGCAGTCACAAAATGGTATTCGTATTCGAAAAAAGATAGAGAGAGCGAGATATTGTGGATAATCTGTATGTGTGCGTGTGGGGTAATTAGATGATAAAGACTTTTAGTGAATTGGTTGGGTCCGTTTGTTTTCCTAGTTTTGTGTTGTTTTGATTGCATTTGAACTGCTTATTAAATTATTAATCGGGCAAGCTGTTAATCAATACAATATATAGTACATTAAATTGGTGTAAAATTGTCTTATACAAATACATATTATACATTATACATGATCAAATAAATGTCGCAAACCAATCACAGTCAACAGCGATTAGCCCAGTAAACGGGTTCGTGTTTGTTATGGTGGAGAAAACATTCGTTTTTCTATTTCTATTCCGTATTCTAAGTGGATAAAACAGCGATTCAACAACTAAGATTAAGGCCTATGAGTTTTTCTTTGAACCGCCAAAGCCAGAAAAACCCATTATAGCAGCCATATCATCGGGCATTCCATTGCCAAAGTCCCCGTTCTCCTCGGCCTTCCGTTTGCGCTCTTTTCTCTTCTCTTTTCTGTGCTCCTTGTATCGATCCTCCTCCTCTTTGGCCTCACGCAATCTTTTGTCCAACTCGTAGTCTTTTTGCTTCTCCTCCATTTTCTTTTTATTCTGCTGAAAGCGTTCTTTCACCTGGTCGACGGTGCTGCGCTCCACCTTCATGGACATACCCAGATTACGCTGATGTTTCTTACCATTAATGTGATCCAGGAAGTTAATTGAATCTTTAACGACACAATCGCACACATTGCAATAGTAACCGCCAGATTGTGAGGTAGGTGTGTTTTTGTTTATCACAACACTTTTTCCCAGTTTACTATCAAGGTCAACCTTGTAGTCACGTCTCTTAAGATTCTCTCGCTGCACAGGCTCTGCAAGAAAAACAAATTTTTGTTTATCTAATATTTAATGGTGACACCCAAGTTCTTTACCTTCTTCCTTGGGGGCTGACTGATTGAGCAGACGCTCCTGTGCCAATTTCTGATACTCGTTCTTGTCCCATTTTCTACGGTGATCGTCTGGTCGCATCGTCATTTTGACTTCACTTTGTTCGTAAAATTTCCAAAAATGCAAAAATGTTTACTACTTCAGCTATATATAAAAAGTTGTGACTATATCGATAGTTGCATTTGCTAGAGCTGCACAGTCTCTCAGGGCTGCAAGTAATTCGCGGCGAGGGATTGGTCGCGCTGTGCAAATATCGATATTAAAAGAGTTGCATTTTATCTTCTGATCGATTTCAGAATGATGATGGTATTTCACGGCAAGCGCTTGTGGTCACACTGTTTTTCATAGGTCAGCACGGATGCTGATTTTTCCAACCAAGGCTTTTTTGGTTTTTATATCAAAATTAGTTGCTTTCAAAATATAAAAAAAGTATAATTCCAATAAATTGTGATTGATTGAAGTCTGTGCACGTTTGACAAGTGATTTTAGAGTCCAAGATTCGTCAATTTACGTATTGTGAAAACGCCATCGTCACACCTTTGGACATTCTCACCAATACCAATACAAACAAGTACATTATACATAGCAGACGGCCAAATAAGTGAACGTGAACAAAAAGCAACTAAAAGTCTTATTAGACAAGAACTAAGTACTGAGTGTAGTACTTTGTGCAGCTTCAATTTTTCGATTTTAAACGAAAACAATTTGCATAACCTTTTGGAAATATTACGCAAGTATTATTTCTGGGTATATTTGTTGATAATCATGGCTCAGTAAAGATGAATCCTCAACGCAAAATAATCTCTCAACGGACTCCGTGTGGAGACAAACGTCAACGCGAGACGCAGTTTGCTGTCAATTGGCAGCAACAACAAACAACTTCCCCCACTTTCGCCTACCTTCCCTCTAACACAACCTGCGGTCTTAGCGCAGCTAAAAATAATTATAATGGACAACAACAACAAGAAACAACAACAGCAACAGCGCACAAACAAATCATCTGCTGAAGCTCAACGCAAATCAAGCGGTGAGTGAATTTCAGCCACTTTTTTTACTTTGTAGATTGATTTTAAATAATTCTTCTTCTACACAACATAATTAAATTTTTTACTTTGTTGAATTTTGCCAATGGCGGCTCTTTCGTACTACATATTTATCGATTTATTGCGATAGTCAGCAATCAGCTGACTTATTTCAAATACTCGATTAGAAAGCTGTGCACTTATCGATACTTTGACATTGCAGTTGTAATATTTTGTTTTCTGCTTTGTTTAGATTTGCATGTCAACAAGACACGCAACTCTCGACGTCGTGAACAGCTTGCCACTCCACGCAACGAGCAACAACAACGCAACGTTAAGCAACCGCAGCAGCAGCAACAACAACAACAACAGCAGCCAGCTAAGCTACGACCTAATGTGGACAAACGTCCGCGTGCCCGTGGTGGCAATGGAAACGGGTATGGGTACGATTCGGGCTATGGGCAAGGGTCTAGCTATGGCGACTTCGATGGCCTTGCAGGCACAGATGCGGATAACTTTAACGGCAGCACCGGACTAGCATCATCAGGTGCCGGCTACATGCGTAGCGGTGATCTTGACTATGAACTGAACTCTGTGTATGCACATGGCAGCAAGAAACAGAATCTGAACCATCTGTTGAACTTCCATTGTGTGCCACGTGAGTCGTCATCCGACTGGCATACCTCTGGACATGGTCACGGCCATGCCCATGGACAAGGGGCTGTATATCGCCGCCAGCCGCGATACAACAAGGAGCAATTCCTTCAGGCCAATTTTCAGTTTGTCATCCGCAGCAATGCCAAGGCCCAAGTGAAGGGTTCACCCGATACTTTGATTGATTGGAATTTGATTGAACAGATCAACATTCATACCACTGAGGAGCCGCAGTGTCCTATTTGCCTCTATCCGCCGGTGGCAGCCAAGTTAACGCGTTGTGGCCACGCCTACTGTTGGCCATGTTTGCTTCATTATCTCTCGCTGAGTGACAAGACCTGGCGAAAGTGTCCCATCTGCTATGATGCCATTCATGCTGCAGATCTGAAGAGCTGCACCATCGAACAGCAGCAGGCTATGAATGTGGGTGACTTCATCAGCTTTCAACTAATGCGTCGTCGCAAGGGATCCATTTACATAGAGCGCTATGCAGGAGGATCTGGGGGAGTGGCTATAGAGCACGAGCGTTTTCCACTGCTGAGTGCTGTAGACGAATCAAAGCGATTCTCAAAGTTTTTGATAGCTAAGCGCACTGATATTGCAGCCATTATCGAACGAGAGCGTCGTGAACTCATGGCAGAGTCGGATGTATCTTGTCCCGAGGATATTTTCATACAGCAGGCACTGCTTACACTCAACGAACGTGGCGAGAAATTAGGCTTGGAGCCCGAAGAGCAGCAGCAGCAGCAGCAGCCGCCACAACCACAGCATCTGGAGAAGGAGGAGCCAAAGACTCCTGAAATTGATGACAAGCCCGACGATGCTTCTGTTTCATCCCTGGGCGAGGCTAGCAGCAGCTGCAGCAGTTCCCACAACAACAGCAACATCAATGCGAACAACAGCAACAACAAATATTATTACTTTTATCAATCGAATGACGGACAAAACATCTATCTGCATCCATTAAACGTTAAAATGCTGCAAGCCTGCTACGGCACCTTGGATTTGGCCCCTGTGCTTATACAGGCGCAGATAATACAAAAGGAGCATCACTCCATGGACGAGGATCATCGTCGTAAATTCACCTGTTTGGGCCACTTACCATTAACATGTCAATTCGCTGTTGTCGAAGTGGAACTGCAGCCTCCCATTATTGCTCCCAGCATTCTTAAACTCTTTAAGGGTATGTTGATTAATTGTAATGTTCAGACGTTCCTTAAGCTAACCAATTATACTTGTAGATGATCTATTGCATCGCAAAAAGGAACGTCAGCGTCGTGATCGTGAGGAACGTAAACGAGAGCAGCATATCAATGAGATCAATGATCGCCAGATGGGAAAACTAATTGCCACTGCAGCCAATTTGAATCTAAGCTCGACCAACGAGTTTCCCACTGTGAGCAAAAACTTGAAACTCCTTTAACCAAACTCTTGTTAAATCATTCATTACTTTATAAGTGTGGCTTTGAGGAGGATTTACCCACGCCCAGTGGTTCCATGCCCATCTCAATTGGTCAGCCAAATGGTGTGCGTTACTCTAGCGTGGCTGCCAGTCCCAAGCAGGAATTGTGGCCCACTATTGGCAGCGCCAGCTCTACAGGCAACTCATCTGTGCCTGAGTTTCATGTAGGCGCTTGGGGACGAGCTGCTCCACCACCAACCAAGGCCGCTCCGGTTGTCAGTCGTCCCAGACTGGATGAGGATCATGAGTTGCGTGCTGTTGGTCCCTGGGCACTGGGTGAGTTGCTTGTCGGCGCTTTGGGTCAACAGAAGCAACCACGTGGCGGCAACAGCAAAGCGAGTGCTGCTCCAGTGGATGCCAGCATGAGCAACAAGAAGCAGAAGAAATCGAGGGGCAAGGGAAAAATGGTTCCACTGTTTGCAGTGGGCATGAACCGAGCTCCATAGATCTACTTGGATTAACCATAAATATATCCATTACCATGGCATACTATAATTTAACGATATTTAATATAGAAAAAACTGGAAATTTTTGTTTAGTCGCAAGATCGCTATTTCAATGTTATTACAAATAATATTAACAACCATTTTACTCTTTTCGTTTATAATTTTAAAACAAGTCACACTTGCATTATTGTATAACAAACAATATATAATCTAATAAAAGCAGCGAATAATCCCCAAATATCTGTACACTCTGGGTCTTGTTCTAGGCATATAACTAACCCAACTGAACAAATAATCTGTTTGCACCAAATAACAATTTAATAAATATATATAATAGCTTAAAAGCGGTGAGAGTAGGAGAAAGCGGAGAGGAGGAGAGAGCAGGAGACAAAAAGCGTGTAAAAGTGTAGACTAAACGCATCCAGAACGAATTCTTCAAGTGGTGCGCCGCAATACAAACTCTGTATCGAGTGCCACCTCCTCGTCTTCATCATCGTAGTCGAATTCATCTGGCGATGATCCAGCTGCCGATCGATAGCTGCGTCGTCCCAGGGATTTGTGCTGCTTTTTGCCGCTCAGGGAGCTGCTGCTGCCACCGCTGTACTCAGTGGGCAGCTCCAGGTACTCATCGGAGGTATCATTGGCATCTGGATCCACTTCTGGATCTGGATCTACGTCATCACCATTAATCGAGCCCGTTGGGCTGCCAGGTGGACTCAGCGCCTGTATAATCTTTCCCTTGGACTCGTTCCACAGGTGATTCAGACGCTCGCGTCCAAAGAGCAGTAGGAACGTGTCAATAAATTCACGGGACTTTTCCTCCCATTTGGTAATGATGTCAACCTTAACTTTAGTTAATTCACGTTTTCCACGTGACTTTAGTTCATCCATTTTGTTCTGGAGACGGAACTTCTTCTCTGAGAGGAAGGAGACATTTAGCTCCTTGGCGGAGTAGCCACGGGCTAGATTGCGGCGGACATACAAGTCATAATCCTTGACAATGCGGGCGACAATGTCCGAGGTAGACACCCCCTCAGTGCGTTCAGTGACCACAAACATGCCTCGTTTCTTTAAAGGACCATAGATATCATCCTGTCCATCATGTCCGTATGGAATGTCATCGTGGGCCACGAAATCAATTTTATTTTCAGTCAGAAAATCATCTGTAAGAGTCCAAGGTGCATCTTGGACCACCTGCGAATGTACAAAGGCTAAGAAATGGGAATCAGGTGAAAGGATGCATCACTTACCTCATCTACATAACGACAGTGGCGTACTCCTTCGTAGCGCTCGAAACCGTTCATGACAGTGCGTCCCTTCATGCGATGGGTAAGTTCGTCATTGCAGACGCCCACAATTAAATAGACATTGGGGAATATGTTCTTGGCCTGCATCAGCTGCCTGGCATGGCCCTGATGGAACAGATCATAGATGCCATCTGCATAGACTCTCACTCGCCGATTCGTCTGTCCGGAAAGGGCCATTTGATAGGTAATCCGTTGTGTGTAATCGCAACGTCCCCGCTCAAGAATGGCCTCCTCATCGCAGGAAAAAGGTGCCGGCTTGCAAATAGTCTGGAAGGATTTAAGGATTATATTAAGCATGGTAAGTCCTTAATCTTTGGCTGAGCTTCTTACAAATTGCTTGAAGTCCATGTGGAGTGGCAACATTTTGTACTCGAACATTTGTGGAGTCGGTGGCTCTTCGTCCTGATCCGACATGATTGTTTGTTATAGCAAATATATATATATTTATTTATGGTTAGTTTTCAGTTATATCACAGTGGGAATTTCTGCCTTGATCTGCTCGAGACGTCCACAACTGTCGAACTGAGCTCTTAGCCCGA
Organism: Drosophila parthenogenetica; assembly: GCA_035047505.1. Taxonomy (NCBI): domain Eukaryota; kingdom Metazoa; phylum Arthropoda; class Insecta; order Diptera; family Drosophilidae; genus Drosophila; species Drosophila parthenogenetica. Next base: position 5,037,554 of record JAWNPM010000247.1, on the reverse strand, counting down.
AACTCTTGACAGTTTGACGTCAAATGCTCGGCCAACTGAGACCAAGACCGGGACTGAGACTGCGACTGCGACTGAGACCGAGAACTATTTCTGTCGAGGATTGTGGTTTGTCCAATTCAATTGCGCAGCTTGTATTTAATTAATTGGCGGCAACTGCCTGCAAATCAATACAATTGTCAATTGACAACAATAAAGCTCGGCTGACCAGACGCTCTGCTTCCTCTTCCTCTTTCACCCTCTTTGTGGAACGTTGGTTTTTATTTCTTTCTTGCCACAACAAATTTCAATTGCCACAAATTGAGCAAGATTATAATATATATAGAAATAGTCGCACGACTCGGCACGAGGCAACATCATACGATAGAGTACAACTGCCGCAGACACAGATCTTCTCCGACTTCGCACTCGACAGCTAGTTTAATGTCAAGCTGACAATTAATTAAACAATTAAACATTGCAATGATTTTTAAATCGTTTGTCAAACGTTCGATATACAGAACGGTAAAAAAAAATTATCGCGTTCCCACTGTGGAAGCATCCCATTCCCATGGAAATATGCACTGGTAAGGGTAGGGGAAGTTTTCGCGTTGCCAACTAGCCAGAGTATCGATTATTTTTGCAATTATCGCTGGCTAGTAAACAAACAACAGCTGATTTTACAACACAAGCACTGAGCAATTTGAATGCAGTTTAGTTTTATTAATCAGTTCATCAGATTAAGAAATTATTTAAATAAATGTTTATGTCTATTTTTATTCAGCAATAGCAGTATTCCAAAAGTCCAATCATTAAAAACTTCGGAGAAACCCATAACAAAGCTTGACTTAAGTGCAACTAAGCAATTAATTAGTTAGCAAGAACTTGAACATTAAATTGAGCTGTTTACAAGCTTTTAGCTAATGCAAAACAATACTTTTCCTAAATGCTATTAAGTTTTATGGAAAGTTCATGTGACGTACAAAATATATATATTTTTTAAATATACTATATATTTATATATACCAATTTGTGTATACATATTAGTTTGAAGTCATTTCACGCTCGACTGCCGCATACCTTGAAAAATCGTATATATTCACATAAAATATTAAAGCTGGCAAATTGTGTGGAAATTGAGACCGTTTATATTTGGTCTGCTGAATATACTACTGAATATTACAAAAGTTATTTAAAAAGGAAAGCACCTTTGAATCTTTATATATAAATAAATAAATTTGTGTACTGCCACTGGCGGAATCGCTACCTTATACTTCTTAAAACTACTACTATAAGTTGCCAGTATCATTCCATCTACTACTAAATCCAACTGCACTACACTACTACTACTAATACTTTTTGAAACTTACTACTTTCTAGGACTACTACTTCTACTTTCTAGGTCTACTACTGCTTTTTAAGAATACTACTTCTTTCTAGGATTACTACTACTACTTTATACTATTATTTTAATACTATTTTTACCGTTACCTCTACTCAAAGTCGTTATCTCACATCGTTTAATAATATTTGAAACTTTCCCTCACCCCAGCTTCCATTAAATGAATATGATTTCATAGCTTTTTTAGAATTACTGACCATACAACAATATTTATATATTACTTTTATGATATATAGTAACTCGATGTGTTAATTTACTGTGTTTAGTCTCAAAATGATTTCACTCCATTGACTCAGCTGCTTTCAAATAAATATAATTGTATATCTCGTCATCTGCTGATCCCATTAAATCTAGAAACTGCAATAAACCAGATGCGCCCCCAAATTTCGACTGTATACTATATTTTTTTTGGTATGACCTTGAGTTACCTTGAAAATTTAAACATATTGAGTAAACTGTTTGCTTTAGTGTAGTATTTAAACCACGTAATTTTCAGTTTTGTTTTCAAATTTATTTTTCAAAAATATTCAACAAAGCATTTTGCAACTGTAATTTGCATCTATGTTTTTTTTTTCATTTATTTCTTTAGGTTTTTTTTTTATTTATTTACGAATGTGTGTATTTTGTATTTATTTATTTATTTATGTATTTTTGTAGGTGTTGTGTGTGTGTGTTGGTGTTTGTGTGTTCAGCTTAAAAATTAAAAGTTTTACGCGAAATAATTTAATATAAATATCTCTATATATATTTTGCTCCATTTCTTTCACGCACAAATCTTTAAGGCTTAATACAAAAAACTTGAGTCTTTTTTACGTTGGTTTTTCTTTCATATTTTCCACGTTTTGTGAATGATTTGCGGCTCCATTGCATTTGGCTAAAAAATTGGCTACTCTCGAGCGAAGACTGGAGACAAAGGTGGAGGGCTTGGAGGGGGAGCGAGTGCAGAGTGCAAACTAAGCCTAATTCAGATTACAATTATACCGTTACGTTAAGAGCTAAAGCTACAGAAAATTGCTAGAGTTGCGAGAGAATTGTCTGATGTCCTTCATGCCACAACAACAATTTCATAAATATACAATAGCTTAAAGACAGTCAGAGAGAAATAGAGAAAAGATAGAGAAAGTGATAGTTTAGACTAGCCAAATCTACATAGACTTTTTTCAATTGCTGCGTCTTTCCACAAACTCCGTATCGAAGGCACCATCATCGTCATCGTCCTCATCATCGTCATCAGCACGATGATGAAAGTCCGGCAGAGATCCGACTACTGTGCGTGTCTGATAACTCCGTCTGGCTAGTGACTTGTGATGCTTCTTGCCATTCAAGGAGCTGCTGCTGGCTACGCTAAGCTCGGGAGGCAGCTCCAGATACTCATCGGATGAATCGTTGGTATCTCCGTCCATGTCATCGCCATTCACCGAACCCGACGGACTGCCAGGTGGACTAAGTGCCTGGATAAGCTTTCCCTTCGACTCGTTCCACAAGTGATTGAGACGCTCGCGTCCGAAGAGCAGCAGAAAGTGGTCAATAAACTCACGAGACTTCTCCTCCCATTTGGTAATGATGTCGCCCTTGACTTTGGTTAATTCACGCTTTCCACGTGACTTTAGTTCATCCATTTTGTTCTGGAGACGGAACTTCTTCTCTGAGAGAAAGGACACATTTAGCTCCTTGGCGGAGTAGCCACGTGCGAGATTGCGACGGACATACAAATCGTAATCCTTGACTATACGAGCCACAATGTCCGAGGTGGACACTCCCTCAGTGCGTTCGGTGGCCACAAACATGCCGCGTGCCTTAAGAGGACCATAGATATCATCAAGACCATCGTGTACATATGGAATGTCATCGTGAGCCACAAAATCAATTTTGTTATCCGCTATGAAGTCATCGGACAGCGTCCAAGGTGCATTCTGAATAATCTGCAAAAGAAAGGGAAAAAGAAGCAGTTAATAAATGAATGCAATGGGAGTCCGGTGGGAATCTACCTCATCTACATAGCGACAGTGGCGTACTCCTTCGTAGCGCTCGAAACCGTTCATGACAGTGCGTCCCTTCATGCGATGGGTAAGTTCGTCATTGCAGACGCCCACAATTAAATAGACATTGGGGAATATGTTCTTGGCCTGCATCAGCTGCCTGGCATGGCCCTGATGGAACAGATCATAGATGCCATCTGCATAGACTCTCACTCGCCGATTCGTCTGTCCGGAACGTGCCATTTGATAGGTAATCCGTTGTGTGTAATCGCAGCGTTCCCGCTCCCGAATGGCCTCCTCATCGCAGGAGAAAGGTGCCGGTTTGCAAATAGTCTGGAAAGCAAAACACAGTATGAAATATTTATAACAATTGAAATATATTTATTTATCGTCTAATATTCGTTTCGCTTAAACAATTTGCAACGACGTAGTTGCTCCGAAAACACATTAAAAACATTCCAGACAAATGTAAAACATTTCCACTTCCTCTCATTTACCCCTCTTTAATTTTGTTGATGATGCAATTTCTATTTGACCTTGAGAATGACATTCTGGGTGTGTTTAACTTACCGCTAAATCGGCTGTTCCGCTGCTGATGAGCGTTTGGCGACGGGTGGATAGCGCGGCCAGTTCGGCGGGCGTATGCGAACGGGAAGGCTGTGAGACATATGGTCGCTTGGTGCCACCTTCAGGGCTACCATGGCTAACAGCTGCTGTGGAGGCGGAGGGCAGAGTGTCATCGGGTGAGGTCGCCTCGTTGCCATCATCGGCATCACTTTGTGAGATTGTGCGCGTACAGTCGCGCAGTGTGGTCGCCGCTTCAGGCTCTGCCATGTCCACAACCACAGAGTCCAAGCTGTCGGGAATACTCGCTGCTGTCTTCGACGCCTTCGCTGTCTGTGGCCGTGTGTTGGCTGTTGTTATCGTCTGGCTTTTGGCTTCCATGGCGGGCATGGCAATCGCCGTTTCGTATGTGCGTTTCCGTGTGCTTAACGTGGAGGTGACAACAACGGCAGCCGCGGCAGTCGCAGCGGTGGCTGCTGCTGTTGCTGCAGCGGCTGTGGCAGCAGCGGCGGCTGTGGCAGCTGAACCCGCGTTTATTGTGTTGTTGGTGTTATTAGCGATTATTGATGAGGTTGCCATCGCAGCGAATCTTCTGGCACACTTGTTGCGGCAGTTTTACGGATTTTCCTTAAACTTTTTTCTTCTGAACACGGTGTGAACTCGAATTCAACTAACAAACACCTTGTGGCCACAGTTGATCTTATTTGTTTTTCTATTCTGTTGAGCTGCAATTAAGAAAGAGTAAACAAAACACATGTAAATTAAGGGCTTAATTAGTTGTAACACATTTGTGTGATTGCTTTCTGCTTCTTCTTCTCCTTCTTCTGCTTGGTTCCCTTCATTTTGTACGGTGTGGGCACGTGACATTTCAATTGATTTCACTGCCGGATGCCATGGACAAAACAATTTACTTTAATTGCCATTCGTCTCGATTCGCCACGCGCTTCAATACGATAAAAGCAAAATTCTTTATAAAACTGCAACAGATAAATCACAATAAAAGCGACAACATTTTTTGGCACGTATTCAAAGCAGAGTAATTTTTCCCCACTCTCTCTCTCAATTAAAAAGTGAGCCATACAAAAAGAGAGAGCGAGAGAGACCACCAGCAGTTGACAAGTGCAATGGTTGAAAGTAAAACGTGTAGCCCACTTGAGTAAGCACCGTTATTAAATGTTATCGATGACGATTACTTGTAATTACTGCGACTCACGCGTGTATGTAAATGTATAACAAACAACACACGTGAACGAACAAAGCAGCAAATCAAAAAGATTAGCTCGCTCTCGCTCTCTTTTTCGACACTCTGAGCAATCAGCTGATGAATGTGTGACTTTCAGTGGAATTCTTTAAATTTAGCCATAGTTCGTTTGATGTTAATCATAAAATGTTTCTCTTGTTCGCGTAGAATGCTGCATTTGGCATTGAGTTGTGCTGTTACGTCAAAAAGAGCGTAGGCGATTCTTATCACAGGTGTGATAACAGCCACAAACAAGTGTCGAATAAAAAACCAGCCGAGAAACTAACAATTATTTAGGTTGTGAATTCTCAAGGCTGTTTCCGCCGGTGACACTTGCCGACTGCTCCAATAATGCTCTCTAATGCTGACTCACTTATATGAAAACCGGATTGCGAGTATGCCAATTCGCACGTTCAAGTTCAATTTGGTTTTACACAGAACTGGATTTTGTAGCACTGATGTAATCGTTATTTTCGCGTCGGCCATAGAAGAAATTTTATGAAATGTGGAGTCAGTTAAAAAATACACATAGTATGCTAAACAAGTTGCTAAGGCGAAAGAAATTAATGCCGCGTTTGCAAAATCTGCGGGATTCATTTTGTATTCAAGTGACGTCACAACAAGTGGAATCGTACGATCGTACACACATATACACACAGCTGCATGTTCTGCCAGTGTGTGTGTGTGTGTATCAGTGTGTGAATCCAACAGATGACTCAAAACGTAAACAAAGTATGGCAAATGGAAAACAAGAGAAAGAAATTGAATGAGAAAGTGCTCGTATGAGAATTGACAGATGGGCAGAGCTGATAAGCGATTAGATAGGCCCAAATGTACCGCTTGCTACCTGTTGGCCCTTATCTTTTGATGCTTGTTTCCGCTGCACTCTGAACACAAGCTAATGAGTTCCCATAATAACTACTCGTATAGATAAAATACAGAATTAGTGCGCTTTGTACATTACGTGTGTATATTGATTTAGGCACGAGCGAGTGCTGATAACCGGCAACTGTCCATCAGTGATAAGCGCCCCAAACGGATCTACTACTGTAATACTACTACTAGTGAGGCCTTGTCAAAGTTTTAAGTAGTCGGCGGTATCAAAGTTCATTATCGTCGTCGGAAACGGCTCTAAGCTCGAGTCTTGACTCTTGATACGGGGTTAATGTACGTTGCTCGGGTTTCTACGCTGCCAAAAAAATAACAGCTAGTAGGAAAATATAGAGTAGAGCATAACGACTGTAAGGGACCCTGTACTCAATTTTATTTAATGAATTCACAGGGGATTAGTGTCAAATATTTGTAATAAACTTGAACTGCGTGACTCATAGACGAACTTTTATTTTATTTCTAGTGTTTAAACAACTTAATGACAAGCCCCTCAGACCCCTGTAATATTTTTGAGTACAGGGTCTTAAAATGAAGTGGTAAAAGGCCAAAGCACCAACGAAATATTAATAAACTTTGCTTTGCTGTCGTAACTTTTTCTTTAAGTTTTTTAACCCCCTTTTTTTATTTTCGGTTTTCCACTTTTGACTGGCATTCGCCGTTGCTGCTGCTGTGGCAAAGAGGTACAGTTTTGTCACGATTTAATAATTCACGTAAACACGGGAGTTAGGAGAGCTGTTGTTCCATTGATAAGCTGTTGCTACTGCTGCTCTTTATAAATAGCCCGGTGATACTGTGTACTACACATGCATTGATAACCCCGCTTGCTACTCTAGGCATTATTATCATCATCAAATTACCCAAAAATGTTGCGAAATTTATACAGTTTTAATTAACTTTGGTACATAACAAGTTGTTTAACTTGTTGATTATGTACAAATTACGTGACAAAGTGTAAACAATTTTACTGCGTACTACGAAAAATCTTAATAGAATCACGTGTTTGTTGCATAAACCAGAAGATAAACAATCGATTAAGTTAATGTCTTTATTACAATCCCAACTAAGATAAGAAATAAATACCACACTCCTCCAAATTCGCCATGAGCAACGTATCACAGACACACACGCACACAAACTAATACTCACGTACAAACAAACAAACAATAAAATCACCCACACATGACTGACGATAAAAAGTTTCATTGAGTAACACAAACAGCTGACTAACTGTGCGTAGACTTCCCATGCGTACGCCACGATCAAACTCTCTCTCTCTCCCACACGCACACACTACTCTCTGTGTCTCTCACGCTAGCTGCTCTCTGCCTACATTTTGTTGGTGCACATTTATAGTTTTGAGTCCAGAGCTTAAATTGGGCAACGGTAAAAATGCTTGAGTGGCTGCTTGGGAAAGTGGAGCATTGAAGCCCAGCTGACAGTGGTAGAAAAAAAAGCAGCGATAGAGACAGCGACGTCAGCGTCGCATGAGTAATGCGCATTGTTTCGTTTATTATTAAATGTGTTTTTTGTAGGTTCATTTAGTGTTTTTTTTTTTTTTTTTTGCACAATGCCAAGCAATCAACAATGATGAATGCCAACTTTAAATCGTACGATCGCAGCGCAAAGTTCGTTAGCAAAGCCGCCACATTATTAGCCACAAAAGAGTGGGAGAGAGTCAAAAGAAAGGGAGAGAGAGATAGTGGCTAAGAGTAAGAGCAAAAAGAACCAATAACAGCGCCAACGTCGCGTGTTGCAAGTTTGTTCATACCAAAGAATGCAGCCACGAACAACAGAAAATATGAAAGTCATACGATGCCCCCGAGACATGTTAACATGAATGACGTGGCCGCCTGCGGATGTGGAGTAGGGGGAAGGGCAGAGCAGGGCAGGTGACACGCCGGCTGTAGAACAAATCGATAGCAGAGCAACTGTTGTGCGAATATATATGTATGCGTTTAATATTTGGTCAAGGCGGCGGTATTATGTAAACATCAAAGCCTTGCCAGCGCTATATTTGCTCATCCAACATTCATAAAGACACAACAAATTAAAACAGAAACACATGCACCAAACGCAATTAATCAGACGCTGCGCAAATGTCTCCCGCTTCCAAGAAAGATAGAGCGAGAGAGTGAGCGAGCAAAGAGAGGGAATTTTGCTCACGTCACGGGGGCGCCAACGTCATCGCCTACTGCCAGACCAGACAATATGCCAGGGAGCAGAGTAGCAGCAGAGGTGACCACAACAGCAGCGACAGAGCGCTTTTCGTTTGTAAATACGTATTTTTGTAAATATATATTTTTGGTATGAGCCAATTACAACAACAGCGAAAACTACTACTAATTATACACCAACTAAGAAAAGAAAATTGTGCACAACTTACTTTCAACTTTTTCTCTAAATTTTAGCTTCAATTATTTCGGCTAAAAAAATCGATGAGTACTCGTGGCTCCGTTTCATATGTTTAATATTTTTTTTTGTACACATTAAATGACGCACCACAAAATTTTGAATTGTATTAGTTTGCACTGTGCCTGAGTGGCGTATGCTGGCGTTCGTCAGTGCTCCACTTGATTATATTGTTTTTGCTGCTATAATTGCAGCAATTGGTTATAAACTAATGTGTCCGCGTCTAACCGTCGCAGCGATACGAGTGGAAATTGCGCTCACTACCACTGCCGTTTAGCGTTGCCACCTCGTCGATTACGAGTGCAGCGTTATCAGCCCATGTATCGATACCAAAACATCGATACAAGTGTAATCGATACGTTTCAATTATTTAATGCTCATTAAATTGATGGGGATTTACGCAGTTCATTTAATTAAAACTCATTTAAATTTAAATTAATGTTGTCTTTTGTATATATTTATTGACACTCAATAACTTGTTAAACGTTTTCTTTTTTTTTGGCTAAATAATATATAAAAAATAAAGCTTGATATTAACAAAAACACCATTTACTTAATCTCTCTCTCCCTCTGACTTAATTTCAATAATAATATCATAAAATTGACAATATTCGATTCACAAAAACAAAGATTCTTTGGTATTAATTAACTAAATGAAAAAGCTACCAAATTGAAATAAATTCACTAACATAGGAAAATTGACCGAGATAATTAATATGATAAATATTTTGGAATTACTACTACTAACTTAAAAACTAATAGCTACGCACATTTTTATTGGTATTTCATTTTTTCGAACAACATCTTAGAATTCATTATAGAGTAAACGTCTTATAATTGCACAGAATTTTTGTTTGTTCAACTTTGGCTTCACTTTGACTTGTTGTGGATGGCAAGTGATTGGATTTAGGATTAAGTTTAGATTTAGTTTAGAAGGAGGACAAGTCTTGGTCTTCACAACATTGAATAAAAACTAACAACGAGAATATGAGAATTCGAGTTACCGTAGATTCCTCAAAGGGGATTTTCAAAACAGTGTACTTAAGGGTAAATATGTATGAGTATTTTTTATAGGTCACTGGTTGCAAATGTCTGTGGGTGAGTGTACGTGAGTGTGTTTATACTTAAGCTCAGCACTGTGATGGAATGCGTATGCCTTGGGTTATGGAGTTCTCCAACACAATGTGACAATCGTCGAGCGGTTCCAGAATTTGCATGAGAAATGTCAAAAGATTACGCCGACGCAGAAAACTTTCCTCCTCGTACATCTCCGTGGTGACCTTGGTAAGTGCCATGGGCTTGATCAAACGTGTTAAAAGATGCTCCCTGTAACAGCAAAAGTATTATACTTTATACCTCAAACTATAGCTTAGATAATCACCTCAAGCTGAGGCAAATCAGCAGCTGAAATTTGCCATCTTTGCCTAGTGTGCTGGCGGTCACATTGATCTCATCCATGAGCTGCACATAGAGACGCCAAATGCTGGAGATCTCACGTCGCTGCAAACTGTTGGAGCTGCCATTACTAAACGAGGAATCCATGCTGGATGCCGAATCTTCGAGCTCCTGCTGCAGATTCTGCTCGAAAAGCTCCTTGATCTTAGCTGTACACAAAGAAACGACTATGAGATTCAGTTGAAGAACGTTTGTAGAAAGTTATCTTACTAAAGTAATCCCAGATATATAAATTGCGTCCAAAGAAACGCGACGAACGAAAGCCGCAGAGGAAGACCTGCTCCAAGCACTTGACCAAACCATCGTCACCACACAGGAGATTCGTTAGTGTGCCCACATCTCGATCTCGACTGGGTTTATAGTGCCACTTGACAATTACATTGACGCAGTTGCCCAACTGATGCTGAATCTCCGATGGTGACACCGATTCCTGACGCTGCACACTGGGACTACGTGTACGTGGCGGTGTTCTGGTGGGTGGCACCAGTTCGGCGTTCTTGACGCTAGTGAAGACACGCTGTCCCACCAGCAGACGCTCCGTTGAATCATCGTCGACACCCTTGCCCAGCCAGCGGCCACAGGGGAACCTACAACATGATGTCATTAAACTACATGCTAATTAATTAAATTAATAGGTTACTCACTTGTAGGTGTGTCCAGTGACCTCATTGCGCATCACAACCTGTTCAACCAGCCACTTGTGGCTCTGCCCCGAATTGTCGTGTCCAATGCGCATAGTGGTGAGCAGACCCAGATTTTTATACTAAAGGAGAGAAAATTATTGAAGGAACTTCATCTTTAAGCTCTCAACTTACATGGAAGATAAACTCCAGCGAGCCCTTGGGCACCGGCACACGTTGGGTTTCGTTCATGGTGCCGGAGATCATGATCCAAACATTGCTGGAGGTGTGATAGGAGCCGTATTTACGCGAGGGAAAGATGACCACGCGATAGGGCAGCTCTAGAGGAAGACAAGCAAAGGAATTAGTTGTTGAGAGGTAATAAAAAGCCATCAGAGCTAGCTTTAACCTACTTGTAGTGGGATAAATGTTGGTGAAACTAAAGTAATCGACAGTGTTCAGTGTGAGCAGGTGATAGAGAAATTGTTCCTTCTCCTCCTCGCAGCGCAGGAAAGCCGAACGCTTGTAGAGGGAACGCAGCAAAGTGTCCTCGGAGAGCAGCGTGCGAAAGTGACGCGAGAGCAGCTTCTTTTCCAGCGACAGACGCACCCAGGCGCGAGTGTAGCCAATGTGCGTCTTGATGTCAGCCATGGCCAGCACGTTCCTAAAGCAAAAGGCTGTTAATTATGATATACAAAATTGGGATTTATGTATGCTCACTTGACATCAAACTCCAGCGATTCGGGCAGCGGACAGAGCTGCTCCAGACCCACAAACTTGTTGCGATCGCGGGAACGACTGCGATTGGGACTCGGAGGACTTTCAAAGTCCGTTTGGAAAGTGGACAGATCTAAAATTGGAGATTAAAAACCAAGCTAATTGAGTAATACAAAAGACTAAAAACAGAGTAGAAAAAGACTGCAAATAGTCAAGCAAATCAAAAGTAAAAGACCCTGTACTATCTCATTGATAACTACCTTAATCTTGTAGCCTAATTTAACCAATAACTATCCTCAAAAGCTTTGCAATTAAACCTATTCTAAGCTATCTCTATACAGCTTTATTAGCTACTCACAGTCCATGCGTTTGCGCATTGCATTCCAGGCCAGAGCTGGCGAGGCGCTGGCAATGTTCATCTTGTTGGCTCGGCTGGGACTGCTGGTCACATGGTGATTAGCTGCACTGGTCTGCTCTACGTCCGTGTGGCCACGTGCTTCTTGTAGCTCGATGTAGGCTTGCAGATGAGACCACAAGGCTGATTTGCCTTGCTTATTTTGCAGGCCATGTGACCAGATCTTCTCGAGCAGATCACACATGCTGGCTATGAGTGTGTTCTCCTCGATGCCATCACCCTTGAGCCCCAAAGCAACAGCCTCGTTGCCCATTTTCTCCAGTAGCATGCGTTTTGTCTTCGATTTGATGTCCTAAAAAGAGTTTTGAGTGGTAAGCTGAAGTATAACCAAACAGATTCCACTACTTACCTTCAGAAGACGCTCCACAAATGTCCAGTTGGCCTGAGCTATGAGCGCAGGACTGATATCCGCCGTGGTCAAGTTAGCCGAGAGGCGATTCATGGCCACATTGGAGTTGGTATTGGAGTTGGCATTGGACTGGGAGACTGGCGGCTTCTGATCCAGCGAGATTTCCCGGGCTCTCCACTTGTTGCCATGCTTGACACGCCTCAAACTGTTGCCTCTATTTTGTTTTTTAAAAAGCGTTTTTTTTTTCGTTTCGATTTTGGGTTTTTTTTAATGAATTTTATGAGTTTTTTAGTTAGTTTAGTAAACAAATTTCGAGTAGAAAAATAAGAAATTAATTAATAGTTTGGGATTAGGAACTGCAAGACAAAAAGGTTCGGAATTTGTAGGTAGGATCAAAATGTGTGTGTGCAAAACAAAAAATTAAAAAAAAAAATTAAACAAAAAAGTTAAAAACAAAAAATAAAAAAAAGTAAACAAGAAACGAAAATTTAACAACAGTTGAATGATTTTTATTTTTATTGTAGTAAATGTTAAGCAATAAATTAATGTACTAATGGAAGACTCACGCACTAACTAACTAACTAACTAATTAACTAAAACATAGGCTAAACAATTGTATTAATATCAGCGAAGTTTGTATATTTTTTGCTTTGTTTTTTAGTTGGGATTTATGCAAAACAAAATGAGTTTTTTACTATTTATTTTGAGGAATAGGTGCTTGGGGTGAAGGGCGAGGGGCGTTGGACGTGGTGGGGAATGTGGAGTGCTGGGAATTTTGGAAGGTAAGCAAAATGGAAACACTACTACCTCGAGGCGCACTCCTGGTTCAGCACGCCCTTCTCGAGCAGCGGAAAACTGCGAAAGTAGGCGGCACGATTGGCCAGTATTTCACTTGGTGGCGTCACCTCGATGTCAATGCAGGCGAGTCGCTTCTCGAAACCCTGCTGTGAGTCCTGGCTAAGCACACACGGCTCATAGCTGGTAGCACAGATCATGTTTTCGCCATGACGACGTCTAAAACAAAGTTTACAATAGATAAATCAAGTGAAAATTCAAGTCGAAGGACGCCTTACCTCAAGAGCTTTATGCGCTGATCGAAGAGCTGAAGCTGCTCGTCCGGCTGGGTCTCCCACATGGCCAGTATCTTGTTGTCGATGAGTGTGGCAAACATCTGAGATTCAAGGAAGCGTGAGAGAAACGCCCGATGATGTTCCGGTTGATCGGATAGAAATGAGGATTTATCAAAATTCTGCAGAGTTTCACGATTCGATAGCCACTCATCTTTGGCCTGATTGGGATAGATGACAAAGTGCTCATAGGCATGGAACATGTGCACGAAACGATTCAGGAAAATCTCCCGCAATGTGTTATTTATGCGCAAATCCTGATAGTATTGCTCCACCAACGACAGATTGGGTTTCTCCGTGCGCCGCGACAACGAACCCATGCGAGAGGGAGGCAGCGTAGAGTCCACTGCATCCACATCCTGATAGATGCCCACTGGGGAGGATGATAGCGACAGCGTGGGACTGCCCACGGGAGAACCCACGGACTGAGCTGCTCGCATGCCGCCCTTGCGACGCAGAAAGTCCGCGATGCGCGGTACATGATCGATCTTCGATGGATGCGCTACCAGTGGCTGGTAGTCCACGCCGGGCTGCTGACCGGGGGAGCCCACCACAGCACCACCAGTGCTGCCGCCTAGTGTGTACACAGTCTCCTGAAGCTGCTGGAAACGCTCCTTGCTACGCCGTGCCGCCTGGAGACCATTAGGTAAGGTGCAACTGGAGATCATGGCATCGGCACCGCCACGCATGGCGTAACCATTTTTCAGGTTCGGCTCCTGGCCACGATCACGCTCGATTTCGTATTTGTCTAGCGCCGCAATGATCTCGGCCATGAAGTCCATTTTGTGTGGAAAGATGGGTAGCTCCTCCGGCAGCTGGATGTGCTTCTTATCGATATCCACGAAGCACAAAGCGGCCTCGCTGCCAATTTTATGCGCTGCCTCGCATTCGGCATGAAGACCCATCACAAAGGGCACTGGTGCATCCAGGAAATGATGCAGTGCAGCGGGTAAAATGGGTGCATAGACATGTGGCCAAATGAAGGGGAACAGCAGTGATGTGATGCACTCCCCCACAATCATTAATCTTTGGTAATCTGGAAACAGGAAGTGAACTCAGTCAAAGCCTTTTCATATATAAATCTTTGCTTACCTGTGGAGCGCAGCAGCACCTGACTCTCGAGCAGCACACAGGTGAGCAGCTGTATCACACACTCCACGCCCAAATAGCTGAAGAGCAGACGCAGTGGAAAGTCCAGAAGCGGCAACTCGCTGGCCAACAAAGGACGCTGCAGTATCAAAGCTATAGCCGGCAGATGCGGCTCCAGTGGTGGCAAGTAGACGCGTATGGATTTGCCAGGTTGAGGTAGCATCACTTCATACAGAATGTTGTACACGTAGGATTCGAGACTGATTCCAGCTCCCGGCTGTCTTGGCAGGCAACTGTAATGGAAGAAGATTCATTAAATAACTCGTTTCTATTTATAAAATTACTATATAAATAATTAAACTCGTTCATAAATCTGCACTCAAATCATATCTTCTCTTGAATTCCATTCAGTAACATTTGTTTATAAATAAATCGTACTAAGATTAGATAGTTATTGTTATCAAAATTGCTTGATAAATGAAAATATGTAACAAGTATTTAGGAAAACTGAAACAATTTCTAGTGTACAAACTGTAATTAAATAAACGCGTGTAGTTTTATGTAGTTAAACTTTTGTTATGAGACTTACAGAGTTTTATAAAACTAAATTAATAACTTTTTTAAAGTAAACTACAAATTATTTTAAATACTATTCCTAAACAGTTTACATTTGTTCCAATGAGATAAAAGTGAACTAAGCCAATAGAAAACTCAGTTCAAGAGTTTTCTTTATGTAAAGTTAATTATAACTTATTTTAAGTCCAATTTCAGCTAGAAATCACTACTTTGAGACCACTCACCGGTACAAGTTCTTGAGAAACAGTTGAGCAGCGAAAGCAAACGGAGCTTGGCAAATCAATGAAATGCTTTTGGCCACATACAACTTGTCCTTGCTGATGTCGTAATAGCTTTGCGCCGACTGCGGTGCCTGGCCAGCAACCTTAAAGTGTCTGGGCAACGAACGACTCACTGGACCATCCTGCTTGATTCTGCTCAACGAGTGCGTCTGTTGACCATTAGATAGCTCCGTGATGAACATGGACTGTAGCGTGTGTATGGCGCCACAAATGTTTCGATTGCGTATCTCTTCGTAGAAGACCAGACTGAAGCCATAACAACGTTTGCCATCCTCTCGTGTCGTGGCAAACGAATGGAACTTTGGCTCAATGTTGTGTTTTTGGGTGCGAAAGCGCAGACCTTGTGGCAAGGAGAGCTAAGGTTGAAAAGTAAAAAAGGGGGTTTAATAGGGTTCATTAAGGTAGTTAAAGAAAGAGTTGGAGTTACAGCTTATAGAGTCAAGAGGTAACATCGCACTACTTAAGATTCTAACTCCTATGTTCATGAGCTATGTTTCTGCTTTAAAAGAAATCTTCTAATTATAGTTCTACACATTCCGTCTTGCCATTCATATTCTAAGCTATTAGACCCCATGAAATGAATCAGCTTAAAGAAACTTTTCTGACTCAAGCGTGTTAATGACAGTTTAAGCTTAATTTCATCATTGTAATCATCTCATTCGTTATTAATCTCTAATAAAGACATAGCAAATAATGAAATCGTTTCATTGTCTCTGAGTCTACAGTTTTCCAGCCCTTTTTCCTACAGTCTACACACAGTTTTCTTTGTACACTTCAAGCACATGTCTAGATTTCTATATATATGATAAGTAGCAACCGTTTGTGCTTCGTTTGCCACATTGCTTATCGTCTCGTCTGCTCGTCTGCGGCATCAATTAAATTGCCGCTCAGTGAAGCATGAATTTCATATTTCATATGTGTGTTTTTTGTTTTTTGGGAGCGATGGAGACGGCGATGGTGATGGAGATGGGGAAATTGATCGCATCATGCTGGCAAAGGCAATTGAACTTAATTGAGAGATTGAAAGACCTCACCCAGTTCCAATGCCCTGTGTCATTTTGAGTCTTTAAAAGCACGTACCATGCAGATGCCATGTGCATCGAATGGATTCCAGGAAACGTGCTCGGGATAATGCGCCAAGGGTTTGCTCTTGTACGCCCGATCCAGCGGCGAACAGTGCAGATTATCACCTAGTCAAATGAAATAAGAGTTAAGTCAAAGTTGGGAGGATTTGCTGATGTGGCACTTACCAGCAAAACGATCGGGCTCCAGGCCCGTGTCGAGATCCAAGCCACATATCACAAAGTAATCGGCAAAGCGTGAGAATTGCGGATCCGCATCGCGTTTCAATTGATTCAGCTCGGATTGTTCGCCAGGCGACGTTGGTGACTGCACCATGGAGATGGATGATGATACTGCCGTCGCTGTTGCCGCAGAGTTGGTTGTTGTGTTGTTGCTACTGCTGCTGCTGCCATTGTTGAGCATCAATTTGGACAAACGGCTTGCAACATTTTCACGCGTCGTCATAATTTGTTTGTCTGTCTTTTGTTCGCTCGCTCGCTGCTCCAAATCGTTCAACAAACAAACGCCTCCATGTGTGCGTGCATCTGTACGTACATATGTGTGTGTGCGTGTGTGTTTGCGTGTGTCTTTTACTATTACCGTTGTGCGCTAGCGTATTTGTTATTTTTTTGCCACTTTCCAATTTTAACGACGACGTCAACGTCCCTGGCCCTGTATCAATTTGTATTTTTTTTCTCTGCAATTATATTAATATTAATGGCTTGAATGAGTACAAGTTCCCTTTTTGTGTTTGCTTTGTATGTATGCACACTATATGTACATATACAGATGTATATGCAAAATTTTCTATGCCAATGGCACAGTTGTCGTTGTCGATGTCTGTTTTTCACCCCCACACTCTCTTCTCTAAGACGCGTTTGTTTCAGTTGTTTTGGTGCTACCTTGAGCTCAGCTGCTGTTCTTTTTTTGTATTGTTACACACGGAAAACACTTGAAATTTCGACAATGAGCAACTAAAATACTTAGCGTTTATCTTACATAAATAAAATTTACATGGTTTAAAAGTATCTCAGCGAACGTTGTTTTCTTTACCGTTCGTTGCTCGCAATTTGCACTTTCCAAAATTATTTTTGCTTTGCGATTGTCTCAGATATCGATGCTTTGTCGATAACTGTCGACTGCTCAGCTCGACTCGATAACTGGTTCATTGCTACTTGTTCCTTTTTCCCAAACAAACCTCCAGCAGCTGATTTTTGTTTACTATTTTCATTTGTAAATAAAGTCGTAAAGTAACAGCAGGGTAGCCATTATAGAGATATGAGTAAAGATATACCTTTTTAATGGTCTACCAATTATTTTTGACTTAAGCTTGCACCATAAACTTCGTAACTAACGCATTAGCATATATATGTTTTTATTAATTTATTATATACTTTTCTACTAATCTTGCTACTTTGCATTTAAATTGTTTTTGATTTATTGAATGTAATTTACACGTCTTTCGGTCATTACTAAAGTCAATCTGTAAAGAATTCTAAACTGATTGATATTGATGCGCTGATTTATTTTGTCACTCTCTCCCACGTTGTTTATTTTAGTAGCTTATAAAACTTTCAACAGATGGCGCCATAGAGGATCGTAACATGTTACAACACCATATTAAATAAAATATCAAGATTTTACTGTTTCGCTTTTTACATCAAAAGTGTAATTCATTTTCTTGCTTTATGCATTAATTATAAGTAAATAATTTTTAAAAATTTAACATTACGTTTCTTTAATACTCCACACGTTTCTGCTGTGCTCCACCACTTAACAGAGACGATTTCTGTTAACACCTCCACGCACGAGGTGGGCACACTGACTGCGTGAAACGTGAAAAAGTTCTAAACTGTATTTATGTGTGGCGACATTGTCGCGTATTTAATAAAAAGCTGGAGAACGGCGAACGAAAAAACGCGATTTCAGCTAATTTAAGCTTAACCGATCAAGAGTTTGTTTATAATGTTGGAATCGATATTGAATTGTTTTTAAAGAAGCGTCTGAGCAGTGGGTAAGAGCTCCTAGAACTTTTTTTGTGCCACGAGTATGTGTGCGTGTGGGTGTGTATTATGTATACAGATGAGTGTGTGTTGTGCATGTGGTGTGAAAAAGCTTCAATCGTTATAATGACAGCAGCTGGTAGCGCGCCAGCTTCTTTAATAAAAACAACAACAGAAGCTACTCCTTGTGTGAGTGAGTGTTGTGACATTCGACTCCTGGGATCCGATCCATACCTCGTACCCCAAATAGTCGTAACAACGCGGAAATATGCAACAGCAAAGCATATGCCTCAATAAAAAACTGTTTGGCGTTTGGTTGCAAATATTACCGGTTTGCAAATGCCACAAAAATCGAGTTTTCCCAGCTGCCCCACAACTGCAGCACCAATAACAGCAATAACAACAACAACAAACCACGAGAGTGTAGCATGCAACTTTATTTTCCGCATTGCGTCGTCGTTGGCGTTTGGGGCTGGTAACACGGTTTTTGTGGCTCTTTTGCCGTTTACCATGCAATACACGTTTAATAAACAATTAATCGCCATGCAATAAACAACTGCTTCGCGCACCATCAACACAATTATTTATTATTAACAATATTCGTCGGGTATTTGTTATGCTGTACTTTTATTAGACGAATGTTTATTATTACAATGTGTTGCTGCCGCGTTACATAATAATTTATTTACAAGTGAAGCTTTGCATGCTTCTTATTGTGCGTCTTCTACTTCCACTCGTAACAACCTGTTAGTGTAAGACAGAGACAGAAGGGAAAGACAGAGAGAGAGACTTACACTCATATACTTACATAGCAACTTGTTTTTACATCTCTTCTTTGTCTCTTTTCGTGTACAGTGTGCTGCTCTTTCCACCTGTGAACAATTATCGCCGTTATCTCATCCATCAAACATGTGAGAACTATCGACAGCAATACGATCTTTTGACGTTTTCCGTCGGTCAAGGCCCGCATCGACGCACAGTTGTCTGTTTTCGCAATCAGCTTATTGATCCGCACGGTTTTGAGGCGTGAGTAGCAACCGTTCGAACTGACTCACCCATACACAAGCTTAACGAAATATTCTAACTGTAATTGACAGTCGTAAACAGCAGCAGCAGCAACAACAACAGCAGTCGGTTAAGAGTTGGCGCAGTAACGGTAGAAGCAGCAGCGCCAGCAGAAAACGCGTAACGGAACTGTGTAAAATGGGCGTCAAGAAGCATATCAGCGAAACACCTTGTAAGTAAATGTAACTAAGTGTGACATTAGTGGTATTCTTGTACAAATAAATCACGTTAAGAGATTCAAGTTGGATTTGCTATGGAACAGTTACTTCCTTCTTATTTAAGCGTTACACAAAATAAAAAAAACTGCAAAAGTTTACAGTGGAAGGCATAAGTATTTTGACAAACTTCGTTGCTTAATTTGACGTTCTGTTTTGCAGAACTTGCTTATTAAACGGTTTTTTTTATTGAGTTAAATATACAAAAGATTATCATATCTTCTCACCATAATTATATCATATTTTTAATGGGCCATTTGAAAAGGTTATGGAAATTTTTTTGTCAACATATTTATGCCGTCCACTGTAAGCTAAAATCAGCAAGAAACAGGTTCAACTTAAACCACAGTAAAACTGGTTATGTTGCTCACAACAGCTTTGTAAATCTTAAAATAATAATAATCAGAATGTATACTCTGCATAATTTAAAAATCTCTTGTGGTAATACCATTATTACTTTTACAAAGTGTGTACACACTCATACGCACATAAATAGTTCGCAAGTGTGTATGTAATAGAGGCTGGCACATTTGGCAAGCATTTGAAATGTTTGCAAATAGACAAAGCACCAAAACAAAGAAAAATGAAAACAAAAACCAATTAATTATGTGTGCAAATCGACCAAAAATAAAGCCAAAAGACGCCGGCGATTGTACGTGCATACAGCCAAACCACCCACCTACCCACCTCTTCGCACTCCCTTTTGCTCGCTTGTACGTACGTTTCGTTTGCTTCGGGTCACGCAGCTTATTCAAGGTCGCCCTCTTTCGCGAGCTGCTTTTGTGTTGCATCACACTCTCTCGCTCTCTCACACGCACGCACATCCAATGCCCACACTCTCTCGTACGTCTCACACGCTCGCTCGCTCGCTCACTTGTTGCGCCCTGCTTCTCAGAGACAGCCATGTTGTTGGTGTTGACATTCACGAAGCAGCGCATAAAGCGCAACAACATAAAATTGGGTCAACATTAGTGAATTTTGTTTCTTTTTGTGTTTTATTTTTCTTAAATATATGTACATATATGCTACTTTTTGCCAAATGTTTATTGCTTCACCTCATTTGCTAATAAATTGCCACTTTTTCGCTCTTTCTCTCTCACTCTCTTCTTCATTTATCTCTCTTTGGTTTTGTAGTAAGCAAATCAAATTCTGTAGACCTGTACAGACCTCCCGCACTTAGGAACAACAGCACCGAGGAAACAGCAGCTGCAGTTTCAACGAACGAAACCTTAGACGAGTCGTCTGTTGCACTAATCAGTTCAGAAACGGACGCCGCAGTGGCAACAACAGCTGCAGAAACAACCGCAGCAGCGATAACTACCTCAAACGCACGGAAAAGGTCGCCAACCAGGTAGGCAATAAAAACAGTTAACAAAACAGACTGAGCGATAATTTAAATATTGTTTATTGTTATTGTTTATGCATCGTTTAGCAATAATTAAAGTTAACGTTGTTAACATTTTGCAATTCTCTTTAGGGTGTTTGCACTGTAGATACCTTGGTATGTGCGTGTGTGTGTTTACGAAATTCTGTATGTGTTAA
The DNA here is from genome assembly GCA_035047505.1 of Drosophila parthenogenetica. Lineage (NCBI taxonomy): Eukaryota > Metazoa > Arthropoda > Insecta > Diptera > Drosophilidae > Drosophila > Drosophila parthenogenetica. The sequence goes on along the minus strand of JAWNPM010000247.1, from coordinate 5,016,577 downwards.
TCGCTTACTTACCTTTCGTTTCTTGGCGTTTCTGTTTTGATCATCTGTTTCGCAGAGAGCAGCAGGCAGCGACGCGACGCGAACGACGTCCCGACCGCGCTGTTTATGTGCCAAGGGCACGACGCAGTCAAACAACACCGCCGACAACAACTACAACAACCACAACAATGCCCACATCAATGCCGACGCCAACGTCAACGCTGATGCCAACGGCAGCAGCAACAGCGCCAACTGCGTCGACGTGCAATCCAGAGTCGCAGCTACAGCTCGAAGCACTGGAATTGCCAGTTGTCGATACAATTCCATTGAAGTCGGACGATAACAGTAACGGCAACGGTCAACAGGCTACAAAACCCAAGAAAACGAGATCGCGTAGGGAGCGTACCAAGAAATCAATTGGTAATAAACCCACTGAGGCATCTACGCTGCTTGTGATTGCACCCAGCGAAAATCAAACTAATCAAGTACCGATATCGTCAACGCCACCGCCACCACCAGACAGCAACTGTGATAAGGAGGTGCGTTATCTTTTACTACAATACAAATCGTAGATTATGTTGCTCAACCAATCCATAATATTTTTCCTACAGATGATGGGCGGCGCCCAACGAACAAAGTCTGGCCATGGTAGCAGAGCCAACAAACTACAACAACAACAATCGCTACGCATCGAAGATGCCAATAATGTGACAACGACTGAGGATGCCAATAAATGTGATAATGAAGTGCGCGAACTGCAGAGAGCCTCCAAGGTAACGATCATTAGTAAAACTCCAAAATGGTTTAATGAAATTCCAAACACTTTGTGCCACTTAGGAAATCAATCGCAGTAATCGTCGCATCATGAAACAAACCTTTGTCTCGGATGTGCTGGAAATACCCGATAAAATTGAAAGCGTAAGCAAAAATAATGTTTCAACAGCAGCAGCAGCTGGAGCAACTGTTGCTCCAACAGCTGGCGACAGCACCACCGAGGAGGATGACGAGGAGGAGAATGGTGATGACTGGGAGAACATGTTCGATGAGAACGGCGACTGTTTGGATCCCAAGATACTTGAGGAACTCACCGAATCTGTGGGCAAGTGCAAAATCGAGTTACCCAAAATGGACTACAGCGTAAGTAATAATAATTTATTAAAATTTATAGCGTTTACTAACCTTTTATATTATTTAACAGGTTTATCACATAAAGCAAACTTTACTCAATGAGGAGGAGTTTCCACATGTGCTGGAAATCTCAAATTTTCCAGTAGAATTCAAGACTCCAGACTTGCTAATGCTTTTCTCAAGATACAAGGGTACCGGCTTCGACATTAAGTGGGTGGATGACACACATGCTCTCGCCGTCTTTAGCAGCTCCGACATTGGTAAGATCCCTCAATTTGTCCAGTCCAAACGCATATGTTAAAAGGTCGCCTTTCTCCTATAGCTGCTGAGGTCTTGACCATGGGTCATCCCTTTGTCAAATTGAAGCCGCTGGCAGCAGCCACACTTGAATCCCGTCTCAAGGCCAAGAAGGCAGGTGCCACATCCCTGCAGCCATATCGCCAGCGACCGGAAACGTGTACGGCGTTGGCTCGTCGTCTGGTTATAGGTGCCTTGGGTGTCAAGCTGCCCACTGCACCGGAGGAGCGGGAGAACGAGCGACGTGTGCTACGTGAAGCCAAAGGTTTGTTTCAAATTTCTATAATTTAATTTTTTATTCATTTCTTAATTTTTGGTTTTCTTCCAGAACGCAAACTTTTAGCTGCCAAACAGCGCGATGAGGTCTGGGAGAGCTAGACCCACGCGTTATGCAACTTGCAAATACCCTGCAACATGCATTTTTCTGGAAATGGGCGTGCTAGCACGCCCCCAAACTCCAACTCTCACAATACTTTCTCAATCAAAGCTAGTACATAATTTATACATAATTTGCCCACTAAACGATTGTAATTTTAAATGTTTCCCGCTTTCTGTGCGTGCAATTTGCATACAAATTTTTGCTCAATTTGTTGTAGTTTTTAACTGGCTGCGTTAAGCGTTAAGATGAAAGATGAGGAAAAAGTTGTCAACATAATTATATAAATATATACTATATATAAATATATGCATATATTTATTTGTCGTAGCACGTAAGCAGAACCTACATACATGTTGTTTTAACTCCAAGCGTAAAATTTTATTTATAAGCGCAAGCAATTTATATAAATATATTTTAATAAAGTTTATAGCGCGTAAGTACAAAGAGAACAAAGTTCTGTGTTTAATTTGCACTTTTTTTGCTGTTTACAGCTCAACAGTTGCGTGGGAGTTTCAAATAGAAACTAAAATCGAAGTTAAGTTGGCACCGAAAGGAGTTATCGATATATTGCATGTCATGCGATGTTTTTCCCAGTATTATCACAGCTACCTACATTTTGCTATAGAGCCAGCAGTATTTAGGTTTTAAAAGATACAAACAATAAATTAAGAATTTATTTGCACAATTATTAACCAACAATAACAATAAATAAATAGTTACAGCGCGAAAGTATAAACAAATTCTTACTCCGCTGTGAAGTCAGCGTTTTTATCGGCCCAACGCACATCACTAACCGGTAAGTCATTGCACGGGCGTTATTGTGTTTGTTAAACAATCAACAATACCAGCTTGTTAAATTAAAAGTTATAATTGTAATAAATAAAAGGTTGGCACAACTGTTTAAACTCAATAAGTGTGTAAGCGGAAGACACATCTGTCTACGATATCGAATGTGCTTTGTTTTTCTGCCTGAAATTCTAGTTGAAATTGAAAGAAAAAAATTCCGCTGCAGTAGCGCGCTTTTATGAACGTTTAAATAAAATTGATAAGATTTGTGCTGGCGCTTATCAAAAAGTGGTAGCCTCCCCCCTTTTTCACATAGCTGAAAACACTTGGGAGTTGGGAAGTGGATGAAAAAGGCAGCGTTCTTTGGTTTTTTTTTGACTGCGTGGCTAAAAGTGCGTTTCAAATAGTGGAAAAGTGTTGATTGTTGCATGTGTGTGTGTTTGTGTGAGCTGGTGTGTTAGTGAGTTTGGTTGTTGTTATTGTTGCTAAGCCAAAGCCGTAGCGTGTCAAATTGTAGTTCATAGTATAATTGTGTTTTTTTCTATATTTGCATTTTCAGTCGAACAATTTACCAGTGCTGAAATGCAGAAATACACGAGTTTAGCCGTTTTACTGCTGCTGGCAGCAGCAGCCACGACGCACGCAGATGATAACGAATCCTGCTACTCATTCGCCGGTGGCTCCGTCTATCCCGCCGGCGATCCCAAGGGCGATCACCAGCTGCAGTACACCAAGGCAGTCAGTAAGTATATATGCTTCTAATCTGTTTGACATCGGCTAGTACATTTGATTTCCTTTCAGTTTCCAAACCAGCACCACCATTTGAGGGTACCGCTGTGGTGAACAAGGAGATTGTACAGCTATCGTTGTCCCACTACCTGGGCAAGTACGTGGTGCTGCTCTTCTATCCACTAGACTTGTGAGTATTGTATAGTTTACTATTAGAAACTATAATCCAGAGTGTCATCTTTTAGCACATTTGTGTGTCCTACGGAAATCATAGCCTTCTCTGATCGCATTGCGGAGTTCCGCAAGATCAACACTGAGGTGATAGCCGCTAGCGTGGATTCGCACTTCACCCACTTGGCGTGGATTAACACTCCCCGTAAGGAAGGCGGTCTTGGCAACGTAAAGATTCCTCTGCTCTCCGATTTGACGCACAAGATCAGCAAGGATTATGGCGTGTATCTGGAAGCAAGCGGACATGCGCTGCGTGGTCTCTTTATCATCGATCAACGCGGTGTGCTGCGTCAGATTACAATGAACGATCTGCCCGTGGGTCGATCTGTGGATGAGACCATTCGCCTTGTCCAGGCATTCCAATACACCGATACCCACGGCGAGGTTTGTCCAGCAGGCTGGAAACCAGGAGCAGATACGGTAAAATATAAGAAGTCTCAGTGTTTCCAGTGTTTAATTAATATCTTTGACAGATTGTGCCTAATCCGGAGGAGAAGACAAAGTACTTTGCCAAGAACAATTAAATATTTTTGCATTTCCGTCTGCGTTTCCATATTTTCCATATCAAAGATTCACTTAAGAATTCCATGACTGCTTTTGTACATATGCGTATGCAAATTAAAAGTGAAAAAAGAAGAAATCACAACCGATTTTTGATTTATACAAAATATAATTTCATTTTTATTGTACAAAGGAGAAAATTAAACAGCATAAGTAAGTATTTTTGGTTTGTTTACAGTTACAGTTTATGAAATATTGAATGCAAATAACAGTTTAGTTCCAAATAACGTCAATTTTTTTAACAATCTATTAAAGTACATACGAAAAATAGTTAAGAATAAGCTAATATATATATATCTATATATATATTCGGATCTGAAGACGGGTTCCTTTGAGTTGGGATTCGAGGGTTTCTTAAGGCACTCTTCTTTTTATTGTTCGTTTTAGGTTGAGATTGTTTATTAAGGGCTTTGTGCATAAGTCAATAACTGGTTTTCATAAATATATCATATATATCTATATAATGTATATGGAAGCTAGTACAAAGCTATACAAAAAATGGCGTTGCTTGTGCGCACAGTGTAACGAGAACATTTTATATTATTAAATATAAAGGCATACACATTTTAATAACGCGAGATTATAAAAACTTAATGCATTCTTTGCTTTGTTGCACATAGGGGGAGATTCCAGTAAATAAAAAAAAAATAGTGAATAACAGTATAAAAATCGAGTTGGTGTAAAAAAAACTTAAGTGTAAACGACGAAGTTTTAAACAACTAAGCAGTCGAGAGATTTTTAAATGTTTTTGTTTCTTTTGTTGCTGAAGTACGAGTGTGTTGTGGCAGCTGAACAGTGCTTAATGTTCGTATTGGACGATATCCTGTAAAGAGAAACAAATTGTTTAATAAATTATGGCATATTCCAGTTGGTTTAGTATTCAATTCATATTTTTAGTGAGGTGTTGACTTACAATTAAGAAAACTGCGGAAAGCAGCAAGGCCTTCATGCGCACATCCAAGTTAAGCGGAAATGTGACACTGAAATAATCTGCATCTGTAAACAATTCGCGTCCGAGTCCCGACCATTGTTTGGTTATCTTGCCAATTTCCTCATTGTTTACGCTGAGAACCTAAAAAGAAAAAATACATAATAAATCGCAAACATCGCATTAAACAGGCACACCCTTTGCAAAAATAAATCTACTATATATGTATACAAAAGTACAATCAAACAGTTGCTCAAAATAGTATGCACACACCACCGCAAACTGCTCTTATCAGCCGGTGGGCAGCAAGAACTTTAAAATTAAATTTACTAGCGTGCCAATACTGTTTCAGCTCACTGTATTATGTTCTATCATTCGATTTGGAATTTCATTTTGTGTACACAATGTACACACAAAAGACAGTGGAGCGTGAAGAGACACAATGACGTCACCTATGACTCTCTTAGCATCCAATATATATACCTACATATGGTTCACTTGTAGTACGGGTACAGTATGGCTACAAAACAAAGTGAAATTAGCATAATTTCATTAAAAATTAGATTCAATTTTGGACGCAACCCGTTTTGGATTAAGCCGAACAATTAACTGACCAACTGGATACACATATGTACACACATATATAGATAATTGAAGTCACATAAAATTGGGGTTGTGTGTACTGACCTTCATGGTGATATCACTGCAGCACTTAAAGACACAGGCGGGACCGACAATGGTGAAGACAACGTCGCCAAACGAGTTCTTTACACGATACGTGGGTCTCAGCCAGGTGCATACCCGCTCCACGGTACCGATAACCTGACCGGGTGGTGCCGATACCTCAATCATGCTCATGCAAGTGGGGAAACAGCAGCATAAGTCACAGCGATAAGGACGACTGATGTGGAGTACTTCGTTTTGGAAATTATCCAAGATCTTCATCTCAAATGGACGTGTGGGTCCCAAGCAGTTGCGGGTGCAGCAGTCGCTCTCCTCAATTGCGTTGTACACATTCTGACCCAATGAATTCTTGACCTTGAATCGGTTTTTCGTTTCAAATCCAGTGATCAATTCCAGTGTCTCGATCTTTTGAGCCACCAGCAATTGCTCTAATACGGTCAGATATTCTAGACCCTGTGGACAGTTGCTGCCCACTGGAATGCTCATCCATGCCTCTAAAGTGACATAACAAACATAATTCGCATCAATTTATTTGCCAATTAATATGATATTCGAATAAAAACTATATATAAACAATATCTTTTGGCAAACGCCCACGAATATTTTAGATACACACACGCGCACTCACACATACACCAATCCACATATTTATATCCGCGCGCAATACAACGACTTTAATAAAGAGCTTAGTTTTTCCGTGCAAACGCTTACCCTGGCCAGCAACTGCTGCACCTGGCGCCTGTGGCACCTGTGGCACTTCTTGCGGCACTTCCTTATATTCTTTCATTTGCATCATTTTCGGATAAGCGAGAAATATATGTTAACGTCCGTTTATCAAGTAGCCAACAATCAGCAAGGCCAGAGTTGCAGAATAATCGATGGCTGCGGCAAGACCGATAACTCAACATGGTCGTTTATCGTAAACAGCGATGTACAAATCGATAAAACTTCATCGGTCACAATTCAATAGCGGTATTCCCACTTATTTATTAAACAGTTCGCTGAATTTTAAGCAAATTGGCATACATAAGTTTTATTATAAAATAAGTTGTATATATTAAATCCTTATCTGTTTTATGTTTGTTGGTTTTTATTCTGTCTAAACTAATATTTAACGCTTTAATGTTATCGATGACTCTACCTAAGTTAAGCATAAATATAAATAAATTTATGAGGGCTCTTGTTTGTATTATATGAGTGTAAAAGTATATTTTTGGAAAGCATAAAATATAGTTGGTGCACAACGCCCCCGCTGTTCCACAACAGCGTCAAGGCTGTTTGTTCCCCAACCATTTCAATGTCTGATCAGAACAGTGAACTTTCGTTGTAGTTTTTTTTTGTATTTACTACAAGTTGTAAAGAATTATGTATTGTTTAAAAATAAATCTACACTTAAGCCAAATAAAGTCTAAACTATAAGTTAAAAAGCAATTGCTTTCTGTATTATTAAGTTTTTTTTAGTTATCTGTAGTGTTAGTACAGACATATAACAATTTGTATTTGTATTGCAATCAATTTTGGTAAATGTATTGTAATGCATCGTTTTATTAGTTATTAAATTGTGTATTGCAGTTGAAAATTGCATATTTATTACATAAATTTATATATTTTGTTTTGGCGCGCTAAACGTAAAACTTAAAATTTAATCATATATATGTGTGTGTGTGTATGTGTGTGTTGTTTTGTTTGTTTAAAATAAACAATTTAAACTTAAATGAAATACTTAATAATGAAATCGCATGAAACATATGTGTGTGTGTGTATTGTGAGCGTTAGTTGTGTGCGTGTGTCCCTTCTGCTCCATGGTGAAATCCATTAAAGGTGACGTATTCACTCCACCTCAAACAAAATAAGTACTCAAGGCAGATGGCGCTGTGGTTAACGACGACATCACCTTGTTAACAGTTCCATGTCTGGTATCACAGAGTGTGGACACACTGAAATCCAACTCCAACTCAACGGCAGCCAAATTAGGAAACGTAAAACAAACTGTGAAGTAAACAAATGCAGGAATTAAGTAAATTTCATTGTTTGTTTGTTATTATGTCATATGTTACCTTACCCATCTAACTGATTGAACGGAATTTGAGTCCGCTTTACTTATTTGTTGTTGATGGACAAACGCTCGACACTGGCGAGCAACTCGTCGGCTGTCTGGGACACCACGTGCTCCTGGTCATCACTGGTGCTAAGGTTCTCCAAACGCTTCTCCAGCGCCGACAGATCCTCTAGCTCTTGCTGCTGCTTTACCATGTAGCGCAATATTAGCGTTGTCAGCATGCACATATCTTCCAGTATCTTGGCTGTTTCAGGTGTGGGATGATCGTAGCGATTGCGCAGAAGCCGCAATTTTGCCTCGGCCAATTCCAATGGCGACTTACCGCTGCGATCGAACATGTGCACACTGGCGCCGCCCTCCAGCAGGACACGCACAACCACATTAAAGTTATTGGAACTAGCCGAAATGACTGCCAGGTGGAGCGGTGTATTACCCAGGGAATCGAAAACATTTGGATTGGCGCCATATGTCAATAATTGTTGCACAATCGGTATATAACCACGACAGGCGGCCAAATGCAATGGACTACGATTGTATTCATCGGCCGCGTTTGGATTCCCCCCCGACTCCAGTATGCGATTGAGCAGCTCAATATTGCAGGTGGATGCCGCCGTACGCAGCTTGCGATTGTTTGACTCGGTTAAGATGTTGTTGTAGCTGAAATACTTCAGACGTTTTATGCGGGGTCGCATTTTGAAGCTCTTACTGCTCGATGGCAGGGTGCTTGGATGTATGAGGCTCGGCAGATAGTCAACGTTCAACGGTAATGGCGGTAGATGGGGCAGGGCAAAGTGTTCACGTTCACGTGATTCACCCCCTCTGTCTCTGCTTAGCTGGAATGCGTTCACGTTTGGATTCAGATTGGGCCACTCGCCATGTGTGTTCGGCGACGATGTCGGCGTTGGGGGCATCACTGGGGGTGGCGGCGTTATCATGATACCTTTCGATGCTGGCATCGTGGGCATGGACATGGACATGGTGGGCAGCTCCACCTCTTGTTCTTGTAATAATGGCACCTCCTTGCCCGTGGTGTCCACACGGTCATTGGACATGTCCGAGGTATGTGCACGCTCGTTCGTTGCGTTGTGTCGCCTTCTTTTACAATTATTGCGCTGCGTTCTGCTGTCTGCACGAATTTTTATCTTTTTCTTCACGCGCTTCTTACTTTTTTGTCTGTATTGTTTGTATTTTTCTCGATTTTTTTTCCTGTTTACATTTTGCACGTCAGGCTGCCAACTTGCTTTGATTTACGCTGCTAGCGCGTGCGCTCGCGGTGGCAACGCTGCACGTTTGTAAATATCACTCGAATTATTTAGAATTTCTGCGAAATTACTTGATCATTTATAAATTGATTTAATCTAGTAGATTACTTGCATTAGTTCACTTAAATATGCAGTAATAAAATCAAATATATTTGTTTAATAAAGTTCTTACAGCCGCTAGAATGTGTACGCTGTTAGTAACAGTGCTGCAAAATGTTATGTTAAGAGCTGCAAAAACATATGGTTTTGTTTATGAATGTATTTGTGTGGGTGTGTGTCTGTTGTTTATTTATGTTGTTGTTTATGTAAATTAAACACTCGAAGTGGAAGTCGTTAAATGAAAACAAATCTCGCATTACTCATTCTGTGAAAAATTCCAGTGTGTTTAGACGAGAATCAGAAAAATTCAATACTGCGTATCAAACAATGAACCGTGTTTACATCAATATTTTTTAACCTCTCCGATACCCGTCATTTTTTGAATAAAGGGGATATTAAATTTAATAGTCATTGGTTTAACATCTAAAATGACCAATTTTTATTCAATATTTGTGTTCACGGAATGTTTACAAAACATACATATAGTAAACAGAAATACATAATAATAATACAGATGCATTTAACACAATATTTTAAATTTGCACATCAACAATTCTTTTAAACAAATACATATAGCATAAATATTATAAAATCATGCGAAGCCTCATTACAACGTATAATTATGATATTTATTCCATATTTAAAATTGGCAATAATTTAGTTTTGTAAAAAAAATTGTGTTTTTCAGGGATTGGATTTGGAAAAGCCTTTGTTTTGGGAGTGTATGTGTGTGTGAGTGTGTGTGTCCCGATTTAGACCGCGGAAAAGTGTGTTAAGGGAAAGTGTTAATTGTAGTTTGTGTACGCAGACAAACGGGGAAACATTTAAGGAAAATAACTAACTATGCGAAGGACTTGTGGAAGGTGCAGAAACGCAGCTTTTGAAATTTTGAGGCGGTCTAAATCCTTCTTGCGCGCTATTTTAAGAAGTTAATCATCTCGATGATTTTGTTGCGATTGGCGTGCATGTACGCCTTGGTGTGCCACAGCATATTGATCAGCTTTTGGTCATCCTTTTCATCCATGGCAATATCCTCAGTCAGTTGCGGATTGAATCTGTAGTACGGGACACCTATGGTGCTGCACCAGGCGCGTGCTCGATCCACGACACGGCCGTCGGAGCAGGTGGCTTGGTCCACCAGTAGATTACCTAAAAGTAAACCACAATTAGCATTGAAATAAAGTTTAATAGGTTACTTGATTTACCAATGGTTGAAATGCCGTAGGCCAGTTTGGCGGTATCCCAGATACTTTCCGGACGGAACACATCAATGTCCTTTAGTTCGGTCACCGGTATATGACCGGTGCCCAGTGAAACCACAACGGAAACGGGAACTGCCTGAGAAGCGCTTCCTGAACTACGCAAAGCCATATTGTATTCATGGATTTCAGTCATGGCATCCAGCGTGGGATTGTTAGCAATAAGACCGCCATCCAGGAAGCGTCCAAATGCCCGGAAATAGGAAGGTGCCGCGCCTGTGGCACGTGCCGCACGCCACACCAACTGCTCATCGGCCTTTGGCGGTGGAACACGTCGGTTGCCTGTAATGAAAAGTCACTTATTATGTATACCACAACTTTTGAATACTCTTCACTTACTGATGGACGTGACAATGCCCAGAATTTCACTGGCACTGGTGTAGTTACGGAATAGATGGAGATCGACGGGTTTACGATCCGCCATGACGCCAGTGACCATTATCTTTGGATGCTTAATGTCGGTCATGACATTGAACTCGCCGAGATTATCTTTAAGTATCGCCTCAAAGTATTCACTGTTATATGGACGAGAGCCCACAAAACATTGCTCCTTCATTCGTAGATAGAGGCCCATGCATTGTCGCATGTTCTTGCCACATCCCAGGCCCAAGGCTAAGATGCCACCGGTGCTAGTGCCGGCAATCCAATCGAACATGTGTATGATGGGAGTACGCGATAGTTTCTCTACCTCTAGCAGCATTTGAACCAGCACTAAACCCCGAATGCCACCGCCATCCAAGCAGAGCAGACGTCCACGGCCATAGGGCTTGTCGCCAACCTCGGCGGGAATGGGTGAAGTGGGCGATGGCAACTGCTCTGGACTAGCTGAGGCCGGCGTGGCCGCAGCACTGGCCAAATCACCCGAAGAGTTATCCTTCTTTATCTCTTCCGCATTCACTTTGGTGGTAAACATGCCCAGCAAAGCATCCATGATGCTCTGACCCTTCTGCTCTTTCTCCGTGTCGACCACAACGGGCACTCTGTAAGAATTCCAAAGGGATTAGATTGATTAATGTGAATATAACGGATAACTTACTGTGGTGCCGTTTGGCGTTCCAGGATTCCGTTGGTAGCAGCACCCAGAAATCCACCCATTTGACGTGTAGTTGATGCCAACATGTTTTCAATGTGTTCACGTTGTTCCACCGATTCGGGTGCCTCTGGGGGGATGCCATTGTAGGTACCCTTGGCATTGCAGCCAGGTGGACACTTGGAGCTATTTTCGGCGCAACGTTTGGCACCCACAGAATGCAATATGTAGAGAATTTCATCTTCCTTGTTGCCACTGGCATCATTGCCCACCATGTGACGTGGTGTTTTGCCATCCTTGTTCTTGAGATTAATGTCACAGCCAAAGACAAGCAGGCACTGGACAATTGGCACCAGCTTCTTCTCAATGGCAATGTGAAGAGCGGCATTTCCCTCATTGTCCAGCACATCGATGTCCGCGTCATGGGCCAACAGCGTGACCACACATTCGAATCGATTTCTTGCCACCATCACATGCAACGCAGTGCGTCCATCAAAGTTGGTGGCATTGACATCGCATCCCTCCATGATCAGAGCATGCAGTGTCTCTCGGGAGGAGCACCAATGCAAGGGCGTTCCGCCGTACTTCATGTCCTGTGTGTACAGTTTGCTGGCATTCGTGCGGAGGAACGAAGCCACCGAGGTGGGCGTGGATGTTTTGTACAATTTGCTAATATTCTTGGCATTCAGATTGACATCGGCACCTGCCAACAGCAGGGCTTTAACGTTCTCCGGCTTGTCAGCCACACAGGCCAGATGCAAGGGCGTGTATCCATCAGAATTCAGGTGGTTTAGGTTCACGGTATTGTTTGCGGTGAGCAACTGCAGGATAGAAACATTTATATCAATAGGAAGGCAGAGATTAAATCTGAACTCAACTTACATTAATGATCTCTTTGGTTGTGCTGGCGGCATAATGAAACACCGAGTTGCTGTTGATGTCCAAGTGTTCCATTTTGCTAAAGGGCAACAACACCTTGACCATCTCAATGTGTCCCTGTTTGATGGCCAGCTGAAACGGTGACATGAGCGTGGTGTGATCAGCCACATCGATGCACTGCACCACTTTGGGATTGCTAATATACTCGAGCAGATTGTAGTAGGCAACCAGATGGGCCAGTGTCCACGAGGGATTGTCGGAGAGAGCATCGCAAATCTTTTGCAGACCATTCACATTATAATACTGCAAAGGGAATAGAAGATTATAGGTAAGGTCTATTCCTTGCTGCTTGTTACGCACTCACCTCCCTGACAATGCCCACAAAGACAGGCAGACGCTGCATGAATGTGTTGAACTTTTCCTCTGCCTCCTGTTGCACTGGAGAGCGGTACAAACTGAACGACGTGGTATTCGAATCGGAGGTGGGACGTTGTAATATAATCTCGTAGACAGAGCGCTTATCATTGCTGTTGTAGGGTGGAGCGAATAGGACCATCGCATCATCTCGTGCGAGCACCTGGAGTGTGCCCAGGGATTCGCTCTTGATTTCCACAACTTTGTTCGGTGGCACATCTCCACCCAGCAGACGCTGCAGTACTGTAAAGATTAATATAAATACATGTAAATCGAAAGTTTATACAGTTTTATAAACATTAACAGACAATGGCACAAACATATAGATTAACATTTAGTTTTGCTTATACCAAAACCGGAAGCGATTGCTCCGAAAGCCAACCAAGACATCGTCGTCTATATATAAATGAATTCTGGATGCTGACGACTTTGACCTTGAACTTAAATAGAAGCCGATTGAACTTTGTAATCTTGCGTTTTATGATGATGACGATGATTGGGGCGTGGTGAGACGGGTTGGGACAAGGCAAGGCGGTATGGCAAATTAAAGGCAGTGCGATTTGAGATTTTTAATGTCAAAGCGTTGTATCTACAGAAATAAAAAAATGAGTTAATGTAGGCTTTTAATGTACATAAAGGCTGTGCGTGTTTGCTCTCGTTTTACGGCTGCAACGAGAGACACCAGACGCGGACAACAAGGCATGAAACTAGACGAAGACGGCGACGGAAATGGAGACGCGGTGCCAAGTGACAGTGACAGTCTCGGGCGCTGTGGCCAACAAATCAATAAACATCATCCGATCCGTTAAACAAAGGAATGTGCATACATTAAACTTGAATACTCTACATTTCTGCCCTGTAAAGTCCCTGTAATCTCGAAATTTTTACAGCTTATAATTCTCTTTGTCATACTAACTCAATGACGTGCTTAGCTGTTTTGTAATCAGTTTAATTTAATCCACGGCTCACTGTTGCTGGGTAGAGTATATGGAGTGCGGCGTCTGTGTTGGCTTTTAATAGACGCCCTCATCAGTGTCTCGGCAAACGAACTGTGACTCAACTAGATCTGCTGATTATATGTTTAATACAAATGCATGTGTATATGTACGCCAATTATTTTGCCTTGATTTGCCTCACAGTATTATGCGAACATTTCGTTCTTTCCCTTTTTCTATTGGTTTGTTTGCAAGCTAATCAATATGACAATGTGGTGGGAGATTGCCGTTAACAGTTATGTTGTGTTGCATGTATCTAGGCACGCATGTAAGGGTGCATGTGTGTGTTTGTGTTTTTTGCGCTCGTGTTGCTTAGTTGTTATTGTAAGACATGATACCGCGCAATTAAACCAAAAAGCAATAAAATGAATGTTGATTTTGATGCGCTAACCGTTAAACATTGCACAGCCTCCTTTTCAACACCGAAATTCTTATTCACACTTCACAATAAGTCTTAGAAACTTTTTTCTTGCACTATTAAGTTCTCCGGTGAGAACAACTTTAGCACACACACAGAGACTGAAAATTCAGCACGTTTTACAGCACTCTTTTTTGCCATTCTGTAACACAAACAGCTGTTCACAGGGGGTGTTCAGATTTAAGTTATGTGCACTTTAAAATTCCAAACATTTGTACCATGCAATTTTATTTTTCATTATTTACCACGCACAGATCGAATTAAAAAAAGTCTCATCAATAAGTAAATGATTATTGCAGAAATAATAGTAGACATGCTATAATTGGGACAGCAAATAAAACTAACAACAAATACTGGGTGCTTATCAGAGTTGATTTTACTTCGATGCTTTGGCGCCGATAAATATATATATCGATGAGCCAATGCATCTCAAACTGTTCGTTTTAATTTTAGCGCCATGTCAATTGTCAAGCTATAAGTAAACATTCAAATATTTGAAAAAGTTAACGTGCATTTATTCTTATCTGTGTGAAATATTTTGTATACTATAATCGAATGATTTTGTTTCAGATTATAATAAATAGGTTTGTCTAACTCGCTATCTATCGAAAACACTTAATGGCATATTTTTATATCATGCTTTGATTGAAGAGTGTTTAAATCTTTGCATTTTCTCTACTTACTACTCACAGATAAGAATGGTCTAGAGTCTATAGATATTTCGGCCTATATAAGCTTCGCATTTTTAGCAAATCGACATCAGTTTACTGAAGTGTTTAAACATGAAGGCTTTCATCGTTCTTATTGCTCTGGCTTTGGCCGCTCCTGCTTTGGGTCGCACCATGAACCGTTGCTCCCTGGCCCGTGAAATGTCCAACTTGGGCGTTCCCCGTGACCAGCTGGCTCGCTGGACTTGCATTGCTGAGCACGAGAGCTCCTACCGCACCGGTGTTGTCGGACCTGAGAACTACAACGGCTCCAACGACTACGGTATCTTCCAGATCAACAACTACTACTGGTGTCAGCCTGCCAACGGTCGCTTCTCCTACAACGAGTGCAAGATCGGCTGCAACTCCCTGTTGACCGACGACATCACCAACTCCGTCCGTTGCGCCCAGAAGGTCCTCAGCCAGCAGGGATGGTCCGCCTGGTCCACCTGGAAGTACTGCAACGGTGCTCTGCCCTCCATCAACGACTGCTTCTAAGCTGTTTACCTTGAGTTCCTAATAAATGATTTAACTGAATAATTTATACTTGTATTATTTATGCGCAAAACTACAGTTATAGCCCTCAAATTTGACTGTAAAATATCCTGTAACTATTTTGCGGCAATACAATAACGTTTCTGCTGGAGAGTTGTTGTGTAAGCGTTCTACAGGCGAAAGCGAACACAACAAACTAAGACGAGATCAAGAATTGAGAGCAGTGCAGAGCTTGGTTAGAGCGTCCTTAGTTGAAGAGCTACAACTTACGTGCTTTGCTGTCGGCAGCTAACTCATACGCAAACAGCTATGTCTCCGATAAAGAGAGAATTAACATAGCTTTCTCTGTGAGCAATTAACATAATGTGCCGGAAAACACTAGGCACTACTGTAATGTTTCTGTTATTATCCCTGCAAGCATTACTGCAGTTTGGACTTTCTTACTTGTTTCTTATGTCTTAAGTACACCTTCTTATAATAAAACAATTAAGAAATGCTGTATTCGAGCGAGACTGTAAAAGATTCCGTACTGACTGCGCATTTTACTATACAAATAATTAATTTTTGACTAATTTGTCCTAGTGGAGCTATAGACTACAGTTGTCCCATCGAGATCAAACTTGGTATTAATTATGGCTTAAATTCAACCTTTTTTTATTTTTAAATACTTAAATTTTATGTAATACATTTCTTAAAATTTATGAACTAGACCACGTATTCTTCTCCGGCATTAGAAGCTGGAAACCGATTAACCGACGTGAGATTTAAATTTTCACGCCTTCTTTGCTTTAAGTTTTAGGTAGAACTGATCAAACTGTTTTCCTTTAACTGAAGTTATTCTAAACCATAGTTATCTTTCTCAACTCTATATATATATATATATATATATATATATTATAGAAAGTGTTATAATCGGATGAATAATTAAGATTATAATTAAAAAGGTTTGTCTAATTCGTTATCAGTAAAAAGCACTTAAATGTATTCTTTAATATCATACTACGATTAAACATTTTTGCATTTCCCTCTGGCCGGTGAATGGGTTTTCCCTATTCACAGATAAGGAGTGTTTAAAATTTAGAGATACTTCGGCCTATATAAACGGTGCATTTTCACCTATTCGACATCAGTTTACTGAAGTGTTTAAACATGAAGGCTTTCATCGTTCTTATTGCTCTGGCTTTGGCCGCTCCTGCTCTGGGTCGCACCATGAACCGTTGCTCCCTGGCCCGTGAGATGTCCGACTTGGGCGTTCCCC